>OW026453.1:77891447-80561349 GCA_932274525.1 Podabrus alpinus
GGCTTCTATACGTAGTATAGCAATAAGCCTTATGATCTGGCCCCATTTCCATCCCGTCCCTCCGTCCATCCGTCTGTATGTTCCAGAACCAATCAGAACGCTCCAAATTATTTTCTATTGAGTTGCTAATGATGCAATTTTTATTTTAACCACAGCAGTGGCTTGATGTGATTGGTGAAGTTAAGTTGTAAATAAAAGAGAAAGAAGAGCATTGGTCTACCTCAAAAATGAACCGTACATTACAGAGAAGTAAAGTTCCGAATGGAATGGAAAAGTTTGATTTTTATTAATATTTTGGTTAGTGCAGATTATCTGATATTACATTATATGGCGACCAAAAATAGCTAACTAACAACAATTTTTCACACCAGAAAGGTAGCTGTATAGAAGCCTAGGAAGTACCGATAAAGCGATTTCCACCTTGTTTTTTTGTAAACCAAGGAAATGAATAATAAACTTACATGCAATTAAAAAACCAAAGAATTCTGAGGTCACGAATAATAAAGAAAATTTTTTTTATCTGGTGTGATATTGACATTAATAGTTATTTATGTATCAAGGGCACAATCAATAGATTATAGCACCGAGGGTAATTTAAAGCCCGACGCGTTAGCGGAGGGCTTTAAATTACCCTCGGTGCTATAATCTATTGATTGTGCCCTTGGTACATACAACGTTTTATTTCATTTTGGTACTTGGTACTTGAATTGTCAAAATTGAAGAATTAAGTATTTTGAGAAAAAATGTCATGTCATTTTGTTTGTGCTATGAATTTTTGGTGTGCCATGGTTCCTATGGCGAGAAACTTGGAGAGGCGAGAATTAATTTTTTTATTTAGCAATAACTCGAAAACGGCACTAGATATCGAAAAATTGAACAAAAAATTCTCCCCCCCCCCCCTCACAGTTTATTCCTCTCCGTGAATTGTCGGTAGGAAGGCATATGCAAAATTTCAGATCGATCGCGCAAAAAAACAGAGTCTGGACTAACTCTTTTGTTTTGATATTGTTGTCATTGCTTAGCAACTTTATAGGCCCTCGGGCTATAAAAGCCATATTATGCCCCCATTTCCGTGCTAAAAAACAAGGTTATGATACCAAAATGAAATAAAAATTATTATGACTATCTGACTATGCCAAAAAAATTCGTTTTGTTTCAAATGTTAAAATTGAAAAAATATATAAAATTTAAATATTCTTAAGAAGTCAAAACTCAGTATTATATAATATTCTCAAATAAAATTGTACTTCTTACTTCTTACATCCACTAATTTTTAGGTTCGTTATAATTTTTAATGTATTCCATTGGCAGCGGATTTTAAAGGTTTTTAGGCTGCCTTATTATATATATTTTTCATTCTTATCAATTTCATATTGATAGAAGTTCAAGTAAGAGCCATTCCTATGGACTTTAAAATCGATATACAAATAACATTTTTTTAAACGTAGATTATAATTTTAAGCAAAACAAAATTATTTTCACATAGTAGTCATAAAAATTACTAATGTCAATGTCATATCAGATTATTAATTTGTGCTTTCACATAAAATTTTTTTTTTATTCTTTGCTTTTATAAATATTGTTAACTTAACAGTTAACTTCGTCCTCCCCTAAAGACCCTGGGATTTAAATTCTCCTACTCTCATTTTATATTTAAATTAAGTTAAAATTATTCCCCCCCCCCCCCAAGTATTAAGAGAAAACCTAATACTTTTCTAATGAAGAGAAAACAATTAAGAAAATAATTGTAGATTAATTTTTCTTGCGGTTTCTGTTCTGTCGATTAGTTGTTAGTCTTTCCCACAAAGTGAACGAATACGAATTGCTGTAGTCAAGCACTGACGTTTTATATGTCGCTTCGCTAATAAAATGTCGCAAACAAATTTATTACAAACTGATATGTCTTTAAAATGTTTGTACAAACGCTGTTGATGTGAAAATCACTTCTTTATAAAATAAATCTTGGATTCTCGGGCTCATTGTTTCTCTGCGTGCGACCAACAGAGGAGAAGGAACCGCATAAAAATATATTTGATAAAGATCACATAAGATAACTTGGACGATCCCGTTACCAATAATAAAATGATTCTAATACCAATATCTACGAAATAATTCTTTTGTGTAGAACATTTTTTTGAAAAACTAGCAGTAGTACATAATATTTTATTTCAGTCGTATAGCAAAATAAACACCCGATATGTGATATATACCATATTATTAGATAATATAATATGTAGATATCTGATTACAAATTAAATTGTTAGACCTATTTAATAAAATATTAGGTTAATAGTAATCCGCATTCCCACAATTGCTAAAACATGGTTGACAAAACTAAATACTAAAGCCTAATGTAAAAACCGTGTAATAAAGTAGCAAACTAAGCAACCATAACATGTAAATGACTATTATTTACATACCATTAACAATGGTTTTACGGTATTAAAATTTTTCAGTAATTTACAAATGACCTAAAATGAAGTTTGGTTTCAATTAAATAGTGAAAAATGCAATAATATACCGGGTGGCAATTCTTATACCTGAACATAAGGAAATAACATAGTAAATCAGTTCTGCTTTTCATAGTAATGGATAAAAATGAAGATAACAGCAATAGGAGAGTTTTCCGCATTTTACTCTTTAATTATTATTATTAAAAACAGTTTAAAACATTGGTCGTTTTAGGAAAACAACCGCCTCCAAATTACAAATTAAATTTGGTTATTTTAACCTTTTAAAACAATTCGTCCTATACTCCACAATAATTTTTCTCTCGAAAGCCTTGATAAAGGACCACTTAAAGGGTCCGAAACTATACATCATTTTATGTAATTTTTATTTTCCTATTTTCGGGTGTAAGGCTTGAAACTCGGTATACCATCAAATTACTAAAATTGTAAAAGTTCTTACAAAGTGATTAATTTTCCCATTCATCATTTTCTAAAACATAAAAGTTGAAAAATAAAGCGTATCCAATGGCGTATCTCATTTTCAAGAGTAAACCTGTAAAAATCAATTTCAGTAAAAAGGTTTGCCTAAATTAATTTGTTTTTAGCAAAATTTATTAGAGAGAATTTTGTACTTTCGTAAAGAAAACTTGTATAAAATAAATAATTTTTATACATAACTTTGTTTTAACATGATTTCAACAATAGCATCAACTGTTTGAACAGTCGATTAATCCATGTAAGTCGATAAGTGACAATAGAGTTGAATCAATGGCAGGAAAATGTTTGGAAACCTTTTCTATATTATCTTAAGGCACTTTACACAGTTTCGGAACATCTTTCATGCTTTGTTAGTGCAATTTTAAAATTTGATGTGTTTCAAAAGCTGCGATATTTACCTCAAAAACCGTTGAAAATTTAGCTTCATTTCATATCGTTTTGCTAAATAACTAACAATTAAATTTACTAATCGTCTTGTTGCATAAACCGTCGACATCAATAAATCTATAAATGTTTCTCATTTCACAATTTATCAAAGCTTCGATATACATATTTAGTGGTATTTATAACATAATTTTCGAATAAACTATAATTAATCAAAATAATTTAAAAAAACAGCATTTGAAAATAGTAATTTAACAATGCCTCATATATTAGCTACCCAATAATGAAAATGCGATTATTGGGTTGGCATATTTTAAATTTCAAACAATTACCTACCCATATTAAATTCGTTTTAAATTACATTTAAATATAATTTAATTATACTCGTTATACTTTTGTTTACAAAAAGATAGAACAGCAATTTTGAAAATGAAATAGAAAAATATTTAGAAGTGTTTATTTTGCTTATTCAAAAATTTTCTTGTAACTTAACAAGACGAAGAATAATATTTTTGAGTACTCGAAAACCTGAAAACTTTGATATGAATCGTCACAAGAAATCTTGTCAGTAATTTTCATCTTGTCAGTAAATAAACAGTAAGCAGTAATTTTGTTTTCAAAAATTTTTCAAATCGTATACTAATATTTACTATCAATAATTTAAAGTTTATTATTTTTAACTTGTTTATATTTTTCAAACCAAATAATTTGTTATGCTTTCGTTTAAATAATTTTTGAATTAATTTTTTTAATTTAGTTTTGTATCGGCTTGATCTACCACAAACAACAAACAATAAATTGTTAAATTTGAATTTACTTCGCTATTTAAATACCAAAAAGCACTTAGTTTTATATACGAAAGTTTTAATGTGTTTTTATTTATGTTGTTTTGGAAAAGTTCATATGCGTAGTTTTGTGTATTTACATAATTGACTAGAAAATTCTGTACCAAACATAATTCTATGTGGTTCCAGAACATTGAACTAACAAAATTATATCAAAACATTTTTGTAACCTTTTGTTCGATACGTTTTTAGGATGTAAAGTGGAAAATTAAATGTAGATAGTCGATAAATGTAATAATAAGGACTTAGGAGTGTTCACTCAATTTTGGAATTACCATAATCTTACCTTTCAGCTACCATAACGGAGAACAGTTGCAATTATCACTTTATAATACTTTTCATACATTTTGGCACATATCGCGTCGAATTATTGTCAAAATTTCAATTTTTAAAATGCACAAGTTTAACAGTTGTTGCTCTACAATTTTGAATAAATAAAAAAATGTAAAACTTAAAAAATACAGCAGTTTTTCACATTTTACTTCGTTTTGAATGTTACTTAATGATTCTGAAAACCTCAAGTCATCTTGAAGAATTTTTATTCAAGCTGAAACGCGTGTGGCGGCAGCTAATTGAACACCGTTACGACGCCAATCTGTCTGCTGCCGCCGACCCACTGAAAACCCTTTGCATTTTCAGTTTCCACCTTAAAGCGCGGGCGCGGTACAATAACGACCTACGTTTCAGACGCTTATGAAATAAAGCTTTTGCTAAAAAATGTACACGTTTAAGACAAAACCTAATAAATATTCACTTGTGCAACAAAATTACCCAAAGCATTTGTATTCACGCCTGTTACATCAACAACAAAAAATTGAAGTTGTAATTTGAACAAAAATGTATATACAAATTAATGAATATAAAATGATATAATTGCACAAAATGGAACATTATATAATATGTACGCTTTTTAAATAAACGTTTGATACTTCAAAATTTCTAAGCAATTTCAAATCTGTGCTCACCTGATATCCATAGTTATATTGAATATTAAGCTGTATAAAATTGAAATCAAGTGTCTGCAATTCTCAAACAACTTTTACCATTTCATTTTAAATCAGATTTATTCATTCCAAAATATGAAATAGAAGTACGTGGAAGGTACAATTTTATTTGAAAACTTTATATGATACCTACCGATCATCTGAATATTGTTAATACAGTCGACTCTCGATAATTTGAACACTCGTTAATTTGAATCTCTCGTTAATTTGGTAATAATTAATGGTAATTTGAAATTTTTCTCTGGTCCTTCTCTGGTCCCTTGAGTTTCAATTTATCGAGAGTCGACTGTATATTGTTTTTAAAATTTATTTATTGTTGTAAAACATAAAGAGAAATAAATATACAATTGATTATTCATGACTCAACATTTGATGACACATTAAATAATTCGGGTAAAATACGCAGACTACCTGTAGGAAACGTCATATTACCTTCCTTGTTTAAAACATATCCTATTTTCAACTTTAAACATAATTAGAGAATTCTCTTAGCTCTTCTAGCTGGACTAAACAGAATAAACAATTAAAAGCGAGAAAAGCAGCTGAAGAAGTCGAGATTGTCCCTGAATTTCTGTGAAAAATTGGTCCCTGCATCAGAAAGTCGCTTACACCATTTTACAGCAACATCCAGGAATTTGGAAAAGTGGAACTAAAATTATATTAACTTATATTTACCATTTATTAATTTTTATAAATATTTTGTAGTTCAAACTATTTTAAATCATTAAATTTTCAATATTATTTAACGCGCCCAGGTGAACTTTTATTTTTTTTTATGTGTTTTTTTTTTTTAAGGTGCATCAACATCTAGGTTATTAGCACCAGTTGTTTTTTGTTGTTATGGGTTCATTCGCTATTTTTTGGTAGGATTTGTTTTTGTATGGTTTGTTTTTTGTATGGTTTTTGATCCACAGTGTGCAAGATGCATAGCGGGGAATCGAGTAAGCAATTCCGCGAGGTCCGTTATTCGAACCCGAAATTACCGCTCCGAATTCAACCAGTATGCACTCTAGCCACCGCTGTGAACTGAACTTTTATTTTCAGGCCTTGCTAATTTTAATTTAATGATTTTTATACAATTTTTTATAATTTAAAATGTTAATATTCTTAACTTCATTTAAGTACTTGAATTATTGTGAGTCGCCGCCTTTGGTATTTTCTCTTAATAAATTTATAATTTAAAATCATAATCAGCATTTTCTCCATTCACCCTAATATCCATTCATTCCACTAATCTACACTTCTCTGTTTTCAACTATTAAACAAGTCTTCACTTGTAAACTTTTACTTTAACGTAACTTTTTCTACTTCAGTTAATACATGTTGTCTTACTTAAGGCTCAACAACGAATAAAAATTACCAATACAAAATGTGACCATTGCCAACAAATCAAAAACAATCTTGCCAACACAATTCAAATAAATTCATACATTTTCTAGGCAAATTTCAAAACAATGGCAATTAATATTTCCAAAATACAACATTTTTATGTAAAATTACCTCAACCACCCCTAGGTTAAAATGAAACATAGCAATATAATAGAATTATGGTAACAGCAAGAAGATTCTCGACAGGAGCGTAGCTACGTTTACCATCAGGTACTACCTAAGTAACTTTTACAGAACATGGATTCCTAAACAAACTTAATGCCTTCGGATGTATTCATTAACCTCAGAGCAGCTTACGATATTGTTTGGAGAAAGGGCCTGCTATGAAATACGGTTATTTCTGTATGATATTTTTCAAAATTTTAAGTTTTGAATTTTCAGTAAAAAGAAAAGTTGTATTTTGGTTGTGCTGAATTATATGAGAATGTGTTTAGTAACTCCGTTAAATTTTAGTTTTAGTTTTAAAATGTAACAAAAGATGTCATAATCATTTGTCAAAGTTTTAAATTTAAAAGTTCGAAAAAGGTACACGTGAAGTGTGAAAAGTGGAAACAGAGAATTTCGAGCCCGTCTTTCCGCAATGGAGGACGCTTTGCAGTGTAAATTCTCTATAAAATATTAAGAAATTAAATAAACAAATTAAACAAAAGTATAAAAGAATGTTATTGTTAATAATAAGATTTTTTAAATATTAAACCATCATAACTTTTTCCATTGCGCGAAGAATTGATAAAGAGAAAAATACAAAGTTTGGAAGACACAGACATAGCTAAGAAGGCGGTTAAATAGATTTACATGATGAAAAAACCTGCAGGTAATACGAACTTTATAATTACAAATATTTGTATTTTTTTGTATCTCGACAGAAATATTTAGAATTTAAAAAATTTTTAGTATAAGTGAAATGATGGATATAAAAGGAAAACATTATAAAATTAAACATTTCAATTTGTGTAAAATTATCTGTAAAACCTTTTCAGCAAACTAATAAAAGCTTATTCAAGCAAATTCAAAATAAATTTACAATTAATGTTAAGGCCATAGCAATGCATATATAAATAACTCTTGATTGTGTGAATATCATTAGTATCATCATAATGTATCTTTTGAGTGAAAATAGGTAATTTCGAGTCGTGTATAGGTACAAATTTCAATGAACTACGTATGGTTGTGAATTGTAAATGTGTATTACGATCATGGCAGTGTTTGTGGTATTGGGATGTGTCATATCTTTATCAATATATGCCCCAGGTTAAGTACAGTATGTATATTCCTAATCCTAAAATTATTTATTGTACTTAATAATAATGGGCAATGGTTATAGTAGATTACCTTTAATACTATAATCCCTCCATTAAAATATCTATATGATTAAAAAAGAAAATAATTGTCACAAACAAAGGTTTTCCTTCTATACGCCACTAATGAGATCTAATAAGATCAAAACATGTAGGTCGTCGTGCGACAAATTTTTGCTTTGTCACGAAACTTTGACGCACCCTGTATATCACTATGGGTATTCGACGCAACAGCGTGGAGAGTGACAAGGGAAAGCGCGTGCAAAAGAGTTCTCTTCTTGGATTGAAGCTAGAAGGTTCAATTTTGTGACGACCATTCTTTTTTCGTTTTAAAACCTTGGTTTTCGTGGCCTTTTCGCCCCCCCCCCCTCCCTGGAATACCCCCAAAAAGGTGAAAGGACAGTTGACCGTCTGAATCTCAGGAAGGTAATATTATGATTAATGAAATAACTGAGCCCAACAACAGAAGAAGATCGTCCTTGGCCCCTAACCCCACACCTATGGGTGCATAGTTTCTGGGGGTTATTTTTCAGCATACTTACCATCAAAATATTTTTAAGAGTAATATATCACGTACTATACTTAAAATGTTAAGGTTTTTTAATTTAGACGTGTAATATCTTGAAATTGAGTTATTGTCTAGGATTTACATAAATATTGATAAACTGTTTTATATATAATATATTATATGACGTCGCGTCGTGTTAAGAAGTACGTAGTCATATGAGAAATAATGTAATGGCTTAAATAAATATTTTAAATAACTTACAAATATAGTACCTATGTACAACCAATTTTTACCTAAACGTAGTAGAAAATATTAGAAAAAGAACTTTAATAAGTAATTAAAAATTATATACATACCTACATAGTAGCAAGCAAGCATAATTAAAGTTAAAACTAATTTTGAACTATTAGAGAAATTTGTAATCTAAAATATGGCATTGGAACCAAAACTTGAATTTGATGTAAACAAAGAAGGAAAAACGGGGAAAGTTAGAAAGGAGAAAGCAGCGGTGTGGGTGGGTAGTGAGGATAATGTACATAAACAAAATAAAATAAGAGAACAATTAAAAAGAAAATAAAAATAAATTAAAAAAATAATCTGACTTTAAAAGTAGTTAAGATGCTAAAAGCCAATGCGTCAGTTCCTTAGCGTTGCTATTATTACTTTAAGCGATGGTCGTAGCAGCAAAAAAAAAAGGATTCCTTAAGTCATCTCATCAACGACGGCATTGTCCAATCATCATCTCTCGATGTGGAGCTTCGATTTGGATTAGTATTCCGATCGTTCTTTTCATCTCGAAAATTTTCCTGGAATCTTCGTTCTTCTTTGGGATGACCATAATTAGGGAGAGTGCCCTCATGTCCCTATAGCAGTGCATTAGTGCTGCAGATTCGACAACGTCAACTTTTGGATTGCAATTTCCTTCGGGATTCTGCTAATTACCACTTTTAGTGGTACCACTTTTATCACCTCGTAGTTGGTGGTAGTAAAACGGACCTCCGAAAATTTTAAAAGCGCCATATGTGATTTTCTGGAGTGGAGAATGTGATCAGAAGTTCGTTTGAATATTTGATCTTCTTCCTATCCATCTCCCTACTGATGGAGAGCCACTTTGATATGTTTACCCTCCTTTCCGTTCCTAATGGGAGAACGGTTTGGAAAGGCAAACTAACCACGCAGAAGGTTTAAAACTCCTACTTATATTACGTGGTTGCCCTGATGTTTTTTTATAAACTAACTCGCTATAGCCTGGAAGCGAGGATCGTGGATTCAACTCTGTGCACTGCTGAAATGGTAAAAGGATACGCCTCCGTTGAAATAAAACAATATTTAATTTGACTTTGTTTAATGGCAATGCTACTACGAAACAAACGTGATCGTGGCGTGCTAACAACAGATTGCACGTTAATGAATTTATGAATGCCACGTCAAAGATACCACCCAAATCAGGAACCAAAAAGGTAACCCTGCCAATACAAATTTTGGCTTTGATTGAATAAAAAATGAACACCACCATAAACAAACAAGAATAAAATATAATACGTTACCCGAGCTCAGGCAAGTTTACAAACTTAAAGGTGACAACTGCTCCTTGAATGAATAGGTGGATGTGAATCTTGACACTATGGCTTCCTCCTCGAGTCCCAGATCGAATCGTACCGACGAGATGGCCGCAACAACAGCTTTTGGCAGGACGAACGCTGATGGAACTGCGCCCCTCAGTATGATGTGTGGTTGGATGGTATAATCAACAGTCCAATCAAAAGTTAATGATGATCGTTCCAAAACAATATATTTGATCATCCAAAATATTAAATGACAACAAACTTGTTGACTGTCAAAATTATTACTAGCCGGATCGCACCAAATGACAGTTGGTAACACTGCGTTGCAAAATATCGCAAATGGAAAAATATGGCGATAAAAAAGATTGGCTATCTTGTAAAACAGTAGAAAAGGCTAGAAACGGGTCGCTACGTAAGATATTCTTAATATCCGTTGAAACGGTGAACACACTATTACGCACGAGAAAAAACAACTAGTGGTGATCGAAAATCGAATAAGCAATCGATTGCAAAAATAGGATCACAAAATATGTCGTCTGCCCGTTAGCTTTTCTCGAACCAAACTGATTAACTTCGCATGCGCGTCTCGTTTTCCGGTCAATTCACGCTCGCATACAGGGCGTTACATAAGTGGCGCTAAAAGTAAGTATTTGAATTTGAATAAATTCAAATTATTGCGAAATTGATGAAATTTTGTAATAACTTGCTGGCATCCTTCAGTACAATGAACGGAATTCTCGTCTTGGGTGGTGGTAGGCTCTGTGTCCGTGAATTCGTAGTTGGGTCCGCTGTTCGTCCTTATGCTTTAGTTGCATCATTGGCTGGAAAGGGAGATGAATCCGCTCCACTATTTCTTCCATCGCATATACGGATTTGCTTGCTAGGTCGATCAGCTTAACGTCCTGTTGTTCCTCCGCGATTGCCCTAACTTATGGGTTTCTTTGTTCACCTTCTTCTTTTTTCTTCTTCTTTCCACTTGAGGAAGTGGAGGCTTCCATTTCTATGGTTTCATCTACGTTGGAGTTGGATGTCCGTCTGGTTCCCTTTATCCTCATGTCGTTCATCATTTTTTGTGTCTTTCTGTACATTTGGTAGTTGCTTTCGTTGATGGTTTTAGGTACTGCATCTGCATCCTCCCCGTAGGTTGCAATGTGATTTTTGATTTGCTTTTCTAGGGTTTTCCAAACGGTTTCTGTTTTTCCATTTTATTTTCTATCCATCGTTCAATCTTCTTTCTGCTTTCTCTTTTCCATTCTTCAATTCTGGCTAGTTCGATTTCGAAAAAAGCGGCTCTCCTTGTTGACATTGCGAAAAAGAAATGTTATTGCTGTTATTTTATGAGCTTTTTATTTAATAAATTCGCTAATTCGAAAATGTAATAATTTGAGCAGTCTTACATTAGGTATTCGTTCGGATTATCGAGAATGTGATTCGGATATTAAGTACATTAACTTGATAGCTTGAAATTTATGAAAGAGAAATCAAGATTCTCGACTTTGACGCGCATGAGTGGATTAACTATATATCAAAATTAGTGATGTAAATTGTATTCATTGCGGGACTAAACACACCAGTCAAAATTCAATTATGGTTCGTTAGAATGTTACATTAGAATAATTCGTGGAAAAACACGAATTATTATTTTTTACGTATTATAGATGTTACCATCAAGTATTCGAAAAGCGAATTTGTTGGTTAATCAGATTAATATGGTCTATATCAATGATCTACATTTCAATTATCTATTTGACGTTTGTTATAATGCAGGTGTTTTCCAAATAGAGATTTATTTTGATCTCTTATGTGCTTCACAATCTTCTTTTTAAGTTTTCTGTCTGTTTTGCCAATATAAATGGAATCACAATCTTTGTAAAAGAGCTTGGTCCATACCACTCATTAATATCTTTTTTGTTCGGATTACGGAATTCGAAGAATACGGGTGTTCTTCCTGTGATAATCATCCCATAATTGTTGAACAACCTATTAACTTTGTTGTTTACGTAGTCATATTGCTAAATTGCTCTATAACGAATATTTCTACTCTTATCATTTCTTTTATTCGTGAAGTTCGGATGGTCGTTTTTCCTGGTTCAGTGCAGATTACAGAAACATTTTTGAATCGGGCATCGAATGGGAACTCCCCGTTTATTGCAATGGTTGTCGACTAAAGTTTCTCTTGAATTAAATTACTCTAGATTAAAATAAATAAATAAAAATTCAGGAAATTTTCTTTCTTCTTTAAATTGTGTGCTCTCTCATTGAAATCACGAGGAAACAACAACCAATGCAACACTTGCAAGTTGATTTCAGTTCAATCCAGCCACCCTGTATATGTATATTTTATTTTATTTCATTTTTGAATACATTTATAATTTTTCACTATAATATATTTTTTAAATTAAATTTTAATTTTCTGGTACTACTTACTTAGCAAACATAATATTTTCATAAAGTCTGGAAATTTGTAAATTTAAATTAATATAAAACTTGGGTATAAAATATTAAACGTAGAACTTTAGCTTTAATGTACTTTATGAGTTGAAATCATTAAATATTTAAAACTAAAAAAAGGTAACATACTACATCAATAAATTTACAAATATGTATAAATCAACATTTTCTCGAGTTACCACTAGAATTTACATAATATAAATTTATTAATTATTAATACTTTTGGTTTATTTTTATAAGCTCCGCAATCCAGTCCGGAGAGTTCGATGCAAAATATATGGAACCATAGAAGGTTTTTTCTTAATTTTTTAATTTAAATTTTAATTACAAAATAGTACAATACAGTGCAACCTCGATGATCCGAACTACGTAATGTAAGACTATAATATATGTTCGCATTATTGAATTTTTGTGTTAACGATTGGAAACATAAATTGTTTGTAGAATATAAAATAACGAAGATGTATCCCAAGGTGTGTCAAGTTTCTCATTTCAGTTTTCGAAATAAAGCGACAATTTTTTTTACTAAAAATACACGTTGCTACGAAGGGAGATCAATAAGTTCGGTAAAAACGATATGTGATAAAATTTTTAACAAAAAAGGGTAAAAGTGCAAAAGAAATACAACATGATATTTATGCTTGAAGTGTACAAGGCATCTTCCTGCACTAAAAACAATTTACAAGTGGGACCGTCTTTTCAAAGCAGGACAGCAGTCCTTAGAAAATGATCATCGCACTGGTCGTCACGAAAACGTACTAAAGTCGAAAATTTTTTAATGAATAATAAACGTCTATCTGTCTTAAAATTATCTCAAGACATCAATTTATCATATCGTACTACCCATACAATTCTACATGATCATCTTCATATATCAAAGAGTAAGTGCAAGAAAACTCAACAGTTCGCTGGCAATATTATGGTCACAATTTTTTGGGATGTCGAGGGAATTCTGTTAATTGATTACCTGTGTCGTAAAGAGGGTACAACAGGCATCTATTATGCAGGATTATTACATAAATTAAAGGAAGTTATCCAAGAAAACAGAAAGAGCAAATGAAATAAAAATATTTTCTTCTCCACGAAAATGCACCAGTTCAGAAGTCTGAAGTTTCACAGGCAGCTATTAAAAAGTTTGGCTTCGAAGAAATCAATCAACCTTACCGTTCATATCTGGCCCCTAGCGATTACTTTCTATTCCCAAATTTAAAGAAAGAATTACGAGGGATGAAATTTAATAGCGATGAAGAACTGATGTAAACTTTGGAAAGCTATTTTGCAATTTTTCAGTGGTGTACAAAAATTAATTCAAAGAAGTACCAAGTGCCTTGAGGTTCAAGGAGATTATATCGAAAAATAAAATATATTTTATTAAAAAATATTGATTCCTTTAACATTTTAACTGAACTTATGATTTCCCCTGGTATATCGATCTAGTTGTACATCATATTATAATACCATAACATCAAAAGGAAACTTTGTGAATGTTAAGACTTCAAATTCAGCTGAAACAAAATTTTAAAATATATTTCTTCAATCTAAAAATTTTGTAATTTAATCGAGTTCGAATTGTTGAGGTTACACTGTAATTTATCCATACATACTATGTATATATCCTTATCGAATAGGTAAAACACTAAGTAATATATTGCTTGATATAAATTATAAATAATAACCTTTTCTCTAATTAAAGTGCATCATAAATTTTAAAATAATATTTTATATTAAGCACGTTTCATCAATTTATTTTATTGTTACAATAAAGTCCCATAGAAGTCATAACATAAAATAGTGTCATTTTGAGACATATTATATTACTAATTTATTTGCATTCTTTAATTTTCTTGTTATGTTTTGTTTGTTCCTTAGGGTTATAAAACATTTTATTTGTTTCGCTTAAGTTCCTATGCGAATGAGCAGAAATATTCCTTGCATGTTTGTAGCAAAATAAACAAATATCAAAATAAATTTTTCATCGTGAATATAGCAAGATATGGGAGTTCCTTAACGCTCTGTGATCACAGCGAATTTCTACAACTAAAGTAAAATTTCCATCCATAACACTTTTGGCTTCTGTCTTCCCATCGTAAAGTATTGAATGCTTAATTTTATAATTCACATTCAGATATGTAATAGTACAAACGACATAGGTACATAGTATCTATGATGTAACGAAAAATCTATGTAACTTGAACCATAAGCTTTCTTCAGACAAGTAAAAACACAATTTATTATAATTGCAAATTTATGTACAAGTGGCTTTCACAATTAAATCGATTTAGGAATTATAATGCTTCCTAGTAGAATCTTGAGTGTTTAAAAGGCATGACGAACGTAAACCTGCATAACAAATAAGAAGTAGTGAAATACTTTTGCAAAATTTAAATTTAACTTTAAATTAAATTTAAATTGAAATTTTTGTATGAGGAAATTTCTTGAAAATTGTCAGTTCAAAATATTACTGTTTATCTTTACAACAGAAAGTGGGTAAAAGTAAACTTCAAAAGCTTTGGTTATTTCAGATTTAATTTTAATCTTAAATGTATAATTAACCTTAGAAATGCCACTTTATTTATGAATGTTTACAATTTATTATGTAGATAAATTTATTATATAACTTCAAAAATCAATTCACTCGAAGACATGCATATTAATGTTTCAAGGACTAACAAACGCAACATTTTGTAAAATCTATTGAATTAATGAATAGGTACATTTTTTCGTGAAACGGAATTGGAATTAAGGCAGTTAAATAGGTTCACAATGCAGTCATTTACTCAATTTTGAAATAATTAACCGAAATAAATAGCAATCTAATTTACATGATGGCGACACTATCAAATTAGCGTCTTATTTAATTTGCAGATAGTCATAGCGACTTCAATATCCGGCGAGCTTAAACAAAATTATCTTTAACATAATTAAACTCTGAGCGAGTTAATTCTAAATCTTATAGTATAACGAAATACGAAAAATAATGAAAAACTAACAAAGTACCATTCGGACCGGCGGCGACAAGAATAAAACCACGGTGGTTTCTTAAGAATCTACGTACTATATCTAACAATATTCTATTTTTTTAATGCATATTTATTTATTTATTTATAATCGAATCCTCTTTTACCCTAAAGTGTAGAGGCTGTACTACATTTTATGTTTACAATATAAATCTCCGCCATTCTTCTCTGTTTTGTGTGATACTTCTTGCTTGTTCCCAAGTAACTCCTTTACTTCTCAGAATTTGTTGAATTCCATCATTCCAACTTTTCGTAGGTCTGCCTCTTCTCCTCCTTCCCATTGGTCTAGCCATCCACGTCATCTTCACTGGCACATCATCACTCATTCTATTGATATGTCCAAACCATCTGAGCTGTTGTCTTTCTATTTTTTTCTGGGCCGATTCTATTCTCAGTCTCTCTCTAATGTCATCGTTTCTGATTCGATCCCTTCTACTCAGTCCCTCGACTCTTCTTAAGTACTTCATCTCGCTAGCTTGCAGCTTACTTTTTGTTCTGATATTTACAAGCCATGTTTCGCAACCATAGGTCAAAATCGGTAGATAAATCGCTTTATATACAGTCAGTTTCGTTTGTTTCGATATCTCCTTTTTATTTATTATCGTTTTTTTCAGTGCTTGGAACACTCTTGCCGTGGTAGCAATTCTATTTTTTAACCCAGATAATTAAACTTCTTGACCTGTTCCACCTGTTTCTCTCCAATTGTAATGTTCGTTGTTATGTCTTCTTTACTTACTACCATAACTTTCGTTTTAGAAGCAGTTATTTTCATATTTCTCGAACTTAGTTTTTCACACCACCTGTCAATATTGTGTTGGAGATCCTTTTCATTACTTCCAAAAATCACCAGATCGTCCGCGAATGCACATTCCGAAAGCTCTATCCTTTTCATAATTAATTTATAATTTATAATTATATTATATAATTTATTAATATCGAATTGATTTTGCAATAGGAGTATACATATTGTTAATTCATTCAATATTTACGCAATGGATGTTTATATTTGATTTAATGTAGCAAATTATAGAATATATGCCAGTATTGTTCACTTTATTTGTTATTAACCATAATAGTAAGTACATCTACATAAAACATATAAAATAAAATTTATAACAATCAAAACAATAGCTACATTTCAACAAAACACAAAAGTCGACTAATCATTTGGATAATGCGGAAAATTTCGCATAGGTCAGCATTTGTTTTTTCGCTCCTCTATCATGCAATGTAATAATATGTATAGTATTACATTACATTACATTGTAAAATCTTGTAATTATGTTAAATGTCCATCCGTGTCGGACGTGTAGTAGGATCACGCGTTATCACCCACTTTAAGGTTAATTTCCAACATAGAATTGTATCTTATAAAATATATTGCCATTATATTTTTTAAATTTTTATTTTATGTTTGGAAGAATTTTGGAAATATTGTATTGGATAGGGGAGCACTCACACCAGGACCATAGAACTAGGTAGACGTGAGTCGCGATTAAAGTAATAATTTTTGAAGACATAATTTTGTAATTTTTAAAAATAGTTTTTAATATTTAATCTTGATAGAAATAAAAATGTGTGAAATTTTTTTTTTGATTTTGAATTGGATGAAAAGAAGATTATTTTATTGATTATTGGAAAATAATTTAGAATTGGATTTAGATGAATAAAAAATAATTTAGTCGAGAATCACAGCATCTTATTTTTATTGGCACCAAACGTGGAGCATCTACATATTTGATTGGTGATTCCAAGTGGGCCTTTGTAACATTCAATTGGAAATTTTAGATATTTAAAATTTCAAGTTGAATTATTTAAATTAATAAATTGAAAATCCAGGTAAAATTTTTATCATGCATGATAAAAAACGAGTATTTACAAATGTGGCATGGGTGAAAAGAAAATTTTGAATAAAGATTGGTATACCAAATAATGGAGAGGCGATTAGAAAAAGTACCGACTATCTGAGATTGGAGTTTTGTGTTTTCTTTTGATTTTTTTAGTCTTTTGAGCACTCCAATCTGCAACAATGAATAGGATAGATTTTAAATAAACAAAAGAAATGGACACAAACAGAAATGAAGCAAAAGCTGACTTGAATACCAGTATCTCCATCATAGCCTCCTCTGTAAAATCTCACGAGGAGGTTATTAAAAAATTTAAAAATTCGATTTCGTTCAGGGGGCGGAACTATGCCTCTAACACCACAAAACTTTCGAACCACAAAATAAAAGTTTCTGTAGATAACGAGGGGCACAATGAGGACATTAAAACCATCCTAAGTACACAAACCAACCTAAAAGTTGAAGAGCCGAGGAAACTGTACCCATGTGTCATCCTCAAGGGCGTTCCTCGGGATGTCAAGGAGGATGAACTGATAGAAGTGATCCTTGGCCAGAATGAGAGGATTAAATCCAAGTACCAAAGCAAAAGTGACTTAAAAATCAAATTTATAAAAAGCAATCGGAACTGTAATTTACCTATACAACGTCGTCCTGGACACCAGCCCAGCGATATACAGCGTGGTGACCTCTCTGGGTAGGGTCAATGTGGACCACAATCGTGTACACGCGGAGGAGTTTCTGAATATAAGACAGTGCTTCGGGTGCATGCGATATGGACACACAAAAAGATTCTGCACAGAGAAGTCACCATGCTGCTCTCAATGTGCCGGTAGTCACACTTACCAGGAATGCACCCACAACAACGACCGGGAACTGAGAAAATGTGTTAACTGTGTCAATTCTAACACTAACAACAAAACAAAATATGATATAATACACTCTGCTACGTCTACGAGTTGTAATATTTACAAAATTATGGAGGGCAAGCTCAGGGAAAAGATCGAATATGGGTGGTAAGGCTATAGATGTTGTACAATGTAATCTAATGCGCTCTTACGCCTCTTTTCGTGAATTCATGACTTACTTCATGCAGAGCGACAGAAATGTCGCTCTGCTTACGGAACCGTACGTAGGACGAATCAACCAGGTAAAAGATGTGGACGGCGTATACGTCTTCCAGAGTAACAGGAATAAAAACAACAAACCTAGAGTCAAAAGCTGCATCCTGGTCAAGCAGAGTTTGGGAGCGGCGTTAGGCATGTTTCAATACTGCGACACAAACCTCTGCGTTTCAGGATTAACTTCAAACAGCGATTCTTGTACTTTGGAAGCGTGTATGTCGAGCCAGATCATGACGACAACGATACTCTGGTAAACTTGAACAACTTCCTTGCTAACACCAAAGGATCGCACGTTGTTGTCGGCGGGGACCTTAACGGTTCGAACCCCGCTTGGGGCTCGATCAATAGCGATAAACGCGGAGATGATGTTCTGAGCATTGTATGTTCTCACGAGCTGGATATATGCAATGTTGGAGGCACATCGACATTCGAGGTTGTCAGGAATGGCAAACTCCTATCGTCGGTCATAGATGTCACATTGGCCTCCGAGAGCATCACCGCCCGTTTGTCGCTGTGGACTATCGACAAATCAGTCTGTCAGTCATCTGATCACAATGCCATTACATACAAAATTTTAGTAGATAACTGTATAAACACAGTCATCGAAACTTCAACGTACCTATTTCGAAACAAAATCGCCAATTGGCAAAAATTCAAACAAGAATTAAAAATTAACGTTTTGGCATCTAAATTATTATCTACAATTTTCGAAAATATTTCTTCTAATGACTTAGACCTCACAGTGGAACAACTCACTAAGGACATACGCAAATCATGTTTCTCCTCAATGAAAATACGTGGAAACTCTAAACCGTATAACCCGTGGTGGTCTAAGGAATTGGAAAATTTGAAAAAACAGTGTATCAGGATTTATCACCGTATTCACTCCGGTCTTCGACAAGGCCTTGATATTTCATGGCTTTTAGAAGACCAAACGGGGCTAAAACGAGAATACAGTGACCTGATACGCTCAACTTCTACAAAACATTTTAGAGACTTTTGTAATAGGGAACACCAGGAAAGTGTGTGGTCTCTGACTAACAGACTCATTAAAGATGCTCCCGCTAAACGTCCTCCGATGACACTAACGTGCGAAAACAAATTTGCTAGCGACAGTGACGATACGGCGGACAAACTACGACGACGACACTGACGATATCCTATTGAAACATCACGAACTCAGACTAATGTTTGATTCGACCTACGTATGTGACACGACCTACGAAGAAGAATTCGCCGTAGAAGAGGTGTTTGAGGCATTGATTACAATGAGCGCAAACAGAGCGCCCGGCATCGACAATCTCACGTCGGATATCTGCATCTCGTTTGCGGAGGAGTACCCTGAATTCATTACTAGACTAATGAATTCCTGCCTGACAACCGGCCACTTTCTGAAACCGTGGAAGAGGGCTTTTGTAAAAATCTTGCCGAAGCCGAATAGGTCGGATCCAAATGATCTATCGGCGTTCCGGCCCATCGGCCTTCTCCCGGTATTCGGGAAGCTGCTGGAAAAGTTGTTTACAAAACGCTTGACCTACTTTGGTCAACAGCGCCAGAGGCATGGAATCCTAGACAGTATGGATTCAGGGAACAAACCACAACGGATGCACTACGTGATGCCATCAGCATCATCCGACGTGAGAAAAGTCGTAAATGTTTAGTATTGGGTGTATCCCTGGACATCAAAGCGGCGTTCGACAACGCTTGGTGGCCAGCATTATTCAACAGATTGCGTAACATTGCTTTGCCGTGTAACATGTATAATCTCTTAAAGAGTTATATAGCAGATCGATCTGTTGAGCTGGCCTACGCTGACGGAAAGTCGCACAAGAGGATGACGAAGGGATGCATTCAAGGCTCTGTTTGCGGGCATACTTTTTGGAACATCATACTGGACATCATACTAGATGTAGGCTTACCAGGAGGATGTCATTTGTAAATTATTGCAGATGATGTCTTTCTAATCGTAAGTTCGACCATTGTGATGCAGATGGAGAAACGGGCCAACGCTGCGCTACGTTCTATAAGCGATTGGGGCGCTGGTGTTAAATTAACATTCAGCGCTCCAAAGACGCAAGCTTTAGCTTTCACACCAAAAACCAAGCTATGCAAAATTCATTTCAGCAACTCCCAGTTAAACTTTGAAAAATCTATAAAACTTTTGGGCATTATTTTGGACGATAATTTGAAATTTAACATCCACGTAAAACACGTAATTGCGAAAGCTAGCAAGATTTTTAACAACCTCTGTAGGTATGTGCGACCGACGTGGGGTATCAACCCACTAAACGTGGAAACGATATACCACGCGGTCGAAGAACCTACCATAACCTACGGAGCGTATATTTGGTGTGATGTGCTAAAGTATAACTACGCGCGGCGCTGGCTCCGCTCATTCCAAAGGATATTTGCCATTAGGGCCACTCGCGCATTCCGTACGGTCTCGGCGATATCTGCGTTAGCCTTAGCTGGATTTACTCCGATAGAGCTAAGGATCAGAGAGGTGGCGGAGGTAGAGAGGGTAAAGGTGGATGGTACCTTTAATCGCCTTCCGGAAGACATCGTCCTACAACTTCGTACGCCGCCTGCAGGGATGTTGCATCCCCGCTATAGGCAAACGATAGTTTTCGACGGGGTAGGCGACTCTAAGGAAGTCGATCAAATTTGTGACGGGGTGGATGTGGCTATTTTTACTGATGGCAGCAAGCTGGAAGGCGGGGAGGTCGGCGCGGCAATCGTAATATACCACGAGTCTCGGCTTGAAACACATAAGTATCGCTTACACGATACTTGTAGTGTTTATCAGGGCGAGCTATATGCGATTGACGCTGCCCTGAATTGGATCTCCCCCAGGAGAGTGCACTCAGCGTGTAGCCTCTCCGACAGTCTATCTTCGCTTGTTTCCATCAGCGACAGAAGCTGTACTTCACCCCTGGTCAATTCCATCCATCGTTCTCTTCTCCGTCTGAGGAACGAGTTGACCATCAAGTTCGTGTGGGTAAAGGGTATAGGAGAGAACGAGGTTGCAGATTTATGTGCCAAAGATGCGGCCGTGTCGCACAGTCGCCTGGCATACACCAAGTTCCCGCTGAGTTACGCAAGAAGGGTGATTCGCCTTGAACTGGCAAGTACTTGGAATTCTGAGTACATTAATGCCGTTCAAGGTTCAACCACCCGGCAGTACTTGCCTACACTGCAAGATGTTCGACTGTTCCGAGGTGCCTTCGACACCTCTGTTGAATTGACGCAGATATTGACGGGACATTCGTATTCGCGCGAGTATCTATTTAGATTTAAGATCTGCCCTACTGATGTGTGTCCTTGCGATTCAAAGAGTAGACAAACTCTACAACATTTGTTGTCCGATTGCCCACGTTATGTATCTTCCCGTTTTAACCATCTTATTCTCAGTAATTTCTACTCAGTATCCCCACTCGACCTCCTTCAAATTCTTAAACATCCTTCCTTAGTTATTTCTTTCACCACCTTCATAAAACATATAATCTCAACTCTTAAACATTTTAATACTCCACCCTGAGCTTGAGCTCATACCAACTTCGAATATTGAAGGGGCCATTGTATGCTCAAACCCGGTTCCGTTTTTCTAATCTTTCATTCTCTCGTTCTGGCCATGGCTCACACCTTGACTCACATCTTCAGATTCAAACACCAACACTGAACACATACAGGGCAGAGACAGTCATTCTCTTGCCTTAATGTGTGTTTGTGATATTTGTTCTCGTTACCTAGTTTTATCGATTTAAGTTTTAATAGTTCTACCAAATAAGTGTTTCCATTTCTCCCTTGTTATAAGTTTGCGTTTATTTAACATTAATTCCTTATAATTAAATAATTAGTTTTAACTTTGTTATGTCTGTATCCAATAGCAGAATATACTCCCCCGTTGGGTGGTTTAACCCAATGGGGAAACAGGAAAAAAAATACCAGTATTAATGGACAACAAAATTCGTAAGGCAATTAATGAGCTAAAATCAATAACGGTGACTGAGGAAAAGTTGAATAGGATAAGTGAAACAAGCACTGAAGAGATTAGAATAGAAGAACAAAAACTAACAATTGACTACTACCTAAATTCAGATAAATCTATCGTAAAAGAAAAACCAAAGGAAATAAACGAAAATTAGAAGTTTTGTGGTGTAAGAAGAAAAATAAGGTTCAATCGTAAAAATTAAAATAATAAGAAATTTGCTGCAAGCATAAGAAGATTAAAAATAAAAAATATGTCAAGAAATTCCAAAATTTATGGTTTTCAATTAATATAACAGAAACAATAAGCAATTTTAAAATCTGAAAAACAAGAAAAATAGAGATAAGATTAAAATATTATAACTTGATCACAACAAAGATTTGAAATATGGAGAATTACAAAATAAAAACAAGAATGAAAATTTTTGGATGAAGGAAGAAAGTAAGTTTTGAAAGGTTTCAAAATTTGGTAGTAGAGTTAAAAATAAGACATCTATGTACTACGATCCGCCGGTCAAAGACGAGAGTGATGTGATGGAAAAGTGTCCGATGGAAGCATGATGTCATGGGGATAAAAACACGGATTGCATTGTAATAAAAATGGAAATTTATTTTAGAAAAATGATATTTAGCCACCTTATTTTATTTGCACCTAGAATAGAAAATTTTGGACATTTAAATTTAAGTTGGAATATTATTCATTAGATATTAGAAGATATTAAAAATGGCTTAATTGGTAATAAAATTAACATGAAGATAAAAGAAAATTTGACAAAAAGGTAATTGGATAACATAAAATCATGAATGGGCCGGAATTTAATTAAATGCAAATGAATTAAACATTAATAATTAATGATCGATAAATTAATTGGAGATTGATTTAACAGCAGTAAGAAAAGATAGTGAATAGAAGAAAATAATAGAAAATGGGAAATTGTAATAATTAATGAGAAAATTTTAATAAACTATGAATAAGAGGAATTAGAAGTTTATTGTTAAAGAATCGATCAATAAAGAAACAACGGTCAAGAGTTAGAAAAATGATGTTCATTAACAATTAAAAATATGAAGGCTTACGAAAGATAAGAAAGAATCCAAAATATTCACAGTACACAACAGTTTAAGGAGAAAATTGAATAGAGCTTAAAATTTAAATATCAATGTTTGAATTAATTTAATTAACTTTTGTAAATAGGAGGGAGGTATTCTGATTTAAAATTTGTTTAGAATTTGGATCATGGCACAATTGTTGAAGTTTTTAACCAATTTCCAGGGGCAAATAACCTAAAACCTTGGGGGGATAAGATGCCATGATATTTTTTGAATTTTTATTTTATAATGTTTAGAAGAAATTTAGAAATATTGTATTGGATAGGTGGGGAGGACTCGCGCCAGAACCATGGAACGAGGAAGACATGAGTCGCGCTTAAGGGTGTTTAGTAGCCGATATTGAATAACTATCCCGCTAGATCGGCGCCACCAGTACATTTGTTACATAGTGTATTCCCCTACAATGGTTTTAATCCATCCAGAAAAAAATGTAACTGTAACTTTTGTACCTGAAATAGGGTGAATTGGGTGTGCTTGAACGACATATCATCATCCAATTTAATTCTCAGGGTGTCAGCCAAAGAAACATAGCGAAAAAATTAAAGTGTTCGCGAAAGGCAGTGTAAATTACTTTATAACGATATCGTGAGTGCAGTTCTCTTGAAAATCGACGAATTATTGGAAAAAATCGTGTAACTTCTAACAGGCAAGATCGACTTTTGTAAAGATCACCTTCAAAAAATAGTATGAAAACTTCTAAAGATCTTTGTAGAGAATTACGGAAGGAGTTTGGGGTCGACATTATTGATCGTACTGTTAGAAATCAATTAATTTAAGTCGGATTAAGCAGTGATAAAGCACGTAAAAATCCCCTTGTTACTCCGCCTCAAATAGAAAAACGGCTTCATTTTGAAAAACTTTATAAAGATTGGGCGATTGATGATTGAGCCAAAATCATTTGGTCCGATGAAACTAATGAACAAAATGCAATACATTTTTTTAATTTTTTTATGTATTTGCAGGTTTAATATTAGTATATACATATTGCGGTGATATCGGATGGAGACGTCAATCGTAAGACGAGAATTCAAGTTGATTTAATATAAAGGTTTACGCAAGAAACTTATTAATTGAAATAGAAGGTTTATTAGTATCAATAAAAAGTTAAAACGAAGAGAATAATTTAAATCAAAACAACGAATACAAGAGTCAACAATAGTACTTTATGCACCAAGGGAGCAAAGTGACAATTTTTTGGCCCGAGGGTAAAGGATTGTTTACACGAGGCGCCAGCCGAGTGAAACAATTACCCATGGGCCAAAAGTCACTTTACTCCCGTCGTACATATACTGTTTTTTGCAATTCCGGGAGGTAAAGTAGGAACTTCGCCAATTTAGAAACTTAAAGGAAAAATTTAACGCATTTTTTTAATAATGCACGTGGTCTATAGTATCACAAAATAGCACTAGTAATATTAACAACTACTACCAAAAAGTACTATAAAATAGCAGTTGGCACCCCTGATTCTACCAATGATTTATTTCAGTTCATTTACATTTGTGCCTTAGAAAGAGCAAGACGTACCATGAGCGAGAACCTAGAAACCACGTGGCGACATTTTTAAAAACGGCACCTCGTGAGAATTATTTGGTAGCTAAAGTAAGTTCTTTTTATTTATTTATTGACTCGTCAAATTATTTCATTGTTTGAAATAAATTTGAGCGTGGCAGATGTGGCAATCGTGGCATCGATCACGTGTCAATCTAGTGACTTTTTTATCAGTCATCTGGTGACTTTTTTATTGCCCAAGGGCAAAAAAAGTTTTTTTCTCCCGCTCCCCCCCTATTTTTTAACATTACTCCCCCAGGGTAAAAAAGTGCCCCTTTACACCCGCAAATCGGGGTTAAAAGTGAGTACTTTACCCTCGGAATGGCAAAAAATAAATTAAAAATGTGCAGATCAAAATCCGTAATATAAAAATTTTGTTAAAATTTAAAAATAATGAAAATGTTAGTATAAGAAATTGTAAATTACATGTACAAATTGGTTAGTTAAGTTATTAGAAATAATTTTGTTAAAACATTAGATATAAAATTTAAAAGCGTTACGTTGTGCGTCGAAATTAACCATAAACCAAGTGATCGGTCATCCAATAAATCATAGTTGAACAATTCCAGCAATAAACAGTAATTATGTGTTTAAAATCATTGGTTAACCTAAAAACATGAGAAAATTTTATTAAAAGACAATTTCAAATTTCTCGCTATGACAAGATGGTGGATTTTACTTACGTATTGATTTATTGAACAATAATCAAGTTGCATTGGAAGTGTAACACCTTGGTGATGTTGAAAACAGAAGAAGCTTGTTCCGAATTTTGCAAAAAGGTTGCACGTGAAATTTTATCAGCTCCAGTAAAAATTAATAAATTGTAGAAAATATAGGATAAAAACAGGAATAACTGTAAAATAAAGTGTTTTAACGTTAGTGTGAACGGAAATATAGTGAAAATAAGAAGGATTACTTATGCCCAGTTTCAGCAACTTTAATTTAGGAATTTAATCATAGATTAAATATTTAATCATAGATTAAGTCCGATTTGGGTTTTAGCAATATAATTTTTAACACAGGTTAAATTTAATCAATGATTAGCGTAATCATAGATTAAATCTGTAGTTTTGGTTGTAGCAACGTTAATTTATGCTTAACACAGGTTAAATACCCAAAGTATTTAATTACTAGTTGACCAGTGATTAAAGTTAAATTACCAAAAATGATTTTTTGAATTTGATAATATACCAACTAAAAAATGTTGAAAAGTGTGTAAATACGCAATTAATATAAATTTGACCGTCTCATACAGAGAAAACCAGAGAAAAAAATTATTACAATTTTGTTTAAAATGTTTGATTTGTCCGATTTATCTGGTTTATCCGATTTATCTGGTTTATCAACAAGTAGTGATAGTGATGAAGAATTACGTGTCATTCCTGATAGAAGAGACCCATTCACATTGTACGGTGACGAGGAATTTAAACTGCGATACAGGTAAGTTAATCTTTATATTTATTACGAGTTCTATATTGATTATTTATTTTATTTTGCAAATAAACAAGGTTCTGCAAAGAAAGTGTGATCGAGCTAAAGAACCGACTAGGCCACATGGAGCCAGAAACAAATCGAAGCAAATCTTTGTCCGGGATGCTCCAGCTTCTACTAACGTTGAGATGTTATGCAACGGGGTCCTTCCAGCAGCTTTTGGGAGATCATGTCAACGTTAGTAAAAGCACTACATGCAGAGTGATCAGAAAAGTTTCTGAACGGATAGCAAGTTTAAGTAGAGACGTCATATACATGCCTCGACCTGAAGAAATTGCAACTGTTAAAAGAGATTTCTATAATATTAGGCAATTTCCAGGCGTGATAGGTGCCATCGACTGCACACACGTGCGGATTCAGTCTCCTGGTGGTGCCTACACAGAAGATTTCCGGAATAGAAAAGGTTACTTTTCTTTCAATATACAGGCGGTATGTGATGCAAAATTGCGTATTCGCAACATCATTGCGAGGTGGCCAGGATCAGTCCATGACTCCACCATTTTCAATGACACGCCCTGTTAAAGCGACGTTTCCCTTGTCTGCACACAGGATTACGCAACAAACCCACAACGGCAGTCATCATCATCGTTGCATGTGCTGTGCTTCATAATATAGCAATATCACTGCATGATGAAGACGAGTTCGATGATGTGAATGACATAGAAGACGCAGAGATTAATAATCCACTCGGTCAAAACGTACAAAGCAATTCAAATACAAGTGCACGTACTGCGTTGATCCGCAGTAATTTTTAAAGCTTTATTAAATTTACAATAAAATAAAATAAAAGTTTAATATTTTTTTATGAGCACCCGAGTACTTTTTGAGAAAAAAAATTCAGTTATTAACAAATTAACAATTTATTTATCAATATCACGTAATTTTACATTTAGTACCCGCAATTGTTTTTGTTGACACATTATTGCCAATTGGCTTTCTTTCAATTTATTTATTAAAATCTTTCGTTTTAATTGTTTGTTCGAAAGCTTGGACCTTTTTGGTTGCTGTGTGGCAACGTACCTTCTATTTCGACTGCGTCGAGCGGTCAGAACCGGCCCAGGAATTACAGCCTCCATTTCCTGTTCCTCGCTTTGCAGATCTCCAACTATCCATTGCGAGGTTGTCCGAACAGGTACAGCCTGTTCATCCGTTGCAAAAATTTTCTGCTCCTCGCTTTGAATCGAATCAAAGTTCTGTTCTGCACCAATTCCTGAACTACTGGCTCCTAAATAAATAAAGTGTCATGAATCACGAATTACAAAATGATTTTCATAACAAACCTGGATCAAAGTAATTGTCAAAACTATTGAACATATGCGGTCGCACAGTTGGCACGGACGCCAGAATCCGTGCTCCACGCTCTGTCAATTGGGGGGTGTAACTCCCTCCGCCTGTCTGTTTTTGCTCTCTCTGTTAAAAAGAATAAAATTTTATTTTTATAAGTCAAATGCATATCTGTAATATACTTACTTTATCCTTTGCCAGCAGTTCTTTAGCTTCCAAATATGCCGCTTTCTAAAATATATCATTTAATTAATTACAAAGTTACGTATAAAATTTAAAACAATACATACATGTTCATCGGCAACTCCTTTCTTTGCCACCCTCTTCATATTATTGTACAGCATCTTTAGCTGATCCCCGCTTCTTTCTCCGGTCGAAGCACTTGCATTGAAAGTATTGGATATTAAATCCCAAGTTTTCTTCTTCTCGCCGACAGTTACCCCGTCCGTGCGTTTATTTTCAAGCACGTGACTGTAACTAAAAATAAAATAATTAATAATTTGCATTTAGATAATACGTATTGCATTTATTTGAATTTTTTTTTTTTGATAATTTTGATAATACTCATTAATACATACCTTTCTACCAGACACAACTCTTCCTTCTCTACTTCTGTATAATTTTTTGTTCTTTTCTGTGCCATTTCAGTAAAATATATGTAAAATATAAATTATTTCAATGAACTGTATTCACAGAATATATAGGTTATAAACCTCACTTCTTGATAATTTTCGAATTAATCGAACTACTTTCATAGTATGAAGTAGGCGTTGTTGTCGTTTCAGGAGTACCGCCATAACTATTCTACACATAATCCGAGATTAACTAATTATATATTAGAAAACGTTGCTAAAACCCATTCAAAATTTAACAACGGATTATTTTTAATTTGTGTTAACTAACACAGGTTAAGGTTAAGGTTGCTGAAACCGGCCCTTACCGATTGCAAATATTTTTGGTAAAGTAGAAAATTTGCCACGAGGCTGATACAAATTTTAACAAAGCACGAATCTGGATATACTATTGGGAAACGAAGTCATCGGTGTGAAATACCATTGAATACTGGAGGTGCGCAGTACCAATAATCAGGAACGGGCCATATTTATATAGGGTAAGCCAAAAACATTTACCAAAAACTTAATTTTGTGCAACGATCGCGAATTACAACGCCACCTGTTTTTAGAGTTTATTGTTGGGGATTAATAATAAGAAATCGATTGATTAATTTTGTAAACATTTATTTTACACAAATTCATTAAAAATTTACATAATAAAATTATCATTTTACATAACGGATTATTTTTGGGATTTTTGTATTCCCGGGTGTTTGATTTTCAGCATTAACAGATTTGATCTACAATTTCCGAAAGAACCGACTACTGAGATAAGTAAGTTACATGCAACAAAAACCCAGTTAGCCTAGGTAGTAAGTACATTAACATTTTTTATTAAATTACGATAGACGGGGTTCATCCGTACCTTCATCATCGTAATATTTTCAAAGTTTCAAAATTTTTAAACAAAATTTATTTTTCATCTCTATCCAAAAAAATCATCCCGAGTGCTTAGTTTTTTGGTATTATTGGTAAACCACAAACTATATTTGTAACCCTTTATATAAAGTCAAAACTTTATATTTATTATAATCGATGAATTCGTTATTATTAACGTAGTAGTGAAAATTGATAGTAAATCATATTTGAAAAGATACCGTTTTGTATATAAACGGATCGACGTCTGCATGCGTGGACGTATTTTGTCCGATATTAGTTTTCATTCATAAATTGTAAACTTTTTACATTATATTATAAAATATCAATAAAGAAATACAGAACTTTCATCCAAATTAATGTGTTTTATTTAAAATTTAAAAACAAAGTCGCTGTTGAAAATCCCATTACATGTATTTAAAATACGTACTATTTGAAATACATTTGTATTTTTTATTTCAAATACAAATTTTAAATGTATTTTGTATTGCAAATACAAATGTTACATGTATTTTGTATTTTTTCGTGTTTCAAACACCCAATTACATTTAAAATTTGTATTACAAAAACAAATTACTAAATTATATAAATTATTAATAAATACTTTATTAATTTATTATTCCTGTTTTTAATATAAAAATTAACTATATTTAATAGTTACAATACTGTATCTTGTATTTAAAAATACTGTATATTGGATTTTGTAATTCAAATGTAGTCTACATCGAATATCAAGAGACACAGTTTGGGTTTAAATTAGATGTAGACTTCCCAGTTCAACCTTGGTTTAAGTTTAAATTTTTTTACTGTCTTAGTGCTTCGTGCTTTGAAGGGCACGTAAAGTCGTCGGTCTTCATAACAATAAAAACCCTGGTATAGCCACATCGAGGGTCAGTTTCGCAGACAATCGAAACCTTCGGACCTTCTAATGTGTAATTAACAAGAATGTGCGGGCCTAAAGGCCGCAATGGAACCTTTTAAAGATTGTTAGTTGCCATCTTTATTATTTAATTTAAACTTTCAATTTAAATTAATCTAGAATTTATAGTGCGTCACCACGGTCGTTAAAAGAACGATTTACATAGACAGTTGTGGAGAAATTTACAATTTTGAGTATTATAAGTACATAAAAAATATTATTTAAGTCCACATATTTTGGGTAGGCAGGCCTAACTTGCCTGCTCGCTAAATCCGCTACTGAGGCAGAGCCGTGGAAGACATTTGAATGATGTTGTGTTCCACGTATAACCGCTGTCTCAAGCCACGCACCTATCAACACCAATGAATTGCCACCGTATAAAAAAATGTTGCTAGTTGCGCTGATGAAAATTTTAAATCATTATTTAAGGAAGACCAATTTCCTTTATAATTAGTCCTGAAATGCGGCAGAATTTTTTTGTTGAATTTAATTTTTTGTACTAAAATACTTGTAAATGCTACTAACACATTTAAATATGAACATCGGCCTCTGCATATACTAGTATATGGAATTTTATGTATTCTGTAGTCACTGTAAGTAATATTACGGTTCTTATTACTCATATCATTTATATAAATGTAATACGATAAGAGGGTGCAAAAATATTAAAAATTTATGAGAACATCGTTTACCTTGTCAAAAGAGACTATTAAATATATACCATGTAATACCTTAACTAAATCTTTTCCCTAAGAAATAGGTAATTTACATTAGCGTAATTAAATTAAGATAAATTACGTAGTCTACTTAAGTATGAACCAGCCTATATAATGTAAATAAGTTTCTTATTTATTACTACTAAATTTTAATTCAATTTTACATTAGGTTCATAATGCGATTATCAGTATCAAGTTTTGATATTAATAATTACCGATTATTAATTAAAGAAAATATATGAAACAAAAGCAATTAACAAACTAAATGAAATATAACTTGAAAATTGAAAAGGCAGATTACAGGTACTACCTAATTGAATAAATTATTGTGCTTTCGTTTATAATAAAGGCATTCAAAGTTCCGCACATACAAGTTTGTATAACTTTTACCATATTTTATCATTCTTTCACCCTGCCATCCTACTCCACCAAGTTAAGCATCTAATACAATTACGTATCTATGCTAATGATGAAAACTGAAAAAGTTAAGTACCTACCAAGGAAAAGAAAACATTCAGTTTTGATAGAGCAAATTTTATATTTTAGCATGAAATACTGAATATATTTTACCAAAATTAACACAGATGCAAATACTGCCAACGCTTAATTATCTCTTCATAAAGAAGAGGAAGTGTGTGTGAAGAAAGTTAGTGTAAACTTTGTTGTTATTATCAAATACAGTCTGTTGGTTGCTTTCGATCACACCCCATCAGTTCACTTTAGAGAACATTGATCGACGTTATTCAAGATAATGAATAACACTACCACTACCCCACAATAAAATCAATGTACAATACCCATTATGCTATCCATACACAACATGACACAGTTTTCAAATTTATTGTTCTTATCGCGTTTCCAGCATTTGTTCTATTTGCACCATTACAGCACATCACCTTCAAACAATTTAAATTATTGTTATTATTATTTATTATTTTTTTTGTAAATGTAAAATTTTATATTCTTTACAATGTGTTCATGCCTTCGTTATTTTTTTATATTTCTGATGTAGGTTTTCAGATGCTGTTTAAAATAAATATTTTAATTGAATAAATCAGTTTCTATTTAAAAGTGTTATTTCCAGGCTTATAAAAATGTATACAAGAAAAACGCTGAAAATATTCTTAATACATAACACTAGTCAACAGTGATTCTGCGGTGTGGAATTTAGGGGTTGATTTTGGGTAATTGTGGTGTCCCGAATACGAAAAATATATTAGATTTTCCGAATTGGCTCTAGTTTTTGAGATAAAGGCAACCCGGTTATAATGGGACGCGCATGAATGGATTATCGAGATTCCTTAAAGGAATATAAAATAAAAATATTCAATATTTTCAAAAACCTTTATTTTCGAATGACAACAACGTTATAAATGATATTTCAAATAGATTAATCATATTAAACAAAAATACATGAAAAAAAAGTTAGGAAAAACGTTTTGCATGTGATTGTCTATTGTATCTTTGATCAGGATAATCCCTTTGTAAGGTCCAGCAGTAGTCCGCCATCATATGGTGATCCCACCAGCCTTGATATCTTTCCTCCATTATCTTGATATCCTGGTGGAACCGTTCTCCTTGTTCTTCGCTGTAATCGCCCAGGTTTTCAGGAAATCTATCCAAATGGCTATGCAGAAAATGTATTTTGATACTCATATTAGCTCCAAGTTTTTCAAAATTCTTAAGTATTTTGGCCACTATTTCGGAATATTCTGCAGCTTTGTGGTTCCCCAAAAAGTTTTTGACAACTGATACAAAGCTTGTCCATGCTTCCAATTCAACCTGAGTCATGTGATTTGTGAAATAATTGTCTTCTCTAAGAGTACGAATTTGTGGTCCATCAAAGATACCTGCTTTTAATTTTTCCATACTGAGGCCAGGAAATGATTGACAAATATATTTGAAGCAATTACCATTCTTATCCAAAGCTTTCACAAACTGTTTTATAAGTCCAAGTTTAATATGAAGTGGCGGAAGAATTATTTTTTCTCGACTTATCAATGGTTCATGAACTATGTTAGCTTTTCCCACGGTCATATATATTCTCGATGGCCAATCCTTTCTACTCCAGTGTTCTATTCTTGCACAAAGAAAACAGGGGTATTTAGTGTACCCACCTTGCTGACCTAATAAAAAATTCACCATCTTTAAGTCTACACACACTGACCACTGATGTTGAACAAACGAAATTTTCTCCAAAACAAGTTTGATATTTTGGTATTGTTCTTTAAGTTTGATTGGTCATAGTTGAGTGACCTATCGGAATCGAAGCTAATTTGTTTCCATTATGCAGTAACACACATTTCAAACTTCTTTTTGAGCTATCAATAAAGAGCCGCCAATCTTCTGGCCGATATATTGCAAGGCCCATTAAATTTAAAAGCCCAGAAATATTATTGCAATACACCAGATCATTCTCCTTAGTAAAATATGGAAGAATATCTTGCTCTCTAGTCCGATAAGATGTTATTGTTACGCCAGGTTGAAGGCAATGTTTTTCGTTAAGTCGAGACGCAAGAATTTCAGCTGATTTCTTCGATAAATTTAAATCTCAAATGAAGTCATTAAGCTCACCTTGAGAAAAAACCTGCTTTTGTTCTGAGGGTCTAACATTTCAACTTCATCACAGGAAAGGTTTGATAAGTCAGTAAATATCGGTACTGGCAAATCTTCACTGTGCAACGTTGGTGGTTTAGCCGATTGTATGTTTGGATAAACCCAAGAGCGCTTTCTGTAACGGTTCATACCTTTTACATTCACGGCACAAAAGTAGCAATCATCAATGTGATTTCTTGGCTCACTCCATGTTATCGGTACTCCAAATGGAAGTCATTTGCGTCTTCCTTGGCTCCAGTAACGAAGTGACTCCACACAAGTTTTACAAACTTTATGTGGCGCTCAATGTTTGTCTTGTTGTCTCAGTTGTTTTCCAAAATATGCTAGGTAAACTTGTTTTACAAAGTCATGAATATTTATTTGTTGTCTTTTTTGACAAAATTTACCACATATGTAGCAAAAATGGTCAGGATTATTAACACAAGACTTGCGTGAAGAACTCATACTTCCTTCTACGATCACTATATAAAAAGTGGCAGATTTCGCCCAGTTTACTATTTTTTTATTACAAAGTTTTTTTGACAACAAAAAACAATTGCATATAGCCGTGCGCATGCGCGTAGTGCCAATTTTGTACCGTCAGATGTCTGTACAAAGAAATTTCAAAAAGTATAAATGAATTTTTAAATACTTTAAATTTAAAGTTTATCATGGGAACTAGAGCCAATTCGAACAAAATAACTATGCGGCGAGTACTTTATTACATTACTGTATACAAATTCACTCCAAAAACTAAGACCGCAGAAAAAATTTTTTGTTTTGTTCCCTTGTGTAATAATTCTGAAAATGTTTTACTTCAATTCTGTTGGTGATGTGTACTTTTTGAAGCATTATTAATTACTGACGGGTAGCCCTCGTATATTATTAATTAAATTAATGGGATTTTTGCATTGAATTCGGTTGTTGGAATTTAGTTTTGGTTAATTTTGTATTTCCATTGAATTCGCACTTTAGGTATGTAAAGAATATCTTGAAAAAGTTTATGTTGCTTCGGCAACTACTTTATTTTAAGATATAGTAGATTAAGTAATAAACTTGAATTACCGTCATCGATTGTCACGTATTGCTAGAACTTCAAATTGCAAGTTTAATGTCTAAGGCTTATTTATTAATGAATATTACTGAACATTTACAAATTTATAAGACTTACATTATATCTGTTAAAATTTTATTATGAACATCGTTTTTGTGTGAAATATTATTTCATTCTATCGAAGATCTATTTTCGTCCATGATGTTATCGTATATTATCACTAGTTATCAGAATATTGGACCAAGTATATATAACTTAAAACAACTGTATAAATAGGTCGACTTACCACTTGACGTTGCTTGAGAGGAGATTTTGTGTTTGCCATTCCTCTAATTATGTGTACCTGGAAATTATTTATTATAACCAAACTAATGTCAACACACAATTAACAATGTAATTAGTCCTGAGGAAGTCCACAATAAGGTGACAAAACAAATAAGGCAAAACATAGACTTATTATACAGTTGTTTTAAATTATATGTACCTGGTCCAATATCCTGAAAACTAGTGGTAATATATTTTCCTTTATTTTAACTTATTAGCTGCATTTTACAGCATCCTGAAAATTCCTGTGCGAGAAATTTCCTAGACTGGGTTTATAATATTTCACAATTAGACGCTAAGAGAGAATATATAGGGTATTAGGTAAACCAAAACGTGGGAAAATAAGCTTGTGACGAATTCATCCATCATGTGATTCCTTTAAAGTGGTTACTTTAAGGCAGTGGTATTAAACCAGTAGTGTACCTACCTTTAAGGGTATGAAATTCAAAATAAAGTATTCTCTACCTTATTTCAGTCGTCTGAAATAAGAATGATCAGAAGAATTATCAGGATATGAGTTTGTGCATTTCTATAACAAACAGTGCTATAGTACACCATAATTTATAGTTCTATTAGATTTAAGGAGCTACAGAGGGATTTATCAGAATAACCCCAATAGTATGGAAGTTACAGGTTTATTTCATATTTTCCTACGCTTGTTGTACTGTTTACCAAAATAAGGTTTAAAAGTGACCATTTTTAATACATCTAATTTTTTTTTTTTTTTTAGCTCAACGCAGGGAGGAGAAATCTCGTGCGAGACACCCACTTAATCGAAGTGGATAGTGTCAGACTTCACTGACTAAAACTCCCCCCTACCAAGCACCCGGGTTTCGCCGTCAGGCATTTCTTCCGGGATGCTCGGTCCGAGATGTCGGGATCTTCGACATCTCCCGCCCTGGATGTTCGGGCAGATGCGTTGGGTCTGCAGTATCGTGTGCAGACTCGCCTTTTTCGTTTGGGCCTCCAAGTTCCTCTCATGAATGGCTTCCTGGTTGCTCAGTCAGGTAGGGGGCATTGCGATGGAATTCGATGAAACGTGTGCTCTTTCGCATGCCTCTCTTCTACCTGTCCGAGTTCTTTTTTTTTCTTTTTTTCCTCCTTTCCCTTTCCCTTCCTTTTCCTTTCCTTTCCTCCTCGTTGGTTGGCCTCCTGGTTTGACGGTCGGGTAGGGGGCATTGCGATGGAATTCGATGTTACGTGTGCTCTTTCGCATGCCACTCTTCCACCCGACCGCGATTGGCCTCGGGTCACTGATCTTCAGTGTCGGAATCCTCCCCCGCATGGGCAGCAGCAGCGGCGGCCCGTTGTTCGGCTCTTCCTGCTGCCTCCTTACACCTCAGGATGTTTGAGATGAGGGTGTTTATCCGCTGCCACTGGGCCTCGTCGACGAGCATTGCTTCGACCAGGTCTTCGGGAGTCATTGTGTACCCCAGTGCAAGCGAGACCATTGTTCGCTCGCGCTCCCATCTCGAGCACTGAAAGAGGGAGTGTTCCGCGGTATCGATTTCCTCGCAGAACCTGCACTTGGGGCTTCCCAATATGCCAAATCGGTGCAGGTAGTACGCAAAGCAGCCGTGCCCTGACAGCATTTGTGTGAGGTGGTAGCTCACCTGTCCATGCCGCCTCTCGACCCATCTCTTGATGTTGGGGATGAGTCTGCGGGTCCACAAGCCGCAAGTTGCCTCCTCCCACCTGGCCTGCCAACTTTCGGCCACCTCGCATCCGGCACCCCCCACTCCGTCGTAGAATACATCTAATTAAAAAATATATTTCGTTTCACATTTACCCCACCTGACCCTACATTAAATATTAACTGGAGCAGTTTTATATCTATCAATCTTCTATTCTCCTTTTCAATCGTCTTCTCAGTATTATAAATCTAAGCAATGCAGAATTCTGAATCAATTTTCACAATTTATTGCAAATCCTAGCTCCTCCATTCGAAAGGTTGCTAAAAGTCAATAAATATTTCAATTGGTTCAACTGGACAAACCTTACATGAAGTAACACATGCACCGCATGTTTTGAATGCTCCCCTTGCTATCTAAACTGACGTGTTTCTCTCTATTTTTATCAAATTTACTCAAAAAAAAAGTTATTTAGGCTACTTTAGAGTGTCTACACACGATCCAATCTGGTCGGGCCGACAAGCTGTCCTACACATGAGTTGAACAAGGACACAATAGCCGCATCCTTATTCAACTCATGAGTAGGACAGCTTGTCGGCCCGACCAGATTGGATCGTGTGTAGACACTATTAGAATGAACACCCGATATACACTAAAATATTTTCAAAAATACTAATATTAAAATAATGAAATTTTTAGTATCAGTACACATGCATACGTATGAGGTTAAGTTCTCGTCCAATACTTGTAATTAAGGAAAAGGATCTCGGGTCTTTGGGGCCTAAATTTGCCATTGATTATGTTTTTTTTATGTCTTTACGTGTCTTTATATGTCTTTATATGTCTTTACGTGAGTTTCCTATGTTTAACTTCCTGTCGGAACTTGAATGCTCTGTGGGTGGCTTAACTTTGCCTACAGCAAGTAAAGACAAACTAAGAGGAGGACTTCTTAATATGGTACATAACTTCTGTAGCAGAAAGGATGACAAGGACCAGGTCAAGAGACAGATACATTTAACAAGGAAGTACTTGAAGGAGAATCCGGACCTGTTGGTGCTCAGGGCGGATAAAGGAAGTTCGACGGTGATCATGGATGAATCCGAATACCTTCGGAAAATGGACGGTCTGTTTGGGGATACTACCACCTATAAAAAACTGAAAAACAACCCAACAGTTAGTATCCAGGGCAAGTTTAACAAAGCCATAAAAAAACTTTATGACGACGACTTCATCGATCTTAACACCAGGAAGTCTCTCACTGGTTACAACGCCCAATTTCCTAGACCATATGGCCTACCTAAAGCACATAAAAATGGTGCTCCTCTGCGCCCGGTCATCAGTTGTGTTAACTCCCCCTCGATCCCGTTGGCTCGGTACATCGTGAACATCCTAAAAAATGTCACTCCTTCACTTCCTTTTATTATAAAAAACACTAAAGAAGCAATGGAATTAATAACTAAGTGTACAGTTCCTCAAGGGTACTCGTTGGTATCTTTCGATGTAAACTCCTTGTTTACCAACATCTCTCGGGAGTCAACTGTCGAGGCCATAAAAAACAATTGGGATCTGGTCCAACCCTTCACAGACATCCCTATAGAGAGATTCACACAATTGGTAGAACTTATTTTCGACAACAGCTACTTCTCCTTTAATGGTGAATTTTTTGCTCTGCTTGTCGGATCTGCCATGGGTGACCCTTGCTCCCCCATCTTTGCCGCTCTAGTGATGAATGATCTGTTGTGCAACTTTTATGGCTCGATTAGATTTCCGATACCGTTCCTGGCCATATATGTGGATGATCTCCTCACTGCGGTATCCACCAGTGAAATAAATAATTGTATCAATATACTAAACAGTTACGATAAACTGCTTACCTTCACATATGAATAAAATTCCGTTCCTTGACCTTATGATACACAGACACAGCGATGGTTCGTTGTCCACCGATGTTTACAGGAAACCCTCCTCCACTGATAGATTGCTTAGCTTTCATTCATCCCACCCGTTAACCCAAAAAGTTAACTTGATAAGGACCATGAAACAGAGGGTAATGATAAGCGTACCAGATACACTACTAAGAAGGAGACTACATGACCTAAAGCTACAGTTCTCCAGGAACGGTTATCCGGAACGTCTGCTGAACTTGATTTTGTCTGTCGACCCCCCCCCCCCATATGAGTTTGTCCAACCGGACATTGGATGATGATTCACACATCGGAGTCAAATACAACAGGATCACCTAACACCCGTACTTGGCAAGTAAAATACGTCGTCTGTTTCGAGAGATAGCAGGCGATGACAATTACAAAATAGCGTTCCACAACCCTTTTAAGCTGGGGAAAATACTCTTCTCACATACTAAGGACAAGGTCCCGATCCCTGAGCGTGCGAACGTGATATATAAAATAGAATGCCAATGTGATTGTGTTTATATCGGACAGACCAAACAGAGATTATCTAAACGCCTCTCCCAACATCTTAATGACATCCGAAATGGCTCTACCACGACAGGTCTGTGTGAACATGCGACTATCAACAAGCACAAATTCAATATGGATGGGGTGAAAATACTGAATAATGAAGCTAATTACCACAGACGTACTTTTTTGGAGGCTGCCTACATAATGACGACTGACAACAACGTCAATAAACAGACAGACTCCACTAGTGTTGATGTGGGATATTACCGTGTCTTACAGCGGTATTTGGAAAAAACAGACCTGACTTGAACGATTGGGGTTTTTGGTGAAGTGCCTCTGTGTTAACGCGTTGTTTTCGACATCTCGCCTATGTCGGTTTTTTGTTAATTTCATTTTGTGCATTTTTCGGCCTTACTGAGGTGATGTTTTCAACTCAGTTCCACCACACAATAAATTTTTTATTATGTTCTGACATTCATGAATATGTTACCACCCGATAATAATTATGAATTAATTTTGTATACTTTATACTTTCGGCATAAGTGTGTATCGTATATTTCGTTACTTACTTTATCTTTTTTCACCTGGCGCTATCATGGTTAAATATTTTGCTATCAATTTATACTTTGAACGGTTTCATCAAATAATTTTTATTCTATTGATTTTAAAGTGTTTTACAATTCGTTTACTGACTCTTATATTGTGTTTTATCATATGTTATTTATTACTAGATTTTATATAGTGACCAATCTGTTTTTCGTAATTCATTACTGTAATGTTTTAACCGTTCATAATTTAGTGATCCGCTGATGGCGCCTTGTGCCTCTACTGCTGTTCTTACTCTGAATGTCGTTGTAATATACAATTGTACATCTATTTGTTGAGGTATGTCACCTTTTTTGCCCTCTGAATTATTTTTTGTTATTTGTGTGTGACCCCCATTCTTTCTTTGTTTTAGTCCTGAGGATGGGTGCAATATAAGGCCCGAAACGTCGACTCGACAACATATTGTTTGATTTATGTCCACTGACCCGAGATCCTTTTCCTTAACAAATGCATACATTTTTTAACCAAAACCAAAAAGGGAATAAAATCTAGAAGGAATGAAAAATTCAGAATTTGAAAGGCAGGGGGGGGGTTAATATTGAATTAAAAACTTTGTAAAAACAATAGCTTAGGATATCGATGTTTCGATATTATTACACCATCATCAGACAAGCGTCTGATCGAAAAATAAATAAATAAATGATAATCGAAAATAAAATTAGAACAAATTTTCACGAACTAACAACCACATTGTCCTATATTTTACCTACCCCTGTTCCAACTGAATGATTTCAATCGCCAGATGAGGGTCAACTGAGTTGCGCTCGGAAAATACTCCACAGACTATCCCAGTAAGCTACACTTCCCTTATAATCTCAGGGGAAATAAAAGAAAAATATATAAGTATCTAGGACATTTAAAATTCCTGGTTCCTTTTAAACGACCCTAATCAAAATTTGCGTTTTCTTAAACTAAGTGTTTAATAAAAATGTGACAATTTATTTGGTCATTTGAATTTTTGCACACATTTGCAAAAATTACTTGAATTTTCATAAATAAGATACTCCAAAAGAAGAAAACATTTTAAATAAATTTCATTAATTTTACATTCAACATGACTCAAATTTCACTAAACGAATTAAAAAATACTTTTTTAATTTTAAATTTTCATAAAATTAAATATCTAAATAATTAATAACGTTTTTAATATTATTGCAATTTAGCGGAGACATCACATTTCCTGAAAATCTTGCTAAATTAAATTTTACTATTATTTTTCGTTAAAATTTCCTTAATAATTAGCATTTCTGATATCCCTCAATAATGGAGTTAGCAAAAGATTTTTCTAGACTTTTAAACATGATATTTTAATATAATGCATATAAAAAACACATTTTTAACATGTCAATTTAAAACTACCTTTTTTAAAATTAATTTTAATATGAGTTGAACATTTTAAGCTTACGTGACACTAACGAAACCTTTTCATTCTCAATTATTTTACCTTTTCAATTTTATTTTTTTGATAACAAATGTACATGAAATTTTAATGATATCCTTAGGTAGAGGACCTGAAACCAATTTTCTGTGTTTTTTTTCATCATAATAATATCAACATACATATTGCGATGTACGGCGGGGATACTGACCAATACACTCGATATTTTTTTATTGTTGTGTTGAATTTTGACTTTGTTGTTAATTTTAAATTATTATGGTACTACCACGGCTAGCTCTTTGTATAATTACCTTTCGCATGAAAACCCCTCTCTCTAGTAGTCGGTTCTGCGATTTTGCTCCTTCGCTCTTATTCTGAAATTGAATCTCTATTGACGGGATAGAAAAATCCCCGAATGATACGACTATGTTTTTATACAATTTGTAATTAAATTTATTTTCAATTGCTAATTTAAAAATTGATCTTTATAATATTAAACATAATAAAACATCTTAACTATAGATAACAACAAACTCTTATTACTAATTCGTAATCCTGACCCAAAATTAATCTATTTTTCCTCCCGAAACTGTTTTAATGTTATTCGAATTCGCGAACTCACGCCGCGTTATGAAAATTAAGTTTTTATTGTTCTTACCACAACATAGATGTCGCTCCTGGCGTAGACGATTTCGCTTTCTGTCCCGTGATCCAAGAGTGTTTAAAAGGATCCAGAAATTTGCCTCTACTATTGATTCCAGTTTTTGTGCATCTAGGCTCCAGTTATTTTTATAGGATTGTTTCATCCAATCAACATACCATTTATTCCAAATAATTCCAGGTAAGTTTTGTTGTTCTTTTCTAACCACACTTATTTTTCTTTTTACACGTGCTAATTATCACTTCTTTTCAGATCTCAACTCTTTGTATATTAATTTATACTTAATTACCACACTTTTTCGGAGACGAAATTAATACGTGCTCCACGCTTTGGCGTTCTTGGAAGAAGCATTTATTTATCGATCCGTTGCTAGGTTATTTGGAAAAAATCCCCTTTTATTCCTACTTGATATTTTCTCTACCTGGTAAGTTTCCTTGCACTTTTGATAATTGATTAATTTAATAAGTGTCATTAAATTATTTACACCTTTGTTTTTGTTTTTAGCGTTCATCGTTCGATCCGTCTGCCGTCGCGATCATTCGAACGTCTCGGACAACTACCGTTGCATTATTGTTCAACCGATTTTAAAAACCCACGTAATTTCTTCTTTTGACGCACAACTTAATCTAACATAATTATACATTTTTTTTATTTAATAACAATTTCTTAACATTTAACCATTTTTAATGAATTAATTCGTGAATATTAGGTTGTACTTTTCGATATCATTCTTGGATTTTCCCATTCCTTACCTGTCTTTATTATTAACCGAATTTATTGTAACCTTCTAAATCGTAAAAGAATTTTCATGCGACCTGTAATTGCTTGTTTGCATCACTAGTGATTGTCAATCCCTATTGACGATTGAATCATGACAATATGTATTTCTACGTTTTCTCTGATGCGTCACTTGGCTTATTATGCTCAACAAATTTAACGTGCCGTGGTGGCGATGAGACTAGGGAGCTTCATTCATCCGTAAAATAGAATGGAATGAATGAAAAAACCCAACAGGACTACACAAATATAATTAATTACTAAGCTAAAAAAAGAGAGTAGCTGCTGAAAGATTGGTGGAATATTTCTCCTCAAGCTGACCATACATTAGTCAGTGTCAAAACGAAAAACTCCACCACAATGATTCTTATACTGAAAATTTTATCTCTCTATCTGGTAATAGTTCTCCTTTCGGGGAGTCTCTTTTAGCTGTTAGGATTTCAAATAAAGGTGCAAGCAAGCTTTTTCAATACTCAAAAGGATTTGAAATATTTTGGAGGTATTTGAATACACTACAAATATTTTAAAAGTATTTTAAGAACTGTAGGGGTATTAGCGTGTAATAAATCGGGATTAAACGGGATTCGAACTTCCAGAATTTGATTTTAAAATTTAAAACATGTTCAAAAGGATATTATTGTAATTGTTAATCAACCACATTTATGCACAGTGAAAGAGAAAAAAATTATCAACGCGAATATAAATCGATAAGACATTTTATCTCTTTCAGAGGACGTGAGCATCCTGCATAAGGTGACGTTATTCCAACTGATCTTTGTTATTAAGGTAAATTACGAGGGGTTTATCGCTTGCAAAATACGTGTCCCAAGTATTACACTATTGCATTGTATTACATGGTATTACATAAGAATTACATGCTATTACATAACTATTACGTGGTATTACATAAGTATTATATTTGACCTGTCCCAACTATTACATACATAAGTGATAAACTCCTCGGTAAATTAACTATCGTTAGACTGCATTGAAATCGATAATTTGACCGGGTACTTTTTTGTGGAATTAATTTTGTGTATTGCTTCCCGTCAGGTAGCGATAGGGTGATATCCGGTGAGGTGTAATTTGTCTACGGTACAAATTCACACACTGTCAAAGGTCGTCCAGACATCAGTGGAAGGAGAAGGATAGTAGCAAAGGTATAAATATGGTAGTAGAATAAGATAATGGGGAGTCTCGTGCAAGAAGTTAACAGAGAAGTTGACAGGGATTCTTTGTCGAGAAGTTTAAGGAGAGTCTCTCGTGTGGGAAGTTAACGGGGACTAACTGTCGGGTAGTTGACAGGGGGTTTTCGTGCAAGAAGTTTAAGGGGATTCTCGTTCGAGAAGTTAATGCAGATTCCCGTTTATGACGTCCAACCAGGAGTCTTTTCCGAGAAGTTAACATCAGGAGTTCTTTGCCAGGAACGAGATTACAGTTCGGAAAATTTAAGTGGGATTCTCTTTCGGGAAGCACATATTGTCTATCCATAAATAGAGCGTATAACAAAAGTGCTTGAGTGCGATTCAAGTGTAAATTGAAATTATTATTTTTTGAGCCAGTGCACTTTGACTCCAATTGAATTTATAAATTTGAGTGATTGAGTGGGATTCAAATTGTAAAAGGATCGGCTATTTTCGATACCGGAAAGTGCCAAGATAAAGAGGGATCCGAGATCAATTCAGAATTGAATTGAACTCATCATATTTTTTTTAAATATATTTAATTTCTAAAATTAAGTCTAAAATTTGTTATGACCGTCTTCCGTGCTTCGGAGGGCCCGTAAAGTCGTCGGTCCATGTGTTAATGATTTGCCATCATAACAATAAAAGGTAAGCTTAGCAAGCTACCAATAAATTCTACATAACGAAGAAAAAAAACTTCAATTCAAATGTATTTTTTTAATAAAGAAAACTTGAAGGAAAACAAAATTAATTTTATTAATCCAATGTGGGTCGAGTGGTGGGCCATACGCCCAGGCAAACTTTAAGCGGGCCACGGTCCACCCCCTCGCGTCCTAATTCTTTCACCTTTTCAAGAATCTTCACTAATAATAAATTAGTTAAACTAAAGAAGTATCTCCTAAAATAACTAAGGATAGGATAAGGATAAAATAACTATAAATAAATAACTTTCAAACTAAGTGAAATGTTGCTAATAAATTTCTGTTAAAAAATTATATGATCAAATAATTGCTTTGAGAAGTTAAAACAATTTAACAAGTAGGATGTGATAAAGGTGGTAGTACAATTTGTGAGTACGCAAAAACGATCAATGCGTCTTAGTTGACAAAATATCCTTGTTTTTGTAGTAAAACGGGGTGGGCTAAACTCAATCACGAAGAATATTATCGATTATTCATATAACTGTTTGCGCTTTAATAACGTTATTTAAAAATTTCAGCTCCAATTATTTTAACGAGCCCTGTACTTAAAATACTCTCTTATGGAAACTTTTTTTTTAATTACTAACTATAGTCATTGCTATAGTGTAAATATTAAAAATAAATTTATTTATTTTTAATTAAATATAATTAATTTAATGAAATAATATTATTCTTGTACATTTAGCAATATTTTTGAGCAAATATAATTTTTGAAAACAATTAAAACTATTGTCAAATGATTTATTATCCAATTTGAGATACATCGAAATCTCAATTATAATTTATAATCTGATTAAGAGAAAATTTCTTGGTTTTGTAGAAACTCTGAATGTAAAGATGAGTCGATTTAACTTTCTTTGAAGTTCTGCTAATTTCATTAGAGCTTGACTTGTACAAAAATTTAGGAAACTAAACTAATTTGTAAGTGCCTAAAGCTAATTATGTTAATTAGACTAGAATATTATCGTTTCATATGATGTTTACAATGCAAAAATTTTAATTTAATTTGTACTTGATTTAAATTTACTGTATTATGAAAATCAACCTACTTGGTCAATTTTCACTTGTGGTTATAATAATTAATTGAATTTTCTGTAAAGCAATTCCTACCTTATATCAATGCTTTAATTAACCTACGTTTGCTGCTTTACGTCACTTATTTTTAATTAGATTAATTACATTGTAATTGTTTTGTTTTGGTTACCTTCCTATTAAATGTCAACTTCCAGTAGAATTCAGACGGAGATAATGGAATAGCCAATTTAGAATTTAAAATTATGTATTAATAGACTGTTTATAAGTTTCGATATAATGCAGTAAAAACAATTTTCCAACGTTCATTTTCTCAAAGAAAATGGAATTGTACTTACTTTGAATAAACGCAAAATTTATGATGTCCCTTTACGAGTTTTTGGTGATCCACTCATGTGCATCATTACTTATGTATGCATATATGTCGAGATATTATAATGAAAAAGTAGTAAATTAAAAATTAACAGAAACAATTTGTTCTAAGTTCTACCTAAATTTCAAGTTCAAGGATCACAAACGAAAATCAAATCATCGCCATACAAAACATTTTGGCTCAAAATTTTTTAAATATATTGACGTGTTCTTTTCAGTCCACGGACCAACTATTTATTTTTTTGAATTTCGTGAATTCAAATTTTTTCTTTAACTTTATTTTCTTTTTCAAAACACTTTAATAAAACACCTCTCTTACAATTTTTAAACTAAAACTTTCTTTTTCTTTATTTATAACAAATTAACTTTACAAAAATTTCAACGGACTCGCTCAAATAGCGTCCTGTCCTCACGACTCCTCGGCGTGGACTCCCCCTTCTTCCAACTCAAAAGTTCTTCGTCTGCGCACAAAGACATTTATCCAAATCCAATTCCCCCTTCTTTTACATTTAATTTTGGTTTACAATAATTCATTTACAATTTTTTTATAATCTTTCTCAATTTTAACATGTTAAATTTTTAATTATTATTTTTGAAAATTATTATCGAATTTTGGCTAACCATTGAAATACAGTTCAACATAGAAAAACAATTGTTTTTTAATATTTCACATGTTAAGTAGCTACATATTAACAATAGTATAGGGTGTTTTTTAGCTGCATGAGATCTTTCAATAGGGATAACAAAGGTTTGCCATTTAATCGTGAATAAATTAACACTTGAACAACGCTACCAAATTGTGGAAATTTATTTTCAAAGTCAGAGTTCCGTTCGCGAAACTTATAGAGCTCTTTGCCCATTTTATGGTCGACATAATCGACCTTCTGAGCATCCTATTGGTGCGGTAATGAATAAATTTCGTACCACTTGGTCATAGCATGATGTAAGACCACCAACAAGACAAAGAAATGTGCGTGCCGATGAAACTATCGCTTTTGTGAGTGAAAGTGTGCAAGAGAACCCAAACATTTCAATTCGCCATCGTGCTCAACAACTTGGGCTTTGTCCGTCCACTACATGGAAAATTTTACATCAAGATCTTGGTTTATATCCTTACAAAATCCAGTTGGTTCAAGAATTGAAGACTAATGATCATCGATTGCGTTGTGCGTTCGCAGATTGGGCTCAATTGGAAATGGATCCATTTTTTTACCGCCAAATTTTGTTCAGTGACGAAGCACATTTCTGGTTGAATGGGTACGTCGGTCGTCAGCGTAGAGGTTAAGTGCGTTGCTGCTAATTCTAAATACCTGGTTCAACTCCGGGCTCAGTAAAACTTTATTCTGGCCGTCTCCCCTCGGAAGGCAATGGCAAACCACCGAGGTGTAATCTGCCTGGAACAGCCTCTCTGGAGATGAAGTGTATACACTTCCCGCGGTTCGGAGCCCGCGTTAAGCAGTAGGTCCCCTATGTGTGTGATAATACTTCAAACGCACAACACACACATAGGAGAGAGGTCGCCAACGTCTGAAATCAAGCACGGCACTTTAAGAAGAAGGGTACGTGAACAAGCAAAATTGCCGTATATGGACTGAGACCAATCCGGAACATTATCTTGAAACTCCATTGCATCCATTAAAATTGACTGTTTGTTATGGAATACACGCCAACGGCATCATCGATCCATATTTCTTTCGAAATGAGGAACGAGCTACCGTTACGGTGAATGGTGTGAGATATCGACACATGCTCAATACATTTTTGTTTCCAAAAATCCAAGAATTAAACATCGACAACTTATGGTTCCAACAGGAAGGTGCTACGTGCCACACAGCTACCGAAACCATCGATTTATTGAAAGGACAATTTGGTGACAACATTATTTCAAGAAATGGTCCTATCAATTGGCTTCCAAGATCGTGTGATTTGACGCCTCCAGATTATTTTCTTTGGGGGTATGTTAAATCCATAATTTATGATAACAAACCAACAACTCTCGAAGTATTGGAGGTCAATATTCAGCAAGCCATTTATGAAAAAATGCCAGAAATATTGGAAAAGTGGTCAAAAATTGGACTGATCGGATGCGCTTCGTAATGTTAGTCGTGGTGGTCACATGCCGGAAATCATTTTCAAATCATAAATGGCATTAAATTTACTTTCATAAAAATATAATTAAAAAAACATTCCATCAATAAATTTTTTAATGTTTTATTTCAATGTGAAGTTCTCATGCAGCTAAAAAAAACACCCTATACATATCCAATCTAATAGTATTTTGTAATTTTTGAAAAGAATTCATTTAATTACAGCGCCAATGAGCTTCATTTTTACTGATAAATATCTCAATTTTGTGCTGAGATTAAATGTAATAAAAATTTTATTGTCCCATCTTTCAATTCGTTTCTTGTGTAATGCGTATTTTACTTTAGGTTTTATGATATACTCACCGTGAAGACAGTAAAAATCAACACTTAGTTGCACTAAAAGTTACAATTTTTATTAAAAATAAAATATCACCTTTAATGAAAGAATTGTGAACGTATTTTAAAAGAAACATTCATTAATTTAATTTTTTTTGACTTGAATAATTCTCTTCAACAGCGCAACTATATATTACAACCTTTCGTGTTCACATTAACGGATTTGCTACTTTGTCTCAATTCAAGAGCTCCACAAAGACTTGGGACTATGTTAAAAGTTGAAAAGTAAATTATAAAGCTCGAAAAAATTTAACATTGAGCAGTTAAATAAAAATTTATTATTACGATATAAAAGAAAAACACTGAACAATACATTTTCGAGTTATTGACCAAAACCTAATGATTTTTCAAATATAATACCCTGTATATATTATAACAATTAAAAAAAAAAGTTTTCCAGACTTACAGACGTAGACGATGCAAACGTAAAGAAAGACATACAACATGTTTCGATCTTACTAGATCTCATCAATCGCGTATAGAAGGAAAAACTCTGCTTGTGACTTCTTTAAATTTTTAAATTCCACACAAACGGGTAAATTGTTTCGGCTCAACCCTGTAGGGGATTATGAATGAAGTTTAACCCTCAACGCTCACCGAAACTTTCGTAATGAAGTTGTTGATACGCATGATTTGAAATTAAGGCTTGCATTGTACAGCAATGTAGACTGCGTGCGAAAGCTCAAAAGTTATACAATGCGCGAAGGGCGAAATACATACATATAAATGTTACGTGAAAACATTAGCTTGGAGCGAAAATTTAAAAAATGTGAATAAAAAAAGACGTAATTACTCGTTCTTGAAAATTAATATGAAAAAAATATCACTAGGCATGTAATTTAATAAAAAAAGTTATTGTTATTTATTTTATTTTGAAAGTAAACGAAAGTAAACATGCAACGAATGTTTTCTAGTTGGGCTTTTTAGTGTTTGAACGTGTTTTCGTTAATGCGCCGATGACAGTATAACTTTTGACCTTTCGGATCTACTCTACTTGTAGTTTATAGATAGTACGTACAATAAATTATATCGACATATATTGCTATGATTTAAAATGACCTCACATCACTATAGGTAGTTGCAAAACTGAATTAATCATAAAATTCATAAAATTGAGAAAATTGAGCTAATTTGAAACATTTAGATTTATCAGATAAGAAATCCATCTCTATTTCAGATATTGTGAACTTAATAAGATCTTTCAAGATGAGAAAGCTACATCAAAACTTGCTAAATACATTCAATTTGAAGGTGATCAACTCAAAAATCTTCTTAAAAGACACTTTACTTTAGAAATGGTTAAAATTATACATTGTTTGTTATCTGAAAACATAACCTGTTAATTTGTAAACTTTAAATTGGAAAATCTTTTTAAATAACTTGTTTTATAAAAATTTGTTTATACCAAAAATTCTGTTGTATCTTATTGTGTATGATAATCATAAATTTGTGTCCAAAGTTTGTAAAAAGGATATAAAGGTGAGAATTGCATAAAATTGATAAGTGATCAGTGATAACAAGTAAAACAGTCAAATTAAATTCTTCAAATTGTTACAAAATCGAATACCGTGCGTAAATTCAACTGGAAACCATCATACAAGTGATTTCTTCAAATATTAGACCAATTCTGAAAATTAGAATAAATTTGATCAAACCAAAAATTACGAAAAGGAACAATTTTGACTTACAATTTACGAAAATGGTCACAATTTTGTGTTTTGCGCAAGAATATATTTTTAGTTGGTTTTTGATGCTCAAACTCGACGGACGTGTGCTGCGTGATCTAGATTTGTTTACCTTTTTAAATTGATAAGAAAATCAAAATGGCTAACCTTAGTGGCGGCTCCTAAAAATTATCAGCATTAAATATCAATTCAATCAATAATATCCAATGATTGAATAACTTAATCTTACCTACCAGCAAAAGATCTGTTTAGATAACAACAATTTGAGATGAAATTTATGCAAATATTGTGAAAACAACTCAATCTAGTAACAAGCGTATACGGTGCGCACCATATCAACGATATCTCATCAACCAACTACTACAAGGAAGTGTCACATGTGCGCGAGTTCATTGCAAAATAAAGTGGAGTTTACGCAGACTTGTTTACAAAAAGTCAGGATTATTTCATCAGAAGGTATTTGTGGAAATTTATTATTTTAAAATTAATTTTTGGCCCTCAGCATTTAATCACAGGATACTGGAAAAGGACCGTAAAGGTGTATTTTCGGCTACCCTATTGAAAATTTAATTAACAAAACAAACAAAAAAGCTAAACAGAATGAGCACTGAGAGGTTACCACTAGCTGCACGAAAATATAAGCCCTCAGGGAAAAGAAGTGTGGGACGGCCGAGGAAAAGATGGGTGCCGGAACAGGCATTACTGCCTATACCGTGAAGTGAAGAAGAAGAAGAAGAAGCTTTTAAAAAGCAACATTTTACTAAAAACATTTAGCCCGTTATGGAATAACGGAAAGCCCTAACAAAAATTATTCGGCATCTACTGAAGAAAAGGAAGAAGAGGATTTCGATTCATCGTTTGGTATTTTTATTGTGAACCAATATGGTAAAAGATTTTATATCTGTATTAATTTGTTAATTTTTTTGATTACATTTTTGCGCATTGCGATATTTTGAAAATAGAAACCTATTCTAAATTAATGAAATATTTTATTATTTGCTATAAATTACAGCAAGGTGCTTCAATTTTTAAATATCGATCAAACACAAAGAAGTGGATCATTTATCTGATAAACACAAAGAAATATTCTTCATTCAAAGTCATTAAGTATTTAAAAATTAAACTAATTTCTCGACTCAATAAGCAACATCCCTAAATTAATTACCAACACCTGCATTACCCAGAGAGAGTCTTAGGCTGAGCAGTAAGAAAGGGACAAGGGGGTGAGCTCTCTGTTTAATCCAATCTGGATGTGGCGCCCAACAAAACAAAGACGTGTTTAAAGCTAAATAAGGGAGGTCATAGCAATATGTATATATCTTTAATATCTATTATGTAAATCTAGAACCAATTCTTAAATCCACAGTGTGTTGATGCTCACCAGAGGGCTGAGCTAAGAAATTACGTGAATACCATAATTTCTGATGTGGTTCCAAGGTGGATACAAAAACCCAGATATTTCACTCGCTAAGAAAGACACAATATGAATGTGATAATTTATAAACAATTTAATAAACTTAATTTAAAGAATGAAACCCATTAATGAAACAATAAAAAGCTTACGATGTTGCTATATGAACTTCTTTGTACTTTTATATTTCCATTGTATCCTAGGTATCTTAGAAATACTTTTTATATTTTTGCATGGAGTAATTTGTCTTGCAAATTTGAAGAGTTCATCTTTAATATTTGCTGGTATGCTGTTCTTACAGCGTTCTATTACATCGACAATGCATCCTTGTAAAGTTAAGTACTAGTCCTCGAAACCTTTATCAATAACAAATAGAGGTAAATGTATTACAGATAAAATATATCAGAAACAATGCCATGCCCCAAGGTGTCATTTTCAAAGTTTCCTTTTCATTTTCTCTACTTTCGAATCAGCCTTCGGTTATAAATACGGCAACTCCATCGTCATATTTATAACAGAAAAAACTCGACCATTGCATTTGTGACATATTCTTGAAAACTTCTCGCAACGGCATTCGCATATGTCATCGTTGAAGTTATAATTGAAATTTCCGATTATCTGAATAATATCACGGATAAGATTATTTTCAATCTATAATTTGACGACGACATTTTCATTCAATCGTGATTCTGAAGGCGACTTCGACTGTTGGTGATTTTTATAGTAAATGTTATTTTGGAAAGATATCTTATATAGATTAATAAAATAAATAGTGATACTAGAACAGATATTGTTATAATTATCAAACGAAACCGAAATGCAATCAACGCGTCATTAAGAAATATTGATTTCCGCAGTTGCAGCGACAAGAAAAAAACGGCGGTTTGAAAACAATTTTGATAAACTTTCTGTGCCTAACGCGAAACTTAAAATTACAACAAAAATCATTTAGCAACTCTTTTGACTTTATATGTCGATTGTTGTCATTCCTTTATCATTTATTTAATAAAAACTTTAAACTTTAAAGAAAGGCGAAGCTCAAATAACATTGGTGATTTCCGTTGGCTAGTTTTATGCTCAAACTAAAGTTTCAAGGCATTTGAAAGTTACAAAATTTTATCAAAGTCGACGTATGAAAACCAAGATAACAATAAGTACTGCGATGTAAACTACTTTGCCACATTGGCAGATTGAAGGCATGAACAAGCGTTTTAAATAACGTAAATAAAAATTTGAAATGACTAGAAATTATGGCAATGCTAAGTAACGAGTGCATCGTTGAAATAGAATTAAAAAATGTATGTAATTAAAATTGTGTTATTGTTTAGTTATAATTAGTTATAAAATTTTGTAAAACTAGGTTAGTTAAGATTAGTGGTGTTACGCATTAAAAAGGTTTCTGAATACACTTGGTGACGGCTTGGTATATAATTTGAAAAACAATTATCGACTCCAATATAAACTTATAAAGTTGAAAGACAATTTATTGTTAACTTCCATATAAACGATAAGGTGCACAGTGGCGTACCTAGGGGGGGCGGAGGGGGCGGTCCGCCCCGGGCCCCTTTACTAAGGGGGCCCCACCCAAAAATAAATAATTCCATGTTTCTCAAGTGAGCGAGCTCGTTCGTGGCTCAGTCGTTCAGAGAGCGTCGGTTTCGGAGCTGCGTTGCGCCGTGCTGAACGTCGTAGATTCAATTGTTCGAATTCGGGCTTCTTACGATAAAACTTTTTATCAGTTTAACATTTTTAACAGTAATGATAATTGATGATATTCTATCTATTATTTCTCTGCACAGGGCAATAGCTTATGGAAGACGGTTAGATTAAGGCAAAAAAAAGGCTAGCCACATTAAAAAGTGATAAATGACCTTTTTTTGAGGGTGAGGGGGGGCCTACAAAATAAATCCGCCCCGGGCCCCAAGTGGTCTAGGTACGCCACTGAAGGTGCATCGTAATTGCTAATTGACATTTATTAAAGGTGCATCGTAATTACCAATTAACATTTATTCATATTGCAACGAAATATTTCAAATTAATTTTCATTGAGTGCTCGTGACAAAATTAACATTTTCCTAAAAACAAACATTTATTTCAAAATGAAATTTAAAGTGGGAAACTTCATAACAACTCACCGACCAATAACAAAGAAGTAACAGAAAAGTACAATATGCCTTGAAAACACAACAAAATCGGACATCCTTAGTAACCAATATTATTTATCTTAGATACGGTAGATTGATTAAAAATGAACGCACGTGAAATGTGTGTGGAAGAAAGATAATGTCATTTTGTGATAAAAAATGATAAGTGAGGTTAATTCAGGTCAATGAATGCTAAAAGAAAGTAATTAAAACAATTTGTGATAAAAATTATGAAAAACACTTACCAAATGAATCTCTCTGAAAGGTAGAGATTTGGATATCATTTGATGGAGATTTGTGTAAACGTTCACGATAAATATTTGAAGCGAGGCTTATTTTGTGTAGGCAGATGATTATGTACGCAGGAAAGAAATTACTATGGAAGATCAAGGTTGGTAAAGACTAGTTATTTATTTGTGCGGGAGTATTTAAAACGATAATTTATTCAGAAATCATTTATTATTAATAAAAAAACATTTATTGCGGCATTTATTATAAGAAATTTGTTAAAATTTAAATTAATATTAGTTTAAAAGCACGTGCTAATTTTGTATTGTGTGTCTATGACAACCATTTAATATATTTACAATTTGATATTAAACGAGCATTGCCATGATCAAAAGTTTATTGTATTTTTAAAATCAAGTTTACCAAAGGGTAAAATTTCGAAATCATGTTCATATTGGAGATTTGTAAATGCATTCAAGGAAAGTTTACAACCGTCAAAATAAAAATTTACATTAATTTGGGCTAGCTGGAGCGAAGTACGATTTAAAAATTACAAGTAAGTTATCATTGTGGATGAGCATATTTAAAGGTAAGGGCATTTTCAACGTAAGAGCTAATTAAGTAAATAAAGGACAAGGGTACATAGCATATATAAATTGACGGCCCAACGTGAGGCTCAGTGATATAGCATATATAAAATTGGGGCCCAACGTGAGGCTCAGTGATATAGCAGTACCAACCCGTGGTACCAACCCACCAATTATTTGCTATTTAGCAAAAAAAACTGCAAAATTCAGCCCAGTGTTGTATAGTGGCAAGAAGACATGCAAATAAGCAAAAAAAATCTGATGTGACAACACATTACTTTCCCATTTAGTAGATTCCACTTCATTTTATATTAAATATTAATAAAACAGATGTTAACTCAAAAAAATTTTTAACTCGATAAAATACACAAATTACTTTGAGATATCAAAGTTGCGAAATTTAATTTGTAATTTAACATGGTAACTCATATTTTTTAAAAGCACTTATTTTATATTTTGATTTTAACAATAATATAACATGTTTGCATTGAAAAATTTTGAAAATTGTCATTTTCCAAAAAAAAATAGAAATTTGCGGAATGCCGTGCCGTCTATGTGCAATCAAATTTTAACTATGGGCGTAATGACGTCAGAATTAATATTTTAGAAGTAATTAAAAAATTCGTTTAATATTAATTACACAACATGTTTATACAAGTAAATTAGTTAAAATATTAAATTATAGTAATAAACAATACAAATCACTTGGACAGATCAAAATTAAACTAAGGCAAACCATAATTTTTTTAATTTGCCGTTTTTTAATTTGTATATCACGATTACTCGAAACCAGTTCATTTTTCGAGAAAAAGTATATCTACAAATTTTGTCGGGCATACAGTCGGCTCGACGACGGTGTATTATTTTTCGCGATCTGTTCGACGCCGCCCGGCGTAGCGCAAAAAACGGCAAAAATATGTAATTAAAATCGTCGTCTCGCTTAGCGCTCGAAAGCGATTTGCGACCTAGGCATTTTTTTGCAAAAATGCAAATCTAAATTCGAGAGGATCCAAATGAGACCAAAAACTCGAAACTTTAATCTTAAAATAAGCGAGCCAGGCGCAAAAAAACTATTCAATTTTTACCCCTCCCCCCTTAAACGGTAACGGGACAAAAATTGGAAAATTTGGCCATACCGATTGTCCGTTTTCGCCGCCCCCACCCCTCTAGTAAATTTCAGGTCGATCGGACGAAAACTCTGGAAGTAGATACAAAAATACGAAAAACCGCGAGGAGCCCTCTTGCCAAGCGCTGAAAAAAATTTCGAAAAAGAAAAAATTGTTTCGCCCCCTCGCCCACCGCCCGGAGCTTCCTGAAAAATTTCAACTCTGCAAAGTGAATGCCGAAATTTTGTGACCACTTTGAAGCGCCATTTCACCCCCTCCGTTATGTCCCATGAAAAACGGGAAAATTTTCCCGTTCAATCCTCGTAAAACCACACGGGTATGCAAAATTTCAACTCTCCACGACCCTCGTAGCTATACGCACTAAATTATGAATGAGTGAGTGAGTGATTTGCTCAAATTTATGTGTTTAATACAAAATTTGGATAAAAACTTGGATCAAAATTATCCAAGGCAAACTATATTTTTTTAACAGCGCTTATTGTATTTTTGCATTTTAACAATAATTTAAGAGGGAAATATCAAGTGTGGGGTATCATAAGATGCGGAAAAATAATCTCTTTCGATTGATATGAGTTTCAATCTCATATGTTCCACCGGGAAGCGGAAATGCTCTTTAACAATTTTCATTCCCCTAAAAAAGGGGTTAAAAATGGACGGTTTTCAACCAAAATCTAATCAACTCTTTAGACAGTTACTTCAAACTAGTGTATAAAATTTCAACTCAATTGGTGCACGCGTTTGTCTGAAAACGTTGACGATAGAATAACCACACATGACACATCACACTTCATACATCACACTTCATACATCACACATCACACACACATCCGGACATCATTCCAAAATTGGTCTTAAACAATTCGTATGGGCTCATAGACAATGGGAAAATTGCTAACTCAAAATTTTTTTTTAACTCGATAACAATACTTTCCTTTACTACGTAAATGGGAAAGTAAAAACTGTGGTAAAAGTTTGGTGATATTAAAGCATAAAATCACTATTTTCTCAATTTTGGCTACGTTTCTTTGATGGCTTGAAAAGTCCTTTGTGGCAATACCATGTGTTTTACTTTGAGCTACAAAAATTTACCTGTATAGGCAAATTTCACATAAGACAAATCAGATAAAGACCGAATAATTACTGTCTGCACTTGTAATAATAATCCTTTTTATTTATTGTTTATTAAATTATTTATGGTGCGGTATTTAGGCCGCACAACCTAGGCGATCGCTTACTAAAAGGCTGCACTGAACCAAAAACTTCCATACATCAAAGGAAAATGTTCATTAAGGTAATGAACATAAATTCACTGGATTTATGAAAATTTCTTAAGAAAACTTTATTGAATTTATGAATTTCTTCATTGTATTAATGAATTTAATCATTATATTTGTGAAAGGTTTATAAAATTTAAATTTCTTAAAATTTCTCTAATGTTACTTTTGAAAAGTAGATCTTTTATTTAAATATAAATCTATTTTTCCATGTCGTAACAATATTATTTAAAATACGATTTTTATTAAGTAATTTTCATGATGAGCAACACATATTTTTCTAATACAAATTTGTATATTTCTTAGTAATAAATGTTACTTCTACTATCGAACGAAAATTTAAGTAACATCTTACTTAAATACAACAACCTGTTTTTTTATAATGTGTATAACAACAACAATAAATTTGTGTAATAATACATCACAATCAAAACTGGGGCCCCCATTTTTCGCGACCCCAATGTCTTGGCCCTGTCTACAATTAGATACTACATATTATATGTAAATATTTCTATAGGTAGTATAATATATATTGTAAAGAACATTTAAGTCAAAGTCATAAAATTAATTATAAAACTTTTATCAATTTTTCTAAAGAAGTTTTCAGACTTCCTAAAGAAATCCTAGTTTTTGTACATAATAATTCCCCATCGATTAACATTCGATAATAACGTAGTTTTCAGACTTTAATGTACACTTTCTTTTGTTTTCAGCAGACGCTGAAGTGGTCTTCAAAAAAACCAATACTGTTCATTTCAGAAGGATTCGTCACAGAAAGGAGTCATTTTACGAGAAATATGCTTAGAACATTTTTTGTAGGAAATTCGATCTTGAATAATATTGATTGCAACTAACTTTTCCTTCAAATCAACTTTTAACGAGATATTTGCGAAAACTCGCATTTCGGCATCTTCATACCAATATGGCGTCGAACATAACCTCGTAGTAAAGAGAACCGAATTTAAATTTCTGAGGACTGATGTTTTACGTCATTTCTTCATCATAGTGCCATATATTTTTTAGACGTTGGCTTTACGTCATTAGGAAATATATTTTTTTCGCCTGAGGATTTCATGTTTACTTTTTGCTACAGGTATCAAGTTGCGGCTGGGATTCCCCAATGTCCACAAGAGATCCATGACTATTTAGGTATTATTCATCGATGGCTGTTCTTAATGCATTATCTGTGTAGTTTCGGTAAGGCCTGGACCCCCACACGCCTTTTATACTTTCCTATCACTTTATTTCAAATAAAAACATAATCAAGTGGTATGCCACTAGCAATTTGAGTCTAATAATAACAAAATTAGATTAAGATGTTGTTAGTAGATGAATGAGCTTTAGAGAAAAATATATCTTGGTTCCCCAGAGTGCCTATGATCAAATGAGGTCAGGTGTTCCTTGATTTTTTCCAAAATTGTATATTTTCCGAGATTTTCACTTTGTTCCATTTTGGATGAACACATTTTAACCATAACTGACGAACCATTGAATTTATGAGCAAATAATAAGGGAACAAAATTGTAGAGAATATTATTACCTACAAGTATAACAATCGCCATTATTTTCCGATTAATACTTCCCGAGATATTAACAATTGAAGAAAATAATGTGATGTTGATTGTATTAACTTTGCCATGGTAATAGAAACTTTAATTGGAGATAAAAATAATTTTTTAAATGTGTAGAAATTATATTATGGTGTTCTAATAATCCATGAATTTTTTCATATTTTTAATCTCATATTCATGTTGTCTCCATAGCCTAAATGTGGTATCAACACAAGTCGTATCCCACACTAAGGCTCTTCCTTGATGCCAATAAGGTACCAGCGTCACCCCGTTCGGACATTTTCCATCGTCACGCGAAATTCCAGTGGGCTCAAGGATGCAAGGAATGTTTGCAGTGGAAATGGATCGTCTAATGGTTTCATTAAGAGTGGCATGTCTCGATAATCTACGTGCACTTCGTGTGCACGAAATGATGAGATGACCGAATTGATCAACCAGCGCTTCGCAAATAGATTTATGCTCTTGGCACAATATAGCTCCAACTCTTAGATTCGCACAAATTTGGAGAGAGTCTTTGTCCATAATCGTTCCTAAGTTCCAAGATGGATACGCCTCTATCCACGCACCCGATTCCTTTTCTGTGGTAGCCAGGATGCGCGCACGGTTAAAATCTGTTGAATTATTCATTAATGATGAGTCATACCCATACCTGTCCATTCCATTTTTAAGGAACTGGACTGGACAGGTATGGGTATTAACATCGATGGCAAAGAATTGAATCATCTACGCTATGCCGACGATATTGTTTTGATCACAAAAAATGAAGAAGAAATTACCACAATGCTGGAACAGCTGAATGAACAATCAGAAAAAATAGGTCTCCGTATGAACGCACAAAACACAAAAATTATGTCTACTGGTCCTGAAATCGATGTTGACATAAACGGAAACAATAGAAAATGTGAACAACTACATTTACTTGGGCCATACCATCAGACTTGGGAAAGACAACCAGGACGCTGAAATAAACAGAAGAATAAGTTTGGGGTGCGTGGCATTTGGAAGACTTTCGTTTGTGTTGATGTCAAAAAGTTCCCAAAAAAGCTCAAGGCAAAAATATATGACTCCTGCATACTACCAGTGCTAACCTATGGCGTGGAGACTATGACAATTACAAATAAGACTGCAAGTCGATTAGCAGTGACACAAGGAGCAATGGAGAGAAGAATGCTCGGCAAAACTCTACGTGATAGGAAACGCAACGAATGGATCGGTGGAAAAACGGGAATCGCGGACATAACACAAAGGGTTGCAAAACAAAAGTGGAGCTGGACGGGACATGTTGTGAGAGCAGAAGACGGCAGATGGTCGACCAGAATAATAAACTGGAGACCGAGATGCAATAAGAGGAGTGTCGGACGACCGCCCAAGAGATGGGCAGATGACATAAGAGAGGTAGCCGGAAGACAATGGATGCGAACCGCGCGTAACCGCGAAGAATGGAAAGATAAAGAGGAGGACTATGTCCAATATTGAAATGAGAGAGTCTGAAGAAGAAGAAGATGAGTGATTGAGTTTAATAATTGGAATATCCCAATTTGTCTGAGAGCATAAAACAGATGGAATAACTTTAGACGGGCAAATTTTCTTCCAGGCTACAACAGCTTCATGGACGTCATCCATGTCAGATGAACGACATCATCCAATTATTTTAAACAGCAACCGATTTGTTTTACTTGGTTTTTGAAAAGTTCATAATCCTGATTACGACCACTCAAAATCTTTATAAATAGCTTTTAGTGTAAGAAAAGGAAGCGATCAAAGACGAAAACCTCCTAGAAGAGGTGGACAAGTGAAAATGGGGGGAGTCATAATAAACGTGAAATTTTCATCAATATAATATCAATTAATTTTTATGTGCAATTATTAATTAATATAATGACATTATAATAAATTTTAAAGTGAACTAAATTTTTTATAGTAGGTAGTACTTAATAATTTATTGTTATTTACCATTCTTTACATACTTCACTCTTCTTTTTGGATCGATCGTTGCTCTTGAAGTAGGTAGTTGTAATTTTACTATGATTTTAAGTGGTCATAAGCAGGATTACGAACTCTTCAACAGCCATCTAAACAAAAGCGGTTGCTGTTTAAAACAAATTGGATGATGTCCATCTGATATAGAAGACGTCAGTGATTTTCCAATAACATTAAAAGATGAGCAATAATTCAAATGAGGTCACGTGCCACTGGATATTTTCAAAAATTTTATACTCGTATTTTCCGAGATTTTCACTTTGGGGTCCAGATTTTTAACAAGGACCGCGAAATTGAAATTTCCCTATAGAAATGGCTTGATATTTCGAACAAAAAAGTCATTAGCTATCATGTAATAACAGGATCATTAAGTTTAAATTGAAAAAACAACCATAATTTAAGTAAAAACACATTACGGCGGTCGGAGTGGCTGCCGGCCTAATTTTCGAGCAAATTGGCTCCGCCCCTAACATGAAATTTAGCAAAAATTGGGGTAATTATCGGACTTTTTGGGTATGTTTCGGTCTGAATGTGCCTCTGACGCCGTCGCGGAGGTGAACATAAAAAAAAATCCGAAAAAGTGCGAAATCGGAAACATTCATACCATGGGCTACAAGTCGCGTAGCGTCAGGCTCTCGCATACTGGCTTTGGGTCCCCTGTCGGAACGAGTGAAATTTTTTCGCTCGGATTTGATTTTTTCTTTGAAATTCGGATAGGTGGGGGTGTGATTAGTAGATTTAGTAAAAAATATTAGCAAAAAAATCGTAAATTACCCGTGTATTAACGAAAAAGTGAAAAAATTAAATTATTTTCGATTTTTGAGGTGTGCATTCGATTCGAAGATATTAAAAGTTTGGGGTGCATTCGAGACTTGTCGCGGCTGTCGCCATCGAAAAACCTGAGCCTCCGCTGCTCCGCAGCTCCGGCCGGTTTTTCATATCGGACGCCGCTTCTCGGCAAAACCTAAACATAGATACTGCAATGTCCCGGCTGCTTATATGAGATGAATAGAGCTTATGATAAATATTTATACCCTTACCTGGATGCTTATCCCACAATGATAACTTACGTGGAGAACTTTTGTAATATTTAACCTCGGCTTGCCCAAAAATGATGAAATAAATTCCTTTATTGTTTGTAAACTTCACTCTACTGCATTTGCTCGTCTTTAGAATGAACAAGATTCATTTTTTAATACTTTTGTAAATTTGATTTAAATTCAAATAAAATCTTTTCATGGCAATTTGATTTTTAATATAAAATAATAAATTTTCACAAAATTGTTGTCATGGAGATAAACGAACATTTAACATGTGCTTTAAATTTAATTTTAACAATTTTCCTAATTCTAAATAAACGATTTATGTAATTAAATGTTTGTAAAAATAAAGATTTTCTGATATATTTAAAGTTTTAAATTCTCCCGCACTTTAATATTAAGTAATCGCTTACCCCACTTTTTGTTGCGTATAAGTTCATTCCCAAGCTTATAGTATCCCAGTTATTTGCACCTCGAAATCGTTCCAATTCACCTTACTGTGATCATCCATATAAATTTTAACAATTATCCAACGATTTCATCGGCCATCAATATAAAATCTTGAGGTATTTTTAGTGTGTTAATAATTTTAAATGTGGATCATTTGATGATGATGGATCAGCATCCATCAAGAAAACCGGAATCAAAAAAATCGGGATCATAGAAATCCTGGATTTAGCATTTAAAAGTATGGTTGCGGTATGCCGCAGTTCCCTTTTACGTTTAACCCCCAAAAAATCGCGTAAAAAAATAATGACAAAACAGTAACCTTTCATCGATGTAACCGGTACGGGAGACGTGTTGCATCTGCCACTCCGTACCTTTACCTTTACCTGATATGTCTTTGATGGAGCATCCCGGCGTAGCCGGCCTTCTCCTTCATCTGACGTTGGCTTGTCTGGCGTTGGGAGTTGTAGAGACCGGTGGGTCTCTGGGTGTTGGCGCTTGGCGAACTGGCTGGTTCCGCTCCGTAAATCGCTAGGTTTTAGAGCATATCAACTCACACGCACCGACGATAGAATGGGCGATATTCCACAAATTTTATTCATGCGCGTCGGTGAATGTGTAAAATTAACGATTTTCAAAGTAATTTTTTTCATATTAAAATGCCCTCATCCAAGAATGTTATTATTTAATATTACATTATTAACCGTAAACTTAGGAAAAAGTCAATTTCGTAGCACTGGTTAGCGTACTTTAGCCTTCACTTTGTTCCATTCGGGATGAACACATTTTAACCGTAACTGACGAACAGGATACAGTAAATACCCCAACAACATATCTGTGGTAATGTGAACATATCCTCACCTCTGTGGTAGTAAACACGTCCTTACCTCCTATAAATTAAAAAAATTTACCCGCGCTTTTGGCTTTTGTGCTGTGCTTTTGTGTTAGAGCTCTTGGGTGAGAGTGTCATAACAACCGCCACTACGAACTAACTTGTAACCTTCCTAATGGAAAGATGAAGGTTTATATAGGCCCCTACTATAAAAAAATTCTGAGAAAGTATTATCAAAATTTTGAGTAAATCGATTTTGAAGTTAGCTAATTTTCATGTAAAAACCTAACGAGATTCCGCGCGTCGCTCATTTTGTTGACGGTCCGTGCGTAATGAATGACCCTAACACTTAGAGTATTTCGCACCGGCAGTCGCTTGCTTGCATTCGACTACACCGCACGTCAATTTTTGCGCTCTTTAATTTTCACGAATTAAGTTCAAATAGCAATTTTCATTGCTTTTCTCTCAACGTAATTTAAAATAGAAGTGAATAGTGACACCTCAAGTTCCTTATCTATTTAAATTTCGCCGACAAAGCGTTTAAAAACGCTTATAAGTGACCCTCCCAGTTTTCCCGGCAAAAATAGAAACCATCTGTTAAGTGACGTAGCTTGCTACGTCACATTAATAAGATCGCGCGTTCTTTTGCCCCTTCCCCCTTCGAAGTCATCAGCCGATGTACAGCAGTGTACATAATCAGGTCAGTAAACTTTTATTAACCTAGGTTATTTTCAGATAATATTATCGCAACATAACGTAATATTTTCAAATCATCAAATTCTTTTCAAGTTCATTCAGATTAAAATTTATTTCATTCATCAAATTCTTTTCAAGTTCAAGTGCATTTAGATAAACTATTTCAAGTCAGCAAATTCTTTTGCATTCAGTTAAAATCAAGACCAAGTAGATAAATTTAAGGTTGCCTCACAACATTTTAAATATTTTACAGATTTTACAACATAATATTATTTTAAAAATTTATTTTTATTATTGAATTATTTGTAAAAATGACGACTGACAAAGACACGCTCCAACAAAACTACGAAAGTCTTCTCCTGCGATTTGACGAACAATTAGCCATTTCAACCTCCCAGGCTGCCACAATTGAACGCCTAAGCTTAGAAGTCAGCAGACTAACCGCTCTGATAATCGCCAGAGACGAACCCCCCAAGGTCGTGCAACCACCTCCGGTAGCACAATCACCCCCGACTACCCAAACACGCCCGACTGCCCCTTCAGGGAAAAAGAAGGACAAGACCCCCTTCCCCCCTCTACCGACTACCTCCGCCAAAAAGACAGTCCCAAAGACAAAAACAACTAAAACAGCCACGACCACCAAGAAAGCCGACCCACCGCGCCCCCTTATGGAATCCAGTATTTCAAAGCCGATAACACGCTCGCTCTCCGCAGTCAAGACTGCACCAACCCTCTCCACCGCCCAACCTCCCTCAGAGGCAATGGAGACCCACGCTTCCACCTCCACTGGTGGTGACACCTTCGTCACCCCCAGCGACCGAAACTTAAAACGCTCCCGCTCCAATGTCAGCAATGACAGTGAAACTTCAGGGCCTGCTACCAAGAACAGGTTCTCCTGTCTCCAGGTAGATGACACCCCCCCCGACACCCAAGCCGATTGCGATGACGATGACGGCATGGACACTACCAGCCCCCCAATCGATACTAACGCCCCCCTCTCGAACTCCCAGGGTGCATCACACCCAACATATACCTCCGCCAGCCGAATCCCCCCTATTGTCCTACGGACAAAGGAAAACTGGCCAGCTATTAACCGTTTGATCCATCAAGAACGTAAAATCGCCACAACTAAAATTCGCACTCTCGTGGATGGCATCTCCATCCAGCCAGCCACCGAGACAGACTACCGGGCCCTCAGCCGTTTACTTGAGGAAAAATCCCTCCCCTCACACTCATTCTCCCTCCCCCAAGATAAACCACTCAAAGTGGTCATCCGTGGTCTTCCGATCACAATCACCCCTGCCGAGGTCAAGGAAGACCTGGAATCTCAACATTTCGAAATTCAGTCCGTTTTCCAGATGCGCCAAGGTCGCGACAAAAAACCCATGCCACTATACCTTGTCCATCTAACCCACAATTCAGATGCCAAGAGAATTTTCGACATGACTTCGGTCCTGTCAATAAACACCCGCACCGAAACTCCCCACAAACGTACAGAGGTCGGTCAATGCCACCGTTGTCAACGGTTCGGACACGCCCAAACCCTCTGCCGCGCCCCCCCAAATGCGTCAAATGCGCAGGGGATCATCTCACTCAGGCTTGCCAAAAAATCCGCGAGGACCCCGCCACCTGCGCTAACTGCACAGGAAACCACCCCGCAAACTATAAAGGTTGCGTTATGTTCCCCAAGCCCAAGCGGCGAGAACTTTCAGCCCGCGAAGCATCTTCCCGCTTCGCTGGCCGCCCCACTTACAATTACCCCTCCTCCCAAGGCCCCAATCGACCATCCTATCTAGGAGTCGCTAGCCAGCATGCCCCTCACAGGGAAGCAACACATCCCACCCCCACGCCCACCACCTCCTACGATGAGGCTCCCTCCCGACAAACAAAAGCAATTTTTGAACAACTTCGTAATTTCAATGCCAATGCTGAACTCGTCCGCAATATTGAAATAATCATGAACGCCAAAGCCACTAATTTCACACCCGTTAATGTCTAAACCCAGATTCCAACCCACCACTTTGCAGACGGCTTTTTGGAACGCCAACGGCCTTTCAGCCAAACGAAATGAACTTCTCGCGTTCGCGCACCATCACGACCTTGATGTAATCTTGGTCAACGAAACCCACTTCAGAGCTGGCCAACTGGCAAAACTCCCTTGCTATTCACTTTATAGGAATGACCGTGACGGACGCGGCGGCGGAACCGCAATTTACGTAAAATCATCCATCGAACACGTCGCAATACCGACCCCCGACCTAGAGTACCTTGAAATCACTACGGTGAGCATCCACACCGCACATCACGGTTGGTTGCAAATCTCCTCCGTCTATAATCGCCCTCAGCAACGCATCTTCAAAGAGGACCTAGAAACCCTCCTCGAAGGCCCCGACGCGAAGATCATCGCCGGCGATTTCAATGCTAAACACTCCAACTGGTTGTGCAAACACACAAACCATGTAGGACGCGACCTACTTTCACTAGCAGACGAGCTGGACTTCGCGATCATCGCTCCCACCTCCCCCACCCACTTTTCTAACGCAGGTACGCCGTCCATCTTGGACATAGCCATTTTCAAAGACGTACAACTCCAATACGATATCTCCACCAGCGAAGAACTAAACTCAGATCACTACCCGGTCCTTCTGACACTCGGACCGTTGTTACCCCCAAAGGGCCCTCCCACGAGAACGACAACAGACTGGACCTCTTTCAAAGACAATCTGTCAAAAAACCTTGGACCAATCCCATTCTTTGAGTCCCCCACTGACCTAGACCAATTCATTGCCAAATTCCAAGACAACATCAAAAAATCCGTTGACGAAACCTCTTTTCAAGTTAACACCACGGACGTCAGAGACAAACTCACTCCCTCCCTCAAAGATCTTATCAGAGCCAAAAACCGAGCGAGGAAACTCGCTCGGCGAACTCGCAACCCTGATGACCAAAGGTCATACAACCGGCTCAAAGAGCAAGTAGACGTTAAAGTCAAAGAATTTCATGACAATGAATGGTTAGACACCATTAACTCCCTTTCATTTAAAGACATGTCCGCATGGCGCATGGCCGCCGCCCTCCAGGGAAAAAAGAAAGTCACCATCCCAATTCTCTCCCGCCCTGACGGCACTATTGCCCGGAGCGATCTTGAAAAGGCTGAAATCTTCGCCGACAGCCTCCAAGCTCAATGCTCCCCCAACACCACAAGATTAGACCAAGACCATATTAATTCGGTCGAAAATTATGTCACCACCACCCTAAACACCTCCGATGACACACATATCACCCCCGCCTCCCTTCTGGAGGTCACCATTGCCATTAAACGCCTCAAAAAGAGGAAAGCCCCAGGTCCCGATGGCATCACCAATACTACCCTCAAAGAACTCCCCCAAAAAGCCAAAGTTGCCATCACCGGCATAATTAACGCATGTTTTCGACTCAACTACTACCCACAAATATGGAAAACCGCTGACGTAGTGGTAATCCCCAAACCCGGTCAAAATCTCAAACTTCCGAAAAGCTATAGACCAATCAGCCTGCTCCCTTCCATCGGAAAAGTAGTTGAAAAAGTCATTCTCATCCGTCTCCAAGAAGCCATGTTCGATAACAGTATTATTCAAAATGAACAATTCGGCTTCCGTGCTGGACACAGCACGACCCACCAAGCCCTCCGATTAGTTGAGCACGTCACGCAGGCACTCAACAAAAAAGAATTCACCGGCCTAGTACTACTCGACGTATCGAAAGCTTTCGATAAGGTCTGGCACGAAGGCCTCCTGTTCAAAATGCTTCAATCTAAAATTCAAATTCCACTAGTCCGACTTATTGCCTCCTACCTTCACGACAGAAATCTCCAAGTCAAACTCATGAACACCAGATCCACAAAGCGCCCCATTACCTCCGGGGTCCCCCAGGGTTCGATCCTTGCAGCTTCACTGTTTAACATCTTCATGAGTGACATTCCAACCCCCTTAGATCCCGCAACAAAAATTTCACTATATGCAGATGACACTGCAATATACACATCCTCAATCCACCCGGACATAGCCACAACCCGCCTCCAGGAGGCGATCACCGATCTCGGAAGGTGGTACGAAACTTGGCGCATCGAGGTTAACTCGAGCAAAAGTTCCGCGATCATGTTTCGAAATCGTTGCAAGCCTCACAACTCCAGTGTCTGGATGTTCGAGGAGCAAATCCCCTGGAAAACCAAGGTCAAGTACCTTGGCATTACCATGGACCGGCGCCTCAAATGGGACGCTCACATTTCCTCCGCAGCCGGTAAAGCCAAATGCCTCTTCAATAGACTGTTCGTCCTCATGAACGCAAAAAGTACCATGTCCCCCGCTAACAAACTAAGATTATACAAAGCCATAATCCGCCCGACAATGATTTACGCCTCCCCTGTCTGGGGATATGCACGCCCCAGGGCCATAAATAAACTTCAAGTCATTCAAAACAAAAATCTCCGAGCTATTTTCAGCGCCCCCTACTACGTCACTAACAGACGACTACATGCAGACGCCAAACTAGACCTCATTAACACTCTTAATCGTAAACATGCCACCAATCTCTACAACAAATCCAAATTCTCAGAAAACCCACTAGTAAACCAACTAGGTCAATACAACCCAGCTGACTTTCTCATTCCCCGTCCCAAATCACTCCTGACCACGGACAACTCCTGACCATAACTCACCCCCACACAGACTAATGTATGTTCATAGGTTTAACTTACACAAATTCTCTTCGAAAGTGAATTTATTTACTAGATTTGTGTAATTTTTCGATCAATTATCACAAGCTTCGTTAAATCACCCCCCATAGCATCACTATAATCCCACTATAGTCGCCAATTCTGACTAGTTCCAAGTAGAAGCCACTCACTCCGAGGTCATCAATAGAAATTAATTCATAATTTCTTTCTTCGAATTAGGGACTCTACTATATCGGCAAACGTAAAAATTTTCTTTTTCTTCTCATATTACATATTCACAGTCACAGCTCAGGTTTTTACCAGTCAGTCCGCCAAGCGCCAATTCCCAGAGACCCACCGGTCTCTATAAATTCCAATGTCACTAATGTATTCTTTCAGATGAAGGAGAAGGCCGGCTGCGCCGGGATGCTCCATCAAATACATATCAGGTAAGGTAAGGTAAGGTTCGCACCGGCAGTTCCGATCTAGCATCCGAACTAACCGCACGTCAATTTTTGCGCTCTTTAATTTTCACGAATTAAGTTCAAAAAGTAATTTTTATTACTGTTCTCTAAACGATAATTTAATATAGAAGTGAAAGTGTTAAATCAAGCTCCTTTTTCTATTTAAATTTCGTCGACAAGTGTTTTAAAACACTTAAGTGGCCCTCCCAGTATTTTCCCGGCAAAAAGATCCCGCCATTGTTAAGTGACGTAGCCAGCTACGTCACAATTAACATACGGTCGCGCGCTCTTTTGCCCCCGCCCCCTTCAAGACATCAGGCGACGTTTACTGTAGTATACGCAACAAAGGTTAGTGAACTGAACTTGACCTAGATTACTTACAGATTATATTTTTATCGCAACCTAACAAAAATTTTGTCAGTCAACAAATTCCTTTCCTTTTAAATTTTCAAGTTCACTCAGATTAAAATAAAGGTTGATTCACAACACTTAATTAAATTTCAGATTTAAAAATTAAATTTGCATTCATTAGAATCAGCTGCTTCACAGATATAAATTTATTCAAATTTAACTTTATCAATTTAGATTTCGCAACATAATTTAATTTTAAAAAATTTTATTTTTATTATTTGAATTACCTGATCACTATGACGACAAACGACGACATGACTAACATCTCTTTTAACGAACTCCTTGCCCTTTTCAAAGAGCAAAAAGCCTCCGCCAGTCGGGCAAATGACATCGCTGACGGATTACGGTCCGAAATCAGTGACATGAACAAAACAATTGCAGAGATGTCCAAAACCATTGCTCTCTTCACCGCGAACTCCATTAATCCCCCCACGATCACTAAAACCACCCCAGTCGCCCCTTCAGGGAAAAGACTAGCCAAGACCCCCCACCCCAACCCCACGACTACCCCCGCCTCTAAAAAAGCGGAAACCAAGCCCAAAGAGCCAAAGAAGCCCGCTCTACCCAAACCCTTGATGGCAACGGCCATCCCGAAACCCCGGCTATCGACTCCAGCAGTCAAGCCCGCGATCATCCCCCGAACATCCCCCCGCATTTCTAAAATACCATCACCGACTCCCGAAGCCCAAGCTTCCACCTCCACCGGTGGAGATACTTTCGTCTTTCCGAAAGACAAAAACACCCTCAAACGGGCCCGCTCCAACTTAAGTAGCGACAGCCAAACCTCTGAACCCGCTACCAAAAACAGGTTCGCCTGTTTGGACGTAGAGGAACCCCCGACCAACACCCAAACCGAGCGCGACGATGACGGTATGGAAGTCACCGACTCCCAACCCGACACCCAGGGTGCTTCACACCCAGACCGCACCACATACTCCTCCTCCAGCCGAATCCCTCCAATTGTCCTCCGTACAAAGGACAACTGGCCGGCCATCAATAAAATGATTCGTGACCGAAAAATTGCCACCACTAAAATCCGCACGCTCGTGGACGGCATCTCAATTCAGCCGGCCACCGAGACAGATTACCGGGCCCTCAGCCGCTTACTTGCGGAAAAATCCCTCCCCTCACACTTTTTCTCTCTCCCTCAGGACAAACCACTAAAAGTGGTCATTCGAGGGCTCCCAATCACTATCACTGCTGCAGAAGTTAAAGAAGACCTTGTAGAACAGGGCTTTGAAATTCAGTCAGTTTTTCAGATGCGCCAAGGTCGCGACAAAAAACCTATGCCATTATACCTTGTCCATCTAACCCACAACTCAGATGGCAAGAGAATTTTTGACATGACATCGGTCCTGTCCATAAATACCCGCACCGAAACCCCCCACAAACGTACAGAGGTCGGTCAATGCCACCGTTGCCAACGGTTCGGGCACGCCCAAACCCTCTGCCGCGCCCCACCCAAATGCGTTAAATGCGCAGGGGATCACCTCACTCCGGCTTGTCAAAAAATCCGTGAAGACCCAGCCACCTGCGCTAACTGCACAGGAAACCACCCCGCAAACTACAAAGGTTGCGTTTCGTTCCCTAAGCCCAAGAGGCGAGAACTTTCAGCCCGCGAAGCAGCTTCCCGCTTCGCTGACCGCCCCACTTACAATTACCCCTCCTCCCAAGGCCCCAATCGACCTTCCTATCTGGGAGTCGCTAGTCGGCATGCCCCTCACAGGGAAGCAACTCACGCCACCCCCACGCCCACCACCTCCTACGATGAGACTCCCTCCCGACAAACAAAAGCAATTTTTGAACAACTCCGTAATTTCAATGCCAATGCCGAACTCGTCCGCAATATTGAAATAATCATGAACGCCAAAGCCACTAATATCACACCCGTTAATGTCTAAACCCAGATTCCAACCCACCACTTTGCAGATGGCTTTTTGGAACGCCAACGGCCTATCAGCCAAACGAAATGAACTTCTCGCGTTCGCGCACGATCACGACCTTGACGTAATCTTGGTCAACGAAACCCACTTCAGAGCTGGCCAACTGGCAAAACTCCCTTGCTATTCACTTTATAGGAATGACCGTGACGGACGCGGCGGCGGAACCGCAATTTACGTAAAATCATCCATCGAACACGTTGCAATACCGACCCCCGACCTAGAGTACCTTGAAGTCACCACGGTGAGCATCCACACCGCACATCACGGTTGGTTGCAAATCTCCTCCGTCTATAATCGCCCTCAGCAACGCATCCTCAAAGAGGACCTAGAAACCCTCCTCGAAGGCCCCGACGCGAAGATCATCTCCGGCGATTTCAATGCTAAACACTCCAACTGGTTGTGTAAACACACAAACCATGTAGGACGTGACCTTCTTTCACTAGCAAACGAGCTGGACTTCGCGATCATCGCTCCCACCTCCCCCACCCACTTTTCTAACGCAGGTACGCCGTCCATTCTGGACATAGCCATTTTCAAAGACGTACAACTCCAATACGACATCTCCACCAGCGAAGAACTAAACTCAGATCACTACCCGGTCCTCCTGACACTTGGACCGCTGTTACCCCCAAAAGGCCCTCCCACGAGAACGACAACAGACTGGACCTCTTTCAAAGACACTCTGTCAAAAAACCTTGGACCAATCCCATTCTTTGAGTCCCCCACTGACCTAGACCAACTCATTGCCAATTTCCAAGACAACATCAAAAAATCCGTTGACGAAACTTCATTTGAAGTCAACACCACGGACGTCAGAGACAAACTCACTCCCTCCCTCAAAGATCTTATCAGAGCCAAAAACCGAGCGAGGAAACTCGCCCGGCGAACTCGCAACCCTGATGACCAAAGGTCATACAACCGGCTCAAAGAGCAAGTAGACGTTAAAGTCAAAGAATTTCATGACAATGAATGGTTAGACACCATTAACTCCCTATCATTTAAAGACATGTCCGCATGGCGCATGGCCGCCGCCCTCCAGGGGAAAAAGAAAGTCACCATCCCAATTCTCTCCCGCCCTGACGGCACTATTGCCCGGAGCGATCTTGAAAAGGCTGAAATCTTCGCCGACAGCCTCCAAGCTCAATGCTCCCCCAACACCACAAGATTAGACCAAGACCACATTAATTCGGTCGAAAATTATGTCACCACCACCCTAAACATCTCCGATGACACACATATCACCCCCGCCTCCCTTCTGGAGGTTACCATTGCCATTAAACGCCTCAAAAAGAGGAAAGCCCCAGGTCCCGATGGCATCACCAATACCGCCCTCAAAGAACTCCCCCAAAAAGCCAAAGTTGCCATCACCGGCATAATTAACGCATGTTTTCGACTCAACTACTACCCACAAATATGGAAAACCGCTGACGTAGTGGTAATCCCCAAACCCGGTCAAAATCTCAAACTTCCGAAAAGCTATAGACCAATCAGCCTGCTCCCCTCCATCGGAAAAGTAGTTGAAAAAGTCATTCTCACCCGTCTCCAAGAAGCCATGTTCGATAACAGTATTATTCAAAACGAACAATTCGGCTTCCGTGCTGGACACAGCACGACCCACCAAGCCCTCCGATTAGTTGAGCACGTCACGCAGGCACTCAACAAAAAAGAATTTACCGGCCTAGTGCTACTCGACGTATCGAAAGCTTTCGATAAGGTCTGGCACGAAGGCCTCCTGTTCAAAATGCTTCAATCCAAAATTCAAATTCCACTAGTCCGACTTATTGCCTCCTACCTTCACGACAGAAATCTCCAAGTCAAACTCATGAACACCAGATCCACAAAGAGCCCCATCACCTCCGGGGTCCCCCAGGGATCGATTCTTGCAGCTTCACTGTTTAACATCTTCATGAGCGACATTCCAACCCCCTTAGATCCCGCAACAAAAATTTCACTATATGCAGATGACACTGCAATATACACATCCTCAATCCACCCGGACATAGCCACAACCCGCCTCCAGGAGGCGATCACCGATCTCGGAAGGTGGTACGAAACTTGGCGCATCGAGGTTAACTCGAGCAAAAGTTCCGCGATCATGTTCCGAAATCGTTGCAAGCCTCACAACTCCAGTGTCTGGATGTTTGAGGAGCAAATCCCCTGGAAAACCAAGGTCAAGTACCTTGGCATTACCATGGATCGGCGCCTCAAATGGGACGCTCACATTTCCTCCGCAACCGGTAAAGCCAAATGCCTCTTCAATAGATTGTTCGTCCTCATGAACGCAAAAAGTACCATGTCCCCCGCTAACAAACTAAGATTATACAAAGCCATAATCCGCCCGACAATGATTTATGCCTCCCCTGTCTGGGGATATGCACGCCCCAGGGCCATAAATAAACTTCAAGTCATCCAAAACAAAAATCTCCGAGCTATTTTCAGCGCCCCCTATTACGTCACTAACAGGCGACTACATGCAGACGCCAAACTAGACCTCATTAACACTCTTAATCGTAAACATGCCACCAATCTCTACAACAAATCCAAATTCTCAGAAAACCCACTAGTAAATCAACTAGGTCAATACAACCCAGCCGACTTTTTCATTCCCCGTCCCAAATCACTCCTGACCACGGACAACTCCTGACCATAACTCACCCCCACACAGACTAATGTATGTTCATAGGTTTAACTTACACAAATTCTCTTCGAAAGTGAATTTATTCACTAGATTTGTGTAATTTTTCGATCAATTTTCACAAGATTCGATAAATCACCCCCCATAGTATCACTATAATCCCACTAGTCGCCAATTCTGACTAGTTCCAAGTAGAAGCCAATCACTTCGAGGTCATCAATAGAAATTAATTCATAATTTCTTTCTTCGAATTAGGGACTCTACTATATCGGCAAACGTAAAAATTTTCTTTTTCTTCTCATATTACATTTTCACAGTCACAGCTCAGGTTTTTACCAGTCAGTCCGCCAAGCGCCAATTCCCAGAGACCCACCGGTCTCTATAAATTCCAATGTCATTAATGTATTCTTTCAGATGAAGGAGAAGGCCGGCTGCGCCGGGATGCTCCATCAAATACATATCAGGTAAAGGTAAAGGTAAAGGTTCGCACCGGCAGATGCAGCTCGTCTCTCCTACATGTAACATCGATTATTTTTTGTTTTTACGCGATTTTTTGGGGGTGAAACGTAAAAGATAACTGCCCCATACCGCGACTATACTTTTTAAAGCTATTTCGAGGTTCTCTCACATCCCGGTTTCATTTATCCCGGTTTTGTTGATGGGTGGCGCTTCTCGTATGTTTAGCTTAGTAACCAGAGTCAAAACCTCCCTGGAGGGGTGCAACGCGGAGCGGAGCGGAGCGGCGCCCCGTAAGGGTAGGTTTTGACGATGGATTACCCTCCTTATCGAATGCACACCCCAAAATTCGAAGGAAAAATTTTTTTAATTTTTTCACTTTTTCGGTAATACACGGGTTATTTTCCATTTTTTGCGAATATTTATTACTAATATCTACTAATCACACCCCCACCTTCCCGAATTTCAAAGAAAAATTCAAATCGGAGCGAAAAAATTTCACTCAATTTCAAGCAACGACGGGCGAACGATGTGACATCGACCCGGGGTGTACCAGTGGAGGTCCATTTCGTTTGTGCTTCGTTTGTGCTTCGTTTGTGCTTGTTTGTGCTTCTATTATTTTCGTTTGTGCCAACACCGTTCGCGAAATATCTTAAAAATAAGTTTGGGGGGCTGGCGAAATGCTAGCCCCCCCCATCGCGAATTTGGGGTCGAATTTGGTGTCAATCGTTTGTGCTTCGTTAGTGCTCGTTTGTGCTTCTATTATTTTCGTTTGTGCCAACACCGTTCGCGAAATATCTTAAAAATAAGTTGGGGGGGCTGGCGAAATGCTAGCCCCCCCCATCGCGAATTTGGGGTCGAATTTGGTGTCAATTGTTTGTGCTTCGTTTGTGCTCGTTTGTGCTTCTATTATTTTCGTTTGTGCCAACACCGTTCGCGAAATATCTTAAAAATAAGTTGGGGGGGCTGGCGAAATGCTAGCCCCCCCCCATCGCGAATTTGGGGTCGAATTTGGTGCCAATCGTTTGTGCTTCGTTTGTGCTCGTTTGTGCTTCTATTATTTTCGTTTGTGCCAACACCGTTCGCGAAATATAGACTTTTAAAATTTTATAAACCTCCGAGCAACAATCGTTACAACAAACATTAACTTAGGAAGAAATAAAGTACATTGTAACAGTTTTCGTAAAATATTTTTATTATAAATTATGATTTTCATCTACAAACAAATTTAAAAATTACTATAATGTACTTTACATTTGTATTAGACCGTATGTTGGATTTGCGATTCATTTTTAAAAGGTCGTCGTATTTTTCCAAAATACCTAGATGGGATCGCCAGCAATAAGCTATATAATGTCCTAAGGATAACAAATTTCTTCTTTAAGGTGGGAGAAAACTAATAATTCCTTTCAAATGAAATTGTTTTTCTAGAATATTTAAAATTCAGGGAACATTTGAAAGAGCTGTTGAAAATTGGGATTCATGCGGTATAGAACTTATTTTTAAGATATTTCGCGAACGGTGTTGGCACAAACGAAAATAATAGGAGCACAAACGAGCACAAACGAAGCACAAACGATTGATACCAAATTCGACCCCAAATTCGCGATGGGGGGGGCTAGCATTTCGCCAACCCCCAAACTTATTTTTAAGATATTTCGCGAACGGTGTTGGCACAAACGAAAATAATAGAAGCACAAACGAGCACAAACGAAGCACAAACGATTGGCACCAAATTCGACCCCAAATTCGCGATGGGGGGGGGCTAGCATTTCGCCAGCCCCCCCAACTTATTTTTAAGATATTTCGCGAACGGTGTTGGCACAAACGAAAATAATAGAAGCACAAACGAGCACAAACGAAGCACAAACAATTGACACCAAATTCGACCCCAAATTCGCGATGGGGGGGGCTAGCATTTCGCCAGCCCCCCAAACTTATTTTTAAGATATTTCGCGAACGGTGTTGGCACAAACGAAAATAATAGAAGCACAAACGACCACTAACGAAGCACAAACGATTGACACCAAATTCGACCCCAAATTCGCGATGGGGGGTGCAAGCATTTCCCCAGCCCGGGCAAATTATTTACTAACTCAATTATTTAGAAAATATCCTTCTTTCACAGAAATCAGAAAATGCTCTTCTTGCGATTTCGAAAACAGTCGACCCGGGGAAACAATAGTGGCTAATCTACCTATGGATAATCTTCAACTTTTACAACAAGTCATGTTAAGGTATTTCGAAGATCCAGCAAAATGTGGTTCTGCGGTAATCCGTCTATAGGGCGAAGTTTCACAATAGGTTCTCATTTTTTTAATAGAAACTGTAACCAGTTCTATACCGCATGAATCCCAATTTTCAACAGCTCTTTCAAATGTTCCCTGAATTTTAAATATTCTAGAAAAACAATTTCATTTGAAAGGAATTATTAGTTTTCTCCCACCTTAAAGAAGAAATTTGTTATCCTTAGGACATTATATAGCTTATTGCTGGCGATCCCATCTAGGTCTTTTGGAAAAATACGACGACCTTTTAAAAATGAATCGCAAATCAAACATACGGTCTAATACAAATGTAAAGTACATTATAGTAATTTTTAAATTTGTTTGTAGATGAAAATCATAATTTATAATAAAAATATTTTACGAAAACTGTTACAATGTACTTTATTTCTTCCTAAGTTAATGTTTGTTGTAACGATTGTTGCTCGGAGGTTTATAAAATTTTAAAAGTCTATATTTCGCGAACGGTGTTGGCACAAACGAAAATAATAGAAGCACAAACGAGCACAAACGAAGCACAAACGATTGGCACCAAATTCGACCCCAAATTCGCGATGGGGGGGCTAGCATTTCGCCAGCCCCCCCAACTTATTTTTAAGATATTTCGCGAACGGTGTTGGCACAAACGAAATTAATAGAAGCACAAACGAGCACAAACGAAGCACAAACGATTGACACCAAATTCGACCCCAAATTCGCGATGGGGGGGGCTAGCATTTCGCCAGCCCCCCAAACTTATTTTTAAGATATTTCGCGAACGGTGTTGGCACAAACGAAAATAATAGAAGCACAAACAAGCACAAACGAAGCACAAACGATTGACATCAAATTCGACCCCAAAATCGCGATGGGGGGGGGGGGGCTGGCGAAATGGACCTTACCAGTGGCCCGTACTAATGCAACTTTCTTATTTTCACAATTTTTTCGGATTTTTTTTTATGATCACCTCCGCGACGACAAAAGTTATACATTCGGATCAAAACGTACCCATAAAGGCCGTTAATTACCCAAAATTTTGCTAAATTACGTTATGGGCGTGGCCTAAACTTGCGATTTACATGTTAAATTTAGCTTTTTTCAAATTGATTTTTCTCGAAATTTTATGTATATCATCTCGAGTGAAATTTTTACAGTACACTCTAATAAGGTTCCTTTTGCTATAAAAAAAATTTTCAAATGATTTGGGGTGACAGTTGTTATGACACTCTTCCCATTTTAAGTTTAATAATTAAGGTAATTTTAAATTATATAATAATATAGTAGCAAAATAATTAACTATTGTATACAAGTACATCAAATTTGTATTTGTAAACTGTAAAACTGTTAATTTTTCGAAAGTTAAACATCTCATTAATTTTTAAATTTTGATCAATTTAAAAGTGTTACATTCATACGTAAGACCCGTTTTACATTACACTAAATTTTTCAGGACTGAAAGTTTTAGTACTAAAAATCTAATGCGCGCGTCGAATTAGGAAGATAGAAAACTTGTTGTAATTCTTTCCTGTTTGCAACTACAACCTGACAATTTTAACTTTTTCAGCGACTGAATATGCGAAAGAATATGCGCCGCGCGCATTAGGTAAATTGCCAAAAAAAATTATGTGCTGCGGCTGTGATAATTATTACAATGTTACTTGTAAAAACAAAAAATAAACAACTTTGAAAAAATAGCGATTATGGACTAAACCGTGGATTGAAAGAAGAATGGAAGGAAAAGGAATTTTAAATATGTTGAACCAAGAATTATTAACCGAAGATGTAATGGCATATAAAACCTTTTTGCGAATGAACAATGCCTCATTTCAATACCAACAGTTATTTTAAATTATGAAACTAATTTTACATCATGCGCGCGTCGAATCAGGACACTGACAACAAGAAAATAGAACATGTTCTAATTTCTTGTTGTCAGTGTCCTGATTCGGCGCGCGCATTGGATTTTTAGTACTGAAAATTTCAGTCCTAAATTACATTACACTAAAAATTTAGTGTAATGTAAAACGGGTCTAATACAATTAATACTTCAATAACTTACAAATCCGTAGCAAAGAGAATAAAAATGTTTTAAAGAAAACTAAATTAAATTAGGTATAGGTATAACGTACAAATACATTTGAAATAAAGATTGTAGTGAGTTATGAATAATATCCTGTTTAATTAATTTATAATACCACATCACGAAATTGTAACAAAGTAGAAAAGTTTTCGATAGCTTTAAAATTCTAACATGAGCAGTGTTAAGACAAGAGCTTACACAAAAGCGCAGGTAAAATTTTCAATTTATAGGAGGTGTAGACAGGAGTAGACGTGTTGTTAGGTTATGCAACCCACATAACCACTGTAAAGAGATGAGCGTATAACCCCACATGTTGGTGGGGTATTTACTGTATCCTCTGACGAACGGTTGAATTTACGAACAAATGACAAGAGAACAAACTTGTAGAGAATATTATTACCTATAAGTACAAAAATCAGCATTAATCTTCGACCAGTACTTTCCGAGATATTAACAATTAAAGCAAAAACTGTGGCTTTGATGGTGTTAAGTTTTACCGCACTAATAAAAATTTAAATTGGAAGTAAAAATAATTTTATGAATATGTACAAATTACACTATAGTTTTCTAAAAAAGCCATGAGGTTCTTAAGATTTTTAATTTTATATCTACGTTGTTTCCATCAATCTTAAGTAAAATTGACGCATTGCATTGGGGCGAAAACCACGATGTAATCTCAAAGTTGGCGTATCGAGAGGACAACTTCGAATGACTCTCATACCTAAACCACTTATCTTAGATATTTGTTCTTGGAGACTTTTTTAGATAATTTTATGCTCTAAAAAAATTCCTTTTAATTTTTTCAACATCTTGATTAGTTTTTGCAGCATAAGCGATAATAGATAATCATGTGCCATTTTTTCCTCAAATTTTTCGGTTTTTAATTTTTTAACAAAATTGTCGGATATTTGGAATCTCGAAAAATTTGATTTCTACTTCTCTAAAATATTATTTTACACTTGAGATCAAGTTTGAGCCATTCGTGATCTCTTTCTAGTAGAGCTGCGGGACACCCCCAGTTTTCGACCATGTAGCGACCACTGGCGTACTAATGCAAAATTTTGTTTTTTATCGATAAAATGTTATCAAAGGATATGAAATATACATTTTTTTATCAAATTTAAGGGTGGGCAACCCTTCAAAATGGCTGTTAATGCGTCAATAAATTTCACTAAATTTCACTAATAAATTAACGAATAGTTATAAACAATAAATTTTGCTAGTAAATTATCATAACAGCTCTTGGAGAGACTGCTATTGCCGAAAATCGTGAATTTTCATAGAGGTATTTATGATTTTTATCCACGAAGTGAGGACAAGCGCACGCGGACTCGCGGAAAACTTGATCGAACTTGTCGTGCGAGTAAGCGTGCTCAATCAAGCTCAGAAATTAGTTTTTCGCTGCTCTCGCGGTGAGAAGGTGCGCTTAAATCAAGTGTGCAGTTTTTGTTGTTAAAAATTAAAAAAAAAAGATACGAAAAAATCAAATTTTTAGCGATTTGGCGCCTTTTGCATAGGTTGCGCCCCCTATAATTCAGTCAAAAATACATATTTTCTATCTCTGAACATTATTCAATTAAGTTAAAAAAAAAATAGGCATTAGTACGCGACTGGTCGGTTGGTCGTTTTCCGAGCGCTTTTTTGGGGGTGTCCCACAGCTCTATAGGTTTTGATCAAAAATCACGTAAAAGCACTGGCCTATAGTGGGTAGGGGCAATTTCAACTTGCGGCGTTGAATAAAGAATAAAATTTTATTGTGTTAAGTTTAGATATTTAATCCGAAAACACTCTATATTTGTAATTTTTTAAATATTTCTTCAACTTTTTTAAAATACCCCACAGGCAATTATTTGTCGGTGCGCTACTGACAACGTTAATTCGACCGACCTTATTAATGAATATTTTTGCTAATTTGAACGTATTTTCGCATAACATTCTCCTAATTTATCATAAATTAAGTCGTATAATATAAAAATAATGAAATTTCTTGCGCATAATTTTGAATTACGGAGTCTGAATTTGACGTCATAACCTTCAAATGAGAGGAATCAATCTGTTGTCCTTGTCTATCTTTGACTAGGTTGTGTTAATGCAGCTTTGATCAGCTGCAACAGCTGTGTAAAGTGTTGTGTATGTAAATTGATATTTTGCAATTGCGATGGCCGCTGGTTGTTGTGGATCTAAGAAACAAAAGTTAAATAATTCTACTTGCAGTATGCCATCGTGTAATGGTACGGCGATAACAACCAACGGTTCATTAAACGGTATGGTCGCGTTACCAGAAATGTGTTTCTTTTGTTTTGATGTACTGTATTGTCATCTGTACAGTCTGGATCCACCAAAAACACCTTCGTTTAGCAATGACGCATAGTAAGTACAAATAGAAAATTACCCAAACTCGAAATTTTAACAATCATCAACAATGACAATCATTGTTGAAAATTTTTCAAAATAAGGTCATTCAACTACACAACAATAGTCTTTGTTCATTATTTTTAACTTCCATTGTGACCTTGCTGTTCTATTTTTTTTAAGTATTTCTTGTTCTTTTGTTAAAGTCCTTTGTTTGTCACATGGAAAATTGGCAAGGATAAGCGTCTACGAGGCTGCATCGGTACATTCAATGCAATGAATCTGCAATCTGGACTTCGAGAATATGCCATCACCAGTGCTTTCAAGGATTCCAGATTTAATCCCATTTCCAAAAGCGAATTTACTAAATTAAGTGTGTCTGTATCGATACTGCGACATTTCGAAGATGGCAACGATTATCTCGATTGGGAAGTGGGTATTCATGGAATCCGCATAGAATTTATAAACGAAAAGGGTAATAAACGAACTGCCACTTATTTGCCAGAGGTGGCCACAGAACAAGGTAACTATATTTGCTAATTTCGTTTTTGTAAATAATATCAAAAGTTGGTTGGATTTCTTGCTTGGCAAGTTGTGCAAAGTTCTTAACCTCAAAGTCAACTTTCCGAAGAAAATTATAAATTTCAAAGGCCTTAGCCGAATAAGAATGGCAAATATGTCCTCACATGTGTCGAATTGAATGGTTTTCTCTAACTTGTTATTAATGTGACTAACATATTTGTAAAATATTAACCTTGACTATACAAAGGTTAATTTATAATATTTTATATATAAATGTATATCATTTTAACGATTTGACTGATTCTTTCGAAATAATGCAGGTATGTTTTAAGATACTTTAAAAAAATTGAAAAGAAAATCTTGTAATGCCAATATCGAGATAAGCTATTTTTTTATGTACCGAACTCTTGGGGTACAATAAATAATCATATTTTTCATATGGGAATGACCATGGGACGGTCATATTTTAATGAAAATCCCACTTCAAGAACATTATGCAGATGTAGTCATACTTATTGTAACTAACTCGAATAGATATATTTATTAATTAATGAGAAGTATTTATATTGTCTGCTTGTAGTCAAAATTTCTAGAAGAGTTGGGCTGCTCAAGGAAGTTGTACGGTAACTAAACTATTACCAGTCTGGGCCTGGTGCTATGCATAACAGTTTGGATACAGAATCAAACCTAATGTCTTGGTTTAAAATGCCTAGCTTTAGGTCAGTCATATTCCTCCTATCTCTAAGTCTCAAGCCATTCCACATTTAGGATGTACTCAAGTATCTTCGAGGGCAATGTGCCACTAATACTGGCCATGCTAGGCCAGCAGTCCCCCAGCATGGATCCTCTTTTTGAAGCAAGGGCAGGGCAGCTGCAAAGCAGGTGCTCCGCCGTTTCATCTGCTAAGTTACAGCCCCGACAAGTTGGGCTGTCTACCAGTCCCATCATGTGAAGATGTTTATTTAGTTTGCAGTGTCCCGTTAGGACTCCTGCAATACTTCTTAATTTTTCTCGCGATAGCTGCAAGTAGTATTTGTGGTGCTTACGCAAGGGTCCACGTATTGCTGCCCTTGCATGTCGGCAGCCTTTGGTATTTTTTCATCTACTGGTATGCAGTTTGAGGGTCTCTTCTGTAAGAAGGTTGTTGAAGAGCTCAATGGTCGGCGTTATGAATGGCTCAGGTCCACAGGGCAATTTAGCAGAGCCAATTCCCGCCAGAGCATCTGCCCTTTCATTGCCTTCGTTTCTTTGGTGCCCTTTGACCCATCTGAGCGTTAGGACATTGTTGTTTATCGATATTTCATTTAGCGTCCGTATACATTTAAGTACCAGATTTGAGGTGATCCTATGACAGTTGAGTGCCATAAGGACCGCCTTGCTGTCGGTCAATATCTGTATTTTTTTGTACCGGATGTTCTTTTCCCGGACTGTATTTGCGCAGTGAAGTACGCCCATGAGTTCCGCTTGAAATACAGTGGCATATCTTCCCAGCGATAAGCTTTTGTTTATTTTCAGTTCAGGAGAGAATACTCCCGCACCCGAGCCAACTTTATTTTTGGAGCCATCTGTAAACATAGTTATGTCTGACTCGAAGGTTTCTATTTTGTTTAATATGATGTCAAATTTCCTATTAAAAATATATTTTGGAGGGGTACTATCGGTCTCGAGGTCCAGCAGAGATATGGTAACTAACTGTACGTAACTTTTTTGTAAAACATAAAATTTTCTACAATAATAATTATTGGAATGATATTTATCATCAAGTCAGTAGTTTAGCTTGCACGCGCCGTCAAACTCGAATCTCGAAAATGGTCGATTTCTTCATATTATACCGCTAATTTTTTTGGGCCATTTAGAATGAAATTAAAATTCCAAAAAAATCATACATGATCTGAGAACTTCAAAAAATACTTTTCATGATTCAACCAATTTTTCATTGAAGAGTTAAGAACTTGTAGTTGTTTTTTGTTTAAGGGGGTTACCTACTGTGAACAGTCGTTTTCAATGGTTTTCAAGCTGATTTTTAGGAATTAAATTTGAGAAAACTGTTACAGCTATTAAGCTAAAATTTATGATACTTATTTATTCACATTTAAACTAACACCTAAAATTTTTGTAAAGCTTTTTATTGAAAATTGTACAAGGTACATATCGACGCGTAACTCATGTTTCGAAATGACGCGCCAATCGGGCGCATCGTTTCCGACCGATCCAGTTATCTGAAATAAATGAATTTTTTAAATTCTTGTTCTATATGAATGTGGCTCCAGTTGGAACCTCGAAAATTTAATTTAAACAAAAACTGACAAAATGGCGAGGATTTAAAAAAAACTTCGATTTTTACAACAAAATATTTACTTTTCACGGCCTGCAAAATGGTAATTTTAAATATATTTTGAATATTTTAGGTTCTCACTGGAGCCTGAAACATATTATAAATGCCTAAAAAAAAATCAAGTTAATCCGCCAAGTAGTTTGTTTGGAAAATGTGCGCCCGACTTGAGAAATGTAGTTTTGAGATAAATCGTTTTAAACTTTTTCGTGCTGTAATGAGGTGGATAGTGGTTGATATTCGTAACCTACCCTTAATCGCGTATACTAGGGCCATACAGAATACATTCTTCGGCTTCGAAGAAGTGAAATTCGGCACTTATTTCTTCTTTTGTGGCAGTTCTCGCCTCTTTAGAATAGTAAGACGCTCGGTGATTAGACAGTATGATGCGCTCGCCGTCTCTCTTATAACTATGCGTAAATTTTGGCCTCGCCGATTTTTACATAATATATGTACGAATACCTCGGTTTTTATCCCGTCTTTATTTACAAAAAGACGTGTATTTTTTAGGAGCTCAAAAGTCACTGAAATTTTCCTATTAAAACTTTTTTTTTTATTAAAGAACCAATATATTTTTGTAACTCATATTATTTTGTCAGGTTTTACTGAAAGTAGTTTATTTTGAAAACTTTTAAAATAAAAATTAGCATAATAAAGTAGTCAAAATAGATTAAAAAAACAAACAATTTTAGGGATTTTGTACCTAACTTTATTTGTTTGTGTAAGAAATGTGCCCTTTTTCACAATCAATTTGATTTTAAGGGTGGACTAAAACGTCGATTTTTAATAATTTTCTTTTTTAACATTGGTTTTTTGGACTCCTAAAGACAATTACAAACAGCTACAACTTATATTTGTTAAATTTATTTTTGTATATTTTGTATAAAGTACAAAATACAAAAAGTAATTCCGTTTTAAAATGTAATTATGATTTAAAAAGTTTTAATGATGAACTCCATTACAGAAAATCCGTTATAATTCGGGTAATTTGATGAATTTTACTTTAATATTTTTGGACACATTTTCAAGACCCCAAACTATAAAAATATGTAATAAAAAAAAATCGAAAAAATTTATCGGTCGCAGTAGGTAACCCCCTTAAGCCTTTAAAGTAATATAATTTTTTTTTCACCTCCCAAAGACATTACATTTTTCAATTCTTTAAGTCAACTTTTTTTCAAGAAATATAATAATAATGAAAGTTATTAGAAAACTATCCTGGAGGTGGGATTCGTTCCACTTTAAAAAATTAAAGCTGACCAAAAAATTATTAACAATCTTCTCAACAAAGAACGCGACGCTTTTCCCTTTTTCTCAAATATCGCAAAAACTAAGCAAATTATGGTAACCAAACTATACGTATCTTTTTCTAGAGTCCGTCCTTTAGCTTGAATGCACCCTTTAATTTCAAAACGCAAATCCCGAAAATACTCAATTTTATCGTTTTCTGATGTTGCCCTGAAAATCTTTTTCGACCGTCTAAAATGGCTTTAAAAGTTCAAAAAATCACAAGATTATCTCAAAACTTTAAATAGTACTTTTCATGATGTAAACGCTGAAGGCTGTACTGCCCTGCTAAGACAAGAGGTCCTATCTACAAATTAAGAGTTTAGAGATATTTAGGACAAATGGGACATTTTGATTTAGCACTAATTGATATTTTTCACATAGGACAATAATTTTATAGTCATTGCCACGAAAGTTGACATCTCGTCATAAAAGCATAATCGTCTGAACTAAGCCAATACTCCCTAGTCAAATGAAGTGTATTTTAAAATAAGAATATATTGGTTATCTTTTTTTTTTAATTTTCTTTCTCACTTTCCTTTTAGTTTAACAAATTTGAACTTGTCACCTGTCAAACCAAATATAGGTTATGCTGAAAGGAAACTTTTATGTTTTTATTGTCGCTTACCAAATTTATTTATTTATTAAGCAATAGTTATGAACAAATTCAAAATAAGACACAGCATAAGTATAGGTATACAGCACCTGTGCAATGCAAAAGCAAAACAATGAATGGCAAAAATTGCGATTTTGAGATTTTTGTACCGTTGCGTTGATAATTTCTTTGTCAATCTGTTCAGAGCTTTACTCAAAACTAACTTTTGGCAATTACATTGTTTTGCCTTTTCACACAGACCTGAAGAAAAACAAAATTGTGTAACACCCCACGGCGTTAAAGAGTTGAATTAATTGAAATTTTTCGGATTAACTGCCACCACATCAAAAATTTTTGGTTACTTTACCTGAAACCTGAGCTTTACGATGAACACTCAATTTGGGAATACGTAGCGCTGACCATGATCGAATTTCGGAAGTCGTAGGATGATTAAGATTAAACAACGTCTTAATTATTTCAACAATAAAAAAAAAGAATCGCTCTAATTTAATTATTTATTAATTATCAAACAAAAATAATTAATGTTTTGGACATAAAAATTGTACATATTAATTAGCATTAATTAGCAATAAATAATAATTTTACAACAAAATTTCTCGTATAAAAAAGGTGGAGAATTTAATTCTCTACAAATTTGGTTCTCACCATTTTTAGCGAGAAATGCAAAATACTCCTGCAAATTACAAAACAAAAATAAAAACAAAAATCCAAAATTCCGGAAACAATCAGTCGTAATCACTTTCTTCAGAATCACTGGAGGAGCCATTAGCATGGATGATAAGTTCATCGACCGTTATATCTAAAGCCTTTTCTCGCTCATACCAATCTTGTATTACCTTTTCGGTGTGACAAACACAGTTTTTCCATACTTCAGGAGAACAATTTTCTAATGCTTCATTCCACATATCAATTACGTTTTCATTACCATAACCATCTCTTCCAATGTGCTTGTTGTAGTAAGTTTTACAATGAGCCCATACTAATTCAATTGCATTGAATTCACAATGGTATGGTGGTAACCGTAAAACTTCATGTCCGTGGCTTCTTAATAATTCGTCCACTTCGTAGCGTTTTTCTTTTTTATGTAGTTTAGCTAGAGCTAGCAATTCTGGTTTAAAGCAGGACGGTTCAAATTCAATATTGTTTGCAGTTAACCATGCTGCAATATTTGGTTTTGTCCATGCCGAAGTAGGCATTTTTTCTACTACAGTAGAATGATACGATGCGTTGTCCATAATTATGAGAGATGGTTCTTCTAAATTGCATATTAATTTTTCAGCAACCCATTTTTTAAACAGTTCACCATTCATTTCACCGTGGTAATCCTCTTTTTGCGATTTTGAAGCAAACACTAATGAGGTATTATTAATAAATCCAGATTTTGACCCAGCGTGAAGTACAATGAAACGTTTTCCATCATAACCTTCTGGTTTCCTAACGCTTTTTGTAGAGCCATCTTGCCACGACATTCCAGGATTACCTTTAGAAAAAATCCATGTTTCATCTAAAAACACGACATCACGTTGAAACTGAGAATTTAAATTATTTCTATAATTCTGAAAAAAATGAATTCGATCTATTGCAATACTGCTTTTTTCGACCAATGCTCTTCGATTATTTTCTTTAGCAAATTTAAAACCAATTTCGTGCAAAACACGATTTAAGCTCCTGTTGCTTAGTAAAATATGCAGCTGTTCAATCTCCTTGTTTAACAAAGCAACGGTTAAATGTCTTTCTGCAAAAAATACACAAATTACATTTTGTGTTAATTATAAATGACAACGAAACTTACTTTGACTGTACATGTTATAAATTGTGTTTCTAATGTTCATTTTCGATGATTCTGGTAAATCGCTAGTTTTAACTTTCCTACGTTTTCGGTTTTTACCGGGACTTGATAATTCTGGATTTAGTGAACTACGGTTTCTAATCCGGGCAACAGAAGATACACTGATTCCTAAAGCATTGGCAACACGCTGCAATTTATAAAATATTTTATAAATATAAAATTAATGTAAAGTAATCTTTTTATATTCACCTCTTGAACACACTGTAATGGAATTAAACTGCCCCCGTGCTGTTTTTCAAGTTCAAAATAATTTAATAAATTTAAAATCAACTGTTGCGATTGAGATTTTAATGTTCTTCCACGTACAGAACTAGACATTTCGAGAGTTCTGAAAAGAACTAATTTTGTATTTTGACTAATTTTGACAAGCTTAAATCCACAAACCGAAAACTTAAACCACGAAAACTCCAAACTTCAAAAATACTAAAAGTGACAGAAATTTTATATAAATTACTACGCGAATCAAATTCTTTTTCCGGTACTAGTTACGACATGCTATGAGTATATCTGTCTTTTACTATCGTCTAACAAACGCAACAGCGTATGTCGTTACTGGAAACACGTGCAATATATTTTCGTGCTTTGTCATATCAATACAAAATGACTGGTAATGCTCATAAGCAATACGTCGTTGCTATATTCAGTCAATCTATGACGAGACGTCTTCTTTCATGGCAATGACTATAGGCGTATATTTATATGTTAGAGTTAAGAGAGGACATTCTAACTTAGTACAACGATGGAATACATGTCAAGTATTACATATATGCCATAAAGTGAAAAATACAAAATTTGCAGATAGGACCTCTTGTCTTAGCAGGGCAGTGTAGCACTTCCCAGGATTTGAGCCCGCGAATCTTGGCATGAGAAGCTAACCCGTTCTTCCATTCGCCACCGTTCTTTAGCATCTATAAATATCATCTTTTCCAGCTGCTTTATTATTTTTCTTTTTTTTTTTATTACATTCTTAATTTCTTCATATGTTGGCTTCTCTATCGTTTGGTTTTCTTCTTCTTGCCACTTCGCCTCCCTGTTCTCTCCTTCCTTCTTTGTTTAACGCTTTCTTAAAATGTCTTCCAAACTTCTTTAATTTTCTCTTTCTCATCTTTCTTTCCCATTGCTCTCTTTCTTAATGATAATACTTCTTATTTGATTCTTAAGAGGGCTACCTATAAAAATTTCTTACATTGTTCTCTTTGCTGCTATTTTCAATCTTATTTTAATTTAAATAATCGTACACAACATCAACGAGCAAAACTGCAAGCGTTCATCGATAAGGGGTGGGAAAATCGCTCTTAAGAGCAAAATGTTCAATTAAAATAATTTTTTTTGTCAAAATGTAGAGATTTTGATCACATATTTGCTTATTTTAAATTTATTGATAAATCTATACTGCCTTGTCAATGAGAGCACATTCACATACTATGCATATTAAATAAGATACGATTTTTTTCTTGAGTGTTTTGTGAGAAAATTTCAATTTTCATTCAAACATTCTTATTTTATCAACTAAAACAAAACTAGACAAAAAGTTCTGTCATGCCATGATCAATCTGGGCGGAGGTAAATGTGCCACCAAATGTACCTGACCAGAAAAGGGTACCGGTAAATGTGCCACCGACCAAAAGGGTTCTTTAAATAAACACAGGTATTTGTGCCACTAACAGTGAAAAAATTAAATTTTTTTTGCCTTCGAATTTTGGGGTGTGCATTCGATAAGGAGGCTAAACATACGAGAAGGCGCCACACATCAAGAAAACCGGGATGTGAGAGACCCTCGAAATAGCATTAAAAAGTATAATTGCGGTATGGGGCAGTAAACTATTACGTTTCACCCCCAAAAAATCGTGTAAAATCAAAAAATAATCGATGTTACAACATGTAGAAGATGCATCAGGTAGATGCCGTTTTCTCCGGTGGCACAAATACCTGTGTACTTTTAATATCCTAAATTCGTAGCAGGTAGAATAACATTACTGGTGGCACATTTACCTCCGCCCGTCAATCTATTGTAACTAATAAAAAAAAAATTATTTTTGGATCAGTCAAATAGCCAAAATCATGAATAACATCTGACCCAGCGTGAAAGCTACGTTATATGCTAAACCACATAACTTACAATTATGAATATTTTTTTATAAAATTTTATATTTATACTTACTAAGAGGGGAGCCTTTGAACTGTAACGCTAGTTTTAATATACTATAGTTGATATACAATGAAAGAAAACCAAAAATTATTGAACACAGTGTTTTTAGGCTTCTATATTTTAAGGTGCTAAAACAAACTAAAAACTAAATAAGTTCACAGCCCAGTGGTTCTCGTACTTGCATACAGATTATGTTGCACGTATATCAGGAGTTCGAATCCCCATTGTGAAAGTTTTTCTTTTAATTTCATCTTAATTTAAATAAGTGGTTCTTTTACTTATTGTTAATTTAAATATTTTGTAATTTCCTAATACAAAAATAATAGCAATTTCGTTACTAATAAAAAATTTTTTTAAGTACTATTGTTAAAAAAAATTTTTATAATAAATTATACAAATAAATATATTAAATAAATAATTATAATAAATTAAAATAAAAATTTTTTTAAAGTACTTATTGTTAAAAAAAATTTTTATTAGTAACGAATTTGCTATTAAATTTGTATTACGAAATTACAAAATATTTAAATTAACAATAAGTAAAATAACCACTTATTTAAATTAAGATAAAATTTAAAAAAAAACTTTCACAATGGGGATTTAAACTCCTGATATATGTACGTGCAACAAAATCTGAGGAGAGTTATCTATCTCTGACTAGCTGAAACAAAATTTCTTCAGCTACACACTAAAGAACAGGCTTATTTTAGTCTATAGAAATAATATTTTGCGTGAATCCGTTGAAAAAAACACAAAATATCGACTTTTTAAAAGTAGGGAAATTAGCATCGAATATGCCGCGCCCCCCAGGCAGAAGCGATGCAATTCATCGACGTTCCCTTCAAATCACGTAAAAATTTTTCGCTCCGATTTCAATTTTTCTTTGAAATTCGGATAGGTGGGGGGTGTGATTAGTAGATATTAGTAATAAATATTATCAAAAAAATGGAAAATAACCCGTGTATTGCCGAAAAAGTGAAAAAATTAAATTTTTTTTTCTTCGATTTTTGGGGTGTGCATTCGATAGGGAGGTTTATCCATCGTCAAAACCTACCCTTTCGGGGCGCCGCTCCGCGTTGCACCCCTCCAGGGCGGTTTTGACTCTGGTTACTAGGCTAAACATACGAGAAGCGCGTTCGATCAAGAAAACCGGGATCTAAAAAACCGGGAGCTTAGAGACCCTTGAAATAGCATTAAAAAGTATAGTTGCGGTATGGGGCAGTAAACTATAACGTTTCACCCCCAAAATATCGAATAAAACAAAAAATAAATCGATTACATGTACGAAAGGCGAGCTGCATCTGCCGGTGCGAAATTTCCTAAGTGTTAGGGTCATTGATTCCACACGGACCGTCAACAAAATGAGCGACGCGCGGAATCTCGTTAAATTTTACATGTAAATTTGCTAAGTTCAAATTCGATTATTTCAAAATTTTGATAATAAATTCTCGCAAAATATTTTGACAATTTGTTATATTAACTGTGTTCTTTAGTGTGTAGCAGAAGAAATTTTGTTTCGAGTGGTTAGAGATAGGTAACTTCACCCCAAAATCTGTATGCAAGTACGCGAACCACTGGGCTATGAACCTATTTAGTTTTTAGTTTGTTTTCTGAACTTATCAATAGTGTAAAAACTTTAAAGTCCAAATTTCTCAAAAACCAATTTTCATAGCACATTAAAAAACCACTGTGTTCAATAATGTTTTGTTTTCTTTCATTGTATATCAACTATATATTAAAACTAGCGTTACAGTTCAAAGGTTCCCCTCGTAAGTTTGATATTAATCAATATCCAAAATTCAATAGAATCGCAGTTAGTAAACAAAACATAAAGTATAATTTGGGTAATGGTTGATTGAAACCATATTTTGCTGAGCTACCTGTGTTTACAACTTACACATATGTTCTCTTAAGCTTTGGATGTTATTGCAAAAATGTCTTTTAAAATGACGCAATAGTTGTGTATTTTGCTGACATGCCGTCTCAACCAACGATTACGCTAAATCATACTTGATGCATAAATTTTGTTTAATAATTAATGGTTGTTAATTTTTGTTGAAATTGTTTTTTCAAATACAACAAAAATATTTTGTATATAAATTCCAGTTACATAATATATTATAATTTCTCTTTAACCTTTCAAGCTATTTAGTTATCAAATGAATGAAGACTTCAAAAGTTACTTAATTTTATAAAAAATATATACATTTTATTACTTTTTTAAATAAAAAACAACTGTTTTGTTGAAATGCTTTTTATTTTATTTTGTTACCTTTAGTAACATGTAAATAATAAACATATTTAAATACGGTTTAGTTCACAGCGGTGGCTAGAGTGCATACTGGTTGAATTCGGAGCGGTAATTTCGGGTTCGAATAACGGACCTCGCGGAATTGCTTACTCGATTCCCCGGTGTGCATCATGCACACACTGTGAATCAAAAACCATACAAAAACAAACCCTACCAAAAATAACGAATAAACCCATACCAACAAAAAACAACAGGTGCTAATAACCTAGATGTTGATGCATCTTAAAAACACATAAATAAAATAAATACAGTTGAACTTTTACATAACAAACTACCATTTTTCTGGAGAAAATTCGTTAAATCTAAATTTCATTAAATAGTATGATTATTTAGTGTCCATATTAATAACCAATCAAGATAATATCTGGGAAATATGGACAATTTTATTCAAATCACACAATATGTCTATTGTTTGATTTGAATTGTCTACATTCCTCACTATCTTGTTTAAATTATGATGAAATAACTTCCTGATTAAATTCCTTTTGTGTTCAAGTAGTAAAATCAAACAATAAAAAAAAATCGTTATAATATATCGTCCCCTTAATACTATAACTAGGTAACTCGAATTTTGGCTATTTTGAGTTAGCTACATGTAACCACCTAATTTTACCCACTTTATTTAGTGCTACAACTAAAAATGTTCTATTATGTTTCTAAATATCAAATATCCACTTGCTAAAAGTAAATAAGTCCCAGATCCCTTCAATGCTGTTATGCTATAAGTGCATAATTTGAGATACCTAGTTGTGCAAATTCCGAACGTTACGTATAGCAACGTATAGTACGTCCGCGACCTTCGCAAGACAGTTGAGATATAATATATTTGTGCAATTGTGAAGTTTTATAGTTTTATTCTTTATAATAATTATGTATTTTCTCGATCTTATTTTGTATTATGTATTACTATTTATCAGTCGTAATGAATAAAACTTATTTTGAAACATACAAAGTTAAAATAAAATAAAAGAACTAGATAAGTCTGATTTTGCACATTTTTATTAGTGCTATAACTATGTAGATATCTTACTTCTAATTAAAAATTTCCTAAAATATAAAACATTAGACTGTGAGGGTATTAAATACATTTAACTTACATAAGTAGCTAAAGTTTTAAACGTTAAAACAAAAATAATTTTGAAGTTTAATACTTTTTTTTGCTATTGTAAACTTTAAACTCCATTTACTCAATATCAGTAATTTCAAGTTACCTATAGTTATAGTATTAAGGGGACGATATCAAAATACGATAATATAAAATATAGCATTAGAAAATTGAAAATTTACACTGTAAATATGTAGGTAATGAATTTCTAAAGCTTGTAGCTTGCCCAACTTTATAAGCATCAATGTGACTTACAATTCGATACATGATTGTGAAAATTTGCCATTCTTACCTGGTGACGACCGTGGATAATTGAATTTTTATTAATTTTAATCATGCAAAATTATAATAAATGAATCATAATCATTTTCTGTTTTTCTTTACAGTCAAACCTGCATAAACTGGCCTCTTGTCTACCGTAGAAATTTTTTGTAGTGCGTTTAAATGGTCCAGGCAATGAAACCCAAAAATTGCCTTGAACTTGTAAAAAATTCGCGCAAGCTATATTGAAGCACACAGCTATATTGAAGTTTCCAGAAGTTTCAATGCCTTAATTTGGAGTTTTAGTTTATTCCTGATTTGAGGACTCTTAGGGTGTTCATTAAAACACTCCAATATACATACATGTCGACCAAATTTCAGCTTGCCTAGATTTTTCCAAACTTAAAATGTTCCTTACCTGGACTTAAAACGGATTGATTTTTGTCCCAAGCGGTTCCAACTTATGCAGATTTGACTGTATTTATCTTTTTAACCAATTTAACGTAATATGGTTCCCAAAACAGTTCCAAGGCATTGGATTAAGCGATATCGAACTCTTATTCTTATTAATTTGCTTGTTGAACTTGCTCTAGTGTACCAGCCAATTTTTTCTTTTTCAAACTGTTAATTGTTTTAAATTTTGGTAAAGAAAGAATAATGGCCAACTGTGATCTCGAGTACTAAATGAAATAATTTGGGAAGTGCATCTTTATTTAACCTAGATCCTTCATGTGAGTGTAACCTCTTAGGCTTAAACTACCAATAATTTTGACTTCTGACAAGCCACTCTGTTTCAAATTGAAATTTGGAGAAGAGCCTTGACGTATTATATTATTTGATTGAATTTTTACTTTTAGGTTGGGACCAAATTCAAACGATAGATTCTCTGTTACGCAAAGGTGGATATAAATCTGCGATTACGAACGAATTTCGCCGCAATATAAAACTGACTCGTTATCAAAGTGAAAAAGTTACCATGTCCTATCAGGATTACATGAACCATTGCAATAATCAGCAGTGCTAGCAGCTAATGTGGGGGCGTGCACCACCTACGCCCCCACAAACCACACCAGTTTATCCACATCCAATGCCACCATATCGACCACCCAGATTAGTTATGGTACAACCTCCAATGTCTCTTCCATCATATTCAGGCGCCAACTTTGTTCAACCACCCTTCGTATTTCCACCGATGTCTGCACCAACTTCGATGTGGTGGGATCATTATCCAGGTCCGTCAGGACAACAAAATTTTGTTATGTTACCGTCGCCCGATTCGGATCATGGAGGTTATCAATCACCACCATTTCGGAAACGCAAGTGATCAGACTAAACCGACCATGTGCCCTCAATATATTTTTTCGAACACCAAAGGCTTTCAACTCTAAATAGAATGTTAAAAGAGTTTGTTGCTAGGATCTAAGATAATTCTATAATCAATTTTGCTATCACAACCGTGCCTAACCATCGTAATTCCGGCGCTGTTTCACACTTGTGTTACCTTTTATTATTATTTTTTTTGGCGTGCATTTAAATGCATACATACATTTAATAGTAAGTTTTCTAATGCTAGTTTGTAAGCTTTGTTAATTTACCTAGTTTTAGTTTTTAACAAAATAGGGTTTTATTTTTTCGTTAAGGCAAGTAATGCAATTTTATTTAGTTGGCTTGTAAATTTTATTGGCGCTTCTATTTAAATTTTTAAAAATGTTATAGAATTAAAACTGTTATTGCTTAAAACAGTTGCAAGCGCCAAAGGTCTGTTTTTCGAAGACAGAGTTTCGTCGTACGGGAGGTCTTTTGCATAAATTTTTACGACAATCAGCACAATTTTGACGATAAATTTACTATACAGACTGTTTTAGATTAAAAAAAAAACCGAATTTGTGTTCAATTTTTAACTTAAATTAGGTAAACAAACTTGTCCGTTTTATCTAAAACATGCTGTATATAGGCGAAAATTTATTGCAAAACCTCCTGTACATTCATTGTTATTTGATATTATAACAAATGCACGAGGAATTATTTGACGACGTATAACACACTTCATTTCAACAAATTTCAGATCATAACCTTTCATGTTGTCTTGTAACGTTAAAATAGTTTATGTAATTTTGTCAAGTGATCGTTTAGTTATATCTAAATAATACCATTCACATTACAATTATTAGACTTAATCAAAGAAGAAATTGTTGTTTTGAAATGTAGATTTGATAATGTTTAATGTAGTTGAGAGGGAAGACACAAAAATAACGATGGAAAAAACTAACTTAATAATTATCACTGCCATTTTTATCATCTTAATTAGGTAGTTTTATTCACAATGATGCTCAAGGTGAGTTTTGATTATGCAAACATCATTTGTTCCTTGATCTCGTTGTTACATCCAATAATTATTATATACAGGATGCGCGTTTTTGGGACTGTTATTTAGTTTTTCCTTGTTATTAATTTTTATCACATTTGTAACGTCCTGTATATAAGGTGCACATGCCAATCTAATGTTTTTCTAGTGAAAAGATGTAACTGTGATTGGGTGTAAACGACAATTGTTCCAATTTTATAAATGTCTGACAAAATGATGAAGCATAACTCCGTAATAAAGTAACGAGTGGTACGAATAATGTCCATTACCTCAGGGGGCTTAAATAACTCAATTGTCACTGCTTTATACGTACATCCAGCATATTTTTCTTGTAATTCTGTACACAAACCAATGCAAAAATAAGAACAGTTAACGTTAACAATTTGTGTTTATTATTTGCTAAAACAAAATAAATTTAATATTTTTTAACTTTTTATATACTATTTTCTGATCAAAGAAATGTTCATGTTAACTTGCCTTTAATAGGGATTATTTATAGAAATTTGCATACCTGCAAGTCGTTAGAAATGTATAGCAAGAGTTCCCCTACCAGTAAATATGTGTATTGGCAGAAAAATTACCCCCGAGGGGGTTGTTTATCTCGGTTTTTGCAATTATATAAGAAATAAAGCTTTATGGACGTCCATTGGATTTTTCCAGGGGGACCAACTCAAAATTTAAAACGATATTTTTCAAAATAAACATTAAAGAAGGTATTACTTAAATATGTAAGGATTTAAATCAAATGGAGATTAAAATTGGCATTATAATCAATAATTGCACCAATCTGATTTAATGGCAACATTTCAAGTTCAAACTTGTATTTAAATGTTTGTTACTTAAAAAATTCGTAGCAACGATCGGATTAACGTAGGGGCGATTGCTCCAACGCCATTTAAATATGTAGCAATTTATAAATTGGCCATTTAATACAAGAACTCATTGCATCGACTTGATTATTTAATCCTTTAGTCTTATGCTGGTATTCCACTATGCAAGAAATTGTACCATTTTAGCGCATAAACAAGTTTAGAAATGTCGCGCACGACGCATTACATTTGCGCTGAAATGGTACCATTTCTTGTACAAAAAATTGCATAGTGGAATACCAGCATTAGTTGGAAGTCTCACTGATTAAAATTCAACCAATAGAAATAACTGATTTATGGGTGGGCGGGTCTTCGAACTCGGTTTTAACCAATTGAATTGGTTATATTTTATTAGGTGACGGTAGGTGGTTCTAGTGAGACTCTAACCTAAGGTTAGAGTTTTTCAGAATAAAAGTTTTATGCATTGAATTTTCTATTAAACTGCATTAAGTTGAGCATTCTCAAATATTTTATAAGACATTGTCGAAAATGATTCACGCAAGATTACAAGTATATACTAATAAAGAAATAGGCGACTACCAACAAGGATTTAGACCCGGTAGATCAACAATAGATGCAATTTTCATAATGAACCAGATATTGGAAAAGTGCTACGAACATGACATCGGGGTTGAGATGATATTTGTTGATTTCAAACAGGCCTTTGACCGAGTCAGCAGAAATAGTTTAGTTGAGGAAATGAAAATACCAGTAAAACTTATACAAATGACACTCAAAAAATCAGCAGCGGTAATAACAACTGAAGAATTTTCTATAAATGCGGGAGTGCGTCAAGGTGATATGAAGATCCAAATGCAATAGAACGATTAATATAAATGAAGTACAGGCAGTAGCGTATGCCGACGACATGGTAATAATAGCAAGATCACACGGCATTAATCGAAACGTTAGAAACGATTATAAAAGAAGCAGAAGAAGCGGGACTCCAAATAAACGAATCGAAAACTAAATTTATGAGATGTTCTAGAGGAAGTAACAGACAGTTGAGTGAAAGATTTTATTTTTGAGGAGGTACAAACATTTAGATACCTGGGTATGCAAATTAATAACTAAAACGAGAGAAAAGACATAATTAAGGACAGATTGATGGCTGGAAGTAGAGCATTTTATTGCAACATAAAGCTAATCATGAGTAACCAGATACAAAAAAAGACAAAAATGAAAATCTATAGGACCTTAATAAGACCGGTTGTGACGTATGGTTTGGAGGTAATGTGCCTAACAAAAAAAGAAGAAGAGAAGCTGAATGTCTTTGAAAGGGGAATAGTAAGAAAAATATTGGGGCTAGTTAGAATTGGAGAGGAACAATATAGAAGAAGAACAAACGAAGAAATAGAACACGAGTTAGAAAGACGAAATATAGTGAGACACATAAAAGCGATGAGATGGGCTGGGTTGGCCATGTACTGAGATCACAAGAGAACAGTGCAATTGGAATCGCGATGAAGTGGAGACCAAGTGAGGAGAGGCGAAGGGGGAGAAAGAAATAGAAAGTGACCTGAGAGTGATGAAAGTTGAGAATTGGTATGTGACAACGATGGATAGAATGAAATGGAGAAGGATAGTGGAGGATGCCAAGACGAAGATAGGACTGTAAGATGTGAAGTTGAACAAGGAACTGGAGACAGTAGGGAACATAATTAAATTTTAACTATTAACAAATGCGTACATTTTTGAACCAAAATATTAATGAAATCCAGAATGAACGAAAAATTATTAATTTAAAAAGGGGTAGGGGGTTAAGTTGAGTTGAAAATTAGTTAAAACGATACCGTATGGATTAAACTTGAAAGAAAGGCGGGCCTAAAATAAAATCGTTGATTTCTATTGGCTAGTATAAACTCATAAAGAAAAAGACCAAAATCGAAATGACTATCAGTTCATTTGTTGCTAGTTTTTATCTGGTGTTCCGACACCAATTTTATTAAAAAAATCCATTTGAGGGGGAAACTTGTATACCATTTACAAAGTTTAAAAACTTTTTAACAATTTGTTTTTCCACCCTCGCTATAAACAACCTCTAAATTGTTTTTATTATATTTGATTTATTCGCAAGGTTAATATTATAGTCCAGTCTAACAGGAATAAATTTTGTTATTTCACGGATAAAATCCTGAACGAAATCTGTTGCTGTCTTTCTGCCATCTTGGAAAAATGGCGGCCCTATTCAATGTTTTGCTTATATCTCGCCAACCATTGCCGCTATCGGAATACATTAAATGTCATATAAAAAATAAACTATAGAATTGTCTACAAAAAAGGTTTATATGTTTTTTCCGTATCTATTATTATTATTAAGATGGTACAACAAATTTAAACGGAATGAACACTGATAATAAGTGTGCAATTAACTGATTTTTTAATGCAAGGAAACTTCAACATGACTCGAGCTTGCAAAAAATCTGATCAAGTTTAAATTTGGTAGACTATGTATTTGAGTCTCTACTCCCCAAAAATTTTAACTTACCCAAATTTTTTGTAAGTTCGAGCCATTTTTTCAATTTCGGTGCGGATGACAAATGGATTTGATTTGAAATTTTAAACATTGCAACATGAAGGGAATCCTAGAAACATCTGCCGTCCGACCCCTCATCGGAGCGTAAATCAACAAATTGAGTTTAGGAATTTTTTAACCTGTTTATGTTCTTCATAATTTTTGTGAAAATTTGCTTGGTATTAGGTTGGGCATATTATTATCCTATTCATTTTGTTTGTATTATTGGAATTGGTTGTACTATCTTAATAATAAAAATAGATACGGAAAAAATGTATCAACCCTTCTTGTAGAGAATTCTATAAAGTTTATTTTTTATATTAAATATATTCCGATACCGGTAATGGTTAACGAGATATTAGCAAAAACTTAATATGGCCGCCATTTTTCCAAAATGGCGGATCCAGCGCAACAGATTTCGTTCAGGACTTTTAATACAGTACGCCTAAATTCCTACGAATTTTCCCAATTTGACTGGACTTTTAGTATATTTACAAAGTTTAAAACAAAATTTATTTTTCATCCCTCCCTTAAAACAACCCCGTAGTATTCAGAACTTTCGTAATAGTTTATAGTAATAGTTTTAGTGTATTCGCAGATTTTATATTAATTATTTATGGCAAAATTAAAATTGAGTTGAGAGTAAAAAAGTGCCAGTTGCTCGGAGTTCTCGGAAATTGCAAATACTTTACAAAACTGTAGAATATGTAATTAAAATGAAAATAATAAAAGGTCGTGGAAGTTCATACAAAATATTTCAAAGACGAGATCACATATTATAATATACTGTAAAAAAAAAGCACGTAAAAATACATTCAAATGCGTGTAATTTATTCAATATTATAGTAAAAATGCATATTGTATATTCCATTTATAATAATGTAATTTCACACTATTATCAATGGAATAATACACAATATGTATATTTACTATAATTTTGAATGTAAAAATTATACGTATTTGAATGTTTTTTACAGTTATGATGCATGCGCAGTGGATTTAGGCGTTTCGGAAAAACTATAGTGGTGATAGCTTTAATATTCGAAAGCTAGCTATAAAAACGGGAGCTGTGTTTTTGAGTAAAAATATAAACAGGGGGGGTGGGGGGGGGAGTAACAAACCCTGAATAATAGAAGTTCAAAAATTGAATGTCGGTCCATTTTGTCAAAATATCGTTTAGAACGCGATTATTTATCTACAATTTAGATACGGTTTTATACAAACCACTATAAAAAACAGTAAATTCAAAATTAGAATCAATATAAAAATTAGTAAAAAAATTGTAACGTTGAAAAAGAAAATAAATAATATTTTTATTTAAAAAGTAAGGAATTAGAAAAGAAAATTTTTCAAAACTTCGAATTTTATACTAGTCTTCACATATTCATCTCCACTCATTAATCATTAAAATATCCCAAAAAAACACAATAAAATAAATGCTGCACAAATAAAATGCTGATCAAGCCCAATTTCATGTAGAAAATAAATGGGGAACAGACTAATTCCAGTACATTCATTATAACCAATTGTGGGGGTCGGGTTATGTAACCACTACCGGCTGAAACAAAATTTCTTCAGCTACACACTTAACACTTTCAATGCTCATGACGGATATGTTCGTCATCGCATTTTTTAGCGTATGGCGCGTGACGGACTTGCCCGTCAATCGATGTTATATTTTAAACGACATGAGGATTATGTTAGCGTTGCTTTTAAGTAAATGTAACAGCATGAGCATAAATAGTTTAAGGAACTTTATATAAAAGTAAAAACAACTATTTAGCGTAGGGCGTACGAAATGAATTATGTGGTAGCAGTGAAAGTGTTAAGAACAGGCTTATTTTAGTCTATAGAAAAAATATTTTACATGAATCCATTAAAAACAACCCCAATATCGACTTTTTAAAAGTCGGGAAATTAGCATTGAATAGGCCGCGCCCCCCAGGCAGACGCGATCAAATGCATCGGCGTTCCCTTCGGAACGGGTGAAATTTTTTCGCTCGGATTTGAATTTTTCTTTGAAATTCGGATAGGTGGAGGTGTGATTAGTAAATATTAGTAATAAATATTAGCAAAAAAATGGAAAATAACCCGTGTATTGCCGAAAAAGTGAAAAAATAAAAAAAATTTTATTCGATTTTTGGGGTGTGCATTCGATTAGGTTTATCCATCTCAAAACCTACTCTTGCGGGGCTCCGCTCCGCTCTGCACCCCTCCAGGGCGGTTTCGATTCTGGTTTACTGGGCTAAACATACGAGAAGGCGCCACCCATCAAGAAAACCGGGATGTGAGAGAACCTCGAAATAGCATTAAAAAGTATACTCGCGGTATGGGGCAGTAAACTTTTACGTTTCACCCCCAAAATATCGAATAAAACAAAAAATAAATCGATGTTACCTGTACGAGAGACGAGCTGCATCTGCCGGTGCGAAATTTTTTAAGTGTAAGGCTGCCTACAGACTGATCAAGCAAAAACGTTGTGCGACAAAACGTTTTTTGTGATTGGTTCAAATCAAACAAAATCAAGTTCAAATCAAACAAAATCAAATTTGATTGGATCAACAAAAACGTTTTGTCGCACAACGTTTTTGTTTGATTGTGTTGAAACTTGTTTTTTACATGTATTAGATATGATCCAACACACACTGATCAAACACAAAAAGTGACGTTTCGTGTTTGATCAGTGTGTGTTGGATCATATCTAATACATTTAAAAAACAAGTTTCAACACAATCAAACAAAAACGTTTTGTCGCACAACGTTTTTGCTTGATCAGTCTGTAGGAAGCCTTAGGGTCATTCATTCCACACGTACCGTCAATAAAATGACGACGCGCGGAATCTCGTTAGGATTTTACATGTAAATTTGCTAACTTCAAATTCGATTTATTCAAAAGTTTGGCCCCCGTTCATGCAAAATACTTTTACAATTTGTTATATTAACCATGTTCTTTAGTGTGTAGCAGAAGAAATTTTGATTTGAGCAATAGTGGTTAGGTAACTCTAGCCAATTGGGGTTTACAATTTTTTATTTGTTTTGACTTTTTTAAATGTTTGACATTTACTAACTATAAATAATTCAAATATTTATATAACAACTGTCTTTCACGAACTTAACAATGATCAAAGTGAGCGTAACAAGCACTAAAATGCAGTTGCTATCATAACCATGAAATATAACAATAATTGTTGACAAACCACGCCCCCATTATTATGTTTTCAAAATCAGAATAGCAAATCGGCTCAAATAACCATATTGTTACAAAATAACCAAATGATTACTGTTGCTTCCAGCAAAGACAGAAATTTATATTATGTTGTATTTTCATCTACTGGCTTATTAGTACGGAAAGTAAAAAATAAATGTTCCAATTGGTTAGAAAAACAAAGTTTATTTTTTACTTTCAGTACAAGGGCGCTAGATGGCGATACTTTTTTGCGGAGAAAAAATTTGATGCATATAGATTTGTATAGCATTTTCTATCTTTACAGCTCTTATTTTTTTATTTAGTTCTTGGAAGAACTTTTACGATACTTTTCGTTTCTAATGGTTTCAAAGTGCAGAAAATTATTTTAGGTACTAATTTATCGAACCTGTTCCTATTTTTGCATACATAATTCCACAACATTCAAACATAGTTCTGTAGTTTAACATATCTCCGGCTTATAAAACTAGATGTTTTACTTTATAAATGTTAGCATTAATACAAAACGAAATAAAATACCATATTCCACACAAACAACGGTAATTGAATTAAAATTGTGCCTACTGCTGGATTGAATAATTATATATTAGCAGTTTGACAAAGTTCGATATTAAAATCTATTAGTAACCTTTGAATAGTTTTTAAAATGTATGTATCGTAGTGGGTTATAAGGTTTTAAAAAAGAATACATTTTATAACTACAAGTTTTATTATTTTCCTAAAGTATCTCATTATCATTGTGTTCCATATTATATTCCATTTTTATTAATTTGTTATGTACTCGATCAATCGATTTTGCTTCCAAATAAGTTACAAACGATGCTGCCAATGCGTGACCCAAAAATAATGCAAACAGTATATTGCCTTTGGGTTTTATCTGTTTTTGCAGTAGTTCTACTAATTTCCTCGATTCAAGGGTAATGTGTGGGACATTGAATGTGTTGTAACGTACCGCTAACTAAATTAGGATTGTAAAATTTAGTTCTAAATGCAAGGAAATATTCTTACCGCTAATGAAGCAACCGGTGCTAAAACGGAAGGAAAAACCATTCCCATAAAGGCTTGCAGTGCTGAAGCGCGCATTTCTGTACAAACAGGGCACTCTTTTTGTAATAACACATCAGGCAATACAAATTCTGTATGTAAAACTAACGAAAGGAGAGAAGGTATTACAGTTACCGGCAAATACGACGACATTCTTCCATAATGGGACAATTTAAATTTTCTTCTAAAGTAATTGTTTAAGTAAATTCCTGTGGCAGCAGACATCGAAGCCAATACTCCACCACCATATTTGATGGCCCATCTAAGTAAATTTTGCCTTCCATTAATAATTTGACTTGGGGTCCGCTTTTAGAAACTTACATATCACTTTGTGGTTTCCATTTTGCGAGGACATCACTCTGATATTTCACGGCATCAGCTTCCGACAATATTACTGCTCCTTCTGGAATATCGGTGGGTTTATTTTTTAATAAAGCCATTTAGCGTTGCAAAGAAAACAATTATGCAATCTAGAGGCAGTTCTGTACAACTAAAATAAATGGGTAAAATAAGATGTATAGATAAAAAAAGAAGATAATATTACATTGTTTTCGATAAATTAATAATGACGATAGTAAAGTAAATATCAAGATATTTACATTTTTATCACAATTTTAAGGTTATAGAAGTGGCATGTAGGATGTAGACTGATGTAATGTAGACTAACAGTGGACAGTGGCGTACCATGTGAAGCATTTTTTTTTAAATTTAATTGAAACACTCCAATATTTTTACATTACTGCAAATTGTAATGCATTTTCGTAACGGGGTCGACTAACATTTGCCATTAATATATTGAATTTCTGAGGGAGGGAGACTACTTCTAAAAAATTCCAATAAATGGATATATTTTAACAAATTAATAAACCCAAAATTATCGAATGAAATTTTTTGATTTTTGGAGTACCTACATGTTCTGAAGAATATATAAAACAAAAATTATAAAAATATCCGTGGAGGTCCTCCATTCAAAATTATTTTCTTTAAGTCCCATTGACAGCTTTTGTACATTTGGGTACGGTCCACTTCTTGGAGCTATTTCCTTTTTTTTTCAGTTTTTGATTTGTTATATTTTGCATCTCACCTTATTATTGCTATTGTCGTTTCTTGATTTTTGACTTACGTTAAGATTTCTATTTTTTTTAATTTCTAGTTTTTCTTTTGTGTATTTTACCCTTTTCTCCAATTTTTCTATTATCTTTTAATATTTGTAATTATTTCATTCTATTTCTTTTTGGGTCGAGTAACCCATTGGTGACCACTCCAAATAAATTGAAAATTTCCTATTGCAAAGAGGAAGGTTTATATATAGTATACTGATATAAAATTCACATGCGAAAGTATTATCAAAATTTTGAGAAATCGAATTTGAAGTTTGCTAATTTTCATGTAAAAACTTAACGAGATTCCGCGCGTCGCTCATTTTGTTGACGGTCCGTGCGTAATGAATGACCCTAACACTTAGGGTATTTCGCACCGGCAGATGCAGCTCGTCTCTCCTACATGTAACATCGATTATTTCTTTTTATGCGATTTTTTGGGGGTTTAAGATCCCGGTTGCCTTCATCCCGGTGTTCTTGATGGGTGGCGCCTTCTCGTATGATTAGCTCTGCCGCAGAGCGGCGCACGCGATTAAAAAACCGCCCGGAGCCCCGGAGGGACGTAGGGTAGGTTTTTTGATGCGCACAGTTCTGGCCAGGCCGGATCCACCCTAAAAAGTAATTTGCGCCATCAAAACCGGCAAGGCCTAGGTTTTCCCCATAGTTGCTTATGTTTATTTAGGAACCTTGTTCTTAAGTAAGTTTTGGTTCTGAAAAGAACCGTTTTTTTGTTATCGACGCAGCGACCGTGAAAGTTACTGCAGCCCATATCCGACGCTCGTTTGGATGATTATGTTAAAGAAGCGATCATTGTGAGATTTGCCATATAACCCGGTCCACATAAATTGGTCCAGGTGCTCAGGTAGCAGGGTGGAAGACATTACCCCCCCGTCGACGGCAGAACATCTTTAGAGTAGACCAGTAGCCCTCGACCATATTTGTACACACACCGGTAAGTGGCTCCACAAAATTCCGGCTATGGTTCACGGTTTTGTGGATGTAGGGTAAAGCGCCGTCCAAAGTATTCAGTCCAGAATAACCCCTCCATCCGTCGGTCCAAATCTCGGTACCAGGCAGCACATAGAGCTTGATGAGTGTCTGTAGAGTCGCGGCATCGCCTTTGTCAACGTATTTGACAATACCCCGCTTCTCTGTACAGTTGTACATACCCACCACCCACTTCTGGGCACGTACAGGAACCCTGCCGACATTATATTTGCGGCGGGTTATCACACTCTTGTCTATTTGCACCACCTGGCCCGGTCCACCGATTAGCTGATCCTCGGGGTTATTCTGCAACTTCCAGGTACAGATGGTGCGGAAATCCCGGTATAAACTGTAAACAGTTTTCCGGGATACTCCGCAGTTCATCGCTGCTGGTCCAGACGGAATGCAGCACCCCCAATTCCACAAAATCATAAAAATTAGCCTCGGGTCGAGACGCCTGTCTTCAAAAAATGATCCGGCGTTGATAGGGTACGACCTCCTGCAACCCGGACACCTGAAGCAATGATGCAGCCAGAAATGACCGTTTTGCACGATCCGACAAAATCGTCGACAACTTCTTGTAAGGCAACGCTGTTTGCTCTTGTGTAATTGCCAATTTTGTAGTAGATCGATTAATTCACGGTCGCTACGATCGAAAAACCACTCCACGTCTTTGTAACTATTAATATAATCGTTAACATTCATACTTATTACGATGTTATACGCACGTCGGTCGAGTAACAAATGCGCTCCGCATCGAGCGACCGTAACATATATTTATAACCTCGGCTATGGGCGTGGTTTAAACATGAATTTTACATGCAAAATTATGCTATTTTAAAATTGATTTTTCTCGAAATTTTATGTATACTTTCGCAAGTGAAATTTTTACTTTATACTCTATAACCCTTCCTCTTTACTATAGGAAATTTTCAATTTTTTTGGGGTGGTCAATTTCACAAATTTTAAAATTTGTGAAAATTCGGTTGAACAATTGATTAAAATTTTCTGTGTTCCTGGAAAATTATTCGAAATACGGAATTTAGAGGAAAATTTTGCGCACAAAAGTTGTAGCAAATCCATAGTTGAATATTGAATTCAGAAAAATGTTTAAATTTTAAAATTTGTGAAAATTAGGTTGAACAATTGATTAAAATTTTCTGTGTTCCTGGAAAATTATTCGAAATACTGAATTTAGAGGATAATTTTTCACACAAAAGTTGTAGCAAATCCATAGTTGAATTCAGAAAAATGTTCAAATTTTAAAATTGATGAAAATTAGGGTGAACAATTGATTAAAATTTTCTGTGTTCCTGGAAAATTATTCGAAATACTGAATTTAGAGGAAAATTTTGCACACAAAAGTTGTAGCAAATCCATAGTTGAATTCAGAACAATGTTTAAATTTAAAAATTTCTGAAAATTAGATTGAACAATTGATTAAAATTTTCTGTGTTCCTGGAAAATTATTCGAAATACGGAATTTAGAGGAAAATTTTGCACACAAAAGTTGTAGCAAATCCATAGTTGAATTCAGAAAAATGTTTAAATTTTAAAATTTCTGAAAATTAGGTTGAACAATTGATTAAAATTTTCTGTGTTCCTAGAAAATTATTCGAAATACGGAATTTAGAGGAAAATTCTGCACACAAAAGTTGTAGCAAATCCATAGTTGAATTCAGAAAAATGTTTAAATTTTAAAATTTCTGAAAATTAGGTTGAACAATTGATTAAAATTTTCTGTGTTCCTAGAAAATTATTCGAAATACGGAATTTAGAGGAAAATTCTGCACACAAAAGTTGTAGAAAATCTATAGTTGAATTCAGAACAATGTTTAAATTTTAAAATTTGTGAAAATTAGGTTGAACAATTGATTAAAATTTTCTGTGTTCCTGGAAAATTATTCGAAATACTGAATTTAGAGGAAAATTTTGCACACAAAAGTTGTAGCAAATCCATAGTTGAATTCAGAAAAATGTTTAAATTTTAAAATTTCTGAAAATTAGGTTGAACAATTGATTAAAATTTTCTGTGTTCCTGGAAAATTATTCGAAATACGGAATTTAGAGGAAAATTCTGCACACAAAAGTTGTAGCAAATCCATAGTTGAATTCAGAAAAATGTTTAAATTTTAAAATTTCTGAAAATTAGGTTGAACAATTGATTAAAATTTTCTGTGTTCCTAGAAAATTATTCGAAATACGGAATTTAGAGGAAAATTCTGCACACAAAAGTTGTAGCAAATCTATAGTTGAATTCAGAACAATGTTTAAATTTTAAAATTTCTGAAAATTAGGTTGAACAATTGATTAAAATTTTCTGTGTTCCTGGAAAATTATTCGAAATACGGAATTTAGAGGAAAATTCTGCACACAAAAGTTGTAGCAAATCTATAGTTGAATTCAGAACAATGTTTAAATTTTAAAATTTCTGAAAATTAGGTTGAACAATTGATTAAAATTTTCTGTGTTCCTGGAAAATTATTCGAAATACGGAATTTAGAGGAAAATTTTGCACACAAAAGTTGTAGCAAATCCATAGTTGAATTCAGAAAAATGTTCAAATTTTAAAATTTATGAAAATTAGGGTGAACAATTGATTAAAATTTTCTGTGTTCCTGGAAAATTATTCGAAATACTGAATTTAGAGGAAAATTTTGCACACAAAAGTTGTAGCAAATCCATAGTTGAATTCAGAACAATGTTTAAATTTAAAAATTTCTGAAAATTAGATTGAACAATTGATTAAAATTTTCTGTGTTCCTGGAAAATTATTCGAAATACTGAATTTAGAGGAAAATTTTGCACACAAAAGTTGTAGCAAATCCATAGTTGAATTCAGAACAATGTTTAAATTTAAAAATTTCTGAACATTAGGTTGAACAATTGATTAAAATTTTCTGTGTTCCTGGAAAATTATTCGAGATACGGAATTTAGAGGAAAATTTTGCACACAAAAGTTGTAGCAAATCCATAGTTGAATTCAGAAAAATGTTCAAATTTTAAAATTGATGAAAATTAGGTTGAACAATTGATTAAAATTTTCTGTGTTCCTAGAAAATTATTCGAAATACGGAATTTAGAGGAAAATTCTGCACACAAAAGTTGTAGAAAATCTATAGTTGAATTCAGAACAATGTTTAAATTTTAAAATTTGTGAAAATTAGGTTGAACAATTGATTAAAATTTTCTGTGTTCCTGGAAAATTATTCGAAATACTGAATTTAGAGGAAAATTTTGCACACAAAAGTTGTAGCAAATCCATAGTTGAATTCAGAAAAATGTTTAAATTTTAAAATTTCTGAAAATTAGGTTGAACAATTGATTAAAATTTTCTGTGTTCCTGGAAAATTATTCGAAATACGGAATTTAGAGGAAAATTCTGCACACAAAAGTTGTAGCAAATCCATAGTTGAATTCAGAAAAATGTTTAAATTTTAAAATTTCTGAAAATTAGGTTGAACAATTGATTAAAATTTTCTGTGTTCCTAGAAAATTATTCGAAATACGGAATTTAGAGGAAAATACTGCACACAAAAGTTGTAGCAAATCTATAGTTGAATTCAGAACAATGTTTAAATTTTAAAATTTCTGAAAATTAGGTTGAACAATTGATTAAAATTTTCTGTGTTCCTGGAAAATTATTCGAAATACGGAATTTAGAGGAAAATTCTGCACACAAAAGTTGTAGCAAATCTATAGTTGAATTCAGAACAATGTTTAAATTTTAAAATTTCTGAAAATTAGGTTGAACAATTGATTAAAATTTTCTGTGTTCCTGGAAAATTATTCGAAATACGGAATTTAGAGGAAAATTTTGCACACAAAAGTTGTAGCAAATCCATAGTTGAATTCAGAAAAATGTTCAAATTTTAAAATTTATGAAAATTAGGGTGAACAATTGATTAAAATTTTCTGTGTTCCTGGAAAATTATTCGAAATACTGAATTTAGAGGAAAATTTTGCACACAAAAGTTGTAGCAAATCCATAGTTGAATTCAGAACAATGTTTAAATTTAAAAATTTGTGAAAATTAGGTTGAACATTTGATTAAAATTTTCTGTGTTCCTGGAAAATTATTCGAAATACTGCATTTAGAGGAAAATTTTGCACACAAAAGTTGTAGCAAATCCATAGTTGAATTCAGAACAATGTTCAAATTTTAAAATTGATGAAAATTAGGTTGAACAATTGATTAAAATTTTCTGTGTTCCTAGAAAATTATTCGAAATACGGAATTTAGAGGAAAATTCTGCACACAAAAGTTGTAGAAAATCTATAGTTGAATTCAGAACAATGTTTAAATTTTAAAATTTGTGAAAATTAGGTTGAACAATTGATTAAAATTTTCTGTGTTCCTGGAAAATTATTCGAAATACTGAATTTAGAGGAAAATTTTGCACACAAAAGTTGTAGCAAATCCATAGTTGAATTCAGAAAAATGTTTAAATTTTAAAATTTCTGAAAATTAGGTTGAACAATTGATTAAAATTTTCTGTGTTCCTGGAAAATTATTCGAAATACGGAATTTAGAGGAAAATTCTGCACACAAAAGTTGTAGCAAATCCATAGTTGAATTCAGAAAAATGTTTAAATTTTAAAATTTCTGAAAATTAGGTTGAACAATTGATTAAAATTTTCTGTGTTCCTAGAAAATTATTCGAAATACGGAATTTAGAGGAAAATTCTGCACACAAAAGTTGTAGCAAATCTATAGTTGAATTCAGAACAATGTTTAAATTTTAAAATTTCTGAAAATTAGGTTGAACAATTGATTAAAATTTTCTGTGTTCCTGGAAAATTATTCGAAATACGGAATTTAGAGGAAAATTCTGCACACAAAAGTTGTAGCAAATCTATAGTTGAATTCAGAACAATGTTTAAATTTTAAAATTTCTGAAAATTAGGTTGAACAATTGATTAAAATTTTCTGTGTTCCTGGAAAATTATTCGAAATACGGAATTTAGAGGAAAATTTTGCACACAAAAGTTGTAGCAAATCCATAGTTGAATTCAGAAAAATGTTCAAATTTTAAAATTGATGAAAATTAGGTTGAACAATTGATTAAAATTTTCTGTGTTCCTAGAAAATTATTCGAAATACGGAATTTAGAGGAAAATTCTGCACACAAAAGTTGTAGAAAATCTATAGTTGAATTCAGAACAATGTTTAAATTTTAAAATTTGTGAAAATTAGGTTGAACAATTGATTAAAATTTTCTGTGTTCCTGGAAAATTATTCGAAATACTGAATTTAGAGGAAAATTTTGCACACAAAAGTTGTAGCAAATCCATAGTTGAATTCAGAAAAATGTTTAAATTTTAAAATTTCTGAAAATTAGGTTGAACAATTGATTAAAATTTTCTGTGTTCCTGGAAAATTATTCGAAATACGGAATTTAGAGGAAAATTCTGCACACAAAAGTTGTAGCAAATCCATAGTTGAATTCAGAAAAATGTTTAAATTTTAAAATTTCTGAAAATTAGGTTGAACAATTGATTAAAATTTTCTGTGTTCCTAGAAAATTATTCGAAATACGGAATTTAGAGGAAAATTCTGCACACAAAAGTTGTAGCAAATCTATAGTTGAATTCAGAACAATGTTTAAATTTTAAAATTTCTGAAAATTAGGTTGAACAATTGATTAAAATTTTCTGTGTTCCTGGAAAATTATTCGAAATACGGAATTTAGAGGAAAATTCTGCACACAAAAGTTGTAGCAAATCTATAGTTGAATTCAGAACAATGTTTAAATTTTAAAATTTCTGAAAATTAGGTTGAACAATTGATTAAAATTTTCTGTGTTCCTGGAAAATTATTCGAAATACGGAATTTAGAGGAAAATTTTGCACACAAAAGTTGTAGCAAATCCATAGTTGAATTCAGAAAAATGTTCAAATTTTAAAATTTATGAAAATTAGGGTGAACAATTGATTAAAATTTTCTGTGTTCCTGGAAAATTATTCGAAATACTGAATTTAGAGGAAAATTTTGCACACAAAAGTTGTAGCAAATCCATAGTTGAATTCAGAACAATGTTTAAATTTAAAAATTTCTGAAAATTAGATTGAACAATTGATTAAAATTTTCTGTGTTCCTGGAAAATTATTCGAAATACTGAATTTAGAGGAAAATTTTGCACACAAAAGTTGTAGCAAATCCATAGTTGAATTCAGAACAATGTTTAAATTTAAAAATTTCTGAACATTAGGTTGAACAATTGATTAAAATTTTCTGTGTTCCTGGAAAATTATTCGAGATATGGAATTTAGAGGAAAATTTTGCACACAAAAGTTGTAGCAAATCCATAGTTGAATTCAGAAAAATGTTCAAATTTTAAAATTGATGAAAATTAGGGTGAACAATTGATTAAAATTTTCTGTGTTCCTGGAAAATTATTCGAAATACTGAATTTAGAGGATAATTTTTCACACAAAAGTTGTAGCAAATCCATAGTTGAATTCAGAACAATGTTTAAATTTTAAAATTTCTGAAAATTAGGTTGAACAATTGATTAAAATTTTCTGTGTTCCTAGAAAATTATTCGAAATACGGAATTTAGAGGAAAATTCTGCACACAAAAGTAGTAGAAAATCTATAGTTGAATTCAGAACAATGTTTAAATTTTAAAATTTGTGAAAATTAGGTTGAACAATTGATTAAAATTTTCTGTGTTCCTGGAAAATTATTCGAAATACTGAATTTAGAGGAAAATTTTGCACACAAAAGTTGTAGCAAATCCATAGTTGAATTCAGAAAAATGTTTAAATTTTAAAATTTCTGAAAATTAGGTTGAACAATTGATTAAAATTTTCTGTGTTCCTTGAAACTTATTCGAAATACGAAATTTAGAGGATAATTTTGCACACAAAAGTTGTAGCAAATCCATAGTTGATTTCAGAAAAATGTTTAAATTTTAGAATTTGTGAAAATTAGGTTGAACAATTGTTAAAATTTTCTGTGTTCCTGGAAAATTATTCGAAATACGGAATTTAGAGGAAAATTTTGCGCACAAAAGTTGTAGCAAATCCATAGTTGAATATTGAATTCAGAAAAATGTTTAAATTTTAAAATTTGTGAAAATTAGGTTGAACAATTGATTAAAATTTTCTGTGTTCCTGGAAAATTATTCGAAATACTGAATTTAGAGGATAATTTTTCACACAAAAGTTGTAGCAAATCCATAGTTGAATTCAGAACAATGTTTAAATTTAAAAATTTCTGAAAATTAGGTTGAACAATTGATTAAAATTTTCTGTGTTCCTGGAAAATTATTCGAAATACGGAATTTAGAGGAAAATTTTGCGCACAAAAGTTGTAGCAAATCCATAGTTGAATTCAGAACAATGTTTAAATTTAAAAATTTCTGAACATTAGGTTGAACAATTGATTAAAATTTTCTGTGTTCCTGGAAAATTATTCGAGATACGGAATTTAGAGGAAAATTTTGCACACAAAAGTTGTAGCAAATCCATAGTTGAATTCAGAAAAATGTTCAAATTTTAAAATTGATGAAAATTAGGGTGAACAATTGATTAAAATTTTCTGTGTTCCTGGAAAATTATTCGAAATACTGAATTTAGAGGAAAATTTTGCACACAAAAGTTGTAGCAAATCCATAGTTGAATTCAGAACAATGTTTAAATTTAAAAATTTCTGAAAATTAGATTGAACAATTGATTAAAATTTTCTGTGTTCCTGGAAAATTATTCGAAATACGGAATTTAGAGGAAAATTTTGCACACAAAAGTTGTAGCAAATCCATAGTTGAATTCAGAAAAATGTTTAAATTTTAAAATTTCTGAAAATTAGGTTGAACAATTGATTAAAATTTTCTGTGTTCCTAGAAAATTATTCGAAATACGGAATTTAGAGGAAAATTCTGCACACAAAAGTTGTAGCAAATCCATAGTTGAATTCAGAAAAATGTTTAAATTTTAAAATTTCTGAAAATTAGGTTGAACAATTGATTAAAATTTTCTGTGTTCCTAGAAAATTATTCGAAATACGGAATTTAGAGGAAAATTCTGCACACAAAAGTTGTAGAAAATCTATAGTTGAATTCAGAACAATGTTTAAATTTTAAAATTTGTGAAAATTAGGTTGAACAATTGATTAAAATTTTCTGTGTTCCTGGAAAATTATTCGAAATACTGAATTTAGAGGAAAATTTTGCACACAAAAGTTGTAGCAAATCCATAGTTGAATTCAGAAAAATGTTTAAATTTTAAAATTTCTGAAAATTAGGTTGAACAATTGATTAAAATTTTCTGTGTTCCTGGAAAATTATTCGAAATACGGAATTTAGAGGAAAATTCTGCACACAAAAGTTGTAGCAAATCCATAGTTGAATTCAGAAAAATGTTTAAATTTTAAAATTTCTGAAAATTAGGTTGAACAATTGATTAAAATTTTCTGTGTTCCTAGAAAATTATTCGAAATACGGAATTTAGAGGAAAATTCTGCACACAAAAGTTGTAGCAAATCTATAGTTGAATTCAGAACAATGTTTAAATTTTAAAATTTCTGAAAATTAGGTTGAACAATTGATTAAAATTTTCTGTGTTCCTGGAAAATTATTCGAAATACGGAATTTAGAGGAAAATTCTGCACACAAAAGTTGTAGCAAATCTATAGTTGAATTCAGAACAATGTTTAAATTTTAAAATTTCTGAAAATTAGGTTGAACAATTGATTAAAATTTTCTGTGTTCCTGGAAAATTATTCGAAATACGGAATTTAGAGGAAAATTTTGCACACAAAAGTTGTAGCAAATCCATAGTTGAATTCAGAAAAATGTTCAAATTTTAAAATTTATGAAAATTAGGGTGAACAATTGATTAAAATTTTCTGTGTTCCTGGAAAATTATTCGAAATACTGAATTTAGAGGAAAATTTTGCACACAAAAGTTGTAGCAAATCCATAGTTGAATTCAGAAAAATGTTCAAATTTTAAAATTTATGAAAATTAGGGTGAACAATTGATTAAAATTTTCTGTGTTCCTGGAAAATTATTCGAAATACTGAATTTAGAGGAAAATTTTGCACACAAAAGTTGTAGCAAATCCATAGTTGAATTCAGAACAATGTTTAAATTTAAAAATTTGTGAAAATTAGGTTGAACAATTGATTAAAATTTTCTGTGTTCCTGGAAAATTATTCGAAATACTGAATTTAGAGGAAAATTTTGCACACAAAAGTTGTAGCAAATCCATAGTTGAATTCAGAACAATGTTCAAATTTTAAAATTGATGAAAATTAGGTTGAACAATTGATTAAAATTTTCTGTGTTCCTAGAAAATTATTCGAAATACGGAATTTAGAGGAAAATTCTGCACACAAAAGTTGTAGAAAATCTATAGTTGAATTCAGAACAATGTTTAAATTTTAAAATTTGTGAAAATTAGGTTGAACAATTGATTAAAATTTTCTGTGTTCCTGGAAAATTATTCGAAATACTGAATTTAGAGGAAAATTTTGCACACAAAAGTTGTAGCAAATCCATAGTTGAATTCAGAAAAATGTTTAAATTTTAAAATTTCTGAAAATTAGGTTGAACAATTGATTAAAATTTTCTGTGTTCCTGGAAAATTATTCGAAATACGGAATTTAGAGGAAAATTCTGCACACAAAAGTTGTAGCAAATCCATAGTTGAATTCAGAAAAATGTTTAAATTTTAAAATTTCTGAAAATTAGGTTGAACAATTGATTAAAATTTTCTGTGTTCCTAGAAAATTATTCGAAATACGGAATTTAGAGGAAAATTCTGCACACAAAAGTTGTAGCAAATCTATAGTTGAATTCAGAACAATGTTTAAATTTTAAAATTTCTGAAAATTAGGTTGAACAATTGATTAAAATTTTCTGTGTTCCTGGAAAATTATTCGAAATACGGAATTTAGAGGAAAATTCTGCACACAAAAGTTGTAGCAAATCTATAGTTGAATTCAGAACAATGTTTAAATTTTAAAATTTCTGAAAATTAGGTTGAACAATTGATTAAAATTTTCTGTGTTCCTGGAAAATTATTCGAAATACGGAATTTAGAGGAAAATTTTGCACACAAAAGTTGTAGCAAATCCATAGTTGAATTCAGAAAAATGTTCAAATTTTAAAATTGATGAAAATTAGGTTGAACAATTGATTAAAATTTTCTGTGTTCCTAGAAAATTATTCGAAATACGGAATTTAGAGGAAAATTCTGCACACAAAAGTTGTAGAAAATCTATAGTTGAATTCAGAACAATGTTTAAATTTTAAAATTTGTGAAAATTAGGTTGAACAATTGATTAAAATTTTCTGTGTTCCTGGAAAATTATTCGAAATACTGAATTTAGAGGAAAATTTTGCACACAAAAGTTGTAGCAAATCCATAGTTGAATTCAGAAAAATGTTTAAATTTTAAAATTTCTGAAAATTAGGTTGAACAATTGATTAAAATTTTCTGTGTTCCTGGAAAATTATTCGAAATACGGAATTTAGAGGAAAATTCTGCACACAAAAGTTGTAGCAAATCCATAGTTGAATTCAGAAAAATGTTTAAATTTTAAAATTTCTGAAAATTAGGTTGAACAATTGATTAAAATTTTCTGTGTTCCTAGAAAATTATTCGAAATACGGAATTTAGAGGAAAATTCTGCACACAAAAGTTGTAGCAAATCTATAGTTGAATTCAGAACAATGTTTAAATTTTAAAATTTCTGAAAATTAGGTTGAACAATTGATTAAAATTTTCTGTGTTCCTGGAAAATTATTCGAAATACGGAATTTAGAGGAAAATTCTGCACACAAAAGTTGTAGCAAATCTATAGTTGAATTCAGAACAATGTTTAAATTTTAAAATTTCTGAAAATTAGGTTGAACAATTGATTAAAATTTTCTGTGTTCCTGGAAAATTATTCGAAATACGGAATTTAGAGGAAAATTTTGCACACAAAAGTTGTAGCAAATCCATAGTTGAATTCAGAAAAATGTTCAAATTTTAAAATTTATGAAAATTAGGGTGAACAATTGATTAAAATTTTCTGTGTTCCTGGAAAATTATTCGAAATACTGAATTTAGAGGAAAATTTTGCACACAAAAGTTGTAGCAAATCCATAGTTGAATTCAGAACAATGTTTAAATTTAAAAATTTCTGAAAATTAGATTGAACAATTGATTAAAATTTTCTGTGTTCCTGGAAAATTATTCGAAATACTGAATTTAGAGGAAAATTTTGCACACAAAAGTTGTAGCAAATCCATAGTTGAATTCAGAACAATGTTTAAATTTAAAAATTTCTGAACATTAGGTTGAACAATTGATTAAAATTTTCTGTGTTCCTGGAAAATTATTCGAGATATGGAATTTAGAGGAAAATTTTGCACACAAAAGTTGTAGCAAATCCATAGTTGAATTCAGAAAAATGTTCAAATTTTAAAATTGATGAAAATTAGGGTGAACAATTGATTAAAATTTTCTGTGTTCCTGGAAAATTATTCGAAATACTGAATTTAGAGGATAATTTTTCACACAAAAGTTGTAGCAAATCCATAGTTGAATTCAGAACAATGTTTAAATTTTAAAATTTCTGAAAATTAGGTTGAACAATTGATTAAAATTTTCTGTGTTCCTAGAAAATTATTCGAAATACGGAATTTAGAGGAAAATTCTGCACACAAAAGTAGTAGAAAATCTATAGTTGAATTCAGAACAATGTTTAAATTTTAAAATTTGTGAAAATTAGGTTGAACAATTGATTAAAATTTTCTGTGTTCCTGGAAAATTATTCGAAATACTGAATTTAGAGGAAAATTTTGCACACAAAAGTTGTAGCAAATCCATAGTTGAATTCAGAAAAATGTTTAAATTTTAAAATTTCTGAAAATTAGGTTGAACAATTGATTAAAATTTTCTGTGTTCCTAGAAAATTATTCGAAATACGGAATTTAGAGGAAAATTCTGCACACAAAAGTTGTAGCAAATCTATAGTTGAATTCAGAACAATGTTTAAATTTTAAAATTTCTGAAAATTAGGTTGAACAATTGATTAAAATTTTCTGTGTTCCTTGAAACTTATTCGAAATACGAAATTTAGAGGAAAATTCTGCACACAAAAGTTGTAGCAAAATTATAGTTGAATTCAGAACAATGTTTAAATTTTAAAATTTCTGAAAATTAGGTTGAACAATTGATTAAAATTTTCTGTGTTCCTTGAAACTTATTCGAAATACGAAATTTAGAGGATAATTTTGCACACAAAAGTTGTAGCAAATCCATAGTTGATTTCAGAAAAATGTTTAAATTTTAGAATTTGTGAAAATTAGGTTGAACAATTGTTAAAATTTTCTGTGTTCCTGGAAAATTATTCGAAATACGGAATTTAGAGGAAAATTTTGCACACAAATGTTGTAGCAAATCCATAGTTGAATTCAGAACAATGTTTAAATTTAAAAATTTCTGAAAATTAGGGTGAACAATTGATTAAAATTTTCTGTGTTCCTGGAAAATTATTCGAAATACTGAATTGAGAGGAAAATTTTGCACACAAAAGTTGTAGCAAATCCATAGTTGAATTCAGAACAATGTTTAAATTTTAAAATTTCTGAACATTAGGTTGAACAATTGATTAAAATTTTCTGTGTTCCTGGAAAATTATTCGAGATACGGAATTTAGAGGAAAATTTTGCACACAAAAGTTGTAGCAAATCCATAGTTGAATTCAGAAAAATGTTCAAATTTTAAAATTTATGAAAATTAGGGTGAACAATTGATTAAAATTTTCTGTGTTCCTGGAAAATTATTCGAAATACTGAATTTAGAGGAAAATTTTGCACACAAAAGTTGTAGCAAATCCATAGTTGAATTCAGAACAATGTTAAATTTAAAAATTTCTGAAAATTAGATTGAACAATTGATTAAAATTTTCTGTGTTCCTGGAAAATTATTCGAAATACGAAATTTAGAGGAAAATTTTGCACACAAAAGTTGTAGCAAATCCATAGTTGAATTCAGAAAAATGTTTAAATTTTAAAATTTCTGAAAATTAGGTTGAACAATTGATTAAAATTTTCTGTGTTCCTAGAAAATTATTCGAAATACGGAATTTAGAGGAAAATTCTGCACACAAAAGTTGTAGCAAATCCATAGTTGAATTCAGAACAATGTTTAAATTTTAAAATTTCTGAAAATTAGGTTGAACAATTGATTAAAATTTTCTGTGTTCCTAGAAAATTATTCGAAATACGGAATTTAGAGGAAAATTCTGCACACAAAAGTTGTAGAAAATCTATAGTTGAATTCAGAACAATGTTTAAATTTTAAAATTTGTGAAAATTAGGTTGAACAATTGATTAAAATTTTCTGTGTTCCTGGAAAATTATTCGAAATACGGAATTTAGAGGAAAATTTTGCACACAAAAGTTGTAGCAAATCCATAGTTGAATTCAGAAAAATGTTTAAATTTTAAAATTTCTGAAAATTAGGTTGAACAATTGATTAAAATTTTCTGTGTTCCTGGAAAATTATTCGAAATACTGAATTTAGAGGAAAATTCTGCACACAAAAGTTGTAGCAAATCCATAGTTGAATTCAGAAAAATGTTTAAATTTAAAAATTTCTGAAAATTAGGTTGAACAATTGATTAAAATTTTCTGTGTTCCTAGAAAATTATTCGAAATACGGAATTTAGAGGAAAATTCTGCACACAAAAGTTGTAGCAAATCTATAGTTGAATTCAGAACAATGTTTAAATTTTAAAATTTCTGAAAATTAGGTTGAACAATTGATTAAAATTTTCTGTGTTCCTGGAAAATTATTCGAAATACTGAATTTAGAGGAAAATTTTGCACACAAAAGTTGTAGCAAATCCATAGTTGAATTCAGAACAATGTTTAAATTTTAAAATTTCTGAAAATTAGGTTGAACAATTGATTAAAATTTTCTGTGTTCCTGGAAAATTATTCGAAATACGGAATTTAGAGGAAAATTTTGCACACAAAAGTTGTAGCAAATCCATAGTTGAATTCAGAAAAATGTTCAAATTTTAAAATTTGTGAAAATTAGGTTGAACAATTGATTAAAATTTTCTGTGTTCCTGGAAAATTATTCGAAATACGGAATTTAGAGGAAAATTTTGCACACAAAAGTTGTAGCAAATCCATAGTTGAATTCAGAAAAATGTTTAAATTTTAAAATTTCTGAAAATTAGGTTGAACAATTGATTAAAATTTTCTGTGTTCCTGGAAAATTATTCGAAATACTGAATTTAGAGGAAAATTCTGCACACAAAAGTTGTAGCAAATCCATAGTTGAATTCAGAAAAATGTTTAAATTTAAAAATTTCTGAAAATTAGGTTGAACAATTGATTAAAATTTTCTGTGTTCCTAGAAAATTATTCGAAATACGGAATTTAGAGGAAAATTCTGCACACAAAAGTTGTAGCAAATCTATAGTTGAATTCAGAACAATGTTTAAATTTTAAAATTTCTGAAAATTAGGTTGAACAATTGATTAAAATTTTCTGTGTTCCTGGAAAATTATTCGAAATACTGAATTTAGAGGAAAATTTTGCACACAAAAGTTGTAGCAAATCCATAGTTGAATTCAGAAAAATGTTTAAATTTTAAAATTTCTGAAAATTAGGTTGAACAATTGATTAAAATTTTCTGTGTTCCTGGAAAATTATTCGAAATACGGAATTTAGAGGAAAATTTTGCACACAAAAGTTGTAGCAAATCCATAGTTGAATTCAGAAAAATGTTCAAATTTTAAAATTTATGAAAATTAGGGTGAACAATTGATAAAAATTTTCTGTGTTCCTGGAAAATTATTCGAGATACGGAATTTAGAGGAAAATTTTGCACACAAAAGTTGTAGCAAATCCATAGTTGAATTCAGAAAAATGTTCAAATTTTAAAATTTATGAAAATTAGGGTGAACAATTGATTAAAATTTTCTGTGTTCCTGGAAAATTATTCGAAATACTGAATTTAGAGGAAAATTTTGCACACAAAAGTTGTAGCAAATCCATAGTTGAATTCAGAACAATGTTTAAATTTAAAAATTTCTGAACATTAGGTTGAACAATTGATTAAAATTTTCTGTGTTCCTGGAAAATTATTCGAAATACGGAATTTAGAGGAAAATTTTGCACACAAAAGTTGTAGCAAATCCATAGTTGAATTTAGAACAATGTTTAAATTTTAAAATTTCTGAAAATTAGGGTGGACAATTGATTAAAATTTTCTGTGTTCCTAGAAAATTATTCGAAATACGGAATTTAGAGGAAAATTCTGCACACAAAAGTTGTAGAAAATCTATAGTTGAATTCAGAACAATGTTTAAATTTTAAAATTTGTGAAAATTAGATTGAACAATTGATTAAAATTTTCTGTGTTCCTGGAAAATTATTCGAAATACGGAATTTAGAGGAAAATTTTGCACACAAAAGTTGTAGCAAATCCATAGTTGAATTCAGAAAAATGTTTAAATTTTAAAATTTCTGAAAATTAGGTTGAACAATTGATTAAAATTTTCTGTGTTCCTAGAAAATTATTCGAAATACGGAATTTAGAGGAAAATTCTGCACACAAAAGTTGTAGAAAATCTATAGTTGAATTCAGAACAATGTTTAAATTTTAAAATTTGTGAAAATTAGGGTGAACAATTGATTAAAATTTTCTGTGTTCCTGGAAAATTATTCGAAATACTGAATTTAGAGGAAAATTTTGCACACAAAAGTTGTAGCAAATCCATAGTTGAATTCAGAACAATGTTTAAATTTAAAAATTTCTGAAAATTAGATTGAACAATTGATTAAAATTTTCTGTGTTCCTGGAAAATTATTCGAAATACTGAATTTAGAGGATAATTTTTCACACAAAAGTTGTAGCAAATCCATAGTTGAATTCAGAACAATGTTTAAATTTTAAAATTTCTGAAAATTAGGTTGAACAATTGATTAAAATTTTCTGTGTTCCTAGAAAATTATTCGAAATACGGAATTTAGAGGAAAATTCTGCACACAAAAGTTGTAGAAAATCTATAGTTGAATTCAGAACAATGTTTAAATTTTAAAATTTGTGAAAATTAGGTTGAACAATTGATTAAAATTTTCTGTGTTCCTGGAAAATTATTCGAAATACTGAATTTAGAGGAAAATTTTGCACACAAAAGTTGTAGCAAATCCATAGTTGAATTCAGAACAATGTTTAAATTTAAAAATTTCTGAAAATTAGATTGAACAATTGATTAAAATTTTCTGTGTTCCTAGAAAATTATTCGAAATACGGAATTTAGAGGAAAATTTTGCACACAAAAGTTGTAGAAAATCTATAGTTGAATTCAGAACAATGTTTAAATTTTAAAATTTGTGAAAATTAGGTTGAACAATTGATTAAAATTTTCTGTGTTCCTGGAAAATTATTCGAAATACTGAATTTAGAGGAAAATTTTGCACACAAAAGTTGTAGCAAATCCATAGTTGAATTCAGAACAATGTTTAAATTTAAAAATTTCTGAAAATTAGATTGAACAATTGATTAAAATTTTCTGTGTTCCTGGAAAATTATTCGAAATACGGAATTTAGAGGAAAATTTTGCACACAAAAGTTGTAGCAAATCCATAGTTGAATTCAGAAAAATGTTTAAATTTTAAAATTTCTGAAAATTAGGTTGAACAATTGATTAAAATTTTCTGTGTTCCTAGAAAATTATTCGAAATACGGAATTTAGAGGAAAATTCTGCACACAAAAGTTGTAGAAAATCTATAGTTGAATTCAGAACAATGTTTAAATTTTAAAATTTGTGAAAATTAGGTTGAACAACTAATTTAACATGTAATGATATAAATGTATAAAGTGCTAATGACCTAGTAGTCGATGCACTATAAAACATCAAATAAAAAAAAAAAAAAAAATTGATTAAAATTTTCTGTGTTCCTGGAAAATTATTCGAAATACTGAATTTAGAGGAAAATTTTGCACACAAAAGTTGTAGCAAATCCATAGTTGAATTCAGAAAAATGTTTAAATTTTAAAATTTCTGAAAATTAGGTTGAACAATTGATTAAAATTTTCTGTGTTCCTGGAAAATTATTCGAAATACGGAATTTAGAGGAAAATTCTGCACACAAAAGTTGTAGCAAATCCATAGTTGAATTCAGAAAAATGTTTAAATTTTAAAATTTCTGAAAATTAGGTTGAACAATTGATTAAAATTTTCTGTGTTCCTAGAAAATTATTCGAAATACGGAATTTAGAGGAAAATTCTGCACACAAAAGTTGTAGCAAATCTATAGTTGAATTCAGAACAATGTTTAAATTTTAAAATTTCTGAAAATTAGGTTGAACAATTGATTAAAATTTTCTGTGTTCCTGGAAAATTATTAGAAATACGGAATTTAGAGGAAAATTCTGCACACAAAAGTTGTAGCAAATCTATAGTTGAATTCAGAACAATGTTTAAATTTTAAAATTTCTGAAAATTAGGTTGAACAATTGATTAAAATTTTCTGTGTTCCTGGAAAATTATTCGAAATACTGAATTTAGAGGAAAATTTTGCACACAAAAGTTGTAGCAAATCCATAGTTGAATTCAGAAAAATGTTTAAATTTTAAAATTTCTGAAAATTAGGTTGAACAATTGATTAAAATTTTCTGTGTTCCTGGAAAATTATTCGAAATACGGAATTTATAGGAAAATTTTGCACACAAAAGTTGTAGCAAATCCATAGTTGAATTCAGAAAAATGTTTAAATTTTAAAATTTCTGAAAATTAGGTTGAACAATTGATTAAAATTTTCTGTGTTCCTAGAAAATTATTCGAAATACGGAATTTAGAGGAAAATTCTGCACACAAAAGTTGTAGCAAATCTATAGTTGAATTCAGAACAATGTTTAAATTTTAAAATTTCTGAAAATTATGTTGAACAATTGATTAAAATTTTCTGTGTTCCTGGAAAATTATTCGAAATACGGAATTTAGAGGAAAATTCTGCACACAAAAGTTGTAGCAAATCTATAGTTGAATTCAGAACAATGTTTAAATTTTAAAATTTCTGAAAATTAGGTTGAACAATTGATTAAAATTTTCTGTGTTCCTGGAAAATTATTCGAAATACGGAATTTAGAGGAAAATTCTGCACACAAAAGTTGTAGCAAATCTATAGTTGAATTCAGAACAATGTTTAAATTTTAAAATTTCTGAAAGTTAGGTTGAACAATTGATTAAAATTTTCTGTGTTCCTGGAGAATTATTCGAAATACTGAATTTAGAAGAAAATTTTGCACACAAAAGTTGTAGCAAATCCATAGTTGAATTCAGAACAATGTTTAAATTTTAAAATTTCTGAAAATTATGTTGAACAATTGATTAAAATTTTCTGTGTTCCTGGAAAATTATTCGAAATACGGAATTTAGAGGAAAATTTTGCACACAAAAGTTGTAGCAAATCCATAGTTGAATTCAGAAAAATGTTTAAATTTTAAAATTTCTGAAAATTAGGTTGAACAATTGATTAAAATTTTCTGTGTTCCTGGAAAATTATTCGAAATACTGAATTTAGAGGAAAATTTTGCACACAAAAGTTGTAGCAAATCCATAGTTGAATTCAGAAAAATGTTTAAATTTTAAAATTTCTGAAAATTAGGTTGAACAATTGATTAAAATTTTCTGTGTTCCTGGAAAATTATTCGAAATACGGAATTTAGAGGAAAATTCTGCACACAAAAGTTGTAGCAAATCCATAGTTGAATTCAGAAAAATGTTTAAATTTTAAAATTTCTGAAAATTAGGTTGAACAATTGATTAAAATTTTCTGTGTTCCTAGAAAATTATTCGAAATACGGAATTTAGAGGAAAATTCTGCACACAAAAGTTGTAGCAAATCTATAGTTGAATTCAGAACAATGTTTAAATTTTAAAATTTCTGAAAATTAGGTTGAACAATTGATTAAAATTTTCTGTGTTCCTGGAAAATTATTCGAAATACGGAATTTAGAGGAAAATTCTGCACACAAAAGTTGTAGCAAATCTATAGTTGAATTCAGAACAATGTTTAAATTTTAAAATTTCTGAAAATTAGGTTGAACAATTGATTAAAATTTTCTGTGTTCCTGGAAAATTATTCGAAATACTGAATTTAGAGGAAAATTTTGCACACAAAAGTTGTAGCAAATCCATAGTTGAATTCAGAAAAATGTTTAAATTTTAAAATTTCTGAAAATTAGGTTGAACAATTGATTAAAATTTTCTGTGTTCCTGGAAAATTATTCGAAATACGGAATTTAGAGGAAAATTCTGCACACAAAAGTTGTAGCAAATCCATAGTTGAATTCAGAAAAATGTTTAAATTTTAAAATTTCTGAAAATTAGGTTGAACAATTGATTAAAATTTTCTGTGTTCCTGGAAAATTATTCGAAATACTGAATTTAGAGGAAAATTTTGCACACAAAAGTTGTAGCAAATCCATAGTTGAATTCAGAAAAATGTTTAAATTTTAAAATTTCTGAAAATTAGGTTGAACAATTGATTAAAATTTTCTGTGTTCCTGGAAAATTATTCGAAATACGGAATTTAGAGGAAAATTCTGCACACAAAAGTTGTAGCAAATCCATAGTTGAATTCAGAACAATGTTTAAATTTTAAAATTTCTGAAAATTAGGTTGAACAATTGATTAAAATTTTCTGTGTTCCTGGAAAATTATTCGAAATACTGAATTTAGAGGAAAATTTTGCACACAAAAGTTGTAGCAAATCCATAGTTGAATTCAGAAAAATGTTTAAATTTTAAAATTTCTGAAAATTAGGTTGAACAATTGATTAAAATTTTCTGTGTTCCTGGAAAATTATTCGAAATACGGAATTTAGAGGAAAATTCTGCACACAAAAGTTGTAGCAAATCCATAGTTGAATTCAGAAAAATGTTTAAATTTTAAAATTTCTGAAAATTAGGTTGAACAATTGATTAAAATTTTCTGTGTTCCTAGAAAATTATTCGAAATACGGAATTTAGAGGAAAATTCTGCACACAAAAGTTGTAGCAAATCTATAGTTGAATTCAGAACAATGTTTAAATTTTAAAATTTCTGAAAATTAGGTTGAACAATTGATTAAAATTTTCTGTGTTCCTGGAAAATTATTAGAAATACGGAATTTAGAGGAAAATTCTGCACACAAAAGTTGTAGCAAATCTATAGTTGAATTCAGAACAATGTTTAAATTTTAAAATTTCTGAAAATTAGGTTGAACAATTGATTAAAATTTTCTGTGTTCCTGGAAAATTATTCGAAATACTGAATTTAGAGGAAAATTTTGCACACAAAAGTTGTAGCAAATCCATAGTTGAATTCAGAAAAATGTTTAAATTTTAAAATTTCTGAAAATTAGGTTGAACAATTGATTAAAATTTTCTGTGTTCCTGGAAAATTATTCGAAATACGGAATTTATAGGAAAATTTTGCACACAAAAGTTGTAGCAAATCCATAGTTGAATTCAGAAAAATGTTTAAATTTTAAAATTTCTGAAAATTAGGTTGAACAATTGATTAAAATTTTCTGTGTTCCTAGAAAATTATTCGAAATACGGAATTTAGAGGAAAATTCTGCACACAAAAGTTGTAGCAAATCTATAGTTGAATTCAGAACAATGTTTAAATTTTAAAATTTCTGAAAATTATGTTGAACAATTGATTAAAATTTTCTGTGTTCCTGGAAAATTATTCGAAATACGGAATTTAGAGGAAAATTCTGCACACACAAGTTGTAGCAAATCTATAGTTGAATTCAGAACAATGTTTAAATTTTAAAATTTCTGAAAATTAGGTTGAACAATTGATTAAAATTTTCTGTGTTCCTGGAAAATTATTCGAAATACGGAATTTAGAGGAAAATTCTGCACACAAAAGTTGTAGCAAATCTATAGTTGAATTCAGAACAATGTTTAAATTTTAAAATTTCTGAAAGTTAGGTTGAACAATTGATTAAAATTTTCTGTGTTCCTGGAGAATTATTCGAAATACTGAATTTAGAAGAAAATTTTGCACACAAAAGTTGTAGCAAATCCATAGTTGAATTCAGAACAATGTTTAAATTTTAAAATTTCTGAAAATTATGTTGAACAATTGATTAAAATTTTCTGTGTTCCTGGAAAATTATTCGAAATACGGAATTTAGAGGAAAATTTTGCACACAAAAGTTGTAGCAAATCCATAGTTGAATTCAGAAAAATGTTTAAATTTTAAAATTTCTGAAAATTAGGTTGAACAATTGATTAAAATTTTCTGTGTTCCTGGAAAATTATTCGAAATACTGAATTTAGAGGAAAATTTTGCACACAAAAGTTGTAGCAAATCCATAGTTGAATTCAGAAAAATGTTTAAATTTTAAAATTTCTGAAAATTAGGTTGAACAATTGATTAAAATTTTCTGTGTTCCTGGAAAATTATTCGAAATACGGAATTTAGAGGAAAATTCTGCACACAAAAGTTGTAGCAAATCCATAGTTGAATTCAGAAAAATGTTTAAATTTTAAAATTTCTGAAAATTAGGTTGAACAATTGATTAAAATTTTCTGTGTTCCTAGAAAATTATTCGAAATACGGAATTTAGAGGAAAATTCTGCACACAAAAGTTGTAGCAAATCTATAGTTGAATTCAGAACAATGTTTAAATTTTAAAATTTCTGAAAATTAGGTTGAACAATTGATTAAAATTTTCTGTGTTCCTGGAAAATTATTCGAAATACGGAATTTAGAGGAAAATTCTGCACACAAAAGTTGTAGCAAATCTATAGTTGAATTCAGAACAATGTTTAAATTTTAAAATTTCTGAAAATTAGGTTGAACAATTGATTAAAATTTTCTGTGTTCCTGGAAAATTATTCGAAATACTGAATTTAGAGGAAAATTTTGCACACAAAAGTTGTAGCAAATCCATAGTTGAATTCAGAAAAATGTTTAAATTTTAAAATTTCTGAAAATTAGGTTGAACAATTGATTAAAATTTTCTGTGTTCCTGGAAAATTATTCGAAATACGGAATTTAGAGGAAAATTTTGCACACAAAAGTTGTAGCAAATCCATAGTTGAATTCAGAAAAATGTTCAAATTTTAAAATTTATGAAAATTAGGGTGAACAATTGATTAAACAGTTCTGATCGAGTATTCAACGAGGCCAGACGTATGAATGCAAGGTGAAACATTTAATATTTAAAGTGCCAGTAATTGGATATAAAAGTGATTTTTTCAAAACAACAAACCAAAAGTGACAGTGAAATTACGTGCGACAGCTGCACAATCGTATAAGTCTGCTCACCTTGGTGAGTAGATAAAAAGCGTTATCAAACCGAAACAATCACATACAAATAATCAAAATGAACAATTTAACCCAAACATATTCAAACATGAACAACCCAAATCATACCCCACAAAAAACCTACTCAAATATTCTAATAAACGAATTCTTCCCAAAGAAAGAAAATGCTATTGTCATACCAAAACAAGAAAACACAGAATTAACTGAATACATATTAGCACTACAAAACATAACAGATCTCAAACACATTGTTGATGCGTATCCTATGAGTTTCAACCGGATAGTTGTATATTTCAAATCAGAAGAAATTGCTACAGAAATAACAAATAAACATAAATTTATCAAAATAAGCAATCTAGTAGTGCCGATAAGAAAATTAATATCAAATGCCAAAAGAATGATTATACATGTACCAGCCTATATTCCACATGGTAAAATTAACGAAATCCTAAAACTAAATAATATTGAAACAGTATCGACAATAACACACATAAAAATAAGTAACAACCCCCTCATCTCACACATCAATAGCGGACGCAGACAAGTTTATATAATGCCCAAAGACGAAGAAAAAATCCCAGATAGCTTAATCATAGAATATAACGGAGAACAATGCAGAATCTTTCTTACCACTGATCAATGCGAATTATGCAGACGTCACGGACATACCAAGGAAAACTGCAGAAACTCAACAAATATCCCCCAAACAGAAAATTATAACAACCTAAATGCATTGAATAACCCAACAAAAGAAACATCACAATCGGAAAACCTAAATACCCGAGAACCAAACACCCAGTTAACCCAAACCAACGTAGAAATCGAAATAACAGAGACCCAAAGGATACAAAAAGAAATACTAAGCACAGAAACAAAAAACAACCCAGAACCCAAACAAAATCATAGTGAAAACAAAACAGCAGACCCAAAAAAAATAGCAAACAAACGAAACCGGCCATCAAGCTCTAGTGAACTCTCACCAGAAATCACAAATATAACAGAGAAAGAACCATTTAAACATCCGCTAACGCAAACAATCCATCCCTCCAAGAAGCAAACACCAGAAAAAGATACAGAAGAACAAAACAAAAAAAAGGCGAACAAAAAAGTTAAAACAACTGAAAATGAAACAACACTAACCACAACAGAACTACTTAGCCCAATAAAGGAAGAGATCACAAAAAACCCTGCCAACTACAAATTCACATATGAACATTTTGAAAAATTCTACAGAGAAATTCATACAACCATTAACCCCCTTGAAACAGCAAAACAATTCAATCCGGACATTGAAGACATTAAAACTATCGTAAAAGATTTCAGAGTTCTTCTTCAGCATGGTAAAATAAAAAATAAATTTTCACGAATAATTACAAAATTAGACAAAGCACAGAGAAAAGAAACTAGCGATGCATTCTTCTCATCATCAAGCCAAGATTGTAACTAACAAAAAAAAACCTAAAAAAAAAATAATAATAATAAACAAAAATATAAAATATGATAAAGAATAAGCAAACAGAAAAAAGCATAAAATCTATATTACAATGGAACTTAAACGGATTTTACAACAGACTAGCTCATTTACAAATATTAATAAGCAAGGAAGATCCACAAATATTATGCCTTCAGGAAACTCATATAAATGATAACAAAAAAATGTTATTAAAGGGTTACAAAGAATTTTCCAAACACAGACAAAACCAACAGCATGCCAGTGGAGGAGTTTCTATATTCGTAACAAATAACATCCATTCAGAAAGCATAAATTTAACAACAAATATGGAAGCAGTTGCTGTCACAGTCTATCTACCTTTAAAAGTACATATATGCAACATATACCTCCCACCAAACAAACCAATAACAACAAAAGAATTACAAGATCTACTGGACCAACTTCCCAAACCATACTTAATAACAGGTGATTTTAATGCACATAACAGAATTTGGGGATCGAAACACACTGATAAACGAGGTAGAACTGTTGAAGATTTACTGTTTCAATCAAACACACTAGTAATTATGAATAAAAATCAACCTACGCATTTCAACTCCTCAAATAACACCTTCAGTAACATTGATCTGACATTTGCAACAATCCAAATAGCACCCATCATTACATGGCGTCCACTAGAACATCTCTACGACAGTGACCATTATCCAATATTAATAGACATCAGACAAAGAATGGAAGTAAACTCTGCAACAACAATAAACAAATGGAAATTGGAAACTGCAGACTGGAATAAGTATACAGAACTAACCTCCCTACAAACACCCCTTAATCCATATGAAGATAAAAATATAAATAACACAGTCGCGAAATTGACCTCAATTATAAATGCAGCAGCAAACGAAACAATAACCAAAATAAATAAAATATGTCCTAGGAAAAGGACGGTAACATGGTGGAATCAACAATGCAAAGAAGCTCTAAAAAACAGCCATCATGCATTTAACAAATATAAAAAAACAGGATCAATCAATGATCTAATAGAATTCAAAAAGAAAAGAGCAATCGCAAGGAAAATTATAAAAACACGCAAAATTGAATCATGGCAACAATTTGTACAATCAATTGACACAAATACCACAAGCAAAGAAATGTGGAACAAAATAAAAGCGATAAAAGGAGTGAAAAAAAACTTCACTATCCCCGCATTAAAAGAAAATAATGAGATTGTTACAAAGAAAGACGAAATTGCTAATATCATAGCAAAAACTCTCGAAAAAACATATTCAAATGAAGCATATAATAAAGAATTTATAAAATACAAAAAAAACACTGAAACAGTACCCTTTGTGAATCCAGACCAAAACCAAGATCCAATAAATAATTTAATTACCATGAAAGAATTTGAAGAGAACATAAACAAAAGTAAAAACACCAGCCCAGGACCAGATAATATTCCATACGCATTTATAAAACACTTATCTATATCAGCAAAACAATCGCTTCTGAATATATATAATTATATATGGAAGGAAAACCAATATCCTGATATGTGGAGAGAAGTAACTGTGGTACCAATACTAAAAGCAGATAAAACACCAACAGATCCTAACAACTACAGACCTATAGCATTATCATCATGCCTTGCTAAATTATTAGAAAAAATAATTAACAAAAGATTGGCGTGGAACCTGGAAGCAAATGATCTTCTGACAAAAAATCAATCAGGTTTCAGAAAACTACACACAACAACGGATCAATTTGTTAAGCCTTGATGTTAAAAAGGTTGCCTATATATTAGTAGAACACGTGACCAAGCATAATAGCGCGCTTGCACTCGAAGCTCGAAGTGCATAGCAGAGTTGCAAGGTTACTGTTGTAGTGTAACAACGTGTATTAACGTGTCATATTATTTACAATATATTCCTCAATTAAACTGATCAATCTTATGGTGTTTATTATTCATCCACAAAACCAAATAGGTTATGGGCCCAGGGTACGCGTTAACCCTCGAATAAAGACCTTTTTGAAAAGTTTAAGTGACGAACGCCACGAGGTCGGAAGTCGGTTTCTGTGTGAAAAACATTCTAGTGTTTTATGTGTTGAAACTATAAAGAATGGCCGACACAATAAGTCTCGCGAGTGTAAATAAATTTGACGGTAAAAACTTCAATCAGTGGAGGTTCCAAATCAAATGTGCGTTAAAAGCTAAGGGCGTATTTGAAATGGCGACAGGCGCCATGTTGCAACCACCTCCGGAAAAACGTGACGAGCTCGCATCATGGACAAAGAAAGATGCGATAGCTATGTGTATTATTACAAGTACAATGGAATTGTCACAAATATCCCTGATCGAAAATTGTGAATCATCGAAAGACATTTTAGATAAGTTAGACGGCATTTACGCGCTAAAATCGGAAACGAACAAAATGATCGCGCATGAACAGTTCCACCAATATAAAATGGCGGCGGGCGACGGTGTAATACAACACATCTCAAAAATTGAGAACATGGCTCGACAAATAAGAGATAGCGGTGATCAAATAAGCGAAACAGCTGTTTTGACAAAAATATTGGGTACGCTACCAACAAAATATCGAAATTTCAGGCAAGCATGGCTCTCTCTCGACGAAAGTAAACAAACGTTGCAAAACATGACGTCACGCTTAGTCGACGAGGAGACGAACCTAAATACGACGGAAACAGCTGAAAGCGCCATGTTGACTACAGGGTCAAACGGCAATCGAAAAACCAAGAAAACGGGCAAATCTGAAATGGTTTGTTACAATTGTCGCAAGAAGGGACATTTTTCAAGAGAATGTCGGGCACCACGCAAGAAAAATTGGAATAAAAACCAAGAAAGTTCGACGAATTCCGACGGTACTAGTTTTTACTCCGCGTTTTCAGTTGAAGAAGAAATCGCTGCCACGATAACGAACGAAGAGGGATGGACGCTTGATTCGGGTGCATCGTGTCACATGACGCCCATCAAAACGTCATTCTCGACGTTAAAAGAAATTAGTGAATTTTCAGTGACATTGGGAAACAACGAAAAATTACCAGTCAAAGGAATCGGCACGATTCAAGTTGAATGTTTGATCCACGATAAATGGGTCAAAAGCTTAATGACTAACGTTTGGTACGTCCCAGGCTTAAGAAAAAATCTATTTTCTGAAGGAGCTGTAACCAAGAAGAATATGAAAGTGGTTAAAAATAAAAATAAAGCGGAAATAATCGAGAACGGGAAGTTAAAGTTAAGTGCGGTACGCGAACCTAACAATCTGTATAAACTATTGTTGCGAACAATAAACCCGGAAGTGAACTCGGTTACTTCAAGTGGGACATTACGTGACTGGCACGAAAGATTAGGCCATATAAACTTAAAAACAATTCGTGAAATGGTTTCGAACGGTGTAATCGAAGGTGTACATTTAACAAACGAAGACAATTTCTTATGTGAAGGTTGCCAGTATGGTAAACAACACAAGTTGCCGTACAAGAAAACTGTAAAAAGAAATTACCAACCCGGTGAATACATACATAGCGACCTCTGTGGACCTATGTCGATACCTTCAGTAAGCGGTTATCTTTACTTCGTACTATTTAAAGATGACGCAACAGGTTATAGATTTGTTTACTTTGTGAAAAATAAATCGGATACATTAGACTGTTTTAAACAATTAGTTAATCGCGTTAAAAACATGTTTAATTATCGAGTTCAAACGTTACGAGTAGATAATGGAACCGAATATGTAAACCAAGATTTCAGACAATTTCTACACAACAAAGGAATTCAATTAGAAACTTGTGCACCATATTCTGCTGAACAAAATGGAAAAATCGAACGCGAAAATAGGACCATAGTGGAAAGCGCTCGTTCAATGTTATACACAAAAGACCTTCCTTTATATTTATGGGCTGAGGCAGTAAAAACTGCAGTGTACATTTTAAATCGAACGTCGAATGTAAACACCAGTAACACAACCCCATTCGAAATATGGAATCGAAAGAAAGCCGTAGTTACGCATTTAAAAGTATTCGGTAGTGAAGCCTTCATGCACGTCCCAGATGGTCAAAGACGGAAATTAGAACCGAAAAGCAAAAAATTAATATTTGTAGGTTACGAAAATGAGTCAACAAATTACAGGTTGTTTGATCCTCATACAAGAAAAGTAAAAATTTCTAGGAACGTGACCTTCAACGAAACAAAAGAAGTCCAATTACCGAGAACAAATACGATTTTAATCCCGGTAAACGAAGAAGTCCACGTAGAAGGACAGGTAGAGGACGACGTCACGGAAGAAGAACCACAACAACAAACAGCCGAAGAAAATGTTGGTACGTATGAATTACGTTCACGTAATTTGTTGCAGACACCAAAGCGTTATAGAAACGAGGTTAATCTAATCGAAGCTGGTGTCCCTGAAACATACGAAGAAGCAATGCAAAGTGACGACGCCGATAACTGGAAAGCGGCGATCGAAGAAGAAATGGAAGCGTTAAAGAAAAACGACACTTGGGAAATTAAACCACAAATCGCCAACCAAAGAACAATCGGATCGAAATGGGTTTTCAAAGTTAAACGATCACCAAGTGGCGAAATCAATCGATACAAGGCTCGACTTTGTGCAAAAGGTTACGCACAAATCAAGGGTATCGACTACGAGGAAACATTTGCACCGACAACTCGATACGACACTATAAGAATTTTACTTGCAACAGCTGTTCAAGAAAAATACAAAATTATTCAGTTCGATGTAAAAACAGCGTTTCTTTACGGCGACTTAAACGAAGACATTTACATGCTCCTACCTGCAGGTGCAACCAAAAATAACAACGTAGTATGCAAATTAAAAAAATCGTTGTATGGTCTTCGACAAAGCCCGAGAAATTGGAACAAGAGGTTTAGTGAATTTTTAAAATCCTTTGGTTTTACACAATGCGAATCAGACAATTGTGTTTATGTCGGTAAATTCAACAACGAAATAGCATTATTGGTACTTTATGTAGACGATGGACTAATAATGACAAAGAACGAAGCTTTATTAGATCAAATTGTGAACAAGATGAAAATGGCATTCGAAATTAGCGTAAGTGAACCAAATTATTTTGTAGGTTTGGAAATCAACATAAATAGAGAAAACAATACCATATTCATTCACGTTGCAAATTACATAAAGAATCTTTTGAAACGTTTTGATTTAAACGAGTATAGGTCAATGACCTTACCAGCTGATGCAGTCGGTTACTACGATGAAAATTATGCAATCGACACGAGACGTTCAACCACCGGATACGTTTTTAAAATGTGGCTAAAACGTCTAACAAGTGAAATAAGTGAAAATCTTATCAGTGCTTCGTGCGTACACATAAATAATCAAAGTGAAATCAAGAATTCGGTATTTCATAAACGTATGAAACACAGTGACGTGCGTTACAACTTTGTACGTGAAAAATATGAAAGCAGCGAATTCAAAGTGAACTACGTGCTCACTAACGAAAATACTGGCGACTCTTTAACAAAAGCACCGCCAACAATTAAGTTTGAATTTTTATGTAACAACTGTGGAATGACAAAAATACGATATGTCAATAGTCATTTCCACCATATTAATCTGTTTAAAATGAAATTTCGTATTTCTTATTTTTGTATGTGTTTAGTTTTAGACATGAATCTGTTATGTGTTTTATGATCATGTCTAACCAATTTGTTCATTATTTTTGTTTTTGTAATAATGCTAAACACGAGTTCTACCAATACGAGGGAGTGTTAAGCCTTGATGTTAAAAAGGTTGCCTATATATTAGTAGAACACGTGACCAAGCATAATAGCGCGCTTGCACTCGAAGCTCGAAGTGCATAGCAGAGTTGCAAGGTTACTGTTGTAGTGTAACAACGTGTATTAACGTGTCATATTATTTACAATATATTCCTCAATTAAACTGATCAATCTTATGGTGTTTATTATTCATCCACAAAACCAAATACAATTATTAAATTTAGAATCTGAGATACATGAAGCATTCATAAATAAAGAATATCTAATAGCAATTTTTTTGGACATAGAAAAGGCATTTGACAGAGTATGGAGATATCTTATTATAAAACAAATCCTAGAATGGAAGATAACAGGCAATATACTAAACTTTATCAAAAACATACTTAGCAAGAGAACATTCAGAGTAAAAATACAAGACATATACTCGGATATAGCGGTAATGGAAAATGGTATTCCTCAAGGATCACCTATAAGCGCGACACTATTCCTAATTGCAATAAATAGCATTACGAAATTTATAAAAGCACCTATTAAGATTTCCTTATTCGTAGATGACATTACCATTTATTCTAGAAATCAAGACCCTCAGGTCATAAAGGAAATACTACAACAAGCCATCAAAGAAGTAGAAGAATGGACCAAAGCGACAGGATTCAAAATCTCACCCGAAAAAACGAAGGCAGTTCAATTCACAAGACGGAGGAAAAATCCTAATCAACATCCTGAAATCCATATAGATGGAAAAAGAATAAAATACACCAAAGTTATTAAATACTTAGGAATCAAATTTGATAATAAACTAAATTGGAAAGAACACATAAACTATCTAAAAGTAAAAACTACCCAATCAATAAACCTTCTCAAAATTATTTCCAACAACAAATGGGGAACAAAGTGTGACACATTGCTGAAAATCTATAAAGCCACCATCAGATCACAAATAGATTATGGATGCATCATTTATTCATCAGCACAAGAAACATTACTAAAAAAACTTGAAACGACACAAAATATATCTCTGCGAATAGCATTAGGAGCTTTTCGAACATCACCTATAGCAAGCCTACGATGTGAAGCTTCAATACCATCTTTAGAAATACGAAGAGATATGCTGGCAGTAAAATATGCAATGAAGATAATAAGCAATCCCTCACACACATCATTTAACAATGTTTTATCACACAGGAATACACTAAGATACAACCAATCCCCTAAATATCCCAGACCTTTCCACATAAGGATAAACAATATTCTGGAAAAGTACTCATACCAATTCCCAAAGATAATGAAAATCAAAAATAAAAAAACAGAACCCTGGACCATAACTGCAATAAGCATCAATGCAAAACTAAACAAACATAAGAAAAATACAACCAGTAAATCCATATACCAAGCTGAATACGATATGATCCTTAACAAATACAGAGGATTTGAGCATATCTTCACGGATGCCTCCAAGAAGGATGAACTTGTGGGATGTGCTTACATACATGGAAACACAAACGAACAATATTATTTGCCAAATGGAACTTCAATATACACAGCAGAAGCTACAGCTATCTATCAAGCACTCAAATATATAACGAAACACGAAGGAAATCGCTTCTTATTGATAACTGATTCATATAGTGTATTACAATCTTTAAAAAACAACGAAAACAGCAACACAATTATAACTAAAATCCGTAACATAAACCACCATATAAAACAAATTCCAAAAGATGTGATATTCATATGGGTACCATCACATATGGGAATACCCGGAAACGAAGCTATAGACAAGCTTGCAAAAGAAGCGGCCAACAATCCAAATGCAAAAATCAAAATAAGTATGTGCATACCCGAAGCATATAACATAATAAAATATAAAATATACAACAAATGGCAAGAAAATTGGAGCTGCACCAACCAAAAATTACATAAAACCAAAAAACATATCAAACCATGGACGAAACAAAACATATTCGATAGAACAACGGAGACTGCATTAACAAGATTAAGAATAGGACACACAGGAATAACACACAAATACAAAATGTCAGGAGAAGAACCACCTCAATGTTCAATATGCAAAACAACCATAACGGTCAAACATATATTAATGGATTGTCCAACATACGAACAATCAAGAAAAGAATGCAAGATTCCCGAAAATATTGGAGAAGCTCTAAATCCCGAGAGACGCAATATACATGATACCATCAAATATCTGAAAGAAATAAACATATTAAAACTAATTTAACATGTAATAATATAAATGTATAAAGTGCTAATGACCTAGTAGTCGATGCACTATAAAACATCAAATAAAAAAAAAAAAAAAAAAAATTGATTAAAATTTTCTGTGTTCCTGGAAAATTATTCGAAATACTGAATTTAGAGGAAAATTTTGCACACAAAAGTTGTAGCAAATCCATAGTTGAATTCAGAACAATGTTTAAATTTAAAAATTTCTGAAAATTAGATTGAACAATTGATTAAAATTTTCTGTGTTCCTGGAAAATTATTCGAAATACTGAATTTAGAGGAAAATTTTGCACACAAAAGTTGTAGCAAATCCATAGTTGAATTCAGAACAATGTTTAAATTTAAAAATTTCTGAACATTAGGTTGAACAATTGATTAAAATTTTCTGTGTTCCTGGAAAATTATTCGAGATACGGAATTTAGAGGAAAATTTTGCACACAAAAGTTGTAGCAAATCCATAGTAGAATTCAGAAAAATGTTCAAATTTTAAAATTGATGAAAATTAGGGTGAACAATTGATTAAAATTTTCTGTGTTCCTGGAAAATTATTCGAAATACGGAATTTAGAGGAAAATTTTGCACACAAAAGTTGTAGCAAATCCATAGTTGAATTCAGAAAAATGTTCAAATTTTAAAATTTATGAAAATTAGGGTGAACAATTGATTAAAATTTTCTGTGTTCCTGGAAAATTATTCGAAATACTGAATTTAGAGGAAAATTTTGCACACAAAAGTTGTAGCAAATCCATAGTTGAATTCAGAACAATGTTTAAATTTAAAAATTTCTGAAAATTAGATTGAACAATTGATTAAAATTTTCTGTGTTCCTGGAAAATTATTCGAAATACTGAATTTAGAGGAAAATTTTGCACACAAAAGTTGTAGCAAATCCATAGTTGAATTCAGAACAATGTTTAAATTTAAAAATTTCTGAACATTAGGTTGAACAATTGATTAAAATTTTCTGTGTTCCTGGAAAATTATTCGAGATACGGAATTTAGAGGAAAATTTTGCACACAAAAGTTGTAGCAAATCCATAGTTGAATTCAGAAAAATGTTCAAATTTTAAAATTGATGAAAATTAGGGTGAACAATTGATTAAAATTTTCTGTGTTCCTGGAAAATTATTCGAAATACTGAATTTAGAGGAAAATTTTGCACACAAAAGTTGTAGCAAATCCATAGTTGAATTCAGAACAATGTTTAAATTTAAAAATTTCTGAAAATTAGATTGAACAATTGATTAAAATTTTCTGTGTTCCTGGAAAATTATTCGAAATACGGAATTTAGAGGAAAATTTTGCACACAAAAGTTGTAGCAAATCCATAGTTGAATTCAGAAAAATGTTTAAATTTTAAAATTTCTGAAAATTAGGTTGAACAATTGATTAAAATTTTCTGTGTTCCTAGAAAATTATTCGAAATACGGAATTTAGAGGAAAATTCTGCACACAAAAGTTGTAGCAAATCTATAGTTGAATTCAGAACAATGTTTAAATTTTAAAATTTCTGAAAATTAGGTTGAACAATTGATTAAAATTTTCTGTGTTCCTGGAAAATTATTCGAAATACTGAATTTAGAGGAAAATTTTGCACACAAAAGTTGTAGCAAATCCATAGTTGAATTCAGAACAATGTTTAAATTTAAAAATTTCTGAAAATTAGATTGAACAATTGATTAAAATTTTCTGTGTTCCTGGAAAATTATTCGAAATACGGAATTTAGAGGAAAATTTTGCACACAAAAGTTGTAGCAAATCCATAGTTGAATTCAGAAAAATGTTTAAATTTTAAAATTTCTGAAAATTAGGTTGAACAATTGATTAAAATTTTCTGTGTTCCTGGAAAATTATTCGAAATACTGAATTTAGAGGAAAATTTTGCACACAAAAGTTGTAGCAAATCCATAGTTGAATTCAGAAAAATGTTTAAATTTTAAAATTTCTGAAAATTAGGTTGAACAATTGATTAAAATTTTCTGTGTTCCTGGAAAATTATTCGAAATACGGAATTTAGAGGAAAATTCTGCACACAAAAGTTGTAGCAAATCCATAGTTGAATTCAGAAAAATGTTTAAATTTTAAAATTTCTGAAAATTAGGTTGAACAAATGATTAAAATTTTCTGTGTTCCTAGAAAATTATTCGAAATACGGAATTTAGAGGAAAATTCTGCACACAAAAGTTGTAGCAAATCTATAGTTGAATTCAGAACAATGTTTAAATTTTAAAATTTCTGAAAATTAGGTTGAACAATTGATTAAAATTTTCTGTGTTCCTGGAAAATTATTCGAAATACGGAATTTAGAGGAAAATTCTGCACACAAAAGTTGTAGCAAATCTATAGTTGAATTCAGAACAATGTTTAAATTTTAAAATTTCTGAAAATTAGGTTGAACAATTGATTAAAATTTTCTGTGTTCCTGGAAAATTATTCGAAATACTGAATTTAGAGGAAAATTTTGCACACAAAAGTTGTAGCAAATCCATAGTTGAATTCAGAAAAATGTTTAAATTTTAAAATTTCTGAAAATTAGGTTGAACAATTGATTAAAATTTTCTGTGTTCCTGGAAAATTATTCGAAATACTGAATTTAGAGGAAAATTTTGCACACAAAAGTTGTAGCAAATCCATAGTTGAATTCAGAACAATGTTTAAATTTTAAAATTTCTGAAAATTAGGTTGAACAATTGATTAAAATTTTCTGTGTTCCTGGAAAATTATTCGAAATACGGAATTTAGAGGAAAATTCTGCACACAAAAGTTGTAGCAAATCCATAGTTGAATTCAGAAAAATGTTTAAATTTTAAAATTTCTGAAAATTAGGTTGAACAAATGATTAAAATTTTCTGTGTTCCTAGAAAATTATTCGAAATACGGAATTTAGAGGAAAATTCTGCACACAAAAGTTGTAGCAAATCTATAGTTGAATTCAGAACAATGTTTAAATTTTAAAATTTCTGAAAATTAGGTTGAACAATTGATTAAAATTTTCTGTGTTCCTGGAAAATTATTCGAAATACGGAATTTAGAGGAAAATTCTGCACACAAAAGTTGTAGCAAATCTATAGTTGAATTCAGAACAATGTTTAAATTTTAAAATTTCTGAAAATTAGGTTGAACAATTGATTAAAATTTTCTGTGTTCCTGGAAAATTATTCGAAATACTGAATTTAGAGGAAAATTTTGCACACAAAAGTTGTAGCAAATCCATAGTTGAATTCAGAAAAATGTTTAAATTTTAAAATCTCTGAACATTAGGTTGAACAATTGATTAAAATTTTCTGTGTTCCTGGAAAATTATTCGAAATACGGAATTTATAGGAAAATTTTGCACACAAAAGTTGTAGCAAATCCATAGTTGAATTCAGAAAAATGTTTAAATTTTAAAATTTCTGAAAATTAGGTTGAACAATTGATTAAAATTTTCTGTGTTCCTGGAAAATTATTCGAAATACGGAATTTATAGGAAAATTTTGCACACAAAAGTTGTAGCAAATCCATAGTTGAATTCAGAAAAATGTTTAAATTTTAAAATTTCTGAAAATTAGGTTGAACAATTGATTAAAATTTTCTGTGTTCCTAGAAAATTATTCGAAATACGGAATTTAGAGGAAAATTCTGCACACAAAAGTTGTAGCAAATCTATAGTTGAATTCAGAACAATGTTTAAATTTTAAAATTTCTGAAAATTAGGTTGAACAATTGATTAAAATTTTCTGTGTTCCTGGAAAATTATTCGAAATACGGAATTTAGAGGAAAATTCTGCACACAAAAGTTGTAGCAAATCTATAGTTGAATTCAGAACAATGTTTAAATTTTAAAATTTCTGAAAGTTAGGTTGAACAATTGATTAAAATTTTCTGTGTTCCTGGAGAATTATTCGAAATACTGAATTTAGAAGAAAATTTTGCACACAAAAGTTGTAGCAAATCCATAGTTGAATTCAGAAAAATGTTTAAATTTTAAAATTTCTGAAAATTATGTTGTACAATTGATTAAAATTTTCTGTGTTCCTGGAAAATTATTCGAAATACGGAATTTAGAGGAAAATTTTGCACACAAAAGTTGTAGCAAATCCATAGTTGAATTCAGAAAAATGTTTAAATTTTAAAATTTCTGAAAATTAGGTTGAACAATTGATTAAAATTTTCTGTGTTCCTGGAAAATTATTCGAAATACTGAATTTAGAGGAAAATTTTGCACACAAAAGTTGTAGCAAATCCATAGTTGAATTCAGAAAAATGTTTAAATTTTAAAATTTCTGAAAATTAGGTTGAACAATTGATTAAAATTTTCTGTGTTCCTGGAAAATTATTCGAAATACGGAATTTAGAGGAAAATTCTGCACACAAAAGTTGTAGCAAATCTATAGTTGAATTCAGAACAATGTTTAAATTTTAAAATTTCTGAAAGTTAGGTTGAACAATTGATTAAAATTTTCTGTGTTCCTGGAGAATTATTCGAAATACTGAATTTAGAAGAAAATTTTGCACACAAAAGTTGTAGCAAATCCATAGTTGAATTCAGAAAAATGTTTAAATTTTAAAATTTCTGAAAATTATGTTGAACAATTGATTAAAATTTTCTGTGTTCCTGGAAAATTATTCGAAATACGGAATTTAGAGGAAAATTCTGCACACAAAAGTTGTAGCAAATCTATAGTTGAATTCAGAACAATGTTTAAATTTTAAAATTTCTGAAAATTAGGTTGAACAATTGATTAAAATTTTCTGTGTTCCTGGAAAATTATTCGAAATACTGAATTTAGAGGAAAATTTTGCACACAAAAGTTGTAGCAAATCCATAGTTGAATTCAGAAAAATGTTTAAATTTTAAAATTTCTGAAAATTAGGTTGAACAATAGGGAAGATGCATAAATTTTTTTTATAGCGTAGTTGGATCAAAAATAACTAAATATACAAATTAATGCTATTTAATTTATTTATTTTCGTTTTGATAATAATTTAAAAAATATTTAAAAATCCGTCAATTTGAATTGAACGAAACGACCGCGCAATTTGCCAAGTGACTGATGACGTCACAAGTTAAATTTTACATTCATTTATGTTATTTTTCTGTGGTTTTGTGCTTTGAAAGTTGAAGTTTGTTAGTGTTAAAGCTGTTATTTATCATAATTAAATCAATTAAAAACAAGAAAGTTAAAAAAGTACTTTACACGAGTAGAATAAACATGAAAGTGAGGTTATTGTTATTGTGCCGGTGACTTCGTTGCGTTTAAGGTCATATGATTTATTTTAAATTATCATTGAATTTTAAAATGGATTATTTATAACAAAATACAATAAATAGAAGTTATTTTTGCTGATTTGATATTTAATATATAGGATTAATCGGAAAATACTGTTTTAACTAAATTTTTTTATTCATGCATGTTCCCCATTGATTAAAATTTTCTGTGTTCCTGGAAAATTATTCGAAATACGGAATTTAGAGGAAAATTTTGCACACAAAAGTTGTAGCAAATCCATAGTTGAATTCAGAAAAATGTTCAAATTTTAAAATTTATGAAAATTAGGGTGAACAATTGATTAAAATTTTCTGTGTTCCTGGAAAATTATTCGAAATACTGAATTTAGAGGAAAATTTTGCACACAAAAGTTGTAGCAAATCCATAGTTGAATTCAGAACAACGTTTAAATTTAAAAATTTCTGAAAATTAGATTGAACAATTGATTAAAATTTTCTGTGTTCCTGGAAAATTATTCGAAATACTGAATTTAGAGGAAAATTTTGCACACAAAAGTTGTAGCAAATCCATAGTTGAATTCAGAACAATGTTTAAATTTAAAAATTTCTGAACATTAGGTTGAACAATTGATTAAAATTTTCTGTGTTCCTGGAAAATTATTCGAGATACGGAATTTAGAGGAAAATTTTGCACACAAAAGTTGTAGCAAATCCATAGTAGAATTCAGAAAAATGTTCAAATTTTAAAATTGATGAAAATTAGGGTGAACAATTGATTAAAATTTTCTGTGTTCCTGGAAAATTATTCGAAATACTGAATTTAGAGGAAAATTTTGCACACAAAAGTTGTAGTAAATCCATAGTTGAATTCAGAACAATGTTTAAATTTAAAAATTTCTGAAAATTAGATTGAACAATTGATTAAAATTTTCTGTGTTCCTGGAAAATTATTCGAAATACGGAATTTAGAGGAAAATTTTGCACACAAAAGTTGTAGCAAATCCATAGTTGAATTCAGAAAAATGTTTAAATTTTAAAATTTCTGAAAATTAGGTTGAACAATTGATTAAAATTTTCTGTGTTCCTAGAAAATTATTCGAAATACGGAATTTAGAGGAAAATTCTGCACACAAAAGTTGTAGCAAATCCATAGTTGAATTCAGAAAAATGTTTAAATTTTAAAATTTCTGAAAATTAGGTTGAACAATTGATTAAAATTTTCTGTGTTCCTAGAAAATTATTCGAAATACGGAATTTAGAGGAAAATTCTGCACACAAAAGTTGTAGAAAATCTATAGTTGAATTCAGAACAATGTTTAAATTTTAAAATTTGTGAAAATTAGGTTGAACAATTGATTAAAATTTTCTGTGTTCCTGGAAAATTATTCGAAATACTGAATTTAGAGGAAAATTTTGCACACAAAAGTTGTAGCAAATCCATAGTTGAATTCAGAAAAATGTTTAAATTTTAAAATTTCTGAAAATTAGGTTGAACAATTGATTAAAATTTTCTGTGTTCCTGGAAAATTATTCGAAATACGGAATTTAGAGGAAAATTCTGCACACAAAAGTTGTAGCAAATCCATAGTTGAATTCAGAAAAATGTTTAAATTTTAAAATTTCTGAAAATTAGGTTGAACAATTGATTAAAATTTTCTGTGTTCCTAGAAAATTATTCGAAATACGGAATTTAGAGGAAAATTCTGCACACAAAAGTTGTAGCAAATCTATAGTTGAATTCAGAACAATGTTTAAATTTTAAAATTTCTGAAAATTAGGTTGAACAATTGATTAAAATTTTCTGTGTTCCTGGAAAATTATTCGAAATACGGAATTTAGAGGAAAATTCTGCACACAAAAGTTGTAGCAAATCTATAGTTGAATTCAGAACAATGTTTAAATTTTAAAATTTCTGAAAATTAGGTTGAACAATTGATTAAAATTTTCTGTGTTCCTGGAAAATTATTCGAAATACTGAATTTAGAGGAAAATTTTGCACACAAAAGTTGTAGCAAATCCATAGTTGAATTCAGAAAAATGTTTAAATTTTAAAATTTCTGAAAATTAGGTTGAACAATTGATTAAAATTTTCTGTGTTCCTGGAAAATTATTCGAAATACGGAATTTATAGGAAAATTTTGCACACAAAAGTTGTAGCAAATCCATAGTTGAATTCAGAAAAATGTTTAAATTTTAAAATTTCTGAAAATTAGGTTGAACAATTGATTAAAATTTTCTGTGTTCCTAGAAAATTATTCGAAATACGGAATTTAGAGGAAAATTCTGCACACAAAAGTTGTAGCAAATCCATAGTTGAATTCAGAAAAATGTTTAAATTTTAAAATTTCTGAAAATTAGGTTGAACAATTGATTAAAATTTTCTGTGTTCCTAGAAAATTATTCGAAATACGGAATTTAGAGGAAAATTCTGCACACAAAAGTTGTAGAAAATCTATAATTGAATTCAGAACAATGTTTAAATTTTAAAATTTGTGAAAATTAGGTTGAACAATTGATTAAAATTTTCTGTGTTCCTGGAAAATTATTCGAAATACTGAATTTAGAGGAAAATTTTGCACACAAAAGTTGTAGCAAATCCATAGTTGAATTCAGAAAAATGTTTAAATTTTAAAATTTCTGAAAATTAGGTTGAACAATTGATTAAAATTTTCTGTGTTCCTGGAAAATTATTCGAAATACGGAATTTAGAGGAAAATTCTGCACACAAAAGTTGTAGCAAATCCATAGTTGAATTCAGAAAAATGTTTAAATTTTAAAATTTCTGAAAATTAGGTTGAACAATTGATTAAAATTTTCTGTGTTCCTGGAAAATTATTCGAAATACGGAATTTAGAGGAAAATTCTGCACACAAAAGTTGTAGCAAATCTATAGTTGAATTCAGAACAATGTTTAAATTTTAAAATTTCTGAAAATTAGGTTGAACAATTGATTAAAATTTTCTGTGTTCCTAGAAAATTATTCGAAATACGGAATTTAGAGGAAAATTCTGCACACAAAAGTTGTAGCAAATCTATAGTTGAATTCAGAACAATGTTTAAATTTTAAAATTTGTGAAAATTAGGTTGAACAATAATTGATTAAAATTTTCTGTGTTTCTGGAAAATTATTCGAAATACTGAATTTAGAGAAAAATTTTGCACACAAAAGTTGTAGCAAATCCATAGTTGAATTCAGAGAAAAGTTTTAATTTTAAAATTTGTGAAAATTAGGTTGAACAATTGATTAAAATTTTCTGTATTCCGAAAATTTTTAAATTTTTCAAATTCAAATTTTCAGAGATTTGTCAATTCAAAGTTCACAAACGAGAAGGTTATGTTTTTCAGATAACAAATTATAACAAATTTCATCATATCTAAGATAAAGCATCTTATTAGAAGATTTTGGCTTGTTCACGTTCAAATTGAATGTATTTAGCAGGTTTTGATATCCTAGCTTTCTTATCTTTAAAGATCTTATTAGGTCTACAATATCATGCATTAAGTTGGATGTGTTTATCTGTTACATCTAAATTTTGTAAACAACTATGGCCTTCAGGGATCTATTATGTTTCGTTCTGTGAGGCCGAAGGCCGAACAACTATGGCCTTCACGGATCTATTATGGTTCACCCTGTGTGGCCGAAGGCCGAACAACTATGGCCTTCACGGATCTATTATGGTCCGCGATGTGAGGCCGACGGCCGAACAACTATGGCCTTCACGGATCTATTATTGTCCTCCCCCTGTGAGGCCGAAGGCCGAACAACCATGGCCTTCACGGATCTATTATGGTCCGCCCTGTGAGGCCGATGGCCGAACAACTATGGTCTTCACAGATCTATTATGGTCCGCCCTGTGAGGCCGAAGGCCGAACAACTATGGCCTTCGCGGATCTATTATGGTCCTCCCCCTGTGAGGCCGAAGGCCGTACAACTATGACCTTCTCGGATCTATTCTGGGTCTAGATGGCAAACGGCGGCGAATGCCGCCCGTGCTAGCTAGTAATGTATAATTATCAAATATGTTGTTTTTCTCGAGTTGTAAAATCTTGTATAATTATTTTGGTAAATTTAAAATATATGCGCGCAAAATCATCGTTTTGTTGAAGAGGGGATGAGCATGAAGTTTTGTTTTGTTGTAATAATGTGGTGGGGGGAGCTCCCACCACTCTTGTTACCCGCTACACATCGGATAACCACGACAACTGCAGTCAACAGTTTGTAACGAACATCGAGTAGTTCCGCACGTTTTACACGTGGTAAGTTGTTTTGTTGTGATTTAGAACTACCCTTTTGGAAACTACCTACATAAAATTTTGTTTATTTAGATTATTGGGCCGGTCCCGACGGTACTGCAATGCCAGGTCAACCCGTGATAAAGGTGGAGTAAGCCCCTAACCATTTCCAAAACTAAGTTTAATATACTGGACCCGCATGCGGGTCGTATCAGATATTAAGCTGATAAGAACAGATTTGTTTATTCATTAAATATCTTATAAATTACATAATAATAATAATAAAGCAATGTATAAAAATAAGAATAACAATAATAATAAATAAATAAATATATGAAAACAACAACAATAATAATAAACATACGAGAACAACAACAAAAATGATAGGAAAAACAATAACTGGTTGCGGCAGATACCCTAATATTGCCTGATCCCAGTTAGGTGCTCGGTGTAGATGTCACGAGACCACCGGATCGTGTCGCTGCAGCACAGCCTCTTCATTGTGGTCACGTACCTCCTGCTGCCCAGCAGCCTTGCGAACCCGTTGTTCTTTGTGTCCCAGGAGCCTAGGGCACCAACTATGAAGGGCTCCAATGTGACTATCCCCCCGTGAATTTCTTGTAGCCTACTGCGGAGTTCTTCATATTGCGTCACCTTCGACTCTCTCGCCCGCATGAACGCTTCTCGCTTGTCGAAGGGGATCGTGACGTCAACGATGTTAATGCGATCCCCCTTCCTCAGGACCAAATCGGGCCGCTGGGTGCTTCCCGGGAGAACGGTCTGGTTCTCTCCCAGTATTTGGAATTTCTTCCCCAGCGCCGCTGCCTTTACTCGCTCGACGATGCAGTTATGGCGGTGCTGCATCGCCGCGGAATTCCTCATGCAGTGCTGCAACACGTGCGGAAGCGTTTCCAGATTGTGTTGGCATCTCCAGCATGATTTATTGCCCGTTGTCCATCGTTCGTTGGCCTTAAGGGGGACCAGGTTCAGTCGAGCCTTATGGACGAACCTCCAGTCGGCAAAGCGGGTGTACTTGCCTTCGGCTAAGAAGTGACCGCTGGCTTGATCCTGGCTGAAGCATGCGTATGTGTTTCCTTGGCTTCTCAGGCCAGTCAGCCTTGCGGTCCTTTCTTCGTCCTTCGCGGCACGCAGCGTGGCAAGTACTCTTCTTCGCTTTGCCGGCTCCACTGTCTTGGACCCCAGGTGTAGGTGTGGCTCTCCTCCAGGCATGGTCCACTTGATTTTCATCCTCGCAGCGACTCTCCTGGCTTTCGTCCACTGGTTGGAAATTTCATTGCCCCGGTTTGTCAGGACTTCTGAGTTCGCCCCGCTCAAGTAGTCCTCTATTATTTCTTGTGGGGGGTCGCTGTTTCTCGTTCGGAACGCCACCGTTCCGATCAGGTCGCCTCGCGCCGTCTCCCGGATTATCGGATCCGGCGAGGTGAGGAGCTTGAATGCGGTATCGATGATGGCCAGATCGGATACTTCCGCCGCGTTGGAAATCCCGACGAGGTTTTTCTTTTTTGGCCCGTAAAGATATTCGCTGGCCGCTTCTTGGGGGAGGTACAGTGTCTTTTTCAGCTCCGCCCTGTAGATAGCGTCCAGCTTTCCCCAGTCTTCCTTCCTGTATGTGCCCATCCTCATTGGGTAGTTGAAGGATGGGTAGACGAAGCTCTTCATGGCGTCGATCCTCTGCCATGGCGCGAGTTTCGACGTTAGGACGTTGAGCCCTAGCTGGCTGAATACGCCCATACCTGCACTCGTCTGGAGCGGGCAGAAGCTCATAGGTTTGCCGAGGAAGCTTTCCTCGTCGTACCTGCCCATGGTTCGGACCGCTATCCCCGCAATTAGCGTTACGTCGTCGGCGTACGCGAGAATCTTGTGGCTCGGAGCGTCCCCCTGGATTTTCTGCAGGGCGGGTTTGATGGCGAGGTTGAAGAGAAGCCCGGAGAGCGGACAGCCCTGCTTGATGCCGCGATGGATGAGTACAATTTATTAATAATGATGATGGTAAAATAAATATCAAAATATTTGCACTTTCATCACATTTTTAAGGTTATGGGTTATAGCAGTGGCATGCGGTGGCATGTAGACATGGACAGTGGCGTACCGTGTGTAGCATTTTTAAAAATTTAATTAAAACGCTCCAATATTTTTACATTACTGCAAATTGTATTGCATTTGCCATAAATGTATCGAATTTCTGAGGGAAATATATAATGCATATAAATCCGGCACTTCGTTTATCTTGTGTTTCAATATGTTAGGTTAGGTTCTTGAAGCACCACATTCTTGTATTATTGCGATTGTCTCATAGTTATTTACGTGAATAATGGTGGTTTGCAAGCATTTTATGACTAGGAAGAAACGGTTCTGTCGTATGCACGTTAAAGAAGGAGACGAATACTGTGCTGAGCATCGTCCTTATGTTGAATCGACTGACCCAAAAAATGATCTAGGCCGAAGAATTTCATGTCCGTTAGATCCGACACAGTAAGAATCAGCACGCCTGCCTTGCATTGTTATATTTTTGATATTTACAGTACTTGCTTTTTAAATAAATTACATCGACATCTCAAGAAATGTAACGCTAGACAGACCAACGTACCTCCTTACATCGAAAAGGGTGTAAATTGGAAGGAAAGCGACCCCGAATTGAATAGATGCCTATCAAAAGTTCCAATTGAACAATTACTCCAAGTTGTAGCCAAGATCAGGAAAGTTTATAGTGGTAAGTAAACTGCAACATCGACAGCCTTAGATTTAACATTGTTTTTGTAGAAATTCAAGATTCGGTTATTGAAAAATTTGGAACCCATCCAGTTCTAAACGATGAACTCTCTAGTCCAGATTGTGGAAATATGGCACGTAAACATCTCCTTCAAACTTCGTCAATTTTAGCTCTCCTAGAAGAATTTAAACTTTTTCAACCCGAAACATGCTACGTCGAGTTTGGTGCCGGGAGAGGTTTGTGTTGTTGTAAAAACCTTTTTGTAATTTAAAAAACTCTTTAACTGATGAGTCAAAATAAGCACAATTACTTAACAGTTTGTTTTCTAAACCTGTATCATCATCATCATGTTAATTTGGTTTTAGGTATGTTAAGTTATTGGATTTCAATAACTTTAAATAAATTGACTTACAGTTCCTCTTCGGTGTTACTGGTTGAAAGAGCTTCTCCCAGACACAAATACGATAATAAGTCGGATAAAACAGTTTCTCAAATATCAAGACTTCGAGCCGATATTGCAGATTTGGTTCTTTCAAAAGTTGAAGCTGTGGAAAAATCTAAACAAGTTGTCGGAGTGACTAAACATTTGTGCGGTGATGCTACCGGTAAGTTAATTTTGTGATGAAATTGACATCAATTAACATAACGATTTTGATAGATTTGGCACTGCATTGTGTAAAAAACTGTCAGCAGGCTGGTAAAGATATTAGTGGCGTTTTGATGACTTTCTGTTGTCACCATCGTTGCAAGTGGTCGTCATACACGGGAAGGGATTTTTTTGAAGTATGGTCTATGGTTACTATTTGAGCATCACTTAAAATTACATTTTTGCAGACTGTTGGTTTAAATAAATCCGATTTTGATGTTATGTGTGGGTTAGTAAGTTGGGCTGTTTGTGGAAGTGGATTAAGTAGAGAACGCCAAATAATAAATCCGGATGCCTCCAGTAACCAGCATACCAGGTAACAAAGTAAAATTTAATTGAAGGTATAAGATAGTTATGTGGAAATTTAAATGCAGGGATTTAGAAATCAATCTGTCTAGAGAGCAAAAGGAAGAAATTGGGAAACAGTGCAAAGATATTTTGAATTATGGTCGCAAAGTTTATTTACAAAATTGTGGATTTAACTCGGTACTTTGTTATTATGTAAATCGTGATATTTCTTTAGAAAATGTGTGCATTGTAGCTGTAAGAGAAAATAAAAATTTATAATTGTCCAGCTGATTTTTATACCGAATCTTAATCTTACAAGGGAAAATTTGTGCATTTAATTTTTAGTAAATTTTTACATAAATTTTTTATCAGAAATAAGAAAAGGGAAATTTATCAGAGAATAATAATTTTTGAATAACTTAATTTTAATGTAAAATTATTAATTTATCTATTAATGATAAAAAATGTTTAAAAGATAAATTGCAAAAACTCTTACCATTCAAAATATCAAAAAAAAAGTTTTGTTGGCTAAAGAAAGGTCCTGCTTGGTGAGTCCTGAAGTTTGGAATCTTCCTACATTAAATCTATGATGGAGAGGTCATTACTACGAAGTTATAGACATCTAATAACTGAATACTCCATAAGTAAATCATCAAAAAATAATTTTGAATATCTGGGTAGGTATGCTAAAATTGGGTGAAAACAATCTAAAAATTAACATATATTTTAGGTCGAAAATGTCTTGGATTTAAAATTCAATGTGCCTCTAGAACGATGCAAGCTTGTGGTCGCAAATATAATAAGAGGTGATTCCAAGAATAGTCAAATCGTTATCAAACTTCCATCTCATGGTTTTTCTGCTGGAGGTCAAAGCAAATTTTTACTACAGTCAATGCTTACAACAGGTAACATATTTTCATATATAAATAAAAAAGTATCAATTGCTAGTCGTGAAAAGACCAATGAGATTAAGGTTTTGTACTCAAATACCTTAACCATTCAATAAATCATAAATTTTCAATTAAACAAAAAGGGTAGAAAGTTACATGAAATTCGGGCACAAGCCAATATGCAAAAAAAACCGTAAAAATTGTGGTAAAACAGGGTTCCCAATCTTATGGAAAACCTGGAAAAGTCGGAGAATGTATAAAATTTACACATTTGGTGATAGAAAATCAGGGAATTTAAATTTTTGTATGAAAGTTAAAAAATTAAAATTTAGGCTTAAGAAAATTATAATATGAAACTTAAAAAAGTATAAAAAAATATAAAAGTTGTATTTTTGATTTATTCAAATTTATAAATAATATTTTTTAAATATGTATTGAAATTTCTTTTAAAAAACCTGGAAAAGTCGGGAATGTTATAAAATATATAAATTTGCACATGGAAAGTCAGGGAATTTTCTATTTTTCAGTGAAAGTCCGAGAAGTTAAGATTTAGGCCAAGGAAAATTCTTTGAAACTCAAACAAAAATATATTAAAATTTGTATTGCCATTTTTTCTGTTGTAATTGTCTGTTTAATTGTCACATTAATCATTTTTTGAAATTTATTAGGTTTCTAAAAGTCAGGGAGAGTCTACAAGTTAATCAGAGAAAACCTGAAAACTCGGAGAATATATAAAATAAAATAATTACCTATTCCAAGAAATTTTGGAATTTACAAGGTTTTTAAAAGTTGGAAAATTTCTCAAGTCAGGAAATTTATAAAATGTGCAAAATTGGTCATAGAAAGCCAGAGAATTTTATATTGTTAAGTGAAAGTCAGGGAAATTAAAATTTAAGTCAGGGAAATTCTTTGAAACTTTAAAAAATATATATTTAAATTTGTATTGATGTTTATTCTATCTTGTATACATATTTCGGGGGGGAGTTACCTAAAGTTGACCACCCCAAATAAAATTAAAAATTTCCTATAGCAAAGAGGAAGGTTTATATAGTATACTGTAAAAATTTTATATGTGAAAGTACAGTCGAGTCGCGAAATAGTGAATGAAATATGGCAGACCTTTCACTTTTTCGGGGTTGTTCACTATTTCGGTATTACAAAATTTACAATAAAATCACATTTTCAAAATGAAAGCTTTATTTTAACGAAAATTGTTGGTTACCTATAAACATAATTACAATACGGATAGGAAAAATGATGTTATTTTTTATTGTACTTGTTGTTTATTTAATTTAATACTTAATATTTCAACTTCTTCTGCATTTTCTTCACTCCACTGAATAACATCATTTAAAGATGTCAATGCATGATTTATTGAAATAAGTTTATCATTAAAACTATTATAAGAAACCATCTCATCCTAGTCTTCCTTTTCTGATTCAGAATCGATCTGAATTTCGTTCCCTGTATAATATTCGTAAATTCTCAATCTTTGGGGGAAGTCCCTATAAATGATGTCATTCAAACTGCACGATTTAGTACACAGTTCGCTGTATAGGGATTACCGCTGTTCGTTATATAGGAGTCCCATATAATCCCAATGTTAAAACTTTAGTGTTCACTATTTCCGGTAGTTCACCATATACGGTATTCACTATTTCGCGACTCGACTGTATAGTCAAAATTTTGAAAAAAAACCAATTTGAAATTTTTGGGTTTGGATCTTGCCATTTTCCAGTCTATCAACTCGAGCCTTTTTGGTGCCGTCAGTCCGTTCGCATTCCAGTAGGCCGTCCTCAGGAGAGATGGTACTTTCCTTGTTACCTGTATTGGCATTTACGGTTGAGAATTCTCGCTGGATGTTGGCTTCGGGTGTTTATTGCGCTGAGGCAATCACCCTGAGGTTCTTCAAGGTCTCTTCGATCAAGGTTTCGTCTAACCCGTTCTTGGTCAGGGCCGCCAGGATGAAGGCCAGGGCCTTTAGCGTCACCACTGCCTTTTGGTCCTCCCCCTCTTCGTTGGCACCTGTCGGTTGACCTCGCGGTTGGGGGGGTGGGCGCGCGTATTCGTCTCTCTGTTGCCCTCTCGGTTGAGGGGGTCGGGGCGCTTGCTTTTCGCGTTCTTCTTCACGGCGGGTTTCCCCGGTAGTCCTATTTGCATAGGTTTGTTGCGCGAGGTTTCGGATACCTGGGGCAGCCTTGGTAGCTTGCAGGGTGCTGTCCTCCGCAGTTGATGCACGTTGCCTTTTCTGTACTTGGGATGGTGCATTCTGCAGTTAAGTGCCTGCCTGCGCACTTAACACATCTTGGGTCGCTACGGCAGCATCTCTGAGCGTGGCCAAATGCCTGGCATCTGTGGCACTGGCTTATCTTGTTCTTCTTATGGGGGGTTCCAGGTCCACCGGGATATCGAGGATCTTTCCTATTTGGAATATCTTCTTTGAATTTTCGTCTTTAGGTAGGGTTACCATGACGAGGGGGAGGGGACTTTACCCCTTCCTCTCCCCCTATGCATTCTTGCAACGTCTGTGGTCGGGATGCCTTGTTTGGACAAGTCCTTCTTTATGTCCTCTTGCTTAATGCCGGTGGGTAACCCTCTTACCACCACTTTTAGTGGTTTCTCTTCGTTCAGTTGGTGGTAGTAGAATCCGCCTTCTGCGGGGTCTAGAGTTTCCTCCAACATCTTGAAGAAGGCCCTGTAGTCGGATATTGTCGCTGGCGTGATTGCAAGGCCTTCTGCCCTGCTTCTTACGTTGGTATAGTTTATTTTTCTCTTCGTCATTTCTTGATTTAACATCGGCCACTTTTCGGTGTTTTTCAGGACGATGGGGGGGACTTTCTGCCTTTTTGGCGAGGTCTCCCTTGATCGTAGTGATCCCGTTGACCTAGTTGGGCTAGGCCGTCTCTGTTCTTCTTGGACAGAGGGTGGCTCCGAATTAGGGCCTTCCCCTGTGTCCATGCCCCACCCTCGTTTCCGAATGGGTCGGGGGTCGTGTCTCGCTCTGTGGTGGCTTCTCTGCAAACCACCTTTGCAGCCGGCTTCTGTCCCTCATCCGAGGAAGTGGAGTTTTTCCTCTTCTTCGGGGTTTTTCCCTCTTGGGGGGGGGGCGGATGGCCACATCTTCCATCTCTTCTTCTGGCTCCGAAGCGGCGTCAGAAACAGAGAAGAGGCTGATGTTATCGTACCACTCCTTTTCTTGTTCAGAGGGGGGGTGAAAGCCTAGCTGGGCTTCTGCCAGGCTTTCGGCAATCTCCCCCTTCTTGTCGCTGTTCGTTGTTTCTTGCTCGGGGGGGGGATGAAGGCCTAGCTGTGCTTCTGCCAGGCTTTCGGCAATCTCCCCCTCCTGTCGCTGTCCGTGGTCTTTTCCGCCGTGTTGCTTGGTGGTATTTTCACCGGTGATCTCGCATTTTTCCTTTTTAGGGTTTTTTGTTTATTCCTTACCGCCTTTATTTCGGCGATGCGTTTCGTCTCTTTTTCGTATTCCCTTTTCTCAATTCTATTTTGTTCTATTTTGGTTGCCCAGTTCTGCATATGATTTTGGTACTTTTTCTCAAGGGCATCGAAGTCTTTTGTTCCGTCGCTTTTTTGGATGTTGTTGTCTTCATTGTTTTTGTTGTTGTTTTGAGGAAGGCGGTTCTTTGGGCTTTCATTTTGTGAGCTTTGTCGCACTGTTTCACTATAAAGTTAATTTTAGTACCGCCCTGTAAGAGTAAACTCAAGATGGAAAAAAGTGGAAATTGTTTGGACGCGCTTGTTGGAAATTAGGAATAAGAAATTAAGTATTAATGATTGAACACTTTTGGGAAATTTATCGCTTGGTTTACCGTTATTTGCAAAAGTAAAAAGATTTTAATTACGGTATAAGCCTGAGCTTTTACCGTTAGGCGCAATGAATAGGAATTTACCGCTATTTACACCGTTTGTGTAGGCGCCCTGTAAAATAAACACAAAGAATGGCCTACTTGGATCTATTCTGGGTCTAGATGGCTAAGGGCGGCGGATGCCGCCCGTGCCAGCTAGTTTCAAATAATTTTCCAGGAACACAGAAAATTTTAATCAATTGTTATACATAATTTTCTTAAATTTTAAAATTTAAACATTTTTCTGAATTCAACTATGGATTTGCTACAACTTTTGTCTGCAAAATTTTCCTCTACATGCAGTATTTCAAATAATTTTCCAGGAACACAGAAAATTATAATCAATTGTTAAACCTGATTTTCACAGATTTTAAAATTTAAACATTTTTCTGAATTCAACTATGGATTTGCTACAACTTTTGTGTGAAAATTTTGCTCTAAATTCAGTATTTCGAATAATTTTCCAGGAACACAGAAAATTATAATCAATTGTTAAACCTGATTTTCACAGATTTTAAAATTTAAACATTTTTCTGAATTCAACTATGGATTTGCTATACCTTTTGTCTGTAAATTTTCCTCTAAATTCAGTATTTCGAATAATTTTCCAGGAACACAGAAAATTATAATCAATTGTTCAACCTAATTTTCACAAATTTTAAAATTTAAACATTTTTCTGATTTCAACTATGGATTTGCTACAACTTTTGTGTGAAAATTTTCCTCTAAATTCAGTATTTCGAATAATTTTCCAGAAACACAGAAAATTTTGATCAATTGTTAAACCTGATTTTCACAGATTTTAAAATTTAAACATTTTGCTGTATTCAGCTATGGATTTGCTATAACTTTTGTCTGCAAAATTTTCCTCTAAATTCAGTATTTCGAATAATTTTCCAGGAACACAGAAAATTATAATCAATTATTCAACCTAATTTTCACAAATTTTAAAATTTAAACATTTTTCTGAATTCAACTATGGATTTGCTACAACTTTTGTCTGCAAATTTTTTATCTAAATTCAGTATTTCGAATAATTTTCCAGGAACACAGAATATTATAAACAATTATTGTTAAACTTTCGGAAATTCAGTTCAACCTAATTTTCACAAATTTTAAAATTTAAACATTTTTCTGAATTCAACTATGGATTTGCTACAACTTTTGTGTGAAAATTTTGCTCTAAATTCAGTATTTCGAATAATTTTCCAGGAACACAGAAAATTATAATCAATTGTTAAACCTGATTTTCACAGATTTTAAAATTTAAACATTTTTCTGAATTCAACTATAAATTTGCTATACCTTTTGTCTGTAAATTTTCCTCTAAATTCAGTATTTCGAATAATTTTCCAGGAACACAGAAAATTATAATCAATTGTTCAACCTAATTTTCACAAATTTTAAAATTTAAACATTTTTCTGAATTCAACTATGGATTTGCTACAACTTTTGTGTGAAAATTTTGCTCTAAATTCAGTATTTCGAATAATTTTCCAGGAACACAGAAAATTATAATCAATTGTTAAACCTGATTTTCACAGATTTTAAAATTTAAACATTTTTCTGAATTCAACTATGGATTTGCTATACCTTTTGTCTGTAAATTTTCCTCTAAATTCAGTATTTCGAATAATTTTCCAGGAACACAGAAAATTATAATCAATTGTTCAACCTAATTTTCACAAATTTTAAAATTTAAACATTTTTCTGATTTCAACTATGGATTTGCTACAACTTTTGTGTGAAAATTTTCCTCTAAATTCAGTATTTCGAATAATTTTCCAGAAACACAGAAAATTTTGATCAATTGTTAAACCTGATTTTCACAGATTTTAAAATTTAAACATTTTGCTGTATTCAGCTATGGATTTGATATAACTTTTGTCTGCAAAATTTTCCTCTAAATTCAGTATTTCGAATAATTTTCCAGGAACACAGAAAATTATAATCAATTATTCAACCTAATTTTCACAAATTTTAAAATTTAAACATTTTTCTGAATTCAACTATGGATTTGCTACAACTTTTGTCTGCAAATTTTTTATCTAAATTCAGTATTTCGAATAATTTTCCAGGAACACAGAATATTATAAACAATTATTGTTAAACTTAATTTTCACAAATTTTAAAATTTAAACATTTTTCTGAATTCAACTATGGATTTGCTATAACTTTTGTCTGCAAAATTTTCCTCTAAATTCAGTATTTGAAATAATTTTTCAGAAACACAGAAAATTTTAATCAATATACATAATATTGTAACCTAATTTTCACAAAATTTAAACATTTTTCTGAATTCAACTATGTATTTGCTACAACTTTTGTCTGCAAAATTTTCCTTTAAATTCAGTATTACGAATAATTTTCCAGGAACACAGAAAATTTTAATCCTTTGTTAAAAAATGTTAAAATTTAATCATTTTTCTGAATTCAACTATGGATTTGCTACAACTTTTGTCTGCAAAATTTTCCTCTAAATGCATTATTTCGAATAATTTTCCAGGAACACAGAATATTATAAACAATTATTTTTAAACTTAATTTTCACAAATTTTAAAATTTAAACACTTCTCTGAATTATTAATCTATGGATTTGTTACAACTCTTGTATAGGGTCGTCCATAAATTACTTCACGCTCCTAGGGGGGGGATTCTCCGACCCTTGCGACGATGTTTGATGAAGGGTGGGCGGGGGGGGGGTTCAAAAATTGTGCCGTCACAAAATATATAGATTAAATATTTTATTATAAGTACGTATTTTAAAAAAACTATTTTTTGAGTGGCTCGCCACTGAAGCCAGCGATGTAGCTAGGCGGCGCGGCGGAGCGCCCTTCATAGATGTTTCCTCTGGGGTGCTACCCTTCTAAAAAAAAAAAGAAATTTGGAAAATTGCGGGGGGGTTCAAGAATATGTGACGTAATACTTGGAGAGGGGTCTAGGTTTGTGTGACGTTGGGAGGATAGGTTTAAAAATTGCGTGACGACCCCAAACTTAAAAAGATATATTTATATTTAAATTTGTATTGATATATTTTCTATGTTGTATATTGTGTTGAATTGTCACATTATTCGTTTTTGGAATTTAGTAGGTTTTTAAAAGTCAACGAAAGTTTTAAGTTAATCAGAGAGAACCTGGAAAGTCAGAGAATTTACAAAACGTGCAAATTTTGTCATGGAAAGTCAAAAAAAAATTTTATTTTTAAGTGAAAGTCATGAAGATTAAAATTTAGGCCAGGGGACATTCTTTGAAGCTTTAAAAAGTCTATATTTAAATTTGTATTGATATTTATTCTATCTGATTAATTTTTGGAAATACAAGGTTTCTAAAAGTTAGGGAAAATTTTCAATTTAGTCAGAGGAAATCTGGAAAGTCAGGAAATTTATTAAATGTAAAAATTTCGCAATGGAAAGTCAGAGAATATTTTATTTTATGTGAAAGTCAGTGAATTGAAAATTTAAGACAAATTATTATTAATTAAGTTGCCTGGAAAAGTCAGGGAATTTAAAAATGTAGGAAAAAATTACAAAAGTTGCTTTTTTGATTTTATTTAAATGAATAAATGATAGTTTTTCTATGTTATATATTATATATTGTTTAGTTATATTATATATTGTTTAGTTATATTATATATTGTTTAGTATTATATGTATATTTAGTTTAGTTAGAAAAGTCGGAGAATTTGGATTGTAAAATACATTAGGAACCTTTTCCTAACCTGAGCCGGAGGCAAAAATTATTTATTACAAATTTTCATTAAATTATAAAGTCCAGTGATTTAATTTCCACTTTTGTTTTGCTTAAACCCTTTAGTTTGACATTGGAAAAGATCCCCTTAGTTTTTAACATCAGGCTCAGTCCAGAACAGATGTAATAAACACTCAATAAAGCAAAAGTTTTAGATTTTCTTTAATTTGTTTGCAATTAATTTATAAGTGATCCTTAATTTACAAGCGATTTGACTGCTTAGTCCCCTAATGTATAAGAATAAAATTCTATGTAACCTAAAAATAATAAAAGAATATTTTTGTGCCCTGAATAGTTTTGCAAAAACAATTGTAATTTTCATGAATGAAAGTCGTAGAGGACTGAATTCTGTAAGTCATACCATTTTCACAAAAAAGATTTTTTATTGGTTATTTTTGGATATTGGTGAAATTTGTAAAGCAAAATTTTGTTGTTTAAATAACAGAAATTGTATTGGAATAAATGGAAATAATCAAAATTCGTTAGCATTTTTATAAACTTGACCCATTTTTTAGCTTCAAATGTGCGGATTGATTATACTAACCACTTTATTAAAATATTTTCAAAGGCCTCATTACAGTTGATTCCGAGTTGATTATTAAATGGGACAGATTCCAAAAGTCGAGGCTTTTATTAAAACTTGACCAATTTAATTAATGCAAAATGAGTATTTTTAAAAAATGTAACCGAATATTTTTCAAAAATGCAAATTATGTAACACAAAAATATTACCTGCTAAACATTTGTAATCCTGTATACAAAATTTGTATACGATGCGCTACCTGAATCCTGAAACTGGAAAAAAAATTTGGGTTTTTCCAAATTGCCTTCCAAGAATATCTAACTAATTTCAAAAGCATGGTTCTTTATTATTCACCACGTTTTTCATTTTAAACTTTATAGGAAAACAAATTTTTTCTATTTAGTTATAACGGTAAATAATTTTTTTGTAAGCTTTGTATAATGCAAAAAGTATCAGTATCAAATTTAAGAAAAAAATTAGGTTTTCCAATCCGCAACTTCGGATGCCTCAATGTTATATTACTGGAAACATTTTCACAGAAAATTTAAGTTTCTACAAAATACTGTCCATCCACAATTTGCATAGCTACATTCCAGGTCAAAATTTCATATATTTTTTTTTAAGGTAATTGAATCTTTGAATGAACGCCTATAGGAGGTTATGTACATTGAACTTTTTTAAATTAAAATAAATTAAATTACGTTAAATATTTTCCATGAACCCACCTTTATAAGCAAAACACAACATTGGGAGGTTAAAATCCCCACTGAAGATTTCGAGGAATTTTTGGTTCTTTTTCGGAAATGCTCATGTATGCCAAATTTCAATAAACAAAGCTCTTAACAATTTTTTCGACTTGTTTGTCAGGACAAACTTAAAACAGAATCAACTAAAAAATGATAATACTTTTTGATTTTTAAATTTCTCAAAATTTTTATACTAGTTTTAAAAATTAATGTCGTTTACGGTTTTCATCACTTTTTAAAATTTTTTATAGACTTTTTTGAAAATCTTTTAAGTAAGTACCCTTTTTTCACCCACTTCTCATTTACATCACATAGATCTCTGTTCCAACCTTGACATGGAAAGTCAGGGAAATGAAGCTTTGGCGACGGAAAATTTTTAAAAAGATAAAATAAAATTTTAATTAAAAAAATCAGTTTAGATGGGCTTCCATAGAAATGTTGTAGTACCAGCTCAATTCATTCACTGCCATGTTTGCTATCGATTAAAAGTCTTAATAAAATGTCTTGTACTCATTTTTCGGATCCAATTAAAGTCTGTTTAGAAAATTTTATTTTTAGATTTCATGACGACTAAAACGCTATTTAAACTAGAATAAATAAAATCATTCTGTAAAGTGCTGTAATATTTCAACATAATTAAATTATCCTATAAAAAATAGGACTTTTTATTAAATTTATTTTGAGCTCCAAGGATTGACCTCCTGGTCGCAGGGGCTACACAGACTTTTGGGAAAAATTATGTTGTAATCAAGTGTATCGTGGTTGTAATAAAAATTGCAGGAATATAAGACAGTTTGGAATTCTCGGAATTTTCAAATAAAAGTAATCCCACAGAAATTATACAATTCATGGTATGGCTTCTACCTTTTCTTTTCAACTCCGTAAAACTTATTATTACAGGTAAAAATTGGGATTATTTGTCCTAAAAATTGTGTTTTAATGTTCAATTTAAAAATGAAAACAACTTTGATCAAAGTTTGCATTTATTTTTGGGGTATAAAAATTTTTATTTTTAGTGCTTTCTTTCTCTTTCAAAGTCTAAATCATCGAAATAATATAATATTATTGCCCTTTATCCAGGGCCTCACAAAACTAGCGCCGTCACTAAATAATAATCTGAAATAGAACAGATCCTAGGAAATTTGTAGATATTACATGCCAAATGATAAGCAATACAAAAATCAACTTTTGGTTTCGGCTTTTTCTAGTTTATTTAGGTTTTATTATGAACACTATTTAATAATATTAGCTATAAAAAGTAATTGCCTCGCTAGCAATTTCCAAGCTCAATATTAAAATTACTATAAAAATTCATTTATATTTGCTTCAAACGTAGAATTGAGAATTTCATTAATCCAGACCCCCCCTCTGGAAAACTTGAAATATCTCAAAAACAATACGAAGGAAAAAGTTTTCTGTCATTCTTGAGCAATGTTTCACTAAATACTATTTTTAAGGTAATAGAGAAGTAAAAACGTTTAAAACAACAGCATTTTTGGGATTCAGACTAAAACTGAACAACTCCAAATCCTCTTAAGGGGGTATTCCGTTATTTGCACTTCAAAAAATACATTTTTTTAAATATATTTATTATTAATCTGGAATCTTTCTGGAACATGTTAGTGAAAGAATTTTGTGAAAAATTTAAAAAACGAGGAAGTTATGAAGATTTCTAATAACGCAGTTGCAAATTCATATATGGGAAACATGCACTACAAGAATCTTACCGCATAATTTTAAATGCGTTTTTCTCCGAATGACATTTCTTTAGGTGGTGGGCATTCTATCTTAAAAAATAATAGACCAATTCAATTGAATCTTGCGGCATTCGATTTTATATCAAATTCTCTATCGTCTGAACTAAAAGAAATGCATTCGTACAAAATTTAGGTGCCTTTTTGTGGTTTCAACTTGAAAAAAATGTGGAAAATTTCAATTTTTTTTTAAAACGCTGCCATTTCCTATAAAAATATTTTTTTCTTATGATTGTAGTTGGGACGATAGCGACAACTCTGTTGAATACAAAAATCTTTCGTTTTTTCATTTTGGACAAATACAAAGGACCTGAGCTTGCCCACCACCTTTTTAATAGACTTACGTTCAGGAAGCTGTAGCAGCACAAATTGTTATTATTTTTATTATATCAAAAATTCACAATTGTGTATTCAATATATAATTAATATCCCACCATAACAAAAAAATTTCTATGTTGTTTCCTTTTTCTAAAAAAAAAATCCTGAAAATTGCTTAGATTTATGTGCAAATAAGTGGAATACCCCCTTAATAAAAATTCAAAATTTTTCACTGGCATGTGCAGGTAATTTATTTATAGCTTAGGTAAATCTGAAAATTGGCTCAAATGTCCCTAATGCTTTCAGGTAGTACGTAGGGTACATCCTATACAAATTTAATTTTACCACTTTTATGATCTTAATATTATAACTGTTATAATAAGGTGGGTACATTGCATTGTTCAGAAATATTCCGTTTCATTGATGGTTTAAAAATAAAAAAATAAGCTTCATTGTGATCTGTCTTATCTATGGATCTGTCTTTATAAGTCTTCCACAAGAAAATTATGATGAACACAGTTTACAGAATAGTTAGTATTAGAAGAAAACGTTTATTTTAATACAATTTACCTAAAAGTTTCGGGCAAAAACCCGAATATTCTGTCGTATAACGACAGAATATAATAAATACGGCATTTTAAATCTTGGAAATTTTAGTTTGTTTTTCAGCAATGCCTGAAGGAAATTTGGGCCAATTTTCAAATTTACAAATTTTTTTGTGTATCAATATCTACAAGTTTTGGGCGGAAGACTTAACAAGACAACAATCAATGAAGCTGGTGTTGGAAGTTTTAATAATATGTTTGGCAATGCTTAGGAACATTTGAACCAATTTTTAGACTTACAATATTTTTTTCTGAGTTTTAGCGAAATTTCATCTCAAATGCTTGGACTATTACAATACTACAGCACTTTTCAGAATTATTTTATCTGCAATGGTTTGAAAGTAATTATTTTTAGTCAAGTTAAGAAATCTAAAATCTCACTTGAACTGGATTGCCTAAAATTAGCAAAAGGAATTTTTCATGGGTATTTTTTGAGGTGAAGTACAATCAATTTCGAGCACCGATACACTGAACGAATTAAGCTGGTACTATAAAATTCCGATGAAAATTCTAATTAAAAAATTTTAAGTAAATAGTATGAACAGCTAGAAATTTTCCAAAAAAAAAAATGGTGCATAACTAGATAACAATAAGACACGATAACCCAGATATTTTTGTCCAGCCTAATATATGTAATTTAAAAACTCGACTCGGGATTTGCTAAATCTGTACTTGTCCATAAAATAAACCAGATCAGAAGGCTTCTTGTTATACTTTGTATAGAAGCCCAAAATTAATTATTTTAGATACCATAAAAGTAAAAAACAAAAAGAGTTGCGATCGCAAATAAACGAACAACCTCAAAAAGCTAACAAAAAACAAGACAAATTGTACGAAAATGTTCCAAAAGTTACTAAAAAGCAGTTGGAGGAATTGTTAAACGAAATGCAACTTATGTACGGTTGTTGTCATCGTAATGTCGACACACCACAAGAATTAGGGTCCGTAATTGTGCAATTTACTAAATCAATTGCACAGGCGCCTTCAAGTAGGTTTTTTGTTTCACATTTTGAGTTAATTTTTTAATGGGATTTTTTTTAGACAAGAACAGCAACAAAAACAGCAGCAAGCGGAGTGGTACATAGCAGGTGACAATAAAGTTTGCGTTCATGTGGACAAAAATGGTAACGGTTTGAAATGCTTATGACAACAACAACAGTTTACATCATTTCCTTTGGCCCGTTTAGAATATGCAGAAGCTATTACTCAAGTATATAGTTCGGCACTTATAAAGGTTTTAGTTTTATTTGTTTAAAAATATGTAACCACATTAATGGTTTTTAGGAATACGAAATCTGTACCAGAGATGTAGGGGAAAATTTAATAGAAGATATTCCAGTACGTAGAGCGGCAGGTCCTTTTACAACTGTTAGAAATATATGACCTGAATTGAGCAGAAAAATTTATATGTATTTCAGTACAACAGATGGGGAAGTTGTAATAAAATAATAATCTGATTTTTATCGTTTGTTGAAAAACATTCAGTTCAGAAGTGGGATAATGTGTTCAGCCGGTATATAAATTACTGAATTTTTGTATTGTGTTGCAATTTTGATTTAATTTTGGAATATAAGAATTGTAATAATAAGAATAACGAAAAATATTTTTATCTATACATGGTGTTGAATTAGAGCTTGTTTCAGAATAAAGCAGCAAACTTATAACGCCATTATTTTTGTAATAAATTTTAAATATTTTTATATCGAATTTTTTTAGGCGCAGGTGGCGTAGACATCTAAAAATTTAATATTATTTCTGTACCTTTAATTTAATGATGCAAAATCACTATCAAGATTATTTTAATGCAGAAAAGCATCAAGTCTTTAATATTTTTCCAAGTTGAAACCATCAATAAAACCGAATTATTTTCAAGGATGCAATACCTTAAGGTAAAATGATTTAAAAAGAAGGATTACCAGATAAACTACTTAGCTCTTAAGCAGGTGTAATGGTAAAATTTAAATTTGTATTCTATGTAAGTGGAGTGTGCTACCTGAATTCTGAAAGGAATAAAAATTGGGTTTTCCAAATTATCTTCCAAGAAGGGCGACGTAATCTTGAAAGCATTTAGTTTTAAAATTTTATGAGAATGAAAAATTTGAGATTTCAGTTAGAAAAATTATTACTTGAGATTATATATTTATATTATGTGTATAGATATTTTTTATGTATCTATTTATTACAAAAAAGTACCGCCGATAATTTACACCGATAAAATGTAATTATTATTACAAATGTAATAAATTAATATTGGGAATAAATTTTTGTTAATAAACATTATACAGAAATGTTTAATATTTAAGAAAAACTTATCCGAATCGTTAAGAACCGTAAAGTTAGGTTTACACCAGGATGGTTTTTACCTAAAATTTTAATGATCCGAAAAGTAACATTTTGAGTTAGTAAACATAGGTGTAAGTATGTTTTGATATTTTTAGGTTTTCATTGTATATTATAATAAATTATTCAAGAGATATTCAAAATTTTATTTTGATAATCCTTGGTAAGGTATTTATGCATCCCTCTTTGTATTCAAATAGATCATAATTCTATTCCCCCTATTTCAGATCCAGTGTGTTTTCCATTTGAAAAGTTGCAAAATTGCACGTGTGATCGAACAACCGGTAAGTTTTGGTTTTCTTTTAGTTTTTCAAACTTTCCGATGATAATTTTCGCGTTTTTATTTAATTTATTTTATTTAATAATTTTCCTTCAGTTTTTTACTCTTTATGGCACGGTGCATCATCAACTGGAAATGACTTGCTGAATTTCAGGCATTTCTATCTCATTAAGTTGGTATAAATTTCAATTTTTGTAATTTTTATCCTGAAATTTTTTGCATCAAAAGGAATACGTAAATTTATATAATCCATAATTTTAAAACATGAAGTAACTTAGTTGAATTTATGTAATTTTACCGTCGATCATAATCTTAACATTATTGCACTCTATTGGAATGGTTTTATCCTTATGTATTTAAATTTTACGTCTTACGTTCATTGTGACCAAGCACTTATTTATTTTGAAAATGTTTAAATAAATGCCCGAAACGTTGGACAATATAACAGTCCACTTTTGGACTGGCACTTTTTTCGCTTTGAAGCTCTGTCAACGCATTTGAAAGTTCGAGTTGGGTTTTTTTTCACGCTTTATCTATTCTCATTGCAAGTGCGGAACAGCTCCAAATAGAGTTATCAGAATATGTTCGACGGAGCTACAAAGCGAAAAAGGCGCCAGCCGAACACGGCCTATGATGGTTGCAAGTCATTTTCCGAGATTTATGGCATATATACACGGCGGTATTTCAAAACGATCATACGTTTTGCATAAAAACTTCAACGGACCACATAAATGGTATAATTGAACCCGTCATTTCGAAAAGGAGACAAGTCCACTAATTAAAACTTGCATTTCGTTTCACTTCAAAGGGGCATTAGTCCGGGACTCGTGCCATTTTCAAACTGACTTTAATTTTCGTTTACCTTTTAAGTCGACTTGTGGTATATGACGGGGCGGAGGTAAATGTGCCACCAGTAATGTTATTCTACCTGCTACGAATTTAGGATATTAAAAGTACACAGGTATTTGTGCCACCGGAGAAAACGGCATCTACCTGATGCATCTCCTACATGTAACATCGATTATTTTTTGATGTTACACGATTTTTTGGGGGTGAAACGTAATAGTTTACTGCCCCATACCGCAACTATACTTTTTAATGCTATTACGAGGGTCTCTCACATCCCGGTTTCATTTATCCCGGTTTTCTTGATGTGTGGCGCCTTCTCGTATGTTTAGCCTAGTAACCAGAGTCAAAACCGCCCTGGAGGGGTGCAACGCGGAGCGGAGCGCAGCGGCGCCCCGTAAGGGTAGGTTTTGACGATGGATTACCCTCCTTATCGAATGCACACCCCAAAATTCGAAGGCAAATAAAATTTAATTTTTTCACTGTTAGTGGCACAAATACCTGTGTTTATTTAAAGAACCCTTTTGCTCGGTGGCACATTTACCGGTACCCTTTTCTGGTCAGGTACATTTGGTGGCACATTTACCTACGCCCATATGACGATGTGCCCTTTTCACAGGGAATATGTAAAACGCATCAATAAATAAAATGGCGCCAAAAAACGATTTTGGAAAAAAGTGTGACTCGTGCCGTTTTCGAAATGACGGTTTCAATTATCAAATATGTTGTTTTTCTCGAGTTGTAAAATCTTGTATTTTAGTAAATTTAAAATATATGCGCGCGAAATCATTGTTTTGTTGAAGAGGGAGAGCATGAAGTTTTGTTTTGTTGTAATAATGGGGTGGGGGGAGTTCCCCACTCTTGTTACCCGCTACACATCGGACAACCACGACAACTGCAGTCACGTTTGTAACGAACATCGAGTAGTTCCGCACGTTTTACACGTGGTAAGTTGTTTTGTTGTGATTTCTCCCTCACCACCTGTGGTGGGAGAACTACCTACATAAAATTTTGTTTATTTAGATTATTGGGCCGGTCCTGACGGTACTGCAATGCCAGGTCAACCCGTGATAGAGGTGGAGCAAGCCCCTAACCCCTATCCATTTCCAAAAATAAGTTTAATATACTGGACCCGCATGCGGGTCGTATCAGATATTAAGCTGATAAGAACAGATACTACACTTTGATCTTAGCCATAGGCCGAGAAGCGATGCTAAATCCAACTCCCGGTGGGGTTTATATTCACTATTCGCGAAAATTTCACTTGCCACATGCGTCGGGAGCTCGCTCTAGCGGTTCGAAAATGTTTGACGAGCAAATCGTTACGTGATGACGTGATATTCAAACTTTGTTCAAATATTTGAAGCCAGAAATGGTGTTTTTCTTTTTAAATTTCACCAAGAACATGTATTGTTTTTAGTTAAATTGAAAAAGAAAATGTTATGTTTTTTCGCTTCAGTAGGTACTCCATTATAATATTCGGAGTATTGTGTAATAAAATATCCCGATGTTTTGAAAGCTAAAGTTGTTTTATTGTTATATTATGGAAATATATTCGATTTAGTCGTTTCTGAGGGCCTTTATGAAATTTAAAAAACTATTAAATAATATACCAAAATTTCAAAATACTAGAAATAAAATAAAATCTTTTTCTAATAAATAATTTGGGTCAAAAAAATAGTGCTATTTGTAAGAATTTAAGGTGAACATAGTAATATATCCCCATATAGTAATGTAAGTAATATATTCCAATAGAAATGGTATGGAAATTTTATAAAAACCGTTACATTAAAATTTTAATAGAACGTCAATAAACATCTGTTCCTGGATCACAATCTAAAACTCCCACTTTGGCGTTAAAAGTGTTGCCTATGCACAAACAAGGAAATGTATTTAAATTATTATTTTTGACCAGATTAAAAATTCCCATAAGTAATATTGCTTTAGAAATTTAATGAGAATTAAGTCAAACGTATTATTTACCTAAATTAAGAACCTAAACAAAATGATTACAAAATTCTTTAATGTAAATTATACTGATTTCCTATTTCGAGTAACTGTGTGAGGTTCTGGAAAAAATAGTACAACTTCACTACTTATGATATTTAGTTTTAATATCATTGGTTATATATTTTATTATACTATGTCAAGATTCGCAACCCATTCCTTCCTTTACTATCAAACTATTTCTTGTGGCGTACTGCCACCTACAAATTTTGTGGCTAAAATAGAAACCATTGATTTAAAAATAAAATTATTGTAATGTATCTTATCGAGGTAAATCTGGGTTAACCCCTACAAATGTGGTCAACGTTGTTGGATTTTTAAAACCTTTATTATACCATTTACACCTATATTTTATTATTATAGTACCCGCACCGTTTACCTACCTAACAAAAGTTAGCTACCTGTTATAGGGAACTGGTGCTACCCGAACTGCACCACGGCTTATCAGGGGTCATTTCTTGTACCCAGGTAAATGTAATCCCTTGACCGAACTGCACCACGGTCAAATGTCGTTCCGTAATCGCTTTACCGAATTGCACCACGAGCAAACCGAGCAGGTATCACAAGCAAACAGATAATATAAAGAAATAAATACACAAATATCTAAATTCTTTGCAATTTAAATTTCGAGTTTAATATATTAATTCATATTATATTATACAGGGTCGGAGCAGGTATTAATAAAATAATAACCCAAAACAGTGAAAAAATTAAATTTTTTTTGCCTTCGAATTTTGGGGTGTGCATTCGATAAGGAGGGTAATCCATCGTCAAAACCTACTCTTCCGGGGCGCCCCTCCGCTCCGCTCCGGGTTGCACCCCTCCAGAGCGGTTTTGACTCTGGTTACTAGGCTAAACATACGAGAAGCGCCACCGATCAAGAAAACCGGGATAAATGCAACCGGGATGTGAGAGACCCTCGAAATAGCATTAAAAAGTATAGTCGCGGTATGCGGCAGTTATCTATTACGTTTAACCCCCAAAAAATCGCGTAAAAACAAAAAATAATCGATGTTACATGTAGGAGGCATCAGGTTAAACTCCAGCATTGTGCTTTAACTTTTAACAATAAAACCACCTTACCTAAAATATTACAATAGAGGTGGTGCAATTCGGACGACCGACCCTTGGTGAGGTGTTTACCTGAAATTACGGTGGTGCAATTCGGGTAGGAGATTTGTGAACTAATCTTTTCGTGGTGCAATTCGGGTGCACCGAGGGAACTTGGGGTCAGTGGCGGTGATATGAATAAGCGAATGTAAGCAATGCTTAGGGGCCCGGGACCATAAGGGGCCCTACTGTCCATAAGTAGGTACCCTTAGAAAAGAAATAGACAATAACTATACTTTAATTACGGAAAGTACAAAAATTAAAGATTTTGTATGCAAGTAAAAAACTTACGAATGATAAGGAGTAAATGAAAATGTTTTGTTATATTTTATCAAAAAACAAGGTGGAACTCGCTTTAGCGGCAGTTCTTAGGCTTCTATACAGCTACCTTTCTGGTGTAGAAAGTTGTTATTATCTGGTTATTTTTGATCACCATATAATGTAACATCACATAATCAGATAATCTGCACCAATTAAATTTTTTGCGATTGGTAATTATCATTTACTATATAAGTAATAACAATCAAACTTTTCCATTCTATTAGAAATTTTACTTCTCTGTAATGTATGGTCCTTTTTGTGAGGTGGACCAATCCTCTCTATTCTCTTTTATTTATAACTTAACTTCTCTAACCACATCAATAAAAAATTATTTTTTCACATCAAAGTAAAACAAGTAGTTTATATAGGGAGACCTCTTCGAAAATATCTTTAACTTAGTAAATTTCTTTCGAACATTTGCGTATTTATAAATTGCATTAGCGAATCGAAGCAACGGATTAACAGATTAACGCAATACTATATAGACGAAGTATTTAAAATATAACAACGTATCAGTTGATCAACGTTATGATTGGCTCTGAAACATGCGGACGAACACGAAGCCAGACCATAAGGCTTCTTTCTATACCTTGTATAGAAGCCTAAAAGTGGCGCACTGGCTACCCAGTTCTTAGACCTCTATACACACAGAGTATTTCCAACACGATTTGAAACGCTCTGTATGATTTTGAATTATGCGGACGGACGGACGGACAGACGGACACGGAGCCAGATCATAAGGCTTCTTGCTATACTTTGTATAGAAGCCTAAAATTCGTTGTTAGTTTATGCTGCCTTTTAAAATTTGTCAGTAAATTTTATGAAACTACCATGTGTTTACACTTTGTTGGGTAAATATCTGCCAAACAAAAAGCATTCTAAAGTGATCCCTTCATATTATTTATTACTTCCTCAAATAAACATATTTTTATACCCTTAACTAACATTTTCGACAATTCTTCAATAAAGTAATATATGGAGGTAACACTTTGTAAGTGGTGATGCTGACAGATCATTTTCTTGTTTTATGTTGATATTGTGCCGACAACAGATTTTTTTAACATTTTATTTTTATTATCGTTGACGCAGTACTGAGTTGACAATTTCAGCACTAGAAGGTACTAAATAAAATAAAGAGGAGATTCATTCGACAAATTACTTTAGTGGAACGTTGTCGTGTTGTTCTCAGTTGTTTTCTATTTAATGATTGTATGCAATTCAGCAATTGAAATTTCGATAGGTTAGGTAATTTTAAAAACTTCAGACGAAAATGAACTGTGAAAACAAACCAAAAAGCGGTGCTTTAAAAAGGAAATTACAGAAGGAAAAAGAAGTAAGAAGAGAAAAACTGCCAAAGCTAGATAATTATTTCAAGAAGAAACCAATTGGAAATATTGTCGCGACTGTTACTGATGTAACTGAAGTACATTCTTTAACAGTTTGCAAGCCATCAACTTCAAAATCAACTGAAAATGAAATAATTGAATCATCTTCAATTTTAAAACAAAACTCTCCACTAGAAGAAACATTTTCGACAGATTTAGGGAATTTTTTGAGTAAACAGTTAAATGATGAACTAAGACGAGTTATAATAAGTTCGCAGCCGTGTAGACCCCAATGCAAATTTCCTAGAGATCCAAAACAAGGGCATAGAAGATTCTCTGAAACATATTGTAATACTCAAACCAAATATGGAACAGTACCTCGTCTTTGGTTATGCTATTCTAAAATAATAGATGCGGCTTACTGTGAACCATGCTGGCTGTTTTCGAGCAGAAAAACTGAGTGGTGTACTGGTTTGCGCAAATGGCAAAATTTAAGCTTAAAAATTCAAAGACATTCAGGAACAAATTATCATATACAATCGTGCAAGATATACAACTTGTGGAAAAAGAATTTTACAATTGATGCCGAAACGGAAAAACTGATTCGATATGAAACTTCATTTTGGATGCAGGTATTAGATCGTTTGTTCAACATTGTCCTGACATTAGCGAAGGGCTCTTTAGCCTTCAGAGGACATCGAGAAGGTACCTATTTCGCATAATGACGAGTATAACGGACATTTTTTGGAACAAGTAAATCTATTGGCGAAATATGATAATATTATGAAACAAGTTGTTGAAATGCCCAAAGGTTTGTCATTCACATTAATTCGTTTTCTTTTTTAATAATAAACGTTTTTTAAATTTAGGTAGTATTAGATATTTGGGCAAAGGAATTCAAAATGAACTGATACACTGTTTAGCAACAAAATTAGAAGATACTTTAGTATCGGAAATCGATAAAGCCGCTTTCTTCTCGTTAATAATGGACACAACCCAGGGATATTACAAAAATTGACCAACTCAGCCTTGTTATCAGATACGTTAAAGTGAAAACTGTGGAGGATGAGGAGGGGACTGAACGGAAACGGACTGTTGAAATTGTAGAAACTTTTTTAGGATTCTATGAAGTGAAGGATCATTCGGCGGAGGGTATGGTAAAAACTGTAATTAATATACTAAAAGAAAAAAATATCGACATCAAAAAGTGTTATGGTCAAGGGTATGATGGCGCCAGTGTAATGAGTGGGATATATAACAGTGTACAACAAAAAATTAAAAATATTCAGCCAAATGCAGAGTACGTTCATTGTGCTGCTCACAATCTTAATCTAGTGGTACTTGATGCTGTGAATGGTTGCAAATCAATTGAAGCATATTTTACTGTTTTGCAAAATTTATATTCTTTCTTTGGCAATAGCATTAATCGTTGGGATGTATTAGGGACTTTTACTAGTGAATCAGACATAGTATTGAAAAAATTGAACCCAACACGTTGGGCAGGACGATTGACATCTGTTACTGCTGTAAAATTGCGTTATATCGATATTCTCAAATCACTCACAGAAATCATCCTCAAAAGCACCAACAAAGATGAAATTGCCCAAGCCAAAAACTTGAGAAAAAACATGGAAACTTTTCCTTTTGTATTACAATGTTTGCTGATGTATAAAATATTAACAGAAATAAATTTATCATCAAAAATTTTGCAAAAAAAGCACTTAGACCTTGCTGAAGCAGCAAACTCATTATCTCGTACTAAAACAAATTTAGAAAATATTAGATCGTCGTACGAAAATTTTATTCGCGAAGGAAAAGATTTTGCAAGAAAATGGGGAGTCGAACCTATTTTCCCCATAAAACGGCAATCAAAAGTTAAAAAACATTTTGATGAATTAGCTTCTGATTGCCGTTTTCAAAATCCAGATGATTCATTTAAAATTAATGTGTTTTATTTTACATTAGACATTGTAATACAACGGCTTGAGAATCGATTTCAGAGTTTCAGAAAATTAAAAGACAATTTTGAATTCTTAGAACCTAGAATAATTTTAAAGATTAAAGAAGCTGAAGCAGTTCAATGTTGTGATTTGCTTTAAAAAAAATATTGTAATGTTCTCAATAACAATCTCGCCATTCAGTTCATTAATGTTGTTTCTATAATTAAAACCGATTTAAATGAAGACATGAGTGTTAAGGATGTTTTAAATTTGTTGCTACAGAAGTATAGCGTTCTCGAAAGCAATTTTGGTGAGGTTATTACCGCATTACTTTTGTTTTTAACTCTACCTGTAACAGTTGCCACAGCAGAGAGATCTTTTAGCAAATTAAAAATAATCAAGAATTATTTGAGAAATAGCACAAGTCAAAATAGACTACGTGATCTCTCTGTTTTGGCAATTGAGCAAAAGGCAGCGTCTGCTATGGACATTCAAGATCTTGTTAAACAGTTTGCTACTAGTAAATCCCGAAAAAGAGATTTTTAAATATACGCAATTCAAAATTTATACTTTGTTTTTTTAGGGGCCCGTTTTGTATATTTGCTTACGGGCCCTGACTACTCTTGCACCGCCACTGCTTGAGGTAAGATGACGATGATAAAGAAAAAATTGATTTGTATAACAGTTTACATTATTTAAAGGACACCAATTTGACAATATGTTCGTCAACCATCTTATCAACTATTTGAGGAGTAATATAGTTAAATAAAAACAAATAGGATGAAAAAAAATTAAAACTGAATGACTGCAAATTCGTCATCTTACCCAAGTTATGGGTAACATGACGAACCTATTTGGGTAAGACGGCGAATGAGTTTTTAAATCAATTAAAGAACATAGCTACCTACTTTTTATAGGCTTCTATACAAAGTATAACAAGAAGCCTTATGATCTGGCTTCGTGTCCGTCCGTCTGTCTGTCCGCATAATTCAAAATCATACAGAGCGTTTCAAATAGTGTTGGAAATACTCTGTGTGTATAGAGGTCTAAGAACTGGGTAGCCAGTGCGCTACTTTTAGGCTTCTATTTAAGATACGAATTAGTCCCTGCACTTGCGGTGTTATACCCAAATGATGGAGATCCAGATTTGCCCAACAACACGATATGGTACCAGCAAGAGAGAACTCCATCCCACTTCGCAGTAATCGTTTGTTTTAGGCTTCTATACAAAGTATAGCAAGAAACCTTATGATCTGGCTCCGTGTCTGTCCGTCCGTCCGTCCGCATAATTCAAATCTAATTTATATATTAAGATAGGTTACAAAAATATTCTGTGCTTTAAGATTGTAATTTTCAACCTACATAGTAGATTTGATCCGATGATCTGACCGACCAAGGTATCAACGGATCAACGGATTAAGTTATCAGATCACGGATCAACGGATTAAGTTATATCAAAGTAACGGATAAAATTTATTGTCATATTTTATAGCAAGAAGCCTTACGATCTGGCTCCGTATTTACAGTTGTCACGCCATTCGTTTTTCACCTTTTCCCTTGCATCGAAAGATTTTCTTTTGATATTGCGTATCGGCGTCTTTCTGATGTGCTTGAACACTTGGTCTGAAGTGTTTCCACTTCCGAAGAAATTGAAAATTGCTGGTGAAGTGGAGATATTGGATTCTGCGCAGTCGATTTTGCTTCTCTTGGTGTTCACCAGAAAAGGGTCTACCAAATCCTCTTCTAAACGACGTTTTACTCTTAAGAAGGTTGACATTACGATGGTATAATTGAAAATTGTATGAAATGATAAAATTGTAGCGAAAATATTTGATGATCATTTCATTAATGTTCCGACCTATATAGATATTGCCGTTGATATGTTGATACGTTGATCCAATGATACGTTGATCCATTGATCCATTGATACGTTAATACATTAATTTATTAAATTGTGGGTGATGGAAATATTGGACAGTGGCTTGATTGAAAGCAGTTAGTAGATGATGAATTTAGTAGATTATAGAATATATCGTCTGCTTACTGGTAAAACCAGGTAACTGACATAACCATAGTTTTGAGATAATAGCGTTTGAAAGTTTGACGTTTAATAACTAAGCAGTATTAATATGTATTGTGTTGTAATTTATTTCTAAGAAGGATTATAGTTTTAGCAATGTCATAATACTTTAAATTAATGTGTAAGTCTCCTTGCCCCCTTGCGGGGGTCAAGGGGGCGGAGCCCCTTTGCGAGGCGCGGAGCGCCGAGTTTTTCATACGGCATAACTTTCGAACGGGGGGAGGTATCAATTAACTTGTTTTACCAGTAGAAAGAACGCAAAAAACTTAACATGCCGATATATTTAACTCAGTTTCGAAAATTTTGCAGTTACTTGGTTTTACCAGTAAGCAGACGATATGTGTTAAGTGTTTCCCTCTGGGGTTAGTGATGCTTTCTCTGAATGTTATAGATATTTTTTATTGTTAATAATATCTAATCTAATTATGGTAATACTACAAACAATTCCACTCTCCAATATAAGACACTTCCAAACGTTGTTTAATAACATATATTTTCGTAATATACACAATGATGATTACAAATATGACGGTACAAAATTAACTTGTTCAATGCTGGTTTAACAAATATAAAATATGACGCTTGCAATGGCGTCGTTGAACTTGGTTGAACTACAACTAGTCGAATACAACACAATAATGCATTTCGGTGCAAGTCACATGACCTGTAAATTAAATAGAAAATGCAGTTGCAGAGTATGCAACCCAATTTACATAACGCATACAAAGTGAAATAAAATATTAAAACACGTATATGAAATGTCGTGGAACAATATGAGACCCTAATAATATACAAAACAAGGTGGAACTCGCTTTAGCGGCAGTTCTCAGGCTTCTATACAGCTACCTTTCTGGTGTGGAAAGTTGTTATTATCTGGTTATTTTTGGTCGCCATATATTGTTACATCACATAATCAGATAATCTGCACTAATTATTATTTATTATTTTATTTTAACCACAGCAGTGGTTTGATGTAGATATTGAAGTTAAGTTGTAAATAAAAGAGAAGGAAGAGGATGGATCACCTCAAAAAATGGATCGGACATTACAGAAAAGTGAAGTTACGAATGGAATGGAAAAGTTTGATTATTATTACTTATGTAGTAATTGATAAATACCAACCGCAAAAATTTAATTAGTGCAGATTATCTGATTATGTGATGTTACATTATATGGCGACCAAAAATAATCAGATAATAACAACTTTCCACACCAGAAAGGTAGCTGTATAGAAGCCTAAGAACTGCCGCTAAAGCGAGTTCCACCTTGTTTATTGTCGATACAAATTGTAAGATTTACTAAACTAATAAGAGTAATAAGTAATTAAAAAAAACATTTTCAAAGATCAAAAAATAAAATAAGATTAAGTTTTTAACAAATATCGCAAATAAACATTTTGTTTCCATTGTAATTTGAGCATGCTTCATGCCACCACAGATTGCAGCTCATACACTTAATCCAGTCTTCGGTAGGTGGTTCTTCATATACTTCGTCACATGCAAGACACAAAAAAATGTTTAATTATCATTGCCTTAGTAAGATGACGAATTCGCCGTCTTGCCCCAGCCAACTTACCCCAATAGGTTAGGAAAATGCTTTTGACCTCAATCAAAAAAACTAAAAAGAGCCCAAAGAAAATAATTGTCACAAAAGAAGTGGCGTATATTCTATTAACTACCAACAGATTTTTTTATTTGCATTACTTACTTCGTAATTCCTTATTTAACACACGCACAAAATTATATCACCATAATATGCAAAAACAAAAACACATGTTTCTACAGGAAACGATTTCATCGACTAGTGAATCCTATAGATGGCAGCACTCTAAAGTTTTGATTTAAATTTGCCCTCGGGTTAGAAACATCAGTTCGTCATCTTACCCCAGGTTGCCCTACATTTAAAATTGAAAAATTTAGAAACAATTTTTATTTTGTTATCCACTTACAGAAAAAATATTTTGATATAAAAGGAACCCTTAATTATTATTCCAGCAAAAAATAATATTTAGGATATTCTATGAAATAATATTATGTATGTAAACAAGTTTTTCATTTATTCAATTAATTATATTGGGGGCAGTTCCGAAGAAAGGTTTTTAGGGGGCAGGGGGGTGGGGTAATAAAATTCGTCATAAACTCGTGGGTTTTTTTAAGTAATGTCTGAGGGTAATTATCTATATTTATACAAAAGCAATATTACTTCTTCTTAAGGTTAGGGTACATGAGCCCCCCCTCGCATTTTTAAAAGTGATGTTATTTCTTCTTTTAGTACCTTATCTGTTTTGTACATTGGCGACCCTTATTTTCAGCATTTCATTAACAAGTAGAAGATCATGGTTGTGCGGACTAAAAGCAGCACTGAAACTTTTTTAGTTGATAACTAACAATAAACCAATAAAAGATGCATTATGAGTAGATATATTTCATAATCTGCAACAATCATAATTTGTTTTCAATTTTTCGACAAATCTCCTGAAGGGAAGGCGAGGTTTATTAAAGATATGGCATAATAATGCATCATAACTTCGAAACGAAATTAAATATGTAAGAAAATTAAGGACTAAAAATTATCGCTGTGAAATTTCCCACTTTGTTTGTTCTATGTATGAGTTTTTCTCTCAAATTTACGGTTGAGAAGTTGAGATAGACCTGCAATAAAAATATACAAGGTGTTTCTAAATTTTTCTGCCTTATTCTGCTGAAGAAAAGTTGCTGTAAACATCTGTCCGGAAATGCTTCGTTAGTAAAATATGGGCAGTTTATTCTGACAATGTTTTACGACGATCATAGCACCCTTATTTATAAACCAATCGTCAATTGTTTTAACAGATTCAAAAACGTACAACGTTACAATGAACTATTATTGCATAATACGATTTTTGTATAAATTTAACAACAGGTCATTTAGATCAGCGCTCCGCAACCGGTGTGCCGCGGCACACTGGTGTGCCGTGAGCCGATACAAGTGTGCCGGGGTCAAATAAGACAATATTTGCTTTCTTGTTTTTTTTTGTTATTTTGGTTGGCAAATTTTTGAAAAAATTTACTTTTAGATTACCTTAGTAATTTATAATACAAAAATTTATGTACGGTGAGTAAGTGAACCCTTGTTTTAAATAACAAAGAACAATTGTTGAAGAATCTGATGAAGAATCTAATTTTTTCCAACTTTAATGTAATAGTTCTTCATTTTTTTTAAATTTTATATTCAAAATTCTTTTTTGATGTGCCGCGGAATTCTAGGAAGAACTTTGGTGTGTCGTAGGTGAGAAAAAGTTGCGGAGCGCTGATTTAGATGATCATTATATCATTAATCATTACCAAAAATCCTCATGTGAACTTGTAAAATAATAACATTTAAAAATGAAAAACTTGTCATAGATTTACTGTTGAAATTATGTAATAATCTAATTAAAAAATAATTTTCAAATGACTTTTTCGGGATTTCCGCTATTAAAATTAGAAATTTCCCCGACTTTTTCATATTTAAAAAATTAAAATTAAAAAAAAAAGAAATTTTAATGTGAAAAATAAAATTTCAAAACTGATATTAATTATTTCCCAGAATTTGCGTTAAAAATGAGAATCCTCGACTTTCTTTAATCAAATTTTAGAAATTTTAAATTTCCTGATTCTTCCTGGTATGGATGTGGGAACCTGATATAATTAATTAATAAAATTTATATTTGTTCGGAAAGTCATGTCGATGGCAAAATAAGATTTTTGATGTACTTTGAGATTCAAAAACCGGGAATAGAGGTAAAAACGATTAGCATTAATTTTATTAAAAATCACAATGGGAGGGGGGCCTTCCAAAATTGTTCTAAACAATTATTAAATTTTGATTAAAAACCTTTGAAGCTCAATCGACCGGAATGGAATAGAAGTTCAAACATATGATACTAATTTCATTAAAAAATTCGTGATGGGGGGGGGGGGCGACGAGATGTATCTCGTAATACTGATAGTTTTTAGTTTGATTACTGTTCAAACATTAAAAAAAAATAAGTTCACTAAAATTACTATCTTCCTCCATTTACCGCTAGCAAAAGAAAAAGTTGTTGATTTTATTATTTAGTATAATGTTTTCTATACAATGGCGGGGAAGAGGATAGTTGAACCCTCTAATAACAAACTGTTTCCGCTGTTCCGTTTATTTATAAATTATTCTATTTATCTTAGAAAATGCTAATTTGCTCGTGACTTGTTTCAATAGAAGGGCACAAAATATAATTTACATCATAAAAAAATAAATTATCACTCTACTGAATTACTTCCAAAATATTTTAATTCAAAAGAAGCTTATTCGAGAACCCTAAGAATAAACACTAACTTGAACGAAATGCAGACCATAGATGATCAAAAATCCCGAAAAATCAGCCAACTTCTTGCGTTACTTTGAAAGTATTATTACTTTTAATTTTTATGGCCATCCTGATCATCATAAGGTGGGGGGTATGGAATATGGGGGGTATGCGTCAATTCAAAAACAAATTCAAAATTAAAATTGTTTTGAATTGAAAAATTTAATTAAAATTGTTTTGAATTGAAAAATTAAATTAAAATTGTTAGGAACTGTCAATTACTACGACAAAAGCTTACATTCAAATTTTGGAATGATTTGGTTGATTCGTTTAAATGCTATCTTGTTCGTAGACGTACACACATACATCCTTCCATGGGGGGGGGGGACAAATTGGCTAATTAACGTTTCAGGAGGAACCAAATAATTTATCATCGAGCATCTGCAACTCCATTATTTACTCACGAATTTTTGAATATTTCATTTTATTTAGTTTATTTCAGGGTTTTCCAACCAGCGGCCCGCGGGCCGCATGCGGCCCCGAAAGTCAAATACTGCGGCCCATAATGGATAGCAAAATTTACAGTGCTATTTCATATAAAATCTCCAAATTATTTCATCCTAATGAATTTATTGCATCTCTTTCCCGCGCCTATAAACGCTTAACCTTAAAATTTTATTCTTTGGCGTTGGATGAAAGTACTGACGTTACAGACGCGGCTCAAGTTGCTATTTTTGTTCGGGGAATTGATTTCAATTATAATATTATTGAAGAAATGGCCGCTTTGGTCCCTTTAAAAGACACCACTACTTCTCTGGATTTGTACGAAGCAGTGAAAGCCACTTTAACAAGATTTTCTTTTAAAATGGACAAGATGTCGGGTATGGCTATTGACGGCGCGCCTGCGATGGTTGGTAAACGAGAGGGACTTGTAAAATTAATAGAAAACGAAGTAGTTGCGACCGGAAGCTCACGTTTTATGAAATATCACTGCATTGTACATCAAGAGAATCTATGCGCGAAGGCATTGAAAATGAATAATGTTATTCAAGTCGTCATTAAATGTGTTAATTTTATAAAATCAAGAGGATTGAATCATAGACAATTTCAAGAATTCCTTAGTAATATGGATGCTGCCCATGGAGATATCGTTTATTTTTGTGAAGTAAGGTGGCTTAGTCGTGGTAAAATGCTAAAACGATTTTATGACTTGCGAGACGAAATAAAACTTTTTATGAAAACCAAAGAAAAATGTGTGCCTGAGCTTGAAGATGAAGACTGGCTTACCGATTTAGCATTCCTAGTTGATGTGACAGCACATTTAAATGATCTAAATATGCGTCTTCAAGGAAAAAGCCAACTCATCAATGATATGTATCAAACCGTAACAGCGTTTGAAATTAAACTTAAATTATGGCAATCTCAAATTACGGCAAATAATTTTACGCATTTCGAAACATTAGCTAAATATGGTCCCACAAATAACGAGAAATATGCAACTTTGCTTTCTGTTTTGATACAGGAGTTTGAAAACAGGTTTCAAGACTTTCGGAAAAGTAAACTAAACTTCAGTGTTTTTTCTACTCCATATTCAGTGGACATAAATTCACTTGCCGCAAATTTGCAAATGGAATGCTTAAAATTGCAGTCAGACATACAACTTAAAGAAAATTTTTTTGCAGTTTCTTTACTGGATTTTTATAAGGACTATCTTCCTAGGGAAAAATATACCTATCTTCATGATCACGCCTTATTTATGACGTCACTTTTTGGAAGCACATACATTTGTGAACAATTATTCTCCAGGATGAAGCACACCAAGAATAAAACAAGAAACAAAATGTCAGACGACCATCTTGAAAACTCACTTATATAGATGCATTAGTTTTACAAAAGCAAGCCCAAAAGTCTCACTAAGTTTGCATTGTTTTTTTCTTCATTTTAAAATAAAGAACTTATATTATAATCTTTGACTATTTTATTGTGTAGGATAAAAAAATATGCGGCCCCAGAATTTTTCTTTTTTTGGTAATGTGGCCCACAGATACCAAAAGGTTGGATAACCCTGGTTTATTTCGAATCTAGATTTGCATTCATAAAAAAATTTGTAGCTTTTCATTGTAGCAGAATATCTCCTATAGAATTGATCTTGCAGTTAACAACCTAGTCGAGGCAAATGTTAGACACTTAAAGCTGAACTTGTTTGTTTAAATCTACGAATCCACCCACAACTTAGGCACTACCAAAAGGAACAATTGCAAAATTAATCGCGTTTCGGTGGACCACCCTGTATATTTAATTTATACAACTATACTGGAAAATGGGAAATACTATGGTTAAGGGGCACGACAATGCTATATAGAAATGTGGAGAAAAAAAATTAAATTTAAAAATACTTAATGTGAAAGAACTGTTGTGGAACATACAAAAAGAATGAAGCGAGGGTAGGAATCAGAAAAACAATAAAACAAACAAGTGTGATAGAATAACCCGAAGTCAGTAAAATTATCATCGACGAAAACGGTATTCTCCCATTGGGTAAAATTCCTAAGCCGACTCTGTATGTATTTGAAATAGTTGTTTGGTGGGGCCGGTGATTTTAGTTTTGTACGGTTGGTGTCATCGCCCTGAACTAGAATTGCATGTTGGCCGTTTGTCTTGCGTTATTAACGTTGATTAACTTTAAACAGTGTTAAAAAACTATAATAACTATTGTAGCATCAATTAAAACGCATTGGGTGTGATCAGAAATTATACTTGACTTAGTTCGTGAAGGTGGCCATTACTCGATGGTGTTTTTGATCAATTGTTTCGAATGGCATTTTGTTGCAAGTTGAGAACAAGTTGGTGGTGCATCGTAATGTATCAACAGTTGGTTTTGTGATTTTTTTGTTTTTCAATCTTGTGTTTACGTTTGTGCACATCGTGGTTTTTTGGTGGTTAATATGGCGTTATCGATAAAATTAATGAACGGATGGATAGTGCCACATGGATTTCAAAGAAATAATTTGCTGTTTCACTTCGATTGGCAAGAAATGGGTTAGAAGAAGACGGGAGCGTTTTCAACCACATGGATTGTATAAGGTTAGTGTAGATTACAAATTGTAGTAATTTTTAGTTGGTATTTTTGAAGTAAATTGTAAATTCTAACGGCTAAAATGGCCGCTACCCGCAATCGCGCGCTTTATATGTATGAGCTCATGAGCAATGGCCGTCGATATTTTTACGATTATTGGAAAAAATTTCATGTAATTTGCTCTTTCCATGCTAATAACACATGCACCTATTGTTGACAAAGTATATTATATTAAAGAAAATCATTTTTTATATAAGAATCGGTTTTCCTCTTTCATTGGTATGCATGAAGGCCATAAATACTTGGTAATGGGGCTATTGAAAAAAATCTATCGAATTGTTAGATAGTAGTCTTCATTTGAACTATCGATAGTAAATTAGTCTATCGAATACTGTTCTAGTTACTAAAAGCTATTGAATGAATTTTTAGGTACTAAAACTATTCGAATAACCTTTTCGTTCTAAAACTATTGAATGAATATTTAGTTACTAAAACTTATCGAATGAAATTTTAGGTACTAAAACTTATCGAATGAAATTTTAGATACTAAAACTTATCGAATGACATTTTAGGTACTAAAACTTATCGAATGAATTTTTAGGTACTTGTAACAACTCTGCGTAGCGTTATTGTAAATTTAATCCCACCTCTGTCAACATGTAACAGCTACGGGAGTAGCGTTTTAATTGAAGTTTAACCCTTTCAATGTCAACATGTAACAAAACTGAACCCCGTTTTGAATTAAAGGGTTTGATTCGGTCCTTTAGTACGATTGTATTACTGTTGTTGATAGCTGCCACCACTCAATTCTTTTGGATTTCACGGGTGTGACCACCTTGTGAGTAAAGCCCGGAGGATAGAATTAAGAAAACCTCTAAATTGACTACCTTCCAACTTCACTGGACCTTGTTGTTTGATGTTTAGGTAACGTGCCTCTACTATTGTTTTGGAAGACGTAGGGAAACCCAGAGAAATAACTTACACAAACTAATTAAAGTCGATCGCTGGAGTAACGACCAATTAAAGATTTAACTTGGTATAATTTCATATATTGAACAACTAATTAAACCTTTTATAAGATTTATACAAAGGATTACAATTATATCAAGATCTTACAAGTGAAAGAGATCCACACACATATAATACAAAAGAGAAATTGGTTACAAGTATTAATTTAACTAAAAGTCACAATACCTATTTATTACAAAAAATCCTGTGCTCTACGGGTGGTAAGGTTTGAGATGAATATCCTTATGGTAATCCCAATTGGTTACACTTATAGTTTTAACACAATCGTTTCGTTGACTGATTAAAAGTTAAAGACAAGTAAATTGATTTTAAAATATTGACCTTTGATCACTTTAAGAATTTAGTTATTCACGTTTCTCGAACTGCCGAAGTAATTTAAAAATTATTTTAGAAATTAATTTAAAACATAATTACTAAACTCGTTAAAACAAATGAGGCATTAGATTGGAATCACGCCTTATGAAGAATTTTGAATATTTCTTAAAACTGTTCTTTTTGGCGGTATACTGGCTAATCCCCCATTTCCTCACACGTGTGGGTCTTACTTAGAAAAATGACTTTGTTCCCACCGTTTGCATTGATTTAACTAAGCACCCTCATGGTGCCGTGCCGAGTTTTTTGTAAAACAGGTGTTTGCACCCTACATTTTGAATAAAAGCCAAAACTTTTAATAGTTAGATCAATGTACCGGGTGTTTAAATTTCTTTACCTAAATTATTTTTATAATATTATTCTTTATGCTAATTTATTATGACAAATTACTCATGTCGGAAGTTGTTTATACAAATTTAATATTTGTATCGTAATTATGAATAAAATGAATGGGCGGTTTGTTACATACTAAATTAACTTATCCATTTAACAAATGGTTACAATATAAATAGTTATTTTTTTAAAAACTTTATTAATTGTTTATTAATATTAATTAATGGAGATAGAATCGTTTTAATTAGTATTTAAAAATATTATTTAGTATAAATTTTTGCCTGCCAATCTATTCCTTTGATCATAAATAATCGGGCCAGCTTTAGAAAAAATTTGTTCTACTGAAACCGATGTTGGCAGAATAGAAATAACGTATTTCGAACTAAGTTGATTTAATTCGGCATTGAATATTTGCTATCTTTCCAAAACTGGAATGTATTGAAATCTCGAATTTGCAGTTGCATTTCGATATAACGATCAACCATATTTTTAGCAGTAGAATTTGCATTAGTTGAATAACAACCTATATTTTCGAACCACTTTTCTTCAAAAAGTGCCCAGGGCCTGTATTCTTGAAAATTTTCATACGTGGATCGTTCTTGACGTCATGGCTGCGTGACAAATTTTTTTCACTTATTCAATTTTAGTTTTCAAAATTTTTACAGAAAAATTTATAGAAACATACACTGAAAAAAAATCGTTTGATTCAAAAGGAAGCGTTTTATTTCAAACAGTTTTACGCATTACCTATGGCGAAAAAATAATTACTTTTCAATTAAAACTTTTTTTCTTTTAAAGATTTATCTTTTGAATTAAAACAGTCTAGTTTTATTTCAAACCACAATGGTTTTTACTTTAAACTATTGTTTAGATTTCTCTTAAAATTTTAGTTTTGATTGAAAATTGAATTCGTTCTTCTGTTAACAATTCGTGCTACTTGTAGTAGAGTGCAAACTCGCTTTTATTTTCACTTTTGTGGGCATTTTGAGGTAAATAGTAACAACCTATCCAAAAATGTTCCTCATGCTTCACACATTCAAAATCTACAAGTCGTCCAATGGAAAAGGGCACAATTTCAAAATTTTCATTTACCCCCATGACAACAAACTTCGATACCTCAAATATCTGTGTAAATTTTTTCAATGGATTCTCTGTGGCCCTTCTACCTGAAAAAAATTGTTATAATTTTGCAAATACACGCACGGTTATGGAAGAAATAATTTTGAAACTCGATTTACTCGAAATGAAAACCACAATATTTTAATTATTTTCATGTATTTTGCCGTTTACATTACGCTACTGCCGAAACTTTGTATTTATCAAAAAAATTTATTAAGAATAATTTATAGACCGATTCTTCCAGCTTATCACAATGTAATTTTGATATTTTTTGGACTCTTAATAAGGTCAAAAACAATTTAATTCAACCGAGATGTAAAAATCTCAAAATACATACTGGTATCTGTACGGTGGCATTATCGCTACCTTTTACCTACCCCGCTTCTCCCTGCTCGACAACACATTATTTAAAATCTCATTATTTTATTGTTAATAAATGAATTAAATAAATAATTTAACTTTCAATCAAATTATATGTGCCTGTTTCCTAATTTTGAAAATAAAATATGAAAAAAATGGAAATTTATATAAATCGATTTTCAGCAAAAATTTGCCAAAAAAATAATAAATAGTTTGTAGTATCTGAAAGAATATACTTTGTTTTATAATACACCACATAGATTTTATGCAATTTTATAAAAAAAATAAAAATCTTTTAGGCACTTGAAAGTTGCGAATATTTATATGACTTCTAAAAGTAGCATTTTCGGTGTATTTTTATTAAAATAATTTTGAATAAGCATAAGTTAGAATAATAATAGTTTAGTATGATATTTAGCATTAAACAAATTACTTATATCTTACATTTTTTTGACACCTTAGTTTTAATGTTATTCAGTCTTACATTCTTAGGTCAGAACTGTAGGAATTATTATGTATCGTATGTAAAGTGTACTATTTATTTCTTTTTGCTTTTCAAGTTCTGACGTAAGACTTTAAGACCGAATAACATGCAAAATAAGTTGTGAAAGCTTACGAAAATAATGTAAGATATTATTTGGTTAATACTACATGTCATACTAAAATTTTATTATTTTAACTTATGCCTATTCAAAATTATTTAAAAAAATACACCGAAAATGCTACTTTTAGAAGTCGTATAAATATTCGCAACTTTCAAGTGCCTAAAAGATTTTTATTTTTTTTATAAAAATAATTTTATTGTTATCTACAATTTGTTTTAATTTTCAATATTTTTGGAATTTGTTAATATTGTGTTTCATTTTAGAATGGTTTCTTTGGTTGATTTATCGTTTTTGAATTTTTATTTGTTTTATTATTCCTTTTTGATTAAATTTCATGCTAACTGTCGACCATTGCTTCTGGTTAGCAACAGTACCTCATTTTCGTAATTTCTTCGGTGGCTCCTGATTTTAAGGTAGTCTGGGGGAAAATTATAAATTACGTGGCGCCCATTACAATACCGGCTTCCGCAGCGCTCTTGCGAGCATTTCTCTTTAGCGTCCCCCTGTACTGCACCAATACCAACATCCAACCAGAAGTGTGGTGAAGTTTCTTTTATTAAACGTCCAGAGCTAGTCATAAGGGCAAAGTTTAATTTAATTTATTTTGTTTTTCCATTATCCTTCTTTGTTTTAATTTATCGTTCATTGGTCGATGTTTGCCTTTTTATCGCTCAACAATTGAGCATTACACTGGTATCATCGCTGATAGAATTTTCCAACGTTGCCTTTGGCATTTGGAAGAATTTTCCGTTGTCGCATTTAGCGCCCAATATCTTCGCTAATAGAAATTTTAATCTTTCCATCGTTCTGAAACGTTACAGTGTATTTTTTTCCTGTGTCCCCACTGGGTTAAACCACCAAATGGGGGAGTATATTGTTGTTATTTGATACAACATAAACAAATTAACTATAACTGACGTAAAAATATAACAAATAAATATGTGTTAAAAAATAAAATACTTTTACGCTTGAAATTATTTATTTTAAGTAAGCTTTGATTAACCCTTAATCATTCACACATACGCCTGGCATTAATAAAATAGTTTTAACTATGAAATACAGTTTAAGTAAGTATGAAAACATCATAAATATGTTTTAAAATTTTTTTATTAGTCATACAAAGTTTTTTTTAATTGTATCTCACAGTATACACTGCCCGTTAACGAACAAAAAATTTATTTGGTATGATATGACAAAAAACAGTTTCTTTCGCGAGTCCCAGTCACTATGCATAAACGCACATTGCATTTATCACAAAATACAGTTGTTTGGCCTGTTTGTTTGGCCACCGTCCTTTTGATATCAACCTCGGTAAATGGCCTACACTGTCGTAAATAATGTCATGTGTAGGTCTGGGAACAACTGGAGCTTTAATGTTTTTAATTTCGATTAGGTTCTCATTATTAGATACCTTTCGCTTCTTTACTTTATTACTACAACGTAATAGTGATCTAGCAATATTTGCTCTAAATGTTTTCAATTTATCGTGCTGTTTTTGTCCCATCGATTCCAGATCTCTTCGATAAAGCAACCAAGGATTATTGACAGCAATATCTATTAGTTGGGCAAAAATCCCCAGATACCATCGTTGTGCTAATTGTACAACGCAATTAGCATGTCAGCCAAATCGACGCCACCCATATGGGCATTATATTGTTTAATTATTTGGGGGCATTGAACACCAATTTTTTTCGTGGCCTCTTTATTATATCTTTTTATTTCAAAAACTGGAGCATGTGAAACTGAAGAACTGGCAAGTGTGGCACACTTCGTGTCAGCCCAGTTCACCACAGCAATACTGGCGTCATTGTCCACCTTATAATCAAAAGATCCTCTACCTTTTTTGAGTAAGACTTCATCTTCTAGTATGCATCGTATGGTACCTAAACTGCGTATATTTTCTTCCTGTTTGAGGTACCCAATTAGCTCCAAAGAGGTAAAGAAATTGTCGAAATAGACCTTTGATTCTTGTGGTATATGAATGATTTTTGATAAATAAATAACCACTTTGGCACCTAGTCCAAATGCATCTTCAGTTTCGGTAAATTGTATACCATCAAAAGTGCTAGAGCCGGTATATACCAAGTAGTCATACACTATGCCGGAAACGCCTGCCCTTACAAATAACTTGAATCCCCACGAAAACTGATTTTCGTTTTTCAATTTTGACGCAATTTTCTCTAAATTTGTTAAAAATCGGACGAATTTTGAACAGCCGATCACCGTTTGAATTCAAGCTGTTATCTTGGAAATGAATAAAACGGCGCAATTGTTTGAACCTTCTTATCGGCATTACTGAAGCTATTAGATCATATCTTGTTGTAAAAGCCCAGTAATCTTCGAACTAAGGCATATTTACAATCCCCATAAGCAAGTGGATAGCAATAAAGGCCTTCATTTCAGCAACAGTATGGCGAAAACCGTCGAATTCTCGCTCAAACCGCCGCTTGTCACGTCTGTAGATGAACTGTACTAGACGGCTAGCTCATTGGAATTAAGTGTCAGAGAAGCGTTTCGTAGGTTCGTTATATTGTGGATCGCTTTACTAAAACAACTGGGCCTTGGCGCCAGGCAAAAAAACAAAGATTTCAGAATCAACTTAGTCGCTTTAATTTTTCCTAAATGAAAATAATAAATGAACAAAAAACATATGAGTACACGCTCGTATTAATGAATGAATTAAATATATACAATACACAGACAAAATTCTTGTTACTATTAACAATTAGACATTCAAAATTAATTATAATAGCTTCAGTTGAACAAATCAATTCGAAATCGACGGTGGTAGTTGAGGATCCACGAACCTCGGTACTGGTATCTAAGATCTTTATCGTTAAATCTTTCGCAAGCACACTAAACATCTATTCGCAAAAAATTAAAGAAGAGATACTACTTCTACAAAAAAGCATGCGATAGTTTGTACAAGCTGTTTTTAAAATTATTAAATAATAGCTACTTCTAATTAAAGGATTATAGCTCATTCAAAATTCACACAGTAAGCAATCTTCTCAAAACTACTTACGGTTCCTTTTTGCATCCGTATTACTGATCTTAAAATATCTGGCCACCGGGAGTGCACTGCAAGTGGCGAGTCGGAATCCAACTGTATTCCTCGAAATGGTGAACTAAAAGGTATTGAGAAAAGACACACATGTATGAACTTGAAAGATAAAATATTGTAGCTCAGACAACTGAAATATTTAGTGAACAATAAAAACCTTTCGATACCACCAGTTTGTGTTAATAATCGCAGCGCAGATTTCTCGATTGATAATTGCACATGTGTTTCCAAGGAAAATGGTCTTGAATTTAAAGGTGACGTGAAATTTTCGTCCCTGGTTATCGTCGTTGATTGTGTAAAATAGATACAGGCGAATGGATCGATTACCTCCCTGCGGTTGTCCGGGGTGAAAAATTCATAGACCGGGTAAAATATAATCCCAATATGGCGGAATGGATCTCTTATCAATATCGACTTTGAATATTTGGTCATATAGCTTCAAAAAATAGGTTTGCGCTAAAAAAATCGCACTCGCGTTTTCTCACGATGTGTGTTCTACGCACACTTAAAATCGGATAACTAGAGACTTCGTATTACAAAGACTTGGGTAGATCTAATCAGAGAAGCCTTCATTTGCATCCCCGAGTTTAAAGTGTAGATATTTAAAAAACTTATGCTGAACTCGTTCGACTTGATTGATTTTTATTTGATAATAAGGCGACCAAACACAAGATGCATACTCGATTTGGGAACGGACCAGAGCAAAGTACAATAATTTGACTGCAGTCAAAATTTGTTCGTTGCATCAGTTTGCGATATTAATTAAAATAAAATGCTTAAAATTTGGAAACAATTCCACTACCTCTTCATCTTGGTTAACTTCTTTCCCGAGAATTGGATAGTGCTTATGATTTTCATAAAATGTTCCTAAATAACTTAATTCTATTAGCAGTTTGGATTATTTCCTGATTTAACATAACTCTTAATCTGATTGGGTTTGCTTTCAAACAGATATGCACTGAATGTCGGTAAATTGCCAAATTTTACTAGTTCATCAACTATATGGCACAAATTATGTACTACGTTACTTGTTACATAATGTTTTTCACATAATTCTATACAATCCTCGAGATAATCGTTAAGAATTTCTTTTGCGATATACAGGTAACCCTTGTACGAATCCTAACATCAAATTGGTATAGCACAATACAATTTCAAAAAGTGTTGATACACATCACTTGGCAGAAAATCTTGAAGTATGATGATGCTTATGCAGTGAAAGAAAGTTGCGTACTCTGTATCCTTCCAATCGAGTCCACTAACTTTGCGATGAATTTCTTTTGGCATTTTAAAATTTGTCAGTAGATCACTTATGGCATCTACCTTATTAATTGGCATGGTTTCATGCCGATTGCGAAAACTAGCATCTGTTCGTAATGCTAAATCAAATCGTGGGAATATGTTGTAATGCGATGAGTAAGAATATTCTCCAACGACAGTACAATTTAGACAACCATGTTTCAGATCGCTGCAATAACTTTTAACATTTCCCAATGTGTGGCATGGTAATTCAGTTTGGTGAAGGTAAATAATGCTTTTATCAAAATATGTAGTCGGTTGGCTTTTGAATGTGGTGGAGTGTGGTCGTGATTTTGGGAGTCGGGTTTTGAATCTTGCGAAATGTGGTTGCGCTTTTTGGAGAGAATTTTGGTTTTCTTTTTGGAACGATCCAGCAATGCGAATTAATTTGGAACAGTGTTCTTTCCAAACCCATCTGGGCATATAAATTCGTTGCTGGTGGATGGTGAATTTTTCCCGTACCGTAACGTTTCTTTTTGCTGGATCCTTCGTCCATACTTCTTTTGAAGGATTTTATTCATTCAAATTGGTAAATCATTAGAATCTATCTTTAATTACTCGCACGGATTGCATTCGTCGATAAGCTCAGCAATTTATACGCTAACAACATCTGGAGGTTGCAACAAATTTTAAAATTTTATTAATAATAATAATAATAAAGCAACGTATAAAAATAAGAATAACAATAATAATAAATAAATAAATATACCTTATGAAAACAACAACAATAACAATAAACATACGAGAACAACAACAAAAATGATAGGAAAAACAATAACTGGTTGCGGCAGATACCCTAATATTACCTGACCCCAGTTAGGTGCTCGGTGTAGATGTCACGTGACCATCGGATCGTGTCGCTGCAGAACAGCCTCTTCATTGTGGTCACGTACCTCCTGCTGCCCAGCAGCCTCGCGAACCCGTTCTTTGTATCCCAGGAGCCTAGTGCATCAACTATGAAGGGCTCCACTGTAACTAACCCCCCGTGAATTTCTTGTAGCCTACTGCGGAGTTCTTCATATTTTGTCACCTTCGACTCTCTCGCCCGCATGAACGCTTCTCGCTCGTCGAAGGGGATCGTGACGTCAACGATGTTAATGCGATCCCCCTTCCTCAGGACCAAATCGGGCCGCTGGGTGCTTCCCGGGAGAACGGTCTGGTTCTCTCCCAGTATTTGGAATTTCTTCCCCAGCGCCGCTGCCTTTATTCGCTCGACGACGCAGTTGTGGAGGTGCTGTATCGCCGCGGAATTCCTCATGCAGTGCTGCAACACGTGCGGAAGCGTTTCCAGGTTGTGTTGGCATCTCCAGCATGATTTATTGCCCGTTGTCCATCGTTCGTTGGCCTTAAGGGGGACCAGGTTCAGTCGAGCCTTATGTACGAACCTCCAGTCGGCAAAGCGGGTGTACTTGCCTTCGGCTAAGAAGTGATCTTGATCCTGGCTGAAGCATGTGTATGTTTTTCCTTGGCTTCTCAGGCCAGTCAGCCTTGCGGTACTTTCTTCGTCCTTCGCGGCACGCAGCGTGGCAAGTACTCTTCTTCGCTTGGAACTTGGAATAGAAGAAACACCAAGTAAAAGCCATACGGAAGCAACAAAATGGGCGAAAGAAATACTTTCCAATGTATCGAACGCATCACATAAAGTAATGAAATTCATCAACCAAAGCAAAGAAAAACTCGAAGATAAGGAAAACGCACAAAAAAATGTTGAAGACATGAAAGAAAGCACCTTGAAACTTGTAGAATTTATACTGAAGGGCAATAACAACATATGAGGGACGGGTGAGCCTTCAGCCACCCCTCCCCTGTCCAAAGTAAACACAGCAGAGGCGGTCCCTGCCCCTGCCACCCCCGCGAACCTCCTCAAGGTCCGGGTACCCAAAGAAACAATTTCTTCCCCTCAGGAAGAGCCCAAAAAGCAGGACCCACCTAAGAAAGAATTGGCAGAGTCCAACCCCCCGAACCTCTTCAAGGTCCGGGAACCCAAGGAAACAGATTCTTCCCCTAAGGAAGAACCCACGAAGTACAGCCCACCCAGGAGGTACCAAACAGCAATGAAGAGGGCTGCCATCAGCAGCCCCCGGAGCACGCGCAAGAAATATAAAGTGATTGTCTACCCTGGAGAGGGTAGCTCATTCCTGTCAGCGGAAAGCACAAGGGCCGCCCTGACTAGCATCAGAGCGGAAGATCTTGGAATAAAAGCAGATAGGCTCTATCTGACGAAAAACAAAAGTGTCGTGGTGGAATCCTCCCACCCCTCGGTCAAGAAACTAGTAGGCAGCACTCTACTAGCGGAGAACCAATTGATGGCACGGGAGCCTTCAGCTACCTGGCCATCAATTGCTATACAGATGGTAGACAAATCCGTCTCTAAGAATCAAATCATAGCGGAAATAGAAAGAAGTTTTCCCGAGGCGGTCAATATGGCCGGGAGTTCGTGGCTCAAAAGAGCCAATCCCGTACATACCAGAATAAGAACACACAACAAATGGATCCTAGAGCTTCACCCTCTGATCCATGAAGCAACAATCAAGGAAGGTAAATTCATAGTGGCTTGGAAAGGCTACCGAGTGCGGAACCACATCGGAATTGCCCGATGTTATAAATGCCAACGTTTTGGCCACACAGCCAAATTTTGCAAAGAAAATGAAACATGCGCCTTTTGCACCTCAACAGAACACGCTTCACGTGACTGTGTAGTGCAAAAGGAACTTGCTATGCATGTATGCGCCAACTGTGTCAGAGCGAAGCTCAGTGACAATAAGCACTCCACAGGATCAACCCTGTGTAAAGTATATAAGGACCGTCTTATGGCCCTTGCACAATCCATAGCAACCACTATTGACAACGAAAGAAATAACCGTGACCAATAAGATCTAATCCTAAAACTAATAACCGTGATAAGAAATAAGGTTTGAGTGTACCCAAAAAAGTCAAATAACTATCGAAAATGAAAAATAGATTACAAATCAAGACATGAAAACCGATACTTACCAAACATTGATGAAATAAAAACGCCCACGCAATCCATTGTGGAAACCTGAAACAAACAAATCAGAAACCAACATATCAAAAATAGGCAGATTATATGTATGTAACAATATACCAAATGACACGCGGTTTGAAACCCGATTAAAAAAAAATTCATAAAAAACGACCAGAACTTGATAAAAACTCTAAGAATGATTTTATAATTGTGATGAAAACATGAACTCCCCGCCAATTTGCAGGGTCCATTTTATGATGAGGTTGGCAACAACCTCAAAATGTTTTTTATTTTATAAATAAATTAACTTCAATTGCTCCTGTTCGCGGTAACGTCACTAATGTCCGCAGCGTCACTAATGTCCGCAGCGTCACTAATGTCCGCAACGTCACTAATGTTCGCGACATCACTATTGTTCGCGACATCACTATTGTTCGCGACACCACTATTGTTCGCGACACCACTATTGTTCGCGACATCACTATTGTTCGCGACATCCCTATTGTTCGCGACATCCCTATTGTTCGCGACATCCCTATTGTTCGCGACATCCCTATTGTTCGCGACATCCCTATTGTTCGCGACATCACTATTGTTCGCGACATCACTATTGTTCGCGACACCACTATTGTTCGCGACACCACTATTGTTCGCGACATCACTATTGTTCGCGACATCCCTATTGTTCGCGACACCACTATTGTTCGCGACATCCCTATTGTTCGCGACATCCCTATTGTTCGCGACATCACTATTGTTCGCGACATCACTATTGTTCGCGACATCACTATTGTTCGCGACATCACTAATGTATTCTGTATTCGCGATTTCACCCGTACTAGCACAGCCACTAACGTTTTCATCGCGGGTAGTCGGCCGTGTTGTGTTTCTTGTGTTTGGCCGCGGGAGCATGTCGTTCCTTTCAGCTCGGATGGCGTTTTCCCTTTCCGCTCTGGTGTGGTTTTCAAGGGCGAGTTTAGAGGGAAACGTCATCTCGCAGTTTGGGCATTCCCATGGGTGCGTGGTTCTTGGGAACGGGTTTGGTCGGGCTCGGGGGCAGCTGTGCGCTCCCGGCCTGTTCCCAATGTTGCTCCCGCAACTTCGGCACTCATGCGTGCTAGACGATATGGCGTTGCCGTGGTCTCTTATTAGGTGACGGATGAGCGACTGCTTGACCCCCGTCCATGTCTTGCCCGTATATTTCTTCCGGCACCTAGGGTCCGGGCATGTGAAGGTATCGCGTGGCGGATGCAGGACCGTAAGGACTTCACCTCTTACTATTATGTCCCGGTCCGGTTGCTCGGCTTCCTCTTCTTCGCCGATCATCGCCAAGTTCATCATTCCGGAGAGGCGTCGCCGTGGTGCTTGTCTCTCTGTTAAGGGGGTGGTTTGGTTCCTGGTCGCCCTTTCTTCCGAGGATCTGCGGCGTGTGATTGGGCCGGTAGGGGTTTGCATCTCGTTTGGGTTCCCGGCGGCCCTTTGTTCCGATGATCTGCGGCGTGTAATTGGGCCGCCTGGGCATGTTGTGGGGATTTTCTTACCGTCCGGGGTGTGGTGAATTTCAACCTCCGTCGTGCCTTGTTGCGGCCCCTCATCGGGTTGCGTGAAGGGCTCGGATTGGCTGTTATCCGTTGAAGCTTGCGTGGTTGGCCGGCTTGACCTAATCTGGTTCATTTTGGCTTGGATTAGTTTTGCTCGGTTTTTCTGAGCCTGAATTGCCTGGGCACGGCTAATCAGGACCATTTTGTGAGAGTTTAACAGAAAAGTTTTTTAAACGCACAGAAGAGTTTAATAGTTTATAACCGCACAGACGATTTTAAGAGTTTGTATATACCCGCACAGAAGAGTTTAAGAGTTTATAACCGCATAGAATGGTTTTTAAGAGTTTATAACCGCACAGAATGGTTTTTAAGAGTTTATAACCGCACAGAATGGTTTTTAAGAGTTTATAACCGCACAGAAGGTTTCCCGATTAGGTTTTTGTGACTTACGGGAATAGTGTAAACTCTGCGAGCGAGCATAGAGAGCGAATTCTCTGTCCCAGGCGCAGATCAGAGAAAAGAAAAAAGGAGGGAAATAAATCAATAAATAAAAAGGGGAGAAGAACGAAAGAAGAAAAAGAAGAAAAATAAATATAAATAAATAAAAATTTCCTTCTTCGGCTTGCGCCTCAGAATCAAAGAAAAAGGATCTGTGAGTGGGCGGAAAGCTCTCTGTCCCAAGCGCAGATCAGAGAAAAGATGAAAACAAAAAGAAAAAAAGAAAGAAATTTCCTTCTTCGGCTAGTGCCTCAGAAGTAAAGAGAAAAAAGGTGATCTGCGAGTGAACGGTAGAAGAGCGGCTAGTTCTCCGTCCCAGGCGTGATCCAAAAAACAAACACAAAAAAAACCAAAGACAAAAAAGTCACAAAAACACAAAATCGGTACTTACCCCACCTGGCTTCTTGGTCATCCATCAGCGTCCGTCCGCGCATCTTGACTTGCCCGTTATTTTCGGTGACACTCCGTCTTATACAGGCTTAATTCACTGAGCCCGCATGCGAGCCGCACCAGAAATTAAGCTGATAAGAACAGATTTGTTTATTTAGTATGTCTAGATATTTACAAGGTATGTATCACTTCAAGTGAGCAATGTAACGATATTAGAATGAAATAATATAACAATAACAAGTAACAGTAACAATAAAACCATAAACGTGGCCTCTTATTTCTTCTCCTTTTCCCTCGCCTATTCCATTTCTTCCTCGGGTGCTGTTTGGCCGTACTGCCGTGTACCTGTTAGGTGTTCGGTGTATATGTCCCGTGACCACTGTATGACATTGCTGCAGCATAACCTCTTCATTGTGGTCACGTAACGCCTCGCACCGAGCAGTCTTGTGAAGCGATCGTTCTTGGTGTCCCAGGATCCTAGTGCTCCCACAAGTACCGGTTCTATCGTGGTTTCGAGTCCGCGTTCTTCCTGGATCTTGTTCCGGAGGCCTTCGTATTTTGAGGTTTTTAGCTCTCGCGCTTTTGTGAAGGCTTCCGCCTCGTTCTCAAATGGGATGCAGACGTCCACAATGTATATCCGGTCACATTTCTTTAGGACTAGGTCAGGCCTTAGGTTGCAACCTTGAACCACTTCTTGGTTTTCCCCCATTACTTCGAACTTCCGGCCTAGTGCTGCTGCCTTGATTCGGTCGACGACACAGTTATGTCTCAGCTGCATTGCCGCGGAGTTCCGCATGCAGTGGTTGAGTACGTGCGGCAGCGTCTCGTGGCCAAATTGACACCTGCGGCACGTTTTGTCCCCGGACTTCCACATTTGGTTAGCTTTCAGTGGGACTAAGTTCAGTCGTGCTCTATGCACAAATCTCCAATCGGCGAAACGGGTGTAGCGTCCGCTCCGAATAAAATGGCCACTACTCTTGTCCTGGCTGAAGCACGATAGTGTTTTTCCTTGGCTTTTTAGCGCGGACAAGGTCTTGACCCGTGTTTCATCGTTCACAGATCGCAAAGTGGCCATTACCCGTTTCCGTTTGGCCGGCCCGATAGATTTTCCAGCTATTGCAAGTGTGGGCTCTTCATTATGCCAGGTCCATTGCGCATGGATCCTTGCTGACACCATTCTCGCTCTTGTCCAAACATTCGAGATCTCGTTACCGCGTTCCGAGAATGGTGCTTCGTTATCCCCACTCAAGAATCTTCCCATCAATTCGTCCGAGGGGTTGGTTCTGGTTCTAAAGGCCACCGTCTGCTTCAAATCTTCTCTTGCCATGGCTCTAATGGCAAGGTCCGGTGACGTTAGCAGCTTGTAAGCGGTATCAATTTGTGCGGAATCTGAAAGCTCCGCTGCTACCGGGATGTTCATTAGGTTCTTGGAACTTGGGCCGTACAAGTAGTCACTGGAGGCTTCCTGGGGCAGGTTGCACGTCTTTTTTAATTCAACACGAAACAACTTGTCAATTTGTTTCCACTCCTTCTTCTCAAACCTACCCATCCTCATGGGGAAGTTGAAGGTGGGGTAAACGAATGTCCTCATCGCGTCTAACCGTTGCCAGGGGGCCAGGTTTGAATTCAGGATGTCTAGTCCCAGCTGTGCGAGGTCCCCAAGTCCCTCGGTTGTTTTAACCGGGCGGAATCCAATTGGTTTTCCCAAGAATTTCTCCACATCGAACCGGGCCATGGACTGGATCTCCTGATCCCCCATCGTTACACCTTGATGAGCAGGCCGGCCCTCCATTATGCTCAGCAGTTTGCATTTGCTAGGGTTCAGGTGGAGGTTTAATCTCTCCAGCTCCTCTTCCAGTACATTCAAGGCTTCTTGTAGGCTTTCTGCGGTGTCTGCCGCTATCGTTATGTCGTCCGCATAACCCAACACCTTTTTTTACTCCCGCAACTTTATGCGCCTTCTTCAAGGAGCGGTTTATCGTGAGGTTGAAGAGAGGTCCAGAAATGGGGCATCCTTGTTTCACGCCACACAAGATAGGGATGCTGCCTGTTTCTTCATGGCCCAGGCTAACTATCGTAGTGTTTGACAGCAACAAATCGCGTGCGATTTCAACAAACTCTGGACCTGCGCCTTCCGCTTCCAATGCTTTGGCAACGGACTCCTGCGAGACGGATATGAACGCCGTTGATATGTCCAATAGGCCAATATGGGCGTCCGTTTTCTTCTTTCTTGCCTCGTTGATTATGTGCTGGATTACGTAGTTGTGTTCCACAACTCCGTCACTGGGCATGAATCCCTTTTGGCCCTCGTGCAATATGTTCTCCCGGCTCACCCAGCTCATGAGGCGGTCTTGGAGGCACCCGGCGTATACCTTGTATATCGTGAGGTTGAGCGCGATGGGTCGCCAGTTCTCCAGGCTTGTCCTGTCCCCTCCCTTGTGGATCAGGACTGTGCGGGAGATTTTCCAATCTGGCGGGGTTGTCCGGTGTTTCACGCAGATGTTGATGATCCCCGTGATCGTTTTGGCTTCCGGATCCGCCGATCTCCAGGTTCTATATGTGATGCCGTCGTGGCCTGGAGACGTGTTCTCGAACCGCTTGAGCCTGGCGGTCACCTCCTCTTTGGTGAACGGCGCCATGTTAACGGTTGGGCCTTCCACGCGCGCCACTTGCATCGGGCCGTGTATGGCGGTCGGGGTGCTCCAGGCTAGGGCGAAGTAGTCGCGGGTTGTTTCTTTATCTTGCCTTCTTGCCTTTATCTTGTACCTGACTTGTACGCATTTTGTGATTTCTGCGTACAAGGTCAGGAATTCCGTCAAGGCATCGCTCGCTACCTCCTTGTTGAGGACCTCTGCCAGTGGGCTCGCGTATTTTTCGAGTAGACAGTGTTCTTCCTCTGGTAGGTCGGGTGTGCCCTGTGGTGGCGGCGTGGCAGTCCCTTCGGCCCCAATGTCGTGGTTCTGGGTGTGGGGAGGACTCTCCTACGATTCTGTTCGGGGGGTCCCGATTTCGCTCGTTGCGGTATTGCTGATTCTATTCGCGATATCACTAATGTTCGTGTCGTCACTAATGTTCGCGTCGTCACTTTCACCTGGGCTTCGTATCTCGCACCGTACGGCTATAAAATGAAAAAGTAATTTTCCAAAATTATTTCCAAGGGTTAGTGCCTTCAAAACCGAATAGCAAAATTTTTTTTTATATAAAATTTTAACGTCGGAATCGGATTTGGCGAGCAATTTTAAAAATTTTTGATGCAAAACTTGTTGGGAAATTATTCTTCCTCGATCAAAAAAAATCACTTCGAAGTACATGCAGGACTTTGGTTTGTTTGGTCCGGCTTTGGCTTCTCGACAACGATGAAACGAACACGAGTCGGCCTTCGGCCGCCCAACACGCCAACGGCCTCCGGACACGGGTCGGCCTTCGCCCTCCGACTTGCTTATAAGCATAAGAGGGTCGGCCTTCGGCCTCCCGCTTGCCCTAGCTGTGGCTGGTGGTGCAGCAGCCGGTGGTTCAATAATGGAGCATGGAACATCACCTCCATCTACCTCCATGGTCACGGGAGCAGGGAGACCGTCAATTTCGGCCGGAGGAGCTACCTCTGTCTCCACGGAGGAAGGAATTTTTATTTTTAATAATCTAAAGGAAGCTAAAAAGAAATAAACAAAAAAGGATTAAAAAATAGTCAAAAAAAATAATAAGTATAAAAGTTTGTAAAACTGCAAAAAGCATTTAAATTATAGAAAATTATTAAAGGTATCACATGTGGAAAGAAAATTATTCAACCAATATCAAATAATGTGCAAGGATGGGGAACTTGAAATAAATTTAGCACTACAGTGCAATCTACCTATAGTAGATGATGAATTCCCTTAAGTCGCTAATACTGAACTCCTATGTTATCAATGTATTAAAATTTAGATGAGATGGACACCCTTATGAATAAATTTCACGATTCCTTGAAGTCGATTTTAAGTGGATTACACTGAATTTCAATTTTTAAAGATGGATAGAATTTCCAGGATACCCATATTAATAGAGCATTTTAAATACACTGGGGCCTGGTTTCAAGTATCAATGCTGGGAAGCAAATAAAAACATATGCAATAAAAAATAAAAAGTTAAGTTATAATTTCAAAATAATAAAAATTTAACAAACCTAAAAATATTGTCCCAATTTTGCTGCGGTTTGCTGTATTGCATTTTATTTACGTTTACATATTAGTAGCTTTATTCAACCGCTTATACAGACCCGAAACGCCATACAGAACCGACGTTATGAGGCCAAAAACGACGTTTACGAGACCCGGCTTCGGGTCTGGTAACGTTTACAATGTTTTTTGGGTTCTCTATACCTTTAGGTGTCATTTGGCAAGATTTAAGGTGGGTCTGGTAAGGATAGTTGAACGTATCATTAAATACATATTTAGTTCACCGTTTCTCTCGGCAGGGAGCGCGCCATTAGAAGCGTATATAATATATACAACGTTCTTGAGCCCGATACATGTACTCGACGTTTTCAATCCCTAAATTTTGCAACATCGCTTCAGTAACTTAATATTATTAAGGTTATTTATAAAGTTAATTAGCTGACAAGTTTTGTTAAATAGAAGTTATTTCCTTGCATGTTTGATTTAAAACTTTAATTTAAATTAAAATTTTATAATCATTAAGTTGTATGCAGTACTATTTCCTGAAGTATGAAGCCTATCAAATTCTTTTTAGTACCCAAACAGAAGAATTTTGCAACAAATTTAAGTAGGAGCTAGTGAGGACTAGTGTTATTAGGTAACTATTTTAAGAAATAGTTACCTAATATTTGAATTCAAAATTTTCTTGACTATTCTTGTCCGGTATCCGATATGCCAAACTGTTTATGCCACCGATTTATATTAATTAAATTTATTGTGAATTTATTTAGTGGTTTTTTAAAAGTTTTGTAAAACCTCTCACATTAGATTTTACTAACCATGGCTCTTGAATAAGAGCGATTGTATCCTTGCAGCAGTCGAGGTGGCGGCATAGGGTTGCAACAGCCCCTCGACAGTGCTGGAGGTTGATTTGTAGGAGGTTCCACTCTTGTAGGGAAGCCATTTGGCCTGCCTTGAAGAGCATCCTACTCCATTATGCCAGCAGACACACCACCCGAACCTTCGCCCATCTCCATCGGAGTGGATGTGGTGTCTGTCGGCATCGTATTGAGTGCAGAGTCGTCCTCAAATCTCTGCAGCCTGATTTTCAGAGAGGTGAACTTGTAGTTCAACCTCTCTCCTTTCGCTTTGATGGCGGCATCGTCTTCCTGCCCGACACCGAGAACAAGGAGTTTGCCTTTCGGCTCTTCCTTGACCGAGTCGAAGAAGACACACCATTCTTTTATTTTTGCCCAGGTGTTCTGAGCAGCCAGGCGTCTCACGACAGCCTCAGTGGATTCCGGTTCCCCGGGGATCCAAAGGGTTGCCTTGGTCAGCCTGGGCAGATTATCCACCTGGACAACATCTAATTTTGCCCCCTCCCACATTCCTGTGAGGGTTGCAATGGTTGCTTGCAGCCATTCAAGGGAACCTTGATCACAGCAGGTGATCCGAAGGATCTGTCCTGAGTAATGGAACCCTTTGAAAGTGGGTGCTTGCACTGATTCACCAGGCCTTGTGTCAATGAAGTCATCCAAGGCGGTGGTAAGTTTACCTTCCACCATCTCAACCTGGGTCTCGGTGAGCTTTCCCAGGGGATTTGAACGGTCTATCACTGCTACTCGAAGGTGCTTCTCAGCAGCCTCCTTGTAGGTGACAGACTCCGTTCTGGTGGAGGGTTTTTTGGGTGGCATTATTGCAGGTCTCCGCCTCTTTCCCTGATTGCTCAGGGGCGAGGGGAGCGAGTCCTGCGAGCGTACCCGTTTCTTTGTCACACCTGTGTGTGACTTCTTAGCTCCATGAACCGGTGGCTTTGAAAGCCTGGCCTGTTCGTGAGCTGTGCCGACAGCGGTAGGGCGTTTTGCAGTGATATCTTTCGATACCTCTGCCAAACGGGCCCTCCTACGGCGTTTGGCTTCCGCACCACAGACCTTCCGCCTTGGCGGACGTCGATCTGCAGTGCTGGCCTCTTCATTTATATTTTTAGACGGGGTATCCTGAGCGGACGCACCCATCTGAACTGTTGTCGATGGCTCGACTGGTTTTTTGTTTTTGTTTTTTTCATCATCCATGTGAGAAAATATATTTTTCATCCCCCAGATTCTCACCCGTCATAGAGTGCGCAAAGTTGGCGACGCGCGATACTTCGCCGTCAAGACTGCCCAGGAGGTATAGCATTCGAGGAGGTGAGGCATTTGGATGCTCCATCCTCCCCTAAACACTCGTCCTGCTGGTCCTCTGACGGACCAGCGTAGCCGATTGATCTAGGTGGACTAGTCTAGACCTCCCGTTTAAGCAGAAATCCGGGCCAAAGTGGAGTGTTGTCAGACCTGTGGGAATAACAGCCACCCTCAGGCTGACTCAGCCACCAGGATCCCCTCATCAACGGGTCACCGCGCACGGCACAAACACGCAGGTACCTGTATTTGTCTGATTTCTCCACGACGACCATCATCCCGGTTCATTGACAGCCGCGCCAGGCACAAAGGTTTTTAAGCCCTGGCCAGACCAGAGTGCCAAAACAGACCGAACACGAGGGGGTTTTAAGTCCCTGGTTCGTATCCTAACAGGTACACGCCCGCCGCTTCCTCAAAACACGCAAGCCCCCTCACCACGTCAAGGTTCAGGTACATTCGAGGGGGTAGTCCTAGTATGATAATTTTTCATTTGAATACTAAGATTAAATGTCTTAAAAAAACCAATTTAAAATTTTTTTAATTTACCCACAAACATGCAAACGAGCTAATTAACGAAATAACAAACAAAAAGATCCAAAATTAGAAAAATCAAAAGAAAAACACACCAAATACCTGATAATTATAATTTTTAGAATAACCAAAAATGTATTAATACTTAAACCACAAATTAAACATTCAATAAATTACAAAAAAAGAAAATCCATCACCAATAAGGAAATCAATCAAAACAGCACTTACCTTTATGGGAGCTCGTGTAGGCTCCATCCTCGCAGGGATCCATGTACAATTCTGCACGGCTTGGAGTCATTGTATCTAATAAAAACCTGGATTATTCAACTTGAAAAATATTAAAAAAATCTATTACCCAACTCCCAAATTGTACACGCACACCCGGAAAGGCTGACAACGTTACGACATCTATGACATTTTAGTTGCCGTATTACGTAACCTGTGGGTATGTAATTTATAACGTGACTTGCACTTTTTACAGCGACTGTAGCAAGAAAGGCTACAATTGTTTCAAAACGTTCTGAGAGAGTTATAAGGTAATCTAAAGCTGCGTTAACTGTTTGATAGCTATTTTGTACATAACAAGATGCCAGTAAAATGCGATTACATGTTATAACATTATCGCTTAATTTAAAATAAACTTCTTCAAACAGACTTGAACTTACATCATCTTCTTCGTACTCTAGTAATTTTAGAATTGCACTTTGATTTTGCATCAAGATTAAATATAAATATCTCATTAGGTTGTTATGTTGGCTAGATACAATAATTTGTGTTATACAAATGATTAATCGTGTTATTTCTTCAATGGTGTCCCATAATAATTGACTGAATTCCTCGTTAGTAAATGGAAACTTACTGTGAACTTGCACAGCTGTACAGATTGCTTCCAGGATCCTTTCTGTATTTTCCGTCGTTTCATCTTTGATAATATTTTTGAAAATTATCGCCATATACTTGAATAAAATAAAGAAGTTAAATCCCTGATTGACTTTGGTGAAATAAATATTTCTTACTTCCATCAATTCCGGTGAAATATCGGTATGGGTCATGGTTTGCTTTACAAGATCCTGTAATAAAATACATTTAACTAACATAATAAAAAATTAAATTGTATGTTTACTTTTTCTGGAAATTTGATGAATATCAAAGAACCTTCTGCGACTATCTTGAAACGTGCTGCACGCTCCATCTGTAACTATAATAAACCTAAATTAGTACAAAAATATAAATCATTATGTTCATTTTACCTTTAAATTCTCTGTCACGAATTCTTCCACCATGTTTATAAGTACAAATATACTTATATATATACTTTTTCCTGTCAAAAATAATCCAACATGAATAAACTTGGTTGAAAAACTGTAAAGTAAATACAGTAGACCCCACTTAATGTGATCACATCGGGGCTCGGGGTTTTTGATAGCGATAACAATTGATTAGAATAAACGAAAAATCTATAGTCATATACGGCCGGCCCGTTCTTCGCAAAAGTGATCTCAATACCAGATTTATCTCATTATCCGTGATCATAATAAGTTGTCTACTGTACTACAAAATAAATAAAAAGAAAGTGAGCTGATGGCTCTTTAGGTTGCCACTTCCAATTTGGAATAGTTACAGCACCTTGTTCAAGGTTAATCTTGCCAGGGCCGGGTATCGGTGGGGTTCAGTGGATGCTAACATCCGGGCCTCGTAAAATGGGGTCCCCGATTTAGTTTTGTTGCATAATATTACATGAAGTCAAACTCTATTTATCTCTTGAACTGAATTTAAAATGTTCCCTGACAAATTTTGCACCCGGACCCTGAAACGTTGTTGGTCGGCATCAGCAACGGCATAACCTGAGGAAATGACATCCTCATCCATTTTAGGTGTAAAATGCTACCATAAGCTCCCAATAGGTTCGGTAACATCTGCCCCGAGAAGAATGTCTACATCGCCCGATACATAGAAAATGGGATCTGCCAAATTTATGTCGCTGGGAATAGTAAGATGTGATGGCTCGAAGGTGGTTGCCGGAATGCTGTCAGTCACCTGGGGTAATACAAAACAGTTTACGTCTATAGTAAAGGCATTGCTGCGGGATGAAATGTTTACCAAAGTCTTTCGGGAAATTTCAGATGCCGTTCCGTTTATTCCGGTTACCGCAATAGATACCCTAGATTTAGGTAGATTTAATTTGGCACGCAAACCCTCCGAAATAAAACTAGGTTGAGATCCCGAATCTAGGAGTGCGCGGGCCTCCGTAAAACCACCTTTGTTGTCCTTCACCTTAATTATGATAGTAGATAAAAGACACTTCGTGGTGATGCCACAAATGGTGTATGAAGCTAACGTTGGTGAGCTCTGGCTACTTACTGGAGCGAGCGACTCGGCCGGTTCAATATTTTCTAGAACTGTAATTAAAGGGGTGGGGGGCTTGTAAAACCTCCGTATTCAAATGAAGCAGCGTGTTGTGTGACCTTCCCCAAGTAACATTTTTCCCTGTGAAATTAAAATTTCTCTGGTAGGTCCCTGGCAAATACCTGGTAGGTAACTAAAACAGGGTTTACGGCTTTGCCTGTCTATAGGGATTTGTCAGGTACCTGTTAGCATGTCCTTTGTAGGGACCTATTAAATGCTTGCGCTAGGGATTTGCCAGGTAGCCAAATACAGGTTCCTTGTAGGGCCCTGTGAAATGCTTGCGGTAGGGATTTGCCAGGGAGTCATATACAGGTTCCTTGTAGGGCCCTGTGAAATGCTTGCGGTAGGAATTTGCCAGGGAGTCATATACAGGTTCTTTGTAGGGCCCTGTGAAATGCTTTCGGTAGGGATTTGCCAGGTACTCATTTACAGGTTATTTGTAGGGCTCTCTGTAAAATGCCTGTGGCAAGTTGAACAACCAATAATAGAAAACCTTTGATTAGTAGACCAATCAAAGTCGACATCGACGTCAAAGTAAGAAATTCATCGCAAAAACTTTGAAAATATCGCCAACAAATAGTAATTTTGATGTAAAAAAAAAATCGTTCTACAGTATCGTTTGGAATGTAATTCTAGTAGGTTGTAACGAAATGTCGGAGGTATCATTTTTTTTACGTATGTATGCTCCGAGCAACATGCGTTACACTTTGAAATGCAAACAAGTACCCACACTGAAAAAACTAGCTGGTGCCGAAAGTGCTATAAACAATGGCAGAGCTAATACGGCTACACACGCTTGGAATTATAGGAAATTTTCCTAATATTTATTAGAAATTACTGTAAAAAATAGCTTTGTATATTATTTCAAATGACTGCTTAAAAATACCTAAAACTCCTGTCTATCATTTCTTTCAATACAATCTGTGATAACAGTCATAGTTATTTAAACAGCAATCAAAAATACTAATAATTGCTATTTTGTTTTTGTATTATTTTAATCCAATATAGCTGTATTTAAAATAATATATGCCTACGCGTGCTGTACGTCTTAACAAATTCGGATATTATCCATAGAAGAGTTTATATTTTTTATATACCTTTGTTTGTTAGTATTTTAAGCAGAAATAGTTATTTAAATAGTAAGAATTACCACGATAGAATTCTAGAATATTTTAATGCTTAATAAGCACTTTTTGTAAAACTAAGCAGAACACTATACAACTGCGGTTAGTCTTGTGTGGGTTAGTATCGTGATATATTGTGCTGATATTGTGCTGTATACAAGAGCAAATAAATTGTGCTAGCAATCATGACTGATGAATTTGTCCAGAATATTTTGAAGGAATGGAATCTTCCAAATTTAATAGAAATATTCAAAGGTAAATATTATTTAAAGATCAAACGAACTTACCTAAGTGAAGTTCGATCTTAATTATACGTAACGTTTTCTCCGAAGATGGTTAATTTGTAGTACTTCATTTCTCCGCTATTAAGTCACATTTTTTTAAAGCTAAAATTTTCTGTAATCTCGTGCTCCCTGCAATACCGGTTGGTATATGACGTCACTTCTTTTAAAGCTCTGTGTCGCAAGAGATGATCTGGGTTTATTATTATTATTATTATTTTTTTTTTTGGGATGGGTGGGGATCATCTTCGGAGAAAACGTTACGTATAATTAAGATCGAACTTCACTTAGGTAAGTTCGTTTGATCTTTAAATTATACTTCACGTTTTCTCCTTCAGATGGTTAATTTGTAGATGTTTAAAGTAATATTTGCGACACTTGACTGAAATAATATTATATTATAAGGTTTTGTTGAGAACAATTTTAAGTTAACATATAAATTAAAAAACTATATTATTTTTTAATTAAGCTTGTTATTATAATCAATTTTAACAAATTATTAGTCTTAAGTTAAATTGGCGATACTTTCCGCAAATGCATTTTTGTGGCAAAGAGGTCGATCATAAAAATTTGCAAAGGTCTTGGATTGTTCCGTCCAACCTGCAGTATTTCTGATCGTATCTAAACTTATCCCGTTCCTTCTGGCGGTTGAAGTAGATGCATGCCTTGTGCTATGGGCTGAAAAGATGGAAGTATCTATGCCACTGTTGGCGAGAGTTGTTTTTATCCACCTGCTTATGGACTGAGAGGAAGCTTCGTGAATAGGCTTCTTGTAAGTTAACACAAGTTTCCTATTGTTCTCTGTCCTCAGGCAAGCAGTTCTCTTCAAATAACAGCACAAGGTATTCGCTGGACAGATTTCTGGTTTTTCTTTGAAAAAAGGTAAATATAAGATGGGTTGAAATCTGTTTTTTGCTGATGTTTTAATTTTGTCTGGAATTTTAATTTCAGCTCCATCTAATGATATGATGATATTTTCGACCATAATAAGCGAAAGTGTTTGCACTCTGTGTGCCGTTGTTAACGCTAGTAGAGTAACTAATTTCTTTGTTAATAATTCCATTGATATCTGTTCGTTAGGATAAAGGGTCCCCACAAATTGAAGGACAGTCGTCGGATCCCAAATGTTCTTGTATTTTGGTTGTGAGGGTCTTAAATTAGCCGCCCCTTTTAGGAAACGTTTAATTCTAAAGTCACTTGCTAATTTTGGAGACAATATTAGAGACAATGCCGATCTATGACAGTTTAATGTTCCATAGGAAGCTCCATTGTTGAATTCTTCCTCTAAAAACTTCAACACTGTTAAGGGTGAATATTTCAAGGGGTCTTTTGCTTTTGATGAGCAGTATTTCCACCATTTCTTTAAACCCACATCATATTGCCTTAAGGTTGTTGAAGTTATTGATGCCATTATAATTTTTGTTGTTGAGTCGTCCACTCCTCTTTTTTTATAAGATTTCCGGATAAGACTCCTGCCACCAGGGTAAGTTGTGGCCATAGTGGGTGTGGGTTCCTATCATAGGAAAGTAATGAATTAATATCTGGGGGAAATATTAACAACTTAGATCGTAGTAATTTTTTAAATAATGGGTACCACACTTGAGTGGTCCAATTTGGTACGACAACAATACCTTCTGCTTTATCTGTTACAATTTTTTGTAACATTCGTAAAATTAAACTGAATGGTGGGAAAGCATAGAAAAATTTTTTTGACCAGGTTAGGGTAAACGCGTCAACTGCAATTGCATCAGGATCTTTTTTCCAGGATACAAATTTTTTGCATTTTGTGTTTTGGCGAGTTGCAAAAAAGTCTATGTTTGGTTCTCCAAAGGATCTTAGTATCTTTTGGAAAAAACATGGATTTAAAGCCCATTCTGATTCAGGAGATGTTTTTCTTGATTCTGCATCTGCTTCGGTGTTATCCGAAGATCTTATATATGACGCGAAAATCCATATATTTCTCCTTTCACACCATTGCCATATTTCCCTTGCCAAATTATTTAGATTAGTGTATTTTACCCCTCCCATTCTATTTATGTAGGATATAGCTGTGGTATTGTCTATTCTTAACAGAATGTTGCAGTTTTGCCATTTTGTACCGAAACATTTTAATCCAAAAAAGGCTGCTTTTAATTCTAAAAAATTTATGTGTAGTTCCCTTTCCATGTCTGTCCATTTTCCCGAAATTTTTTCATTATTACAGACTATTCCCCAACCTGTTGAACTAGCGTCAGAGTATATAATATGGTCTTTGCACTCTTTTTGTAAACTATCCTTTGACTGTGATATGTTTTTTAACCACCAAGATATATCTTCTTGAAGATAACTAGGGACTAACATAATTTTATTATAATTTCCCTGATTCTTTTTTAGTGCCTTGTATTTTGCTCTTTCGAACCTCTTAAGATATACCCATCCATATCTAATAGCAATGCAAGCAGAGACTAGAGTTCCTAAAACTTGAGCAAAATATCTAATTCTACATTTATGTAAAAGGGTAAGTTTTTTAAGCATATTCAGTATCTTTTCCCTTTTTCCTATCGGGAGTGATATTGTCATTAATTTTGAATCAATTTGAAAACCTAGAAATCTACAATTATGCGATGGCTTGATGTTGCTTTTTTCCATATTAATTATAAAACCTAATTTATTTAGCAGAGATGTTGTTTGTTGTAAATTATTTAAACATTTTAAAAAGGTATCTCCCAGAATTAACCAGTCATCTAAATATAATACAGAAATATGCCCTCTTGATCTTAAAAAGGATAAGACCGGTTTCATTATTTTTGTAAAAATTAATGGGGCCGTGCTTAAGCCAAAAGGTAGTGCTGTAAATTCATATAATTTACTGTTAAAATAAAATCGAAGGTATTTTCTCGAATTTTTATGGATTTTTACCATCAAGTAAGCCTCCTTCATATCTAATGTTGCCATAAAATTGTTTTTAGAAATTATTCTACGTACTGTACTTATATTTTCCATTTTAAAGTGATTAGTACTAATAAAGTTATTTAACTTTTTTAAATTTAATATTAATCGAAATTTTCCATTAAAGGTTTTGGAACCAAAAATATTTTTGATATAAATTGATTTTTACAAGGAGCGCATTCTGAAATTGCTTCTATGTCGAGTAAATGTTTTATTTCCTTATCGATATTGAATTTTTCACTTATAGACCATGTTGGTTCTTCAGGGACGATTCTTTGATAAACCTTTTCTATGAAAGGAATACGGTAACCTTTTATCAAAGACAGGACTACTGGGTCATGGGTTATGCTGTACCAGTTTTTAAATTGGTCAGTTATACCGCCAGCCTTAAAACTAACCTGATTTAACGATAAGTTCTCCTGTAATTCTTGTATTGTCTTCTTGCAGGTGTCGATGTCGGTTCGAATTGGTGTTCCTGACGTCGATGGGGTTTCAGGGGTTTGTATTGTTGTTGTTGTCCGCCCCCCCTGGGAGTGTTGAATCGTTTGAGCGGACTGCGTAAGTTTAAATGTCCCCTTGTTAATGAGGTTTTTAAAGGTGTCTTCTTTATTTTTAACTCCTGCCCAGATCGTTCCATTGCCTTAGCAGATTTAATATTTTCTCCTAAATTTTCACCAAAGAGAAAAGTATCAAGATCCGCTTCTACCATGACATCCTTTAAATCCTTATTAAAATTGTGTAGTAGTAGGTTTCTTCGTACCATCGATTGTTGTTGGTGTAGATCCGTGAGAAGACGGCTGGCATCACTGATCAACCCGATGAGTTGGTGTCTTTTCTCATCGTCAAGATTTTCTTTTCCTAATAAGATTGTTAAAGCTTGTCCAAGAGCCGACAAGCTAGCCCCTAACTGAGTTTGTGATGCTTGTAGTTTTTCATCTCTTTTTAAAGAAACTTCAGTAGAAGCTACTTTGGCCTCTGGGTTGATTGCTGGTGGTTTCAGTTTTTGACAGTTGTCCTGGGGAGGGTATCGCTCTGCTATGGTAGATTTTACCTCGACTTCAAGGCCCTTTGTTAGAATTTTATTCCATACTTTTGCCACTTCTTGGTGGATATTGTTTTGTGTGGTTTTGTTTTGTGGTGAAGTTTGCCCTAACAGATTGCGGATTTCTTCACTTAAATCCATGTTTTCCGCCTGGTTAATTGGATTAGTGTGTTGGTTTTCAACTACAATAAAATGTTTTATTAATTTTTGTATATAAGAATAATTCATTATATAAAAAAAATTTGTATATGATACAAAGGTTCATTGTCCCTGTATAATATATCTGTTTTATTTTTTTTTTTTTAACAAAACTGAATTTTTTAGTTTATAAATTCCAATAATATGTAATACAATGGTTCATTGCCCCTGTAGTAATTTTTGTAGGTACATTGACCTATGCATATTATATAATTACAAGAGTTCATAGACTCTGTAATAATTTTTAGTAGGTACATTGACCTATTATGCATTATATAATTACAAGAGTTCATTGACTCTGTAATAATTTTTAGTAGGTACATTGACCCATATGCATTATATAATTACCAGAGTTCATTGACTCTGTAATAATTTTTAGTAGGTACATTGACCCATATGCATTATGTAATTACAAGAGTTCATTGACTCTTATAATTTTTAGTAGGTACATTGACCTATATGCATTATGTAATTACAAGAGTTCATTGACTCTGTAATAATTTTTAGTAGGTAGGTACATTGACCTATAGGCATTATATAATTGCATACTTTTAGTTAGAAAGTTTTTCACTTACTATCGTAATCGCTTTCTTCGGTGGAAGAATGAATTACTTTTAACCTCTTCGATTTGTTCCGCTTGTTTGGCCCTGATTGATTTCGTAATTTTTTTCTTAATTTAAGAAATCTTTCTTTCCAATATATGTCTTCTTCGTCACTAGAAGATGAGTCTGATGAATATTTTCGTTTCTCCATTGCACGATATATATTTTTTAACTTAAATAAGAACACAAAGAAAAAACACGTGTAACTTAATTTGCACAAAAATAAAAAGTGACGTCATATACCAACCGGTATTGCAGGGAGCACGAGATTACAGAAAATTTTAGCTTTAAAAAAATGTGACTTAATAGCGGAGAAATGAAGTACTACAAATTAACCATCTGAAGGAGAAAACGTGAAGTATAATTAATATTTTTACTATTATTTTGTGAATACACAGTTTAAATAAATAGATATCATATTTGAATTCAACTGCTATAGTAGCGTAGCAGAAAATGCCATTTTATTTGGTAACTTGGCTAATATCGAATTCAATTTTCATTAAAGCTCAAGTCGCCATTTAAGAAAGATCGCGTGTGTTCTCAATAAAATAAATTTTTAAACTGTGTTATTGTAAATCATTTGAATCGTTTCAAATTAATTTTTATAACGAAAAATTGTTTCTTATCGTGTGTTTGTAATCTAGTTGAAGGATTTGGAAGAAGAGAATTCCAAAGTTTGGAATACGAAATTGTGGCAAGCCTTATACCGCAGCAAGGTGTCAGGTCGCTATTCTGGGAGCAATTTAAATTAAGCTTATGAAAACAAATGTAAGTTAATATAAAGACGCGGGAGTAGCACGAATTCTGGTCCCCGGAATTGACATATTCACTAGGGCCCTTAAAAAGCATTCAAAAGTGTAGTCAAATGCAACCTTGCAAGAAAAGCCATAATATGTACAAATATTACATCATACGGGGAATACCCTACTAAGAATTTCGCGGTGTTACTTACGTTATGAAAACCAAACGTTAAATTTTATTTATAAATGAGCAGAATATCACATAGACAAAGGAAATGAGATCATGAAGGTAATTCCCAGACACAATCTCGAGTTGAGTGATAAGTTAAGTTCAAAACATAGTGTTTGAAAAGCCGCGAAGTACAGATCATTCAATAAGTCCGTAGGATAAGTAAGAAAAAAACAAAATTTTGACAAAACTCGATTTTATTATTCAACATAGTTGCCTTCGAGGGTGATACAACGAGTATAGCGATTTTGCAACTTTTTGATACCACTTTTATAGTACGATTTCTCTTTCTCGTCAAAATAGACCTCAGTTTCAGCGATTACTTCATCATTGGACTTAAATTTCTTTCCAGCAAGCATTCTCTTGAGATCTGAAAACAGGAAAAAGTCGCTGGGGGGTAAATCTGGAGAATACGGTGGGTGGGTAATCAATTCGAAGCCCAATTCATTCAATTTTGCCATCGTTTTCATTGATTTGTGACACGGTGCATTGTCTTGGTGAAACAACACTTTTTTCTATTGCAAATGTGGCCGTTTCTTTGCGATTTCAGCCTTCAATCGATCCAAAAGTGCACAGTAATAATCGCTGTTGATGGTGGTTCCTTTTTGGAGATAGTCGATGAATATTATCCCGTTCGCATCCCAAAATACAGACGCCATCACCTTACCGGCCGACGGTTGCGTCTTTGCTCGCTTTGGATTCGGTTCGTCGACTGCTGTCCACTCAGCTGACTGTCTTTTGGATTCTGGTGTGTAATAGTGAAGCCATGTTTCATCCATTGTCACATATCGACGATAGAATTCGATTTTATTGCGGTTTAACAGCGCCAAACACTCCTCTGAAGCATCAATTCGTTGTTGTTTTTGGTCGACTGTGAGCTCACGCGGCACCCACTTTGCACAGATCTTTCGCATACCCAAATGTTCGTGTAAAATGGTAAAAACACTACCATCTGATATCTTTACAATGTCAGCTAGCTCGTGCACCTTCAATTTGCGATCGTTCATAACCAATTTGTGGATTTTTTTGATGTTTTCTGGAATAACAGCCTCATTTGGGCGTCCACTGCGCTCTGCATCATTTGTGCTGGTACGACCACGTTTAAATTCAGCAATCCACTTCTCTACCATTTGTCTCGATGGAGCAGAGTCCGGATAATGTTTATCAAGCCATTGTTTGGTTTCCACTGTATTTTTTTTCATCAAAAAGCAGTGCTTTATCAAAACTCGAAATTCACTTTTCTCCATTTTTTTTCAATAACAAAAGTTGCTTCACACAAAATGCTATAACTCACGAATCAATAGTCAGATTGCTGTCAAATTTATACACGTATCGTTTGAAGGTTAGTACTAAATAAAAATCATATGGAAAAAATTCTAGTAACGCCATCTATGTGTCATCCTACGGACTTATTGAATTGCCTAGTATCTATTTACAATTATGCGAAATCTTAAAACCTTAAGTAAATTTCAGTTTATTATACGAAATTATACTAGTGCTTTTCCACTGTTGGAGATTGGTTCGTTAGTAATGATCATTTTTAATTAATTTAAAAATTTCGGTAACGATATAATTACTATATTATATTATACTAATTTATAACAGTATTCAAACTTCTATAAATTGTATAGGTAAGTAAATTCTACCAAAATTATAATATTATAAATCTTGCGGTTGATTACAATATTAGAATAAATGATAAGCTTATACGCATCGTAGATATCTGCAACAGAAACGGTTTGTTTTAACACTCGAGAAAATGTAATCAAATAATATAATTCACCTACTTATTTTGATAAGAAGCAGGTGAAGGTTTTATAAATAATATTGGAATAAAAATAAGCGAAACTTTAATTGCAATTCGTATTCTCGTCTGCAAACATTGAGATAATCAGTGGCTACTAATTTTTATATCGGTGATTGTCATTACTTTTAAATGCTTTTTTAAGGGTCCTACTATATATTATTTATCCGAAAATTTTCTTTTTTAAATCTACTGTAAAAACTTTCTCAAATCCGGGGACCGTTTTACGTGCTCTTCCCGCAGCAAGATAAAGTGAGAAATTTTTTCGGAAACAAGAGGCAGTAACATAAAAGTTTATATATCGCAAATGCCGTAAAATAGTGTCGTAAGTTGAAAATTGTAAATTCTCAGTTACGTCACTAAAATGTCTAAAATAATGCTGCAGCAAGGTACTGCCATGGATCAATTTCAGAAAATAGATAACATAACAGGACAATTCAGTATTCTATAATTAGTAGTTTCTATTTTATTTTTAAGTTAGAAGCTTATAAAATCATGACTTGAAAAATAGCGATTCTCGATTTACGACAGTATTTTGCTGGGTATGCGCGGTATGTTCCTTTAATATAAGTGCGTCTTCTGAAACCGATATTTTTCCACATTGGCATATTATTTATAGTTTATTAATTATTTTAGCAAAATAAGGATTCTATATGCGAATTGAACTTTGCGTCGACACTGTTATTTAAAGAAGATGTGGACGTGGATGTGGAAACAGAATTAATTTTACCTTTATATGAAACCCGATCTGTGAATGAAAGCTGTTCTGGGGGAAGTAGGGAATCCCAGCAAACTACGAACGATAATACCGCATCAATTTTATTAGTGGAAAATGTTCCTAATGAATTATTAAATTCCCATTTAGAAGTGCTTAGGTCATTTCTATTGCTGGAACAGGTAATAAACGGCCGAATAATATTCAAAATATTTAAAGTATATATCTTTTCAGGACGGAAATCTTATAACAGAACGAAATTAAAAGAAGAAAGCAGGAAAACTTCGACAACTCTGCAACCAGGAGTTATTGTTGTCGGAAAAAACTTATGGTAATATAATCTAGATTAAAATTTATACAGGTTAATTTTTTTTATATTCTAAGGTGAGTGAGGGTAATTACGCCACTGCAGCTAATTACGCCACCTTCAAATATCTCCGGTAATAAATAAAATTTTCGATATATACCCCACGCTGTACCTTTAGGCACAACATTCTTAGTCAATAAAACAGAAATGATCCGATTTTGATGGCTAACTTGAGTTTGTCAACTGGTTTTGTTGTTAATGGCGGTGTACGATTTTGTTGATGTAAGTAAAGGTAAGGTCAGACTAGGCTACTTTTGCTGCGCACGCTTTTTACTCTGGCTGCAAAAGCTGCATGTCAGGCTCACACACAGAGTCAAAGTAGCCTGCAGCACGCAGCTTTTGCAACTACGGCTGCAAAAGCTGCGTCAAAAGATACAAACCTACTAACAAATGCTCACACATAGCTGCTTTTCCTTCGGCTGCAAAAATTGCAACGACTGCAACCGCTAAAGTACTTTATAGCTAATAATTATTCGTGAGTAGGGGTGCGCGATTATGAAATTTCATAATCGATTATAAAAAATAATCGATTTTTTTCGATTAATCGATTATTAAAAATAATCGATTATGAACTCATAGTCGATTATGAACTCTTTGTCATTTTTTGCACTACATTAACTATTATCGAAACCATGCATTTCTCCAAAAAAAATTCATTAAGAATAATTTATTGATTTAATACTTTAATTTTTTAATACATGAATTTTTTATAATTTTCTAATTTTTAATAAGGTCAAAAATAAATTAAAAACCAGGATATAAAAATCTCGGAGCGATTCCTTTCAGTCGAAGAATGTATTAAGATTTTGCAAACATCGCGTTCAAGAGATAAATATCACGTGTTGGAAACGTGTTTGTCAGCAAACAATTTTCTTAATGTACACATGTCTGCCAAGAAGCTAGAAAAAAATTTCTTAGCAAGCATGTTTGTAAAATTTGTAATTGCAGGTTTATTTTCACAATCGATTATTATAATATCATAATCGATTATGAAATAATCCATTATTCGAATTACAACAACAAAACAACAAAAATTGTGTGTGTTATTTGATTATATAATATTATAATTATATTATTTATAATTATAAATTATATATTTGATTATAGATATAGCGTATTCGTATTTGATTATATATAGACCGCGTTCGATTTGGAGCTATTTTCGCTTCGTGGCGCCAACAAACACTTTTTGCCCGTTCGGTTTCCCACTTACTCGGAGGCATTGTAAATTAAAAAGCTGCACAGCTCGTCGCAGTAAAATATTAAACCAAATGAATATTTTTTTACTGCGATAGAATATATGGTTTGTCAGGTGCATTTACTGAATTACGTTTACTCAGCGCATGATGTCACCCAGGACATTCCCCGGAGCAGCTTATCAGTTAGGTATCAACTTACAGTAGGCAGGTTAACTACAGTTGCGTATGCAACACATAAAATTTGCGCTCACACTAAACTGCTTTTATAATATAAGACTTTTAACTATTGATAATTATAATAATATAAAACTTTTTAAAAATGAAATAGTTAATTTAAACTTTTTTAAAAAATGTTTATTTAAGCTTTAATAAACATTTTTTAAAAAAGTTTAAATTAACTATTTCATTTTTAAAAAGTTTTATATTATTAAACTGCTTTTAACAGCGTACGCAGTAAACCACATGTGCAGTTTTATGAATGAAATTAACAAATAAAATAAAAATAAAATGGATTGGTCAGGAAAAATTGATGATTTAATCAAAGATAAAACCTACGAGCAACATCGGTGGGTGCATACAAAAATAAAAAATTATATTTTATTTAAATGTGATAAAAGCTGCACCGCTACTCGCAGCAAATTATTAAACCAAATGAAGATTTTTTACTGCGAATGCAACATACAAAATTTGCACTCGCACTAAGCTGCTTTTAACAGCGTGCGCAGTATACCACATGTGCAGCAGTGTGCACTTTTATCGGTTGCAGTGGTGTTCACACACAGCTACTTTTGCTGCGCGCAGCAAAAGTAGCCTAGTCTGACCTTACCTTAAGACAATCATTTACTTTTGTGTGCATGCATTATTTTTGACGTGGTAAAAATTTTGAATATACTTGTTTTGTTGTAAATTTAATGCTCTTCAAGAATATGTATCACTTTCTGGTGATAAATAATTTCAACGCACAGAAAAATTAGTTTATTCATGAAGTAGTAATGGCTGGCAATTACGCCATGCATTATTATTATTAAGTTCTTACGTATTTTGGGATTTATTGTTGTGTTTACTAGGATTGACTATGTCTCCTCCACGCAATAAATGGGTTGAGGATGATTTTAAAAAAGCATTGGCCAATGTGAAATCAAATACCATGTCGGTGAAAAAAGCATCGGACTCTTATGGCATTTCAAGAAGGACTTTGCGTCAATACATTAAAAAAATAAAGTTTTTTTTTCATAAATAAGCCTATATATTACAAAAAACTCTTAACATATTTTATTTAAGCATTTATTATAGTAAACTTGCTGTAAAATTAATTTATTTAAATAATTTATTTGGGTGGCGTAATTGCCTGCATAGGTTGGTAAATACGCCAGTTTCCCAACTTTTCGAAAAACACATCTTTTGGAATTGAAAAGACAGCTAAAGCTCCCAAAATTTTTTTTCTTGTACCCAAAAAGTTCCTCTTGGTGGTACCTATTTTTATTTATTCTCTGTATCCTCAGGAAAATTTAAAAAAATTGACAAAGCTTAAGGTGGCGTAATTACCTTCACTTACCTTAGATGAAATTGACGCTGCTTATGTATATTTAAACGAGACCCCATATGACTACAATTATTCCAGCGTCTTAACGTTGTGGAAAGATTTATCCCAACTTTCCGACTCCGAATAAGGGCTCTTGTAAGGTATTATCTTTGATTATATAGTATCAGATTGTCAAACTGTGTACAAAAATTGGAAACACCCAAATTGGATGCTGCCACCAGGCGGCGATACTTAATTTCATTAATTTTGTCGGCTTGCACTGGATGTCACTACCTAACGGAGTTTTCTCGGCGAAGTTTTGTTGTTATTGCATTTTATTTTATACCCAAAACTATGGTTCCTGTAGTTAAGGGTTTTCGTTGTCATGCGACGAAATGTAAAATTGGTACCTGGTGTCGGAAGTTACAAACCAAGATTTAACGGCAAGATTTACAACTAGACTTTTTAAATTTGTTACATGCAGCACCATCCCTTATAATTTTTTGAATTACACAAAGCGTTTCCATAACTTGCATAAGGTTTGCCAATCTGAATACTATATAATCAAAGGTATTATTAACTGTATTTTTAAAATTTTTTTTATAATGAATTGTTTTATATTTAAAATTGAAGTTCCAACGCCTAGTTATTATATTAAACATTTAAGATTATTTCATAAGTTAGAATGTAAGAATTTAAAATGTTATGATTGCGATACCATTAGGTATTTTGGAAGTATGAATAGTTTTCGAAGACATATTATCGATCAACATTTTCAAATTAGAGAAAAAGATAACGTAAAAACATTTAAGGTTATGGAATTGAATGAAACAAAGTCTTCTACTGATGAAGTTAGCAATGTAAATTGAACATTTTGAAGCCGTTTTTTGACAAATAAAAATCGATTTTACAACAAAACTTTTTAAACATCTTTTGTTGAAAATTTCATTATCTTCAATTTTATACCTATACATTTTTTCATTTTGTCGCCCCGTTTTTGACTGAGAGCGACTGAAACAAAACTTGCGAAAATACAAAAAATATTGTCACCTGTATCTCGGAAACGGTGAAACAAAATAGAAAAATGAAGAGGAATTTTTTTTTGTAAATTTCGTTCCTACATTTTCATTCATATACATTTTTCTATTTTGTCGCACCGTTTCCGAGATACAGGTGACAATATTTTTTGTATTTTCCCGAGTCTTGTTTAAGTCGCTCTCAGTCAAAAACGAGGCGACATAATGGAAAAATGTATAGGTACAAAATTAAAGCTAATGAAATTTTCAACAAAATATGTTTAAAAAGTTTTGTTGTAAAATCAATTTTTATATGTCAAAAAACGGCTTCAAAATGTGCAATTTACATTGCTAACATAGGAGAGTATGTAGACTTTTTTGTATGACGTATATCAGGGGTGGCCAACTTTGGTGCACATAAGATCTACTTTTTATTTTAAAATTGTGTCGCGATCGACCTATTTTTTAGGTAAGAAGGGGATGTTTTTGCAATGTGCTTTTATACCGACGTGCACTTTGGCGAGCTCCATGATTAAGGTGTAAATAATCTACATACATGAGTATTTATTTAATGGGTTAAAAAACTTATGTCCAGAGGAATTAAAACAACATGAGCACTTATTAATAACATTTATTCATTCAAACTTTTTAAATTAATGAGAAACCTGAGTCTGCATTTCCTTTACTAGTGCATCATAATTTGGAGTATATCCTGACAAAGACAATAACAATGAGTCCTCAGTATGAGAATCGGTCAGGACGGAACGAAGTTTAGTTTTAGTCAATTGTAAATATGAAAATGCCGATTCGCACAGATACGTAGATCCAAAGCAAGAATAAATATATTCGCTACATTTGATAATATTGGGATACTTTTCTCGGTTAACATATTTCCAAAAATTTTCTTCAAATTTTCTGGCTTGTAAGATTAAATCAGATTGTAAAATTATAATTTCATTTTCCAAGGCGTTTTGCTCCATATCAAATAAGTCTGCAATTTTTTTGCTAATTTCCTTCACAATTAAATCTTTTTTGAAAGGAAAAGATGTAAATTCCACAATTTCTTTAATTTTTTTAAAATCTTGGAATCGCTTCTCAAAATCTTCCATTACATTTTGTATTTCGGCCACGTACTTGTCAATCTCATAAATAATATTTTTATTTTTTTGTAAGTTGTCTGCCATATTTGGAAAATGGTTCATATTATTTTGTTGTAAATCTTCTATCAACAAAATAAATTTGGTTTTATATGCATCTATGCTGCTAATCATATCAATTATTGTTTTATTTTTACCTTGTAATTCTAAATTTAAATGGCTTAATATGGAAGTAAAATCTGTAAGGAATGCTAAGTCACTAAGCCAGGTTTTGTCATTTAAATATGCATATTTTTTCTCTTGTTCATTAAGAAATTCTATTATTTCAGGCAATAAATCACGAAATCGTTGCAGAAATTTACCTCTACTTAGCCATCTTACATCAGTATGCAATAATAAATCAGACTGACCTTCATCGAGTTTTAGTTGAAAAAGACGACGTTTGAGAGAACTTCCACGAATTGAATTAACAATTTTAAACGCGATGTCCATTACTTCTTTTGTATTTAGTCTCTTGCTGGATAATACTTGCTGGTGAATTATAAAGTGGTAACTCAAAAAATCTGGGAATTCATCGTCATTTCGACATAGGGCTATAAATCCATTTTTGCGGCCTATCATTGCAGCTGCGCCATCCGTTGTTATTGAAACTAATTTAAAAAGAGGTACTTTCTTATCATTAAGCAGACTTTTAAACCCGTTGAATATATCTACACCTCTAGTCCTTTCTTTCAAAGAAATCATACCCAACAATTCTTCTTTAGATGTAAAATCTTCAAAAACTAAACGAATGAAAACAAGTAACTGTGCAGTATCACTTATATCTGTCGATTCATCACATTGAAGAGAAAAACAAGAGCATCTGTTAATATCATTTTGTAACTGTTCCTTTAAATTTCCACCCATCTTTTCGATTCGTCGCATCACTGTGTTTCGGGACAGTTGTAGATCTTGAATTGCAGCAGTAATTTCGCTCTTGTTCTTAAAATCATTAAAAAGGGAATCCGAGATTTCCAAGAACATTTCCTTTACAAATTCACCATCAGAAAATGGTTTACATTTTTTAGCTAATAGATAGCTTACTTTGAAGGATGCAGTTGTTACTGCTTGTGACTTCAATAAAACAAACTAATAAAAATAATGATAATATAAAAATTATATCCTTTCTATGAGCTAATCACAGAAAACATTTGAATAAAAAGTATTTGTACTTTTTAAGTTAAAAGTTTTTATGAGATACTTTTCGCAAACCCCGAACTTGCGAGTGATCGACCAAAATTGGTCTCGCGATCGACCGGTCGATCGCGATCGACTTGTTGGCCACCCCTGACGTATATAATTATAAGATATTCTTTGTTAGGTATAGGTCTGTATTTAGTTTGTATTTTGTATATACAATTTTTGATATAAAAAAAATTACTATGTAAATTATTTGATTATTATTTTTCCCATATCATATATTATTTTTCAATATATTTCAGCAGCAACAATGGCAGCATTGCACATGAATTTCTGCTATAACAAAATGCAACTAAAACTGAATATTATTTGACTTTCAGCTAGTTTACATTTCATTTACTGCTACAGAAATGCGAATGCCTAATTATTTTGTTATTAAAAATTGCTATATTCTTTTACAATATTTGCACATATTTTTATGAAATATAATATATTGTGTTGCACTGGTTCTTATTTCAAATAGGATATACTGCTATTTGCCATCAGAATATTCATGCATTGCATTTCTTTTTTTCTACTATTTCATAATTATTTCAGCTATATCTGAATAGCATCTTTAGCTATTCAATTAACAAACACTGCCCTTTATCAGTAAAAACAAATAGCATATCCTGCTAATGGGTAAGCAAAGAATGACAGAAAAACTGTTCAACAACACTTTCAGGTTTTGCTATTTACCATAGCATTTCAAATCATAAAAATGCACTATCTCGATTTCCACTATTTAGATAGCGACAAATGCTATAATAATAGCACTTTCAACTATGTTTTTCTTTCAGTGCACGAGCGATGTTTTCAGGCAATTATAACAAGTTGCGATGAAAATTCCGACAACATTTTTTTCTCTTTTTTTCACTTTTTTATTTTACGAATACCTGTACAATTACATTTCAAACAATACTGTACAACGATTTTTTTTTTGCATCAAAATTACTAATTTTTTTGACGTATTTTATGATTTGAACCCACGTGTTTGAAAAACAGTTTTTTCGCTTTTTCCATTTTTTATTTCACAAAACACTGTAGAATTACATTCCAAACGTTACTGCAGAACGATTTTTTTTGCATCAAAATTACTCATTTTTTGCCATAATTTCCGATATTTTTGCGATAAATTTTTTAAATTTACGAAAAAAAAAATTTTTGGCTTCTTTTTTGTAATTCTTGGCTTAGTAAGAAGTAAGAAGACAAAAAATCATTGAAAACACGAAAATTAAGAAAAATGTCATTCGATTCACCGAGTACAGCCCTCCAGGGCGAGTTTTATTACAAGTTACGATGAAAATTCCGACAACATTTTTTTCTCCTTTTTTCACTTTTTTATTTTACGAATACCTGTACAATTACATTTCAAACAATACTGTACAACGATTTTTTTTTTTGCATCAAAATTACTAATTTTTTTGACGTATTTTATGATTTGAACCCACGTGTTTGAAAAACATTTTTTTCGCTTTTTTCCATTTTTTATTTCACAAAACACTGTAGAATTACATTCCTAGCGTTACTGTAGAACGATTTTTTTTTTGCATCAAAATTACTCATTTTTTGCCATAATTTCCGATATTTTTGCGATACATTTTTTAAATTTACGAAAAAAAAAATTTTTGGCTTCTTTTTTGTAATTCTTGGCTTAGTAAGAAGTAAGAAGACAAAAAATCATTGAAATACACGAAAATTAAGAAAAATGTCATTCGATTCACCGAGTATATCTGTATATCCCGCCGTGGTCCACATGTTTCACTTTTTTATTTTACGAATACCTGTACAATTACATTTCAAACAATACTGTACAACGATTTTTTTTTGCATCAAAATTAATAATTTTTTTGACGTATTTTATGATTTGAACCCACGTGTTTGAAAAACATTTTTTTCGCTTTTTTCCATTTTTTATTTCACGAAACACTGTAGAAGTAGATTCGTTACTGTAGAAGGATTTTTTTTGCATCAAAATTACTCTCACTCACAAAATTACTCACATTAAATTTTTGTAGTCATAAAGCAATTTTACAACTAAAATAACAACAGCTCGGTGGCACAGAGGTTAACGCTGTCGGACAATGAAGGGAAGGTTACGGGTTCGATCCTCGCACAAGGTAAGATTTTATTTCTAATTTTCAAAATTTAATTCCAGACTCCAAGAAACAAAGAAGACGACAACATCATGAGATATATCACCACCAACAAGTTCTTACTAATGAGAATAAATAATGAGAAATGGGTAAAATAAAAAATTATATGTTGTAGAGTTAAAATTGTTAAAATTAAAAATGTAGCAAAAATTAAATTTTTTAAATTATTAAATAAATAAATTTTATAAACAATAAATTTAATTATAATCAAATTTTTTTTGCACCCTGTTAATCGCATATAATAACTCCCTGGTAGATCCCTATAACAACTCCCTGGTAGATCCCTGCGGTAGGGACTTACCAGGGCCCCTGTGAGAGGTACTTAGTAGATCTCTAGTAGAGGCCCCTAATAGGTGGTCCATTTGCCCCTGGCGCAAGCCCCTACCACAATCCCAACTAGGGTTTTAGACAGGGACAGGGACCTGTGAGATTTGACTGGTAGGGATTTGCCAGGGGCCTACCAGGTTAAAAATGTTGCTTGGGTCTGCATTTCTTGCATTTAGAAGACTTGCAAAACCTAGTCGAATGACTTTTTTGAAGGCAATTTAGGCAGAGACGCAAGTCTCTGGCGCGCTGAATTCTCTCCTGTATTGAGAGATTTAAGAAATTATTACAACTGCTGAAATGATGATCTAATTTACAAATTGTACATGAAGTTTGAGCAGTTGCAAAGTTTGACATGATTTTGTCGCGCTTGGGAAATGAGCGCGGTTCCGAAACTATATGGTGCGTGCTTTGCTTGCATTTTTCTAGCGTTTTGCAACGATTTTCTAAAAATGCCGTTAGTGCTGCCATTGTCGGTATTTCCGGGCTGTCTTCGTTAAGACCTTCCCAGTCGCGTAAAGTAGTGTGATCCAGTTTTTGACAAATAATGTGTACTAACAAAGTGGACCACTGATCTACCGGTTGATCCAAAGCCTTGAGGGCATTTAGGTTCGTGGTTATATCGCTAACCATTTGACGTAAACCAATAAGAGATTCCTTTGTCAATGAATGAATATTTAATAGCGATTTAACATGGTTATTAATTATTATTAGATGTTTGTTCTCGAATCTTTCGCGTAATAACTTCAATGCGGTGGCGTAATTTATAGTGGTAACTGGTAGTGCGTCGATTACCCGAAGCGCATCTCCCTTCAGCGATGACTTGAGATAGTGAAATTTTTGAATTTCCGGCAAGTCAAGGTCATAAGTGATTTAAAACGTATCATGAAAGGATACCCAATTCTCATACGTCCCGTCAAAATGTTTCAAAGTGCAGTACTGGCAAGCGAATATTGCGTTTAAAGGAAGAATTACCCGAGTTGTGTGAAGCTTCTGAAGGACAAGGCATACTAGCTACATTGAGTTCTTTAGAATTATCGCGAATTATTTTTCTTGACTTGGCAATCGCCTCAAAATATGATTGTTCAAAGGCTTCACGTTCGTCATGTTGGGTTGAGCGCATTATATCGTTTTATATAGAGCAAGCAGCTCTATATCGTTTTGAATTATTTCATAATCCTCAAATAATGGCTCAAGTTTTTGTAGGCGAGCCTCTAGTTGCAAAATGGCAACATCGTTGATTTCCGTCAAACTTGTTAAGTAAGTATTAAATTTTGTATACGTGCTTTGATGCTACCACGTTTAATATTTAATTGAACAAGATCAGCCATATTGAATTATGTAATAATTAATAATAAAAACAATATTGATAAAACGGTCAACGACTAAATTCAAATTAAACAAAGCGTGTGAATAATATTAAATTATAAAAGGTGTACCTAAATTATCAATATGAAGCACAAGAATGTGTAACACAAGTAGTGAATTTTAACGAAAACAAAGGATAGTAAAGGGATAAATAGGAATGCACTAACCTTATGTTCTTTACCAGAAAGTTGCGTAATGGAAACTTGATCTGAATGTCACGAAGTTGTGTTGATTTGCTTTCGGTCCGATACGGTCCTGTTGTTGAATTGGAGCAGTGACGTCAGCGTAAACGGCGAAATTCTTCTATATTGCGAAACGTGTTGAGTTTTGATGGGGTCACCAGATAGATGCACAGAAGTAAATTTTATACGGCGAAGTAATGTGCGAAATCAAAATTACGAAACACGTGTGTGATTAAAATACTGTTAATGAACACACGAAATAAAAATGTCCTGTTGCAGTGTACTATCACGTCGGGGTCACCAATATATGTTGCTAGCTTCTTGGCCTTAATTAATGAAACATGTTTTGGATCACTTAACAATTTTATTTATAAAACAACACTAAACGAATAACAAAGTATAACAATGATTTAAAATGCTCCTTGAATTGATGAGCAATATGTATAGTTCAAAACTGTTTGTTACTTACAATGTGTACCTTGCAGTTTCGGATCACAAAATTAACTAACTTAATATTGCCTGGATGCCTCGCAGGTTAACTATTTTAAAGAAAATACTAAGAATAAAAGAAAGAGGGTTTCCTAGAATTGCCGAACAAAGGCACAAGGTTGGTTACTATTTGAATGGGAACATTCTAGGAAACCCTAAACTAATTAAATAATAAATTGCGTGCTCTAGCATAACAAACACAGGCTTATTGCTCAGGCACTAAAGTTCAGGTATAATGGGGCCCTGTACTTAAGAAGATAAAGAAAGATACAGGACCCCATTAAGGTATTATAAAATGCAAGTAACAAAAGGCCTTGTAAATCTAAATTGATAATTTGGAAAATCCCATTGTATTCTGTGTCCAGCAAATAGATCGATGAAAATATAGTGGAAGAAATTCAAAATTTCGTCATAGTTTATAAATATGCAAAAATTAAATTATGTGATTATATAGACGTATTTCATAAAAAATGTAATTATTGTTCTATTGAGAAAAAATTGTAGCAACTAAAGAGTAATTTCGTTCAATAAGATAATGAAAATTTAATAATTTTAAAAATGTTTCGTTTACGCAACGTTGGGTATTAATGGGTTAAACTCCCGACCTCTTTACCCAATGATTAATGACCTATCTCCCTTAACACCTGCTCATTTTTTAATTGGTCAACCGTTGACGGCGATAATAGAGCCGCAATTGTGCTCAACGAGGATCAGCCCACGTAAAAGATTTGATATGCTTCAACAAATGAAGCAACATTTTTGGACAAGATGGTCAAAGGAGTATGTCTCCGAGTTGCAGACTTGAATGAAATGGAAGAACGACAATCCAACTCTATTAATGTTGGGCTCCATCGTCATAGTGAAGGAGGATGGAACACCTCCCCTAAATTGGACCCTCGGCCGGGTGGAACAATTGCACCCTCCCTTCTGCCAATAGAGGAAGTAAGGTGCGTGTTGATGAAGAACACATATTGCTACGTGGAGTTTTCTCAAGCAATATTTGCCCAACAAGCAATACAAAAATTGAGAGATACTAAAAAGGTTGCATTATTGTGTTTGCTCTAATAACATTTTGTTTTTATTTTAGATTACTTCCGAAGTTGTGGCCTATACCTGAGATATACCAATCTCAGGGTAGTTTCGTGGTGTTCCGAGCCTTCACGTTGGGGACTATTTTAGCTGTGGTGTTTTTTTATGACGACCAAGCTATTTAAAATTAAGCACCGTGGTTTTTCGAGATTTTACATCCAATTCAAATCTTCAAGCTTTTATAATTTATTCTTAAATCATCTAGTTTTCACTCAAAACAAATTTTCCAATTATTTATCATCCATCACTATTCAGTCAAACACCTTTTCAAAAATAATTTTTTAATTACAAAATTATTTCACAAATTAGTCGTTTTTCAAAATATCACAAAATCGCTTTGCCGGCTCCACTGTCTTGGACCCAGGTTTATGTGGCTCTCGTCCAGGCATGGTCCACTTGATCTTCATCCTCGCAGCGACTCTCCTGGATTTCGTCCACTGGTTGGATATTTCATTGCCCCGGTTCGTCAGGACTTCTGTGTTCGCCCCGCTCAAGTAGTCCTCGATTGTTTCTTGTGGGGGGTCACTGTTTCTTGTTCGGAACGCCACCGTTCCGATCAGGTCGTCTCGCGCCATTTCCCGGATTATCGGATACGGCGAGGTGAGGAGTTTGAACGCCGTGTCGATTATGGCCAGATCGGATAATTCCGCCGCGTTGGGAATCCCGACGAGGTTTTTCTTCCTTGGTCCGTAAAGGTATTCGTTGGCGCTTCTTGCACTGAAAGAAAATTGTGGCTATAATTTACACAATTACGCAATATTCTTGCACAATTTGTGTTCAGATTGGCGCTAAACCCAATATTGTGTTGAAAGGATGTCAACGTTTGGGTCAACCTTTTTAAGCAGGTAAACAACCCAATTGTGTAATTTTCAGGTACCAAATTTGAGTAGAAAAATATCCCACTTATTGAGTTTAAAATCTGCACAATTTGCATATTTCTAGAAAAAATTGTCCATATTGCAAATACAAAAATTTGCATATTTCTAGAAAAAATTGTCCATATTGCAAATACAAAAATTTGTATATTTCTAGAAAAAAATTCTGCATATTTCTGAACAAAATAATGCAAGTTTGAAGTATCTTGTTATATAAAAAAATTACTCATTGTATATTTAAATAAAAATTCAATAATGTTTAAAAAGCAATATTATTTATTAAAAATTCACAAAAAAATATACAAACTACTTATTATATACAAATTCACAATATAAATTATAATAAAAACAGTTTGCAAAATAAACAATCATACATTACATCTTAAACAAGCATACAATTTATAATTAACAGTCGTTACAAGACAAGGTACGTACATTAATAAATCACGAGCATTAATAATTGTAAAAGTGTTGGACATTTTCTGAATTTTATATGATTGAAAATGTCGTTCAAAACCGATTGCTTTAAATACTTCACATTCAAAAAATATTGTAGGACCACTGTTTAAATTGTGAATAACAATTGTTAAAATTTTTCCGAATTCAGGAAACAGTTTATCTTCCGTTTGATTTAAAACAAGGAAATCGTTCGGATGATAACTAGTTCCTTGCAAAGTTACCCATTTCGTGGTAAAAGAGCAAATATAAAAATATTTTCCAATCGTGACAAATATTCTTTGGGCATAGAAGGCAATGTTACGTAAACGGTACCAACTTTATGGACTCCCGCATGTGAACCAGATATACTTAAATTAGGTATGTTAATGTAATAAAACATGGAATAAAGAAAATTCTTACATTATTAGCTACTTCGCTTGAATTATTGTAGGTCGATGATGTAGGAGTATGCTGTTCGTATATTATAGTACTCGTATCAGATTTTATCGGGACATCCAAACCAACTATGCCTTCTAAAGCATCAGATTCATTTATTATGATGTTTTCTTCTAAAGCCTAAAATTTGTATAGTGTGTAATTAAAATTAAAAAGTTGTTCACTGAAGTTCACCTGATTTAAAGTTAAAGAATTTTTAAATTCCTCATATTTGATCATAAAGCGTTTTCTAGAACCTAATTTTGGGATCAATTCTTTAATATCTGCTTCCGTTAGAGTGTGGAAAAGATTTTCTCCAATTTCGCTTCCTGAAAACAAAATTTTAAAAGCGTGACTAAAATTTTAAGGTTAAAATTTCCTACAAAATATTTTAAAATTAAAACAGGTATTACTAATCGCGAAACCAAACCAAATTTATAAACAGACATGTTATTGTTAGATTATAATTGAAACCGAATGAATTTCTAATTATTTTAATTTAAAAACACAAAAAAATATTATTTGCGCACCACGTGTGCACATAATTTAAGGTTACCGGCAACAAGAATAAAGTGCAGTTTACAGCACGAACAAACCTATTGTATTGAAGTATAATTTTTTCAAATATTTTGAAATTTGTAATTAATTTGACATTAAATAATAATACAGTGCCACGTTTAGTAAAAATTATAATTCTCGAGTTGATTGGTTGAACTAGTACACTCACGTTAGAAAATATTCAGTTTTGAAAGTAATAAATACATTTGTTAATAATTTTGTAAACAATTAGGTAACTTTTTATTAATTATTTTATCTCAACATTAATAAATTACATATTCTAAAAATGATTTTATATAAAAATTATTCTTTAATTTAGAAAACTATCAAAAATAGTTATGCGAACTTTTGGACGTGAGTGTCCTCGCTAGTACTAACCTTAAGATTTTGCTAGTTTCTTTCTCACACTCACAAAGTGTAAATAGCACTATCCTTGTCTTAGGAAACTCGCAAGAAAAATCGCATAACGTAAACTGCACTTGATGCGATTTTGTTTGCGACCGATTTTGCACACTTAATTGGTAGTTGTAAAAACAAATTGCAAAGTTATCCTTTTGCACCTGTACCTGTAATGGTACTCGGTACTCTGTACCTCCTTACCAAATTTTTAACTAATGCAACGGATAAAAATGATAAAAATTGTACATAATATTAAAAAAATTCTCCTTACCTTCAAATACTTCGATTAAATGGGACATATCCCATGCTGATAATAATTCTATTACAAAACTATCCATCTCAAAACTTATTTTATTTGGTATTTTAACAAAAAATATATAAAATTTTAAAAAAAACGGTACAATTTAAGTCCATGGTCCGTACTAATAGTCGAGAATTAATCCCTAGATTCAGCAATTATAATAGTTTCCTACCAATCATATTTTTTTATATGATTTCCAGTTTCGACCAATCAGAAAGGAAATTTTAGGATTTATCCTAAATCAGGGATCAATCCTTAAGTACGGGCATAATAGTCTGGGCATTAGTACATTATTATTATTATTATAATGAAGGCTTATATTTTTCTAAATTCTTAGAAAATCCACATTTAAACCTACCACACTTAAAAGTTACGAACAAGAAAACAGGGGTAAAAAAATGTAGAAAAATTAATTGTGAAATACAAAAAGGAACTACTTTCTGCAATTTAAAATTGGTTAGGAATTCAAAAATAATTTAATTTTAAAAAGTTTGAATAGTCATTTCTATTATATTTCATATTTATAATTTTTAATGTATATACCAAAAATCGTGGCAAACATTATTTTTATTTATGGCTTTAATATGATTTGTTTTAAAATTGAAAGGAAATTTTTACAAGTTAGAGTTTAATTTTAAAATTTGTAAAAAAATTTTAATGTTGTAATGTTTCAAAAAAAGAATACACAACTATTCAAGTACAAAATTTTCCTTTTTGTAGCATACTCTGGGTAAAAAATATGCACAAATTGGGTTGGTACCCGTAAAATTAAAAATGCACAATATTGGGTAGAATAAGTGTAAGCAGTTATGAAGGTTTCAATAGAAATTTTCAGGTACAAAAGTTTACCTTTATTTAGCAAACGGTAGATTCAAAAACTGCACAATTTGTGTTTGCAGACTGTACAATTTGCAATGCACAACGCTATGCAGATTTGGGCGGAGGTAAATGTGCCACCAAATGTACCTGACCAGAAAAGGGTACCGGTAAATGTGCCACCGACCAAAAGGGTTCTTTAAATAAACACAGGTATTTGTGCCACTAACAGTGAAAAAATTAAATTTTTTTTGCCTTCGAATTTTGGGGTGTGCATTCGATAAGGCTGTAGGCCAGCTCGGCAAATGGTCAGATATTTAATCCGGGTCCAAATTTTCTACCTGGAAATACATAGACCAACTCGGCAAAATAATAAATTTTGGCTTGGCCAGAACTGCGAGCATCAAAAAACCTACCCTCCGATGCTCCGCATCTCCGGGCGGTTTTTCGTGCTCCGAGCCGCTACGCGGCGGGCGCTAAACATACGAGAGGCGCGACAGATCAAGGAAACCGGGATAAATGCAACCGGGATGTGAGAGACCCTCGAAATAGCATTAAAAAGTATAGTTGCGCTATGGGGCAGTAAACTTTTACGTTTCACCCCCAAAAAATCGTGTAAAATCAAAAAATAATCGATGTTACATGTAGGAGATGCATCAGGTAGATGCCGTTTTCTCCGGTGGCACAAATACCTGTGTACTTTTAATATCCTAAATTCGTAGCAGGTAGAATAACATTACTGGTGGCACATTTACCTCCGCCCGCAGATTTATCGCAAACAATTTTTTTCAGTGTAGGACGTTGAGCCCCAGTTCACTGAATTCGCCCATACCTGCACTGGTCTGGAGCGGGCAGAAGTCCATAGGTTTGCCCAAAATGTATGACTGAAACAATTTGGTATTCCTGTATTAATTCTACAAATACATTCAACCGTGATATTATCTTCAGCTTGAGACATTGGTCGGGAGTAGATGGTTTGCGAAACGTTGCCAACTTTTGATAGTATCGAGAAATTGACTTTGTTATTCACTTTAAACGTTTTGCAATTTGCTAACTGCGCTTATATACGTAGCATTAATAAACTAATGTTTATGGCTGTATTGCCATAAGCAGATGGAAAATCCTCCGCAGTTATGTTGTACGTAAAAGCTAGGTCTTTAGCTTCTGCGCGGCGGTTTGCTAGTGGTCTAACCCTAGCAGGTTTTGATTGGCGACGAATTCTGGCGTTAACAATGTGTTAGCATATTGTTCAGGTGGAGCGTTAGTTAGCGAGTATCGAATAGCGTCGGCATGTACTCCAAGGTTTAGAACCTCTTCATACTAGTTGTGTGTTTCAACATAAACTAATCCGAAGTAACCAAGCTGCCCATTAACTAAATGTTCAGGAAGAGCTGGAAACATTGGGTAGAGATGTTGACCTGTACCAGAGACTACATTACCTAGTCAACGCAGGTATATTTTGATAGGTTCTAACACTGAGATTTCAGTCTTTTCCATCATGTATACGAGTTTCAATTCATTAACGGTCAGATTTTCTAAATTCTTATTGCGTATAGATACCATTCTACACCATGCAGGAAAGGTATGATAATTGTCGAGGTATTCACGGAGCAATTCTTTTCCAAGATTGCTGTTGTCAGTCTTCAATTGTTGGACAATACTACGAGAGAGGGCGTTAAATTAACTTTAGCGTTAACTTCCCTCTCTGATTGACTTTGTTCAAACACAGAATCTGGAAATGGAGACCCAGATTTCAGTTCAGTAGGTAACTTGGAACTGCTCTCTTTGGCTTAGTAGTCTTGGGTTCATACTGCGTTTATTGATTGCAGTTGGATCCTTTTGCTTCCCAGCTGGTCCTTCATATACTCGTTCTTTTGATTGTCTTTTACAATGTTATCCATTGTGATGTTTTGGGTTGTTGCGTTTTAATTCATTCAAGTCGTGAACGCAGGTAGTTTATCAAAAATGAATCACTCCACCTATCGTATGACTATAGTTTCGCTGTTACCCTGTATGGGATTCAGCTCGTCAGATACGCATTGGTGGGAGCGATATCATTCTCCTTTACCTTTACCTTTACCTGATATGTATTTGATGGAGCATCCCGGCATGGCCGGCCTTCTCCTTCATCTGAAAGAATACATTAATGACATTGGAAGTTGTAGAGACCGGTGGGTCTCTGGGAATTGGCGCTTGGCGGACTGACTGGTTAGAAACCTGGGCTGTGACTGTGAATATGAGATATGTGAAGAAAAAGAAATTTTTTACGTTTGCCGATATAGTAGAGTCCCTAATTCGAAGAAAGAAATTATAATTTCTATTGATGACCTCGAAGTGAGTGGCTTCTACTTGGAACTAGTCAGAATTGGCGACTAGTGGGATTGTAGTGATACTATGGGGGGTGATTTATCGAAGCTTGTGGAAATTGATCGAAAAATTACACAAATCTAGTGAATAAATTCACTTTCGAAGAGAATTTGTGTAAGTTAAACCTGTGAACATACATTAGTCTGTGTGGGGGTGAGTTATCGTCAGGAGTTGTCCGTGGTCAGGAGTGATTTGGGACGGGGAATGAAGAAGTCGGCTGGGTTGTATTGACCTAGTTGATTTAATAGTGGGTTTTCTGAAAATTTGGATTTGTTGTAAAGATTGGTGGCATGTTTGCGGTTAAGAGTGTTAATAAGATCTAGTTTGGCGTCTGCATGTAGTCGCCTGTTAGTGACGTAATAGGGGGCGCTGAAAATAGCTCGGAGATTTTTGTTTTGAATGACTTGAAGTTTATTTATGGCCCTAGGGCGTGCGTATCCCCAGACAGGGGAGGCATAAATCATTGTCGGGCGGATTATGGCTTTGTATAATCTTAGTTTGTTAGCGGGGGACATGGTACTTTTACTGTTCATGAGGACGAACAATCTATTGAAGAGGCATTTGGCTTTACCGGTTGCGGAGGAAATGTGAGCGTCCCATTTGAGACTTCGGTCCATGGTAACGCCAAGGTACTTGACCTTGGTTTTCCAGGGGATTTGCTCCTCAAACATCCAGACACTGGAGTTGTGAGGCTTGCAACGATTTCGAAACATGATCGCGGAACTTTTGCTCGAGTTAACCTCGATGCGCCAAGTTTCGTACCACCTCCCGAGATCGTTGATCGCCTCCTGGAGGCGGGTTGTGGCTATGTCCGGGTGGATTGAGGACGTGTATATTGCAGTGTCATCTGCATATAATGAAATTTTTGTTGCGGGATCTGAGGGGGTTGGAATGTCGCTCATAAAGATGTTAAACAGTGAAGCTGCAAGGATCGAACCCTGGGGGACCCCGGAGGTGATGGGGCGCTTTGTGGATCTAGTGTTCATGAGTTTGACTTGGAGTTTTCTGTCGTGAAGGTAGGAGGCAATAAGTCGGACTAGTGGAATTTGAATTTTAGATTGAAGCATTTTGAACAGGAGGCCTTCGTGCCAGACCTTATCGAAAGCTTTCGATACGTCGAGTAGCACTAGGCCGGTGAATTCTTTTTTGTTTAGTGCCTGCGTGACGTGCTCAACTAATCGGAGGGCTTGGTGGGTCGTGCTGTGTCCAGCACGGAAGCCGAATTGTTCGTTTTGAATAATACTGTTATCGAACATGGCTTCTTGGAGACGGGTGAGAATGACTTTTTCAACTACTTTTCCAATAGAAGGGAGCAGGCTGATTGGTCTATAGCTTTTCGGAAGTTTGAGATTTTGACCGGGTTTGGGGATTACCACTACGTCAGCGGTTTTCCAAATTTGTGGGTAGTAGTTGAGTCGAAAACATGCGTTAATTACGCCGGTGATGGCAACTTTGGCTTTTTGGGGAAGTTCTTTGAGGGCAGTATTGGTGATGACATCGGGACCTGGGGCTTTCCTCTTTTTGAGGCGTTTAATGGCAATGGTGACCTCCGGAAGAGAGGCGGGGGTGATATGTGTGTCATCGGAGGTGTTTAGGGTGGTGGTGACATAATTTTCGACCGAATTGATATGGTCTTGGTCTAATCTTGTGGTGTTGGGGGAGCATTGAGCTTGGAGGCTGTCGGCGAAGATTTCAGCCTTTTCAAGATCGCTCCGGGCAATAGTGCCGTCAGGGCGGGAGAGAATTGGGATGGTGACCTTCTTTTTCCCCTGGAGGGCGGCGGCCATGCGCCATGCGGACATGTCTTTAAATGATAGGGAGTTAATGGTGTCTAACCATTCATTGTCATGAAATTCTTTGACTTTAACGTCTACTTGCTCTTTGAGCCGGTTGTATGACCTTTGGTCATCAGGGTTACGAGTTCGCCGGGCGAGTTTCCTCGCTCGGTTTTTGGCTCTGATAAGATCTTTGAGGGAGGGAGTGAGTTTGTCTCTGACGTCCGTGGTGTTGACTTGAAAAGAAGTTTCGTCAACGGATTTTTTGATGTTGTCTTGGAAATTGACAATGAATTGGTCTAGGTCAGTGGGGGACTCAAAGAATGGGATTGGTCCAAGGTTTTTTGACAGAGTGTCTTTGAAAGAGGTCCAGTCTGTTGTCGTTCTCGTGGGAGGGCCCTTTGGGGGTGACAGCGGTCCGAGTGTCAGAAGGACCGGGTAGTGATCTGAGTTTAGCTCTTCGCTGGTGGAGATGTCGTATTGGAGTTGTACGTCTTTGAAAATGGCTATGTCCAGAATGGACGGCGTACCTGCGTTAGAAAAGTGGGTAGGGGAGGTGGGAGCGATGATCGCGAAGTCCAGCTCGTTTGCTAGTGAAAGTAGGTCACGTCCTACATGGTTTGTGTGTTTGCACAACCAGTTGGAGTGTTTAGCATTGAAATCGCCGGCGATGATCTTCGCGTCGGGGCCTTCAAGGAGGGTTTCTAGGTCCTCTTTGAGGATGCGTTGCTGAGGGCGATTATAGACGGAAGAGATTTGCAACCAACCGTGATGTGCGGTGTGGATGCTCACCGTAGTGACTTCAAGGTACTCTAAGTCGGGGGTCGGTATTGCGACGTGTTCGATGGATGATTTTACGTAAATTGCGGTTCCGCCGCCGCGTCCGTCACGGTCGTTCCTATAAAGTGAATAGCAAGGGAGTTTTGCCAGTTGGCCAGCTCTGAAGTGGGTTTCGTTGACCAAGATTACGTCAAGGTCGTGATCGTGCGCGAACGCGAGAAGTTCATTTCGTTTGGCTGAAAGGCCGTTGGCGTTCCAAAAAGCCGTCTGCAAAGTGGTGGGTTGGAATCTGGGTTTAGACATTAACGGATGCCTACTTGTGTGTACACAGAGCTCAAACTTCTAGAGAAACGTGAGTACACTCCGCCACCTATCGAAAGTATTTTGCAACAGTTTTGTGAGCGTCCTGAGTTTCACAGGTCACTTTATGATTACTTATATGTAATCTCTCACAAAAATTATAACCCCGCCAAGGCATTGTGTGATAATCAAATCTATGTTGTCTCGTCTGTGCTTTCGCTAAACACTTCGTTTGTTTTTGCAACGGTTATGTATTCAGCTAATAAGCTGTTTCTATCCAACCAGATACGCCTTCAAAACATTTTATGTTTTAATTTATATTTTATTCCTTTTTGATTAAATTTCATGGTAACTGTCGACCTTTGATTCTGGTTAACAACAGTACCATATTTTCGTAATTTCTTCGGTGGCTCCTGATTTTAAGGTAGTCTGGGGGAAAATTATAAATTATGTGGCGCTCATTACAATACCGGCTTCCGCAGCGCTCTTCCGAGAATTTCTCTTTAGCGTCCCCCTATAATGCACCAATCTAATATCAATCAACATCCAACCAGAAGTGTGAAGTTTCTTTTATTAAACGCCCCGAGAAGAGCTAGTCATAAGGGCAAAGTTTTATTTAATTTATTTTGTTTTTCCATTATCCTTCTTTGTTTTAATTTATCGTTCATTGGTCGATGTTTGCCTTTTTATCGCTCAACAATTGAGCGTTACACTGGTATCATCTCTAATAGAATTTTCCAACGTTGCCTTTGGCATTTGGAAGAATTCGCTCAACAATTGAGCGTTACACTGGTATCAACGCTAATAGAATTTTCCAACGTTGCCTTTGGCATTTGGAAGAATTTTCCGTTGTCGCATTTACTTTTTTATTAAATTATTAAAATTAATATTAATTTTATTAATTAATATTAATTTTAATCGTTCCATCGTTCTGAAACGTTACAGTGCATTTTTTCCTGTGTCCCCACTGGGTTAAACCACCCAATGGGGGAGTATATTGTTGCTATTTGATACAACATAAACAAATTAACTATTGGGAATTTACATTAACCATGCGCCACCACGCGTCCATAATATTAACTACTCCGTTAAGTATACCCGCAAATATTACTGCAGTTTTGACGTGTATTTGTTGATTAATTTTGTGTTAGAATTTCAATTTTACCACTATTACAACGCAATCGACTAGCTATATTAGTAAAACAAGAACATACTATTAATTTATCGTACACATTAGAGCAATATGTAAGTATTAGTTTACTTTTTTGGTGGTTTAATGCTAACCTAAAAAATGAATGCTTATATTTGCATAACATTAATTTATTTTCTTTTTAGTAAAATTTTAAAAACAAGGAGGGTTTTCCTCATCAGATTGAACAATTTCAGAAGGCAATACCTTTTCAGGAGTAATCTTTGTCACCCTATTTAAGCAACGTTGGGATCTACATTTAGGCTTTGGTCGTGTAAAACTTTTTACTGGCAAGTTTTCCGAGGGTACTGCAGTCTTCTTCAACTGTGGCTTCTTGCTCTTACATATATTCTAAAAGAAATTAATAATAATTGTAACTGTAATTAAAAAATCAATTAAAGTATCTACCTGGTAATATGTAATCATCATTTTTAAAGTGCAATGAGCATACTTTCATGGAAACGGTTGGTTTTCCAATTAAAAGCTTCATTTCCCAAACCTTTCTGCGATCCACTTTTTCTTTAATGCCAAACGCATTGGTTATATAAACATATCTTTCGTTTCTCTTGGGAAATTGATGAAAACTTAAATTTTGTTCTCGCCCCTTCTTGGAATGACAATTATACACACAACAATTGATGTTACAAACGTTTTCCTTACTCATGGTTAATAATAATCGATAACGACTCGAATTAATACACAAAACCGTACAATACGCATATAATAACTTATGTCAATATCGTGATATACTAATTAGAACGGCCATTTTGAAGGCGACGCTAGCTCCCTCATCGGTGATGTAAATTCCCAATAACTGACGTGAAAATGGAAAGGACAATAATAAAACGGTTCATCAAATGTACAATGGCATAACGATAAAAGAGTTAACTGTAAGATAAAATATAACAAATAAATATGATTTAAGTTGTGCACACTTGTGCAACACGAGAAGCACGCGCGCACTCTCGCATAGGTGCACTAAAGAATTGACTTTGATACAATATCTGTCCTTACTACTCTAATGAGAAGATAGCTCGGAGCAGATAAAGTCCACGCAGAAAATAAATTCTCTACTTTTTTATGCGTGGGGCCCTGATGTTAGATATAAGCTAGCTCGTTGTAGCGGCGGCAGGTCGCAGTTCGGGTCAAGAAACACCTCGGAGAAACTCAAGGAAACAGCTTAGCTAATGCACTAAGATAAAATCAATAATATGATGGTAAATTATCGAAAAGGCCATGTAGTAAGCAATGTCGTATGTAATTAGTACATCCGCCGACAAGACTCAGTACAGTGGCAAAGACAATATCACCAAGAATCACTACCCCAAAATCAATCAACGGAAACGTTCGAGTGGAAAATAAAAAATCACACAAAAGTGTGGCATCACGTCGAACTTCCAACAATAAAACTCAAACAGTAGTAACCTCGATAAAATGCAACACCCTGTACATTGGTCGCACATCGCTGCCTTTATAAAAAATATAAAATCATAATTAAACACAAAAAAAGGCATCGGCATAAAATTTCAAATATGAAATTCGAACTTACGTCGATAAATTTGGAGTCTTTCTGCTAATACATTTTACCAGTTCGTTCGATGTTAATTAAATAAAATAATACACAAGTAAAGTTTAATAACCAAACGTAATAATTTAAAATAAGTAGCATTACTACATTTATCAAACATAACACTTATACTTGGTATCTTTATCAACGAATGCAACGTACGATAGTAGTAGATTGCAATTTATCACCAAGTGCAGAAAGTTGTAACCTGTCACTTATCTATCAATTGCAACCATTATTTAAATAAAATTGCAGCACAAAAAAGATTACCAAATTGTAAAACAATATTAATTAAATATAATTAAAAAAGAACATGACATCGGCCAATGGTAATTTTGAATTAGGCAAATTCCGGATGGACGGAATAAAATAGAATAGTCAATTGAAATAAACCACCATGAAACAATTAAGCAACATAATTGTTACTCGCCAAACAAATTAGCATAAACCCCAGGTCCGACCAAGTAGCCTTGATAAGGGAAAAATCCGCCATCTTTCAACAACGACAATGTGTCGGGCTCTACTAACCCACGCGAACGAAAATTGTTCCGGCAGCCACACGACGTTCCTTATCTGCTAAATCCGTAACCAGAAGTCTACGATTGCCACACAATAGAAATTCCAATCAACATAAGTGTGTGAAAAATTTCACACTCCTTATCTTTTTAAAAATGGACACACAAGCGTCTTGCCAATTCAAAGGTTCACCAAAGACTTCTTCCTTTGCGCAGTATGAGCAAATCCCCACCTCGGCGCGGATTGAATGCGCCTTTCATGTACAAATGATACACAGGGTGAAGCGTAAGTTATGGATTACAAAAATCCGTAACAACTTGTACCTAATATTTTTTGTCAATACACAAAATGTGTATAGGTTATAGTTTATGTATGGAATGTAGGAGTGATTATTGTATTTGATACTATTTTGTACATTTTAGAGGTTTTTATCTTTGTTGCAATAGCAACACCTTCTTGTTCCTTTCGTAGGAAGATCGTGTCCTACATTGGTAAGCCTAAGGAAATTTTAATGATCAGGTCAGACACCCGGACACTTTATCCTCCTGCTGCGGGCAGTTTGGTGTGGAGGTCCATATTTTGATTTATCCGAAATGGTTCCCATCAATTCTGAAGCTAACAGGAATCAAAATTGTATATGTATCGAAGGTTTTGTATTAGTAACAATACGTTTATAATTAGGTATAGGTCTAAATAAAACAGAATTATTGTCCGACTTTTCGGTCCATTCTCTACAACAATTGTTTTGTATTAGGTTTGCTTTGCAATTTTTTTCAGAGAATTTTTATACATTAATGATTAAAAACCGTTATCAATGCAAGATAATTTTTTTACTACATTTTTCACCCTGGGTAAAGAAAAGAAGTTATCAAAAATAGGAAATGACCAAGTCCCTCAAATGTAGTTTAGAGTTTGGTTATTACCCCTTTCTCCAATAGAAAATATGCGTTAAGATTAGCTCTTTCGTATGACATTCTAATGCAATAACCAGTAGCAGTACCAGCAACGGTCCAAATTTTGAAGCCACATTTAATAATACAATTCTTTATTACATTTCGAAAATTAAATTTATACAAAGATAAATAAAGAAGTAAAAATCTACCGATGTAAAAGGTGGAGATTAGCCGAAGCTGGTTTTCATCTCAACTGCAAAAGTATGATGCTATTAAAAAAGACCTTTTCATTGTAACTATATAACCGTTTTAATCAAAAGAGTTCCTTAATCTTCTTCTTCAACTGGGTTGCTGGTAGGTGTTGCCGCCACCCAACTTGTTTTCCAAGTGGGGTATGAACTGGTGGGTAATCTTACCCACCACCCCATCGTCCGATCTGCGTTGCCATTCGGAAAGTATAAACTCATACATTTTTTTTTGATATCCGCCCCAGACTTGAAGTTCAGGGAGGTTATCTCTTTGTTCAAAAATGTTTTTGCTTTCTTGTTTCTGGCTTGACGCCATGACAGTAGTCGCAACAATTCTAGGTCGATTGGGTGGATTCCTTGTTCAACACCCGCGGCTAAGGCCGACACAGTCCTATAACAGCTTGCTTTCACTCGACAACAAAATCCATAGCATGACGTCAGCCGGACAACGTGTGTTTATCATTGATTTTATTGTTCCAGATCTCGATTCCGTAAGCCACGGTGGGGACAGAAAGCTGCTCAGGCGATTATCCTAATATTGAAGAAAATTTTCAGTCACAAAATCAAGATCTACTTCCGTATATAGAATAATTCCTGCTGAAAGAACTACACTGAAAAAAATGCACATAAATATACATTTAAACGTGTTTTATATCTTTACTCAAAAAATTGACGCTTTTCTAACTTGTTTATTTTACACATTTTTTTATTTATGACTTTAAATTGATTTTGTTGTGTGGTGATGATAAATAGTTTGTTAAGGGTGACTGGGAAGAAATCTTATTATTGCACATGCAAGTGATTATTTACATCCATGGTTTTGCACCCTAGCTTAAAATCAAATTTAATACTTTCTCGGTTACTTAAATCACGTACACTAAGTTATAAACATGTTTATGATTTTGTTGGACTCTACATTGATAGTATATTCTCGAATATTTTTATTATGGAAATCCTTGATGAAAAAACGAAAAAGACTATTTATTTTATTTATATTACCAACGAATGTTCTTATTTATTTCTCCTTAGAATTTCTACGATTCATGTTATGTTAAAGAAATTAGTTATTAGAAGAGTTTTTATATATTTTTCTTGTTGCAATGTCAGGAAAAATTACAAAATAAATGTTAAATGAATTTAAATAAATTTAAATTTGGTCAATTAAAGTAAACCAGGTGTTTGATAATCAAAAATGTACATAAGTACTTATAAAATGTATCCTGGTTAGTCGTGTGCAACTTTAATGATAATCATTGAATCGTCGAAAGAGGCATAAATAGCTATATAACAATAGTCCACATTTAAAATACTCATGCCTAAATTTACTTGACCGTATTTATGCTTTCTCTTCAGCTGGCACTCGCCATTCTCTTCTTGTACAAATTTTGCACATTTAATTGCTGCATTTATATTAGACGTTGCTCCTAGTAACAAAGTGAAAATTTATTTACAGACCATACCATCACCTATGCTTACGTACCTTCAAATAGACATTTTATCTCCAGTAGTGCTACAGGTTCGTTATTTCCAAATATTACTCCATCAGGTGAGTAACCGAGCCAGAGATTGCCTTCAGGAATAATCAAACCAAAATCTGTTACATCCGCTTTTGTTGTCCGAATGAACTTACTCCTGGCGTCGTCTTCAAATTTGAGTCCACGTGAGACATACTGGTTTTTAATAGACAATGAAAAAAAAACTTCATGATATCTTAACCCAATTATCATTGTTTTTATATGTGTATACGCTAGTTGCGTAGCTCAAGTGGCGCTGCCCTGGTGGCCAAATTTATCGTAACTGGGATGGTGAGCGCAAACGGTTTTAAATACAAGTATTAGTTTAATTACGAATTAAACATTAAGAATTAGAATTAAGAAGTAATTTGAATTTAAATAATATTCTATATGCCCTATACAACTTAATAGCATTATGGTTGGTAGTTCTGACGGTTTTATGTGATTTAAAAATTGACATAAGTAGTAGATTCACATAGAAAAGTTGATTTAAAAATGAGTGCAAAAAGGTATTGTTGTGTAGTTGGATGCAATAAATCAGAGAATAAGAATCCTGATTTAACATTTTATCGCTTTCCTGGAAGACCTTACCAGATTAATTCTGTGTTGATTGCGAAAAAGTGCTTAAGTCAATATTTGTCAAACTGAGATAATGGCGAAAACCAATTATGGGCAAAATTGAATTTGGTTTACTGAGGAACCTTTTTTAGGGATATAATTTTGTTTTGCAAGTTTATTATTAAATGTAATGATATTACAGGCATATAACTAAATAATTATTGAGAAAAACTGAAAATTACACCAATTAAATTGATTACTTTCGACTTAGGCGAAAGGTATTCTATTAAATAACTGCCTTAATATGTACGCTATGACTTAGGCAATTATACCAAAAGAAAGAGCAAGTTTTTCTCTATCTGAATAAGTCAAAACCCCAATTTTGCAAAAACATGACTTAAGCACTTTTTCGCAATCAACACAGAATTTGTATTGTAATTATATTTACTTGCCTTTTGATAACGATTTACCACGAAAAAAATCAATAATGTTTATATTTTGATAACCACATTGAATAGTAACTGGACTGAATTCATAATGTGAAAAGCGAATTATTTCAACTAAACACTTGGGTTTATACGCTAGTTGCAACTTGTAAATTTTGATAACAAAACATTGTTTATTTTATTTTATAGGTATAGTAAAATTCATCTTGGTTATGTACCAACATAAACTTAAAGGATCGACTAGTACAGTTTATAATAATTATTACATAATAAAATATTTTAAATTAATAAAAATAATTAATATTTTTGCTAATATTACCATATAAACATGAACATTCGGCCATCCCAGTTTTGACAAAATTTATCCACGAGACGGCGCTTCGTACGCTTTTGGGAGCTACGCAACTAGCGTATATCTCGTAGCATCTTGATCCCGTCATTCGATATTTACGAGCTTCTAGCCACGTTTGACTATGCTGAGAAATACAAATGTATTTTTGAATATCGTCTTCCTTAAATAGTTCTTGCATTTTTTGAATACAGTAGTTCCTAATTGCCACTTCTTCTGCTGACAACAATTTCATTAATGTAGATTCTGACATGTGCGACAGTAGAAAGCACGACCGCCTTGTATTTTTTCAGGCTCGCTCTGTAATTGTGCCCCTTTATCTTCATGTTCAAAATTGTTACGACCAACACTGTAATATTAAGTTCTTCTTCAAGTGCCTTCTCCTAACGGAGGTTGGCAACCATCATAGCTACTTGCAGCGATCTTGTGCTTTTACCGTACCACTGAATTATGTATTGACTTATGTATTAACTTATTATTGTATTAACTTGATGTTAATACTATGTTCATAATAATAATTATGTATTAACTTATTATATAATGTATTAACTTATTACTTTTAATATATATATAGATTCGGTTTAGAACGTCTTGCGACGTTGTCCGATGCCTAATTTCCAACCTTGTCGGTTTTCACAGTCTTGCTCTTCTAAGTTTCTCGCACTCATTGCCTTTTTTATTCCTTCGCTCCACGACTTTCTCGGTCTTCCTCGCTTTCTTTTTCTTCGTGAAAACCAATTCATGATCTTCTTTGGTAGTCTTTCGTTGTTCATTCTCTTTACATGTCCATACCAGATCAGTTGTTTACGCTCTATATCCTGGATTATTGTGCCTTCAATGCCCATTCTTCTTTTAACCTCGTCGTTTCTTACTCTTTCCAGCCGTGATACTCTTGCAGCTCTTCTCAACGCATCCATTTCCGTTGCCTCTAATTTTCCCTTTACTCTTTCGGTCATTCTCCACGTTTCCGATCCATACAGTAGCCCACTTTTTATTATAGTTTCGTATATTTGTATCTTTCTCTTCTTACCAATTTCTTTGCTCCACAATATTCCATTTAGACTTCCAATCGCTTTTCTGGCTTGAGAATTCCTTGTCTTAATCTCGGCTTCATCCGTACCTTGCTTATCGAATTGTATTCCCAAATAATTATATTGATTACAAGATTTTATTTGTTCTTGATTTTGTAGCTCGATATCCGTAGTCTCCTCTCCTACACACAGGTACTTAGTTTTATCTACATTCAAGCATAGTCCCCACCGCCTGTATTCCTCTATCAGCTTGCGTGTCATATATTGCAAATCGTCCTTGTCATTGGCACATAAAACTTGGTCATCCGCAAACTGCAGTGTATACAAACATGTGTTGTCGTCTATCTCTATGCCCATTCCACCACACTTTCTTTTCCATTGTTTAAGATAAGAGCATGCTTAATATATATTTTAAAAAGTGTCGGCGACATGCAGCAGCATCCCTGTTTGAGGCCCTTGTTGATCTTGAATGGCTCAGAGATGGTATTGCCACTTTTTACTACGGCTTGGGAATCTTCGTACAGATTTTGTATCGCTTTTATTACTGTATGATTAATGTTTGTATTTTGTAGGACTTCCCATAATTTGACTATTGGAACATTGTCATAGGCTTTCTGTAAGTCGATGAACATCAGGTGGGTCGAAGTATTAGTAGCCATTCTCTTCTCTATTATCTGCTTGATACAGAATACGTTGTCCGTACAAGATCTGCCCGCTCGGAAGCCGCTTTGTTCTTCCTCTTCATCGTGCTGGTATTCTTCTTCCACCAGATCCCTCAATATTCTGCCATAGAGTTGTAAAATGTTTTACTCCTCTAAGCTCGACAAGCTAATGAGACCTGGGGAGTCGAAGAAGCAAAACTTTACATCTGCCAATATAAATATTAACAGTAAATTCGGTGACAGACGTAAAACCCTGATGGTCGTATAAGCTAACTCTTCTCTTTTGCGGAGGCAAAAGGTCGTGGATAATTAGAATCTCCAGGTGATCACTGACAGGCAAATAAAGCTAACGACAAACAAATAATCGTTTAATGAAGATAAAAATATCGTTAACATATGCACAGTACAAGCAGTTAATCAACAAATTAATGAATGCTACCAAGTCAAAGGCAAGAATCAATACAATTGCAGAAGGCAATTGTGATAGCAAAAAAATATGGTGTACAAAATTCACTGCAGTGCAGATTAAAAAAGTAAAATACGGCACAAACCTTGAAGCGCTCTCGGGTTCTACAATGCCCAAAACACAACGCAATACAATTGCGGGAATCTCCTTTAATCTTCCTGCAGTCACCAATAGTGGATACGATGTTGACAGATTCTTTCGCCGACTGGTTAGAAGTGGAAACAAATAAACTGGATCTTGCCAAAAGGTCACCCTGATCATTCAATATACTGGTCGTCCTGGTAGTGTGATTTATTTCAAGTAAAAAGCAATCAACTTGATGTTTGTTGACATAAGTAATTTTTGACAGTTTGGGATGTGAAATGTCAAAACTTATAATTGAAATCTCTAAAGATAATATGACAGCATAAAAATGACAGCTCCGCACATATCTAGTAAAAATTATATGCGTTAAAATTAAGTTGTTAAAAAAATTTGCCACTTACATAAACTGATCTATCTAATCCGCGAACGTGTCAGTTGTTATAATAATGTATTCAATAATTAAACATTATAATTCCAAGGAATTTGCAAAAATTCAACGAGCGAAGTTCCTCTCGTCACAAACGAAAAAATGCTAATCGCTATGGCCATTGACAGACATGCGCACACATATCCGACGATTAAAAATGCCGTATATAGGATGTTGCGAAATAAGTAGTCAGTAATGTTTTGCAAAAAATCGTTACAGAGTCTACTAAATGTGCTCATTATGGATATTCCTCTATAATTACCGCATTCTTGTCGGTTTCCCTTCTTATAAATTGAGATGATATAGGCTAATTTCCACTCTTTTGGAACCTCCTGTCCATTTATAAACTTTTGAAAAAGATACGCTAGTATGGTGAATAGTTTTGGTGTTCCATTCTTTAGCAGTTCTGCATGAATACCTCCTGGTCCTGGAGATCTTTTATTTTTTAATCCACTAATCGTTTTTTTTTATTCTTTCAGGATTTATTGATATTTCTTCCCCCTCTACCATTATCTGCTCCTTACTAGCTGCATATACTATTCTATTTTCGGATAGCAAGTTCGTGTAATGGTGTATCCATTTGTCTATTGGAATTATTGTTATATTGATATTATGATTCTGTGGGGATCTAACTTTATTAATAAATCTCCATGATTCCGTGCATCTTCTGCCTCCAACATAGGTTTCTATTTCTCTGCATTTACTATCCCAACTTTTCTTTTTTTATAACTCTTCTGCGGGCTTCTCTATTTGCTTCATTGTAGGCCAGCCAATCGTTGTCCTTCTTCGTATTTAGCCATTTTATGTACTTTAAATCATTTTAAAACTACTAAATACTTACCTATGCTTGTTATTTATGCTCCTTTCTTCATATCTTCATATAACTTCCTCGCCTTTTCTACATCGACTTGATACGAGTAGGAAGTGGGTTTATAGTTACCCAAACATGGCATGTCCAGTACTGGGACTGCATTATATTTTTCTTCGGTAGTGTGTTTTTGTTGTGACCATAGACATTTGATATCAGTTTGTGATATAAATTCAATTTCATGAAGGTCATCTCTGAAACAATACCATAATAAGATGACAATTTTGTAATAAAATTGAACATACCTTGACGTGCACCACAACAGCACTGCGGAAATGTGCTTACATCGACCTCATTGTCCTGCTTTACCTGTACAATAATTAATATTGGAAACACGAGCCTGGTTTTTATTCACTTCGTCAGCTTCTAAACACACCTTTTATTTGATGTGGATCTGAGCTCATTACTGTAGTTTCCAGTTTTTTTAAGCCTGTATGTCTTGGAAGATATTTTTGGCGTTTTTTCTACATGTAGGGGAGACCAGTCTGTGATGGCACCCGGGTATCCCTACCAATAACTATTGAATGCAACCATAACACAATCTGCCAACTTCACAGTGTACTGCATAAATGCGTCAAAGGTCACTGTACGCGACGACAACGTCTAAGTAAGCAGGGTTCTCGAAATAAAAGTTTTAAAAAATTTGTGGGTGCTGATTTATCATTGATAGGTACGCAATAACGTAATAATTTTATTTGTCGAGGACTTTTATTGTATTAATTTATATGTTAAGAAGCATGCATTGTGCACGTGCTATTAAAGTTAGAAATAAGTAAGGTAAGAATTTGGTAGTGTAAAATAAGTTTTTATGCTTCGTTGCGTATTAGGCAATGATGGCACCTTCAACGTCCGGTTTGTTGGCATAGGGTGCCATCATATCAGATGGGTTGGAAACGTGCTGCAAAAACTTATAATATAAAAATAATATAATGTGTAACAAAAAATATAATGTGCGAATTGTGTATAGATGTTTTTTTTACTACTAAATATAGTTTTTGAGTTCCTTAACATTTTTTTTTAAACAATGTATGCCATCATGGCCGACTATTCGGGTTTGATGGCATACTTTGTGTTTTTTTTAAATTTATATGTCAAATTCTTAGTTTTGCTTTATTTGTCAAAACGTGTTGTTATCTCAAAGAGTACAGTGTTACTAATTTTTTCATGGGTAAAAAGAGTCTTATCTATTTTATTAAGGATATTAGAGACAATTTTTGTTAGGGGTGCCAACACAGACTGGTCTCCCCTAAATGTTTGCCAACGATCGCTCTAATTGACGTTTTTAAATTACTATATTTGTAATACATATATCCGTCCTCGCTTGCCGGAACGATAGTACTAAAAAAAACATTTTTATATGAAATATGAAAACCTCTCCGAGAAATCCCTTACCAATTTCTCAGTTGGAAATCTGTCTATAATTTCTAGTTCCAATCTATAGCTCGTTGCCAAAGTGATAGGAATACCCTTATCCTCAAATTATTGAGCAATGAAATTTATTAACAAAGTTCTTTGCTCGTCTTTCAAGTTGGAGAACTTATTATAATATTCGGTTGGCATTCCCCCTTTTGATGTTTGTTAGAGATAATGCAGTTTATTCTGTGAAGCGTATTTAATAATGCAATAGTAATATAAAAGTACAAACGTGATTCTCATTAATAATCTATCAACAACAAAACATTACATGTCAATTCGATGATACTAAGGAAGTCTACTATATCGACACGATGACATAGGCGGCGCGGGTTGATCTAAGTAAAGATGGTTCCAGTGGCGTACATTTCTAACACTTCCCCTTAAACCGCGACGACGAACGCGAGCACACAACACTCCCGAGATTTAACATTTTAATGCACTTCAAATGTTTCGCCTTCGGTAAGGCTTTTGTGAGAATGTCCGATGGCATTTCTTCAGTGCCAACGTGTGATACCTTTAATAGTCCGTTTCCGATGGCATCTCGTATGAAGTGGTGGCGAATGTCAATGTGTTTACTTCTAGCGTGAAACGTAGGATTCTCAGCAAGTTTCAAAGTACTCATATTGTCATTGTAAACTTGGATCTCGTTGAGATCTTTGAGTCCCAATTCTGTCACCAATTCGCGCAAGTAGATGGCCTCTTTTGCAGCTTCGACCATGCCCATATATTCGGCTTCTGTGGAGGAAAGGGCCACAGTCCTTTGCTTCTTTGACTCCCACGAAATGGGACCGTTGCTTAGGGTAAAAGAGTAGCCGGAATATGAGCGCCTATCTATGGAGCAACTGCCCCAGTCTGCATCTACGAACCCTTGTAGTCCTTTACTATCAGGTTCATACACGATTCCAAGATCTGCCGTTCCCTTCAGGTAACGTAGAACTCGTTTTGCAGCTGCCCAGCGTTCTTTCCTATAACAATTGTTAAATTGACTCAGGTAACTTACCGAGAAGCTGATGTCGGGCCTCGTAGCTATAGCCAAGTAATTTAGGGCGCCGACCAGTTCCCGATAAGGTAATCTTGTTTCTTCGTCATAGTAACTGCTTACCGTCGAATTATTTTGAGTTTCCATATTTTATTAATTAAATGGTATTCACCAAGATATTGAGTAGGTATCGATCAGCGAATTCAACAACGCCACCATCAACGCCACTTTCCATGCGTTGCAAGGTAAGTTGTTTCAATAATTGTGCTTTTCGAGCTGGACCTTGAGATTGATAAATATTTTCAAGTTTCTTCCAGACATCACGAGATGTGTTGCAACCTTTAATTTGCTTCAATTCGGATGGTGTTATAGACAGGATGATCTCGGATTTCGCTTTGTTGTCGCTTATAACCCATTTATTAATTTCACTCGTGGTGTCGGCGTCACCGCCCGTTTCCGGTTTCATGTTAATGCCGTTCACGTAATTCCACAAATCGGTTTTCACTAAAATTGCTTCCATTTGTATTTTCCACGTGTCATAATTGTTTTTGTTTAAGTTTTGCGTACAACGTTTGATGCCATTTCTGATTTCCAAAGGACGCGTCGTAAAATTCACATTTATTCACAATTATTGTTTTATCACAAATGTATTTTTTAAAATACTCACTGGTAACCCATAACCTGTTAGAGATAATGCAGTTTATTCTGTGAAGCGTATTTAATAATGCAATCCTAATATATAAAATGCCAGCTCGCTGCTCCAGCGTGTCATTTTTTTGGTTCGGATCAACGGATCAACTTATCAATGTATCAACGTATCAACGTATCATCGGATCAACGGATTAAATGTTTATATAGGTTGTCGTCGATAATACAAACGGTATATTAAATCTTCAAGCTTATCAACGGATCAACGTATCAACGGATCAACTTATCAACGGATCAACGTATCACTGTGCGCTATATAGGTACGTGGTGTGAGAGTTACCTTCATTGAAAATAACTTCACAACTTCAGAAACTTCTAAAGCGAAAATGTCCGAAATGGAGGAGGATATTCAAGTAGTTACTCTTTGTTCCCCACATGTTCCTACTGCTGCTCGAAAATGTGTTAAAAGAAAATCTGATGAGGAAGTAGCCGCCCAGCAGGAAACAGTAAAACGACGGAAGGCGGAGCGAGAAAAAAACCCGTCCTAAAAATATGAGTGATGTCCAAAAAGAATGTTGTCGGAATCGTAATCGTGTGGAAAATATGACTCCTGGGCAAATTGAACAAAATCGCAAACGTAAGCAAATTGCCAATATGACGTCAGAACAAATTACTCAACATCGCGAACGAAATCAAATTGCCAACATGACCCCTTCGCAAATATTACATCGTTCACGTAGTCATGCAATTCGCCGACAAAATCCACGAAGTAAAAACGCAGCTGTTCTTGAAGTAGGTAACGTTGTAGAACCAAATGTCGACGTTCATAACTGTGGTTTTATGGACAATATTTGCGAATTTTGCAGTGCAAAGCATTTTTCAGCAGAGCGGCCGTCTGACAAACTTTTTACGACATGCTGTCAGAAAGGCAAAGTCACCTTAGAAGCTATAAGATCAGCCCCTGTTATTGAACAGTTATTGAAAGGACTGCATTAATATTCGAAAAATTTCATAGACAATATTAGATCGATAAATAGTGCTTTAGCGTTTGCGTCAATGGGAGCTAACATTATTCCGCCTCCTGGATACGGACCCTATTGTTTCCGAATTAACGGACAAATTTGCCATCGAGCAGGAGCTTTGCACCCGGCAGATGGAAACCAACGCAAGTTTGCTCAAGTATATAATTATATTGGACCCGGATGAGGCTGCTGATCAAAGGATGACAATTAAGGGAAACGATCGGTGCGATCCAAGTCTGATGCGAGAGTAAAGCACTTGTAACGGTTTAAAATTTGCCGCCGGGTTCTTTGGGTTTTGGAACCAGTGACCGTTGGTACGAGTGAGGGAAATGCGCAGGAGTCGGTACGGGACTTGACTTGATACGTTTGCTCGAGTAAGAGGTGATTTTGTGTGTGTGTGTTGTGCAAAAATTTTGTGAAGCCGGATTTTGGAGAAGAATTGGTTAGTTAATACCATCCAGTAGCGAACTGGGATTATCTTCTCGAATCCGTAGGATTGGGAAGCTCATTTTTTTTGATTATTTTACCGGGAGCTCTCATCCGCCTTTATGGGATTCGAAGCTGAACAAATTTTGCATATGACGCAGATCAACGAAATTTGAGGTATCATTTTTTTTGGATGGTAATTTATTGTAATAACTATTAATTATTTGATTGATTTGATTCTCAAAATTTGTACATTTTGTATAAATATTCCGTGATTTCGGTTGATAATCAACATATGGTTGATAACATTTTTGTGTGGTCCGCCATTATTTTGTTAGTTCTTTGCGGGACTGCGCGTAAGATATTTGCGCTTTATATTTGAGCAATTATTATTTTCATTTACAAAATTTCTTCGTTGTTCAAAATTTTCCGTATGCCCTGGACTCATTGCTGGTTTTTTTTTGTTTAATTAATTATCTTCCAAGCTAACCGGCAAGATTTACAAAGATAGCTCGTAATTTCTCGATTTCCCCTTTAATCGAGTTGTCTAATCTTTCATAACGACGTCTTCCTTTTTAACCGAAATCGAGTGGCGCCTGTTCCATCTTTTTTTTTCTTCGTCGTTTTAATTAAACACCATTAATTTGGTTAGAAATTAATGTAACATCAATTATTCACGCTAAAGTTCGTGAGGAATTTTAAGCGTCACACACTTTCATGTCTCAGAATAATCCTTTTTCTGCCGCATGCAAAATGCTTTATGAAGTGGAACAAGAAAGCATCAAGGACGCCGCTCTACATGGCGTTGAGCCAGCAACAGTTACCATGGCAATTATCCAAGACCGTAAATCCGATATTAGACGATACAATGCTCCAACAAGAAATGAAGTAGCTGTCATTTTTCAAAATGCCGACGGCGAACCTCCTCTCGAAAGGGACTTACTGATCCATTGTCGTTCAAATCAAAACAACTTGATAAGTTGGTCCGTTGATACGTTGATCCGTTGATATGTTGATACGTTGATCCGTTGATAAGCTTGAAGATTTAATATACCGTTTGTATTATCGACGACAACCTATATAAACATTTAATCCGTTGATCCGATGATACGTTGATCCGTTGATACGTTGATATATTGATACGTTGATATAAAACACCAAAGCTTTTGGCGGTAAAGTTTTAATTCTTGGTGGTGATTTCAGACAAACTCTTCCTGTCGTACCTCATGAAATGAGGTCAGCAATTATTCATTCAAGCATTAAATTTAATGATATGTGGAGTAAATTTATAGTATTGAAATTAAATCAAAATGTCCGGTCCGTTGATTCCGCATTCAGGGATTGGCTGATAAAGTTGGGCAACGGGGAGCTTACAAATGACAAGGGTCTGTCTGAAGAGATAATTGAGATTCCGCATAATTGTATATGCGAAACTTCCCTTATCCAAGAAATTTTTGGAGAAAGCTTTAATGCTGCTGATGTAAAAAAATATTCCAAAATGGCAATACTTTGCGCAAAAAATACTGACGTTGACGATATAAACGAGCAAGTTTTGGACCTTTTAGACGGCAGCATTTTAACTTATCTAAGTAGTGATTCCATTGACGACAGTGATGATAACGATAGGGAAAACTATCCGATGGAATTCTTGAATAAACAAACGCCCTCAGGGATGCCAGTACACAGAATGCACTTGAAGGTTGGAAGTGTGATTATGTTGCTCAGGAATTTGAATACTAAACGTGGTCTTTGTAATGGGACGCGCTTAACTGTTCAATCGTTAAAGCCCAATCTAATCGTCGCTGAAGTCTTGACAGGAACTGGTAAAAAGGAAACTGTTTTTATTCCGCGCATAGATTTAGTTCCAACAAGTACAGACTTACCATTTGTTTTAAGACGGCGACAGTTTCCAATTAAACTTGCCTTTTTCCATGACGATCAACAAGGCTCAGGGACAGACGTTAGAAAAAGTAGGAATATATATGTATGCCTGAACCGGTGTTTAGCCACGGTCATCTCTATGTAACAATGTCAAGAGTACGGAGATCTGAAGATAAAAATAGTTGATGGAAAAGAACAAGGGAAATTGATTGAAGGTTCACAGGCAGTGTACACGAAAAATATTGTGTACAAGGAAGTACTAACGCAGTAGACAGTGCTTAAGATTTTATTTGCTACAATAATTGTTTCTTAATTAACAAACTAAAAAAATTAAAATTAACGTTTCAACGCGAGGATGAACAATTAAAATTGACAATATTAGGAAACAATGTTGTTTTTATTTAGATCATTAAAATAGAGACCCACCAGCACCGTCTAGCTACCCGTCCGTGGACGGGCTTTCCAGCTAGTAGTAATATAAAAGTACAAACGTGATTCTCATTAATAATCTATCAACAACAAAACATTTCATGTCAATTCGATGGTACTAAGGAAGTCTACTATATCATTATTTGTAATTTCATCATTAGGCATCAGATATGGAGTGAAACGCAACGGACTTGAGGATCTGGAATGAGAAGGTGAAGATAAGAATGGAGACAGTGACGGGTGAGATGACATCGACGCTGACGTTTTGTCAACTAACGGAATTCCTAAAGATTCTCTCCATTCCTCAAAATTATATTCAAATATGTATAATCTGTGTCCCAATATGAAATGTTTTTAAAAGACGTTCGATGTGGTGCCGTTTGATAACTTTTAGAACATTGACGAACACTTTTTGCTCTAAAAATGCATTAGTAGTAAATTGCAATTTTAAAGGATAATTATTAATTTTAACATGTTAAAAATAAACTTACCAACAAAGTGTTCCATAAGAAAATCTTGTTTCCAATTGGATAATAAGGTTCGCAAGTCTTCTATATTTCTTTGATTATGGTACGATATATCTTGCATTACCATTTTATCTTGAGGCTCTACATTATTTGTATCATCAAATCGAGGCAGTGTTCTTTGCAAAGAACCATCAAAAGAACTAGTATGTATCAAACTCAACTCATCATCGTCTAGTAGGTGTTGCGAACTATTAGTATCGTACTGATCCATATTGTTAGATAAAACTGATACAAATTTATAAATCAGTGTTTTTTAAATGTTACAAAATTATAAATAATTGTAGGTACCTAATAACTTGCGTGTATATCTTCTTATATATAAAAATGCTTGTATGTATGTATTGCTATGACCTTAGCCTCACGTTGGGCTGTCAAATTGTTATGTCCACCTTGAACTTCACGATCTGTGATCGCTACTCACAGATTTCGGACACGACTTACTCTTTATCTCAGGCGGCAGGTTCTTTGGACTTTTACGATGGAATTAGTTTAATCACACAGTCAAAGAAAATACGCAACTCTAATCTTTATAAACATATAATGAATAAATGACACAAAATTAACATAAACAAATAACAACAACAATACAACACTCGACGAAATTTAACAATAATCAAAATGCGTAATCAAAACAATAATCAAAATGCGAACTTCAGCGTGCACTTACGTTTTTGATTTTTCTGTCCGGGTTACTTAATTTAACCTTTGGTATTTAATTTGGATCCACCTTTTGTGCTCCAATACTTTAATTGTGATTTCCAATTTCATCTGCATCATTAATTAATCATACTGGAATTGGACTCTTGGATCTTTTAACTATTCCTTTTAAGGAGACGAACTCTAACTCTTCCTCCCTCTGGGACACCGGTATTCAATTTTCTCTTTATATGCGACTATCAGTCGCTTCTTTCAATGGAACTCTCTTATATGCGACCACTCTTGTCGCTTTATTTTATTCAACCCCTTTATCTTTAAACGGAACTATTTTAATATACGACTACTTTTGTCGCTTTATTTTATTCACCCCGTTTATCTTTAAACGGAACTATTTTAATATACGACTACTTTTGTCGCTTTATTTTATTCACCCCGTTTATCTTTAAACGGAACTATTTTTATATACGACTACTTTTGTCGCTTCATTCAATTCAACCTTGTTTTTCTCTCCCTGGCAACCAATCTTCGTTTTTTTATTCCTATTTGATTTATCTCACATTTTCCAGTGTTTTGTGTTGCCTATCCATTTGATTTTTCTTTAATCACAAAACTTATTCTAACAAACTTAATCTAACATTTAAAACATTTTTTTATAAATTATCTTTTACAAACTTTTCTCATGCCATATTTTCTCTGACTGCACGACAAACAATTTAATACCGTAACAGCCAAATTATTGATGGACACAACAGTATGTATTGCTGTGTTAATTACTGAATTTTTATCTTATTATAGCGAGGGTTGAATAACAGCACTTCTTTCTCTAATTTAAAATTTCCTTGATCAGCAATGAGAATCTCAGGGTCAAAAGGTGGGTTTATGTAATCTATTGGAACTCTCATAAATTAACTCACTTACAATCTTTCTCATAAAGATTATCTGATTGAAAGAAAATATCAAAATTGCATCTGCTTTTTTCTCTTTGATCTATAGCTGCAAAAATTTGAAATCAAACTCATACGCTACCAATTGAAAAATAAATGAATTTATTCAACGCAATAAAATTCTCAAAAACAAATATTGGTTTTTCTCATAATCAACAAATTAAATCGTACAAGAAATATTAATACCACCCCAAAGTTTATGCGCAAAAATTTTAAATGTAAACAAATTCGTCTATACGCGAGTAAAAATGCAACGCTCAACAAAGTTTCTTACCGGAGAATTTATGTCCTCTCGCACTCTCTCCTTTAAATCGCCGCACGTGAAAGATTGCTATCGCCGTGATTGGAAGCCGCTCCTGATTTTAACTTGGACACATCAAATAAGAAGAACTATTCCATAAACTTCCTTCTTTGGACCACGATCAATCATAGGTAAGTAAACTTAATCTCTTCTATGATAATTTTCTTTAATTTCATCAAAAAAAAATTATAACCATCAAAATTCCATTGGTTCCAAAATTTTCCATAAATTAACTTTCTTCCAACTTTTAAATTCTCAATTATAAATTATAAATACCGTCGGATTGATTAAATTAATTATTAGAGTATCTTCTCTTTCAAAGAAAAACTTCCAGCACGTTTTAACATTACCGTGAACGTTAACCAAATTTTCAATTTACATCGTCCCTATTTCATGGACGAAATTCAAGTTATATCTCAACGTCACCGTGAACGTTTACCAAGTTTTCACAATCACGTCCTTCCGCTTTCATGGACGAAGCGAGACTTCATTTTTCACTCCGTTATCAATCTTTCCAAAATTACCCACACCAGCGTTTTCACTCGCGCATGCATTTTCCCGCGAACCGCCACTTATTTTAAAATTCAAAAATCCTATGTTCACAACTAAAATAAATCAATTTAATTTGTTATTTCATTTTTTAAAAATTAAATACTACAATAACCAAAATTTATCTTTTACAACCTAATTCTTTTTATCTCTCAGGGTTTTAATAGCGGATGCATCCTTCATCTTTCTGAGTCAAAGCAGCTAGTTAATTCTTCAGATCAAGGAGAAATCAGATACAATTAATCAACTACCCATTATGGTCTGATCAAATGAAAGGGACTTTATGGGTGTTCCAACCTTTAAAAAAATGACATAAAATCATCCCTTATCGAGCAATTAGCACAAAAATCATAATCTGAACAAAATATCACAGCAGTATGTATGTTCCGCATAGACGCCTAAACCCCGTAACTGTAGGCGTTGAAACTTTCACGAGATCTGGCGAGGATCAAGAGTAAGTTTTTCGTCGTCTTTGATTTTAGTAATTCGCCACCATAAGACGGTCATCTGCAGATAAACGCTTCTGGTCAACGTCGTTGTCATATAGTTACGTTGCGATTTTGACACTAAAAGTTTAATTAAATGACATTGACATATAGTCAGTAGCGGCTCGAGAATAGGGGACACAACTTTGACATAAGAATGTTAACCTTAAAAATGACATTGACATATACTCAGTGGCGTTGCACAATATTTTTAAAATTAGCAAAAATCAAGTTACAAGGTGACAAATTAATTAATTTATGACATTAATGTATTTTTCTTCTACCAAGGGTGTATTTTCATAAAAGTGTGCAAACCGCTCTAAGAAGGGGTAAGAAAACATTTATATTCCTTTATATTTCACATTTGTGTAAAACTGGGTGTATGTATTGCTATGTACGGAGTCTTGTAAAAGTGCCAAACGTTGGGCTGTCAAAAATTGCTGTGTAGCTTCGGAGCTTTACTAGGGCTGCACGTTTTTATATTAATGTCTTGTACGGGTGTACGTAAATGTACCCCGTCAATAGAAATGTATGCAAAATTTTATTGATGAATGCAAATAAAAGAAATTTATACCTCGGCTTAACAATTTCGGTGAGCACAGACCTACCTTTTCTCACGTTGGGTTCCTTCCTTGACCAAATCGTGAAGCTGAAAATAGAATGTCGTGGTCCTCGGAATGATTACAAAATTATGCTCCGTTTTAATGCAAATTGTAATTTATTATAATTTTAAAATAGTAAATAAATTAAATGTAATAAAACCCTTATGCTAGTTGACAAATATCTTATTTAATAAATTCGGAACGGATTAATGCACGTGTAAAGTTAATCGCAAATTTTCACTAATTTTTAAGTTTAAAATAATTCTTAATGGAACGGTACCTTTAATGATCTAGGGTATTTCTGTTTGCTGGGTTCATGTACCATTAAACTGTTCACTTGCACTCAGTGGATGACCTTCGATGGGCGAATTAATTTTAGATGCCACTTTCTTGTGTGTTGATTTTGCCTCGTGTTGTAATTAAGTTTTTTTTCAAAAATAATCGTGATTTTTCACAATCTTCTATCACTTTGACTTTCCAAATACGTAAGTACAATTTTTTTTTTTTGATTACTAATCTTTTTTTTTGTTGAATTTCTTTTTTATTTCTTGATTAATATAATTTTTAGCGGAGCACCCACAAATTCACACACCATTTATCGAATCTAAATCAACAACTTTTTTTCATCAATTGTTTTACCATCGTTACCTGTGTTCTTCAAGGCAAATGTGATTTTTTTTTCTGGTCGAAATAAAATCAAATTTATTTACGTTATAATTTTGCAGGTTCGGCTCAAGCCCAATATGACTTATAAAATTTTAATAAAATTTTTATGTTTCAGATTAAATTAAAGTACTTGCATCTCCTGTGATTTTCCAGTAAACTTTTGAAGAAAATGTCTTTCCCATTTGTGATACATTGAATTGCGATGCACTCCGATAAGTGTAAAATTATTCTTATTTTAAGATTCTACGTTTTAACACATTTTTTTTTATATAAACTAACCTTGAACAATTATTTTGATTTCAAATTACATTTCTTATTATTAATTAATTAATTTATAATTTTTAACAAACATTTTTATTAACAGAATTAAAACGTTGCATTTTTGAATTTATTTTGTTATTTCGTTCCGTGATCCTTTCTTCATGTAAATTTATGACGTTAAACTAAATTTTTGGTATCAGATAAAACTTTTACGTTTGAACAAATAAGTCATGTGCTCTTTCTTGATAAACAAAATTTCAAATCGTGACGTTATCATTTCTATTGACGTGGTGGTCAGTTTCGGACATCGCAGTATGTATGGAGGCACCACTACATGCAAAAAAAACCACATATGTCTGCCGACTCTTGAATTTATTTGTACATCCATAACTAAAATTGACATTGCTATTGTATCTTGACCACGTTATTATAGTATGTCAAGTCGAGTTCATACCTTTAAGAAATGGGGTAAAATCGGACCGTTTTTTCTTTAGCAACAATTTACTAGATAATTTACTTAAGAAATAGTTAAATTCACAAAACCACACAACTCTAACTAAAATTGACCTTGCTATCTTGACCACGTTATTATAGTATGTCAAGTCGAGTTTATACCTTTAAAAAGTGGGGTAAAATCGGACCGTTTTTTCTTTATAGGGATTTTATGTAAGTGATGCCTCCAGTAGTTCTAATATATACCTCTATGGTGTATGTATGTTCCGTATAGACGTCTAAACTGTTTCCCTGGGCCCCCCGATAGTGTCAAAGTGACGGAATTAACTACATAACCTAAAAATCATTTTGCATATACAGGGTAAAATATAAATAGTGCGCGTTTTAACCAAGTGGTAAATTCCTCATAAATATTTGGTATATCAAAAACAATTTTATAAAAATAGCGATAGTGTCAAAGTGATGGACCTAATCACATAACCCTAAAATCATTTTAAAAGTGGAAATTTTTTTTGACATTTACCCACACTACAAGAGTTTTTATTAAAGTCGAGAATAATTTCTCCCCCCAGCACAAAATTTTGGATTAAAGACACTCAGAAATTTAAAAAAATATATATCTGATTCCCACTAATCATCTAAATGAATAATACGAAAAAAAATTTTAAAATTTATCCGCAAAACAATAGTACATTATGCACCAAGGTAGCAAAGTGACACTTTTTTGGCCCGAGGGTAAAGGATTGTTTACACGAGGCGCCAGCCGAGTGAAACAATTACCCATGGGCCAAAAGTCACTTTACTACCGTCGTGCATATACTGTTTTTTGCCATTCCGAGAGGTAAAGTAGGAACTTCGCCAGTTTAGAAACTTAAAGCAAAAATTTAACGCTTTTTTTTTATAATACCTACACGTGGTCGATAAATCGCAAAATAGCACTAGTAATATTACCAACTATACTACTAAAAATTACTAAGAAATAGCAGTTGGCACCCCTGATTCTACCAATGCCATTGATTCCAATGCTTCATTTCATTTAAATTTGTGCCTTTGAAAGAGCAACACGTACCATGAGCGAGAACGTAGAAATTGCCGAAGCAGCGAAGATGGCGTTGGTGGAACTGTTGCCGGCAAAATCAAGAAAAGTTTACCAAAAACAGTACGACGCTTTTGTGCAGTGGTGCCAGAATAAAGAATTGTCAGATTATTTTAGTGAAGACGTGTTTTTGGCATTTTTTTACGAGAAGGCTAAAACGTTGAAGTCATCGACCTTGTGGTCGCACTATTCCATGGTTAAGGCCGTTACTAAACTAAAGTCACCAGTCATCTGGTGACTTTATTTCCCGCTCACTCCCCTATTTTTTAACTTTACTCCCGCTCACCCCCCTATTTTTGAACTTTACTCCCGCAGGGTAAAAAAGTGCCCCTTTACGCCCGCAAACCGGGGTAAAAAGTGAGTACTTTACCCCCGGAATGGCAAAAAAGTTTTTTTTTGAACTTTATCGATCATCACCAAAATTGATATCTGATTCCCCCTATTGATCTAAATGAATAATACGAAAAAAAATTTTAAAAATTATCCGCAAAACAAAATTTTTTTTTGGAACTTCATCGATCATCACCATAATTGATATCTGATTCCCCCTAATCATCTAAATGAATAAAATGAAATAAAATCAATACAACTTTATAATTTATATTTGGATATACAATTCTTTGAGTTCCAATGTCATTATTTAACATCAAAAATACTACAAGTGTATGACAGCTAACGCCGATAAATTGTAAATTTAGATCGCAAATTTGGGCGATTTGGAAGATCACAAAAAATTCTTAAACTCGCAATCGACAACAACAAAGCATTAAAGAGGAGAACAACAACAAACCTGGATTTATTGTGACTTTTCTGGAAGAACTTCATGACAGCTGACAATTATTGTGAACGTGCACATAATATTTTCGATAGTTTGGATTTTAGATTATAATACTGGAAATTTAATATATCTAAGAGCATTTTGAGAAGCCTCATTGGAAATTAGATATTAACATTACAAATATTTTGGAAAAGTTTTTATATAATTTGGCATACAATTTAATCAAAAATTTTAAAATGATTGGATAATTGGAAATTATCATCGAGTTTTTGCAAAGCTATATCAGTAATTTTATCTAGATAATGAATATTGGATATTGAATTCTAATTGAAATTCCTAAGCAACTTTGAAGACCTAGCAATTAGTAACATCGCAGATCGCAAATTTGGGCGATTTGGAAGATCACAAAAATTCTTAAACTCGCAATCGACAACAACAAAGCATTAAAGAGGAGAACAACAACAAACCTGGATTTATTGTGACTTTTCTGGAAGAACTTCATGACAGCTGACAATTATTGTGAACGTGCACATAATATTTTCGATAGTTTGGATTTTAGATTATAATACTGGAAATTTAATATATCTAAGAGCATTTTGAGAAGCCTCATTGGAAATTAGATATTAACATTACAATATTTTGGAAAAGTTTTTATATAATTTGGCATACAATTTAATCAAAAATTTTAAAGTGATTGGATAATTGGAAATTATCATCGAGTTTTTGCAAAGCTATATCAGTAATTTATCTAGATAATGAATATTGGATATTGAATTCTAATTGAAATTCCTAAGCAATTTTGAAGACCTAAGGAGGTCATCGAGCAATTAGTAACATCGCAGGTGAGCATAAGTCCATTTTACCCAGTGTATCCATTGTACCAACCGAGTGGTAGGTGTTCGTCCTAAATTAAAATGGCCTTATTTGGCCTAAGTGAGATAAACTCACTAGCCAAAATAATATTAGAAAATCTAGCCCTGGGCAAAAACCTGAAAACCCCTCTCAAGATTAATATTTTTAACGCGGCAACTAAGATCTGTCTGCTGGCATCAGTAGCAGCTCCGAGCCAAGATGAAAATATTAGTCCTGTTACGGCGGAAGATATAAGGATCATTGTTCGTGGCGAATTGGAGAGCGCTGCTATTAAGCAAAATGAAAAGGTCACTAGCTCACCATTATATAGTGAAATATTATTTAAACCAAAAATCAACAAAAAACTACCATCAATAGTAATCTCTTCAACAGCGCCCTCTAATTCTCATGACCAACTGATAAAACAATTTAAAAATTCGATTAGTTTCCGTAATAAAAAATATTCTCCAAATTCAATTGTTAAACTTGCAAACAACAAAATTAAAATAAGTGTCGACACCGACGAACAAAAAAAAGAAATTGAAAAAACTCTAACAGACATTAAAACAATAAATATCGAAGAACCCCTCCAATTCAACCCATGCCTAATTTTAAAAGGAGTACCCAGGGAGGTTGATCCTGGGGATCTCATTGAACTAATTTTGGTACAAAATGAGACCGTACAAACTAACAGCACTTTAGATGATATAAAAATAAAATTTTTGAAAAATAATAAAAATAAATCACTTTATAACGCAATTTTAGAAACAAAACCGAAAATTTTTAATATCATCATTAAATTAGAAAAATTAAACATCGATTATGGTAGGGTACACGTAGCGGAGTATGTCAACGTGAGGCAATGTTTTGGCTGCCTCAAGTTCGGACATCTCCGTAAATTTTGCACGGATAAATTACCTACCTGCTCCCACTGCGGCGGTGAGCACGCTTTCAAGGACTGTAACTCACCAAAAAAAGAACCCATTTGTATTAACTGTTGCTCGAGCAATGAAAAATTCAAAACAAACATAACACCTGCCATTCGGCAACGTCGTACAAGTGTAATTTATATATTGCAATGGAAGGCAAATTAAGGGAGAAAATAGAGTATGGTTGGTAAGACAATAAATTTTGTACAATGTAATTTGAGGCGTTCCTACGTCTCTCACTGTGAATTTCTCTCTTACTTCATGAAGAGCGACAGACATGTCGCTCTAATCACAGAGCCATATGTAGGCCGAATTAATCAGATGAAAGGTGTGCACGGTGTACACATCTTCCAAAGTAACAAGAACCGCCTGAATAAACCCAGAGTCAAAAGTTGTATCCTGGTCAAGCAGAGTTTGGGGGCAGTACTGGGCATGTCTCAGTACTGTGACACTAACCTATGCGTGATCAGGGTCGGCTTTGGACAACGGTTCTTGTATGTTGGAGGCGTGTACATCGAGCCAGACCACGACGATAACAGTACTCTGGTAAATCTGAACCACTTCCTAGATAAGATCAAAGGATCACACGTTATCGTTGGCGGGGACGTTAACGGTTCGAACCCTGCATGGGGTTCGATCAGAAGTGATGAGCGCGGTGATGATGTCCTGAGCGTTGCATATTCACACGAATTAAACATATGTAACGAAGGGAGTACTTCGACATTCGAGGTTGTCAGAAATGGCAACCTCATAGCATCAATAATAGATGTCACGATGGCTTCCGAGCGCATCACCACCCGTTTGTCACTTTGGTGCGTAGACAAATCAGTTTGTCAGTCATCTGACCACAATGCCCTTACATACCAAATTTCAGTTGATGACTGTGTAAATCCGGTCATCAATAATTCGACGTACATTTTTAGGAATAAAATCGCCAATTGGCAAAACTTTAGAACCAACCTTGTTAAAAATTTTAACAAATCCAAAATTCTAAACACAAATTTCGCGGATATTACTTCCAACGACTTAGACCTCACGGTTGAGACTCTTACCGAGAACATACGCAAATCATGTTTCTCCTCGATGAAAATACGTGGCAACTCTAAACCGTATAACCCGTGGTGGTCCGAGGAGTTGGAAGAATTAAAAAAGAAGTGTATCAGAGTACATCACCGTATTCACTCCGGTCTTCGACAGGGTATTGACATTTCATGGCTCTTAGAAGACCAAAAGGAGCTAAGGCAAGAATACGGTGATCTGATACGCTCCACTTCTACCGCGAATTTTCGAACATTTTGTAATGGGCAACACCAAGAAAGTGTGTGGTCACTGACAAACAGACTGATTAAGGACGCACCCGTTAGACGCCCTCCGTTTACTTTAACGTGCGAAAACAGATTTACTGATACCAGCGACGAAACGGCCACTAGACTGCTTTGTCATTTCTACCCCGACGACGACGTCGATACGAGACTGAGACACAGAGAACTGCGACATATGTTTAATTCGCCCTACGTATGTGACACACCGGATGAAGAGGAGTTCACAGAGGGAGAGGTATTGGACGCATTAAATTCCATGAGTCCAAACAGAGCGCCGGGCATTGACAACCTCACGTCAGATATTTGCGGCGTGGTCGCGGAGGCCTACCCTGAATTCATTACTAAACTAATGAACTCGTGCCTGGCAACCGGCCACTTTCCGAAGCCGTGGAAGAGTGCCTATGTGAAGATCTTGCCCAAGCCGAATAGGTCCGATCCAACGGACCTTTCGGCTTTTAGGCCCATAGGACTCTTGCCCGTCTTCGGAAAGTTGCTGGAAAAGCTGTTCACCAAGCGTTTAACGTATTTTGGTGTTCAGCGTCAGGCATGGAGTCCTAAACAGTATGGATTCAGGGAACAGACCTCTACGATCAACGCCTTACATGATGCAATATCGATTATCCGACGTGAGAAAAGTCGTAAATGTCTGGTACTTGGTGTATCCTTGGATATCAAAGCGGCGTTCGACAACGCTTGGTGGCCAGCGCTATTCAACAGACTGCGAAACATTTCATGCCCGCGGAACATATATAACTTGATTAAAAGTTATATCGCCGATCGGTCTGTTGAGCTGGCCTACGCTGACGGGAAGTCGCGCAAGACCATGACCAAAGGATGCATCCAAGGCTCTGTTTGCGGACCTACTTTTTGGAACATTATACTGGATGAACTTCTCGATGTAGGTTTACCGGAGGGATGTCATCTGCAAGCATTCGCGGATGACGTCCTTCTAATCGTGAGTTCGCCCAGTGTAATGCAGATGGAAAGTCGTGCCAACGCAGCTCTACTTGCGATCAGTGAGTGGGGCGCAGGTGTTAAATTAACATTTAGCGCTCCGAAAACTCAAGCAATAGCCTTCACTCCAAAAACCAAATTTTGTAGAATTTCCTTCGGCAACACTGTTTTGACTTATGAGCCTCACATTAAAATTCTAGGTATTATTTTAGATCAACACTTGAAATTCAATGAACACGTTCGACACATCATAGTCAAAGCCAACAAAATTTTTAAATCTTTATGTCGGTTCGTACGGCCCACGTGGGGTATTAATCCACGAAATGTGGAGACAATATACCACGCGGTCATCGAACCGACCATTACTTACGGTTCTTTTATTTGGAGTGGAGTGCTAAGATACAAGTACGTGCTGGGTTGGTTGCGATCTTTTCAGCGGGCATTCACCGTCAGGGCTACGCGCGCATTTCATACGGTCTCGGCAATATCTGCGTTGGCCTTAGCTGGATTTACTCCAATCGAGCTAAGGATAAAGGAGGTGGCAGGGGTAGAGCAAGTGAAAATGGATGGTACTTTCGATCGACTTCCGGACGACGTCGTCTTGCAAAATCGTACGTCGCCAGCGGAGATGTTACATCCCCGCTATAGACAAACGATCAGTTTCGTAAAAGCAAACGACTCGCTGGAAGTCGATCGAATATGCGACCAGGTCGATGTTGCTATATTTACCGATGGCAGCAAGCAGGAAGGTGGGGAGGTCGGCGCGGCAATCGTCATATACCGTGAAGCTCGACAAGAGACCCACAAGTACCGGTTAAACGGTACTTGTAGCGTGTTTCAAGCCGAGTTATATGCGATTGATGCCGCCCTGACTTGGATCTCCCCCAGGAGGTTACACTCAGTGTGTATTTTCTCCGACAGCCTCTCTTCGCTTGTTACCATCGCTAATAGGAGTAGCACCGTACCTTTGGTCACCTCCATCCATCGTTCACTGCTCAAACTGAAGGACCAAACGATCATCAGATTTGCGTGGGTAAAGGCTCATTGCGGCATTGAAGGGAACGAGGTTGTAGATCAATGTGCCAAAGACGCGGCTGTTTCACACAGTCGCATGGCATACAACCAGTTCCCTCTAAGTTACGCAAGAAGGGTGATCCGCCTTGAGTCGGCATGTACTTGGGATACCGAGTACAGAAATGCCGTCCAAGGTTCGACCACCCGGCAGCATTTACCTACGCTACATGATGTTCGCTTGTTCCGAAGTGCCGTTGATACCTCCTTTGAAATGACGCAGGTATTGACGGGTCACTCGTTTGCGCGCGAGTATCTATACAGATTCAAGATCAGTCCTGTTGATGTGTGCCCCTGCGATTCAAAAAGTAGGCAGACTCTACATCATTTGTTGTCTTGCTGCCCGAAATACGTCCAGCAACACCACACCTACACCTCTCATTGTTCGCTAGTAAATATATCACCCTTTGTCATTTCAGAAATCATTGCAAATAAATCTATCACTAAACTTTTCATAACCTTTTGTAAGTCTATCATTAACACTCTTAAACACTTTAACACCCCCCCTTAGTCTGCCTAAAATGGATTTATGCATCACCTAAATTAATCAAAAAAAAAAAAAAAAAAAAATTATGTTAAAGTTATTAATTCAATTCACTCATTCATATTTAAATTTTATTATCATTTTCTCTCTATTTAGCCGCTGCCGTAGTAGCGCTCATTTGTTCCTTTATTAATTTTATTAACTTAATAAAAATTGTTATAAACTCATCAACATTATTTTCACCACCATGTATCACCACCATTCTTGTGTCATTTAATTGTTATGTTATTGTTTATTATATTATTATGTATCCCATTGCATAAATATACTCCCTCTCTAGGTGGTTAACCTAGGGAGGAAACAGGAAAAAAAAAAATGTCATTATTTTAAGGTTAACATTCTTATGTCAAAGTCAGTTAATTCCAGGCAGGACATCGTCTGCCGGGTCAGCTAGTACATTATATTTTATATATTACAAATACAAAAAGTTAAACGTAAACGAATAATAAATTATGGTTACAATAAATTTAACATTTTTAAAATTATGAAATAACTTTATAATATTCCTTTAGTCGAAGTATCATTTTACCTTTACTTGTTTTTATTAATGTCATAGGTGGGCCAACAATATCATCTATTGAAGTTATAAAGAATAATCCTAAAGCGACTGGATCAATTTCATATGCAACAAAATGAGGTACATAATTAACACTTTGTAATTTTTGAACAAAAATCACTACTTTTTGATTTATTAGTATAATCTCCAATATCACGTAAAACAAAACATCACTTTTAAAAATAGCCACATAATTTCCACTTTTATAATAATCAACTCCTTGATAATTTAATTTGGAGTAAAATTGAACGCTCATTTTTGCTTCAACTTGTAGTTTTTCAAAAATAATATTTTTGTAATTGCTCTGAACTATATATTTCTCATTTACTGTAACCCAAAAAAGGCTCCAGGATACGACCTTATAAATGGAAAAGTTCTCCAACAGCTACCATTAAAAGGTATTAAACTTATTACGTTTATTGCTAATGCTATACGCCGTTTAGAGGTCATCCCAATGCAATGGAAGACAGCCCAGGTTGTCCTCATTCACAAAGTTGGCAAACCACCTGAAGAAGTAACTTCTTATCAACCTATCACCCTTTTACCACTTATGTCTAAGGTTTTTGAGAGATTACTCTTAAAGCGATTGTATCCATACATATTGCAAGAAGACGTAATTCCAAAACACCAATTTGGCTTTAGAAAGCATCACGCCACTATCGAGCAGGTACATCGACTTACTCAATTAATAAATCAAGATTTGGAAGAAAAACGATACTGTTCAGTTGCATATTTGGACGTGACGCAAGCTTTTGTAAAGTGTGGCATACTGGACTGTTGTATAAAATTAAAACCAAACTACCGCATTCCTTCTGGAAAATTTTGAAATCTTATCTATCGGATAGAATGTTCCAGGTCAAGTATCAGGACGACGAGTCGAGTTTCTTCCCCATAAATTCTGGTATTCCACAAGGCAGTGTATTGGGTCCAATCCTGTATATACTGTATACGTCAGATTTGCCTACTACTTCCAAAACATCATTAGTAACCTTCGCGGACGATACAGCAGTGATTGCATCACATTTTAATCCAGGTAAAGCTTCGGAAAACTTACAAAATCACCTCAATAAAATCTAAAGCTGGCTAAATATTTGGCGCATCAGAGCGAATGAAAGAAAATCGATTCACGTTACCTATACAATGAAAAAGGATACCTGTCCACCAGTACAGTTAAACGACCACATGATCCCACAAACCGAGGTGGCTAAATACCTAGGTATGCACTTAGATCAGCGACTCACCTGGAAGGATCACATTTGGAATAAAAGAAAGCAACTCGGTTTCAAGTTCAGGAAGCTGTACTGGTTAATAGGACGTGGATCGAAATTGACGTTAGAAAATAAATTGCTAATATATAAGACCATGCTGAAGCCCGTTTGGACTTATGGAGTGCAACTCTGGGGAACAGCAAGTAACTCTCTAACATTGAAATATTGGAACGTTTTCAATCCAAAATACTAAGAACCATTACAGACGCCACATGGTACGTACCAAACGATATTATTCGAAACGATCTGAGGATCAACAGTGTCAAAAGTGAAATTGCAAACTACAGCAAGAAATACCAAGAAAGATTGAGCGATCACCCAAACAATCTAGCAGCAAACTTGCTTAACGCACATAACCAAACAAGAAGATTGAAACGGTACAAACCGCTTGATTTAATAAAAAGGTTTCAGTCCTAATTCATCTTGGATATAAAACATTAAATTAAAATGTTTATGGGCTCTATTTTCTATTGGTATGCTAATGGTTTAGAGTGCAGTGAAAACAAAAAGAGTTCCAATGGGAATTTCTCTTAATCATGTTGACTTTTATTGTAAGCGTCAGAACAATTACTTAATGTTTTATGTAACAGATTGTAATTAATAAAATTGGAAGTTAAAAAAAATTTACTGTAAATTTAGTATTTAAGTTTGCATGTGATGTCATCATATTATATGCACACTTTAAAATATACTTCTTAGATAAAGTTAAACAAATGTTTTTCCTTGAAGTTATGGAGTGTGAATATAACTTAAATTGTCTATGCTTGGATTCAAATTTGAAGCACCAAAGCTTTCTAAGGGGACCTACTTGACGAATTAATTTTGGATAGTATGTTAAGTTATGAAATTTTGGTTTTAATATATCATTAAATATTATAGTATAATCACTATTCAAGCTTTTTATTTTATATTCTAACAAATTAATGTTTGTTTCATTAATTTCAAAGCAAACTAATATATCAATAATTTCAATTAAATTTAAAACAAAAATTCAAACCGGATCATCTTAAGGGATAAGATCGCCTACCGCAAGAGGAAAATATAGCACAAATGTCATCATTTCTCGTGCTGACATTTTTAACTTTTTTTTCAATAAATGATGTTGGTCAATTTTTCCGGAAGTATTCTCTATTTCTGTTGAACCATATTCAAAATTTTGTTTTCTATAATTAAGTGTAGCCAAATCAAAGCATTTTATTTTATTTGTAAAGTAAATAATAACGTGACAAACTATAATGGTATACACCTTCGAATACATCATGCATTACATCTACATAATAATATTCCACAACATGAAATGACGGTATATTATTTAAAAACGATCTATCTACAATTTCAGTTGGATCAAGATTTACAAGATCCGATTCGTAATTCTCTATTGTTCTATTTAACGCACTGCGTTCAGTAGTCAATTTTTGTGTTTCTACTTTTGAAGCTTGACAAAGTCTACAGTAGAAATTGCTTGAAAATGATTTACTAAACCCAAGAAATGAATTTAAACCTAAATTATCTCCAACTACTACTCATAGAATAAAGTGAACTCTTAGGTATACATAATGCTATGTCCACCGTGAACTTCAAGATCTGTGATGGCTTCCCACAGTTTTCGGCACTGACACGACTTGCTCTTTATCTCAGGTTGCGGGTTCTTTGGACTTTTACGGTGGAATTTGTCTTATCACACAGTCAAAGAAAATACGCAAATATAATTTTTAAGAACATATAATAAACAAATAACATAAACAAATAACATCAACCATATAACAACTCAATAACAATCAACAATAATATCAAAAATTCAATGTTACCTTTTCTTCTTTCTTCTTGTTCGCGCACGCACTTTAATTGCTGTCGCACAACACAATCTTGATTTTCTATGCTTCGTGTCTTGAATCAGGGTTATTGTCACCCCTCGCCTTACGCCTTCTTTCTCTTTACAAATAGACAGCGCTTATCTTTATCTCATTTTCCACTAATCTCCACTCGGCCTCGCTTGATCCGTTTTACCAAATCACCCCTCTCACGTATTGCTTCAACTCAATACTGCCCAATGTAATCTTGGTTGTATTCAGTTTGTTTATCTCACCGACTTTATTTATTGTAAACACGCAATTTCTCCCATTCACTTGACCACGACTAACGCCCTTGGTTCTCAATTGGAACTCTCTCTCGACGCGTGTGTTCGGTTCGCCGTTTGATAACCGACTGCCTTTATCACCGTTGTTTATCTTCGTTGCATTGCTATGGTTACCTTTATTTTATCAATTCTAAAATTTTGCCGACTAACATTTTTTATAACTACAAAATAATAACATTTTTATAAATTGTTTTTGATGAACCTTTTTCATGCCATATTTTCTCTGACTGCACGATAAACAATCTAATACCGCAACAGCCAAACATTGATGGACACAACAATACATTGTCACATAAAATATCTATCCCGTTAATTTCTAAATCTTTTAGCTCTTTTACGAGAGATTCAAAACACTTTTCATTTCCAAATGTTTTTAAATCTTTTGACTTGACTACAGCTGCATAAAATATATTTTCCAATTTAGATTCTTCAATTGGAAGATAAGGAAAAGAATAATATACTGCTGTGACCTCCCTTATCTTTCTCAAGCCTTATGTTGGCTAGACAAAAATATGCTGTGTAACTTGTTCAAATAAATTTGTTCCACCTTCCAAAATTAGGGTAGTCAAAAATACACTTCCGTGAAAGTCTTGATTCAACACCCTGTACTTTAAATGCATATGGCAACATTTATAAATGTTAAATAATAATAATTCACTGTACCTTAAGTATCATCAAAGTTGTGGATTCAAAAATAAACAAGGTGGAACTCGCTTTAGCGGCAGTTCTTAGGCTTCTATACAGCTACCTTTCTGGTGTGGAAAGTTGTTATTATCTGGTTATTTTTGGTCGCCATATAATGTAACATCACATAATCAGATAATCTGCACTAATTATTTATTATTTTATTTTAACAACAGCAGTGGCTTGATGTGGATAGTGAAGTTAAGTTGTAAATAAAAGAGAAGGAAGAGGATGGATCCACCTCAAAAAATGGACCGGAAATTACGCGAATTTCGAAAGCGAAAGCTGTAACCTTCTTTTCGACTCCAGCTTATTCATATCGGCCTAATTAATATCATGGGTGGGGTCGAATATTGTTGTAGTACCCTGTACATAATAATTCAAGTTTTGGGAAACTAAAAATTAGATAAAAGGTGATAAAAAGTAGATTAGCGAACGCCATATTACTTCCTTGCTGGTGAATTTGTAAAGTTGACGAAGATTTTGGACCAGAGAGCCATTTCGACCAATTTCAAGTAGTTTTAAACACATTTTGATACCGTATTTCGGGATTTTGGATGTATCTGGCTATTGTTCGGTTGATTGGAATTGGGTATTTTTTGGAAACCAGTCACCGATATCGCTTCGGCGGATTTAAAAACTGCGACCACTATCTAAGTCTGCTTTTGTGGAGTCACCAGTAGTTCCTATGCGTTGTTTGTGAATCTTTTGACTACACATACAAGATTTAACATCGTGTTTAGATTCGATCAAATTATTAAAGTGCTAACTTGTCAACGACACCTAGTCCACACTTTTATCGGGCAGAGAGGCTGCCGTTCGTCAGCGATCTATTATATTTTGCCGTACGCACGTTTTGGTTGTACCGAGTTTGTATTGGATTTATATTGGATATCGAATAGTGAGGTTATGTACTACTGTCATTGAGATCAGTAGCGTATCGTGTTCCCGCAGTCAGTGCCGTACCTACGTCCGGACGAATTGGGGTGAGCAACTCAATTTTTGTACCTTATTTGTTTCTTTGCCAATTTGATCAACGCCGTCAACGAAGTGAACGTCATCCTAACTCTAATATTTTATTGTTTGCCGGATGTACTTGTAATATACTTGAGAGCGTCATCAGATCTGACGGCGACGTTTATTACTTCAGCTGCGACTGACAATCTTTTGGTTTTTTTTGTTGACAATTTATTTTATTGATTGTTGTATGTATTGATGCCTTCAGCACCCCTGCTGTATGTTTTTTTGAATTAAATTTTGGTTAACACGACAACGCGTTTCACTTTTCTTTCATTTCAGCTTTCGTACTTTCAGGCAAACACCATTAGTGAGCGACAATAAGTACGTGGCGCCTTGGCTTTAATTTCGGTAGGTCGGAGTCAGTGTCTCCTTTGACCCCCCCCCCCTATTGTGCTCTATTAAAGCTAGCCGTAGCGTCGCTTCCCAGCGTTTGTCGTGGAACATTTTAGTACAAGGCCTTTCTGGACTGGAGCCTGCGCAGTTGGCTTTTCTGCGATTGAAGTCGGCGCAGGTTTCAAAGCAAATTGCCAACATGACCCCTTCGCAAATATTACATCGTTCACGTAGTCATGCAATTCGCCGACAAAATCCACGAAGTAAAAACGCAGCTGTTCTTGAAGTAGGTAACGTTGTAGAACCAAATGTCGACGTTCATAACGGTAGTTTTACACTACCAGAAAAGTACACTACCACAACTACCAGAAAAGTAGTTGTATTTTATTTTACTTTGATGTGAAAAAATAATTTTTTAATGATGTGGTTAGTGAAGTTAAGTTGTAAATAAAAGAGAAAGGAGAGGATTGGTCCACCTCAAAAAAGGACCAAACATTACAGAGAAGTAAAGTTTCGAATAGAATGGAAAAGTTTGATTGTTATTACTTATATAGTAAATGATAATTACCAACCGCAAAAAATTTAATTGGTGCAGATTATCTGATTATGTGATGTTACATTATATGGCGATCAAAACTAACCAGATAATAACAACTTTCCACACCAGAAAGGTAGCTGTATAGAAGCCTAAGAACTGCCGCTAAAGCGAGTTCCACCTTGTTTATATCTGTGGTAATTCTGATAATCTGAATTTTTAATACCTACCAAGCTAAAAAATATTCTAGTATAGTATAAGTAAAATTTAGTGACAATAAGAGATTTCGATTATCAGATTAGTATCTTTATTATCGGATAAAAAATTATTTTTTCACATAAAAGCAAAAGAATAGCATTTTAAGTTCAAATATAAATCTCAGAATATTTCATTTCTTAAATCTGTTGTATAGAAGCCTAGGAAGCGCTGCTAAAGCAAGTTCCAACTTGTTTCTTTTTCTGTTCGGCAGCAATCAGTTTCTCCACTCTTTTTCTGTTTCTTATACGTTTTACCGCCACTTTTTTTTTCGCAATATTTAAATCAATTTTACGCATTCCATTGCTGCTAAACTCACGAAGTGCCTCCTTTAACGAATTAATAGTAGCTCGTTTGAATTCTTCTCTGACTTCAAAATCTTCGTATTTTCCGAACGATAAGTCCCTCTTTAGCGCCTGTTCCACATCCTTTATTAATTCACCTGAAAACATTTTTCGTTGACGTTCAACACTTATTATTTCGTTATAATGTAATTCTGCTTATATAGTAATTTTGAGTAGGATAATCGGATTAACTTATCCGATGATACGTTGATCCGATGATGCGTTGATACGATGATACGTTGATACGATGATACGTTCATCCGATGATACGTTGATCCGATGATACGTTGATCCGATGATACGTTGATGTTCGGTTTGCTTCGGGTATTTCCGTGGGACAGACAGAAGGACTTGGCCTTTTTAGGCTTCTATACAAAGTATAACAAGAAGCCTTATGATCTGGCTCCGTGTCTGTCTGTCCTTCTGTCTGTCTGTCTGTCTGTCCGCATAATTCAAAATCATACAGAGCGTTTCAAATCGTGTTATTTACATAACTTTTCACCTATATAATTTAAATACGTTGATCCGTTGATACGTTGATCCGATGATACGTTGATCCGATGATACGTTGATACGATGATACGTTCATCCGATGATACGTTGATCCGATGATACTTTGATCCGATGATACGTTGATCCGATGATCCGATGATTCGATGATAAGTTGATACGTTGATATATTGATATGTTGATCTCGTTATTCACTAACTAGATGATACCCCGTCCGAGGACGGGCAGCTAGAAGGACGGGCAGCTACCCAAGGTAACTTAAGTTGAATAAAGATTAAGGAAAGCTCTCAGTGCAATCCAAAAGCCATATGACCTTGGCTGCCTGCCCGTCCTTCTAGCTGCCCGTCCTCGGACGGGGTATCATCTAGTATAACAATAGCAGGATTTTCAAAATTTTCATTATCCATTATGGAAGTTCACATAATGCTTTTTTGGAAATAGCTTACCTATATAGACAAAATGATACGATGATCCGATGATCCGATGATACGATGATACGTTGATACGATGATACGTTGATCCGATGATACGTTGATCCGATGATACGTTGATACGATGATACGTTGATACGATGATACGTTGATACGATGATACGTTGATACGATGATACGTTGATCCGATGATACGTTGATCCGATGATACGTTGTGCGTTTGGTTCGGTTCGGTTTGCTTCGGGTATTTCCGTGGGACAGACAGAAAGAAAGAAAGAAAGACTTGGCCTTTTATAATAAGAGATTTGTTATTCGTTAATCTCATTATCCATTTGAAACAGAGTGTTTCAAATCGTGTTGGAAATACTCTGTGTGTATAGAGGTCTAAGAACTGGGTAGCCAGTGCGCTACTTTTTAGGCTTCTATACAAAGTATAACAAGAAGCCTTATGATCTAGCTCCGTGTCCGTCCGTGCGTCCGTCCGTCCGCATAATTCAAAATCATACAGAGCGTTTCAAATCGTGTTGGAAATACTCTGTGTGTATAGAGGTCTAAGAACTGGGTAGCCAGTGCGCTACTTTTAGGCTTCTATACAAAGTATATTTATGATTAGGGCCAATTTATTTGTCAAATCGTCTTGACGTTTCTTCGGCGAATCGCCCATGAAAGCTGCGGGTCTCGCGGAAGGAGGAACAACCGGTAAAACCGTCACGATCATCCACTCGGGTCGTGAGTATTTCGGATCCATTCCCAGGGCGCTGCAATCTGCGTCGCTAATTTGTCTAAAGATATGCAGCACTTCTTCCGCCAACAAATACTTTTTTTCTTGTGGAACCTTTCCGTCGGATTCCTTCCATTCGGCCGTCAAATCGAGACCCGATTTTCTAATTACAGGTTGATGATTTCCACATCCACCATCCGCGTGACATATTGTTTGTTCTTTGCACATACCGTACTCTAGTTCTAAGCGTTTCTTGGAATCGTCTGTAGTTATCTTCTGAGCGTGTTCATAGTGGTTTTGTTTCTTTGTGTTCACTAACAATTTACTGCAATTAAAGCAGACGCAGCGTAAAACTTTCATGACATCTTTAATCATGCCAACGTGAAAGATAGATTTGGCCAATTCGATGTGACCAAAGTGACCGGGGCAAGTGTCCCGGTCGCCTTCGCATGTTTGACATGGTAAAGTGCTGTCAAACGCTCCCATCCTCGGATCCATCAAGCCGCCCACTTTTGGAAGACTTCCTTCCATAATTTCTACATGATTTATACCTTCTAGGACGACAGACATGCTACGAATATCTTCCGGACTAAAAATACCAAATTGCACATTCTTTACAGTTTTGAAAGCAGATTTGTTTTCGATTAATGCCATTGTTAATACCGTAATTTACTTTTACTTAACTCGCGAAAAATTAGCCAAACTGTTACATCTACTATACTCATAGGGCGATGTCCTATATAAGCAATTTGATCTGATGATACGTTGATGTGATGATACGATGATACGATGATCCGTTGATACGATTATACCTTGATACGATGATTCGTTAATACGATTATACCTTGATACGATGATCCGTTGATACGATGATCCGTTGATACGATTATACCATGATACGATTGTCCGTTGATCCAATTATTCTTTGATACGTGGCTTACTGGTCTAACTGCCGCAGGGATTAACGGCCAGAATAAAGTGAAGATAAGGTATTGTCCCAAGGATATGATTTACTAGTTTTACTTTGATGTGAAAAAAACAAGTTTTTATTTATTTTAACCATAGCAGTGGCTTGATGTGATTAGTGAAGTTAAGTTGTAAATAAAAGAGAAAGAGAGGATTGGTCCACCTCAAAAAATGGACCGCACATTACAGAGAAGTAAAGTTTCGAATGGAATGGAAAAGTTTGATTGTTATTACTTATATAGTAAATGATAATTACCAACCGCAAAAAATGTAATTGGTGCAGATTATCGGATTATCTGATGTTACATTATAAATATTATGTCGACCAAAAATAACTAGCAACAACAACTTTTCACACCAGAAAGGTAGCTGTATAGAAGCCTAGGAACTGCCGCTAAAGCGAGTTCCACCTTGTTATAATAAGAGATTTGGTATGCATTGAAAAAAACAGATCAATGTAGGGCATTTTTGTTTTGTAGGTGATAATTAAGATGAACTACTCAATATGATGAATACTTTTATTTATTGTAATCATTATTACGAAGTACAACTACTATACCACAACATATAATATTGTGACTACATCTGTTGACTATTGATTAATTACTAACTAACTTCTTATTGCAATACTAGCACTTATATTTATAATAACAATTGACTTACATTTTAATGCATGCGTGTAACCTACATAAATTCTAGACGCTCGTCAGCGTTTCCTAAATAACTTAACTATAATTATTATTATTGCAATGTTACTACATATGAGGTCACCACATCACCCTTCTTCGCAAGAATGGATTTCGGTATAATTCATTCGAAATGCATTCTCAAAAGAAATATTAGGTGTTATAACTTACATATTACACTTAAATATCATATCAACAACCTACTTACTTACATTACAAATTTTTTTGCTATGTCACGAGATTCCTTTCAATTTAGTTTTAAATTTTCTATTTATTTATTTATTCTCAATTAACATCTCGATTTACATTATTTCTTCTTCTTCTTCGCTGGCATCATTAATTATTTTTGGGATCCCTACCAAATATGATTCTTAAATTCTTGAGCTCATTCATTCGATCCTATTTCCTTACATTTATTTACGGTGCACCTTTTAAATATAGGACCATTCATACTCCTCAGTTTCACTTTATGGACACAAATTACCGGCCTCTAGTCTAGCCTAGACAATATTTTCTCTAAAGAAAAATTATCATTAGTAATGAGCCTTTTCAGTAAAAACCGGATTTACCACGTTTTCCCATTATTATCCTAAGATAAGTGGGCTTAATTTTTAAACTGGTAAATTTATTATTTCATCAGCAAATTTAAGTTTCGTAAACCATTGAGATCATCTTTATACTTTTAAAATTGTTAATTTCGTTGCTTTGGAATATCTGCGTGACATCGCCATTTTTAAATTTTTAATTAGTTTAATTCAATATTATTGAATGTAGAAAAAAATTGTTTAGAATTACGTTAAAAATATTTTAATATCCTAACTAACTTAGCAAACTTATTGAAAAAAAAATTACATTATTTTATTTATACCACAAATTCTTCATGTGGACCATACGGCTTCTCCATGCCAGTTTTTCTTTCACGCCGTAATGTTTTTGGTAAACACTTATTTTATACCACGACACTAACACTAACACTGTGGTTAAAATAATCATCTTAATCTTGATGTCTTTTTGTCCACTAACCACTTGTTTTTCCACAATAACCTTAGTCTTCATAACATCCATGTTGGTAACTTCTACTTCCTTTGTGTTTAACGTCCCCATTTTACCATTTGTTAATTAAACTCACTTGCAATGTTAATTAAAACTCACATGCACTGTCCAAATTTTGAAATTTTCTTCTTTTTTTCTTTTTCATTTTGACACTTTTCACACAATTTACCAATAATTCGTAATAAGAAGATTCTTCTTAGGTCCGCTTCGCAGGATCAGTTTGCTTCGCAAGATCAGGTTCGCTTCGCAGGATCGCCATGTAGGGCATTTTTGTTTTGTAGGTGATAATTAAGATGAACTACTCAATATGATGAATACTTTTATTTATTGTAATCATTATTACGAAGTACAACTACTATACCACAACATATAATATTGTGACTACATCTGTTGACTATTGATTAATTACTAACTAACTTCTTATTGCAATACTAGCACTTATATTTATAATAACAATTGACTTACATTTTAATGCATGCGTGTAACCTACATAAATTCTAGACGCTCGTCAGCGTTTCCTAAATAACTTAACTATAATTATTATTATTGCAATGTTACTACATATGAGGTCACCACATCAACATATCAACGGATCAACGTATTTAAATTTCCTATATAGGTGAAAAATTATGTAAATAAAATACGTATAACTTATATTTGGTCTGCATTGAAAAAACATGCGGACGGACACGAAGCCAGACCATAAGGCTTCTTTCTATACCTTGTATAGAAGCCTAAAAGTGGCGCACTTTCTACCCAGTTCATAGACCTCTATACACACAGAGTATTTCCAATACGATTTGAAACGCTCTGTATGATTTTGAATTATGCGGACGGACAGACAGACAGACGGGCACGGAGCCAGATCATAAGGCTTCTTGCTATACTTTGTATAGAAGCCTAAAAGGGAGGAAAAATTGGCTGCTGCCTATATGAAGAAGAAACAGAAAGAAGAACAGGAATTGGCAATATCGCTGCGTGCTTTCGAAAATTCCTTATTAGAAGACGAATAATAGTTCATATTACAATATCTTAATATATAAAATGCCAGCTCTCTCCTGCGGCGTGTCAAAACCTAATCTCATTGGTCCAAATTTGATACCAACATAAGCACTAATCGAAGTTATGGAAGGGGAAGGATCTGAACGGAACGAAAAGAAGAAACAAAAATCGAGGAGATAGAAAATAACGGTTATTAATGATTAACTTAAATCCGGATTAACGGATTAACGTTAATACGTTAATCCGTTAATATTTAATAAAAATACTATATAATCCAAATGATTTATTATGACTTAAATGTGTTGAACGTGAACTAAAAATGTCTTTACAAAAAATGGCTTTGCGAGAATTAAATAAGGTTGTGGAAGGGGCGCTAAAGAGGGCTTTATCGTTCGCTAAATATGAAGATTTAACATGGAACCTGTTTTTCGGTACCAAACCATTTATCATAGTTTTCCTCGAGATTTAGGGGTGCCGCGGGAGTGGCGCCTATCTCGTTTCTTCTTCTTTTTACCGTTTTCCGAAGTGCTGCGTAGTTGTGTAACCGTGTATTACACGTAGTTGTGTTACACGGGTGATAATCCCTTAATTTTTGTGTTGGTAATAAAAAATTTACTATATAAGCAAATTTGCTTTTTGCGATCGGTTTCGGATTTAAATTTTTGGTAATGAAAATTTTGTTATTGAAAATTCATTATTGTGAATGGGAAGATGTTATTCGATAATCTACTCTATTCAAATTATAAACTATAAATTTGAATTATACATGTGGTGCCAATTTTTGGTATCGATTTTTGGTGTCGGTTTTTGCTGTCGGTTTTTGGTGTCGGTTTTTTGGTGTCGATTTTTGCGAGGTAACGACCGTGAAAACATGTTCCATGTTAAAAAACTCAATGGATCAATAGATCAACGGATCAAATAAAGAGATCAACAATATATAGGTAAACCACTCAGTTATGTATATTTCAGCAACCTTCTTCACATATCTACTCATTTTCAGAGTGTTTCCCAACACAATTTGGAGCGCACTGGCTACCCAGTTCTTAGACCTCTATACACACAGAGTATTTCCAACACGATTTGAAACGCTCTGTATGATTTTGAATTATGCGGACGGACAGACAGACGGACGGACGGACAGACACGGAGCCAGATCATAAGGCTTCTTGCTATACTTTGTATAGAAGCCTAAAACAGATATAAGTCTATATAAGACAGCTATTTCCAAAATAACAGCGCACTGGGTACCCAGTTCTTAGACCTCTATACACACTGAGTATATTCAACACGATTTGAAACGCTCTGTATGATTTTGAATTATGCGGACGGACGGACAGACAGACGGACGGACGGACAGACACGGAGCCAGATCATAAGGCTTCTTGCTATACTTTGTATAGAAGCCTAAAAGGATATGTGTGTGTGTAGCCACCTTTAAATAACTTATCACCAAGATAACATGAACACCTGCGCACTGTTGATACACTTGTAGATCCTCGAAGCTGGATGACATAACCTGGCCTCGTGTTGTTGAGTTTGTTCCAAAAATTTGTGTTTATCAAAGTTGTTTGCGAATTTAGTTGGTACCATAAAAGTTACTTCTGGTAAGTTGAATGAATCGATAATTACTCTTGATTGCAGTGAATTTCGAGTTGATTACAAAAATTGCAATGTTGCAGACTTGCTACTTGTTGTCAGCCATCTTAATTTTCTGAACGTCCAAAAATTTGCATAAAATCCTGGATATAATGAAAACACGTCTGCATGGTTCCAACTTTCGGGATCAACTGATTTATGCATCGAAAATCGATAAATTGGTATGCCTGTTGTTCAAAAGTAAGTCAAATTGTTGTATTTTGAATTTTTTATTTTCTTAAAATAATATTTCTGTTCCAGGTTATTGGTCCACATTGAAATTGTGTTTCAAAAAGATGTTTTCCATACAATTCCTTTGGTATATGCTGTTTTATGGTTTAATTCGGAATGTTTCTGACTCAGCTCACGCCATTTTATATTATTTTCAAATTTGTGCGATTTTCACCCTTATTCACAACTTCGACGATTTTTGTCTCTAAATTACTTGAGTTACACAGTTGAAGAGATTACATAATTTTTGATATGAACAGATTTGTACAAAACATGTTATTTTAGAAGTAATTTGGAATCAAAGTTTTACATTTTTAGGTTATTGTAATATTCAAGATAACAATATAATATTAATTAATTTCTAGCTAATTAAATCTTTTAGTTACATTTTGATGTGACAATTATCAATTTAATTATTCTCAGCAATTTTTCACATGTCTTTCTTATCCCGAGAGATTCAAATAATGTCATAAAATTGTAAATTGAGAAGGTTTTGAGTTTCTCGTAATCTGAAATTTTTAAGTGTATTCTTACTTAGAATTTTGTGTTCTTTTTGAATATATTATTCATTTTTGAATTGTGTGCCTCTATAGAGCATTTTGGAACACAGCATAATCCATTTCAAATTGAATCTGAGAGCTAAAGTAATGCAAGATTGAAGATTAAATTTCTAAAATTTTGTGTTCAAAATGTGACTAAAATTATTTTTGTTCTTTTCACCTATTCTTAAAGCTTTGAAACTGACCAATCTATTAAGATGTGTTACATAAAGTTATTTATGCTAGTTCTCCCTCCATTTCAAGTTAAACTCGGTTTATTCATTACCTTTTGTGTGCTATTGGCTTTTCACTCATGTGAATTTAGTTCAATGACCTTCCTAAAATGTTACAAGTTTCAAATTTTCAAGTACTAAATTTTTAAAATAAAATCAAATTGACTGCAAAATAAAATTAAATTCATGTTGTGGAATTCCTATTTCAAATATTACCCATAAAATTAAATTGTTCAAAACTAATAAAATTATAATTGCTTAATTTAGTAGATTTTTGTGATTGGACTTTACATTTCATTCATCAGAGTGTTAGGAGATAAGTGGATTCACCAACTTTTCTGTGTACCAAGTAAGGTCCTTCAAATGGAAGTTGAAGTTTCATGCACTGATCTAGATTTCTTCTACTTGTTCTGGAACTCTTCACTATTACAAAGTCACCAGGATTAAAATAGGTTCGTTTGTCGATCTTGGCATTCATCTTAGCAGTGTAAGTATCACTCCTTTTTCGTAACCGTTCTCTGACTTGTTCTATTATTTCTGCGTATTTTATTGCAGGTTGGTTTACTAACCAAGGTCTTTCTGAATGTATTCCAGTCATCAAGAAATGTGGCGTTTGTTCAGTTTCTGTACTGGGCGTGTGATTAATGTAATTTTCCACCATCTCGAGCTTGTTGTGCCAGGATCTGTGATTTTGATGGACAAGTATCCTTAAAAATGTGATTGTTTCTTGGATGTAGCGCTCACAAATGTTTTCTTGCGGATGCCTAATAGAGCAGTATGTAACTTCAATGCCTTGTTGTTGAAAATGTTGTTTGAACCGATCGTTCATGAAATATGTGGCATTGTCAGCTAATATTTACATATATAAAAGCCTATTATTTCGCCGATATTTGAAAGAAATTCTAATTATCCCTTAAATTAAATTTCGCTTGATTGGTTTTTTCGCGTATGCTAACTTTAAAAACACATACTAATGTCCTCCAACCTTCAGATAACAAATATAATAACACAAGCTAATTTTAAGGGCTAGTTGCAGTGGCGTAGCTAGCATGGGTGACACCCGGGGCGGATTTAATGGGTTTCACCCCCGCCTAAGGCTGATGACCTTTTTTTTAGGGGTTGCACTTAAGGAAACAGCTATGAGGCATGGGAGGGTCGGGTGTCACCCCCAGGCAGGTGGGTGAGATGCCGGCTGATGACCTTTTTTTTGTTAATTTGGGGTCGGGTGGCACCCGGGGCGGACCGCCCCCCCCTAGCTACGCCACTGCTAGTTGTCTCTCAGATCACGGCGTACCGGTTATGTACCAAAAGTAGGACTGTACCAGTTACGGGTTAAAACTAAAACTAAGGGCGGTTCCTTTATATAACATTTATTTATAAAATACATATTTATATTAATACATCAAAGTCATAAATCTGTAAAAATGAATCAAGATTACTATTTATGGATTCGATAAATAATTTAGTATCTGTAGCATGGAAAAACGTTAAATCAGTGCGTAATTTACATGGAAGATAATCTCCAAAATAACAACTGCGTACATTTTCGCCCGTGTTTAAGTTTATAAATTCCAAACCATATGCCGTCGCCAAAATTAATAATTTAGAGTTGGCTGTTATGCCGTGAATTCTATGTGGACTATTTACTATTAAAATGCATTCTCCTGTTCGATAATTAACTATTTTAACACAATTTCGGGATTCTGTATAAATAAGTCGGGAATTTTGTAGCAGAACTTTAACATATTTTCCTGTCGGAAATTTCTGTACTACAGTTCTGTCGTTAATATTCCAAACATGTATAAAATCGTTGATAGAATATCCGATTAAATACTGATCATCCGTCATAGTTCCTTCAATTTTTGACCGAAATTCACCATCAAAAACATAATCTATGGAAACTTCATCTAATTCTAAATCGTTTAACAATATCTTCCATACTCTTATCAAACCAGTCTCGTCCAAAGTTACTAATTTTCCATTACAAGAGGCAATGCCTTCTATTACCGAGGAGTTATTAAATGAAAACAAACTTGCTCCTGTTTTAGCGTTCGTTAACGAAAGCACATATCTATGGCAAAAATTAGAAGCAACACAGTGTAGATGAACGCATAATATGGGGGAATATATTTCACATGCAGGTACTGCGTATCTGCCTGTTTCAATAATGTCATTATGTATTTCAAGATTTCGTATAAAAATACAATTTATTAATTTTCGAAGCTACAGTAATTAAATGGTTTTCGTGCAATACTGCTCCTCTGCATGCGTAGTCGCCAATTTTGAAACCAGTAATTGGCTGCGCAGTTGAACAATTGTAGACGTGTATACTATGTTTTAAACGTATAATAAATACTTTTTCATCTACATATAAGAAATGGTGCATGGGACTACGTTTGAAAAGTTCCAACTGAAGCTTCAAAGGTCTTTCAAGCCAGTGAATATTTCTTTTATGTAAATAAAAAAATAAGCCTTGCCAATACGAATCAAACTTCTTCATGTATTCTTTGTAATTATCCGATTGTTCGTTTTCCTCTAATCTTCGAAAGTTATTGATCCTACATCTGTTTTCCCAAATAAAAGTATTTTCCAGTTTCAAATTCCACTCGTGAAAAACATACATACTAGATAGAATAGCATCTGAATCGTTCAGAGATGCGAAGACATTATGAACTAATTCTGCATGTAAATTGGATATGATATCAAATTTTTTTACTGTTGTCATTTTCATCTTGGTAAACTTCGTTAATTTTGTATGGATATTATACTGTTTATTAAAGTCATTGCCATTGCCAGATATATATACCAATATATTCTTATTTTAAAATACACTTCATTTGACTAGGGATTATTAGCTTAGTTCAGACGATTATGCTTGTATGACGAGACGTCCACTTTGGTGGCAATGACTATATAAGATTTTATTACTTATATAGTATTTAATATTAAAATATATTTACCAACAAAAACTATTATTTTATTAATATACTTGGCAACTTCAAATTGGAATATTGCTACGACAATAATGAATTATTGACCTAACACTATTAAAGCAAATGAGATTGCACCATTTTAGTCACGTGAACCAATCAAAATCCACTATGATCTGATTACATTGCTAACCGTGATTTCCATCACTACAGCAACACAACAGTCATTTCAGTCAAATAAATAATAATTTATATCTATAAAATTGAATATGATGTGTATTGGCATAGTTATTCTGTAGGTCCCTGCGGATTTATTCGTATAAAAATGGAGCAAAAACTTGCAAGGAGAGGGGTTGCCTACAGGGATGCCCACGATTAATGAACGACTTACCGAGATTTACACCTCTCTATTTTTTCAGGATGTTGCTGTACGAAGAGTCGTACATATTTTGAAGATCTTAGAACACTTTATGGTATTTTTTAGAGAAGCAAACCTTTTTTTTTTAAACCACTTCAGGGGAGGGGGAACCTTCATATGCACCATCCCAATCTGGGATGGTAGTGTGAGATTCTTACTCACTAAAACCCCCTCCCCGGTGAAAGCCGGTTTCACCTCTCGGTATTTCTTCAGCTGTCAACCTGCGATGTTGTTGTGTCTTTCTTAGTCTTTGTGACTAAGCTGCTTCGATGACCTTCTCATCGTCCAGCTTAGAAGTTGACAAGCAAACTTCTTCCTTCTCGGTCCTTTTACCCTAATGCATGTGATACCCTTTCTATGCATGTGATGTGCGTTCGAATTATTTTCGCATGCATAGAGGACCTACTTGTTTAACGTGGGCTCTGAACCACTGCAGTGTCGGACGTGGTTGGTAAGCCTACAGCAGTAGTGTAGTTTCAAATTTCGTACCCCTCTGTATAACTACTTTTCAACCTGTACTATGTACATCTACATTGCCGTGATAAGACACAAATTTTGGTTTATATAGCGAGGAATAATTGTACGGCTCTTTTTTAGGCTTCTATACAAAGTATAGCAAGAAGCCTTATGATCTGGCTCCGTGTCCGTCCGTCCGTCCGCATAATTCAAAATCATACAGAGCGTTTCAAATCGTGTTGGAAATACTCAATGTGTATAGAGATCTGAGAACTGGGTACCCAGTGCGCTATTAGGCTTCTATACAAAGTATAGCAAGAAGCCTTACGATCTGGCTCCGTGTCCGTCTGTCCGCATAATTCAAATTCATATACAGAGCGCTCCAAATTGTGTTGGGAAATACTCTGAAAATGAGTAGATATGTGAAGAAGGTTGCTGAAATATACATAACTGAGTGGTTTACCTATATATTATTGATCTCTTTATTTGATCCATTGAGTTTTTTAACATGGAACATGTTTTTACGGTCGTTACCTCGCAAAAATCGACACCAAAAAACCGACACCAAAAACCGTCACCAAAAACCGACACCAAAAATCGTCACCACATGTATAATTCAAATTTATAGTTTATAATTTGAATAGAGTAGATTATCGAATAACATCTTCCCATTCACAATAATGAATTTTCAATAACAAAATTTTCATTACCAAACATTTAAATCCGAAACCGATCGCAAAAAGAAAATTTGATTATGTAGTAAATTTTTATTATCAACACAAAAATTAAGGGATTATCTTATTATAACCAACACGGTTACACAACTACGCCGCACTGCGGAAAACAGTAAGAAGAAGAAACGAGATAGGCACCCCTAAATCTCGAGTAAAACTATGATAAACGGTTTAGTACCGAAAAACATGTTCCATGTTAAAGATATTAGTCGGAGACTAAAATAGAAGGAACCCGGGGGTCCAGGGGGCTGAGCCCCCTTGCGGGGGTCAAGGGGGCGGAGCCCCTTTACGAGGCACGGAGCGCCGAGTTTTATCAATGCGACGACAACATGTACGGTTACACCGGATAACGCTCGGCCATATGCTCCAACATGTTGAAGAGCACGGTTACCACGGGTAACCGTGTCGACTGCGAGTGGCGTACTGATACACCTCCCGCCGATGTGTTGTATTTATAACCTTTTTGGTGGGCGTGGCCTTCATTTTAGAGGTTAGCCAATGGGTTCTATAGGAACGTTAATTTCGAAAACAAAGTGCGTGTAGGGCCTTTTACCGCCAATTTCATTTTTTTGGTATACTATTTAAACTTTTATCTTTCCGAATCTCAATAGGAAAATTTAAGTTTTGCGGTTGGACGTTTCGTGCCGCCACCATACATTGATCGGCTGATATGTTGATCCGCTGATACGTTGATCCGATGATACGTTGATCCGGTGATACGTTGATCCGATGACACGTTGATCCGATGATACGTTGATCCGATGATACGTTGATCCGATGATACGTTGATCCGATGATACGTTGATCCGATGATTCGTTGATCCGATGATACGTTGATCCGAAAGTTTATATAGGTAATATATTTTATTTTTAAATCATCTACTATTTATTCTATTACAAATTTTATCATATCGCGTATTATTGACCATTATGGAAAATAAATCTGAAATTATCACGATGTACTCAGCTAAACTAAACGAACTAACGTCTATCAGCAAACGACATATAGATTTTTTGACGAAATTAGCAGAGAAGTATATTTCGTTTGCAGTAGATATCGTGCAGGTTATCGAAGTTCGCATTTCTACGGCTTCGGGTAACACTAGCTTAAGTCTATTGTATTTGATGGACTCCATCATGAAAAATGTTGGACGAGAATATGTTACGCATTTTTCGCGTTACATAGACATTTATTTTTCTCTGTCATTTGATCGTGCCAATGCAGAAATGCGTGTAAGCATGATCAAATTACGCAACACGTGGAGCAAACTGTTTGCACCGGATAAATTAGCAATCATAGATTCACACATCCGTGCATTGCAATCTACCTCTCAAACAGAATCTCCACGACATTGCGAAAGGGGGAGGAAAAGACCATTGGATGACAAAGTTGATTCCAAAATCCACAAAATTCGGCGTGTGGATACGCCTTCGAACATCTCGTCAACAGTCGATGTTGACAAGATGCACCCGAAGGTTATGGCACACGACCAAATTTTACCATCGGCCAAAATCACGGACGTATGCCAGAATACCTCTCCAGTGAGCGTGCACGAACTATATGGAAAACTTGTCAGCCGTGGTCTCTGGTTCCTCTTCCGACGCAAATGGACGAAATAATCAAGAAATTGGTCGACGAAGTTCTGATCCTCTTCACCGTAAAACCTAAAGGCGATCAATTACTGGAGCAGGAAACGCAAGTTTTCGACCCTCCAGTAAAATCGCATTCTTCTGCAAAGGGTAAACAATGCCTATTTTGTGATATGTCTTTTCCACATGGCAAAGTTATTCAATATCGTCGCCATTTGGACGAGCATTATCGACAACAGCGCACCAAGAAACAATTGAAGTTTATTTATTTAAAAAAACGGATTAGCATTGCCAATCTAAAACTTAATCCTGCATATTGGCAGGACATTCATGTTGTCATAAAAATAAAATAATTTATCAAAATTAATATTGCTGGTTCAAGTAGGTTTCTGTATGAATTTTCTCCGGGTTTCAAACCGTGTATCGTATTTACTATTGTAACTAACAATTAATCTGCCTGGTTTTTGTGTAGTTTGTGGTTCTAATAATTTTTTTTTTTTTTAGGTTTCCATATCGGGATTACGTGGGCATTTTTCCATCGTGACTTGTTTGTTAAGTATAAGTTTTTCATGAATTGGTTTGGTGTCTTTTTCTCTTTTCATTTAATCACTTTTATCGATTTTTAGGTTACACCCAAACCTTTTTCCTTGTCGGGTTGTTAATTTATATGATTAGATCTTCGTTTTCAGTTATGTTGATGGTCTTGTTCTCGAGGAACTTACACATCAGGCCGGGTGGTGTTTCTTCGTACAGCTCGTCCAGTTGTGCAGGGAGATGGATGCCATAATAGGCCGCCAGCTCCAACTGTTCTTGCATGTACAAATCGCACTCCCGTATCCGATGTGTAGGTTCATCGAGAATATCGCACGCCGGACATAGTCCGTCCACCGATTTCCCCAATCTCTTGAGGTGTCGGCCGAACTCGCCATGTCCGGTTAGCATCTGCGTCATCTGGAAGGAATTGTTCATTATTTTATTACTTACCTTGGGGATGAATTGGTAGGTAATTCTACCTACCAGTCCATCGTCCCATTTTTGTTGCCATTCTTTTTGGATTATGTCCTCCATTTTTCTTTTGATGTCCACTCTGTATTTGTAATCTTTCGGGTCTATTCTTACCCCCATAAAGGTAGTTACTTTCTTGTTTCTGGCTTCACGCCATGACAGTAATCGTAGGAGTTCTAAGTCGATTGGGTGGATACCTGCCAAAACACCCGCGGCTATGGCCGACACAGTCCTATAACATTTTGCTATCACGCGACAGCAAAATCCATAGCACGATATCAGCCGGGCCAACGTGTGCTTATCCCCTATTCTATGTATCCAGATCTCGCTTCCGTAAGCCAAGATGGGGACTACCGCCCCCTGGTAGATCCTTCGCATAGAGTTCGAGGTGTCCAGGTTCCAACCGCTTTTTGCCATTCGATGCAGCGCATGGACTAGTTTACTGGCTTTGCCGCAAACGTAGTTTACATGCGGTTGCATCGATAGGTTTTCGTCAATAAGGACCCCAAGGTACTTATATTCCCTTACCACCTTTATTTTCTTTCCGTTAAGTCTGACATCTAAATCATAATTATGAACACGCTTCGGATACAAGCACATGATCTTCGTCTTCGTTTCCGAGAGAGCGAGTTTCATGTCCTTGCACCATCCGCTTAATTCGTTGACGCACGTTTGAAGTTTTTCTTGCAGTTGGATTCGGGAATCCGCCGTGACGACGGTCGCGATGTCATCCGCGTACGCGAAGGTATGAGTACCCTCCTGTTTGTCTTTCTTTAGATAATGATCCAGAAGTGAGTTCCACAGGATCGGGCCGAGGACCGAGCCCTGTGGACATCCCTTCGTGGATCTTTTCCCTACCTTTGAGACCCCGGAGGTGAGAGTCACCTCCCGGGCTGAAAGGTAGCTTTTGATCATGACCTTTAACCTGTGAGGGAGCCCTTTTTCGCTCAGCGAGCGGAACAGGGCTGGCCACCACATGTTATCAAAAGCTCCGGAGATGTCGTAGAAGATTACCGCGAGAAAACCCTTGGCTTTCTTCCGCTTCATCTCCGTAGTATCTATTTTTTCGTAGAATGCCTTAAGGGCGGTTGTGGTACTCATACCTTCCACGAAGCCATGTTGGCACCGATCGTGGTAAGGGGTATTACTTTCTAGAATTCTTCTTTTCATTATTTTTTCCAATATTTTGCCGAACACCGGCAAGAGGGTGATCGGCCTATAGTTCTTGATGTTGCTTGTTTCCCCATCTGGGTTCTTGAGTAGGATCTTGAGGACCCCCCTCTGCCACAGCTTGGGGAAATAAGCAACTTTAATGCACGCGTTGTAAATACCCATTAACACGTTTTTGATGACAACATAGAGTTTTTTAAGAAAAGATCCCTGAATGTTGTCAAAACCCGATGCCTTTCTGGCTTGCGGCGTCCTGATTAGGTCATCCAGCTCGTCGCTTTCAACCTCCCTAACCTGCGCCATGTCCGGCACGCCCCTCAGATTTTCGAAATCCGACCGCATGGTTTGGTGATCCACCGTTGCATCAGAGTTTCGATCATCGTCGGGGAGTAGACCGTTCATGAGGTAGGTTAGGGTCTTTTCCGGCGTTTCCGTTATCCTCCCGTCCCCGCCACTGAAGGTGGTGAGGATGTTTTTCCCCTTATATTTTCTTGCAGCTAATTTGTAAGTAACCCCCCAGGGATTAGGTACAAGGTCGTCCTCGACGAACTTTTGCCAACTGGCCTGTTTGGCCTTTTTCAATGTTTCCAGGAATTTGTCCTTAGATTCCATCATTGCAATGTACAGCCCGTTCTGTTCGTTTTCAATGCGGTTCCTATACAAAGCCGTCTTCCGCGAGAGATACTTCTTTCGCGCTCTTTCAAGATTGTCGGTCCACCAGTCAGGACGGCCAACGTAGATCTTCTTCATTTGGGCTTTCCTATTTATTAGATCCTGGATCCTTCCGTGCAAATCGGAGACCATGTCCTCGATTTCGTTTTCGGTGGTTAGATTGTCCGACCTGGGGCCGTTTTCCTCTACCCACCGAGTTAACTCTGTCTCGATGGTTTCCGCTTGGATGGTATCCGGGTTTCTATTCCTACTAATCCTGATGGGATTATTAGGTGCACCTATTTCAAATGTGATGGCTTTATGATCAGTGATAATGACATGTTCCGCAATGTCCCATGAGTGGGTTGCATTGACGGTGTCGCAAGTGCCCAACGTTAGATCTATGTTGCTCTTCCTGCCGAGGGAGTCCTCGAACGAAGGCGGTTTGTTAGGTCGATTGAACACGAAGAGCTCGTGCTGCACAATGAATTCCTCCAGTGCCTGTGCCCTGGAGTTGGAATCTACGGTGTCATACCACACCCTTGATCGACAATTAAAGTCTCCGCAAATATAGGTATTCCCCTTTCCGCAAACACCCAGTGCTTTCCGGAGGTCTTCGAGTGGAATTTGTATATCCTCTGAGGGAGGAAAATACGTGCCTATAAAATAGTAGGTCACTTTATTACTGAAGGTAATTGACACGACCGTTACAAACTTGCTGGAAACTGGCGGGAGGAAGGAGAACGTGAATTCATTTCCTACCGCATCGTTAACCATGATGCAAGTTCGGAAGTGGTCGCCGAAGATTGCTGCCGTCCGTGTGTTCGGAGAGAAGGGAAGACGAAACCCTCCTGCTGCCGCGGGGTAGCAGTAGGGTTCCGAAAGAATGGCCAAGAGAATTTCTTCCTGGGCAACAAAGCGTTGCGCGTCGGCCGTGGCGGCCTCCGAGTTCCTCAGGTTTACCTGCAAGACTTTGAAGGGCTTACTCATTAGTGATGTCTGTAAGCGTTAAAATTGAATGTGCGTAATCCATAAGTCTCGCTTTGTAGACCCTACATGTGTTCGATCCTGTAGTGTGCCTGGCATCGCTATGCTTAGCTCTGACACAGTTAATGCACGCATGTTTCGCACAATCATTCTGCACCCCACAGGCACGTGAGGCGTGTTCCGTGGATGAGCAGAATGCACATGCTTCACTCCCTTTACAGTATTTCGCTGTGTGTCCAAAGCGCTGACACTTGAAGCAGCGCGTGATCGTAATGTGGTCGTGGATGCGGTAACTTTTCCAGGAAGCCCTAAACTTCCCGTCCTTGATTGCCGCTTCCCTGACCACGGGGTGAACCTCCAGAATCCACTTGTTGTGGGTCTTTCCCTTGGAGTGCACCGGGTTGATGCTCCTGAGCCAGGAGCTCCCGGCCGCTTTAGTTGCTTCGGAGTAGTTCGCGGTAAATTCCTCGACCACCCTTTCTTTGGACATTGTTTTGTCCACCATCTGAATAGAGATTGATGGCCAGGTAGCTGAAGGCTCCCGGGCCACCAATTTCTTTTCCTTTAGAAATGAATTGCTGATCAAGTTTTTGAGCGACGGCTGAGATGATTCAACCATCACTCCATTATTTTTAATGGGGTATACCCTGTCTGGTTTGATATTAAGGTCGGTCAATTTAATGCTGGTTAGTTGGGCTTTTGTTTCGTCCGCCGATTTGCTAGTGTTCCCTTCGTCAGGTTACACTATGACCTTGAATTTCTTTGTTGGCATGCTACGAGGGCCGCCAGCGGCCATCTTCTTAGCTGCCTCCAGGTAGTCCCTGGGGGGGTTCTGCTTGTCATTTTCCGGTACTGTTTTACTTTGAGTGACCTAAAGGGTCGGCGCAACATTCATAGAAGGGGTGGTCTTGGCAATGGCCTTGACCACCTCTTCTATTAAGACTTTGGTTTGAGGAGGGGAGGCTGAAGGCGCTCCCGTCCCCCTTTTGTTTCTCATTATTCCGTCGACGCAAAGCTCTTGTATCAGAGCCTCCATATTTTTAACCCTCTTCAGGGCCTCCTCCCTGAGATTCAGGGCTTCTTTACTTCGCATTAAGAAGCGACGCACCTCGTGTGCGTCCTCCATCACCTTTCTAGTTGCTTCTCTTAATTTTTCATCTGACCATGTATTTGATTCGGTGGTTACGTCGGTTCCTTCGTTACTAACCAAACCAGGAGTAGACTTAACGGTCTCCTCCTGGGTTTCGTTCACTGGGGTAGCTGTATTGGTTTCGGTTTCTTTTTTGTTCTCTTCTTCTTTTTTGTATTCTTCTTCCATTTTCCGTTTCTTATCCTTTCTTTGGTTTTTTGTTCGCTTTTTTTTATTCGTTTCTTCGCTTTCAGATTCTTGGATAAGGTTCAACTCTTTTTCTTTTTCCTTGAGTATTTTTTCCAGGTCATAATCATCGCTTTCTTCGCTGGACGAGGTGTCGGTTTCCATGTTTTCTAATGTTCCTTTCTTTTTTTTCTTATTTCTTTTCGTTTTGGGGAGGAACGGTCGTTCCTCCTCGCTCTCTTCGCTATTTTCGGATGTCTCTCGCACTCTTTTGTTTTTCGCGAATTTTTTCGCGTCGTCAGTGCTCTGACTACGCGTCGTTCTCTTGGGCTCTTCTTTCTTTTTGGGTTTTGGATCATTTGCTGTCTCTATTCTGTTCAAGATTCTTGCATCGAGTATTCTGACTTTGGGCGTTTCTACAACCATATTGCTCGATTTCGATTTTCACTTGCTACAGCGCACCAAGAAACAGCAAGGTATGCTGAGAGCTTGGAGTTTACCCAAGGAAGAATGGGAAAAAGCGGTGGGGGCTGGATTTCAGATCGAAATGGATGTAGACGACGAAGATAAAGAAGTTGTTCCGTGTGCTATTGCGGACCCTAGTGCCCCAGTAACATATTGCAAAGTGTGTAACGAACAGTTTGTTGAATACTTCGACGACGACGATGATGCATGGAAATTAAGAAATGCCATAAGTCACCAACAATCTTTCTATCATCCGCTATGCTTGGAAGACTTGTAGAGGTTTTTTCGAAGCTACGCGGTGATAGAAATGATAAGGGTCTATGACCCCTAAGGTCTATGATCTTAGCACAATCCCAACAAACAATTTAGCTACTAAATAGCCGATTTACAGCTAAAATGTTTGTTGGGCAACCACGACCAAGTATGTGCGCGTACCTGCTCTGAGGTACGCGTACATACTGGTGCCTCACCAGCTACGTGGCGCGTCCATACCGGGTTGCGGATAGGGGAACGACCAAGTTCGGTTTGCCGACTTGGCCAGCTGCGAATATATTGAATAAGCAGCCGCGGACAAGGTGACATAATTTTAAGCTCTCAAATAAAATATTTTTAGTGTAACTCAAATATAAGTCAGTTACAACTTTCACAAAATTCTATGTTGAGCAATAGTTCAATTTCTTCACAAAATATCCAGAAAGTATAACGAACTGTTGCTAAACCTAGAATTGTGTAAGTGTTATATCCGTCGTAGAACTGACTTATGCTTGAGTTGCTCAATCGACCCATCAACATTCACTAAAAAACTTCAGAATAAACCACATTTCTTGTTTTTCCAGAAGGAGCGTATACAAATAGTTTGTTATGTGTCCCTACTCTGGAGCATCCGACATACAGTTGACCATGAGCAAAACAATCTTCTTCTAATTGTAGACCTACAACTTGCAACGTTTGTCCCTGAGATTTATTGATCGACATTGCAAAACTTATCTTTATGGGAAATTGCAAGCGCTTAAACTGGATTGGCACATCTGATGTTATTAAAGGTATCCTCGGAATAAACGTGACTTCGCCCTTGCCACAACCAGTTTGTATTTCGGCTTCAATAACATGTGGGTGCAAGGCTTTTATTATCAATCGCGTACCATTGCAAAGCTTGGGCTGATCTAAATTGCGTAAAAGTATTATCGGAGCTCCAACTTTTAAACGTAATAAGTAAGGAGGCAGCCCTGGAACTTGTAACGAATGCAGAAACTCAATCGGATAGTGGAGAACTTCGTCGAATCAGTAACTGTATCCACTGATTTGTATATATGAGAATCCACCGGAATTTTATCAAGTAACTGTCGATTGATACAATCAACCGTAACATTTTTCGGTGCTAATATAGCTCTTTCACACAATCAAGTGAAATCTTTGTAATTGGAATCTAGGTTTGGAAATACTTTTTGCGTTAATTCATCAATACTTTGAACTACTATACTGATTGTAGATATAACGACCTTCTTTTCGGAATTCACAGAGAGTCTTCCTTCGCCGACTTTAATTAAGTTCTGAGCAAACAATCCCGAATCGGAATCCCCAGAATTTCTTGCTCGCATGTTCGTTGTAAGTTTAAAGGATTTCACATCACGCCACAAAGAGGAAGATTTAAGACATGCTCGAATTTCGTCAGCCTTGGTTCCTTTAGGTATTACGGGAAGAGTTTGACGAAAATCTCCCGACAACACAACTGTTATATCACCCATCAGTACTTTCCGGTTTCTTAAATCTTGTAAACTGTTACTAAGTGCCTCCAATGCCTTTTTATGCGCCATGGTACATTCATCCCAAAGTATCAATTCACATCTTTGGAGAACCTCTCCCATGCCAGAATTTTTCGTGATTTTACAAACAGGGTCATCGATGTTGGCTAAATCGAACGGAAATTTAAATGCAGAATGAGCTGTACGGCAGTAATGTAGCAGCTATACCAGAGGAAGCTACTGCTACAGCAATTTTATTTTGGCTTCGAACACTGGCCAATAACAATTTCGAAACAAACGTTTTTCCAGTTCCACCAGGAGCATCCAAAAAATAAATACTTCCATTCTGCGTAGAGATACTATTTAGTATCGTTGAATAGACAGTTCTTTGTTCAGGCAGCAACATATTTTCGTTATCATTTACGAATTCGGTTAAAACGTTAACATCATACGAAGTTTCTCTAATCACCTCCGTAGATAAATTGCTAATTAGCGTCCTGTCAGTTTGCGGTAGTCCAAAGGAAGCTAAACTCGGTCCACCCATGGACGCTATTTTATCTTCAATGTCAATTAAGGATTCATTGTACATTCTTTCAGTGTAAACAACATCAATGTGGGGGTGGCGAAGTTGTTCTCGATGCCTGTAATCTTGTGCCAAATCATCTTTGTATTTATGCCATAAATCAGAGGGATTTCCTACATTACAGCTGTTAAGTAATATTGCAAATAAATTTCTAAGTTGCTTTGGAAATTTGTACGTGGCTGCTTCTTCCAAAGTGGCGTCCCACTGATTATCGTCCTCCAACAATCCAAGTTTGCGTTCATCTTCAGCTTAATTCGCTCTATTCAATCGCATTCGCTTAGCCGCTGCATTGGATCCATACGAAGGGCGCTTCTTAGGTGGCATTTTATAAATTTGTATATTTTTGTGTAAATTATATATTTGTATAATTTGTTATTATATTAGCAAAATTATATATTTGTATAAATTTGTTATTATATTAGCAAAATTACAAATTCGTGTTACAATTTCGTTCGTTCACCTCTTAACCCTTATATACTATTATAGTATTATACCAACCAACCACTTTTCGTACATACAGGGTGGGATAACTGATCGCTTTTAAAAAATATATTTAGATTTTTGGCCACCAATCAGTACACTTATATGATAGATTAAGAGCACCATTTAGCGAAAGCGGAGTGAGCAAGGATGGCCAGGTAAAGTAAGGGTATCCGTATAGGGTGTGTCATAAAAAAATTGAAAAACGCGAATAACTTTGTTCCCCGCGCGAATTTTTTCTCCATTTATGTACGAAAAGTTGCGCCGGGACCTACAGAATAACTGTGCAAAATTTGGTTAAGATTGGTCAAACGGTGTAGAATTGTATAGAAAACATACATACTGCTGTGTTTTAAAATGACCTCACATCACAATAGATAGTTGCAAAACTGAGTTAATCATGAAATTAAGAAATTTGAGCTTATTCGAAGCATTAGATTTATCAGATAAAAAAATCCATCTCTATTTCAGATATTGTAAACCTTTCTTTAAAGATGAGAATGCTATATCAAAACCTGCTAAATACATTCAATTTGAAGGTGAACAAATCAAAATCTTCTTATAAGATGCTTTACATTAGAAATGGTAAAAATTATACTTTGTTTGTTATCTGTAAACATAACCTCTGAATTTATAAACTTTGATTGAAATATCTCTTTGAATAACTTGTTTTATGAAAATCTGATTGTAACAGAAATTCTATTATATCTAATTGTAAATGATGATCATAAATTTGTGTCCTAAAATTGTAAAAGGTATATAAAGGTGAAAATTCCATAAAAATTGATAAGTGAATCGTGATAACGAAAAATAGTCAAATAAAGTTCTTCGACTTGTGTAACAAAATATTGTATATACCAACCATACTTTATTTGGTAACTTTCGCATGGTTATATTTTTGGACAACCATCTTGTTTACATTTTGGTGTTTATCAATCACAACATCAAGTAGTTGAATGATTGTTATATTTTTGGACGATCATACTGTTTATTTGGATTGCCAATCCGTACCAGACTACAACACAGCTGAGTGGCTCCATTCCAATTCCGTTGTTCCTGTGCGAAACCTGTTGCTGCGTGAAACATCACGTCGGTGTTCTGCTTGCGAGGATTCCAGACTGTATCCATTGTTATTCAACGCCAACCACAGCAGATCCATCCAGAGAAGTTGCTGTCATACTACCATTTGTGATCTTATCACGGGCTCGGGTAAGACAATTTATTTTTCCTGTTTGGATATTTGTGGTTTTGTGGCATTATCATTTGAGTCAACTTTTGTATTGACTGGGACACCATTCTGGTTATCCCGTATTGTCGTCACTTTTGACGTGCCGTTAATAAAGTCAATTGAAGTGCATATAATTTTTAGCACGTCATCGCCACTTGCGTTTGTAGTTGTTGATTCAACGTCATTAAACTTTGTTATTGAAGTATTGTTTTATTTTTCGACGAAACGTACCCTCATTATTTTCAGAACAGCACAGAGTGGAAGTCACGACCATCGCTTCCAGCTACAACGAGCTAGCTTTATACGACCACCAGGGTAACCACGCAATATAAGTAGTAGGGATTTTTATCCTTTCTGCGTGGTTTGTTTACTTTTCTGATACGTTCTCCCATTAGGGACGAGTAAGAAGGTAAACATATCACTTGTAACAAGATTGTCTACCGTGATAAAATTCAACTGGAGGATAGCATACAAGTAATCTCTTCAAATATCAGTCCAATTTTGAAAATAACAAGAAATTAAACCAAAAATCACAAAAGGGTACAAATTTGTCTTACAAGTTACAAAAATTGTTGCAAATTTGTGTTTTGCGCAAGGAAATGAGTTTAGTTGGTCTTTAATGTTTGAAGTGGAAGGACGTGTGCTACGTGATCCAATTTATTTACCCTTGGTATTGATATAAATCAAGATGGCGAAATTTAGTAGTATCATCTAAAAATTATCAGCATTAAATATCGATTCAACCCACAAATATCAGATGACAAAATAACGTAAATCTACTTACCGGCAAACAATAAATCTAAATAACACCAATTGGAAATAAAACTTGTATAACATTGGGAGAACAACACAATCCAGTGACGAGCGTATTCAACGTGTGTCTTATCAACCATTCATCAGCTGATAGTGGAAGTGTCTATAGTGCGGATGTGTATTGCAAGATAAAGTGTCTTCTACGCAGTCTTAATTAAAAAACAAGTTGGAACTTGCTTTAGCAGCGGTTCCTAGGCTTCTATACAACTACTTTTCTGGTAGTTGTGGTAGTGTACTTTTCTGGTAGTGTAAAACTACAGTTATGAACGTCGACATTTGGTTCTACAACGTTACCTACTTCAAGAACAGCTGCGTTTTTAATTCGTGGATTTTGTCGGCGAATTGTATGACTACGTGAACGATGTAATATTTGCGAAGGGGTCATGTTGGCAATTTGCTTTCGTTTGCGATTTTGTTCAATTTGTTCTGACGTCATGTTGGCAATTTGATTTCTTTCGCGATGTTGAATAATTTGTTCTGACGTCATTTTTTGAGGTGGATCCATCCTCTTCCTTCTCTTTTATTTACAACTTATTTTATAATACCTACGGCTACTCGGCAATGAGACTCTATGTGGCGTGTAAATGGTCCGACTATGAAGAAAAACACTTTGCATAAATGCTAATTTGCATTTAAAATTTGAAAAGACTCAAAAACTTAACGCTATACCAGAATTTGTCTTGTACCTATGCTGGACTTGTGAAACCAAAATGTACTCAAATAAAATCAATTCAAATTAATACCTGTTCATTTATTATTTTTATATCGAGACAAATCATAAATTAAACAAGAAAAAACAAATTAAGCATACAAAATTGTTCTTAAAGCTAAAACTAACCCCCTCCGAAAATATCGCACTATTATTTGAGTTTATTCGCGTTAGCGTCGTGTCAACCGAACAAAAAGAACGCGTAAAAATTGTCTTACCGAAACTTGTCGATGTCGATGAACAGCTGCTAGGACTCCTGCGGATGTCGTTTCGAAGTGCCAGCTTCTTTATCTCTTCTGACTGTAGTGACGAATTAGGAAAGTGATACACCATGGATTCTTGTTGACAAAGTAAAGACCAGTTGAATCTTACGTAAGTATTCCAAATTATTAATTGAACTCCTTTCTTTCCATATCATAACCAAACAATTTCTTGAGAACCGTGGTACCAAAAATTTTAATTATAAGAATTTAAAAACGACTTTCATAACTTTCTTGAAATAAACGAACTTGCTATTCTTTCTTCTTCAAATCTCATCAATTAACTTTTCCTTTTAACTTTGGCGTATTTAATAAAAAGGAAAAAACAATAAATTTTAACTTCTCAAAAACCAAAATTTTCGCACGTCTTCCCTTGTCAAGAGTTCGTACGACAATCCTCAATAGATCCTCACGTGTCTACGGACACACCGTGAGTCCCTGTTCTTCTCCAAAACTTTTCCTTCCAAAATCTCCCGAGCAGGCGCGTTTCACTCACTTTCAATTCGTCGGAAAATAAACCCGTCCTTTTTCATAAGTTTAAACACTTCAATTATCACCGTTAATTTTCGCTTCCCTAACTCAACAAATATCATTTATTACCCAATTTGTTTTCTATTACTTATGAAAGTGCAATCATTTATGATTTTATGATTTGTCTCTTACATTATTTTTTCTTTTAGATACAGCATCTATTGAAAGGATTTCATTTGAGTTTAATACAAATCTGAACCAACAGCATTTCAACAAATTTTTAGGTATTTCGAAATCCTGGTACAGCAAAATAAACAAATCATGGCGTCTAAATTAAATAAAGTACAATTGTGTCCTTTCTCCAAATCGATCTCATTTTGGACCACCGCAATATATTGTAATGTACGGAGTCTTGTAAAAGTGCCACACGTTGGGCTGTCAAAAATTGCTGTGAAATAAAAAAAATTTTATTTTAATGTCTTGTACGGGTGTACGTAAATGTACCCCGTCAATAGAAATGTATGCAAATTTTTATTGATGAATGCAAATAAAAGAAATTTATACCTCGGCTTAACAATTTCGGTGAGCACAGACCTACCTTTTCTCACGTTGGGTTCCTTCCTTGACCAAATCGTGAAGCTGAAAATAAAATGTTGTGGTCCTCGGAATGATTACAAAATTATGCTCCGTTTTAATGCAAATTGTAATTTATTATAATTTTAAAATAGTAAATAAATTAAATGTAATAAAATCCTTATGCTAGTTGACAAATATCTTATTTAATAAATTCGGAACGGATTAATGCACGTGTAAAGTTAATCGCAAATTTTCACTAATTTTTAAGTTTAAAATAATTCTTAATGGAACGGTACCTTTAATGATCTAGGGTATTTCTGTTTGCTGGGTTCATGTACCATTAAACTGTTCACTTGCACTCAGTGGATGACCTTCGATGGGCGAAATAATTTTAGATGCAACTTTCTTGTGTGTTGATTTTGCCTCGTGTTGTAATTAAGTTTTTTCCAAAAATAATCGTGATTTTTCACAATCTTCTATCACTTTGACTTTCCAAATACGTAAGTACAATATTTTTTATGATTACTAATCTTTTTTGTTGAATTTCTTTTTAATTTCTTGATTAATATAATTTTTAAGCGGAGCACGCACAATTTCACACACCATTTATCGAATCTAAAATCAAAAATTTTTTTTCATCAATTGTTTTACCATCGTTACCTGTGTTCTTCAAGGCAAATGTGATTTTTTCTCTGGTCGAAATAAAATCAAATTTATTTACGTTATAATTTTTGCAGGTTCGGCTCAAGCCCAATATGACTTATAAAATTTTAATAAAATTTTTATGTTTCAGATTAATAAAAGTACTTGCATCTCCTGTGATTTTCCAGTAAACTTTTGAAGAAAATGTCTTTCCCATTTGTGATACATTGAATTGCGATGCACTCCGATAAGTGTAAAATTATTCTTATTTTAAGATTCTACGTTTTAACACATTTTTTTATATAAACTAACCTTGAACAATTATTTTGATTTCAAATTACATTTCTTATTATTAATCAATTAATTTATAATTTTTAACAAACATTTTTAAACAGAAATTAAAACGTTGCATTTTTGAATTTATTTTGTTATTTCGTTCCGTGATCCTTTCTTCATGTAAATTTATGACGTTAAACTAAATTTTTGGTATCAGATAAAACTTTTACGTTTGAACAAATAAGTCATGTGCTCTTTCTTGATAAACAAAATTTCAAATCGTGACGTTATCATTTCTATTGACGTGGTGGTCAGTTTCGGACATCGCAATATATATAAATGGATGTATGTATTGCTATGACCTCCCCTAACTAATTTTAAAAACGCCAGCCCTTTATTTGCTAGCAAAAATGCTCAGGTAAACGGTTCGTAAAAATGGGTCGTATTTGAATATTTTTAGCTAAGGGATGCTTAACACTATTGCCCCTTCTCACTAAGCTCCGGTGATGACACGCTCAAGGGTGAGTTGCTGGTAATTAGGAGGTGCTCTTTAGAGTTGTTTGTAAAATTTGCTCTCTTGGGATACTTAATTGCTTTCGTTGAATAAAAATATAAAAAGATTTCAGTAGCTTTAGTAGAAGTGTTTATATTAGACAAAATGAAATAATTGCAAATTTTCACAAATAAATGTTTACACAAATTTTTAGATCGCAGATCTGCCATTAGATAAATTTTACAAATAAAACAGTTGATGCAAAAATATTTTCAAAACAAAGAGGCTTCCTCTCCTTATCCTGACGTGCTTAGTTAGTCAAAAACTAACCAAGTCTCTCGCTTTACATTAGCGGATTTAAATGTTTTTAAATAATATCGATGCTTATTCAAAGCTTCATTGAAAATAAAATAATAAAGTTTTTAATGAATAACCTTTCAAGTAGGGTAATGAAGAATGCACTTTCGTAAAAGTCTTTTCCCAAATCCTATATTTTACACGCTTATGGCAAAATTTATAATAAATAAAAGAAATAATAAAGTTCACTGTACCTTTTACACATTGACAAGTCGGAATTTAAATTAAAAAGGATATAGTGTGTGCCCTGCTTTAGTTAGAACAACATAGAATGATTCATCGGCATCTTCGTTGAAATGACGTCAGTAGCTGTTTGTTTGATCTCACGTAAACTTGTTTTGGTGTTGCTTTATGAATCAATCTCGCATTGGTGACTGTTACATTTCCAATCTGTTGATGTTTTAGAGTTGAAATAGGTGAGTTGCATCTTATTGACAATATATTTAGGATCCAGTGAATAAGTTGAGTTAATTTCGCAAACCATAACATTGTAGAATCATCATACGAGCGTCCATAGTTGTCCTTGGATCTATTTATAATCGTGTTGCTCGAATCCAACTGAAAAATCTTAACCTCCAATTGTTTGTAAACAATTGATCCTGGAGAACATTACAAAAATGCGTCCACTTTGTTACAATTCCCGAAGTCAACTGAATTTGATCGAAAATCAATGGAATTGGTATGCCTGTTCAATTAAAGTAAGTCAAATTTGATCATTTTTGATTTTTCACCTTGTCAATAAATTGTTTTAGTTGCAGATTCACAGTCTACATTGAGGTTGATTTTCCATGAGATGTCTTCCATGCAATTTTACTGGTATATTGCCTTTTCATGTTGTTTGTTGGATGGTTCTTTGACTCGAATCCTCCATTTTATACAAATTTTCGATTTTACACAAAATTGACCCTTATGCACAACTTCGTCGATTCATCTTTTAATAACACGCACTTTAGATACATGAAATCACTGCATAATTTTTGATGTGAATATTTTCTTACACAACATGTTGGTTATCAAGTAATTCAGTTTGCAAAATCTTACATTTTTATAGGTTATGAACATGTATAAATAAAAATGATTTTTCATCAATTTCCAGCTAATTAAATCTTTTGTTTCATTTTTGATGTGATAATCATCAATCTATTAAATCTTAGCAATATTTATCATCTTTATTTTATCCTGAGAGATTCAAATTTAGTTAAGAAATCAAATTTTAGAAAAATAAAAATTTCTCGTAAAGCAAATTTTTAAAGTGTCTACCGACTTAAAATTTTATACCTTTTATGAATCTAATATTCATTTTTGTATTGGGAGCCTTTATTAAACATTTTGAATCACAGCAGTATGTATGTATGTTCCCTATAGACTCCTAGACCGTTTGACCGATCGGAACCAAATTTGGCACAGTTATTTTGTAGGTCCTTGCGAATGTTTCTGTATTGAAATAGTGCAAAAATTTCACTTAACCAATATTTGCTGATTTCCCAACTTAATACTAATGTTCAAAAACAATTATCATTCTCTTATACTATTTAATGGACATCAAAAACGAATTCATCAAAAATCCGTCCTTACGTTTCCACGGACACCGTGAGTCTCCAATTTTTCCCCTCTCCAAAATTTATGGGCAGGCGTGCTTCACCCATTTTTCCAAACTTGTCAGCACCATGTCTATCATTTTCTCGTGGCCTTCACTTTCATTATCACACATTTTAATTATACTCGTTATCTAACTTAACAATCTTTTAGTTACTCAATTTGTTTACCAACTAACTGAACATTTTCACAATTACGCAATATTCTTGCACAATTTGTGTTCAGATTGGCGCTAAACCCAATATTGTGTTGAAAGGATGTCAACATTTGGGTCAACCTTTTTAAGCAGGTAAACAACCCAATTGTGTAATTTTCAGGTACCAAATTTGAGTAGAAAAATATCCCACTTATTGAGTTTAAAATCTGCACAATAAATATGCAGAATATCTGAATACAAAATTGTGATAATTCTATATCAAAATATGTGTATTGCTAGCAAAAATTGTCCATATTTCAAATACAAAAATTTGCATATTTCTAGAAAAAATTGTCCATATTGCAAATACAAAAATTTGTATATTTATAGAAAAAAATTCTGCATATTTCTGAACAAAATAATGCAAGTTTGAAGTATCTTGTTATATAAAAAAATTACTCATTGTATATTTAAATAAAAATTCAATAATGTTTAAAAAGCAATATTATTTATTAAAAATTCACAAAAAATATACAAACTACTTATTATATACAAATTCACAATATAAATTATAATAAAAACAGTTTGCAAAATAAACAATCATACATTACATCTTAAACAAGCATACAATTTATAATTAACAGTCGTTACAAGACAACGTACGTACATTAATAAATCACGAGCATTAATAATTGTAAAAGTGTTGGACATTTTCTGAATTTTATATGATTGAAAATGTCGTTCAAAACCGATTGCTTTAAATACTTCACATTCAAAAAATATTGTAGGACCACTGTTTAAATTGTGAATAACAATTGTTAAAATTTTTCCGAATTCAGGAAACAGTTTATCTTCCGTTTGATTAAAAACAAGGAAATCGTTCGGATGATAACTAGTTCCTTGCAAAGTTACCCATTTCGTGGTAAAAGAGCAAATATAAAAATATTTTCCAATCGTGACAAATATTCTTTGGGCATAGAAGGCAATGTTACGTAAACGGTACCAACTTTATGGACTCCCGCATGTGAACCAGATATACTTAAATTAGGTATGTTAATGTAATAAAACATGGAATAAAGAAAATTCTTACATTATTAGCTACTTCGCTTGAATTATTGTAGGTCGATGATGTAGGAGTATGCTGTTCGTATATTATAGTACTCGTATCAGATTTTATCGGGACATCCAAACCAACTATGCCTTCTAAAGCATCAGATTCATTTATTATGATGTTTTCTTCTAAAGCCTAAAATTTGTATAGTGTGTAATTAAAATTAAAAAGTTGTTCACTGAAGTTCACCTGATTTAAAGTAAAAGAATTTTTAAATTCCTCATATTTGATCATAAAGCGTTTTCTAGAACCTAATTTTGGGATCAATTCTTTAATATCTGCTTCCGTCAGAGTGTGGAAAAGATTTTCTCCAATTTCGCTTCCTGAAAACAAAATTTTAAAAGCGTGACTAAAATTTTAAGGTTAAAATTTCCTACAAAATATTTTAAAATTAAAACAGGTATTACTAATCGCGAAACCAAACCAAATTTATAAACAGACATCTTATTGTTAGATTATAATTGAAACCGAATGAATTTCTAATTATTTTAATTTAAAAACACAAAAAAATATTATTTGCGCACCACGTGTGCACATAATTTAAGGTTACCGGCAACAAGAATAAAGTGCAGTTTACAGCACGAACAAACCTATTGTATTGAAGTATAATTTTTTCAAATATTTTGAAATTTGTAATTAATTTGACATTAAATAATAATACAGTGCCACGTTTAGTAAAAATTATAATTCTCGAGTTGATTGGTTGAACTAGTACACTCACGTTAGAAAATATTCAGTTTTGAAAGTAATAAATACATTTGTTAATAATTTTGTAAACAATTAGGTAACTTTTTATTAATTATTTTATCTCAACATTAATAAATTACATATTCTAAAAATGATTTTATATAAAAATTATTCTTTAATTTAGAAAACTATCAAAAATAGTTATGCGAACTTTTGGACGTGAGTGTCCTCGCTAGTACTAACCTTAAGATTTTGCTAGTTTCTTTCTCACACTCACAAAGTGTAAATAGCACTATCCTTGTCTTAGGAAACTCGCAAGAAAAATCGCATAACGTAAACTGCACTTGATGCGATTTTGTTTGCGACCGATTTTGCACACTTAATTGGTAGTTGTAAAAAAAAATTGCAAAGTTATCCTTTTGCACCTGTACCTGTAATGGTACTCGGTACTCTGTACCTCCTTACCAAATTTTTAACTAATACAACGGATAAAAATGATAAAAATTGTACATAATATTAAAAAAATTCTCCTTACCTTCAAATACTTCGATTAAATGGGACATATCCCATGCTGATAATAATTCTATTACAAAACTATCCATCTCAAAACTTATTTTATTTGATATTTTAACAAAAAATATATAAAATTTAAAAAAAAACGGTACAATTTAAGTCCATGGTCCGTACTAATAGTCGAGAATTAATCCCTAGATTCAGCAATTATAATAGTTTCCTACCAATCATATTTTTTTATATGATTTCCAGTTTCGACCAATCAGAAAAGAAATTTTAAGATTTATCCTAAATCAAGGATGAATCCTTAAGTACGGGCATAATAGTCTGAGCATTAGTACATTATTATTATTATTATAATGAAGGCTTATATTTTTCTAAATTCTTAGAAAATCCACATTTAAACCTACCACACTTAAAAGTTACGAACAAGAAAACAGGGGTAAAAAAATGTAGAAAAATTAATTGTGAAATACAAAAAGGTAACTACTTTCTGCAATTTAAAATTGCTTAGGAATTCAAAAATAATTTAATTTTAAAAAGTTTGAATAGTCATTTCTATTATATTTCATATTTATAATTTTTAATGTACCAAAAATCGTGGCAAACATTATTTTTATTTATGGCTTTAATATGATTTGTTTTAAAATTGAAAGGAAATTTTTACAAGTTAGAGTTTAATTTTAAAATTTGTAAAAAAAATTTAATGTTGTAATGTTTCAAAAAAGAATACACAACTATTCAAGTACAAAATTTTCCTTTTTGTAGCATACTCTGGGTAAAAAATATGCACAAATTGGGTTGGTACCCGTAAAATTAAAAATGCACAATATTGGGTAGAATAAGTGTAAGCAGTTATGAAGGTTTCAATAGAAATTTTCAGGTACAAAAGTTTACCTTTATTTAGCAAACGGTAGATTCAAAAACTGCACAATTTGTGTTTGCAGTGTAATAAAACGGGGTAGCGTTATTTGAAAAATATTCAAAAAGGGGGGTTTATTTAAATTTCGATCCTTGGATGATGATAGCTGCCACCACTTAATCTTTGTGTTCTCGTAATAACCACCTGGGTGAGGTTAATTACTGAGGTAGATTAAGAAACCTCTTAAAGCGGACGTTGTTGTCTGATGTTTAAGGTAACGTGACTCTTCTATTGTTTTGGAGTCGTAGGAAAACCCAGAGAGATAATTACAATTACTAAGTTACAATCGGTTGACGGAGTGACAACCAGTGTTGTCAGATTGGGCGATTTACCGCAAATTGGGCGACTTTGGAAGATAATTTGCGATAAAAATTTTTCAAAAACCGCAAACCGCAATTTGGGCGGTTTCTGAGAAATGTAGTTGCGGTTTATTGCGATAAATAATCAACTTTGAATTTGAAAGCCGAGCATGCGCGTTGTACATTCCAAAAAAAAGAAAGGTCATCAACAAGAAATAATCCGCCCCGGGTGTCACCCATGAAGTTGATTGCATTCGATTAGGGGTCATCCATTAATTACGTAAGGGTTTTTTGGGGGGGAGGGGGTATTGGATATCTTACGGACCCTTACGTAAGGGGGGAGGGGTCCGACGTATTCCTTACGTAAGTTTCTTAAAATATTTTTTTAAATTAAATTTAACAATCTAATATAATTTTTTCTTTTTATGTTGGTAATTATATCCAGGTATAATGGAAATATCATATATTGAAATATATAGTATCTACTTAAAAATCATTAAACATAGTGGCATAATAGTGTGAATTACAGAAAATGGCATCAAACTTTGGTGATCTTTACGAACGGTTTTTCATCTATGTAAATAAAAATTTAATTTAAATTTTTGTATTTATTATTATCTATCTAAATATATAAAAATGGATGTATGTGTGTATGTATGTTCCCTATAGACTCCTAAACCGCTTGACCGATAGGAACCAAATTTTCACAGTTATTATGTAGGTTCCTGCGCATGTTTTTGTATTGAAATAGTGCAAAAATTCGCAAAGGAGAGGAAAGTTGATTTTGAGTAGCCTGAGTTAATTTCACTTAACAAAATTATTTTTAAAAAAATCAAAATTACTTAAATAAATTTATTGAAAATTACGACTGACATCGATTTTAGACATACAGCATAATAATAATCTATAATTACAATTGTGACTATTTATAATAAAAATATTGCTTATTACTAATTTTACAGTTATTGAACTTTAAAAGGAATGCGATAGACTGCTGAATCGAATGTGAGTCAGGCTATCGTAACATATTTGAAATTTTTAATTATTATATTAATGCATGGTTTTACTTTAACATAACACCTCCCCTCTAGGACCAAAATTAGGGTATCCTTAAATTTTGAAGTCCGATCTGTTCGATTGGTTTCTGTTCGATTGGTTTCTCTTTGATTGTTCCGGATGGTGTTTTCTTCTTAAAAACTCTAACTAAAACATATGTGATTAAAATAATGAAAATTAACATATATAACATGATGGTCCATCCACTTGCTTGATGGAAGTACACAGGAGCTTGGGATGTTTCTTCAATGTTTTCCTCGATTTGATGCAATTTAATTTCTGTTGCTTTAATTTCGTCCAAATTTATCGGTTCCAATTCGATTGGCCTGAAGGTAATGTTGACATTATTGTGTCTGTTGCTAGTGTATTCGAATTTTAACTTCGGGATTTCCACTAAGTTATTTTTAAGTCGTTTCTCTTGTGTCGTTAGTAATTTTGTTTGTATTTTGATCCTGCATTTACCATTTAGTGATATTAAGTATGTTCCATTTAACGAAATAGTTTCTGTTGTTGCATCGCATTCTTTCTTGATTACGTCTTCTCCCTTTGTTATTACCATCCATTGATTACTAGAGACCTGTTGGACTTTCGTGTGGGCCAAACTTAAACTTTCTTGCTGACAATTTTGGTATTTCTTTGTGTGTTGAATAAGATGAACTTCGCAAGGTGACTTTTCTTCGATTTGGTTAATTTCCAATTTGCACAAAAATTTGTTAAAATTTATATCTTTACATTTTTGGTTACTTAATGCGAAGTTTTGCTCGTTTATTACAAGGAATTTGGCTTTGGGAATGATTATTGAGTATAAAGGATTATTAAATATTGGACAGGAAAATAGATGAAAATAATTATAGTCGATTTTTTCGACGACTGGGATTTCTAATATGAAATGTATTTTGGTATTTTGGGTAAAGGCTTTAATATTTATGATTTTGTGATATTCGTGAATATTTTCCAAATTTGGGTTTATAGGCAATTTAGAATTTGTTAATAATAGCTGTATCTGTAACAATTCGTGATTAAGGTTTTTAATATTGATGGATGCATAATGTTTGCTGATGCAAAGGTGATCGCTTCTTCGAGTGTTTCTAAAATATCTCGTATTGTTGCTGCGGCTGTTATTAATTCTAGATAAATTGTCGTCATCGTTAATTTTTCATCTACTTTAGTTTTGTAAAAATTAGTTGCATTTATATTAAGTTCCATGAAGGTTAATTTTTCTAGTAAAAGTGCTTGATTTCTTGCTATTTTAATAATGCTGTTGTTGAAGTTTTCCATTGCTGAAGTTGTTAATTTAATTTGTTCCTTAAATAGCAACTTTACTTTATTTTGATCGTTGGTCAATTGGTTTATTGCATAGTTATATTTTTCTGCATCTTCATTATCCAAATTTCCTGTAATGGTTTTAATTAGTCCGCCCAATCCATTAATGAAACCTCTTTTTCTTCTATGATTTTCGTAAAGATTAATTTGTTCGAATTTTGTATTAGTTTCGGTTATGGTATGTTCCAAAAGGCTATGTAGATTTTGATTATTCCATCGATGTGTTTTCCCGTTTTCATGTTTACTGTATATTAAGGTTAAATTGTTAAAACTACTATTTAATTCATCTAATTCCCTTCTAAGTGGTGCTATATCTATTACTCTAATAAGCGTCCAGTAACTAATTTGATTATTAACTATTCCTAATCTAAGTGGTAACATTCCGGGGTTGTTCTTCAAGTCTTGAATGTCGACGGTTGCGTAGCAGCATCTGTAACAAGAGTAGGTCTTCTTAGTAATCTAACATGTATCTCCTGTATTCGATTATTTTTATTCCGGATTTCCGCCGTGTTATCGTTAAATAATTTTGTAATGATAAAAGGTCCGTAAAATTTTTTCTTAGTTTTTCTTCTTATGTTACTAGTTTTCTTGCCATCTACCCTCATAATTCGTAGGTGTTCGATTGGGGTTGAAATCATCCTTTCAATCATCCTATTTGATTGTGAATTTCTTGGTGTAGTAAAATGAACCTTTACCTTGTGTAAGTTTAACAATTCTCGTACGATATCGTGTTTTATCTCCGTCCCGTTATCCTTTGTTATTGATTCTGGAACTCCGTAGTATGAAAAATGTGTGATTAAGGCATTCGCAAGTTCAGTAATATTTTTACTTGTTATTGGAACTGCTTGTCCGATTTTTCCCAAACTGTCGATTAGTGTCAGAAATTTTTGGTTTTTTGTTTGTACCTTCAACTCTCCCTGGTGGGTTGTCTTAATTATGAATTGGTGTCTTTTATCATCTATAGCTTCTTTAATGACGTGGATTGCTGTTACTCGTTCGTCGTTTATGTTGGAATGAATAGTTCCATCATCTTGGCCTTTCGCTGCCGGTTCATTTGAATTGTTCAGTAACCCGTTGATTTCGCTTATGGTAGGCATGGGTGCTCCTGCCCATTCTTTCTCTGTATCCAAATCGATTATTCTGAGGTCGTTTTCGGGTTCGTCTAGATTGACTGCCATCGAGATGTCGTCATCGTCGTCGTCTCCTAAATAGATCGGTATCGTTTTGTTTTTCGTTTTTAGTACCTTATCCTTGAAATTAATTTCGGCTTCTAAAAATTTTAATAAATCTACACCTATTGAACCGTCGTATTTATTGTTAAAATTAAAAAGGTAGAACTTGTGCTTGATTGTAGAATCGATTGAATCGGGTAACCTTATGTATGCTACTTCATCATGTTGACTTACTTGATGAGCTGTCAGAATTTTGAACGATTCGTAATTAATTTGGTTAGGGAAATATTTATGTGCGATTTCTTGATTTATTAAAGATTTTGTTGATCCTGTATCTATTAAAAATTTTAACTTTAATTCTGGAATTTTAATATATGGCAATTTGGAAGGAGTCGTTATATTAAGGTTTATTGTATAATTTGTCGTGCTGGTACTGTAGGCTTCCATGTGGAAATTTTCGACGTACTCATGTTCGTTGGAATTTTCCAATGGTTGGCTAACTTTTGTTTCATAAACTTCATCACAATTTTCTTCTAATTCGTATGTGGGTGTATCTTCATAATCTCCTTGTTCTATATCTTGATAGTACAATACTTGTGTTTCTTGTTGTGGGATTCCTGATCGCCGGGTATTTCCAGATGAAATGTCCATTGGTTCTGGTTCGTAGCGTTGTTGTGGAGGTTTAAATGTGTTCCATTGTGGTCCGTTATAATTAGGTTGTTGATAGTTTCTCTTGTAACTGTAATTATTTGTTTGCTGTGGGACCATTCTTGATTGCGTTGGTGGGCCTGAAAATCTTCCGAAAGTTCGAGGTTGTGAGGCAAATGGATTTGGTGTCCTTGTTGTACTAGCTTGTTTGAATACGGGTGGTCGAAGTATATTTTGGGTTTGTAGTGGCTGCTGTCCAAAATTGGTTAACATAGGTGGGTTGACACTCGGCATTGGAGTTGGATGAACTGGTTGTTTCTTTTCTATCGGTTGATATTGCCGTTGGAAATTTAAGATGTTTGTTTTATTTTGGGCGTACATGAAATTTTCTTCTTCTGTTACGTACGCCATTGCCGCTTCTAGATTGGGTGGCTGTTTTAATCTTACAACTAGGCCAATTTGACCGTTCAAACCCTGAAGGAATGTTTGGAGTGATAAATCATCGTAAATTTTCGTTTTTACCAACTTGACGTTTGGGTCCGCTTCATGTAATTGTAGATGGGTTAAAAGTAAGCTTCGTACATCCTGACATCTCATTCCGAATTGATATGAGGATTCGTTTTTGTATGGTTTGAGGCTCATCAGATCACGTAGTAGACAATTTTCGTCGCGTTGATCTCCAAAATGTTGTAATAATAATTTTTTTATGTTACCCCAGGTATTTGAATTTTCTCGACTAGCAATTAATGTGAGTGCTCGTCCTTCGAATTTACCCAGTATAACTTGTATAAGTTGTCCGTTGACAACATCATCTGAATTTGTTGTACCAAATCTTCTCAATAAATGTTCACATGCATTAATAAATATCGATAAAGTCGCTGGATTGCCATCATATTTTGGTACTAATTCGCAGTTAAATCTATCTAGTTGTGCCATTTCGTAATTATTACTAGGGGGATCGTTTGATAGAATATTTGGAATACTTTGTAAAATTGATTCCGATGATAGGGTTAAATTATTGAATAATTCGGTTATTTCTGCTTCTGACATTCAGGAAGGAATAAAGGAAATATAATAATGAGCAAAAACTTACGCTAAGCAAATGAAGAACGTTGTGAATTTCTTCATCCCTTGGTTATAAATCTTTCGAAACTTCTTCCCTCTTATTGGATTGATTGATTGTCTTCTATTTGTTTCTTCTTGTTGCACTTTTTATTTGTTTCTTCTTATCACTTAAAATTTAATGTTGGTTCTCAGTTGATTGTTAACACAAAAAGGGTTATTTTAGAGAATTTGATCTAAAGCCCTTCTGAGTATCCTACCGACTGCGCCAGTTAATTTCACTTAACAAAATTATTTTTAAAAAAATCAAAATTACTTAAATAAATTTATTGAAAATTACGACTGACATCGATTTTAGACATACAGCATAATAATAATCTATAATTACAATTGTGACTATTTATAATAAAAATATTGCTTATTACTAATTTTACAGTTATTGAACTTTAAAAGGAATGCGATAGACTGCTGAATCGAATGTGAGTCAGGCTATCGTAACATATTTGAAATTTTTAATTATTATATTAATGCATGGTTTTACTTTAACATAACACCTGCCTTCCTTTAAGGAATCTCGATAATCCATTCATGCGCGTCCCTATGGGACGCGCATGAATGGATTATCGAGATTCCTTAAAGGAAGGCAGGCTACTCAAAATCAACTTAAAATACAATAATTAATGCTGTCAAACTGTCAACCGATCGACAATGCAAATACGCGTGCACGTGCTTTACGTTTCTATTTGACCAATCTTAACCAAATTTGGTGTAGAAGTTATTTACAACGCTACGAAAAACATAGGCTACTTTAGTACCTTGAAGTGAGGCCGAAAAACCACGGTCTACACGTATGCCTGCGATACTCTTGAGTGAGGCCGAAGGCCGAACAACCACATCCCACACGGTCTAGACGGCTAAAGGCGGCCGGTAGGCCGACTGTGCCAGCTAGTATAATATAATATTATTCATATTTTATAAATATAAGGGATGGAGAGGGGGGTCAAAATTAATTTTCTTTTAAATAATCCTTACGTAAGATGTGGGGGGGGGTTGCCACAATCTTACGTATCCTTACGTGGCGGGGGAAGGGGATCCAAAATTACAAAAATCATCCTTACGTAATTAATGGACGGCCCCTTACAGAAAATAACAATAAATTTCAATTTTGGCGCCACGTAATCAATTAGTTGCACCTTTGGGCGTTTTTTCGGCAACGAGTTGGCGCCTTAAATTTCTAAAATCTGACAACACTGGTGACAACCATTAAAAGAGTTGAGATTGGTATAATTGCGTATATTGAACAAAGTTAATATTGTACAAAAATATACAAAGGACACAATTTCCTCAGAGATATAAAAAAAACATCTACAAGATAATAATTTTAAACTTATATCAATAATATAAGAAATCCACACCCACAATACAAAATTATTACAATGGTTAGATTTACGATTTGCATAAATACCTATTTCTTTCAAGAACCCTTTAAGTCCGGGGTGGTAAGTTTTGAGATGGCAAAATCCTTCTATTGTAATCCCAAATGGTTACACTTGTTCATTTAACCCAATCGTTTCGTTTAATGATTTAGATTTAATGACAAGCACAATGATTTTTAAAATATTGGTCTTTATCACTTTAAGGAAGTTATTTATTCGCGTTTCTTGAACTACCGAAGTTTCAATGAATAAAATATATGATTAACTGACTCTCTCACTTGACTTAGAAAAATTTACACTTGAATATGTGAATTCCGATTTGGTCGAGTTCGGATTAACTCTTGAAATAAAATTCACCCGTTTGGGTTACTGAATGAAACAATCAAAGCGCGGAACTTCAATCTGATTGACTGCTGCATAAGCCCCGTTTTTTGGACTCCCAGATATTTTATAAACTTTTCCCCGTTTTGCATAGAAATATCACGCCTTCGACTAGGACCCTTTTGGCCAATCGCGTGTGTGATCTTTCCTACAATTTTCCCGGAGGGGTGTCTTATTAATTGGATCTCTCAAAACTTACTTCCCTACACGTGTGGAACGAATTCACATCTGACCAGGGTGGCCGTTCCCACAGATTTCGTATTTCTTAATTTAAAAACATAATTCCTAACCTCGTTAAAGTAAATGAGGCATTAAGTTGGGATCACGCCTTATGCAGAATTTGAATATTTCTTTAAACGAATCTTTTGGCGGTGTATCCATAAACAAGGTGGAACTCGCTTTAGCGGCAGTTCTTAGGCTTCTATACAGCTACCTTTCTGGTGTGGAAAGTTGTTATTATCTAGTTATTTTTGATCGCCATATAATGTAACATCACATAATCAGATAATCTGCACCAATTAAATTTTTTGCGATTGGTAATTATCATCTATATATATAAAAGAGCTTGTCTGTTTGTTTGTTCGCTATACGTTCCTACACCCTTTGACCGATCTCAACCAAATTTTGCACAGTTATTCTGTAGGTCCAGGCGCAACTATTCGTGCATAAATGGAGAAGAAATTCCCGCGGGGAGCAAAGTTATTCGCGTTTTTCGATTTTTTTATTGATACACTGTATACTTTACCCTTAGGTTAAGTACCCAGTTACCTGGGTACTTAACCCAGTTAACAAACCCTTACTTACTTACAGGGCCGGGCTGGCCTGCACGTTCCTACACCCTTGGACCGATCTCAACCAAATTTTGCACAGTTATTCTGTAGGTCCAGGCGCAACTATTCGTGCATAAATAGAGAAAAAATTCGAGCGGGGAAAAATGTTATCCGCTGTTTTCGATAAATCAAATCACAAGTCTTGCAAACAGAAAATTTAATTTGTCAAAAATCGAAATATTCTGACATACTGTCAGTGATTCCAAACACTGTCAACAGACATACTGTCAGTGATTCAAAACACTGTCAACAGATGGCGGGATGGCGGCTTTAATTCGAAAAATGAAAACCACTAACAAATTAATATATTAGAATTTAGTAATTTCAACGCTCAAAATAATACAAATAATTACTAAATCCGTTGACGGCGAAATATTTGAGATGGGGGTTCGGGGGCGACGGAGAGAGAGCAAAAACCATCTCTTCCGACTTCCCAAAAACGAAGAATTTTAAAATTGCGTTTTTTTGAAAATCTGCAGCAATCTTTCGAAACTTGAAAATAATAGTGAACAACTATGGCCTTCACGGATCTATTATGGTCCGCCCTGTGAGGCCGAAGGCCGAACAACTATGGCCTTCACGGATCTATTATGGTTCGCTCTGTGAGGCCGAAGGCCGAACACCTATGGCCTTCACTGATCTATTATGGTCCGCCCTGTGAGGCCGAAGGCCGAACAACTATGGCCTTCACGGATCTATTATGGTCCGCCCTGTGAGGCCGACGGCCGAACAACTATGGCCTTCACGGATCTATTATGGTCCGCCCTGTGAGGCCGAAAGCCGAACAACTATGGCCTTCTATGGTCCTCCCTGTGAGGCCGAAGGCCAAACAACTATGACCTTCATTGATCTATTGTGGTCCGCCCTGAGACGCCGAAGGCCGAACAACTATGGCCTTCACGGATCTATTATGGTCCGCCCTGTGAGGCCCATGGCCGAACAACTATGGCCTTCATGGATCTATTATGGTCCGCCCTGTGAGGCCGAAGGCCGAACAACTATGGCCTTCACGGATATATTATTGTCCTCCCCTTGTGAGGCCGAAGGCCGAACAACCATGGCCTTCACGGATCTATTATGGTCCGCCCTGTGAGGCCGAATGCCGAACAACTATGGCCTTCACGGATCTATTATGGTCCGCCTTGTGAGGCCGAAGGCCGAACAACTATGGCCTTCACGGATTTATTATGGTTCGCACTGTGAGGCCGAACAACTATGGCCTTCACGGATCTATTATGGTCCGCCCTGTGGGGCCGAAGGCCGAACAACTATGGCCTTCACAGATCTATTATGGTCCGCCCTGTGAGGCCGAACAACTATGTCCTTCACGGATCTATTATGGTTCGCTCTGTGAGGCCGAAGGCCGAACAACTATGGCCTTCAGGGATCTATTATGGTCCGCCCTGTGAGGCCGAAAGCCGAACAACTATGGCCTTCACGGATCTATTATGTTCCGCCCTGTGTGAGGCCGACGGCCGAACAACTATGGCCTTCACAGATCTATTATGGTCCGCCCTGTGAGGCCGAAGGCCGAACAACTATGGCCTTTGTGGATCTATTAAGGTCCTCGCCCTGTGAGGCCGAAGGCCGAACAACTATGACCTTCTCGGATCTATTCTGGGTCTAGATGGATAAGGGCCGTGCCAGCTAGTTTACTATATAAGTAATAACAATCAAACTTTTCCATTCTATTAGAAATTTTACTTCTCTGTAATGTATGGTCCTTTTTTTGAGGTGGACCAATCCTCTCCTTTCTCTTTTATTTATAACTTAACTTCACTAACCACATCAATAAAAAATTATTTTTTCACATCAAAGTAAAACAAGTAGTTTATATAGGGAGACCTCTTCGAAAAAATATTAAACTTTGTAAATTTCTTTCGAACATTTGCGTATTTATAAATTGCATTAGCGAATCGAAACAATGGATTAACAGATTAACGCAATACTATATAGACAAAGTATTTACAATATAACAACGTATCGGTATCAGTTGATCAACGTTATGATTGGCTCTGAAACATGCGGACGGACACGAAGCCAGACCATAAAGCTTCTTTCTATACCTTGTATAGAAGCCTAAAAGTAGCGCACTGGCTACCCAGTTCTTAGACCTCTATACACAAAGAGTATTTCCAACACGATTTGAAACGCTCTGTATGATTTTGAATTATGCGGACGGACGGACGGACACGGAGCTAGATCATAAGGCTTCTTGCTATACTTTGTATAGAAGCCTAATTATGTAAATAAAATATAACTTATATTTCGTCTGCATTGAAAAAATAGACGGACGAACGGACGGACACGGGGCCAGATCATAAGGCGTCTTTCTATACTATGTATAGAAGCCTAAAATTGAATTATTAGCAACTTAATAGAAAATAATTTGAAACGTGCGGACAGACAGGCGGACGGACGGACAAATAACAAGCCATAGAGTGAACACCTCGAAAGAACGACAGAAGGGAGACTGCCATTAGCAGCAAAGCGATATAAACCACCGGGAAGAACAAGTATTGGAAGAGCGAGAAAAGGATGGGTACCGGAACAAGCAATAACGCCTACACCGCGAAGTGAAGAAGAAAATATTCCGTTGCCATCTTCATTCTATGCCGTTCGCCACATTGCTTGGTTCGTCCGCGTTTAGGAATGATTTCTCTATCCAAGGACAGGAAAGTGCCCTATATTTGCTTGTTCATGCATCCGAAGCTATTGGTAATAAAATTAATGCAGTTGTTTATACCGGCAACCACATTCGGTTATTGCCATATCTGGCTCCCCTCACTTAGTTTCGCCTGCGGATCAACGCAGTTTCCAGGGTGTGGCACGTGGAGCCATAAGTGAGAGTTGGGTATCCTGCAAGGACCAGTTACCAAGGTCCATCTCTCGTTATCACGCTCGATGTGACCGTCCCGGTACTAGGTACTACCTCTGCAGCATAACCCCTACACCCCTTTACCTAATCCTCCCGGATAAGGTAATGAATAGAAATAAGTTTGAATAGAAATATTTACAATCAAAATATATATTTGATTAAAAGATAGATAGGTTAGGTCGAAAATTTGAATTTTCACTTGGAACCGAGTTTGAACTTTGTTCGATAATTTGGCATCTTTATCGCTGAAAACAAACGTGATAGCTCTTCCCACAAAGTCAAAACGACTTGCACGAGCAACACTATGTAAATAACTATGTGCATCGGATGGCATATAGTAATTGATGACCGTGTTTATACCAACAACATCCATTCCACGTCCGAAGATGTCTGTCGCAAATTAGTTTATGTTAATTCTGGCCCAAAGCGGCTCATGGTAAGAGGAAATCGATGTGTAGATTCCGGTAGCTGACACTTCAAAGTTGGAAAAAATCGCATCAATTTGCGTGCCATTCCGCGTAGTGGGTATCGCTGGCGACCGAATTTGGAGTCCTAGTTCTCTAAGTGCATGTTGTAGGCCATTACTTTCTTCCTTGCTGAAATCCTCATTGAAATCTCCAGTAACCAGAGTACGTGGTACTAAGTATAAGCGAGACATCTGCTTTTTTATTAAAGAGATCATTGTGTTACAATTAAACCCTGGTGACTTGTAAACGACAATTATTCGGATGTTAGAGAAGACAATAGAAGAAACACTGCAGGAACCTCGTGAGTCGTATTCTATTTCGGAATTGGTGTCTATAATACATTCATGAACAGACGGACAACAATACGAGTACACACGTACACCAATCGGTCGACGGACATCGTTACTATCTACTGATGCAGCAAGAAGATGATCTCCTAGCGGAAAATTGTCACTTGAGAGCGTCCATGTCTCCGCCATAAGGATGATATCCGAACTCTTATAGACCTCGTCCGATGCATAGAGACTATAATGAGCAGGAAGTGACTGGACATTGTGAAAGATGACTTGTATTTGTCTGTTGCTATCATCCCTAATTCGCAAATGTTCAAATGAAGGAATTAGCTTCATCTCCTGGTGTCGTTTGAATTCAATAGATATCGGATCATTCTCTTGCGGCATTTTTGTCTTTTTAATGATTCCAATCAGAAATAATCCTGATGCTTTTGTTGCTCGTGAACATGCAACATACAGAAGAGCACGCTTGATTCCAGGAGTAAAATGTACAACAACGAGCTCGTATGTGGATCCTTGGGATTTATGTATAGTTTGAGCTTCCGCAGCATTAAGTGGGAATTGCGTCCTTGTTACCTTTGTGGCCGAATTCGATCGTGGCTGGATGACGACCGTAGATGGTGAGATGGGAGTCCATTCCGAATCAATTTGAAGTTGCTGACTGAGGTTAATATTGCGCAAACGAAGCTTCTGTCCACTTCGGGAATTTTCAAACTTGACCCAGAGACGAAGAGCCTTTTGTCTAGATGCATCCAAAGTACTAATACCAAAGTCAATTCTTTTCAGAATGCATCCCACACCGTTAACCAAACCGTCACTTGTGTCTACATTCACTGTCATGATGTAACGCCCACCTTCTTTGAGGAAGAGGTTTGTGTGAAGTCCCTGTGTCTTAGATAGAGGTGCAGATGTTATCCAGTTGAGGAGTGCAACTTTGGATGCCTCGCTCGTGTAAGCAGAAAGGGAATCCTTGGCGGTTGAGATGGCTTGATTTCCTGGCAAACAGGATAACGCAAAACTATTGTGGGCATCAACTGCTTCATTCGTGTAAAAAAGATGAATAGGCCGTCGGCTTACTATTTCTGCAGGCGTACTTGGAAACTCACGAGATTTGAACAGTTTCAAATCATCATCAGTCATCGTCCCTGATGCCATATTGTTTAATGCAAGAGCAAAATCTGCATCATCGCGTTGCCTCATAATTGTGGTCAGTTCATGAACAGTAAACATGTGCCATAAGGGTTTGTTGAAAAGCGACGAAATCGAATTCGACATTGTTCCAGCTAGAAGGGATGTTGCCATAACAGGTGGCAGCTGCCTGAAGTCGCCAACAGCTATGACCGATATACCACCGAAAGGTTTACATCCGTCACAGAGGTCTCTCAATCGTTTGTCGATCATTTCCAAAATATGTTGACCAACCATACTAATCTCGTCTATGATAAGAACCCGAAGTTCTGAATAGAGAGTGGCCATTGTATTAGAGACGCTGTCTGAGAGCTTGCTAGCTTCTTTTTGGTTCACGGGAAGTTGGAATGCGTTGTGAATTGTGAGTCCGAAGATATTAAATGCCGCTAATCCGGTAGGAGCCGTCAGAAGGACAGAAGGTTTATCGGGATTCGAATTAACTTTAGCATTGAACACTCTGATTAATGCTTGGTATAGAGTTCTAATTACATGAGACTTTCCTACACCGGCACCTCCCTTCAAGTAGGTGTAGATGGGGATATCGGGAGACCTTTTGAAATGATCAAGTAGGTGAGTTACAAAATCCCGTTGTTGAGTATTCAGCGATGAGAATAATTCTTCAAACTCTTTATTGGGAATTCGATTAGGAAGCGTAAACTTTTCAGACATTGGGCGTATCACGTCACCACCAAAGTCAATGACACCAGCAGCAACGGGGTCGATTAATTCGAATTCCTCCTGAATCTCTTCCGGTATGCTATCAGATTTGTCATCGTCAGATTGACGATCCTCACTCAATGCGCTATCCATAGCGACATCCAGAATATCTTCTTGAAAGGCATTAAATTCGCGACGATTGGCAGAAATTGCTTCTATATTATCAGTCGCTATCTTCTCGCAATCTTGATTTATAATTTCGCTTTCCTCATCCCTCCAAGGAAGATAGAGCATCACTTGTTCGCGAAAAAAGTTGTAACGATCTTTATTCTTGTTGTAGCGGACGTGGCGAATAATCTTTGGAAATGTTCGCTTCCAAACGTATCCTGGTTTGCCATTCTTTAGCGGAAAATATTTATCGATACTTTGTACGTCTTCAGTTTCTACAATATCATCGTTTTCTTGGGCCATCTGTGTACTTCCTCGTTTTAATGAAAAATCATACCAAGCTGAAAATTGTGCAAGATTAAGGTTAGATAATGCATCTGGTCGTGAACTATATCGTTGTAAAAGTCCGTCTACAAAGACATCTTCAGAGTCCGGACTGAGATTTTCTAACTGAATATTAGTTTTAATCATTCTGGTTCGTTGATCGGCTGGACCTGTTGGTATAAAAATGCATGCCTCTGTGCATCGGCTCATTGGAATCTGAAGCACGTTGTAAGCAGCCTCTTGAGCAGAGAGTTCACTGTTCATGTGATGAGCCGCACCAAGAGCCTGAAGACGTTGAGCCAAAGACTTGTTTCCGCTTCTGACATCTTCAAGAACCTTACGCAAGAGGTCGCTAGTTCCACGATCACTCTTGTGAATGTAGTCAATGATGTAACAGCAACAAGCATAGGCGTCTAAAATAAACTGAATATCCATGTTAGATTTCTGTAGTCTCAGGATTTTCTCACTATATGGATTTATGTAAGTCTCACATGGCCGCCTCCGAATGATGATTTTAGGCTTTTTCAAGGAGCTTTGAATAGCAGAAATGTAACGATTTCGTGTCATGGATAATTCTTGTAGAAACCCCGCAAATGTCATATCTGAAGAAAGTGGCAGTTCATTCGTATCAAGATAGTCACGAATCGTTTTGTAATCGCGTTGGAACATCTCAATTTCCTCCTGTTGCTCCTCGAATGGATGGAGAATAATGGTGTCGTCCATTGGGAAAAATGGAATTCCAAACCGACATTTGACTCCTTTGTGGCTTTTCTTTCTACATGTGTGGGTGTGTCGATGAGTTTGAAGACACAAAAGCTGGTGAATGGGATCATATTCAGGCCAGTCCGTGGAACAAGTTATAATTTCGTCAACAAACCGGCAAACATCTTGAGTAGAAGATGAGTTGGAAGCATCAAAGTTTGGTGCGCCATCAATCCACAAGATCATATGGACGTCTGGACTTCCTCGATGTTGGAACTCAATGCGATGATAGGAATGCTTAATGGATCGGTTTCCAAATGGGCCTTGAGAGTTCTTCCAGGTCTTGAAAAGAGCAGAAGTGCGATGTTCAAAATATCGAGCGCAAGTCACGGGATCGCGCTGAATAAGTAATTGTTTGTCATTCTTTGACATATTTTGTACTTCTTCTTCAGAAATTGTAATTTTGTCAAGAATATGCTTGAGAATCACAATCAACTCGTTCCATTTTAGCTCAGCGGCACTAATAGTGATGAAGAGATGAGGCAAATTGAACTGACTGACCATCCTTCGGACTTTAAGGCCTTCTTGATGCCAGTGATGACATGAGTTTCGTACTCCTTGTAAAACCTTAAAAGCATTATCATCATTAACTAACCCATCCACAAAATTAGAATGACTAACTTGTTCCGCAGTGACTCGGATTAACTCTCCATTGCGTCTTCGTTTACGAAGGCACACCTTGCGATTATCAGAAATTCTCTGAATTTCGAGCGATTTGGCCAAAAACAGTAAGAACTCGACATTTTCAACGGCACGGCGATCACTGTTACGCGCCATTGATTTGACAAATTCGGAGCGGCTTAGTAATTTACCATTACTATCGGATGGCTTCATTCGGTGCCCAGCAAATATTTGAGGAAACGTAAGAAAATACGAGTCAGGATCATATAGAATAGAGATTGGTTGGTTTCCTTCCGCTGGAGCCATCCGGATTCCCTCATCACTAGTAATTAATGTCTCTCCTCTGCCAGGATTTACGTCATCGACTTCCTCTTCCTCTTGAACATCCATCGCAATTTCTTCTGGGTTTTCGTGTAATGCCACATCAATTTGATGCTGACATATCTCGGTCCAATTGCTTGAAAGAGTGATTCCGTATTCACGGTAAAGCGGAGATCGGGTAAGAATTTTAGCGACATCCATCACGCAAGCCGGACGAATGTTACCAGCTGTATAATTTCTCGGAACTTCAATTTGACGGGCGAGTCGGATGTGTAAAACATCGTCCTGATTCGGGAGTCTCGGAAGGGATTGAATGGTATTGTCTATGGAGACTGGGACGTTAATAATTCGTCCTTTTGTTCTCATCTGTCCATGCATTCCATATATAGCCCAAATGGACTGAAACACATGTCGAGCTGAGACCAAACGGGCTTCCAAACGTGTCAGATTCTTTACACTTTGTGGAACATAGGGAAACTGCAGATCGTTGGAGAGACAGAGACGTGGAATCCGGTTTTGTTGGATAGTTCTGTGACAAGTTGAGCAAAATTCAGCGAGGTCTGAAGTGGGTGGAACTATAATTACTGAGTCGATGAAGGATTGCTGCTTTCCAGCTAAAAGGAGTTCGCTCATGCTGTGAGTTTTAATGGAGTAGTGAAAAAAGAGTCCCCCACATGAATGACATACGTGAGTGCAGCCTTTGCGAATTTCAGTTTCAAATCGATTTATTTCGTCTTGCCATGAGCCTTGCTCGCGAATTCTACGGAGATTATGTTCGTGGATGCGCACGTCTTCATCAAGACGAGCTTGACGATGGCTTTCGGTGTTGTGAACTTGTTCCTGTAAACGAAACGAAGGATCTTGACGGGCTTGACGATGGTTTTCAGTGTCGCGAACTTGTTCCTGTAAACGAAACAAATGATCTTGACGAGCTTGACGATGGCTTTCTGTGTTGTGAACTTGTTCCTGTAAACGAAACGAAGGATCTTGGCGGGCTTGACGATGGCTTTCGGTGTTGTGAACTTGTTCTTGTAAACGATACGAAGGATCTTGACGGGCTTGACGATGGCTTTCTGTGTTGTGAACTTGTTCCTGTAAACGAAACGAAGGATCTTGACGGGCTTGACGATGGCTTTCGGAGTCGCGAACTTGTTCCTGTAAACGAAACGAAGGATCTTGTCTAATGGTATGTTTCCTGATAGCGTCCTTCTGGCGTCGACGGGCAACTGCTGCTTTTCGCTCTTCAGGTGTCAACTGCTTTCTAGGCATTATGAAATTGTGTTATTCTGCCTACTTTGAAATAAAAACAAAATAGCTGTAGCGAAATTATATCGATGAGCACACTTTTGTCCAAGCGGTCTATGCGGTATGACAGCTGAGCGTATAATGACGATTTCCTCGCAAATCTTGAGGACTATGACGATTTTTACGGTTGGTAAATGTTTAGGTGCATTATGGGTAATGATGGCGCCAAAATTGGTTATATAAGTTACTACCTGTATAAACCTTATACAGTCGACTCTCGATAATTTATAATAACCTACTTTATAATAAAAACAAAATAGCTGTAGCGAAATTATATCGATGAGCACACTTTTGTCCAAGCGGTCTATGCGGTATGACAGCTGAGCGTATAATGACGATTTCCTCGCAAATCTTGAGGACTATGACGATTTTTACGGTTGGTAAATGTTTAGGTGCATTATGGGTAAGGGCGCGAAAATTGGTTATATAAGTTACTACCTGTTATAAACCTTATACGTTGATACTTTGATGCGTTGTTATGTTGATCCGTTTTTTTTTAGTGTGTTATTTACTTTATCTATATAAATAAAAATGAATGTGAAAACCTTTGTCACGGCATCACATGATAACGGCTGGACCGATTTTGTTAATTTTTTTTAAAAAGTGTTTGTAATAGTCCGTAGATGGTTCTTACGTAAAAAAAAATTGGAAAAGTTGCCCGGGAAGATGGAAAATTCGGGAAAAATTGGAAGTGCTTTTTATACCGTCAATAGGTGGCGCGACCTTAAGTACCTTAAGTACCTACAGAAGTAGGTAGGTAATTAAAGTACCTACTTTATTTCTATAGTGAAAACCATTGTCAAGGCATCACTTGATAACGGCTGGACCGATTTTGTTAATTTTTTTTAAAAAGTGTTTGTAATAGTCCGTAGATGGTTCTTACGTAAAAAAAAATTGGAAAAGTTGCCCGGGAAGTTGGAAAATTCGGGAAAAATTGGAAGTGCTTTTTATACCGTCAATAGGTGGCGCGACCTTAAGTACCTTAAGTACCTACAGAAGTAGGTAGGTAATTAAAGTACCTACTTTATTTCTATAGTGAAAACCATTGTCAAGGCATCACTTGATAACGGCTGGACCGATTTTGTTAATTTTTTTTAAAAAGTGTTTGTAATAGTCCGTAGATGGTTCTCACGTAAAAAAAAATTGGAAAAGTTGCCCGGGAAGTTGGAAAATTCGGGAAAAATTGGAAGTGCTTTTTATACCGTCAATAGGTGGCGCGACCTTAAGTACCTTAAGTACCTACAGAAGTAGGTAGGTAATTAAAGTACCTACTTTATTTCTATAGTGAAAACCATTGTCAAGGCATCACTTGATAACGGCTGGACCGATTTTGTTAATTTCTTTTTAATGGTTCATCGTTATTGCGCCGATGAACAATACTATTTTTTCATCTATACTATGATTTTTTATCTACAGTGGCGACTTGGACCGATTTTGTTATTTTTTTTTTAATGTTCGTAATATATACTCCGAATAAGGTTGTTAGGTAATGAAATGCTGGAAAAGTTGTTCGGAAATTGGAAAATTCGGGTAAAACTGAAAGTTCAGTTTAGTTAAATAAGTGATCAACAGATGGCGGCTCTAATTTGGAAGTCATAAAAAAATTACTTTAAAACCAAATGAAAACCACGAATAAATTAATATATTACGCCTGTCAATTTATTTAGTAGCGCTATCTATTGATAATATGTTTATATTTGATCCGGTGATTGATATAAATCAGGCAGATAATGCCGGTGTAGCATTACAAGGTTTGTTATTTTTTTTTAATTAATTTGTAATTTGGTTATTAGGTTTTGATTGGCGACACGATAACCGTTAGTACGGCTCTGTCACATAGTGAGGTTTGATAACGTATTTTTGTTTTGTTCGCCTCAATACTGGGGTGATTTAGAAAAAAAGCAAATAAGGAAGAAAGCATTTTGCAAAAATTTACCTCGCGTAGGCGGTTCTCCCAGGGTGAGGCAATTGCTTTAATTCAATTCGTCTGTCAGGTCACCTTATGAAAAACTGAAAGTGCTTTTTTGATTCGACAGTAACAGTCACTCACCAACTTAAAGAATCAAATTTTGGTTGGTAATATTTCTAACTGGCATGTAGCTATATAAGATATACTTCATTGCATGGAGTAAAATAAAACCAAAAGATTTAAAACGCTCAAAATAATACTGATAATTAAAACGAACAGAATGCCGCAAATAACAAGGAGTAATTTAGGTCGCAGAACTCGCAATGCTGCAACCCAAAGATATATTCGAAATAATCGAACTGCAGTGCAACGCGAGGAAAATGAAATTGAACGGAATAGTGCAAGAAGGCCAAGAAATGTTGCGTTGAATACTCATCGAGCTGCTTTCCGTTACAACGTGACAATTGATTACGGTGCAGACCAATCCGTTGCTATTGGATCCATGAGCGTTGTGTGCCCACATTGTAGGCATTGAAATACAAAACTGAAGCCCCTGGATTGTGTTGCGCAAGTGGAAAAGTCAAATTGGCGCCATTGGTCCCCCCACCAGAACCATTGTGCTCATTGGTTTCTGGAGCAAGCACAAATTCCAAACATTTCCTAACACAAATTCAGAAATACAACAGTTGTTTCCAAATGACTTCATTTGGCGCAACAAATGTGGTGCGGGACAATTTCATGCCCACTTTCAAGGTAATTATTACACAATCTTATTTAAACATTATTTGACAACAACACTATTAACATACATTAACATTTACAGATTCAAGGACAAATATATCATCGAGCAGGTTCGCTATTGCAGCCTCCGGATGCAGGCTTTAAATTTCTGCAGATTTTTTTCATGGGAAATTCACCACAAGAAGTAGATCAACGTTGTGCACACAACAGTTCGGTGAAAAGACCAATCGTGGAACAACTTCAAACTTTTTTTCATCAACACAATGAATTGATTGCATTGTTTAAAACCGCACTGGACCGCATGCCAACTGATAATCACAAAATTGTAATCAGAGCCGATAGGACGCCTGCGGGAGAACACGCAAGACGTTTCAATGCGCCAACAATTGATGATGTCGCCATTGTCGTCGTTGGAGAAAATTTGGAATCACGTGATATCGTTCTGCAACGGCGAAACGATCAGCTGCAGCGTGTGTACGAAACGCACCGATCATATGATGCGTTACAATATCCCATCATATTTTGGCAAGGTGAAGACGGTTATGATTTCTCGCATAAGATGGTAAATCCGCTTACAGGCGCTGAAACGAACAAAAAAGTCAGTTCAATGAACTACTATTCATATCGATTGATGGTTCGTGAAAATGAGGACAATCACATATTGAAATGTCGCCGTCTATTTCACCAATATGCTGTCGATATGTACGTCAAAATTGAAACTGAACGGTTGCTATTTATCAGATTGAACCAGACAAACCTCCGTTCTGAAGAGTATATTCACCTTCGAGATGCCATCAATACTGACGGAAACGCACAGAATATTGGCCGCATGACGATTCTCCCAGCAACGTACGTCGGAAGTCCACGACATATGCATGAATACGCGCAAGATGCCATGTCCTATGTTCGCCATTACGGCACACCAGATTTGTTCATCACGTTCACTTGCAATCCGCAGTGGATAGAAATTCGACACGAGTTATTCCCTGGCCAATCACCCATCGATCGCCATGACATCACAGCGAGAGTCTTCAAACAAAAATTGAAATCATTGATGAATTTAATTGTGAAGCATCGCGTGTTCGGCGAAACGCGCTGTTGGATGTATTCAGTGGAGTGGCAGAAACGCGGATTGCCACACGCACATATTCTCATTTGGTTGATTGAGAGGATAAGACCGAGAATGAAATCGATTATGTAATATCAGCAGAAATTCCCAATGAAGAAGAAGATGCAGTCTTGCATGAGGTTATTACTAAGAACATGATTCATGGCCCCTGTGGAACATTAAATAACAATTCTCCGTGTATGGTCGACGGAAAATGTTCGAAGCGGTATCCAAGGGCATTAGTTGCAGAAACAATTACCGGAAATGATGGTTATCCAATGTATCGTCGCCGATCGACTGCGGACAATGGAAGATCAACAATTGTGAAAGGTAATCAACAGGAAATTGAAGTAGATAATGGTTGGGTTGTTCCGTATTCGCCATTACTATCGAAGACATTCAAAGGGCACATCAACGTTGAATCTTGCCATGCCGTGAAATCCATCAAATATATCTGTAAGTATGTGATCAAAGGAAGTGACATGACTGTGATTGGAGTTGATGCGGAGAATTCCTAAGATGAAGTCACTCAATACCAATTGGGCCGCTATGTTAGTAGTAATGAAGCAATTTGGCGCATTTTTTCATTCGCCATTCATGAAAGATATCCCACTGTTGTACATTTGGCAGTACATCTGGAAAACGGACAACGAGTGTATTTCAATCCTGATAACGCAGCGGATAGAGCGGCACGGCCACCGTCGACAACATTGACAAACTTCTTCTCGGTTTGTCAAGCAGATGCTTTCGCTCTCACTTTGCTGTATGCTGAAATGCCACGCTACTACACATGGAACGCATCATCGAAATCTTTTCAGCGTCGAAAACAAGGTACACCAGTTGAAGGACATCCAAATGTATTTGTTTCAGACGCTCTGGGTCACATCTACAGTGTGCATCCAAATAACGACGAATGTTACTATCTTCGATTGTTGTTGGTGAATGTTCGTGGTCCGACGTCGTTTCAACAACTAAGAACCGTTAATGGTCATCTATGTGCGACTTACCGTGAGGCGTGTCAACTCTTACAGTTGCTCGAGAACGATTCGCATTGGGACAATACGCTCAAAGATTCCGTCATATCTTCATCACCGCATCAAATTCGCACACTGTTTGCGATTATCATATCCACATGTTTCCCTTCGAATCCGAACAGTTTGTGGGTCAAATATAAGGACGACATGTCTGAGGATGTTTTGTATCGTGTGCGTCGCCAAACTTTAAATCCTACATTGCAAGTGACTGCAGAAATTCACAATGAGACATTGATCATGATAGAAGATATGTGTTTATTGATGGCGAATAAATTGTTGCCGTGTTTGGGCATGATATCACCCAATCGTTCAATGCACGATGCATTTAACCACGAGTTACGAAGAGAACAACAATACGACACCGAAGCATTGAAGTTAAATTTGGGCAGGACAACGTCTGCCGGGTCAGCTAGTATTATATAAATAATAAGCTTGAAGATTTAATAATTATACCGTTTGTATTATCGACGTTCACTTATATAACTTTTAATCCGTTGATCCGCTGATACGTTGATCCGCTGATACGTTGATCCGCTGATACGTTGATCCGCTGTTACGTTGATCCGCTGTTACGTTGATCCGCTGATACGTTGATCCGCTAATCCGATGATACGTTGATAAGATTCTATACTTTGATTATATCGCTTCTACACACACTGAGAAAAAAATTATGTAGGAATTTGTCATGCAACAATTTGAAATAATTATTACATTAATTGTTGTCAAATTTACTTCACTTCTTGTAAAATTGACATCAAATTGATGCGAGACGAATTTGCACTTCAATTTGAAGTAAAAAAATACTTCAAATCAAAACAATTTTTTCTCTGTGAAGAGAAATTATTTCAAATTGTTGCAAGACAAATTCCTACTTAATTTTTTTTTCTCGGTGTATACTTTGTATAGAGCCCTAAATTAACGGAAAATCTGTTTTTTTAAGTTGGTGATCATTGCCAACTAAAATACTATATAATAATAATGCAAATTGGAATTAATTCGTTTGGCGAATATTTTTGACATCGATACGATCAACTTCCTAAACTTGGTGAATTATATGTCTAACCCCAGCTTCTTCTCCACTGTCCCAAGACATACTCTAAGTAAATATTGAATATTTTTGGAGGTCGCCATATAATGTAATATCACATAATCAGATAATCTGCACCAATTAAATTTTTTGCGGTTGGTAATTATCATTTACTATATAAGTAATAATAATCAAACTTTTAAATTCCATTCGAAACTTTACTTCTCTGTAATGGACGGTCCATTTTTTGAGGTGGACCAATCCTCTCCTTTCTCTTTTATTTACAACTTAACTTCACTAATCACATCAAGCCACTGCTATGGTTAAAATAAATAAAAAATTATTTTTTCACATAAAAACAAAAAAATAGCATTTTAAGTTCCAAGTTTCAAAAAAAATGTTTACAGAACGTGGCTAGAAAGTCGATTTTTAATTTAAAACAAATTTTATTTAATTATATATAGGTACACGATGTGTTTACAATCACAATTTCGAAGGTTCTGATTAGATTTGAATTATGCGGACAGACGGACGGACAGACGCGGAGCCAGATCATAAGGGTTCTTGCTATACTTTGTATATAGTAGCCTAACAAGTAGTTTATATAGGGAGACCCCGTTGAAAATATCTTTCACGTAGTAAATTTCTTTCGAACATTTGCGTATTTATAAATTGCATTAGCGAATCGAAACAACGGATTAACAGATTAACGCAATACTATATAGACGAAGTATTTACAATATAACAACGTATCAGTTGATCAACGTTATGATTGGCTCTGAAACATGCGGACGGACACGAAGCCAGACCATAAGGCTTCTTTCTATACCTTGTATAGAAGCCTAAAAGTAGCGCACTGGCTACCCAGTTCTTAGACCTCTATACACACAGAGTATTTCCAACACGATTTGAAACGCTCTGTATGATTTTGAATTATGCGGACAGACAGACGGACACGGAGCCAGATCATAAGGCTTCTTGCTATACTTTGTATAGAAGCCTAAAATGTATCATTTCCCTTCACGTGTGGATTTTTCAACAAGTGTGGTATTTCTTACCAGCTGCATTGATTTAATTAACAACCCTTGGTGCCGTGCCGGAGTGGTTGTTCTAAACAGGTGTTTGCACCCTATTTTTAAGTGAACGCCAAAACGTTTATTAGTTAAATCAATGTACCGGGTGTTTAAAATTCTTTACCTAAATTTTAGGCTTCTATACAAAGTATAACAAGAAGCCTTATGATCTAGCTCCGTGTCCGTCTGTCTGTCTGTCCGTCTGTCTGTCCGTCTGTCCGCATAATTCAAAATCATACAGAGCGTTTCAAATCGTGTTGGAAATACTCTGTGTGTATAGAGGTCTAAGAACTGGGTAGCCAGTGCGCTACTTTTAGGCTTCTATACAAAGTACGATATAACAAGAAGCCTTATTTAGGCTTCTATACAAGGTATAGAAAGAAGCCTTATGGTCTGGCTTCGTGTCCGTCCGCATGTTTCAGAGCCAATCATAACGTTGATCAACTGATACGTTGTTATATTGTAAATACTTCGTCTATATAGTATTGCGTTAATCTGTTAATCCGTTGTTTCGATTCGCTAATGCAATTTACAAATACGCAAATGTTCGAAAGAAATTTACTAAGTTAAAGATATTTCCAAAGAGGTCTCCCTATATAAACTACTTGTTAGGCTTCTATACAAAGTATAGCAAGAACCCTTATGATCTGGCTCCGCGTCTGTCCGTCTGTCTGTCCGCATAATTCAAATCTAATCAGAACCTTCGAAATTGTGATTGTGACCGCAAAAATTTAATTAGTGCAGATTATCTGATATTACATTATAATAATATGGCGACCAAAAATAACAACTTTTTTGTCAATGCAGACCAAATATAAGTTATATTTTATTTACATAATTTTTCACCTATATAGGAAATTTAAATACGTTGATACGATGATACGTTGATACGTTGATACGATGATACGTTGATACGTTGATACGATGATACGTTGATACGTTGATACGTTGATCCGCTGATACGTTGATCTGTTGATACGTTTATCCGGTTTTATTGTAACCACAGCAGTGGCTTGATGTGATTGGTGAAGTTAAGTTGTAAATAAAAGAGAAAGATTAGGATTGATCGACCTTAAGAAATGGATCGTACATTACAGAGAAGTAAAGTTCCGGATGGAATGGAAAAGTTTGCTTATTATTGATTATATAGTAAATGATAAATACCAACCGCAAAAATATATTTAGTGCAGATTATCTATTAGGCTTCTATACAAAGTATAGCAAGAAGCCTTATGATCTGGCTCCGTGTCCGTCTGTCTGTCCGTCCGTCTGTCTGTCCGTCTGTCTGTCCGCATAATTCAAAAACATACAGAGCGTTTCAAATCGTGTTGGAAATACTCTGTGTGTATAGAGGTCTAAGAACTGGGTAGCCAGTGCGCTACTTTTAGGCTTCTATACAAGGTATAGAAAGAAGCCTTATGGTCTGGCTTCGTGTCGGTCCGCATGTTTCAGAGCCAATCATAACGTTGATCAACTGAAACGTTGTTATATTGTAAATACTTCGTCTATATAGTATTGCTTTAATCTGTTAATCCGTTGATTCGATTCGCTAATGCAATTTATTATTATTACAGGTTGAGATGATGTTTTGTATTGCTTTCATCAGAATCAAAATCGGAATCGGAAAAGTCGCTGCTAGAATAATTGCTTGAGTTGTTCATGTTTATAAATTAGTGGTACTTGCTATATCGATTCCTTTTCAAAAGTATTACCTAAATTTTAAATACAAAGTGTAACCTATATAGTAAATTGTTGATCCTTTGATACGTTGATACATTGATACGTTGATACATTGATACGTTGATACGTTGATACGTTGATACATTGATACGTTGATACATTGATACGTTGATACATTGATACGTTGATACATTGATACGTTGATACATTGATACGTTGATACATTGATACGTTGATACATTGATACGTTGATACATTGATACGTTGATATATTGATACGTTGATACATTGATCCGCTGATCTGTTGATCTGTTGATCCGTTAATCTGTTTATCCATTTATTGCATTATCTGCTTATCCGTTATTTGTATTTTTATCTTTTGAACAATATATCCACACCGTTAAGAAATTGTATGTAAAATTACAATCATTAGCAACTTTGTGACCAATTTTTCTTCAGCATAGCGCGAAATCATATCTTTCTTCAGTATTTATCACATCGAAAGTCAGCAATTATGGTACAATCTATATTACGAACGTAACTTATATACCATGCTTTAAAAATAATATTTTCGAAGCATGTTATATCACGTTACTTGGTTCGGACGATGCTATTTTAGGGTTTTGATATCATAGATATCAAAAAACTAATATTTTTTAATCAAAATCAAATTAATTAAAAAAAAATCTTGTAGCTGGTGTGTTATGGTAGTGTTATATTTACGAGGGCTGGGAAATCGAGTATTCGAATACTCGATTCTAGGTAATTTGTTCGACAGCGTTATGTGCGACAGAAATTTGTTTGAAAATGCCCTGTCGATTAAATGTTCAGTCGTACAAATGCTGAGTTGGACGAATTTCTCTCGAACAAATTACCAACTACGGCATATTCAAACATTCGATATTTAAGTGTTTTACTAGGTTTAAGATGATAATTTCATTATTAATAATTAATTTTAATATGATTAATAATAATTATTAATTTAACACAAGCGGCCTGCCGGTGTCGCGAGTAAACAGTCGACTAGTCCAGACGTGTTTTTGTTTTTCCAAGCAAAAATGTAATCAGTGACATTTACAGCCGTATTCACCAAGCTCTGTTAAGTTGCTAACAGAGAGTCAAGTCAATAACAGTCTCTTAATGTGATATATTTGTATTCACCAATGACTTTTAGCAGTTACCAGTCTGTCAAGTCGTCTGATAAGTTAACAGAGTAATATTGGGCTGTCAACATAGGTAACAGAACAGGTTATAATTATTATTGACATTTGTTTTTGGTATGTATTTAAGGTTAACTTTTTTCCGCGAAATCAGTTAAAGCTAGTTTTACACGGTTTTACCAACAAAAATTCTAGTTACTTTTAGGCTTCTATACAAAGTATAACAAGAAGCCTTATGATCTGGCTCCGTGTCTGTCCGTCCGTCTGTCCGTCCGTCCGTCCTCATAATTCAAAATCATACAGAGCGTTTCAAATCGTGTTGGAAATACTCTGTGTGCATAGAGGTCTAAGAACTGGGTAGCCAGTGCGCTACTTTTAGGCTTCTATACAAAGTATAACAAGAAGCTTTATTTAGGCTTCTATACAAGGTATAGAAAGAAGCCTTATGGTCTGGCTTCGTGTCCGTCCGCATGTTTCAGAGCCAATCATAACGTTGATCAACTGATACGTTGTTATATTTTAAACTAGCTGATAGCCCGTCCGAGGACGGGTAGCTAGATGGACGGGCAGGCAGCCAAGGTCATATGGCTTTTGGATTGCACTGATAGCTTTCCTTAATCTTCATTCAACTTAAGTTACCTTGGCTGCCTGCCCGTCCTTCTAGCTACCCGTCCTCGGACGGGCTATCAGCTAGTTTCGTTATAATGTAATTCTGCTTATATAGTAATTTTGAGTAGGATAATCGGATTAACTGATCCGATGATACGTTGATCCGATGATACGTTGATCCGATGATACGTTGACACGATGATACGTTGATACGATGATACGTTCATCCGATTGGTTTTGAAATTATCCGTTATGTGTTCGGTTCGGTTCGGTTTGCTTCGGGTATTTGCATTGTCGACGGGATTTCGAGGATAGATACGGATATCACGTTCAAATGGAGGTTCGCCGTCATCATTTACGAACACCATTGCAATTTCATTGGACGTTGGAGCATTGTAACGTCTATGATCAGACTGCCGATCGCGCCGCATCACCATATTGACGACCGGAACTGGTTGTCCTTCTTCTTCGGCTCGTACACGCTCTTGTTGCTCAATTTCTTTCATCAGGCAATATGAAGCTGCGATACGATTGTTGACGCGGAAGAAACGATCGATTTTCTCAATCACTTCAGGTAGACAACCTCTATTCTCAGGCAGATTTACTCGTTCATTGACCGCTTCTGTCGTGTCCATTACATACAGTTGTGCAAACTTTCTTGTTTGTCCTTCAGGTGGATACAGGTTTGTGGTTCTGTGGTACGTCTGTCTATGAATTTTGATAACGTATGGTCCGTTACCCGGCATTGAAACAATCTCTGCTCCCATTGAAGCGAAAGAAACCGAGGAATTGTAAGAGCGGATGTGCTGACGAAAGTTCTTGTAGTAAGGATTATCTGAATCTGAAAGCATAGAGCGAAGAAATTCGGGATATAACAATAGATTCCCATGTTGATCGAGCGGTTGCGGAATCTTCACTTTTCCTTTATGACAGCAGTTGTTAAATTGTTTATCAACTGGACGCTCCTTGGCAAAATTCTTGGAGCCGCAGAACTGACAGATGGAATTCATTTCTCCACAATCGTGTCGAGTAACGTGAGATTCATCAAATCTCAATGCTCTTATTTGGAGTTGAATTGCTTGACTTTGGTATCGATTTTCTTTCTGTCGATGTATCGCATGGGACCGAGCGTCAGCAGCTTGCCGCGCTTGAGTTTCTTCTAAAGTTTCACGTTGTTGACGTATCGAATGGGACCGAGCGTCAGCAGCTTGCCGCGCTTGAGTTTCTTCTAAAGTTTCACGTTGTTGACGTATCGCATGGGACCGAGCGTCAGCAGCTTGCCGCGCTTGAGTTTGTTCCAAAGTTTCACGTTGTCGACGTATCGCATGAGACCGAGCGTCAGCTTGTCGCTGTGATCGAAGCTGTTCTTCTGTGTTATTAGCTCTTGTACGTGCTTTTCTCTCACGATTCAATCGCCGTCGCTTTGCAGCAGGACTTTCAAAATTTTCATTATCCATTATGGAAGTTCACATAATGCTTTTTTGGAAATAGCTGTCCTATATAGACAAAATGATACGATGATACGTTGATACGATGATACGTTGATACGATGATACGTTGATCCGATGATACGTTGATACGGTGTGCGTTCGGTTCGGTTCGGTTTGCTTCGGGTATTTCCGTGGGACAGACAGAAAGAAAGAAAGAAAGACTTGGCCTTTTATAATAAGAGATACTTCGTCTATATAGTATTGCGTTAATCTGTTAATCCGTTGCTTCGATTCACTAATGCAATTTATAAATACGCAAATGTTCGAAAGAATTACAAAGTTAAAGATATTTTCGAAGAGGTCTCCCTATATAAACTACTTGTTTTACTTTGATGTGAAAAAATAATTTTTTATTGATGTGGTTAGTGAAGTTAAGTTATAAATAAAAGAGAAAGGAGAGGATTGGTCCACCTCAAAAAAAGGACCATACATTACAGAGAAGTAAAATTTCTAATAGAATGGAAAAGTTTGATTGTTATTACTTATATAGTAAATGATAATTACCAATCGCAAAAAATTTAATTGGTGCAGATTATCTAATTATGTGATGTTACATTATATGGCGATCAAAACTAACCAGATAATAACAACTTTCCACACCAGAAAGGTAGCTGTATAGAAGCCTAAGAACTGCCGCTAAAGCGAGTTCCACCTTGTTTATAATTATTATAGTACTAGCAGGGCATTCTAATTGTGCGTCTGCTGGTTTATGAAGACAATTTACTCATGTCGGAAATTGGTTGTAACAACTTAATATTTGTATCGTAATTATGAATGAAATGAATGGGCGGTTTGTTACATCAGACTGTACAATTTGCAATGCACAACGCTATGCAGATTTATCGCAAACAATTTTTTTCAGTGTATATATAAATGGAATACTGTGACTACATTGTGAGGCGGACGTTTAACCTTTGTGCATACGTATGTACCTAAGGTGTGTAAACGTAGCACGTTTACATCGCAGAATTGTGTCACCCTGTGTCTGCTTCTAGATACATCGTCACAATGCAAACACACCGTAATCGTTATTGGGTGTTGTTGCAAAAGAACCATTGGCGCCAGCGAGAATATTTCTAACGTAATACTCAGATTCTACATAATAATCTTTTTATTTTTACTTCGTTGAAAATTACTACAAATACAATAATTTAACAATCAAGAACAATAACAATATTAAAAAGTACTTACAATTCCTGCTTGCTTGCCATCTAAGTTACAACTGAATGCTTCTTATCTGTAGGTATCTACCATGACCCCAAGCATTCGTAAAACGGCTTTAGGTCATAATAAATACCAACACTCACCTAACCATAATTTGAAAATTTATGGTTAAGTGAGTTTGAACAGGGCCGAATCGAGGTTGTCAAAGAATCATACAGTATAAAGATAGATGGCGCGCGTAGAAGGAATTGTAAGGATTTCTTAGATTTCGGCGACATCCTCCCCTTCGGTACACTGAGCTTGGTTCCCGGAGGTCAGTTTACCTGCTACATCTAATACGGCGACCTTGGCAGCAGAACGTATAAAGACACCCTTACTTGTTTGGATCACTATTCGACGAATTTGGGTGTCTGTCGTTCCCTTTATGGTGTCGATGATCTTGCCTCGTTGCCAGGAGTCTCTACGCTTATCGTCCATTATTATTACTAAATCCCCAATTTTCATCGGATCAGTACGTGCGAACCACTTTGTTGTTCGTGTCAATTCGGGGAGATACTCTCTGATCCAGCGACGCCAAAATTGATTTGCCATTTGTTGGGACAACTCGTAGTTTGTTCTGACACAATGGTTGTCTGGGAATGGTTCAATGAACGGTTTAGCACCATTTGACGACCCTAAAAGCAGGTGGTTAGGAGTTAGGGCTTCGCTGTCTTCACTTTTAATCGAAACATGGGTTAAAGGACGCGAATTAACGATATTTTCTGCTTCCGATAGGTAACATCGTAGGGTTTCATCGTTTGGTCTTCTAGTGGGCATCAATTTCAGAAGTGATTTTTTAACAGACTTGACCAATCTTTCCCAACAACCGCCTGTATGTGGTGCCAGGGGAGGATTGAACAACCATTTTATCTTCCCGAATTCCCTTCTATAATCGTCATGCTTCATTTCTTCTTGTAATCTGCGAAGTTCGTTTGCTACTCCTACAAAATTGGTTCCATTATCGGAGTGTATCTCGATCGGGGTTCCTCTTCTAGCAATGAAGTTACGTATAGCCATCCAACATGAAGGCTTGTTCAGAGAGTGCACAACTTCAAGGTGAACTGCCCGGATGGTCAGGCATGTAAACAATGATACCCAACGTTTCTCAACTCTTCGACCAATTACGACTTCAAGCGGGCCAAAATAGTCTAACCCAACGTACGAGAAGGGAGCAGTAAATGTGGCCACACGAGCTGGTGGGTGGGCGGCCATTTGTGGAGGAGTTGGTTTTATTCTTTCGTTCTTGCAGGTTTGACAATTCATACGCACTTTCTGCATGCATCTTCGGAGACGGGAAATCGCAAATCGTTGACGAACTTCGTTGATCGCTTGCTCGTGGTTTTCATGTAGATAATTTCGATGATAGTGAGTTAAAATAAGTTGCGTGATTGAATGGTCTCGTGGCAGAATAATCGGATTCATAGCGTCATATGTTGCCCCGACTACGTTCTTCGTTCGCCCTTTTACACGCAATACAAATTTTTCATCTAGGAAGGGAGTTAGTTTGTATAATAAGCTTGACTTGTTAATTGGTTTATCGGGGTTCAATTTTAACGCGGCGATTTCTTTTCCAAATCCCTCTGCTTGAACGTGACGAAATATTTCTAGTTCAGCTCGTTTGATTTCTTCGACTACCAATTCTCCTGTGCCCGTGCCTGCTCTTACGTTTTTTGCTTTCCAGAACATTCTTAGCGTCCATGCCTGAGTTCGTAAAATACGGTTCCAATTCGAAAAGCGCTCGTACCTAGGAATTAGATTTGATGTAACAACTTCAAAATGGCTCATCGTTGGAATTTTCTCTACATCGGTATCAACTTTCGGAGTCCTTGGTTCTGCGGGCCATTCTTCTTCGGAGGTATATAGAAATTCTGGACCTGTAAACCAACAACAGTTTGATGTTATTTTTGGCTGTTCTTTATAGATAGGTTGATCCCATGTGACAGACGACCGCCAAATTTCTTGTAATAGTATTTTAACGTATACGAGGAAGCACGATATAAGTCCCAAAGGATCAAATATTAACATTAGCGTTCGTAGAACTTCTCGTTTGGTAGGGTGACGTCGACCTCCTATAATATCTGACGGCACTCGATCGAAGTTGGTAGCATAATAAAACGAGTCGTCTACGGTGTACCACCACATTCCGAGAACCTTTGCTCCGGTTGAATCGAGTGAAATGTTTAAGTTCTTACCATGTCTTTCGCCATTCTCTATTCCTAATGCTTTGAGTACGTTCTTGGAATTTGAAACAAAATTTCTAATTTGAAACCCAGCCGCAGCGTGGATCTTGACCACATCTTTAGCTACTGATATAGCCTCCCCTTCGGTGGCAAAGCTGTCCAACCAATCATCTACATAGTGATTATCCGTGATGGCCATTACTGCTCGTGGGTTGTTGCCTTGGAATCGCAGTGCATTTGAATTTTTTACATAATGAGCTATGCTTGGTGAGCAGGACGCTCCAAATGTCATTACACACATCACGTATACGTCAATATCGCGACTTGAGTCGCCGTTGCGCCATAAAAAACGTTGCGAATTTTGGTCTTCTTTACGTACTCTGACTTGGTGAAACATTTCCTTTATATCGCCAGATATTGCAATTTCTCGTTCACGAAATCTAAATAGAATGCTCAAGAGAGAGCATAACAAGTCGGGACCTTTGAGGAGTACCGAGTTTAACGAACAGCCATCAACCTTCGCCGCAGCGTCCCACACCATCCTAATCTTCCCCGGTTTGTTGGGATTAGTTACCGAAAACAGCGGTAAATACCATGTTTTTGACGTAGTTTGGAGAATTTCTTCGGGCTTCAGTTTCCGAGCGTAACCTTTGTTGCAGTAGTCTTTGATTTGCAGCTTCAGGGTTTCCGCTAGTTCTGGATTCCTCATCATCTTCTTTTCTAGACATGTTAGCCGTTGCTTTGCCATCCCGTAGCTGTTAGGTAGATCAACGTTATCATACCGCCAGAGTAGACTAGTTTCATATCGTTCCCCCTTTCTCTTTGTCGTTTTCTTCAGAATCGCCTGAGCCCGTTGATCTTCTTTTGATAATAACGGCATTGATAGTTTTTTCACTCCAAAACTTTCTGTTGAAAAGAATTCCTGTATTTGTTCGTGTAGTCTGTCGTCTGGCACACAGCTGCAGGTGTGAAACTGATGCAGCTCTAGATAATTTCGTGTGTGATTACCTTGAAGTGTTCCGAAAACTGTCCATCCTAATTTTGTTTTTGTAGCAATCGGTTCCTTCGGACCCCCTTCTCTAATGTCCACTGGTAAGCAAATGGTGTAGTTATTTAGTCCGATGAGAATTTGTGGTATGGCGTTTTTGTAGTTCACAATTGGTATACTTCGCAAATGTTCATACGTAGATGTTGAAGGATCATGCATGAAAGTTTGAATTGGTAGATCTAGTGACTTGACAGTTCGAACATCTGATATTTTATATATCTCCATTTCAGGCTCAGTTCCGGAGATTGCTAGAGAGACCGTTTTACTACCCAGTTCGTCTCTTGTTGTATCGCCCGTCCACTTTAAACGCAATGGTACCACGGGGCCATCTAACTCTAAAATTCTTGCCACTTCGTCTTCAATCATGGTGGTGGTTGAACCTTCATCTAAAAATGCGAAGGTACGATAAGTTACCTTTTTACCGTACAGGATCACCGGTACTATTCGTGACAGTATCTGAGTTGACTTGACTCCGTGATGGTTCATAAATCTTTCTTCTACTCTACTATTGATCGACAAATTCTTCACTTCATGAATAGCTGGGTCGTGCAACAACGGATGATGTTTGAAAGTACAACTATTGATCCCGCATGTATTGGAAATCTTACACCTCAGCGTATAATGCATGCCAAGGCATCGTTTGCACATGTTATTTTCGTTTACCATCTTCCTTCGTAAGGGTCCTGAGAGTTGGGAAAACTGTTGGCAATCTTTGGTTCGATGGTTGGTGTCGTTACATATGATACACATTTGGTGATCTGATCTGGATGATTGTGCCAAAGTTTGTTCTTCGGGATGGATTGACTGGGCAGCATGTAGATATTGAAAACGGTTATTTCTGGTCTCACTTGTCTTCTCAGGTTTTCTTGCTGTAGGTAGTTTTGGGGTAGCAACACTTCCAATTTTATCAGCACTTTCGGAAAGCCATGATGCGAACATGGCAAGATTGGGAAGTTGTATATTGCCATCATTAATCACTCCCTGCGACCTTTGTTCATTATGTTTGTATTCTGCCCAAGACCATTTAAGGGAGCCTGACATCTTATCTACAAGCTCTTGCATAAGGATTGGGTTATTCATATAGTCTGCAAGCCCAGATGCTCGCATTGTTGCAACGACATGTTGTACGGTTACCGAAAATTCAAGGATGGACTCGATGCGTTCTTGAGTGACGAATGAATGAGATCGTAGTCGTTCGGTCAAATGTTGCAAGATCTGTTCGGGTCTTCCATACTTGTTTCGCAAAACATTTAAAACCTGCTGGAGTGTTCCAGGGTAGAACAAATAACCTTTGACCAGTTCGAGAGCAGGTCCGTGCAAACATTGGTGGAGGCGGCCAAGGTTTTCATCGTCAGTGAAATTACACTCGGTAGATGAACGTTTAAACCACGAGATGAACATAGGCCAGTCTTCGACACTGCCTGTGAATTTTGGAATGTTCATCGACATCATCTGTCTCATGCTGATTTGTTTCATTGTAACATACGTGTTGAGTTCGTCGTTTTTATCCTGGGGCCTGTCAAAGGCCACCGATCTTGCATTCCTCTCGACACCGTAGTTGTATTGGTCGTTCAAAGCGGTTGGTCCTGCATCGTTTTCTCTTGGAGTAGGTAAGTGTTGATTGGCTACTTGTGTATTTACCCAAGTGTGAACGCGCTGGTCACTTACTTCGGAATTTGCGTCTGCCATGACTTGGTCAACTTCGTCATCGCTTGCTCCGCTGCTCTCATCTTCAACCGCAGCCTTTTTGTGTAAGAGTTCAAGTTTTAATTTGTATTCTTCATCAAGACGAGCTAGTTTCTTGCTTTTTTGAGCTTGAGATGATCTTCTTGACGATGTTGATTTTGTCTTTTGGCTTTTTGCTTTCTTGGATGTTGTTTCTTCGAGCTTGACCTGCCCGTTTGCCGTTGAGCTGTGTTTTTCTCCCATCAGGTTCGCCAACTGTTTTTGTAATGTAACAATTTCATCTTGCAGTTTTGCGGTGATTGAGATTTTCTTACATTGCTCACAAGACCACGGAACATTCTCCACACTTTCGTCAACGCCAACGCAATCGAAGTGATACCACGTTTCACATTCGTCACAGCTTACCATACGGCTATTATCGACTGCGCTGCAGGCTTTGCAGCTTGATAGAACCTTCTCGGGTGTGTGAAACATGATGCACGCTTAAATTACCACTTCCAAACGTTGAGGTTATAATACGAATTTAATTTTCAATATGTTGCAAAAGAACCATTGGCGCCAGCGAGAATATTTCTAACGTAATACTCAGATTCTACATAATAATCTTTTTATTTTTACTTCGTTGAAAATTACTACAAATACAATAATTTAACAATCAAGAACAATAACAATATTAAAAAGTACTTACAATTCCTGCTTGCTTGCCATCTAAGTTACAACTGAATGCTTCTTATCTGTAGGTATCTACCATGACCCCAAGCATTCGTAAAACGGCTTTAGGTCATAATAAATACCAACACTCACCTAACCATAATTTGAAAATTTATGGTTAAGTGAGTTTGAACAGGGCCGAATCGAGGTTGTCAAAGAATCATACAGTATAAAGATAGATGGCGCGCGTAGAAGGAATTGTAAGGATTTCTTAGATTTCGGCGACAGGTGTGCTGTATGGGTATAATCTCTTGCTTACGATATAAGTATGTATTACACAGTACGAGGGGAGTTAAAATGCTGGATGAAAAACAAAAATTTCAAACAATAAGAACCGTGTAGCGGTCCTAGAATTAGTTCACGGTAAATAGAAGTTCCGCGCTACATAAACTAATCGCCTCAGCAGCGCAGTTGTTTAAGCGCACGTATTCATAGCTAATACGTCTGGGTTCGAATCCCAGTTGAGGAACATATTTTTCAGTATACCTAGCATCTTGCTAAAACCGGTTCGTTTGGAGGGCAATTTACATTACCCCGCCCTAACCGGACCTGGAGGGGCAAAACTCAGTTTATTGACTACAGCTTTCAAAAAATCGCCAATTGAATGGGGGAGTTTTTACCTCTTAATAGATTGTGAAATTGATAATATTTAAAAAAAAATAGAATATTGGTCTAAGCAAGAGATGAAGTTATAACCTTGCACTGTTTTTTTTACTTTCTTTTGTTAAATTTCATAATTATGTTCGCCGCTCCGATCCGACTTAAATTGCTCCCGCTTAAATTTACATTTAAAGTCAAATCATTACAAGCACTGACTGCATGGGAAATGAATTGAAATTGGAATCAGGAAATTATCAACCTGTTGCACATTATTTGTTGACACCCTGTACCTACTACGTCATCGGTATTAATTTAGAAGTTTGACAGTTGTTTATTTTAACCTAAAAAAGTTTTAAAAAATTTACAATAATGTGTATATGTTTGATACACGGCAAAATGTACGACTTATCTAACGATTCGAGTACGTCCTCAATTTTAAACAGATTTGAAAATAATTTACAAAAAAGGGTAAATCTCAGCGATGACGAATCAGACTCGGCGATGATTGTTGAAATTCAAAAACCAACGCACCTTCGTAAAGATGATTTTAACAAGAGTTTAAGTACTAATAGTAACTATAAACAAGATGTGCCTACATGGAGTCGCATTAAAGAAGATGATTTCGAGTTGAAGTCGATATTGGACAAGTATTCCGGTTCAGGTTTACCATCTACATCTACTTTGAAAAAACCTCCCAGTCCAGTAGAATTAATAGAACTAAGTAGTTCTGATGACGAGTTTCCCCGTTTTATGCCACATTTGAAACCCAATTCACCGAAAGTAAAAATTAACTTTCTGGAAGATATCGAAAAAGAAGCACCCGATGTGGAACTACCGTTACCTAGTTCACAAAAACGCAAAAAGTTAGATAAAGAACAAGTCAAATTGGATCGAGCTGCACGACAAGCTAAAAAACGAGAAGAAGCAGAGAAAGAAAAAAAAAAGGAGGCGTTAAAAACGGCCAACAAAAATTTGAAGCCCGAAGAATGCATTAAAGTTAGTCTTTTAAATTGTATTTCTATAGTTGTAATTTTTACACCTTTATTTTGTAGTTTATGACCGTTTGTTTGGACAATGAAATTGCAAACGACGAGTTTGGTGGAGAAATACTAAATTCATTACGTGGTGCAGAAATTAGATATCGCTTACAGTCTCAAATAATTCCTTATACCGTCATCTGGAATAGACAGGTGCAAAAACCCAATGTTGATAGCAAACAGCTAAGGTTAGATGGGTATTGAATTTTTTATATAAATTGTAAAATTAATACAATTTAGGTGACTCTCCTAACAGAAGATATTGAGACCGATGAAATGTTGTTAATAATGAATTGTGAGGAGATAATCAAAGCTGTCCACAATAATTCTTTAATAACTTACATCAAGTCGCTTCAGTCGATGTTGGTTAACAAGAAATTGCATTTGGTAATTTATGGCTTGAAAAATTATTTTAAGTAAGTTGAGTTTTGTATACTTACTTATTTCTATTAAAATCGAAAAAAAACTACCAGAATAATACAAAGTCAAAATTTTGTTGTCCGCATGTTAGCCTAATTATTTTTTAATTTATGAGCCGATTGCTTGAATTACAAACTGAAATCTGCATAAACACATTTGGGTTTTCATATTTTGGTGCAAAGTTGTGCGCTATTATTTATTTTTTTATGACTTTGCTATTTTAGTATAGCAGGTTTCCCACTCTTCCGGAATACCTAGAAAAGTCCTAAAAACTCTTCGCTGTTTTATTTTAAAAATTTTAATTTTATTTTCTTATTTAATTTTTCAAAATTCAAGTTTTTGATGTGCTTTTATTTCATGGTATTTTTGATTGGATCAGTAGATAATCCAATAAAAAATATAAACTAAAATCATAAAAAAATAAAAAATGGTAAATAACAGAAATCACATCAACAAGCAAGTTACATTTTTAGCTTGGAAAAAATTTGGGCAAGCTGAAATTTGGTAGACTTGGGTTATTGAATGTTAGAATAAACCCCAAAAATTCCTTGTCAGTTTCCCTCACACTTGGGGATTTTAGCCTCTCAATGTGACTTCCTCACTTAATTTAATTTTTACAGAAAATTGATAATAGATTAAAATTGAAGAGCAGAATTTTTTGAATGATTTTTATTTCAATAATATTATGTATAGACAAATTGTAATAATTTTATTTATAGAGAATTTTGTGATGATAATTTTAAGCGAGTTATAGAAGAAACAACGTGTCAGGGGTCTAAAAGAAGCTGATAGGGGACGCCACAGGGGTTGGGCAAAATACATGAAAATTTGTATTTCAACTACATAATTCAAAAGTATTTTTTATTTCAATATTTAAAATACAAAAATATAAATTAAAAATTTATAAGAGGGAAAAAATATTATTTTTATTAACGATAATTTTTAATGTTGTTCACATTTTTCTGTTTTCTTATTTGTTGACGGTTTTTTTTAATTTTTAATTTATTTTTTTTATTTAATACTTTTTGGAATTACATACTTTTTTTTAAATTTGAAAAAGTACCCTTTTTTCACCCACTTCTCATTTACATCACATAGATCTCTGTCCCAACTTGACATGGAAACTCAGGGAAATGAAACTTGGGCTATGGAATTTTTAAAAAGATAAAATAAAATTTTAATTAAAAAAATCAGTAAATCAGTTTAGATGGGCTTCCATCGAAGAAAATTTTATTTTTAGATTTCATGACGACCTAATAAAAATTGGACTTTTTTTAAATTGATTTTGAGCTCCAAGGATTGACCTCCTGGTCGCAGGGGCTGCACAGACTTTTGGGAAAAAATTATGTTGTAATAAAAATTGCAGGAATATAAGACAGTTTGGAATTCTCGGAATTTTTAAATAAAAGTAATCCCACAGGAATTATACAATTCATGGTATGGCTTCTACCTGCTCCTTTCAATGCCGTAAAACTTATTGCAGGTAAAAATTGGGATTATTTGTCCTAAAAATTGTCTTTTAATGTTCAATTTAAAAATGAAAACAACTTTGATCAAAGTTTGCATTTATTTTTGGGGTATAAAATTTTTTATTTTTAGTGTTTTCTTTCTCTTTCAAAGTCTAAATCATAGAAATAATATAATATTATTGCCCTTTATCTAGGGCCTCACAAAACTAGCGCCGTCACTAAATAATAATCTGAAATAGAACAGATCCTAGGAAGAAATCTTATTAAATTATCTAATAATTGTAGTATTTCAATTATTTAGAATTTGTATTATTTACATGCCAAATGATAAGCAATACAAAAATCAACTTTTGGTTTCGAAGATTTCCTTTTTCTAGTTTATTTAGGTTCTATTATGAATACTATTTAATAAAAATAAAATAAAAAGTAATTGCCTCGCTAGCAATTTCCAAGCTCAATATTAAAATTACTATAAAAATTCATTTATTTGCTTCAAACGTAGAACTGAGATTTTCATTAATCCATTTTCCATTAATTAATCCATTAATCCAGACCCCCCCCCTCTGGAAAACTTGAAATATCTCAAAAACAATTCAAAGGAAAAAGTTTTCTGTCATTTTTGAGTAATGTTTCACTAAATACTATTTTTAAGGTAAAAGAGAAGTAAAAACGTTTCAAATAACAGAATTTTTGGGATTCAGAAAAAAACTGAACAACTCCAAATCCTTATAATAAAAGTTCAAATTTTTTCACTGGCATGTGTAGGTAATTTATTTATAGCTTAGGTAAATCTGAAAATTGGCTCAAATGTCCCTAATGCTTTCAGGTAGTACGTACATCGTATACAAATTTAATTTTACCACTTTTATGATCTTCTTAATATTATAACTGTTATAATAAGGTGGGTAGGTACATTGCATTGTTCAGAAATATTCAGTTTCATTGATGGTTTAAAATTTGAAAAATATGCTTCATTGTGATCTGTCTTTATAAGTCTTCCACAAGAAAATTATGATGAACACAGTTTACAGAATAGTTAGTATTAGAAGAAAACATTTATTTTAATACAATTTACCGATTACCGAATTTATAATAAATGCGGCAATTTAAATCTTGGGAATTTTAGTTTGTTTTCAGCAATGCCTGAAAGAAATTTGGGCCAATTTTCAAATTTACAAATTTTTTTCTGGATCAGTATCTACAAGTTTTGGGCGGAAGACTTAACAAGACAAATATCAATGAAGCTGGTGTTGGAAGTTTTAGTATGTTTAGCAATACTTTAGAAACATTTCAACCAATTTTTAGACTTACAATATGTTTTTCTGAGTTTTAGCGAAATTTCATCTCAAATGCCTAGCTAGACTATTACAATACTACAGCACTTTGTAGAATTATTTTATGTGCAATAGTTTAAAAGTAATTAGTTTTAGTCAAGTTAAGAAATCTAAAAATACTTAACAAATCTCACTTGAACTGGATTCCCTATAATTAGCACAAGGAATTTTTCGTGGGTCTTTTTTGAGGTGAAGTACAATCAATTTCGAGCACCAATACACTGACCGAATTGAGCTGGTACTATAAAATTCTAATTAAAAATTTTTAAGGAAATATGAACATGTAGAAATTTCCCAAAAAACAAAAATGGTGCATAACAAAATAACAATAAGACACGATAACCCAGATCTTTTTGTCCAGCCTATCTAATTTAAATACTCGACTCGGGATTTGCTAAACCTGTACTTGTCCATAAAATAAAAATTAATTATTTCAGATACCATAAAAGTGAAAAACAAAAAGAGTTACGATCGCAAATAAACGAACAACCTCAAAAAGCTAACAAACAACAAGACAAATTGTACGAAAATGTTCCTAAAGTGTCTAAAAAACAGTTGGAGGAATTGTTAACCGAAATGCAACTTATGTGCGGTTGTTGTCATCGTAATGTCGACACACCACAAGAATTAGGGTCCGTAATTGTGCAATTTACTAAATCAATTGCACAGGCACCTTTCAAGTAGGTTTTTTGTTTCACATTTTGAGTTAACTTTCTAATGGGATTTTTTTTTAGACAAGAACATCAACAAAAACAGCAGCAAGCGGAGTGGTACATAGCAGGTGACAATAAAGATTGCGTTCATGTGGACAAAAATGGTAACGGTTTGAAACGCTTATGGCAACAACAGTTAGATCATTTCCTCGGTGCACCCGAATTGCACCACGAAAAGATTAGTTCACAAATCTCCTACCCAAATTGCACCACCGTAATTTCAGGTAAACACCTCACCAAGGGTCGGTCGTCCGAATTGCACCACCTCTATGAGAAAACGGCATCTACCTGATGCCTCCTACATGTAACATCGATTATTTTTTGTTTTTACGCGATTTTTTGGGGGTGAAACGTAATAGTTTACTGCCCCATACCGCAACTATACTTTTTAATGCTATTTCGAGGGTCTCTCACATCCCGGTTGCATTTATCCCGGTTTTCTTGATGCGTGGCGCTTCTCGTATGTTTAGCCTAGTAACCAGAGTCAAAACCGCCCTGGAGGGGTGCAGAGCGGAGCGGAGCGCAGCGGCGCCCCGTAAGGGTAGGTTTTGACGATGGATTACCCTCCTTATCGAATGCACACCCCAAAATTCGAAGGCAAAAAAAATTTAATTTTTTCACTGTTTTGGGTTATTATTTTATTAATACCTGCTCCGACCCTGTATAATATAATATGAATTAATATAGTAAACTCGAAATTTAAATTGCAAAGAATTTAGATATTTGTGTATTTATTTCTTTATATTATTTGTTTGCTTGTGATACCTGCTCGGTTTGCTCGTGGTGCAATTCGGTAAAGCGATTACGGAACGATATTAGACCGTGGTGCAGTTCGGTCAAGGGATTACATTTACCTGGGTACAAGAAATGACCCCTGATAAGCCGTGGTGCAGTTCGGGTAGCACCCATTTCCTTTGGCACGTTTGGAACATGCGGAAGCTATTACTCAAGTATATAGTTCGGCACTTATAAAGGTTTTAGTTTTATTTGTTTAAAAATATGTAACCACATTAATGGTTTTTAGGAATACGAAATCTGTACCAGAGATGTAGGGGAAAATTTAATAGAAGATATTCCAGTACGTAGAGCGGCAGGTTCCTTTTACAACTGTTAGAAATATAGGACATGAATTGAGCAGAAAAATTTATATGTATTTCAGTACAACAGAGATGGGGAAGTTGTAATAAAATAATAATTTGATTTTTATCGTCTGTTGAAAAACATTCAGTTCAGAAGTGGGATAATGTGTTCAGCCTGTATATAAATTATTGAATTTTTGTATTGTGTTTCAAATTTGATTTAATTTTGGAATATAAGAATTATAATAATAACAATAACGAAAAATATTTTTATCTATACATGGTGTTGAATTAGAGCTTGTTTCAGAATAAAGCAGCAAACTTATAACGCCATTTATTTCGTAATAAATTTTATATATTTTTATATCGAATTTTTTTAGGCGCAGGTACCGTAGAAATCTAAAAATTTAATATAATTTCTGTACCTTTAATTTATTGATGCAAAATCACTATCAAGATTATTTTAATGCAGAAAAGCATCAAGTCTTTAAAAATTTTTCCAAGTTGAAACCATCAATAAAACCGAATTATTTTCAAGGATGCAATACCTTAAGGTAAAATGATTTAAAAAGAAGGATTACCAGATAAACTACTTAGCTCTTAAGCAGGTGTAATGGTAAAATTTAAATTTGTATTCTATGTAAGTGGAGTGTGCTACCTGAATTCTGAAAGGAATAAAAATTGGGTTTTCCAAATTATCTTCCAAGAAGGGCGACGTAATCTTGAAAGCATTTAGTTTTAAAATTTTATGAGAATGAAAAATTTGAGATTTCAGTTTGAAAAATTATTACTTGAGATTATATATTTATATTATGTGTATCCGCTATTTTGGTTTCAAACTGTTATGAGTTTTCATTTTTGGAATTATTTTGATAATCCTTGGTAAGGTATTTATGCACCCCTCTTTGTATTCAAATAGATCATAATTCTTTTCCCCCATATTTCAGATCCAGTGTGTTTTCCATTTGAAAAGTTGCAAAATTGCACGTGTGATCGAACAACTGGTAAGTTTTGGTTTTCTTTTAGTTTTTCAAACTTCCCGATTATAATTTTCGCGTTTTTATTTAATTTATTCTATTTAATAAGTTTCCTTCAGTATTTTACTCTTTATGGCACGGTGCATTATCAGCTGGAAATGACTTACTGAATTTCAGGCATTTCTATCTCATTAAGTTGGTATAAATTTCAATTTCTTTTGTAATTTTTATCCTGAAATTTTTTGCATCAAAAGGAATACGTAAAATTTATATAACCCATCATTTTAAAACATAAAGTAACTTATGTTGAATTTATGTAATTTTAAGGTCAATCATTATCCTAATATTATTGCACTCAATTGGAATATTTTTATCCTTACATATTAAAATTAGGCTTTATGTAAATTTTACGTCTTACTTCAGCCATAGCTGAATTCAGCTATGGATTTGCTACAACTTTTGTGTGCAAAATTTTCCTCTAAATTCAGTATTTCGAATAATTTTCCAGGAACACAGAAAATTTTAATCAATTGATCAACCTAATTTTCACAAATCATAAAAATTAAACATTTTTCTGAATTCAACTATGGATTTCCTACAACTTTTGTCTGCAAAATTTTCCTTTAAATTCAGTATTACGAATAATTTTCCAGGAACACAGAAAATTTTAATCCATTGTTAAAAAATGTTAAAATTTAATCATTTTTTTGAATTCGACTATGGATTTGCTACAAATTTTGTCTGCAAAATTTTCCTCTAAATGCAGTATTTCGAATAATTTTCCAGGATCACAGAAAATGTTAATCAATTGTTCACAAATTTTAAAATTTAAACACTTCTGAATTAAACTATGGATTTGTTACAACTCTTGTATAGGGTAGGGTCGTCCATAAATTACTTCACGCTCCTAGGGGGGGGGGGGATTCCGACCCTTGTGATGATGGAGGGCGGTGTGGGGGGTTCAAAAATTGTGCCGTCACAAAATATATAGATTAAATATTTTATTATAAGTATTTAAAAAAAAAAATTTTGAGTGGCTACGCCACTGAAGCCAGTGATGTAGCTAGGCGGCGGAGCACCCTTCATAGATGTTTCCTCTGGGGTGCTACCCTTAAAAAAAAAGAAATTTGGAAAATTGCGGGGGGGGGAAGAATATGTGACGTAATACTTGGAGGGGGGTCTAGGTTTGTGTGACGTTGGGGGGATAGGGTTAAAAATTGCGTGACGACCCCAAACTTAAAAAGATATTGCCGTGTTTCGCTACTGAATTTTTCTTTTATATAGCGAGGGTTTAACTTACGACTTTTTTTTTTTTAATTCTCGCCGAGCAATGAGAACTCTCAGGGTCAAAAGTGGGTCATTAATTAAGTAAACGCTCAAACAACTGTAATTAATGAATAATCTCATTAAATAATCGGAAAAACACTTGCTATTTCTTGCACCTTTACCTCTCCTATACTTCCTGCAGTATTTAAAGCAAACTAAATGTAACTACTGTACACGAAAATGCAATTTATTAATAAACAAAGTTCAAAAAAAAACTTTAACTCACGCGCGAACTTAAATGTTTCAAAAATTAAACGAAACTCTTACCGACTGTTCGTGCACATTCGTAATAAGACATACAATGGGTGACCAGCGAGATGTTCCAAGATGTAAACCAGATACCATACACGGAGAATTCCAGGTGTTGTAGATCGCTCAAATATCGCCAATTTGCAGTCGTCCAAATTAATTGATCTTGATTTACCCGCAGAAACTTTCAATATTATTCTCAACTTAATTACTTAAATATCTTCAATTTTCTCATGGACGTGTAGATCGTCCCCAAAATTCCAAACTTTATCAAAAATATTACGTCCTTTCAGCTCTCCAAAAATACGTGTTCCCGTCCCAACACTCGGAACTCGACTCTATTTATTAGATCCACACTATTTCATGGACGGAACTGGACTTTTTCATTCTGCGTGTTGACGTCTCCACAGACGGGACGAGATTGCTCCTCCCTCTTACTGGTCACACCAAAAACTCCTTATCAATTCGCGCATTCGTATTAAATTCACCACTATTTAAACAAATCTCTACACTTTTAACAAATAATTTTCAAATTTGATTTACTATTGAAAAAGATTTAATCATAACTTGTTATTTAGAAAATAATTAATTCATCTTTTGTTCCTTACACAATCCTTTATTACATTTCTGCACAAGTAGTTACATTTTTATCATTTCAGATCAATCAATGAAGCAAGCAGTCTAATATCGAAGCATGAAGAAATTTCAGGTGCAAGTTCTTATCCATCATTATGGTATTAAAAGTGATAATCACGACATGAGCATTTACCAAAATAACACCCAATTACACCAGACCTACCCTCACGCTAAAGATACCATGACAATATATTATATTTAAATTTGTATTGATATTTTTTCTATGTTGTATATTGTGTTGAATTGTTACATTATTCGTTTTTGGAATTTAGTAGGTTTTTAAAAGTCAATGAAAGTTTTAAGTTAATCAGAGAAAACCTGGAAAGTCGGAGAATTTACAAAACGTGCAAATTTTGTCATGGAAAGTCAAAAGAAATGTTTATTTTTAAGTGAAAGTCATGAAGATTAAAATTCAGCCCAGGGAATATTCTTTGAAGCTTTAAAAAGTCTATATTTAAATTTGTATTGATATTTATTATATCTTATTAATTTTTGGAAATACAAGGTTTCTAAAAGTTAGGGAAAATTTTCAATTTAGTCAGAGGAAACCTGGAAAGTCAGGGAATTTATTAAATGTAAAAATTTCGTAATGGAAAGTCAGAGAATATTTTATTTTATGTGAAAGTCAGTGATTGAAAATTTAAGACAAATTAATATTAATTAAGTTGCCTGGAAAAGTCAGGGAATTTAAAAATGTAGGAAAAAAATACAAAAGTTGCTTTTTTGATTTTATTTAAATGAATAAACGATAGTTTTTCTATGTTATATATTATATATTATATTGTTTAGTTAAATTATATTATATTGTTTAGTATTATATGTATATTTAGTTTAGTTAGAAAAGTCGAAGAATTTGGATTGTAAAATACATTAGGAACCTTTTCCTAACCTGAGCCGGAGGCAAAAATTATTTATTACAAATTTTGCATTAAATTATAAAGTCCAGTGATTTAATTTCCACTTTTGTTTTGCTTAAACCCTTTAGTTTGACATTGGAAAAGATCCCCTTAGTTTTTAACATCAGGCTCAGTCCAGAACAGATGTAATAAACACTCAATAAAGCAAAAGTTTTAGATTTTCTTTAATTTGTTTGCAATTAATTTATAAGTGATCCTTAATTTACAAGCGATTTGACTGCTTAGTCCCCTAATGTATAGAGAATAAAATTCTATGTAACCTAAAAATAATAAAAGAATAGTTTTGTGCCCTGAATAGTTTTGCAAAAACAATTGTAATTTTCATGTAATATTTGCTGAAAGTTGCAAAATCTAGATTTTTGAAAATAGTTTCTTTCTTGAGAATTTCATGAATGAAAGTCGTAGAGGACTGAATTCTGTAAGTTATACCTACCATTTTCACAAAAAAGATTTTTTATTGGTTATTTTTGGATATTGGTGAAATTTGTAAAGCAAAATTTTGTTGTTTAATTTTTTATAAACTTGACCCATTTTTTAGCTTCAAATGTGTGGATTGATTATACTAACCACTTTATTAAAATATTTTCAGAGGCCTCATTACAGTTGATTATTAAATGGGACAGATTCCAAAAATCGAGGCTTTTATTAAAACTTGACCTGTTTAATTTAGAAATTAAACAGGTTTTTGTTGGTTGGGTGAGTTCTAGTTTAGAACCATCCTGTATATAAATAATTTAAGCAAATATTGTAAAACCTACGTAGGAAAGAAAATAAAGCTAAAATGCATTTTTAACACTTTCCAGTAGGTCAATTACAAATATAATTCGTTTCCGCATTGTCAACATTTAAAACAATTATAATCAGCAAGTACTGCATTTAAAATTATTAATGGAAAATTTTATATCATAAGTCATCAGATTAATACCTTTAATTTAATTGGAATGTGATAACCTAGCTATTAAGTTTTTATATAAATACCTGTATGTAAAACTTAATAAATGAGTAGCATTTGACTTTACGACTTAAATGTTATTCAAACCAATAAATTAGGAAAGGTACTTCTAGCCACCTTACTAATTTAGAGTAATCACTAGAACTTACAACTCTAGTGGTTCTCACTTCACCTAAATTAAGACGGGTACTTCTTGCAACCCTAATCTTAATTTAGACATGGTCCTTCGAACCTAAGAAAATAAACCATCAGCAGCATCAACAACGGTCCAAACAACTCTAGTGATTCTCACTTCAACTAAATTAAGACGGGTACTTCTGATCTTTAATTTAGACATGGTCCTTCGAACCTGAGAAGATAAACCATCAGCAGCATCAACAACGGTCCAAACAAGAGATCGAAGCAACATCAAATCAAATACAAGGGTCCACACAGCGACGCCAAAGCAACGAGAATAATTAAATACAAGGGTCCACACAGCGACGCCAAAGCAGCGAGAAGAATCAAATACAAGGGTCCACACAGCGACGCCAAAGCAACGAGAAGAATCAAATACAAGGGTCCACACAGCGACGCCAAAGCAACGAGAAGAATCAAATACAAGGGTCCACAGCGACGACAAAGAAGAATCAAATACAAGGGTCCACACAGCGACGCCAAAGCAACGAGAAGAATCAAATACAAGGGTCCACACAGCGACACCAAGCAACGAGAAGAATCAAATACAAGGGTCCACACAGCGACGCCAAAGCAACGAGAAGAATCAAATACAAGGGTCCACACAGCGACGCCAAAGCAAACAGAAGAATCAAATACAAGGGTCCACACAGCGACGCCAAAGCAACGAGAAGAATCAAATACAAGGGTCCACACAGCGACGCCAAAGCAATCAAAATACAAGCAACGAGCAGTCAAAAAAGCAAGATCAGAACGAGATACAGAGATGGATGCACAAATGATACGGTTAAGAAAACAGCAAATCAAAATGTTCTACATGGGAAGAGTAATGGATATCATAACAAATACGGTATCACAAAATAATCAAGACACGAAGGCCATGTGCAAACTATTAAAAAGCAAACTAACAAAGCAATGGTACAGCATAGACGATTTTCACACAGAAATAATGGTATACGAAGAAGAAAATCTAGATGACTACTTTATCAATGATCGATTTGAAGAAATACAATACAAATACTACGAAACAATGGTGAAATTGGTGATTAAAATTGAAGAAGAAGATAGGAAAATATACAACAAAGTCATTGTAAAAACAAAAATATTGATGGCGGAATTGGCAAAAATGGAGATGGAAGAGGAAATGAAATTAGAAAACGTTACAAATTCTAACCAAATGCTAGAAGAAGAAGATGAGGAAATATACGACGAATTTGACATAAAAACAAAATTATTGAGGGAAGCCATAGCACAAGCAGAGATGGAAGAGGCAAGAGCGAACCAAATACCAGATGAAGAAGTTTTAACACCAATACCAGTGGAGATGAAAGAAAAAGAACTTACAGGTCCAAAGCACATACCAGAGGAAGTAGATGGAACACCAGTATCAATAGAAATGAAAAAAGAAAAAGAAGTTACAGGTCCAAAGCAATTACCAGATGAAGAAGATGTCACAACAAAATCAATGGACATGAAATTCGAAGAGGAAATGGAAGAAGATATGAAAGAGGAGATGGAAGAAAAAGAGACAAGTTCGAAACAAATACCATATGAAGTAGATGGAACACCAATGGAGATGAAAGAAGAGATGGACGAAATAGAGGCAAGCCCAAAGCAATTACCAAAGGAAGAAAATGTCAAAACAACAGTAATGGAGATGGAAGAAGATATGGACAAGGGGATAGGAAAGGAAGTTACGAGTCCAGAGCAAATGCAAGATGAAGAAGATGTACACCCAATATCATGGAAACCCATGGCGACGGAAATAGAAGAAGCATCAATACATAAACAAATTCAACAATACAACGAAAAATTGGACATCATGAAAATGCAACATCAAAATAAAACCACAGGCAAAACAACACATTCGTTCGAAGACGGCAATATGTTTAATATAAAATTAAACAGGGTTTTAATTAGTCGGTTGGTTTCCGTTGCAAGGAAACAAAATTGGATAGCAAATCAGTCAAGGAAAAAAATAGACACATCACTTAGCAAGAAGAGCAACATTCAAGGCAACCCAAACGTCAGAGAGATGGTACGACGATGGAGGAAAAGCTGGGATAAAAGAAGCTGGAAAAAGAGAAGACGTCGATCAAACGGGCATCTAAAAATAGCCTAAATATTCACAAACAACATCATACACCAAAGACATCCGCAAGACACAACACCACATCCCAGACGCCATTTTTTGAGGTGGCAATATGTTTAATTTAGAAATTAAACAGGTTTTTGTTGGTTGGGTGAGTTCTAGTTTAGAACCATCCTGTATATAAATAATTTAAGCAAATATTGTAAAACCTACGTAGGAAAGAAAATAAAGCTAAAATGCATTTTTAACACTTTCCAGTAGGTCAATTACAAATATAATTCGTTTCCGCATTGTCAACATTTAAAACAATTATAATCAGCAAGTACTGCATTTAAAATTATTAATGGAAAATTTTATATCATAAGTCATCAGATTAATACCTTTAATTTAATTGGAATGTGATAACCTAGCTATTAAGTTTTTATATAAATACCTGTATGTAAAACTTAATAAATGAGTAGCATTTGACTTTACGACTTAAATGTTATTCAAACCAATAAATTAGGAAAGGTACTTCTAGCCACCTTACTAATTTAGAGTAATCACTAGAACTTACAACTCTAGTGGTTCTCACTTCACCTAAATTAAGACGGGTACTTCTTGCAACCCTAATCTTAATTTAGACATGACCAATTTAATTAATGCAAAATGAGTATTTTTAAAAAATTTAACCGAATATTTTTCAAAAATGCAAATTATGTAACACAAAAATATTACCTGCTAAACATTTGTAATCCTGTATTAAGAGCGCGCTGCGGAAAGAGAGAGAGGGAATGATGTTGAAAGAAGCCTCTAATCTTTTGTACAAATTTAAAAAACTAAACGTCGTATCAATGTAATTCTTTTTTTATATTAATAAGAAGAGACTATTGAAGGCAATAACCAATTTTGAGCGCTTTAAATTAAAAGTAAATAGGTTAATTTAATTTATGAAAAAGGACAATTTTGAATTTTTATGACAATCGATCTTAATGAAACTTCGTTATTGCCTTCTGCAGATCATTATAAGGACAAAACCTGATTTTGAAGCGATTTCATCATCAATTATAGAAAACTTGTACAAAACATGTAAATCAAAAAGTGCCCTTAGTGGAGTTTTAAACTATATAAAATCAACTTAATGCACAAAGGGTTCAAGGGTTCCCTTAGATATGGAGCAAATAATTTTTTTAAATTTTTTAAATCTCTACAAAAGATTAGAGGCTTCTTTCAACATCATATCTACTGCTTCCCTCTCTCTCTTTCTGCAGCGCGCTCTTAAGGGCAAAATTAAAAATTCGTATACAATGCGCTACCTGAATCCTGAAACTGGAAAAAAAATTTGGGTTTTTCCAAATTGCCTTCCAAGAATATCTAACTAATTTCAAAAGCATGGTTCTTTATTATTCACCACGTTTTTCATTTTAAACTTTATAGGAAAACAAATTTTTTCTATTTAGTTATAACGGTAAATAATTTTTTGGTAAGCTTTGTATAGGTAATGCAAAAAGTATCAGTATCAAATTTAAGAAAAAAATTAGGTTTTCCAATTCGCAACTTCGGATGCCTCAATGTTATATTACTGGAAACATTTTCACAGAAAATTTAAGTTTCTACAAAATACTGTCCATCCACAATTTGCATAGCTACATTCCAGGTCAATATTTCATATAATTTTTTTTAAGGTAATTGAATCTTTGAATGAACGCCTATAGGAGGTTATGTACATTGAACTTTTTTAAATTAAAATAAATTAAATTACGTTAAATATTTTCCATGAACCCACCTTTATAAGCAAAATACAACATTGGGAGGTTAAAATCCCCACTGAAGATTTCGAGGAATTTTTGGCTCTTTTTCGGAAATGCTCATGGAAGCCAAATTTCAATAAACAAAGCTCTTAACAATTTTTTCGACTTGTTTGTCAGGACAAACTTAAAACAGAATCAACTAAAAAATGATAATACTTTTTGATTTTTAAATTTCTCAAAATTTTTATACTAGTTTTAAAAATTAATGTCGTTTACGGTTTTTATCACTTTTTAAAATTTTTTATAGACTTTTTTTTGAAAATCTTTTAAGTAAGTACCCTTTTTTCACCCACTTCTCATTTACATCACGTAGATCTCTGTCCCAACCTTGACATGGAAAGTCAGGAAAATGAAGCTTTGGCGACGGAAAATTTTTAAAAAGATAAAATAAAATTTTAATTAAAAAAATCAGTAAAGATGGGCTTCTACCTGTTCCTTTCAACGCCGTAAAGTTATTATTGCAGGTAAAAATTGGAATTATTTGTCCTAAAAATTGTCAATTAATGTTCAATTTAAAAATGAAAGCAACTTTGATCAAAGTTTGCATTTATTTTTGGGGTATAAAAATTTTTATTTTTAGTGTTTTCTTTCTCTTTCAAAGTCTAAATCATCGAAATAATATAATATTATTGCCCTTTATCCAGGGCCTCACAAAACTAGCGCCGTCACTAAATAATAATCTGAAATAGAACAGATCCTAGGAAGAAATCTTATTAAATTATCTAATAATTGAAGGGGCAAGTGGATAAAGGGGCTATGTGACAAAAACCGTTTATTGAGTAAAAAGCCAATTAGTTAAATTTGTTGCTACTTTTTGATAAATGGCTGTAACCATTGCACTGTAACCATTGCACTGCACATGGTTAAAGAGTGCATGAGTTACCTTTACACATTGCCCCTTCATTCACGACAAAATATCATAAAATCAAGAAATGTCACATAACCCCTTTATCCACTTGCCCCTTCAATTGTAGTATTTCAATTATTTAGAATTTGTATTACATGCCAAATGATAAGCAATACAAAAATCAACTTTTGGTTTCGAAGATTTGCTTTTTCTAGTTTTGTCACCTGACTGCGCGCATCGGTCACATTTTTTAAAATCTTGTTATTATGAGGTATTATACTTATAACAAAAATTTCGAATAGATCCGGCAAAAATTTAAAGTCGAATATTCCGTGGGAAGACATTTTTAGGTCAGAGGATATATCGAAAAGATTGAAGCGGTAACTTAAACGGACAAATTTATGTTTTACGATCGAGTAGTATTTGTAATATTTGATGGGAAAGAAAGTTTTCTCAAAAGAATTTAATACACGTCTAATAAACCATGCGGTAGATAATATAGTTTTAATAAAGTTGACGTAGCACCCATCAATAATTCACATCATCAGCAATAAAGTCTCCATTCGATAGCATTGCAAACCAAACGTCAACTCATACATATGCTTTGCTATAATTTTGTAGAGGACTGAGAGACACTTTTATGCGATCCATAAACCCACGTCGCCTGTCAATACAAAAAACGGACACGTGCGGTGTTGAAACCGTGTGAACGAATGCATTTGGTGTCGTTATCTGCAACATGCATCGACAGGCAAGCCAATGTGTTAATTTTTAGCATGGGAGGTATAGCGGTTTCGCAATCTTAAGCTTCGATAAAAACAAACAAAAAGTGCAAAAGTATAGACCCTTTTCGTCCAAATAGACGAGCAAAAAATTGTTTTGCTCGCACGTGTCTGGCAAAACTTCTCGATACACTTTACATGGAGAAAGACGAAAGCATGCTTTCACACTTTAGGGAACGTCCAATTAAAATGCATATCCCTTCTTTCTAAATTTATGGGACCCAATTAAAAGGGCCCGAATCAATCGTTAAGTGGGAAATATCCTAGTTTTAAGAAGGGAAAACGCATAAAAAGGACTGCAAGTTGCATTTTCGAGGAGATTCACTTAGAATCCGATACCGCCTTCTCGTATCGTAACGCTTCCAAAAGCGGAATTTAAATACCAAGATCTCACATTCATTCGAGATCTTTAAATCAATACAATTCATTTGTGCTAAAATTATTGTGCGTCAACTCAGGTAAATCATCGAACATTTAATCTCGTCAATTGTTGCTAACGTTTAATAAATTACCGAACATTTAATATCGTCAATTGTTGCTAACGTCTAATAAATCATCGAACATTTAATCTCGTCAATTGTTGCTACCGTTTAACAAATTATCGAACATTTAATCTCGTCAATTGTTGCTAACGTTTAATAAATTATCGAACATTCAATACCGTCAATTGTTGCTAACGTTTAATAAACCATCGAACATTCAATACCGTCAATTGTTGCTAACGTTTAATAAACCATCGAACATTTAATATCGTCAATTGTTGCTAACGTTTAATAAACCATCGAACATTTAATATCGTCAATTGTTGCTAACGTTTAATATATTATCGAACATTCAATACCGTCAATTGTTGCTAACGTTTAATAAACCATCGAACATTTAATATCGTCAATTGTTGCCAACGTTTAATAAATTATCGAACATGCAATACCGTCAATTGTTGCTAACGTTTAATAAATCATCGAACATTCAATACCGTCAATTGTTGCTAACGTTTAATAAATTATCGAACATTTAATATCGTCAAGTGTTGCTAACGTTTAACAAATTATCGAACATTTTATACCATCTGCTTATCACGTTTAATAACGTCGAGTTATTGCAATTTAAGTATCGAGCCGTAGTCTCGCAATACTTGCCGCTTAGAGGCAATTACGTAGCATTTCTTTTATCGGTATGGTATAAAACAGGTGTTGCGCTACGAACACATGTGTGCATTCCACTCGTTTTTTTTATCGAACACCACATTGACGTTTCTTATTTATACAGTGCCGGCTTTAACTAATTGTAACTTCACGGATAATTACCCTAGTGAATTATTTCGTACGGAGACCCCTATTTTATCGCGAAACACAGTGCGTGAATCACCCTGTCATTTCACCACCTTCCGATTTGAAGAGGTTTTGGAAGCTGGTTATTGCGCTGCCCTTCTGGTATGGTTTGAGACATCGTATTCAGCCCTATTCTGTATTCCGAGGACGGATCTCACTCCTGGAGGACCCGCCATCGACTTTACCTAGAGGTCGAACACCAACCACCCAATTTAAGTAAGAAACCTTTTTTATATTTTTAAGATTGTGATGTTAATTGGTCACCTTGGCCACCAGTATTGTTTAAGAACGTTCAGTTCAACCCTGGAAGACGATATCGCAACCATTTTGTACATCTTTTATGTAAATTAATATTAGTGTCTATTATTAACGTAACGTTTACACGCCATTCGAGCGTTCATATTTGAACCAGTAATTTAACGTAATATTTTAAGTTTAGTATTGCAACTAAAGTTCATAAATATTGATCGATCATATTGATTAATTTTCATTATCAATTGTATGAGTCACAGTTTTAGATGTTATCAAGTTGCACTTAAGTAGCTATTATTTTTGGTGGAGTGCTGTATTCAATACGCCCCCCTTTTACGTATGAACTTTCTGGATCATACTTTGCAAATTAACAGCTTGTATTTTTGTATGTGAAACCACACTGAAAGGTTCCGTCAACTGTACATATTTATTTTTATACGATACATGTAAATTTGATAGTATCTTGTGTAAATTTTGTCAACTCCCCCCTGATATTATTTTATTCATTACATTTTTGTTATTTCCCAACTTTGTGTTTTATTGTTATTGTGTTAATGTTTATTTAGCTATTTTCACCAACGGAAAGTTCGCCTCCTGTAAAGGTAAGGTCATTGAGCGAGGCTTTTCCGGAGTGAGAATTCGCCGTAAGATCATCAAGTTGTCGCGTACCAGCTTGGAAGGTGTGATAACCAGTCCCCTTCAAAAAGATTCATTTCTTCGTATGCGTGGCGCCCATTTAAACTCCCTCGTGTATATTAACCCCACCGATTTTGACTTAACTCCCCCCCTGTGTAAATTATTCCCACCGATTTTGACAATTTTTAGAATCGCGATCGAGGATTGCCCGGTCGTCGATAGGAAACACACGCTTTGCGACGTGCCGTCACACGACCCTTTTATTCCTTTCACCAACCCACCCCTTCGCGACTTTGAGCTAGTCAACCTTTTATTACCTGTTGGAAAGGTGTCGTGGATGCGAAACGTGTTGTAACAGTTTATTTAGGTTTTTTATTATGAATACTATTTAATAATATTAGCTATAAAAAATAATTGCCTCGCTAGCAATTTCCAAGCTCAATATTAAAATTACTATAAAAATTCATTTATTTGCTTCAAACGTAGAACTGAGAATTTCATTAATCCATTTTCCATTAATTAATCCATTAATTCAGACCCCCCTCCGGAAAACTTGAAATATCTCAAAAACAATGCGAAGGAAAAAGTTTTCTGTCGTTTTTGAGTATAATGTTTCACTAAATACTATTTTTAAGGTATAATAAATAAGTAAAAACATTTAAAACAACAGCTTTGTTGGGATTCAGAATAAAACTGAACAACTCAAAATCCTTTTAATAAAAGTTCAATTTTTTTCACTAGCATGTGCGGGTAATTTATTTATAGCTTAGGTAAATCTGAAAATTGGCTCAAATGTCCCTAATGTTTACCATCGTATACAAATTTAATTTTACCACTTTTATGATCTTAATATTATAACTGTTATAATAAGGTGGGTACATTGCATTGTTAAGAAATATTCCGTTTCATTGATGGTTTAAAATTTGAAAAATAAGCTTCGTTGTGATCAGGGACGTGCCTATGGGGGGCGATGAGGGGGGAGCTTCCCCCCCCCAATACTTTAGAAAGTTGGCAAAATCACCCAAAAGTTGGTGAAGTTGGCAAAAGCCGCTAAACCAAAACTAGGTTTGTAAAAATTTTATCAACTCCAAAAAATTTCAAGTAATAAAATAATATAATATGCCTATTTTCTCCAACTGTACAAAATAACGTGTGTAGTTATATTTTGTAACTAAACACGTTATTTTAGTTGCACAATCAGTATTAAATGATTGTAATGTTTTACCTTTTATCGATGACGTTAGACGTTTAGTTATCAGATACGTAGTAAGAATTTAATAAATTAATAACATAACAAGTTGGATAAAATTGACGTAACGGGCACGTTATATTTAACATTTTGGATACATAGTTGGACTGAATGTTACTAATTTTGAAATAATTAAATAATGCGTAAAAGTTTTGCTTTTGTTGAAACCAACATTCAGTGTAAAATGTAATAAAAAATTTTAATTTAAGTATTCATAATTATTTTATTTAGGGCCACGATTAAAAAGGACAAATATTTGTCCTAAAAGTTGTAAGATTCCTCAAAAATTGCTTTACTACGAGGGGTCGTTTTTATATTCCCGGACTAGGCATGAAAACAAAAGACTAGAGGAACAACAAAATTTTATTTTTCAATATAGTTCCCCTGCTTTTGAATACAGGTACCTATAACACCATTTCAATAACATCTTTAATTCAGTATAAAAATATTCATTTGGTTTTTCCGCAAAATGGCCCTCAACAGCTGCTATAAGTTCGTCATTGTCCCTAAATTTTGTCCCCCTTAGTGTTTTTTTGAGATTCGGGAACAAAAAATAGTCACCGGGTGCTAGATGTGGACTATAAAGGCGTATGTTCAATTTCTTCGAAGCCACAATCTGCTACAGCAGCTTTTGAAAATCTGGACTTGTGCACTGGTGCATTGTCGCGGAGCAACAAGACACCTTGCGTCAGTTTTCCGCGTCTCTTCACTTTTCACTCTTCAAGCTGCTAATTGTCGCTTCTTTAGTCTTGCATCCTCCAGTACCAAACACTTGGTTTTTTCAACAACATCTGAAGTAATCACGTCAACAGGGCGCCCTGGACGGGGATCATCATTCAGTGATTCTCGACCATGTTTAAACAATTTTGACCACTCGCAAATAGCTGACTTAGAAGGGCAATCATTCCCGTATACAGCCAACATTTCTTCAAGAATAATTTTTGGAGGTTTTCCTTGTTTTGTAAGGAATTTTATAACAGCCCGGTATTCGATTTTATTCATTTCGATACATATACAACGCGCGACGACACAAACTGACAGATAATAAAATTAATAATAATGCAATTGTTTTGTAAATTGCCACAGAGGTTACCAAGGCATATGTGATTAAAAAACAGCATAATGAAAAATTGCATCAAAATTCAAAACAGCCCAGTCCGGGAATACAAAGACGACCCCTCGTAAAACACGGTTTTGCGGGTTGCGTTATGTAACCAGCCCCAGCCAAATAAAATTTTCCTATTGACTACTGTAAAGAGAATGGTTAATAGAGTCTATAGAAAAATTATTTTGGGTGAACCCTTGAGAAATAACCCTTATTTCGAATAATTAAAAATCCGGGTGAATACGCCACGCCCCCCATGCAACTTCACAAAAATTGGGGTAATTTCCGGACTTTTTGGGTATGTTTTGGTCCGAATGTGACTCTGACGCCGTTGCAGACGGTTAAAATTATCGAAGAATCGATAAAATCCGAAAAAAGTGCGAAAATCGGCAACATTCATACCAGGGGATACAAGTCACATAACAGCCGGCGCGGCCGCGGCTACTGGCTTTGCCGTGCCCGGTCGGAATGAGTGAAAATCAAAATGTATCACCCGTTATTTGTGTGGGATTCGATACAGACGGTTGGGTCGTTTTAAAAACCGCCCTTTGGGCGGTCTTTTTAAACACTACCACTTGGGCTAAACATACTTGAGGAATATTAATTCACCCCAACCGGGATCAATTAAATAGGGATCATATAAAACCGGGATATAGCTTTTAAAAGTATACTTTTACTTATCACCCCCAAAATATGAAATAAAACAAAAAATAAAGGGTAAACAATAACCTTTAATAGATGTTACGCTTAGTTGTGGTGTCGTCAATCTGACAGAGCGAAAATTTCTAAGTGTTAGGGTATATCTTTTTGCACGGACTGAGAACAGAATGGGGAGATTCCACAAATCGTCCCTCATGCGCGTCACTGAATGTGTAAAATTTGCTAAGTTCAAATTCGATTTATTCAAAAGTTTGACCCGCTTTCACCCTAAATATTTTTACAGTTTACTATATAAACCTTATACTATCCAATAGTCAATAGGAAATTTTGATTTGAGTGGGGCTGGTTATATAACCCTAGCCGCGAAGTTGATTTTACTGACAACATTCATTTAGAGAGAGTCATCAATTTGTGGTCCGAATTAAAGAACAGAAGAATCCGTCTAAATGAATGACATGTACTAATATTGTAAATAAAATTATATTTTTATTATTTATAAAATGATCTACTTTTTATGTCCCAATTTATACCCAATTACTTACAAAAAGTTGGCAATTTTTAATTAATTCAGTTGGCAAATTGAGGATTGCTCCCCCCTGAAAAAAGTTGGTTGAGCACGTCCCTGGTTGTGATCTGTCTTTATAAGTCTTCCACAAGAAAATTATGATGAACACAGTTTACAGAATAGTTAGTATTATAGAAAAAACCGTTTATTTTAATACAATTTACCTAAAAGTTTTGGACAAAAACCTTAGGTATAACGACAGAATATAATAAATGCGGCATTTGAAATCTTGAGAATTTTAGTTTGTTTTTCAGAAATGCCTGAAGGAAATTTGGGCCAATTTTCAAATTTACAAATTTTTTTCTGTATCAATATCTGCAAGTTTTGGGCGGAAGACTTAACAAGACAACAATCAATGAAGCTGGTGTTGGAAGTTTTAATATGTTTAGCAATGCTTTTAGGAACATTTGAACCAATTTTTAGACTTACAATATTTTTTCTGAGTTTTAGAGAAATTTCATCTCAAATGCTTGGACTATTACAATACTACAGCACTTTTCAGAATTATTTTATCTGCAATGGTTTAAAAGTAATTAATTTTAGTCAAGTTAAGAAATCCAAAATCTCACTTGAACTGGATTGCCTAAAATTAGCACAAGGAATTTTTCATGGGTCTTTTTTGAGGTGAAGTACAATCAATTTCGAGCACCGATACACTGAACGAATTGAGCTGGTACTATAAAATTCCGATGAAAATTCTAATTAAAAAATTTTAAGGAAATATGAACAGCTAGAAATTTTCCAAAAAAAACAAAAATGGTGCATAACTAGATAACAATAAGACACGATAACCCAGATCTTTTTGTCCAGCCTAGTACCTATATGTAATTTAAAAACTCGACTCGCGATTTGCTGAATCTGTACTTGTCCATAAAATAAAAATTAATTATTTTAGATACCATAAAAGTAAAAAACAAAAAGAGTTACGATCGCAAATAAACGAACAACCTCAAAAAGCTAACAAAAAACAAGACAAATTGTACGAAAATGTTCCTAAAGTGTCTAAAAAACAGTTGGAGGAATTGTTAACCGAAATGCAACTTATGTGCGGTTGTTGTCATCGTAATGTCGACACACCACAAGAATTAGGGTCCGTAATTGTGCAATTTACTAAATCAATTGCACAGGCACCTTTCAAGTAGGTTTTTTGTTTCACATTTTGAGTTAATTTTCTAATGGGATTTTTTTTAGACAAGAACAGCAACAAAAACAGCAGCAAGCGGAGTGGTATACATAGCAGGTGACAATAAAGATTGCGTTCATGTGGACAAAAATGGTAACGGTTTGAAACGCTTATGACAACAACAGTTTACATCATTTCCTTTGGCCCGTTTAGAATATGCGGAAGCTATTACTCAAGTATATAGTTCGGGGACGTAGGTCAGCTCGGCAAATGGTCAGATATTTAATCCGGGTCCAAATTTTCTACCTGAAATACATAGCCCAACTCGGCAAAGTACCTTTAGATTACCTGCTGCATATTATGCTAATTTTAAAATCAGTTGAAGAACTTGAAGGCTATGGAAGTTATTCAAAGTCAACGTGGCCGTGATTTGGTAGTAGTAAACAAACTAATAAATTTTGGCTTGGCCAGAACTGTGAGCATCAAAAAACCTACCCTCCGATGCTCCGCATCTCCGGGCGGTTTTTCGTGCTCCGAGCCGCTACGCGGCGGGCGCTAAACATACGAGAGGCGCGACAGATCAAGGAAACCGGGATAAATGCAACCGGGATGTGAGAGACCCTCGAAATAGCATTATTCAGCGCGTTTGCCGAGCTGACCCATAATTAAAACGGCCTCTGGTTTTCATTTGCCCAGTTGACCGGTAGGATTAACCTATCCCTTGTACCTTTTGCCGAGTTGACCTACTCCGTAGTTCGGCACTTATAAAGGTTTTAGTTTTATTTGTTTAAAAATATGTAACCACATTAATGGTTTTTAGGAATACGAAATCTGTACCAGAGATGTAGGGGAAAATTTAATAGAAGATATTCCAGTACGTAGAGCGGCAGGTTCCTTTTACAACTGTTAGAAATATAGGACATGAATTGAGCAGAAAAATTTATATGTATTTCAGTACAACAGAGATGGGGAAGTTGTAATAAAATAATAATTTGATTTTTATCGTCTGTTGAAAAACATTCAGTTCAGAAGTGAAGGCCGTGTGATACTTGTGTAAATTTGCGTGTAGATTTGCGTGTAGATTTACGTGTAGATTTCTACACCGTGTAAAACACGTACATTTGCGTGTAGATTTACGTGTAAATATTTTATAGAAATATCTATCTATCTATCTTCTATCTTCTATATATATAAAAGAGCTTGTCTGTTTGTTTGTTTGTTTGTTTGTTCGCTATACGTTCCTACACCCTTTGACCGATCTTAACCAAATTTTGCACAGTTATTCTGTAGGTTCAGGCGCAACTATTCGTGCATAAATGGAGAAGAAATTCCCGCGGGGAGCAAAGTTATTCGCGTTTTTCGATTTTTTATTGTTACACTCTGTATACTTTACCCTTAGGTTAAGTACCCAGTTACCTGGGTACTTAACCCAGTTAACAAACCCTTACTTACTTACAGGGCCGGGCTGGCCTGAACGTTCCTACACCCTTGGACCGATCTCAACCAAATTTTGCACAGTTATTCTGTAGGTCCAGGCGCAACTATTCGTACATAAATGGAAAAAAAATTTGCGCGGGGAAAAAAGTTATTCGCGTTTTTCGATTTTTTATTGATTCACCCTATACTACGGTGAATCACCCTATACTACGCTTTCGCTAGATGGCGAACAAAACACGTGTTTGTCAATATTATCGTTTAGTATAGGGTATACCCTTGGACCGATCTCAACCAAATTTTGTACAGTTATTTTGTAGGTCCAGGCGCAACTATTTGTGCATAAATGGAGAAAAAAATCGAGCGGGAAAAATGTTATTCGCTTTTTTCGTTAAATCAAATCACAAGTCTTGCAAACAAAAAATTTAATTTGTCAAAAATCTAAATATTCTGACATACTGTCAGTGATTCAAAACACTGTCAACAGATGGCAAGATGGCGGCTTTAATTCGAAAAATTAAAAACCACTAACAAATTAATATATTAGAATTTAGTAATTTCAACGCTCAAAATAATACAAATAATTACTAAATCCGTTGACGGCGAAATATTTGAGATGGGGGTTCGGGGGCGACGGAGAGAGAACAAAAACCATCTCTTCCGACTTTCCAAAAACGAAGAATATTAAAATTGCGTTTTTTTGAAAATCTGCAGCAGTCTTTCGAAACTTGAAAATAATAGTGAAGAACTATGGCCTTCACGGATCTATTATGGTCCGCCCTGTGAGGCCGATGGCCGAACAACTATGACCTTCACGGATCTATTATGGTCCGCCCTGTGAGGCCGAAGGCCGAACAACTATGGCCTTCGCGGATCTATTATGGTCCGCCCTGTGAGGCCGAAGGCCGAACAACTATGGCCTTCACGGATCTATTATGGTCCGCCCTGTGAGGCCCACGGCCGAACAACTATGGCCTTCACGGATCTATTATGGTCCGCCCTGTGAGGCCGAATGCCGAACAACTATGGCCTTCACGGATCTATTATGGTCTGCCCTGTGAGGCCGAAGGCCGAACAACTATGGCCTTCGCGGATCTATTATGGTCCGCCCTGTGAGGCCGAAGGCCGAACAACTATGGCCTTAATTGATCTATTATGGTCCGCCCTGTGAGGCCGAAGGCCGAACAACTATGGCTTTCACGGATCTATTATGGTCCGCCCTGTGAGTCCCACGGCCGAACAACTATGGCCTTCACGGATCTATTATGGTCCGCCCTGTGAGGCCGAATGCCGAACAACTATGGCCTTCACGGATCTATTATGGTCCGCCCTGTGAGGCCCACGGCCGAACAACTATGGCCTTCACGGATCTATTATGGTCCGCCCTGTGAGGCCGAAGGCTGAACAACTATGGCCTTCACTGATTTATTATTGTCCTCCCCCTGTGAGGCCGAAGGCCGAACAACCATGGCCTTCACGGATCTATTATGGTCTGCCCTGTGAGGCCGAAAGCCGAACAACTATGGCCTTCACGGATCTATTATGGTCCGCCCTGTGAGGCCGAAGGCCGTACAACTATGGCCTTCACGGATCTTTTATGGTTCGCTCTGTGAGGCCGAAGGCCGAACAACTATGGCCTTCACGGATCTATAATGGTGCGCCCTGTGAGGCCGAAGGCCGAACAATTATGGCCTTCACGGATCTATTATGGTCCGCCCTGTGAGGCCGAAGGCCGAACAACCATTGCCTTCACGGATTTATTATGGTCTGCCCTGTGAGGCCGAAAGCCGAACAACTGTGGTCTTCACGGATCTATTATGGTCCGCCCTGTGAGGCCCATGGCCGAACAACTATGGCCTTAACGGATCTATTATGGTTCGCCCTGTGAGGCCGACGGCCGAACAACTATGTCCTTCGCGGATTTATTATGGTCCTCCCCCTGTGAGGCCGAAGGCCGAACAACTATGGCCTACTCGGATCTATTCTGGGTCTAGATGGCTAAGGGCGGCGAATGCCGCCCGTGCCAGCTAGTTTCTATATATTTTTCGCAAGTTGTGCGTGTAAAATTGCGCAGAAGAATATTCGAAGGTGTGGTCTATTTTTTCTTGTGTTGTGCATTTGTCAGTTGGTAAAAGTTTGAATTGGCAAAACCTTCCGAATTTACGGCAAATTTTTTTTTATTATATTATACAAACCGTCAGCTTTCAGAATCTCTAGGTAATTTTGAAATTCGGGTTGACAAATCCGTGCTTTACCAATAATAAATATTTTTATGCAACATTATTTTGTAAATATACTACAAATGTATAATTTTTTTAACTTTATAAATTTCTTATTGAGTACATGATAAGTAATAACAGTAAAAACATAAAATTAGTTTTATTTTCGATCCTTGGGTATTAATGGGTTAATTTCCAATTTGCATCCATTATCACGTTTCTTTTAGTATTAAACGTGGTATTAAACAACACAAGGCGACCAGACATACAAACTTCTTATAGCAACTTACCGTTCGAATTTTCAATTGACCAGAATGCGCATGTGCAAAATGTAAATTTACGTGTAAATTTTTACACAAGTGGCAAACACACTATTTGCTAGCAGATTTGCAACAAAATCTACACGCAAATTTACGTGTTTTACACGGTGTAGAAATCTACACGTAAATCTACACGTAAATCTACACGCAAATTTACACAAGTGTCACACGGCCTTAAGATAATGTGTTCATATATATTATTGAATTTTTGTATTGTGTTGCAAATTTGATTTAATTTTGGAATATAAGAATTATAAGAATAAGAATAACGAAAAATATTTTTATCTATACATGGTGTTGCATTAGAGCTTGTTTCAGAATAAAGCAGCAAACTTATAACGCCATTATTTTTGTAATAAATTTTATATATTATTTTTATATCGAATTTTTTTAGTGCCTAGAACCAACAGTGCCTTGAATAAGAGGCACTATAGTTGGGAAGTACAGGACGTAGTCCTAGATTAAGAAGAAGAAGAAGAATTTTTTTAGGCGCAGGTAGCGTAGACATCTCAAAATTTAATATTATTTCTGTACCTTTAATTTATTGATGCAAAATCACTATCAAGATTATTTTAATGCAGAAAAGCATCAAGTCTTTAATATTTTTCCAAGTTGAAACCATCAATAAAACCGAATTATTTTCAAGGATGCAATACCTTAAGGTAAAATGATTTAAAAAGAAGGATTACCAGATAAACTACTTAGCTCTTAAGCAGGTGTAATGGTAAAATTTAAATTTGTATTCTATGTAAGTGGAGTGTGCTACCTGAATTCTGAAAGGAATAAAAATTGGGTTTTCCAAATTATCTTCCAAGAAGGGCGACGTAATCTTGAAAGCATTTAGTTTTAAAATTTTATGAGAATGAAAAATTTGCAAATTTGAGATTTCAGTTAGAAAAATTATTATCTACTTGAGATTATATATTTATATTATGTGTATAGATATTTTTTATGTATTTATTTATTACAAAAAGTACCGCCGATAAAATGTAATTATTATTACAAATGTAATAAATTAATACTATTGGGAATAAATTTTTGTTAATAAACATACAGAAATTAATGTTTAAGAAAAACTTCTCCGAATCGTTAAGAACCATAAAGTTAGGTTTACACCAGGATGGTTTTTACCTAAAATTTTAATGATCCGAAAAGTAACATTTTGAGTTAGTAAACAGAGGTGTAAGTATGTTTTGATATTTTTAGGTTTTCATTGTATATTATAATAAATTATTCAAGAGATATTCAAAATTTTATTTTGATAATCCTTGGTAAGGTATTTATGCATCCCTCTTTGTATTCAAATAGATCATAATTCTTTTCCCCCTATTTCAGATCCAGTGTGTTTTCCATTTGAAAAGTTGCAAAATTGCACGTGTGATCGAACAACCGGTAAGTTTTGGTTTTCTTTTAGTTTTTCAAACTTTCCGATGATAATTTTCGCGTTTTTATTTAATTTATTCTATTTAATAATTTTCCTTCAGTTTTTTACTCTTTATGGCACGGTGCATCATCAACCGGAAATGACTTGCTGAATTTCAGGCATTTCTATCTCATTAAGTTGGTATAAATTTCAATTTCTTTTGTAATTTTTATGCTGAAATTTTTTGCATCAAAAGGAATACGTAAATTTATATAATCCATAATTTTAAAACATGAAGTAACTTAGTTGAATTTATGTAATTTTACCGTCGATCAACATTATTGCACTCTATTGGAATGGTTTTATCCTTATGTATTTAAATTAGGCTTTATGTAAATTTTACGTCTTACGTTCATTGTGACCAAGCACTTATTTATTTTGAAAATGTTTAAATAAATGCCCGAAACGTTGGACAATCTAACAGTCCACTTTTGGACTGGCACTTTTTTCGCTTTGAAGCTCCGTCAACGCATTTGAAAGTTCGATTTGGGTTTTTTTTTCACGCTTTATCTATTCTCATTGCAAGTGCGGAACAGCTCCAAATCGAGTTATAATATGTTTATGGTGACCATATTATTTTTATGAAAAAAGAGTACATTTCGGCGAAACAAGGTAAATACCTAAAAAACTTAAAAAGAGGTCAATGGCGTACCATTTTTTTTTTAGGGGTCGCACTCAAGGAAACAGCCATGAATGCACGTCTGTTTCCCCCACAATGAAATCTGGCACCCCCCGGGCTTCATTGTGATTGCATTTTAAATTTAAATATTTCAAATGAAAAAAGAGTACATTTGTATGTACTTGGAGAAGTTTTAAAGTACATAGGACATCGTTCTAAAAAAGAGTACTGTCCTACTAAAAGGAGTACATATGGTCACCATAAATATGTTCGACGGAGCTACAAAGCGAAAAAGGCGCCAGCCGAACACGGCCTCTATGATGGTTGCAAGTCATTTTCCGAGATTTATGGCATATACACGGCGGTATTTCAAAACGATCATACGTTTTGCATAAAAACTTCAACGGACCACATAATGTCTAATTATCAAATATGTTGTTTTTCTCGAGTTGTAAAATCTTGTTTAAGGCCGCGCTGCAGAAAGTGGTGGGGGAACCTTTCTTCATAGTACAAATTTTTGCCATTTTTTAGTTACAGGAAAATACATTGGTGGCGCTGGCGGTACTATTCGTATTCAAAAATAATTTATTTATCACGTGATAAACTGTAAGTTTTCGATTACCGACAATTTGTTCTGTTCGTTTTTCGCATACTATCTCTCTTGTTTGAGTGAAGGGTATTAAAATACCTGATAATATTTACCTGATAATAATATGAAATGCATGGTTCCTTTTCTAAGCTAGGTAGGTACCTATGCAAGAAGCACTAAACAAGGTTTTCCTTTTTGCATAATACCTTTTTGCAGTTACCGTTTCGCAAATCAATAAAATACATACAAAAACAATAATTATTTGAATTTTGCTATTTATTATTATAATTTATAACTTATAAGATATTTTTAATTGGGTATAGGTAGGTCTTAGAATGTTTTAAATATCAACCAACGTTTCGGGCCGTTTACATGTGATCCATTTTCAAGGCTAAAAATAAATTAAATTATTATAATATAAATGGTAGCGCTTTTTTTTACAATTTATATTATAATTTAATTCATTTTTAGCCTTGAAAATGAACCACATGTAAACGGCCCGAAACGTTGGTTAATATTTACAGCATTAAAAGACCTACATATATACCCAATTAAAAATATCTTATAATTGAACAAGATAAGATCAACTCTAATACAAAAATTTAATATAATTTATAACACTTATCTATAAATTACAGTATATAATATACAGATTTGTCTAATTTTTTATGGCATTTAAAATGTATGGAGGATCTACACAACGTTTTCCTTTACTGATGTTGTCTCTTACTATTTCAGGTAACTTATTATCAGGTAAAAATAATAATATACCCTAGGTACTGCTTATTTTATCATTCTCTTTGCTAAGCATAATATTACTATAGTAGAGTCTAGAGTACAAACTTTGTTTAAAAATTTATATTTATAGCAAAACCGTATGGGGTCATCCATTAATTATTACGTAAGGGTTTTGGGGGGGGGGTATTGGATAACTTACGGACCCTTACGTAGGGGGGGAGGGGTCCGACGTATTCCTTACGTAAGTTTCTTAAAATATTTTGCGTCAAAAAATGCAGCCGCAGCACACATGAAAGCTTTGCAACACTCTCCGAAATACGCTAAAGCAAGGGCTAGACTTGACTTGACGCATGACGAAAAAACGGGAGCAGAAGACGTTATATCAGAAGTGCCTGATATAAGGAAAATCTTGTCACTGACGCTGGTGATGTTGTCTGCTTTATTGCGCATATACAATCTATATCAGAATGGCTAGCTCCTACAGGGACTGACCTTTAATTTAATTTCAAATTTTTTGTATTAATTTTTTTATGTAATTAATTATCTAGGTATATTAACTTATATCTATGTAAATGAAAATTTAATTTAAAGTTTTGTATAATTATCTATATAATATATTATTATTCATATTTTATAAATATAAGGGGCGGAGAGGGGGGGGGTTAAAATTAATTTTCTTTTAAATAATCCTTACGTAAGATGTGGGGGGTGCCACAATCTTACGCACCCTTACGTGGGGGAGGGAGGGGATCCAAAATTACAAAAATCATCCTTACGTAATTAATGGACGGCCTCTTTGTGGTAAAGCAATAGTTACAAAATATAACTAAACACGTTATTTTGTACAGTTGGAAAAATAGGCATATAATTTTTTTATTACTTAAAATTTTTTTGAGTTGATAATCCCTTTCAAAATTTGTATGCAAGAAATTATGTACTTCGTGGCTAAACCGTTTCGACACCGCAAAAATATAAAATGTTATTTTTTAATACAAATGAGCACAATTACATACAAAAAAATTCAATATAAAGTTTTCAATTTATTTTGACGTCTTTAATAAACGGAAGCGAAAGAAATTTACATTTTCGAAAATTCTTTGCACAAAATTCAATATATAAAAAGTTATTCGCCTGGCACCGATTTTTCTACATTGCGTTTTTCATTTCTCCAAATTTAAAAAGAGCATCAAGGATAAACATTTTTCTATTTTAAAAAATTTTAGTAATTATTCAAAATCAAATCCATAAAAAAATTTTCAGTTGCCATGTCTGAGGTTTCGACAGCAAACATCTGGTGGTGGTAATTTGGTTCTTAGTGTCGTGCTCAACACTCTTCTGGTATGACGACCAATGTCTCCACACATAGAATCGAATTTACCATAAGTATTTGGCCACCTCTAAATTTAATTTTTTTTAAATTTACTGACATTTGTTTTTAAAAATGTACAGTTATTAAAATTGTGGCCACCTTATTACGTCATAATTCCAAAGAAATTTAATTATTTATCCCAGAAATAAGCCGAGAGGGATTTATTTATGAATACCTGAGGTAATTCAAGAACAATGCCGCTACTACATTGGGGTTTCTGGGAAATTATTTTAAAATTACCCATCTATTAAATAGTTACATATTTATTTACCCAATAAACGAATAAGACAAATCTGTATATACTGTAATTTATAGACCAGTGTTATAAATTAATAATAAATAGCACAATTCAAATAATTATTGGTTTTTAATGTATTTTATTGATATGCGAAACGCTAGTGGACATTTGGACATTTCATATTTTATATAATACTTATTTACACTTCTTTTATTTATTACTTCTTAACAATAAAGAGAGATTATCATTGGGTTAACCTAGCTTGTTTAAAAAGGAACCATGCATTTCATATTATTATCAGGTAAAAATATCCTATCTAGGTACTGCAGTTTTGTCATTAGGAAAATACATTCTGAAATATTTCAAATACAAGAATCTAAACGAAACTTAGCGAGCTAACACGGTTTAAAATAATTTATTTGCGCCATCTGTAAGGGAACCCTTGAACCCTTTGTGCATTAAGTTGATTTTATATAGTTTAAAACTCCACTAAGGGCACTTTTTGATTTACATGTTTTGTATAAGTTTTCTATAATTGATGATGAAATCGCTTCAAAATCAGGTTTTGTCCTTATAATGATGTGCAGAAGGCAATAAGGAAATTTCATTAAGATCGGTTGTCATAAAAATTTAAAATTGTCCGTTTTCATAAATTAAATTAACCTATTTACTTTTAATTTAAAGCGCTCAAAATTGGTTATTGCCTTCAATAGTCTTTTCTTATTAATATAAAAAAAGAATTACATTGATACGACGTTTAGTTTTTTAAATTTGTACAAAAGATTAGAGGCTTATTTCAACATCAATCTACTCTCCTCTCTGCAGCGCGCTCTTAATTATTTTGGTAAATTTAAAATATATATATGCGCGCGAAATCATCGTTTTGTTGAAGAGGGGAGGAGCATGAAGTTTTGTTGTAATAATGTGGTGGGGCTCCCCACTCTTGTAACCCGCTACACATCGGACAACCCACGACAACTGCAGTCAACAGTTTGTAACGAACATCGAGTAGTTCCGCACGCTTTACACGTGGTAAGTTGTTTTGTTGTGATTTCTACCCACCTTGTGGTGGGGAAACTACCTACATAAAATTTTGTTTATTTAGATTATTGGGCCGGTCCCGACGGTACTGCAATGCCAGGTCAACCCGTGATAGAGGTGGAGCAAGCCCCTAACCCCTATCCATTTCCAAAAATAAGTTTAATATACTGGACCCGCATGCGGGTCGTATCAGATATTAAGCTGATAAGAACAGATACTACACTTTGATCTTAGCCATAGGCCGAGAAGCGATGCTAAATCAAACTACCGGTGGGGTTTATATTCACTATTCGCGAAAATTTCACTTGCCACATGCGTCGGGAGCTCGCTCTAGTGGTTCGAAAATGTTTGACGAGCAAATCGTTACGTGATGACGTCATATTCAAACTTTGTTCAAATAATATTTGAAGTCAGAAATGGTGTTTTTCTTTTTAAATTTCACCAAGAACATGTATTGTTTTTAGTTTAATTGAAAAAGAAAATGTTATAATGTTTTTTCGCTTCAGTAGCTACGCCATTATAATATTCGGAGTATTGTGTAAAAAATATCCCGATGTTTTGAAAACTAAAGTTGTTTTATGGTTATATTATGGAAATGTATTCGATTTAGTCGTTTCTTAGGGCCTTTATGAAATTTAAAAAACTATTAAATATACCAAAATTTCAATAATACATATATCCCCATATACTAATGTAAGTAATATATTCCAATAGAAATGGTATGGAAATTTTATAAAAACCATTACGTTAAAATTTTTATTTCTGACAGTGACATTATAAGCTTATATCGTCATAGTTACGATATCTATAATGAGGGTCATAACTCCCTTAGGATATTAAAGTTCAAAAACTCCCTCTTACCTTTTACAGGTGAAAATGATACAAGAAATGCTTATAAACGTTTATATGTAATGAAAACTAAGACATATTTTCCTTATTCACGTCATTACAAATAATAAATGTACAATTTTCAAATGTTCCCTGAAAATTACTTCCGCCGCTGGAAACAATTTCTTCTTTTTTATGGGTGGTGCTGTTGCTGTTCACTACAGTCGAGGTGCCTGCCTCTTCTGATGGCAAAGTAGACAGCATACGCGCCGTTTTATTTCTCAATTCAATACTGTCCTCCAGATACCCCTCTGCCACGGCCGTGGAACTTCTCCAACCTCCGTGTCTTTTTAAGTTTGTCATAGTTGCTCCTGCATTGGCTAGGGCAGTAGCAGAAGTGCGACGAAGGCAATGTCCCGTATAGGTTAGTGGGTTTGGCAATCCTAAATACATTGCGATTTTGCTGGGAATTTTGCCAAACATATTCTTTCCAATTGGCTGAGTTGTACATTTATTTTGTCGGAAGCTCAAAAAAAATCGTTTTGTACCTTCAGGACGCAAGGACATATAAAGTCTCAATAAAGGCAAAGCAGAGAACTCTTTTTCATCCACAACTGTAAATTTCTTCGATACACCAGTTTTACTTTCCGGTACGTTCACTACCATAACAGTATCCCGGTCCTCTATATCTGCTATACTCATATTTAGAAGTTCCTGAGTTCTGCATCCTCCAAAATAACCCATAATTAGAACAACCTATAACAAATAAAACGACATAAACAAACGAAAAAGAAAATTGAAAAAAAAATTACCTTATGCAATAAATGAATTTCATTAGGGGCGTCCTTTAGAAATTTGATGACATCTTTAGGAGATAAGACAGCAGACTTTTTCGGCTTATACCCCTTACTTTTCCGTTTCAAAAAAGCCTCTAGTTCGTTGAACTTGGTGGTATCTCTTTTCTCATATATGGTCACCATCGATTTGAGCATTGACCATTTAGTCCATAACGAATTTGGGCTAAACGTTTCTGACTGCAACGAATAAATACAATTATTACCAAATCTACCAGAAAATACTGAAAATACTTTACCAGTTCTTGAAAATATGCCAGAAAGACAGTTTCGTTGGCATCTTTTGACATAACATTTCTCTGTGTCAGCCACTTCAGATATAAGTTGTATTCTTTTTGATATAGGGCTTCACTTTTCGATGGAAGTAATGATTGTCTTGCTTTTTCCGCTTTTTTTATAATATCCTCCATTATATCAGAAAAAGATCGTCGATTTGTGGTAAAAAATAAACACGTTTTTAACGGAAAAACATTGATTGATAAATAAAGTTTGCTTATAAACATGTAACATAGCGACAACCTAGCAACAACCAACAATGCTACAATCAACGCTACCTAATTCAAATATACCAGAAAAATTATGAATTTAAACATTTATTGCGTTCTAAATATGGACATATTGTTATGAAAATCGGTCAAAAATAAAATTATCTATGTACCACGGGAATTATAGAGCCTTAATAACCTCTGGCAATTGCTGTCCCTCGGGCCAGAGGCCCTCGGGACGCAAACTTTGCCATCGGTAATTAAGGCCCTCATAATTCCCTTAATACATAAATAACTATTATTTCTGACAGTGACATTATAAGCTTATATCGTCATAGTTACGATATCTATAATGAGGGTCATAACTCCCTTGGGATATTAAAGTTCAAAAACTCCCTCTTACCTTTTACAGGTGAAAATGATACAAGAAATGCTTATAAACGTTTATATGTAATGAAAACTAAGACATATTTTCCTTATTCACGTCATTACAAATAATAAATGTACAATTTTCAAATGTTCCCTGAAAATTACTTCCGCCGCTGGAAACAATTTCTTCTTTTTTATGGGTGGTGCTGTTGCTGTTCACTACAGTCGAGGTGCCTGCCTCTTCTGATGGCAAAGTAGACAGCATACGCGCCGTTTTATTTCTCAATTCAATACTGTCCTCCAGATACCCCTCTGCCACCGTGGAACTTCTCCAACCTCCGTGTCTTTTTAAGTTTGTCATAGTTGCTCCTGCATTGGCTAGGGCAGTAGCAGAAGTGCGACGAAGGCAATGTCCCGTATAGGTTAGTGGGTTTGGCAATCCTAAATACATTGCGATTTTGCTGGGAATTTTGCCAAACATATTCTTTCCAATTGGCTGAGTTGTACATTTATTTTGTCGGAAGCTCAAAAAAAATCGTTTTGTACCTTCAGGACGCAAGGACATATAAAGTCTCAATAAAGGCAAAGCAGAGAACTCTTTTTCATCCACAACTGTAAATTTCTTCGATACACCAGTTTTACTTTCCGGTACGTTCACTACCATAACAGTATCCCGGTCCTCTATATCTGCTATACTCATATTTAGATGTTCCTGAGTTCTGCATCCTCCAAAATAACCCATAATTAGAACAACCTATAACAAATAAAACGACATAAACAAACGAAAAAGAAAATTGAGAAAAAAATTACCTTATGCAATAAATGAATTTCATTAGGGGCGTCCTTTAGAAATTTGATGACATCTTTAGGAGATAAGACACAAGGGCGCCCGCAGGGAGGGGCCAGGGGGGGCCATTGCCCCCCCTGAGAATCAGGATAGTGCGCATAAATTTTTGTCAGGTTTTAGTGTTTTGAAAAATTTAGAATGTCCAAAATGAATAAATATCGGCAATTCCGCATAAACGCCGGGATAAGGTTACGTTAACGAAAAACATGACTACATAAATAACTAAACCCTAGTATTCATGCATGCTAGTATTATTATAGCGAAAGAAACAACGTAATTGACAACAATAAGCAAGACACTGAAGAGCAAGTGATACTTAGTCTATGGTAATGGTAGGCAGCAAGGCAGGGGTTGCTGCGTTGACTGACTGTACATTCTGTTGACTGACTGTACCCTCTTAAACTGTCACGTACACACGTCGGCGTCAGTCAGTGTCTAGCTGTTGTTGTGTTAAGTCGTATATTCAGTGTAGAAGTGAAATTAATTTTCATTTGGCGATATTGTGTTCAGTGTGATTTTGTTAGCTACAGGAGAGTTTAAAATGGACATAAGAAAGTTTTTTAATAAACGTTTAAAAACCGATCACGTCATACATGCTGTTGACAACGATAATCAGTGTAAAGATCTAACAGAAGACAATGTTTGTATCAACTTTGCATCCAGCAGTAATGCAGAACATTCAGTAAACACTAGTAACATTAACGTTGCTGATGTAGGCCTACAAGCAGATTATTGTTCTCAACCATCGACTTCTGCACATACCACCTCATCAACACCTAATATAAAAGGTAATACTAACGACTCGTTTGATATCGGTAACTGCCTTGATAATATCCCGACAAATAATTATGTAATTTACTCAATGTTAACAAACCCATGGAAGCCTGATTCAAGCTACAATTTTAAAGATGATGTAATAGCAGGAAAGCGCCCATTTCTTAGAGAATGGTATAATACATACCCTTGGTTAGCTTACTCCCGAAGTGGAAAAGGTGCTCTTTGCAAGTCATGTGTTTTATTTAAGCCCCGTGTTAGCCATGGAAGCTATCAAAGTGGATTCATCACACGCCCATTCAATAATTATAAAAAGTTTCATGAATATGCTAAATGTCACGCTCTTTCGCAATGGCACCGCGAGGCTGTGGAAAAGTCTAGTAATTTCTTGTCAGTTATGGACGGTGAAAAGCAAAGTGTCGATGTTCTTGTCAATGAAGGGTTAGCTCACCAGATTGAATCAAACAGAAATAAACTGAAACCTATTGTTTCGTCTATAATGTTTTGTGCTACACACGATCTACCATTAAGAGGAAAACAAGATACGCATGCTGTTTTTAACGACCTTTTGCGTTTCAGAGAAGAGTCTGGAGATGTTACTTTAGCAGACCATCTGAAACATGGGCCCAAAAATGCCAGCTACATATCCCATCGAGTTCAAAATGAGTTGATTGAAACTAGCGCAAATGTTTTAAGAAATGAACTGATTGGTAAAATAAATTCAAATGAAATATTTTCCATATTGGCTGACGAGACAATGGATATTTCAGGGGTGGAACAATTGTCCCTTGGTGTTAGATATTTTGACACCTCCGACAAATGTATCAAGGAGGATTTCCTAGGTTTTACACCTTTACAGGATGGTTTGGGTGCTGAAAATGTAGCAAGTGCAATCATCTCTACATTAACATCATGGGGTTTAAACTTAAATAACGTTGTAGGACAGGGCTATGATGGATGTAGTACAATGGCTGGTCATATTACTGGTGTACATAAAAGAATCAATGAAAAATTTCCTATGGCTCTGTATTTCCATTGCTCTAGCCATAAGCTCAATTTAGTCGTCAATGATTTGAATAGGCTACCACAAGTTAGAAATACTGTTGGAACAGTAAAAGAGGTTATTAAGTTTTTTCGTGAAAATGGACAGAGGAGAGCGGTTATTGGGACACTGCAGAAACTGTGTGAAACCAGATGGACTGAAAAGTATAAAGCAATAAGAAAGTTCAATGAACAGTTTGTTGATATAGCTCAAGCTCTAGAAAACTTATCTATGGAAGGAAATAAGGACACGAGGCAGAAAGCATTTCAACTCCACTGTGCTGTAACAACAACATCATTCTTAATATGTATGCAAGTAATAGCTGTGTACTCCAGTAAACTTGAAATCGTAACTCAAATGCTGCAAAGTCCAAGTGTTGACTTATTAAAAGTTTCAACACACATACAAAGGTTAGCTGAAATTTTTAAAAGCGACAGAACAAATAGTGTAGAAGAGTTCGCCAAAATAATGTTGACCGTCGAACAAAATGCTGCAGCTCTGTGTGTTACTCTCACAAAGCCACGAGTCATTGGTGGAACACAAATACATCGATCAAACCAACCATCTGAGACCTTAAATGATTATTTTAGAGTGTCGGTGTTTCTTCCATATTTAGACTCTTTGGTGCAATCCTTGAGTGACAGGTTTTCAGAAAAAAACCAACCTGCTTTTGAAATATTTAACATGCATCCAAAAGTCATGAAAGCCCTTCCCAAAGAAAAATACGAAAGTTCTGTGGTAAAAATTGCTGAAATGTATGGAAAGTTGTTAGACAACTTTAAGGACGAATCAGTCCTATGGTATGACCTGTGGGCAAACACACCAGCTGATTATAAGGACTTGGAGAAAATGCACCTTATAGATGTTCTGCAACACGAACATGTTTTCTTTTTACCGTCAGTTGCTAAGGCACTCAAGATTGCACTGTGTTTACCACCAACAACTTGTACTATTGAGAGGTCATTCAGGTGAGAATAATAGTTAAATTTTTTTTAAATTGCATGCAAATTTACTTAGATTTTATAGGTCTAACTTATTTATTTTTTATTCCATTTCTGCATAATAGTCTTTTAAAATATATACTAAGTCAAGTATACCAGTAGTTGGCAGAAATTTAGTTTACAATGGTTAATTTCGTTTATAGGAGTAAAAATGGTTTATATCTTTAAAATGTTTACTGTTATGTTTCTTTACAGTACTCTGAGACGAGTAAAAACTTGGATAAGGAGCACCATGTCAAACGATCGGCTTACCGGCCTCTGTCTACTGTCTGTTCATAGGAACACAGTAAAACAACAAAAAGATGAGCTAATAGAAAAGACCATCAATGTTTTTGGAATGGATAAGAGAAGAGTACAATTCTTGTTCACGTCATAATATTTTACATCCATTCAGATCATGTCACACCTAAGTTCATTTTGAAGCAAATACATATTACTTTAAAACATTTTTGACTTTTACTTTTTTACTGTAAAGTGTCATACCCCCCAGACCCCCCGGTGGCCTTGCCCCCCCTGGGAAAATATTCTGCGGGCGCCCTTGATAAGACAGCAGACTTTTTCGGCTTATACCCCTTACTTTTCCGTTTCAAAAAAGCCTCTAGTTCGTTGAACTTGGTGGTATCTCTTTTCTCATATATGGTCACCATCGATTTGAGCATTGACCATTTAGTCCATAACGAATTTGGGCTAAACGTTTCTGACTGCAACGAATAAATACAATTATTACCAAATCTACCAGAAAATACTGAAAATACTTTACCAGTTCTTGAAAATATGCCAGAAAGACAGTTTCGTTGGCATCTTTTGACATAACATTTCTCTGTGTCAGCCACTTCAGATATAAGTTGTATTCTTTTTGATATAGGGCTTCACTTTTCGATGGAAGTAATGATTGTCTTGCTTTTTCCGCTTTTTTTATAATATCCTCCATTATATCAGAAAAAGATCGTCGATTTGTGGTAAAAAATAAACACGTTTTTAACGGAAAAACATTGATTGATAAATAAAGTTTGCTTATAAACATGTAACATAGCGACAACCTAGCAACAACCAACAATGCTACAATCAACGCTACCTAATTCAAATATACCAGAAAAATTATGAATTTAAACATTTATTGCGTTCTAAATATGGACATATTGTTATGAAAATCGGTCAAAAATAAAATTATCTATGTACCACGGGAATTATAGAGCCTTAATAACCTCTGGCAATTGCTGTCCCTCGGGCCAGAGGCCCTCGGGACGCAAACTTTGCCATCGGTAATTAAGGCCCTCATAATTCCCTTAATACATAAATAACTATAATAGAACGTCAGTAAACAGCTGTTCCTGGATCATTATCTAAAACTCTCATTTTGGCGTTAAAAGTGTTGCCTATGCACAAAGAAGGAAATGTATTTAAATTATTATTTTTGACCAAATTAAAAATTCCCATAAGTAATATTGCTTTAGAAATTTAATGAGAATTAAGTCAAACGTATTAGTTACCTAAATTAAAAACCTAAAAAAATGATTACAAAATTCTTTAATGTAAATTAAACTGATTTCCTATTTCGAGTACTAACTGTGAGGTTCTGAAAAAAAATAGTCCAACTTCATTACTTATGATATTTAGTTATATATTTTATTATACTATGTCTTATTATACAGTGCATGATGTGTTAAATTGCGTACCAACGAATTCAGCTACCATTATTTTTCCTTGACTATCAAACTTGCGCTTGTGGCGTGCTGCCACCTACAAATTTTGTGGCTAAAATAGAAACCATTGATTTAAAAATAAAATTATTGTAATGCATCTTATCGAGGTTAACCCCTACAAATGTGGTCAACTTTGTCGGATTTTTAAAACCTTTGTTATATCATTTACACCTTTATTATTATAGTACCTTTACAAACCCTTTACCTACCTAACAAAACTTAGCTACCTGGTATACATTTTAAATTGCAAAAATTTAGAAACAATTTTTATTTTGTTATCCACTTACAGAAAAAATTATTTGATATAAAAAGAACCCTTAATTATTATTCCAACAAAAAATATTTAGGATATTCCAAGAAATAATATTATGTATGTAAGGTATATAAACAAATTTTTCATTTATTCAATTATACTGGGGGAGTTCCGTAGTAAGGTTTTTAGGGGGCAGGGGGGGGAGGTAATAAAATTCGTCATAAACTCGTGGGTTTCTTTAAGTAATGTCTATATTTATACAAAAGCAATAATTACTTCTTCTTAAGGTTAGGGTACATGAGAGCCCCCCTCGCATTTTTAAAAGTGATATTATTTCTTCTTTTAGTACCTTATCTGTTTTGTACATTGGCGACCCTTATTTCCAGCATTTTATTAACAAGTAGAAGATCATGGTTGTGCGGACTAAAAGCCGCACTGAAACTTTTTTAAGTAGATAACTAAAAAATAAACCAATGAAATATGCATTATGAATAGATATATTTCACAATCTGCAGCAATCCTAATTTTTTTAGTTAATCAGATAAGTGTTTAATTCTTCAAACCATTAAACAATTTGTTGTTGACCCATACTTCCTAATATTGGTAACTAAATAAAACTGAACCAATGAGAAATACAAACGAACCTTTCACACAAAAACACAGAATCTACTATATAATTATTGACAAATTATTATACTTGAATTTAATAATTTTTAAAATAGAAGGTGTTTCCAATACAACTTCAAAAATATTATGAGATCTTATAATATAGTTTCTGATATGACTGAAAAATAAAAACAGGAATTAGTAAAAACAGAAACACGAATATAAGAAAAATTTAAGATATAAAATAGAAGATTACATCCCCCCCCCCACACACACACACTGAATTGGGGACTATCTTTGATTACCATCTATAATCAAAGGTTATTTATAAATAATTCTCCACGCTACTTGCTCGGAGCGATATTTGTAAATAAATTAAAATTTTAAATTTTAAAAGTGCTCTAGCTTTCCAAAATCCCAAGTATTTGACAAATTTTCATGTTTTGAGGTTCCCTGAATCCATTTTGATAATTTTTAGAATGACGTGTGTATGTACGCCTGTGAACACAATAGCATCTAAGTATGTAAACGAAAAAATCAAAAACATTCCAAAATTTGAATATAATAAGTCTTTGTTTACCGTAGTAGAAAGCCAGATGAGAATAAATAAATTCGCCTGAAGGGAAGGCGAGGTTTTTATTATTAAAGATATTATGGCATAATGCATCATAACTTCGAAACGAAATTAAATATGTAAGAAAATTAAGGACTAAAAATTATCGCTATAAAATTTCCCACTTTGTTTGTTCTATGTATGAGTTTTTCTCTCAAATATACGGTTGAAATGGACCTGCAATAAAAATATACAAGGTGTTTCTAAATTTTTCTGTCTTATTCTATTGAAGAAAAGTTGCTGCAAACATCTGTCCGGAAATGCTTCGTTAGTAAAATATGGGCAGTTTTTTCTGACAATGTTTTACGACCATCATAGCACCCTTATTTATAAACCAATCGTGAATTTTTTAACAGATTGAAAAACGTACCTACTTACAACGTTACAATGAACTATTATTACCTACATAATACGATTTTTGTATAAATTTAACAACAGGTCATTTAGATGATCATTAATCATTACCAAAAATCGGGCGGAGGTAAATGGGCCACCAGTAATGTTATTCTACCTGCTACGAATTTAGGATATTAAAAGTACACAGGTATTTGTGCCACCGGAGAAAACGGCATCTACCTGATGCATCTCCTACATGTAACATCGATTATTTTTTGATTTTACACGATTTTTTGGGGGTGAAACGTAATAGTTTATTGCCCCATACCGCAACTATACTTTTTAATGCTATTTCGAGGGTCTCTCACATACCGGTTTCATTTATCCCGGTTTTCTTGATGTGTGGCGCCTTCTCGTATGTTTAGCCTAGTAACCAGAGTCAAAACCGCCCTGGAGGGGTGCAACGCGGAGCGGAGCGCAGCGGCGCCCCGTAAGGGTAGGTTTTGACGATGGATTACCCTCCTTATCGAATGCACACCCCAAAATTCGAAGGCAAAAAAAATTTAATTTTTTCACGTTAGTGGCACAAATACCTTTGTTTATTTAAAAAACCCTTTTGGTCGGTGGCACATTTACCGGTACCCTTTTCTGGTCAGGTACATTTGGTGGCACATTTACCTACGCCCCAAAAATCCTCATGTGAACTTGTAAAATAATAACATTTAAAAATGAAAAACTTTTCATAATAATCTAATTAAAAAATAATTTTCAAATCAAATTTCCTGACTTTTTCGGATTTTCCGCTATTAAAATAAAAAATTTCCCCGACGTTTTCAGTAAATCGGAAAACAAAAATGCACTGATCAGTACAATACCAACATAAAAATATTTCAAAATCTCTTATTATAAAAGGCCAAGTCTTTCTTTCTTTCTTTCTGTCTGTCCCACGGAAATACCCGAAGCAAACCGAACCGAACCGAACGCACAACGTATCATCGGATCAACGTATCATCGGATCAACGTATCATCGTATCAACGTATCAACGTATCATCGGATCAACGTATCATCGGATCAAAGGATCAACGTATTTAAATTTCCTATATCGGTGAAAAATTATGACAGCTATTTCCAAAAAAGCATTATGTGAACTTCCATAATGGATAATGAAAATTTTGAAAATCCTGCTGCAAAGCGACGGCGATTGAATCGTGAGAGAAAAGCACATGCAAGAGCTAATAACACAGAAGAACAGCTTCTATCACAGCGACAAGCTCGGTCTCATGCGATACGTCGACAACGTGAAACTTTGGAACAAACTCAAGCGCGGCAAGCTGCTGACGCTCGGTCCCATGCGATACGTCAACAACGTGAAACTTTAGAAGAAACTCAAGCGCGGCAAGCTGCTGACGCTCGGTCCCATGCGATACGTCAACAACGTGAAACATTAGAAGAAACTCAAGCGCGGCAAGCTGCTAACGCTCTATCCCATGCGACACGTCAACAACGTGAAACATTAGAAGAAACTCAAGCGCGGCAAGCTGCTAACGCTCGATCCCATGCGATACATCGACAGAAAGAAAATCGATACCAAAGTCAAGCAATTCAACTCCAAATAAGAGCATTGAGATTTGATGAATCTCACGTTACTCGACACGATTGTGGAGAAATGAATTCCATCTGTCAGTTCTGCGGCTCCAAGAATTTCGCCAAGGAGCGTCCAGTTGATAAACAATTTAACAACTGCTGTCATAAAGGAAAAGTGAAGATTCCGCAACCGCTCGATCAACATGGGAATCTATTGTTATACTAGATGATACCCCGTCCGAGGACGGGCAGGTAGAAGGACGGGCAGGTAGAAGGACGGGCAGGCAGCCAAGGTCATATGGCTTTTGGATTGCACTGAGAGCTTTCCTTAATCTTCATTCAACTTAAGTTACCTTGGGTAGCTGCCCGTCCTTCTAGCTGCCCGTCCTCGGACGGGGTATCATCTAGTTTAAAATAAAAAAAAAAGAAATATTAATGTGAAAAATAAAATTTCAAAACTGATATTAATTATTGTTTTCCTGAATTTGCGTTAAAAAATGAGAAATTCCTCGACTTTCTTTAATCAAATTTTAGAAATTTTAAATTTCCAGATTTTTCCAGGTACGGAAGTGGGAACCCGATATAATTAATTAATAAAATTTACATTTTTTCGGAAAGTCATGTCGATGGCAAAATAAGATTTTTTATGTACCTTGAGATTCAAAGACCGGGAATAGAGGTTCAAACGATTAGTATTAATTTTATTAAAAATCACAACGGAAGGGGGAATTCCAAAATTGTTCTAAACCATTAAATTTTGATTAGAAACCTTTGAAGCTCAATCGACCATAATGGAATAGAAGCTCAAACATTTGACACTAATTTCATTAAAAAATTCGGGATGGAGGGTGGGGGCGACGAGATGTACTTCGTAATATTTTGGGGTCTAAATTTATTCAACAGATAAAAATTACAAATTAATTAGTTTAAACTGACACTTGATAGTTTTTAGTTTAATGACTGTTCAAAAATAAAAAAATTAGTTCACTAAAATTACTATCTTCGCCCATTTACTGCTAGCAAACGAAAAAGTTATTGATTTTGTTATTTATACTGTTTTTCTTATTTATAATGTTTTTCTGTACAATGGCGGGGGAGCGGAGAACTGAATACATTAATAACTGTTTCCGCTGTTCCCTTTATTTATACATTACTAGCGCCTGCGGCGCTAGACATACGTAGAGTAAACAGAACCAACACATTATGAACAATTTTTTTATTATTTCAACTTTAAAATGACTGTGGGCATGTAACCGACGTTGGAGAAAATGTTTGTTGCTCCGAATGAAGTCATTTGAAAGCATGAGTTGTACTTGTGAATGTTTAGCAGGAAGTGTTTTGAAATTGCAGTGGTGCCAGTAAGATAACTTAGAAGCGGCTCAGGTGGATCAATCAGCGCAGCGGTGGCAAAACAACTTTGCCGTTCGAACAACACATTCCTGGTGATTCCTTAGCGAACTTCGAAACACGACAATGCAAGCAAAGTTTGTTCATAACACCTATTGCTACATCCTCGTGATTCATGTAATCGTAGTTTTTGTCGTAATTAAATGCTTCCAATGTTAAATTCAATTTTTGTCATGATGGAACTAATCCCAAAAACGGTTTGCCCGTCCATTTCTGGCGTAAATAAGAGCGCTACATACGTCCAAAGTTTTTACACAATTTTCACTTTTCAATTAATCTTCAGGTAAAGTTAAATCTTCCGCAAAGAGGTGGATCTTCCACGAAGAGGTGGGTCTGCGTCTTCTTGCACAATTCCGCGAGTTTTTCTTTAGAAAACCAATTAAAAACAAATTAATCTTCAGGTAAAGTTAAATCTTCCGCAAAGAGGTGGATCTTCCACGAAGAGGTGGATTTGCGTCTTCTTGCACAATTCCGGCGAGTTCTGCGACCTATATAAAGTCTTCCTCACAGGGGGAAGACCATAATAGATCGGTGAAGGCCATAGTTGTTCGGCCTTCGGCCTCACAGGGTGAAACCATAATAGATCCGTGAAGGCCATGTTGTTCGGCCTTCGGCCTCACAGACCGGACCATAATAGATCCGTGAAGGCCACAGTTGTTCGGCCTTCGGCCTCACAGACCGGACCATAATAGATCCGTGAAGGCCATAGTTGTTCGGCCTTCGGCCTCACAGACCGGACCATAATAGATCCGTGAAGGCCAAAGTTGTTCGGCCTTCGGCCTCACAGGGCGGACAATAATAGATCCGTGAAGGCCAAAGTTGTTCGGTCTTCATCTGTCATCCGTCATCTGTCATCCGTCATCTGTCATCTCATCTGTCATCTGTCATCCGTCATCTCATCTGTCAGCTGTCATCCGTCATCTGTCAGCTGTCATCTGTCATCCGTCATCTGTCATCTGTCATCTGTCATCTGTCATCCGTCATCTGTCATCCGTCATCTGTCATCCGTCATCTGTCATCTGTCATCTGTCATCCGTCATCTGTCATCTGTCATCCGTCATCTGTCAGCTGTCATCTGTCATCTGTCATCCGTCATCTGTCATCTGTCATCCGTCATCTGTCATCTGTCATCCGTCATCTGTCATCTGTCATACATACATACATACATACATACATACATACACACATACATACATAATCTTCACGTAAAGTTACATCTTCATGTAAAGTTAAATCTGTATGTGCAAAATGATTTTTAGGTTATGTAGTTAATGCCGTCACTTTGACACTATCGGGGGGCCCATGGGGGCTATTCAACACTATCAGGGTCACTCTCTAGGTTATGAAAAGGGTCTTGCTAAAACGCGCACTATTTATGTTTTACCCTGTATATTCAAAATGATTTTTGATAATTTTAAAAATATTGTGCAACGCTACTGACTATAATATGTCAATGTCATTTTTAAGGTTAGTCAAAGTTGTGCCCCCTAAAATATTTGGAACGCCACTGAGTATATGTCATCTGTCATTTTTAAGGTTAACATTCTTATGTCAAAGTTGTGCCCCCTATTTGTCGAGCCGCTACTGACTATAATATGTCAAAGTCATTTAATTTTAAAAATATTTGGAACGCCACTGAGTATATGTCATCTGTCATTTTTAAGGTTAAGTCATTTAATTTTAAAAATATTTGGAACGCCACTGAGTATATGTCATCTGTCATTTTTAAGGTTAACATTCTTATGTCAAAGTTGTGCCCCCTATTTGTCGAGCCGCTACTGACTATAATATGTCAATGTCATTGAATTAATCTTTTAGCGTCAAAATCGCATCGTAACTATGACAACTACTGTGACCTGAAGTGTTTAACTGCTGATGACCGTCTAATGGTGGCGAATTAGTAAAATCAAAGACGACGAAAAGTTTCCTATTGAATGTCGCCAGATCTCGCGAAAGTTTCAACGCCCACAGTTACGGGGTTTAGGCGTCTATGCGGAACATACCCACACACATACCCACACACATACAAGCATTTTTATATATAAGATTCGTTTTATCTTAGAAAATTTGAATAAGCTCCAGTGGCGGCTCCTGACTTGTTTCAATAGCAGGGCATAAAATATGTATATGTGCATAATAAAAAAGTGAATTATCATTGTACTAAATTACTTCTAAAATATTTTAAATCAAAAGAAGCTTAATCGAGAACCCTTAGAATAAACGCCGACTTTAACGAAATGCAGTATTCCATAAATGCTGACCATAGATCATAAAAAAACCCGAAAAATCAACCAACTGCTTGCGTTACTTTGAAAATATTATTACATCCTGATCATCATATCCGGGGGGGGGGGGATACCGCCGGTCAATTCAGCCGGAATTTTTTAAAACTATACTACTAGAAGGTTATTATTGTACAGCCTAATGGCCGTACAGAAATTTTTAGTTTGCAAACTAAAAAAAAATTACAAAGTAGGCAGGGCTGGGCATTTTGTATTTCAAATGTATTTGAAATACAAAATACAAAATACATTTGCAATTTGTATTTGAAATACAAAATACATTTTTGAGATGTATTTGAAATACAAAATACAAAATACAGTATTTCAAATACAAAATACAGTATTTGAAATACAAAATACATTTATTCATGCCCTGTATTCATGTTATATTGTTTATATACAGTAGTGTAAAAAAATTGGTAACATTGTGTAACTAAAATAACGTGTTTAGTTACAGTTTGTAACTACAGGGTCTACCAATAAGAAGTTTGTTTTTATAAGTGAATATAAGGGAAGTAAATTCTTGTTACAATCAAATAGTTGTAGTTGTGACTACATTTTTATGTCGAACAAAATATATTTATTTTATAATATATAAAAAATTAATTAAAACTTTAATTATTAAATAATTGATTTCCTTTCAAAAATAAAAGTTTTTCAAAATTGTTGTCACTCAATGCTCCCCTAGTTGGAGAATGAATAAATCCTGCAAAAGAAAATAATCTTTCTACAGGTGCAGAAGAACACAAACTAGTATTAAATTTAATAAACGTTTTCTTAATGTTTGGGTACTTTTCAAAAATTGAGAAGCATTTACTTTGGTCCTTTAAAAATGTTACTACTTCCAATTCTGCATTAGAGAAAGATTCGTTGATTTCCTCGGATGCTTTTTGCAAAACAAAAAAGTCATCTTCATTTTGTATTTTAAAAATGTATTTTGTATTTTAAATGAAACCCTGTATTTTGTATTTTAAAAATGTATTTTGTATTTTAAATTTTAAAAGAAACCCTGTATTTTGTATTTTAAAAATGTATTTTGTATTTTAAATTTTAAAAGAAACCCTGTATTTTGAATTTTAAAAATGTATTTTGTATTTTAAATTCTAAAGAACCCTGTATTTTGTATTTTAAAAATGTATTTTGTATTTTAAAAATGTATTTTGTATTTGAAATACATTATCAAAATACAAAATACAAATAAAAATGTATTTGAAATACAAAATACAAAATACATTTGCAATTTGTATTTGAAATACAAAATACAAAATGTATTTCAAATACATATTTCAAATACATCATGTATTTCAAATACTGCCCAACCCTGAAAGTAGGCTATGTTCGGGGACATGGCCGTATGGTTTAACGTGAATACGTCGTCGAGGGATGCCCGTTTTCGCTCAGGTCTACCGATCGGATAACATCCATTTGAAAACATGCAAACAACTTCCAAGGTTTTTCTGAATAATGACAATTCGAAATTTATCATTTCTACACTTTTCATACACACACACAATTTTCGTTACATATTTTTATTAAATTTTTAAACACGCTACCGATTTTATAGACGTATTCACGTCAAAATGAACCAACGACAGGTGCATTAGAAAAAGCTAAGTTTTATAATCTCATACTCGGCAGCAATCTTAAATTTTAGTATACATATTTGTAGTTTAATTGACCCTTTTTGTTTAATTATAAAATTTTTGTCGGGTATAGGTAAAAATAATAAAAAGCTGTTAATCAACTAATTCAATTCAACACTTTAGAAAAGAGAGTAATTGGCATTGACAATTCAAAACAATTTTAAATTGTTTTTGCGTGTGAAAAAGAAACAAAAGTGAAAAATTAAATTTAAAATTGTTCTGAATTGTCAATAATTAAGACAAAAGCTTATACTCAAAATTTGGAGTGAATTGGTCGCTTCGTTTAGACGCTATTGGATTCACAGACGTTCATACACACATACTTCCAAAAGTGATTAAAATGGATTCAGGAAACCTCAAAAACATGAAAATCTGTCAAAAAATTGCGGGGGGGATGGGTGGTAAAATTTTGTCTGATAACAATATATTTCTTACCTAGTGGGTTCGGGAAGTAAAAATTACTTATGTCCACTAGCCACTGGAAAAGTGAAATTTTACTTCGACAAAGGTTCGATACTGTATAATGGAAATAACTTATAATTGGCTATTTGACGTTTTAGGGGGAATCAAATAATTTACCATCGGGCATCTGCAACTCCATTATTTACTCACGGATTTTTGAATTTTTCATTTTATTCAGAACCTAGATTTGCATTCATAAAAAAATATTTTAGGTTTTCATTGTGACAGAATATACGCCTCCCCCCCTCCTATAGAATTGATCTTGCAGTTAACAGCCTAGTCGAGAATTTTTGAGGCTTGGTTCTAGTCTTCAAATGTTAGACATTTAAAGCTGAACTTGTTTGTTTAAATTTATGAACCCACCCACTACTTAGGCACTACCAAAAGGAACAATTGCGAAATTAATCGCGTTCCGGTGGGCCACCCTGTATATTTAATTTATACAAATATACTGGAAAATGGGAAATACTATGGTTAAGGGGCACGACAATGCTATAGAGAAAAAAATTAAATTTAAAAATACTCAATGTAAAAGAACTGATGTGGACCATAAAAAAAAGAATGAAGCTAGGGCAGGAATCAAAAAAACAATAAAACAAACATGTGTAATAGAATAACCCGAAGCCAGTAAAATTATCATCGACGAAAACGGTATTCTCCCATTGGGTAAAATTCCTAACCCGGCTCTGTATGTATTTGAAATAGTTGTTTGGCGAGGCCGGTGATTTTAGTTTTGTACGATAGGTGTCATCGCCCTGAACTAGAATTGCATGATGGCCGGCCACAACCACATTGCACGTTAATGTCTTGTGGGTCTTGTGTTATGAACGTTAATTAACTTTAAACAGTGTTAAAAAACTATAATAACCATTATTGTAGCATCAATTAAAACGCATTGGGTTTGATCAGAAATTGTACTTTGGTTAGTTCGTGAAGGTGGCCATTATTCGATGAGATTTTTGATCAATTGTTTCGAATGTCATTTTGTTGGAAGTTTCGAATAAGTTGGTGGTGCATCGTAATGTACGTATAAAGTGTTGCTTTTGTAATTTTTTTGTTTTTCAATTTTAGTGTTTGTGCACATCGTGGTTTTTTGGTGGTTAATATGACGTGTATCGGTAAAATTAATGAACGGATGGATAGTGCCACATGGATTTTAAAGCAATAATTTGCTATTTTACTTCGATGGACAAGAAATGGGGTAGAAGTAGACGGGAGCGTTTTCAACCACATGGATCATGCACATAGATTGTATAAGGTTAGTGTAGATAAAAAATTGTAGTAATTTTTAGTTGGTATTTTTGTATGTAGAAAATTGTAAATTCTAACGGCTAAAATGGCCGCTACCCGCAATCGCGCGCTTTCTATGTCCTGGACAATGGCCGTCGATATTTTTATGATTTTTGGAAAAAATTTCATGTAATTTGCTCTTTCCATGCTAATAACACATGCACCTCTTTCCTCTTGCATTGGTATGGATGAAGGCCATAAATACTTGGTAATGGAACTATCGAATAAAATCTATCAAATTGTTAGATCGTAGTCATCATTTGAACTATCGATAGTAAATTAGTCTATCGAATACTGTTCTAGTTACTAAAAGCTATCGAATGAATTTTTAGGTACTAAAACTATTTGAATAACCTTTTCGTTTAAAAACTATTTGAATAACCTTTTCGTTTAAAAACTATTCGAATAACCTTTTCGTTCCAAAACTACTCGAATGAATTTTTAGTTACTAAAAGACTAAAGCTACCGTATGAAATTTTAGATAGTAACTACCTTAAACGGTAAATACACGATACAACGATTGTACCGACATTGTAACAACTTGGAGATTGTATTCGAAAATTGCATAGTGTGTGTGCTCGCTACTGGCGGTCGCACGGTTGTATGAACCTCTCGTGCAATTTGATATACAAGCCATTCTTTGAACCACTTTGTTTCACTTTCTTTGTTTTGGTTTTTGACTGCTCAACACTACACCAGCACCTATCAACAAAACTTTTTTTTTTCAAAAACATTACAGACGTTCTGCTACATAAATGAAATCGTATCTTCAATGCGGTGAAATTGTACTGTGTGGTTTTAACGATTCGACAGTTGTACCGATATTGTAACAACTCTGAATCGGTACAACAATTATTGTATGGTGTATTTGATGTTTTAGTTACTAGGTTACTACCAATATCAATCATCGCAAAGAAAACAAAAAAATGGTTACAATATAAATAGTTATTATTTCAAAAAACTTTATTAATTATTTTATTAATATTAATTAATGGAGATAGAATGCTTATAATTATTATTTAAAAATATTATTTAGTCTAAATTTTTGCCTTCACGCCAAAAAAAATTTGCTTTAGAATCGAAAGTTTTACTTTTAAAAAGGCGTCGACATTTTATTCTTTTAATTCAAAAGTAACATTACTTTTGACTTCTATAATAAAAGTAGACTGCTTTTATTTTAATGGTACAGTAGAACCCCGATTATCCGTGCGCGCATTATCCGGGCGGCGGATTTTCCGTGCGGCATTTTAAAATTTCATCCGTGCGCGGATTATCCGTGGCTGACGACCAGAGGTTGGCGCATGAACGCTGAATGCACCGTGCAGGCGTTCGTCTCGGGGAATACCCAAGTTCGGCTCGGGAAATCCCCCGTTTATGTGTTTACTTATTATTTTCGCCAACTGCCGACCGACTTGTTAGTTAAACCTTTGGTTAAACGTCAACAGACGCACAAAATGCAGCGTATCGGTGTTAATGAAAAGCGTAAACGCTTTTAAATTATTAATTTTAAATTAAAAAAAAATAAAAATGAGGTCTTTCGATTATCCGTGTTTTCGATTATCCGGCGAAGGCTCGGTCCCGGCTGGCCCGGATAATCGAGGTTCTACTGTATATAGTTTTCATCTGCTTACTTTTAATTTAAAAATTTTTGTTTTCAATTTACAAATTTTGTTTTCAATATTTAAATTTAGACCACCGTGGATGAAGTTACAGTCGTTTTCTTACAGAAAGTCTACACACCAACTTTTTGACTTTTTGAAAGGCCAAAACAAGGAAACGAGTGCCTTTTTGAGCAAATCCTTTAATTTGTATTTTTTATTTCTTACTAAGATGGTGTGTACCAAATTTTGTCAAATTAGGCATGGGTCAAGTAAATTCATGATTCGATTTGAGATGGAATGACCCACTACTGAAATATTTTTACAGATTTTAATGTTGTAAGGTTCCTGAACCGTATTTATAATATTAACCCAGATATGCCTGAGTTTTTTTATTTTGATTTTTCTTTCAAATTTGGATATAATGTTCATTTAACCAACCTTTTGACATTTCTAAAATTTTTTTTCAAAAAAATACCATGTACCGTAAAATTGCTGTTCGATTAAACGGACAGTAGGCACTTGGCACTAGAATATGTATATTGCAAATAAAGCAGAAATCTTATCGGAAAGATATTTATTACAAGAATAAAAAACACACTGGACAAATTAATTTACATTTGGGAAGCAGGTGTATGGTAGGCCGCAAAGCATCGTATATGTAGTGCAACCTAAAGGTAAGGTCAGACTAGGCTACTTTTGCTGCGCGCAGCAAAAGTAGCTGTGTGTGAACACCACTGCAACCGATAAAAGTGCACACTGCTGCACATGTGGTATACTGCGCACGCTGTTAAAAGCAGCTTAGTGCGAGTGCAAATTTTGTATGTTGCATTCGCAGTAAAAAATCTTCATTTGGTTTAATAATTTGCTGCGAGTAGCGGTGCAGCTTTTATCACATTTAAATAAAATATAATTTTTTATTTTTGTATGCACCCTCCGATGTTGCTCGTAGGTTTTATCTTTGATTAAATCATCAATTTTTCCTGACCAATCCATTTTATTTTGATTTTATTTGTTAATTTCATTCATAAAACTGCACATGTGGTTTACTGCGTACGCTGTTAAAAGCAGTTTAGTGTGAGCGCAAATTTTATGTGTTGCATACGCAACTGTAGTTAACCTGCCTACTGTAAGTTGATACCTAACTGATAAGCTGCTCCGGGGAATGTCCTGGGTGACATCATGCGCTGAGTAAACGTAATTCAGTAAATGCACCTGACAAACCATATATTCTATCGCAGTAAAAAAATATTCATTTGGTTTAATATTTTACTGCGACGAGCTGTGCAGCTTTTTAATTTACAATGCCTCCGAGTAAGTGGGAAACCGAACGGGCAAAAAGTGTTTGTTGGCGCCACGAAGCGAAAATAGCTCCAAATCGAACGCGGTCTATATATAATCAAATACGAATACGCTATATCTATAATCAAATATATAATCTATAATTATAAATAATATAATTATAATATTATATAATCAAATAACACACACAATTTTTGTTGTTTTGTTGTTGTAATTCGAATAATGGATTATTTCATAATCGATTATGATATTATAATAATCGATTAATCGATTATAGAAATAATCGATTGTGAAAATAAACCTGCAATTACAAATTTTACAAACATGCTTGCTAAGAAATTTTTTTCTTGCTTCTTGGCAGACATGTGTACATTAAGAAAATTGTTTGCTGACAAACACGTTTCCAACACGTGATATTTATCTCTTGAACGCGATGTTTGCAAAATCTTAATACATTCTTCGACTGAAAGGAATCGCTCCGAGATTTTTATATCCTGGTTTTTAATTTATTTTTGACCTTATTAAAAATTAGAAAATTATAAAAAATTCATGTATTAAAAAATTAAAGTATTAAATCAATAAATTATTCTTAATGAATTTTTTTTGGAGAAATGCATGGTTTCGATAATAGTTAATGTAGTGCAAAAAATGACAACGAGTTCATAATCGACTATGAGTTCATAATCGATTATTTTTAATAATCGATTAATCGAAAAAAATCGATTATTTTTATAATCGATAATCGATTATGAAATTTCATAATCGCGCACCCCTACTCACGAATAATTATTAGCTATAAAGTACTTTAGCGGTTGCAGTCGTTGCAATTTTTGCAGCCGAAGGAAAAGCAGCTATGTGTGAGCATTTGTTATTAGGTTTGTATCTTTTGACGCAGCTTTTGCAGCCGTAGTTGCAAAAGCTGCGTGCTGCAGGCTACTTTGACTCTGTGTGTGAGCCTGACATGCAGCTTTTGCAGCCAGAGTAAAAAGCGTGCGCAGCAAAAGTAGCCTAGTCTGACCTTACCTTTACACTTTTTACAGACAATAGAAACAGCTTTATGACAAACCCTACAGCGTGTTGGCTTCTCTTGGGTGCCTACAAGGTGATCAATCCGATCAAATCTTGAATCGACATTTTCCAGAGATGATGGTCTTGATCTTTTACGATTATTTCCGCTCGAGTTAGCTTCAAGAAAAGCTTTAGCGATCCTTCTTCGGAACGTTAGATGATCCAATTTTCCGTTCTCTGTTTTTTTATGTAGGACCCAGGCATTTTGTACTGCTAAATCCAACATATGAGAAAAAAGAGGAAAATACCACTTCCTTCCTCTAACTTCCGTTCGGTACAAACTCATGGCGTTTTCTACTCGACATTTGAGTGCGCACTGAGTGCACATTTTACTGCACTTTTTGCATTTTTTTTTGCACCGACACGGTGTTTCGTTTTCTACTGGACTATAAAATTGCACTCAGTTCAATTGCAGTGCAAAATTTCTGCCCCGGCTCGTAGGGTCAGTGCAACAGTTTCAGTGCAAAGGCGTGGCCTACGGTGTTGATAAACAACATAAAAATTTGTGGTTATGTTAATAATTTTAGTGAATTTAATCATCGAAATTAGTTAAGAATGGACAAAGAGATTGTATCAATTATTGTTGAAGAATTGTTGGAGTCATCGTCTTCATCATCCGAATCCGAAGATGATGAATACGCAACTAAAGAGGTCCTACCCAAAATAAATAATTATATCCAAGATGTAGTCTATCGTTACACAGACAAACAATTTAAAAATACTTTTCGTGTTGGGCGTTCTGTGGCGGATTATTTAATTAATTCGTTTTCAACCTCCAAATTTTACTCTGAGATTTATGGTCATGGGGGTACTAACCCGACAAGTGCTGAAAATCATGTCCTATCATTTCTTTGGTTTGCCAGTAATAAGTGCTGCTTACGAGATGTTGCTGAAAGATTCGGAATAGGTGTATCCACTTGCTTCCGTCAAATCGTTAGAGTGATGGAATACTTGGTGGAGGTTGCTCCAAAATTTATCACATTCCCTACAAGTACTGCTGAGAAAGAGACCTTGGCTCATGAATTTCATAAAAAATCTAACTTTCCCAGTGTAATTGGATGCATAGATGGGACTTCTATTACAATTCGAACACCGGCTAAGAAAATAAAGTCCACATATGTAAACAGGCATGACATTCCATCTGTAACACTTCAAGCAATCTGTGACCACAACAGAAAGTTTACGGATGTGTTCACTGGACCTCCAGGAAAAGTGCACGACTCGAGAGTTTTTAGATTATCATTTATCAGTTCCCAGTTACAAAATATTTGTGGTCAAACTTATCACGTTATTGGAGACAATGCTTATTATTTAAGAGAATATTTATTAACCCCTTTTAAAGATTATGGTTCATTAACAGATGCTCAAAGAAATTACAATTACAAGTTTTGTTCTACAAGGGTGGTAATTGAAAACGCATTTGCATTATTGAAAGGCAGATTTCGTCAATTAATTTGTTTAGACTTTCACAAAATTGATAAAATTACAAAATTTATTTTGGCCTGTTGTGTACTACATAATTTATGCATAGATTTCAATGATTTGGTAGAGTACGATTTAAATTTGGAAGATGACCCTATTGTGCCAAATAATGAAAACGAGCGAGAAGAAGTTTTACGACATTTGGGAGAATTTAAAAGAAATAATATTTGTGAATTAATAAAGTAAACGTTTATATGAAAAATTAAAATTAAATTAAGTAATAATAAAAAATTAAAAAAAAAAATAAAGTACATAAATAGCAAATCGAGTAAAACTAATCTGGATTCCCTTTGTTGAGAGCCACAATAAGTTTTTCTACCATCGCTAATTTTTCTTTGTGTCTTCTTTCTCTGTTTTCTTCTTTTTCCCTATGGATTTCTAGTCTGAGATCCGCCCATTTTGCCTTCTTGCTTCTGATATTTTCTTCAGAAGATTTTCTTTTTATTTCATTTTCACTTTCGATGTCCGATATAACAATCATTTCTTCTTCCATAGCAGAAGTGCTTGCACTAATGGTTTTTGAAATGCATTTCCCGAAACCTCTTAATTGTTCCGGTTCAATACTGTCATCTATTGCGGAAATGTTTTTTAATTCCCTTTCATATTCATTATTCATTCTTACAGATCCAGAAGTGTGATTGTTATCATCGATGTTCTTTTTCCGCTTTAGAATTGTTTTGTATCTATTTTCGCACTGTACATCCGTTTTAAAAGTGCCAAAGATGTTTTGAATATCATCTGAAATTTGTTTCCACATATTCTTTTTGTTTTTAAACTTTTTCATGGGTCCAACCATTGACAAATACAATTCGTATTTGTCTAATATATTTGGTCTCTTGGACACTCCAAGCTCCATCTGAAAACGTTTTTACGTTAAAAAGACAAAATAAAAAGTAATTTTCTACTAACCACATTTTTGAGACATTGAAGATTTACTAGTGGACCCGCATGTAAACGCTTTTGCAACACTGGCATCTTCCTCCAGATTGTTGGGATATATTTTGATTAAACTACAACTGCCATAATAAGTTACATAATAATTGTAAAATAATAAATACAGTGAGTGTAAAAAAAGTATTCGTTACCTAACACGTTTTGAATTAAAATTCTTTATAAATTATAAAAAAATATTTCTGTAATTTCTCTGGCCGATTTGAACTTATTATTTAAATTGATATCAATTGTGGAGCATTCAAACAAAAGTGGACAAGTCCATTGTCATTTTTGAGTTATACATATTTTCGGACTTCAAATTTTGATCTAAATCGATTGCAACACTTATTTTCAATGAAAAGTGAACAAGTCCCACAGTAAATGGGACAAACAAATGTAAACAAGTCCAAGAAAATCAAGCAAAATTGGATAAGTCCAACGAAAATTTTGATTTTCCACCATATTACTGCCAAAAAATTTCCGTATTGGTAATTTAAAAATTTTGAATTATTTACATATTTTTAAGAAAATCTATCTTCTACAAATTTAATAAAAAGCCAGTTTATTAAAAAAAGTTTAATTTCCAACAAATGAGAAAAGTGACTTTGCCCACTTTTGTTTGAATGCTCCTCAATTTTTCGCGCCTTTTCATTAAAATGTGTATTTACAAGCACAAAATTTCAGCCCAAGTGCAAATTTTTAATAATAAGCAGTCGCTGCTTTTTTTCTAAAATAATATTACTTTTTACACGTGTAGATGTACATACGTAATTTTATTTTTTTTACACCACTGTAGTTGCAATTCTGAAAAAATAAACTTACCTGTCGTTCGCATCAGCAAATTTATATATATCTTGTAGGGATTCCTCTTCATTTAATTGAACGACTTTATTCAATATTAGCTCTTTGATGGTTTCAACAGCATAAGAATCATTTTCTGTAAAAAAATGTGTTCTATTTAGATCAACACAGTTAACACTTCGTTTGTGATTGGGATGCTTTTGTCAAAATCGGTACGTTAACAGAATTATTGTTAATGTCTTGCCACAAAAAGTTAACGTCATAACCATCAGAATTTCTTAATTTTCAATAATTAGATGGTTGAGACGCAATGTTCATTTTTCGGGGCAACGCGTATAGTATGTATTTATTAAAAATTGAACGACGAGTCTCGTAGTATCTTCCATCATAATTATTTACACTGATGGATATCAAATAATAAATTAAAATATAAACAAATAACCGAAATAAACAAAAACTCCGGAGTTTTTAAATATACGAACACACTACAGAGCAAAATAATGCACTGAAAACGAAGTTTAGGTTTCACTGGCGGTGCAATTTTATGCACGGTAATCAAAACTAAAGAAGTGCAATGACGTATGAGCACTTATCCAGTGCGCACTGCACATTAGCGAGTAGAAAACGCCATCATATTCTGGTCACTACGGTCAACTCCTCCCATGTATTTATTATACACTTTCAAAGCTTGAGGTTGCTCAAGGCCTATACTTTTTTTTTCAGTACGTGAAAAATGTGTCACTGGATAAGTTGGTTGTACCCCTACGGAATTTGAAATAATATTTACAATATTATTATCATTCCAAGACACAATTTATTATAATGGAACGTTTGTTCGGCGTAGATTGGAAATCCCAGCTGCCTCGTTTTGTTTATTTGAAAATTTTGTTAGATGATAAGGGGCAGTTTCCTCGTCTATTCTCCTGGATCGTCCCTGTCGCTTTTATGTTTCTATTGGTGAGTTCTTCTACCAGAGGAATGTTCAAAAAAAAATTGTCGAAGAAGAGGTGATATGGGGCATTTATTTTTGTACAAACTATATCAGCGTAGTTCAAGATGACTGAACGTCCCAACACATTCGAAATTCGATAATTTTAATTGTTATGTGCCTACTGTACGTTTTAACGTACATATGATTTTAGAGCCCTGCAGGGAACCCGAAACCAGAATTTACTACGTGACAGTTGCATGAAGTGTAACCTGAACATGTTTATAACCCATTTTTGAATCATCTTGCAGTAATAAAATGAATAGTGTGAAGTTTACTTGCCCGACAGGTAGCAAATCGATTGGATGATCCATTATATCACACACAGTTGGATACAAAAATATTTTTCACTCTCCAAATAACTCACGTTCGGTATTCAACGGCAGAATGTCATTATATGTTATATTGTTACAAGGCCCAACAATGCGCAATCTATCTGCTATCTTCAGAAAACATGCAATACATGTTAGAATATAGATCTGCATACTTAACGTGACCATTTATTTATTGGCTCAAAACGGGACAATGGCTTATTTAAGTCAATCAGTAGGTTCACAATAGAAAAAAAACACATTTTTATTAAGTTTTATTTTAGTATCGAAATGTATGTATAATATGCCTTACAGGCCTAGTAGGCCCATGGCTAGTTTCAAAATAAAACATAAAAATTAAAAAAAAAATATATAAAACATAAATGCTCAGTTATTTCTATATTTGTCATAGGAACAAATTTGATTTAATACAGCTGGTGATGATTTTAAGTAAGAATAAAATTCCTGGCAATTTTTTTTAATATTCAGCTTAGTTAACAACATCGCCTTCAGGACCGAGACTTGTAACTGGGTTTTTCAGACGTCCACAATTTGTTCATTAAAGAAAAGACTCTTTCTACTGGTACATTTGTTCCAGGCAGACATAAAATATATTCTATTAATATACAAAAGTTTTCATGTTTAAGGTTGTTGATGTGAAAGTATTTGAATATTTCTACCCAACGATTTTCCATCGAAACATTTAGATTATTCCATTCGGTTACTTTTTGCGATGTAATGTAGTTAGAAATTAGTGAAAATTCGTCAAATACTTCTGTGTCTTTATTGCAAACAATATATCCCTTTTCAATCAAGACATCCAATACATTTTGAACATCTTCCCACGTAGGTACTTTTTTTAAATCTGCCCAATAAAATATCTCCAATTCTGTAGTAAACCAAGTCCACTGTTTCAAATATTCACGACATGTTTTATAAAATTCTGTAGCTGTACTTTTCACAAACTTTTCGTCAATATCCGTGCCACTGTCTTTCAATTTCGCCATTAAACTACGGACTGTAAATGGAAGGAATTGATTAATCTCTTTCTGTGCCAAATTGTCTTTTAGTTGATTAATTTCTTTTGCAGCTTCAAGTGCCGATATATTCTACCTTCAATCTTCAATACAGCTTGATGAAAATTTGCCGACTGAGCGTGTAAAAAATAAAGCCACAGTTCTGATCTGGGGTCTGCAAAAAAGTTTTTTAATATTTGGGGACATTTATCAATGCTCAAAAAGTAGTTCTTTAATGGCTGGTACATTTTTAAAACCCTTTTCACAGAAGGCATAAGCGCAAGCCACATGGTTTTGCTATAGCCCAGCATTTTGTTATATTCTGTTTCAGTTTCGGCACAAAACTCCTTTAGAGCTTCAACTCGAACCGTGTAAATGTAAAAAAATGAATATATCAACGGGTAGGCCATCCGCGGCAGATTTTATTCCTCGCCTAGCTGCGACCCCAAAATTAACGTTGGCATTGTCCCCACAAAATGCCACGACTTTTGCAATAAAATTGTTATCTGTCAACACTTGGACTAAATAATTGACAATGATATCAGAAGTTTCACCTGGTTGGTCTTGAAGGTCTAAAATATTTACTTGGATACCTTCGTAAGGTTGAAAAAAGCGCACTAAAATAGGATATATCTTCTTGTTACCGTGGTTTCAAGCGTCGCGTCGGTTAAAATTGTAATGCAATTGGATTTACCAAGATCATCTTTTAATTCTTTGATTGCTGTGCGCGCCAAAACATTTACTACAATAGCTTCTGTTTTCGTACGCGCGCATCTAAATTTCTGATCGAAACATGATTGGATTAACTTCGACGCACAATCATTGGAGCGAAAACTGTGGTTTTCTTGTATCGTGTGATAAGTCCAGACGCCTTCTGCCGCGGCAATATCCAAATCTTTTGAAGTTGGCGCGTCCGATTTCTTGAAAAAGTTTAACATTGAAGAACTTGAAGCGGCGGCACGATCGGCATTTTTATGTTTTTTAGCCTTTAAATGCTGTTCTATATCACTGGCACCACTATGGGAAACACTAAATTCTGTGCGACACTTTTCGCATCTGACATCCGAGGGAGTATTTATTTGCTTAATAAACGGGTATTTTGCTTGTAAATTAACATTGAACGTACACTTACGTTTCGGCATATTTAAATAAGATTCTAAAACAATGCACAATCACGCCAGATATGACTGATATGACTAACACGCCCGCCTGCCTGCTCCTTCCCACTCTCCGTTGATTAAGAACAAGTGGGGCGCGGCAGATCGGCTATCGAAAACGGGACAATTTTGCGTCCCAAAACTTTTTTCGGGGACACCGGGACGGAGAACTGAAAAAAGGGACGGTCCCGTTCAAAACGGGACGTATGGTCACGTTATGCATACTGTTTGTTTAATCGTACAGTAGGCATATCTGGGTTAATTTTAAGTAAACTTTTAGATCAATTTTAAAAAATCTTTAGAAAAATGATATTAGTCTATGGTAGAACCTGAAACCAGCAGCACCACCTAGAGTGCTTTATTGAACTTCGTCATGTGAACGCAGAAAAAACCCAAGGCCAAATTTCTTGATTTTTCTTTTATTACAGAAAATTATAGTACTATGAGATAGATATGTTTTAAAATGCAGAAAAATCCTTGGTATAAAATTATTATAAAATTTTATTAGGACTTTGGACTTAGGATTTTTCTGCATTTTAAAACATATCTATCTCATACTATAATTTTCTGTAATAAAATAAAAATCAAGAAATTTAGACGTAGGCTTTTTCTGCATAACAATTATGACTAATTAGGGATCTATAATTTAACGTGAAATCCAAACCACGTTATTATAGTTAGTTTGAAAGAAGTCAACCATTTAAAAAAGCTTTTTTTCTGCAAATTCTGATCAGAGATATTCTCAGAAAAGATTTAATGAAAATGCGCATCCACACATTCCAAGGTTAAATTCCAAGCTTTTACATCAAAGGCGAAAATGAAAAAATTCCAGGGGTAATTTTAATATACATTATTACAAAAGGTAATAAGGTAATTTTCCCTTGAGGGAGGGGGCGTCCGTACCGCGGGGTAGAAAGACGTGACCCTGGGCGGCGCCCTCGATTGTTAACACAATACGATATTTTAGTGTAAAAATATTGAATTATTTTTGGATTTTTTTTGTTTTTAATTGTATGCACAGTGAATAACGAAAAAAATCCTTTGTCAAAGAATTCATTCTGAAATGTCCCAGATAGCAATATGACTTCTGGAAGAATGTAGGAAGAGTTCTTATTTATGACTTGGACGTCAGAATAATCATCAGAATGAACTTTTTTAGAAGTTCCTAAGACGTCGTATGCGCCGCTTTATGAATAAATTAAGACTTCTTAAAAAAGGGCTCGCAAAGAATTCTTTTTTCTGACTTCATAAATAAGAATTCTTTATGAACTTATGTTTATGATTCATAAAAATGGCTCCCCTGAGAATTCATTTTTCTGCGTTCTCAATAATGAACTCTTAAACGATTCATTTTTTTGAAGTCTAAAATATGATTACATTAAGACTTCTTATTTTAGAACTGGAATATTTTATCGTAGGTATAAAAAAAATTTATTTCATTATTAAATTCAAGAATTTTTATTGAAATTAAGTATAAGTACAAAATGATATGAATAAAATGGTAAATATTATATATTAACCATACATAGTTATTGTATTATATAGAAGTAATACAATTTGTACCTTATTATAATAAAACAAGTTTTTATATTTTTATGAACAGTACATAAAGAAAAAAAAATAAATTATTTGTTTAATTGAGAGAAAAGAAAGAAGAAAATAGTTCCATTATGTTAATCTTTGTTCAGTGCTTGGTGTTTCTCATTCATATACAATAAAAATATGTTGTGGAGCTTGAGAACTTTTATCAGCTTCAGCAAGAACAAACGGTAATTCTATATAGAAGCAAAATAATTATTAAATTTAGCATGATGAACTTTAAACAGCTATATCAATGAGATTTGTGAAATACTTACTAACGGTTTCAATACTAGTCACATATATCTTTTTATTGTTCTCTTCGTGGTCTTTTAAATGATTGTATACTTCATCGTCGAACAAATCACCATAATCTAAGGGCTGAGTTTCTAACAAATTATCAGAATCGGCAACGATTTTATTGGACTTATAATCATAATTCTTTTCAGGAAGGCTCTTTATCACTTTGGTTATTATTTTTCTCTAAAAATTTTAAACAATCAAGATGTAATTGATTTATAATTGTTATTATAAATATATATACTAAATAAATACTACACCTTCTTCATTATCGTCGCTCGACTCCTCGGATTTTTGATAACGTAACGGTAGTTTCCTCGTGCGCTTTGATGGATTATTTTCCTTATTATCAATATTCTGAAAGGAAGTTTCGTCACTTGTTGACAAATTAACAGCAGCCATTTCTACTTGTTTTGCCATATCAAAGGTTTCTAAAAGAACCAAATTTCAAGTTAAGATAAAAAATATGGGAATTAATAAATTTTGCTTTCAACATAGAGCTTAAAATATTACATAATTTTTTCTGACATCGATTAGCTTTGTTAATTTTTCATAATAAACATTAATTTGCTACAATAATAGTTCACGTACTGTATGGTCCAAGCAGCGTTGTATATTTTATCTGCAGCCCGTTACTCTTGGGGTCCATTCCTCTTTTACAAGCAGTTGTCGCATTTTCGTTTTTAGGAGGCCATTTAATTATTTTTGTACCTTCATCTACCCAACTTTTTGGTATCGTTGAACACCAATCCCCACAAAAAGCAACGAAATACATCTTAAAAAAAATTAAGTTATTAATAAAACTAAATGTGAGGTTAGTTTTTCCTTTTCTTTTAAACTACATATGTGTTAAAACATAAAATATCGATGAGAATGAAATTGTAATATTAATTATTACCTATGTGTTAGGGGCCGTTCATGTATTACGTAAGACGTTTTTTCCTACTTTTAGACCCCTCCCCACCCCCTGGTAAGAAAAAATAAGAAAATCTGTACCCCCCCACCCCCCATAATCTTACGTAAGATTAATTATTACCCAAGAGAAGCCAGATTTAATCGGGTTAAAAGAATTTTCGGTATTATTAAACGTTAAAACTGAAAAGAATAAAGATTAATGTTTATTTTATATTTAAAAAAAAATTAATCAAAACATTTACTTTAATATACAAACAATATTAACAATTTCTTAAAAAAACAAATTTATTCATTACTAGCTGCTGACCATGGACTTCGAAGCCAGTCAGAAATGCAATCAGCTACTGGGATATCCCTGTCTTGTCTCTTCGTATCATTACTAGTACTAGCTGCCTCATCAAAGTCAACATCTGTTTCTTCTTCCCATTCAACAATGCTATGTTCCTTTTCTGTAGTATTAAAGCAACACATAACTTCTTTATCTCGGCGAGCATAGATTCTGGTAGCGTTTCTTTTAGCTATCTTACCTTGTAAGCCGTGACTTTTTTTATGCAGTTGGACAGCTTTTTTCGATGCAAAATACTTGGCGCATACAGTACATGTATACAGTACAGTAATAAATGGCATAAATTTTCCCACATCATGTATCGCATCAGGTACAGAATAAGTTAGCGTTGGCTCGCATCTTAATTTCAAAGGAGCTGGCATAAATCTTCTTGACAATATTTTAAAGAGGTCACTTCTTGGAAGGTTACAACAATTAACATCATCACACTTAACGATTTGCAAGAAATATTGAGATTCCTGCACATGCTTTGAATACCAAGCTGGATTTTCTTCTATAGCATTATTCAATTGTTCGATAGGGTTGTCCGACGACGGCATACTATATTCTGCAACTACAGCTTCCCCATCTATGATCATTGAACTCCAAATATGTGCTAAACTTTGTCCTGCCTTCGCAAAATTTTTTTTTTCTAAATCGTAGTCCATAGTCTTACCCCTGTCATCAAGATGGTTACCAAATGTATCATGTGGCAATACAACACCCGATAAACAGTGGCTAAGAGGAGCCATGCGTCTTTCTACTCTGTTAAATGCGCTTCTCCCTGGGGCATTAGTTGCTATAAAAACAGCATCTAGATCATTTTTTTTTAAATTCTTGATTGCACATGAAATAACTTTAGGATAGCGCGGATTTTCGTCAGGACCACCGTCTACAGAAAATATAACCACTGGTTTCACTTTTCCATCGTCAGTTAATGACAGATGTTTGAATTCCTCTAGTTGAAGAAGACGCTCAAAATCAAGGTAGTGTGTTAAGGCAGTCGACGAAGAATGTTTTCCTGACCTTATCGCTATGTACGTTGGTCCGCTGTAAGTGACAGCATCAGGTTTTCCCATTCCATTCTTTTCGATTCTCATAGCGGCATAAACGGAGGGTATTAGTTTATGACGTTCTGCAATTACCCAATCATGATCTGGTAGAAGAATGCGATATTCCATATGCATAATAGCCGGAGATTGCTTCTGGGCAGCTGTCATTCCAATTGGTACTCTAGCTTTGTCATCCTGCGATAAAAAAAATACTTGATTAGGTCCAAGGATGGAAGCAAGACCTTCAAGAAATCTAATTGTGGCCGTACAAAAGTGTTGATCAGGATGCGATTTATGAAGATTTGTTGTTGCACGAACCAATTTTACAGGTGCGGTCTTGATATGCCTTTTACCTTGTATGGTGGTTGAATCTCGCGGCAACAGTCGAAGATAAGTTGCACTTCTTGACAATTGCAAACCTTCTTTGAGAAGAGCCTGATGTAGATCATCCAGAGTACGACAAGAACGAATCATTTGAGATCGTCTACGTTCATCTACGTGACTTCCAAACATGGCAATCTTTGTTATGGCCTCTATAATACCTGGTTGATCTTTTTCAAGTCTTGGATGGCCGGGAGTTTGAGCAATATTATATTTTCTTCCTATATCAGGATTTACTTCAGCGATTTCTTCCAAGCGTATTTTTTGTTTTTTTCTATGTTTAGCCTGATATTCTTGATATTCAACTTTTCGAAGATGAAGCCTTAATAAAATATTGCACAATGTTACTTCTTTTCTTCGTAGCCATTTCATTCAACTTTTTCATTTCCTCCGATATATGATTCTCAAAAGTTTTGAAATCGTTTCCATATTTGGCCTTCGCTTGTTTCCAGAATTCATTTGTTTCTTCTTGAACTCGTTTTCCACTAAAACTTGGATAACACTTTTTATTACATTCGTAGAAATTTTTGTACAAATCGGACTTGCTATTAAATGCCATGTTTTCACACTGTTCTCGAAATTATTGAAGTTGATGTATATATAGTCTTTATCACTTTGATAAAATCTGCAAATTATTGCAATAACGCAGGTGCATATCGTCGGCTTCATATGATATGTGCATAAAAGTCCAAAATGACAAATTTTACAGGAAGAGCAAAAACTGTTTTAAAGCATTAATTTAACTAGATAGCACAAAAATCACATTTTCAGCAATTTTGCACTTTTATGCACTTGTCATGTGAAGCCGACTATATTATTTATGTATATTCTTGTACAATTGCGGATTAAACACATCACCTTTTATCTCTGCGTTTTGTTTTGTCGCATAGTTTGTACGTTCTTATATTATCAAAGTAAATTGATGCGATGACTTTTTTTAATTCTATTTATGTTCAAACAGACTACAACTATTAAAATTTTTGTTTATGTGTAATATATTATATCGACACTTGATATGAATAACATTGTAACTCTATTTTGTTTATTTTACAGGAGAGAATTTTAAAGATTTTTGCTGCATATGTATAATTTATGCAGTTACAATGATGTTATTACAATGTTATTCATATCAGGTGTCGATTATAGTGCTGCTAATAAAGTAGAAACATTACCAACCACACTAAATTAGATTAAAAATATTTCAAATTTCAAATTCTGAAATTAAATTAAAAAATAAAATCTTACGTAAGAAATTGTTATGACCCCCCTACCCCCGAATAAGAAAAAATAAGATGTCAGCTACCCCCCCCCTCCCCCTAAACGTCTTACGTAATACATGAACGGCCCCTTATCAAAATAAAATGTTAATAATCATTAAGAAAACTTTAAATTTACCTTAATTCTTCGTTAAAAAATTGTTGTTAAAGATTCTTGGTTTCTGGAAATTACACATGGACCGATATTTACTGTTTACACATGTATACTGGTACTTACAAATAAACTTAGATGGCATGTCAGTAGTACAGCGCGAAATTTGAAGTTGCAATTGTTATAATCGTATGTAACAGCATAAGGGTTCCGACTATATTCAAAGATTCAGCGAGTACAGGTTTTAGCAAGGAGATTGCACGAACGTAGCGCAGCGGAGTGAGTGTCAATCTCCGCAGCTAAAACCTGTACGAGATGAATCTTTGAATATTGTCGGAACCCGCGTTGCTGTTTGGATGATAATTCCGTGAAGAAACGACACAACTTCGAATAAAAACGAATTTTTATATGAAATAGAAATCAAAAAATTTATATAAAGTAGTGTTTCTATGGTTATTATAACTATTTGACGCATTAGAATTTGGAGGTTAAATATAATTGAAGTAGTGTTTCTATGGTTATTGTATAGCAGATTTGACAATTTTAAGCATTACTTTGTATGTCACCCCCTGTGGCGAAATAGTGATAGTACATGGTTTGCAATGTGAACATCCGAGGTTCGAATCTTGCCGACGGCGAATTTTTATTTCATATAAAAAATGCATAATTATTATCAAAACAATTTAAAATATTTCAATTGACCAAAGGTTATTTGAAATATATTCGTAGGATTATATTTGAATATAAATTCCTAGGGTTCAATATAACTGGATATTGCACTAGGTGCACGATATGTATTCGTTTATCTACAATGTAAATTAACGCACGCTGATTGGTCGAAACGACCATCATGTGACACTGAATGCAATTATCAATATAAAATGTGCATAATAAATAGATCCATTTCAAAAAAATTTTTGTTTATTAATATTTTTGAACAAAACATAATAACAAAAATTAAATTTACTAATAAACTACAATAAGTAAATAATATATCTTCGAATTATTTTAAATTTTTGAATAAAATAAATCAAAATTAATATTTTTATCATAGAATAACATTCAGTTCGAAGAATGAATCAAAGGGAAAAAATAAAAGTCAATAGGGTAATTTTTTAAGCTCTCAGAGTTAGTCAACGTTTGTCCTTGCAATATGATTTCATTACTTTTTATATTAATATTGTTTATTCGAACAATGCCATGATTAATAGTGTAACAGAATTTATCACAAGTTTGGGAAGCACTGAGTGTAAAATTTCCATAGTTGATTTTATCATATGAAGGAGCTCCAATTCTCTGAGACTTTTTGAAATTAAAATTACTTACTTCAGGCTTAGTCAAACGTTGTTTTATAGTTTCTTTGAAACCACAATTGACTCGTTCTTGAATTCGCTTGTTTAATTGTTGCAATGGTTTGTCACCTTTCTTCAAAAATTTTTTAAGAAAATATAAAAAACTTTCGAATGAAAATGCTCTAAATGAGTCTAAATTACCAAATTTTAGAACATCGTCAGGTAAATGCACTAAGTTATGCACATTGTAAAGCACGAAATTTACAGAATCTCGTTACAGACCCCTGAAAGTTTCTAATTTCATTGTTACAAATATTTTAAAAAGAGGGTTGTTAACATTTACAATATGGGCTCGAGAATTCCAGCGCCTCTCGTCTCAAACAAACTGTGCACTGGCTTAATAATTATAAACTAAACAAATTATTATGAACTAAATAATTTACACCTAATATGATACTTCTTCTTCAAGTGCCATATCCGGTCTCCCGGACGTTGGCGACCTCTCTCCTATGTATGTGTTGTGCGTTTGAAGTATTATCAGCACATAGGGGACCTACTGCTTAACGCGGGCTCCGAACCGCGGGAAGTGTATACACTTCATCTCCAGAGAGGCTGTTCCAGGCAGATTACACCTCGGTGGTTTGCCATTGCCTTCCGAGGGGAGACGGTCAGAATAAAGTTTTACTGAGCCCGGAGTCGAACAAGGCATTCAGCTTTAGCAGCAACGCACTTAACTGCTTTAGCTGACGACAGTCTCCTAATATGATTATACAATTTATTTATTTATTTATGGCTGATACTTTTATGGTTTTACATAGCTGAGACAGAACCTGTTTAATGATTTGAGTTTGATCCGCGGTGTCACATCTCTAAGAACTCATAGTTGGACTTCTGTCAGAAGTCTATCAAAAGGCTTCTCGCAGTATTCTTTATGATTTGGATGCTATCTGGGTCGTTTGTAAATGAAAAATTCCACCGATATTTATCAGTGTAGAAAGCCAATAATCTGGTATTTCGATTAAAATCTTCTTGTAGTCTTGTGTAACCAATTCCGACGTATGCGGTTTAATAATTGACGGGGGTTGTTTTGATTTCGATTACGAATGATATAGCTGCCACCACTTAATCTTTGTGTTCTCGTAATAACCACCTTTGGTGAGGTTAATTACTGAGGTAGATTAAGAGAACCTCTAACTTGAATACTTTTATTTTCCACTGGACGTTATTACTTGAATTAAGGTAACGTGACTCTTCTATTGTTTTGGAGTCGTAGGAAAACCCAGAGAGATAAATACACTTTACTAATTTACAACCGGTTGACGGAGTGACAACCATAAAAAGAGTTGAGATTGGTATAATTGCGTATATTGAACAAAAATTAAATATTGTACAAAAATATACAAAGTACACAATTTCCTCAGAGATATTACAAAATTTTACAAGGTGATAATTTTAAACTTAGAACACTAAAATAAGACATCCACACCCACAATACAAAATAAAATATTACGATGGTTAGATTTAAGCTTTGCATAAATACCTATTTCTTACAAGAACCCTTAGTTCCGGGGTGGTAAGTTTTGAGATGGTAGACTCCTTCTTGTAATCCCAAATGGTTACACTTATTCTTTTAACACAATCGTTTCGTTTAATGATTAAAATTTAATGACCAGCAAAATGATGTTATAATATTGATCTTTATCACTTTAAAGAAATTATTTATTCGCGTCCTCGAACTACCGAAGTTTCAATTAATAAAAATATGATTAAATAAATTTTTCACTTGACTTAGAAAAATTTACTCTTGAATATATTTATGCCGATTTGGTCGAGTTCGGTTAACTCTTGAAATAAAATTCACCCGTTTGGGTTACTGAATGAAACAATCAAAGCGCGGAACTTGAATCTGACTCACTTTTCTGACTCTCCCCGCGGACTTTACTCCTGGATATTTTATAAACTTTTCCCCATTTTTGAATAGAAAAATCACGCCTTCGACTAGGACCCTTTTGGCCAATTGCGTGTGTGATCTTTCCTACAATTTTCCCAGAGGGGTGTCTTATTAATTGGATGTCTCAAAAACTTACTTCCCTACACGTGTGGAACGAATTCACATGTGAACAGGGTGGCTTTCCCACAGATTTTGTATTTCTTAATTTATAAAATAATTCCTAACCTCGTTAAAGCAAATGAGGCATTAAGTTGGGATCACGCCTTTTGGAAGAATTTGAATATTTCTTAAAACGTTTCTTTTGGCGGTATCGCCGTGTATAATGTCTCATTTCCTTTCACGTGCGGATTTTTCAACAAGTGTGGTATTTCTTACCAGCTGCATTGATTTAACTAACAACCCCATGGTGCCGTGCCGAAGTGGTTGTTTTAAACAGGTGTTTGCACCCTATTTTAAATGAAAGCAAAAAGTTTATTAGTTAAATAAATGTACCGGGTGTTTAAATTCTTTACCTAAATTTTTATAATTTTTATACTAGCCGGGCATTCTAATTGTGCCTCTGCTGGTTTATTACGACAATTTAACCATGTCGGAAGTTGGTTGTACAACTTAATATTTGTATCGTAATTAGTTAATGAAGTGAACGGGCGGTTTGTTACACTTGGACGGAACTTACATGGGAGTAATCTTCAATAACCGATTACAGAACCTCAATTTCTAAACTCTTTCACTTAGTGAAGTCGGAAGGGAATAATAATGAAAAACTCCCCGGGATTTTACAAAAGTTAGGTAGCGTACCGTTGTTGACTCGAAGGAGTTGGTAAGAAATTATAGCAACAACTAAACACTTCCGGAGTACAAGCACAAAAAGATCAAAATAATTTTACAAATGAAATCTATTGAGTATATTAAAATAAGTTACATAAAATTTACAGTTACAGTTTTAAAGCAAAAACAGTACACAATGCCTTATTTAATTGTCAGTGTTTCTGTAATCATGTACTTGAGAGTGAAAAGAAGTAACCTTGAGTTATGGTTGCTTTTATTGTACCTCGAAGCTGTGTCGTTGGGTTACGACTTCCCGATTGACTCTACTTGATGGACTTTTAGCAACTTATGACTTATTAATAGAGCTGGGATTTTTAGGTACTAAAAATTGAAAAATAGTTAGGTAAAATAGGTATGAATGAGGTTAAAATAGGTACAATAAATTCAATTTAGGTGCCAATAAAATTAAACGCAGAACTATGAAATTTTATTAAAAAGTGTATACATAACTGGTAATACCCGAGATGAGATATTTAACAATGACCATAACTGTGCTTACTATTACTATGACAAATTAAAAGTTTTTCTATGTTTTCGATATTTAAACTATGTCTTTTGTCTGTCAAAAGATTTTTGTACAAGGAGAATGACCTTTCTACTTCACAAGAAGTAACTGGTGCAAACATAAATTAATGTATTTGCATCACTAGTGGTAATTCCTTCAGGTAATGGGTTTTCTTCCCCTGAATAAATTTTAACTAAACTATAGAACATCTTCTAATTTTTTGTTAACAAGCAAGCCAATTTTTCCATCACACTTTTGTAATTTAGACTTTACGTTGTTAAATATATTAAAAGAGTCCTTTAGTGGTAATCTGGCACTCTCTAATTTTGTAATGCTGTTCTAAAGCTGATTGCTTTAGTTTGATTGAACTTATGAATGTATTAATTTACTTTAAAGGTCTGTTATAATAGCTGCCACCAGAGATCGTAGTTAGATGAAATTGCGAGTCCGATCCCTAACTCATGAATTTAACTTTAAATATATATATAAGATAGCATTACGGGCCTTGCAGACCCATGGCTTGTTTGACCACTCTGGACCATTTCTTTCTATCTCGAGCTTCATCCATCCACTTTTTGATATGTATATGATTAACTTTAAATACTTACTTTAATTTCTCATTAATTAGTGTACTTGGTAGCGTGATGAGCCTTAGAGCAGAAACGTGGGAGAAATATTTACGACAAACGATAGATCACTTATAGGAGATTTCAATAAATTGAGACACCTTTAGCTTAATTAAAACAATTTATTTAAATAACAAAAAAAACCAGACAGAATTTAACAGTTATGCAAACCTAAAAGGTTTTACGATATTATAATACTAGAATTGTGGCCAAAATTACTTAATTATTCTAATCCGACCAGAGTAAAGTTTGTAAAAGATTTTTCTATAATTAAAGAAAATGGTTGATACCTGAAGTTTTATAATCCTCTTTACTTGCACATGTACTTAATCCTTCCCTTTTTATCTTCCTATTGCACTTTGGTTACTTTTGAAATTACACGTAACTCGTAATGGTGGATTTAAATAGTTTTATTCGATTAAAATTTAATGACGCTGTCGAAATTTTAATGAATTACACTTTGAAATTCGAACTGTGCTAATTTACTTGAAACTTTAGCGTATTTACTTTAACCGACACGAGTATTCTATATTTAACTTAGGTTGGACTTGGTTAATTAGATTGACTAGAAACTTCCGCGTGGAAAATAGCGTCTGATTGATTTACGCGTATGTGCTTGAAAAACCGGCAACTGGCAACTAACTTGACTTTTGCTTCCGGGGTCGTATTTATTGAATCAGATTTTCCCTTGGAGAGGGTGTAACGACGTACGAGGTTTATTAATTTCGGACCTCGAGTGGAGACTACATATATGGTTTCTTCGGGATAGTTTCTATTACTCGCTTTCGTTCTAGAAACCCAGTGGGGTGCCAAAGATTCTATAGAATGGAAAGCTTTGGCTCCATTCACAAAATAGAAACTGATATTTCCTTTTCCAAGAAGAAGTTGCATGTGTAGGCGAGTGAATTACTTTATGACCCGGTATAACTTTCAACGTCTTTGTCGCTTACTTCTAACTTACTGGAAATTCTCGTTACAAATACATTAACGCTTCCGCTCTTGTTGTTACAAATACTAAAGGGACGGATGTTGTAAAAGTTTACAATATCACTCGAGAATTTCCAGCGCGTCTCAAACAAATTTTACTCTGGTTTAACAATTATTATAAACAAATTAATACAACTAACAAATTAATTTTTTTCCATTCAATCGAGTCTATTTCTTTATTTATTTTTTTCTCATTTTATTTTATTTAGTTTTACACGTGTAATTATATTGGGGTTACCACAATGCTTTCAGCAATGATTTTAAAATTAGTAGAAATATATACAAGTTGACTTTGTACTTCAGAATTACAAAATTGTTGCTGAGCTTTCTCTATACAAGATGCTGATGTAGATTTAAAATCCATAACGACCTTAAACAATAATAAATAAAAATTTAAAATTTTGTATAAAAAATGTTAACAAACCTTGCTGAGTAAAGAAACTTTGTTTTGAAAATATTTTATTTCTGTTACTGCACATTTAATAATTTTACAAATGCCGGTTGTAAGTCGGACTTGACGTGAGTGCAATTCTTTTAGCAATGATCCCACTCGGCGCATACATCGTGCGCTATAACAATGAACTAAAAACACAGAGGGCCAAACATAGGCGTCGCCTAAGGGAATTTACATTAAATACAGTTGTAAATTATACATACCCCCGGCCACAGAATGAAAAATACGATATACAAATGTCCTATGACTAAACATTAACAAAAAAAATAAAGTAAAAGTCAATGTAACATGTAACCTGAAAATACGCGTGCGGCGCTTTTAAAAACTTTTTTGAAATATCATAGCGATCATACAAGTAAAATTTCTCATCTTTTTTAAATTTTAAAAGCAAACTTTTAAAAAGTATATATATTTCTTGGTCAATCATTTTAACAGTCAAGAATAGAATAAAACTTTCGTCCTTGTAAAATTTTCAAAGTAAATATTTTAAAAGTAGGTATTTTGTTAAGATGGTTAATATTTCGAAATTAAAATCCAGACGAATCGATATTTTTAAATTGCCTAATATATTTCGCTGTCTGTGGTTTTAACCAATCAGAATCCGAGGCCATTTTAAGAACCAATAATGGAACATTTTGAAAATCGCGTAGTGGGATTTTTGCAGATTTCACGGACAAGCTTGTGCAGGATTTTACAAATTATTAAGATGTGTCAATTCTGGTAGGGATTTTGATATAAAAGGGCGAACAGAACGATTAAAAAGAATTAGTTTTACAATGTAACTCCTCGAGATCGTACCGCTGTCCGATTGTTTAGTGAATTCGTTTATAATACGGAAGTAGAAATTATCTTGCAAATACAACAAGATATTGAGTGAATTCAAGTTATATGTGTCATCATACGCAGGTATTAAAATTATCGTCATCAAATTTAGTTATTTAATCATTCACACATGTGTCGGCCTTTAATTCAAATTCACCGACGTGGTATTAATAACGAACTTTTTATTTAAATTTTACATGTTTGTCGATTCGCGCAAGAACGTCAAACTGTATTTGAATTTTATTGAAACACTCGTATTTTAAATCAATCACCTACATTTGTTTAAACATTTAACGCAATTTCGGGTTTATTTAAACAAATTATTGGACATTATTCGAGTTGCTTCGCATTTAACGCAATTTCGGGTTTAGTTAAACAAATTATTGGACATTATTCGAGTTGCTTCGCATTTAACGCAATTTCGAGTTTATTGGAACAAATTATTGAACTTTATTCAAGTTTCTTTACGTCCAGATGTTCGGACCACGTGTCATATTCACCATCCAATTTTAAAGACAGGTGTTACCATATTGGAACATTTTTGCATTTCAACCGTTTTTTTGGTTAATCGAATTTACGATAACATACTACAGTGCCGGCTTTAAAAGAAATATGAGATATGATTAAAATAGAAGGAATTTTGAAAAAGAAGGTTATAAACCAATATTGGAGAACAATGTGCTGCCATCAGGTCGACGTTTAATTGGGAGAGGTTTAATTTTTCAAGAAGAAAATGATCCCAAGCACTCATCGAAGTTGTCCAGAGACTATTTGAGAGAAAATGAAAAACGAAAAGTGCTAAATTATATAGATTGGCCATCCGTTCCCGGATTTGAATCCTATAGAGCTATTGTAGGAGGAACTGGATCGAAACGTTCAACTAAAGTGCCTAAAATCACAAACCTATTTATGGCAAGTCTTGCAAAATGCTTGGAATGCAATTCAATTTGAAACTTTGCATAAACTCACCAAAAGAATGCCTTGTTTGTGCCGAGCTGTTATAAACGCAAAAGGTGGATTTTTGTAAGAAACCAGAATTTAGCCAACATAACATTTTTTCAGTTTTTTTTGTTAAATTTGTTGTAAATAAATTATATTACTTGATTTCATTTCAAATATTTGATTTATAAAGGGTTTAATGTTTAAAATTTTGAAAACTCTTAAAAATTATAAGTGTACTTATCTTTTTGAGCTGTAGTGTATGAATGAAGCCGGCTGGAACGCTTCAGGGTGGCTTCGACCACTTGTTCCCGGTGAAACGAAACGTGATGCCTTTAACTAGATCAATGTACCGATTTGTTATAAAATTTTACCTTAATCTTAATTAGTTTACATTAACAGTGGTATTCCTACTTTACCTCTTTCTTTTCATTACCTGTGTTGAATAATGAAGACTTAAATCCCAAGCGCTGATACCAATGTAGAAAAATGATGCTTCTATTGCGGAAAACTGGATTTGTGTGTAAATTGATCGCTGCCACCAGAGTCCGTTTTCTCACTGATTTAATTAATCAGCGAAACTAATTAATCTGATTTGATCACCCAAGTGACAAATTGTAAAAGCTGAAAATTGGATAACTAAAAGGTTTCTCGCCGATATGAATTCTTCAGTGGATTTTTTTCAACTTGAACTTCGTGAACATTTACATGTGAGTTTTTACTGACAGAAAATCTGTTACCTGCTTACGTAGACCTTTTGCGAGTGGTACGACCTTTAGTCCTCAGGTAATTCTCTGATTTATGCAATCCGTAAATTTCCTATTTTCCACTGCACGTGCAAAATCTAATATTTAAACATTACATCGGTCCATTGATTTAATCCAAGGTGATGCCGGCAAGTAAAGCGGCCTCTTTTAAACCATAAGAATGAAGCCGGCTGGAACGCTTCAGGGTGCCTTCGGCCACTTGTTCCCGGTGAAACTAAACGCGATGACTTTAACTAGATCAATGTACCGATTTGTTATCAAGTAAAATCAATGTAAAAGTTCCCAAATCTCCATTTTAACTAGCGTCTTATTTTTTTTTTGGAAAACATTGTAATGCAAGGGCAATGGATTGTCCGAAAACCATGTCAGCATCGGCGACTTCGGGTTCCTTAATTATGTTTTTCATCGTTGTAGAAAAACTGGACATTGCCGTTCTAATAAACTGAACTTAATTCCCAAAATTTTAACACTATTGAAATAAATGAATCATGAATCTTTAGAAAACTGAATTTATATTTAGTTTTGATCGCTGCCACCAGAGTCCGTTTTGATTACTGATTTGATTAATCAGTGAACGAGTTGGGACCCTAACTCGTAAACAACAATATAAATACTTACTTACTTCTTTATTCAGGTAGAGTGAACCGTCCTTCAGAAACGTAGGGAAAATATTTACGACAGACAATTAATTGCTTACAGAAAATCACAGCCAAAATAAGACACAATCAATTTAAGCAAAATAACTATGATACGGCAATTTATAATTTATCCTAAACTTAGGTAATTGAATTTGTCAGCCCAGGTAACAAATTGCAAGAGATTTAATTTAAATAACGGTTTGGTACCTGTTTTCGTAGACTCGTGCGAGTGGTATGACCCTTTATCCTTCCTATAATTCTCGGATTTATGCAAACAACACCACGATTGATTAAGATTGAATTAATTTAACTTAACTTGACACCGCTTAGACTTCCAATAATTCTAATTAAATATTTAATAAACGACAACTGACTTAACTGTTAACTGGAATACTTTTAACTCGCGTATTTTTTTATGATAACTTCCAGTGATCATTATAACTGCCGTCGCGTGGAGTTTGATCGGTTTAATGATCGCGGGCGCGTAACTAGCAACTGACTGATTTTTGGGGTTCCGGCCCTTATTTATTGTATTACTTCCTCTCAGGGGAAGGGAAAGAAAATCGTATGTGTGTTCTTGATTTGATCCCCGTGTCGAGGCTAGGATTTCGAAAGTTTTTTTAAGGGTTGTTTCATTATTACTCTGTATTATCTTGGTTCTGAAAATCTAACGGCTTCAAGCGATTTCTAAAAATTAGAAATCGTTGGATCTATTCATGAAAAGAGAACTTGACGTTTCGTACGATTCCTACCACCTGCGAGTCATAAACAGTGTAGCTTTTACTTGATGTCCTGTTAATTTTATGACTTTTTACAATTTAAGCCTTTGTTGATAGCTTTTTTACTAGTTCTGCAATTCTCGTTACAAAATATGAAAGTTTTTTGATTCATTGTTACAACTTCCTGTAACGTGTTCATGTATTACGGACCCACGGAGGAAAGAAAAATGTTTCGAATCGAACATTGGAGCAAAGGAAAACTTTGAAACCACGACGTGATTTAACTACATATTCCATGGTCATATGCTTAAAAATATGAACACGCAACGTTACGAAAATTTAATTCGAATTAAGGTTTCTTTTATCGCAAATTTTTGTTCATTTCTCAATTGCTTAAATCTTCATTTTTAGGCTTCAAATCGAATTCTTTTGACCGGTACGCCTCTGCAAAATAATTTGTTGGAGCTGATGTCGCTTTTGATATTCGTAATGCCGGCAATGTTTGCCGGCAAGAGCAACGATTTGAAAAGTTTGTTTCAGAAGAATTCTAAAAAACAAAAAGATCAACAAGATTTGCCGCCTTTCGAGAAAAATCAAATAAACCAAGCCAAAGACATAATGAAGCCTTTCGTTTTGCGTCGTTTAAAGTGTGACGTCTTGCAAGATTTGCCTAAAAAGCCGGACGAGTTGATCCAAGTTCAAATGCCGCCGACACAAGCCGAACAATATCAAAATCTTGTTCATTATTTCCAAAATGTCGGAAAAGACGTAAGCGGCAACACCGTCGTGCCAATTTAACTGATTTTATTTAACCGAGACATTTTGTAGTAAAACCGTACTAGCGGTTTAATAAAATATATCCCACAGCTCAACCACAAAGGTAGAAAACCGTGGAGGCGTAATATAAATTTAATTCCACCTCTGACAACAATGTAGGAAACCGGAGGTGCGTTATTTAAATAGCTTCATGGTCATTCGATGTTGAATGCTTGGACAGTATTAAACAGACGATTTCACGAAGTTTTATATATAGTTTCCAATACTTGTTATCAATTGGAACTAGGTCTCCAATAATTAAGCCTAAATATAGTATAAAACATTTCATTTCTGAAGCAGACATTTTTAAACTTTGATTTTTTAAGTTATCTACAGATATCAAACAGGGTTTGTTTTTAATTTCTGAACCATACTTAAAATGTTGAATTCGAGAGTTAAATATTTTTAACGAGAATAATTTATCTTTATTGATCAACTGATCTAAAAGCAAAATTAAATCAAAACCCCCAACTCCTTCAAATATGTCGTGCATAATGTCCACAGCAAAGTTTTTAGTTACTTCAAATGTGTTTACGTTGTTCCAAATACACAGAGATTTTACTCCAGTTTTACTTATGTCATTTATTTCTAAATCTAGTTTATAATTAGTCTCAGTTCTTAATAAATCGGTTTGCTCACAAGTTTGAGTTTCAGTCCGCAAACATTTGCAAAATCTGCAAAAATAGTTTGATGTAAAACTTTCAGAAAATCCTAAAAGAGTATGTATCCCTAAATTTACTCCAATTATAAGAGCAAGACAAAAATTGATATTGATAACTTGACCGTCTATTTCTATTAATATTCCCTTAGTCTCCAACTCATTGAAATCGTTAATAATTTGCGCAAAAACTATATTTTTTCCAAATTCTTTTAAATCGTAACTGTGAAATAGCATACCTAGAAAAATATTGTTAACAGTACTTTGTTCTAATACAGGCAAACAGGGTATCGAAAAGTAAATTGCTCCTAATTTATGGATACCAGCATGGCACCTAATGGGTTACCAGTTTCATATTCATCAAAATAAAGGTAAATGGGAAAGACAGAATTATTTTTGATATGAGATACTTTGTTTTTCCAATAATCAGTTTGAATTATATTGCTTACAACATCATTGTTACAAGAATTAAGAGCTTTCATGTAATTCACGGTATTAATATGGTTCGTACAATCAGAAATAAATTCTTTAAGTTCCTCAATAACGTTTTGAACTTGCTTTCTTGTCAATGTAGATTCATCATACAGTTTGCAAATAAACTTGACTGCTTTTTGGATCATTAAATCAGAAAAACCTTTTATGTCGATTGTAAATTTACTGAAATCTAAACGAGAGTTTTGTGTATTACACTTATCATCAGTGTTATCAACACAATTATTGTGTTTTACATGATTGTCATCAGATAAATTTTGATAGGAATTACAATTTGATGAATTTTGAGAACTTACAATTCAAACGGTTTGACGATTTATTTATATCACAAAAGTGATATTTTAAGAAATGCTTTCTGAATGAATCAAGACACGAAAAACTTCTAGTACAATTTGTTTCTCTACATCGATATAAATCATTTACTTTTAAATTATTCATATTTCTAAAATGTAAAATCAATGTATTGATGGCATGAGTCTTTAAATTACAAATATAACAAGTTGGCATATTTCTTCCTGGGGCCATACAGGTACTCGTTGGCGGCTTCTTGGGGGGAGGTACAGCGTTTTCTTTAGCTCCGCCCTGTAGATTGTGTCCAACTTTTACCCAATCTTCCTTTCTGTACTTGCCCATCCTCATTGGGTGGTTGAAGGATGGGTACACAAAGGTCTTCATGGCATCTATCCTTTGCCAGGGGGCGAGTTTTGACGTCAGGATGCCGAGTCCAAGTTGGCTATACTCGCCCATGCCTGCGCTTGTCTGAAGCGGGCAGAAGCCGATGGGTTTGCCCAAGAAGCTTTCCTCGTCGTATCTTCCCATAGAATTTACCTCTGTACCGGCTACCTCGTACGTCGCATCTTGTACCGCCCCCCCGGTGATGCACAGGTCCTTGCATTTCCGAGGATTTGCGTGAAGGTTGATCTTCGCCAACTCTTCCTCAAGGGTGCGGATGTTGGTCTGAAGTTCTTCGGCCGATTCTGAGATAAGTGTAATGTCATCCGCGTAGGCCAGGATTTTGTGTTTGGTATCGTCGCCCTGGATTTTGTGGAGGGCGGGGTCTATGGCCAGGTTAAAAAGGAGACCCGACAGCGGGCATCCCTGTTTGATGCCTCTGCGGACGGGGATGGGTTCTGTTTCACCCGATCCCGTCTTTATCACTGTTGTGTTGTCCCGGATGGCTTCCATTATGATTTCTTCGAAGTCACGTCCGACCCCGTAGTGCCTCAGGGCCGCGTGCACCGCCTCGTGTGTCACGCTCATGAACGCCGTTGATATGTCCATGAGCATGACATGGACCTCTTTTGTAAGAGGTCCACTATGGACCGTAGTGTAATATGTTGTTCGCGGATAGCCATGGTGTTAGTCGGCTTTGGAGGCACCCGGCGTATATCTTATACATTGTGAGGTTGAGCGCGATGGGTCGCCAGTTCTCCAGGCTTGTCCTGTCCCCTCCCTTGTGGATCAGGATTGTGCGGGAGATTTTCCAATCTGGTGGGGTTTTCCGGTGTTTCACGCAGATGTTGATGATCCCCGTGATCGTTGTGGATTCCGGATCCGCCGATCTCCAGGTTCTATATGTGATGCCGTCGTGGCTTGGAGACGTGTTCTCGAACCGCTTGAGCCTGGCGGTCACCTCCTCTTTGGTGAACGGCGCCATGTTAACGGTTGGGCCTTCCACGCGCGCCACTTGCATCGGGCCGTGCATGGCGGTCGGGGTGCTCCAGGCTAGGGCGAAGTAGTCGCGGGTTGTTTCTGTATCTACCTCACAGAAGGGGGACTCGTGTTTGGTGATAGTTCTTATCGCCTTCCTTCTGTTATTGCGGTACATGTGCTGAATGTGTTTGGCCTCTGCGTGTTCGTTGTGGCTCGTGGGCCGCCGAGTCGGGGATCTGCTGCCAGTTCCTCTCTTGACTTTATCTTGTACCTGACTTGTACGCATTTTGTGATTTCTGCGTACAAGATCAGGAACTCCGTCCAGGCATCGCTCGTTACCTCCTTGTTGAGGACCTCTGCCAGTGGGCTCGCGTATTTTTCGATTAGACAGTGTTCTTCCTCTGGTAGGGCGATATTCGTACGGAGTTCCTCGGTCGATTCCGCGATTAGCACGTCGTCGGCGTACGCGAGAATCTTATGGCTCGGAGCGTCCCCCTGGATTTTCTGCAGGGCGGGGTTGATGTCGATGTTGAAGAGAAACCCGGAGAGCGGACAGCCCTGCTTGATGCCGCGATGAATGGGTATAGGGTCCGTTTCCCCCGTCGCGGTTTTTATCCTGGTGGTGTCGTAGAATCCCATTGTTGAACTGGAAATGGTTCTTGCCCCAATATTTGATAGGAAGTGGATCTCGGGATAAGAGGGCGTACTAAAGAAAAACTGCGTTTCATATCGACATGTTTCGGCTACGGTTCGTAGCCATTATCAAGACTCTTGAAACAGATGTTGAAATTCTTCTAAAATGTACTAAATAGTAAAGGCATAAAATATAAAGAGGTGGCATCGACCAAGTCAAAGCAATACAACAATTAGATTTAGTCATCAGACTGCACAGTTCGCAGAAAGGAGATTTTTGGCGGGCGACCACCCGCATCGCCTTCCTTCTATTGACGCGGTACAGCCTTTGTATGTTTTTGGCCTCCGCGTGCTCGCCAGTGTCCGGGTGTCGTCTCCTGGGGTTTGCATCTAGCCCTTCCCTTGGTTTAATTTTGAAGTGGGCATGTACAGTCCTGACAATTGCTCCGTACGTGTCTAAGAACTCGTCCCAAGCTTCTTCGGTTTCCTTTCTATTGAGGAGGTCTGCCAGTGCCCCCGTAAATTGGGCCAGGAGACTGTGGTCTTCCTGAAGCTCTCCAGGAGTGGCATGCTGCGACGGGTGTCCCGAGCTTCCTTCGGCCTCTGTCGTGGTTCTGGGTGCGGGGAGGACTTTCTTGTGATAGCGTTGAGATGTCTTCACTTCCGCTCACCTTTACGCTATCGCTCAAAAATAAGTTTAATATACTGGCGGGTCGTATCAGATATGAAGCTGATAAAAACAGATTTTTATTAAAATAATATCTTACTTTTTAGGTGTAATGGCGGTTTACATAAAGAGAATATAACTAAATAAGTAAATTAATAAATAGATAAATAAACAAATAAGTACAATGAGAACACAATAGACACTACTATGTTTCCTCGTATTGTCTAACACCCGTTAGGTGTTCTGTATATATTGCTATGTTCCCTTAGGTAATATTAAAATAAATTTCCACCCTTGGAAACACACCACTTTAATTACTTTTAAAAATCAGGGGCTCTCAAAATTCGAGCATTTCGCAGGTTACACGGCACTGGTGATTTCCTAGATTATTTGAATTACCTTTTCCTTCACCTAGAATCAACCCCTGAGTGGAAATTATCAAAAAAAATCTACCATTAAAAAAAGCGATACTTTTAATTTCAAAATCATGGATTAATTTCTCATATTACATTAAAATTACAAAAATAAAATCAACAGGTTATCTGTCAAAAATTGCATGTGTTTTGTTAATTAATTTATTTATCATAATATCTTCAATTTAACTTGTCCGTTTCGCGTATTTTTTTAAATAAGCGCACTAAAATTTTATAAATGTTTGTTTGCTACCTTTTTGTTGAGTGATGTATTCAGTCCAGTTGAAGTTCCTCGTTCCAAAATTCCAATTTTTTTAACCATCTGCTTCAAATCGCAACGCCATTACTCAAAAATACATTCTATTGAAGGTACGTATTGCTTCATTCCTTTCACCATAATGTTCTATCTCCTCCTCTTGAATTAATTAAAATTTCAGTAGGTTTCTTATTATCACCTACAATTACAATTCTGCGCACAATTTTTGATAATTAACTAACTTTTGCTCCAGTTTTGGTTTTACGTCTCGTCTAACGGAGATCTGGATATCAACTGCCTTGTTTAAACGAATAATTGTTTCGGTCGTTTTTAAATACGTTTTTCAATCTATGATGTTATTAATTTACTTTTTGAAATACCCTGTTTTTATAGGTTTTGGAAAATCTTAATTGGCTTTCATTATAAAACATGACAATATGTCGCGTGACCACCGGATTACATCACTGCAGCACATCTTCTTCATGGTGGTTACGTATCTCTTGCTGCCCAGTGATCTGGCGAACCTATCATTTTTGGGGTCCCATGAGCCTAGTGCTCCAATTATGAAGGCCGTTACTGTGACCTCGCCTCCGTAGACTTCTTCCAGTCTGTTTCGCAGTCCTTCGTACTTCGCCATCTTTATTTGTCGTGCCGTGCGAAGGCTTCTCGTTCGTTTTCGAAGGGGATGGTCACGTCTATGATTTCGATATGGTCATCTTTTTTCAGGACCAGGTCGGGCCTTTGTGTATTTTCTGGGAGAACCGTCTGGTTCTCACCCAGTATCTCGAATTGTTTCCCGAGCGCCGCTTTCTTGATTCATTCGACGATGCAGTTGTGTCGCTTCTGCATAGCCGCAGAATGCCTCATACAGTGTTGTAAGACGTGTGGGAGAGATTCTAGGTTATGGTTGCATCTTCGGCATGACTTGTTGCCTGTTTTCCACCGCTCGTTAGCCTTTAGTGGAACTAGGTTGAGCCGGGCTTTGTGTAGAAACCTCCAGTCCGCAAACCTTGTATATTGGCCATCGCTGATAAAGTGGCCACTGGATCTGTCCTGACTAAAGCATGAGAATGTTTTGCCTTGATTTTTTAGTCCTGACAGAGCCTTTGTGCGTGCTTCTTCATTGATGGCTCGCATTATGGCCATTACTCTTCTTCGGTGGCGTGTCTCGATTGTGTTGCTGCCCAAGACGATTGAGGATTCACTATTGGAAAATGACCAGCTGATGTTATTTCTTTTGGAGATTACCCTCGCCCTAGTCCAGATATTTGAAATTTGGTTGGCTCCTTCCGAGAAAGGCGCCTCGTTGTTGCCACTCAGGTATTTACCCGTTTGTATCTTAGTGGGGGCTGTCTTTATTCGCCACGTTACAGTTTGCAGTAGGTCGTCTTTAGCCATTTTCTTGATTTCAGGATCTGGTGAAGTTAGAAGCTTGTACGCCGTATCTATTTGGGCTGTATCTGATAGTTCGGCGGCCATCGGGATTCCATTCAGATTCTTGGTTCGCGGTCCATATATGTACTCGTTTGCTGCCTCTTGTGGTACGCCGCAGGTCTTTTTTAACTCGGCCCGGAAGATTTTATCTATTTGCTTCCATTCCTTCTTCTCGAATCGGCCAGTCCGCATATGGAAGAGGAATGCCGGGTAAACGAAGGTCTTCATGGCGTCCAGCCGTTGCCAGGGAGCTAGCTTCGAGTTTAGGACGTCGAATCCTAGTTGTGCAAGACTGGCCATTCCTTCCGAGGTTTTTAATAGGGCAGAAGCCTACTGGTTTGCCTAAGAATTTTTGTGTGTCGTACCGTGCCATGTATACCACCGCTTCTCCTCGAATCGTCACTTCATGCTGTTGCGCCTGGCCTTCCTCGATGCATAGTACTCTACATTTTCTTGGGTGGAGTTCCAGGTTTATGCTGCTGAGCTGGGCTTCTGTATGGCACAGTGCTTCATGGAGATTGTCTCGTGTGCCTGATATTATAGTTAGGTCGTCCGCGAAGGCTAGTATCCTGGTCGTGCACTCTTCTTGTTGTATGTTGCGCAGGATCGGGTTTATAGCTAAGTTAAATAGGATTCCTGACAGGGGGCAACCCTGTTTAACTCCGCACTTGATTGGATCGGGCAGGTTTCTCCATCTCTTACTTTGATATTTGTCGAGTTGCCCGTCAGTAGGTCCTGAATGATTTCTATAAAGGTTTCACCCGCTCGGTATTGCTTCAGGGTATTTATAATGGATTTTTGCGTTACTGACACAAATGCTGACGAAATATCGAGCATCGCTATGATTGCATCAATCTTCTTTTTCCGGGCCTCGTTTATTGTCCGCTGGAGTACATAGTTGTGCTCGATCACCCTATCGCTCGGCATGAATCCCTTCTGCCCGTCGTGTATAATATGCGATGTTGTAGGCATCCTGCGTATAGCTTGTATATTGTATTGTTTAATGCTATTGGTCGCAAGTTTTCAATCTTGTCCTTGTCCCCGCCTTTATGGATCAAGATTGTTTTTGCCAGTTTCCAGGTTGGACGTATCTTCTTGAATCTTGGGCACCCGGGGATCCGGACAATTAGGCGCAACCGATGAGGCGCGACCGATGAGGCGCGGCCGATTAGACGCGGACTCAATTAGGCGCGGACTCAATTAGGCGCCGCCAGTGTTGTCATATTATAGAAATTAAAAGCGCCAACTCACAACTAAAAAACCGCCCAAAATCGCAACTAATTGATTTTGTGGCGCCAAAATTTAAATTCAATATTTTCTATAATCGAATGTAATTAAAATTATTTCTTTAACTAAATGGTAAATAAAACAAGTAAATATACATAATTTAGTAACATTTATTAGAAAACACACATAATATATTATACTAGAAATCATTGCATAACATTAAAATCTCTTCGACATCATTAACTTGATAAGTTTCGTTATCGGTTTCTGGTTTGTACATTTTAGCATTAAATCGAGAAAACATATCCTTAGTCGGTTCAAAAGTTTTACAACATAAATTATTCGTATTAAAATGCGCTCTTACGAGCATTATTGCATTGAAGAGATGCAATGACATTTTATTTCGTAATTTCGATTTAACTAAGTTCATTATCGAAAAACTTCTTTCCACTGTTGCGTTTGAAGAAGGTAAACTTAATAACGTAAAAGCAAAGAGAGAAATATCTTTAAACTGCAATTCACCCGCTGCATTTTTTAATGTAATAACCTTTTGCCAATAAAGTAAACTATTATCTGGGATATTTAACACCAATCATAAACTACACACCACTAACCAAAACAAATTATTACTCAATCGAAATTCTTACTCCAAAAATTATTCAAGGGAAGGATCTCGGGTAGTGGAGTTTGTATTCAAGAAAACAATTTACTTAAATCGCCACGGAGAATTGTGGCGGGAGGGCTCTTACTTGTCCCCCTCGCCGGAGGCCTTAACGCTGGCCTTTGCGCCGGTTGCTACCGCAACTGGAGTCTTCGGGGCAATGGTAGGGGTAACCTTACTCAATGCCTCCTGTTTCTTTCGTTCTTTCTTGGTCAACCGTTGTTCTGCAACCACCTGATGAACTTCAGGGATTTCTGGGATGCTGATAATTTTATCTATTAAGCCCCATCCAGTAACTTTAGCCGGAATTTGCTCATCGAATTTCTTCGCAAACCAATTCGGCTTGATACTTTCTGGGATAACACTGTTATCGATAGCCGCACAGATTTCTCTTAAATAAGAAACTGTTACATCTAAAGCTTCGGCAACTTGTTTTTCGCGCAACTCATAGTTTTCATCTTGCACCCAAGCAATCTCATCCATCTGACGCAAGAAATAGGGCATGTCGTTGTACATAACGTCAGGTATGCTGTCGAGATCGAACTCGTCTTGGCTCTTATCGCCATACCATCTGAACAGTGCCCTACAATAGTTGGAGATTAACGGTGTTTTGCCATCGGTGACCAAATACGCAGCCGCCTTCCAGCGTAAAGCAACGCTAGCAGGGACTTCCTGAGCACTAGATGTCGATGTGTGAATCTTGGCCAAGGTACGTACCGGATCTTGATAACTGGACGCCGTAGTCCACGGGTCTTGAAACACCCGTCCAAGGAAAGTTACAGGATTGCCTCGCATGACCGTCTTACATTTAAGTTTAAGACCAAACAAAGCGGCTACTGACTCAAGATGAGCCGCCGTAACACCTGAGCTGATACCATCATCACCATACAAGGCAGCCAACATTTGCATTGATTCGTCATGGGAATAACCCGCTTCACGAAACGCACAATAAAAGACAAAGAAAACATACAACGTATTGATGTCAGTCGTAACTGGAGATCCACTCAATTGAGAGCATACTGGTTCGTACTGCACACCGTGCCGGGTTGTTGCTCGCGTAGTACCTTCATTATGCAATAATTGCATCAATATCGGGTCGTCACCAAAAAACCGCAGCAAAGCTGCATCTTTTATACGCTCCTTCAACCAACGGCTTATCGTGCCATCTAATCGTGTAAAATCTGTTTCCAATATCCAAGGCATGTTTGCGCAAATGTCCATCAACCTAGCTTCTATCTGCGATGGGCTAGCCCCGGGCATAAACCAAGGGAAAAGCTTCAAGAAGTTCCTTTTGAAGACATAGGTATATCTGGATAACTGAATGACATGGGAAGTTGGTAGGGTGGATATGTTTCGAGGGTCTGTGACTTTCTGGTATGATTCCCGTTTTTGGAATGCTTTGACTTTAATTTTCGACGCCATAGTTTGGATCCACATACGGTCTTTCTCGTTGCGAACCACTTAACGCTTCTCTCGTTGCTCCAGATAAACTTCGGACACTGTTAACGGCGTGCCAACGCCAACTGGTATAGCTCGAATAAAGTCATTCACATAAGTGTTGTATCTCGGAGGAGGCACCTCATTGTTCCGCATCTTGGTCACACGACCAGCTACGCATGCAACGTACTTGTTATACGATTCGACTGGGAAGATAACTGATTCAAGTATCTGGGGACCGACGGTTCGTGCATAACACTTACCGTCTTCCAGGAGCAATGGTGTTAACGCCTGATAATGAGGCGGGGCCGACCCAGCTCCTACTACGTCCAGCTTATACTCAATCACATCTCCCGATTCCAAATAGTCATACAACATCGCTGAACACAAAGCGTCGTCGTCAACTTGACCTTTTAATAGACGTTCGATATCGGACATATTTCGGTTACTCTTCGAGTACTTGTGCCGTGATCTTATACAATCAAATAGTCCTAAGGGGATAGTGCGCGAAAAGGTATGACCCACACGCGATATCGAGATATATTGCTTATCTGACTGCGCAAGGACGACATTGAAACCAGCTACTCGCTGGAACTGCCGCCGCTTAAGTGGGTTTCGTTGCACAAAGGCAGAGAATGGAGCCGGAATCCATGACAATGGCGTCAACTGAATAACCCTTCTCGATTTCTCCTCCAGGGCGACCTGATCTATCGCGATCACCCAAACCCCTAAAAAGGTTTCTACTGTGATATAGTCGTGCTTATAATCCCAGAGCTTGTGACGATAACGAGCCCCGCCGTTCACATCCATTATGACCTCATCATTATCAATGTAATACGACCCATCCTGCACGCTCCCACCGGCTGTGATCGGGCAAAACGTATACAAAAGTATAGGTTTCCCGAATGACAACCAGTAGTGCATATCCGCATAAAAGTCTACATCGATCATCTTAAAGATATGTGAACGGCTGACCTCGTCATCCCCAGCTTGCAATGCCCAATCACGCGTTTGATAAAACAACCGCTGACCCTCTGGGTAATCACGTGCACCATACGACACCGTATACGGGTCACATCCTGTCGCCAAGATGTAATTATCAATAGCCCAACTTGCGCCTGTTCTCGCTGCAGCAGCTTTGCCGTGGGAATGCCCGGCCTGAACTTTCGCCGTTTGGATCCTAAACTTGGTATTAAATGCCTGGCGCCTGCCACCGTTAACCCGGTGCACAAACATAGACACGAACCTATCACCAACCGACTTGAGCCCCCGAGAAATACGCCCTACCCAAAAGGGTAAAGCGTATCTCAAGATCTTCCACGTCGCAACTCCTGCAAAAAGCACAAAGACTACTGATCCCTTCCTAACCACCACCGCTTCCGCCACCGAAGCACTACACTCTATGGCGCGTGAGATAACGACGTACGCCGTCCTCATCATCATCATAGAATGGGATTGCATATCTGCTATTGAAATAACTGATACAGTAACATTAAACTGTTTACAATGATAATTTAAAATTTATAATTTATTGATATACAGTCGACTCTCGATAAATTGAAACTCAAGGGACCAGAGAAACTCGGTCCCCTGGACCGAGGGGACCAATTAATATTGATTTTATTCAATTTATCGAGTATTTTTCAAGGGACCGGGAAAAAATTCAAATTATCGAGAGATTCAAATTAACGAGTATTCAAATTATCGAGAGTCGACTGTACCTAATATTTATAATTTTATATAATTATAATTAAATTATATCGGTTATAATTTATATTAATTAAAATAAACAAAACTCTTACCTTTGAACAGTTCTTCTTCCTCCCATGCTTTCTTATGCGTTTTTACGTATTTGATGACGAATGAAGTCATTTGAAAGCATGAGTTGTACTTGCGAATGTTTAGCAGGAAGTGTTTTGAAATTGCAGTGGTGCCAATAAGATAACTTAGAAGCGGCTCAGGTGGATCAATCAGCGGTGGCAAAACAACTTTGCCGTTCGAACAACACATTCCTGGTGATTCCTTAGCGAACTTCGAAACACGACAATGCAAGCAAAGTTTGTTCATAACACCTATTGCTACATCCTCGTGATTCATGTAATCGTAGTTTTTGTCGTAATTAAATGCTTCCAATGTTAAATTCAATTTTTGTCTTGATGGAACTAATTCCAAAAACGGTTTGCCCGTCCATTTCTGGCGTAAATAAGAGCGCTACATACGTCCAAAGTTTTTACACAATTTTCACTTTTCAATTAATCTTCAGGTAAAGTTAAATCTTCCGCAAAGAGGTGGATCTTCCACGAAGAGGTGGGTCTGCGTCTTCTTGCACAATTCCGGCGAGTTTTTCTTTAGAAAACCAATTAAAAACAAATTAATCTTCAGGTAAAGTTAAATCTTCCGCAAAGAGGTGGATCTTCCACGAAGAGGTGGATTTGCGTCTTCTTGCACAATTCCGGCGAGTTCTGCGACCTATATAAAGTCTTCCTCACAGGGGGAAGACCATAATAGATCGGTGAAGGCCATAGTTGTTCGGCCTTCGGCCTCACAGGGTGAAACCATAATAGATCCGTGAAGGCCATAGTTGTTCGGCCTTCGGCCTCACAGACCGGACCATAATAGATCCGTGAAGGCCACAGTTGTTCGGCCTTCGACCTCACAGACCGGACCATAATAGATCCGTGAAGGCCATAGTTGTTCGGCCTTCGGCCTCACAGACCGGACCATAATAGATCCGTGAAGGCCAAAGTTGTTCGGCCTTCGGCCTCACAGGGCGGACAATAATAGATCCGTGAAGGCCAAAGTTGTTCGGCCTTCATCTGTCATCTGTCATCCGTCATCTGTCATCTCATCTGTCATCTCATCTGTCATCCGTCATCTCATCAGGGTCACTCTCTAGGTTATGAAAAGGGGGCCCGTCTTGCTAAAACGCGCACTATTTATGTTTTACCCTGTATATGCAAAATGATTTTTGATAATTTTAAAAATATTGTGCAACGCTACTGACTATAATATGTCAATGTCATTTTTAAGGTTAGTCAAAGTTGTGCCCCCTATTTGTCGAGCCGCTACTGACTATAAACTCAAAGTTTTATTTAATTTATTTTGTTTTTCAATTATCCTTCTTTGTTTTAATTTATCGTTTATTGGTCGATGTTTGCCTTTTTATCGCTCAACAATTGAGCGTTACACTGGTATCATCGCTAATAGAATTTTCCTCGTTGCCTTTGGCATTTGGAAGAATTCGCTCAACAATTGAGCGTTACACTGGTATCAACGCTAATAGAAGTTTCCAACGTTGCCTTTGGCATTTGGAAGAATTTTCCGTTGTCGTATTTACCGCCCAACATCTTCGCTAATAGAAATTTTAATCGTTCCATCGTTTTGAAACGTTACAGTGCATTTTTTCCTGTGTCCCCACTGGGTTAAACCACCCAATGGGGGAGTATATTGTTGCTATTTGATACAACATAAACAAATTAACTATAACTGACGTGAAAATGGAAAGGACAATAATAAAACGGTATATCAAATGTACAATGGCGTAACGATAAAAGAGTTAACTGTAAGATAAAATATAACAAATAAATATGATTTAAGTGGTGCACACTTGTGCAACACGAGAAGCACGCGCGCACTCTTGCATAGGTGCACTAAAGAATTGACTTGTACCTAATATTTTTTTGTCAATACACAAAATGTGTATAGGTTATAGTTTATGTATGGAATGTACGAGTGATTATTGTATTTGATACTATTTTGTGCATTTTAGAGGTTTTTATCTTTGTTGCAACACCTTCTTGTTCCTTTCGTAGGAAGATCGTGTCCTACATTGGTAACCCTAAGGGAATTTTAATGAGCAGGTCAGACACCCGGACACTTTATCCTCCTGCTGCGGGCAGTTTGGTGTGGAGGTCCATATTTTGATTTATCCGAAATGCTTCCCATCAATTCTGAAGCTAACAGGAATCAAAATTGTATATGTATCAAAGGTTTTGTATTAGTAACAATAGGTTTATAATTAGGTATAGGTCTAAATAAAACAGATTTATTGTCCGACTTTTCGGTCCATTCTCTACAAGAATTGTTTTGTATTAGGTTTGCTTTGCAATTTTTTTCAGAGAATTTTTATACATTAATGATTAAAAACCGTTATCAATGCAAGATAATTTTTTTACTACATTTTTCACCCTGGGTAAAGAAAAGAAGTTATCAAAAATAGGCAATGACCAAGTCCTTCAAATGTAGTTTAGAGTTTGGTTATTACCCCTTTCTCCAATAGAAAATATGCGTTAAGTTTAGCTCTTTCGTACGACATTCTAATGCAATAACCAGTAGCAGTACCAGCAACGGTCCAAATTTTGAAGCCACATTTAATAATACAATTCTTTATTACATTTCGAAAATTAAATGTATACAAAGATAAATAAAGAAGTAAAAATCTACCGATGTAAAAGGTGGGGATTAGCCGAGGCTGGTTTTCATCTCAAATCTCACGTCCCAAATAAGATGAGCGACATTGATCAAAATTCGTTTCTAAATGAAATTGAAATGGAGGAAATCCAAATTCTTGAAATTATCGATCATTGTCATTCTTCTAACCAAGCCTCACAACATGAGATAGAAAACGAAACTAAAAATGATGAAGATAATTTAATCAAATTTGCAAGCAATAAAAGTAATAGTGGTCCTGGTTCTGATGGTGATATTTCGTTTAAATGTGACACAACAAAAGAAATCAACAAATTTCTTACAGATCCCCTTAATTGTGAATTGATCCGGCCTACTCAAAAATCCGAACAGATCTTGAAAATCAACGTGTTGATTTGAACAAAACAAATTCTTAGGTACCTCTGACCTGTTTAGTGAGCATAAATCACGAAATTTTTGATAAAAGTTCTAAAAGTATTGAAGACTTACAGAGTGCAATTGCATCAACGAAATCTACAAGTATGGAACCTAATAGCTGTCAAGTTTCTTGTAATGAACAAAATAAATCTTCTAATACGACTGTCCTAATGTTTTGTAACATAAAATTACTTCTTCTGACGTGATTGCTACGAAGAAAAATATAAATGTGACGCAATTAATCCAAGTACTCCGGAAATCTAAAAGAATTGATGACCATCGAGGATTTGAAGCTTTCTTTTCTAAAAGATTTCCAGCGGCAAAGGAAAGAAAATTGTCACAAGATGGTAAAACAAGTGTGAAGATATTGTTCAAACTTCACAATTCGAAAAGTGTTTGTCGGACACGCCAGTTACAGGTAATGCAGAGTGAAAGAGAAAATTAATTGATCACGCGATCAAGTTTTTTAAAAATTCGAAACAAGTGTTTAAAAATTATTCGTATTTCGAATCAAATTTTTTAAATGTCATCTGCAATTAATGCTGAAAATGTTATTTTTCTTTTTCCTATTCCCCCCACTCGGTTATTGCCATATCTGGCTCCCCTCACTTAGTTTCGCCTGCGGATCAACGCAGTTACCAGGGTGTGGCACGTATTTATGCTTTCTCTTCAGCTGGAACTCGCCATTCTCTTGTACAAATTTTGCAGATTTAATTGCTGCATTTATATTAGACGTTGCTCCTAGTAACAAAGTGAAAATTTATTTACAGACCATACCATCACCTATGCTTACGTACCTTCAAATAGACATTTTATCTCCAGTAGTGCTACAGGTTCGTTATTTTCAAATATTACTTCATCAGGTGAGTAACCGAGCTAGAGATTGGCTTCAGGAATAATCAAACCAAAATCTGTTACATCCGCTTTTGTTGTCCGAATGAACTTACTCCTGGCGTCGTCTTCAAATTTGAGTCCACGTGAGACATACTGGTTTTTAATAGACAATGAAAAAAAAAACAACTTCATGATATCTTAACCCAATTATCATTGTTTTTATATGTGTATATCTCGTAGCATCTTGATCCCGTCATTCGATATTTACGAGCTTCTAGCCTCGTTTGACTATGCTGAGAAATACAAATGTATTTTTGAATATCGTCTTCCTTAAATAGTTCTTGCATTTTTTGAATACAGTAGTCCCTAATTGCCACTTCTTCTGCTGACAACAATTTCATTAATGCGGATTCTGACATGTGCGACAGTAGAAAGCACGACCGCCTTGTATTGTTTCAGGCTCGCTCTGTAATTGTGCCCCTTTATCTTCATGTTCAAAATTGTTACGACCAACACTGTAATATTAAGTTCTTCTTTTTTTTCAAGTGCCTTCTCCTACCGGAGGTTGGCAACCATCATAGCTACTTGCAGCGATCTTGTGCTTTTACCGTACCACTGAATTATGTATTGACTTATGTATTAACTTGATGTTAATACTATGTTAATAATAATTATGTATTAACTTATTATATAATGTATTAACTTATTATTTTAAATCATTTTAAAACTACTAAATACTTACCTATGCTTGTTAAATGCTCCTTTCTTCATATCTTCATATAACTTTCTCGCCTTTTCTACATCGACTTGATACGAGTAGGAAGTGTGTGCATTATATTTTTCTTCGGTAGTGTGTTTTTGTTGTGACCATAGACATTTGATATCAGTTTGTGATATAAATTCAATTTCATGTAGGTCATCTCTGAAACAATACATAATAAGATGAAACGCCTTCCTGGGCGCACAAAACTAATCCCAACTATACGCAAACACGACCTACCTGTATCCTCTAGCTTTTCCGGCGACACTGCGGCTCTAGCTCAACAGAGAGCAATTTAGGTGTGGGTGTGAGATCAGGAGTGAATACCTGATCCCACTCTAAGACAAACAAAAAATTAGGCGCCACACACTTAAAAAGTCGCACGACAAGATCTTAGCCTGAAAGTGTGAAAGTTTTGGGTTAAATAAAACTAGTTGATACGGTAGTACGTATAATGGAATACAAAAAAGGTATATGCAAGTAACAGTGACACAACGGCGAAACAAAAAAAGGTCTCAGTCGCAGCTGAATAAATTCTAACTAAAATCGACGTCAGATCTGATATCGCTTCTCACAAAAATCTTACAAAGGTCTTTAAAAGGCCTTTAGCGCAAACAGAAAAGAAGTTACGGTGGTGATAAAGCTTCTTATCTGCCCCGGTACACCCGCGTGCAATAATCGAATCGTTTCCAAAAACCAAAAGCAAAATACAATGGTAATTGCTTACCCAAACTGTGAACGGCGATACGCCACTGGATTGACTCGGACGTCGCTGTTGTCGTCAATATTGCGTCTGTCAAAGATTATCAAATGTTGGAAGAACCCCAGGAGACTCGGCTACCAAGTTAGACAGTATAAATGTATTAAATCTTCTTATTTACAAATTAAAAGGTTAATATTTAGTGTGTTGGATGGGTCCAAAACGTGGTTAATTGATTACGACGTTCTCGTAAAATCGACAATTCCCATACAAATATTGTACTGATAAAAACAGGTCGAATATCCGGTACCATAAAAAAATATCTTCGCAATTTTACTCCTGCAAAATGCAGCAAACTACTCCCGATCGTATAACCAAAACTAATACGACGAGTAATCAATTTTTCTCGGCTCCAAACAATCCCATAAATCGGAAGAGGAAATCAATTATAAAAAAATCACGATATTCCAAACAATTAGAAGCCGAAAAATGCGTAATTTTCAGGCACTCGAAAATTTTCTTGTCTACTATCAAGCGCTTGAGTTACGCGTTCTGTGGGTAGATTTCCCATGAAGGGTTGGATAGTTTTAGGCGAGGCCTTAAAACACCTTACGCAGTTGCGCACAACAAGTTTCACAATGCTGGCCAAAATCTTTGGCGGATTGAGGCGAGAAGCATTTGTGGCCCAACATGAAATAAGACAGCATGTTCTCTTTCGAAGAGAAGCCTTGTGAATGTGTGCTTGTGTGGAAGCAATATGGGGTGCTTTGCAGAATATGACAAATCCGAGTTTTGAAGACGCCCTCCTACGCGTATTATACCATATTCATCTAAGAAGGGGTTGAGATTTAAAATCTTACTACTTTTGTGTAATGGTTTTCCCTTTTGCAGGAGTTGCAGTTCCTGATTGAAATTATCTGCTTGAACCATCTTAACCAACCTTTGAAGTGAGTTTTGTAATTCAGTTAAAGAAATAGGTCCAAATTGTCTTTGGTCGATTGAACTTAAGGTATTTGACTTAAATCGCAATATATAAGCCATAACCCGTTGAAGACGAGAATAATTTGAATAGTTTTCAAATGAAAAATGTGAATTTTCGCTTATGGTTAGCGCGTATTTTTCGTTTTTGAGCTCAGGGAGCTCCTGACTAGACTTGTTCCCGAGACGCGGCCACGCTGCAAAGTCATTTGAGAGCCATGGGGGCCCGTGCCACCATAGAGTACTCTCCTTGAGTTTTGATGGTGCAATTCCACGAGATAAAATATCTGCTGGGTTTGAATCCGTGGTACGTGGTTCCATGTATAGCTGTTGGTACTAGATCAAGTATCTCTGCGATTCTATGACTAACAAAAGGTTTGAGTACATTTACTGGCGTCTGCAACCAACCTAGCACAATAGTGGAATCCATCCACAAAATTATTTCATGAAATGTGACCTTTAAGGCTTTGTGCGCTTGAGAAACTAACTTTGCTAAAATGACAGCGCCACATAATTCCAGCCGCGGAATGGTTACTGGTTTTAACGGAGCGACTCGATTACGTGAGCATAACAATGTGACAAGGTGAATGTTGTTTTCGTCCGTAGACCGAAGGTAGATGCAAGCACCGTAACCGTGCATGGATGCGTCTGCGAAGCCGTGCAACTCTAATCGCTGGGGCCTTCTGCAAATAACTTTTCTCTCTATCTGAAAGTCATTTAAGGTATATAAATCGTTTCTTAAATCTTTCCATTGGGTCGCTAAAAGGTGCGGAAGATCATCGCATGGGCTTAACGGTCCGAGTGGGTCAAATATTTGGGACACGTCAGATAGTATGATTCTTTTGGTAATCTTGCGATTACTAAACTTAGAAATTCGATAAGTTAATGTGTCGTTATGAAATGACCAAACCAGACCTAACGTTTTAGCTTGACCTTGTGCAAACTCGTGAACTTGCGGGTTAACATCTGAACTTTCGACTTTTTTTAATACCTCAGGGTCGTTTGATACCCATTTTCTTAATTTAAATGCACCTGACATTAAAACGGATGATAATTCAGAAAAACTATTTTGAGCCTCGGTGAGTGTATCCTCTCCTGACAGGACATCATCAACGTAAAAGTCATTTTTAATCATTTCTGATATCCGTGGATGAATATTGGAACATTCTTTCCCTAATTGGTATAAACTCCTTATTGCAAGAAATGGTGCGGCTGCCGTACCGTAAGTGACCGTGTTGAGTTCATACTCCTTTATGACTTCGCATGGAGAAGCCCTCCAAAGAATCTTTTGACAAGATCGCTGACTTGGATCTATGAAAATTTGTCTGTACATCATTTGTACATCAGCAGAGAATGCGTATAAATATTTGCGAAAACGTAACAGGATAAGAAAAGTTCTTGCTGTATGGTTGGGCCGACCATTTGCAAGGAATTGAATGAATAGCCCGATGTTGACTCAGTGGAAGCGTCGAACACTACACGTAGCTTAGTGCTCAGGCTTTCTTCCTTGAGGATTCCAAAATGTGGCATGTAATAAGAGGGTTGACTATCGTTTGGTTGTGACTCTGACATGTGCCCTAATGACTGATATTCGTTCATGAAGGCAAGATAGGATGCATTGAGTTTCTGATCGGATTGAAACCGTTTTTCTACATTGTATAATCTGCACTTTGCAATTTAGAATGATTCACCTAATTTGCTTGGATTGTCTTTCAATGGGATAGTGACCGTGAAGCGGCCACTACTGTCGCGTTTATGCGTTTCTACGAAATGCGACTCGCAATAGCGCTATTCAACCGTCAGAGGCTTGTCCGTTGGCCCATTCTCGAGTTCCCAAAATTTTGTTAATTGTTCATTTAGCTTAATTTCAACAGAGCTACTGAAATTGCAATGTACTGTTTGTGTGTGAGAAGGTGTCATTGGTCCCGTTACTACCCATCCGAAATGAGTGTTCTGCAATACAGGTAATTTAGGCCCAAGATTAATTTGCCAGTTGTCGATTATTTTCCAAAACCAATCGCTACCTATTAAGAGGTCGATTTGTCCCGGTTTGTGATAGCTGGGATCCGAAAGCTTAACGTGCTTGGGTATTTTAATGCGAGAGGTGTCGACTACAAAATTGGGTAATTGACCAGTTATGTTATCGATTACTAAACATGATACGTGAATTTTAAATGCGGTGATTTGCGAGCTTATGTGAACTGGACATTTTTCTAAAGTTTGTGACGAGGATTGACCAATGCCGTTTATCAAAACATCGGCTTTCTGAGTTATGAGTTGTAGCAGATTGCATGTGCGTTTACTAATAAATGATGATTGACTACCTGCATCTAGTATTCACCTAATGACATGCGGTGTGCCATTAGCGTCTGAAATGATTACTGTAATTGTGGCAAGAAGAACATTGCTGAATTGGGTAGAAAATGCCGCGACGCCGACGGTAGTGGTTTGTTCTTCTACTTTTTCGTTGCTACTGGTAGCATGCGTTGCTACGGTTGTATTATTTGTATCAGGAGCGGCTCTGACTGCATGCAATAAAGTGTGGTGTTTTCTTTTGCAAATTCTACAAAAACCTGACCTACATTCGCTAACAAAATGGCCTTTGCGGAAACAATTCAAACATAGCTTTAATTCTTTTACCTTATCTGAGCGTTCAGATACGCTTAGCTTTGTGAATGCGGTACAATCGTTGACGTAATGCTCAAGATCGCAAATTGGACAAATAATCGGCTTGTTGCTAGCTATGAGAGAACGAGTGACCTTGGGCGCGTAATCGTTTTTCTTAACACCTTTGAAGTCAGTGCAAGATTGTCTGCTTTCTAGGTTTTATAATAGATCTGCCTTTTTTTTAGAAACAATTTAATATCTGCAAGCGTCGAGAGCTCATCTCTAGCTTTGTTTTCTTCCCATTCGCGAGATGTAACGGGATCTAACTTTGAAGTGATTAGGTAAACTATTAATTATTGATCCCACAGGCTTTCACCCGGGGTGAGCGCGGTGATTGATTCGACGTGTAACGAGACGGAATCATTTATCGACCTTAACGTTTCAGATGACTTTTAAAATTGGTTTTATATCAAATAACGACTTTATGTGATTGTGAATTAGCACGCGTTTGCTATTGTACCTAGAACATAAAGCTTGATACAAAATCTTTCCTTACTACTCTTATGAGAAGTAGTTTGGAAAAGATAATGTCCACGCAGAAGGATAAACCATCTACTTTAAATTTGCGTGGGGCCCTGGTGGTCGATATAAACTAGCTCGTTTATTGCGGCGGCGAGAACCGTGGGTCGTGTGAAAGAAACGCCCCGGAGAAACGATGTCGGATGTTAGAGGTGTTAGCCGACCAGAATCGGTACAGTGGCGACGACATTGCCACCGAGAATTACTCCCAAAAATAAACCAAAAAGCACGTTCGAATGGTCAAATAAAAATCCCACAAAAAAAGGTGGAACCATATCGAACTTCCCACGATAAAACAGACGGTAGCAACCTCGATGAAATGCCGCACCCTGTATATGGGTCGGACATCGCAGCCTTTCATAAAAAATAAATATAAAGCAAAATAAACACAAAAAAATCTGATGTGACAACACATTACTTTCCCATTTAGTAGATTCCACTTTATATTATATTAAATATTAATAAAACAGATGTTAACACAAAACAATTTTTAACTCGATAAAATACACAAATTACTTTGAGATATCAAAGTTACGAAATTTAATTTGTAATTTAACATGGTAACTCATATTTTTTAAAAGCACTTATTTTATATTTTCATTTTAACAATAATTATATAACATGTTTGCATTGAAAAATTTTTAAAATTGACATTTTCCAAAAAAAATTAGAAATTTGCGGAATGCCGTGCCGTCTATATGCAATAAAATTTTAACTATGGGCGTAATGACGTCAGAATTAATTTTTTATAAGTAATTAAAAAATTCGTTTGGTATTAACTACATAATATGGTAATAAAAGTAAGTTAAAATATTAAATTATAGTAATGAACAATACAAATCACTTTGACAGATCAAAATTATCCAAGGCAAACCATATTTATTTAAATAGCCCTTATTTTATTTTTGCATTTTAACAATAATTTAAGAGGGAAATATCAAGTGTGGGGTATCAAAAGATGCGGAAAAATAATCTCTTTCGATTGATATGATTTTCAATCCCATATGTTCCACCGGCAAGCGGCAATGCTCTTTAACAATTTTCATTCCCCTAAAAAAGGGGTTAAAAATGGACGGTTTTCAACCAAAATCTAATCAGCTCTTTAGACAGCTACTTCAAACTAGTGTATAAAATTTCAACTCAATCGGTGCACGCGTTTGTCTGAAAACGTTGACGAGAAAATCACCACACATCACACTTCATACTTCATACATCACACTTCATACATCACACACACATCCGGACATCATTCCAAAATTGGTCTTAAACAATTCGTATGGGCTCATAGACCATGGGAAAAATGCTAACTCAAAATTTTTTTTTAACTCGATAACAATACTTTCCTTTACTACGTAAATGGGAAAGTAAAAATGTTCAACATAGAATTTCAAATACGAAATTCGAACCCATGTCAAACGCTTAGGACTTCCAAAGTCATTGCATTTGACCAACGCCGGTTGATGTTTTCTAGTGGGATTAAAATACACAAGTAAAACTCAAATAATAATACATAATTAAATATTATAATTAATTAAAATAATTATCAAAAAGTAAAGTTCAAACACTTGGTACTCCATCCCACGTATGCGAACGTGTGATTAGATATAATATCTCATCGTGCAGAAAACGAAAAATACGGCGTATCAACTATCTCGGCCAACATTCGTATAAAAAAAATGCAAGACAATGAAACCCTATGTAATAAAATATCACATAAAAAATATATATAAAATAGCCAAGGGCGAATTAAAACGTCATCGAACTCCAGATGTACGGAGGAAAATTGGCCAAGTCGAGTAATGCATTCCCCTGTGAAGCAATCAGCTCAAATTAAAGAACTTACCGAACTGAGTAAAACAAATATCCTTCCAGAAAAATATGGACAAGGTGGTCCGACAAAAAGATAACGATCTGGAATACATCCACTATTCTGCAAACACAAATGTAAAATCCCCATAATGGGTTGGAGCGCAAACCATCCAAAACAATTCATGATGCTGAAAGGGACCCCTCACAAAATCTCCAACATAATTTTGTCAAAATTAGAACCAAAATTATTATCACTTCACATTAAAACACAAAACGTCGACTGCTCCATTCGAAAGCTAACCCAAGACCTTTTTTTATCAATTACGTTCCATATACAGGGCGCTACGAAATATGTCGCTAAATGTTACAAGTTGAATTTAATAAATTCAACGTTGTTGCGAAAAGAGAAAATTTTTCGTAACAAGCTTCCCAAGCGGTATTGTAATTTTGACTACAAAAATTTATGGATTTAATGACTTCTACAGCTTTACCGCGAAGGGCTCCGCGAAGATAGAAAAATTTATTAATGTCAGTTATACGATCGTTTCCATGAATGAGGGACACAAACAAGTCTCTGAACTCTAACCACGAGGCTGTCTTCCCATCGAAATGTGGAATCGGGATACTGGGTAGCTTTACAGATTGATGCAAGTTATTGCATGCGTTTCCAGAATTCGAATGGTTACTACTTTGGTTGGCAGATGATGAACTACCTATACTTTTACGAATTGAGGGATCTTGGGTGTTAGGAGAAACGGAATAAATAAAACGCAGTATTTACTCAATCGACATGTTTCGTACCGAGCTTTCGGTCATCTTCAGGACTGTAATGAAAAACATACTATGTCATACACAGATATACAATGTAAAGGGTATTTCTTTGTACAATAATTAATAAAAATTACAGAGTTTTACGAAATTTAATGATATAATTTTACCTTTTGAGTAGGTGTTAAAGCGAATTCCGTAATTGTGTGAGACATAAAGTGTCGAGAGCCAAAACAATTATTTGAGCCAACAAAGTGGAGTTGTGCTACGCACAACATACAGATTAAAAGAACACTTAAAGTTGAATAAAGTCACAAGCTGCTAAAAAACTTTTAGCGTGGCAAGATGTCCGCTATACAAATTAAGAACAGGTGTAGGACCAGCCAGAAAAGTTAACAATAACATAAAAGTCCAAAATTGTCCTGGTCCTACGTGTCAACAACTTAAAAAGTCAAAAAACACAAGCACAAACAAACATTGCGATAAAATATTGCGTATTCAAATTTCCCGCCGTGTCGTTAGTTCACACCGATCGCAAGCCACTGTGGTGCATTTAGTTCGAATGCCATACTTGTTACTCCACTGAAGGTTATGTGAGTCAATGACCTCGTGTTTTGTTGTTGTAAATTTGTAGAATAGCTTTGTATGACGCATTAATTGGTTCGAAGTCGGTTACCTTGTTGACGTTGTCGTTATCTTCCGCAATATAGGCCGCTTCTAAGAAAGCTCTTTTTGGAAAATTTGGTTCCTCTGCTAATGTCGTGACATCAGTTCCATCGAAGAAATGGTTACATTTGTTTAGATGTTCGGAGATTCCGGTCTTGTTGGATCCTCTCTTGGCATCCCCGATGTGTTGGGATAGTCATTTTGAAAGAAGCTGGCTGGTTTGTCCCACGTACGTCTTATTACACTCGCAGGTGATTTTGTAAATTACACCACTTTTATATTTTTTAGGAACTTCATCTTTTACTTTGGAAAAGAGTATATTGGCCAGTTTGAAATTTGTGTAAAAGGCGAGACAAATCTCTTCCTTTTTGATGAAATCTTTCAAGATATCTTTAATTCTGCTGGACAAACTGGGGTGGTATGTTAATTTGTGGTAGCGAGTGGTAGCCGGGGGCGAACCGTCGTCTGGGACCCGTGGCGTTGGTATCTGCACTTTTCTCAATCCAAAGAGGGCACGCTGGACCAATCGTAGTGGGTAATCATTTTTGCGTAGTTGTTCTTTTAGTTGTAAAAGTCGTATGCCTCGGAATTTGGGGCTCACACAGGTAACGATCCTCAATTTCAATGTATTTATCACTCCCATCTTTTGTTGCAGGGGGTGTGATGTGTTAAAATTCAGGAGCCTATCGGTTGAAGAAGGCTTGTTGTAAAGATCGGTATACATAGTTCCACGTTCTTCTCTACACACCAACAGGTCTAAGAAGGGAATCTTTCCGTCTTTTTCTAGTTCGTACGTGAATTTAAGTAACGGATCGTAACTGTTCAAGATGTCCAGGCTCGTTTGTATTTTGTTGGATGGCACCGCCAGCAGCATGTCATCAACATACAGCATGAGGAAGGGTAGAGTAAATTCGATGGCGCCCAAGAAGTTCATAAGTAGATCATGCATAACGAAATTGGCGAATATTGGGCTACAGGGATCGCCCATCGCCGAGCTAACGAGTTGAGAGTAGAACAGTCCGTCATACTGAAAATAGCTATTGTTAAAGATTACCTTTATCATGTCCATAAAGACGTTCTTAGGGATGGTTGTGTGTTGGGTGATGAGGTCCCAATTATTCGTCATGGAGGTGATGACTGCCTCTTTGGAGACATTTGTAAACAGCGAGGTCACATCAAATGATACCAATACATAGTCCGTTGGTAAGATGGAGTTGGTAATGATTTCCATTGCCTTTCGTGAGTTACTTACGTTGAACGGAAAAGCCGGGATCACATTGACGAGTATGGAGTTTATATATTTTGCCAGCGGTATCGACGGAGAACCAATGCAACTTATCACCGGTCGCAGAGGAATGTTCGGCTTATGGGCCTTTGGTAAGCCATATGCTCGGGGTGGCCGTGCGTTATAGATAATTAATTGTTTCCTTTCAGTTTTGGTGATCCAACCACCATCAAAAAGTTTGTTGATCATATGGTTAAATTTGGACTGGATAGAGTTAGTGGGGTCTCTCTTTAATACTTTGTAGGTGTTAACGTCATCAAAGAGGTTGGTCATTTTTGACCTGTAATCTTGTTTGTCCATAACGACAGTTGAGTTGCCCTTGTCTGCTCTGAGGACCAGAATGTCGGGATTTTGTTTGAGAAATCTTTTTGTGGTGTGTATCTGTTCCATAATATGGTTTCTGTCACGATTAAGTGTTTGTTTGTTACAGAGGTTATGAGTAACATTCAAGATTTGACTTCTCAAAGCGTTCTTGTTGGCTTGTGATGTATTTAAGCTATTGGTTATGTAGTTGACTTCTGCCAAAAAAATGTGCATCGGAAACTCCTTGAGTCGGGGCGTCAATGCAAATTTGGGGCCCAGGGAGACGGTGTTTAGGACAACTTCAGGTATAACGGTAGTCGATTTGTTGAGGACCCAAGATGCATCACCTAAAGTGTTAGATTTTCTGTCTTGGGTTAGTTTATGGAATTTACGTTCGTTATTGCCTCTAACTCTTAAGAACAGGGGTTGGATACCATGGTTGTTCATATCGAAAAAACTTTGGACCAAATGGTGCGGTAAGATGGAGGTAAGATATAATTTGTTTTTATTAAGTTCTTCTTTAAGACGTCTTATTTCTGTGCAGGCCATACGTATATGGACATTAAGGATACCGTCTCTAAACCGTTTGATTACATTTTCTGCACTGTGGAGTACCCTGCGGTCAGGTATCAGTTTGCTAGATACGCAAGCAACATTACGTTGCGTTGTATAAAGTTCGGGGACACGTTCATCGTTCTGCAGCGAAGAAGGAATACTCGTCTGTTCTTTGCCATAGCAAGCTTCCGTGAAAACTTCATCGTGTCTTTCATGGCTATCGTAGCTTCTCGTCCATATTCTAATTCGATGTTATTGAAAGTTTCTCCTAACACCCAAGATCCCTCAATTCGTGTATGACTGGAGCGAGAATCATCTATCACTACCTATACTTTTGTTACTCAAGGGTGAAACAGCGCGTTTGGGAGTGTTTTCAACTAATAATAATTCAGCCTTTGCAATGACTTGATAATAATTACTTTCGAATTCATCACGTTGTTTTAATTGATCTTTGACTGCGGCTTCATCCTTTGCTAAAATTTCAATTTCTATTTGTAATTCATTGAATTTTTCTAAATATAAATATGCGTTATCGAATCTTCGTTGTAGCTCAATTAATTCAATTTGCTTTAGTTCGTTATTAACTTTTGTGATAGAGTCAATGAATTTTGAAAAAGTTGTGAGTTGACCTTTAATAGAAGCTCGCTCCTAATTAAAGTATCCATCGTGAAATGCGTATTTTTTCAAGAGAAATGTGAGTTAATGTAATTAACTTTAATAAAACAAATAAGTATTTTTTGCGTGTTTAAATAATAATCCTTTGTTAAAAACAATACGTTGCAAGTTCAAATATAAGCGGAATAAATGTGAATGAAATAATGGAATACTTGCAGTTGTGTGTGAATAAATGCGTGCCAACCATTCCAATACAGTCGAATTTCGCTTGACCCCTGAAACCGTTGCGTTGGTTGAAATGCGATGCTACTGTGGATGTTTTCTTAAGACGACTTGTATGCGTTGTAATGCAATCAATTTAATTACCATTTCACTAATTTATCCATATCGAAGGACCAAAATGTAAATTTGAATGAGTTTGAACGTTAATTTTTAATAATTTATTGCCTTGTAAAATACATAACATGTGCGTTCGTCTACATACGTCAGCATACTTGAACATACTTTTGCATACTGCTCATGCTCCGTCTCGTGCATGAGTCCCTATCATTGTAGGTACCGGGTGCGTCAATTGTATGTGCACCATCCATAATTGCGTAAACAACCTCTATATAATAATAGTTAATCTTATAACTGTAATGTTGCAAAATGCTAATACTAAATAAGTTTTTTTTTTTTTTAAACTTCCTCTTCTAATCGAAGCCCACTTCCATTGGCAATAGGCGAGGCAATAGGTGCTGAAATCGTGAGCCGGTATTGTTTTATGTTAAAGTATCCATGCACCTCCATAGGAATGTATACCAAATTAGTATTTTTTATTTCATACCAATTGCACAATACGCCAATGTCTCTAGAATGTGCTTCCGTTGGTGCAACATCTTTAGAATATTCGGTCGATTTCCATGTATTTCCTTTTACATAAGCAAAACTCAAAACAAGCCCAATCCAACACTTTTTGCCTTCCAATTTTTCGAACAAACACCATTCTCCTATACGGATTTCAGAACATTTCTTGACGAAGTTCATCTCTGTGTGGGGCTTTTTTTGCAACTTCTGGAGTTCACTTTCCCGAACTCTTACCAATCTGTCACTGCTTAATTTCGAAGTATTTTTACTGAGAAGCCAACATATAGACGACTTTCGAAAGATCATTTCTGTGCCAGACGTATCTCTTACAATGGTAAATGGGCTATCAGCATTCAGATTTTTGTTACGACCTTTATTCGCGCGAAGTTCTAATTCTCCTTGAATACCTGATAAAATTGTTAGGTCTTGAACTAGAGATGGATCTGAACTATCTTCTGAATTGAGTATAGGTTCGTCAATTACTTCATTTGTTTCTGAAATTTGTTCGTCGTCACCCACAATTATTTCAGCGCACGTCTTCAAATTAATTTCTTTCGCAATTCTTTTGTCGAGTTTATTGCAATTTGAAATATCAATTTGGACACCTAAAGATATAATTTCAGTAAATGCATCGTGTTGGGCTTTTTCCAAAGTTACTTTAATATCAGTTAAATTTGGTAAAACTGTACAAGTTGTAAAATTCCGGACGGACGGATCTTCTGTTTGATTTATACAGATTTCTTTTTCCGTGGAAACTCAAACGTAGTCGATGATTCATGTATATCAGGTGATGAAATGTCATCTTGCAACTGTATGCGTTTCACTTTATGCGTAATATCTAATAAGCTAGAATTAACTATAGTCGAATATGTTGAACTCATTGATCTTAATCTCCTAAAAAAACTTTCGCATGGTTGACTACTAAAGTTTAGAGGAATAAACATTTCTGGGGTACCCATGTTTCGTAACCGAGATATCGCGTTTATTAGACTGCCCGTTGATTTCAATGCACAAATAAGTATTTAGAGTAATGAAATTTTCTTGAACTGAATATTGCTTATTACTATTTATCCACGCTCTCCATAATCTAAGAAAATATATGCAAAACCAAATATTATAAACTCTTTCAATCGCATTGATTTCTTTACATAGAAAAGCACTTAGCGTCAAATATGTAATCTTCAAATAACAAATAGTACCGTGACTTCTTTCAACGTGTTCTTTTAATAATCTGCCTACTTTTGGGTCGGAAATTTTCAAAACTGATGTGAAGTTCATCTTGTCTTTGATCGAAATATCGTTCTGATTCAAACAATGTCTATCTTTGGATACGGTGTCAATCAATATTTTCAGATGACTTAATGAAATAATATAGTCTCCTAGTGGGAGTACAATAGAGGGCTTGAGAAGTCTAGTACGGAGTTTAGTTCCAACGTGAACTGTATCTTGCACTACAATAAAGTCTGGTTGCAAATCTGCTTGGAATCCTGGAAGGATAGCTGTCGAAGAAGCTGTCTCATCCTCGGTGTCATCTAATCCTAGTTAAGTCTTTATTCTCATTGCTTTCAGTAAGCGTGTATCTCCATCAGATGCAATACCAAAGACAGTAATATTTTCTTCATTTAGGCGACTAATTATGTACTTCCATCGATTCATCACATCTTCTGTTTTAAACTTATTGTCAGTTCCAAATAAACATAAACAAAAAGAAGGTGCATTCACCACTAATGGTTGCGCAATTATTACGTAGACTAAATTAGCAATACTTTCACGGTCAAAATAATCTTGTATATTTCGAGCAGAAGAAGCCACGAAAGAGTATTTAATCGGCATGCCTTCATTATTCAAGGGTAAAACGAATCCCGTCACTTGATTAGTTTTTGAGTCGTACTGAATGCGGCCAGTGATACGAGTTGCATCTTCGCTAAGCCAAATAGTTAGAGGTAGGTTTCGACTCAGTAAAAATGATTTCAACTCTTTCACTCGACGATCTCCTTCTACTATTGCACAACTATTATCGCAAAGCGTTCTACTAATTGTGCTCAGAGATGGCAGAGGCAAATTTGCGCATAAAGTCTCGTAAGTCATTCTTCCTCCGATCATAAATAAGTATGTTGAAAAGAGTTTCAATTCATCATCATATCGATTTCCGCCTTTTTTTGTATTTGCATTATTCACCGCAGTATTCATCAATTTTTTCAGAAATACGCTAATATTTCCCATAGACTTATTTACAGGATTTATAACTACTGAATCAAATGAAGTATTAGTTTCTCGATTTTTCTCTTGCAAACAAGAAGCTAATGAATCTTGCAAATGTTTGTTACGTTGTATTTGCAATTGCAAACCATTCAACAAGGGATAAAACTGTGTTATTCGTGACTGATTACTAAGCTGACTACCATCTCCTGACGACTCTAGTGTTGAATGCATTTTACGTCTTCAGCGCGTAGATCGAGTATTGTCACTGTGAACAGATTTCTGTTGAAAAGTAAAGCAATTAGATTTTCGAACACTTGTGGATACTATTGCACTTTCATCCAAATAGCCTGTCCGATAACTATTTGGAACTACTATTCCCCCGAAGGATTACCGTAAATTGAGTCATAAATTAATTCGTTAATGATGCTTAGCGAGCTGCTGAGTATATGTGATGTAGATGGAGATCTTGGTTGCAAATCTGATGTCTGTTCCCTTGACTGTTCAGTTGGTTGTTAAACAAATGATCCATCTCTTGATTCATCAGCTATATCCTCGGATATGTCTATTTGTATCAATTTCTGATGAGTCGCCGCGGATGGACCAACAGGTACTTGCAAGATTTCAGGAAACTGCTCGGGAAACTGGTATTGAGATGAACTTTCGGAAGAGCCGAGGGAAGAGCTGAAGTTGAGATCTTTTTCAAACTCTTCATTGTTATTCAATATGTGCGCGTCAGTTTTTTGTGAATTTTCAGCACACCCCCCGACAACATTTATTTTTTGTTGTGCCTTGGGTTGTGCATTCTGTAGCATCTGTAAAACATCCTGTGATCTTCCACATGAATAACTTGAGGAATAATTCTCGGAATAATTGTTCTTGAGGCTTGTTTTAAATTTGTTATCTTTTTTACCATGGCAAGTGATGTGTCGAATAAAATTAGAAATTATCCATCTCTGTCCACTGCGGCTTAGAGCTGAGCTTTTGGTGCACTTAGTTAATTTTGCCAAATGTGTGCACAGCGGGCACTGGATCTGAGCCACGTAAGTAAAATCTTCAGGATAGTTATCATTATAATTCTCTGATACCGATACTTCAACTTTTATGTTTCCTTGTAATTTTATTCTTGCTTCCGGGGGTATATTTTCTAATCGCAACGTTTTCATCGAGTTTTTGATCAATTTCGTCAAGGTCTGATGTTCTGAGCGAATCTTTATCGTTGGGTCATCTACTGTAGAAATGGAAGAATCCGAGGGAGAATCTGTTTCATTTGGAAGCACTTTATCGCGGATTGTCGAATGAGGATCTTTCACAGGCTTTTTGAGCTTGTTTCGAGGCTTATCTTTTGTTAAGTTTTTCACTTTCGAAGGTGAATGCACTGTATTGTTTTCGTTATTTTCACTCGTATTAGATAGTAATCGCTTTCGAATCTGCCGAAATGTGGTCGGCTGATTTTTAACAAAATTAACAAGTTCTCGCATCAAAACCTTATCGCCGATCATGAACTTGAAGTCTGTTGGAGAATCTGCAAAATGGCCGTAATAATCACTCAGTGTCCCTGATTTTATAAGTTTTATCATATTTGTTTGCGCAAAAGATTCCACTTCGGTTAATATGTCATCTGTTATGTTTATAAAAGCCGGGGATTGTTTAAATTATTTAGACGCAAAAAGGTTTTTTATGTAAACTGGGACGAAAGTTCCTGTATAGTTTTCGATTAAGGACCAAAAACGATTCACCATCTTCGCTTGTACATTTGGTTTTTCAATGTCGTCATTTGGTGGATCTGCTATTTGTTTGTCAGATCCAAAATTTTCGTGCTCGGCCATTTCTAGACCAGCCTGGAGACCAGCTATTTACTCTGTCTGAAAAAAAGAAAAATGAGCAAATGGATGTTTTTATCTCGGTTTTTCCACATCTATTTCATTTACTTATATGAGACGCGCAATTCAGAAAAATCCGTTTGGTTCCAATTTTATTAAAAGTCGAGTTTCAATAAAATTCAATAGTTTTGAAAATATGAATTTGAAGAAATCGTAAAATGCATTGAAGCATTAAATATAGTAATTAAAATATTATGAGATTCTTGAAAAAATCGTATCAAATAAAGGGGCTTATTTTAATGTACGAAATTGGTGACATATTTATGATAAGATTACACTAGAAGAGTGTAAATTATAGATTCCTGCACACTGGGGTTTTAGAGACCCAAAAACAATTTTGTGTGCTAAAAATTGTGCTGGCTACCCCTAGCCAAGCTTTTCAACATTGCCGTTGACATTTTAGGGTTTTCTGTCCTTTTTGTCCTCCTCTTTGGCAGAAACCACACCTAACCTTCCAGGGTAAATTTACATCAACATTTTTGGCCTGAGGGATTTCAATTTCGAAAATTTCGGCAATTTTTTGGCGAAGCGATGTATGTACGTCAAGTTGTTTTTTGCATTCGTCTTTATCTCGGTCTTTATTTTATAAGGTTCTGTTTAATAATGCCTATTATGCCAAAAATTGTGTACCCCTTTGTAACAACTAACTTGAAGTTTGTTGTTTTTAACTCCAACATCGCGTCAAAACTAACGTTTTATGTTGGGGTTTAAGATGCAAAAACAAAATTAATAAATAATATGAAATAATTACAAAAATTACCTTTATAATATTAAATCTGAAGAAAATTATATTTTTCTAGTCGTTACACCAGTGCATTAGCAGACACTTCATCAGCAACTATCACGCAACTACCCACTTCTTTATTAATTATGCCTCGAATTATGCACTATATACAGTTTTGATATATTATATATGCATTACGTATGTACTATATACCTACTATGGTATAATATTATCACAGGCCGGATTATGTGTGATAAATTTTATGCTGATGGTATAAAAATAATATGTAACTTTTCAGTATGTATTGTAATCAGACGAAAAATATTTCGAAGATCTTTCAACTGTCTTCTCTTGACGTGCACTCACTAAAATGTTACATCAAAGTGACGAATTTCGACTGATCAAGTCGCTCCTGCCGCAGGAACGCCTCCTCAAGCGTGTTAGAACAAGAAGAAAGCACTTCGATTTTATGCATGCACATGCGATTTCAACCGATTACACATGTAATTGCGAATGATTTCATCTGATTTCGAGCGATTTCGCGAGCGATTTCAAACAATTTCAAGCGATTTCAAACTATTTCAAACGATTTCAAGAGATTTTAAGCGATTACAAGAGACTTTCAATGATTTCATGCGATTTCGAGCGATTTCAAGTAATTTGGCGATTTTTAAAATCTATTTCGTTGCGATTGCATCAAGAGTGGTTGGCGATTTCTACAAGTGAATAGCACCTCGGTCAAACTGATGGTCACTCTCGTTTGCAACGTTGACCATTCGACACATTCTCGATATTGGGCTATTTAATCCATAGTTCTAACCATAAAACTTCACCCATAGTAACTTCGGGCTCCTAATGGGATGTACTGCAACATAAAACTGAATCAGTGACAACAAAAATTCGCAATCAATCCCGCCATTCACCAAGCGATGGACAAAACACAGATCGGCAATCATTCTTCTATGCTCCAACGATCTGCAGTTGGCTTGAAGAAGACTGGAAATAAGAAAAGTCCTCATACGTATGTCCAAGCTTAAAACTAAAGAATCGCAAAAACTTGCGTTCCACCGATTCCAGTCTAGCAACATGGACCCGGTAGAAAGGCGACCACACAGGCGAAGCGTACTCAAGTTTAGATCTAACAAGCGAAAAATATAAAAACTTTACAGTGTTAGCCGAAAAAAGACCACCTTGTCGACGGATAAAGCCAATAGCACGAAGTGCACCGTTGGATATTTTTTCGATGTGATGCTTGAAGGTTAAACATTTATCCAGTCGCACACCCAAGTCATCAATCACGTCAACTCGCGCCAACTTGACACCACACATGTAATAGCTGACCGGCACCACCGCGTGTTTAGCGTAAGAAATTACTGAGCACTTCTCGAAATTCAAAGCCAAATCATTAACAACACACCAGTTGTGGAGACCGTCAAGATCACACTGAAGTAATCTACAGTCCTCCTCAGAACCAATCGATTTAAAAATCTTCAAATCATCAGCAAACAACAGAAATGAGCAATGCTCTATGTATTGACCAATATCATTTATAAACAACAGGAAGAGTATAGGACCACAATGAGACCCCTGGGGAACCCCTGAAGAAATATTATAATCATAATCATATAATTTAGCAAAATAAACACTACATAATCCAAAATCTTTTTTTTCTTTGTATGCAAGGGGAGGGGAAAACCTTCATAGGCACCACCCCATCGGGGGTGGTAGTGTGAGATTCCTACTCACTAAAATCCCCTCCCCGACGACAGTGGGATTTACCTTCTCGGTATCACTTCCACTGCCGTCAGCGATCTTGGTTGCTGCATCAAGGATGCAGACCCTGAGTGACCCCCCGGCTTGAACACGAAAGTTTGTGTCCGGGAGGCCAGGCACTGTTGCTTTCAAACTTGTTGAAATTGTCTGTGTTTCAAGTGACCCGGTCGCACCACGCACTGTGTTATTAAAATGTCTCACCGGGTCACTTAGGCTTTGTGGTCGCTGGAGTACGTGCCAGTTCACTTGTCTTTGGTCGAGGCCGGCACTAATATGGTTTAATCTCCCCCTAGATTAGCACGAGTGTTTGTGTCCAGAGGGGTCGTCGCACCTAACACTCGGCACTTGGTGACTACTTTCTTGGAAACTTCTGTTGTTGTAGTCTTCTTGATGTTGGTGGTCTTCATGATTTTATTTAATCAAAATAAAAAACACGTAGGAACGGGGAAATCTTCCAAACGACACCTTTATATTCTAAAAAATACAACATGAAAGTCAACTACCACTAAAAATATCTTCATTATCTATAAATACATACCTTGACAAGAATTCTATAATTTTACGTCTGACAGCATTATTATTATCTCTTGGCATGTTGGGCCTGTTCCCCTCGTTGGGTTCGTTGTCAGTATTTGGTACTTCCATTAATTCTGGTGGTTCAACTTCGTTTTGATCTGCATATATTCTGTAAAACTGCCGTGGCGAGGATGACAGCTTGAACAGTTTCCAATTTTAAATTCATTCCTATGCTCAAAACAGGAAAACGACGCTTCCATACTCCAAAGAATCGTTCTATAATATTCCTTGTAAGTATGTGGATCTCATTATATCGCATTTCATCCTCATCAATAGGATTTGCCAATGGATTAAGAAGGTAATCTTTGACCGCATAACCACCATCTCCAAGTAACAGGCCATTCTGGAATTCATGTTCTTATTACGCTTGCAGTCCATAGGCGATTCAGAGGGTCACCGTTGGTATACTTACTGCTGCTCTTCTCAGGGGTAGGTTGCTACGAATCTTATTTTGTATCAACGCCGAATAATGAAAACATAGAACCCTTTTTATACATTTATTAAATTCAAAATATACATCAATATTTTATTTTGTATAAAATATTGTAAATTATTAAAACTAAAATTCATTCATCTCTTTCATACTTTTAAGCTATTAACAAATAATACAATTACATACAGAAGGATAATATAAATTGAGGTACCTTTTTATGTGATATATATGTACGCCCATGCATTGGCGTTTCGCGAATATGCAGTTTCGTCACTTTTACGTTGCACGTGAGAAGCTTTTTGTTGCGTTGAATTGGGATGTTATCTTGAATGTTACCGCAACTCTTGATATCTTCAGGAGATAACGTGGACTTGAAATGTGTTCCAAAAATGTTTATGTTTTAAACGTTTGATTTTTATAATCACTAAATCGATTAGAAATTGAATCGGATTACTGTCTTTTGCCGGTAAAACATTTAAGATTTGAAAGTTTATAGATACATTTCACTATCGTCGTGAGAAGTTTAATTTGAATATTATTTATGCAGTCAGATAGATTAGTACTCGAATGTTTATTAATATTTTGCGTGCGCACTTTTGTTTGAGATTGATGGAACGCACATGTGTTTGAAGTGGATAATTATAACGTTCGAATTAAATTATTGTGAAAATCTTATTAGAACCGAACTTTTATATTAATATTAAATCGTTTTGATCAATTAAAAGAGCCATTCTTACTCTGAATACGCAGATGATGTCGGATGCACAAAAGTTAATTTCACTTAATTTAAGCTTTGGTAGGCTTTTTATGACATTATATTTTTCACTTTGATTTAAAGACACTTGCATTGTCAATTCTGTGTTGATTGCGAAAAAGTGCTTAAGTCATGTTTTTGCAAAATTGGGGTTTTGACTTATTCAGATAGAGGAAAACTTGCTCTTTATTTTGGTATAATTGCCTAAGTCATAGCGTACATATTAAGGCAGTTATTTAATAATAATAATAATAATAATATCTATTTATTAAATCGGTTAAATAATTACAATAATTAAAAAACTAATATAAATGGTAAAAGTTCAGCAAAGCTGGTTTTCGACAGATACCCATAGAAGCGAGGAAGGATCACTGGTCTTTCAGAAGGCGTTCCATTAACTTAGATTTAAAGGTAGCCTTCGTTTTAGACATCAAGAACAAATCTAGGTGCCTATTATAGATTGTATATGCAATATACTGGAATGATCCTTTAAATTTAGAAGTTCTGTGGATAGGAACGGACAGACACTGGTTGCTTCTCAATTCCCGGTTGTGACAATCGCCCCTTCTGGTAGTTAGACACTTCAGGTAACTTGGAAGTGAAGTTTTGCAAATTGTGAATAGCTGCATGGCAAACCGCAGTTCAAACCGTGCTTCCATTTTGAGCACTCCCAGTGAATTATAGAAGGGAGTCACATGCTCCCTATAATCGATGTTGTATGCAAATCGTAAACAAGCGTTTTGGATGATCTGCAGTCTGTTCTTTGCCTGTTCGGTAAGGAAACCGTGATAGACAGTAATACAGTAGTCAATATGACATAGAACCAGCATTACTGCCAGGTTCCACTTGGTATCAGACGGAAGAAGGTTCTTAAATCTATACAATGACTTCAGTTTGAAGAAACATGTACTGGTAATTTTATTTATATGATCGGTGAAAGAGAGATTGTTGTCCAATGTTATGCCCAGGTTTTTTACTTTTGGACAGAAGTTAACAACACCCCCGCTGAGTTTCACTTCTACCGATCTCATGTCCATCGCTGCTTTGAATCCACTGGAGCTACCAAAGCAGATGCATTGGGTTTTGGTGGGGTTCAGAATCAGCCCGTTCTTGGTTGACCATTTGAGCACCGAATCCAGATTTTGGTTTAGAGTTCCAATGATTTCGTTTATGTTGCTAGGATAGTCAGATACATATAGTTGAGTATCATCTGCATACATGTGAAAGCTGCACTCCTGCGTAAGAACCAAAGGCAGGTCGGCAGTGTATATCGAGAACAGTAAAGGGCCTAGTATACTACCTTGCGGAACACCTTTGCTATACGTAAGTTCATCCGAGAGGTCGTTATTCCATTTGACACGTTGGGTTCTATCCGATAGATAATTAGCCAGCAGGTCCAGTGCTAGGGCACCACAACCATAGTAGGATAGCTTTGCAATTAATAATTTGTGATTAATAACGTCAAATGCCTTACTATAGTCTAGGAGCGAGGCTACAGTTACCTTCGAGTCATCGATGTTGGTGCAGAAATCGTTTGTAATTTTAGACAGAGCGGTGGCTGTACTATGCATTTTCCGGAATCCAGACTGGAGCTCGGGTAACACTTTATTCACTGTTACGTGTTCGAGAAGTTGGCGGTGCATAATGTTTTCCAGCACTTTGGAGAGGGTCGGCAAAATGTTTATAGGCCGTAATTCGTCGAATTTGCTGGCATTGGGCACTTTAGGTATGGGATGTATCGTCGATTTTTTCCATACAACAGGTACAGTTGAATTTTCCAGGCAGGAGTTGATCAGATCGGTTACACTAATGAGAATGTAGGGAAGAACTAGCTTTAACATACTGGCATTAATGTTGTCCACACCAGTAGCTGTTGACTTAATTTTGCATAAGATGTTGGCTACCTCTTCAGTAGAGACCCTGTGGAAGACCAGTTCGTTAGTTGTAAGCGGATATTTATTAGTGGTGAAGAAGTCCATTTAGAATTGATCGACAGTCGTATCGGGAGCTACATTAACAAAATGCTTGTTCAGAGCATTAAGATTCGACTTATCTAACTCGACTGTATTCCTGGGTTTGCGATGGATGTTGCCACGCTCGAAGAATTTCCACAATTTCTTAGGATTACTGTTGCATGCATCAATTTCATATTTATAGAAAGCTTTCTTTTCGTTTTTGATGGCTTGGGACACTAGATTACGAAGCTCTTTATATGATAAAAATTGAGTCATGTTCTTCGTTTTGATATACTTCTTGTACGCTTGTTCTCTAAGCTTAATCATGAGCAAGATGGTTTCCGTTAGCCAGCCTGGTTTAGAGTTTCCTACCTTGACCATGTGTAAAGGAGCATGGGAGTCGAAAAGCGAGGTGATGTTTGATGAGATGATTTGAAGTTTTGTATTAATGTTCGAGTTTTGTATTAATGTGTATTATTTAATAGAATACCTTTCGCCTAAGTCGAAAGTAGTAATCAATTTAATTGGTGTAATTTTCAGTTTTTCTCAATAATTATTTAGTTATATGCCTGTAATAACATTACATTTAATAATAAACTTGCAAAACAAAATTATATCCCTAAAAAAGGTTCCTCAGTAAACCAAATTCAATTTTGCCCATAATTTGTTTTCGCCATTATCTCAGTTTGACAAATATTGACTTAAGCACTTTTTCGCAATCAACACAGAATTATATTTTCAATTTATAAGTTAATTTTTAGAACTATAATTTTAATTACTAGATTTTCTTATTGAATGCGATGCGAATTCAATGGAGAGTCGCTGGGCACTGCCTCGCGAGGTAATTGCTATTCCTTCCCCCGCTTATAAAAATGCATTTATGTCCTTGATAACGTGACATATGACTTCAGGAGACCAATGAGAGAATTTTAATTTTGCCTTGAAAACCATCATACATGGTGAAGACAACAAGGAACGTTTTATTATCAAGAGTGACATCATCGTCAGTTTGAACGTTACGAAAAGTGTTGAACAAACATTTTTATTTATAAGGCGCAGTTGAAAAATAATATGAGACTTTGTAAATACAAATTAATGAACATAATTATTTCTCTGTTATAAAATTTATTGCGTTAGCTATGAGGCATTAATTATCTTCTCGCGAGATAAAAGAATGGATTATACAAGGTGATTCAAATTATTAAATGTTTCTTGATTGATTCTAACGGTCGTCGTAACATTCTTCAAGCCTTCTTTCCAAATTACTGTGTGCAAATATTGTTGCATCGTGAGAGGAGCCTGGCTATCTTGCAACAATATCTCGAGCCTTGATATTGTGATCGCAAACAACTTGTACGTTGATAGAAAAATACCCTTTGCGATTCCTAAATGTTTCGGCATTATCGCCACCTGTAAATATTGAAAGATTTCAACAAATGTGCCTAAACACTGTTTATGACGTAAACTACAATACAACTAACAATATAGTACAATTACGAAGTACCTACCTGGAGAGCGTATTTTAATGTGTACAATCTATACAACCGATGACTCTTGGAAATCTATGCATAGCATAAAATCCTTGCTGTACTTCACGTATTGCTTGTATAGTTCTCGGCATTGTAATTGTATCGGGACGAAGCGAAGCAATAATCATAGACACCTTTTGGATAATTCGAGAGGCGGTACTTCCGCAAACTCCAACAAAGTCTCCACTCGCACGTAAAAAACTACCTGTTGCATAATATCGTATGGTAAATAGTAGTTGGTCCTTAGGAGATAATGCTCTAGACCTAAAATTGGATTCGTCGTTATTTAAGAAATATATAAATTCCAGAAAAACAAGAACAAGTACTTACTGATTCCAACGTATCAATAACTGATTTTCTATTCTATTAAATAGTATCGTAAATGTATTTTTTTTAAACGAAATCTTGCAAAGAAATCCTTCTCATCCCATCTTTCAAAATGATTGACCCTATCGCGTAAAATATACGGTCTTCGCATTACTTCTTCGTCATCATCGTCGTCAGAGAAAACATTAATATCCAGCATTAATAAATCCATTTTGTGAGGTTAGAAATGTTTCACTTGACAGAAACTCACAGTTATCTAGTACTTTCACCGACTACAAACTTAACTTACAGATAAACCAAAACTTACAGATATCTGACACGAAGATAAGCAAAATTTGTTTTAATCTACAGATATCTATCGGTTCAAGTTGCCCGCAAGATAACTATAGGTTGAGTGAAGAAATCGGGCATTACAGAATCAAATATTGAATTCCATGTTGTTGGACAAGGATACATCAGCTGGCATCCAAAAAGGTCATCGTTTGTTTTAGCAATTTTTAACCTTCGTGATAAATTCCACATTTTGGTGCTTTTAGCAAGAGCGGATTTCTTGTAACCTTGGTTTTAAGTAATGGGTTTTGAAAATCAGTTGTTCCTAATAAACTTACCCTGCGACTTACACATCTTGGATGATTCGGCAAGTATACTACAACATCATTAGGTTCTTCTATTTCCACAGTTTTTAATTGAATATCATCGTTATCCAAATCGGACAAATTAACTCCAAATTCTTTGAAAGCTTTTACAAAATTGGAACCGTTGTCCGTTACGGTTGACACCAATTGCTCTTGCTACTCCGAACTAACTTCAAATAACATTTCGGCAATTTTTTCATAGGAATGAGTTTCTTTAAACCACCGATTAGTTAACACGCAGCTTTTTCGTTCCAGAGTGTCATAGTCGATCCAGTGGGCAGTAACACCCATAAAACTTCTGTGTTTTGTTGACTAAATAACGTCGAAATATATTTTATATTTTTAAGGGTTTCTTTTAATATTGGACGAATTCTCATGTAATCTTCATCAATCTTTCTCCCTATCGTTGCGACCTGCGTACTCCACCTGAGCACCAGTCGTCAAAAACTAAATAAAAATATGCAGACCTTACCTGCACTCCCGGTGATTATAATAAAGCGACGCTACGGCAAGCTCAACAGTAGAGCAATTTATGGGGGGGTCAGGCGAGCAGGGGATGAATACCCTCTCCCTAGAACTGAATTCAAAAAAAATAAAGGCGCCACACCCTTTATGTCGCTATAAATAGATGTTTTCCTGAAAAGGCAAATGCTAGTGAAATAAAACACCGGAGCACAAATAAACATATACTAATTACTAGTGTCGAATTCAGTACAAAAAAAATCGCACAGTACAAAAAAAACCGTACAAGTGGTTATCTGTGTTGGCGTCGATAACAACTGTTATCATTAAATCAAATACCAAAATATCAAAAATAACATGGGGGATTCGCCCCTATCAAAGCATACAAATTATAAATTAGGTTGATAGTCGGCGGCGCACCAATACACGACGAAAACAATTGTGGCGGTATCGCAAACCCCACACGAAAATTTAATATAGCAAAAAACTCTCACCCTTAACAAAACTCGTGTCGGGACGGCACTGGAGTTCGACCTGGGCGAACCAATTTTGTGGTGATGTTGAAATCACGTCGCTGCAGAGGTATGTAGCAGTGGAACAGCAATCAGGCAAATCAACGGTTGATAACGTAGTTGAATGAACAATACAGGTGACAAACAGTAGCGGTAAATCATATCGATGATAACATCCAAAAATAACAGATCGAAAGATGTGTTCGAAATAGCGTTAAGTAATTGATCGATCGTAAACGTCGTTTTAAACAATGGTCCTTTTAGCTTCCTTAAAAGGAAAATTAACATGTGGTACCGATAACTCGCGTACTCCACCAAGTTAAATATTACTGGCCTTCTACGTTGATACCGGACAACACCGAATAAGTAAATTTACAAATTACTCAACAAGTCGTAGAAAAGACCCAGATCGGTTTAAAAACTAGTAAACTTTTACCGAAAAACTACCACGAAATTTTTGTAAAACGCACTTGTCTGCTTGCTTATCTCAGACCTCTCTCTGATTGTCCGTAAGACCTTGCAAAATTATTAATTTTTAACTTCAAAAATGCGAAAGTTAAGTACAGGGTACTTCAGAAGTGTGATTAAGTAAACTGAATAAAATAAACAAAGTAATGTTGATCTTTTTAGGTCGCCTGATGATGTTATTTTCCTTTGTAGCATTCCACGATGATTAAAATGAAAATAAATGCTACATCGTACGTCGCGACATTATTTTTACGTCTGGTCGAAGATCTTCAATTATTTTTATAAAATTTTTATCTTCAATAATTGATAAAGGCTTCATGCTGTTAACAACGTAATCTATAATATTTTTGTTTAACGTCTCTTATTTTTGTATTAATGTAGATTCGCCATAATTAGAGATATTGGCTTGTTTAAATGTTTTGACGTAGAGTTATTCGTAGGATTTTCTTTTAGGTTCTGGTCTGTTACGAGTAACTTGATTGGCAGATTTAAATTTCTCAAATTCCTCCAAACCTTCTCAATGTGGTCTCTTTAAATAAGTTTTAAAATTCGTAGTGGCTTTCTTCGTCCCACAATTACAACTGATATTTGCTTTTCTGGACATAGTTGAAAAATCCCTTTTATATATTTTATGTTAATATTGACGTTCCCTACTTTCGATATCTTAAAATATTTTCCATTTAAAATTGCTGGTATACAAGTTTCAGCACATTCTTATATTATGTTCTTGCTTGTTGAAGTCATAGTATTAAGTCCGCATTTCAGTGAGGCTTGTGTGCAGCCCGGCTGGTGCAGCCGACTTTATAGTGCATAGCCGTATATGACACTCCACTCACTTGGGCTGGTGCATGAAGCTGATACCCACCCACGGTCGGCGGGACAAGCCGAGTTTGTAAAAATAATAATTATTTGATTTTCATTATTGTCATAAGGTCAGTGTCGGTCAGTTTTCGGGGGATCGACAGTCGCAAGGTGAACTGGCCGTACACGTATAATTCTTCTTGTTAGTTTTACTCCCAATTTTTTTACAATTATAACAATCCTACAGAAAACTACTATAATTACAACAATCTAATCCCAAATTCTGCGACTACCTTCGATAAAACGAATCAAATTCCAAGTGTTGTCAATCACCAAGAGTGATTTCTATTTTGTCTACGTCGATGTCATCGTCCGGACTCTGCTGCAGGCCTCTACCTCCCAGGTAGAGCTGGCCAAAATGTAAAAATGTCTAGATCGATGTTTTTCTTCCTCAGAGAGTCGAATATGTGTTGCCGCCCCGAGCAGTAGAACGTGTTTCTAATGTCTATATGGAAAGAATTTATGTAATGTATAATTTATGTAATGCAAATAAATAATTTTGTAACAAATGTAAATTTTTTTTTTAATTTTTCGTTTTTAATTCTAAAAAAAATATTGTATAAAAATTTGTGGCGGGGGGGGGGGGTTGCCAAGGTGCGAGCCGGTTGATAAAAATTTAGCAGCACATCACTGCCTACATATAGTGACCAACTCGGTGGAGACTCCAAAGCGGAGAAAAATTTTTGCCGCCCTACGTGCAGCGAAAGATTAAGAAAGAACTGCGGGGCGGGGCTGGTCTTATAAATACTTCAGCTAGGGCCAAGCCAGCGTCACCCACCTAACCACACTTGAAGTAAATTAATTCGATGACCTCATTGTTTTGTTATTATAGATCTTTAACAAACTTTTAAACGACGCACTAATTGGTTTGAAATCTGTAATCTTATTTATGCAATCTACCTCTTCTGTAATGTAGGCAGCCTCCAGGAAAGCACTCTTAGGAAAATTCGGCTCTTCAGCGAGTATCTTAACTTCACAATCAAAATGTGATTGCATTTGTTAAGGTGCTACGACAATCCTGTGCTATTCGTGCCTTTTTTGGCATCTCCCACGTGTTGAGCAATGCGTTTAGATACCAATTGGCAGGTTTGTCCTACGTAGGTTTTATTGCATTCACATTTGATCTTGTAAATGACGCCACTTTTATATTTCATAGGTACTTGGTCTTTTACCTTTGAGAAAAGTATATTACCTAAATTAAAGTTGGTGTGTAGGGTAAGGCGAATCTCCTGTTTTTGGATAAACTCTTTCAGAATTTCCTTCAACCTGTTGGATAAGCTCGGATGGTGAGTCAATTTATGGTATCGAGTGACGATCGAGGATGTACCATCGTTTGGAACCGGTGGTATGGGTGTAATCGCTTTTCTTCGACCGAACAGGGCCAACTGAACTAATCTTCGGGGGTAATCGTTTTTCAAAAGCTGGTTTTGAAGTTGGACCAAGCGTGCATCTCTAAGCTCTGGGCTAACACAGGTAACTATCCGTAGTTTTAGCGTATTGATTACTCCCAGTTTTTGATTTAGGGGGTGCGATGAGTATAGTTGAGTAGCCTTTCAGTCGAAGAGGGTTTTCTGTACAGATCGGTGTATAATGTTCCATCTTGTTTTCGGCAGACCAACAGATCCAAGAACGGGATCCTTCCATTCTCTTCTAGCTCGTGGGTAAACTTGAGTAGAGGATCGTAGCTACTCAATATTTCGCGGCTAGTTTGTATCTTGTTTGAAGGGAAGAGCTAGCAGAATATCATCCACATGCAGCATGAGGAACGGTAGGTTAAAATCGATGGTGCCCATAAAGTTCATCAATAGATCGTGTATGACGAAATTGGCAAAAATTGGGCTGCACGGGTCACCCATAGCTGAGCCCACCAGTTGAGAATAGAAAATACCCTCATACTGAAAGTAGCTGTTGTTAAATATGACTTATCATTTCCAAGAATATATGTTTAGGAATGGATGTGAATTTTGAGATAAGGTCCCAGTTATTGGACAAGGAGGCGACCACAGCCTCCTTTGAGACGTTAGTAAATAACGAGGTAACATCAAAGGATACCAATACATAGTCCGGAGGTAAAGTGGGTGATGGTCTCCATTGCCAATCTAGAATTTTCCACGTTAAACGGAAAATATGGTACAACATTGGTGAGGATTGAGTTTATTAATTTTGCCAATTGTATAGATGGAGAGTGCTACATATTCCGATTAAAACCAAAACACATTTAATTACAAAGGTTATATTTACTTTAAAACGTCGTACTCAACAAAATCACACGTGATCAATCATTTGACCTACTGAAGTAGATCACCTATATAAATGCAATTGGCGCCCTCTAGTGATGGCGCATATTTTACAATATTCAAATATATTACAGAGAGCCTATGCAGCTAATCACGGGGCGGAGAGGGATGTTGGTTTTGTGAGCTTTTGGCAAGCCATAAGCTCGCGGAGGTCGTGCATTATAAATGGTTAATTTCTTCTTTTCAGGTTTTTTGATCCAACCACCGACAAATAACCTAGTTATCATATTGTTGAATTTAGAATGGATGCCATTTGTGGGATCTTTTTTTAAGATTTTATAGGTAGAGGCGTCGCGTCGTCAAAGAGGTTAGTCATCTTTTCTTTGTAATCTAGTTTGTTAAGTAAGACCGTAGAGTTCCCTTTGTCAGCCCTAAAAACACAGATATCTGGGTTTTGTTTCAGAAATCTTTTTGAGACGAGGACCTGTTCAGTTATGTTATCTTTGTTTCGGTTGACAGGTTTTCTATTGCAGAAATTGTGGGTAACGTTCAGAATTCTGCTCCTTATAACATTCTTACTGATTTCTGGTGTGCGCAAGCTGTTAACTATGTAGTTCACCTCCGACAAAAATGTGTGCATGGGGAACTCCCTCAATCCAGGTGTTATCGCGAATTTGGGACCTAAAGAAACTGTATTGAGGACAATCTCGGGCACGTCAACATCTGATCGATTAAGAACCCATGAGACATCGCCCAGCATATCTGATCTTCTCTCCTGGGTTAATCTTAGAAGTTTCCGGTTATTGTTGCCTCTTATTCTTAGAAACAAGGTTGGATGGCATGGTGGTTAATATCAAAGAAGTGGTCAACTACGCATTGTGGCAGGATGGAGGTGAGGTGTGCTTTATTACTAGTCAATTCGTCCTTAAAACTCTTAATTTCCACGCAGGCCATACGGATGTGGAGGTCCAAGATGCTATCTTTAAAACGTTTGATTAACTTTTCCGCACTATTAAGTACCAAGCGGTCAGGTATAAGCTTCTTGGATACGCAGGCTACGTTGCGCTGTATAAATGGTGGTGACACGTTCTCCGTTCTACAGCGAAGGAGAAAGACTCGTCTGTTTTTTGCCTTTGCAAGTTTTTTCAACGATTTCAATGTGCTCTTCAGGATTGTAATAATCTTATATTTAGGAAGTTACGCCATTGTTTACGATAGTTTACTTTCTCTAAAGTTCGCCTCAAATTATTATCATAACCTTCTAACCTTTCTTTTCTCTTATAACTCGTAGTGCGCGCAAGTCTACTTCGCACCAGGTACTTAGAAATTGATATCTACAATAAATATATTACATTTTTCGTTTTTTCTTAAAATTTGTGCCCCTATTGAAACAAGTCACGAGCGACCACTGTTTCTATTATAAAATAATTTAGCCTTGGAAGTATTTTTGTAATATTTGTACTGTTGTAAAGATATCTTGTAGAGCGGGGCCACCCAAAAGATTTCCCCGGTAACTAAATTATTACCAATGAATGAAAATACAGGGTTTATTAAGGAAAATTTCCGTAGAAATCTGAACAAAATTAACATTGTTGGAAGCTTATTAATAGAAAATATTTAGTTTAATTCACTGGTTAACTTTTACAGTTTATTTTGATCTTAATTTTGAAAGTTAAAAAGTATAAAAATATTTCATTAAAAAAAAACTTAAAAAACATTTTCACTGGTTTTCCTAAAATTTCCAAAATAATCTTCATTTAATGCAAGAAAGCGATATGTTTTATTGTTGCTCTGAGTTGATTAAATCACTTCTGGGTTGTAGCAATCCACGTTGCTATATTGGTGAAGTTATTTTGAAAATTCTTTATGCGTTCTAATGTTTTCATCGTAAGTCAGTCAAATTTTATTTTTCTCGTATTTCCCTTTCGACAAGCTCAGCAATATTCACTCTTTGATTTTAGAAACCAGCAGCTACGTTGGGCAGGAAGTATCGTTTTTCTCTATGATATAAATTTGCAAATAAAACGAGAGCTGGATTTCACCATGCAAATATGAATTGCACTATAAAACGTGCAAACGCATTATAATGTTTTGAAAACTTTGGATTGACTTGGAGGCTGGACTGTAAGTTGCAGAGTCCGGAATTTGGTAGGAGATAAAAGACTGTAGGTCGGAGGTATTGGACTATTACCCGGAGAGCGTGGAGTATAGATTGGAGAAGTTGAACTGGGGGTCAAAGAGACGGGACTCAACAAGCAAGGTGGGATAGACGAGAATATACACCGAAAAGTTGAATTGTGCGACGGAGGCACTCGACTGTTGTAGTACGGCGCTGGACTCTCCGGAGACTTTGAATTATATAATCGATGTGAAATTAAACGTGTACTGCGTGATGCAATTATACTGTTACGATGCATTGGAGAAATTTCATTGTACCATGAAGACGATGAACTGTATGAAGGAGTTGAGATAAAATTTTCTGATAATACTGATCATACACTGGAGAACTCTTAGTGTCCACATAAGTCCCGGCATATGGTTATTATGTACTGACAAATTTCTTAGGGCAAATTGAGAAGCCTCAATACCTGCAAATAAATTATTTATATCAATACGTGTTGAATCCGGAATTTCGTTAATTTCTTCAAAGGGAATAGGACGTAACACGCCATTTTCATATAATTTTATGGATCTAAAAACGCTTCTGTCCAGGAGAAACGTTTATATTAGGTACTATGCAATCATTGCACAATGCATTGGTAACGGAAGTTGTGATCACAACAGTCTAACTTCTCAGTCCTATTCTTATCTCCAGATTCTTGATCCAATATCTTGATCTTAACAATTAAACCTTGCGCTACTTTCATGTTGATTTTTTCTTGATGCAACGCATCTTTACCTGATGTCAAATTATCTTCGGCTTTAGATTTTTTCGTTTGGCTATCCTTTTTTTCCAAGTTTTCTTTTGTTTCGCAGTTTTCTTCTGGTGTTGATCCTCCAAATAATCTTGGTAGGCGCGACGAGACTTATTTACTAAATCAAATAGTTTGCAACGCTGAATATTCACCCAACCGCAAAAGGTTAACTTTCCAACAAACATTTTAGCTGCTAAATGGCTATTTAGGAGCTAAACTAGCTGTCAGCTAGTGTGTTAAAAGTCGTTTTACACGATTCCACGCTAAAACCAAAAAAGGCGTCACACACTTATTGTCGCAAAACAAGAAGAAAACAAGAAAACGGTTGGTTGCCCAAAAAAATTTATTTGACGAAAGTTGTAGCCCGTTAAATTCCCTATCCGGTTTGGACCGTTAGTTTTTCTCTTAGACGTTTCGTTTAAGAGATACGGGGTTCGCAAGAAAATTTAAAAAAAACCTGAATTTTTTAAACATTTTTTCTCATAATTTAATTTATAACTCGAAATCCGTTGATTCAAGACGATAAGGGGTTATAACCTAATTTATTTATTTATTTATTTAAAGATTTAGACACACTCCTAACAGTTAAAACTAATTACAAGGAGTGTGTATACAAATGTATATATATTGTAGTGTACCAAAACCACGTCAATAGAAATGATCACGTTTTGAGTCAATGTTTTTAATTTATTAACAAAGGTAGCACGAGACTTATTTGTTCAAACGAAAGGGTTTTATCCGACACCAAAGGTTTGTTTTAACGTCATAAATTTAATGAAGATAAGGTCACGGAATGAGAAAACAATGTAAATCCAAATGCAACGTTTTAATTCAGTTTTTAAAATAAAGGTTTGTTAAAATTGTAAATTAATTTAAGTAGTGATATATAAAAATGTAATTTGAAATCAAAAACAATTTGTTAAAAGTATTAGTTATAAAAATGTGTTGAAACGTAGAACTTTTAATATAACAAAATTTACGTGTCAAAGTGCGCCGTAAACTCAATGTACCACGAATGCGAAAAACATATTCTTCAAAAGGTTTACTGGAAGACCACAGGAGATGTTACTACTTCAAAATAAATCTGAAACATAAAAATTTCATTAAAATTTTACAAATCATTTTGAGCTAAGTACGGACCTGGAAATTTTACGTCAAAATAAATCGATTTCATTTTCGATAAATGGAAAATCAGAAGTGCCTTGAAAATACCAGTAACTATGGTAAAAACAATGGATTGTTGATTAATGGTGGTTGATTGCTTAATAAATGTAAAGGTGTAAAAATTTTGGTGTCCAGCTAAAAAGTGGAAAAATATAACAAAATTTGATTTAGAAAGTGATTAAAAAGTTAGTAATTGAGAGAATATTATACTTACGTATTTCAAAAAGTGAAAATCTGTGCAAAATTGAAAAGATTCACTATTATTTCGAACGAAAACTTTGGTCACGATACAAAAACTACCACGAGGGAATTCAATCCAGTTAGATCACGCACCCTTGAAGGCCATCGAACGAATACCACCGTATAACTTCATGGTATATGAACCCAACGAAAAGAATAACACCAAATAAAGGTACCGTTACATAAAAAATTTATTAAAAACATAAATTTTGTGCAAATTAACGATTAACTTTACACGTGCGGGAAAACGTTAGTTTCATTATAGAATTAAGATTTTGTATTAGAAATAAGAATTTTATTAACTTTAAATATCTACATTTGGAAATTAATAATAATAATAAAAAAAACGATTTGCTATAAAAAGGAGCATCATTTATGTATGATCATTCCAAAAGCCACTAGATTGCATTTCAGATTTAAGATTTGGCTAAGGAAGGAACTCAGCCTGGGAAAAGGTAAGTCTGTGCTATCCGAAATAGTCAAGCCGAGGTATCAATTTATTTTATTTATATTTGTCGAGAATAATTTGCTTATATTTCTATTGACGAGGTACTTTTACGTACACTCGTACAAGTCATTAACAGTTCAGAGTGCAAGCCTAACAAAGCTCCGAGGCTACACAGCAATATGTATATATATTGCTGTGTTGACGTAGCCTCACGTTGGGCTAGCCAAAAAGTGCTGTATACCCTTGGAGCTTTATTAGGGCTACACGTTTGAAGATTAATGTCTTGTACGAGTGTACGTAAATGTACCTCGTCAATAGAAATGTATGCAGAAATTTTATTGATAAAAGCAAATAAAATAAATTTATGCCTCGGCTTGACTATTTCGGCGAGCACTGACCTACCTTCTCTCACGCTGGGTTCCTTCCTTGACCAAGTCGTAATGCTAAAATGGGCTAATATGGTCCTCAGAATGATTATACAAAAATTATGCTCCGTCTTGTTGAAAATCGTAATTTATTATAATTTTAAGCAAAAATGGTTTAATTGAAATAAAATCCTTAATATTATTGACAAATATCTTATTCTAAATAGACCCGGAACGTATTATCGCACGTGTGAAATTAAACGTAAACTTTTCACTAAATTTTTATGTTCAAATAAATTTTAATGTAACAGTACCTTTAATTATCTGGGGTGTTTTTATTTACTGAGTTCTTAAACCATTGACCTGTTCACTTGTATTAGATGGATGACCTTCAAGGGTGTGAAATATTTCTGGATGCAAATTTCTTGTGTGTTGAGTTTGCCTCGTTTTGTGACCAAAGTTTTCTCAAAAATAATCGTGATCCTTCGTAATTTTCTATCAATTTCACCTTTTAAATACGTAAGTACAATAATTTTAATAATCACTATGCTTTTTGTTAAGTTTCTTTGTAATTTTTCTTGATTTATCTAATTTTTAGCGGAGCACGCACAAATTCACCACCATTGATTTTAATTAAGAATCAACAACCTCTTTTTTTTTCAATTGTTTTTCACCATCGTTACCTGTACATCAAGGCAATTGTGATTTTGTTCCGTTGGTCGAAATTAAATCAATATTTGAAGTTTATAATTTGCAGGTTCGGCTCCAGCCCAATGTGACTTATAAAAATTTTAATAAAATTTTATGTTTCAGATTAAATTAAAGTACTTGGTTCTCCTGTGATCTTCCAGTAAAGTTTTGAAGAAAATGTTTTTTTCATTTGTGGTACATTGAATTACGAAGCACTTCGACACGTGTAAAAATTTTACTATTTTAAAAGTTCTACGTTTTAACACATTTTTATAACTAATATTTTGGACAATTATTTTGATTTCAAATTACATTTCTTATAATTACTTAAATTAATTTATAATTTTAACAAACATTTTTATAAACAGAATCAAAACGTTGCATTTGAATTTATTTTGTCATCTCGTTCCGTGACCTTTTCTTTTACATAAATTTATGACGTTAAAACCAATTTTTGGTGTCAGATGAAACCTTTACGTTCGAACAAATAAGTCAGGTGCTACCTTTATTAATTAAATAAAACCTTGAACCATAACGTGATCATTTCTATTGACGTGGTAGTGGTACACTGCAATATATACCAACTAATATATGGAAGTACATATGTGGCTTGCTAAGTCGATGATGTAGAATTCGGCGTGGCCGAATACCCTACAATATGCCTCTAGCTCCACTTGCCTCTTTTACGCTCGTTGATGTACTTACGAAGCGGCGTAGCTTTGTATGTTTAATACTAAGTACCGAGAGCTTGGGTTGCAACGGGTTGCTTTCGTGGATTCTTAAATTGGGTTCTTCTTCGCTTGCAATTTCTTCCGGAGGGCGCCAGAATCGATTAAAGACTTTAGAAAATCTTAGTTGTCCTTATCGAGACAAAAATCAACTCAAAATAGAAATAAAAATACTTGCTTTGAACACACACTTTTAATGGAAATTAATATAGGATTAATCGTAAATAACATAAGCAGATTCTTGTTTACACAGATCGATTGAATAATAAAAATTAATAATGATATATAAAAATTGACAATTAATTACAAAAGTTGAACACAAATACATATACTGAATATACAGAGCGAATCAATAGATGTCGCTGAATTGAAGTCGGGTTGTTAGACGGTGTACCCTCGCACTTGACTGGTGTGTCTGCGAATTTTATTGCTTTATAAAATGTTAGCGATAAAAAGGTCGCTCTAATACTACTAAAAAGCAGGAAAATATTTGCTACTACTACTAAAGGTAGATTACTATTAGATAAGCAGGTTGACAAATTGTTAGCTACGTGCTTGAATATTTTGGTTAGACAAATCATACAGTAAGTAGTCCTTATAGCTACTTACGATTTCCTTCGGAATGAATGCTAAGCTGCGCTGGATCAGATCTGATTTCACGTTGTCGATCCTGGTTAAAATCGTCAGGATTTCAATTGATAATGGTTGACCTAAAACGTAGTTAAGAACACACAATGTACGATGTTGTAAAACCCAATAAAAAATAGTAGCTATGTATCTGAATTATAAGTAAGAAAAGCAATCAAATTCGTAAAAGATATCACCAGGTTTGTATTTTGGTTCCCAGTCGTGTTCAGGATATAGTTTATTGTCGGCACACACAATTTTTGGAAAGATCGGCAGATGGTCAACAGAACGAATGGCCTGGTTGATCCAAAATGGCGAAAATATGTTCGTTGGCGGGTTTGCGGATTTTCGAATTTCTTCCTTGTTGGAATTACTCGTAATTCACCGGATTGCCCAATGATATTAGGGTTGAATGGGATAATAAAAGAATTCACCTTAATGCAATGGTCGCTGTGGATTGCAGTTTGTCCGGATTCAGAAATGGAGTCGAAGCGTCTTTCCAACATGTGTCGAGTCGATTATTAAAATTGTCGGACTTAAAATTGATGTTATGACCAATACTGATCTTATTTGATCTAAAAAGTAACACTGCACTCGAAATGAAACTTTGCTCGTCGTAAACTTGATATTTTGATTCGATAAAATTTGATCGAGAATCAATAAACTTTATTAAATGTCGGAGCTGAAATTTATACTTGTTCGCTGTACTTGTGCAGATTGGTGAGAGAGATTGCAATTGCAAATTTGCGACGATGCGTAGTCGAGCTAAAAGTTTGCGACCTACTTTACCGACGCTTTATTAAAATCCCATTGATTATGGGTGCAAAAGATATACTAGTCGCGGTAATCAATGGTTTGTTACGAATGTTCGAGAAAGTGCTATTTATTCATAATAATAGTAATATATAATTGTAATTCGTATTAATAAAAATAAGATTAGCTTTGCTTGTACAAAGCTGGTCAATAGAAGCCCCCCCCCCCACTAACTCAATAGCTGCATTCAGCTATTGTTAGAAAGCAAAAAAAGAAAAACCAAAAAAAATCCGGTTAAAGAAAGCCAGAGAAAACTCTTAGATAAATCTTCGAGCTAAGCTCTGATGTTCGCTGTGAATTAGATTTTACGGACTAAAACTTCAGATTTAAAACAAAAAATATGGAAAGAAACAATGTCAAGTCGACAGTTCGATTTTACATATAATCGGAATAATCTGTAGAAATAATTGTAAGATTCGACGAATCTTTTTGTGTCCCCCCTGTACATCATGAAATTATATAACATATACCTAGAAAGAAAATAAAAACATATATTAGAAATAGCTGGTTTAGTTGTCGGTCACGGATATCGATTCGAGGAATTATCCCGGCTCGTTTTGGATTAACGACTTAGCGTTATCTCAAAACTCCTAAATTCGGATAATTGGGAAATGTCGACGAGTTTGTGACAGAACATATCGTACTGTCTTCAGAAATACAAAAAGTTGAATTAATTCGTCTTTGGACCTAAGGATCCAGTCCTTACAGAGAGGTTCATAATGTTTGTGGCCAAAATAATTTGGACCGTAATGGTTACTTCTCGGAAAACTCCGGACAGAAGTCATGATTGTACGACAGGACAAACAGGAGACGAGTGAAAATTCCTGTAGCCATAAACGTCGGACATATCACAAGAGGGAAAAGGATGTTGTCTTGCTCTGAGGCAAAAACACGCAACACCGTAGAAAATACAGATGGGAGCTGGTACTCCTAATTTTGCGTATACAAAATTACCAATGAAAATGCAATAACAACAAAAAGCGTCACATGGTCATCTATTGATGAATCGAATAGTCGAATCTGACTAAAAAAATCTTGCAGACTCAAAAAGACCTAAAACCGTACAACTTCCCAGGCTATTCCTGAAATTCTATCACCAAATCTTTACATATAGTAGCTAGCAACCTCGGAACAGAAAATATTTACAAGTGGTAGTTAAAAGTAACTACAATAATGATAAAATTATTTACAACTATTTATACCGATTATAAAATTAAATTATACAGGATTGGATTTTAAATCCTTTATATGGAAAATACCCAGATCTTTGCCCTTCTCGTCTTTTAGACGATATGTGAGGGAACCTGTAACCTCTGCTACCTTACATTTGATGAACTTTGGAGCTAATTTCTTTGAGAACTTGTCTGGTGCGCTTGACAAAACGAAATTTCGCTTCCAAACAATATCTCCACGCTTAAAAGTCAAAGGTCTTTTGCGGAGATCGTAACGAGCTTTGTTGCGATTGTAAGCAGCTCTTATCTTTTCTGCTACTCTCAGGTGTAGATCGCTGAGATTGTTAACGTCGGTTACCAATTGTTCACGATTTTCTATGGAGAATTCCCTCGGCTCAGCCGAGTCCAATCTACCATAGTAGTCGCCGCTGTTTGGTACCGACCTACCAAAGTTTAGCAAGGATGGAGTATACCTGGTCACTTCATGCACAGCATTTCTGATAGCATGAGCTATCTTGTGGATATGTTGATCCCACGATCTATGATCGTCTTCCACAAATGATCGCAGACAGGTACCGATGACACGGTTTGTCCTCTCGACGGAGTTGGCTTGTGGGTGATAATTCGCAGTAGGCCAAACTTTCTGGACTTTATATTCCGTCATGAGATCTTTAAATAACTTGCCTGTGAATTGGGGACCGTTATCGGTAGTGACAATTTGGGGCACTCCGAAGAGCAGGAAAGTCTCCTCTACAAACTTTACTATAGCCGATGCTGTGGCTTGTCTCAAGGGTTGAACCAACACAAATTTGGTAAACCAGTCAGAAATAACTAGCAAAGAAGTGTTACCTTTTTTGGTTCGTGGAAAAGGACCCATCAAATCGATAGATATGATTTGGAAAGGGTATCTGACCTTTTTCTCTTTTCCCATGAGACCTGGTCTCAATTGATTCGACGCCTTACTGGCAGTACAAATATCACATTTTAAAACATATTTCGTGATGTCAGATTTCATTCGAGGCCAGTAGTAAAGCTCGCTGATTTTATTGAGCGTTTTGAAAATGCCGAAATGTCCGCTGAGCGGGTTATCGTGACAGTCCATAATAATTTCTCGACGACGAGATTTTGGCACAAGGAGTTTCCATTCAACGAGATTAGAAATGATATTGTGCTTGTTGGCAACAAATTTAAAAATATACCCATCCTCTATTTTAAAACTAGGATAAAGGCTTGGGTTTTCCTGAATCTTGTTGATGACTTTCTGGTACCATGGGTCTATATCGTCGGGTGCAACAGAGATTAAGTGGATGTTCACCGGTGCTCGAGAGAGAGTGTCGGCCACTATATTGAATTTCCCCTTTCTATGCTCAATACCGAAGTCATATTGGTTTAATCGCACACTCAAACGGGCGATTCTCCCTAGCGGAGATTTGACTGTACCCAGCCATTTCAACGCTTGATTATCGGTAATGACCGTAAATCGGGTTCCTTCAATATAGGGACGAAACTTTTCTACTCCGAATAGAATAGCGCAACATTCCTTCTCCATAGCATGATAATTGAGTTCATTTCGGGTCAGAGTACGGCTAGCATATGCTATTACTTTCTCGTTTTCTCCAGTGCCTTGGACCAAGATGGCGCCGAGGCCGGAGTCACTTGCGTCCGTCTGAATGATAAAAGGAAGATTAAAGTCAGGGCTAGTTAAGATCGGTGAAGTCGTTAATAAATTTTTCAAATTTAAAAAGGCTCGGTGGGCATCTTCGGACCAAGAGATTTTCTGGCCTTTGGCTTTACCTTTGACGAGGTGTAAAATAAGTGCAGCCACAGAGGAAAAATTCGGGATAAATCTCCTGTACCAACCTGCCATACCGAGGAATCTTTTTATTTCTGTCGACGTTTTAGGAATGGGGTAGTTAATAATAGCATCTACTTTGCTGGGGTCGGTTCTAAGACCTTTCTCATCAATCATAAAACCTAGATATTTGAGAGAATCCCGACAAAATTCACATTTTTGCAAATTAATTGTTAGGCCAGCTTTATTCAAACGTTTGTAGACTTGAGTCAGGGTGTTCAAATGTTCTTCAAAATTACTCGACGCTATAACAATGTCATCTAAATAGACGAAGACATTTTCGAATTCTGGACCAAAGATTGAGTCCATTAGCCGCTGCAGAGTTTGCGCGCTGTTATTCAGACCAAACGGGAGAACATTGAATTCAAAAAGACCACGCCTTGGAATGGTAAAGGCGGTTTTTTCACGTGATTCGAGAGATAACGGAATTTGCCAAAAAGCTTTACGCAGATCTATTGATGTCAGATATCTGGCATCGCGTAAGCGGTCTAGGATGTCATTAATATACGGAAGCGGATAAGCGTCGGGTTTAGTGACTTCATTTAATTTTCTCCCATCAAAACAAAAACGCAAAGTGCCATCCTTCTTTTTAACCATAACAGTCGGCGAGTTCCATGCGGAGAATGACTTTTTGATCACACCTAGACGTATCATCTCGTCTGCCTCTGCGTAGACTTTAGCCAACATTGCCGGAGAAAGAGGGTAATGTCTCTGCTTTATGGGGGTTGCCGTCCCTGTATTTATAACATGTTCGACCAGAGCTGTTCGTCCTAATTTGTTAGGAGCGAGCTTTTTGAATAAAGAAATGACTTGGTCTAATTTTTGAACTTGATCATAACTCAAATCTGATCTAGAATGAATAATTTTTTCGGTTGAAAGTGCAGTTAACGTAGATGGAATGGTGTAAGAATCAGTACCAAAATCGGTCTTAATTTTGAAAAGTTTACAAAATTCATAACCCAAAATGAGTGGATATTCCACCGTATCAGAAACAATCGTATTTAAATTTTTGGTTACGCCGTCTAGCGTTATCGGTAGGATACTGGTACCTAAAATATTTTGCAGGGTGCCATCAGCGGATTTTAAATCTATGTTACTACTATTTACAGGTAATTTTAAGTTTTTTAATATATACAGCCCATCACGGCCTAAAACTGATTGGTTTGCGCCAGGGTCAAGAAAACCAAGAACTTCCATCCCCAAAATGTTGATTCTTAAATAAGCTCGGTTGTCGAAAGGACGGTGAGAAAAGAGTGTTTCAACTTTAGAGGGTTTGGCTCTACAAAATGATTTGACGTTTGCCAACCAATACTGCCATTCAGGACAGGTAGCCTTCATAATAAAAGGGCTAGGAATGAGAGGACTACTACTCATTCTCGCCTTTTTGCGTTTTTTGAGCACTTAGTGCAGTTTGGATAAGTAACTTCGGGAGTTCCACATATATAACAAAAAATGCGCCTTTCGGCTGGACAAGTATGATAATAATGTCCTGACTGTGCACAATTAAAACATTTAGCGTTGGCTGGCGTCGCTCTTTTTCCAAACGTCCGAGAACTATAGCTCTTGACGTTGGATTGCATGGTATGAACTTCATGCTTCGTACGGGTACAAAGATCTGGGCGACGTACTTTTGGCATTGCCAATTCAGGTTCTAACGGATTTACAGTGGGTACGTGAAACTTTCGAGTCTTTTCGATTTCGAAAACCTTGGTAACTTGTTTGCGAGCTTTTACTAAATCTAATGTGGTATTGATGTTCATAAATAATAAATGTTTTTGATATACAGGCAATAAATTTGTTTTTATGTAGTATAACTCTCTTGCTGGGTCCATAGGACTTGACAATCTCGATACGAGGTTACTCATTGCGGCTATGTAGTCGCGCACAGGCTCAAATTCGCCTTGCTTACGGTTAATTATTTCCTGCCATAGAGATTCGTCATAATTCGACGGTAAATAAGTTTCTTTTAATAATTGTATTAATTCGCGCCACGAACGAACGTATTTTCTAGCTGACCGGAACCACGTTCAAGCTGTGCCTTCAAAAAGATCGAACGCACTATCGAATAATGCTTGTTCCGTAACACGTCTAGAAATTCGTAACTCGTCTATGCGTTCTAGAAACGCGTTTAATCCTAGTGACTTATCGTCACCTGAAAATTTTAAATTCCACCTACTGACGGTGTCGGGTTTAGTGTTAAAAACTTGCGCTTGTGAACAATGATCGAAATTTCTATGAGGGATATTAACGTTTTGTGGCTGATAATTATGAGTTTGAGAAATATTTGAAAATTGTACTACTTCCGTTTGCGGAAGAGGATTTAGCGTTACTGAATTTTGAGCTTGTTCGGGCCTTGTCGGCGCCGAACCCACGGCTTCCTGAGATTCGGATGGGCGCGTGGTCGCAATAGCTTGCAGTTGCTCTTGACCAAGTACATCGGTTAATTTGTCTATTGACAAATTACTTAGTGCCTCACTAATATCGTTGCGGCCGGTTACTGGTGAATCTAATAAAATTTCAACCGTTTCAATCAATTGAATACATTCGCTTCTTAAAATTTGAGCTTTTTGCTCTTCGGGGTCAGGTGGGGATAATTTCTTGAGACAGTATTTTAACCGAGAGGAAACATGATCTAGCCTAGCGAGGTATCCTTCGCAAGCTCTCGTATTAGGAGAATGAGTTAATTCTTGAACTAACTGTTCTATTTGATTAAATTTGTCTTGGCAAATTTTAATTTGTTCTGCAAGATTAAATTGTTCTTCCGATAGATCAGTTTTCTTTACTTTTTCTCTAAGCGTTGATCTTAAAAGTGCTCGTTTTTCATCTACATTTAAATTTGTGGTATCTTTACCCCGTACCTCGAGTTCCCACGCGAGTTCATCAGCTAATAATCGATTTAAGTAACGCATTTTAGTGGTGTAATAAACGAGAGTATGATGCTCAATGATTGTAAATTAAGATATAATATAACGATAGATAGTTGTAGGTCGTAACGCTCGAAAATAATGGATAATATAATTATGGAATAAAAATATGTATTGTACTTTTGTTCAACGTAAAAATATCTGTATTTATTAGCAATTTGTAATACAAGAACTCTGCCTATGTGTGTGTTCATATAAAAATAGAAAAATTACTAGCAAAGGTGACAAAGAGATGGAAAAATAATCGAAGCCCCGTAGAAGGTTGTTAATAAGGTGTTGACTCGTGCCAGCACGTTGGGCGTCACTAATTAGATGACGAGGCATTTGGCTATTAAAATCGTATATTGAACTATAAATTCATGGATACATTATTTCCTTTTGCAAGGTTTATGGGCACATGGTCAATGTTACAAGTAAAATAAAGATACACACATATTTCCCAAGAGGGTGGTTGTCAATGACAACTGTCACGTTAAGGTTTTGTTTCATACAATTCGGTTAAATTATTCACCCCTTGGGGGTTACAAACATTACATTTTAAAATAATCGGATTTTCATACAATTCGGTTAAATTATTCATCCCTTGTGGGTTACAAACATTACATTTTAAAATAATCGGGTTTTGGGCCCATCTTCTCGGTTAACATCTGATATTGGTTGGCGCCTTTTGTTGGACGCGGCGCCGGGATCCGATACTCCCTCGTCTCTGATTGGTTGATCCAATTGGAAGTCAGCCATCTCTCTTTCTTTCCCTCGTGGTGCATCCGGTGTACCGGTGCTGTCACAGTCCAATCCATGTATCTAAGTGGGGGGGTGGTGGTATCTAGTCTGTAACAGAGTTGATTAAGCATAGTCTAGATGGGCCCTCGCTAAAGAAATGGAGGACCTCATCACCCCCAGGACCATGTCACGAATGGTTTCCTGGGGAACCCCATCCTCTTAAGAATATTGTTGGTTAGGTGTGGAATGGCACCCCGGGATCCGAACACCACAGGCACGACCTCAACCGACTTGACTGCGAGTGTGTTACGTAACAGATCCTTCAAGGGATTGTATTTGGTGGTCTTTTCGTTAGCGGCGTCGAGGAGCGAAGTCCCCGACTCGAAACGGACGGTCGCATCTATGATGAGGGCTCGGTCTCGTCCTTTAATCACGAGATCCGGCTTAAGATACGAACCGTCGGCCACCTGGAAGGTCTGTTCCTCGTATATGATGTTATTGTCTTTGGCTTCTAGATGTTGTGCCAATGTGCGAACAATTTTGTTATATCGGTAGATTCTGAGGTCCTTGCCCGCGGTGCATTCACCCAGCACGTGCCCCAATGTCTCCACCTTAAGGTGGCATCTTCTACAATTGATGTCAATTTGGGGGAATCCGGACCTCCCCAAGACCTCGCGCACCCCATAGGTGTTGGTGCGCATTTTTAGAAGATCTATAAATTCTCCCTGTCGCAAGGTATGTTGATTCAGCAGCCAGGTGTTAGCAAGGGGGCTGTCACGAAAGGCTGCGACACCCTTACCCTGCGAGACCTGGCCGGACCATTCCTGATGTTCGTCACGTTTTAGTTTTAATTTGGCCTGGCCGATTTCCAGTCTACCTGCTGGGATCGACAGTCCCAGCTGCTCGGCGTGCCGCCTAATCCGACCCTCGAAATCCCCCCTCTGGGCTAGGTCCCTTACTAGAGGCTCCCGATCGCGGGACAGTTTAGAAAATGCCCTAATAGAGTTTATGGATACAAGATGCGCAAGACGCGGCATCCCCAGTCCCCCATCCCGCTTCCTGGCGTAGAAAACGTGATCAGTAACGCATTCCACGAGATGGAGGATCTTTTTGCAGACTCCGCGGATCGCGGCGTCCACCTGAACCAAAGATGTTTTGGAGGGAGAGTCGATTGAAAAGCGGTGGGTGAACTTCGGCAGCACGTATTGCATTAAGAGGTTGGCTTTTTGTATTGGCTTCAGGGGCAATCTCTGGCACCCTTCGGCCGCCAAGATGACACGTCCGAGGTGCTCCCTATTAGAGAACCCCTCGAACACAGTGAATGAGACCCCAAGGTAGTCGAATTTTTCGTCGATGCGGTAGTTGCGTAGGCAGGTACCTTGCACTGTCGCATATATGTCTTCTGTGGCCCAAGTCCTCGCCCCCGATTTTATGCCGAAGACCGCGCTTTTATTGATTGATATTTGAAGCCCGATACAATTGAGGCCCTGCGTAGTGACGTCCAATAGGGACTGCAGGGACTCCGGGGTGTCCGACATAAGGATTAGATCGTCGGCAAAGGCGAGGACCGGCATGTTACGGCCTGACAGGATCGAGAACCCTTTAGAGTTCTCCAGGGCCGTGATGGTAGGATCGAGTATGAGGTTGAAGAGGAGGGGCGAGAGGGGGTCGCCTTGCTTGACTCCCCTGCCCAGGGGTAGGGAGATGTTGGTGCCGGTGAATTTCGTATAAGCATTCGTATACATGTCCCGGATCAGAGACGAGATTATTCCGGGAACATTATGTTTGGCGAGCGCCTCCATTACCGCTGAGTGTGGGACCGTATCAAATGCCTTTGACAAATCTAGTTGCGCAACGCTTAGACGAGACTTTTTCCCCCGCCTGATGGCCTCGTCGAGGAGGGTGGCATTGATGAAACACCCGTTCCCTTCGACGAACCCCCTTTGGCGCAGAGAGATGTTCACTGCGGCCTCGAGGCGGGGCTTTATACAGGAGCTGAACAATCTCGCCAACATAAACTATATAGTCAGCGGTCGCCAATTCTCGACCTGACTGGGGTCCTTCCCCTCCTTAGGAATTAAGGTGGTTCTGTTCCCCAGCCACGCCGCGGGATAATATCCTGATAGAAGGATAGCGTTAAAGATAAGAGCTAAAGCGCTCGCCATGCCGTGGGCTCTGAGGCCCACCTTTACTACCCCGTCTGGGCCCGCCGCGCCTCTACCCTTGAGTCCATTAATGGATTTAGCGACTTCCTTCACTGATATCGTCGGGATTGGATCGTCGTTTTGGGGGGGGGGGCGGTGTCGCTAGATGATTCGCGTCCGTTCCTCCCCAGAGTCGCCCGTACAACTCTTTAATAGCGCCCTCTGGAAGACGAGGCTTGGCCGCACCGGTCAGCTCGTGGGTATTGCCCCTCACGACCAGATCGGCCAACCTTGAGGGGTTTCTCTTATAGAGCTCTTGGGTTCTCGCATACCTAGTCCGTTTGTCCACGGTCCGGCGCAAGAAGTTTTCGCGCCGGGGAGCCCGTGTGACCTTGGTGGTTTTTTTCTCGGAGTTAGCGATTTTGATCAGAGCACTCAGGGCCTCCTCTATATCCTCCGCGGAGGGTATTCCCCCCACGCAGACCTCCCTGAGTCTCTTCGCGAAAGGCAGATGTTGTGGGTATGCGGTTATCTCCCCTTTGAGGCTGTCACGCCAAGAGTCATAGTCTCATAGAGTCATAGTCAGAGTCTTAAGAGAGTCATAGTTACTCCCGCCGTTTACCCGCGCTTGCTTGAATTTCTTCACGTTGACATTCAGAGCACTGGGCAGAAATCACCTCAAAATAGAAATAAAAATACTTGTTTTGAACACACACTTTTAATGGAAATTAATATAGGATTAATCGTAAATAACATAAGCAGATTCTTGTTTACACAGATCGATTGAATAATAAAAATTAATAATGAAATATAAAAATTGACAATTAATTACAAAGGTTGAACACAAATACATATACTGAATATACAGAGCGAATCAATAGATGTCGCTGAATTTAAGTCGGGTTGTTAGACGGTGAACCCTCGCACTTGACTGGTGTGTCTGCGAATTTTATTGCTTTATAAAATGTTAGCGATAAAAAGGTCTGTAACAAACTTTTGTTATATTTTGGTTTGCGCTGGCAACTTTTATTTGGCAGCAAACCTTATTTCTTTTTTTAGTACAAATTTAATTTCCGACGGAGCAAAATTTTAACATCATTTAATTTTACTAATTTCTATTCGATTCTAAATCAATAAATTAAATTTCAACGCCCGCAACTAGGCAACCCAAACGACATCCAATTTTACAAATTTATTTTTCGATGAACAATTTTCCGATTGACCAATGAGATCGATTTTTGTATCGCACAGTCATACATGGAGTGCGCAAAGGTTGCCGTAGGAGGTTAACAAGCAATGATGTCAAAGCACCATGACGTGAAATATTTTGTCGAATTTTTAATTTTAATTCGAGTGTTTTTGAAGCAATTATGCTTAAGAATATTATTAAGTGGTGAGGATAGTTGTCGTGCAGGGTTTACCCTATTTTTTTCTTACACCCCGTGTTTAATTAACGATCTACGATCGATTTAATGGATTTGCCGATTCCAACACATTTTCAATGCCACCGCGCCATCTTGATCGAACATCGATGGTTTAAATTTCAATTATCTGGAATGAGGCCCAACAGTGCCTACCATAAGGTCGAAGCATTTCCTAGCGAACCTTTAAACTTCAACCATGGGCAATCCAGAGAATTTCCAATAAAATTCTTAAAGAAAATTGACGCCAACTTTTAAACTCAAGATGGGGCGAGCCCAGATGTCAAGCTGACCACAAATTTTCAATCTTTTCATGGCGTGCCATAAGTTTCAAAAATTTTACAACAACCGTTTCAAGCACCTGGTGATATTGTCGATTTTAATAATTTTTAATTCAAAGAGCTTTTAGCTATTCTTTTTTTGGTTAATAACATATCGTACTATTGTGTTTTTTGAATGTTTTTAGGAAAATCAATTTTATTAGCAGAAGTGTTGTTAATCCTTTTGCGAGATGAAGGCTAGCCATCTACTCCGACTTTTTATTAAAGAATGTTAAACCAGATTAATCGTAAGTACTTCAAAATTTCGCTTAAGTACAACTTGTTAAATAACCAACGTCTTTTTAAAATAACGATCAAACAATTTTTCATTAACCTACTTGGGTTTGTCTACCTTCAGTAGAACAAGTAGTATACATTTTCTACTGATTTTGCCTCAGAGAAAAGCGTTTTTTGCACGCTAACAATTTTGTAAATAAATTAAAATCTGTCACTACACCAGTTGAAATTAAAAATCCAACTCGACCAACGATTCAACTATTTTCGCACGATAACCAACATCCGACAATTTAATTTTTTTGTAAAAATATTTTATTTCCACCTTACGTAAATATCTATGTGTGATTAAGAATCTGTCATATTTTGTTAATAATAACCATTTCATCTTTTATTTTTATTAAATGTGTGCATTCCACTTAATCAAGTTTTATTTCATTTTTATTTAAATTTTTGTCTCAAGAGAGGTGACTAACTAGGTGAAAGTTTCTGTTGAGTCTGGCGCCCTCAGGTAGTATTTATTGTGCCAGGAAAGTTTTTTTAAGGATCCACGAACCTCTTAGAGGAACCCGAGCTCTCGGTACTTAGTACTAAACGTACAGAGCTTAGCCGTTACGTACCCTCCATCGGCGAACATGAAAAGCGGCAGGTAAAGTCAAGAAAACTCCTTTTTTTACAACCACTTGCCGGGTTGTAGCTTTTTGTTTTCGTTTACGAGTTTTGAGCTTAACAGGTCGCTCTAATACTACTAAACAAGGTGGAACTCGCTTTAGCGGCAGTTCTTAGGCTTCTATACAGCTACCTTTCTGGTGTGGAAAGTTGTTATTATCTGGTTAGTTTTGATCGCCATATAATGTAACATCACATAATCAGATAATCTGCACCAATTAAATTTTTTGCGGTTGGTAATTATCATCTATATATATAAAAGAGCTTGTCTGTTTGTTTGTTTGTTTGTTCGCTATACGTTCCTACACCCTTTGACCGATCTCAACCAAATTTTGCACAGTTATTCTGTAGGTCCAGGCGCAACTATTCGTGCATAAATGGAGAAGAAATTCCCGCGGGAAGCAAAGTTATTCGCGTTTTTCGATTTTTTATTGATACGCTGTATACTTTACCCTTAGGTTAAGTACCCAGTTACCTGGGTACTTAACCCAGTTAACAAACCTTACTTACTTACAGGGCCGGGCTGGCCTGAACGTTCCTACACCCTTGGACCGATCTCAACCAAATTATGCACAGTTATTCTGTAGGTCCAGGCTCAACTATTCGTGCATAAATGGAGAAAAAATTCGAGCGGGGAAAAATGTTATTCGCTTTTTTCGATAAATCAAATCACAAGTCTTGCAAACAAAAAATTTAATTTGTCAAAAATCGAAATATTCTGACATACTGTCAGTGATTCAAAACACTGTCAACAGACATACTGTCAGTGATTCAAAACACTGCCAACAGATGGCGGGATGGCTGCTTTAATTCGAAAAATGAAAACCACTAACAAATTAATATATTAGAATTTAGTAATTTCAACGCTCAAAATAATACAAATAATTACAAAATCCGTTGACGGCGAAATATTTAAGCTGGGGGTTCGGGGGCGACGGAGAGAGAGCAAAAACCATCTCTTCCGACTTCCCAAAAACGAAGAATTTTAAAATTGCGTTTTTTTGAAAATCTGCAGCAATCTTTCGAAACTTGAAAATAATAGTGAACAACTATGGCCTTCACGGATCTATTATGGTCCGCCCTGTGAGGCCGATGGCCGAACAACTATGGCCTTCACGGATCTATTATGGTCCGCCCTGTGAGGCCGAAGGCCGAACAACTATGGCCTTCCCGGATCTATTATGGTCCGCCCTTTGAGGCCGAAGGCCAAACAACTATGGCCTTCACGGATCTATTGTGGTCCGCCCTGTGAGGCCGAAGGCCGAACAACTATGGCCTTCACGGATCTATTATGGTCCGCCCTATGAGGCCGATGGCCGAACAACTATGGCCTTCACGGATTAATTATGGTCCGCCCTGTGAGGCCGAAGGCCGAACAACTATGGCCTTCGCGGATCTATTATGGTCCGCCCTGTGAGGCCGAACAACGATGGCCTTCATTGATCTATTATGGTCCGCCCTGTGAGGCCGAAGGCCGAACAACCATGGTCTTCACGGATCTATTATGGTCCGCCCTGTGAGGCCGAAGGCCAAACAACTATGGCCTTCACGGATCTATTATGGTCCGCCCTGTGAGACCGACGGCCGAACAACTATGGCCTTCACGGATCTATTATGGTCCGCCCTGTGAGGCCGAAGGCCGAACAACTATGGCCTTCGCGGATCTATTATGGTCCGCCCTGTGAGGCCGAAAGCCGAACAACGATGGCCTTCATTGATCTATTATGGTCCGCCCTGTGAGGCCGAAGGCCAAACAACTATGGCCTTCACGGATCTATTGTGGTCCGCCCTGTGAGACCGACGGCCGAACAACTATGGCCTTCACGGATCTATTATGGTCCGCCCTGTGAGGCCGACGGCCGAACAACTATGGCCTTCACGGATCGATTATGGTCCGCCCTGTGGGGCCGACCGCCAAACAACTATGGCCTTCACGGATCTATTGTGGTCCGCCCTGTGAGACCGACGGCCGAACAACTATGGCCTTCACGGATCTATTATGGTCCGCCTGTGAGGCCGAAGGCCGAACAACTATGGCCTTCACGGATCTATTATGGTCCGCCCTATGAGGCCGAAGGCCGAACAACTATGGCCTTCACGGATTAATTATGGTCCGCCTTGTGAGGCCGAAGGCCGAACAACTATGGCCTTCCCGGATCTATTATAGTCCGCCCTGTGAGGCCGAAGGCCGAACAACGATGGCCTTCATTGATCTATTATGGTCCGCCCTGTGAGGCCGAAGGCCGAACAACCATGGCCTTCGCGGATCTATTATGGTCCGCCCTGTGAGGCCGAAGGCCAAACAACTATTGCCTTCACGGATCTATTATGGTCCGCCCTGTGAGACCGACAGCCGAACAACTATGGCCTTCACGGATCTATTATGGTCCGCCCTGTGAGGCCGAAGGCCGAACAACTATGGCCTTCGCGGATCTATTATGGTCCGCCCTGGTAGGCCGAAAGCCGAACAACGATGGCCTTCACGAATCTATTATGGTCCGCCCTGTGAGGCCGAAGGCCGAACAACCATGGCCTTCACGGATCTATTATGGTCCGCCCTGTGAGGCCGAATGCCGAACAACTATGGCCTTCACGGATCTATTATGGTCCGCCCTGTGAGGCCGAAGGCCGAACAACTATGGCCTTCGCGGATCTATTATGATCCGCCCTGTGAGGCCGAAAGCCGAACAACGATGGCCTTCATTGATCTATTATGGTCCGCCCTGTGAGGCCGAAGGCCGAACAACTATGGCCTTCACGGATCTATTATGGCCCGCCCTGTGAGGCCGATGGCCGAACAACTATGGTCTTCACGGATCTATTATGGTCCGCCCTGTGAGACCGACGGCCGAACAACTATGGCCTTCACGGATCTATTATGGTCCGCCCTGTGAGGCCGAACAACTATGGTCTTCGCGGATCTATTATGGTGCGCCCTGTGAGGCCGAAAGCCGAACAACGATGGCCTTCATTGATCTATTATGGTCCGCCCTGTGAGGCCGACGGCCGAACAACTATGCCCTTCACGGATCTATTATGGTCCGCCCTGTGAGGCCGAAGGCCGAACAACTATGCCCTTCACGGATCTATTATGGTCCGCCCTGTGGGGCCGATGGCCGAACAACTATGGCCTTCACAGATCTATTATGGTCCGCCCTGTGAGGCTGAATGCCGAACAACTATGGCCTTCGCGGATCTATTATGGTCCCCCCCCTGTGAGGCCGAAGGCCGAACAACTATGGCCTTCTCGGATCTATTCTGGGTCTAGATGGCTAAGGGCGGCGAATGCCGCCCGTGCCAGCTAGTTTACTATATAAGTAATAACAATCAAACTTTTCCATTCTATTCGAAACTTTACTTCTCTGTAATGTTTGGTCCTTTTTTGAGGTGGACCAATCCTCTCCTTTCTCTTTTATTTACAACTTAACTTCACTAACCACATCATTAAAAAATTATTTTTTCACATCAAAGTAAAATAAAATACAACTACTTTTCTGGTAGTTGTGGTAGTGTACTTTTCTGGCCCTGTGAGGCCGAAGGCCAAACAACTATTGCCTTCACGGATCTATTATGGTCCGCCCTGTGAGACCGACAGCCGAACAACTATGGCCTTCACGGATCTATTATGGTCCGCCCTGTGAGGCCGAAGGCCGAACAACTATGGCCTTCGCGGATCTATTATGGTCCGCCCTGTGAGGCCGAAAGCCGAACAACGATGGCCTTCACGAATCTATTATGGTCCGCCCTGTGAGGCCGAAGGCCGAACAACCATGGCCTTCACGGATCTATTATGGTCCGCCCTGTGAGGCCGAATGCCGAACAACTATGGCCTTCACGGATCTATTATGGTCCGCCCTGTGAGGCCGAAGGCCGAACAACTATGGCCTTCGCGGATCTATTATGATCCGCCCTGTGAGGCCGAAAGCCGAACAACGATGGCCTTCATTGATCTATTATGGTCCGCCCTGTGAGGCCGAAGGCCGAACAACTATGGCCTTCACGGATCTATTATGGCCCGCCCTGTGAGGCCGATGGCCGAACAACTATGGTCTTCACGGATCTATTATGGTCCGCCCTGTGAGACCGACGGCCGAACAACTATGGCCTTCACGGATCTATTATGGTCCGCCCTGTGAGGCCGAACAACTATGGTCTTCGCGGATCTATTATGGTCCGCCCTGTGAGGCCGAAAGCCGAACAACGATGGCCTTCATTGATCTATTATGGTTCGCCCTGTGAGGCCGAAGGCCGAACAACCATGGCCTTCACGGATCTATTATGGTCCGCCCTGTGAGGCCGAATGCCGAACAACTATGGCCTTCATGGATCTATTATGGTCCGCCCTGTGAGGCCGAAGGCCAAGCAACTATGGCCTTCACGGATCTATTATGGTCCGCCCTGTGAGACCGACGGCCGAACAACTATGGCCTTCACGGATCTATTATGGGCCGCCCTGTGAGGCCGACGGCCGAACAACTATGGCCTTCACGGATCGATTATGGTCCGCCCTGTGAGGCCGAAGGCCGAACAACTATGGCCTTCACGGATCTATTATGGTCCGCCCTGTGAGGCCGGTGGCCGAACTACTATGGCCTTCACGGATCTATTATGGTCCGCCCTGTGAGGCCGAAGGCCGAACAACTATGGCCTTCGCGGATCTATTATGGTCCGCCCTGTGAGGCCGAAGGCCGAACAACGATGGCCTTCATTGATCTATTATGGTCCGCCCTGCGAGGCCGAACAACTATGGCCTTCACGGATCTATTATGGTCCGCCCTGTGAGCCCCACGGCCGAACAACTATGGCCTTCACGGATCTATTATGGTCCGCCCTGTGAGGCCGAAGGCCGAACAACTATGGCCTTCACGGATCTATTATTGTCCTCCCCCTGTGAGGCCGAAGGCCGAACAACCACGGCCTTCACGGAACTATTATGGTCCGCCCTGTGGGGCCGAATGCCGAACAAGTATGGCCTTCACGGATATATTATGGTCCGCCCTGTGAGGCCGACGGCCGAACAACTATGCCCTTCACGGATCTATTATGGTCCGCCCTGTGAGGCCGAAGGCCGAACAACTATGGCCTTCACGGATCTATTATGGTCCGCCCTGTGAGGCCGGTGGCCGAACTACTATGGCCTTCACGGATCTATTATGGTCCGCCCTGTGAGGCCGAAGGCCGAACAACTATGGCCTTCGCGGATCTATTATGGTCCCCCCCCTGTGAGGCCGAAGGCCGAACAACTATGGCCTTCTCGGATCTATTCTGGGTCTAGATGGCTAAGGGCGGCGAATGCCGCCCGTGCCAGCTAGTTTACTATATAAGTAATAACAATCAAACTTTTCCATTCTATTCGAAACTTTACTTCTCTGTAATGTTTGGTCCTTTTTTGAGGTGGACCAATCCTCTCCTTTCTCTTTTATTTACAACTTAACTTCACTAACCACATCATTAAAAAATTATTTTTTCACATCAAAGTAAAATAAAATACAACTACTTTTCTGGTAGTTGTGGTAGTGTACTTTTCTGGCCCTGTGAGGCCGAAGGCCAAACAACTATGGCCTTCACGGATCTATTATGGTCCGCCCTGTGAGGCCGAAGGCCGAACAACTATGGCCTTCGCGGATCTATTATGGTCCGCCCTGTGAGGCCGAAAGCCGAACAACGATGGCCTTCACGAATCTATTATGGTCCGCCCTGTGAGGCCGAAGGCCGAACAACCATGGCCTTCACGGATCTATTATGGTCCGCCCTGTGAGGCCGAATGCCGAACAACTATGGCCTTCACGGATCTATTATGGTCCGCCCTGTGAGGCCGAAGGCCGAACAACTATGGCCTTCGCGGATCTATTATGATCCGCCCTGTGAGGCCGAAAGCCGAACAACGATGGCCTTCATTGATCTATTATGGTCCGCCCTGTGAGGCCGAAGGCCGAACAACTATGGCCTTCACGGATCTATTATGGCCCGCCCTGTGAGGCCGATGGCCGAACAACTATGGTCTTCACGGATCTATTATGGTCCGCCCTGTGAGACCGACGGCCGAACAACTATGGCCTTCACGGATCTATTATGGTCCGCCCTGTGAGGCCGAACAACTATGGTCTTCGCGGATCTATTATGGTCCGCCTTGTGAGGCCGAAAGCCGAACAACGATGGCCTTCATTGATCTATTATGGTCCGCCCTGTGAGGCCGAAGGCCGAACAACCATGGCCTTCACGGATCTATTATGGTCCGCCCTGTGAGGCCGAATGCCGAACAACTATGGCCTTCATGGATCTATTATGGTCCGCCCTGTGAGGCCGAAGGCCAAGCAACTATGGCCTTCACGGATCTATTATGGTCCGCCCTGTGAGACCGACGGCCGAACAACTATGGCCTTCACGGATCTATTATGGTCCGCCCTGTGAGGCCGACGGCCGAACAACTATGGCCTTCACGGATCGATTATGGTCCGCCCTGTGAGGCCGAAGGCCGAACAACTATGGCCTTCACGGATCTATTATGGTCCGCCCTGTGAGGCCGGTGGCCGAACTACTATGGCCTTCACGGATCTATTATGGTCCGCCCTGTGAGGCCGAAGGCCGAACAACTATGGCCTTCGCGGATCTATTATGGTCCGCCCTGTGAGGCCGAAGGCCGAACAACGATGGCCTTCATTGATCTATTATGGTCCGCCCTGCGAGGCCGAACAACTATGGCCTTCACGGATCTATTATGGTCCGCCCTGTGAGCCCCACGGCCGAACAACTATGGCCTTCACGGATCTATTATGGTCCGCCCTGTGAGGCCGAAGGCCGAACAACTATGGCCTTCACGGATCTATTATTGTCCTCCCCCTGTGAGGCCGAAGGCCGAACAACCACGGCCTTCACGGAACTATTATGGTCCGCCCTGTGGGGCCGAATGCCGAACAAGTATGGCCTTCACGGATATATTATGGTCCGCCCTGTGAGGCCGACGGCCGAACAACTATGCCCTTCACGGATCTATTATGGTCCGCCCTGTGAGGCCGAGGGCCGAACAACTATGGCCTTCACGGATCTATTATGGTCCGCCCTGTGGGGCCGATGGCCGAACAACTATGGCCTTCACAGATCTATTATGGTCCGCCCTGTGAGGCTGAATGCCGAACAACTATGGCCTTCGCGGATCTATTATGGTCCCCCCCCTGTGAGGCCGAAGGCCGAACAACTATGGCCTTCTCGGATCTATTCTGGGTCTAGATGGCTAAGGGCGGCGAATGCCGCCCGTGCCAGCTAGTTTACTATATAAGTAATAACAATCAAACTTTTCCATTCTATTCGAAACTTTACTTCTCTGTAATGTTTGGTCCTTTTTTGAGGTGGACCAATCCTCTCCTTTCTCTTTTATTTACAACTTAACTTCACTAACCACATCATTAAAAAATTATTTTTTCACATCAAAGTAAAATAAAATACAACTACTTTTCTGGTAGTTGTGGTAGTGTACTTTTCTGGTAGTGTAAAACTACCGTTATGAACGTCGACATTTGGTTCTACAACGTTACCTACTTCAAGAACAGCTGCGTTTTTACTTCGTGGATTTTGTCGGCGAATTGCATGACTACGTGAACGATGTAATATTTGCGAAGGGGTCATGTTGGCAATTTGCTTTCGCTTTCGAAATTCGCGTAATTTCCGGTCCATTTTTTGAGGTGGATCCATCCTCTTCCTTCTCTTTTATTTACAACTTAACTTCACTATCCACATCAAGCCACTGCTGTGGTTAAAATAAAATAATAAATAATTAGTGCAGATTATCTGATTATGTGATGTTACATTATATGGCGACCAAAAATAACCAGATAATAACAACTTTCCACACCAGAAAGGTAGCTGTATAGAAACCTAAGAACTGCCGCTAAAGCGAGTTCCACCTTGTTTTCGCTTGTTTATGTACATTTTTCTTTATTACAGTCTTGAAAATGACCCCGATAGAGGGTCGCAACTAGTCGATTCAAAACGTAGTCTTTCTTTAACACGTCCCCTGATATCCAATATCCTAGTAAATCATATCCTTGGAACAATAGCTTATCTTCACTTTATTCTGGCCGTTAATCCCTGCGGCAGTTAGACCAGTAAGCCACGTATCAAAGAATAATTGGATCAACGGACAATCGTATCATGGTATAATCGTATCAACGGATCATCGTATCAACGGATCATCGTATCAACGGATCATCGTATCATCGTATCAACGGATCATCGTATCAACGGATCATCATATCAACGGATCATCGTATCAACGGATCATCGTATCAACGAACCATCGTATCAACGGATCAACGTATCATCAGATCAATTTGCTTATATAGGACATCGCCCTATGAGTATAGTAGATGTAACAGTTTGGCTAATTTTTCGCGCGTTAAGTAAAAGTAAATTATTAACAATGGCATTAATCGAAAACAAATCTGCTTTCAAAACTGTAAAGAATGTGCAATTTGGCACTTTTAGTCTGGAAGATATTCGTAGCATGTCTGTCGTCCCAGAAGGTATAAATCATGTAGAAATTATGGAAGGAAGTCTTCCAAAAGTGGGCGGCCTGATGGATCCGAGGATGGGAGCGTTTGACAGCACTTTACCATGTCAAACATGCGAAGGCGACCGGGACATTTGCCCCGGTCACTTTGGTCACATCGAATTGGCCAAACCGATTTTTCACGTTGGCATGATTAAAGATGTCATGAAAGTTTTACGCTGAGTCTGCTTTAATTGCAGTAAATTGTTAGTGAACCCAAAAAAACAAAACCACTTCGAACACGCTCAGAAGATAACTGCAGACGATTCCAAGAAACGCCTACAACTAGTGTACGGTTTGTGCAAAGAACAAACAATATGTCACGCGGATGGTGGATGTGGAAATCATCAACCTGTAATTAGAAAATCGGGTCTCGATTTTACGGCCGAATGGAAGGAATCCGACGGAAAGGTTCCACAAGCAAAAAAGTATTTGTTGGCGGAAGAAGTGCTGCATATCTTTAGACAAATTAGCGACGCAGATTGCAGCGCCCTGGGAATGGATCCGAAATACTCACGACCCGAGTGGATGATCGTGACGGTTTTACCGGTTGTTCCTCCTTCCGCGAGACCCGCAGCTTTCATGGGCGATTCGCCGAAGAAACGTCAAGACGATTTGACAAATAAATTGGCCCTAATCATAAATATACCTTGTATAGAAGCCTAAAAGTAGCGCACTGGCTACCCAGTTCTTAGACCTCTATACACACAGAGTATTTCCAACACGATTTGAAACGCTCTGTATGATTTTGAATTATGCGGACGGACGGACAGACAGACGGACAGACACCGAGCCAGATCATAAGGCTTCTTGGTATACTTTGTATAGAAACCTAAAAGTGAGGCATTCTAATTTTTGAAATCAATCATAACAAAGGTGAATCACTGTAACGGTCTTCCGTTAATTTCCTTTGAAAAGGAAAATCCTCTTCATACACCTCGAGGGTTTGTTAATTTTCAGAGGTCAATTACGATTAACAATTTATTTATGTGTAATTTATCCAACCAATTTTATTTAACGAAACAAATTTTATATTCCTGTTAACGTGAACTCAAATTAAATACGTATTATGAATTATCCGCGCCTATGGGTTAGGTGACCCATCGATCGATACGAACCGAACGATAAATTTCAACAAAAAAAATCAAAGTACCTAAAAATCCCTAGGACAACCGGGGTTGTTAGAACAAATGTTAGTAAGACAAATACGTAAGATTTATAAATCGAATCAAAAAATAAAGTTATTTGAACAAATTAATAATCAGTCGGTGTTAAAAAACCCTACTAAAGGTCGGGCGATAGTCCCGAGTAAAAGACAACACATTTGAAAATAGTTTATCGAGTGATAAGCCAGGTTGTGACCATCAGTGGTGAATTTGTGTTTCGGCCATTTTTAGGTTGTATAAATGAAGCAAATAATTTGCCAACGGTACGGATTGCTTCAACTTCTGCCGAAATTATTGGTTTAATGATAAGAGTAGCCGGCCAAGTTCTGAGTTGTTATATTAAGAAGCAAAATCCTTTTTGGATATTATTTATTCAAGTACCAGGTCAGAAATCGCACGTGCTATTAACGAATTACTTCACCAAAATAAACCATTAACATTAGAAAAGAGAAATGTGTGTGTTAACCAGAGAACTACTAAGACAATTTGAGTACAGGATTCAACAAAACGATTTGGTATCAAAAAGCTATTTAAATTATGTTATTAAGAATTTGTAATCGGAATTATCTTCAATAATTCATTTGCCTTTAAAAATCTGCGAAATTATTCGCATTGTTTGTGCCTCATATAAGTGTGTTCTTTCCAATTATTTCCAGTTCCAAGTCAACCGGAGGGTCTATCAATTCACGGACCAAACCTACATACGCTCGTTCGAACGATCGGAAGGGGGCCGCATTTATCAACAAGTAAGTAATTGGAAACGTACAATTACTTACTGTATGAGGTCAAATCAAAAAGTTTGTACAATATTTATTCACTTGAAATTACAAATTTATGATATACATAAAAATCCGGTGCAACCATTCAGTTTTGCATTTGGCATCCGGATAAATAGCATTTCAATCATTCCATTTACACTGTACCGGCCAAGGAGAGCCCTGCTGACAACGAATAACCTCGACAGACTTATCATTGAAGTAAATAGTTGTTGGTTGGTTAACAACCCTAAATTGACATTTGTGTTGGTTTATTTATTTATTTGTATTACCTGTTGTCTTGTTCGACTTGGTTATTATAATCTCCACTACAAAGTTAAAGATAATGTCAGTAATTATAAAAGTCACCATTGTTTATTTATAAGACAATTGTTACCATTTCTATAGTTCCTGTTTATAGTAATTTATCAAGTTATCCTGTTAATAATAATTCATCAAATTGTTCACTTATAATAAATTATTAAACTGTCCATTAAACAAGAGTTTTTGCTAATCTTTGTATTATTGTGCCTACTTGCGTATACTTGTGTCAATTTTGTTTATTTTAATTTTGTTGAGAAAGCCAAGTATCGGAGCTCCTCTCGATATCTTGTCCTTCTCATCTGGCGCCCTGGCTTTGCTATCAAGGTAAAAGAAGGATCGACAAAGTTTAACGATCCCACGAAGGTTCGAAAATACATCACGAACCACCCTGCTCTCCAACACAAGAGTAAAAATCTATGAGTTAGCCGACCCGTACAGGAGACCTACGGTCAAGAAAAGCGGTACTTAGAGTCGCAACAAGCAATTGTGGCTATAAGAATTTGGCGCCTCAACGTGTGGAGCCCGTTTAAGAAATCGACGCCCATGCGTGGAGTACGAAGTGATTCGATAACCGAGTTGCCGATTTTAAGAAATTGACACCTCAAAGATTAGGACTCGAACGCTACGAAGTCGACCGTTAGTACCATCTGTACGTATAATACCATTACCGATAGCAAAAAATTTTAGAAACACGAGTATACACAAGTGCCACAAGCAAAGTTATTATTATCTATTGTTGAATTGGCTATAATTGAATTACCTATTAACGAATTATTTATTAACGAACTATCTATTATCGAATTATTAAACGCAGTAATATTAAACCCATATTTATAAATTTATATCGAGGACAAGCATTGCATTCTGAATACAGACCCTGCAATTATGAGATATTTAAACAGGTTGCTCGCCGATGAACTCGCGTGGGAGTTAGAAGTTAGGGGGAAAGATTGCGCAAATTTAAACGTGGACGAGAAAAGAGCCCTTCTCAGAACCGCACTTCGAGAGACGGTCAGAGAAGTGGAGGCACCGACAGTACAGTTCGATATCATCGAACAATTACAAATCTGTCAGGATAAGTTTGACTTGATTGAACCTTTAGTTCTAGATTCAGTGAACTCTCCTAACACGAAATCCTGCGAGGCGCACCTAACGAGACTCGATCATATCCTTTCTCGCCTTAAATATTGCTTAAAAAATTTATCTCCACCCGAATTCGAACAGCAAAAAGCACAACGTTTACAAAATCGTTGTTTAGAATTAATAGAGACCGTAGAAACGTTATTAGATTCACCGGCGACTGGACGCAATGACATTAGTCAAGCGTTGAGTAATTTATCAATTGACGATTTAACCGACGTACTCGGTGCAGATCAATTACGAGCCATCGCGACAGCGCGATTCTCTGAATCTCAGGGAGTCGTGGGTTCAACGCCCATTAGGCAAGAACCGGATCGGAGCTTGACCAGACCAGATCCTCTTCCGTTAAAGGAAGTCGGACATTTTCCGGGCCAAGATCCGTTCCTTTATCAAAGGCAACCGACGGTGATTAATATCCCCCAGGAAGGTCGCGATAATCAATCGAAAATGCATTCTCAGAATGCCAAACCCGATACTGTCAGCAGATGGAACATTAAATTTTCCGGTGACGAAAAGTCGCTCGGCGTAAATGCGTTCCTTGAACGAGTAAATGAATTACGTGTCTCCAGACGTGTCTCGGAACAGGTCCTTTTCGATAGTGCGATTGACCTTTTCGAAGGCGCGGCGCTAACGTGGTTTCGGTCGGCGAAGAAGTATGCCAACTCTTGGCAGCAACTTGAATATTTGCTTCGGGAAAATTATTTACCGTCCAACTACGACGAGTCACTTTGGCAAGAAATAATTAACCGAAAGCAAGGAGAATTTGAACCGGTACGCGACTACATAGCGGCCATGTGTAACCTCATCGCGAGGCTAACAAGTCCTATGAGTCACGATAGAGAATTGTATTATATAAAAATTAATTTACTACCTATTTACCAAAAACAATTATTATTTATGAATATTACGAGTGTGTTAGAATTAGTGAAAGCTTGTAAACAAGTAACCGAGGTTTTCGAAAACGAAAGGACTCGAAAGTTACATGTACCTACTATTAATCCTTTAGAGCCCGAATTGGCAATGCCCAAAGAGCGACGCCCAGATCTTTGTCCGCGGGTAAAGCGTGAAGTTCATGCCATGCAATCCAACGTCAAGAGCTACAGCTCTAGGACGTTTGGAAAAAGACCACCATCCGCCAATGCGAAGTGCTTTAATTGCAAAGAGTCCGGTCATTATTACCATACCTGTCCAGCCGAAAGGCGCATCTTTTGTTATATTTGCGGAACTCCCGAAGTTACTTACCCTAACTGCACGAAATGTTCAAAAAACGTAAAAAGGCAGGAATGAGAAGTAGCCCTCTTGTTCCTAGCCCTTTCACCATGAAGGCTACATGCCCCGAGTGGCAGTATTGGCTGAATAACGTCAGGTCTTTTTGCAGGACCAAACCCTCAAAAGTTGAGACCCTTTTTGCCCATCGTCCATTTGACAACAGGGCCTATTTGAAACTCAATATTTTAGGAGTGGAAGTTCTTGGTTTTCTTGACCCGGGCGCGAACCAGTCTGTTTTAGGCCGCGACGGACTATATATTTTAAATAGATTAAATTTACCAATTGAACGCAGTGACATAGCATTAAAATCCGCGGATGGCACTTTACAAAAAGTGTTAGGTACTAGCATCTTGCCAATAACGTTAGACGGCGTGACCAAAAATTTATCTGTAATTATTTCTGATACAGTCGAGTATCCACTCATTTTAGGTTACGAGTTTTGCAAGATTTTTCAAATCAAAACCGATTTTGGTACGGATTCGCACACAATTCCCGCTGCGTTAAACGCAATTTCGACCGAAAAAATTATCCATTCGAGACTAGACCTAAGTTATGACCAAATCCAAAAATTAGATAAAATCATTTCTTTATTTCAAAAACTCGCACCTAATAAGCTAGGAAGAACGTGTATGGTTGAACACGTCATCGACACCGGCGATGCGACGCCCTTGAAGCAACGCCACTACCCTCTTTCTCCAGCAATGTTGGAGAAGGTCAATGCAGAGGTGGATGAGATGATACGTTTGGGAGTCATCAAAAAGTCATTCTCTGCATGGAGCTCGCCAACAGTAATGGTGAAAAAGAAAGATGGTACGATGCGATTCTGCTTCGACGGTAGAAGGCTAAACGAAGTTACTAAGCCCGACGCTTATCCGTTGCCCTACATCAACGACATTTTGGACCGTTTACGCGATGCGAGATATTTAACATCGATAGATCTGCGTAAAGCTTTCTGGCAGGTACCACTGGCTCGTGAGTCACGAGAAAAGACCGCCTTTACTATTCCAAGGCGTGGTCTCTTTGAATTTAACGTTCTCCCTTTCGGATTAAATAATAGCGCACAAACGTTGCAGCGGTTGATGGACTCGATTTTTGGTCCCGAATTTGACAACGTCTTTGTCTATCTAGACGATATCATTATTGCGTCGAGTGATTTCGAAGAACACTTGAACACACTAACTCAGGTGTATAAAAGGCTGAAAAAAGCAGGCCTAACAATAAATTTAAAAAAGTGTGAATTTTGCAGGGAGTCTCTGAAATATTTAGGTTTTGTGGTCGATGAGAAAGGCTTAGGGACCGATCCCAGTAAAGTCGAGGCTATTGTTAATTATCCCGTCCCGAAAACTTCTACAGAAATAAAAAGATTCCTCGGTATGGCAGGATGGTACAGGAGATTCATTCCTAATTTTTCTTCCGTGGCTGCGCCTATTTTGCACCTTTTAAAAGGTAAAGCCAAAGGTCAAAAAATCTCTTGGTCCGAAGATGCACACCGAGCTTTCAACAATCTTAAGAATTTATTAACTACATCACCAATATTATCAAGCCCCGACTTCACTCTTCCGTTTATCATCCAGACAGACGCGAGCGACTCCGGCCTAGGAGCAATCCTGGTTCAGGGAGAGGGGAATGACGAAAAGGTAATTGCTTATGCAAGTCGTACTTTGACTCGCGGTGAGCTTAATTATCACGCTATGGAGAAGGAATGTTGCGCTATTCTATTCGGAGTAGAAAAGTTTAGGCCGTACATCGAAGGAACCCGTTTTACTGTCATTACCGACAACCAGGCGTTGAAATGGCTGGGCACAGTCAAATCTCCGCTGGGAAGAATCGCCCGTTGGAGCGTTAGATTAAACCAATACGATTTCGGTATTGTACATAGAAAGGGGAAATTTAATGTAGTAGCCGACGCTCTCTCTAGAGCACCAGTGAATATTCATTTAATTTCAATAGAACCAGGAGACATCGATCCTTGGTATCAAAAAGTCCTCGACAATATTCGAGAGAATCCAAGTCTTTTTCCCAATTTTAAAATTGAGGACGGTTTCATTTTCAAATTTGTAGCTAATAAGCACAACATAATCTCGAATCTTATTGAATGGAAACTCCTGGTACCAAAGTCGCGTCGCCGAGAAATTATGGTAGATTGTCACGACAACCCACTCAGCGGACATTTCGGTATTTTTAAAACGCTTAACAAAATTAGCGAGCTTTATTATTGGCCTCGCATGAAATCCGACATAACTAGGTATGTTCTTAAATGTGATATTTGCACCGCCAGCAAGGCAACTAACCAATTGAGACCAGGTCTAATGGGAAAGGAAAAGAAAGTCAGATACCCCTTTCAAATCATCTCGATTGATATTATGGGACCTTTTCCCAGAACCAAAAAAGGTAACGCCTTCCTTTTAGTTATTTCGGATTGGTTCACTAAATTTGTTCTTGTGCAACCGCAAGCAGGCCACGGCAGCGCCTATAGTAAAGTTCATAGAAGAGACCTTCTTACTTTTCGGAGTACCCCAAATCGTTACCACGGATAACGGACCCCAGTTTACCGGTAAATTATTCAAAGATCTAATGACCCAATACAAAGTGCAGAAAGTATGGCCCACTGCGAATTATCATCCGCAGGCGAATTCCGTCGAACGAACAAACCGTGTCATCGGTACCTGTCTTCGTTCTTTCGTGGAAGACGACCATAGGTCGTGGGATGTTCACATCCATAAAATAGCACATGCCATTCGGAATGCCGTGCATGAAGTAACGGGGTACACGCCTTCACTATTGAATTTCGGTAGATCAGTGCCAAATAGTGGCGACTACTATGGGAGGTTAGACGCAGCAGAGATGAGAGAATTCTCAGTAGATAAGCGCGAACAACTAATAACCGACGTAAACAATTTAAGCGAGTTACATCTAAGGGTAGTTGAAAAAATAAAAGCTGCGTATCAACGCAACAAAACTCATTACGACCTCCGTAAGAGGCCGTTAACATTTAAGCGTGGGGACACTGTCTGGAAACGTAATTTCGTTTTATCAAGCGCTCCAAATAAATTCTCTAAAAAATTAGCTCCCAAATTCGTAAAATGCAAAGTAGTAGAGGTAACGGGCACTCTCACTTACCGTCTCAAAGACGAAGGCGGCAAAGATCTGGGAATTTTCCATGTTAAAGACTTAAAGGTTAACCATGATTAACCCTTTTATTTTATTAATGAATTAATATGTATTTGTTCTACAACCCAATTTTTAGTTATAATCTAGGAAGTTATTAGATCCGAGGGCTTTATGAATCTGCAAAACAGGTTCGACGCTTTTGATCCTCCCCGGATGACCGATTTTCATTTTAGGTGATCTTTTATTTAAAGGATCCAGAGTACCAGCTCTCATCCACCAATTTCAAGTTGTTATATGTTACTGCTTCAGAGCAGGATAGCAACCCATTTTCCATTTTGTGATAAGTTCGACGACTATGGCTCCAGGAACTAACTCAGGTTCTTCCCGGTTGTCCAGTCGAACTCTCATGACTTCCTGGGTAGTTTTTCAGGAAGTGACCGAGATGATCAATTAATTTTGGTCACAAAATCTAAAACCGCTCCATAAGGACTGGAATATCCTTAGGTCGACAGACGAGTTAATTCAACTTTTAACCTTTCAAGGGCAGTACGATGTGTTCTGTCACTAACTCGTCGATAGAAAAACCCGATTCGTTTTTTTAGGTGTTTCGAGATGAACGTTTTGCCGTTTGTTCGAAACAAGCCAGAATAAGTTAGGATCGAAACCCATGGTCTATAGCTATACTAGATTATAACCCCATATGTTTTTATTTTATTTTAGGTGTTCTTGTTTCCTTTATAGGTATTTGTTACATACTTTTATAATTTACAGAAAAAAAAGAGATTCGTTAAATCTTACTGTTTTTCTGAAAATAACTAAAATTGTGATTCGTTAATGCGATACTTTAGCTAACCGTAATAACTGTGAAAAAAGGGATTGTTCCAATTATATGTGAAATTGAACTGCTGAAAGAACAAAGTTTCTTTCAAAATTTTGTGTTTAAAATTTGGATGAGTCCGTAAAACTTTATTTTTCAGCAAACACTAGAGCTCAGCTCGAAGAATCGTCTAAGATTTTTCCTTGATTTCTACCAGCATTCTCTTGGAAAATTTCGCTTACCTTTTCTGCTTCCTGACAATAGCTGATGGCAGCTATTGATTTTGCGGGGGGGGTGTAACGGTCTTCCGTTAATTTCCTTTGAAAAGGAAAATCCTCTTCATACACCTCGAGGGTTTGTTAATTTTCAGAGGTCAATTACGATTAACAATTTATTTATGTGTAATTTATCCAACCAATTTTATTTAACGAAACAAATTTTATATTCCTGTTAACGTGAACTCAAATTAAATACGTATTATGAATTATCCGCGCCTATGGGTTAGGTGACCCATCGATCGATACGAACCGAACGATAAATTTCAACAAAAAAAATCAAAGTACCTAAAAATCCCTAGGACAACCGGGGTTGTTAGAACAAATGTTAGTAAGACAAATACGTAAGATTTATAAATCGAATCAAAAAATAAAGTTATTTGAACAAATTAATAATCAGTCGGTGTTAAAAAACCCTACTAAAGGTCGGGCGATAGTCCCGAGTAAAAGACAACACATTTGAAAATAGTTTATCGAGTGATAAGCCAGGTTGTGACCATCAGTGGTGAATTTGTGTTTCGGCCATTTTTAGGTTGTATAAATGAAGCAAATAATTTGCCAACGGTACGGATTGCTTCAACTTCTGCCGAAATTATTGGTTTAATGATAAGAGTAGCCGGCCAAGTTCTGAGTTGTTATATTAAGAAGCAAAATCCTTTTTGGATATTATTTATTCAAGTACCAGGTCAGAAATCGCACGTGCTATTAACGAATTACTTCACCAAAATAAACCATTAACATTAGAAAAGAGAAATGTGTGTGTTAACCAGAGAACTACTAAGACAATTTGAGTACAGGATTCAACAAAACGATTTGGTATCAAAAAGCTATTTAAATTATGTTATTAAGAATTTGTAATCGGAATTATCTTCAATAATTCATTTGCCTTTAAAAATCTGCGAAATTATTCGCATTGTTTGTGCCTCATATAAGTGTGTTCTTTCCAATTATTTCCAGTTCCAAGTCAACCGGAGGGTCTATCAATTCACGGACCAAACCTACATACGCTCGTTCGAACGATCGGAAGGGGGCCGCATTTATCAACAAGTAAGTAATTGGAAACGTACAATTACTTACTGTATGAGGTCAAATCAAAAAGTTTGTACAATATTTATTCACTTGAAATTACAAATTTATGATATACATAAAAATCCGGTGCAACCATTCAGTTTTGCATTTGGCATCCGGATAAATAGCATTTCAATCATTCCATTTACACTGTACCGGCCAAGGAGAGCCCTGCTGACAACGAATAACCTCGACAGACTTATCATTGAAGTAAATAGTTGTTGGTTGGTTAACAACCCTAAATTGACATTTGTGTTGGTTTATTTATTTATTTGTATTACCTGTTGTCTTGTTCGACTTGGTTATTATAATCTCCACTACAAAGTTAAAGATAATGTCAGTAATTATAAAAGTCACCATTGTTTATTTATAAGACAATTGTTACCATTTCTATAGTTCCTGTTTATAGTAATTTATCAAGTTATCCTGTTAATAATAATTCATCAAATTGTTCACTTATAATAAATTATTAAACTGTCCATCAAACAAGAGTTTTTGCTAATCTTTGTATTATTGTGCCTACTTGCGTATACTTGTGTCAATTTTGTTTATTTTAATTTTGTTGAGAAAGCCAAGTATCGGAGCTCCTCTCGATATCTTGTCCTTCTCATCTGGCGCCCTGGCTTTGCTATCAAGGTAAAAGAAGGATCGACAAAGTTTAACGATCCCACGAAGGTTCGAAAATACATCACGAACCACCCTGCTCTCCAACACAAGAGTAAAAATCTATGAGTTAGCCGACCCGTACAGGAGACCTACGGTCAAGAAAAGCGGTACTTAGAGTCGCAACTAGCAATTGTGGCTATATCACGTTTATCTCTTCGATCAAAACAGAATATTTCATTTATTATTCTATCAGCAATTTTAAGCATTTACAACGAGTTTGTTTCAACCAAAGAAGTTTCATCCCCTAATTGAGTCTGAACCTACCATACTCTGAGGAGACTCGTGACTGAGCTAGTACGAATGGGACGAGGTGGTGAATTTTTTTTGTAAAGTTGGACCCTCGGAAACTTAATTATTTACTAATTTATAAAATTTTCTTTCATTTGAAAGTGGCGCCCAAGACAAAACCCGAGGTGTACAATTTATGATAAAAAGTACACAGCAGTATCAACAGATCAACTTATCAACAGATCAACTTATCAACAGATCAACTTATCAACAGATCAACGTATCAACGTATTTAAATTTCCTATATAGGTGAAAAATTATGAAAATAAAATATAACTTATATTTGGTGTGCATTGAAAATAGATAATCTGCACTAAATATATTTTTGCGGTTGGTATTTATCATTTACTATATAATCAATAATAAGCAAACTTTTCCATTCCATCCGGAACTTTACTTCTCTGTAATGTACGATCCATTTCTTAAGGTCGATCAATCCTAATCTTTCTCTTTTATTTACAACTTAACTTCACCAATCACATCAAGCCACTGCTGTGGTTACAATAAAACCGGATCAACGTATCAACGGATCAACGTATCAACGTATCAACGTATCAACGTATCATCGTATCAACGTATCAACGTATCAACGTATCATCGTATCAACGTATCATCGTATCAACGTATTTAAATTTCCTATATAGGTGAAAAATTATGTAAATAAAATATAACTTATATTTGGTCTGCATTGAAAAAAAAGTTGTTATTTTTGGTCGCCATATTATTATAATGTAATATCAGATAATCTGCACTAATTAAATTTTTACGGTCACAATCACAATTTCGAAGGTTCTGATTAGATTTGAATTATGCGGACAGACAGACGGACAGGCGCGGAGCCAGATCATAAGGGTTCTTGCTATACTTTGTATAGAAGCCTAACAAGTAGTTTATATAGGGAGACCTCTTTGAAAATATCTTTAACTTAGTAAATTTCTTTCGAACATTTGCGTATTTGTAAATTGCATTAGCGAATCGAAACAGCGGATTAACAGATTAACGCAATACTATATAGACGAAGTATTTACAATATAACAACGTATCAGTTGATCAACGTTATGATTGGCTCTGAAACATGCGGACGGACACGAAGCCAGACCATAAGGCTTCTTTCTATACCTTGTATAGAAGCCTAAATAAGGCTTCTTGTTATATCGTACTTTGTATAGAAGCCTAAAAGTAGCGCACCGGCTACCCAGTTCTTAGACCTCTATACACACAGAGTATTTCCAACACGATTTGAAACGCTCTGTATGATTTTGAATTATGCGGACAGACAGACGGACAGACGGACACGGAGCTAGATCATAAGGCTTCTTGTTATACTTTGTATAGAAGCCTAAAAATAGCATTTTAAGTTCCAATATAAATCCCAGAACATTTCATTTCTTAAATCTGTGGTAATTCTCATAATCTGAATCTTTAGTAGCAACCTAACAAATATTCTATATAGGTATAAGTAAAATTTTGTACAGAACGTGTGGCTAGAAAGTCGATTTTAAATTTAAAACAAATTTTATTTAATTATATATAACAATGTGTTTACAATCACAATTTCGAAGGTTCTGATTAGATTTGAATTTTACGGTTCTTGCTATACTTTGTATAGAAGCCTAACAAGTAGTTTATATAGGGAGACCTCTTTGAAAATATCTTTAACTCAGTAAATTTCTTTCGAACATTTGCGTATTTATAAATTGCATTAGCGAATCGAATCAACGGATTAACAGATTAACGCAATACTATATAGACGAAGTATTTACAATATAACAACGTTTCAGTTGATCAACGTTATGATTGGCTCTGAAACATGCGGACCGACACGAAGCCAGACCATAAGGCTTCTTTCTATACCTTGCATAGAAGCCTAAATAAGGCTTCTTGTTATACTTTGTACAGAAGCCTAAAAGTAGCGCACTGGCTACCCAGTTCTTAGACCTCTATACACACAGAGTATTTCCAACACGATTTGAAACGCTCTGTATGATTTTGAATTATGCGGACAGACGGACGGACAGACAGACGGACAAGGAGCTAGATCATAAGGCTTCTTGTTATACTTTGTATAGAAGCCTAAAACGAGTTGTAATATTAATAGGGCTGAGCAAAATACAATTACATTACCCGAAGCAAACCGAACATCAACGTATCATCGGATCAACGTATCATCGGATCAACGTATCATCGGATGAACGTATCATCGTATCATCGGATCAACGGATCAAGGGATCAACGTATTTAAATTTCCTATATAGGTGAAAAATTATGTAAATAAAATATAACTTATATTTGGTCTGCATTGAAAAAACAGATATAAGTCTATATAAGACAGCTATTTCCAAAATACTAGCGCACTGGGTACCCAGTTCTTAGACCTCTATACACACTGAGTATATTCAACACGATTTGAAACGCTCTGTATGATTTTGAATTATGCGGACGGACGGACAGACAGACGGACGGACAGACACGGAGCTAGATCATAAGGCTTCTTGCTATACTTTGTATAGAAGCCTAAAAGCAGGAAAATATTTGCTACTTCTACTAAAGGTAGATTACTATTAGATAAGCAGGTTGACAAATTGTTAGCTACGTGCTTGAATATTTTGGTTAGACAAATCATACAGTAAGTAGTCCTTATAGCTACTTACGATTTCCTTCGGAATGAATGCTAAGCTGCGCTGGATCAGATCTGATTTCACGTTGTCGATCCTGGTTAAAATCGTCAGGATTTCAATTGATAATGGTTGACCTAAAACGTAGTTAAGAACACACAATGTACGATGTTGTAAAACCCAATAAAAAATAGTAGCTATGTATCTGAATTATAAGTAAGAAAAGCAATCAAATTCGTAAAAGATATCACCAGGTTTGTATTTTGGTTCCCAGTCGTGTTCAGGATATAGTTTATTGTCGGCACACACAATTTTTGGAAAGATCGGCAGATGGTCAACAGAACGAATGGCCTGGTTGATCCAAAATGGCGAAAATATGTTCGTTGGCGGGTTTGCGGATTTTCGAATTTCTTCCTTGTTGGAATTACTCGTAATTCACCGGATTGCCCAATGATATTAGGGTTGAATGGGATAATAAAAGAATTCACCTTAATGCAATGGTCGCTGTGGATTGCAGTTTGTCCGGATTCAGAAATGGAGTCGAAGCGTCTTTCCAACATGTGTCGAGTCGATTATTAAAATTGTCGGACTTAAAATTGATGTTATGACCAATACTGATCTTATTTGATCTAAAAAGTAACACTGCACTCGAAATGAAACTTTGCTCGTCGTAAACTTGATATTTTGATTCGATAAAATTTGATCGAGAATCAATAAACTTTATTAAATGTCGGAGCTGAAATTTATACTTGTTCGCTGTACTTGTGCAGATTGGTGAGAGAGATTGCAATTGCAAATTTGCGACGATGCGTAGTCGAGCTAAAAGTTTGCGACCTACTTTACCGACGCTTTATTAAAATCCCATTGATTATGGGTGCAAAAGATATACTAGTCGCGGTAATCAATGGTTTGTTACGAATGTTCGAGAAAGTGCTATTTATTCATAATAATAGTAATATATAATTGTAATTCGTATTAATAAAAATAAGATTAGCTTGTGTGGTACGCATGTGTTGGGTACCAGATCAGCGCAGCGTATTCCAGCCTTGACCGAACAAAGCTATAGTAAAGAAGCTTCAAACATGGAATGCTTTGAAGGTCACGTGCGTTTCTGTAGATGAATCCATACATGCGGGACGCACAACCTAGGGTTTCGCTGATATGTTCGGTGAAGGTTAGTCGTGTGTCAAAGATAACTCCCAGATCTCTGAACGAATCGCATCTCTCCAAGATTCTGCCCTCGCATGTGTAGGAGAAGTCAATAAAGGTCTTCCTGTTTGTAAAAGAGACTACTTTACATTTGGAGATTTGCAGTTGCAACCGATTACTCCTACACCAGGTCCCAACCAGGTCCAGATCAGATTGCAGACGATAGCAATCCTCCAATGAGGAAATGCCTGCGTAAATTTTTAAATCATCGGCATATAGCAGTTTTTGCGATGTTATAATATTGGGCAGGTCGTTCACGAAAATTATAAAAAGGAGAGGACCAAGGTTGGACCCCTGAGGAACGCCCGAGCTAACCGAGAAGACTGAAGATTTATGATCCCGGTATTCAACAAATTGCTTGCGATCGAATAGGTATGTACTGAAGAGATTAATCAGCTGATTAGAGAAGCCAAACGATGACAATATCCCAATCAATCTATATAGATCAAGTTGGTCAAACGCCTTCTGGAAGTCAGTGTAGATTGTATCGATTTGTCCTCGGCAGTCCAATGTTTCGGATACGAACTGTTTAAATGTCGCAAGGTTCGTGACAGTTGAGCGCCCGTTCATAAAGCCGTGTTGATGAAGGGATAGTGAACTCTTGATATGAGCATAAATATGGTCATACAAAATCCGTTCAAATGCCTTGGACAAGTTGGATAAAATAGAGATTGGCCGATAATTACTGATCATTGATGGACTACCTTTTTTCAGGACTGGACATAGCCGTGCTACCTTCCAGGATTGGGGAAACGTGGCGGTAGTAAATATTAGATTAAAAATATGTAGTAAGGGTACTGAAAAAGTCGTGGCACAGTCCTTTAGTATAAAAGCGGGTATACCATCCACGCCGCTAGTAAGTTTGTTTTTAGAGCGTTGCAATGCAGCTATAACATCCGCACTTGAGACTTTCGGACTATGGATTAGTAATGAAGGGTTAGCATCGCCGCAACCCGTCGCGCAATCCTTATCGGAATCTATGTAAACTGATCGGAAGTAATCCGCGAAAACATTGACAATAGATTCAGGATCAGAATCCTCAACATTGTTGAATTGCAAGGAACCAGGTATCCTAGAGTTACCCCTTCTGCCCTTCACAAAAGACCAGAACTGCGATGGATCTGAACAGATAGCGTTTGCGGAATCAGATAGGTAATCCCGATGGCACTCGGCAGTCTGCCTCTTCACCAGAGCTCTAAGGCGTCTAAATGCCTCGAAATCGCCAACTGAACCCGACTTTTGGTAACGTCTATGATGCGCCGCCTTTAACCGGATGTTAGCTATAAGTGCCTTTGTAAACCATTGGGGGTATTGTCTGGGAGTACCACTCGTACCCAAAGGGACACTCGCCTGGAATACGCCGTTAGTAATCGGATAGAATGCGTCGCAAGCCAAATCAACATCCGTGCAGTCACAGACGGAGGTCCAGTCCGTCTCATCGAATAAACGGTACATAAGATTGAGGTCTGCTTTTTTAAAATTTAAGCTCTTATCCAAATTAGGAGCAAAACTGGGAGTGTCGGGACCCGACAATTGGAGAACTAAATTAAGTGAGGGATGATACTCGTCCTCCGGGACCAATGCATCAAGACTGCGCGATACTGTAACGCCCACGTTTGAAAAGATTAAGTCAAGGGTGCGGCCCAGCGAATTATGGATATAGTTATGCTGTGTTACGTCGGAAAACTGCATAAAGTTATGGATGGCAACTCCTCTTGAATCATCGAAATCCCCGGCGAAACGCGGAGCATTAAAATCGCCCAAGACCAGCAAGTCGCCCTCAGAAATAGAGAGAGTCGATGCGAATAATTCAAAAAACAACTCATAGTCATCCGCCGATAGACTTGGTGGTATATAAATTGCAAAAACGCGCATTCGGTGTTGTTTATTTAAGTTCACCCACACTCCCACAACATCTACCACTGGCACAACCCGGGATAGCTCCGCCAGGTCAATAGGGACGGGATTAAGAGAAGACCGCACCGCTATCAAGACACCGCCGCCCCGGCTAACGCCGGTTAGCTCAAAGTCACGGTCGTGGCGGAAAACGGCGTATTTCCATGTAGGAAATACTTCGGAGTCCACTATGTCAGGTGAAAGCCAGGTCTCACTAAGACAAATTAAATTCAGGTTCAGTGTGCACACATTGTTCAAAAGCTGAAGAGTTTTAGTTCGTAGTCCCCGCACATTTTGATAATAGACACCGCCATATGGCAGAGTCACCTGTCTATCGACAGGGGTGTGTCCGGAACCGACTGACGAATCGGAACAAGTAGTAGAATTGCCTGAATAATGCACAGGTGAAGGACTCCGAGAGGCTGCCGAAGATAAACAAGAACGTAACATTAAGGAGCATCCAGATTGGCTCCCTCGTTGGGAAAATTTGAATTCTCGGTGGCATAGCGCGCTGATCTAAATCGCTTAACAACTATACGAGACGGCCAAAATTCAGGCTTGAGTATGTTGGCAACTACAGAGGCGGGAACAGAGACAACATATCCCCTATAGCTACCTGATCTTACTTTAAGCTCTTCACATTCCAGTTTGATGTCACGAGACAGCTCAGTAGGCAAACCCGCAGAAATGTACCCGGTAACCTGTTCCTGAGTCGTGTGAAGGCTCAACTTGGATATATTGCAATGTATAAATGTAGTTACTAATAGAGCCTCACGTTGGGCTAGTCAAAATATGCTCTGAATAACCCTTGCTAATGGGGTTACACGTTTTATTGTTGATGTATGTACGAGTGTACGGAAATGTACCCCGTCAATGGAAATGTATGTGAAATTTAGTAAATACAAATAAATGGAAATATTATGCCTCGGCTTAGCTGGTTCGTAGTGCATGTGTCTTACCTTGTACAGGGTGAGTTCGTTCCGTGACCAATACTGTAAATAAATTTATAGACTCGGAACAGGTCAAAATAAATATCCTTCGTTACAAAAATAATAATGTTTTTATTTAGCACACAAATGTAATTAAAGGTTTTGTTATATTAAAAAGTTCTATTATTAAATCTAATTATCAAAATTCTGAACGTTAAATAAAGAAAAACACGTGTCGTTTGATGTCCGAAAATTTCACTTAGTTATTTTAAAATTGTACTTAATGTGCACGTTACCTTAGAAAAATACAGGAATCTTCTAGTTACTTGTACTTGAGATGGTACAATTGCGCACCAAAGTTCACTCGATGGGTTTATTACCATGAAAATTTTCCCAATTGCAGTTTGTTGACCTCGTTGGTGTCGATTTTTAATTCTTCATAAATATTCCCAATCCTTTACGTTTTTCAACTTATTTTTAGTTTTACGTAGGTAAGTAATTAATTTGCTGATTTTTACACTGGTATTTTATACCTTCACCAATTATTTTCACTATAAAATTAATTTTTATTAGGACGATCAAACTCGCCACCATTACGTGTGAAATTTTACACCAGGACCTCTTCGATTGTTTTATAATTTTCTATCTCGAAATTCATAGCAATCTCGATGTTTGCGTAGACGCATTTTTTATTGGTTGATCGGAAAATCAATATTATTGAAAGTTTCACAGTACAGGTATGGATTAAGCCAATTGTGACTCGTTGAAATTTTATAAGTAAAATTTTTATATTTTCAGATTGGATTGACTTCTTCCTAATTGCTTCGTGGTTGAATAAATAAAGATGCTGGACATGAAATTTCCATTCACAGTTCATTAACTTGTGACACGTCGAACTCACGTAATGATTTTAAGAACTTATTTAAATTTAACGCTAACACAAATTTTTACATTAATCAATTAATTAACAATATTCTAACTTTTGAAATACCTTTCTTATTACTAAACAATCTTTCATTTACTATAAATAAACATTTTTCAACAAAGAGAATTATTAAATGTTACATTTTAAGTTTATTTTATTCAAACCTGCTTCATGTCCTTTTTTACAAATCATTTGACTTTGAACTAAATTTCTTGGTATCGGACGAAGTTTTTCTGATTACGTTGATAAGTTACATGCTTTATTAATAACAAAATTTTCCCGAATCTGAAATAACGTACTTCCATTGACGTGGTATCTCGATATCGCAATATGTATTCTCACAAGGGGGTCGTACGGAACGAGTGTGTTAACGGATTGTCCCGAACCAAAGATCACGCCACGAGATCTTCTCCGTCCGCTACCATTGGCAGACCGCTTATTTTTATTTTTTGAGGAAGGAGCCGACGAAAGATCTGCACCCCGAGCGGAACAGTCCTCCGGCTCTGGGCCCTCCACCTCCGGAGCAGTATCCACCTGGAGCTGTGGAGCCGACGAAAGAGCTGCATCCCGAGCGGAACAGTTCTCCGGCTCCGGGTCCCCCACCTCCGGAGCAGTATCCACCTGGATCTGTGGAGCTGAGACGAGTAAGGGGTCAAATCGTGATGCCCGCATATTCGGAGCGTCACCCCTCTCAGGGAGGGTGGTCCGCGGCACGGGCTGAGATGGCTGAGCACGAAGACGTTCAATCTCATCATCCCTCGACTTCAAACACCCCTCCAGAAGCACAACCTTATCAACCAGGAGTGCATTAGAAGTACGTAATTCACTGATTAGTTCCTTATAAAGATTCAGCTGTTCAATATAAATTCCAGGAAGGTCCAAATTAGCAAGGTCACCGAGTGGCGCGTCGCAACACTTCTTGTTTGATTGTGAAAATTTGTAGACAAGCGAATGATCTTTAAAAAAGTTCTAATCCATTAACCTTAAAAAATCAATAATATCGGAGCTATGGCCGTTTGAAATCATAAATTCAAAAAATTGCTTTAAAGGGGACCCCCCAAGGGTTTGGACTTGGGCAAAAATTTTATTTGAAAATTTGTCTTAGAAAAGTGTCCTTTATCACCACCTCCAAGGTTCTTCACGGTCACGGGGACACCTTATATATTGAACTGTATTTCAATGGTTAGCCAAAATTCGATAAATTTCAAAAATAAAAAATTAAAATTAACATGTTTGAAAAATTCAAAATGTAACAAAAATTATTGTAAACCAAAATTAAATTTAAAAGAAGAAGGGGGAATTTGGATTTGGATAAATGTCTTTGTGCGCAGACGAGGAACTTTTGCGTGAGTTGGAAGAAGGAGGGGACAGTCTACGTCGAGCAGTCGACTAGATAGGACGTTTTGAGCGAGTCCATTGTAAAATTTGTAGAGTAATTTGTTATAAATAAAGAAAAGGAAAGTTTTAGTTTAAAATTGAAAGAGTTGTGTTTTATTAAAGTGTTTAGCAAAAGAAAATAAAGTTTAAAGAAAAAAATTTGAATTCACAAATTCAAAAAATTAAATAGTTGATCGCTGGTCATAAAAGAACACGTCAACAATAAATTTGGCGCCGCAAGTGGAGCTCGAACCAACGACCACGAAATTACCCTGACATTAAGTAACTCATGCTCTCAACTAGAAAACTGGCAACGCAAAGTGGAGATTCGAGAACACACGACCACGAAAAATTACCCTAAGGTAAGAGCAATTATTGCAACATCATTAATAAAGTGAAAAAACGTGCATGGAAATTAAAAATAACATTTGGTGAAATAAAATTAAGGTCTGGTATGATAATAGACACATGTAACATTTGCGAACAAAAATTTATAAACAACTGTTCGACGTTCGAAAATTGATATGCACGTGCGTATACATAAATGTGCAGAATAGATAAACGTTTTAAATTGATAAAAATAACCACATGTAGATTAATTTGGGAATAAAATTATTTGGTAATAAAATTAATATCACAATACAAAATGAATTACGAAGGGGATCAAGGTTTAACGTGGGAAGAGATGCTCAGAATACTGAGAGGAGATATAAAAGACGCTAACAAAAGACAAGAAGAAACTACCAAAACATTATTAGAAGACGCTACCAAAAGACTGGAAGAAAAATTAGATAACGATTTCCAAATGATATACGATGAAAAATTTGAACAGGTAAAACAGGCGGAAAGCGAAATTAAAGACATTGAAGAAAGTGTAAAAGTTGAACAAAAATTAATTAACAAGTCGCTACAAGAAGCAGAAAACGAAATCAAGGAAAACTTGGAAGAAACACGTAACGTTGATGTTTCAAATGAATTGTTGAACGAAAACAAAGAAACATGTAACATTGATGTATCAACGGAATTGATTGACGAACAAATTGAAAACTTGAAGCCAATGGAAATAAGAGAACATCTAAAATTTAACGTGGTGGAAGCAAGAAAAAGTTTCAAGCGGATATATTTGAAGATTAGAAAATTATATGCAAAACGAAAACATAAAACTAGAGGCATAAGAACAAAGAAGAACAGAAAAATTTTAAGAGTTTCCAGATTACGAAAATTCTACAATAATAACAGAAACAAAAAGAAACATAAAAATTTGAATAGGGGTGTAAACAAAATTAAAATAAAAACAATTAACGCTAACAAAACATTAACAGATAACAAAGTGCAAATTAAAACTACGCAATCACATTTCAATGGACAAAATAATTTAATATTACAAAAACTTCTAGTTAAGAAAATAATATTGAAAAACTTTAAATTAAAAAAACGACTAAGGGTAAAAATACTAATCAAAAGTGTACGGTTTAAAAAGATAAATCAAAAACAATTACTGTGGATAAAACTACGAATTAAAATCATAAAGTTAAAAAATTTTAAGAAAGAAAATAGACTATTTAAAAAAGTGATATTTAAAATACCAAGATATAAAAAATTAAAGTGTAGAGGGCTGTACAAAAAGAAAAAAATAAAAACGCCCAAACAAATAAAAATTACTGAGTGGATAATAAACTTTGATAGTGAAATTCAAATAAATAAAAATTGGATTATCAGCATGAATTTATTCAAGCATGTACGTTTTAAACATGTTTAGAACAAGAGGATTGGTTGATGATAAAAAATTAAATAACGACGAATTGTAAATTTGATAAATCAGCGATAGCACATGGATAATGAGAAATTATGGACACTTGAAAAAATTTAATCTGAAAATAAATAATAAAAAAAGTTTGGTTGACAAAAATTTAATGGGCGTGTGAAAATTTTGAAAAATTGACGAAATAGAGGGCGTTTAAAATAAAACATGGATTGATAGGTGTTCCAAAAACTAAAAAAAATTAAAACATGGATAGATAGGTGTTTCCAAATAAAAAAAATGGATAAAGAAAAGTTGGAAGAAGCTACAATCTGATTGGGTAAAAGTGAAAAATTTGAAAGCGAATGAATGGACAGAAAAGGATCATAAAATTGTAAAATAATTGACGACTAATTACGACAGTTGATATTTAAAGAATTAATAATGAATGAATTTAAAATAAACGGGGAATTAAAAATGATAAATAATGAAGTTGAATAGATGAGATCAATAGAGAATTGATGGAGAATGCCATTAATAATAAATTAATGAAAAAAGGGGGGGGGGGAAATTAAAAGTTAAAAATGAAGAAAATTTGAATTTATTGTTAAAGAATTAGTCAAAAAATTAAAGATACGATGAAATATTTACGGAAAAGACGTTCATAAACGGAAGAAGAAAAACATAGAAGCCCGATGAGAAAGAAGAATAATCCAAAAAAAAATTTATCCAGCAAAAATATTAATCCAAAATTTAAATAAAAGTCAAAGAAAAGATAATACGCTTGAAATGGTCACATATTAGAAAACTCAGATTAAAATGCAGTGTGCATAAAAATTGTAAAATAAAATTTTATTTCGATATTATTATTTGCTATTTATCATTCATAAATAAAAACATTTAGTTAAGTTAAAAATTTGTAAATAATTGATGATGACCATGTCTAAATAATACTTTTGTTAAAAAAATAATATTTTAGTTAAGATAAAAATGTAAATTTGATATAAAATGCCAAAATTCTCCAATTCTTAACATGAAAGTCATTGAAATCCAATTTAGAAAGATTTCCAGCAAAATTACTAAAATTAGCAATGTTACTGAAAAATCTAGAGGGCGTTGAACTGTATTTCAATGGTTAGCCAAAATTCGATAAATTTCAAAAATAAAAAATTAAAATTAACATGTTTGAAAAATTCAAAATGTAACAAAAATTATTGTAAACCAAAATTAAATTTAAAAGAAGAAGGGGGAATTTGGATTTGGATAAATGTCTTTGTGCGCAGACGAGGAACTTTTGCGTGAGTTGGAAGAAGGAGGGGACAGTCTACGCCGAGCAGTCGACTAGATAGGACGTTTTGAGCGAGTCCATTGTAAAATTTGTAGAGTAATTTGTTATAAATAAAGAAAAGGAAAGTTTTAGTTTAAAATTGAAAGAGTTGTGTTTTATTAAAGTGTTTAGCAAAAGAAAATAAAGTTTAAAGAAAAAAATTTGAATTCAAAAAATTAAATAGTTGATCGCTGGTCATAAAAGAACACGTCAATATAGTGCTATGATGTTTTGATCGTAAAATTGTACACCTCGGGTTTGCCTTGAGCGCCACTTTCAAATGAAAGAAAATTTATTACTGAATAAATGATTTTCCGAGGGTCCAACTTTACAAAAAAAACTCACCACCTCGTCCCATTCGTACTAGCTCAGTGTTGAGTCTCCTCAAGGTATGGTAGATTCCAAACTCAATTAAGGGATGCTTTTTGAATTTTAGATAAATGCTTTCGTTGATTGAAATTTGTTGATAAAACAATTATTCGGAGATAAACTAATTTCACCTTTGCTCTTGACGATCTTTAAAAATTGAAATCTCAGCTGTTTTTGAAATTGAATTGCAGGAATAAAAGATTGTATTTAAATCAAAATAGTTTTATATTAACCAAAATTAATTAATTCGCTATAAATTATATGCGCTAGCGAATTTTATTTTTGTCGGTCACCCATCCGAGTGCTTTCCCGAACTAGTATTGCTTGCGTGTCAACATCGCACGACTTAGAGCAAATTCATTCCACCAAATTTTGATGTTGTTTTAAATTAAGTTAAAAATTTCATGTTTTGTACCGGCCTGGTAGCTTGAATCATAGCAATAGGTATAATATAAATAGGCAAACGTTAATTTACACACAAACTGTTTGCTCTGTCGCAGCTGAAAAAGAAATAAATACCGGCGTCAGAACTGAGGTCGTTTTAAATACAGTAATACAAAGTCTTCTTCTTCTTCTACTACTTTTAGGCTAGGTTACTCCTGTTTGCTTTGACCTCGGACTGTTTTCTGTCGAAGAGGAGAACCAGCTTTGCACCCATCGTTTTGGAGGTCGGCCCGGAAGTCTTTTACCCGGAGGTCGTCCATCTCTGTTAATGTTTCTTCGTTCTATACAATACAAAGTCTCGGTTTTTAACCCTTGAACTATAAACAGGTTCAAAGTTTAAGCTCTATAAGAAAATCAAGGGAATTTAAAAAGAATCAATTTATTTCTTTTTACTTAATAATATATTTTTGAAGATTATTTTTACAGATTTTAATGCATGTAAGTTGGTAATTTCAAAAATACAGGGCTTAAACTAAAGGGATGGTATCACTTACACCCCTTTACATCCAAACGTAGAACTTAATTTTCTTTTAGCGCTTAATTTTTGATTAATACTTACATTATAAATCCTATTTTCTCTACCTATGATTGCTATCATGGACGCAAGCAATTTTTTTTTGTAAAGGTTTTTCGTAAATTATTGAAAAATAGTAAAATAATTTACTGATGAAATCGAAAGTTTATTGACAAAATAATAAATTCAAAACAAAATATTCAAAAGTTTTAATGTAGATCACAAAGCACTGACTGGCTCTTTATTATTTCTACTCATCATCAGACTCCCATTCAGCTGAAACATCTTCAGAATTTTCTGCAACAGTGTCTCTTTGGCTAGTGTTGGCATCTACTTCTCTATTTTCATTTGTTGCTGAGGCTACATTTTTTCTCGCGCTTTCTTGGGAATAAAAGTTATGGTGGTTGGGGGGGGGGGGAATAAACTGAAGGAGTTGCTGAAGGTTCTCGTATTTTGCAGTTTTTATAGATGGTGGCTCAGGATACAATAACGTAAGGTCAAATTGCGTATTTGGACAGCCCTTTTTCCGTTTTCTAAGGTCAAAATGCTCAAAATTCATTTCCTCATTCAAAGTGTTCTTGTATTGAAGAATATTGGGTTTATCTTTTTCCAGTCGGAACCACAGAATATTACGTATCTCTGGAAAACTGTCTTTTATCCCTTTTTTCATTTGTTCAACTGATCAAAATCTTCATTTCTCATTCGTACAACTGTGTACTTTCGACTTGCTTGAGCTACTTTGGTGTTCCAATCATCTGGGACAAAAATATATTGATGTTTCGTCTTTGACTTTTCGATAAGTCCGAAATCTTGGTCGCACTCCATATAAGAGTGACCAGAAATTAAAAATTTGTCTAGACGCATCACCCTCGTGCCATATAAACATTGATGCTTGATCATTTGCAAGATTATGTACTGCAAAATTATAAGTCCACAGTTGTCTCAGATAGTAAACCTTACTACAGGTTAATACAGGCGTGGGGAGAGTTTTTTCAAGATCGAAACATATTGCGTTTACAGTATTAAAAAGGTACAAGAGACACTTCCGTTATCGTTTCGCTTTTAATTTCTTGTTTTGGATTCGAGTTCTTTTTCGATTTTTCGACTTGTTTTGGCGCTGATATTTGACAGGTGAGCATTCCATTGTTTGCTTTCCTTGTTTTTACTTGTTTTTCTTCTTCGAGAGGTGTTCGTTTTGAGGTATTAGGATTATCGTTGGCAAATTTCTTGGCATCATTTTTAGCTGATCTAGCCTTTTCAGCTCTTCGTAAATGAAGCTCTTTCTGGATTTTACTATCATTTACTACCTCAGGATTAATGTCGTTATTGATTTTATTTTCAAGTGCATCGCATGTTGTACATGTATCAGTGTGGGGCCGTTTGAAACGAAGATTGAATTACGTTGTAAAAATAAACCTGTAAAAGCTCTCCTTAATAATAATAGAGCCATACATTCCTAAACGGAATTAGGCTATCTCTTGCGAGATTTACATATCCATTTTCTGAGGTGGATTAGTCCTCATTTCTTTTACATTCTAAGATAAATACAATTCGTCCCTCAACCCAATTGTTAAATTCCAAAACAAAAATACTATCTTCAACAAACCCAAACCACTTTTCAAAATCAAATTCAACAAATTCAAAACTAAATTCTATCGTCTGTCTTCGCTTTCATCACAATATTTTGCCATTCTTTCCGGTTCACTACTTTTGTTCTCCAATCTCTGATTCCCACATTCCCAATGTCTTCGAGCACCTGATCATGCCATCTTAGATTGGGCCTTCCTTGTTTCATTGCTTGCTATTTCGCCCTGGCCACCCCATCTAATCTCCTGCAAGGCAGCCACATCAATTTTGTATCTCTTCAATTCCTTCATAACCTCTCTCATCTTTCCAGACTTCAAAAGGGTTCTGACATTCCATGTGGCTATCTTCATCGTATTTTGTTTTCTCTTGTTTGTTATTCTTCCATTGTCCGTTTCGGTTTTCCTTTTGAGTTGCCTAGTTGTCCTCTTTGTCTCTGGTATCGTTATTGGAGCTTCCGGTTGAGACGTGCCGTCCACTCCAACCCTCTGCGTTAGTTTTTTTCTGGTCTTATTGTTTCTGTTTCATTATCCCTTTTATCGTCTACTTCCGATTTTAGCTTCAGGCATTCTTCTTTTCTGTCCCACACGTATATTTTCTCCTGATTGTACATCCTCTGAAACCCAACTTTTACCTTTTCTCCGTTTTTCATTGATTCCTTAGCTACGCTCCATATTTTGTTTTGGATCTCTCTCTCTCCTGGTTGGTCATATCACTTTCTATGTAGGTTTTGGATCCTTTCAGCTTATTCTTGTTGTCTATTACCATCATTTTCTGTTTGAAATCTCTCAACTTCGCTACCACCACTCGATTCTCTTCTCTTTTCCCGATCTTGAAAGCATCCGCCACTTCCACTTGTACATTCATTCTCGTGCTTATGAATTCCTCGACTTTGTTACATGTAACTGTTCCGGTGCTGGGAAAATTCCTAATAACGATGTTACATCTTTTCTTCTCTTTTTCATTTCTTTCTAGTTGGGTTTCCAGTTTTTCTATTCTGTTCTCGTGGTCTTTTGTTGTTTTCACAAGCACTTCAATTTCCTTTTTTAGTTCTTGTTTTTCCTCACACCACTTTAGTTCTAGTCCATCCAGTTTTTCTTTTATATCTTTGACTTCTCTGATATTTTCCTTGATCTCTAGGTTGGTTTATTTAAAGCCCCTATCTACAGCTGCCGTCAGGCTCGATAACATCTTCTTTAGCTCCTCCATATGGTAACGTTCTCCCAGATGTTCTTGTAACGGCCTGTCACTAGCTTTTGTTGGTGTTTTCTCTGTTTCCTTACTTCTCTGGAAGGCCCGTATTTGTTCTTCAGCATCCACTTCTCTTGCTCTTTTGATGTACTCCCCGACAGATGGTTGGGAGTTTGACCGCGCTTTTCCTTCTCTTGTGTCTTTTGTGTTCATTTGAGTGTGCTCTTATTAGGTTTCTCGCCGCTCACACAGTTCTATTTATATTCGCGTATAGCACAGCACCCGACTCTACGCCTTGGAGGTTCCTGTGCTATATTTATCACTTTAAGGTGTTTGTGTTTGGTTTCTCTTTGGTGTACTATAACAATTTCCCTGCTTATTAGAGGTTGGCACCATACATAACTGTCAACCGTGGCTAACCAAAAAATTTTAATCAAACTTCAAATGTTTCAATCCTTTACAACCAGTATTTTTTGTCTCTCCCTCAACTTTGTATACGAATCTTTAACCTCCCTTGTTCGTTTCTTTCACTTCAAAATCTCAGATTCTCTCTTTTCTCGTCTCAAATTCACAAAACCAGATCACAGCTATATCACTACGGGTATACAGGATTTTGAAAATTAACAGGATTTTGAATATTATTTTCCTGGCAATACGGCAAATAAAGGCTATACATTTTGTGGATGTTTAGTTCGCCTGACAAATATTTTGTATGTGGATTTGTTACTCGTGAATAATGACTCGAGTACTTTGGAAATTATTCAATGTGGCCCTTTATTATTGCAATATCGTTGTCCGAAATCTTATTTGCTGGGGTATGCCTACCACGTTGGTCAGTTGGGGCTACACCTGTAGGTTCCACCTTGTTTTTATATACAGTTGATTCTCCGTACAGTCATCTAACTGCACCCACACTTTTTGGTTTCGTAAACAAATTGCATAGTAATGCCCAACTGATTTCAGATCATTATTTGACACTGGTGGTTCAAAATGCACTAACCCCTTTAGCTTGTATTCCTTCTTCATAAAGGAATATTTTATTTTTAGAGGAACGTTATTTAGATTTACACTTGGAATTTTAGAGGGATTCTTGGAATCGTATATCTCGAAAGCTATCAAGTATCCTAAAAAACCAAATAAATTAAAATGAAAATCCGAATAGATTAATCATCACTTACCAATTTCTGAAATTGTTATGGTTTCAATACGCGAACATTTCTTTCCACAAGGACACTGCGTTCTGATTACTAATTCATTTTTCATGAAATATCATCAAATCAAAAAATAGCATCAAATAATATGATGCTAATAAAATGATGCCTGACATCTACTATATATTTCGATCTTTTGTGAAATACGGGATTGATAGACAATTTCTGAGCACTTTGATTGTCATTGAATAGGACAATACTATTTTCAAATCCTACCAACTCAGACAATAGGTTCTTTAAGTAGATAGCTTTTTTCGAAGCTTCACTTAAGGCCATGTACTCAGCCTCAGTACTTGACAATGCGACCGTCTTCTGCTTGGAACTTTCCCAAGCAATAGCACACCCTGATAGTATAGAAACAAACCCGGTGTAAGATTTCCTATCTCTTTGGTCACCAGCCGAATCTGAATCGACATACCCCTCTAAATCACAATTATCATTACAAAATCTTAAACTATAATTTTTTGTACCCTGTAAATAATAACGTAATACACGTTTTGCACATTTCCAATGATGCTCAGAATAACAATAATTATTGTACTGACTCAAGTAACTTACAGCAAAAGCTATATCCGGTCTAATTAAAACTGCCAAATACATTAAACTGCCAATAAGTTTTTGATAAGGCATTTCTTTATCACTAACGGTAGTCTCACAATAATTATTATCTGAACTCATTTTGTTTTCCATCGGAGTTTTAGCTTTCTTACAATCTGACATATTAAATCGATTTAAAACTTGATTTACATAGTCTTCCTGGTCCATATAAATAATATTATTTTCTCGATCTCTTGTGATTCTAACTCCTAAACATTGTCTAGCTTCACCTAAATCCTTAATTTTAAATTTCGAACTCAACTGTTCCTTTAAAGAATTAGTAGTCTCATTGTCATTAGAGAATATAAAAAAATCGTCTACATATAAAGCTACTACTGTTAATAAACTGCCCTTCTTTTTAACATATAAAGTTCATATTTAGATTTACAATAACCTAATCCTAACAAAACCTTATCTACTCGTTTGTTCCAGGCTCTGGACGACTGTTTAAGTCCATAAACCGCCCTTTTTAATTTATAAACCTTAGCTTCATTACCTTTTACAACAAAACCTTCAGGTTGTCTCATATAAACGTCTTCTTCTAATAAACCATTTAAAAAAGCTGTTTTCACATCTAAATGTGTGATTTCTAACTCTAATTTAACCGATAATGCTATTAATAACCTCAATGTAGAATGTCTTACCACTGGTGCAAAAGTTTCTCTATAATCTATGCCTTCTTTCTGTGTAAAGCCCTTAGCAACTAACCTAGCACGATAACTAGTTTTATTTTCACTGTCGCATTTTATTTTATACACCCACTTACTTTCAACTACAGTTCCTTTTCTTGGAACATCTGCAAGCTCCCAAGTGTCGTTTTCTTCGAATGATTTAATTTCCTCCATCATGGCTGTTTTCCATTTCTGTCCATCTGGTCTTGACAAAGCTTCCGATATCGTTATCGGTACATTTTCCAAATTAGTTTCTGCACATAAGTATGTTACATAATCTTCAAATTTCTTTGGAATTCTTTGTCTTTCTGACTTTCGAGGAATTTCAATTTTGCTTTCACTCAGGTTGTCATTTTCTGCATCACCGAAATTGAGCTCATTGTTTTCTTGATTTTTATCCCCCACTGAATCTAATAACTCAATTTCCTCTGGATTATTGCTTATGACGACTTGACCTCTTTCAATGTTTTCGTTAGCTACTATGTCTCTACTAGTGATAACTGAGACAGCTTCACCTGCCGCTTTTCGTGATCGTCGATGTTAGGTACGGATCGGCTAACCCTTGAGAATTACCTCGCGTCGGAGAGACGGGGTTCTCCTAAGAGGTTCGTGGATTCTTAAAAGTAAACTGGCTTTGCTAATTAATCATTACCTTTGAGGGCGCCATGCCCCGATAGGGCTTTCGTTACCTAGCGGCCTTTCTCGAGACAAAAATTCAAATAAAAAATAAAATAAAACTGATTGTCTTGATTTAGAATAACACACATTTAATTGGAAATAAATTTAAATGAAAATATAAACAACGGAACAGTTTCTTAATTACACACACACATTAGATTACAAGATATGAAAACAGAAATATATTTATTTACACAAAATAAAACGATGGTTCGAAAGTCGTGTCGTTCGGATCGAATCAAATATCGATGCGAACAAAAATATCTTTATAAAAAGATAGCGTGTACATTACGCTGTTAAACTGCACAAGGCAGGCAAGTAACAAATTTAATGCCACTGAAGGTGGTCAAGAAATTAATTGAACGAATTCATTTTTATTTAAATTAGCTATTTTATGCTGAAGGCATTTATCAAATTTAACAATTTTCACATGAAACAATTCCTCAAATAAACTTACGGTTTTTTTTAATGTTACGTTTATGCTTAAAAAGATGGTAGATCGGTGACATGTCTCCGTTCCTTACTATTGTTTAACAGAAATCCTGCTAATTAAATTTGACCTAAAACAGTATTCAAGAAAAGTTACAAATATAAAAAAATTGTTAATTAAATTATTAAAAGATAGCTATTATTTGAAATTGAAAAATATGTTATTTAAAATTTGTTATCTGTACGACCACATGTGCTGGGTGTTGTCAGCTGTAATTGGAATTCGCATTGAAATAAAGCACGCCACGTATGGGACACTTTCAAGCCAGATGGCACCTCGAAAGACCAACTTGCAAATAAAGTTGATGGAAAAATTCTAAAGGCGGCACCATTTGAACCTGTTGAATGTCGAACTGTCCTTTGGGGTTGATAAAACATCCCTCTGGTTTGCCCAGCCGGTCGAGGTTGGAATAACCAAAAGATACCTCGTGCCGCTGGTCGGCGAAGTTTTGCCGTTGGTTCCAGATTCAAGTTGGACGCCATTTTAAAATGTGGGTAGCGTCATTAAAATTTGCAAAATCCATAAAATTGATTGGCGATCGTACTGATCATTTGATGAACAAAAGGAAACCATCATACCCTTTATAACAATGATCTTCGTCACTTCAAAATAAATTTGGGTGGTAAAATACCCCACAAAACTTTAACAAAATCAAAAATTTGAAGAGCATAATTTATACGTCTTACAGTTATCGATGCTTGCGGACCTCTGGCGATTGCTCGTTCGATCATGCGTGATCGAAGAACGTTCATAAGTAAAATTGATGTTATTTTAGTTGCATAACTGCCGGCGTTGAAATGAGAAAAATTAATTTAAAATCAAATTAAATTTAAAAAGTTGTTGATTTAAAATCGAACGAAATGAAAAGGTGCTAATAAAAATTATTAGCATTAAAAACTTAGATGTGAATTAAAAAATGAAAACTAAATCTTGTTGACAAAAATTTTGTCAACGCAAAACTTCGAATGTGACAAAAGGACGTCACATAACATCTCTTTTGATTTCATCGTACAACCTATATCCTTTAACATTTTCGCTGTAGCCTGCTAAACCCATTTTTATTGCCTTTTTGTCCCATTTTCTTCTCTTTTCTTTAGGTACGTGTACCATCACTTCGCTACTGAAAATACGTAAATTGCTTACATCTGGTTTTCTTGATGACCATACTTCAAAAAGAGTTATATCTAGTCCTGTAACTATCGACCTGTTTCGCAGATAAACTGCAGTATTGACTGCTTCTGCCCAAAAACTTTTATCTAATTCTGCATCAAAAAGTAAACATATCGCTTTTTCAACAACGGTCCGGTTCATGCGTTCAAGCAAATCATTTTGCTCGGGAGTGTACGAATTCGTTTTTTTGATGCACAATCCCGTTCTTCCTCAAAAAATTTTCAAATTCAGAACTGCAAAATTCTCCACCATTATCTGTTCGTAAAACTTTAATTTTTACATTTCTTTGATTTTCTGCAAGATTTTTAAAATGCTTAAATCGTTCAAACGATTCGTCTTTGCTTTTTAAAAAATAAACAAAGGTCATGCGACTGAAATCGTCTTCAAATAACAAAAAATACTTAGAACCACCTAACGATTTAGTTTCCATGGGTCCACACAAGTCAGCATGTATTACTTCCAATACTGATGATGCTCTTTTACCCTTGTTTTTAAATGGTAACCTGGATTGCTTACCTTCACAGCAAACCTGGCATATCGTATTTGTATTGGATCTTCCTGTGTATTCTAAACCTTTTAACAATACCATCCTTCATTTTTTCCAAGGATTTGTAATTTAAGTGACCAAATCGTCTATGCCATACCTCTCTCGAAACAGCTGCAAATGCTGCATATTGTGATTCTTCAAGATTTAATTTATAGACACCACCATGCAAATCTGCTGTTGCTACCAACAAATTATTGCTGTTGTAAATTTTGCAACCTTTTTTATCAAAGACAACTATTATTATTTTTAATTAATTGACTTACGGATAAAAGATTTGTTGTTAATTCTGGCACATATTGCACTTTGTTTACTATGATTTCAAATGTTTCCCCATATACAACCGTAGAAATTTCGACATCTCCTGTTGACATCACTGGAATCTTCGATTTGTTGGCAACTGTTATTTCTGTTACATCGGGTGCCACCTCATTTTATACCCAATCCTTTCTTGCAGTTAAATGCACACTAGCACCAGAATCGATGTACCATTCAGTTCTGTCAAAAGTATCACATAAAAATACTGCACTAAATGCACTTTTTGTCTTTGCACTTTTGTTATTGCCTTCTTTTATGACACTTGAACACTTGTTCATAAAATGTCCCGGTTTTTTACACTTAAAACAAATAATGTCATTTTTGTCATTTGATTTCGTTTTGCTTACGTCACCGGTGCTGCCATCTTTCGAATAGCGTTTATAGTTCCACTTGTTTTTGCTATATTTTACAGAAAACGCGCCTGTAGAACTATTACCGCCATCTACATGCTAATCGAGTAACTTGGTTTTGATGGTATCAGTTTCAATAGCAATGCCTGAATGTTCAATTGCCATTATCATGGGCTCAAATTTTTCAGGTAATCCAGCTAAAAGTAACGAACCTATCCATTCATCATCAATCTTGAATCCTGTTCTACGTAACTTTTGAGAAGTTTCAACCACTTGGTTTACGTAGGATTCCATCGATTCACAATTTTCCAACCGCAACGATATTAGAGTACGAAGTAAACTAATTTTCCTCGTTTGACCTGAATCTTCATACAATTTCTTTAATGTCGTCCACACCTCTTTCGCTGTTTGTGCTTCTCTGACATGTACAAACAAAGAAGGATGAACCGTTAACACTAATTTAGCCTTCGCCTTGGCCATCAACACTGTATCAGTTTCTGTACCGTCGATGCACTTTGTTAAACCTTCTAGTATGAAGACATTTTCAACCGCAAGGATAAGTGATTTTGACTTGTAGCGTCGACAGCTAGCCACACAGTCGGAGAGCGAACTGGGCATAAGCTCGTTTAGAATTCGCACGACAGTGCTAGAATACAAGCCACCTAGCTGAAAGAATGAATCGAGATGTTGTGGTTTGGGCGCCGTGGAGGCAATAAAACAAACAAGAGAGGTGAAGGGCGTTTTACTAACCTCCGAAAAATACAGTTCAGAAAAACTCCTGACTCAAATTCGAAATATATGCTTACAACAGGATTACAAATCCGGACCAGTGGTCCCAAACAGAGATCTGCCTGAGGGGCCTAGTACCTGAAGGGAAAAAAACTACAATCCGTTTCAGAGACTGCTGCTCGCAGCTACACCGGAAGGCACGACAAAGTGGTGAATACGCCAATAGCGTGATAAAAAAAACTGGACGCAAATGGACAGTGGTCCGGCAGACAAAAAGATACAGCTCTGTACTTACCAGCTGCTCCAGAAAATGGTGGTTTGAACAAAAAAAAAGGATATTTTGCATACGCAGGTCAGCGTACCGTGCTAAATCACAAGAGCGCTCCTGACGATTCGGCCTGGCTGTCTTTCCCGCTATATCCCAGCTTGAGGTAAAAAAAAAGCTAAAACATACAAAGCTGCATCTATTATCAACACCAACCCACTCTCCTGCGTCTCTGAATATGAACAGGTAATCTATTCTATCACAATTGTCGTGCCCACAATCCAGCCACGTCAACACGTCTAGTAAAACAATTACAGGCGATGGTTTTTATCTTCCCAGTACCTCCACATGCTGGAAATCGACCTTGGGTACTTCAGCTGGCTGCCAGGTTTGTAGGGGCTCTCAAAATAGTGGCTCAAAAAAATTCTACACGTGACTATGACTTGCCTTGTCGGAACCAGATTTCGTTGGCCACACAAAGGAAATATTAGATTTCAACTATCCTTATTATTGGTATCCAAAATTGGAGTTCTTAATTTTGGTCGTAAAACGATTATCACCTTATTATCCAGGTAGTAATAAAAAACTAACTAATTACTACAATTACCCGTTACTACTATTAATTGTCGTTTTAAAAATCAAATTATTTTTCGAGTCTTACAAAAATCGACCATTTCTATATATCGTATCACGGCTTATCCTTTTTAGTTTTTGATAACTATTCAAGTTATCGCGCGGAACAGCTATATAGGGTATGTCGCAAATAACGTTCACTTTGAACGTTACACCCCCCCCTGGCAAAGTAATGGCTGAAATCAGTCATTAGCAACCAGCCGCGGATTCGTGAGAAACTAAGGATGGAAAGTTACACAAAGTTTAGTCGTCTTAAAAATGCAAATAGGATGAGTCGCAGCTGACAGTGTCTCAAACTAAGGCGTGAGCAAGGTTCAAAGATCGGTGAACTTTTATGGTTATTACGGATCATGTTTGATGAGTGCCGAAACATGTCCCAAATGCTAAATATTCGTCTGACAAACACAATAACAGATACAGGCGATTTGATTCCTAAACAAAATTTTCCGGCTTTGTTAATAACTAATCATTATGATTAATATAAAACACCTAAATTGAAAATTTAAAAAACTAAATTAATGAGTATCATTATGACACGAACCATGTCATTCCAGAACCTAGTATAAGCGACACTCGTTTGTACCAAAAGGTTATTAACCAGTTCCTAACAAAGAGGCTTTATTTAAAATCAAAAATTTTGATATCAAAAAAGAATTACTTTAGGAAAATTCTTCCAAAGTCATAGTCTGTTTAGCAAAACACCAGAAAAAAAATAAACCATTAACCAGGCCGTAGGCGCTAAACAAAACTACAAAATCTATTCGCCTTGGAGAAAAGACAAAAGATAATAAAAAAATTTAAAATAAATTGTGGTGTGAGCTGGTACTCTGAATAATGTAAATATACAATAAACACCTGTAGTGGAATCAAATCAAAATAGATCTTAAAGATCTGCAGAACCCTAAGAAATAAGAGAGGCTTACCCGCACACATATAAAAATAAAGATTTTAAAAAAAAATCTGATGTGACAACACATTACTTTCCCATTTAGTAGATTCCACTTTATTTTATATTAAATATTAATAAAACAGATGTTAACACAAAACAATTTTTAACTCGATAAAATAGTACACAAATTACTTTGAGATATCAAAGTTACGAAATTTAATTTGTAATTTAACATGGTAACTCTTATTTTTTAAAAGTACTTATTTTATATTTTCATTTTAACAATAATTATATAACATGTTTGCATTGAAAAATTTTTAAAATTGACATTTTCCAAAAAAAATTAGAAATTTGCGGAATGCCGTGCCGTCTATATGCAATCAAATTTTAACTACGAGCGTAATGACGTCAGAATTAATTTTTTATAAGTACTAATTAAAAAATTCGTTTGGTATTAACTACATAATATGTTAATACAAGTAAATTAGTTAAAATATTAAATTATAGTAATGAACAATACAAATCACTTTGACAGATCAAAATTATCCAAGGCAAACCATATTCATTTAATAGCCCTTATTTTATTTTTGCATTTTAACAATAATTTAAGAGGGAAATATCAAGTGTGGGGTATCAAAAGATGCGGAAAAATAATCTCTTTCGATTGATATGATTTTCAATCTCATATGTTCCACCGGGAAGCGGCAATGCTTTTTAACAATTTTCATTCCCCTAAAAAAGGGGTTAAAAATGGACGGTTTTCAACCAAAATCTAATCAGCTCTTTAGACAGCTACTTCAAACTAGTGTATAAAATTTCAACTCAATCGGTGCACGCGTTTGTCTGAAAACGTTGACGAGAAAATCACCACACATCACACATCACACTTCACACATCACACACACATCCGGACATCATTCCAAAATTGGTCTTAAACAATTCGTATGGGCTAATAGACCATGGGAAAAATGCTAACTCAAAATTTTTTTTTAACTCGATAACAATACTTTCCTTTACTACGTAAATGGGAAAGTAAAAATGGTCGATCAATCATTCGTAGCAGGGTGAGACTTCAAATCCTTTACATGGAATATTCCCACGTCTTTACCACGCTCGTCTTTAAGTCGGTACGTAAGAGGACCAGTTACCTCTTTAACTATACATTTTATGTATTTGGGAGCTAATTTTTTAGTAAAACGATTGGTAGCGCTAGATAAAACAAAATTCCGCTTCCAAACAATATCTCCTTTTTAAAAATTTAACGGTCGTTTTCGCAGATCGTAACGGCCTTTGTACCGCGAGTAAGCGTCTTTAAGCCTAGAAACTACCCTCTTATGCAGTTCGCTCAAACCATTGACATCCGACGCGATTTGTTCACGGTCAACTACTAAAAATTCACCCGGTTCCGCTTGTGATAAACGCCCATAGTAGTCACCAGTATTAGGGACGGTTCTACCATGGTTCAAAAAGGATGGCGTAAACCCGGTGACCTCATGCACGGAGTTACGGATAGCATGTGCGATTTTATGGATGTACAGATCCCATGAGCTATGATCTTCTTCCACAAAGGATCTTAAGCAAGTACCGATTACGCGATTAGTGCGTTCGACAGGATTTGCCTGGGGATGATAATTGGCAGTATACCACAGCTTTTGAATCTTGTACTGGTCCATAAGGTCTTTAAATAGCTTTCCCTTGAACTGTGCACCGTTGTCACACAGAACGATCTGGGGCGTGCCAAAGAGTAGAAACGTTTCTTCTACCTTTTGCACAATAGATGGGGCAGTAGCTTGTCTTAGCGGATAAACGAATACGGATTTAGTGAACCAGTCTGAGATGACTAATATGCACGTATTTCCCTTTTTCGTACGAGGGAACGGTCCCATTAAATCAATGGACAGTGCCTGGAAAGGATACCTAACCCACTTCTCTTTACCCATAAAGCCAGGTCGCAATTGATTTGAGGCTTTACTCGCAAGACACGTCTCATATTTCAATACGTATTTTGAAATATCTGACTTCATACGTGGCCAGTAGTAAATTTCGGAGATTTTGTGGAATGTTTTAAAAACTCCCAAATGACCACTGAGTGGATTATCATGACAATCCTGGAGTACTTCGCGGCGTCGAGACTTAAGTACCAATAATTTCCACTCGATCAAGTTTGACACGATGTTGTGTTTAGTAGGGACAAATTTGTAAACGTAGCCATCCTCAACCTTAAAGTTGGGATAGCGATCAGGGTTGTTAGTGATCTTATCTATTACATTTTGATACCAAGTATTCTTGTCCGCTGGCGTTAACGATATGGAATGAATATTTACGGGTGCGCGCGAGAGTGCATCAGCCACCACATTAAGTTTCCCTTTACGGTGGACAATGTCAAAATTGTATTGATTGAGCCTAACGCTCCACCTAGCTAAACGACCTAAAGGGCTTTGGATTGTACCTAACCATTTCAATGCTTGGTTATCCGTAATGACCGTAAATTTAGATCCTTCAATGTATGGCCGATATTTCTCTATTCCGAAAAGAATCGCGCAGAACTCTTTTTCCATGGCATGATAATTCCGCTCGTGCTTATTAAGAGTACGACTCGCGTAAGCAATGACTCGTTCCTGTTCACCCTGTCCTTGAATTAGGATTGCCCCCATACCTGCATCTGATGCGTCCGTCTGAATGAAAAAGGGCTCGTCAAAATTCGGGCTACGTAAAATTGGAGCCGTTATTAATAAATTTTTTAATGATGTAAAAGTAATGTTTGCCTCTGCATTCCAAGTAATATGCTGTCCTTTAATTTTACCTTTTAAAAGAGCTAATATAGGCGCAGCTATCTGAGAAAAATTTGGAATGAAGCGGCGGTACCACCCGGCCATTCCCAAGTAACGCTTGATTCTCGTCGACGACAAAACCCAGATATCTCAGCGAGTCACGACAAAACTCGCACTTATCCATATTCACGGTCAAACCCGCCTTCTCTAATCTCTCAGACACCTGAACCAGAAGGGTAAGATGCTCTTCAAACGTTTTAGAGACGATGACAATGTCATCTAAATACACAAAAACATTTTCAAATTCTGGCCCAAAAATACTGTCCATGAGGCGTTGAAGAGTTTGAGGGGAATTATGCTGACCGAACGGTAACACGGTAAATTCGAATAAGCCTCGTCTAGGAACAGTAAAAGCTGTCTTCTCACACGATTCTGGCGAGAGTGGTATTTGCCAGAAAGCTTTCCTCAGATCAATTGAAGATAAGAAGCGAGCATCTCTCAAACGGTCAAGTATATCGCTTATATACGGGAGCGGGTAAGCGTCGGGTTTAGTTACTGTATTCAATTTCCTACCATCGAAGCAAAAACGCAAATCGCCGTTTTTCTATTTAACTAGCACAATAGGGCTATTCCACGCTGAAAAAGATTTTCGTATAACTCCTAGGCGCAACATCTCGTTAACTTCCGCATTAACCTTATCTAACATGGCCGGTGACAATGGAAAATGTCGCTGTTTAATGGCAATAGCATCGCCGGTGTTAATAACATGTTCAACTAAATGTGTACGACCTAAGCGTTCTGGAGCAATGGACTTGAACTTAGAAATAACAACTTCTAAACGTTGAATCTGCTCGATAGTAAGATCTGATCGAGAATACAAAAACTTGCTTTCGAGAGAGCTCACTTGTGTGGGAATGGTAAAAGTGTCCGTTCCGCAGTCGGTTTGTATTTTAAATAATTTGCAAAATTCGTACCCTAGAGTTAGAGGAGTGCTTATTGTGTCAGTGACTATAGCCGAGATCGTCTTGGTAATGCCTTCAACGGTCAATGGTAATAAAACTGACCCGTGTACTTTTTGCAAAGTTCCATCTGCCGACTGCAGAGAAATTTTCTCTCTAGTGTTAATTTTAAGTTTTAATTTATTGATAATATACAATCCGTCGCGACCTAGCACTGATTGGTTTGCCCCAGGATCCATTAATCCTAATATCCGTTCACCCATAATATCAACAAAAATGTAACCTCTGTTGTCAAAAGGTTTGTGGGCAAAGAGCGCGTTAGTAACAGGAGTGGGGTGAAAAAAGATTTAATATGCGCCAATCAGCGTCGCCATGCAGGATCGTCGGCTGTAAATGAATAGGGACTAGGTGTAAAGCAGCCGCCTCTTACGCCTGTCCTGGACCGTTTTTTGAGCATTTGGGACAAGTCGCATAAGTTGCTTCCGGCGTTCCGCAAACGTAACAAAATATTTTTCGGGGTTCCGAACAGGTATGGTACAAATGTCCAAATTGGTGGCAATTAAAACATTTGGCATTAGCCTTCACCCGTCTGCCAAACGTACGCGTTTGAAAAGGCCTGGCATTAGAGGTAACCGTGTGCACCGCCCGTTTCGGAACTGGCATTGCCAGATCAGGTTCCAAAGGATTAATTGTGGGTTTGTGTTGTCTAAATAATTCGTTCTCACGCTCAGCCTCCGCAATTTTCTTACATGCAAGGACCAATGTAGTGATGCTATTAATTGTTTGGAATAAAAGTTTGTCTTTATAAGTCGGTTGCAAATTTTTTCTGATCACTTTGAGTTGATCAGAAAGGATTGGTGCATTTCCCAACCTAGCCATTAAATTTTGCATGTAAGATATATAGATGTGAGGTGGTTCATTAACTCCTTGCTTTCGATTTCGAATTTCATCCCAAAGGGACTCGTCGTAATCAATAGGCAAGTAAGTAGCTCTTAAAAGTTCTACCAACTCTGTCCATGACGTGGCAAACCCCTTATTCGCGCGAAACCATGTAAGGGCGCTTCCCTCAAACAAATCGCAGGCTCTGTTGAACAAAATTTCATCAGTAACCTGTCGGGACAATTTCAACTCATTAATTCGTTCTAAGAATGCATTGACCCCAAGAACCGTGGTGTCACCGCTAAAGCGCAAATTCCATTTGCTCACCGTATCTGGTTTGCAAAAATATGGACGAGGAATTGTACCGGTATGTGCCAAATGATTGTCATTCATACCCTGACGAGAAGTAATTGGGCTCGAATAAACTAAAGGAGATTCATATATTGCCTGTTCATTAAGTGGTTGCTTATCTGTAGCTGGTAAAACCTTGTCTTTCGTGGGGTTATGTGTAATAGTCCCAGATGTGGGTTTAGTGACTAATTGAGCTGCCGCCGCTAAAGCTTCGGCAGGGATAACCATTGCTATCTCCTCGTGCGTAAGATTAGCCAAAGTGGCTTCCAGGTCATTTTGAACCGCCTTCGGAGATAACTGGGCACTCTCAATAGCCTCAATTAACGGAAGAATACGCTGTTGGTACGATTTTAAATATTGCAACGTTTTCTCATTCGGTTCTAAATATTTAATGCTATAAGCTATACGCGCTAAAACATGATCTATGCGGGTCAAGAGACTTTCAGCTATGCTGGAATCAGGATTTCCCATAAAACTGTCGAAATTATCTTTAATCTTATCATTAAATATTGACTTCATTAGCTGGCATTGCTCCTTGATGTCAAAATCTACTTTTTTATATTTGTCAATGATCAAGGGATCAATTTTCTCCTCTCTCATTGCTTTCCGTAATAAGCTGCGTTTTTCGTCAGCGTTCTTTTCTTGTGTGTTTATGCCACGGATTTCTAGTTCCCAAGTCAATTCGTCTACACTCAATCTGTTTATATTACGCATTGTTATAACAAGATATAAATAAAATTCAAAAAAATTGACCCTGTAGTAACAATACAGTTATAAATACAGCAAGTTTGTCGCAAGGAAGTAACTGAGCCCCTATTGATTGTGAATTTGAGAAAGGCTAGGAAGAAAAAAGATAGTCGCTAGTCGCTGGTTGTGGGAGAGTGCTACTGTCGTATACGTAACTAAATAGAAGATGTTAAAAAGGTGTTATCAATTGGTTTTTAGAGTTGGAAGCCAAGAAGATTTATTGACTGGCTCTTAAAATTGGATGCCAAAAAGATGTATGAATTGGCCCTTAAAGTTGGGTGCCAAAAAGATGTAGCGTCGATTGCTGACACCTTCGCCTCTTAAGTCCGCTGGACAGCTAGCCACACAGTCGGAGAGCGAACTGGGCATAAGCTCGTTTAGAATTCGCACGACAGTGCTAGAATACAAGCCACTTAGCTGAAAGAATGAATCGAGATGTTGTGGTTTGGGCGCCGTGGAGGCAATAAAACAAACAAGAGAGGTGAAGGGCGTTTTACTAACCTCCGAAAAATACAGTTCAGAAAAACTCCTGACTCAAATTCACAATATATGCTTACAACAGGATTACAAATCCGGACCAGTGGTCCCAAACAGAGATCTGCCTGAGGGGCCTAGTACCTGAAGGGAAAAAAAACTACAATCCGTTTCAGAGACTGCTGCTCGCAGCTACACCGGAAGGCACGACAAAGTGGTGAATACGCCAATAGCGTGATAAAAAAACTGGACGCAAATGGACAGTGGTCCGACAGACAAAAAGATACAGCTCTGTACTTACCAGCTGCTCCAGAAAATGGTGGTTTGAACAAAAAAAAGGATATTTTGCATACGCAGGTCAGAGTACCCTGCTAAATCACAAGAGCGCTCCTGACGATTCGGCCTGGCTGTCTTTCCCGCTATATCCCAGCTTGAGGTAAAAAAAAAAGCTAAAGCATACAAAGCTGCATCTATTATCAACACCAACCCACTCTCCTGCGTCTCTGAATATGAACAGGTAATTTATTCTATCACAATTGTCGCGCCCACAATCCAGCCACGTCAACACGTCTAGTAAAAAAAATTACAGGCGATGGTTTTTATCTTCCCAGTACCTCCACGTGCTGGAAATCGACCTTGGGTACTTCAGCTGGCTGCCAGGTTTGTAGGGGCTCTCAAAATAGTGTCTCAAAAAAATTCTACCCGTGACTATGACTTGCCTTGTCGGAACCAGATTTCGTTGGCCACACAAAGGAAATATTAGATTTCAACTATCCTTATTATTGGTATCCAAAATTGGAGTTCTTAATTTTGGTCGTAAAACGATTTTCACCTTATTATCCAGGTAGTAATAAAAAGCTAACTAATTACTACAATTATCCGTTACTACTATTAATTGTCGTTTTAAAAATCAAATTATTTTTCGAGTCTCTTACAAAAATCGACCATTTCTATATATCGTATCACGGCTTATCCTTTTTAGTTTTTGATAACTATTCAAGTTATCGCGCGGAACAGCTATATAGGGTATGTGGCAAATAACGTTCACTTTGAACGTTACAGACTAAGTACAGTGGCGTAGCTAGCATGGGTGACACCCGGGGCGGATTTCATGGGTGACACCCCCACCTAGGTTGATGACCTGTATTTTAGAGGTTGCACTCAAGGAAACAACCATGAGGCACGGGAGTCAGATAATTTGGGGTCGGGTGTCACCCCCCCCCCAGACGGTTGAGGTGTCAGCCTCACCTCGGCTTTATTTTTTTAGAGGTTGCACCTAAGGATCATCATCATCAACAGCACGTCATAGATTTGAAGTCCGTTACGTCACTCTATTATTTTGGTCCGATCATCTCTTCTTTGGTCGTCCATGTTTTTTTCCTCTAGGTATGGCGAAAACCGTCGAATTCTCGCTCAAATCGCCGCTTGTCACATCTGTAGGTGAAGGGTACAAGACAGCTAGCTCATTGGCATTACCCAGTGTCGGAGAATGGCTGGGTCGCTCGAAAGCGTTTCGTAGGTTCTTTATATTGTGGATCGCTTTGCTAAAACAACTGTGCCTGGGCGCCAGACAAAAAAACAAAGGTTTCAGAATTAACTTAGTCGCTTTAATTTTTGCCAAAATGAAAATAATAAATGAACAAAAAACATATGAATACACGCTCGTATTAATGAATGAATTAAATATATAATAATAATAGACTTTATTCCTCATAGAACAACGGTTCAGCATAACACATTTTTAAATATAGATAAATTTTACAAAACAATACCTCAGCATCACCTATACATTATGAAAGAAAAAGAGAAAAAAAGAAAATACATTAAGGATAATGAAACCGAAGGACATGATTTGCATTTGGTTAAGGCACCGCCATCTCATGAGGAAAGGGCGGAGTTCAGAATGACCCTCTAGCGAAGGCCGCCTGCTCTTCCACTCAACCCAAAGGACTGGCATGCGTACACATCAAGGCCTCCCGAGACCCCAACGGCAGCCGACGCGATCGGCAATCGTGGCACTCATTCACATTCCCATGAAAGTAATGTCATGCAATGTCATGCACTCTGTTCAGCAAAAAGCCCCTCCCAGACTCGCTTCCTAAAGACCTGTAGGGATAACTCCTTAAGTTCATCCGGGCAATTGTTATATAAAGTGGTTATGCCATAAACAAACGAACGCCTGAATAAAGTCAGTTTGTGGCGTGGTATAATTAAATATATTTTTCGACGTAAGTTCAGATTATGCACATCTGTACGGAATGTAATTTTATTATAAAGATAAGGTGGTTTATGTGTCGTGATTATTTTATGAAATAGAGAGAGTGAGTGTAACTTACGTCGATTACTCATATTGAGCCAGTTTGCAGTCGAAAGCGTGTGGGTTACTCTATCTTATTTACGTATACCATAGATTAGACGAAGACAACTGTTTTTGAACCCGCTGAACCCGACGAACATCGATGGAATCGAGACATGGGCCATATACAACATCACAATGATTAAAATGCGATAAGACCAGAGAGTCGCACAAGATCCTTCTAAGATGAGAAGATAAAAAATCCTTATGTTGATATATCAACTTTAAATTCATATAGGCCTTCTGAATGCAACCCGTAACATGCGTTTTAAACCTCAGTTTAGCATCAATGTGCAAACCCAAAACTCGGGCATCCTCCGAGATTGCAAGAGCCCCCACCAAAAAAGGTAACCTTAGACTTATTTGGATTAAGCATAAGTGAATATCTACCAGAACCGTTGTACAATGAGTGTAAATCATCGTTAATGAGTCTACAGGCTTCAGAGACATCAGTTGGATAAAAGGAATAGTACAGCTGGGTGTCGTCAGCGTACATATGCATATTACAATGTTTTATAAGCCCCGGAAGTCTGGATGTGTAAATGGAAAACAGCAGAGGTCCTAAGATTGAACCCTGAGGAACACCGGCCGACACAGGTAGGGGATGAGAAATACTGCGTCCAATAACCACCTGCTGACATCTACCAGATAAGAAACTAGAAAAGAGCCGATTTGCGCTCTCCAAAACACCAAAAAACTTATAACATAGCTATTATCAACTTATGACTGACAGTGTCAAATGCTTTGCTATAATCCAATAAAATCAGTAGTGTTACCATACCCCTATCAGCAGCATGAATTATATCGTTTGATACATTTAGCATGGCTGTAGCACAACTATGTAAAGGTCTAAATCCTGATTGAACACAAGGGAGGATATCATTTTGATCTAAAAATGATCTCAATTGCATTTCCATAACCCTTTCAACAATCTTAGATAGTACACTTAACAGACTTATGGGTCTCAACTGAGATAACTCGGAAGGTGGCCTTACCTTGGGCAAGGGAGTAACTAATGCCTTTTTCCAAACATCAGGAAACACACCCTCCAGTAAGCATGTGTTAACGATATGTGTAACGAAAGGGTAAATATTTATATGGACAGCAAAATCCTAGAAGAGAAACGTTAAATCCGTCCGCTCCGGTTGCGTTAGACTTGATAGAAGCAAAAATATGACTGACGTCAGGCGCCTCGACCAAATTAAAATAAAAGTCACATATACTATTAGGTTTGAATTTGTTGTTATTAAAGTAATCAATTAGGGCACCATCATCTGTAGATTTTGTAGCAGAGACAAAAAATTTGTTGATAGCGTCACAATCCATCAAGTTTTCCGAAATATTGTTATTCGGGGACAACTTAACATTAAGGTCTTTAAGAGTTCTCCACAACTGTTTAGAATTACTACTTTCTACAACAGATTTTAAGTAAGCACGTTTATCGGCACGAACCGACATAGTGGTTAAATTTCTCAACGTTTTGTAGTCAAGCCAATTCTGTTGTAGTTTTGTACGTTTGAATTTAGAAAAAGCCTTATCCCGTAAATGCATAAGAAGTCTGACGTTATCTGTTAGCCATGGAGCAGGCTTCTTAGTGACTCGAACGACTCTAGTGGGAGCGTGTATGTTTATCACATTCAGCAAGTTTCCATTGAAGAAAGCCAACTTATCGTTAACGTCAGGTAATCGAAACATATCGTGAAACGGGATCGATAAAATCAGATAGGAACAGATCTCGGTTGAAATTTCGAAAGTATCTGACAACTTTAAGCAATTGTACTTTGGATGGTCTATCACACAATATAGTACAAAATATTAGTTCGTGGTCAGCGATATGTGCAGACCGAGTACCAGAATTTACTATCCTCTCCGTCCTATCTGTTATAAGCAAATCCAGTAACGTTGACGTATCGCCCACAATACGTGTAGGGGAATCGATAATCTGGGAGAGATTCATCACATCCAGAACAGAACGAAGACAAATGGTATCACTACTACAAGGTTTCAATCAATTTATGATCACATCACCCAAACAGTACAGTTCGTCGGAAACACTTTGAGCCTCACAGAGTGCAATTTCTAATTCATCGAAAAAATTGTCGAGATGCAGTCTATTAGGATTGTATATACAACCAAATGCATACATTACATTGTGAATAGACAATTGAATCCAGATTTGTTCAATATTAGGGGAGGAATGTAAGAGATTAAATTTTAAAGAGTTATGTATGTAAAATGCAACTCCTCCTCCACGGGAATCACGGTCCCGACGAACCACTGCATAGTTATCAATGTGAATAATTTCATTTAGATCAGAAGCTTTCAGCCAGGTCTCCGTGACACCCACTATATCATACGCATGCTGGAATATATGCTCCTTAAGCTTGTCAAAATGTTCATGGGCAAGCAATGAATGAACATTAACATGTTGAACACTGAGGTTTCTTACTCTACTCATACTATCTTAATGCTCAAAACTTCAAAAATAAAGCCCAAAAGCCAACCACGCCAAATACCGGGGGCACGCGAGACCCGCCAAACACATAACCGCCACCAGCAATAGGTGCGACTTGAAAGATAATAAATAAAAGTATTCAATTAACAGCAGCAAATGTGTCCCGGGCCAAAAACCAAGATAGGCACGCAATACCAGTCGTTTCGGTTATCAATAACCGAAGTCAAATTATTAAAAAATATACTCGGACTCAACACAGTCTCAAAACTTCTGTCACCAAACATGCACAAATGATGTACTCCGCGCATACATAACTATTGAGAAAACTAAATAATGAAAATATGTATTATGTATCATGAAAGGTTATTATGATAAACAGCAAAACATGACTGTATATTTCTGTTCTTAACCCCTATTAGGTAAATTGAATAATAAAAAATTATTATATGTTTAATTAAAACAAGAAAAAAACAGAAATCTGTGATATGAATGTAGAAAATTACGCTCTTGTTCGATCGCAGCTTGAGTATGCGTCCTGCGTTTGGACTCCTCACTATCAGGTTCAGGTAAACCAACTTGAGAGGGTTCAACATAAATTTTTTAAATACTTGCACTTTAAACGAGGACTTTCTGTATTGGACTTTTCCGACAATGATTGCCTGGATTTTTGTAGAACAAAATCACTGGCAGACAGAAGATTTGTTGCTGACCTATGCTTCATGCATGGCTTGTTCAGTGGCAAAATTAACTGTAAGTTTTTGAAAGAAAAATTTCAATTTAGAAAACCAATAAAATCAACAAGATCGAAGAGGATGTTCGAAGTCGAGCATCATTCCACCAACTATGGCATATTCAGCCCAGTGACCAGGATGTCAAGATTTGCCAATTGCTTAAACGAGAACGATGTGGTGAATTTTCTCAGCCAACCGTTGGCCAAATTTAAGATAATTCTCAATGATTTGGATATCACTGGGACTGGTGTTTATAATTTGTAGGGTCATCTCCTGACCCAATTTGTTGTGCATAATTTGTTGTAAAAAGGCTTTGTCCGTTAATAAATGTTAAATAAATAAATAAATAAAATTAGCAGTTATTAAAAATTATAAAAATCCCAACATTTATTAGATATTAATTTAAATAAGAAATATAATTCAAAACAAATTTAACTTGTGTACCGATTGATAACAAAATGCAAAATTAACTTGATAAGTTCTGTATATAAAGTAACAAATTGATGCACATTGAATATAGTCGCACCGCGCCAATAAAGTTTGTTATTTTAACTCACTCAGTGAAGTGGCCGTCAACAGCAACCTAGAGATTCCTTCACCATCCGACGCAGTCCTCACAAATATCTTGCCATCTCGTGTACTGACACATCGCATTCCATACTTTCGAACTGCTTCCCCGTACACCTCAAGTCTCTTCCTGGTCAGATCCTCCTTCAATACATATTGGGTACCTTTAAGATTTTTTTTATTGTTAAATACTAGGGATCTCTTCTGATAGGATGTGAATCTGATCAAAATAGCCCGAGGCTTCAGGTCCATCTTTTTGCCTACCCGGTATATGCTATCAAAATCATTCGCGAACACTTCTAATTTCTGGTTCTCCTTTATGATGTTCATAACCAATCCAGCGACATTTTCGTTCACCTGTTCAGGAACACCGTATAATCGCAGACCATTTCTTCGGCTGTACTGTTCCAGCTCATCCAACTTTTCCTCCACGAAAATAATACGCTGCCGATTCCCAGATGTCGTCTTGTTAATATCGCTAATATTAATTATGTCTGTGTATATACACAATACACAGCTATCATTAACTCTTTCTTTATCATTAATTTTATCATTATCATTAACTCTTTCGCAAGCACTCTAAACATCTATTCGCAAAAAATTAGAGAAGATATACTACTTCTACAAAAAAGCATGCGATAGTTTGTGCGAGCTGTTTTTAAAATTGTTAAATAATAGCTACTTCTTAGTAAAGGATTATAGCTCATTCAAAATTCACACAGTAAGCAATTTCTCAAAACTACTTACGGTTCCTTCTTGCATCCGTATTACTGATTTTAAAATATCTGGCCACCGGGAGTGCACTGCAAGTGGCGAGTCGGAATCCAACTGTATTCCTCGAAAAGGGTGAACTAAAACGTATTGAGAAAAGACTTCTCGATTGATAATTGCACATGTGTTTCCAAGGAAAATGGTCTTGAACCTAAAGGTAACGTAAAATTTTCGTCCCTGGTTATCGTCGTTGATTGTGTAAAATAGATACAGGTGAATGGATCGATTACCATGAACTCCCTGCGGTTGTCCGGGGTGAAAAATTTATAGACCGGGTAAAATATAATCCCAAAATGGCGGAATGGATCCCTTATCAATATCGGCTTTGAATATTTGGTCATATGGCTTCAAAAAATAGGTTTGCACTAAAAAAAATCGCACTCACGTTTTCTCCCGATGTGTGTTATACGCACACTTAAAATCGGATATGGTTTATCACTTAAAATCTTGTAATTTTGCAATTTAATTACGGAATCAAAAATTTCGTGTACTACGCTAACTATTAGCTTTGCCGACCTCTCACTTTTTTCTCGTTGGCGCTGTCTCGATATTCAAAAGTATCGATCAGAAAACTACATTATCGATCCGTGACCGAAAATCTCTAAGTGCTCGGGAGTGACGTTAAAGTCACCTACCTAACACGGGTCAAAATGCACCAAACCATAACTAAAATGGATTAGTTCAAGAAGTAGTAAAAGAACTCGATTTATAAAAACACTGAAAAATAAAAAATAAGTTGTTTCGTTGAACGAAATAGTAAATATAAAAGTTGTTGAAAATGTTAGAAAACCTTAAGTTCGGCCTCATTTACACTTAAAGCCTTAAATCTTCGTCAAAAATATAAAAATTAAATTTGTTATAACGCAAATCCAAAAACGCAAAACATAGTAACATCGTAATGTTACATAGGTTTATATTTAAAAATTTGCTTCGGTATACGGCTGTCTTCCATTCTTTCTAGATGTTGCACTCGATATCTTCTATATTCTTCAATGCGTTCACATAAACTGAATATTGGGAGTTCATTTCTGATGTCCGTATTGCGCTTTCTATCCATTCTTGTATATCCTGTTATTGCTCTGAGGAACCTAATTTCCGCACTTTGTAGACGCCTTTCATCCTCTTTTGTTATCGTCCATGTTTCACTTCCATAATGCCTAGTTTACACGAGCTTAGTAACTAAGTGCTTAGTACTTGTCACTGCTTAGTGACAAGTGACAAGTAATCGTTTACACGTTGTTTTATAAAACAGGTATTAGTGGCAATTTAAGTGTTCTCATTTTTTTTTTCGCCTCGACTACGCCGAAACCAGAAATATGCATCTCGTCAACAACTTTCTGGTATGCCGCTTCTCTCGCGTGTTTATTTTTATAAATCCCCGATTTTTGGTTCCATAAATATTCATATGCTTTAAATTCTTGTATGAATTTTATGGTGGTTTCGGAATTCCACTTTTCCGCTGCCATAACGCCAAAAGAAACTTAGGAAATATTTTAATTATTCAAAAACCAATCTACGACTTTTCACTTGCCGTTCCAACTTGTCACTAAACGCTTGTCATGACTGTTCACACGACTCCGCAAGCGACAAGTGCTTAGTTAAATTAGGTGGGGGAGTCCACTTGTCACTTAGTAAATAGGATCAGCTCCTAATCACTCGCACTGGCAGTTTCACTAATACTAAGCACTATTCAGCTAGTTTACACGCAGGTGTTAGTGACAAGTACTAAGCATTAGCTACTAAGCTGCGTGTAAACTATGTATAAGTGACAGTTGGAATCGATATCGTTTTGTAGAACTTGATTGCTGTGTTCTGGTTTGATTTATTCTTAAAAGTTCTTCGTATTGTTCCGTTTATGTAGTTGAACTTTTCAATTTTGTTTTGTATGTCTTTTTCCTCATATAGCGATATCATGCAACCCAAAAAGTTGAAGTTTCCTGTTTGTTCAATAGTCTGGTTGTTTAGTACTATTTTAGATCTTACCGGCTCCTGTCCTCGAAAAGCCATTACCTTCGTTTTGTTGGTGGATATTATCATGTTGTAGGTTTCCAGTATTTGCTTCAACTTAAATATTGCAAGTTGCAGGCAATCCTCGGTATTCGCTGTTACAGCCTGGTCGTCCGCAAAGAGCACGGTAATTACAAAATCTCTATTGTTTAGGTTTGTTGTATAATGTGTGATTTGTTCTTTCCATATATATGTACGTATAGCATCGTCTAAGTATATATTAAATAGTGTCGGCGACATACTGCAGCCCTGTCTTAATCCTGTATTAATTTTTTCTTTTTTTATTTTCATTTTCTGCTACGCATATGTTGGTTTCTCTATACATTTCCTGTATCGTCATTATTAGGTAGTATGGTATTCCTCTTTTTGTTAATATCTCCCGCAACTTGCTTCGTATTACTCTATCGAATGCTTTGACATAGTCTACATATTGCTATGGTTTAAATGGTCAATAAAGAAGTAACCATTAGATATGCTCATAAATTTGTACAAATCGCATGAAAGTTCTTTTTGAGAAGTAGAAGGTTTCTCGGGGCTACGAAATCTCACAACAGCAATATGAGTAAATCGTTTGTAAAGAAACAGACAGGTAAAGGAATATAAAGGTGCCAGAAGGAACAAATTGTATTTAAAAACATGTTCACAAATCATTAAATAAAATGTTAGTTTTTAAGAAATTGATAATATAAAAAAATAATTGTTAGTTAAGAAGCGTTGCGTTAATGATAAAAAGAGATTTTACGTGGTTGTTAAATCGGTTCAGCAAGGTGCAGCGGTAACATTTCATCCGAGGCTTCGGAAAAAGCCCAAACAATAGGTCACCGTCAGAACGGAAGTGCAATCGGTCGACAACTAAAAAACAATCAAAAGTGTATTAATAATTTTATAACATTTAAATAAATGATAATGATTATCAAAAAGGCGAATAATACCTACCAATGGAAAAAGCAGATTTAAATAAAACACAAAATCAGGTTTGGCTGAACAGGATAATTTTTCGGATAACCAGGGTTACGAAAAATAAACAGGAGTCTCCCACCAGCGAAAAAACGGGAAAGACGTAGAATGTCGTGTTCCGTAAAAATTAATTAATTTGATCAAAATCAATTCAGATTGTGGAGACCTAAAAAGATAAATTGTGATTTAAACACGTGCGTGTAGTACAAAAACATTATTAGTGCAAATTAAAAGAATTTTGCACTTACCTGTAAAAAAAATATTGGAAGTATCGGTTTATGGAGAACCTATTCACTGTTATTAAACAATTCGATGATAATTGTTGGATGTGTGGAGAACAAGAAAGGCGCACAGAACGAATTGAAAATTAAAGGTTATGTACAACGGTTACCACTAGGACAAAAGAAGTTGTTGGATGAATATTAGTAGGAGTGTTGAAGACATTAGGGTGAGATCACACTATTCTAATAATTAATAAAAAAGTGACGCGTGTTTACGAATATTATAAAAAGTACTTCGCGAATGAAACAATCAAATTGGGGTAGATTTAACAAGTTGCGTTTAATAAACTTTAAATTCATTTCTTTTAGATTTAATAATTTGTGTTTGATAAACTATGAATCCATTTTACGTAATAATAATTTGTGTTACAAAAATTTTCCACCATAATAAAAATTTGTTCAATTGTTAATGTTTCTACTGGTATTTTTGAATTCGACGGTGAAGTTAATTTATTCACAGGATAAAAGCAATAAGACAAGGTAAGGCGTCGAAGAACTTACTACTGAGATAAAGAATTTTCATGTTCAAAAAGAATCAATTAAAAGAGCTAGCACGGGAAATATTAAAATTTCAATAGGTTTCAATTAAAATTCATTAAAATGCATGTGTCCGGTAAATAAAACAAGGGTTCGGCACATTGCAATATGCTTTGTGGGTTTCGCGGTTATATTCATGGTGTTTTTCAATGACTTGTTTTATGCTGAATACATTGTCTATACATGATCTTCCCTTCCTAAATCCTGTTTGTTCTTCCAATATTGTATCCTCTGTGATATTTTTCAATCTATCATTGATAATTTTCGAGTATATCTTGTAAGAGGTATTCAGCAAGCTGAACCCTCTGTAGTTCTCGCAAATCGTTCTATTGCCTTTTTTGAATATAGGTATTATTTTTGCCAGTTTCCACTCTTGGGGCGTCTTTATTTGTTTCCAACACATGTTTATAAATCTTAGGAGTCTCGTTTTCAGTGTTCCGGAGCTGTATTTGAGTAGTTCTCCGTTAATTCCATCAGTTCGGTCTCTTCTGTAAGAAGGGTGTTGAAGAGCTCAATGGTCGGCGTTATGAATGGCTCAGGTCCACAGGGCAGTTTAGCAGAGCCAATTCCCGCCAGAGCATCTGCCCTTTCATTGCCTTCGTTTCCTTGGTGCCCTTTGACCCATCTGAGCGTTAGGACATTGTTGTTTATCGATATTTCATTTAGCGTCCGTATACATTTAAGTACCAGATTTGAGGTGATCCTATGACAGTTGAGTGCCATAAGGACCGCCTTGCTGTCGGTCAATATCTGTATTTTTTTGTACCGGATGTTCTTTTCCCGGACTGTATTTGCGCAGTGAAATACGCCCATGAGTTCCGCTTGAAATACAGTGGCATATCTTCCCAGCGATAAGCTTTCGTTTATTTTCAGTTCAGGAGAGAATACTGTGATATTTTGTAGATCGCTGAATTAAATATAACTATATTAACTTGAACTAATGCTTTAATATTTGGTAAGAAATAATAATAGAATGTATTACAACGTGATAATTAATTGTTTTATATGTAATAAAACTGTTATTTTTAAAACAACTGCTTAGTAACAGGGTTACTATGTATTGATCATAAAAGAACGTTTTCATATTATCACAAATACTCCCGCACCCGAGCCAACTTTATTTTTGGAGCCATCTGTAAACATAGTTATGTCTGACTCGAAGGTTTCTATTTTGTTTAATAGGATGTAAAATTTCCTATTAAAAATATATTTTGGAGGGGTACTATCGGTCTCAAGGTCCAGCAGAGGCATCCTCTTAGAACAGTCCTCCAGGATCCTCGAGTGACCTCCTTCATCCTGTCTATGCGTCCACGTGCCCCAGGTTCGCAGCCTAATGGAGGCCCGTACCGCACATTCCTCCACATAGATATCCAGTGGAGGTAGGCAGAGGAGAGCCTCCAGGGCCGCAGTTGGAGCCGTTCGCATCACACCCGTCACCGCTAAACAGACCGATCTCTGAAGTCGGTTAAGGGAAGACGCCGCTGTCATTATCTTGACTCTAGGCCACCACACAAGGGCGCCATAGCATAGCTTTAGTCTAATTATTGCAGTGTAGAGCCAGAGAGCAATCCTCGGGGAAAAGCCCCAGGACTTTCCCATCGCCCTCCTGCACTGCCAGAAAGCCACGCTTGCTTTCTCAGTTTTAAGGCTGACATGTTTTCCCCAGTTCAGTTTTGCATCCAGCACCACTCCCAGATACTTAACCTCTGGAGCCAACTTTAGGGGAATTCCCTTTAGAATAGGCATTCTCATGCTTTGTAGTTTTCTTTTTCTGGTGAACAGGACGAGCCCAGTCTTAGTCGGATTGACCGAAAGGGCATGTGTCGTGCACCATTTTTCTAGTATTCTGAGTGCCCTCTGCATCAGTTCGCACAGAGTGCTCTCAAATTCGGTCTAGTACAATTCGGCGCGATCGATTGGGCGCGATCGATTGGGCGCGATCGATTGGGCGCAACGACAACTGGGCGCAGCGACAACTGGGCGCAGCGACAACTGGGCGCAAATACAATTGGGCGCAAATACAATTGGGCGCAAATACAATTGGGCGCGAGGGAAGATTTATCCATTACATATTACCATATCCATTACATTATTAACTGATTGTAAGAATTTTTTTTCTAAAAAACTATTATTTACGTAACTAAATCTAGAAATGTTTATTTAGCCAATAAAAAAAATTATAATTAAAAATTTAAACTAAATGTTTTTAAAATGTTTATTCCTTCTAACTTCCACTAAAATTTAGAAATAATGTTTATTTAGCCAATAAAAAAAATTATAATTAAAAATTTAAAGTAAATGTTTTTAAAATGTTTATTCCTTCTAACTTTTACAAATAATAACAATGCCTATTAATATAGTACCCAACTGATCAGGAATTCATTTCATAATTATGGGAAATGCCTCGCAAAAAGTCTATAACACTTCTATTCGCGTAATCCTCTACTAGATTCTTGATGCGCGAATCAGCCTCCAAGTAATGGAGGCTGATAACCTTAACCTTATGTTGTTAGCAGGAGATTAAGGTTATTGAAATTTAAGAACGGCTTAAATACAGGGCCAGCGTATGCCTGTTTGGCGCACGGTTATTTTTGAAAATTAAACCAAACTTTATCATAAAAGGTTGATCGTTAGCTTTTGTTCCATTGCTGGCGGCCGGCAATGTTTTCTCCAGATTTGTGGTCAGTGTATAATCGCGTCTTAACTGACACGGGAACGAACAATCATACTGAAGCGGCACATAGACGATTAGAGGCAGAGCTAAGTATGGATCTAAGCTAAGTATGGAGCTAAGTATGGAAACATTTGGAAATTAATTTCTAGTTTAAAAGTTATTCAACGTGGGCGAGATCTGTTTTATGAAAAATTAGTTGCCGGAAACAATCCACCTATTAAGAAAAGAAAATAGTCGGAGGCTGATGCGCGCATTAAAAATGTAGTAGAGGATTACGCCACATAGGGGTCGTCCATAAATTACGTCACGCAATTTTAAGCAATTTTTAACCCCCTCCCCCCATCACCACACTTCGTCACACAAACCTAGACCCCCCTCCAAATATTACGTCACATATTCTTGACCCCCCTCCCCAATGTAGTTTTATTGACTTCTTAGTAAATTTTACAATCGGTTTCATTTTGATTTTTATAACAATTTATTATAATAGATTTATGACGGCTCTGTATATTTATACATAAATATACACGTACAGATTACCAACTAAAATTAAGTTTTTTAATCTTTTTACGTTTTTTAAAATTTTAAAAATCATTTTGAAAGTTCAAAAAATAGTATTTTTGAAATACTTGTTAGAAGAAGGAGAACATGAGGGGCCAAATTATACGAGGGCCGGTCCTGACCAATGTCAGGACGTTAGAAACCAATTATTGCATGTGTAAAACATACTTTTATCTTAAGTTGTCAAGTTGGCAACCTGTTACTAACTCGACATTTCAAGAAGCTTTTACGTTTTTAGAGAGAGAGAGAAATAAAAGCAATAATAATTTTAGTGACGTCACAATTTTTGAACCCCCCCCCGCCCCCCATCGTCACAAGGGTCGGAACCCCCTCCCCCCCTAGGAGCGTAACGTAATTTATGGACGACCCCATAGAAATATTATAGACTTTTTGCGGGGAATTTCCCATAATTACGAAATGAATCCATGATTAGTTAGGTACTTTATTAATAGGCATTTTTATTATTTGTAATTGTTAGGACTAAACATTTTAAAAACATTTAGTTTAAATTTTTAATTATAATTTTTTTTATTGTCTAAATAAACATTTCTAGATTTAAAACATTTTTATACGTAAATACCTATTAGTTTTTTATAAAAAAATTCTTACAATCAGTTATTATAATTAATACGTAATAGATAAATCTCCCTCGCGCCCATTTGTATTTGCGCCCAATTGTATTTGCGCCCAATTGTATTTGCGCTCAGTTGTCGCTGCGCCCAGTTGTCGCTGCGCCCAGTTGTCGTTGCGCCCAATCGATCGCGCCCAATCGATCGCGCCCAATTGGGCGGTGTTATGCAGAAAGCTACCAAGCCACTTTTTTTTTTTTTTCAATTATTGAAGGTACGAAGCCAGTAAGGTTCATTATACATTCTGCTGAAAACATCCAAGCCACAGGATAACTTATTAATTTCTTCAGGAAGTTACCTCCTTATTTTTTTAATTTAATACTGTACTAATTGTTAATTATCTCGGATTTATGCAGACGTGGCTTGGTAGCTTTCTGCATAACACCGCCCAATTGTCGGTCACCGGGACTCAGTGGATCTTCCTGGAACATATTGCTGTGATATGTTCCTCGCTAATAGGACCACACGTTTTAATTGTAAATGCTTTGTTGCGGGTTCACGTAAATGTACCCCGTCGATAGAAATATTAAACTTTTACACAATTGACAAATAATGTAATAATAATACCTCGGCTTAACTGTCTCGGTGTGCATGGACTTACCTCACTCAGTCTGGGTTCGTTCCGGGACCAATAACTGTAATGCTAAAATCAAATTTTTGGGCTCTCGGAACAGGTCAAAAAAATATCTTCCGTTGCAAAGACAATTATATTTTTATTAAGCACAATTTGTAAATAGATGATTTATCAATAAAAATGTTCTTAAAATTAATCTTATTTCTACAATTATCAAACGTTTACGAATAAAGCACGCGTTTATATTTGTTTAAAATTTTCACTTAGTTTTATTTCGAAAATAAAGTTAATGGAGATTTACCTTTATTAAATATAGGGAGTTTTTCGTTTCTAGTACTAAGTACCGTGCAATTGTACAGATGAACTCAAAGGATGACTTCATTTACATGTAAAATTTTGTGGATTAAGTTTCTTGTGCACGTGGCGTCGATATCCAATTTTTCCAAAATAATCACAATCGGTTGATATTTTCAACTAATTTCACCACTACGTTAGGTAAGTACGTTGATTTAACTGTTTTTTCACACTTTTTGTTAATGATTACTTAATATTTTCACGCAATTATCGAATTTTAGTATGGACAATTAAAATTAACACGCCATTACATGTGAGTTTTTAGCAATTATGTTTATTGCTATTTAATTTAATAAAACGAAACAGTTGGTTGATAACTACTTTATTCACACGTGATAATGCCTTGTTGTTGCCGGTTGCTTGCGTGCTCACTTGCGTGTCGCTTGCTCGTTGCGTAGTTAACTAATAATTTTTCCTCTTGGTTTCCCCAATGGTAATCTTGACCATTGGCACCCCTGCAGGAAATGTGTAGCGCCCTCTATACTTGCGTAGGAGAGGTGTCGCGCTAATTGCCGTCAGCGCCATCTCTAGGTGGTACCAAAACTATGGTCGCCACACTGTCCCCCCCCCAGTGAGGTGGTCGATGACTGCTGAACGTTGAAGAATACTATAGCTAGATCAGGATGGCGTTACATCAAGGTTACATTGTTACGTGGTATTATATACATGTGATAAAAAAAATAATAGAAATATTTACAATAGATAACAATAATAATAATATATACAAAAGCGGCTTAATAATTGTCTGTGCACTAATTTAGGACGCGAACCATGTCTTTAAATTTCTGTGGAAATTTCACTGTGCGCCCACTTCGCGTTTGTAGCGGTACGTCGCTGGATGATTGTAGTTCATCTGACACGGGTAGATTGTTTGTAGCTGGTGTCTGTAGTTCATTTGTCACAGGTAAATTGTTTGTAGCTGGTGTTTGAAATTCACTTTCACTTTGTTTACATTCAACGAAAGCGGGTTTTAAACGATCTACCGAAATGTTTTGGGGTTTGTCGCGCACTAACACTTCAAAATATTTGTCTGTTTTAGTTATCACTTGGAATGGTCCGTCATACGGAGCTTGCAAAGGTTTACGAACACGGTCAACGCGCACAAACACATATTTCACTTCATCGAGTGTCTTTGGTATGTAACTTATGTAGTTTCTGTGGCATGATGTTTTGCTGTATTGCAGGTCGTTCATCCTTCTTTTAATATCCTCAACGAAGTCTTGTGGCGGAGTTAGTTGTGGTTCTGCTGGCTGATCAATTAGGTCGCTAGGAAGTCGCAGGTTGGTTCCGTATACTAGTTCTGCTGGTGAACATTCCAGCTCTTCTTTTATAGTAGTACGGATGCCTAGCAGTACGATTGGTAACGATAATGTCCATGTAGTATCGTGACACATTAACGATGCTTTGAGTTGCCTATGAAAACGTTCGACTAAGCCGTTGCATTGCGGATGATATGATGTTGTTCTGGTTTTGTAGCTACCAGTAAGTACAGCTAAGTTTTTGAATAATGTCGATTCGAACTGTGTGCCTCGATCTGTTGTTATTTTTACAGGGGCTCCAAAACGTGCAATCCAGCAGTCGTAAAATGTCCTTGCACATGTCTCGGCAGTGATATCGGAGATTGGTATTGCTTCTGGCCATCTGGTAAAACGATCGATCATGGTGAACAGATATTGCTTACCTTCTGACGGTGGCAGTGGCCCTACGATGTCGATGTGGACATGTGCAAATCGTGCATCAGGCGTTGCAAATGTTCCGATGGGTGCTTTTGTATGCCTACCGATCTTGCTGCGTTGGCATGGAATGCAGGTTTTGGTCCATTGGGTTACGTCCTTCTTCATGCTTGGCCAAAAGTATTTATTTGTTACAAGTTTGAGAGTTGACCTTTTGCTTGGATGTGAGCAGTTGTGTATGTTTTCGAATATCCTTCTACGAAACTTGCTTGGTACGTACATGCGGTGTTTGTTGTTGGTAACTTCATAATATAGATCTATTTCAGATTCATATGTTGGGAGCCTGGAGAATTTGTATTTCCCTTCATTCAGTAGACCTTTCAGATCCTCGTCATTCTCTTGCGCCTTTCCAAGTTGTTCGTTGTCCAGGTTGTCTTGACTGACTGCTTCAATTCGTGATAGCGTATCGGCTGGTGTATTGTCAACACCTTGAATGTGCCGAATATCTGTAGTGAATTGAGAGATGAAATCGAGTTGCCGAATCTGGCGAGGATTAGTCTTTTCTGATTTTTGGGTGAATGCGTATGTCAGTGGTTTATGATCTGTATAAACGACAAAATCTCGACCTTCCAAGAAGTGTCGAAATTGCTTGATACCACTGTATATTGCTAATAATTCTCGGTCATACGTGCTATAATTTCTTTCTGTCGTGGAGAGTTTCTTCGAGAAGAAAGAAATTGGTCTGAAGGATTGCTCTTCTTGTTGTTGTAGTACGCCTCCAATCGCTGTATCGGATGCGTCTACTGCCAAGTACAGTTTAGAACTGCTGTTGGGAAACGTGAGAAAAGTGGCTTCTACTAAGTCAGCTTTTGTCTTCTCAAATGCTGCGATGGCCTCTTCCGTCCATGTTATTGGTCCGTCTTTCTTGGGTATATTGTCCATTAGGAGATACATCGGGGCTTGGACGTGTGAAGCGTTTGCCAACCATCTTCGATAATAGTTTGCCATTCCTAGGAAACGTTGTAATTGTTTTTTCGTTTTAGGTTGTGGGAAATTGGAGATGTCTTGCACCTTGTTTGGAAGTGGTTGAATGCCTGATTTCGAGATTTCAAAACCAAGGAATGTTACCTTGTCTGCCCCGAAAACACTTTTGCCTGGATTGATTACGATACCGTACTTGCTTAACCTCTGGAAAACCGTCTCGACGTGCTGCAGGTGTTCTTCTTCGGATGTCGATGCGATCAAGACGTCGTCAATGTAAGCAAACACGAAGTCTAGACCTCTTAAGACCTCATCAATGAATCTTTGAAACGTCTGCCCTGCATTCCGAAGACCGAACGGTGTTCTTTTGAATTCGTATAACCCAAAAGGCGTTGTAATGGCCGTTTTGGGTCGATCTTCCGGGTTAACTGGTATCTGGTAGTATGCTTTGACTAAGTCGATTGTTGAAAATATGGTTTTACCGTGTAGGTTGTGGCTGAAATCTTGTATGTGTGGAATAGGGTATCTATCTGCAACGGTTGCTGCATTCAAGTTCCTATAATCTCCACACGGACGCCATTCCAGGTTCTTCTTGGGCACCATGTGTAACGGGCTGGCCCACGGTGAAGAAGATGGCTGGATGATACCGGCTTCGAGCAATCTTTGGATCTCCAGTCGAGCGATTTTTAACTTGTCGGGTGCTAACCTTCGAGGTCTTGAATATGTTGGTGAACCTGAAGTGTTAATGAAATGCATAACATCGTGTTTTGGAGCTTCGAAGTCTGGTGATGGCCGAATGATGTTCGGGTACTTTCTGGTTAAACAGTGCAAGTTACTGCTACCCCAGATCGCACGTACTTCCGAAGAGTTCACAACACGACATTGCCCGATTGTTGCTTGCGAAGTCAAAGTATCCGTTAGTTTTCTTGTTCGTAGGTCGACTGTTAATCCGAAGTGGTGTAAGAAGTCGGCACCGATTATCGCACATGTCACGTCAGCTACCACAAATGTCCAGTTAAAACTCCTGCGGAGACCCAAATCGATCGTGATCACCTTGTTGCCGAACACTTTGATTTGCGATCCGTTGGCTGCTTGGAGTGCGAAGGTACTAGGTTCTTGTTTGAGTTGCGGTGGTAAAAGACTGAGGTCGGAACCAGTATCGATCAAGAACTCAATGGAGGTGGCCTTGTCCTTTATGAACAAGCGACGTGTTTTGTGGTGAACAGGAGCCGTCGCCTCTACTGTTCGCTTACGTTTTTTGTGTTGAAACTGCAAGGTGGTGTGCACTTCCTTGCTCTTGATCCAAATCGGGAATGGTACCAACAGGTACCCGATGTCCTGGGTCGGCTACTACTCCTAGAATTGCTTCTGGTTCTACTTTGGCTTCGTTCTCGCAGCATTGTCTTAATCTCGGCAATTTGTTCTACTAGTTCTCGGATCGTGATGGGTGGTTTCTCGTTTTGTCTCCTCGGAGGTTCGTATTCACCCTTTACGGTACTAGAGATCGTTGGTGCCGTTGCCGTTGGTGTTAGTTCGATCATCTGATCGGCTGTGCTGGCGAGTTGGGTTAGGTTTAATGTGGACAGTCCCACCAAAATCGGCTTAAGGTGAGATGGCATTTGTTGAAGGAATAATTCCTTCAACATCGTCTCGTCGGTTGTTCCCGTTGCTACTCCGGAAGCTAAGTGTTTGAGCTTACGGAGTAGTTGGCTCGGCTTCTGATCACCGAGAGTTTCTTTTTGGAGTAATTTCCTTACCCTTTGCGCGCCGGACATGGTAGTTTCTTTTAAGAGGGCTTCTTTAAGTTTGGTGTACGGTTCCACTGGGTCCGGGTTAAGGAATTCGTACTCCACGAGATCGGAAACTTCAGGTGGAATCGCGGTTACCAGGTGTTGGTACTTTGTCAGCTCCGATGTGATTGCTGGGTGATGTAATGCGAATTTACATTCGATGGTTTTTAGCCATCGTTCTGTTCTGCCCGGCATGAACGGTGGTAACGTAACGACGGATATTGCTGGATTGTACACGTTGTCACCACGCACGTTTTGTTCATTTGCACCACGTGTTGCACTGTCTTCGATATTCATATTTGTACTTGGGGTCACCATTTTAGCAATTATGTTTATTGCTATTTAATTTAATAAAACGAAACAGTTGGTTGATAACTACTTTATTCACACGTGATAATGCCTTGTTGTTGCCGGTTGCTTGCGTGCTCACTTGCGTGTCGCTTGCTCGTTGCGTAGTTAACTAATAATTTTTCCTCTTGGTTTCCCCAATGGTAATCTTGACCATTGGCACCCCTGCAGGAAATGTGTAGCGCCCTCTATACTTGCGTAGGAGAGGTGTCGCGCTAATTGCCGTCAGCGCCATCTCTAGGTGGTACCAAAACTATGGTCGCCACAAGTTCAACACCGGCCTTTTTCAATTGTTCCTTTTTTTCATCGCCTCGAAATTCATAGCGATCTTGATTCCTCGTTATTGTTTGTTATTGGTCGATGCAAAAATCAAAACCAATTTGACCTTCCTAGATTGCAGGTCTGTATTCAGCTCAACGTGACTTGTTAAAATTTTAATAAAAATATATTTTTTTTATTTTTAGATTGGATTGGTCTTCACCATTACCTCGTGATTGACTTTATGAATTTTATGGATATGCATCATCCATTTTCGGTGCACTAAATCGAAACACTCCGAACTTACGTAATGTTTTGACTACTCATATAAATTTAACGCTAACACAAATTTTCACATTAATTAAGCAATTAACAATATTTTGACTTTTGAATTACCTTTCTTATGACTAAACAATTTTGATTTTGTATTATAAATAAACATTTTATATAAACGGAATTAATTAAGTGTTACATTATAAATTATTTTTGTTGACTTGTTTCATGCCTCGCTTTTCAAATTAAATGATACTGAACTCAAATTCTTGGTGTCGGACGAAAGTTTATCTGTTTGATTAGATAAGTCCCATGCTTCTTTGTTATTAACAAATTTTATGAATCTTAATAAACGTATTTCTATTGACGTGGTTCACCGACATTGCAATATGCATGTTGTTTCGGGTGTAGCGGCCTGTGACCAAGTGCTACATCCCGTATTTCTCTGTCGCACAATCTTTCCAACGTTTTCAAAAAGAAGGACGTGAGACTTATTGGTCTAAAGGATTTAGCTTGGGAGTAATCTCCTTTACCTGGTTTTGGTATGAATACAATTCTGACCCTTCGCCATCCCTCAGGGGTATAGCCATGCGCAGTGCATGCCCTAAACACCCTCACCAAAGGCTGAAGCAGGCTATCCAGTCCCCACTGTAGTAGGGCCGGAAACACCCCATCCAGTCCCGGCGATTTGAGGAGGCGAAAGATCTGATCGCCCATGAGGTTTTGATCGGATCTACGATCTTTTTTGCATTTTCCCAGTCTGCCTCGGTCGGTGTCCGAACTGTGTGTTCAGTCCACGCATAATCCGTGGCAGTTTTACTTCCGGGAAAGTGTGTTTTTAGTAGTATTTCAGCAGCCTCCTCTGGACTTTCGGTATAAGAGCCGTCATCCCGAAGAAGACTGCCTGGTTGCTGATGTGGATCCTGTTACGAAATTTAAATCGTGGTGGATTAAATTCGTGCAGCCACTTATCTCAGGGGCGGCTGGACAAAAAAAAGGCTTGCCCCTAATGCTAGCTCACAACAGCAGGGCAGGAGACGCTTACGGAAAAAAAATAACATACAGAGCCGATACTTCCTATAGATGTAGAGGGGGTTATACAGGGTGCGCTAAAAGATGAGCTCCAAAGAGCAAGCGAGAAAGATGTAGTTTGGGCGCCACGCAGTTTAAAACCACCCTGTAAACAAATGCAGCAAACACTAGCAAAACTGCGGAATAAGTGTTTCTGCAAAAATGGTAAAGGGCTTTTCGGGTCTGATGCTTCAGGATCAAAAATAGTGCTGATCAGTTCTAACTTCAGATTTAATCGTTGATAAACTAAAATATATACAGTTAAGCGCAATATTGGGACAATCTTTTAAACTCGAAATAATGAATAATTCAAACAATTATGAAATAATATAAGTTATTAGCGTTCGTAATGTAGCTACCGCGTATACGTATACTCAGTTTACAGATAACTACGCGCTTCTGTAACTGGGTCACAGAGATTAAAAAAAATAAAGAATTTAATAAATTTTGTTTCCCAATACAAAAACGTAAATGCGTTCATAAAGAACGGCCCAACAAATGTAATCCGCGCAATAATGTTAGATAGCCAAAAATATAACAAATCAAATCTGACAAAATAAAACAAGGATCTTATCTGTGAAGTTGATGGAGTCTTCGATGTTGAAGGGACGAGCAGTTAGTATCACGTTAACGATGTTGGTCCCAAGCAGAATGGTAGTCGGAGTGGTATGGAATGGTGGATCACAGAATGCTTACCAGATGGCTTCGGAAGCAGGGTTTAAAACATTGGATTCCAAAACCCAAACAAATACTGATCAAAGGCGGTAAGGTCTTGATCTCAAAGATGTTGTTGGAGGGTTTTAACAATTTCAGAAGGTAATCAATTTCCTTCAAGATGTTAATAATTCGGACGAAATGAATCCTTCAAATGAAGTACGGAAAATTCTCCCAAATGCTTACAAAATTAAGCCGGTACAGAAAATTGTCCAAAACCAATGACCAAAATATATCCCAAATAATTGGATTAAAAAAAACGCGAAGTTCAATAAATAATTTAGTCACTGGAACGTTCAAAAAATAGATTTTTGTTCAAAAATTCGAACACAACACACTTTTTGAAATCGGAAAATTAACCATCTGCAAATTTTTCACAATCGCCTGTGATAGTAAAATTTGTTCAAATTAAATAGAAAACTTGCATTTTAATGCCGCATATGAGATTCTCATTAAACTAATTGAAGAAATCTTCAATTTTTCGAAAAATATTTCTGTGTGAAAACAGGACCGTAACAATCCCTAGAGAGAATCTTCTTAAGTTTGGCAGCATCCGTTGTGGACGCTACCCCACTGCAGAAGTCCCTCCAGGACTTCCGTTGCTTTTGGCGAATCATCTTTTTGTATTCAGACCGACGCTCCCTAAAAGCGTCCCAGTCTGAAGTAACTTTGGAGGCTTTTGCCTTATTTCACAGTCTCGTGACCTCCTTCCTCATCCGTTCTAGCTCGTAACACCACCAAGGGGTGGTGCGATCTCCAGATCCAGCTGCCTTTAGAGGGCACGAGAGCTCGTACGATGTTGTGAGGGATTTTTGTATCGAGTTAGCGCATATCTCAATCTCCTCAATGGTATGTAGCTCATTTGTGGTTTCCTCAGGCATGTCGGTTTCCAGTGCACTCGAAAGCAGATCTAGAAAGATCCGCCTGTCAAGCTTCCTGGGATTTCTGAACCGCCTGGGTTCTATTTTTTTTGGCTTTAATTTTAAAGTCAATCCATCTATGGTCGGACATTGTCAGTTCTTTCGACACATGCCAATCATATATTTTATTTGATATATTTATCGACGCTAATGTGATATCAATTACAGAATAACGTGTTGGTGACACATAGAAAGTTGGCGTGTCACCTCGATTAATAATCTCTAAATTTGTACTAATAAGTAATAAGATACTCAAAAAGTGACTTACCTCGTTTGTTGCAATCTTCACTTCCCCATACAGTGTGATGGGAATTGGAGTCGCATCCTATAACGAGATGTCTTCTATTTTTCTCGCAATAGCTCACTAGGTCCACTAGCTTCTGAGAAGGTGGCAGATCCTGGGAGTCGCTTGGAAGGTACGCAGATGCTAGAATAACATTTTCCAGGCCATCACCAAAATCACAGCCTAGCCCTACCACTGTTAGGTCGCAGTCACCAAACTGCGGAAGGGGATGAGCCTGAAAGTTACTAGGTATGTAAATACATGTTCTAGTTTTGTTTGAGAGATTACCTGTGAAGATATTTCCTCTGAGTATTGAAAGGCCAGAAATTCTAGCCTTTGTTATATATGGCTCTTGTATAAGAGCTATCCTGTCCTTGCATCTGGACAGAGAGTTCTGGACTTCTTCATTAATGCCAAAAACAATAAGCTTCCCCAAGGGGTCACTTCTGTCAGTGTCATGGAAGATGCACTACTCGCTGGTTTTTATCCAGGTGTTCTGTGCCGTTAGCCATTCTATGACCTCCCCAGTGGGCTCGAGTTTCCCCGGAATCCAGAGGGTAGCCTTAGTCAACCTAGGCAGATTGCTCACCTGAACAACATCTAATTTTGCGTTCTCCCATAGAGGCGGGAGAAGCCCAATTGTACTTTTGAGCCATTTTTGGGACCTCTCGTCACCGCAGGTGATCCGTAGGATCTGCCCCGAGTAACGGAAGCCTTCAAAAATTGGCGCCCCTGTTTTTGTCTGCAGAGCCTCCAAGACGGCTCTGCGTAAAAAGCTATGTTGAGCTGTGCTTCAACAATCTCCCTCTGGGCCTCTGTGAGTTTGCCCAGGGGATTTTGGCGGTCGATCACTGCTACTCTGAGGTGGCTGGTAACAGCCTCCTTGTAGCTTGACGAATCAGCCGCCTTTGTTTTGGGTATGTGCCCAGTTATTGTTTCCACCTTCTTCCTCTGCTTGAGAGGCGAAGGCATTGAGTCCTGGGACCTGACCCTCATTTTTACGGCACCAGTTGAAGGTGCGGTTGTTTTACCGGCTCTTTCCTGCGCCATCACATCTTTTCCATTCTTTCCACCAGCAGGCAGGCCATCCGCCTCCTTGGGTTTGGATAGCCTGGCCCGCTCGTGGGCAGTTTGGCTGCTGGGGTTATCTGTTGCCATGCGCCTCACCGCTTTGGCTTTCCTTCTTCTTTTCTTCTCCGCCCCGCAGAGGTTACGCTTTTTATGGCGTATCTCTGGGTCGGTTCTGTGTGGGGCATCCTCAGGGGACGCACCCACACTCGAAGAATCGACTGTTTTTTTCGGGTGTTGTTCTTGTGGGACATCCTGTAAGGATATACCCACCCCGGTTCTGTTGGATGGTACATTCGTAAAGGATGTACCCATCGCAGCACTAACGACTGGGGCTCCTTAAAGGAAGCTCCCATTGTATTTTTTGACGATGTGTCTGAAGACACAACCGCCTGGGGTTTTTTGGTTTTGTCCATATTATCCATCCGGAGTAATTCAACATTTTCATCTCCCAGAGCTCCCCACCCGTCACAGAGTCCAACCAGGGGGACGCCGAACTTCGGCGCCAGGGCTACCCGAGAGATATAGTTCCCAGAAAGGCATAGTGTTTTCACACCACGACCTTTCCAAAGAGCTCGTCCTACCGGTCCTCTTACGGATCCAGCATAGCCGATTGACCTAGGTGGACTATTCTAGGCCGCCCGTTTAGGAAGAAATCGAGGCCAAAGTGGAGTGTTGTCGGACCTAGGAGAACTAACACCGCCCCCAGGCCGACTTATCCACCAGGATCCTTTCATCCCTCCGTACGGGTCTCCACACACGGCATAAACACGCGGGTACCTGTATTAGTCCGATTTCTCCACGTCGACCGTCATCCCAGTGTATTACAGACCTGGAGGCCAGGTACAAAGGTTTTTAGGCCCTGGCCTGGACTCGGCATGCCAAGCAGACCGAGCACAAGGAGTTTTACGTCCTGGCTCTAGCCCTTCCAGGTACACGCCCGGCGCTTCCTCAAAACACACAAGCCCCCTCACCACGGCAAGGTTCAGGTACATTCGAGGGGGCACCAATTAGCTTTGTTCGATTGATAAATTGTACTCGTGATTGATTTTCTCGACTGACAAATTTCGCACATGTGGTGGATGGATAATCTCGAAATTGCGGCGACGTCAAATTTTCGTCCCGGTTTATTGCGGATGATTGTGTTGGAACTACGGCGGCCCATTCTTCTAAATCCCACAGATCCTCGTGATACAAATGGAAACTTAGATGCCTCGTGGAAAAATTTCACCAAATGGCGGACCTGCCCTGCATTTCATTTCGATCCGATTTTTCGATTATCTATCGTAATAATTTTGCGCCCAAAACACCTTCACGACCGGTGCAACTACTTATTGCACTTCTTCAAAATTTCGATCGCAAAAAAAACATTGAAATTACCAATGAAAATAATTATTTTCCTGGAGCACAAAAAATTATTGGCCGTTGTTAAGCGGTTGTTGTTGCCGACCTCTCTCGTTTCTAGGCAGAAACTCGGTTCCTTGATTTTTACTATACCTTTTACAGTATTATTTGGAGAAAATGAAAACAAATTTGGTGCAAATGAAAACAGATTTTGAGCAAATGAAAACAGATTTTGTCCAAATGAAAACAGATTTTGAGCAAATGAAAACAAATTTGGTGCAAATGAAAACAGATTTTGTGCAAATGAAAACTATTTTGAGCAAATGAAAACAAATTTGGTGCAAGTGAAAAAAGATTTGGAGCATATGAAAACAGATTTGAAACAAGTGAAAACAAATTTGGAACATTTGAACTACATTTGGAACAAAATGAGAACAGATTTGAAAACATGAAAACCGATTTGGTTTAAATGAAAACGAATTTGGATTATCTACTGAACAGCTTAATTTTTTATTATGTAAGTAAAATTTTGTCAATCAAAATACAGAAAATATAATACAATTTCGCTTAATGATAGAGTCAGGATTTTTAAAGCACATCAGGAAGACAGAGATTGGAGACCAACAGCGAAAGCTTTAAATGTGAACATAAGCACAGCATACAAATGGTTAAAAAAAGGACAAGAGTTTCCTAAACACAAAGGCGGTTATGCATCTACAAAAAAGGCTCCTATAATAGAATAGGCATTGGTAAGGTAGATTGAGGAAGATAGCACATTAACATTGAAAACAATGTTACGTTATTAAATTTTAATATTTTTTTGAACTACGACAATTTTCTGTTTCCAAATGTGTTATATTCAATTATATCCCACAGTCATAATTTTTATTTTATTTCAAAATTCACAGAACCTACCCCTATTATACTAATTTATTTGTTCAAATTTTGACAAGAAGCAAACAATTTTAAAATTAAAAAGTGTTCTGAGAACACATGTTATATACAAAATAATTTTAGTGAATAGGAGTTTACAAGTATTACAAAAAATTCAATTAGTTTTCAAAGAATTTTTAGTTGCCTAAAATCAGTTAACGTCATATTGCACCATTTGGAGACAATAAATTAGTCTATTTATTGTCAGGTTTGAACGGTTTATCGTCACATTATATCTAGTTCAATTTAATTGTCAGTCACAAATAGAACCGATTTCTATGATTGGCTGTATAAGAAATATGTTAAAATCATTGGTTCCCCCCTATTTAAAAAAAAAAGATTTCTTAAATTTTAAAAAGAAAAGAATCAGGCATTAAGTTGACAAACTCTGAAGAGGTGAGATGTAGAATTTGTACATCTTACATAAAAATCAACTTATTCAATTTTACACAATTCTAACTATTATAGTAGCAATTCACGACCAAATGAAACAGCTTTTTTATGCGGTGGTTAATCCGACACAGTTTCAACTGGCATTTCATAACCCCTTCACACTGGGTAGAATCCTGTTCACGGCTACTAAAGATAAAATACCTAAGTTAGAGCAGAGTAATGTTGTATACAGAGTCAAGTGCAAATGTAATGCTTTTTATGTGGGACAAACGAAACAACTGTTGAACAAGAGACTGAACCAACACAGAAGTGACATACGTAGGGGGGGGGACCACTACAGGGCTCTCTGAACATTCATTGGGATGTATGCATGGTTTCCTTTCGGAGGATGTCGAGGTGTTGGACATGGAGAGTAACTGGCACAAGAGGTTATTTCTGGAAGCACCTCACATTATGACCACGGAAAACAACATAAACAAAATGACTGATTTTAACAATATAAATAGTGGGTACAAGAACATTTTAAACAATTTCGTTGACAAGATTGGTGGTATCACTTGAACAACCTCGGATGTCATGCGTGAAGTTTAAATAGAATTTAAAACTGAGTGGTGTGCGTATGTCAGTGTAATCGCTGTCAACGGTATCAGTTTTCTTATCTGTTTTAGTTTATGCATGTTGTTTTGAAAATTTGACTGTATTTTAATATTATACATAACATTTTTATTTACTTGTGACACCAGTGCAGGCCCCTTCATTTTATTGTAAACAATTTCCACCTATGTTTTTTAAGGTATGTCTTATGCTGATGCTTGTGTTTATGTATTCTCACGTTTTATGTTATATTATAGTTCTGAAGATGGCTTTCATTTTGAGGCCGAAACGTAAACTTTAAAAACAATTGTTTAATTTATTTTGTCCACAAACCCGATATCCCATTTATTAATTCTAACTATTTGTTAATAAGTTAATCAACGACTAGAATAAACCAATTATAAGTAATCAACAAATGTGCAAAACGCCAAAATATAAAATAAATTATATTGATTAAAAACGCGTTTCTAATAGTAAAAAAATGAGATAATTTGAATTTTTCCTAATTGAAGTGAAGCGAGAAAATTATAAATTAATAATTAATAAATGTGCGCGACGCTAAAATAATAATTTAGTTGATACAAGTGCGAAATAAATAAATAAACAATATTAATTAAAAATATGTTTCCATTGTGAGAACAAAGACAATTTTAAACTTTTACGTATTGGAATGGTGCAAGTAATAAGAACTTTCGATTAATGAAGATTATTCCAAGTTATTACATTCCAAAAACTTACTAAGGTAAATTTTTAATTTAATTTTAAGATAAATAGTGTGATAGGACATTCTTTTTTATAATTTTTAATATTGAACTTGTAGTTAAATTATAAACGCCACTTAGGCATACTTTCATAATTATATTGTTTTTGTACAAATTAATTTTTATTTGTTTATTATATTTAAATTTTTGTAGTTGTTATGTTTTTTATTCTTCATAAAACCTCTCCTTATTTAGTGAAACTTATAAACATAAGAGCCTGAGATAAGTAAGAACCGGTGAGTATTTTAGCCAGGGTATAATTCACATATGTGAGATTATTAGAATCTCTGATTGCCAATTAAAGTCAGGGGTTCGCAACAACAATATATGTAAAAAATTGGTTTGATGGAAAATTATTTTCAGTTAAAGCTTTTAGACCGCATATTGGAAATATGAACTACGGTGAAAACAAGAGAAAGTGAAAAGATTATGTCGACAAAATTTTACACAGCAGAGCAAATGGCCATACATTAATTTGGATTGATGAAACAAATTTTAATCTTTATTGTCAAGGCATTGTTGAAATTTCATAAAAATAAATATTTAAGTTCATAATATTAGTTTGTAGAAAATTTGTTTTCATTTACTCCAAATCAGTTTTCATGTTTTCAAATCTGTTCTCAATTTGTTCCAAATGTAGTTCAAATGTTCCAAATTTGTTTACACTTGTTTCGAATCTGTTTTCATATGCTCCAAATCTGTTTTCACTTGCACCAAATCTGTTTTCATTTGCTCAAAATCTGTTTTCATTTGCACAAAATCTGTTTTCATTTGCACCAAATTTGTTTTCATTTGCTCAAAATCTGTTTTCATTTGGACAAAATCTGTTTTCATTTGCTCAAAATCTGTTTTCATTTGCACCAAATGTGTTTTCATTTTCTCCAAATAATACTGTAAAAGGTATAGTTCCTTATAAAGGGAACTATCATATTGCTTATCGACAATTTCTATTCGACAATGGTGATAAGTATGTAGTGCCTTACCGACGTGATGTTAAAGTTAAAAATCAAGATAGGAAAATACATATATGTAAATTGTTTTGTTTCACAAAACCATATAAAATATGATTAAAAACCGAATAGCAAAACGTAAAACAAAACACCGTAATTAACGACTGTTAATTAAGAAACAATAAAGGTTCAGCTCTTCACGGCTCACCTCGGAGGACAGTAACAAACGACTGTTACATTATTCCTTTTTCGTTTGCAGTTTGTCAACATTTGGTTCCGTCCAGTATCCGAGGCAATATTTGAGTGGTTGAAAGTCATTTTATGTCCCTGAATAGGAGACTATCCTATAGCAGGTGAGGACCATTCTCAACTGGTAGGAGTTTGTCTACTGACTACCATTTACTGTAGTCGTGTTATTATGGTTATACCGCCAATACTCGGTCGTCAGAGCCTCGTTAGTATAAACAGGGTGTACCATGTGAAGGTGAGGTAGACATTTGAGTGTGAGAGGCTCTATATTCGCTTGCAACACCCCCGCACCTAAGGAAAAAGGATAATTTGAGGTCGGGTGGCACCCGGGCGGTCCGCCCCCTAGCTACGCCACTGCTAAGTACCTACATTTACTCTTGCAATACTATTTTAACCACTTAAGTGTTTTTTCTCGATGGTGTAAAAATAAAAGTTATAATCACCAGCAAAAATTAAAATATTAACATTTTGTGACTTAGGTGCTTTTTACTTACGGGTCTAGATCAATAAAAGGATAACTCTATATATACTTCTTCATAAAATGTTCAGGAAGTATGTACCTAAAGTTGTAATTTTTGAATTAAATAAATTAAAGGCTATCGTAATTATGTTTTAACAATTAATTCACGTGAGAAATTAATATTAAATCAAAATTTGAAAATTTACAAACAAATCAATTTTACTGTCGCACCTTGTATAATATGTTGTTGGTAATGAATAATTGGGAATCGCAGTTGGCAATCCTGCAAGAAACTTGTTGGCAAATAATGCTAACCTAAAAATAATTTTTAAAAGTGAAATATATATTCACATTTGGTATCATGTAATATTTTAATTTTCAATAAGTTTAAGAATACTGCAACAAAATGATATCTTCTATTGAAATTCCACTGCGGGATACAGACGAGGTAATTTGAACATTTTAACTAACTTCAAATTTCTGACACCCAAAAATGTTGTAGGTGATCGAGTTATGCATAGACCAATTACCTGATGGGGAAGAAGTGCTCGGAATTTTGAGACAGGAAAACTCGCAACTCCACATCTGGGTTAACCTTGCCGTAAGATTCCATATGTTTGTATTCGAAATTTCTCCAACTAACATACATTTTTTTTAGCTCGAGTATTACAAACAAAATAAGATACCCGACTTTATTAAGATACTTGAATCCTCTCGCCAAGATGCAAACACTACTTACAAAGACTTTGAAAAAGATCAGATGCGAGCCTTGGACATGTTGGCCGCTTATTATGTTCAAGAAGCAAATCGTGAAAAAAGTAAAGACAAAAAACGTGAACTCTTTAATAAAGCTACCGTTTTGTACACCACTGCCGATAAAATTATCATGTACGATCAGGTTAGTGTTTGAAGTGCATTAAAATGTTTTTTTGTTATCAAAGGATTGTTTTAGAACCATCTTTTGGGGAGGGCGTATTTTTGCCTCCTCGAAGGCGACAAGATGGATCAGGCAGATGCCCAGTTCAATTTTGTTCTCAACCAGTCGCCCAACAACATTCCATCGTTATTAGGAAAAGCCTGTATCGCATACAATAAGAAAGATTTCAGAGGGGCTTTGGCTTTTTACAAGAAGGCGTTGAGGACAAATCCAAATTGTCCTGCTGCTGTTCGCTTGGGAATGGGGCATTGTTTTATGAAGCTCAACAATCAAGATAAAGCTCGTTTGGCGTTTGAGAGAGCCTTGGAGTTGGACCAAAATTGTGTTGGAGCCCTGGTTGGTTTAGCAATTTTAAAGATGAATTTGCAACAACCGGATTCAATTCGTAGTGGTGTTCAAATGTTATCCAAAGCTTACACTATCGATTCTTCTAATCCGATGGTTCTGAACCATTTGGCAAATCATTTTTTCTTTAAGAAGGTTGGTTGTATAATTTAGTGTTAATTTTTTTTAGTAACTGTTTTGTTGTTAGGATTACACAAAAGTGCAACATTTAGCACTTCACGCTTTTCACAACACCGAAAATGAAGCAATGCGTGCAGAAAGTTGCTATCAGTTGGCTCGGGCTTTTCACGCTCAAGGCGATTATGACCAAGCTTTTCAGTATTATTACCAAGCGACCCAATTTGCTCCTGCCAATTTTGTATTACCGCATTATGGTTTAGGTCAAATGTACCATTGCAGAGGCGACTCGGAAAATGTAAATATAAATTGTTAACCTTTTTAAATTATTATGATTTTAAATGGAAGTACATCTAGACTAACAAACCTAAGCTATTCAATAGAAGAAATTAAATATTGAAGGCTATAAAATAAAAGGGCTATAAGTGTAAATTTCTTTCTGAAAATATGCAAGGTTTAATATTCTGAGATAATTGCATATTATAAAAATCTCTTGGAAAAATTTCACCATTTTATTTCTTATTATTTACTTAATTTCTTTTTCTATTTTATATGGTATCAGATTTACATGCAAAATTAGTAAACTGGCTAGAAAATATTTTAATGTACTTATAACTCTTTTATTTTATAGCTTTACATTCTTGATGGAATTTTGGTATCCCAAAATTAGTCCACGTATTATCCTTACGTTTTTCATTTAAAATACCTCGATCTGTTCGCGTTTCCATTACTATTCTTCTGTGTGTAGCCTTTTTTTCCCCCAATCTCCGACCATCCGTTACCACCATCTTATTTTAAGTCTTCCTCTTCTTCCATGGGTTTCCACTGCTTTATTTGCCTTATTACCACGTTCTCATCACTTCTCAAATGTGTTTGAACCATCTTAATCTGATGGATTTCACATAACTCTCATGTGTTAACCTTATTAATTTCTGTTAACCTATTTAAAGTATGATTTTAAATGGAAGTAAATCTAGACTAAGAAACTTAAGCTATTCAATAGAAGAAATTAAATATTGAAGGCTATAAAATAAAACGGGGTATAAGTGCAAATTTCATTCTGAAAATATGCAAGGTTTAATATTCTGAGATAATTGCATATTATAAAAATCCCTTGGAAAAATTTTACCATTTAATTTGTTATTATTATTTACTTTGTTTGTTTTTCTATTTTATATGGTATCAGATTTACATGGAAAATTAGTAAACTGGCTAGAAAATTTCTTAGTGTACTTATAACTCTTTTATTTTATAGCTTTACATTCTTGATGGAATTTTGGTATCCCAAAATTAGTCCCCGTTTTATCCTTACGTTTTCCATTTAAAATACCTCTATCTGTTCGCGTTTCCATTACTATTCTTCTGTGTGTAGCCTTTTTTTCCCCCAATCTCCCACCACCACTATCTTATTTTAAGTCTTCCTCTTCTTCCATGGGTTTCCACTGCATTACTTGTTTTATTACCACATTCTCATCACTTCTCAAATGTATTTGAACCATCCTAATCTGATGGATTTCACATAACTCTCATGTGTTAACCTTATTAATTTCTGTTAACCTATTTAAATTATTATGATTTTAAATGGAAGTAAAGCTAGACTAACAAACTTAAGCTATTCAATAGAAGAAATTAAATATTGAAGGCTATAAAATAAAAGGGCTATAAGTGTAAATTTCTTTCTGAAAATATGCAAGGTTTAATATTCTGAGATAATTGCATATTATAAAAATCTCTTGGAAAAATTTCACCATTTTATTTCTTATTATTTACTTAATTTCTTTTTCTATTTTATATGGTATCAGATTTACATGCAAAATTAGTAAACTGGCTAGAAAATATTTTAATGTACTTATAACTCTTTTATTTTATAGCTTTACATTCTTGATGGAATTTTGGTATCCCAAAATTAGTCCACGTATTATCCTTACGTTTTTCATTTAAAATACCTCGATCTGTTCGCGTTTCCATTACTATTCTTCTGTGTGTAGCCTTTTTTTCCCCCAATCTCCGACCATCCGTTACCACCATCTTATTTTAAGTCTTCCTCTTCTTCCATGGGTTTCCACTGCTTTATTTGCCTTATTACCACGTTCTCATCACTTCTCAAATGTGTTTGAACCATCTTAATCTGATGGATTTCACATAACTCTCATGTGTTAACCTTATTAATTTCTGTTAACCTATTTAAAGTATGATTTTAAATGGAAGTAAATCTAGACTAAGAAACTTAAGCTATTCAATAGAAGAAATTAAATATTGAAGGCTATAAAATAAAACGGGGTATAAGTGCAAATTTCATTCTGAAAATATGCAAGGTTTAATATTCTGAGATAATTGCATATTATAAAAATCTCTTGGAAAAATTTTACCATTTAATTTGTTATTATTATTTACTTTGTTTGTTTTTCTATTTTATATGGTATCAGATTTACATGGAAAATTAGTAAACTGGCTAGAAAATTTCTTAGTGTACTTATAACTCTTTTATTTTATAGCTTTACATTCTTGATGGAATTTTGGTATCCCAAAATTAGTCCCCGTTTTATCCTTACGTTTTCCATTTAAAATACCTCTATCTGTTCGCGTTTCCATTACTATTCTTCTGTGTGTAGCCTTTTTTTCCCCCAATCTCCCACCACCACTATCTTATTTTAAGTCTTCCTCTTCTTCCATGGGTTTCCACTGCATTACTTGTTTTATTACCACATTCTCATCACTTCTCAAATGTATTTGAACCATCCTAATCTGATGGATTTCACATAACTCTCATGTGTTAACCTTATTAATTTCTGTTAACCTATTTAAATTATTATGATTTTAAATGGAAGTAAAGCTAGACTAACAAACTTAAGCTATTCAATAGAAGGAATTAAATATTGAAGGCTATAAAATAAAAGGGCTATAAGTGTAAATTTCTTTCTGAAAATATGCAAGGTTTAATATTCTGAGATAATTGCATATTATAAAAATCTCTTGGAAAAATTTCACCATTTTATTTCTTATTATTTACTTAATTTCTTTTTCTATTTTATATGGTATCAGATTTACATGCAAAATTAGTAAACTGGCTAGAAAATATCTTAATGTACTTATAACTCTTTTATTTTATAGCTTTACATTCTTGATGGAATTTTGGTATCCCAAAATTAGTCCACGTATTATCCTTACGTTTTTCATTTAAAATACCTCGATCTGTTCGCGTTTCCATTACTATTCTTCTGTGTGTAGCCTTTTTTTCCCCCAATCTCCGACCATCCGTTACCACCATCTTATTTTAAGTCTTCCTCTTCTTCCATGGGTTTCCACTGCTTTATTTGCCTTATTACCACGTTCTCATCACTTCTCAAATGTGTTTGAACCATCTTAATCTGATGGATTTCACATAACTCTCATGTGTTAACCTTATTAATTTCTGTTAACCTATTTAAAGTATGATTTTAAATGGAAGTAAATCTAGACTAAGAAACTTAAGCTATTCAATAGAAGAAATTAAATATTGAAGGCTATAAAATAAAACGGGGTATAAGTGCAAATTTCATTCTGAAAATATGCAAGGTTTAATATTCTGAGATAATTGCATATTATAAAAATCCCTTGGAAAAATTTTACCATTTAATTTGTTATTATTATTTACTTTGTTTGTTTTTCTATTTTATATGGTATCAGATTTACATGGAAAATTAGTAAACTGGCTAGAAAATTTCTTAGTGTACTTATAACTCTTTTATTTTATAGCTTTACATTCTTGATGGAATTTTGGTATCCCAAAATTAGTCCCCGTTTTATCCTTACGTTTTCCATTTAAAATACCTCTATCTGTTCGCGTTTCCATTACTATTCTTCTGTGTGTAGCCTTTTTTTCCCCCAATCTCCCACCACCACTATCTTATTTTAAGTCTTCCTCTTCTTCCATGGGTTTCCACTGCATTACTTGTTTTATTACCACATTCTCATCACTTCTCAAATGTATTTGAACCATCCTAATCTGATGGATTTCACATAACTCTCATGTGTTAACCTTATTAATTTCTGTTAACCTATTTAAATTATTATGATTTTAAATGGAAGTAAAGCTAGACTAACAAACTTAAGCTATTCAATAGAAGAAATTAAATATTGAAGGCTATAAAATAAAAGGGCTATAAGTGTAAATTTCTTTCTGAAAATATGCAAGGTTTAATATTCTGAGATAATTGCATATTATAAAAATCTCTTGGAAAAATTTCACCATTTTATTTCTTATTATTTACTTAATTTCTTTTTCTATTTTATATGGTATCAGATTTACATGCAAAATTAGTAAACTGGCTAGAAAATATTTTAATGTACTTATAACTCTTTTATTTTATAGCTTTACATTCTTGATGGAATTTTGGTATCCCAAAATTAGTCCACGTATTATCCTTACGTTTTTCATTTAAAATACCTCGATCTGTTCGCGTTTCCATTACTATTCTTCTGTGTGTAGCCTTTTTTTCCCCCAATCTCCGACCATCCGTTACCACCATCTTATTTTAAGTCTTCCTCTTCTTCCATGGGTTTCCACTGCTTTATTTGCCTTATTACCACGTTCTCATCACTTCTCAAATGTGTTTGAACCATCTTAATCTGATGGATTTCACATAACTCTCATGTGTTAACCTTATTAATTTCTGTTAACCTATTTAAAGTATGATTTTAAATGGAAGTAAATCTAGACTAAGAAACTTAAGCTATTCAATAGAAGAAATTAAATATTGAAGGCTATAAAATAAAACGGGGTATAAGTGCAAATTTCATTCTGAAAATATGCAAGGTTTAATATTCTGAGATAATTGCATATTATAAAAATCTCTTGGAAAAATTTTACCATTTAATTTGTTATTATTATTTACTTTGTTTGTTTTTCTATTTTATATGGTATCAGATTTACATGGAAAATTAGTAAACTGGCTAGAAAATTTCTTAGTGTACTTATAACTCTTTTATTTTATAGCTTTACATTCTTGATGGAATTTTGGTATCCCAAAATTAGTCCCCGTTTTATCCTTACGTTTTCCATTTAAAATACCTCTATCTGTTCGCGTTTCCATTACTATTCTTCTGTGTGTAGCCTTTTTTTCCCCCAATCTCCCACCACCACTATCTTATTTTAAGTCTTCCTCTTCTTCCATGGGTTTCCACTGCATTACTTGTTTTATTACCACATTCTCATCACTTCTCAAATGTATTTGAACCATCCTAATCTGATGGATTTCACATAACTCTCATGTGTTAACCTTATTAATTTCTGTTAACCTATTTAAATTATTATGATTTTAAATGGAAGTAAAGCTAGACTAACAAACTTAAGCTATTCAATAGAAGGAATTAAATATTGAAGGCTATAAAATAAAAGGGCTATAAGTGTAAATTTCTTTCTGAAAATATGCAAGGTTTAATATTCTGAGATAATTGCATATTATAAAAATCTCTTGGAAAAATTTCACCATTTTATTTCTTATTATTTACTTAATTTCTTTTTCTATTTTATATGGTATCAGATTTACATGCAAAATTAGTAAACTGGCTAGAAAATATCTTAATGTACTTATAACTCTTTTATTTTATAGCTTTACATTCTTGATGGAATTTTGGTATCCCAAAATTAGTCCACGTATTATCCTTACGTTTTTCATTTAAAATACCTCGATCTGTTCGCGTTTCCATTACTATTCTTCTGTGTGTAGCCTTTTTTTCCCCCAATCTCCGACCATCCGTTACCACCATCTTATTTTAAGTCTTCCTCTTCTTCCATGGGTTTCCACTGCTTTATTTGCCTTATTACCACGTTCTCATCACTTCTCAAATGTGTTTGAACCATCTTAATCTGATGGATTTCACATAACTCTCATGTGTTAACCTTATTAATTTCTGTTAACCTATTTAAAGTATGATTTTAAATGGAAGTAAATCTAGACTAAGAAACTTAAGCTATTCAATAGAAGAAATTAAATATTGAAGGCTATAAAATAAAACGGGGTATAAGTGCAAATTTCATTCTGAAAATATGCAAGGTTTAATATTCTGAGATAATTGCATATTATAAAAATCCCTTGGAAAAATTTTACCATTTAATTTGTTATTATTATTTACTTTGTTTGTTTTTCTATTTTATATGGTATCAGATTTACATGGAAAATTAGTAAACTGGCTAGAAAATTTCTTAGTGTACTTATAACTCTTTTATTTTATAGCTTTACATTCTTGATGGAATTTTGGTATCCCAAAATTAGTCCCCGTTTTATCCTTACGTTTTCCATTTAAAATACCTCTATCTGTTCGCGTTTCCATTACTATTCTTCTGTGTGTAGCCTTTTTTTCCCCCAATCTCCCACCACCACTATCTTATTTTAAGTCTTCCTCTTCTTCCATGGGTTTCCACTGCATTACTTGTTTTATTACCACATTCTCATCACTTCTCAAATGTATTTGAACCATCCTAATCTGATGGATTTCACATAACTCTCATGTGTTAACCTTATTAATTTCTGTTAACCTATTTAAATTATTATGATTTTAAATGGAAGTAAAGCTAGACTAACAAACTTAAGCTATTCAATAGAAGAAATTAAATATTGAAGGCTATAAAATAAAAGGGCTATAAGTGTAAATTTCTTTCTGAAAATATGCAAGGTTTAATATTCTGAGATAATTGCATATTATAAAAATCTCTTGGAAAAATTTCACCATTTTATTTCTTATTATTTACTTAATTTCTTTTTCTATTTTATATGGTATCAGATTTACATGCAAAATTAGTAAACTGGCTAGAAAATATTTTAATGTACTTATAACTCTTTTATTTTATAGCTTTACATTCTTGATGGAATTTTGGTATCCCAAAATTAGTCCACGTATTATCCTTACGTTTTTCATTTAAAATACCTCGATCTGTTCGCGTTTCCATTACTATTCTTCTGTGTGTAGCCTTTTTTTCCCCCAATCTCCGACCATCCGTTACCACCATCTTATTTTAAGTCTTCCTCTTCTTCCATGGGTTTCCACTGCTTTATTTGCCTTATTACCACGTTCTCATCACTTCTCAAATGTGTTTGAACCATCTTAATCTGATGGATTTCACATAACTCTCATGTGTTAACCTTATTAATTTCTGTTAACCTATTTAAAGTATGATTTTAAATGGAAGTAAATCTAGACTAAGAAACTTAAGCTATTCAATAGAAGAAATTAAATATTGAAGGCTATAAAATAAAACGGGGTATAAGTGCAAATTTCATTCTGAAAATATGCAAGGTTTAATATTCTGAGATAATTGCATATTATAAAAATCTCTTGGAAAAATTTTACCATTTAATTTGTTATTATTATTTACTTTGTTTGTTTTTCTATTTTATATGGTATCAGATTTACATGGAAAATTAGTAAACTGGCTAGAAAATTTCTTAGTGTACTTATAACTCTTTTATTTTATAGCTTTACATTCTTGATGGAATTTTGGTATCCCAAAATTAGTCCCCGTTTTATCCTTACGTTTTCCATTTAAAATACCTCTATCTGTTCGCGTTTCCATTACTATTCTTCTGTGTGTAGCCTTTTTTTCCCCCAATCTCCCACCACCACTATCTTATTTTAAGTCTTCCTCTTCTTCCATGGGTTTCCACTGCATTACTTGTTTTATTACCACATTCTCATCACTTCTCAAATGTATTTGAACCATCCTAATCTGATGGATTTCACATAACTCTCATGTGTTAACCTTATTAATTTCTGTTAACCTATTTAAATTATTATGATTTTAAATGGAAGTAAAGCTAGACTAACAAACTTAAGCTATTCAATAGAAGAAATTAAATATTGAAGGCTATAAAATAAAAGGGCTATAAGTGTAAATTTCTTTCTGAAAATATGCAAGGTTTAATATTCTGAGATAATTGCATATTATAAAAATCTCTTGGAAAAATTTCACCATTTTATTTCTTATTATTTACTTAATTTCTTTTTCTATTTTATATGGTATCAGATTTACATGCAAAATTAGTAAACTGGCTAGAAAATATCTTAATGTACTTATAACTCTTTTATTTTATAGCTTTACCTTCTTGATGGAATTTTGGTATCCCAAAATTAGTCCACGTATTATCCTTACGTTTTTCATTTAAAATACCTCGATCTGTTCGCGTTTCCATTACTATTCTTCTGTGTGTAGCCTTTTTTTCCCCCAATCTCCGACCATCCGTTACCACCATCTTATTTTAAGTCTTCCTCTTCTTCCATGGGTTTCCACTGCTTTATTTGCCTTATTACCACGTTCTCATCACTTCTCAAATGTGTTTGAACCATCTTAATCTGATGGATTTCACATAACTCTCATGTGTTAACCTTATTAATTTCTGTTAACCTATTTAAAGTATGATTTTAAATGGAAGTAAATCTAGACTAAGAAACTTAAGCTATTCAATAGAAGAAATTAAATATTGAAGGCTATAAAATAAAAGGGGTATAAGTGTAAATTTCTTTCTGAAAATATGCAAGGTTTAATATTCTGGATAATTACATATTATAAAAATCTCTTGGAAAAATTTTACCATTTAATTTGTTATTATTATTTACTTTGTTTGTTTTTCTATTTTATATGGTATCAGATTTACATGGAAAATTAGTAAACTGGCTAGAAAATTTCTTAATGTACTTATAACTCTTTTATTTTATAGCTTTACATTCTTGATGGAATTTTGGTATCCCAAAATTAGTCCCCGTTTTATCCTTACGTTTTCCATTTAAAATACCTCTATCTGTTTGCGTTTCCATTACTATTCTTCTGTGTGTAGCCTTTTTTTCCCCCAATCTCCCACCACCACTATCTTATTTTAAGTCTTCCTCTTCTTCCATGGGTTTCCACTGCATTACTTGTTTTATTACCACATTCTCATCACTTCTCAAATGTATTTGAACCATCCTAATCTGATGGATTTCACATAACTCTCATGTGTTAACCTTATTAATTTCTGTTAACCTATTTAAATTATTATGATTTTAAATGGAAGTAAAGCTAGACTAACAAACTTAAGCTATTCAATAGAAGGAATTAAATATTGAAGGCTATAAAATAAAAGGGCTATAAGTGTAAATTTCTTTCTGAAAATATGCAAGGTTTAATATTCTGAGATAATTGCATATTATAAAAATCTCTTGGAAAAATTTCACCATTTTATTTCTTATTATTTACTTAATTTCTTTTTCTATTTTATATGGTATCAGATTTACATGCAAAATTAGTAAACTGGCTAGAAAATATCTTAATGTACTTATAACTCTTTTATTTTATAGCTTTACATTCTTGATGGAATTTTGGTATCCCAAAATTAGTCCACGTATTATCCTTACGTTTTTCATTTAAAATACCTCGATCTGTTCGCGTTTCCATTACTATTCTTCTGTGTGTAGCCTTTTTTTCCCCCAATCTCCGACCATCCGTTACCACCATCTTATTTTAAGTCTTCCTCTTCTTCCATGGGTTTCCACTGCTTTATTTGCCTTATTACCACGTTCTCATCACTTCTCAAATGTGTTTGAACCATCTTAATCTGATGGATTTCACATAACTCTCATGTGTTAACCTTATTAATTTCTGTTAACCTATTTAAATTATTATGATTTCTTTTGTTCGGATATTGGATATCAGAGGAACAAATCATATTTTTGGGACAATAATCTTTTCTTAACCTTATTAATTTCTGTTAACCTATTTAAATTATTATGATTTTAAATGGAAGTAAATCTAGACTAACAAACTTAAGCTATTCAATAGAAGAAATTAAATATTGAAAGCTATAAAATAAAAGGGGTATAAGTGCAAATTTCATTCTGAAAATATGCAAGGTTTAAGGCAGGAGCCTGCTTTAGGAGGCATAAAAAAGCGCTTTTGGGGGGAATTTTTTAGAGCAGAGAAAAATAAGCACGTCTAACGAACTTTTAAAATTATTTTATTGCATATTTGAACATTAAAAAAAAAATTTTTTGAGCGAAAAATATTCAAACGCAGCAGATTTTTATCCACATTTGTGCAACACCTTGCAATAAATTGCAGTCTCCAATCGGCGGGAAAGATACAGCTCGTAATTTTCGTCTGAAACAAAAAACCAAAAAAACTTTTAATTTTCATATATTTTTCTTCTAGATGAACTAAGAAAAACCCAAAAAATTGTGAAATTTAAAATTTTTCTCGGGTTTGAAAAAAAATGTGCTTTTTGTAAAAAAAAAAAATCATTTCAACTTGCTGAAAAAGTTGTTTAGAATTTTTTTTTCGCGAATCTTTTTAGTTCAAATAGAAGAGAATACAAAACTGAAGCTAACAATCCTTGATTCGTTTTGATCGGTCGTCTAGTTTTCTTGCAATCACGCCCGCCAGTTTAGGAAAATCGTAAAAACGAAAACTCGAGAAAACGCGCTTTAAAGTTTACGATCAGAAAAAATGTTAATTTTCGATTATTTACAGTAATAATATCCTAATCAGCTATTCCTGCGCCATAAAGTAAACCTTCACTTTCCTCAAAAAACTCATTTTGATGCAGTTGCTCGAGTCTACGGGCCGTGCGAGCTTCTTTGCTGGAAAAAGACGTACGCCGATTTTCCCTCTCGATCCGTTGTGCGTCGACGTTATCCGCAAACATCTTACATAGCTGGCCGATTTTTAAATCGAGCAGCTGCATGGTACTTAAAACTGCAGAATATCCTTCGTTGAACATTCCTGCAGCCATGTACGAAGCAATTTCAACGATTTTTCGGCCAGAATTCAGACGTTTCGGGCTCATGCGCCAGACAGTGGAGTTGAAGGATTCGTTTGAATTTTGCGTGTGCCCGCCTAAGCATCGCGTCAAAAGTTCGTCGTTTGAGAGGTCTTCGTAGATTGGACGAATATGTTTCTCCACATTTTCGTCAATCAATCGAGCAGGATGCTTGAAAGACGCAAGAGAATTCGTGGCTTCAGCTTTGCGCCATTCACACCAGCTTTCGGCGCCTGTCGGACAATTCTCGTGGCGAGGAGATTTATCACTCGAACAATAATGATCCAGCGTTGCCATGATAGCTTTTTTCATATCTTCGACAGAACTAACATTTCTTCTGATTGCCAAACCATAATAGAGCGTCAACTTTTTAATGATGCTCTCCGTCAATCGCTTTTTACCTCCGAGCTTCTCTGCCTTCCTTTTATTTCGGAGTCGAGTACCCATACGCTTTTGTACATGCCCCACGCACTCATTTTTAGTAACAGGGCAATCGTCACCGTATGGATTCATTTCGAGAATACCAGCAAAAGTTTTCGAATCGCCGTCGCCGATATAATTCGTATATTTTACTCAGAATTTTTTAACAGATCTTAAAAACATTTCCACGATTGAATCCGCCTCCATCTTCCCTGCTGAACCGTCGTGATTTGAGGAGCATGCTTCTTTATGATCTTCAAACCATTCCTCAAATTGATCATCGTCTAATGTGTTCTTATTTAGGGCACATGAATGACAATACGCACTTTTAACAATAAGGTCAACTACTTTGCCGGAGTAATGTGCAATCAGAGTTGTTACACCGAACAATGAAGTGAAGCCACGTTTTTTCCAAGATCCATCGCCGGAAACTTTCAAACAATTTGCAGTTTGCTTATTTACTACATTTTTTTCTTACTCTTTGACAGCTTTTTCACAGACACTTTCAAACATTGATTTCGACGCTGAATATAAATGCTGCACTATTTTATCATATTATGTTGATTTCGCCAATCCTTGACGTATATCCATATGTCCACAAAACACATTGATGCCTTCTCGTCCAACACCAAGAAGCCTCATCACAAACACAATTCGTCTATTTATTTCGTAACCAGTGTTTATTAACGGAGCTGAATTGATTTCTCGTCGACCGCACATACACGATAACACAATTTTGAACCCCAAGCCTCGATGCCCGCTCTCTGAAAATGTTATGTTTTCTTTACAAGATCTGCATATTACTATGTCAGAAATTGCAAGAAACACTGTCAGAAATTCAACTATTCGGTAACAGTGACTTGGATGTATAATTATATTTTCGATGCTTGCGGTGGCTAATTTCTTCGCACTACTGCTTGTGCTGCACTCTGCATTGTCTGCTTCACTTGTGAATTGATTCCCGTGGAATCTACGTTTTCGTGGCTTCCCAGAACGATCACTGCTCGATTTATCACCTTTGGGATAACTTGACATATTTGTAGCGATGTGCACTCGATAAAACTCAAAACAAAACTAACCGTTTTGCACGTGGTAAGCACGTACACAGAGAAGAATAATATAGTTATAATCCGTACTATAGCTTAAATACATAGCACTTCTACGAATTAAAAATATTGTTTTGAACAACCCTTGTACCTCTTCAGGTACATAGATCGGAGTTATTCGACCGAGGGAAGGAGCGCGCGCTCCAGCTACCCGAGCGCTCGTACATATACCTGCTCGACATACCACTGCGTTTAGTGCTGTATATTTGAAAATATTGTGAATTAGCCTCTATAAATTTGAATACATATTCTTAGATATATCAGGAATAGATTTAAGCAATTAAAAAAAAATCGATTTTTTGAGCCTTCTAAAGTAGGCTCCTGCCTTAATATTCCGAGATAATTGCATATTATAAAAATCTCCTGGAAAAATTTCACCATTTTATTTCTTATTATTTACTTAATTTCTTTTTCTATTTTATATGGTATCAGATTTACATGGAAAATTAGTAAGCTGGCTAGAAAACTTCATAATGTACTTATAACCCTTTCATTTAATAGCTTTACATTCTTGATGGAATTTTGGTGTCCCAAAATTAGTCCCCGTATTATCCTTACGTTTTCTTTAAAAATTCTTCTATCTGTTCGCGTTTCCATTACTATTCTTCTGTGTGTAGCCATCTTTTCCCCCAATCGCCGACCATCCGTTACCACCATCTTATTTTAAGTCTTCCTCTTATTCCATGGGTTTCCACTGCTTTATTTGCCTTATTACCACGTTCTCATCACTTCTCAAATGTGTTTGAACCATCTTAATCTGATGGATTTCACATAACTCTCATGTGTTAACCTTATTAATTTCTTCAGTATTTTCATATCTTTCATTGTTCTTATTAGTTTGTCTCTTTTTACTTTAACTCTTCCATTATTTGTTTCACAACAAATATTGAGGTGAAAATTTGAAAAAAAAGGTAACAAATATGAACCAAATCAAAAAATGCAAAGTAGAGCGACGATTGACTCACCTATTTCAATATAACTCAATAACGGTAAAACTTGCTTATTACAATAAAATAGCCAAGGTTTGATCTAGTCTGGGATTAATTCCATTTCAGTGCTAAAATCAATCTAATTTGGTTATACCATCCAATTTTAGGCAGCTCAATGCTTTGAAAAAGTATTGAAAGCACAACCTGGCAATTATGAAGCCATGAATATTTTGGGATCACTTTATGCAACTTCCACTTCACAGTCGAAACGGGACATAGCCAAAAACCATCTAAAAAAAGTGACGGATCAGTGTGGCGAAGACATTGACGCCTGGATTGGTTTAGCTCAAATTTTAGAACAGTCAGACTTGCATGGTTCTTTGAGTGCATATGGAACTGCAATCAAAATTATTAAAGAGGAAATACAATCGGAAGTTCCTATAGAAATTTTAAATAATGTAGGAGCTTTGCATTACAGGTAATATAGTTTAACCCAAAACCATTTCTTTCCTTGACTTATTTATTCTTTAACTTTAGGTTATATAATTTGGAAGAAGCGAAAAAGTACTTGGAGGAAGCGTTAAGTCGAGCCAAGTCGGAATCCGAACATGATCCTCAATACTGCAACTCAATTTCTGTTACAATCACCTATAACTTAGCAAGACTGAATGAAGCTTTGTGCATTTTTGATAAATCTGAAAAATTATACAAGGATATTATTAAGGAGCATCCAAATTATGTCGACTGCTACTTACGGTTAGGGTGCATGGCTCGAAATAAAGGTCAAATTCATGACGCTTCGGGTTGGTTTAAAGAAGCACTGCAGATTAACACCGAACACCCGGATGCTTGGTCACTACTTGGAAATTTACATTTGGCTAAAAATGAATGGGGACCTGGTCAAAAGAAGTATGAAAGAGTTTTAAAGGTAAATCAATTTTTTTTTAAATACGTTTATTAGTCATCAGCATTATATTAATTGTATTTTCAGAATCCTACTACATCGCAAGATTCGTATGCTTTGATTGCGTTAGGCAACGTTTGGTTGCAAACGCTTCATCAACCAACAAAAGAAAAGGACCGTGAAAAGAGACATCAAGAAAGAGCTCTTTCGATGTTTAAACAAGTTTTGAAAATTGATCCAAAAAATATTTGGGCTGCAAACGGTATAGGGTCTGTTTTGGCGCACAAGGGTGCTATTAACGAGGCCCGCGATATTTTTGCTCAAGTCCGCGAGGCAACGGCAGATTTTTGTGATGTTTGGTTGAATATTGCTCACGTGTACGTCGAACAACGTCAGTATGTCGGTGCCATACAGATGGTGAGTGAACAAACCTGTGTGGTATGATTTAATATTTTGTTGTTTTATAGTACGAAAATTGTTTGAGAAAATTCTACAAGTACCACAATGTAGAAGTCTTGCAATATTTAGCTCGAGCTCATTATAAAGCTGGGAAATTGAAAGACGCAAAGATGGTGTTGCTCAAAGCGAGGCGAGTTGCACCCCACGATCCGGTGCTTCTTTATAACATTGCCATGGTTTTGCAAAGATTGGCTATTCAGATATTGAAGGATGAAAAGTCGACACTTAAAGCTGTCTTGCAAGCCGTCCATGAGTTGGGTTTGTCGATGAAGTATTTTAATTATTTGGCGGACGGAGAACATGGCGATAAAATGCGTTTCGATTCGCGTTTGGCAAGTATGGAAGCTCAACAGTGTCGCGATTTGTTAACTCAAGCACAACACCACGTCACGAGAGCAAAGAGAGTGGATGAGGAAGAAAGGTTGATGAGAAGAAAACAAGAGGACGAACGTATAGCCTTCAAAACAAAGCAGATAGAAGAACAGGTAAGACTTGATTTCAAAAATTCGTTCTTGGTTTTTATTTTATTTTGTTTAGAAAAAACGTGAAGAAGAAAGTCGTGCAAACAAGGAACAACAGTTACAAAAACGTCAAGAGTTTAAAGAAAAAACGAAGAATGCACTCGTGTTTAATGATATGCCAAGTGAAAAACAGAAAGGTAGAGGGCGTGGTCGCAAGGATCAGTATGTTAGTGATTCTGGAAGTGATGCAGGAAATATTCGCGAAGGAGATGCTCCTAATGAGAGGAAGAGGCGTAGGAGTGGTGATAGAAAGGAACGTAAGAGGAAGTTGGTGTCGGGTAGGAAAAGGAGAGATAGAGGCGGCGGTTCTAATTCCGACAGTGACAGACCTAAAGGTAGGCGTAGTCGTAAGAAGATTAAAACAGCGAAAGCCATTGAGGACGGTCTTACTGCAAAACAAAAGAGTCGGATTGTCTCCAAGGCTACAATTTCTACCAGTGAATCTGATAGTGAAGATGGAAAGCTTAAAATTGCCAGTGGTGACGAAAGTGACAAGAGCGGCGAAGGGAAAAGAAGTGGTAAAAGAAAGATATCTTCTGGTTCTGACCGTTCTAGTCGATCAAGGTCGCGTTCTAAGAGTAATTCGCGGAGTCGATCGAGGAGTGGTTCTCGTTCACGATCTAGAAGTGGTTCAAAATCGCGAAGCGCTTCTAGATCAAGGTCGAGATCTGTTTCAAGATCTAGATCAAAATCCGCATCAAGGTCACGATCGAGGTCGAAATCTGCCTCGAGATCAAAATCTCGTTCTCGATCTAAATCTCGTTCTCGATCTGCTTCGGGTTCTAGGTCACCTTCGAGGTCTAGATCGAAGTCAAGATCAAAATCAAAATCCCCCTCACGCTCTAAGTCAAGAAGTCAAAGCAGATCCCCCAATAAATCTGGTAGTGAAGGTGGTGGTTCCAGATCCTCCAGTCCACACTGAGCCAAAAACAGCCCTAAATACAATCTTTGATTAAACAATGAAGATTTTTATAAAATTTATGAATGTATGATTTATTTTTAAAATTAATAAATATAATGAAGGGTTTGTTAATAGAATTTAATAATTAATCTTCACAATATAATTATGAAACTTATTGCATCAAATCTATAAAATTATTTCATTAAATCTAAAAAAATTAGTTATTCTGTCGATATTATTATTTCTTTTAATGTTTTTTTAATGTAGAAACTACTTAATTGCATTTATTAACCCAGATATGCCTATGGCGTCCACATGAGTTTTTAAATTTTTTTAACAAAAACTAGCATTGTGTGACTAACAGAAGAAAGAAATAAACATAAAAAGTAGGAAAAAAGATGTTTTTTTTTGCAAAATTTAACATTTCTTAATAAAAATAGAAGAAATTATATTTCTTTCAGCTTAATCATCTTTGGGGGAGTTACCTAATGTTGACCACCCCAAACAAAATTAAAAATTTCCTATAGCAAAGAAGAAGGTTTATATAGTATACTGTAAAAATTTTATGTGTGAAAGTATAGTCAAAATTTTGAAAAAAAACAATTTGAAATTTTGGGGTTTGGGTTCGAGACTCGTCCGGCTGTGCGCATCGAAAAACCCAAACCTGCGCTCCTCCGGAGCTCCGACCGGTTTTTCATCGCCGGAGCCGCTACGCGGCAAAAGCTAAACATACTTGAAGGCGCCATTGTTTAAGAAAACCGGGATTCGAGTCGTGTTCCCTGTAGGACGTGCGAGCAGCATCTGACGAAATTTTCTAAGTGTTAGGGTATACCATTCCACACGTACCGTCAACAGAATGACGACGCGCAGAATCTCGTATGAGATTCCCGCGCGTCGGTCGGCTTTTACATGTTAAATTTGCTAACTTCAAAATCGATTTATTCAAAATTTTGACTATACTTTCACATAAAATTTTTACAGTATACTACACTGTAAAAAAATCACGTAAAATTACATTCAAATATGTGTAATTTTTACATTCAAAATAATAGTAAAAATACATATTGTGTATTATTCCATTGATAATAATGTAATTTCACACTATTATCAATGGAATAATACACAATATATAATTTTAGTATAATTTTTAATGTAAAATTACACGTATTTGAATGTATTTTTACGTGCTTTTTTTACAGTGTATATAAACCTTCCTCTTTGCAATAGGAAATTTTTAATTTTATTTGGGGTGGTCAACATTAGGTTACTCGACCCCCATCTTTAATCATGTTTAGAGCTTCATGTAATGAAAATTCCCTAAAACAATTCCAATGATAAAGTATAATTTGTAGCGATATTTGTGTCTGATGAGGTCACCTGAGTTTGAAACGCCACAGAATGAAATTCAAAACTGTTATCTTTATTATTTTGACATTGAATGATACTACAATATCCAGAAGGACAATGACCAAAATAAAAAAATTTTATGGCTAGACAAAAGAATAAAACTACTTTCCTCAAAACTAGATGATCTTGTTCTCCCATTTCAAAAATAAGCAATTTCAAACACATACAAAATATCGAATTCACAATGTCAGTGTCATTGAAGTAGGGATGCAAGTTACCCTTGACTTATTTGAGCCGTCCTATATGTAGGACATTAGGCATATCTGGGTTAAATTATATCATTGGGTTTAGAAATTAATGCTTTCAAAATAAGAAATTAGTTTATGAAACCTATGAAAATATTCATTGAGTATGAAATTTATACTATCAATCTATAAACTTCTTTATTTATTTTATGAAAGTAGTTATTTGAATTTATAACACTTCTTTCTATTTATGAAATTAAATTATTATCAGGACTATGAAATTGATGTTTAATTTGTAAAACATTACTTTATCAAATCTAAAACAATATTTCGTTTAGTTTATTAAATTTATACGTTCAATTTATAACTTTTTTGTTTATTCTATGAAAGTTTTTCATTGAATTTATAAAACTGTTTCTTGTAGTCACTAAACCAATGACAATAGTTCCAAATAATATAATAAATATTCATATAAACATACTTTTATTTAATTAAAAAATTTAGGGCCGGTCCCACCAACTCTGATTAAATACTTTAATCATATGATTAGTTGGAGTTAATCACGGTTAAATGAAAAAGAGCGTTCCACCATGTTTTCAATCTTGGTTAAAGCAGTTTAATCATGGTTAACTAGACTTCAAACTAATCAACAGATTTTGGGCTATTAGACGAGTTTAATCACGGTTAATGGCCGGTGCATGCGTATTTCTTTCAATTAAGTAAAGATAATGTTGACAGTTTGAATACACATAGCGTTAAAAGCAAAACGTGAACATCGTATTTATGTGTTAAAAAATTTGGAAGCTTATAAAAAAAATATTTAACGTTTTAGCCTTTTCGTAAAAAAATGCCAAAAACACGTCTTCAATAAAATAATCTGCCAATTCTTTGTTCTTGCATCACTGCACAAAAGCGTCGTAGTGCTTTTGGTAAAGTTTTCTAGATTTTGTCGGCAACAGTTCCACCACTACGTTCTCGCTCACTGTACGTCTTGCTCTTTCTAAGGCACAAATGGGCGGTGTTATGCAGAAAGCTACCAAGCCACGTCTGCATAAATCCGAGATAATTAACAATTAGTACAGTATTAAATTAAAAAAATAAGGAGGTAACTTCCTGAAGAAATTAATAAGTTATCCTGTGGCTTGGATGTTTTCAGCAGAATGTATAATGAACCTTACTGGCTCCGTACCTTCAATAATTGAAAAAAAAAAATGTGGCTTGGTAGCTTTCTGCATAACACCGCCCAAATGTAAATGAAATGAATCATTGGTAGAATCAGGGGTGCCATCTGCTATTTCCTAGTACTTTTTGGTAGTAGTTGGTAATATTACTAGTGCTATTTTGTAAAACTGTCGACCACGTGCATTATTAAAAAAAAAGCGTTAAATTTTTGCTTTAAGTATCTAAATTGGCGAAGTTCCTACTTTACCTCCCGCAATTGCAAAAAACAGTATATGCACGACGGGAGCAAAGTGACTTTTTTTGGCCCGAGGGTAAAGGATTGTTTACACGAGGCGCTAGCCGAGTGCATAAAGTACTATTTATATAAATAACTAGCTGACCCGGCAGACGTTGTCCTGCCCAAATTTCAATATTTTTTCGATCCAATCCGCATAATGACCTTGCGACTTATTTGGTCATCGCAAATACCAAACGTATTAAAAAAGGATTAAATAAATAAATTAATAAAAAATACAAATCAAGGTTTAATTAAAAAAAGTTTAACAAAACTGTTAAGTATTCACAAAAACCACAATAATTTCTAATTTTACTTTATTTTATTTTTGCCAATTACTCTTGTTCTTTGTGTTCTTCCTTTTCCTCCTCCCCTTCGTCTTCTAATAAGGAATTTTCGAAAGCACGCAGCGATATTGCCAATTCCTGTTCTTCTTACATACATACATACATTGAATTTAATATATATAGATATCGTTCGTTAATACGTTGATCCGTTGATCCGCACTAACGTTGGTCAAGCTAATACAGCGCTTGACCAAAGTTCGCGGCAAGATTCTAAAGTAGCCTATGTTTTTCGTAGCATTGTAAATAGCTTCTACACCAAATTTGGTAGAGATTGGTCAAACGGTGTAGAACTGAATAGAAAACATACATACATACATACATTGAATTTTATATATATAGATATCGTTGTTCGTTAATACGTTGAAACGTTGATCCGCACTAACGTTGGTCAAGCTAATACAGCGCTTGACCAAAGTTCGCGGCAAGATTCTAAAGTAGCCTATGTTTTTCGTAGCATTGTAAATAGCTTCTACACCAAATTTGGTAGAGATTGGTCAAACGGTGTAGAATTGTATAGAAAACATACATACATACATACATTGAATTTTATATATATAGATATCGTTCGTTAATACGTTGATCCGTTGAAACGTTGATCCGTTGATCCGCACTAACGTTGGTCAAGCTAATACAGCGCTTGACCAAAGTTCGCTGCAAGATTCTAAAGTAGCCTATGTTTTTCGTAGCATTGTAAATAGCTTCTACACCAAATTTGGTAGAGATTGGTCAAACGGTGTAGAATTGTATAGAAAACATACATACATACATACATTGAATTTTATATATATAGATATCGTTCGTTAATACGTTGATCCGTTGAAACGTTGATCCGTTGATCCGCACTAACGTTGGTCAAGCTAATACAGCGCTTGACCAAAGTTCGCGGCAAGATTCTAAAGTAGCCTATGTTTTTCGTAGCAATGTAAATAGCTTCTACACCAAATTTGGTAGAGATTGGTCAAACGGTGTAGAATTGTATAGAAAACATACATACATACATTGAATTTTATATATATAGATAGATATCATTCGTTAATACGTTGATCCGTTGAAACGTTGATCCGTTGATCCGCACTAACGTTGGTCAAGCTAATACAGCGCTTGACCAAAGTTCGCGGCAAGATTCTAAAGTAGCCTATGTTTTTCGTAGCATTGTAAATAGCTTCTACACCAAATTTGGTAGAGATTGGTCAAACGGTGTAGAATTGTATAGAAAACATACATACATACATACATTGAATTTTATATATATAGATAGATATCGTTCGTTAATACGTTGATCCGTTGAAACGTTGATCCGTTGATCCGCACTAACGTTGGTCAAGCTAATACAGCGCTTGACCAAAGTTCGCGGCAAGATTCTAAAGTAGCCTATGTTTTTCGTAGCAATGTAAATAGCTTCTACACCAAATTTGGTAGAGATTGGTCAAACGGTGTAGAATTGTATAGAAAACATACATACATACATACATACATTGAATTTTATATATATAGATAGATATCGTTCGTTAATACGTTGATCCGTTGAAACGTTGATCCGTTGATCCGCACTAACGTTGGTCAAGCTAATACAGCGCTTGACCAAAGTTCGCGGCAAGATTCTAAAGTAGCCTATGTTTTTCGTAGCATTGTAAATAGCTTCTACACCAAATTTGGTAGAGATTGGTCAAACGGTGTAGAATTGTATAGAAAACATACATACATACATACATTGAATTTTATATATATAGATATCGTTCGTTAATACGTTGATCCGTTGAAACGTTGATCCGTTGATCCGCACTAACGTTGGTCAAGCTAATACAGCGCTTGACCAAAGTTCGCTGCAAGATTCTAAAGTAGCCTATGTTTTTCGTAGCATTGTAAATAGCTTCTACACCAAATTTGGTAGAGATTGGTCAAACGGTGTAGAATTGTATAGAAAACATACATACATTGAATTTTATATATATAGATAGATATCGTTCGTTAATACGTTGATCCGTTGAAACGTTGATCCGTTGATCCGCACTAACGTTGGTCAAGCTAATACAGCGCTTGACCAAAGTTCGCGGCAAGATTCTAAAGTAGCCTATGTTTTTCGTAGCAATGTAAATAGCTTCTACACCAAATTTGGTAGAGATTGGTCAAACGGTGTAGAATTGTATAGAAAACATACATACATACATACATACATTGAATTTTATATATATAGATAGATATCGTTCGTTAATACGTTGATCCGTTGAAACGTTGATCCGTTGATCCGCACTAACGTTGGTCAAGCTAATACAGCGCTTGACCAAAGTTCGCGGCAAGATTCTAAAGTAGCCTATGTTTTTCGTAGCATTGTAAATAGCTTCTACACCAAATTTGGTAGAGATTGGTCAAACGGTGTAGAATTGTATAGAAAACATACATACATACATACATACATACATTGAATTTTATATATATAGATATCGTTCGTTAATACGTTGATCCGTTGAAACGTTGATCCGTTGATCCGCACTAACGTTGGTCAAGCTAATACAGCGCTTGACCAAAGTTCGCTGCAAGATTCTAAAGTAGCCTATGTTTTTCGTAGCATTGTAAATAGCTTCTACACCAAATTTGGTAGAGATTGGTCAAACGGTGTAGAATTGTATAGAAAACATACATACATTGAATTTTATATATATAGATAGATATCGTTCGTTAATACGTTGATCCGTTGAAACGTTGATCCGTTGATCCGCACTAACGTTGGTCAAGCTAATACAGCGCTTGACCAAAGTTCGCGGCAAGATTCTAAAGTAGCCTATGTTTTTCGTAGCAATGTAAATAGCTTCTACACCAAATTTGGTAGAGATTGGTCAAACGGTGTAGAATTGTATAGAAAACATACATACATACATACATACATTGAATTTTATATCCTCCTTCCTTCTCAGTCCTTTTACCCTAATGAGGGTTTGGTGACCCATCTCGTTCTATCTCTTTCTATGCATCTGATGTGCGTTCAAATTGTTTTCACATACATAGAGGACCTACTTGTTTAACGTGGGCTCCGAACCACGGGAAGTGTACTACACTTCATTTCGAGATGGATTTTCTTGGCAGATTACCTCGGTGGTTTGCCATTGCCTGCCGAGGAGAGACAGTCAGAATAAAGTTCTTACCCTGCCCGGATTCGATCCGAGCGTTTCGCATTAGCAGTAGACGCACTTAACTGCCAAGCTATGACCGCCTCGAATTTTATATATATAGATAATAAAATTTATTTTTATAATAATTGTTTATTTAATAATGCTGTACGAGTATGTAATTTGCACTCATGCACTCATTTTACAATAAAAACAGCTTTTAAAAATTTGCAAATAATAAAATTTGAAGTTATATTTTCTGTTAATTTTATGTAACTGCATATCAACCAATCAGAGCAGCTTTTGTAAGTTTATACCCGAGTATACACGAAATAAAAGCAGTCAACTATTCATAGATACTAAACGCTTGGTGGAACGCTTTGAAATTAATGTCGGTTAAATTCTGAACTTAATCACGGTTAATCATTAATCGTGATTAGTTAACCAACGATTTAATCAGAGTTGGTGGAACCGGCCCTTAATGTTAATAGTTTTTAAACATTTACAAAATATCTTTATAATAAATTCAAAATACATTTTTTGGGTCGAGTAACCTAATGTTGACCACCCCAAATAAATTGAAAATTTCCTATTGCAAAGAGGAAGGTTTATATAGTATACCGTTAAAATATTATGTCAGAAAGTATTATCAAAATTTTGAATAAATCGATTTTGAAGTTAGCAAAATTTACCCAATTTTACATACGAGATTCCGCGCGTCGTCATTTTGTTGACGGTACGTGTGGAATGAATGACCCTAACACTTAGAAATTTTCGCTCCGGTACAAGCAACACGTCTCTCGTACCAGTTACATCGACGAAAGGTTAATGTTTTTTCCATTATTTTTTTTAACGCGATTTTTTGGTGGTTAAACGTAACAGGGACCTGCCGCATACCGCGACTATACTTTTTAATGCTATTTCAAGGGTCTCTAAGCTCCCGTGTTTCTTGATGGAAGGCGCTTCTCGTATGTTTAGCCCAGTAAACCATTGCCAAAACCGCCCTGGAGGAGTGCAGAGCGGAGCGGAGGGGCGCTCTGGAAGGGTAGGTTTCGACAATGGAATTACCTCCAAATCGAATGCACACCTCAAAAATCGAAAAAAAAATTATTTTTTCACATTTTCGTTAATACACGGATAATTTTCTGTTTTTGCTAATATTTTTTACTAAATCTACTAATCACACCCCCAGCTATCCGAATCTCAAAGAAAAAAACCAATTTCCGAGCGAAAAAATTTCACTCATTCTTACAGGGGACCCTGATGCCACTAGGCGAGCCTACCGCTACGCGACTTATAGCCCCTGGTATAAATGTTTCCGATTTTCGCACTTTTTTCGGATTTTTTTTTAATCTTCACGTCCGCAACGGCGTCAGAGGCACATTCGGACCGAAACATACCCAGAAAGTGCGGAAATTACCCCAATATTTGTGAAAATGCATGGGGGGCGTGGCCTATTCATGTAATTTACATGTAAAATTTAGCTAATTTCAAAGTGGTTTTTCTCAAAATTTTGACTACACTTTTTCACATAAAATTTTTACAGTATACTATATTAACCTTCCTCTTTGCTATAGAAAAATTTTCAAACGATTTGGGGTGGTCAACAATAGGTAACTCCCGTTCCCATTTTTTAACTATAGACGTCTTTCCAATGGCGGAGTCTTCATCAATTTTGTAGAAAAACGTTTGCACGAAGTTGTGGACTCTTTTGGGGTATTATAAGTGGAATAAATATATCAATTTAAAAGAAATATCGATGGCTCGTACGATATTCTTAAAATTGTACCGAACACTCGCAAAGTGTTCGGTACAAAGGGGGGGTGTTGGTGGCGTAAAGAGCCGACTAAAAAAGCGGCTTAGCACAAGGCGCCTGGCGCTGCTGAGTTGCTGGCGTTGTACAGTCTGGAGGCGAACGGGGCACAATAGGCTTAAGCTTCAGTGCAGTGGTGGAAAGCACCACACCCGTTAACAGATAATAATAATAAAGCCCGCATTTGCGAAAGCCTCTTTTCACGCTGTTCACTACTCTCTTCTGAAATAGTCTTGGATCTAGATTTTCTACTTTGAGATAGGCGTTTTTATTGATTGTAAGCCCGCATTTGCGAAAGCCTCTTTTCACGCTGTTCACTACTCTCTTCTGAAATAGTCTTGGATCTAGATTTTCTACTTTGAGATAGGCGTTTCGCCCTTTCTTCGCTTGTCTCATTTGAACGGCGCTGTCGCATATGGGCAGCGCGTTTAGTAGGTCTACCCATATTCGCTTTCGATAAATCAGTTAAGGAACGCAAGATTCACTAAAAAGCAAGAAATAAAAAAAAATTTTACAAAAAAAAACCGACTTCAAAAAAAAGCACTACAAAAAAATTGCACTAAAAAGTAGAAAATAATTAGAAGTTATTAGAAGAAGATTTAACAGAAATTAGAAGTATATTTTTACAGTGCTGAGCATAAACATTAATGTATTACGTCAATAATATATACAATTATTGTTATTTTTTGGAGTCGGTGCCAGCCAAGGTTAACAAACGTGTATTAACGAAGTAGCGGAGTACCAGTAGGTATACATTTTATATCACTTTGACTGCAAAGAGTTTCACAGTCGACAAGATCGCAGGCGCTTGGCGTTAAACAACACGACATCGGTATTGCTACATTGTCGTATTAATGTGATTTCAAATACATTTTGTAAATTTCTTAACAACTTGGCTGGCACCGACTCCAAAAATAACAATAATTGTATATTATTGACGTAATACATTAATTTTTATGCTCAGCACTGTAAAAATATACTTCTAATTTCTGTTCTAATTATTTTTTACTTTTTAGTGCAATTTTTTTGTAGTGCTTTTTTTTTGAAGTCGGTTTTTTTTTGTAAAATTTTTCGTTTTAAGTATAAGTACAGCACATGGTGATTAAAAATATCAACAAGATTGATAATTTTTACGTTTTTTAATATTATTTTATTATGCAAGAAATTAATTACAGGTTGTGTGATGTAATCAATTGTTTAAAAAATAAATTTTTCTTAACATTTAACATATTTTGGCATATGAATACAATAATTTTTGCAACAGACTTTAAGTGTCCATAGATACAACAATTTTTTATTTTCTATATCTAAGAACTTCTAATCCATAAAAGTAGAAATCGAATCAAAGTTTTAGTAAAAAAAAAGATTCTCAAATTTTGGAATCACCTCGTGGACAGGACCATACAGTAAGTATGGTCCCAACTTCTAGGGTATACAGGGTCGACAAATTTCGTTGTTTTTGTGCGCTAGTTCAGTTATTATTGAACTTGATCACATGTCCTGAGCCAATGTTTTGAATCCAGATGGACTATTCAAAAAAATGTGTAGTATCTTTTTTTGTTGCCAAGTCATTATTAATGGAGTGCCAGATCATGTTTATCGTTCACCCCATGTGCATGAAGTTGCATCAGAAGTTGTTCTTTAGCAATTGCAGAAACGAACCAAAAAGGTACAAAACTTTTGGGGTGCGTCGTAGAGGTAAAAAAAACTTGTCTAATCGCGATCAGAAACATACCATTACAAAGATAAATTCATAACACAAATCTTTTATTTCGATATGTGTTTTTTTAATAAAATTGACGGTTTTTGAGCAAATGTGTTATAAAATTCAGTCAGTTTGATGAACTAAAATGATGTTTTTGCCCACTTTTTAAAGTAAATAAACTATAAATATATCAGAGAATTGCAAAATAGGTTTCATGTAGTGTCTAATTGTATTTAAAAAAAAATTGCATTTCAACTCCTTACCACTACGCCTCACCCCAAAATGTTTGTAGTACCTCTAGATCATTTCTACAATTACTAAAGAACAATTTCCGATAGGTCCGTAGCCTTTCAACCTTTTAATGCACACAAAAATCTTTTCTGGATTTACGATTCGAGGAGCACACTCAACTATTAATTTTTGTAAAATTTTAAAATCCCTTAGTTTTCTAGCAAATCAGCAATACCATTTTATTAAAATTATTTTTAACATTTTTCAAAATTTTGAGCAAGGATATCCTTAAAAGTACGTGATTTGAAGAAAAAAGTGCAAAGGCAAATATTTTAGCTTCAACTTTTACCTTTCCAATGTTTCCAAAAGAATTGAAATCCATTAACTTTTGTAGAAGTTGTTGCCATTTAGGGGGGCTATGATGTAATAGGTACATCGGGACTAGAGAAGAAAACGCGAGCACTGTTTTCGCTGTCGTCCCGTTAACGACTTTTCTGAGTCGATCTCGTGAATTCCACCCATGATATTTCTATTTCTTCAAAATATAATAATTCCAGGATAAAAATATATCCTGGGACTAATTTCCTTCTCTAGTACACACCCTAGAACTTAGGACCGCACCTACTAAGATACCCGTCAGTGAGAGACAGTTCTTATGATTACATTACATTACAGTTTTCTAACTACTTTGGTGTGTATATTTTTTAATATAAAAAAGTAGAAAATTGTATTAGAAAAACAGATTAGAAAATTTAAAAAATATTTACAGCATAAGTTTCGTGAAAATGGAAAAAATTTATGCAGTACTCGTGGTTGTTTTCGAATTTAATATGTCGTGACTACCATAGAACGAAGTAAATGTTGTGTTTGTGCTCAAGCTCATAGGTAAAGTGTCCGCACTGTTGAGAGTTGCAAAAGTCGACAACATTTCTCCCGTATGATCGGGACTTACGGATATTATATGCTGCCTAATCTGACATTCCGACCTAAAAAATTTGATTTTTTAAAATGATTTTTCATCCTGGGGGGGTTCACACGTACCTTCCATTATTTAATTCTTGATCTTGAATTGGCGGTAGGTGTTGTAGTGCAACCGGGGTTGGTTTTATGGCATAAACATAAATTCCTACCATTGTTAAAACGTACGACAAAAAGTACATAGCGTGGCACTAAAAATGTAAACCAATTATAATTTTGTTATTCTTGTGTTTTCAAAATTTTACCCCGTAATCTAGAAGCACCGTGCCCGCTATAATAGTGTAAAAGTTTCCAGAAATTAGAGATAAATGTAAGGCAGTAGTTCCCATTGTTTGTAAATACAAGGACGTCAAAACGCAAAACAAAAATTGACACACACAAAAAGAAGACAAAATTTCAACAAAGTTGCGCCAAGAATCAGTCAGCAACGTTTCTTTTTCCAAAATTACCCTAAAAAATAAAAATTATATTTAATTAAGAGTTTTAATTTGTTCTAAAAATATAGCATGGCGTGTCCAAGGGCAATAACAACGACCTGTTAATTAAATTAAGTATTTAGGTGGTTTACGAATTGAAAGGGTGAGTAGACAGAGGTGTTAACTTACGTTATTACAATTTAGTAAAAAAAAAAAATGCATAGGAAATTCTGGAACTTTTGATATTTTTAATTTAAAAACTAAAATTTTTGGTATCAAACATGATAAAATATACAATTTTCCAACTTATTTTGAAATTGAATTCCCCGATTTCTATTCCGTTTTTGAATAAATAACTAAATACAATTTTAAAACAATTGCTAATAAAAAATTTCGGTCGATATATTTTCCTATTTGTTCTGTTAATTTTGTAGGTCGACGCAAGGAATTTTTGTTGCGTGATTATGCCTAATTAAACAACACATTTTCATCATAACACTTCAATGTTTTCTCAATTATGCCAAAATTTGTGTGAAAATCGAAAAAAGAATGAGCCATTTCAGTGCAGCCTTCTGTTGATTCAGACACCTGAGACAGCCAAGTTTGAGTTCTTATGCCACGACTTCACTAATTTCATTAAAACTCACAATTGACTTTCCTCACCTCAAATTACTTTAACTTTCCACTTCATAAAAATAAGAAAATAACACGAAATATAAAATAAACTTTTTGACTCACTTAACGTAGATAATTTTATATTAGCTGCTGAGAAATAAGGAAGCGAGCCAATAATATTAATTTTGCGGAAGAGTAATAAATTGTATAAGTTTATTGTCTTTTTCCACATCACACATTCAAATTATAATTATTATATCATATATGTTCTTATTTGTTTTACTCCAACTGATAATTTGACTTTTGGTTATGTTAGCTAATTTCTCTTTAAAACTAACCGATTGTAAATAAAGTAAATAGTACACATAATTTGGTAAAAGACTGCGTTACCGCCGTAGACCATAGTCCCACTTGACGCTTCGCACCTCGGAAATCTCTCTTAACCCACAACTGTAATGATGCGTTTTCCACTTCAGTATGTAATATACTATTAAACATTATCAACATGGTGGAATTAAACACCTACGCGTTTGCAAGTACATTAGAATTCCAATAATAAATAATTATCCAAGCTAATGTACTGCGGAGGTACCTCGGATTACACAGAATTTTCGTATAAATGTGTAGAAATAAATATAAAACATGGCAATGCCTTTATATAGGTATTATGTATGTTAAATGATAACAGCAGGCAAAGCGGCCGTACAATTCAAAAGTTCGCAAACTTCAAAGCTCGGAAAATCAGAATTTATAATTCTGCCTCTAATGGGGTTTGATTTGGCCTGCGATGGGCGGGGGATAGGCCGAAATGGGCGGGGCTTAAGGAATACGGGCGATTGATTAGTAATTTTTTTGTAATTTTTGAAAATTAAAATTTGCCTCAGGCGCCATCGCAATGGGGGCGCTAAACGTCGACAAAACCCAATAAAAAATAGTTTAAAATTTTCAAAAACATAAGAATGTTTTTTTTGGGGGGTCAAATATTAAATTTGACTGAATTCCAAAATTTGACCAAGATTTTATTTGCAACATCGCCTAAAATTCCCTACTAGCCTTTTCCCCAAATGGAGATTTTAATCCTCTACAGTAGTTTTTCGTCTATAACTCGCTTACTTTCATTTTTAGTGAAAATTATCATCAAATCAAAATTGAAGAGTACAAAATTCTCTATTAAAAAGATTAACAAAATTTGCTTACATCATACTAAGTATTTATGAAATAAAAAGAAAATCCAGAGAAAACAATTGAAAAAAGTTTTAAATAATTCTTATTCTGAATAAAAATTTCGTACATTTAAACTTCACCATCAGTGGTGAATAAAACAAATAAAAGCATGGTTTCAGGATTTACTGCAGATCTAAAGTAAATTCTGAAACCTCGTTTTGTAGGGAATTTTCTCCTCCTCAATTTTGGTGCAATGCCTAGGGGAAGACAGGGGATTTTAGGAAAGTTGATTCCAACCCTCGCGTTCTTCTTCATTTCCCTTTAACTGGCTGGGTAACCGGAAAAAATATCACATTATCATCGAGACAATTATTCAAATATATTTAAATTGAAAAGAAAAATTCCTACCGATAAAAATAATTTTCATATTAGGTGAGGGTGTATTGCGTTACGTTACCATGGAAACGGCGATTCTGACATACTATGCGTATTTTATATAAGATCCTCAGAAGTTCCCAACGATAAAAATCGATATCACATGACCAAGGGGTCTGGGGGGTATGGAATACCCCTCAGGTACACTTGCCATTATTCAGAATTCAGAACCATCAAAATTTATTATTTTTATTTGCATCTTTTGCAATTTTCGTAATCCGGGAGGGGGATTATTTTTTATTTTTCATTATTTTTATATTTCAATATTATTATATTTCAATATTTATATTTCAATATTTTTCATTATATCCCAGTACCGTTTTTCTTAATACCGAGAGACGTAAAAGTGAAAGTTTTTCTTTCGCAATAAATTAAGTGTACCTGGGGGGTATTCCAGACCCCTGGTCCTAAATGAGTTCCTGATAAGCATCCATTTGTTTTCATTACTCGAAGTCAACGCCGCGCCGTAGTATGGGTGATCGCAATGGGGGCGCTAAATCTCGACAAAACCCAATAAATAATAGTTTAAAATTATCAAAATGATAAGAATATTTTGGGAAGGATATTTAGACGGATTTTTAACCCACTTCTAATAATTCAATAGAGCTCAAATTTGAAGATCGGCTTTATAGTGCAAGACTTTTAATCTTTGAACCTTAAAGCTTTGATGGCGTAAGTTAAATGCACGAAGGAAAATATAAGCCATCAAAGCTTTAAGCTTCCAACAGTGGCGTAGCTAGGCGGGGGCGGACCGCCCAGGGTGCCACCCGTCTGGGGGTGACACCCGACCCCAAATTAACAAAAAAAAAGGTCATCAGCCGACACCTCACCCACCTGCCAGGGGGTGACACCCGACCCTCCCATGCCTCATAGCTGTTTCCTTGAGTGCAACCCCTAAAAAAAAGGACATCAGCCTAGGCGGGGGTGAAACCCATTAAATCCGCCCCGGGTGTCACCCATCCTAGCTACGCCACTGGCTTCCAAAGAAAATTTAGAAAAAAAAATAATTTTTTAATTTTGAGTTCACCTATATAAAGATTTTAACTGGGAAAACTTGGTTTTTGCTTATTTTTTTCCAAAGTAGTTTTATTTAAGATAATTTCCTGTATGCTTGCGCACTTGAAGACAATTTTTACCAAGAATTTAGGATTTATTTCTAGAAGAATTTGTTTGATCTCACGCGATATTAACATTTTACGCTATAGGATTGTTTCAATTTTGGATTTATTTCAATAAAAGAATTTTAAGGTGTTGTGAAAGCGTACGCTTTTTGCGGAGTATTGATGGTATATTCAATTACCAGTTGATTGGCTGGATCGGAGGTCGCTAAAACCATTTGTGCCGTTTACGGAGAGAACGCCATCGTGGAAAGTACTGCACGAAAATGGTTTTCTCGTTTCAAAAAGGGGCATTCTGATATAAATGATTTTCCACGTTCAGGGAGACCATCCGGCTTTGATGAAGACCGATTAAATGCTTCAATTCGTGATGATCCACGTCAATCGACTCGGGAATTGGGCAATATGATGAATTGTGACCAATCAACTATCGTACAACATTTGCATTCCAAGGGCAAAGTTCAAAAGTTGGGTGTGTGGGTACCATACGTTTTGAGCGAAAAAAACAAAAATTAGCGTGTTACCATTTGTGCTTCTTTGCTTGCCCGTCATCGTTTAGCTCGTCAACAACATCGGCCGTTTTTGTCCCAAATTGTTACTGGTGACGAAAAATGGTGCCTTTACATCAACATCAAGAACAGAAAGAAATGACTGAGTCCTAACAAATAAGCAAATCCTTGTGCAAAAGCTTGTGCCCATCCACGCAAGGTAATGTTGTGCATCTGGTGGGATAAAGAAGGCGACATCGACTATGAATTTCTTCCGAGGAATGTAACCATCACTTCTGAGGTTTATTGTCAGATTTCTTCAGGCGTGGAATCGAATAACTGCCAGAACGTTGGGAGTCAATCATAAACAATGCAGGAGAATATATTATTGATTAGTTTATATATTTATGTATTTTTTATCTAAATATATAAAAGAGAAGATCTGTTTGTTTGCGTGCGTGTTTGCGTGTTTGTTCACTATACGTTCCTAGACCCTTGGACCGATCTCAACCAAATTTTGCACAGTTATTTTATAAAAAAAAAACGCTGCAAACTTATGCATCAACCCAATATTTGATTTTGTTAGAAACCACTTCCGGGATTTTTATAACTCCTTTCTTTATACCGTTTCTTCCGAACTTATTGATGTTCTCTCGTATAAATTAACACGGAAGCATTTAGACAATCAGTGGCATATCTAGCATGGGTGACAACCGGGGCGGATTTAATGGGTGTCACCCCCACCTAGGCTGATGACCTTTTTTTTTGATAAGTCACTGCAAAAACCAAAAAAAAATGAGAGCGGTCATCGGACCGTCCACAGAAGCTATGCTTCTTACGCACAGAGCAAACCATACTAGATCCTTGAAGGCCCTCCCCTTTTCGTGGGTCGGCGAAAAACGTCAAAAAATTTTCAAAATTTTTATTTTTCAAAAATTTTGAAGCTAGTTTTAGTTTTTTGACAAAACTAACAAAATTAAAAAATCCCCCCCCCCATTCTCCCTTTTCGTGGGTCGGCAAAAAACGTCGAAAAAATTTTCCCGTATTCTTATAAGCAAGTTGGAGGCCGAGGGCCGACCCGTATTCTTAAATGCCAGTGGGAGGCCGAAGGCCGACCCGACCCGTGTTCTCTAAAGCAAGTGGGAGGCCGAAATGAAATTGAGGGGCCGCCATTCTTAAAACATTTCTGTATGTTTCTGGATCCTCTTCTTTCAGCTCTTGGAGAAGTCTTGACGATGCCCCTAATTCTTCCCTTCTTTGTATCCATGGCCTAGCCCACCATCGTCTCTGTTTGCGGTGAAGCTGGTTAAGCATTTCTAAACTAAGCTCCCTGACACCCTCTCTCAACAACTGCTTAATTAGCTTTTTACGTGAAACGACAGACGACATGCTTGCTGAATAGTGAATGACTAACTGGAGAGTGGCGAGTAGCAGCAACAGTAGTGTGACCAGATTGCCCGCCGCTGCTTGCTGGCACTACTACCAGCCGCTGGTAAGCAGCAGCTGGCAACCAGCATAATGTGACCCGCGCTTTAAACAGTAAGAATCATGGTAAAGACGAAAGAATATTCCGAAGATCTGAAAAATGCGAATTTGGAATCATTGAAAATTGGAGACTCATTAAGGACAGCATTTAAGAATACGGGTCGGCCTTCAGCCTCCAACTTGCTTATAAGAATACGGGTCGGCCTTCGGCCTCTCACTTGCTTTTGAGAACACGGGTCGGGTCGGCCTTCGGCCTCCAACTTGCTTATAAAACTACGGGTCGGCCTTCGGCCTCCAACGTGCTTATAAGAATACGGGAAAATTTTTTCGACGTTTTTTGCCGACCCACGAAAAGAGAGAAAGGGGGGAGCCGGGAATTTTTTAATTTTGCTAGTTTTGTTTTGTTATATTTTGACGTTATAAATTGAGATTTTATAATTGATTGTATAATTTTTGACTTTGAGATTGCATAATTGAGATTTTGACGTTTAAAATAATTACCTCCTTGATTTAAAATACTTTTCTTTTCATTGGCCGAAATTTGTGTGACGAAATTGCGTTACACATTTGCGTTACACATTTGCGTTAACAATTTGGTGTGACGTACGATTTTTTTCAGTTAACTGCCCGTGCGATAAGAAGCATAGCTTCAAAAACGATGTAATTTTAGTCAGGAAATTGAAATAATTTGGGGTCGGGTGCAACCCCCACCCAGGCTGATGACCTTTTTTGTTGAGGTGTCACCCCTAGGAACCTAAACAACTAAGAAACGAGGTAATTTTAGTCAATAATTTGGGGTCGGGTGTCACTTCCACCTAGGCCGATAACGTTTTTTTGAAGTGTCACCCCCTAGGAACCTAAAAAATCAAGAAACGAGGCAATTTTACTCAGGAAATTGAAATAATTTGGGGTCGGGTGTCACCCCCAGACGGGTAACACCCGGGGCGGTCCGCCCCCCCCCCCTATCTACGCCACTGAGACAATTATGTTACCGTGAACACAAAGTAGATAAATATTTGATTATTAAAAAATGGTACGCCATGGGCACCGAACTTGTGAATTTTGGCACGAAAAGTTAACACGCTAACCGCTCGGTCATGACAATTTGGTAAAGGTAAATTTTAATAAAAATAAATCAGGTAACATCTCTATCCACTTACCCCTTCAAGTGTGGAGTGCGTGAAAATGCATTTCTACTTACATTTGTAAACCACTAACAATGCTGCCGAATAAGCCCAGCAAACCTAAATATTCGATAACGTCAGTTTTTTTAACCGACAGCTCTTGTAAGACCGTTACTATCGCAAATAGAATTGCCCCACCGAGGCACAGCATGTCGCCCACCAATTGATTCTTTCCTGAAAAAAAAATTGAATAACATTAAGAGTTAAAGCAAAAGTTGGAACGATTTACCGCTAAATTTAGTGTGGGCGGTATTAGACCATACAATGCAACCAATGCCCATGAGACAAACAGAAATGCCCAATATGTGTACCATGCGATAACGAACACCAAGCACAAGGCAACTCAGTGTTAAGGCTACAGGAATTGCCACACAACCGAGCAACTAAAAGCTAACATGTTACAAATTATTCAATCGTTCACCAAATTACCCTCAAACCTGTATACATGTCAGAGTGGTAAATTGGTGTGCAGTATTCATTAGAGTGTTTGCTTGTACATCAATTAAGCAAAGCAATAAGTATCTCCATCCTCTGGCCTTTAATATCGAAATTAAACCGCGATCACCTTTACGAAACGCCAACCAACTCGTGTAAATTACAAACAACAGCATATAATGTGGAAAACTTTGACCGGTGGGCAAAACCGACACAGCACTTGCATTAATGTAATGCGATAAAATATTAATTGTACATAAAAGCAGCGACAATATCTGTCCCAATATCACATTTTTCCACACTTCCCTAAAACAGAAATTCTTTTCAAACACTCCCAAAACAACTTCAAACATTTAATTTACCATTTTCCTAATTCGGACAAATTATTACCGATTTTATCGCACCACCCCGTTTCGCTTCCCATTTCTATTATTTAATTTTGCGAATTTTATTTACGTATACGAGAGCTCATAAGGGCGGGGTATCCCGAAACAATCCTCGAATTTTTATTTTAAATTTAGGCGCACGCGTCAGCCGCGCGGCCACAAAATCGAAATTTGGTTTTCGGCAGTGGCGGATCTCCCCAAAAATCGCGGAATCGTTTGAACACGAGTTAAAGAACTTCACGCGGGGAAAATTATCTCTTTTACCTAGCAGATTCTGGCAGATTCGACCCTGCTTTTCCAGTGCGCACCACCCCATTTTCCGTCTTTTTTCATCGGTCGAGCGCGCAGTACCCCACGAGTCGCCGACGATCGTAAACATGCAAATGTTTATTTACCTTACAAAAGTGGTGTGCAAAGTCCGTGGGGAAAAGTGAAAATTTACGTATTTATTATCGTATTATAAAAATTTGAATATTCTTTGTCGTGCGTAATTGTGTGTAGGGCGCTACAATATCGACCTGTTTATTATTGTCAAGTGTCATTTAACTGTCAGGTCGAATTGTTTTACGCTGTAGTATTCTGGTGCAAGGAATTTCGAAAAAATAGTTTATTTTAACGAAACCGTCTTATGTAATGTGATAGTAAAAATGGTCGAACCAATTTTTGATTATCAATTTCGTCTGATCTTGATAGGCGACAGTACTGTGGGCAAAAGTTCTCTGTTGAAGTATTTTACTGATGGTAAATTTGCAGAAGTGAGTTATGGTAATGAGGTATATGGTAAGGTCATATTTTAATTTCGTTTGTTTTGTTTGCAGTTGTCTGATCCGACCGTGGGTGTGGACTTTTTTGCTCGACTGATAGAAGTGAAAGATGGCACTCGAATTAAATTGCAGTTGTGGGATACGGCGGGACAGGAACGGTTTAGATCCATAACGAAATCTTATTATAGAAACTCCGTTGGAGCTTTGTTAGTTTATGATATTTGTAATAGGGCGAGTTTTGAAAATATTCCTTTGTGGATGGCGGAAGCTAAGAAGCACATAGAACCCCATCGTCCCGTATTTGCACTGGTAGGTTGTAAGTTAGATTTAGTGAGTAACGGTGGCCATAGAGAAGTCTCGAAAGACGAAGCCAAAGCGTTTTCCGATATAAACGGGATATATCATGTGGAAACGTCGGCTCGGAAAGGTACAAATGTGGAAGAAGCTTTTAGATCTGTTACTCAAGAAGTTTATAATCGAATACAGACTGGTGAATATAAAGTGGAAGATGGTTGGGATGGCATAAAAACTGGATTTACTCGACCTAACGGTTTGGATTTTAATTTAGTTGAAGCGGAACCTGCAAAATCATCTTGCTGTTAATATAACGAATTTTTGTTGTTCATTTTAGTGTAATCGATAACGAGAGTGATATGTAAATATTTTAATTTATCATTACCTACCTACAGGAGAAGACTAATGTTGTTTTTTTAGATTTTATTTTGTTGTTCTCTATTTTTGTTGATTGTACAAAATGAAGTTGCTCAGTTTATTGACACACCAACACAAACATACACAAAAACTTTGGTTTAATTTTTTTGTTAGGATTAATGCTACCTCACCCATAAACGTATATATTATCTATTTTATAATTGACAAAGATTGGTTACAAACAAAGACTTAGGTTGTAAAAACTTATTAATAGTTTAATTTTGTAAAGTGGCAACGTTGTAAAATTAAGTCAAAAATGTTAGATATTGTAGAAATATGATGGTAGAAAAGCCAAATAAAGTATACAATAGCACTTGCTTAATTAAAAACCAAAGTATATTATTTCTTCTTGCCTATCTTGACAATTTTTGTAACTTTTTTATTCTGTACATGATGTGAATTCTAATAAAACTGATATAGCATAAACCATGTTATCAATGGCTTTACCCTCAAATCAATTATATTTCTTTCAATACATTTTTAAGATGGGGGCTCTATTCACAATTACGTTTGCACTCTCTTTTAGCATTGTAACCTTTTTCTTTCAGTACTTCATAATCTTTATTCTTCTATTAAAGCTCGTCTTACATCAGGACATTTCTTGCGCCATTTCTTGAGCAATATAAATTGCCTAGTTTAAAACAGCAAATGTCTTGTAAAATGTCCTGGCTCGGATTGTGGGCAATACATTTGGCGCGTGCTCTATTCTTGAACAATTTGCCTGTGAGCGTGCACAGTACAGATTGAATGCGCTGGTAGTAATTGTCAAATGTAAATTGTCAAATAAACTAGCAAACAAATTTATATAATCAGTTAATTATTAAATACAATTCTATTCAATTTAAATTCTATGTAGCCACTTTTCCTGCCAATTCTTTAGCACCCTCGGTTTTGGTTTGTTTTTCAAACATCTTTTCAGTAATTTTTTTAATACTATTATGTTTGCTGCAATCACATTTTCTGCAATTAAATCGCTTTCTTTCCATTTCAATTTTTATGTGTAGCACAGTTTTCACAATTTACATCAACACTAAATTATCGTTCGTTTAATCTTACTGCGCACGCTCGCAGGCAAATTGCGTTGAAAATTGCCTCAAAATAGAACACGTTCTATATATTTGGTCTACAAAATGTTTCACGTAAGTTGCTAAATTTACCTACTGCGCAAAATCAGCGCAAGAAATGGCCTGATATAATACAGGCTTTATTTTTGGAGCAAGAAATGGCGTCAGAAATGACGCCAGAAATGTCTCAGGAAATGGCGCAAGAAATGACGCCAGAAATGTCCTAATGTAAGATAGAAATGGTAGATAGCAGCCAAAACATGATTTCCAATTGTCTTTTAAAGAGTGACCTATTTCAATATTATCAACATTTTGTGGAATTCATCTCCCAGACCCCATTATTTGTACAAGAAAGGTACATTTTGAGACTTGCATTTAAATTTTTTTTAAATAATCAATTTTTTTGTTTTAGTACCTAAAATTTCAGTTCGATATTACGTTTATATTTCGAGAAAATCGAAAAAAATAATGATGTCAGTAATATTCCATAATTTCATTAATATCAAATTATTATTTTATTATTACAAAGAGACCTTTGATTTGTATTGCCTATGTACCTTATGATAATAATTATTCTTATCATAAAATTGATAATACTGACCATAGTAATTTGGGCAAATTAGCTAAAGTGGGACCATGGGTTTCACAAATATAAAAAAAATGTTAAATTAAAATTTGATTCAATCTTTTTTGAAACTGAAAGTTTGACATTTTCTATCATAATTTCTTTCTTTATAAAATTATAGTTGAAACAATACTTAGGTATGTGATTGCAATCTACAAAGTCGATTTGTTTCTAACTGAAAAAATTAATACTACAGAATTTTTAAAATTTGCGGAGCTTTTAAATTTTTGAATATTTGAATAAAAAAAGTTCTTTGGATTTAGAAAACTATTTCTTTAATTACTAACAAAAAAAAATTAAGTGCCTATGTACCTTATGATAATAATTATTCTTATCATAAAATTACTTTCGAAACAAGGGCGGACTGACCATAGTAATTTGGGCGAATTACCGAAGGGAGCGAGCTAGTGGGACCGTGGGTTTCACAAATATAAAAAAAATGTTAAACTAAAATTTGATTCAATCTTTTTTGAAACTGAAAGTTTGACATTTTCTATCATAATTTCTTTCTTTATAAAATTATAGTTGAAACAATACTTAGGTATGTGATTGCAATCTACAAGTCTATTTGTTTCTAACTGCACAAATTAATACTACAGAATTTTTAACATTTTCGGAGTTTTTAAATTTTTGAATATTTGAATAAAAAAAGTTCTTTGGATTTAGAAAAATATTTCTTTAATTACTAACAAAAAAAAATTAAGTGCCTATGTACCTTATGATAATAATTATTCTTATCATAAAATTACTTTCGAGCAAGGACGGACTGACCATAGTAATTTAGGCGAATTACCTAAGGGAGTGAGCTAAAGTGGGACCGTGGGTTTCACAAATATAAAAAAACGTGAAATTAAAATTTGATTCAATCTTTTTTGAAACTGAAAGTTTGACATTTTCTATAATAATTTCTTTCCTTATAAAATTATAATTGAAATAAAACTTAGGTATGTGATTGCAATCTACAAAGTCGATTTGTTTCTATATATTGTCGTGTTCTTTTCAGTCCACGGACAAACTATTTATTTATTTAAACTCCGTGGTTCAAAATTTTTACTTTTAACTTTAATTTTCTTTTCCAAAACACTTTTATTCACTTCAAATCAAACTACTCATACAATTTCAAACTAAATCTCGTTTTTATTAATAACAATTTCACTATTATACAAAAATTTTTCAAATGGACTGTTCAAATAGCGTCCTGTCCAGTCGACTGCTCGGCGTGGACTGCCCCCTCCTCCTTCCAACTCAAAAGTTCCTTGTTTGCGCACAAGGATATTTCTTCACCAATTCCAATTCCCCTTCTTTTACATTTTTGGTTTACAATATTTGTTTTACAAATTTTTGTTACATTTTGTCAAATTTACATGTTAATTTTTAATTTAAATTTTTTTGATATTTTCGAATTTTGGCTAACCATTGAAATACAGTTCAATATATTTATATACGGATTTCTACGGCTGGAGCCGCCTCTCCGGTCCCAGTTTCCATCTCTGTCTATCTTGGCATAACTCTTCTTCCATATTTCTGGAAATCATCGCCCCATCTATATCATCTCTCCAGCTTCTCCTAGGCCGTCCTCTCTTTCTCCGTTCTGGCGGGATCCATTCCAATACTTTTCGTGGCCATCTATCTTCTCCCATTCTCTTTGTATGCCCGAACCATATCAGTTGTCGCTTTTCGATTTCTTCCGCTATGTCGGTATCCATATTCATACTTCTTCTTATACATTCATTTCTTATTCTTTCCATTCTAGATCTTCTACAACTTCTTCTTAAGCAGTCCATTTCTGTGGCCAGCAATTTTCGTCTATTTATTAAACTTAAATCCCACACTTCCGCGCCGTACATCAACACACTTCGGACTATAGATGTGTAAATTCTTTTTTTAGTTTCTTTCCTTATATTCTTCTCCCACAGAATTGAATTTAGTGCTCCTATCGCATTTCTGCCCACGTTTATTCGCTCTTTTATTTCGTCATTACTGTTACCTTCCTTATTCAGTATGACTCCCAGATATCTACATTTTGTTACTCCTTTTATTGTATTTGTTTCAAGTGGCAGGTCATTACATTCTTTACTTCCAACAATTAGATATTCGCACTTGGTGAGGTTCATAGTGAGTCCGGCTTTTGTATATTCTTCTTGGAGTTTTCTAATCATATAACTAAGATCTTGTCCATCTTCCGCTATCACAACCTGGTCGTCCGCAAAAAATAGGATGTAAAGTATGTCGTCTCCCACTCGTAGTCCCATATTTCTACACTTTTTCATCCATCCCTGTAGGATTTCGTTAAGATAAATTTTGAATAGAGTGGGTGATAGTGGACATCCCTGTCTTAACCCTTTGGTGGTTTGAAACATTTCTGTAACACTGTTTTCAACTTTAACCGCGGCATAGTTTTCTCTATAATATTCTTGAATAGCTCGAATTAGGGTGGGTCTTATGTTGAGTTTTTGTATTTCCGTCCATAGCTGTGATATAGGAACGTTGTCATATGCTTTCTCCAAGTCAATAAGGGCTAGGTGTGTTTCGCGACTTCGTTGCACTCGTTTTTCTAGAGCGATTTTTAAAGTAAACAAGTTGTCAACAGTTGATCTTCCAGCTCTAAAACCTGCTTGTTCCTCGGGTTGATCATCTTTAATGTCTTCCTCCACCAAATTTCTAAGAATTCGCGCGTATATTCTGCCTATTGTTGGAATAGCCGCTATACCCCGATAGTTATTTGGATCGTCTTTTGGACCTTTTTTATGTATGGTGATTATATATGAGGTTTTCCATTCTTTTGGAATTTTCTCTCCATTCAGGCATCTTTCGTACAAAGATCTTAGCATTTCTATCAGCTTCTTTGGCCCATTTCTTAGAAATTCTGGATGTATTCCTTCTGGTCCTGGTGATTTTTTAAGCTTAGTAGCCGCTATTGCTTCTTCAACACGTTCGATTTTCAGGTGTATTTCATCTACTTGTGTTACGTGTTGCTCTTGTTGTTGTTGCATGAATGCCGGTCTTTTTTCTTGTAGCAACTTTTCAAAGTGTTGTGCCCATTCATGTTTTTTAATACCTCCCAGGTTAATTCCCGATTTACTAGATGTTCTTACGGATTTGATTGTCTTCCAAGCTTCCGAACTTCGAGTTCCGCCTATAATTATATTGCTCTATATCATCGCATTTTTTTGACCAGCTTAAGTTTTTCTTATTTATTACGAGTTTCTTCATCTCTCTATTGGCTCGTTTATATTTTTCTTTAGATTCGATGTCATTCTTTGGAAGAAGTTTTTGATATAGTTGTTTCTTTGTTTTAATTTGTTGCTCAATATCTTCGTCCCACCAATAAGGTTTGTTTATCTTAAGATTTTGTGTTCCTAGCGATTCCTGTGCAGATTGCAATATACAGGCTGTTATATGCTCGTATTCCTCTTCCGTTGTCCTCTCCATTATTGTTAGTTTTTCTTCCAATCTTCTGCCGAACAAGTATTTGGTACTATCATGTGCAAAGCCCTCGATATTATATTAGGCTTCTATACAAAGTATAGCAAGAAGCCTTATGATCTGGCTCCGTGTCTGTCCGTCCGTCTGTCCGTCCGTCCGCCTGTCTGTCCGTCCGTCCGCATAATTCAAAATCATACAGAGCGTTTCAAATCGTGTTGAATATACTCAGTGTGTATAGAGGTCTAAGAACTGGGTACCCAGTGCGCTATTATTTTGGAAATAGCTGTCTTATATAGACTTATATCTGTTTTAGGCTTCTATACAAAGTATAGCAAGAAGCCTTATGATCTGGCTCCGTGTCTGTCCGTCCGTCCGTCTGTCTGTCCGTCCGCATAATTCAAAATCATACAGAGCGTTTCAAATCGTGTTGGAAATACTCTGTGTGTATAGAGGTCTAAGAACTGGGTAGCCAGTGCGCTCCAAATTGTGTTGGGAAACACTCTGAAAATGAGTAGATATGTGAAGAAGGTTGCTGAAATATACATAACTGAGTGGTTTACCTATATATTGTTGATCTCTTTATTTGATCCGTTGATCTATTGATCCATTGAGTTTTTTAACATGGAACATGTTTTCACGGTCGTTACCTCGCAAAAATCGACACCAAAAAACCGACACCAAAAACCGACAGCAAAAACCGACACCAAAAATCGATACCAAAAATTGGCACCACATGTATAATTCAAATTTATAGTTTATAATTTGAATAGAGTAGATTATCGAATAACATCTTCCCATTCACAATAATGAATTTTCAATAACAAAATTTTCATTACCAAAAATTTAAATCCGAAACCGATCGCAAAAAGCAAATTTGCTTATATAGTAAATTTTTTATTACCAACACAAAAATTAAGGGATTATCCCCCGTGTAACACAACTACGTGTAATACACGGTTACACAACTACGCAGCACTTCGGAAAACGGTAAAAAGAAGAAGAAACGAGATAGGCGCCACTCCCGCGGCACCCCTAAATCTCGAGGAAAACTATGATAAATGGTTTGGTACCGAAAAACAGGTTCCATGTTAAATCTTCATATTTAGCGAACGATAAAGCCCTGTTTAGCGCCCCTTCCACAACCTTATTTAATTCTCGCAAAGCCATTTTTTGTAAAGACATTTTTAGTTCACGTTCAACACATTTAAGTCATAATAAATCATTTGGATTATATAGTATTTTTATTAAATATTAACGGATTAACGTATTAACGTTAATCCGTTAATCCGGATTTAAGTTAATCATTAATAACCGTTATTTTCTATCTCCTCGATTTTTGTTTCTTCTTTTCGTTCCGTTCAGATCCTTCCCCTTCCATAACTTCGATTAGTGCTTATGTTGGTATCAAATTTGGACCAATGAGATTAGGTTTTGACACGCCGCAGGAGAGAGCTGGCATTTTATATATTAAGATATTGTAATATGAACTATTATTCGTCTTCTAATAAGGAATTTTCGAAAGCACGCAGCGATATTGCCAATTCCTGTTCTTCTTTCTGTTTCTTCTTCATATAGGCAGCAGCCAATTTTTCCTCCCTTTTAGGCTTCTATACAAAGTATAGCAAGAAGCCTTATGATCTGGCTCCGTGTCCGTCTGTCTGTCTGTCTGTCTGTCCGTCCGCATAATTCAAAATCATACAGAGCGTTTCAAATCGTATTGGAAATACTCTGTGTGTATAGAGGTCTATGAACTGGGTAGCCAGTGCGCTACTTTTAGGCTTCTATACAAGGTATAGAAAGAAGCCTTATGGTCTGGCTTCGTGTCCGTCCGCATGTTTTTTCAATGCAGACCAAATATAAGTTATACGTATTTTATTTACATAATTTTTCACCTATATAGGAAATTTAAATACGTTGATCCGTTGATATGTTGATCTGTTTTTTTCAATGCATACCAAATCTCTTATTATAAAAGGCCAAGTCCTTCTGTCTGTCCCACGGAAATACCCGAAGCAAACCGAACATCAACGTATCATCGGATCAACGTATCATCGGATGAACGTATCATCGTATCAACGTATCATCGTATCAACGCATCATCGGATCAACGTATCATCGGATAAGTTAATCCGATTATCCTACTCAAAATTACTATATAAGCAGAATTACATTATAACGAAATAATAAGTGTTGAACGTCAACGAAAAATGTTTTCAGGTGAATTAATAAAGGATGTGGAACAGGCGCTAAAGAGGGACTTATCGTTCGGAAAATACGAAGATTTTGAAGTCAGAGAAGAATTCAAACGAGCTACTATTAATTCGTTAAAGGAGGCACTTCGTGAGTTTAGCAGCAATGGAATGCGTAAAATTGATTTAAATATTGCGAAAAAAAAAGTGGCGGCAAAACGTATAAGAAACAGAAAAAGAGTGGAGAAACTGATTGCTGCCGAACAGAAAAAGAAACAAGTTGGAACTTGCTTTAGCAGCGGTTCCTAGGCTTCTATACAACAGATTTAAGAAATGAAATATTCTGAGATTTATATTTGAACTTAAAATGCTATTCTTTTGCTTTTATGTGAAAAAATAATTTTTTATCCGATAATAAAGATACTAATCTGATAATCGAAATCTCTTATTGTCACTAAATTTTACTTATACTATACTAGAATATTTTTTAGCTTGGTAGGTATTAAAAATTCAGATTATCAGAATTACCACAGATATAAACAAGGTGGAACTCGCTTTAGCGGCAGTTCTTAGGCTTCTATACAGCTACCTTTCTGGTGTGGAAAGTTGTTATTATCTGGTTAGTTTTGATCGCCATATAATGTAACATCACATAATCAGATAATCTGCACCAATTAAATTTTTTCCGGTTGGTAATTATCATTTACTACATAAGTAATAACAATCAAACTTTTCCATTCTATTCGAAACTTTACTTCTCTGTAATGTTTGGTCCTTTTTTGAGGTGGACCAATCCTCTCCTTTCTCTTTTATTTACAACTTAACTTCACTAACCACATCATTAAAAAATTATTTTTTCACATCAAAGTAAAATAAAATACAACTACTTTTCTGGTAGTTGTGGTAGTGTACTTTTCTGGTAGTGTAAAACTACCGTTATGAACGTCGACATTTGGTTCTACAACGTTACCTACTTCAAGAACAGCTGCGTTTTTACTTCGTGGATTTTGTCGGCGAATTGCATGACTACGTGAACGATGTAATATTTGCGAAGGGGTCATGTTGGCAATTTGCTTTCGCTTTCGAAATTCGCGTAATTTCCGGTCCATTTTTTGAGGTGGATCCATCCTCTTCCTTCTCTTTTATTTACAACTTAACTTCACTATCCACATCAAGCCACTGCTGTTGTTAAAATAAAATAATAAATAATTAGTGCAGATTATCTGATTATGTGATGTTACATTATATGGCGACCAAAAATAACCAGATAATAACAACTTTCCACACCAGAAAGGTAGCTGTATAGAAGCCTAAGAACTGCCGCTAAAGCGAGTTCCACCTTGTTTGATTTTAACTTTCGTTTCTTTTTCATCTTTTGGAGCATCGGAGACTATAAATGGAATGTATATTTTTGAAATCAGTAAGCAGTGGTCTGATCCGCATTCGGCGCCTCTATATACCCTCACATAATGGATTTTTATACCGGACTGTTGTTTCGTAATAAGGTAAGTAGTCAATAATTGATTTAAGTCCCCTAGTATGTTGGTACCATGTAAATTTGTGTATATCTTTATGCGCGAAAAATGTGTTCGTAATCTTTAGATCGTACTGTTCGCAAAAGTTTATCAATCGCTGACCGTTATCATTCACTCTTTCTTCTCCATGAATACCTACTACTTTGCTGTTCCTTTGTTTTCCTACTCTACCGTTTAAATCTCCAGCAATGACGATTTCGTGACATTTTGGAATTCTATCCATGGTATTTCTTAGGACATCTTCAAAACCTTCTTTTACTTGGACCGTGGCGTCATCGTTTGGTGCATAGATTCCTAGAATGGTTATAGTTCTTCCCCTAATGAGAATCGTCAATTGAATGATACGTTCGTTTATTGGTTCCCACGATTTAACATATTTTTCCATTTTTTTATGTATTATAATGGATACGCCTGCTTTCGCTCTCTCACTTTTTTCAACTCCACTGTATAGATGTAAAAAATCTCTAATTTTTTCGATTCCATTTCCTTTCTTTTTTGTTTCTGAGAGGACTACTATATCTATTTTCCGCTGTATGAGTTCTAAGATTATTTCTTCTTTTTTGTTTCTGATACCCTGAACATTCCATATTCCCATATTCGTAGTCCGTTTTCGTTGCTGGTTTCGTCGACTTGAGTATCCGTCCGATTTCCGAGGCTTATTTCTGGGATTTTTAGCGAATTTAATTTTTGTTTTTGTTTTTATTTGTTTCTAACTGCACAAATTAATACTACAGAATTTTTAAAATTTGCGGAGCTTTTAAATATTTGAATAAAAAAAGTTTTTTGGATTTAGAAAAATATTTCTTTAATTACTAACAAAAATAAAAATTAAGTGCCTATGATAATAAACAATTATTCTTATCATAATAGTACATTATGCACCAAGGTAGCAAAGTGACACTTTTTTGGCCCGATTACCCATGGGCCAAAAGTCACTTTACTACCGTCGTGCATATACTGTTTTTTGCCATTCCGAGAGGTAAAGTAGGAACTTCGCCAGTTTAGAAACTTAAAGCAAAAATTTAACGCTTTTTTTTTATAATACCTACACGTGGTCGATAAATCGCAAAATAGCACTAGTAATATTACCAACTATACTACTAAAAATTACTAAGAAATAGCAGTTGGCACCCCTGATTCTACCAATGCCATTGATTCCAATGCTTCATTTCATTTAAATTTGTGCCTTTGAAAGAGCAACACGTACCATGAGCGAGAACGTAGAAATTGCCGAAGCAGCGAAGATGGCGTTGGTGGAACTGTTGCCGGCAAAATCAAGAAAAGTTTACCAAAAACAGTACGACGCTTTTGTGCAGTGGTGCCAGAATAAAGAATTGTCAGATTATTTTAGTGAAGACGTGTTTTTGGCATTTTTTTACGAGAAGGCTAAAACGTTGAAGTCATCGACCTTGTGGTCGCACTATTCCATGGTTAAGGCCGTTACTAAACTAAAGTCACCAGTCATCTGGTGACTTTATTTCCCGCTCACCCCCCTATTTTTTAACTTTACTCCCGCTCACCCCCCTATTTTTGAACTTTACTCCCGCAGGGTAAAAAAGTGCCCCTTTACGCCCGCAAACCGGGGTAAAAAGTGAGTACTTTACCCCCGGAATGGCAAAAAATTACTTTCGAAACAAGGGCGGACTGACCATAGTAATAATAGGGCGAATTACCGAAGGGAGTGAGCTAAAGTGAGACCGTGGGTTTCACAAATATAAAAAAAATGTAAAATTAAAATTTGATTCAATCTTTTTTGAAACTGAAAGTTTGACATTTTCTATCATAATTTTTCGCCTTATAAAATTATAATTGAAATAATACTTAGGTACGTATGTGATTGCAATCTACAAAGTCGATTTGTTTCTAACTGAACAAATTAATATTACAGAATTTTTAAAATTTGCGGGGTTTTTAAATTTTTGATTAAAAAAAGTTCTTTGGATTTAGAAAAATATTTCTTGAATTACTAACAAAAAAAATTAATTTCTTAAAATTTAGCTTAAAATCTGGTCTTTGTTATAGTGAAATTTTCCTCTGGCCCAGTTTACCTTACCCCATATTTATTTGCACTTTTACTATAGATATCATTGAATTTGAACCAATAATTTTCCCATTGTACAAATACTGTACCTTATAATGGTCCACAGCAGTTTCTCTTTGGCTTCCACAATAGTTGATAATTTCTATAAGTTTGGACTTTGAGTTATTGCTTCTTAATAGGCAAGTCAATTTTTTCTTTACTGTTTAATGTCTTATAATAATTATACTTATCGTAAAATTACTTTCAAAGGCAGGGGCGGACTGGCCATAATGTAATTCGGGCGGATTTCCGAAGGAACTGATCTGAAATGGGCCAGTGGATTTCACAAATATAAAAAAAAGTTGAATTAAAATTTGTTTTTATCTTTTCTGCAATGCCCTGTGTATTTCAATTTATCTTCATTATTCATCCTCGGCGCTGCACAAATTATATACAATTTTGGCTATTTGAAATAATGTACATTGGCGTAAAATACAAAAGAAATTTTGCAACGCCTAGAGAAGTTGTAAACAATTTTGATAAATACTATGATTAGAGCTTTTGTAAATTGCTTAAATCTCAAACCTTATTTATCCGATTGCTTCCTTGTGTTAACTAGAATTGAACCAAAATTGCTTTCCACGTTTCTGAGATTCGATATTTTCTATTTCATCCACACGATTGGTCGATGGAAAGAATTTCAAACTGCGAATCCTCGAGTAAAACGATTTTATATAACGGCAATGGGACTTACAATCAAATCATTAGATTTTGAAGAGATCCTATGCCATATAGAGAAGATTATGGAAATAATGTTGTTTTAGAAGAATATGATTTTCTATGAAGTAAAATAAAAAACGAAAATAAGCTAATGAAGAACTAGAAGATAATAACGATTAGATTTCAGAAAAAGATGTGTATTTTAAAAACTGTTTATCGAAAAAGTTATCGAAAAAGTAGGTAAAAAGTAAAATCTCTTGCTATATTTTCCCACTGTACTCGGCAACAATGATCCCAATCTTTGGATTTGGCAAACTCAATGTTTCCTTCTCTTTGAGCAATCGACATTTTGACAACACATCTAAAATTATTTTCAGGCAATTGTAAATTGGACATGGCCGAGTTAAAAACTCAAACTTCACAAGACAGTTCACCATTAAATAAGAATTTAACAATTACCGAAGTGGATAATTTATACAAAACCGAAGACAATCAAAACTTGGACGGAGAAGAGAGTTCTTGTGATGAACTCAATCAAGAGTAAAATTGGAAAAACAAAACAACCAAACTAAAAGAAAACGACATAAAAAAATCACTGTTGGAATGTTCCAAAATGGAAACCTGCTTTCTTTTGTAAAACTTGAAAAACATAAATAGTTCGTAAAAGATACCAGTGGATTAGATTCCATCGCACAGTTACTTCCTGCGGCTTGTGCAGAAGATGGGTATAGGAATTTATTTACCTCATCGAAAACCTTATAAAATGATTAGTTCATTTTTTACAATTTTATATTACAAATTTCTTGAAAAGCCGAGCCGTAAAAAGAGTTGCCCGGTAATGAAACAGCCTTTTCCATTATTTTGAGTAGTTTTTGTTGCCTAATTTTTTATTTTACTGGAACTCTTAAGGGCAGTGCCGTAGCAAGGGTGAGGCGACTAAGGCGTTTGCCTCAGGCGCTATCGCAATGAAAAAACCCAATAAACAGTAGTTTAAAATTTTCAAAAAGATAAGAATGTTTTGGGGCTGCCCATATATTCAAATTTGACTGAATTCGAAAATTTGACCACGATTTTATTTGCAACATCACCTAAAATTCCCTGTCGGCCTTTTTTTTTACCGCAAATGGGGATTTTAATCCTCTACAGTAGTTTTTCGTCTCACTTACTTTCATTTTTAGTGAAAATTATCATCCAATTAAAATTTAAGAGTACAAAATTCTCTATAAAACTTTTCATACTAAGTATTTATGAAATAAAAAGAAAATCCAGAGGAAACAATTGAAAAAGGTTTTGAATAATAATTCTTATTTTGAATAAAAATTTTGAACATTTAAACTTCACCATCGATGGTGAGCAAAATGAAACAAGGTTTCAGGATTTACTTCAGATCTAAAGAAAATCCTGAAACTTTGCTTTGTAGGGAATTTTCTCCTCTTCAATTTTGGTCCAATGATAACACAGGGTATTTTAGGAAAGTTGATTCCATCCCCCGCGTTCTTTTTCATTTCCCTTCAACTGACCGGTAACCGGTAAAAATATCACGTTATCATCGCGACAGTTATTCAAATACATATATTTAAATTGAAAAGAAAAATTCCTACCGATAAAAATAATCTCCAAATTCAGGGAGGGGGGGGGTATTGCGTTACGTTACCATGGAAGCGGTGAATCTGACATAATATGCGTATTTTATATAAGATCTTCAGAAGTTCCCAATGATAATCGATATTACATGACCGGGGGGTCTGGGGGGTATGGAATACCCCCCAGGTACACTTGCCATTATTCAGAACCATCAAAATTTATTATTTTTCATTGAATCTTTTGCTATTTTCGTCTGAAATCCGGGAGGGGGGCAGCAGGTGATATTTTTCATAACTATCCCAGTACCGTTCTTTTTAATACCGAGGGACGTAAAAGTGAAAGTTTTTCTTTCGCAATAAATTAATTTTTGCCCTGTCCTGGTTCCGGCAGCCTAAATGAGTTCCTGATAAGCATCCATTTGTTTTCATTACTCTAAGCCGGCACCGTAGCAAGGGTGATCGCAATGGGGGCGCTAAACCTCGACAAAACCCAATAAATAATACTAGTTTAAAATTTCCAAAATGATAAGAATCTTTTGGAGGGGCGCATATATTCAAATTTGCCTCAGGCGCCAGAAGAGCTAGCTACGGCGCTGCTTAAGGGGTTTAACCACCCTGGACGCTCAAGAAAAGACTTATTTTAAAAAATTAATAAATCCAATTTTTTGATTTTATACAAAGCACAAATTATTAAAAAAAATATTTCAAAATGGCGGCGTTACACCTGATTCCGTGCAAGTGTTTCATCAAAATACGTTGCTAAAATCTCGGCAATGTTGTATACGAAAAAAAGCATAGTATGTACCTATCAGCTTATTCATGAATTTTATGACTATCTTTCCTACGTACGAATTTTTTCGAGGAATTGGCGACGAGTAAACAATAAAAAGAGAATTCAAATGGTTTCGTTCAATGTAAAATGTTCCGGAGTTTTAAATAGTCCCCCGATCGGATCTCCGGGGGGGACTGCTTTGAGCGACATCAGAGGATGTAGGGTGTTGATTAGAAAGGGAATTAGAGTGGGTGCTTGGAATGTAAGAGGCCTCCTGCAAACGGGAAAGTTGTATATTGTTGAAAAAGAAATGGATGCTCATGAACTAAGTTTGCTAGGACTAGCGGAGACGCACTGGAAAGGGTCTGGGCATTTCACCACAAGATCAGGGAACTGCGTATACTTCTCGGGAAATCCTGATACCAGCCGTAATGGTGTAGCTTTTATAGTGCCGAAGATTAACAGAGATGCAGTAATGGGATACAATCCCATTAATGATAGAATCATGACAATCAAATTTAGATCGGACCCCTTCAATGTTAATATAATACAAGTGTATGCACCAACATCACAGGCAGGAGATGACTAAATAGATGATTTTTACAATCAACTGGAAAATACAATAAGAGAATTACCAACAAACGATATTACCATCATTCAAGGAGACCTAAACGCAAAAATTGGAATCACAGATAACGACGACCACCTAAGAAATGTGGTAGGACGCTTTGGCCTGGGTGAGAGAAATGAGCGGGGGGAACGAATGCTACAGTTCTGTCAGGCGCTCAGTTTGAGTATAGCCAACACGTACTTTCGGCACCACAACAGGCGACTGTATACATGGAAGTCACCGGGAGATAGATATATAAATCAAATAGACTATATTATGACTCACTCGCGTTGGAAATCGTCTGTCCTGAACAGCAAGACATACCCTGGGGCCGAATGTGGATCTGATCACCAGTTGCTGACGGCGGATTTCAGAATAAAACTAAAAAATTTGAAGCGCTCTAATAGAGTTAACAAGCTCTCACGGCAGGAGATTCAAGAATTTGAGGCAAAGATTAAGCCCAAACTACTTAAAGCGCAAAATGAAGATAAACATCAGAATAGTCCTGACCAAGAATGGAAAAGTCTGAAGTGCGCTATCACAGAAACAGTAAGGGAAGTTCAAGAGAGACCAGCAAGCGCGACAAGGGGAAGAAAGAACAAAATATGGATTACACAAAAGACGCTGGCCTTGATTGAAAAGCGAAAAGAGTTACGGAAACAAGGACCGATGTCCACAGAGCAGAAAGAGATATACACCCGGCTTTGCAAGCAAATACAGAAGGAGTGTAGATGTGATAAAAACGAGTACATTGGCAAGATATGCAAAGAAATCGAAGATCATCACAATACACACGCCACTCGAGATCTGTTTGACAAAGTGAAAACGCTAACACGAACTTTCAAGCCGAAAACGCTGGTGATAGAAGATAAATGTGGCAGACTACTGAGGGAAGACAAAGATGTACTGGAACGATGGAGACAATACTGTGAGGACCTATATATCGATCAAGACAGGAAAGATGACCATAGTAGGAAGTTTTGCTTTAAACGGGACGAGAAGGAGCCAGATATCATGAAAAATGAAATCGAGTATGCCATACGACGTCTGAAAACCGACAAAGCTTATGGGAATGACGAGGTATCCGCCGAGATGCTAAAGGCATTGGGAGATGATGGGGTTCGGATACTTTTAAACATTTGCAACAAAGTTTGGAGAACGGGACAATGGCCTAGTGACTGGACGAGTTCAGTTTTTATACCACTTCACAAGAAGGGCTGTACAAGAAAGTGTCAAAACTACCGAACAATCTCACTGATGTCTCATGCAAGCAAAATACTTCTGCGTATAATAGACCAAAGGCTGCAGACATATCTGGACTACCAGATTCCACCTGAACAGGCAGGCTTCATAAAGGGGAGGGGAACTAGAGATCAAATATTTAATATGCGACAACTGATAGAAAAATCTCGTGAGGTCAATATTCCCATGCTCCTCTGTTTTATAGACTATAAAAAAGCCTTCGATTGTGTACGTTGGGACAAGCTATGGCGGGTACTAAAGGAGATGGGTGTTCCAGATCATCTGATAGCAATCATACAGAGTTTATATAAGAACAATGAGTCAATTGTAAAACTAAATGACAAGGAATCGAAACCTTCTAAAGCACAGAAGGGAGTGCGACAGGGTTGCATTCTATCCCCTAGGCTTTTTAACGCGTATGGTGAATACATCATGAGAAGGGCTCTAGGTGAATATCAGGGGGGCGTGTCGATCGGTGGAAGAAGAATAACAAACCTGAGATACGCTGATGATACCACGTTGCTGGCCAACGATGAAGACGAACTCGCCGAGATGCTATAATTGGTTATTAAAGAGAGTGAAGCCCTAGGCTTAACGATGAACTTAGAAAAAACTAAACTTATGATTATCGATAGAGGTAGCACTATAACAACGGGAAATCGACTACCGCAAGTGGAAGTGGTGAACGAGTTCCTATATCTTGGTTCTTTGTTGGACGGTGACGGGGGATCGGAAAGAGAAATCAGGAGACGCACGGCAATGGCACGCGTAGCCATGACAAAATTGAGGAAAGTATGGATCGACGGGCAAATTACTTTGAATACCAAGATTCATCTAGTTAAAACCCTGATCTTCTCAATTTTCTTGTACGGTGTGGAGTCATGGACCATCAAAATGGCAGACGGTCGTCGCATTGACGCATTTGAGATGTGGTGCTGGAGGCGAATGTTGAGAATCCCATGGACAGCAAAAAGAACAAACGTGTCGATATTGCAGGATTTGAAAATAAAGGACAGATTGTCAACCATATGCCGACGACGCGACGCATCCTGCAATATTTTGGACACGTGATGCGTAGAGACGGGTAAAACCTGGAAAAGTTGGTAGTTCAGGGCAAGGTAGAGGGTAAAAGACATAGAGGTAGATCGCCCAGTAGATGGATTGATCAAATAAAAAGCATAACCAAGCGACCCCTACAGGCAACAATAAGAGATGCAGAAGACCGGCAAAAATGGAAAAGCATGGTGGGCAGCTGCGAATGAGCCATTTGGATCACGACTGGAGAGAGAGAAACAATAACCCAGTCTTTACATAAATTTTACACGAAAAAAGTTATTAATAAAAACACTAAAAAATATCGCAAAAAATGTACGCTACTTTGCAGATTACCTCCAATTTTAAAGTAAAACTATAATGAAAATCTCCATCAATTTTCAAAATTTTTAGAATTAGTTTTTCGTGGTTTCCACTAAAGAATGTCATTTTCGCCTTGGCGTTGAACGTGTTAAAATATTTCTTGTCTAGCTCTACACTGAAAAAAAATTATAGAAATACCTACAAATTTTGAATTTCTCACACCACTTGATTTAATTACACTCTCAATAGCTCGAAAGTACCCCACATATTGGACCTATCCAGCACATATAATTAATATATTGTACATATTTCATACTAATAAAGCAAAAGGGAAAAATGAATTTAAATGATGTGGTCCGTGGTTACACTCAGCAGCCACTAAAAATCACTGATTTTAGTATATCTATTAGTGGTATGAGATTATAGGTATTAAATGCGATAAACATAAATAAATTATAAGGGTTTCGTTGAAACTAAAGTTCTTAATGCTGCATAATATGGGTAAACCTGAAATTCACAAAGCGGCGTATTAATACGAATTTATGTACCTACATATTATATCCGCATAATTCATTAAATATTCGTTCATAGGATAAAGTTATGTTCTGCCGTTAACCCGTAGCCGTAAAATTTAATATCTTGCAAACCCAGTGAATTAACTGAACTGATCTAAAAGATTAGACCTTTTTGCCAGGAAAGGGGACTGACACTTCTAGGGGAAATTTTAATGTATACTATTAAAAAGGGATGCATATAGGATGGTATAGTGAAGTTTTCGGGGGGAATTCTGTACAGTCGGGGGATTTCCCTTCCCCCGAATTGCGTTCGAATTATTTTCACATGCATCGAGGACCTATATACTTGTTTAACGTGGGCTTCGAACTACGGGAGGTGAAATACACTTCATTTCGAGACAGGCGCTCATGGCAGATTACTTCGGTGGTTTACCTTCCGAGGAGAGACGGTTAAAATAAAGTTCTTACTCTGCCCGAATTCTAACCGTGCATTTCGCATTAGCAGTAGACGCACTTAACCGCAAAGCTATGACCGTCCCTTTTTCAGCGTTATTAAAAAAATTGAATAATATTATTTTAATGTATGGAATTATCCTGCATACTTATCTACATCATGATAAATGATATCTATTTTTAAATTTATCGATTTCAGGTTATCTATTAATTTATGATTAATATTGACACTTTGAAAGAGCACTAAACATTTTTGAAACATAGCCAAACTTCTGAATTAATCCAAATATGGAGATGAGGCAATACTCGTATTCGCGTTTCAAAAACAAGAACCACAGTTTTCCTTAATAACTTTTCGGGTTAAATTCTTGAATTAGGTCACAGAAGTGGAACAGAATAATTTATCCAAAACTTTATAATTTGAAAATAAATTTTATTACTCTAAAACTGTGATTTGATTAAGCTTTTACGATCCGCTGATTTACAACTTTCCAGTTGCGAATAATTCGCGATAAATCTTATGTATTAAAAAAAAGCTTGTATTTTATTAATTTAATAATTAGAGTTGTGTTTATTAATTTTGTTGTAGTAGTACATACAATAAACAGTTGTAAGAAGAACAGTAAACAATTAAATTCATTACCTCCAAATGGTAGATACCACCATCATCAGGAATGATTATTTAATAATGTAAATTCAATATTGGACATTTATTTAGATAATCTCATCGTCGTCTTCCTCAGTTTTACCAAGTTCATCAGTACTAATTCGAATTTGTACTTACACAAGTTTGTTTTTGAAAATCGGTATGGACAGACATGGGTTAATTCTTGAATCTTACAACAAATTTTTTATTTGGAAAATTTAATCACTGTCGTCATCATTTCGGCTTCTGTTTAGCGGTCGTCTGCTCTCTTCGTCGGATCCATAAATTACATCTTCATCGGAATCGTTGATCATAGAAAATGCAGGATTATCTTTTGTAATTGTTGATTCTGAAATTAAAAAATTAGCCCGGACCGAAAGAGTATCCAGATGTTATTTTTACCGTGGATTGATTTGTTTCCAGGGGAGTATACATAGGTCATCGTGTACATGTAAATGTTCAATAATCCATAAAAGGACATAAATTCTACCGAACTACTGTAATGCGTAGATAACTTGGAAACAAAATTGTCTTCCAAAATTCCAACTCCAAAATTGAGAGAAGTAATTACAAAAGTAATTATTGTAACAATCAGCATTAACAAAGTTAAAAATTTTAGCCTTTTATCTGAAAGGAAGTTTTGTTAAAATTAAGTAAGTCGAAAGTTGAGAGAGCTTACCAAAAATTGGCAACGACTTCAATTCGCTATAAGCCCTTAGCATTAAATATAACAAATAGGAGATATATACTCCCCCAATTACGAAGAAGAATATTTTTAAATTCTAAAATTAAATTTTTTTAATGTGCAATATTAAAAACTTGTAGGATATGTTACGTTATAATTGGTTTCATCCACTACGTGATCGTAGGTAGGGTCTTCTAGTTCGTTGTATCTTTCCCAAACGGACATTACAAATGCAGAAATCCAAAGCATTCCAACTATGGCAAGTTTTGGAAAATAGAAAGTCAAAAATCGCCGTTCGTTCTGAAAATGTTTAAAGGAGATGAGATTGTAGATAGATATATTGGAAATGTGAGTTTGGACCTGCCGTAAGCCGTGGTAGACGCACAACCAGAAGAGTAACAATCCGCCCAAAAATGTCGATTGGCCTATCGCGTCTATCATTCCTGGGAACCACGAGTTGAAGAGAAACATCATTGGAAACATGGGATCTAAAATGGAAGATGATGGAAAATTGGATCAGTTTTGAAAAGTTACTCACTATTGTAAAATAATAGAAGAGGCAGCAAGAGCGACATCCATTTCTGCTCAATGGACCAATCAAACACTGCGTATTTTCGCAAAGTGTGAGCGAACCAACACTGAAATTAATGTTCTGTTATTTTCCTGTTTGGAATTAGATTATGGTAATACTTACGGCTGTCATGAAGGTGCAGAACAAGAAAATGAATCGAAACCAAATTTCAATTAGAGTGAAGGCCGGATTATAAGTTTTAAACTGAAATTTGAAAAGTAATCAATCATATTATGGAAGGTACCAAAGATGAATAACTTACAAAGAACGTTAGTTTTTTTATTTTATATATTAATTGAATGTGTTGCAAGTTGTCAAAACGAATTGTTATAATGTAATGCGTGTATTCCAAAAACCCCAAATGGAGAAGTATAAATTCGTCACATTCATCCTTAACGCAATGTAAATGTCGCGTGCTAAAAATGTTTCTCTTAGACCAAAATTTATATTGACATTTAGGAGTTACATACCTAGTTTTAGAATTCGCATTTAAAACTGTAACAGGTTTATGCTCTTCTGTTATACCGTCGATTCCAATGTTTACTCGAAAACTCGTATCGAAGGTATCGTCTAAAATTTTATCATACTGTATTATTGGGGAAGAGTTGAAGTTATTTTACCTTCTGTATTATCGGTACTTAATTTTGCTATAACCCACAATTGTTGACTATACGAACTCAGTGCAGGAGTTCTCATGGTGAAAGAGCTCGTAGCTAAATCAGCAGCATTGGAGTTATTATCTTTGGATAAAACCGACTTTCCATCCATTTCAGTAGTAATTGTAATCGGAGGACCTGAAAACTTTCAAATTATTTGAAGTAAACAATTAGACATGATTATTTGTACCAGCCAATCCGATAAACATCGCTAACCCGAAACATCCAAAAAACGCAATAAAAATCATAACAAATTCCCTTTTATGCATCGAATATAAACGCATTTGGACAGATCTAAAAGTTTATCGTTAAAACATATTTTTGAATTCTAATAACTAACCTTTCACATCTGTCGTGATGGTAAGCTGGAACAATGTATTTATTAAATTCGCTAAAAAGGTCACTAAATTGCGATAAGCTATTTCTAATTCTTAAACTCCATCCTGCAGTGGGCAAATGGTAAGAGTAGCCCAAACTTGCTCCATCGAGTTTAGCCATATTTTTGTAAACGTCTTATAAATTTAAAATTCAGCAAAGTAGAAAAATAGTTTCATGAGGCAAAGTTGTTTTTTTCACATTTTTGATTATTTACAAAATGTATTTTTTTTTTAGAAACGTTATTAAACGTCGAGCGCTGCGTATTTCTTTAATTTACTATCAAAATATTAGAACACCTCGTGATACAAGATTGTATTGATCTGCGCGTCGAGACGCTCAATTCTACGTGCTGAATAGAATAGACTTTCCGCTATGTTGTGTCTAATAAAAACAATAAAACGAACTGAATAATATTTTAGTCATGTTTTTATTTTCGTAAATTGATTAATTTTAGAATTTTATTAGGGTTGCTTTTTTTGGGTCAAGTTTTTCAAATAATAGTAATCCATTAATCGGGAATAAATTATATTTATTTTTATTTCACAAGTTAATATTTTGCATAAAAAATTAAAGATATTGCCGTTAATGAAAACAAACAACATTAATACAGTACAACTTGGATATAACGACCTTCAAGAGATTAGAAACCATTGATATGGTTTGCTATAACCGAATTGAAATGTATATGGAAGTATAGGATTTCGACAATTAGAACCTCCGATTTTGTTCCTTGTTATGAAGTTCGTTATATCTGAATTCTACTGTGTATGGTACAGTAGACACCTTGTTAACAAATCAGGCCAATAATCTTAAGCATTATTAAAGTTAGTTTCTAGTTTAGTTTTTAGTTGAATGTCATCAAGTGTAGATGTCTTATAATAATTATTAAGACATTAATTTATTGGTAATTATTATTATTAGCAACTATGATTCCTTATTTAATTACTAGTAGGCCTTGGTTGTGCGGCCTAAAGGCCGCACTAAGTGAATTGCGACAGCTATTATCTATCTTATATATTAATTATATTGATTTATTCACGTCTCAGCTATCATTAAAATTTACACGACAGATTGCGTGACATTTTTTAATGTCAATTAATAATCTAAACAAGCGGTAAGTAAACTATAGATTTATTTAAATTAGTTCTAACAGATCAAAAGTGCAAAATTTCGTTATTTATAAAAAGTTACTATCTTGGGACAATTTTCTCCTTCAGGCCGCACTGGGTGAATTGCGACATCTATGTATCTTCTATATTAATTATATTGATTTTTTCACGTCTCAACTATCATTAAAATTTACACGACAGATGGCGTGACATTCGTCGCTTTATTTATTTACAAAATAGTCGGTCTTGGTTGTGCGGCATTTTTTAATGTCAATTAATAATCTAAACAAGCGGTAAGTAAACTATAGATTTATTTAAATTACCTAGTTCTAACAGACCAAAAGTGCAAAATTTCGTTATTTATAAAAAGTTACTATCTTGGGATCTTGGGACAATTTTATTGTAATCAGAATTAAACAAGTTGGAACTTGCTTTAGCAGCGGTTCCTAGGCTTCTATACAACAGATTTAAGAAATGAAATATTCTGAGATTTATATTTGAACTTAAAATGCTATTCTTTTGCTTTTATGTGAAAAAATAATTTTTTATCCGATAATAAAGATACTAATCTGATAATCGAAATCTCTTATTGTCACTAAATTTTACTTATACTATACTAGAATATTTTTTAGCTTGGTAGGTATTAAAAATTCAGATTATCAGAATTACCACATATATAAAAAATGAAATATTCTGAGATTTATATTTGAACTTAAAATGCTAGATTTTTCTTATAGGTACCTATCTGAAAAAATAATTTTTATCCGATAATAAAGATACTAATCTGAAAATCTAAATGTTTAGTCACTAAAATTTACTTATATAGAATATTTTTTATGTTGGTAACCCTCGGTTCCAAATTATCGGATTATCTGATATCACATTATAAAATTATGGCGACCAAAAATAACAACAACTTTTCACACCAGAAAAGTAGTTGTATGTATAGAAGCCTAGGAACCGCTGCTGAAGCACGTTCCAACTTGTTTCTTTATTACAGTCTTGAAAATAACCCCGATAGAGGGTCGCAACTAGTCGATTCAAAACGTAGTCTTTCTTTAACACGTCCCCTGATATCCAATATCCTAGTAAATCATATCCTTGGAACAATAGCTTATCTTCACTTTATTCTGGCCGTTAATCCCTGCGGCAGTTAGACCAGTAAGCCACGTATCAAAGAATAATTGGATCAACGGACAATTGTATCATGGTATAATCGTATCAACGGATCATCGTATCAACGGATCATCGTATCAACGGATCATCGTATCATCGTATCATCGTATCATCGTATCATCGTATCATCGTATCATCGTATCAACGGATCATCGTATCAACGGATCAACGTATCATCAGATCAATTTGCTTATATAGGACATCGCCCTATGAGTATAGTAGATGTAACAGTTTGGCTAATTTTTCGCGCGTTAAGTAAAAGTAAATTATTAACAATGGCATTAATCGAAAACAAATCTGCTTTCAAAACTGTAAAGAATGTGCAATTTGGCATTTTTAGTATGGAAGATATTCGTAGCATGTCTGTCGTCCCAGAAGGTATAAATCATGTAGAAATTATGGAAGGAAGTCTTCCAAAAGTGGGCGACCTGATGGATCCGAGGATGGGAGCGTTTGACAGCACTTTACCATGTCAAACATGCGAAGGCGACCGGGACACTTGCCCCGGTCACTTTGGTCACATCGAATTGGCCAAACCGATCTTTCACGTTGGCATGATTAAAGATGTCATGAAAGTTTTACGCTGCGTCTGCTTTAATTGCAGTAAATTGTTGGTGAACCCAAAAAAACAAAACCACTTCGAACACGCTCAGAAGATAACTGCAGACGATTCCAAGAAACGCTTAGAACTAGTGTACGGTTTGTGCAAAGAACAAACAATATGTCACGCGGATGGTGGATGTGGAAATCATCAACCTGTAATTAGAAAATCGGGTCTCGATTTGACGGCCAAATGGAAGGAATCCGACGGAAAGGTTCCACAAGAAAAAAAGTATTTGTTGGCGGAAGAAGTGCTGCATATCTTTAGACAAATTAGCGACGCAGATTGCAGCGCCCTGGGAATGGATCCGAAATACTCACGACCCGAGTAGACGATCGTGACGGTTTTACCGGTTGTTCCTCCTACCGCGAGACCCGCAGCTTTCATGGGCGATTCGCCGAAGAAACGTCAAGACGATTTGACAAATAAATTGGCCCTAATCATAAATATACCTTGTATAGAAGCCTAAAAGTAGCGCACTGGCTACCCAGTTCTTAGACCTCTATACACACAGAGTATTTCCAACACGATTTGAAACGCTCTGTATGATTTTGAATTATGCGGACAGACAGACAGACAGACAGACGGACGGACGGACGGACAGACGGACGGACAGACACGGAGCTAGATCATAAGGCTTCTTGGTATACTTTGTATAGAAGCCTAAAATAAATAATTTCTACATAAACATTTTCTCAAAAAAGTGAACGATAAATGTTCTATTTTTTTTAAGTTGGCAACCATACAGAAGCGTGACGTCACACATTTAGAAACCCCCTCCCCCCAGCGTCACAAATAATCACGCAAGTTTGAATCCCCCCCTCCGTGCGTGACATAATTTATGAACTTTGGTGCATGACGCAGATGGCGTCACAAGAAACCATGCGCAAACTTTTAATGTTGGTTTTACAGGTTTTACAGAAGAACCAGTGTAAGATTAGCATTCGGCGTGTCTGTATAAGTGTATGGTATAAGGTTAAAAATGTAGTAAAATGTTACCATCAAAACGCTATAAATTTTGTTACGAGTTAGGGTCAAACAATAAGAATATACATCCATTAAAGCTCAAACGTTTCTCAATCGATTGATAACAATTTCATATTTAAAAATATTTAAGAGGGGGGGGGGGAATCCGCTTCAAACAGCTTTTCACTACTGATTTTCCAATAACATTTATTAACTGTTCATGACATTATGAGTTTTTAATAATTAAACTTATATTTTTAGTTTTTAAACAGTGAAAATATTCAGGATTCAAATATCTTCGATCTTCGATTTAAGGTGATTTTAAATCGAACGCACATCACATGCATAGAAAGAGATGGGTCACGATGCTTCTGTCAAAGAAGCATCACGATTGAGGAGAGAGATCTTCGAAACAAAGCGGCTTTTCAAAAGTCATCAAAGTAAAAAATATTTTTTAGAATATTCTTGAATATTTTGTACCCTGATGATAATAGCCCCTTTAAAATTTTCGTGGACTAATTTATTATTTGCATTCTTAGTTTGTTGCACTTAAACTTATAACGTAAGAATTAATGGCGCAACATCCAATTCGTCGCAAAACCAATTCTGGACCAACATTTGTGTAAAAAAATTGTTTGATGCAATATTTCAGCGCCTTCAATATTTTCTTCGGTAATATTGGTTGAAGTTCGGCAGTCAATATTGGCTATCAATATTGGTTCAATATTGCACCAAGCATCAGCCAATATTGGCGCAATATTGATTTCCTATATTGGCGCCATATTGGAAATAAATATTGAACCAATATTGGCTGAAGTTCGGCAGTCAATATTGGCTATCAATATTGGTTCTATATTGCACCAAGCATCAGCCAATATTGGCGCAATATTGATTTCTTATATTGGCGCAATATTGGAAATAAATATTGAACTAATATTGGTTGAAGCTCGGCAGTTAATATTGGCTATCAATATTGGTTCAATATTGCACAAAATATCAGCCAATATTGGTGCAATATTGATTTCCTATATTGGCGCAATATGTGAAATCAATATTGAACCAATATTGGTTGAAGCTCGGCAGTTAATATTGGCTATCAATATTGGTTCAATATTGCATCAAGCATCAGCCAATATTGGCGCAATATTGATTTCCTATATTGGCGCAATATTTGAAATCAATATTGAACCAATATTGGTTGACGCTCGGCAGTTAATATTGGCTATCAATATTGGTTCATATTGCACCAAGCATCAGCCAATATTGGCGCAATATTGATTTCCTATATTGGCGCAATATTTGAAATCAATATTGAACCAATATTGGTTGAAGCTCGGCAGTTAATATTGGCTATCAATATTGGTTCAATATTGCACCAAGCATCAGCCAATATTGGCGCAATATTGATTTCCTATATTGACGCAATATTTGAAATCAATATTGAACCAATATTGGTTCAATATTGCACCAAGCATCAGCCAATATTGGCGCAATATTGGCTTGCTATATTGGCGCAATATTGGAAATCAATATTGAACCAATATTGGCTAAAGCTTGCAATATTGGGCCAAGATTCAATATTGAGCCAATATTTGTCCAATATTGCGCCAACATTGTGTGCTACATGGGTTTGGAAATAGGATTTTCTTCTGGGAATCCAATTTTTAAAGTGATAGAGGAAAGAGCTCTTAATTTTACGCAATTAACATCATTTTCTTTTTCTAAAAAAATCATTTTCTAAAATTCTAAGTTCAACTAAAAAAATTAGAATGTTTAATCCCAATAGTTTTGGATTTTTAGAAAATGTTTGTTCATTTTTTGGAAATAGGATTTTCTTCTGGGAATCCAATTTTAAAAGTGATAGAGGAAAGAGGATTAATTTTACGTAATTAACATCATTTTCCTTTTCTAAAAAATCATTTTCTAAAATTCTAAGTTCAACTAAAAAAATGAGATTGTTGTAATCCAATAGTTTTGGATTTTTAGAAAATTTTTGTTCATTTTTTGTAAATAGGTTTTTCTTCTGGGAATCCAATTTTAAAAGTGATAGAGGAAAGAGGTATTAATTTTACGCAATTAACATCATTTTCACAAAAATAAAAAAAACTTTATAAAACGGGAAAAGGTAATCAACTTTGAAAGCTCGCAGCTAAGGCCCTATTAGAGTTAGAAAGTTGCTCTACAAATAGTTTTATAGAGAATTTAATCCTCTTTCATTTATTTTTGGGGCACTTTTGTGTCAGATGGGCAGGTAAAAAAGTCTACATCAAAATCTGTAAACTACGTTATTTTGAGCAAAAATCAAAGAAAAAAGGAGGTTCTTTGCAAGGCTGTACCGCGAAAACTATAAGGGTTTGAAGAATTATTTGTTTTAGTTTGTCTCACTATTTTATTTAGTTTAATTTAGATTATACCTATTTTGGACCTAGGCTGTATAGGAAACTGCCAATTTGTGACTTCCTGATATTCCTGACTTCCATCCTCGGCAAATTTGCCTCTTTTCTGGTCCGACCCCTGATATCGAACACTTAGGGGCTTTAAATGATGCAAAATTAAAGGATAAAAGTAAAACAATAGCATTTCTGAGTTACTACTTAACAGACCCCTTTTTCGTGACGTAATGACTTTCATTTGAGAACACAGCAGTGCCTTGGTGTCATCACTAGATAAGTAACATCTCATTATAAAGCAACAACTATAGTAAACTGAAAAGTGTCACATTTAGCAGGCCATAGTGTAACAAAACGGAACCCTGTTTTAACAAGGGTGTTTTGTGTTTAATTAAATTTAGTATGCTGCCACCACTTAATCTATTTTCTTCTTGGATAATCACCCTGGAGGTGGTAGATCTCGGAGGAAGATTAAGAAGAGCCTCCTAATTAAATCCTTTAGCTTGGGAGTGTTGTTGGATCGAGTAGCGTGTCTTTTGTATCAAAGACGTGGGGAAAGCCGGAGGAATAACTACACTTCGCTAACTACTGATCGATCGCTGGAGTAACGACCATTTAAAGATATAACTTGGTATAATTGCGTATATTGAAACAAATATGTTGTGCAAGAATAATCTACAGAGTACACAATTACACCGAAAATATTATAGTTTTTTTTCAAGGTGATTATTATAATTTAAGGCTCATAAATCCACATACACAATACAAAAATTTATTTCAGTGATCAGATTACAAGTTACACAATACCTATTTGTTGCGGTAACCCTTAGCTCCAGGGGTAGTAGGTTTTGAAATGGTTGATCCTTTTCGTAATCCCAATTTGTTTACACTTTATTATTTTGAAACGGTTCGTTTAATGATTAAAACTTAATGACCAAAAAAAAAAGGATAATATTGAACACTGTGTGAAGAAATTATTTAATCGCGCCCTCGAATTACCGGATAATTGAATGAAAATAAATTTTTCACTTGACTTAGTATCGAATTAATAATTAAAGTTAAATTTGTGCCAAAATGCGAGCCCGGCCTTAGCTCTCGATAAAAAACAATCGAATATTATTCGATCTCAACTTTTTAACTCCCTGACTGATGTCAACCGACGATTGAACGAACGAACGCCCCTTTTATTTTGGGTCCGCGGTCCTTTTATCAACTTTTTCCCGTTTACTGAATATTAATATCACGCCTCCGTTTTGGGCTGCTTGACCAATGAAGTGTGGGGCTTTCTCCCTTAATTTTTAAGAAAGGCGGATTACATATAGGATATCTTAAAACTTACTTCCCCCGTATGTGTAACTATTTTACTGCGCCTCGAGGATCTTTCTCCCGGGTCCCTTTTTGGCGTTTTAGGTTTCTTAGCTCATAAAAATGTTTCTCAATTTTGTGAAGGAAGTCGAGCGTTAAGTTGGAATTACGCCGTCTCGTCAAATTTGAATATTTATTAGTACTTTTCTTTTGGCGGTATTTCCATGCATAATGTCCCATTTTCTTTCGTATGTGGATTTTACTAACAAGTGACTTATTTATTACCAGTTGCATTGATTTAACTAATAACCCGGGATGACGAAGTGGCTGTTTCAAACAGGTGGTCGCACCCGGCCGGAACGTCCGAAATGGGACCCTGACTACCACTGATATTTTAAATTAAAGCAAAACGTTTCTTCGTTAAATCAATGTACTGGGTGTTTAAAATTCCTTACCTAAGCTTTATAATTTTTATACTAGCAGGGGCATTTTAATTTTGCCTCTGCTGGTTTATTACGAGAAATTACCTATGTCGGAAATTAGCTGTACAAACTTAATGTTTGTAAAGTAATTATGATTAAAAGAAAGGGCGGTTTGTTAAAATAGCATGGAAACGAATTAAGTTTAAAAAAAATCAAATAATGTATTTTTGGTTTAACTGTTTTGTGGTAGTACCTATGCTAAAATTTTTATCAAAATTATAGATGGTGTGGTCGGCGCTTGTGAGTTGGGCCAGGCGGCCAGGTTCTTTTTAAGCCTACCCGAAAATTGGACCAAAAGATTATAAAGACAGCCACAGACTACGGCTTTGTTCGACTGATTTGTTCGACGAACAAGTCTGTCGAACAAGTACGCCAGTTCGAATAAGCCACAGACTGCAGACTTGTTCGACGGTGTTATCAAGACAGAGGTAGTGATGAAACCCGTTCATTTGTGTGTAATGGCGGCGGCATTAGCCATAAAATCAGAAAGAAAACAAAAAAGAACAAAGTGGACAAAAGAGTGGCTTTTGAAGAGAAGCCAGTTTTCTCACATCAATATTTTAAAAGAGCTTAAATTATAGCTCGATAAATTCAAGTAAAAACTTTTTATTTACGTGGCGTAAATCCATCGTATAATAGTAATTCACGACGCTACTGATAAATCAGTCGTTTTTAAAAAAACGTTTACCCCACACACTACGGACTTGTGACTGACTTGTTCGTCGAACAAAGCCGTCGTTCTTGTTGGCGAACAAGTACGACGGAGTTACTGCCACACACTTCAGCTTTGCCACAGACTTGTTCGGCAGACTTGTTCGTCGAACAAAGCCGTAGTCTGTGGCTGCCTTAAGGGTCCCATGTAAATTGGGCCAGAAAAGGTTCTGTAATTATTTTAATCTTTTGCCTTTGGTCCGTGTATTTTTTATTATTTTTTGATACTTATTGATACTTATTATTTTTTGATTCAACTTTGTAAATTAAATTTTTATTAAATGTTTTTAATTAATGCCGGACTATTGAAATTATTATTTATATTCCATATAATAAATTAATTAAAGAACAATAGATTAATACTGGTCGCAGTTCTGAAAGGCTCTCGCACACTGAGAAAACTGCCATGGTTAATTTTTTTTTATTCGATTTTTTGGGGGTGAAACGTAAAAGTTTACTGCCCCATACCGCTACTATACTTTTTAATGCTATTTCAAGGTTCTCTAAGTTCCCGGTTTTCTTGATGGAAGGCGCTTCTAGTATGTTTAGCCCAGTAAACCAGAGTCAAAACCGCTCTGGAGGGTGCAACGCGGAGCGGCGCCCCGGAAGAGTAGGTTTTGACGATGGATAACCCTCCTAATCGAATGCACACCTCAAAAATCGGAAAAAAAACACCTAAATTTACGTACTTTCAAAACTCAATGTTGGGGTTGTTTTTAAGGATTTCTCGAAAAATATTTTTTCTATAGACTATATTAACCATGTTCTTTAGTGTGTAGCACACGCAAATTTTTTTCTTACTTGCGTTTTGCGATACTTAATATATATGTTACACTCAATACCCGAATTCGGGCAATGCCCGAAAAAAATGCGCAAAACTAGTTTTGAGCAACGAAGATTTCCCAAACCCGAAATTTTACTTTTACACGGCTATTGAGCGTTACAAAATAAGCAGAACTAGTTTTGCGCATTTTGAATTGTACAAAACTAGTTTTGTAGGTTTCTGAATGACCAGCACTATTTCTGCTATAAATAACATAAACATAAAGGGGGTGAAACGTAATAGTTTACTGCCCCATACCGCAACTATACTTTTTAATGCTATTTCAAGGGTCTCTAAGCTCCCGGTTCTTTAGATCCCGGTTTTCTTGATCGTAGGCGCTTCTCGTATGTTTAGCCTAGTAACCAGAGTCAAAACCGCCCTGGAGGGGTGCAACGCGGAGCGGCGCCCCGCAAGGGTAGGTTTTGACGATGGATTACCCTCCTTATCGAATGCACACCCCAAAAATCGACCCATGTATTGCCGAAAAAGTGAAAAAATTAAATTTTTTTCTTCGATTTTTGGGGTGTGCATTCGATAAGGAGGGTAATACATCGTCAAAATCTACCCTTACGGGGCGCCGCCCCGCTCCGCGTTGCACCCCTCCAGGGCGGTTTTGACTCTGGTTACTAGGCTAAACATACGAGAAGCGCCTACGATCAAGAAAACCGGGAGCTTAGAGACCCGTGAAATAGCATTAAAAAGTATAGTTGCGGTATGGGGCAGTAAACTATTACGTTTCACCCCGTTTATGTTTGTTATTTATTTTATTCGGATGCTGATTAAATGAAAAAAGCAGAACTAGTGCTGGTCATTCAGAAACCTACAAAACTAGTTTTGTACAATTCAAAATGGCCAAAACTAGTTCTGCTTATTTTGTAACGCTCAATAGCCGTGTAAAAGTAAAATTTCGGGTTTGGGAAATCTTCGTTGCTCAAAACTAGTTTTGCGCATTTTTTTCGGGCATTGCCCGAAATCGGCTATTGAGTGTAACATATACAATTGAATATTATTTAATGGCTTTACCTTTAAGCTGCCCACGCCGACCGCTGGCCCAAATTACGGGGTTTCTTAAGCTACCCACCAAAATAATTTTAAAATACTTTTGTGTCCTCACCTCGCTCAGGGTCGCTTATTAGTGAAGATTCTTCATACGTGACACACAATCAAAAGAAGAGACAGGATACATCGAACACAATTTATTAACAAACATTCTCATATCACAACATACAACAATACAATTAAATTACTAAATAAATCAACAAATAATTACCAACTTAAAATCCCTACTTATATTCTGAATATTATTGTAAAGCTTTACCTTGATTTATTTCCTTTCGTAGACCGACCTTAATTTCGCCGCACGTATTCTTCCGCACTGACGAACTTTATATACCTTCTTCCTTCTTCTATCTTGCTCTGAATTTGGTCCAATTCTGGACCAAATTTGCTCCACGTACTAGCTTCTCGCGTTCCGTTATCCACTTCTGGATCAAATTACCCAATTCTATTACTTCAAATTGGTCCAATTCTGCAACACTCTTTATTTTGGACCTGCTATCCAATTAACTCTCCTTCTATCTACAAAACATTTATCGATGAACTTCTTCAAATATAACTGGTCTGCATATCATTTATCGATTAACTTCTTCAAATATAACTGGTCTGCATATCATTTATCGATTAACTTCTTCAAATATCTCTGGTCTGCATATCATTTATCGATGAACTTCTTCAAATATAACTGGTCTGCATAATATTTATTTATTCACTTCTAAACACGACCGGTCTGCATATCATCTATTTTGCGACTCTTTCAAACACAACTAGTCTGCAGGTCATCTATTTCGCAACTATTCAAACACAACTGGTATGCAGGACATCTAATTTGCAACTGCCTCACCGCTCTTTATTATATTGGCCTGGTTACCACTCGCATTCTTCCTGCTTATGTTTTATTTTTATTCTTCTAACGATGCCGCATTATCCTACGTGTTTCTTTTTATTATCGTTACAAACAAAACTTAAATCTAGCAACATTATTAATTTTTATAAACACATTCATACTGAACAAATTTTTATAAATAAAATGGACATATCCTCCTTCTTATTTTGATTGTGTATACCGTACACATTTATGAGGGAGCCAGCTTGTAGTGGACACAACATTACATTGACCGCTGGCCCAACTTACATGCGTCCGGTGTGGTAAATTTATATTCAGAAAATAAATATTTATGATGAAAATCGATACAAATAATTGAAAATCGATTCTGACCATTTTAAATTAATATAACAGTGGTAGCGAAACTTAGCTCCACTTTGAACGGATTACTATGTGAATACGAATCTGATGAAAAATATGTATAAAAGTTGTTTTGTAGAGAATTTAATTAGCTCTAATTTTATATTAAACTATTTTGCCAGAAAGTTCAAAGAAACTTGAGAAATCGGCGAAAAACTGATTTTTGTCCGTTTCTTGCTATAATTAATTTATTTTTACCAACTGAACCCATGCTCATCCCATGATCAAATTTTGTGTGCATGCTCAGCATAATTGTACAAAACAACAGTGAAAAAATAAACAAAATAAAAATACCCTTTTAGAAATAGGGGTTGAAATAGGGTTAATATTAGAAAATTAATCCAGTTAGGGGTTGAAAAAATAAAATGTTGTTGAATATTTGAATAGAGCGTTCATTTACCTTTCCAGAACACTTTTTATTTTTAAATTTAGACCACCGTGGATGAAGTTACAGTCGTTTTTCTACAAGTCTGCATACTAACTTTTTGACTATTTGAAGGACCAAATCAAGGAAACGAATGCCTTGTTGGATAAATCCTGAAATTTGTATTTTTTATTTCTTACTAAGATGGTGTGTACCAAGTTTCGTCAAATTTGGTGGGAGTCGAGTAAATTCTTCAGTTGATTTGAGATGGAATGACCCTTATGGTATTAAAACATTAGCAATTATTATTTATACGATTTAGATTTCAAATAATCCAACAAGTTAGAGAAAAATTGAAGTTTTCACTTAAAAAACTATATTTGATTTTTATGTACAAAATTATTTAATTTTAAAATAAATTAAAAGTAAAATTTAATCCCAATATTTTATGAGACCGTCCCATCCGGCAGTTACCAGTTTACTCGTTTCATGTGGATGCCATAGAACACTTATGCATACATTATCATGAGCCTTCCATTTCTTATACAGTTTTGTAGTTTTCCAATCCCAAACATAGCATTTACCATCAGCATCACCCGAAACTAAATAACTGAAACAAAATTATTTCTCAATAAAATATTCCATGATCTTGAAGCAAAACAAAATTCTTACCTCATATCTGGAGAGAAATCCAGCGAACAAGCATAACCGGCAACCATGTGACCCGTAAACGTCTTCTTCCTATTCATTTTGAAACGATTGAGAGCCGAAAAGATAACAATTTTATTATCCATACTTTGACAAGCCAACCACTTTCCATTAGGTGCCGGCGTTACGGAAGGCATCGAATGCATTGTTGGATCAGCAATGTATTTCATATCCACCGGTATATCCCATTCCCAGACGCGTAAGCTTTTATCATCAGAGGTCGTCACGAACCGACGATTTTCATCCACAAAGGTAATCGAATTCACCGCACCCAAATGTCTATCATACTCTTGCACAATATCACCTGACCGTGTATCCCAACAAATAATCTTTTTGTCTGAAGTTCCGGCAACGAAGAGGTGCTGTTTATTTTTATCTGGATTAAATTTAACACAATACGGTATCTTTCGACTAGTAAATCTCGAGAAAACCTGACCGGTTTCGGTGTCCCACAATTTAATGTAACGGTCATAACCAGCTGACAAAAACAGTTTCCCCGAGTTATTAAAGTTTATATCTCGAACTGCTTGCCTGTGACCTGAATACGTCCGCAACAGTCTTCTTTCGTTATAAACCTCCCACAACTTTATCCTGCAATCCATACTGGCAGATAATAACATATGTGCAGTTCGTGGAAACCATCGAATAGCAGATAATCCTTTTGTGTGACCAGACCAGGTATGGATGTGAGCTTTGGGTAAAAAACAGCGTTCCGGTGGAGTGTCCGATTTCAAATTTACCCCCACATCCTGTGGAGGATGTAAAAACGATCGTCCTTGATAATCCACTGCATCTTGAATATGCAGTGTCGTTTTTTCTTCGACAGGTTTCTCTTCCACAACTTTGCCTCTTTTATTACGTTTTGAAACCAACTCTTCGAGTTCTGCAGCTTCTTCTTCTGTAGGTTTCACAATTCTTTGCTCGTCCACATAACCACCCCAGGGTCCCAAAAAACCCTCAATATCGCCAGGGTCGTCATTTTTATTCCGTTTCCTTTTATCACAAGGCCTCAATCCAGTATTTTCAAACACAGTTTTACCTTTTGCTGCTTCCGCGAGCTCGACATCTCCAACAATTTTATTACCATCTTCGTTACCTCCAACAGAAGGGTCGAGTGCGTATCCGAAACTGTGAAAAGTCCTCCTCTGATTTTCAAACTGAAAGTCGTTTATAAAAGTTGGTTCCACATAACCTGATAGTATATTACGTTGTGCTTGCATCTGTCTCGTTTTAAATGGATTTTCCGGTCCCAACACCGGGGCAAACAGTTCTTCATATTTAGGGTTATAATCCAACTCGGTCGCAGTTGGGTCTATGTACCTTGGTAACTCTTCTTTACCCTACAATTATAAACACGGTAAGTAAGTGTGAAACCTTACAAAAATAAGAAACTTACGGTTGAAATGACTGGGGGTGCTGCACAAACTTGAATTGTGTTTTTAACGGAAAATTCAGAATTGGCTTCGTCTAAAGGTTCCGGCGGTTGGAACTCCACTTGGACTGATTTATTTTTATCTTCTTCATCGCTACTACTCCCGTAGTCATTTAATGCCCACATTTTAACAAAAAATTATAAATTACTACGCATTTGTCAAAAATTAGGGTTATGTTTGGTTATGTTGAATAATCCATGGAACCAACTGTAGAACATAAAATTTCACTTGCGTGTAAGTATTTTTGGAAATAGATAAAATTAACTCGCGAAAATTTATCGGTTGGATAAATAAATTTACGAAGAGTAAATAAATAAATCGTGACTTGCAGTCGGTAATTTAATCGAGCGGTGAGGAATTTGCTAATGGAACGAATCATTTGTCGCACCCTGTATAAGTAAAAAGTATGGTTATAAAAATGCAGGGTTCAAGTTCATCAAAAAAAGTAGACATAAGAACTGCCGTAAACACGTTAAGTAAATCAATACCGATTGATACATGTGGACAAGATGAAGATGTAATGGTTGCGGATGATGTGGTTGATTCAAACATTATAGAAAATTTAAAATCATTATCAGTTGCTAACAAATCGAACGGAACTGAAGAAAATAAACGTAAACAAGAAACTCCTAAGATGTTACCGGAATTAATTTCGTCTTCACCTGGTGTTCCTGAGCGAATAGTCATAGTGATAGATAGGGCTTTGGATGGAGCTGAAGAGAAGTTACCATTTGAAACGTCAACTGGAAGGAAATATACATGTTTTGAGATGCTCAAACGCGCTCTGGCTGTGTTTGTGCACAGTAAATCGTTAATCAATAACAAACACCAATTTGCCTTAATGTTCCTTAATGAAGATGCTGCTGAATGGGTTTTAGATTTTCAAGATTCTCCTGCAGCTATAATGGACGCATTACATGTCAAATCTTGTGGTTCTGGGGAGTTCCTAAATCTCGACACCATATTTAAGTTGATTCAAAAGAAAGTTACCCTTTTTTCAAATGCACAGGATAAGCAGTGCAATCAACCTTCGTACGTAGTTAGGGTGCTTTTCATGTTTTCGCGTTCCAAGTGTTTGCCTGTTCTGAATAAAACGCCCATGGTGAAGAAAATGTTAAATTCGCCTTTCTTTTTCTTCGATATTTTAATGTCGCACGGCCCGCCTAGTGACGATAACCAATGCGATCAGTATTTTAAGTTCCTCACTACTATCGATATGAAAGGTACCTCTTATGCATATTGTGTTAATCGAAATTCTGATGAAGTACTCGAAGCCGCTGCAAAACTATTGTCCCATCCGCTTCAACGACCAGTGCAGTCGGAAGCCCAGTACAATTTGCCAAAGACTGAAGAAAATTAAAGTAATATTTTTTGTATTCTGTAAGTTACTAATTCCTATATTTTTAAAAGTTTGTTATTAAGCTGCAACTTCATTAAATAATATTTTGTGAATTGTTTTTTAACTCTTCAAGCAAATTTTAAACTTCCCCCTCCTCCCACCCCATGTTGTGTTGTTTTTAATGAAATTTTTGTCAACTGTTAGTTGAATATTTATATGGTTCTAATTTTTGTCTATTGAGCCTCAAAAGTTGATTCACTGTGCTTATTTTATTCTAATTTCTTTGTCCCACTATAGTCCAGGCAACGAAGCCGAAAAATTGGCTCAAGCTTGCAAGCTGACTTTTGGCAGAGTGAACACATTGGAGTGTTCTAATGAACCCCCCTAAAATCCCACGCCGGCGTCCCCCACAATCGGGTTTTAGCTCCCCCAACGCGATTTTTTGCCGATAACTCGCTTATTTATGCTTGTATGAAAAATTATGATCAGACCATAATTGAAGAGCATAAAATTCTCTATAAAATAGTTTTTTTTCATATTTTTCTATGGCACACTAATACTTAAATTATTGACCGAAAACACGACCCACCCTTAAAATGGCACAATATTAATTCGTTGCAGGGAGAGAAATGTTTTCGGGCACGAGAAATCCTTTTAATAATAAATTAATTGAAATTGTGGCCAAGGTTGGAAAATGAAGCGAAAAATAAATTTTTTCAAAATTTGCTCAAGTTATAGTATCTTCCAAGTAACGAGACCGAAATTTTGGTTTGAGCTTACAGAAGGTCCGGGCAAGCTGAAATTTGGCAAAGATGTATATTGAAGTGTTCTAATAAACCCCCAAAATGTCTCATAAAAATCCCAAGCCGGCGTTCCCTCAAATGAGGATTTTAGCCCCCTAAGTGCAGTGTTTCACCTATAGCTCACGTATTTTTACTTTTACGAAAAATTACCATTAAACAAAGTTTAATTTGCCTATTACAGTATGTATTGTAGTACTACCTACTGCAGCGCCACAAGTTGTAGAGAATTTTATGTTCTTCAACTTTGCTTAATGGTAATTTTTCGTAAAAGTAAAAATACGTGAGCTATAGTCGAAACACCGCATTTAAGGGGCTAAAAGGCTTGGAATTTTTATGAAACATTTTGGGGGTTTATTAGAACACTTCAATATACATCTTTGCCAAATTTCAGCTTGCCCGGACCTTCTGTAAGCTCAAACCAAAATTTCGGTTTCGTTAGTTGGAAGAGACTATAACTTGGGCAAATTTTGAAAAAATTAATTTTTCTCTTCATTTTCCTACCTTGGCCACAATTTCAATTCATTTATTATTAAAAGCATTCCCGTGCCCGAAAACATTTCTCTCCCTGCAACGAATCAATACTGTGCCATTTTAAGGGTGGGTCGTGTTTTGTTATTAATTAGCATGTAGAATATCACCATTTCCCCTCTAATTTCAGTTTTTCTATAAAATAGACTAATTTTTCCCATCTTACTAAAATTAAAAAGCAGTAAATTGTAAAAAAAATATCATTTACCTTTTGATGGTAACTTTCCGTAAAACTGAAATTGATTGAGTTACAGGCGAAAACGTACATTGAGAGGATAAAATCCTCAATTGTAGGAGGAACATTCTGATATTTAAATACTCATGGATACAAAATTACGACTTCCGCCATTAAAATATTTTTTAATTACCATTAAAAAATATTTTTAAATATTTAAATATTTTTAATTACCAAAATAATTACCATTAAGCAAAGTTGAAGAACATAAAATTCTGTATAACTTGTGGCGCTGCAGTAGGTAATACTACAATACATACTATAATAGGCAAGTTAAACTTTGTTTAATGGTAATCGATGGTAATATTTCGTAAAAGTAAAAATACGTGAGCTATAGGTGAAACACTGCACTTAGGGGGCTAAAATCTTCATTTGAGGGAACGCCGGCTTGGAATTTTTATGAAACATTTTGGGGGTTTATTAGAACACTTCAATATACATCTTTGCCAAATTTCAGCTTGCCCGGACCTTCTGTAAGCTCAAACCAAAATTTCGGTCTCGTTACTTGGAAGATACTATAACTTGAGCAAATTTTGAAAAAATTTATTTTTCGCTTCATTTTCCAACCTTGGCCACAATTTCAATTAATTTATTATTAAAAGGATTTCTCGTGCCCGAAAACATTTCTCTCCCTGCAACGAATTAATATTGTGCCATTTTAAGGGTGGGTCGTGTTTTCGGTCAATAATTTAAGTATTAGTGTGCCATGGAAAAATATGAAAAAAAACTATTTTATAGAGAATTTATTTATGCTCTTCAATTATGGTCTGATCATAATTTTTCATACCAGTATAAATAAGCGAGTTATCGGCAAAAAATCGCGTTGGGGGAGCTAAAACCCCTGATTGTGGGGGACGCCGGCGTGGGATTTTATGGGACTTTTGGAGGGTTCATTAGAACACTCCAATGTACATCTCTGCCAAAATTCAGCTTGCCCGGATTTTTTGCAAACTAAAAACCTTCCTTGCCTGGACTACTAAGGTTCTGAAGATATTTGCAAAAGTTAAATTGATGGTAATTCTATTAGACCTGTTGATAACTGTTTTATTGCCTTAAAAAATGGGGACAAACTGGAATAAATATTAGATCCCCTAAAAAATATCCTAATTTTGCACCCTCCCCTCTGGCGAACCAAGGTTTTGCCGCACAGAGGAAAAACCATGCGAAGAAAGACATTTGTACGAATATTCGTGAATATCTCTGTTTGAGTGCAAAATGTGAAGTTATTGAAAGTAAAGTACACTAAACTGTCTAGAGGAAAGATCGTATACTTTTTGTTTGTTAATAGAACAGTTACGGAGTTAAAGCCATCAAAACTTGTGGTATATCTTTAAAATTCGTATTGATCCTCCTCATTAAACCTGCAAAAGATAGTAAGCAAACGACAACGAACAGAAGAGCAGAGCGCGAGATATGAAGGGACCAGGAACTTCCGACCACATATACAATGGGTATATGAAAGCATCGATGCTATTGAAAGGGAATTGGGTTCCTAGCCGATTAAGGTGGTTCGACGCCTTCATTGCGGGGAGCGGGGAAATGCCCTATGCTATTACATTGAATAAATAACAATTACCAACACAAAATAGTATTATGGAAATAATGAATAAGATTAAATTTCAAAGAAATACTTCGAATTTTCTACAACTTGCAGTTGTTTGTGATTTCATATCGCTTTTTCTACTCAAGTTATATTATTATAAATTCGTATTTTCAATTAAAAGTATTCCAATTATTACTAGATAAATGTGACAACAATGTAGTCTTAAGTTTATATTGGTACCTAACTGTCATTCAAAGACTGTAACTTGTTGATGTATTTGAGACCTATTGACACTATATTTGTGTTTGTTTGGATATAATTTTCATAAAACTTCGTAAAGTAAGACGTTGTAATGTATTTTTAAAGAAGTTTATAAGTATTTTGAGGTTACGTTATTGTTTTGAATAATCGTTTACAACTTGATATTTATTTACTATTACAGATTTCGAACTTAAAATGGCATCAAAACATATTGTAACGCTGTCTACTATTAACAAGTTATTTGGAAACCATAATTAAATGATAAATAAAGGTGAAAATGCATGCTTCGGGAACAAGCCGAATGGTTTAATATGAGATTGTGCTTTTGTGGAGATTATTTGTATATTTTTACATTACAAGAATTTAGTTGGCACCGAAAATGAAATTACATGGAGAGAATTTGACATTAAACTTGGCCTTCCTAAATTATAGAAAAATTTCAAATATTGGATGTAAATTTAACCTTTTATTTAATAAAACGACGTTTACAACAAATTTGAGTTATATAATATGTAAATATTTATCTAGAAAACACAAGTACTAATTCATGATATTTTATTCTTTCGGAATAGGACCAATTTACCATAACTACATCTCCCGACTTTTATACAATTTACAGTTTTAAATAATCCAAAAGATATACAAATTACTTCGACCTATACGTATTATCTATCATAGTAGTGCATTTCTCCTCCTAACAAATTCAGCCTGAAATTTTTTTGCATGCTTCGATTGCTATTTATTTTCCTCATTCTTAATCATTTTATTGTCGTTTCCAAAACACTCGTTAATAGTAGAAAACGTTATATGTTTTGATACCATGTTTAGTTCCAAATCTGCAATAGTACGTCTTACCTTCACAAATTTTATGAAAAATATTTCCAAAGACACACAAACATCAATATAGTGTCAATTAGTCTTAAATACATCATAAATAAATAATATCAACGTTTAAAATAATTCTTATGGTGTTTTACATAGATTCCCATTATTTGGCAAAAATTTGGCATACATTCCAAGTGAAGAATTAATTATTAATTTTAACTTTGCAAAAAATTTGAATCTTGCGCCATTTAATAAATTCCTATGTTGCCACATCATTCTGTAATGTTACGCATTCATAACATATTTTATCATATATGATCAATTTTTAATAAATCGAAGCAGACAAGAAGTCTGATTTTTTGCATGACGCTTCTCCAAGTTACAATTCATCTATAAAATATATTTTCAACCGTTTCTCTACTTATTCTTAGACGTTGTAGTAATTTCAAACACGCTACATACGTACACTCCATAAGAGCCTATGTTAAAATTACGATATTTGATTCCCATTATCTTCCATACGGATCAGACAAAAATTCTCAAAAAATTCAGAGGAACTCCTTAGATATTGAAGAACGATTCATGTAAATTTGAATGAAATGCCTCATACTTGCCAAAGGCAGGGAACCTCCTTAAACATAACACACCATTGACAAAAAATATTCACACTAAATTTAGTAGTCCCATGTGCTTATGAGATATATGCCCGTTTTCACCAACAAATTCCTAACGTTAAGAGTTCCCTAACTTGGAGTTAAGAAACTCTTATGACACATTTGGTTTTCACCAAGTGCTAAGAGTTCCTTAAGAGCGTGAAGAAATCCCTAACCTAAATAAAAATAGTCCTGTTTTATTCTATTCCACAAAATATTAGTCGAATTTTACCAGTTCTCTCACTCTTATGTTGGTGAAATGCAAATTTTCCTAAGTTTTTTTTATAGAATACTAAGCGCTAAGAATTCCTTGATAGGTAATTCTTAAGGAAAAGTTGGTGAAAACGGGCAATATATTTCTATAAAATGTCATCTTAAGCTAAACAATATGGAGTATTATTTTACTGCAATTTGCTTGTGAGGAGCTGTCAGGGTGCAAAAAATTTAGTCAAGCTGGAATAAATTTTATTCTCTTTATTAGGGCCTCTAAAAATGCATACTTATTTTGCACCCTCTAGCGATCCCAGATTTCGCCGCCACAGGAAAACACACGCAAAGTATGACATTTTTACGAATATTTCCGTTTGAGTGCACTAAAAGCAAAATATGAAAAAAGCAAAAGACCTACTTTTTTTTTGTTAATCGGTATTTTGAACATCCTGCTCTTCTAATTCGAATTCATATTCCGCTTCCCGAACATATTCTTCAAAGAGCAGTTTTTCTATTTGTTCGTCGATTTCTTGATTGTCGTCCAGTTCTTTTGTAGTAGTTGCAACATTTGACAAAGACTTTCCCAGGCAAGAGACACACAGTACTGAATACTTCGATCCTGCTTCCCTACAACTACAAGCTGCATTGTAACCTTTCATGCATTTACCACATGAAATCATTGTTAACAAGTTATATGGAGCAGCGTCTTGCACTGTGGGGATCGGCATCAGTTCATTTGTTGTGTTCTTCCACCCTCCAGTCGGTTGGTAACTTTTCATTTCCATACCACAGTTATAATAATTCCAAAAAAATTACAAACCACATGGGCAAAGAAATGTCGGGCGTCCAAAGACGTATGAAGTCGGAACAGGCTATCAAAAGCCTAATCCATGAAGTGTACAAGAAGAAGTTATAATAATAATAATAGGTCTTTTATTCTTGCAAGAATTTGACTGTCTTGGTGAGACTTGACATATCCATTTTAGAGGTGGATTAGTCCTATTGGACACGTCCAATACAATTGGTGATGAAAGAAAAACTGAACGGAATGGAAACGCGCTGGGGCGAGGAAATTCAACAAGTTAAACCAGAGTGGCTATGGATTGATAAATAAAAAAATAAGCAAGAAGAAAAAATAGCTGGGTTGGAAAGATACGACAAAGATAGAAAGGCGGCAAACATAATAATCGAAGGAAAAAAAGTTGAAGAATTTTTGAATCAAAAGATGCATGAACAGGTAGACGTTGCGGATGCCTGCAAGATAAGAAAATCAGGGGAAAACGGAGTCAGTGCTTGGAAACATCAAGCAAAAGGAAATAATGGAACATAAAATAAAGCTGAGAGGCACCAAAACGTTTGTTGAGAGTAATCTAATAAACCAGGAAAAATATATACAGAACAAAATATGGACGATGGCTACGAATGAAATGAAGGAAGGGGGAAGATATATAAATATGTGTGGGATAAGAAGGACAACACACTGAAACCAAGAAGCGACACTAACCAAACACCTGAACCTTCCCATTCAGGTGCTCCAAAAGAAAATTCTGAGAAAAAGAAGCCGAAGGAACAAATGAAGAAAAATTACGATGATGATAAAACAAAGAGGAAGAAGAAAACGGTAAAAATAGCCACATGGAACATCAGGACACTTCTGAAGACAGGTAAAATGGAAGATGTTGCAAATGAATTAAACCGATACAACGTGGACATGGTTGTACTCCAGGAGATCAGATGGAGGGGGCAAGGAGAAATTACAGGCAACAAATATGCAATATAGTACTTTGGGGAAAGCGAACAGACCAGAAATGGTACGGGTCTCATGGTAAAAAAATAGATAAAGGTAAAATAATTCATTTTTTTTGCTCTAAAGTGCACTAAAATTGTGATCTTCACGAACATTCGTAAAAATGGCATTCTTTGCATGACTTTTTCTCTGTGGCGGTGAAATCTGGGGTCGCTAGAGGGTGCAAAGGAAGTATATCTTTTTAGAGGTCATAATAATCCCCCCCCCCCCCCAATAATAATAATAATAATAATAATCATTATAAAATGGTGGTAATCGATTCGGGTGCGTAAATAATGTTATTACCATGCGGTTTTTCAGAAAAAAAAACTCTGTATAAACTACTATGATAAAACATTTAGCGAGTAAATCGGGTTTTATCTCTTTTAACTTGATATGTATTTCTACTTCATTTGTACAAAATTCTCACTCTTCTGGAATACCTGAAAAAGTCTGGGAATTTAGAAAGTACAAATTTGGTCATGGAATTTTTTCAGTGAAAGTAGGAAATTACTATTTTGGTCAGAGAAAAAAACCAATATTTAAATTAAAAGAATTATTACCTATAGGGGGGTTACCACTTGTATGGAAAACCTAGGAAAGTCGGAATTTCAAATTTAATCAAATAATTGCAAAGAAAACTTGGAAAAGTTAGGGAATTTGTTTTAAAAAATTCAGTGGTAACCCCGTTTATAATATTTAAATAAATTGTTTATTGGGGTAATTAATTTTTTTAAATTTAACTTGTAAGATAAAAGCAACCTAAGATAAAATAACCGCGACCGATAACCTTTTTTTAGGACCCAATGACAGTAAACTTTAATTATTATTAATTAGCATGTAGAATATCACCATTTCCCCTCTAATTTCAGTTTTTCTATAAAATAGACTAATTTTTCCCATCTTACTAAAATTAAAAAGCACTAAATTGTAAAAAAAATATCATTTACCTTTTGATGGTAACTTTCCGTAAAACTGAAATTGATCGAGTTACAGGCGAAAACGTACATTGAGAGGATAAAATCCTCAATTGTAGGAGGAACATTCTGATATTTAAATACTCATGGATACAAAATTACGACTTCCGCAATTAAAATATTTTTTCGATTTTTCATTTCTTATTTCTGCAGAACTTTTGTCCATTAAAATTGTTTACGCTCTTTGTAACTTTTTTAAAAGTTTTTATACACGATTTTTGAAAATCTTACACGTTTTACATTCGCTTCTTACATTATAGAACTTTATGGAAACCCCGTGAAAATCCATGCCAAATTAACCAAGGTTCTTGGGTTAATTTTTTTATCTTATAGTATAATATATCGAAAGCAACTTATTTGATTTTTTCAAATTCTTGTCTCAAATCAAATTTTCCTAAATTTGGCCAAATTATTTTCAAATTCCTATATTGGAAATTTCGTATGTCCCTGTAATTTGAAATGTAAGAAATTTTTATTTTGAATAAGAATTATTCAAAACCGTTTTCAATTTTATGAAACAACATAATTTACCTTTCTGGGGTTGATTTTTATTTCAGAAATAGTAGGTTTTAAGCAATTGTAGAGAAATTTGTGCTCTTCAATTTTGGCTTAATGGTAATTTTCCGTAAGATTGAAATTAAATTAATAGTTCTAAGCGAAAAACCACATTGGGAGGCCAAAATCCCCAATTGGAGAAGCCAGCAGGGAATTTTGGGGGGTTCATTCGGTCATTCAAATACGCAGGTATGTCAAATTTCAGCTTGCCCAGATTGTTTGTAAGTACTAACCATTTTTGCGATTTCTGTAATTTGAAATAGGTAGAATAAAAGAAAATTTCCTTTCTAAATTTCTCAGATTTTTGCCCATTAAAATTTTTTTTTACGCCTTTGTGACTTTATTAAATGTTTTTTCACTTTTCTTTACTTTTTTTTGAAAATCTGTTTGCTATTTTAACTTGTTTTATGATTTTTACTTACGAAATTTTAGTTCATTTATCTGCTCTTCTTTGTTTTAAAAACTTGAAAATTTCTTTTTTTTTAAATATAGTTTTTGAGTTTTTTGTGTTGTTATTCTTTCGTTTGGTTAATTACTTTTTAATTTCATTTTTATATAAAATTCTTAATAGAGTAAAATTGAAGAGCAGAAAAGAAAAAAGGAGCAAAAACAACTCAATTTACTTTTTCGGGGGGAATAATTTTTATTTCAGAAATATAATTACGTAGGCAAATTAAAAAACATTGTATTTGAAGAGAATTTTGTGCTCTTAACTTTCCGTGAAACTGAAATTAAACGGGTTACAGACGAAAAAACATATTGGGAAGCTAAAATACTCAATAGGAGAAGCCGGCAGGGAACTTTTGGGCGGTTCATTCGGATATTGAAATACGCATGGATGTAAAATTTCGGCCTGCCTGGATTCTTTTACGACTTGCGTAATTGAAAACAGGGGTACGGTCCCCTATCTTTGGCAACTCCAAATAAATTGAAAATTTCCTATTGCAAAGAGGAAGGTTTATATAGTATAGTTTATATAGATAATTTCATTTTTATTCTTAATAGACCGTAACTGATTACTCAGAGAACCGTGCGGTGGCGCTAGTGAAACCTTCTTCTGGACAAATTCTTGTCCAAAAAGGTGGAATACTTATAAGCCGTAATTCGCACTCGTGTAATCCCCAAACCCGGTCAAAATCTCAAACTTCCGAAAAGCTATAGACCAATCAGCCTGCTCCCTTCCATCGGAAAAGTAGTTGAAAAAGTCATTCTCACCCGTCTCCAAGAAGCCATGTTCGATAACAGTATTATTCAAAACGAACAATTCGGCTTCCGTGCTGGACACAGCACGACCCACCAAGCCCTCCGATTAGTTGAGCACGTCACGCAGGCACTCAACAAAAAAGAATTCACCGGCCTAGTGCTACTCGACGTATCGAAAGCTTTCGATAAGGTCTGGCACGAAGGCCTCCTGTTCAAAATGCTTCAATCCAAAATTCAAATTCCACTAGTCCGACTTATTGCCTCCTACCTTCACGACAGAAATCTCCAAGTCAAACTCATGAACACCAGATCCACAAAGCGCCCCATCACCTCCGGGGTCCCCCAGGGATCGATCCTTGCAGCTTCACTGTTTAACATCTTCATGAGCGACATTCCAACCCCCTTAGATCCCGCAACAAAAATTTCACTATATGCAGATGACACTGCAATATACACATCCTCAATCCACCCGGACATAGCCACAACCCGCCTCCAGGAGGCGATCACCGATCTCGGAAGGTGGTACGAAACTTGGCGCATCGAGGTTAACTCGAGCAAAAGTTCCGCGATCATGTTTCGAAATCGTTGCAAGCCTCACAACTCCAGTGTCTGGATGTTTGAGGAGCAAATCCCCTGGAAAACCAAGGTCAAGTACCTTGGCATTACCATGGACCGGCGCCTCAAATGGGACGCTCACATTTCCTCCGCAACCGGTAAAGCCAAATGCCTCTTCAATAGATTGTTCGTCCTCATGAACGCAAAAAGTACCATGTCCCCCGCTAACAAACTAAGATTATACAAAGCCATAATCCGCCCAACAATGATTTATGCCTCCCCTGTCTGGGGATATGCACGCCCCAGGGCCATAAATAAACTTCAAGTCATCCAAAACAAAAATCTCCGAGCTATTTTCAGCGCCCCCTATTACGTCACTAACAGGCGACTACATGCAGACGCCAAACTAGACCTCATTAACACTCTTAATCGTAAACATGCCACCAATCTCTACAACAAATCCAAATTCTCAGAAAACCCACTAGTAAATCAACTAGGTCAATACAACCCAGCCGACTTTTTCATACCCCGTCCCAAATCGCTCCTGACCACGGACAACTCCTGATCATAACTCACCCCCACACAGACTAATGTATGTTCACAGGTTTAACTTACACAAATTCTCTTCGAAAGTGAATTTATTCACTAGATTTGTGTAATTTTTCGATCAATTTCCACAAGCTTCGATAAATCACCCCCCATAGTATCACTACAATCCCACTAGTCGCCAATTCTGACTAGTTCCAAGTAGAAGCCACTCACTTCGAGGTCATCAATAGAAATTATAATTTCTTTCTTCGAATTAGGGACTCTACTATATCGGCAAACGTAAAAAATTTCTTTTTCTTCACATATCTCATATTCACAGTCACAGCCCAGGTTTCTAACCAGTCAGTCCGCCAAGCGCCAATTCCCAGAGACCCACCGGTCTCTACAACTTCCAATGTCATTAATGTATTCTTTCAGATGAAGGAGAAGGCCGGCCATGCCGGGATGCTCCATCAAATACATATCAGGTAAAGGTAAAGGTTCGCACCGGCAGATGCAGCTCGTCTCTCGTACATGTAACATCGATTATTTTTTGTTTTTACGCGATTTTTTGGGGGTGAAACGTAATAGTTTACTGCCCCATACCGCAACTATACTTTTTAATGCTATTTCAAGGGTCTCTAAGCTCCCGGTTTCATTTATCCCGGTTTTTTTTATGGGAGGCGCCTTCTCGTATGTTTAGCATAGTAACCAGAGTCAAAACCGCCCTGGAGGGGTGCAAAAGTTAGGTTACCGTCCCCGAAAACAGAATAAAAAGAAAAAGTGAAAATATTTGTTATTCCTTCAGAACTTTTGATCATTTAAAAATGTTTATCTTATTTGCAACTTTCTTAAAAGTTTTTATTTACTTCAAATACGCATCAGGTAAACCAAATTTCAGCTTTTCCGGAATTTTTTGCAAATCTAACAATTTTTGCGATTTTTGTAAATTGAAACAGAATAAAAGGAAACCGGTAAAAATCCTTTTTCATTTCTAAACTTCTCAGATTTTTGTTCATTCAAAATTTTTTTACGCTTTTTGTAACTTTATTAAATGTTTCTTCACTTTTCATAACTTTTTTTGATAATTTATTCGCTATTTTAACTTGTTTTAGTGTTTTACTTACGAAGTTTTGGTTTATAATGTTTTTCACTTCTTTATTTTAAAAAATTTTAATGTAATTTTTCAAATTTAAAATTTTTGATTTTTTAGTTTGGTTAAAATTTTTAATTAATTTCATTTCAACAGAAAATTCTCATCAATTGAAGGGCAGAAAATTTTGAACAACTCAATGTACCTTTTCTGGGGTTAATTTTTTTCCAGAAATATAACTGATATTAACCGAGTTATAGACAAAAAATCACATTGGGAGGCTAAAATCTCCAATTGGAGGAGAAACTGACAGGGACATTGTGGGGGGTTTATTCGGACCCTCAAATACAGAATTTCAGCTTGCTTGGATTTTTTGCAAGTGCTATCCATTTCTTCGACTTCCTTAATTAAAAAAGAAAGAAAAGAAAAGTTAAAATACTCTTCCGTTTCTTAATTTCTTAGAATTTTTATTCATTTAAATTTTTGTCACGTTTTCGTCAGTTTTTGAAAAGCTTTCATACACTTTTCTTTACTTTTTTGAAAATCTATTCACTTGTTTTATGATGTTCACTTGCGTAATTTTAGTTTTAAAACTTTTTTCATTTTTTTTAAATTTGCTCAAATAATTTTCAATTGCCCTATATTGGAAACTTCTTTGTCCCTGTAATTTTATTTTTTCACCGAAATATTTTTTTAAACCATGTATGTACGAAAATAATAATAATTTTTTTTTAAAACATTCTAAAAGGAATTTTTGTGCATCCTACGAATTTTAAGCTGCGCCCGATCGTGTTATTACGATATGCTTACTCCTATTTTTTATTATTGATATTGTGAAAATTCTCTCTGACGATGCTTGTAAAATTTTCTACTGTAATGATTTGGTACGATCGGACGCTGTTTAAAATGGACAACAGTTTTTTATAGAATTTTTTCAAAGAAATCAATTATACTCTACAAAGTGAAAATACGCGGTCAAATTAGTTTCCAATAATTCTTTTATCGAAAGGGCGTAGCATACAAAGAAAAATGACCTCCTATTTTTTTGATATTGTTATTCATCTGAAAAAATTTCAGCAGATTTTTAAAATTTTTCCTACTTTTATTTTAATATCATTATTTTTCAAGAAGTAGGAAAAGAGATATTGGAAAAAAATTTATAAAAAGTTGGTGATAAAATTTTACTTACCTACTAATAGATAAAAAATCAGCCACCTCAAAAAATGTCAAGTAGAACGACGGTTAATTGGCATGGAATGCCCCATAATAATAATATACTATTATCAATAATATCTTATTATGAAAGTACGTAACCTAAGGAAAAATATTGAATAATTAAAATACAAAGCCAAAATTTAAAAACATACTAGAGTAAATTTTAGTATCAGATGAGGTTTTTCATAAATAATACGATAGATATTTTAAATAATCTTTTTCCTTAATTTTAGTACTAGTAGAAAAAATAATTTATTTATTAAATACCTATACGACAAAATTGTAAAACGTTTAAAGAAAAAAAGTTTTTGTAGTCCCTAAGTTGTTGAAATTTTGAGCACAACGATGCCGAATCTAGGTACATCACTTGGAATAATAAATTCAAAATTAGGTGAACGACGTGGGGGGGGGGGGTGCAAAGAAACGCAACATTGAACTCTAATTTTTCCAAAACTAAAGAATAAACTGCAAGAATTAAAGCACAAATAATTGACACTAATTTTATCATAAACTTTGCGTCCCCCCCCCTCAAGGTTTTTGCAAATATCTTTGTAACTCCTGAAGCACAAACTACGACATAAAAGCACATTGTAGCACAAATAATATTTTATTTACTTGATGATCCATATTTTTCGCTGGTATTTTTACACAATTTAGTTTTCTTATGCATATCAAGTTTATCTTTCCTATTAAAATTCTTATTACAAACATCACAAATGTAGGGTCGATCCCCTGTGTGCACCCGAATGTGTCTATTCAAATTCGAAGTGTGTGCAAATTTTCGATTGCATATGGAACAGTTGAAAGGCTGTTCACCGGTATGCGTTCTAAGGTGTTTATTATAATCACCCCTGTGCGAAAACGACTTGTTGCAATGTGGACAAATAATACTTTTTCCGGTATCACTCGATGTAGAAGCTCCCGAATTAAAACTACTGTAACTGGAAGTAGAAGCTTTGGAACTTGCTTGATACTTTTCACGTCCTTCGATAACTTGCACCAACAATGGTAAGTGTCCATGTTTCCTTACGCAGTCGGTGCATCTACAATTGTACGGATGAGACTCGGGCTTCTTACTCATACTTAAGTTCAAAAGGTAATCATGATGTGCACTGGAAGGAACTCGACATTTAAAGTCCTTATCAAGCTCGATCTGAAATTTAAACTTCCGTCTCAAACAAACAAAAATTTAAAAAATGAGATAAAATTCACCTCTCTTCTTTCCAATTTCTTTTTGTGCAAATTACATTTTTTGTTGGTCACTGCACCGAAATCGTAACTACTGAATATGTTGCAAATCATCTCACTGTATTTGTTTTAGAAAAATATATGAATAACTTTTTCCCTATTATTTTTGAATACTTGCGCGGTCGCGAGAGTGCGCAAACTCACGGGGAAGTCCAATCGAAATTAGATATAGAGCGTGGTGACGGCACGGACACCGGGATGCCCAGGTCCCCACCAATTATTCTTGTGACGCAAAAGAGAAGTGAGTCTTGAAACTTTTTTGAATTAGCAATCATTTTTAAATGGAATGACTAAACGACACGTAATCAACGCATCGGTTAATAAACTTTATTATGAAATATTTTTGTTTGCTTAAAGCAAAAAACTTTTATTTTTCTGAATTTCCAATTATTCATAGGAATTGCGCGAAGGTAATAAAAAGGAAAGTTTTTTTTCTTAGAACTTGTAATTGAAATGCGGATTTCTTGTTTGAAATGAGTGCAACGATATATCATTAAATTAAGGTTCAATGTCTTCATTTAATTTGATCGGATTAATTTTAAGTAGCGCGCGAAAATAATATGCGTTGTATCTACAGGGTGATCGATACAAAAATTTTACAGGATATAATTTAAATAAACGTGAGGAAGTGGGCGATTTTCTTAATATTAGCCCACACTTCTTAGTGAGTAACTAATTCTTTAGTCCGAATAGGATTTGATAATCAGGATGCAGGTTGTGAAGTTATGGTGAATCCTGCTTCGTACTTGAACGGTTATTCCTATTTCCTTTTGACTCTAAAGTTTTTAATTTATAGTGAAAGGAAGTTGATTTTATCGTAAATTTTAGCACGAATAAGTTCGTGAGAAATTTTATCAAGATTGTTACGTGACGATTGTACAAAATTTCCATATGGACTAAGTCCTATTATGCTTGAGGACTGCAGTTATTTCTTCAATTTTTGGGTCTGAAGTCTTTCCCGATCATTATATTAGGGCGATTTAAAAAAAATGTTTTCAATTTTATATCTATTAAAATCGTAGTATTTATAATTAAAAGTGTGACTAGTATTTATATTTGATAACATTTGATAAAGACCTTGAACTGCCACGAAAATGCATTTTAGAGGTCTACTGAACATCAGGGTCATCCGCTAATTATAGGTATTTAATGAATATAATTAAACGCATTTTCAGCCGGAAAATCCTAAACAGAATGCTCAAATTTACAAAAATAAGTAGTTACATATTCGATACTTGCACAAAAACCTTTTGCACCACCTTCCTCATGTGGTGGAGAAAGAGGCCATTATCAGCAGTGGTCGTTATAAGGCCGAAGATGAAATGAGAAATAATGAAGGAACTTAAGTTGAGAGTACTGGATAATTCGTGGGGCTACCACAGACATCTAGATTAAGAATGTTCAACAGTACCATATTTATTAATTCATGGTTTACAATATATGTATATGGTGTTATTTTAGCTGCACGAGAACTTCAAATTGAAATAAAACATTAAAAAATTGATGGAATGTTTTCTTAATTATTTTTTTACGAAAGTAAATTTAATGCCATTTATGATTTGAAAATGATTTCCGTCATGTGACCACCACGGCGACTAATCGTTATGAAGCGCATCCGATCAGTCCAATTTTTGACCACTTTTTCCAATATTTCTGGCATTATTTCATAAATGGCTTGCTGAATATTGACCTCCAATGCTTCGAGAGTTGTTGGTTTGTTAGCATAAACCATGGATTTAACATACCCCCAAAGAAAATAATCTGGAGGCGTCAAATCACACGATCTTGGAGGCCAATTGATAGGACCATTTCTTGAAATAATGTTGTCACCAAATTGTCCTTTCAATAAATCGATGGTTTCGGTGGCTGTGTGGCACGTAGTACCATCCCGTTGGAACCATAAGTTGTCGATGTTTAACTCTTGGATTTTTGGAAACAAAAATGTATTGAGTATGTGTCGATATCTCACACCATTCACCGTAACGGTAGCTCGTTCACAATTTCGCAAGAAATATGGACCGATGATGCCGTTGGCGTGTATTCCACACCAAACAGTCAATTTTAATGGATGCAATGGAGTCTCAAAATAATGTTCCGGATTGGTCTCAATCCATATACGGCAATTTTCCTTGTACACATACCCATTCAACCAGAAATGTGCCTTGTCACTGATCAAAATTTGGCGGTAAAAAATGGATCCACTTCCAATTGGTTGTGAGCCTAATCTGCGAACGCACGACGCAATCTATGATCATTAGGCTTCAATTCTTGAACCAACTGGATCTTGTACGGATGTAAACCAAGATCTTGATGTAAAATTTTCCATGTAGTGGACGGACAAAGTCCAAGTTTTTGAGCACTATGGCGAATTGAAATGTTTGGGTTCTCTTGCACACTTTCACTCACAGAAGCGATATTTTCTTCGGTACGCACATTTATTTGTCTTATTGGTGGTCTTACATCATGCAATAAAGAAGTGGTACGAAATTTATTCATCACCGTACCAATAGCCTGCTCAGAAGGTCGATTACTTCGACCATAAAATGGGCGAAGAGCTCTATAAGTTTCGCGAACGGAACTCGGACGTTGAAAATAAATTTCCACAATTTGGTAGCGTTGTTCAAGTGTTAATTTATTCATGATTAAATGGCAAACCTTTCTGAACACAAATGTCAAAGAACTGTCACTTGGACAAACTTCATTCAAAAGTTATCCCTATTGGAAGATCTCATGCAGTTAAAAAACACCCTATATAAGGTCGAGAGATACGAACAATCTAAGCAGGTATCCGAAAGAAAATTTCAAAATTGACTTTTCCATACTTTGACATATTTCCATACCACAGTTATAATAATTCAAAAAAATTACAAACCACATGGGCAAAGAAATGTCGGGCGTCCAAAGACGTATGAAGTCGGAACAGGCTATCAAAAGCCTAATCCATGAAGTGTCCAAGAAGAAGTTATAATAATAATAATAGGTCTTTTATTCTTGCAAGAATTTGACTGTCTTGGTGAGACTTGACATATCCATTTTAGAGGTGGATTAGGCCTATTGGACACGTCCAATACAATTGGTGATGAAAGAAAAACTGAACGGAATGGAAACGCGCTGGGGCGAGGAAATTCAACAAGTTAAACCAGTGGCTATGGATTGATAAATAAAAAAATAAGCAAGAAGAAAAAATAGCTGGGTTGGAAAGATACGACAAAGATAGAAAGGCGGCAAACATAATAATCGAAGGAAAAATAGTCGAAGAATTTTTGAATCAAAAGATGCATGAACAGGTAGACGTTGCGGATGCCTACAAGATAAAAAAATCAGGGGAAAACGGAGTCAGTGCTTGGAAACATCAAGCAAAAGGAAATAATGGAACATAAAATAAAGCTGAGAGGCACCAAAACGTTTGTTGAGAGTAATCTAATAAACCAGGAAAAATATATTGCCGTGTTTAGCTACCGAATTTTATTTTTATAGCGAGGGTAAATAAACGGCACTTTTTTAAATTTCCTCGGCCAGCAATGAGAACTCTCAGGGTCAAAGGTGGGATCATGCAAATAAATTGAAATACTCATATGCTTCCTTTAATTATCGATCTTTCTTATAAAGATGACTCAAAGTTTGAAATTATATCTGTTTCCTCTTCAATCTGATATGAAGTATATCTTTTTAGAGGTCATAATAATCCCCCCCCCCCCCAATAATAATAATAATAATCATTATAAAATGGTGGTAATCGATTCGGGTGCGTAAATAATGTTATTACCATGCGGTTTTTCAGAAAAAAAACTCTGTATTAAACTACTATGATAAAACATTTAGCGAGTAAATCGGGTTTTATCTCTTTTAACTTGATATGTATTTCTACTTCATTTGTACAAAATTCTCACTCTTCTGGAATACCTGAAAAAGTCTGGGAATTTAGAAAGTACAAATTTGGTCATGGAATTTTTTTAAGTGAAAGTAGGAAATTACTATTTTGGTCAGAGAAAAAAACCAATATTTAAATTAAAAGAATTATTACCTATAGGGGGGTTACCACTTGTATGGAAAACCTAGGAAAGTCGGAATTTCAAATTTAATCAAATAATTGCAAAGAAAACTTGGAAAAGTTAGGGAATTTGTTTTAAAAAATTCAGTGGTAACCCCGTTTATAATATTTAAATAAATTGTTTATTGGGGTAATTAATTTTTTTAAATTTAACTTGTAAGATAAAAGCAACCTAAGATAAAATAACCGCGACCGATAACCTTTTTTTAGGACCCAATGACAGTAAACTTTAATTATTATTAATTAGCATGTAGAATATCACCATTTCCACTCTAATTTCAGTTTTTCTATAAAATAGACTAATTTTTCCCATCTTACTAAAATTAAAAAGCACTAAATTGTAAAAAAAATATCATTTACCTTTTGATGGTAACTTTCCGTAAAACTGAAATTGATCGAGTTACAGGCGAAAACGTACATTGAGACATTGAGAGGATAAAATCCTCAATTGTAGGAGGAACATTCTGATATTTAAATACTCATGGATACAAAATTACGACTTCCGCAATTATAATATTTTTTCGATTTTTCATTTCTTATTTCTGCAGAACTTTTGTCCATGTAACTTTGTAACTTTTTTAAAAGTTTTTATACACGATTTTTGAAAATCTTACACGTTTTACATTCGCTTCTTACATTATAGAACTCTATGGAAACCCCGTATATGGGGCATTCCATGCCAAATTAACCAAGGTTCTTGGGTTAATTTTTTTATCTTATAGTATAATATATCGAAAGCAACTTATTTGATTTTTTCAAATTCTTGTCTCAAATCAAATTTTCCTAAATTTGGCCAAATTATTTTCAAATTCCTATATTGGAAATTTCGTATGTCCCTGTAATTTGAAATGTAAGAAATTTTTATTTTGAATAAGAATTATTCAAAACCGTTTTCAATTTTATGAAACAACATAATTTACCTTTCTGGGGTTGATTTTTATTTCAGAAATAGTAGGTTTTAAGCAATTGTAGAAAAATTTGTACTCTTCAATTTTGGCCTAATGGTAATTTTCCGTAAGATTGAAATTAAACTAATAGTTCTAAGCGAAAAACCACATTGGGAGGCCAAAATCCCCAATTGGAGAAGCCAGCAGGGAATTTTGTGGGGTTCATTCGGTCATTCAAATACGCAGGTATGTCAAATTTCAGCTTGCCCAGATTGTTTGTAAGTACTAACCATTTTTGCGATTTCTGCAATTTGAAATAGAATAAAAGAAAATTTCATTTCTAAATTTCTCAGATTTGTGCCCATTTAAAAGTTATTTTTTACGCCTTTGGGACTTTATTAAATGTTTTTTCACTTTTCTTTACTTTTTTTTTGAAAATCTGTTTGCTATTTTAACTTGTTTTATGATTTTTACTTACGAAATTTTAGTTCATTTATCTGCTCTTATTTGTTTTAAAAATTTGAAAACTTCTTGTGAATTTTTTTTTAGATTTATAGTTTTTGAGTTTTTTGTGTTGTTATTTTTTCGTTTGGTTAATTACTTTTTAATTTCATTTTTATAGAAAATTCTTAATAGAGTAAAATTGAAGAGCAGAAAAAAAAGGAGCAAAATCAACTCAATTTACTTTTTCGGGGGGAATAATTTTTATTTCAGAAATATAATTACGTAGGCAAATTAAAAAACATTGTATTGATAAACTATTGGAAGATCTCATGCAGCAAAAAAACACCCTATATAAAGTCGAGAGATACGAACAATCTAAGCAGGTATCCGAAAGAAAATTTCAAAATTGATTTGATCCGCACCGAATTTGACGAAACTTGGTACACACGGCATGGGACGTTTCGGCGCAGCCGGTTCGGCGCGAGGCCGGTTTGGTGCGAGGCCGGTTCGGCGCTAAAGTTGAGGTTGATGTAGCTGTATCTGCAATGAAGCGAAGAATTGAAGAAGATGTTCCGGAAAGAACTTTGCAAATTATTGATGCTTGCCTCGGCGAATTATCCGAAGGCGCTTTAGCCGCTATGCCAAACCACGCTGCATTACGAAAAGTAATCCGAAGGACGAGAAATGTTGTGCAAGCTGTTCCCCCCGCGCCTGAAAATGTACAAGATTTAATAATTCCTGAAAAATATAAAATTTACGATCTCAAGCCCGGTATTCAAGAAAACTTTTTGATTTATGTGATATGTTTTATGAACACCTACTAGCAGGTCACGAGCACCCGGCTCAACGCCACGGAGTTAAAAGATTAACTTGAATTTTCATCAGGCAGACATTAGGAACCACCACGTTATCAATAGCAAATTTTTTATTAAGCGGTCTGTGTTGGCGTGCCGGCCCCTAATCTGATAATCCTAAAATTTTCTTGGATTGGTATTTCTGATAAAAAATTTACCTATATAAATGATGCACCACACAATGAAACGCAACTTAGCATGTTAAATAGTTTACTGCCCCATACCGCAACTATACTTTTTAATGATATTTCAAGGGTCTCTAAGCTCCCGGTTTCATTTATCCCGGTTTTTCTTATGGGAGGCGCCTTCTTGTATGTTTAGCATAGTAACCAGAGTCAAAACCGCCATGGAGGGGTGCAGAGCGGAGCGGAGCGGCGCCCCGAAAGGGTAGGTTTTACGATGGATAAACCTCCCTATCAAATTCCATAACGATTCTTTTCTTGCGCCGAACCGGCATCGCGCCGAACCGGACTCGCGCCAAACCGGGTTTGCCCGAACCGGCCTCGCACCGAACCGGCCCGCGCCGAACCGATTGCGCCGAAACGTTCTAGACCGGAATTTGTGAACTTATATTCATACATAATATTTGTGTTGAAAATCTATACAATTAATTAAAAATCGATCCCGACCCTTTTAAACAAATATGTAGTTATAATATCGTTGGTCGCACAAGTTACCTACACTTTGGACGGCTATTAATATCTGAATTGCGAATCTGACGAAAAATATGTTCAGAAAAGCTCTATAAGTTTCACGAACGGAACTCTGACTTTGAAAATAAATTACCACAATTTGGTAGCGTTGTTCAAGTGTTAATTTATTCATGATTAAATGGCAAACCTTTCTGAACACAAATGTCAAAGAACTGTCACTTTGACAAACTTCATTCAAAAGTTATCCCTATTGAAAGATCTCATGCAGCTAAAAAACACCCTATATAAAGAAAAATCTAATTTACCCGTAAAATTATTGCGTAAAGTCAAATTTAAGATTTGGTCAATAACTATTTGGCTGGTTTGGTGTGATTGCTGGTTGAGTTACAGCGCGAAAATTCTATGCTCGAATTGCGGATTCCACAGAATTTCTTTTCTAGCGCGGCCTTCCGGTAAACATCAACACGTTGTGGATTTAAGAATTGGTTCTATAATTACATAATCCTGATCAATTGACCGAATGCCAAGGGCAAAGATAAAAAAGCCTAGTTTTAACTTGATGCCTTTTTCTTTATACTTTTCTGCGCATATTTTGTCAATTTTTGTACATATCTGAAAGTAAGTTACATAAAATATGAATTACTTAGTATAGCACTGGTGGGCACTTTTAATCGTTTTCACATAATAATAATATCTATTATCCATAAACACCAATCTCCAATTGCCAAGAACATGACAACAATTTGTTCCCCAAACTGAAGAACTTGTCAGTACCGTTTAAGCAGTTCTCTTACATACATAATTTGCTTAACAATACTCCGAATCTCATAATAGAGATTATATTATTTATACGATTTAAAACAAAATTCAGGATGAAATTATGGAAGTGAAATAACAGATTGGTATACGTGCAGATCGCTCATGACTCAACGGAAAAAGAAATGACATGGAATGGGAATCTCGATAAGCTGTATTGATTGCTATTTGTCGATAACCAGGTAAACATTATTGGAGGCGATCAGGATGTCAATTCCTATAAATAATTCGTATTAAAATTTAGTTTTTTGTTATTAACAACCCAGAAAATAAATAGTTATTATAATAGTTATAACTTTTTTTATAGGAAGATCCATCTGGATAGGTAATTACTATTTCTAGGAATTCGCTAATTTTTCTTTCCTCCTTATCACCTATTTCTGAAGGAAAGGGTTCAAAAACCTTTTTGTAGATCTTGGCCCAGTTTCCATTTTCGAGTCGAATTGGTGGGACGTATGATTGTGGTCGTTTAATTCTTTTATTGATTTGTTGAACATTTTTGTTTATTTAAATAAAACAAAAAGTTGGCATAAGCTTTCAGTAATATTCATTGCCATCTTCCGATATTTTTTAATTAACCAGTTGATTTGTAATAATATTAATTTGAAGTGCCTTAAGGTTTTCCTTACGTTGGCCATCTTCTCTCCTGTATGTCTGTACTGTGAGTACAAATCTGCCCTCCAAAGTAAAACGGGATGCAAAGTTAATCCGTCAATCCTTCCACAAGTGCGGCCTACAGGCCGCACAATCAAGAAATCGCGTTCTTGCGAGCCTACATTAAAAAATTTCCGTTTTGAATTCAACAACCACATCAAGGCCATATAATATTAGGATAATCATTATGATATTAAATTAAAAATGAATAACTATCCGGTTGATGCATAAGTTCGTAGCGGTTTTGGTTTCCAAGGTAAGAGTGATTTGGAAACAAATTTGTTTGAGAAATATCAATGTGATTTTCTTTGCATGTTGTAGTTACGGACTTCTTACTTTAAAAATCCATGGATTTTTGAGGTTGAAGCATTTTAAACGTAAAACTTATTTATAATATAAATTTTACATAATTTACTCAAAATCTTTGTTTCAATTTTGATCACCTAACATATTTTTCCCAAACTGTTGCTGATTTTCTGGCAGCAAGAGCAAACTTTCTTGATTATCTCTTCTCTTTTCGAATTGTTTAATTTCCCTTGTAACTTTTTGAAATACGATTTAAAAAATTGTTTTTAAGGAGGTTTGCTTTAGTAAATTCGATTTAAACTCCAGTCAAAATCGATCCATCAGTGAGTAATCGTAATTTTATTTCTGTTCAATTTTAATTTTCCATCCAGACAGATAGGGCTGTATTTCCAACTTTTCCAGTTTTACTTGCGAACACCCGTCAATCCAATCTCCAAAATTGAAGTCGTAAATCTTTCTAATTTTCATTGACTGTTCCACTTGATGATAAAAGCTTTCGGTGTTCATAAAGGTATGCCCAGGTTCAAAGTATTTAATTACAATTTTATTAATCGAACCTAAATTTGAATTGATTAGATATACCAAATGCGAAAAAAGGTACAATTTTTTATTTTGCTTCCAACAATTTATTGTTAATTTGTCGATTATTCATAAAAAAGTTTGTGGAAGCTGCTCTTACAAGGTTTTCCTTCCTACTGGCAATGTCCTCATGCCCAACTGCTACTTCGGAGAACAAACCTTATTGTGTTTTCCCGACCGGCACAAAATTTTCGTTAAAAACAAGTAATCGTGGTGTAAATAAAACAACTTAAAATTGATCCATTTGGGACCGGAATGGGACGTTTCGGCGCAGCCGGTTTGGCGCGACCGTTTCGGCGCAGCCGGTTCGGCGCGACCGTTTCGCCGCAGCCGGTTCGGCGCGAGCGGGTTCGGCGCGAGCGGGTTCGGCGCGAGGCCGGTTCGGCGCAAGCGTGTTCGGCGCGAGCCTTATTTTATTTGTAGCATTTATATTCTATATTGAATATTGCTATCCCAATCTTTCGGGATTTACAAATCCGTTTGAAGGGGAGGATTACATTTTTACAAACATCTGTTCCATTTTCTTACGGGACCTTGCCATTATTTTCCTCCTTACGCTTTTGCGCCTTTCAATTTCTATTCGTATATAGCACAAGCACCCGGCTCAACGCCTCGGAGTTAAAAGATTAACTTGAATTTTCATCAGGCAGATATTAGGAACCACCACGTTATCAATAGCAAATTTTTTATTAAGCGGTCCGGGTTGGCGTGCCAGCCCCTAATCTGATAATCCTAAAATTTTCTTGGATTGGTATTTCTGATAAAAAATTTACCTGTATAAATGATGCACCCCACTTTGTCAGTATCAAAATTTTTATAAAACCGCAGTGACCCAAAATATCATTTTGATCTTTTCGCTAATCCAAAAATGTTAAATATTGTAAGTAAACGCCAGAAGGAAAAGTTCTCGAATAATGGATTCATATATATCTTTGATCGTATGAGCTCTTCCGGATCGAAAATATTTTGGCGATGTGAAAGGAAAGACTCTTGCAAAGGTCGAATTCACACTGAAAATGGCATTGTAGTCAAAATGGTTAATGATCATTCTCATGACAGTTCTGCAGCTAAAGTTGAGCTTGATGTAGCTGTATCTGCAATGAAGCGAAGAATTAAAGAAGATGTTCCGGAAAGAACTTCGCAAATTATTGATGCTTGCCTCGGCGAATTATCCGAAGGCGCTTTAGCCGCTATGCCAAACCACGCTGCATTACGAAAAGTAATCCGAAGGACAAGAAATGTTGTGCAAGCTGTTCCCCCCGCGCCTGAAAATGTACAAGATTTAATAATTCCTGAAAAATATAAAATTTGCGATCTTCAGCCCGGTATTCAAGAAAACTTTTTACTGGCTGATAGTGGTCAAGTTACCGGAAGAATTCTTATTTTTGGTCGTGAACGAAACCTTCGCATTTTGAGCGAATGTGACCATTGGTTTATAGATGGGACCTTTAAAATTACGCCACCGTTATTTTCGCAGGTATATGTAATCTTGGCGGAGATATATGGAGGAGTTCATCCATTGTTATACGCTTTATATGTTTTATGAACACCTACTAGCAGGTCACGAGCCACCAAAAAAATTTAAGAAATATCGCGATGCTGATAAACGTATCAAAACCGTTGTGAGTGATTATGCGAATCGGGATATAATCGACTATCTGCGAGGATTGTCTTATAATTACGAGATGAGTGCATAGGAAAACAATAATTGCAGCATTACAGCTACAACAACCTCTTCTTATGTACATTAATAAATTTATTATCTACATTATTTATCTATCAATATTATATTAAAAAATTTTTTTTGATTAGTTAAATAAACAATTAATTAACCATGATCAGATAGAAGTCAAATAATAAAAAAACAAACTACTTCCATAACGATTCTTTTCTTGCGCCGAACCGGCATCGCGCCGAATCGCCCCGCCCCGAACTGGACTCGCTCCGAACCGGCTGCGCCGAAACAGCTGCGCCGAAACGACCTAGACCGATTTGGGAAGGCATAATTACTTTTTGCAAATCGACATTATCAACGCAAAAATGCCAATGCCGATACAAAGTAAAAAGGCCGTAACTGACTATTATAAAGTAAGAGGGCCGCAAATGACAATACTTGCGATCTTTTTACTTTGCTTGTAGTTACGGCCTTCTTACTCTGAAAAACCATAATATTTGAGGGTGGACGGAATTTTCACATTGCTGTTATTTAAAATTGATATAACATTTTGTAAATTTAATTACACATATAGAGGCAGATTTTAAAAATACTAGAACGCAATTCTGAAAAAATTTACTTACGCCCTTTTTACTTTGGACGGTTGAAATGTTATTACACGGATATATGGGACCTGGTGTTTAACGTGGCCCCGAACCACGGAGAGTGTAATACACTTCCTCTTGAGAAGGTAACCTAATATGACATTGTTGCTGTAGAATAAATTCTTATTTCGCTTGGGGTCGAACTGAGCACTCAGCATTAGCGATCAAAGCACTTTAAGTTATAGTCCAGTCAAATTAGACATAAAAATGGCAAATCTGCGGAAAAACTCCGAACAAGCTGAATTTTTGTATGAACCTTCGCATTGTTGTTCTAAACAATGTCTGAAAAGTCCCCATCGATATGACCCCTGCTAAAATTTTTACAAGAGGTCAAAAGGTCACAAAATCAGTTTTTCGCAAATATCTCGTAAAGTAATGCCTTTATGGCAAAATAAGTGTAACAACATTGGTAGCTAAGACAATTTGATACAAAAAACGTTCTATTACTTTTTTTTGTGGAAGTAACCGTTTCGGAGATATTGGCATGTGAATATGCAAATTAAAATATGTATTAGTAATATTATGTATATTGCTGTATACCCTTGGAGCTTTATTAGGGCTACACGTTTGAATATTAATGTCTTGTACGAGTGTACGTAAATGTACCCCGTCAACAGAAATGTATGCAAAATTTTTCTTTATAAATGCAAATAAAATAAATTTATACCTCGGCTTAGTAATTTCGGTGAGCACTGACCTACCTTTTCTCAAGTTGGGCTCCTTCCTTGACCAAATCGTATGCTGAAATAGACTAGTAATGATCTTCGGAAATGATAAAATTATGCTCCGTTTTATAATGCAAATTGTGAATTTTATTATGTAAAATGTAATTAAGTTTAAACAAATCTTGAACATCAATTAAATAAAACCTTAATATTACCCCAAACTATAATTATTATTGTCTCGACGCAACGCGGTAGAAATTTTTAAGTTCGCACTAATTTTTGTGAAAATAAAAGTTGTCTGGCTTTACCTTTAAACAAATCTGGTACTTTTCTGGCTACCAAGATGAATGGCCATGAACTCCAGTGTAATTTTCTTGTGGATGATTGACGGTCGCTTGAATACAAGTGGATTCGTTTTGCACCACGTGTAAAATCGTATAACGTAATTTGTGAAAAATATTGTGGATCCTTTAATAATTTTGATCAAAAACACTTCCAACACACGTAAGTTGACTTCACTTTTTATATTTTATAACTTTTTTCTGGTTTTAACCGCACGATTTCTAATTAACTTTTTCTTTATTAGCAGCTACAAAAACTCGACCACCATTAATTAAATTAAGAATCAACAACCCAATAATCTTCAACCAATTGTTTTTTCATCGCTACTGTATATCAAGGCAATTGTGATTTTGTTCCATTGGTCGATGTAAAATCAATATTTGAAGTTATAATTTACAGGTTCGGTTTAAGCCCAATGTGACTTATAAAATTTTTAATAAAATTTTTCTGTTTCAGATTATATTGAAGTATTTGCATCTCCTGTGATCTTCCAGTAACTTTTGAAGAAAATGTTTTTCCCATTTGTGATACATTGAATTTCGAAGCACTCCGATACGTGTAAAAATTTTCCTTATTTTAAAGTTTTACGTTTAACACATTTTTATAAATTAACTTTGAACAATTATTTTGATTTCACATAACATTTCTTATAATTAATTAATATAATTTATAATTTTAACAAACATTTTTTTATAAACAGAATTAAAACGTTGCATTTGAATTTATTTGTTATCTCGTTCCGTGACCCTCTCTTCATATAAATTTATGACGTTAAATCAAATTTTTGGTATCGGATGAAACTTTTACGTTTGAACAAAATAAGTCATGTGCTACCTTTTTATTTAATAAACAAAACTTTGAATCGTGATGTTAACATTTCTATTGACGTGGTGGTCGGTGTTGGACATTGCAATATGTACCTATATGTGATTATTGTGAATATACGATGAATACAACTGAAAATATCAACAGTCTTCGTTATGTACGAGGCTTGTCCAGAAAGTAAGTACCGTTTTTAAATTACGCCGCCGCAGCACTGCGGTCGTCGTTTAGCGCATGCGCGCCAGGTAGCTACATCTGTTGGGAAGCTACAGACGCCATTACGGAACCATCCGATCGAGTCTACATCTGTTTGCGTGATTTTTAAAAAGGCCGCACCTATTAAGAAGCCCGCCTGCGAAGTGCGTGCGTTTTCTCAGTACTAAAGGCTTCAAAGCAGCTGACATTCATCGCCAAATCAGTGATGTTTGTGGTGAAAACATTATGAGTGCTGGAATGGTGCGGAAATGGGTGGGGGCCTTTAAAGATGGCCGCACAAACATTCATGATGAGGAACGGTCTCATCATCGTTCCTAATCATGAATGTTTGTGCGGCCATCTTTAAAGGCCCTAACCCATTTCCGCACCATTCCAGCACTCATAATGTTTTCACCATAAACATCACTGATTTGGCGATGAATGTCAGCTGCTTTGAAGCCTTTAGTACTGAGAAAACGCACGCACTTCGCAGTCGGCGGGCTTCTTAATAGGTGCGGCCTTTTTAAAAATCACGCAAACAGATGTAGACTCGATGGGATGGTTCCGTAATGGCGTCTGTAGCTTCCCAACAGATGTAGCTACCTGGCGCGCATGCGCTAAACGACGACCGCAGTGCTGCGGCGGCGTAATTTAAAAACGGTACTTACTTTCTGGACAAGCCTCGTATGTATTTATGAGGGTAGCCAACGGAAAATACACTGTACATTACTTTAGATCAGGAGTTACCAACCTTTTTGAGAAGCGGGCCACATACGAAATTTAAAAATATATAGTCGGCCGGAGAAGAATAATTCTTATTGGAAATCCTAGCTCTTATTATAAAAGGCCAAGTCTTTCTTGCTTTCTGTCTGTCCCACGGAAATACCCGAAGCAAACCGAACCGAACCGAACGCACAACGTATCATCGGATCAACGTATCATCGGATCAACGTATCATCGTATCATCGGATCAACGTATCATCGTATCATTTTGTCTATATAGGACAGCTATTTCCCAAAAAGCATTATGTGAACTTCCATAATGGATAATGAAAATTTTGAAAATCCTGCTGCAAAGCGACGGCGATTGAATCGTGAGAGAAAAGCACGTACAAGAGCTAAATACACAGAAGAACAGCTTCGATCACAGCGACAAGCTGACGCTCGGTCTCATGCGATACGTCGACAACGTGAAACTTTGGAACAAACTCAAGCGCGGCAAGCTGCTGACGCTCGGTCCCATGCGATACGTTGATCCGATGATACGTTGATCCGATGATACGTTGATACGATGATACGTTCATCCGATTGCTTATGAAATTATCCGTTATGCGTTCGGTTCGGTTTGCTTCGGGTATTTCCGTGGGACAGACAGAAGGAAGGAAGGAAGGAAGGACTTGGCCTTTTATAATAAGAGATTTTTCACCTATATAGTAAATTTAAATACGTTGATACGTTGATCCGATGATACGTTGATCCGATGATACGTTGATACGATGATACGTTCATCCGATTGGTTATGAAATTATCCGTTATGCGTTCGGTTCGGTTTGCTTCGGGTATTTCCGTGGGACAGACAGAAGGAAGGAAGGACTTGGCCTTTTATAATAAGAGATGAGAACAACATTAAATAAATAAACAAAAAACTTACATATATTTTTTTAAATTAAATTAAACTTAATCAATATTTAAAATTTTTTTACTTATTTTAAACTAGATGATACCCCGTCCGAGGACGGGCAGCTAGAAGGACGGGCAGCTACCCAAGGTAACTTAAGTTGAATGAAGATTAAGGAAAGCTCTCAGTGCAATCCAAAAGCCATATGACCTTGGGTAGCTGCCCGTCCTTCTAGCTGCCCGTCCTCGGACGGGGTATCATCTAGTTTGATTATAAATGGAAAGAAACAGAATTTATAATTATTATTATAGATTATAGATATTATTATAGATTATCTTATCTATTATTATTATTTATTATTATATTATTATAATTATCTATTATTATAGATTATAGATAATCTATATTATAGATATTATACAAAAATATACTCTTCGAAAAGTTTTGACGTATTTAAGAACAGCAAACAACATATTTTATTTTTACACGCAATAACTGGGTGCGACACAACATCTTCGCTGTTCAATAAAGGAAAAATAAAAGCTTTAAAAATATTAGAGAAACGAGACGATTTGAGAGAATCTGCAAAGTCCTTTAAAATGACTGATTGCTCGCCACAATTAATTTTTAATAATGGAGTACGCTTTCTTTTGGCGATGTATGGCGCTGCATTCAATGAAGCATCAATAGACAATTTTAGATATTTCTCTTTCGCAAAAGCAACGCGACTCAATAAGGCAGTAAAATTAACGAATCTTCCCCCAACATCTGCTGCCGCTCAGCAACATTTATACCGGGTATATTATCAAGTACAAAATTGGCTAGGCAACGAACTTAATCCCACAGACTGGGGATGGAAGGTTGTAAACGACATTTTGGAGCCTATTAAAACTCTATCACCACCTGCTCCAGATGTACTGTTGAATAGCATTTTCTGTAATTGCACCAAAGGCTGCGGCACAAAGTGTGTCTGCAGAAAAGTTGGTCTGCACTGTTCAGCAGTATGTGGTAATTGTCGCGGCCAGTCTTGTCTTAATACAAAATCGGATACAACAGAAGAGAGCAATGCCGACGTCGACGAAGATATAGATCCACCTGATTCCTTAGAAGAATTCATGGAAATCGAAGATGCGGACGCAGAAAACTTAGATCTTCACCAGAGTTCAGAAGTTAACGAAGAAGAAGTAGAAGAAGAAGATTATTAATTTCACTAATTTTGAAAGTGTGGAATATGCCTACTGGGGAAACCACGTTAAAAAAAACGCGCCTGGTACTCTACCTCCAGGTGATGCGGAAAAGAGTACATTTTAGAGGAATTACGAAAGTTACTTCTTTGTATACCGTCTAACTTTGAATCGGCTATATTTACGAAAAAAGTAATAGAACGTTTTTTGTAGCAAATTATCTTAGCTACAAATGTTGTTACACTTATTTTGCCATAAAGGCATTACTTTACGAGATATTTGCGAAAAACTGATTTTGTGACCTTTTGACCTCTTGTAAAAATGTTAGCAGGGGTCATATCGATGGGGACTTTTCAGACATTGTTTAGAACAACAATGCGAAGGTCCATACAAAAATTCAGCTTGTTCGGAATTTTTCCGCAGATGAAATCTAATTTGACTGGACTATTAAGCTAAGTTTATGTTAAGCGAATACACAGTTATGAAAAAAAATGCGAAGCTGGAGACCGAATCGTGTCGCCTGTCTTTTCAGAATTAACTTATTAGATCGATGGAATCAAAAATCGTCATTCAACTTACATTACAGGCTTACCGGTCTAATGTAAATATTTCGAAGGCATTCCCACTGCGTAAGTTTTATAAATAAATTTTTTGAATTGTTTGTTAAGCCATCATAGGGGTTTTACACATTGGTTTGTCTGCCCAAACAGTTTCTACTTGTGCGTAAGTTGTATATTTAAAATTTTTAATATTGTTTAATATTACTAGTAAATGGGTTTTTTGTAGTTTTACTTGTCGACGATGTAGAAATTTTGATGTTTTGGGCAATCACAGTTGCGGTAAAATACGCGACAGGTTTGCTTGGTTATTAGAAAGAATAGTTTTGATGTGGTATTTTCTGTAATCTTTGTTCGTAGTATTACAAGTTGCCATTTTACGAAATAATAAATAATTTATTTAAATTAATATGATTTATACAGGATGAGGCAGGCAACCCGTATCATAATATGAAGCACCGTTCCTTTATGACTTACTACGTTTTAACTTAAAAAAGTATATTTTCTTTTCCTATAATTAATTTTGTTGTGAAAACATTATTTTTTCAAAAAAGTTTCCTGAAATAAAATTGGAATCCGGAATTTAGGATTATTTTCTAAAACGATTCGATACAATCCTTGGGACCTTTTAATTTATAGTCTAGTAAAATAAAGACCTTTAAAGATTAAGGGACCTATGGGGGGTATGATGCGCAATACAAGAATACCATCAAGAGGTATTCTCTAGCCTCTCCACCCCAACTCCACTCTCACCTTCACGATGGTAGGTCCTGATACGCTGAGCAACTCTGTCGGAGTTTGTGGTTTTAATCCCAGAGGAAAACAGAGTCGGCAAGCATACGAGAGACGGGGGGTCGTGCTGAGGCCACTTCACATTTAGTGAAGGAAGGGCTCAGTAGGATGGGTATCTTCTGAAATGGGTAAATACCCTAGATCGGTGGCGGAAGAATCCAAGTCTAAATGGATCAACGGCAGCGATCACAGTCAGGGAAATATGACTACTATAAGCGTGGCGTTTTAAAGCCTACTAACCTCTCAAATACTCCATGAAATGTTGAATTTTAAAATGAATTTACCCCAGGCGGGTAGAGCTCAAAGCTCAGAATCACACTGTAGTACCAGTCAGCCTCATGAATTCTGGGGGAGGCAAAGATTCAGCTAGTGGACCCCCGAAGCGAAATTCGGAAATCCAAGTCAAAAAGAAGCATCACCGAATAAAGAAAATGTTTGTCTGCACCTACAACATTCGCACAATGAGAACGGATGAACATCTAGAAGAGCTAGAAAAGGAACTAGAACAGATAAAATGGGACATCCTTGGAATTAGTGAAACAAGACAACCAGGAGAAAAATATACTATAAGAAAATCTGGTCACGCTCTCTATCAGAATAACAGTGATGTAAACTCGCATAATGGGGGGTTAGCACTCCTCATTAATAAAAGAATAAAACACCTGGTTACAAAAACATGTGCGTTGTCGAATAGAGTGATATACATTCTGCTACAATTGACTCAGAAGTACAGCATGCAGATAATTCAAGCGTATGCACCTACCAGTACATCGAACGAAGAAAAAATAGAACAATTTTACGAAGACATTACAAAGGCAAGAAGATCAGAAAGGCCACATTTAACAATGATTGTCGGAGATTTTAATGCAAAGATTGGAACAAAAGATGACGAAGACACCAAAAATATAGGACCCTTTGGCGTGGGTACTAGAAATGACAGCGGTGAAGTAATGCTGAATTATCTGCAAAGTGAAAATCTGTATTGCATGAATACGTTCTTTGGAAAACCATTACAAAGGAAACTGGCGTGGAAAAGCCCTAACAACAGAACCAAAAATGAGATAGATTACATACTGTGCAATAAACCTCAAACTGTAACAGACGTGTCAGTATTAAACAAGTTTCATACTGGTAGCGATCATAGATTGGTAAGAGCCGCCGTCCGAGTTAACACAACAACGGAAAGGAAAAGGTTAATCTCTAAAACTAATAATCGCGTAATAACAGACCAAATAAACCGAAACAGAGATTTGTTCCAAAACGAACTCAATAACAGACTGAAAGCAACCCAAACTTTTAAAAATCTACAGATAGACCAAATAGCGGAGAGAATTGTCACAGCTATTCGAACGACTACGAAGAAAATATGTACCCAATATAAAAAGCAAAATCATGGAAAACTAAGCGACAATACAATTAAACTTATGGAGAGAAGAAGAAAAACAAATCGGGAATCAGATGAATACATCGAGTTGAACAAAACCATTCGAAAAGAAATACGGAAGGACATAAGATTTTATAACACGAAAATAATCCTAGACACTATTGAGGATAATTGCAATATGAAAGTCCTAAGATCAAAAATGTCGAATGCTAGAACAAATATTAACAAAATGAAAGATACTCAAGGTAATCTAATAACAGAAAAAGGAAAACTAATAGAAACCATAAGATCATTTTATAAGGACTTGTATACATCGTCGATTCCCAGAGCGATAAACCAAAACACGGTGATTATGAACGTAGGATCTGAAGACATCCCCGAAATATATAGGACAGAGATAATGGCAGCATTAAACCAAATGAAAAATAGAAAAGCATGCGGGGAAGACCGAATCACCACCGAAATGTTAAAAGTTGGGGGAGAAGCAATAGTGCAGGCCATGGGGGTGTTGCTAAATAAATGTCTCGAAAAAGGAAAAATACCAACACTTTGGCAAAATTCGGAGGTCATTTTGCTGTTTAAAAAGGGCGACAAGACAAACATAGAAAACTATAGACCAATAAGTCTGCTATCACATCTATATAAATTATTAACAAAAATTATAACAAACCGTCTAACCAATAAATTTGATTTCTACCAACCTGTTGAGCAAGCTGGATTCTGCAAGGGATACAGCACAATGGACCATATCCAAACAATACGCACACTAATAGAAAAGTGCACTGAATATAACATCTCACTTTGTCTGGCATTTGTTGACTACCATAAGGCGTTCGATTCTATAGAAACCTGGGCTATTTTAGAAGCATTAGGTGGAGCAAGAATCGAAAGGCTATGTGCAAGTGATTTGAATTTTTAAAAATTCGATGCCAGCGATTACGGTGGCGAAATATGGCACTTTTTATGGTACTACAGATTGTATCAGTGCTTATGGATTTGTATTATTAAATGATGTTTACATTATAAAACGAGAAATTTAAATCAATTTGAGCAATTAGTTGAAATTATTAGATTGATATTTCTATTATGTTGTTTACATACTATAATGTAAGAAAATTGGCCAAATTTTGATCAAAGAAATCAAAAATCTGTCTTCTGCGATTTTTCGACGGATTTCGTTAGGTAATTGTTCGTACTTTAACATACTAAAATTCGTTTTGTCGGAACCCTGAGCTTCTTACCGAATTCTTCGTCGAAAGTAGACATTTTTTATAAAGGAGTGAAAATTATGTTTTTGGCAAAATATGTATATTTAAAAAATTTCTATTTCAGCTATATTGCTATCATATAACTCATTACAAATATTAATAACGCTTAAAATATTTTAACAACATTTTTCAAATATGAAAAAAAGAGTTTCTTAAAAATGGTCTGATAGGGTTCTGATTTTTGAATGTTTTAAGGTATGGCGTCCTAATAAAAGGCCCCGAGTTGGCAACCTCGGCGATCGTCAAAACAAAATGTTTCTTCGCAATATTTCCTTACTAGCTGACTTTAGGACGAAAATGACTGCTATAAATCTTATGGAGAATAAAATTTACTACAAATTTGATCTAAGGTATTTTTTCACTAAAGGCGGTGTGACACTTGTGTAAATTTACGTGTAGATTTACGTGTAAATTTACGTGTAAATCTACACAAGTGTCAAACGCGTAAATTTGCGTGTAGATTTATGTGTAAATATTTTGTAGGAATATTTCTATATATTCTCGCAAGTTGTGCGTGTAAAATTGCACAGAGGAATATTCGAAGGTGTGGTCTATTTTTTCTTGTGTTGTGTTTTTGTCAGTTGGTAAAAGTTTGAATTGACTAATTGAATTGACAACGTTGCGTATACGCAACATTTTTAAAATAATTAATTTTTTATTATGTTATTGAACAAAATTACTTTACAGCTGCTACAATTTAAGTCTAATAGTTGTTGAGCGTCAGCGCTGTTAAATAGAGCACATTTTTGAAAATTTCAAAAACGATCGATTTTGCTCCGCCTTTTTTTAAATAATTTTTGGTTACTCTCTCTAAAACAGTCTATTATATGATAACATCTATTAATATATACTCTATTATAAAAAAAAGTCGGGCCATAATCGAGCGTTTTTGAAACTTTCAAAAATGTGCTCTATTTAACAGCGCTGGCGCTCAGCAACTATTCGACTTAGAAAGAAATATCTTAAATAAAAGTTTTAGTAAATTTTGTTCTCCATAAGATTTGTAGAAGTCATTTTCGTCCTAAAGTTAACTGGTAAGGAAATATTGCAAAGAAATATTTTATTTTAATTTTTGTTGTAATTAATTGTTGTAATTTTAGAAAAACCATAATTAAGAACAAAATCTATGCTTTTAAACCGTTTTAAACTATACTAACTTGCTGAAAAAAATATTCACTAAAATGTTACTACATTAATTTTACTTTAAATTCATTTATATACTAATTAATTTCAAATTTTTTTATTAGTAAATAAAAGGTATACCATGAAAAGGGCCGGCGCGCCCAACCAGTTCTAACAAAGCTGATTGCTTTATTCTAACAAACTTGATCTTTTATGACAAAACTGAACACTTTAATTCTTAAGTTGATATTTCTAATTGATTAATTTAATTCGCTGCCACCAGAGTCCTTTTTATTAATTAGTGTACGAGTCTGGACTCTAACTCGTGTATAACAATTTAAATACTTACTTACTTCTTAATTAATTATTTAGGTAGGTGAACCGTTCTTCAGAGAACGCAGGAAAAATATTGAAGACAGATGAATAATTACTTATAGAAAATCACAACAAAATAAGACTCCTTTAATTTAATTAACAAATTTATTAAACTTTAAATGAAAAATTAAATAACAAACAAATTCTAGAAAATTAACCATCTAAGGTATAATGATTTACAACTAAGCTTATTTTAGGTAAATTGTATGCCAACCATGTAACAATTTGTAAAAGTCGTAAATGGAAATAAATGGTACCTGAATTTACACCTGACGTTTGCTCGTGAACACAATCCTTCCGTCCCTCAGATAATCCTGGGTTTAAATGCAACTCGCGGCGACTGATTATAATTGAATTAATTAAATTAAATCTGATGCTCGCGAAACTTTTATATGATCACTAATTGGTCGTTTTATTAAATGATACTAAACTTTGTCCGTTAACTTTGACTATTTTAACTATCGTAAGTTAATACTTGATTTTATTCGCGTAGTGATTGAAAAACTGACAACTGATTTTCGCGTGGTGGACGATTAACTGACTTCGCGTGGCGGTGGGCGACTAACTGACTTCGCGTGGCGGTGGGCGACTAACTGACTTTCTTGGCGGTGGGCGATTAACTGACTTTCTTGGGCTTCCGGCCCTTATTTATTGAATTATTTCCTACCAGGGAAGTGGTAAAAATTCGTACGTGGATTCTTGATTTCGATCCCTGTGTGGAGACTATTCGAAAGTTTTTTTAAGGGATGTTTTATTATTACCGTGTATTATCTCGGTTCTGAAAATCTAACGGCTTCAAGCGATTTCTAAAAATTAGAAATCGTTTGACTATTCATAAAAAGAGAAACTTGTTTTTTTTCCAAGGGGTTGTATCCACGTGCATGCCATAAACTATATGGCTTTTTGCTTGATATTCTACAACTTTATGACTTCTTACAATTTCTAAATCTTTGTTGAAAGCTTTTTACTAGCTCTGAAATTCTCGTTACAAATTATGAGAGGTTTTAATTCATTGTTGCAACTTCCTTAAAAAGAGGGTTGTTAAGTTTACAACATTAACTCGAGAATTTCAGTGCTTCTCAAACAATTTGTACACTGGCTTAATTGTTATAAACTAATATGTTTCAATAATTATAAACTAATTAATAACATGGTTTAATAATTATAATCTAATATATAACATGGTTTAATATTTAATTTTATTTAATTACATTGATAAATTCAATTCTACGTGTTACAATTTCGTGGTCGGTATTTAAATAATATGAGCTTAACGCGGGTTGTTACACAGTGGGCGCTAGTTGTGAACTTGCACATAGCCTATAGGCTATATATACCAGAATGCTACAGTCCATGTAAAGATAAATGAAGATATGAGCACAAACAAGATACCTGTAAAACGAGGAATTCGCCAGGGAGATACAATATCGCCAAAATTGTTCACTCTGGCAATGGAAAATATATTCAAAAAACTTTCATGGGAAAATAAGGGTATAAATATCGATGATGATCGATATAGTACTCGTGAGCACGGACGCAGAGGAAATAAGATCTATGCTAAAGGAGTTGAGCGAAGCATCTGAACTTGTGGGAATGAAAATGAACCCAAACAAGACCAAAATATTGAGCCCAAACGAAGTGAACATAGAGATAAATGGTCATAACATCGAAAATGTGCAGGAATATGTATACCTCGGACATATTATAAAACTGGGTAAAGAAAATCAATCTGCAGAAGTAGGCAGAAGAATTCGACAGAGCTGGGCCGCTTTTGGAAAGTTGGGATATATACTAAAGAGCGCAGATATCCCAATAAATTTAAAAAGAAAAGTATATGCCACATGCATACTGCCTGTCACCACATACGGTCTGGAAACCATGGCGATGACAGTAACAAACGCGAATTGATTAAGAGTCATGCAGCGATCGATGGAAAGAGCTATGCTTGGTATATCGCTAAGGGACAGGATAAGATTAGTTGAAATCCGAGAAAGAACAAAAGTCCCCGACGTAATAGACAGAGTATCCCAATTGAAGTGGAATTGGGTGGGACACGTGGCAAGGCATGACTATGCAAGATGGACATATAAAACCATTCACTGGCGCCCAAGAACATCTAAGAGAAGCGTGGGAAGACCCCAAAAGAGATGGTTAGACGACGTGAAGAGAATAGCAGGACGGGACTGGTTTCAGAAGGCAGCGGATAGGAAGGTATGGAGAGAAATGAGAGAGGCCTACATTCAGGAGTGGATGAATACAGGCTAAGAAGAAGAGTAAAATAAAGAATTACCAATGAAAAAAATCGGAACAGCTTCAAAATTTGGATATTTAGTACCTACTATAGAACTTTTAGAAGAAATTTTTTTTTTTTTTTTTTTTATTGAATCCCTTAAATATTACAATCTGTTATAAATAACAATAAGTAACTCAATATGACTTGATATATAATAAAAAATGATTTTCAAGAGTTCGCCCAGTGGCTCTCTCTTATACGATTGACATCTCTAATGCGAAATTAACAGTAGATTAGGACTTGCATTGTAGTAGTGCGTTATTCCATGTCATTCTTTAGGTCCAGCGGGTCACGTCGTTTCAATCTTCTTACTTGTTGTGGGATTAGTAGTACTTCTGCGTATGGGTTGAGGTGGTCTTGTAATCGGTGTAAGTACCTTTCACTGAGCCTTCTTATCTCCTCTTGGATTGTTGGGATATTCAATTGTTCATGAATTACTTTGTTAGGGTAGTATATGGGGACATTAGCAATTATTTTCAGCACTCTGTTTTGGTAGGTTTGTATTTTCTTAATATTTGTGGCGCTCGCAGCCCCCCACAGCTGCAACCCGTAAGTCCACACAGGCTTAAGGACGATCTTGTATATCAAGAGCTTGTTGTCAAATGAAAGTACCGAGTGTCTACCCATCAGCCAATACATTTTAGATAGTTTCAGCTTAAGTTGGTTTTGTTTAGTTTTTATGTGATGCGCCCATGTTAGTCTACGATCGAGGTGTATTCCCAGATATTTTACTACTTCGGACTGAGGGATTGGCTGATTATTAAATGTGACTATTGGACAAGTTCCTCTTCTCAAAGAGAAGGTAATGTGGACCGACTTACCCTCGTTTACCCCAATTCTCCATAGTTCAAACCAGTTACAGATTTTGTTTAAGTGGTTTTGTAATATTTTCGAAGCCACCTCAATCTGTGTATTGGATGCCATTATGGCCGTATCGTCAGCAAATGTCGCGAGGGTAGTATTTATATCTGTCGGCATATCTGCTGTATATATGAGCTACAGGATTGGTCCCAAGACGCTTCCCTGGGGCACACCGGACTTAATGGGGAGCAATTCCGATGTAGACTCCAGTTGTTTAACAATAAAATATCGGTCCTTTAGATATGATTCGAGAACCAGAAAGTATGTGTACGGTAAATGTTTTTTGATTTTATACAGGAGCCCATCATGCCAGACTCTATCGAAGGCTTGTGATACGTCTAAGAATACTGAAGAGCAATATCTTTTTGATTCCAGATCAGATCTTATTTTGGTCGCAATTCTGTGGACCTGTTCTATGGTTGAATGTCCCCGTCGAAAACCAAACTGGTGATTCGGGAAGATTTCTCTTTCAGCAAATATGGGTTGAAGTTTCTTCAGTAAAATTTTTTCAAACACCTTAGAGAGCAGTGGGAGTAGGCTAATGGGTCTGTATGATGACACATTATTTCCATCTTTGCCAGGTTTCTGAACCATAATAATTTGTGAAATCTTCCATTGTAGAGGAAAATAGCCCAGCCTCAGCACAGCGTTGCACAATATGGTTACCATTCTTAGACCGGGGTCGGGCAGTTCTTGCAGTATTTTGCCTGTGATGAGATCAAAACCCGGTGCTTTTTTGGGGGAAATTTCGTGATAGATAACTCGGCGTACTTCTTTTAACTTAATTTTTTCAATTGGTAAGGCCATTTGGTAGGGTGCATTCAGGAGTTGATGGATATGATCCTCTTGTTTTGGGTTGCATTTTCTGGGTAAGGGCAGGAACACATTTCTAAGATGTTCAGCGAAGGTGTTAGCCTTTTCTTCACTATTTCTGGCCCAATGACCGTAGTTTGTCTTGATGGGCGGTATATGTGCTTGTGGTCTTGTGATATTCTGTGTGACTTTCCAGAGCGAATATTCCGTAGTGTTTGTGGCTGTCAGCTGTTGTAGATGATGTTGTACCTCTTGATGTTTAAGGTCTTTAAGAGCTTGCTTTAATTCTCTAGCTGCTCTATTAAATCGAGTTTTGTCCGCGGGGTGTAGAGTTATTTGCCATTTTTTTCTCAATCTTCTTTTGTTGGCGATTAATTCAAGTATAAACATTGGACATGCCTTTCCTTTAAAACCTTCTCTTGTTGTAGGTGTTGAATTCCAAGCAGCTTTTTGAATAACTCTTGTAAAGTGTTCGACTGCTCGATCGAGATCTTCTTCATTTTTGATTGGGACTTGTTGGTTTAATGAATGCTCAATTGTGTTTCTGTAGCAATTCCAGTTGGTGTTTTTATTATGTAGTATTGCGGGTTTATTTTTTTGCTTGACTTGAGTTGAGAGGGTTACTAGAATAGGTGTATGATCTGATGAAAGGTCTAATGAAGATCTTATAGAGAGATACTTTGTTGCGATACCTTTCGTTATACAGAAGTCAAGTAGATCTGGGATCTTCTTTTGGTCCGCTGGCCAGTATGTAGGCTGTCCTGTTGATAACTGTTGGAGGTTATTAGTCATTATTGTATGGTATAGCTGTCTGCCCCTAGGGGTTATTAGTCTCGATCCCCAGTGGAGATGTTTTGCGTTAAAATCCCCACCTACAATAAATCTATGGCCCAGAGTGTTGAAAAACTCCTCGAAGTCTTCTTTATGTATGGTTAGATTTGGAGGACAGTATATTGCTGTAATTGTGATCTTACCATTCCAGTCTTCTACTTCTAAGCTAGTTGCCTGCAAATGTCTTTGTGAGTAAGCTTCGAGTTCGTGATGTTTAATGGAATTTTTTATGATTATCGCGGTGCCTCCTCTTGCTCTTTCACCTGGGTGGTTAGTATGATATACGCTGTATTTTGGTATTTTGAAGTAGCTTCTATCGGTGAAATGGGATTCTGAAACCAGTAGATAGTATATCGATGTTTTCATTTGTTAGGAATTTTTTAACTTCAAGACCGTGTTGTAACAAACCATTAGAGTTCCAGACAGCTATATGTAATGAACGATTCATTATTTAATTTTAGAGATCAGTGTGGTAAGGAGATTCAGAATTGTATCCATTCTCTCCATCAATTTGGTCATAATAATTTCTAATCTGTTTGACTGGTGCTCTGAGGCATTTATGTTTTGATCTTGGATATAAATTGAATTTTGTTCAAGTTGGATATTTTGTCTTGCCTTTTGTGCATATGATGCGCCAGAATTGATGTTTGCCGTATTGGGGTTAGTTTTTTGTTGAATTGTTGTAAGTTGTTTTGCTCTAAGTGGAGGGTATTTTTGTTTTTGGAGTTGCTTAATGTATATGCAGCCCCTGTAATTTGCAGGGTGTCTCTCCCCGCAGTTAACACACTTGACGTTTTCGCCTAATCTTCCCTTATCGTAGCAATCTCGAGTATGATGATCCCCAGAACATTTAACGCAACGAGGATTGTAATGACAATAGTTTTTAGTGTGATTCATGCGTTGGCAATTCGAGCACTGAGTAATCTCGCGTGTTGGGTATGGGGGTTCGAATTTTATGATTGAATTGAGCAAACCCTTAATCTCATATATTTCTTTGTTGTTTGGGGCAGCTTTTAAGGCAATGTGGAACATAGGAAGTGGTTGTTTTGTTTTTGTATGCACAATATTGCTCAAGTGTATTACTTCGTGCCCTGCCTTTTTAAGTTCATTTTTTATGTCTTCCTTATTAGTTGTTTGGTGTAAATGTTTTAAGACAACTCTGAAGGGTTTGTTTTCTTTACTTTGAAATGTGTTAAATTGAGTGCCTTTATTGTGTAGTTCTGTGACTACTTTACTGTAATGTTTGGGTTCGGTAACCTTGATAGTAACATTGTCATTGGTGGTAGATTTAATGAGAAATTTATCGCCTGCTGTATCTTTCAATAGTTGGATTAATGGTATTACATTTTGTACTCCACTTACTTTTATTTCAGGTACCAGGTTTCCTTTGGACTGTGCTTTGTTTATTGTGTCCTCATCTTCGATGATGTTTGATAGAACTTCAAAACGATTACTAGTGCTAATCGGTAGGCTTAGCCAGTCCACTAGTCTCGATTGTTTAATGATTTTGACACCTTCTGGGCTTACCTCCGAGGGTCGTTTGTTGTTGGTGTTTCGTGCATCTGTAAGTGATTGTTGGTTATTCCTGTGTGAATCCTCGCTTTCTGATACATTTTCCGCTACCTCACTATTAAAATTTCCGGCCGTAGAATCGTTAATAATTTTGTTTGAGGTTATGTTTTCATTATCATTTATACAATTTGGGCAGCTCCACTGATGGAATTTTCCGGTTTGGTTGATTTCGTTCAACGTTGCTAGGGTCATTCCAATGCATTCAATATGGTAATTAGATTTGCACTGGATGCAATCCTCATATCTTGTTGGAACTCGGTTACACACGCCACACGTATTCATTATCGCTTTTTTAGAAGAAATAATTTATAAAACTTTTCTATTTGACATATTATTATGGATTCTTAATGGGATCACGAATAGTCCAGGCAAGGAAGGTTCTTAGTTTGCAAAAAATCCGGGCAAGCTGAATTTTGGCAGAGATGTACATTGGAGTGTTCTAATAAACCCCACAAAAGTCCCATAAAATCCCACGCCGGCGTCCCCCACAATCGGGGGTTTTAGCTCCCCCAACGCGATTTTTTCCGATAACTCGCTTATTTATGCTTGTATGAAAAATTATGATCAGACCATAATTGAAGAGCATAAATAAATTCTCTATAAAATAGTTTCTTTTCATATTTTTCCATGGCACACTAATAATTAAATTATTAACCGAAAACACGACCCACCCTTAAAATGGCACAATATTGATTCGTTGCAGGGAGAGAAATGATTTCAGGCACGGGAAATGCTTTTAATAATAAATTAATTGAAATTGTATTATTTGCCTATTCCAGTATGTATTGTAGTACTACCTACTGCAGCGCCACAAGTTATAGAGAATTTTATGTTCTTTAACTTTGTTTAATGGTAATTTTTCGTAAAAGTAAAAATACGTGAGTTATAGGCGAAAACCCGCACCTAGGGGGCTAAAATCCTCATTTGAGGGAACGCCGGCTTGGGATTTTTATGAGACATTTTGGGGGTTTATTAGAATACTTCAATATACATATTTGCCGAATTTCAGCTTGCCCGGACCTTCTGTAAGCTCAAATCAAAATTTCGGTTTCGTTACTTGGAAGATACTATAACTTGGGCAAATTTGGAAAAAATATATTTTTTTCTTCATTTTCCAACCTTTTCCACAATTTCAATTAATTTATTATTAAAAGCATTTCCTGTGACTGAAAACATTTCTCTCTCTGCAAGGAATCAATATTGTGCCATTTTAAGGGTGGGTCGTGTTTTCGGTCAATAATTTAAGTATTAGTGTGCCATGGAAAAATATGAAAAAAAAACTGTTTTATAGAAAATTTTATGCTCTTCATTTATGGTTTGATCATAATTTTTCATACAGGCATAAATAAGCGAGTTATTGGCAAAAAATCGCGTTGGGGGAGCTAAAACCCCCGATTTTGGGGGACGCCGGCGTGGGATTTTATGGGACTTTGGGGGGGGGGGTCGATTAGTACACTCCAATGTACATCTCTGCCAAAATTCAGCTTGCCCGGATTTTTTGCAAGCTTAAGTCAATTTTTCGGCTTCGTTGCCTGGACTATTATGGTAATTAAAAAATTGAACTGGAAAATTTCTGAAAATATTTACTAAAATGTTTGAAGTAAAATTATATGGTTTATTTTGAACAAAATATAAAGTACAACAAAATATAAACACTACTGCATTTTATTTTCAAGAATAATCGTAATAATAATTACACACTGTTTTGTAAAGTTAAATAAATTTAGTGAAGTCCAATCGAATAAAGTGGCACAAAATTATAATAAGTAAAGAAAAGGGATATTATGTGTACAAATTTTCATTTCCAAACTTTAATTGCATTATACAAAAAAGTGATACAAACCAGTGTCTTATTAATTAATAACTACATTCTTAAAATACAAAGATTGATTTTATTAATGTTATTAATACGAATACGATTGTTAATAATAATCTTAATTTCTAATAATTAACATAATGATGAATTTTATACAATACATAAATATTAGATGTTAGACAAAAGTTAACCTCTTTGTACTGAAAATCATGCAACTAACTACCCTTTTCCCCCCCGTCTGAACGACTATGATATTTCAGTTTATACAAAAAAACAAGAATGAACGAAAGGATAATATTACAAAACATTAAGATAAATGTCCTACTCTTATATACTATCTTATGTCTAAAGTTTAAGATTAAAACATTGTTACTGTTCGGTAGTTTAAAAATTTCCCAATCTAGTATCTCCAGTAACTCCATGTTTTTATCTTACAACTATTATACAAAAGACAAACGAAAACATACGATTTTCATTAGCCGTTTGATTGAATAGCATCAGATGGAAATAATACTTTAAAAATATTAATTATCACATTCAAAATATTAAATTACACTTTAAAAAATAATTCCAACTAAAACGAGATCCTTGTACTCCAAATTTTACAAGTACAATTCAAATTGGTCCTGTTCCACTGGCTTTCTGACCCAATTGCCAAGATTAGCTTTAGAAAATGATTCGTACAGTTGCTTCTTGGCAAGCTAAAACAAAAGCTTTGAAAACCACCGTCTTTGAGAAAGTAACAAAAAAAAGCTTACATTGTAAGTGTCTGCTAATTCTTTAGCTTCACTATAGAAAGGAGGCATTTTAAAATCATTATCACGATGAGCAGCTTTAGATAATTCACAAATGGTGCTAAATCGTTTCGATAAATGTTGTTTGCATAATCTTGAAGAACCCATTTCAGTTTTTCCAGTTGTCGTATTAACTATCTCTGGTAATTCGTGGCCTATTGCCCAGTTCACTGAAAAAGTAGGCGCTTTGGCTGGATAACGTGACTCGGATGACGTCGTCAATAACATTAGTGGACGATTTAGTAAGTATGGAGGAGGAAGACCTTGAAGAGTTTGTTCTATGCGACCGCATATAGCTCTAAACACAAAATAATTACAAAATTAATTTTGAAAACAAAGCAGTACTAAAACAACAAAATACAGAATAAAATTTCAAGCATGTGGAAGAATTTTCGAGTAGGTCTAGTACGACTACCTTCACTTTAACCTGATGATTTTCCAAATGTTGTCAAAAAATATTTCACTTATCTTGACCATTCCTTTGCTTATTTTTCATTTTCAGCAAAAAAGCACCATATTGCAGCTGCGGTTGATACCAGTAAATAGTTTCCACTTTGCACAACTGTAGAAAATTAATTCATTAGATTAGCAGGTTTTAAATCTTAAGGAAAGTTTCTTATTTCTACCGCAAAACTTGAACTTGAGAAATTATGCAGCCATCTCTTGCCCAAAAAATTTTGAAGTTTAAATTTTCTACTTCTTAAGTTCTGAAGAAAGCAGACTCACTTGCTATTTGTGACCATGAAACTTAAAATTTTGATGCAACTTCAATCAATTAAAGATTTCTAAATCAATGTATTCCTTAGATTTTCATCAAATCTTCTACAGATGAAGGTTGAATCTTTCTTTTCCTCAACTTGGTAGTAGTGAATAACTGCGACTTCAGGTGTTAAATTAAAATTTTGAGTTAAGAAGTCAGCTAGCTCTCTTTGTGAATTTCCCCATCAAAAAGTGGTCCAGTGTGTGACATCGGAGAGTGAAAAGTAAAGTTGAGTTAAGAGTCATAGAAACCCATTAGAAATTATCAGCTTCATATATTGATGATGGATCAAGAAAAATTCATAGGAAGGAATGTAAATTTGAAAAATTTCAGAGGGTTTGCTGTTTATTAAATTTTATTATAGACCAGCCATGTTAGGTTGCAAACACCAAGAATCGCTTTCATGGTGTAACCGAGTTTATAACCTACGCAAACAAAAAGATTGTAACTGTTTGGAATAGTCTTATCGTACTGTTTTGATGTCTTAAAATTGATTTTACCGAAATTCTATTATGTGCATCTTATTGGAGATAGAATTTTAAATAAAAAAAGATTTTTTCGTTTTTTTCGTACGATGAACGTAGAATTTTTTGAGATGCAAAATTATACAATATTGCATACCGGTTGGTTAACGCTTGTTTATGCCCGCCAATAAAAAATTCTACGTTCATCATATGAAAACACACAAGGGTCTTCTTTTGTTTAAAATTTCATCTTCAATAAGATCTATTCTAAGAACTAAAAATAGCAAAATGCCTCGTACAAACTAGCGAAAGCAAGCGAGCAGATTCCCAATTCAAGTCTAAGCCAAGTGTTAAATTATTTTTTTATAAATTTATTGAATGTTCGAGACCTCCTTAAATACCATGTACATAAATGAGAACACATTCACATACTATAAAGTCATTGCCATGAAAGAAGACGTCTCGTCATAGATTGACTGAATATAGCAACGACGTATTGCTTATGAGCATTACCAGTCATTTTGTATTGATATGACAAAGCACGAAAATATATTGCACGTGTTTCCAGTAACGACATACGCTGTTGCGTTTGTTAGACGATAGTAAAAGACAGATATACTCATAGCATGTCGTAACTAGTACCGGAAAAAGAATTTGATTCGCGTAGTAATTTATATAAAATTTCTGTCACTTTTAGTATTTTTGAAGTTTGGAGTTTTCGTGGTTTAAGTTTTCGGTTTGTGGATTTAAGCTTGTCAAAATTAGTCAAAATACAAAATTAGTTCTTTTCAGAACTCTCGAAATGTCTAGTTCTGTACGTGGAAGAACATTAAAATCTCAATCGCAACAGTTGATTTTAAATTTATTAAATTATTTTGAACTTGAAAAACAGCACGGGGGCAGTTTAATTCCATTACAGTGTGTTCAAGAGGTGAATATAAAAAGATTACTTTACATTAATTTTATATTTATAAAATATTTTATAAATTGCAGCGTGTTGCCAATGCTTTAGGAATCAGTGTATCTTCTGTTGCCCGGATTAGAAACCGTAGTTCACTAAATCCAGAATTATCAAGTCCCGGTAAAAACCGAAAACGTAGGAAAGTTAAAACTAGCGATTTACCAGAATCATCGAAAATGAACATTAGAAACACAATTTATAACATGTACAGTCAAAGTAAGTTTCGTTGTCATTTATAATTAACACAAAATGTAATTTGTGTATTTTTTGCAGAAAGACATTTAACCGTTGCTTTGTTAAACAAGGAGATTGAACAGCTGCATATTTTACTAAGCAACAGGAGCTTAAATCGTGTTTTGCACGAAATTGGTTTTAAATTTGCTAAAGAAAATAATCGAAGAGCATTGGTCGAAAAAAGCAGTATTGCAATAGATCGAATTCATTTTTTTCAGAATTATAGAAATAATTTAAATTCTCAGTTTCAACGTGATGTCGTGTTTTTAGATGAAACATGGATTTTTTCTAAAGGTAATCCTGGAATGTCGTGGCAAGATGGCTCTACAAAAAGCGTTAGGAAACCAGAAGGTTATGATGGAAAACGTTTCATTGTACTTCACGCTGGGTCAAAATCTGGATTTATTAATAATACCTCATTAGTGTTTGCTTCAAAATCGCAAAAAGAGGATTACCACGGTGAAATGAATGGTGAACTGTTTAAAAAATGGGTTGCTGAAAAATTAATATGCAATTTAGAAGAACCATCTCTCATAATTATGGACAACGCATCGTATCATTCTACTGTAGTAGAAAAAATGCCTACTTCGGCATGGACAAAACCAAATATTGCAGCATGGTTAACTGCAAACAATATTGAATTTGAACCGTCCTGCTTTAAACCAGAATTGCTAGCTCTAGCTAAACTACATAAAAAAGAAAAACGCTACGAAGTGGACGAATTATTAAGAAGCCACGGACATGAAGTTTTACGGTTACCACCATACCATTGTGAATTCAATGCAATTGAATTAGTATGGGCTCATTGTAAAACTTACTACAACAAGCACATTGGAAGAGATGGTTATGGTAATGAAAACGTAATTGATATGTGGAATGAAGCATTAGAAAATTGTTCTCCTGAAGTATGGAAAAACTGTGTTTGTCACACCGAAAAGGTAATACAAGATTGGTATGAGCGAGAAAAGGCTTTAGATATAACGGTCGATGAACTTATCATCCATGCTAATGGCTCCAGTGATTCTGAAGAAAGTGATTACGACTGATTGTTTCCGGAATTTTGGATTTTTGTTTTTATTTTTGTTTTGTAATTTGCAGGAGTATTTTGCATTTCTCGCTAAAAATGGTGAGAACCAAATTTGTAGAGAATTAAATTCTCCACCTTTTTTATACGAGAAATTTTGTTGTAAAATTATTATTTATTGCTAATTAATGCTAATTAATATGTACAATTTTTATGTCCAAAACATTAATTATTTTTGTTTGATAATTAATAAATAATTAAATTAGAGCGATTCTTTTTTTTTATTGTTGAAATAATTAAGACGTTGTTTAATCTTAATCATCCTACGACTTCCGAAATTCGATCATGGTCAGCGCTACGTATTCCCAAATTGAGTGTTCATCGTAAAGCTCAGGTTTCAGGTAAAGTAACCAAAAATTTTCGATGTGGTGGCAGTTAATCCGAAAAATTTCAATTAATTCAACTCTTTAACGCCGTGGGGTGTTACACAATTTTGTTTTTCTTCAGGTCTGTGTGAAAAGGCAAAACAATGTAATTGCCAAAAGTTAGTTTTGAGTAAAGCTCTGAACAGATTGACAAAGAAATTATCAACGCAACGGTACAAAAATCTCAAAATCGCAATTTTTGCCATTCATTGTTTTGCTTTTGCATTGCACAGGTGCTGTATACCTATACTTATGCTGTGTCTTATTTTGAATTTGTTCATAACTATTGCTTAATAAATAAATAAATTTGGTAAGCGACAATAAAAACATAAAAGTTTCCTTTCAGCATAACCTATATTTGGTTTGACAGGTGACAAGTTCAAATTTGTTAAACTAAAAGGAAAGTGAGAAAGAAAATTAAAAAAAAAAGATAACCAATATATTCTTATTTTAAAATACACTTCATTTGACTAGGGAGTATTGGCTTAGTTCAGACGATTATGCTTTTATGACGAGATGTCAACTTTCGTGGCAATGACTATACAAAGAAATACCGACACTGGATGGAACGGCTCGCGCTTTTGTTGCAAGTTCGCCATTCCGCTCGCAATAAAGTTCGGCTCGCAGTTACGCTCGCCAGTTTATAAGGGGCATAAGACTGCTTCAAAGCATCGTATCTTTTTGTTTACATAGCAACAAAATAAACAAAGCTAGGTCTAAAAATTGACTGTACCATCAAACAAATTTTTTGAAGTTTTAAGATGATGTATGAATCTTTTGAATTTTAATTTCATTCCGAATGGCCCAAAATGCAAAAATCGATGATATTCGGAAAGCGAATTTCAGAGTTTGACGGCCCATGCAAGCTAAAATCGATGGCTTCGTGCTTATGTCGTAAAAATTATACTTGAAGATGTCACAGTGTGACGAAAACGTTTACGAATTATATTTTATAGTAAAATTTATTTCTCAAAATTTGTGCCTTTTTTAGAGCTTTAAAAGTGTTGTGGATTTTTTAGGCTAAACTAAAAGTACAAATATGACTAAACGAATGACTTATGATAAATGTTTTTCTAATTATTATTGTAGATAATTTAACGCTCTACAAAAAAATATCTATAGTTTGATACCCTATCTTGCTTAGTTTTCAAGATATTTGAGAAAAAACAAACAGCATCGCGTTCTTTGTTTATAATATTGTTAATAACTTTTAGGCTTGTGTTAATTTTTCTAATCAAAATGCATCTTACTTACATATATACACTTAAACCAAAGCGATTCATGATGTTTTCAACCTGGAAAGACTAATTGGAGGGTTTAATTTCAAATGTGACTGGCCTAGTAAGAAACTAAGAATTTTTATTTAATATGTTTTTTAAAATTCGTTAGCAATTAATGTTTACTTTTAGAATTAATTTGCGGGGCTCTTTATAGTAGGGGAGCCCAAGCGGGGATTTGGGGATTTACTCGAGCGCGGCAGATTAATATACAGGGGGATACCTTGTACCCGGTTAAGTACCTCCACCAAATATGAGCCCCATATATATGGCCGCCTGTCAAGGATAAAGGATCAGATTAGTAAAAAAAAATTGATCATCATAAATTCTCGAGCGTGTCAGATTAAGGTAGGGTGAGTTAATTACATGCTAAAAAGTGTACATTCCACTAATCTGACAATTTGAGAGTGACGCAAAGAATGGGGAGGGCTACAAAGTTGAAAAAAAAAAACGTCATCTCGACATTCTCGAGCGTGGCTAATTTTTTTTTAATTTTGAAGGGAATAATTCAAGAATAACGAAAAATATATAATCTGACGATTTCCACAAGCCGAAGTAACAAAAATTCGTCGATAAAGTTCAATGCGTGCAGCTGTGTGATGGTGGTGATGCCTATATTCTCCGTTTCTATTTCTCTCTCACTTTTTCTCTATCTATTACTCTCTCATTCCGTTCTCACTCTGGTTTCTGTTGCCATGACGCCATTACAGCTGATCACACAGACTCGTTCGTGGCATGATATTATGTACCCAAGTAACATTTTTCCCTGGTGAAATTAAAATTTCTCTGCTAGAGCCCTGGCAAATTTCTGCCAGGTGGTTATAACAGGGTTTCTTATGGCAGACCTCTTACAGATACCTGTCAGGTGTCTATAAAGAATTATGCGCAGGGCCCTGTAAAATATCTGTGGCAGGGCCCTGGCAGGTACCCCTTCGCAGGATCGCAGGTAATTTGCAAAGCCCTGTAAAATATCTGTGGCAGGGCACTGACAGGTACTCTGTTGCAGGTAATTTGCAAAGCCCTGTAAAGTATCTGTGGCAGGGCCCTGGCAGGTACTCTGTTGCAGGTAATTTGCAAAGCTAGGATAGTTTGCAAAGGTATTTGCATGCTATTTCCTGAGCTTTTCAATTAATTAAGTTCAATTATTTAAAAAAATTTGAAAATTTTTTTTTTAATTGTCAGATTAGGCAAATCCCTCTAGATAATCGTCAGATTATGAGACAGCACGTCTAGGACATGAAGACGAACCATATATATCTTAATCTGACGCGCTTGAGTATGTCAAAATGGCGAATTTTTTTTGCACATTCTAATGATGGCCGCGAGTTTGCGTCACATCCAAATCGTCAGATTATTATATGGGAGCTTTTTCTAGGCTCACTTAACATCCCTTTAGAAAATCTGACGCGCTCGATTAAATTTTTTTTTTTTCGTTTTCAACCCTTACGTACGCCCACCCCCATCAAGCAAACGATCAGATTAACATACGTACATTATTAAAAATACGTAGGACATGGATGCTATCAATATCTGACGCGCTCGAGTATGTCCATGCAACAGTTTTTTTTTACATTATTGAAAAGCTATAGCCGCTCCCCCCCACCGCTGAAAAGGCATACATTATATAACATTTTTTTCTTCTTATCATCTAAGCTTTGCAACCCAATAAGTCTCTATGACGCTCGAGTAAATCCCCATTTAGCATCGTGGGCTCCCCTACTATTAAACAAGTTTTGGAATAAACAGTGGTTAAAATTGAAGTTGAATTAAAAAATTATTGAAATGAGCTGCTTTTGTAAAGGGGTCGCCCATAAATTACGTCACGCAATTGTAAGCAATTTTTAACCCCCTCCCCCCATCGTCACACAAACCTAGACCCCCTCCAAGTATTACGTCACATATTCTTGTACCCCCCCAATTTTTCATTTCTTTTTTTTTTAGGGGTAGCACCCCAGAGGAAACATCTATGAAGGGCGCCCCCCCCCTAGCTACACCACTGGCTTCAGTGGCGTAGCCACTCAAAAAACAGTTTTTTTAAATACTTAAAATAAAATATTTAATCTATATATTTTGTGACGTCACAATTTTTGAAACCCTCCCACCCCCCATCGTCACAAGGGTCGGAAGCCCCCCCCCCCTAGGAGCGTGAAGTAATTTATGGACGACCGTATACAAAAGTTTTAGCAAATCCATAGTTGAATTCAGAAAAATGTTTAAATTTTAAAATTTGTGAAAATTAGGTAGAACAATTGATTAAAATTTTCTGTGTTCCTGGAAATACTGAATTTAGAGGTAAATTTTTCAGACAAAAGTTTTAGCAAAACCATAGTTGAATTCAGAAAAATGTCTAAATTTTATGATTTGTGAAAATTAGGTTTAACAATTGATTAAAATTTTCTGTGTTCCTGGAAAATCATTCGAAATACTGAATTTAGAGGAAAAGTTTGCAGACAAAAGTTTTAGCAAATCCATAGTTGAATTCAGAAAAATGTTTAAATTTTAAAATTTGTGAAAATTAGGTAGAACAATTGATTAAAATTTTCTGTGTTCCTGGAAATACTGAATTTAGAGGTAAATTTTTCAGACAAAAGTTTTAGCAAAACCATAGTTGAATTCAGAAAAATGTTTAAATTTTATGATTTGTGAAAATTAGGTTTAACAATTGATTAAAATTTTCTGTGTTCCTGGAAAATCATTCGAAATACTGAATTTAGAGGAAAAGTTTGCAGACAAAAGTTTTAGCAAATCCATAGTTGAATTCAGAAAAATGTTTAAATTTTAAAATTTGTGAAAATTAGGTAGAACAATTGATTAAAATTTTCTGTGTTCCTGGAAAATTACTCGAAACACTGAATTTAGCGGAAAATTATGCACACAAAAGTTGTAGCAAATCCATAGTTGAATTCAGAAAAATGTTTACATTTTTAAATTTGTGAAAATTAGGTTGAACAATTGATTAAAATTTTCTGTGTTCCTGGAAAATTATTAGAAATACTGAATTTAGATGAAAATTTTGCAGACAAAAGTTGTAGCAAATCCATAGTTGAATTCAGAAAAATGTTTAAATATTAAAATTTGTCAAAATTAGGTTAAACAATTGATTAAAATTTTCTGTGTTGCTTGAGAATTATTCGTAACACTGAATTTATAGAAAAATTTTGCATAGGGGTCGTCCATAAATTACGTCACGCAATTTAAAAAAAATTTTAACCCCCTCCCCCCATCGTCACACAAACCTAGACCCTCCTTCAAGTATTACTTCACATATTCTTGAACCCTCCCTAATTTTTCAATTTTTTTTAGGGGTAGCACCCCAGAGTAAGCATCTATGAAGGGCGGTCCGCCCCCCCTAGTTACACCACTGGCTTCAGTGGCGTAGCCATTCAAAAAATTGTTTTTCTTAAATTGCAATAATAAAATATTAAATCTATATATTTTGTGACGTCACAATTTTTGAAACCCCCGCCTCCCATCGTCACAAGGGTCGGAACCCCCCCCCCCCCCTAGGAGCGTAACACAAACCTATGGACGACCCCAAATCACAAACATTTAATAGTCAAATTGGACCTACAAAAACATGGGCGTCCATAGAATATTTTCGAGGGGAGGGGGCACCCAGTTATTTAATACATATTTTAATATACAAAAATGATTAATCAACAAAACAATTAATTCTCTTAATTATCCTAAATGAATCTTATCTGTTATCTGTCTACAAGTGACGCACATGAATGAATTAGCGAGATTACAAATTATCCAAAATGTGAAATTTAACCTATAACCTTATATCACAGGCAGTGGCGGCTCGTAACTTGTTTCAATGAGAGAACAAAATATAAATAAACAAGAAGTTACTTTGAAAACAGAATTACTCTTCATTGTCATGCCATCCCGATCGCCACATGCTGGGGAGTATTCCATATATTTTTTAGAATTACATTTGCAGTAGCAACAGGCGATTGTTTTCAATGAGGGAGCACAAATTTTATAGAGAAAAGAAAAATATAAATTTACTGCATTTTTATTTTTGACTTAAAATTTTTGTTTTGATAATTATTTTTGGATAGCTGTTGTTTCTGGTTTTAGATAGGAGGACGCGTACCTTCCCTTGGAATCATAGTTCTTTATAGATGCCAATGAACAAAAACCAATAAAATAAAATGGTTGAGCTTCATAAAGCTAATTTAAGTTAGGGGTTTGAAATTGTAATTTCTACATTCCTTGATTTGAAGATAATCTTTTCATTTTTTCAAAATAATTATTTTTTGTATCTTTAAGGGATCAAAGGTGGCAGCCTCCCTCCCCTTTGGTATAAATGATACCATCTGGCCCTAACTAAAATTTATTTTATCCATTTGATATTTTTTAAATAAAAAATTATTGAATTAAATTTTTAAAACATTTATAGGAAGAAAGTTTACACGTCTCTATGGATGACCATGAAAAAAACCAATAAAACAGATAAAGTTTTTAAGCATAATAATTTAAGTTGGGAAATTTAAATTTTTATTCTTTTATATTTTTTAATTTGAACATTTTTCAAAAAAAATATTATTTGCGCCTTTAGGGGGATCAATGATGATTTGGTATAAATTAGGGGTCCTCAAACTAAACTAGGGGCCCACGAATATTGGCATTTCAAAACTAAATCATTGTATAAAATAATAATTGTTCAGGAAAAACATTGCAAATTTTCAGAACAGAAACATAAAAATATTTTCATTATAAATCGCGAATTTTTAAAATTAACCACTGAAAGAAAAGGAGAATTAAAATTGCAATGGTATGGGATAATTAAGATCTCATGGGACATGACGCTGTGTTTAATTAACAAACGGGATTATTGGATCTGGACAGTTTTCTGAATTTTGGAAAGTCAACAATAGTTGTACCGGATCAATAATACTACAAAGTGTGAAGGGTTTAATCTAATAAATACATTGCCTATTTAGGTGTTGCAATTAATATTGATCATTCTCTATCAAAAAGTAAAGGAAATAAATATCTAGGCAGTGATAGATACGAAAATTAAGTTCAAAAAGCATTTCTAAGATAAGAATAAAACTTTGCGTAATACAATATTTCACAGTTCTACACAATACAAAACAATATTCTCTTGTAAATTTATAACTCTTGTAATGAAAAAAGTATTGCAAATGCTAACAAATAATAAAATCAACTGTGTTTGTGAATTAGAAAAAATCACACAAAACCAGTAACAATGATGAGTTACAATCTTGCATGCTTGTTCAACTCGGTGGTACATCCACAAAAAAATTAAGAGAATATTTAATTTTCAAAAATCTTAGTGGGAGTGAATTTTGATTTTTTAAAATTTTGTAGCAAAAAATATTTGTATTTTCAAAATTTTGTCAGAAAATTCACCTCCCTTATACCTGCACATTTTCTAGCAAGTTATTTGTCAAAAAGCACACGAATATGTTTGTACAAGCAAATAAAATTAATAAAGAAATTAGTAGCTTAATTCATGCAAGTTTTTAGAGACTCTTGTGAGGAAGGGTTAAATTTGGATATTCATTCATTTAATAATCATATTTATCCACAGATTAATAGAACTTCTCGTACCTCTACTTGGTTAAAGTAGGAATTTCATTCGAAACCACATGCCATCAGGTTAAAAATGTTAATTTGCATCATTCACACACCCAACAAATTGATCAAATCCATGCAAGTAAATAAAAAAATGCTCACCTATATAAATGTGATTCATTAAGCAAACTACCTAAAACAATGCTCTTAAGGTAGATGGGGTTAATGAAATGTGATAAGAGAGCCCCCTGTAAGCCTAGTACATTCCAACGAGCTACCTTATCGGAACAGGACATTGTCAATAATCTCTCCCCCTAAAAACACCAAAATTAATTCATGCTTCCAAGATTTAAAACAAAGTTACCTGTAGAACACCATCCCACGTTTGTACTGTAGTAGATTTAAGTGGAATAGTACCTTCACCAGATTCAATTTTGGTACGCAATTGTCCCCGGGAGCTTCTGTGAGGGTGCCTATCAACTTCTTCGCTATCTTCGCGTGGACTAAATATTCTAGCATCTCCACAAGGTGCAGTGTTAATGTACAAATGGAAATCAATATCGGGCTTCAGTTGAAAAAGCTTCGAGTTAGGTTTTGGTTCAAAAATAGACAAATTACACTCTTCTATAAGAAAATACAAGTAATACAACATGAAACCATATAATTAAAATAATTTACCAGGAGTTAAGGCTATTTGAAGCTGATCATACAAAAACAACAATAAACATCTACGCGAAATAATTTCAGCATGAGAATCATTTAAAGAAGCTCCATTTATGCTCATGTATTCTCCAGATATGCATTTTGTTCCGGTACTAATAGCTATGACTTGGGAATCACTTAATTCGGCGCCTCGTGTCATAACGATGCCCGCCAAAACTTTTCTTTTTGCGTGGAACGAATTATTTTTCATTAGGTCATTAAATTTATCCATTACTGTCCTGTAAAATAAAATTTTGTTTACAAATGTTATCTTGCAAGGCCAGAAAAACATTGTACCTTCCAATGTGATCGGCAAGTTGCTGTTGTTCATTCGTAACTTGTTGCTTCCTATATGGACAAACAACTGATTTGTGTCCGGTACCACCCAATAACTGGGCCAAAGCACTGGTAGCTGCAGCATGTTTGGCCAACTTCTTTCGAGATCCTAGTTTAATAAATTTCATATTATAGAGTGAAAAATTAAAGACAATAAGTTTTTAATTTTTAGAATATGTACGAAAAATAATACGAAAATCAGTGGCGTGTTGTGAATATTGCATCAAAGTTCGCAATTCGCTCGTAATTTTTCCAACAATTTAACAAAAGGCTCATGCGAGATTTTGATGAGTATCATAATATACGAAAAATGTAACTTCAGTTTAGTCATCTTTCCAGACAATACCAAAAATAATCTTCTTGAAACGACAAAATATTATAAATACAATACCACAATAAACATCCTTCTTTCCACACTTTTATTTCATTATAAATATTTTTTGATATATTGAAAAATAAGATAGATATTAATAGGTACGATTTAAATTCAATAAGTAATGAAAAAATCGATTCTGACCATTTTAAATTAATATAACAGTGGTAGCGAAACTTAGCTCCACTTTGAACGGTTATTACTATGTGAATACAAATCTGACGGAAAATATGTATAGGTGTTCTTTTGTAGAGAATTTAATTAGCTCTAATTTTATCTTCAACTATTTTTCCATAAGAAACTTGAGAAATCGGTGAAAAACTGAATTTTGTCCGTTTCTCGCTATAGGCTATGTGCAAGGGGTAAGGTACCCTAATGAGCCCTCCGAAATTGACTTTTTCCTATTAAGTTTGGTGAAGTTTAAGGATTATAGAGTGATAATAAAAAATAAAATTCTTGGATGAGCCACTTTTAATATGAAAAATATGACTTTGAAAATCGTAAATTTTACACGTTCACCGACGCGCATGAATAAAATTTGTGGAATCTCGCCCATTTTATTGACGGTACGTGCAATTCAATATACTCTTAAACTTAAGCGATTTACGGAGCGGCAGAGTTGTCTGCCGTACCAGTTTAAGAGTAAGTTGCTCTTATAACTGATACACCAGACTAGATCAAATGCTTTTGGAAATTTTGCGGTCTCCGTCGGTATTTGCCTCACTGGTTTAGGGTGGCATAGGGGCAGTCTGGGGGAAGCACTCGGGGGATTTTCTACCCTGTCGCAAGACAGAGTATTCTTCTCCGGTAGAGTTCAGGAACTCCTGCCACGCAGGACCGGACTCCACTCGAGGGGGGGAAACCCCCCGGGCAGAAACCCAACCTGACCGGCATCAGGAGAAAACCAGAGGGTTTTCCGCAGCATCGAGTGACTGACACTCCCCCGATACGGAAAACAAGACGGTTAGACCCCGATACCGATCACTTTTGCATCTATTTTTTCATTCACACCCAGTGTTCTATTACATTCTTATCACCACAACCCGACCCCAACATCGAAGGGGATCAGGTTGTGACGTCAATTCGAGCATTACCAGCTTTATTCAAGAAGGCATCTGCGCAAATGTCTTTATTTCTATTTTTCAAAGCCACGATCGTCGTCAAGAAGGGAGGGGGTTAAACCCACCCCGGACTCCGACGATCTCGTAGTCAGGTGGGGGCCTCAAAACCCAACCCTGCAAAATATAAATTCAGGTGCCGTGGCGCACCAGCTTTCTCAAGGAGGTACGGGCTTGACCCAAGTACTCCAAGTTTTAATTTACAATTCGATTCGATACGGAGAGGCAGATGCAACACGTCTCCCGTGCCGGTTACATCGATGAAAGGTTAGATACTATTTTGTAATTATTTTTTTTTACGCGATTTTATGGGGGTTAAACGTAAAGGGAACTGCGGCATACCGCAACTATACTTTTAAATTCTAAATCCAGGATTTCTATGATCCCGATTTTTTTCCCGGTTTTCTTGATGGATGGCGCCTTCAAGTTTGTTTAGCTTTTGATCCATCCCAAAACATATAATAGAGACCTCATTCTAACAATATTTTTGGTTATGAAAATAACCGAATTTTTTATCAATGCGACGACAGCATCTGTTTAAAAAATATTCTCCAACATGTTCAAGTACACGATGAGTACGTCCTACCTTGGCAAACGATCGAGGTTTACTAAAGAAACGCCCCCGAAATGTGTCGTATATATAACATTTTTATGGGCGTGGCCTTAAATCGAGTAATTTTATAGGCCGGATGGAATCACAACCGAGCATTTAGTTTTTAACTAATTTCGGTATTATTTTCTATTGAAACTTAATGATCCTTGTTTTATAATAAAGTTAATGACTTTTCTGATCGAAATATTAAGCCATTTCTATAGGGAAATTTCAATTTCGAAGTCACCATTAGGGTTCTGAACCCATGTGCAAGTTCACAACTAGCGCCCACTGGTTGGGCGCGCCGGCACTTTTCATGGTATACCTTTTATTTACTAATATAAAAATTTGAAATTAATTAGTATATAAATGAATTTAAAGTAAAATTAATGTTAAAAATAAATTTCCTCCTCAGCTAAGTGATGACTATGACTAATTTTTGGGTGTGAGGGAATGCAATCAAACAAATGTTATCGTTAAGCCAACGTTTCGATCAGTTTATTTGATCATCATCAGGGCTGGAAAACAATACATGTTTTCCAGCACCTTTGTATTGTTTTCCAGCCCTGATGATGATCAAATAAACTGATCGAAACGTTGGCTTAACGATAACATTTGTTTGATTGCATTCCCTCACACCCAAAAATTAGTCATAGTCGTAAAATTAATGTAGTAACATTTTAGTGAATATTTTTTTCAGCTAGTTAGTATAGTTTAAAACGGTTTAAAATCATAGATTTTGTTCTTAATTATGGTTTTTCTAAAATTACAACAAAAATTAAAATAAAATGTTTCTTCGCAATATTTCCTAACCAGTTAATTTTTGGGACGAAAATGACTTCTACAAATCTTATGGAGAACAAAATTTACTACAATTTTTATTTAAGATATTTCTAAGTCGAATATTTGCTGAGCGCCTTCGCTGTTAAAGAGAGCACATTTTTTAAAGTTTCAAAAACGCTCGATTATGACCCGACTTTTTTTATAATAGAGTATATGTATATTAATATATTTTATCATATAATAGACTTTTTTAGAGAGTAACCAAAAATTATTTAAAAAAATGAGAGCGGTCGTCGGACCGTCCACAGAAGCTATGCTTCTTACGCACAGAGCATACCATAATAGATCCGTGAAGGCCATAGTTGTTCGGCCTTTGGCCTCATAGGGCGGACCATAATAGATCCGTGAAGGACATAGTTGTTCGGCCTTCGGCCTCACAGGGGGAGGACCATAATAGATCCGTGTAGGCCATAGTTGTTCGGCCTTCGGCTTCACAGGGCGGACCATAATAGATTATATTTATATGCCTTCAGCTGTCTTGACTGCTAGTCCGTGATTGCCAGTGGTTGTTCGGCCTTCGGTCTCACAGGGGGAGGACCATAATAGATCCGTGTAGGCCATAGTTGTTCGGCCTTCGGCCTTTTTGTGAAAAATTTTTAAAATTTTTTCGACGTTTTGTGCCGACCCACGAAAAGGGTTTTTTTTTAAATTTTTTCAAAAAACTATTTTCCCTAAATACCGGGCAACCGCCCCCGACCCCACGCCGCCCCCAACCATAGCCACCATTCCCAGGGTCCTAGCACTCTCGGTTTCGGAGTTATGGTGTTTTCGAAATTTGAAAGCGATGGTCGAAATTAGTGTGACGAATTTGCGTTAACAATTTGTGTGACGAACGATTTTTTTCAGTTAACTGCCCGTGCAAACCCGTGCGATAAGAAGCATAGCTTCAAAAGGCAGAGCAAAATCGAGCGTTTCTGAAATTTTCAAAAATGTGCTCTATTTAACAGCGCTGGCGCTCAGCAACTTTTAGACTTAGAGAAAAATACCTTAGATAAAATTTGTAGTAAATTTTATTCTCCATAAGATTTGTAGCAGTCATTTTCGTCATAAAGTCAGGTAGTAAGGAAATATTGCGAAGAAACATTTTGTTTTGACGATCGCCGAGGTCGCCAACTCAGGGCTTTTATTAGGACGCCATACCATAAAACATATCCAAAAATCAGAACCATATCAGACTATTTTTAAGAAACTCTTCTTTTCATAATTTCAAAAATGTTGTTAAAATATTTTCAGTGTTATTAATATTTTTAATGAGTTATATGATAGCAATATACACTACAGCTCAAAAAGATAAGTACACTTGTATTTTTTAAGTATTTTCAAAATTTTAAACATTAAACCCTTTATAAATCAATTATTTTAAATGAAATCAAGTAATGTAATTTATTTACAACAAGTTTAACAAAAAAAAACTGAAAAAATGTTATTATGTTGGCTAAATTCTGGTTTCCTACAAAAATCCATCTTTTACTTTTATAACAGCTCGGCACAATCGAGGCATTCTTTGGGTGAGTTTATGCAAAGTTTCAAATTGAATTGCATTCCAAGCATTTTGCAAGACTTGCCATAAATGGGTTTGTGATTTTGGGCACTTTAGTTGAACGTTCCGATCCAGCTCCTCCCATAATAGCTCTATAGGATTCAAATCCGGAAACGGATGGCCAATCCATATAATTTAGCACTCTTCGTTTTTCATTTTCGCTCAAATAGTCTCTGGAGAACTTCGATGAGTGCTTGGGATCATTTTCTGTTTGAAAAATAAAACCTCTCCCAATTAAACGTCGACCTGATGGGAGCACATTGTTTTCTAATATTGGTTTATAACCTTCTTTTTCAAAATTCCTTCTATTTTAATAATATCTCCGAGGCAATTGTTGCCAAAAACTTCAAAAACGTAAATATAAATTAATTGTAAGGCGTAGCATTCGAAATTGGAGAATGACGGCACCTCAACTTACCGCTGAAATCAACGAAACTCGTACAAATAATTTCAGTTTGTCGACGGTAAAATGAAGGTTGCAAACAGCTGGTCAATTGAAGAATTGCTATGCGGAAACTTTTGTTAAGACCTCAAAACATAGTGAAGAGACTAGCTTGTGCTAAAAAACATTAAATGTAGTCAATTAGTCAATGGAAAAAGGTTGTTTGCTCGGATGGGTCGAAGTTTCAAATCTTCGGTCCTCATTGACGAGTTTTTGTGAGAAAGCTCAAGGGAGAACGTGCTTTGGATGAATGTATTGTCCCAATGGTGAAACACGGCGAAGGGTCCGTTATGATTTGGGGATGTTTTGGCAAGAATTGTGTCGGATATATTATTAAAATAGAAGGAATTTTGAAAAACGGAGGTTATAAACAAATATTGGAAAACAATGTGCTGCCATCAGGTCGACGTTTAATTGGGAGAGGTTTTATTTTTCAAGAAGGAAATGATCCCAAGCACTCATCAAAGTTGTCCAGAGACTATTATAGAAAATGAAAAACGGAGAGTGCTAAATTATATGGATTGGTCACCTGTTCCCGGATTTGAATCCTATAGAGCTATTGTGGGAGGAACTGGATCGGAAGGTTCGACTAAAGGGCCCAAATTCACAAACCAATTTATGGCAAGTCTTGCAAGATGCTTGGAATGCAATTCAATCTGAAACTTTGCATAAACTCACCCAAAGAATGCCTCGTTTGTGCCGAGCTGTTATGAAAGCAAAAGGTGGATTTTTGTAAGAAACCAGAATTTAGCCAACGCAATAACATTTTTTGAGTTTTTTTTTGTTAAACTTGATGCAAATAAATTATATTACTTGATTTCTTTTAATTTCTTTTAAATATGATGAGGACATAGCAAAAAAACTAAATACCTTCCAGAGAATGTGTGGAACCATTACACGAACATTGGGAAAACAATGTAGACAAGAAACGCAGCTAAAGTTCTACAAGGTCATGGCGGTTCCCACCTTGCTGTATGGAAGCGAAACTTGGACGATTACGACCAGGCAAGAAGCTAAAATAACAGCAGCAGAGATGCAATTTTTGCGATCAGTCAAAGGATGTACATTGCTAGATATGAATAGAAATGAGGATATCAGAGAGGAATTGCAGATCTTTTCGGTGAAAGACAAGGTTTACGATTATAAACGTCAATGGAAGGAGCATGTGCAGAGAATGGAAGATCAGCGTTTGCCAAAGAGTGCCATGAAATATGATCCAAGCGGGAGAAGAGATGTTGGACGTCCAAGGAAGAGGTGGGCTGATTAGAAATCGGAACAGGCCTGGGGCCTACACCGTGAAGCAGACGATGACGACGATTTCTTTTAAAATAATCGATTGAAAAAGAGTTTATTGTTTAAAATTTTGAAAACTGTTAAATAATATAAAGTGTACTTATCTTTTTGAGCTGTACCTGAAATAGAATTTTGTTTAAATATACATATTTTGCCAAAAACATAATTTTCACTCCTTTATAAAAAATGTCTACTTCCGACGAAGAATTCGGTAAGAAGCTCAGGGTTCCGACAAGACGATTTTTAGTATGTTAAAGTACGAACAATTACCTAACGAAATCCGTCGAAAAATCGCAGAAGACAGATTTTGGATTTTTTTTGTTCGAAATTTGGCCAATTTTCTTACATTAAAACAACATAATAGAAATACCAATCTAATAATTTCAACTAATTGCACAAATTGATTTAAAATTTCTCGTTTTATAATCCATAAACATTGATACAATCTGTAGTACCATAAAAAGTGCCATATTTCGCCACCGTGATCGCTGGCATCGAATTTTTAAAAATTCAAATCACTTGCACATAGCATAATTGTACAAAACAACAGTGAAAAAATTAACAAAATAAAAATACCCTTTTAGAAATAGGGTTAATATTACAAAATTAATTCAGTTAGGGGTTGAAAGGTCATTTACCCTTCCAGAACATTTTTTATTTTTAAATTTAGACTACTTTGGATGAAGTTACAGTCGTTTTTCTACAAGTCTACACACTAAATTTTCGACTTTTTGAAGAACCAAAACATGGAAACAAATGCTTTTTTGGAGAAATCCTTAAATTTGTATTTTTTATTTCTTACAAAGATGTTGTGTACTACCAAGTTTCGTCAAATTTGGTGGGGGTCGAGTAAATTCTTCAGTTGATTTGAGATGGTATGACTCATAATATTATTATTATTAAAAATTTATAAAAATGATTAGACGCTGTTTTAAGAGGTCTGACTGGCCACCTTGGAAGTTTTTAAAAATAGTTATATTTTTCATTTTCGCCATTGTAAACTTGACAGTTTTGTGAACAATATAGCAGTATTTGGTATTAAAATTCAAAAAATTAATGTGGTTCTAGGTGTTTTTAAGTAGAAGCTAGAAACTTATAATATTGTACGTTTATTTCCAAACTACATTTTTCGACCTTGCTGCAAGTATAATTTTTTATTATTGCTTTTTTGTGTAAAAAACGATTTTTTTCGATTATTCATAGCCATTTCCCCCAAAAGAAAAAATCCTTACTTGGCATAATAGCCAACACTATTCATAAATATGCTGATATATTATGCATACATATATTTTTTTATTTTCATGCAGTCAGCTACGTGCGTGTAGGACCTCCACGGAATCAGGTATAGCGCCGCCATTTTTTCATATTTTTTTATAATTTTTATTGTACCTATTGTTCAAAACATGAGCAACTATACAGTCCAAAAATGAAATAATTTTGTTCGATACTTCCGAGTTTATTAATTTTTTTCATGAGCGACCCCTTAGCAAATAAAAATGATCAAATATTAACGGATTTTACCTTCTTGAAGAATTTAGATTGATATCGCCGCAAGTAGCACAATGTAATAATTCACCCTTATTAATATTAGAATAAATTACTTGCATCAACAATTTAGTGTGCGTGTGCCCGAATTTATACATAATATCTTTGCGCCTATTATTAACCCTACCTGTTGCTCTGGCGTCTGGCGAATGCAGCTTTTCTAAGCTTACATTAATTAATAATTACCTTCAGTCCCCAATGCATCAGGAAAGACCGTCGGATTTCAGATAACCTTGACTTAGAAAATTTTATACGCACGATATTGCGGCTATTAAAGCGGAAAAAACTGTTGTATAACTTAATAATATTTATAATAAATTGATTAAAATTATATATTATTTGTTAATTACCTCTTCAGGAAGAGGTTAATAGTTATCTTCAAAATTCCAGGGCATTCCATGCCCCATGGACTAATAATTTTATAGCCTACTACAATTTTGCTCATACATTCCAAGATTACAGGGAGTAATTAAAGTAAGTAAGTAAAATAGGTTAGGGGCGGCCCAAAAATATCTCTACAGTTTAAAAATATTTAGGGCTGGATCTGATTGTTTATTAGCTAAATCACTCTATCCGATCCCGTGATCTTGTAGGCCGACTTGTATGAAAGAAATAGTCGACCGAAGTTGCCGGATTATGGAGGTTGTAGGACAACTTTTGTATTACACTATTTCAATTAGATTAAATATCATTTGACAATTATTAAATTGAGGCCGTAGGCCGATCCTGAGTCTCATATATAGAATTGGGAGGCCAAAGGCCGATCTGTATTTCTAAATTCAATCGGGAGGCCAACCTGCATTCCCATAAACCGTTGAGAGGACAAAGAATGATCAAAGAAACTGTTGGTCAACTGTACTTTATTATAAAAGTTTAAAATCAATCGTTAGCTTATAAACAAATGGGGGGCAGACAGGCCGAGCGCCTCATAGAGCTAGCCATAAAAATCAGTCGATAGGCTAATTTTCAAGAGGGTGGTTATTAAAGAAAGGCTCACCTCCAACCACCCCTTGTCCTGAATTTCAGGTCAATTTGTTCTCAATTATTTTCCCATTTTTTAAATGGTAAAAAATAGTTGGAGCTTAATATTAGACCGTGTAATTCATATTGATAATAACTTCCTTGAACTCTATATAATATTTTATGTAAAGTTAGCATTTTTTTCTGGCTGTGGTGTTATCGCAACAATTATTTTTGTTGATAATCAATATAAAACGACATTATAAAAGTAATAAAAATCAATACATACCAGTTCCAATAAAAATATCCTTTCCTACGATGGCAGAAACCTTAAAACGGGCATAAATATCATCTCCATTTTCGGTGCATTCATATTTAGTGTTAGGATACAATTCATTCAATAACATAACCGCACTTTTTGTGATGGGGACACCTTCAGCTTTTGTACCTCCATTAGTATCGTAAGTGTCGGTTGTGAAGTCGCCACTATTCGATAATGCAGGAGAGACAGTTTTGATGTTATTAGGCAATTGTATGAAAGATTGTAAAGCCAACTCGGCAGCTTTATACTTGGCAAGTTTTTTAGAGCCTCCTGTGCCCAAAAAAACTTGGTTATCAATTTCCACCGAAACTTTAAATATCGGTGCATGAGGTGGACCACTTTGTTCAACAGTTACGTATTTACTTCCAGGCTTCAGTTCGTTTAAAATCGACACCGGATTCTTTTGTCCTGTTTGATTTAATATCGTAGTTTCCCTTTTCGGACGTTTGATTAATACTTGTGATTTTGGATTAACTCCATCTGGAAAATTATGAGATAAGAATTTTTTTTAAAAACGAAACCTTTGTGAATAAAAAAGTAACATGGTAATTACGCCGGTGAATTATAAAAAAAAAGGGGGAAATGTGCAAGATTTGACAGACAAAAAAGTTTCAAGCCCTGAAACATAACCTCAACTTACTTTCTAAAGGTCGTTTTTTGGAAACAGCGTTTACAGCTTCCGTATCGTTCGTCATTTCGGTTAATATTTAAATAATTTCTTGTTTGTAACAACCAATTACACAAACACACACAAAAATTTTGATTTCAATAACTGCTTTGTACAAAATTTATTCAAGGGCAACTAAAACGACGCACAGCGCAGTAATCAATTTTTCATACATTTGGAAGATAAAAATGTTTAAAAGTTGAAATGTGCGCTTTGATAAGAGATACCCACGAGATACCTAATAAATTTGAAAACGACCAATTAAAACTCACCAAACGAGTTAGAATTTTCGTCAGATTCTTCGTCTTCGTCTGTTATGTAGTCATCAGATTTTTTATCGCCATCTTCATCTTCGATAAAATCTTTAAAAAAATATTGTAAATAGTCTTCGTGTTTTCTAGTAAATAAATGATCTAGATTGGCAAGTTTATTTGATGCGTCATGTTTTGCTAAATCTGGAGTTCCTCCAATTCCATATCGAAAATTTCCATGATATTCGGCTGCATAAAGATACACTTTTTTATATTCAAATCCTCCCTCGGACATCAGTGCGTAACGAATATCGCTTTCCATATTTTCAATACAATCGTTTTACTATAAAAAATTAAAATGGTTTAAACTTTTGTTAAGAACAACAAAGAGAATATTGTCCCGGTGACGGCAAATTGCGTCCCACGGTCAAGGGTACGGGTAAATTGCGTCCCATCGGCAATATGGTCAGAACGGTTAATTGTAATCTCCTTATTCTTTAAGCTGCATTGTAATCCCCTTATTCTTTAAGCTGTATGGAAGTTTGAAATATTTTGGTCATTTTACAATACAGGGCACTACAACTATTATTACAAAATTCTTTTTCTATAAATATATTTGTTTATTGATTTTTTGAAGTTATTGTATTGTTGAAAAATTTATGTATTAGCTTTTTAAAATTACAATACAATCACCGGGTCGAGTAACCTAATGTTGACCACCCCAAATAAATTGAAAATTTCCTATAGCAAAGAGGAAGGTTTATAGAGTATACTGTAAAAATTTCACTTGCGAAAGTATACATAAAATTTCGAGAAAAATCAATTTGAAAGTACGTAAATTTAGCGAATTTTTCTTCGATTTTTGGGGTGTGCATTCGATGGGGAGGTTTATCCATCGTCAAAACCTACCCTTTCGGGGCGCCGCTGCGCTCCGCTCCGCTCTGCACCCCTCCAGGGCGGTTTTGACTCTGGTTACTATACCAAACATACACGAAGGCGCCTCCCATAAAAAAAACCGGGATAAATGAAACCGGGAGCTTAGAGACCCTTGAAATAGCATTAAAAAGTATAGTTGCGGTATGGGGCAGTAAACTATTACGTTTCACCCTCAAAAAATCGCGTAAAAACAAAAAATAATCGATGTTACATGTACGAGAGACGAGCTGCATCTGCCGGTGCGAAAATATTATGTGCGAAAGTATTAGCAAAATTTTGAATAAATCGAATTTGAACTTAGCTAATTTTACACGATTCAGTGACGCGTGGGTGGAATCTCACCCATTTTGTTGACGGTACGTTCTCAAAAGAACTAGTCTTAAACTTAGCGTTTTACGGAGCGGCAGACGACAGAAGATTTTATCCGCCACCTGGCGGAAAACTTCTACGGAAACCTGGGCAACTCCGAAAACCCGTTGGTCAGAGGGCTCGGTAACTACCAACCCGAAGACTTTCTAAGGTATAAGAGACCTAAGGCCATTCTCACGCGGCTTCCGGGGGACAATTTCCGAACTGGACATGGAAGTTGACCCACCCCAAGATTCAGGTCCTTCAGACAAACGGTACCGGTACCGAGAAAAATAGTAAACCTAAACGCGTTGCGCGAAATAATCACATTGAACGACGTCCATAACGCGGAAATACTAAACGGGTTACCGAAAAAAGTCTTCTCCGCGTCTTCAAGACCCCCCCCCCTACGCGGTTTCAGAAGGGGGGCACACCTGTCAAACTTGCGAATGTGCCCGCGAACCCGGTAGGCCTTAGCGACGCTCCCAAACAGAAGAGCGGTACCCTGGGGGAGCCTTCGGGAAAACAAATACCCAAAGGCATCACCCAGGATACAAGATCACACCCCTTAGTCCTAGTGGAAAAGGACAAGTGGCCGGCACTGTCGAGGGCAATAGTGAGTGCAAACTTGCACTACACTAAAGCACAAAACAGCAAGGAGGGGATTTCAATCCACCCCGCAACGGTGGGGGATTACCGAGGGATTGCGGCAATCCTCACTTCCAGGGGCTTGAAGCATTACACCTTCAAGCTCCCGGGCGAAAAACCGATAAGGGTGGTATTGAAAGGCTTGCCGGCGGAACTCTCAGAAGGAGAGATCAAGGCGGACTTGGTGGACCAAGGATTCCCCCTCATCTCACTGTCACAGTTCACTAAAGTCAACAACCAAACAAAACAAAAGGATAAACTACCCCTATTTCTAGCAATATTTGACAAGACACCGAAGGGAAGGGAAATTTTTATTCCACAAAAATTCTGGGGCTAAATATTAGGGTGGAATCACCTCATGCTAGAAATCGAGCATCTCAATGCCACAAATGCCAAAGGTTCGGCCACACCCAAGGCAATTGTAGGTCATTTGAACGATGTGTGAAATGCGCAGAAGCACATCTCACATCGGTGTGCAAAAAACCCCCCACCACCAAGGCCACCTGCGCGAACTGTGGAGGCCAACACCCCGCCAATTGGAGGGGTTGTATGAACCGCCCACAACCTCGCGTCGCGGGCACAAACACGAGTAACGCCGCGCCGAAAAACTCGCGAACTCAAAAACCGAAATCAAAGCCAAAAACCGCGAAACCTAAAACCGCTACGGATGACGCGCTTAACGCAAAGATAACGGAACTAATCAAAACCATCTTGGAGCAACAGGCCATCAGCCCTAAAACCAAGAAATCAAAGAAAGCCAAAAAGGCAAAGAAAAGCACAAAAACCGCTAGTGAAGTACAACACTAAAGAAATAAAAAACTTTTTTTCCACTTCGAACTCTTTTATTACTTTAATACCTGTATTTCGATTCAAATTAACAAAATAAAATGAATAGGACAAAGATTCGTCCAAAGTCCTTGCAAATCGCATACTGGAATGCCAACGGGATCAGATTCCGTAAAGTCGAGCTACTTGACTTTGCGAGAAGAAACGATCTTGAGGTCATTCTGGTTAACGAGACGCATCTAAAGCCGGCAGACAGGGCCGAACTCCCATCTTATTCACTCTATAGATCTGATAGATTGTGGGGCCGGAAGGGCGGCACCGCGGTCTATGTCAGGTCCTGCTTACAACACCATGAAAGGTGTTGTACAACACCGCCGCTACAGAATTTAGAAGCAACCTCTGTCAGCATCTCTACGCTGAACCACGGATAGTTGCATCTAACAGCTGTTTACAAACGCCCCTCTGACGAACTTTTAGATTCAGACATCGAGGCACTTCTGGGCAACGACGACGAACAAATCATCATCGCCGGCGACCTAAACGCCAAGCACCCCGCATGGAACAGCCGCAAGGCCAACCCCGCGGGAAGAGTCCTTTTAAGACTCGCCGATGCACATCACTTCATCGTAGATGCCCCTGTTGAGTACACTCATTTCCAGTACAATCCAGCGCTATCTCAACAAGACACTCCGGACTCACAGCTTCACCCTGATCATTTTCACGACGTCCTAGACGTAGCTGTGATCCGAAATCTGAAATTCCTGCACAAGCTCACAACCGTCAGTGAGTTGGATTCAGATCATAACCCCGTCCTCCTTCAACTTGGTGAAGTAAAAGAGGACGATTATCAGTCATTTTCAAAGCTAACCGATTGGATGGATTTCCAAAACCAACTCGCGCGTAACCTGGGCCCTATCCCTATCCTGGAGGACGTCGATGACCTGGAAAGGTACGTAGGCGTCTTTGAGGAAAAAGTTAGCGAAGCGGTAGAAATTGCCACCAGAACGGTCCCCAAACGTGACCCTCGCGACCAGTTACCTGGTAACATTAGAGATCTGATTCGTCAGAAGAACAGGGCGAGAAGGCGCGCCCAGCGCACCTTCAACCCTGCTGACAAGAAGATTTATAATGACCTAGCTGCGGTGGTTAGGTGCGAGATTAAGGCGCATAGGGGGCAGTCTTGGGACAATAAGCTCGAGGAGATCTCACTTGAGCAACCTTCGGCATGGAAATTCATAAAAGCGGTTAGAGGTAACCAAAAAGCTAAAATCCCCCCCCCTCGACGGACCGAACAGATTGGCCCTCAGCTCCCTGGAGAAAGCCGAGGTGCTGGCTTGCAGCCTGGAAGATCAGTTCAGCCCAAACGCTGATACAGATCCGACAGTAGCGGAGCACACCAAGAAAGTCGAGAGCGAGGTAAGGAGGAGATTAGCAGATCTTAAATCACGAACCGACGGGTCGAACATCACACCGGTGACGTTCGGCGAACTAGCTACGATCGCGCGCAAGCTGAACAAAAACAATGCTCCGGGGCCTTGCGGAATCACGAATCGGGTAATTTCACTGCTTCCGAAAAAAGCACTTGCGGCAATGGTCGCGATCGTTAACGCCATGTTGAGACTGAAGCACTTCCCATCTAGGTGGAAAGTCGCGGACGTCATTATGTTCCCCAAGCCAAACCAAAACCTGAGGAACGCGAATTCATATCGTCCCATTAGTTTATTACCCTGCTTAGGCAAACTAGCAGAAAAAGTCATTACAGTCAGATTAAATCAAGCCACGGAAGAAAACCAAGTCATTCCTAACGAACAATTTGGTTTTCGACCAGGCCACTCAACCGTACACCAGGTGGTTAGACTTGTGGAACATATCACGCTTAACTGGAACAAGAAGCAGCCTACGGGGGCTGTGTTCCTGGATGTCGCCAAGGCATTTGATAAAGTATGGCACCAGGGCCTGCTGTTCAAAATGCTGGAAGCCGGCATTCAAGCGGAAATAGTGCTACTGATGGAGTCGTTCCTGAGAGACCGGAAGTTTCGAGTAAAACTCGAGGACACCCGCTCCACTTTAAAGTGCATCACAGCGGGGGTCCCCCAAGGGAGCATCCTCTCGCCCAGGCTCTTCTCCATCTTTATTCACGACCTTCCATGTGCGAACAGGGGGAGCGATGATAGGGTCGAAGTAGCGCTTTACGCGGACGATACGGCGGTATATTCAAGTTCACTAAGTCCGAAAATTCTGATAAATCGTCTTCAACTTCATCTCGAGAGTCTGGAGAAATGGTTCAGTACCTGGCGCATAGCATAGCATAGCAAGACCACCGCAACCTTTTTTACCAGGAACCAGAAGCGAAGGTTAACCTCGAAAGAGTCTAAACTTCCAACCACTTGCCTCCGTATGTGCGGCACAGAAATCCCTTGGAGCGACACTTCCAAATATCTAGGGGTGAAGCTCGACAAGGGCCTACAGTGGGGACCACACATTACGGAAATTCGAAACAAGGCCAGGGGAGCCTTGAGACAAATCCATCCTTTCATTCAGAACACCAGCAAGTGTTCCTTAAAATCAAAAATACATTTATACAAAGCGTGCGTCAGACCCGTAATGACGTACGCGTGCGAAGCTTGGGGCTACGCGGCCGATTCTCATCTGAGAAGGCTCCGCCAAACTCAAAGCGTCGCACTGGGACGAATTTTGAAGGCTCCAAAACTAGTCTCAAACGCTAGAATTCGGGAGGACACAGGCGTGGAATCAATCGACGATTTTATCCGTCACCTGACGGTTAACTTCTACGATCACTTGGCCACCTCCGATAACCCACTAGTCAACGGGCTTGGTAACTATCAACTCGACGACTATCTGCGTTATAAGAGGCCTAAGGCGATTCTCGCGCCGAAGCCACCCGTGCTTTAGCGTTGCTAAGATGAAGCACCTATCGGATCTAGCGACCCTCGGGTCCGCGATATGCGAGAAGTGCTACTCCGCAGGCCATTCGGGGGGTTTTTAGCTCGCTAAGGACCTCTTTTTCTGTGTTTCCCTTTCAGGATGACTGCCTTATCAGCCTCAAGGACGTAAATTGTTCTTGAGGCGAGGTATACCAGTCTAGACCAGTGACGTTCAGTCATGGGAGGCTTCTTTACACCTCAATTGGGTGAATCTCGGGGGTATTTTGTTCAACGACTCGCCCTTGAGGAGGGTCGAGATGGGATGAAAGGTGGATGTATGCGGGAGACCTTGCTCTCCGGCGGCTTTCACGGTGCCAGCACGCAGGCTCAGGCTCCAAGGGGGGCAACCCCCCCCTAGAAAGCGGTCAGGCCAGGTACGACACAACAGAGGTGGGACTCCGACATCGGAGCGACTGACACTCCTCCGAAACGGAAACTCCGGCCGAAGGAATCTCGACTTTGCCACTCATACGCGAAAACTCTACCACTTTCTCCTGTAATTAATTAATTCACTTGCATGCCCTGCCATTTTGGGCCCTCAGTGACGTCAAGCCAGCATTGCCAGCTATACGGACAGCGACTGCGTATTAAGAACTGTCTATGATAAAATTCTGCCATTTCCATCGAACGCCGAAGGGGGGAACCCAACTTTGACATTCGGCGGATCTCGGGTACAGGGGGGGGGTGTCAAAACCCAACCCTGTATTCAACAAAACTCAGGTGCGTGGCGCACCAGCCATTCGAAGGTTGTTCAGCTTAAAGGCTAGGTCAAACTACAAGTTAATTCATGATTCTGATTCACGCGGCTTCCGCCCTAACGAACGACAGTAATCAGTCAGTTCAAAGCTACTTTTATTTTTCAACGCTAAGAAATCCAATCAAGTCGAAAAACGGGATGTTGATTGCACAGTGCATCCAATTCTTCGACGTGATTCGGTTTGCCATCAGCTATAGGAACGGGCTTAGCATTTTATTGTTATTTAATGATATTCCCTTTCAGAGTTGTCTGCCGTACCAGTTTAAGAGTAAGTTGCTCTCATAACTGATACACCACACTAGATCAAATGCTTTTGGAAATTTCGCGGTCTCCGTCGGTATTTGCCTCACTGGTCTAGGGTGGCATAGGGGCAGTCTGGGGAAAAGCACTCGGGGGATTTTCTACCCTGTCGCAAGACAAAGTATAAACCCAACCTGACTGGCATCAGGAGAAAACCAAAGGGGTTTTCCGCAGCATCGAAGCGACTGACACTCCCCCGATACGGAAAACAAGACGGTTAGACCCCGATACCGATCACTTTCGCATCTATTTCTTCATTCACACCCAGTGTTCTATCACATTCTAATTACCACAACCCGACCCTGACATCGAAGGGGATCAGGTGTTGACGTCAATTCGAGCATTACCAGCTTTATTCAAAAAGGCATCTGTGCAAATGTCTTTATTTCTATTTTTCAAAGCCACGATCGTCGTCAAGAAGGGGGGGGGGTAAAACCCACCCCGGACTCCGACGATCTCGTAGTCAGTTGGAGCCTCAAAACCCAACCCTGCAAAATATAAATTCAAGTGCCGTGGCGCACCAGATTTCTCAAGGAGGTACGGGCTTGGCCCGAGTACTCCAAGTTTTAATTTATGATTCGATTCGATTCGTACGGAGCGGCAGATGCAACACGTCTCTCGTACATGTAACATCGATTTATTTTTTGTTTTATTCAATATTTTGGGGGTGAAACGTAAAAGTTTACTGCCCCATACCGCGACTATACTTTTTAATGCTATTTCTAGGTTCTCTAAGCTCCCGGTTTCCTTCATCCCGGTTTTCTTGATGGAAGGCGCTTCTCGTATGTTTAGCTCAGTAAAACAGAGTCAAAACCGCTCTGGAGGGGTGCAACGCGGAGCGGAGCGGCGCCCCGGAAGAGTAGGTTTTGACGATGGATAACCCTTCTAATCGAATGCACACCCCAAAAATCGAAAATAAAAAAAATTTAATTTTTTCACTTTTTCGGCAATACACGGGTAATTTTCGATTTTTTTGGCTAATATTTATTACTAATATTTACTAATCACAACCCCAGCTTTCCGAATCTCTTAATTTAGTTTGTTATTGTAATTTACCACATATTGCAACAAAAATTACAATTTCTTATAAGTATAATAAATTATTATTATAATTAAGTGTTTTATTTAATTTCATATCTTCTTTCTAAGTATGTTAGGCATTACTTGTAATCCGTTAGGTATTACCTGTAATCCGACTTGGGTTCGGGACGCAATTTACCCGTACCTTTTTCTGACCACTTCAAAAACCTTCGAAAATAGTGAAGTTTTATTATTTATTCGAATACGGACAATGTAACATAAAAATAAAATGACAATTTCATGAACACTATTTTTATGAAACTTAATTAATATTACCTATTTATATACTTTATTTAATTATTATTATGTTTGCATTAAATATTTTGTAGCCCCTTGAGTGGCTTTCTGAAACAAACCTAAATTTTTGCTGACAATTTTTTAATTTTATTTTTTGGAAAATGGTTTTTTTACTGGAATCCTATGATAGACCAAACTCTAAGTATTTTGGAGTGGTAAAAATTCTAACTGGATTTTTTTTCACATTAGGGGTCGTCCATAAATTACGTCACGCTCCTAGGGGGGGGTTGCGACCCTTGTGACGATGTGTGACGATGGGGGGCGGGGGGTTTCAAAAATTATGACGTCACAAAATATATAGATTAAATATTTTATTGTAAGTATTTAAAAAAATAGTTATTTACATAAAAGTCAGGAAAATGACATATTACTGACGAGGGGCAATGTTGAAATACGAGGCACTTCGTGCCGAGTATTTTAGAGCTCCGAGTCAAGTGAGACATTTTACTGACATGTTTCGTATTAAATTTTTCCGAAAATCGTAAAAAATCGAAATTTAAAATCGAAATTTTAAAACACTAATTGAACGACATTTTTTGACATTGACATTTGTCTATTTTATTTTGTTATTATTAACCTTACTAATTATTACCGGACTAGTCAGTAAAGTTCAATTTCCCTGCGCGTGCATAAGCAGGGAAATGTTGTTTCAATGACGGTTTCCGGAAAAAGTATTTTTTGCCATTCCGGGGGTAAAGTACTCACTTTTTACCCTGATTTGAGGGTGTAAAGGAGCACTTTTTTACCCTGGGGGAGTAAAGTTAAAAGATAGGGGGGGAGCGGGAGAAAATAGTACATTATGCACCAAGGTAGCAAAGTGACACTTTTTTGGCCCGAGGGTAAAGGATTGTTTACACGAGGCGCCAGCCGAGTGAAACAATTACCCATGGGCCAAAAGTCACTTTACTACCGTCGTGCATATACTGTTTTTTGCCATTCCGGGAGGTAAAGTAGGAACTTCGCCTATTTAGAAACTTAAAGCAAAAATTTAACGCTTTTTTTTATAATACCTACACGTGGTCGATAAATCGCAAAATAGCACTAGTAATATTACCAACTATACTACTAAAAATTACTAAGAAATAGCAGTTGGCTATTTTTTTACCGCAGGGTAAAAAAGTGCCCCTTTACACCCGCAAACCGGGGTAAAAAGTGAGTACTTTACCCCCGGAATGGCAAAAAAACTTTTTTTGCTCTAGGGCAATACAAAAGTCACCAGATAACTGATAAAAAAGTCACTAGACACTAGTCACCACGTGGCGACGTTTTTAAAAATGTCGCCACGTGGTGAGATGTTAGGACGCGCGATTTTTTCGCCATATATCCTTCGTTTTTTCGCTTCATAAAAGCGGATAACTTGTGGAAATTGCCGATGTCAATGTTGTTTTCTACTTTAGTCACGACCTTGATCATGGAATAGTAAGACTACATGGTCGACGACTTCAACGTTTTAGCCTTTTCGTAAAAAAAATGCCAAAAACAGGTCTTCAGTAAAACAATCTGTCAATTCTTTGTTCTTGCACCACTGCACAAAAGCGTCGTAGTGCTTTTGGTAAACTTTTCTAGATTTTGTCTGCAAAAGTTCCACCAACGCCATCTTCGCTGCTTCGGCAATTTCTAGGTTCTCGCTCATGGTACGTCTTGCTGTTTCAACGGCACAAATCTAAATAAACTGAAATGAACCATTGGTAGAATCAGGGGTGCCAAGTGCTATTTCCTAGTACTTTTTGATAGTAGTTGGTAATAATATTAATAATAATATAGATCTTTATTACACATAAAATTTAAATTTTACAAGTAATGCGTGGAAATCAGCAAGAGCTGTTTTTCATCCCTACGTTAAGTGATTCTGCCAGTCCATCGCAAAGTATTCCTCCAGACAATAGATAGGATTATCCGCCAGTATAGGTTTTAGTGTCCTCTTCATTGTAGTAGTTGGAAGTTCTCGCAATCGTGTGGGTAACTTGTTGAATATCTTGATTATATTCACCTCAGCATTTCTTTGTATTCTGCTTGAATACGTGCTAGGTGGAACTACATCTGCTTGGTTCCTCGTATTGTACATGTGGCTTCGATGGGCATTCACAAAAAGTTCTTTGTTGTTTTTATAAAACAATATACTTTCGAGTATGTATATTGCAAACACCGTTAGTATTCTATTTCGTTTGAAATCAGGTTTGGAGGGGGGGCTAGGTTTGTGTGACGAAGTGTGACGATAGGGGGGAGGGGGTTAAAAATTGCTTAAAATTGCGTGACGTAATTTATGGACGACCCCTTAAGTAATTCTGAAGTTTCCCCCCTCCAAAATCCAGATCGGCGTCATTTTCTACGAGGGAGGAGGGTACAAAAATCAGTTCTTCTCTGATTTCTCGACTTTCTTTCAAATTTTGCATTTGTCACGAAACTTTAACTCATCCTGTGTATATCACGTAAGTTTTCGACGGGCAGTCGCACGAGTGATAGGTAAAACGTGCGCAAGTCAGTTCTATTCCTAAAAACCGGTCGGAGGCGGCGTTTGAGGCGGCGGGGGCGGCGTGGGGTCGGGGGCGGTTGCCACCTCCGCCCCCATCCATAGCCACCATTCCCAGGGTCCTAGCCCTCTCGGTTCCGGAGTTATGGTGTTTGAAGGGAAGTTCGAAATTTGAAAGCGATGGTCGAAATTTGTGTGACGAATTTGCGTTAACAATTTGCGTTAACAATTTGTGTGACGAATTTGTGTGACGAACGATTTTTTTCAGTTTACTGCCCGTGCAAACCCGTGCGATACCCGTGCGATAAGAAGCATAGCTTCAAAAACTGATTTTTGTCCCCGCCTCGTAGAAAGTCACACCGATCAGGTTTTTGGTGGAGGGAAATTTCAGGCTTAAGGGCTCGCCACATAGGCTGTGCTGTGCTATGCTATGCTCTGTGTTATGTCAACACAAACGTTGAACAATGGCATGGTCATGCGCAAAATGGACCATGCCATTGTTCAACGTTTGTGTTGACATAACACAGAGCATAGCATAGCACAGCACAGGCTATGTGACGAGCCCTTTACTTAACGTGAAAAAAAATTCAGTTAGAATTTTTTCCACATAACGTAAATTATTTCGACTTGGCGCCTGATCTATTAATAAAATTAATTCTGAAAAATTATATAATTTTTACAAAACACATTATTTTACTACATATTATAATTCAGCTCAACAGCACGGCCTGTTCTTCCTTTCTCCCTTACTTTACCGTTAATCTACTCTGCAGTGCGGCCTTCAACCGTTCTAGATGGCTAGCTATATTAAAAAAAAATTGTTTTTGGATACAGAATTAATTATTTTTATGTAAATTATTTTCGTATTGATTTATTCAGTACTTTTCTACTTATGCGTGATTAACATCAGTTAACGTTTTTTAAATTTTACGTTAATAGTGTACTTATTTTAAGAATATTTTGGAATAAACCAATGCAATTACAGTAGGCACCGCTTAATGCGATCACATTGGGATTCGGGATTTTTGATCGCAATAACCGATTGATCCGAATAAACAAAAAATCATCAAAAAAACCGATTTTTATTTATTGGAAAGCATTATTTAAACATAAAAATTTGAAAAATAAAAGTAACATTCCTTTAATGGGATTTAAAAAAATGTCATGTCATAATTCGTTTATTGACACAATAACACATAATGATTTTACATATTTATACACACATTCATGTTTATTTAGCGCCAGGTGAAAGTTTATCCATACAATTAATAAAATGTTTGTAAAAAAATTTTTTATTGAATGTGCAAGAATGCATTTCAACAAAAGTTTGATCGCATAAACCGAATTTTGATCACTATACACGATGGGTTTTCGATGTAGTCATATACGAACGACCCGTTCTTCGCAAAAGTGATCTAAATACCCAATTGATCTCATAATCCCTGATCATAATAAGCGGCGTCTACTGTAATATAAAATGATGTTGAATCTATCCCATGTAAACGGGAAAGTAATGTGTTGTCACATCAGATATTTTTTGGAATTGGAAAAAAGACCAAATTCATGATATGGAACAATGACCGAGACATTTACTATTCTATTACCATCTTACTTCTAATAATTAAATCAATTGTTCGAATTATTTTTATTACACATACATATAACCAAATCTAACTAATCCTGAAATAAAGAAAGTGATGACCAATACAACGGATGAGCTCGTTATCACCCTTGATTGAGAGGAGTTGCAACAAGTTTCGGATTGTGTATACCTGGGTCAAATAATTAAGCCTGATAAAGAAAATTAAGAGGCAAAAATAAAGAGAAGAGTGAGGTTAAGCTATGTGCCATTTGGTAGGTTGAGCTACATCTTAAAGAACAGAAAAATTCCATATTGCCTGAAAACTAGGATTTATAACCAGTGCATGGTTTCGGCATTAATATATGGTGCACAGACTTACATAGATCCTAAGCGCAAAAAGCATGGATATAGTAACAAAATATCAAAGAGCCTTTTGAAAAGACAGATGCTGGCGATAACGCCGAGACAGGAAAACTAACGTGTGGGTAAGACTAAAAACTAAGGTGAAACATGTGCAGGAGCGAGTGGCGAAATTCAAATGGCAATTTGCTGGGCATAATGCGAGACAAACACAATGGTTGTGGAAAATGTGGAAAGACACGCGAGGTTGGCTTGGAGAGTGTTGGCCAAGAGTGGCAGAATGAGATGGAAAGATCTTGAGAAGGCATACATCCAAAAGAGGATCGAAAGGGACTGAAAGAAGAAGATTGACTTGGTTGTGCCGGCAATTTGAAATCCGTAGGTTTAAAAAATTTGGCGTTACTTTTATAAACTGTATCATCATGTACTTCATAGATGAGGCCTGTTCCAACTCAAGTCGCCATATTGCTAGGGGTCTTCCCACATCTCTTTTCCCTCTAGGTTTGTAGTAGAGAATTTTTCTGAGAATTCTTGATGATTTCATTATTGAAATCTCTTGCCATTTTTGTCTACGTTGGTTTATTATTTTTTGCAGAGGCGTCGTTTTCAACTCATCTCGTATGTCTTTATTGCGATTCTGTTAGCTCTTGTACACTCTCTTGTGGAACGGAGAAATCTCATTTCTGCTGCCTGGACTCTTGATCTGTCTCTATTAGATATCGTCCATGTTTCGCATCCGAACATTAGTGTTGTAAAATTTAATTTGAGTTTCTAGTCTTGTTTTATTACGAATTGATCTTTTTATGGTGCCGCACATTGCTGGGAAAAAGTTCAGTTTATTGATTAGGTCGTTTTATCTATAGTATGTGATATCAAACCCTAGGTATTTAAATTGTGAGACTTGTTCAAGTGTTCGGTTGTCTATCACTATCTTTGATCTTACAGGCTCTTTCCTCTTAAAAGCCATAACTTTAGTTTTTTCAGTGGATTATATTTTCATATTTTCAATTTTGCATTTTTGCACGAATTCAAGATTTATTTGGAGATAACAAAATTTATCCAAAATTTAATTGAGGTTTCCGCACCGGTAAAGCTTTCCATCAGCAAAATTTTTTTTTCAGGGAGTATGCAAGTCATCCAAACGCAGAGAAATAGAAAAGTAAGGCAAGATACACAATATAGTAGTGATCTTTGATAAAATTATTTTACTTGGTACTTTTTGGAAGGGGATCAGTGTTATTTCCTCAATTTCCACAAAATATTAAGTTCCACTGTTTGAAAAAATTTACCAATGATGTCGTAACATTTGAAAGTATTTTTGTAAACACTGAAAACTAGTGTGCTACTAGCAAATGACAATTTGGCAGAAATTTAACTGTTCGCTCGACTTTTCCACATGCGCGGAAAATTAGAAAGAGTGGTAACAAAATTACAAGTAGTATAAATCGCGTGGATATCAATTTCATAACATCAAAAATGAATACCACTTTTACGACAAGTAATAGTAAACGGTAGGCAGTAATGAGAAAGTTTACTTTGCATTTGACTTTTCTAGAATACACATTAATCAATAAGATTGGAGAAGGATCGTTTTCGGAAGTTTTAAAATGTGAAGATAAGGAAACTAAAAGATGTTTCGCTGCGAAGAGATTGAAGAAAACATTCAAAAAGTATTTGTTTTATAATTTGTAAAAAGAAATTTATTTTTGATTTCTTGTTTGTAGTACGTACGAGGTGGCCAATTGTGCCGAAATAATAGCGATGAACAAATTGGAAAGGCATCCTAATATTGTATACATGCTGGAATTTCACTAGTATGTTAAAAAGTAAATCTACAAAATATTGACATGATACCACAACTTGTTTAAATCATATTTGCAGTGATCCGGGAAATGGACAACTCATTTTCGTATTCGAATTAATGGATATGAGCTTGTATGATTTCATGAAGTCAAAAAAGAAGTAAGGATGTATTACAAAATAAATTTATTTGTCCTTATTTAAATAAATCATAAAGCAGTGCCCTTTAGGGCTAGTCGCCACTGAATAGTATACTATATAAATATAATATATCGTCCCTCTTATGCCAAAACCACGAATGTGCATTTTCTAGTTTTCAGTCAAGTTTATTTTGAACTAAATTATGAAGTAAATGAAATTAATCAATTTTAATTCAGTCAATTTTTTATTGTTATTCGAATACATTCGTGGTTTTGGCATAAGGGGGACGATATAGGGTATCTCCAACGACCGAGGAATTTTTTTGGCTGAATTCAAATCCTTGGGGTTAGACCCATTTTAAAGCAAATTTCTGCTTTAAAATGCCCTTAGCACCGAAAACATTGATTTTTTTAGTGTAAGTACCGTTATGATTTTTTAAAGAGTGTGAAAGTATATACAAACTATATAATAAATAACGCCTTATTGTCCAAAATCAACGCTTTCGAGTTCTGGATTGATTTAAGTAGGGAAAAATTCCGAGTTTACTTCATTTGATTTATAACTCGAAAGCCGTTGTTTTTAGACAATAAAGGGTAATCATTAGTTTGTAGATAATACAAAACTCTTTAAAAAATCTGATGTGACAACACATTACTTTCCCATTTAGTAGATTCCACTTCATTTTATATTAAATATTAATTAACAAGATGTTAATTCAAAAAATTTTTTAACTCATTTCATTTTAACAATAAAATAACATTGTTTGCATTGAAAAATTTTTAAAATTGTCATTTTCCAAAAACAATTAGAAATTTTCGGGATGCGGTGCCGTCTGTATGCAATCAAATTTTGACTATGGTCGTAATGACGTCAGAATTAATTTTTTATAAGTAATTAAAAAATTCGTTTGATATTAATTACCTAATACGTTTATATAAGTAAATTAGTTAAAATATTAAATTATAGTAATGAACAATACAAATCACTTTGATAGATCAAAATTATCCAAGGCAAACCATATTCTTTTAATAGAGAAAAATATCAAGTGTGGGGTATCATAAGATGCGGAAAAATAATCTCGTTCGATTGATATGATTTTTAATCTCATATGTTCCACCGGGAAGCGGCAATGCTCTTTAGCAATTTTCATTCTTCTAAAATATGGGTTAAACATGGACGGTTTTCAACCAAAATCTAATCAGCTCTTTAGACAGCTGCTTCAAACTTCTTCTTAGTGTGCCATATCCGGTTCCCCGGACGTTGGCGACCTCTCTCCTATGTGTGTGTTATGCGTTTGAAGTATTATCACACACATAGGGGACCTACTGCTTAACGCGGGCTCCGAACCGCGGGAAGTGTATACACTTCATCTCCAGAGAGGCTGTACCAAGCAGATTACACCTAGGTGGTTTGCCATTGCCTTCCGAGGGGAGACGGTCAGAATAAAGTTTTACTGAGCCCGGAGTAGAACCAAAAGCATTCCGCATTAGCAGCAACGTACATAACCGCTTTAGCTAACGACCGTCTCTTCATCGTCTGCTTCAAACAAGTGTATGAAATGTCAACTCAATCGGTGCGCGCGTTTGTCTAAAAACGTTGACGATAGAAACACCACACATCACACACACATCCGAATATCATTCCAAAATTGGTCTTAAACAATTCGTATGGGCTCATAGACCATGGGAAAAATGCTAACTCAAAATAATTTTTTAACTCGATAACAATACTTTCCTTTACTACGTAAATGCGAAAGTAAAAGTTCTGAACCATTAATATTAAAAGTCAATAGTTTCGGTGCTATGGCTATTCGAAAGAGGGTTCCCCTCAATGGTTGAAATTGAGACAATTTTTGGGGGGAGTTAACTAAGGTTGACCACCCCAAATAAATTTTAAATTTTCCTATAGCAAAGAGGAAGGTTTATAGTGTATAATTTATATAATTTCATTAGCGAATGTATATATAAAATTTCGAGAAAAATCAATTTGAAAGTACGTAAATTTAGCGCATTTTTCTTCGATTTTTGGGGTGTGCATTCGATAGGGAGGTTTATCCATCGTCAAAACCTACCCTTTCGGGGCGCCGCTGCGCTCCGCTCCGCTCTGCACCCCTCCAGGGCGGTTCTGACTCTGGTTACTATGCTAAACATACGAGAAGGCGCCTCCCATCAAAAAAAAACCGGGATAAATGAAACCGGGAGCTTAGAGACCCTTGAAATAGCATTAAAAGGTATAGTTGCGGTATGGGGCAGTAAACTATTACGTTTCACCCCCAAAAAATCGCGTAAAAACAAAAAATAATCGATGTTACATGTACGAGAGACGAGCTGCATCTGCCGGTGGGAAATACTCTAAGTGTTAGGGTCATTATAACTGCACGGACTGTCAACAGAATGAGCGACGCGCGGGAATCTCGTTAATTTTACATGTAAATTTGCAAACTTCAAATTCGATGTACTCAAAATTTTGATTATATCTTCGCTTGTGAAAATTATGTCAGTATACTATATAAACCTTCCTCTTTGCAGTAGCAAATTTTCAATTTATTTGGAGTGGTCAACCTTAGTTGACTCGACCCCAATTATTTTTTAGAAAAGTACCTATCTTCTATGGTTTACATCTGTTGCAAGGACACTCTATATTGTCATGTTCTGTTTATCAGAGATGAGGGGTCTGATGTAATTGGGTTTAATTTGTAACAAAATACTCATTACTTGACATTCAAATAATAGACCATCATGGTAGTTCGATAATTACACCTGAATCTTCTTGGCACTTCCGAGTGATGAACTGCTTACTATTCAATCTAGAAATATAACAAAAGTAATTTTGTATACACATATATTTGAGAAAAAAATGTAAAAAAGCAAAAGAAGGATTATTTGTTTTATTTAAAGAGAATTTGGGAAGAAATTGAATTATATTAGGCTTGTTTCATCGACGAGTTCTCGTTAGTTCTAGAATTATGCGCATGCTCTTTAACTAAAATCTGTTAAGATTATAGTTAAAGAGCATGCGCATAGCTCTAGAACCAACTAGAACTAACGAGAACTCGTCGATGAAACAAACCTATTAATTTATTTGTAAAAGAGTAGGAAAGCGATAATGAAAAGTGTTTTGCGTTTAGAAGAATTAGTGCGCGGGCTTATAGACAATTTTGGTGGGATGAAAAATGGATAAGGAAGCGTAGAAGAGAAGTGAACGAGCCGTCAGAGAGTATGGACGTGATTTTTGAGAAGGTTAAAGTTTTGGAAATGGTTTAATAATTTTTTTTGTAAAGTTTGGAATTGTCAAATGTTTATTGATGATTTATGAAGTACAGAAAAGCTTTAAGAAAATTTATGAAAGTTTCGATTGGTTATTTGAATGATATTTGGAAAAATTTGGTGACCGCTGACAAATTTTTGATGGTTACGTTTTTGATGGTTATGTTTCGGAGATTAGAAAATTATTGAAGATTTTTTTATGGACTTACCTGAACATCTGTCTAGTAAGACGAAGAAAATAAATCTATCGTTAATCTTCTCTGGAGTTTTTCATTGTATGGAAATTGGATCCAATGATAATCGCCTCCACGCTGCCTGTTTCACTCCACATCGATGGGACACGACAGTATAGACTTCGGTAAGCCAAATTTGTGTCGACAAAGTTTAATAAAATCTAACGGTAGACAAATAAAGTTCGCGCGTGAATTTAAACACGGGGGGTTTATAAACTTTTCTTATATAATATTTGTAAATTTGATTTGTTCCTATTTATGAAAAGTCAGTCTTTTGTTTTTAATGATTATATTTTATTTAATAAATTACAATATTGTGTCTACAAATAATTACATTTGATTTTGATTTAACTTTATACAGCAGTGAATTCCAGATTAAGCAGGTGTAAGGTACAATAAGATTAATTTTTCGTTACATTGAGGTTACTAATTTAAGGTAGCTTATATGAGTATTTTGACCACATAGATGAACCCAATTTACGACCCTTAATTTTGAGTTTTTGTGCAAAGCTAGTTGGAGCATATTTGAATTAAGTGCCATTATTATTCCCCGCTATATAAGTTAAAATTTGAGTTTTACAGTAGCAATACATGGCAATATATAGCAATTACTTTTAATGATAAATAATAAATTGTTTCTAAGCTATTCTGTACCTAAAAGTAGTTAGGGTACTGTCCAATCTGTCACCGCCCTACATTATTTTTTATATTAATTATTTGTTTCAGAAGAATGCCTGAACTGAAAGTGAGAAATTACTTCTATCAAATACTGAAAGGATTAGATCATCTTCACAGCCACGGACTATTTCACAGAGACATCAAGCCCGAAAATATTCTCGTGAAATCGCCAAAATTAAGTAGCAGTTTTCCGCCATATCAGAACGAACTGGTGATCAACCATTTTTTATTTTAATGAAAGAATTATTAAATTTTCCAACAGGGAGAAACAGTAAAATTGGCTGATTTCGGTTCGATTCGCGGAATATTTAGCAAGCCACCATACACAGAGTACATTTCCACCAGATGGTACAGATCTCCTGAATGTCTACTAACCGTGGGTCACTATGGCTCCAAAATGGACGTGTGGGCAGCCGGTTGTGTATTTTATGAAATGCTAACGTAAAAACTACTAAAATTTAATTTGTGCATACCGATTACCACAAATATGTTTAGGCTCAAACCCATATTCCCTGGACACGATGAAATCGACCAACTCTCAAAAATTCATGATATATTGGGCACCCCCAGCGACAGAATGATACGCAGATTAAAAAAAAGGTAAGTTGCACGAAACTTGCAAACAATTGAATAATCAAGTCGACTCACCTTTTGTTTTTTTTCTGTTGAAGTTCCAGTTCAAAGTTGTAACCTCACTTTTGTCGGAAATATTACAAATTTTTTGGTACTTGGTACTGTAGTCGAAAGGGAAGTCACATTTGATTTATTTAACAGTTAATTAAGTCCCAGATGTAAATTTCTTCACTATTTATTTGATAAGATAAGTATGACCTTGTACGACGTTGCACCACCACACGAACTTCTTTGCAAGGTAGTACTGGTAGTACCATAATAAAAGTATTATGGCTTTTATGGTAGGTCCACAAACCGGTGTGGCGTCGGCGCGATATGGGTTTACAGAGTTTGAAAATGAAGTCAATTGTTTACCTTGGTAAAATAAAGTCTTTTAGCAATGTTTGAAAATATGTCAAATCAATCATATTTCAACCCCTATTTCTGAACGGATCTTTTTTAAATTTTTATTTACTGTGTTTTTGTGCTATTGTGTTGGCCATATGTACAAAATTCTATCATGGGATTAGGTTGGGTTATTTTTAGTAACATTGGCTAGCAATAAATTTTAGGAAACTGACAAAAATTAGTTTTTCGCAGATTTCTCGACTTTCTTTCAACTTTCCAGCAAAAACAATTAGATATAAAATTAAAGCTAATTAAATTCTCTGTAAGAAAACTTCTGTACATATTTTTCGTCTGATCTTCGCAATTCAGATATTAATAGCCGTCCAAAGTGTAGGTAACTTTGTGCGACCAACGATATTATAACTACATATTTGTTTAAAAGGGTCGGGATCGAATTTTAATTAATTGTATAGATTTTCAGCACAAATATTAATTATATGAATATAAGTTCACAAATTCGTCGTTTCTTGGGCACTACATGACGTTTATGAAAGATTCTGAAGAAGGAGTCATTTGTCCGCCTTTGGTGGTGTTTATATTGTTAATGGCGGTTGGTTAGAGCTGTTCATAATTTCATCATCATTATTTGCTGTGAAAGAGTGTTGGATGGCGTTCGGCCCAAATCCTTCAATGTGTATTTTTTTTTGTTACTGTGATGTATGTACCAAGTTTCGTCAAATTCGGTGCGGATCAAGTCAATTTTGAAATTTTCTTTCGGATACCTGCTTAGATTGTTCGTATCTCTCGACCTTATATAGGGTGTTTTTTTAGCTGCATGAGATCTTCCAATAGGGATAACTTTTGAATGACGTTTGTCAAAGTGACAGTTCTTTGACATTTGTGTTCAGAAAGGTTTGCCATTTAATCATGAATAAATTAACACTTCAACAACGCTACCAAATTGTGGAAATTTATTTTCAAAGTCAGAGTTCCGTTCGAGAAACTTATAGAGCTCTTCGCCCATTTTATGGTCGACATAATCGACCTTCTGAGCAGGCTATTGGTGCGGTGATGGATAAATTTCGTACCGCTTCTTCATTGCATGATGTAAGACCACCAACAAAACAAAGAAATGTGCGTACCAAAGAAACTATCGCGTCTGTGAGTGAAAGTGTGCAAAAGTACCCAAACATTTCAATTCGCCATCGTGCTCATCAACTTGGGCTTTGTCCGTCCACTACATGGAAAATTGTACGTCAAGATCTTGGTTTACATCTTTACAAGATCCAGTTGGTCCAAAAATTGAAGCCTAATGATCATCAATTGCGTCGTGCGTTCTCAGATTGGGCTCACAACTAATTGGAAGTGGATCCATGTTTTTACCGCCAGATTTTATTCAGTGACGAATGAGTACGTGAACAAGCAAAATTGCCGTATATGGACTGAGACCAATCCGGAACATTATCTTGAGACTGCATTGCATCCATTAAAATTGACTGTTTGCTGTGGAATACATACCAACGGCATCATCGGTTCATATTTCTTTCGAAATGAGGTAGGAGCTACCGTTACTATGAATGGTGTGAGATATCGACACATGCTCAATACATTTTTGTTTCCAAAAATCCAAGAGTTAAACATCAACAACTTATGGTTCCAACAGGATGGTGCTACGTGCCACACAGCCACCGAAACCGTCGATTTATTGAAAGCACAATTTGGTGACAACATTATTTCAAGAAATGGTCCTATCAATTGGCCTCCAAGATCGTGTGATTTGACGCCTCCAGATTATTTTCTTTGGAGGTATGTTAAATCCATGGTTTATACTAACAAACCAACAACTGTGGAAGCATTGGAGGTCAATATTCAGCAAGCCATTTATGAAATAAGGCCAGAAATATTGGAAAAAGTGGTCAAAAATTGGACTGATCGGATGCGCTTTGTAACGATTAGTCGTGGTGGTCACATGCCGGAAATCATGTTCAAATCGTAAATGGCATTAAGTTTACTTTCATAAAAAAATAATTAAAAAACATTCCATCAATTTTTTATTGTTTTATTTCAATTTGAAGTGTTCTCACGCAGCTAAAAAAACACCCTATAGGTTAGAATTTTTCTAAGGGTTCTTATAATTACAACCCTATAGGGATGGCAACAGCCCGTAACAGTTACCTCAAAATTTGTCAAGTTTCGAGCTTAAAATACAAATTTTAAGTTAACAAAAACTAAACCAACTTTTCATTTTAGGTCACGCAATTTTGCCAATTTTCCTAAGCAAGCAGGAGTAGGTATAAAAACAATAAGCAGTAAAATTAGCGAAGATGCTATATTAGTTCTACAATTGATGATCCAATACGATCCCGATACTAGAATTAACATACGACGTTTATTAGACCATAAATACTTCAAAAATTTGAGGTTTGCGAATATAAATTTAAAAAATATAAATTTAATCGATCTAATCAAAATTTCAGAGAGGACGACAATTTAATGAAGGTTAAATATACCAAAGAGTCTTGCAACGAAATTTTGAGCAGAAGCAAAGGGGATTGTTCAACTTCTTTTACATTCCCCATTGATATAAGGAAAAATAAGGTAGGAAAACTTTGCTTTCGATTTGGTTTGATGTCATTTCGTGGTTTCGTTTCAGTACAAATCGTCATGCTCAAGATCAAGTAATCGAAGCGGAAATAAAACTGGATGGATGGATTCATCAAAAACCAACGTCGATATTGCTGATTATAAGCAGGACCTGAAACAAAACCACAATTTATTGTCAAGCCAAGCACCCTTAGTAGGTCAAAAGCAAATGAAGTCGTGGGGTGTTAATCCCTCAATTTTGAAACCAAAAACAGAACTTAAGAAGAAAATTGATCCAAACCTAATTTCAAAATCTCAACAGTTGAAATTAAAACAGGCAAATATATCGGATATCCGTCACTATAGTAAAACGACGAGGTAAATATGGTTTATTAGGTTACCTGTAATGGAATCGATTAACTTTTTTTTTTATTTTAGCAATCTTCCCCAAGTACCAAATTACAGTACTTACCAGAATATTAAAGCAAAACAATACCAATCAAAATCATTTGTTCTGCCCAGCAGACATATAGTAGTTACAGAGAAGAAAGTGGAAAACATTGAGGTATCTTCTATTCGTAAATCTACCCAAACGTACAAAAGCAAAAAGAAAGCATAATCAATGTACCGTTTCTTTTATGAGTGTAAATTTGACCTGAAATAAAATCGAATATTTGTGTAACAGAAAAAATTCCTACTCGCGTTCATTAGGCTAAGTCTCACTACATTTGAAATTTAACTAAATCAAATGGTTACAATCGAGTTCAAAGACCCTCCTTCTCCTTCTCATCAAGTCTTGCCGTCTTAATAGATGTGTGATGACTATGGATTTTCCTCAGCATTTAATCAGTCTACAACTTTTTTCTCTGCCATTTTTCTCTGTCGTCCGATATTCTTATTGCTTGTTCGATGTTAATACATATTAATGACAGATTCTATTGTATCAGTCCATCGTAATGGGGATCTTCCGCGTCTTCATTTTCTTTCGGGCTTTCCTTGGACCACAAGCTTCTCAATATTGTTAGCGTGGGGTCCGAAGAACCTAAGTATCCTGTTGTATACGCCAGCAGATAGCCTCTCTTTAGGTTTAATCTCTTTAAGAATAGAGTTGTTGGTTCTTCGTTCCATCAAAGTCACTCAAAGCATTCTTATCTACACCCACATCTCGAAGACACCAATATAACGTTTTTCTGTAACGAGCACAGTCCAGATCTCCGGATCCGGAAGAAGAAGAAGGAGGAGAAGATGTAGCCATGTCGAACTCCCTCTTTGATTGGAAAAGGGACTGACTGTGTTCCAGTAACACTAACCATGGCAGAACTCTTCGTGTACAGATTATTAAATATTTTGACCATGTAAGATGTTATTCCTATATTTATCAGTATGGGCTATAGCAAATGCCACGAAAAATTATTGTCGAAGGCCTTTGTATAGTTAGTAAAACAAATACATTGGTGTGCAGTTTTGGGGTTGTCCATTAATGATGTCACACAATTTAGGACCGAACTAAACCCCTCCTCCCCCTTGTCACACGTGGTCACAAAATGTGAGATCCCCCCGAAATGATGTCACAAATTTTTACTTTTTAACCCCCCCCTCCCTCATGAGTCCCATAATACATAATATGTGCAAAAAAATTTACTGCGGAGAATTAATAAAATTTATGATCAAATAATTTTATTGTTAATAAGTGTGGACGTGACGTCACAAGGAAGCATACCCCCCCCTACCCCCATGTCACACTCACAAGTTGATGAACTTGTCCATTTATGGACAGCCCCATTCTCTTGATCATTTTGTTTATGTTCAGTATTTGTTCTTTCGTTTCTCTTCCCTTAACGAAACCTACCTGTTCTTAGGCGAATTGAAATAATATTATGTTTTATATCCTTGATTGTAAGATATATAGGATGATCTTGTTTACATGTGTTGTTAGTAAGAGGAGCTGAAAAAAATTCCGAAAAATAAGACGCCGGAACCAGACAAAATACCATCGATTGTAATTCTATCGACAGCCGAAAGGTGCCTTAAAGAAGTGCTTCATGTTTTCAACACCTGTTTGAAGCAAGCAATCTTCGCCAGGAAATGGAAGGAGGGCAGGTACTGCTGCGTAAGGGAGGCAAACCGCTAGATCTTCCTAGCTCATACCGGTCCACCAGCCTTTTGGATGAGCTGGGGAAACTGTTTGAGTGCCAGATCCCATGTAGCACACATTGTTGGCGCAATATTGGTCCAATATTGAAAATCAATATTGGGCCAATATAGAGATGTGAACATTCTGCTATATTGGTCCAATATGGATTTTCAATATTGTACCAATATTGATTATCAATATTGGACCAATATAGCAGAATGTTCACATCTCTATATTGGCGCAATATTGATTTTCAATATTGGCGCAATATTGATTTTCAATATTGGACCAATATAGCAGAATGTTCACATCTCTATATTGGCGCAATATTGATTTTCAATATTGGCGCAATATTGATTTTCAATATTGGACCAATATAGCAGAATGTTCACATCTCTATATTGGCGCAATATTGATTTTCAATATTGGCGCAATATTGATTTTCAATATTGGACCAATATAGCAGAATGTTCACATCTCTATATTGGCGCAATATTGATTTTCAATATTGGCGCAATATTGATTTTCAATATTGGACCAATATAACAGAATGTTCACATCTCTATATTGAACCAATATTGATTTTCAATATTGGCGCAATATTGATTTTCAATATTGGACCAATATTGATTTGCAATATTGGACCAATATTGATTTGCAATATTGGACCAATATTGCAAATAAATATTGAACCAATATTGCAAATAAATATTGGTACAAAGAAAAAAAGATTTAATTTAACTTTTTACGTATTTATTGTGATAGATACCTAATCATATAAATATTATTTCAGTCTGGTTTTTTCCTAATTTGTTATGTTGCTACCTTTTCCTAATGTTTGTAATGTTGTTTTGAGCCTCCACTAAATGATATAGTTGTATCTATAAATTATTAATTATAATTTTTTCTTTCTTTCAAGTATCCTTTGATTGTTGTAGTAACCGAAACATCATATAAATCTGAAATTAAATTAAATTTAAAGATTTTTTTTTTTTACTTACCTGCCGCTATCGGGGTTCGAACCCATGACGTTCCTTTGAATGTTTCCATAAGGCTCCACCGGTTACCATTTACCTATAGAAGCTTACTTATTTAAATTTATTTGCTCTCGTGATTTATGGTGTATATCAGGGGTGCCCAACTTTTGTGTACGTAAAATCTACTTATTATCTTAAACGCGATCTTAGTTGAAAACATATTTAAAAGAGAAAACACGAATAACGTAAAAACTTGAAAATCTTGACTCAATTTATTTCATTCGTAATCCGACGGCTCTTGCCAGATTGGGCTCGCGACCAGTCATTTTTCTTCTTTTTAAATTTTCTTCGTCTTGAATAAAAACCTATAGTTATTTACAAGAACTTATTTATCAACCAAAACCAATTAAATGATAATAATTATCACTTAATCTACGTTAGCCCGTAAAGTTTTGTATACACCTAGATTACCTGCTATTTTTCGAAGTATGTATAATCCAGGACCAATGTCGTGCTATATACAGAAAGGCGACCGTATCAGGCGGACCGTAAGGGGGTGACATAAGCAGTGGAAGCAAAATATAATTTGAACCATTTTACTAACTTGAGATGTTAAAATTTGTAGTAGCACGTGTTGCCTTGACCATGGTCAAACTTTGACTATTTAAATTAAACCATAGATAAGAAAAGACTTATAGACACATCGTGACGTTTTCAAATGCGTTTGAAGCTAACATGATAATCTGCGCATAATAGCAATAAATTTTGTTTTGGAAGCATGAACAAAAAATCATATTTCATTTACTTTTCTAGCCTAAAATTAATATTAATAAATATTGTGGAGGGTAATATATAACTTTATGACACAACAATATAATGATTAACAAATTTTATTTATTTCATATAAATAATGAATTTTATAAAATACAAGACTTGTTCAAAATAATATTAAAGCAATTTCTGGTAGTCTCATTGGGGGTCGTTCATAAATTACGTCACGCAATTTTCAACAGTTTTATACCCCCTCCCCCCCCAATCGTAACGCTTCGTCACTATAACTTAGAACCCTCCAAGTATTACATCACTCACCATTGCACCCCCCCCCCCCATATTTTATTATTTACCATTTTTTTTATCAGGAAATGATTTCAAATTTTGAATATAAGCTTTTTCCTGCCATAGGAGGACACCACATGAAAATAAATTAAATCGCATAAAGGTAAGGGGGGGTTTACCTGAAGCTATTATGACATTATGCATCATAACTTCGAAACGAAATTAAATATGTAAAAATAGTAAGAATTAGTAAAATTTTACCATGAAAACGCTATAAATTTTGTTACGAATTAGGGTTATATACATTAAGAATAAACATCCATTAAAGCTCCAACGATTTTCAATCGATTGATAGCAATTTCATATTTAAAAATTTTTAAGGGGGGGGGGGAGAAAACGCGTTAAAATTTTGAAGCTTCAAACAGCCTTTCGCTGCTGATTCACCAATAACATTTATTAAATGGTCATAACATTATAAGTTTTTCATAATTATAGTGTATAGTAAAAAAAAACCGAAACTCTGTGGCTTTCCACCCATCAATTTCATCAAAGCTCCGTGGTTTTCTATTGAATTCACTTGGAACCGTTTGACCACAATTTAAAGATCTTGCTGACATTTTTTTTCTGAAATCTGGAAGAATTCTAAATTCGGACGATGATTTTATCCAAAAATTTATAAGTTTTCTCGTAACCCCTAAGAACACAAGATGCATGGAATCTAAAGGTATGTGACTAATAAATTTAAAATCTTTAATTTTAATTAAAGGTGATTGTTTTAAATGATGATCAGGTTGTGCTTGGTCGATCAAATTCGAATTGGTTCTTAGCTCACAAATTTCGTTTCCATACACAAGTTTATGGTTTTCACTTCTTCCTTTAATAAAGCATCTTTCGCAACCAAAATATCCAGTGTGGCCTTTAATGCATTTAATAAATGCCCTAGCAAGTGCATCGCATACTATACCTTTTATTTTGACAATGTAGATTCTATTATTATATTGTAAGACAACTTAAAATATTGTAAGTTAACAATGTATTAATTTCTTCTACAAATTTCTCGAAAAATTGATCTACAACGGAAGGTTTTGAATTTCCTAAATATAATGCTACAACAAACGGCGTTATCTTAAAATTTTCAATATAAACTTGACACAAGATTGGCCAAAACGCGGCAAATCTTGCGCGGAATCTCATATAAAATTCCCGCGCGTCGGTCGGCTTTCACATGTTAAATTTGCTAAGTTCAAATTCGATTTATTCAGAAGTTTGGGCCCTTTTCTCGAAAAATATTTTTACAATCTACTATATTATAAACCTTGTTCTTTAGTGTGTAGCACACGAAAATTTGATTTGAGTGGGGCTACTTATCGAACACTAGCCAAAATTTATATTTATAGCAAAACCGTGTTGTAGTAAAGCAAATTTTGAGGAATCTTACAACTTTTAGGACAAATAATTGTCCTTTATAATCGCGGCCCTAAATAAAATAATAATTATGAATACATAAATTAAAATTTATTATTACATTTTACATTGAATGTTGGTTTCAACAACTAAGCAAAACTTTTACGCATTATTTAATTATTTCAAAATTAGTCATATTTTGTAACTAAAATAACGTGTTTAGTTACAAAATATAACTAAACACGTTATTTTAGTTACAAAATATAACTAAAATAGTTACAAAATAGGCATATTATGTTTTTATTACTTGAAATTTTTTTGAGTTGATAAAATTTTTACTAACCTAGTTTTGGTTTAGTGGCTTTTGTCAATTTCACCAACTTTTGGGTGATTTTGCCAACTTTCTAAAATATGGGGGAGGAGGAGGAGAAGTACGAACATACTTTTTGCAGATCTACTTGTTTTCAACATTTTTCTTTTTCTTTTCTCTACTCTCTTCGATAATACGTTGGTTGTTTCAGTTCTTATTCGATTCTATAGCCTCGTATATGTATGGTTTCAGTTGGTACTCTCCTAATCTTCTTAATTAAAAAATGCGCATTAAGCAATGGCAATAAGTTTTGTTTTGGAAGCATGAACAAAAAATCATATTTTATTTATTTTTCTATCCTAAAATTAATATTAATAAATATTGTGGAGCGTAATATAACTTATGGTACAACAATATAATTATTAACAAATTTTATTTATTTCACATAAATAATGAATTTTATAAAATATAAGACTTGTTCAAAATAATAGTAAACCAATTTCTGGTGGTCTCATTGGGGGTCGTTCATAAATTACGTCACGCAATTTTCAGCAGTTTTATACCCCTCTTCCCCCCCCCCTCATCATAATGCTTCGTCACAAAAATCTAAACCACCTCCAAATATTACGTTACGCACCCTTGAAACCCCCATATTTTATTATTTACCTTTTTAATAAAGCCCAAACAACGAAAAAGTTATTACCGACTAGAAAATAGTTAATACTTTTAAAAGAATTTCTCAAAAATAAAGTGCAGGATAAATGTCCGATTTTGTAACATACAGAACCCCCTTAAGGAGAAGTTCGGAAAAGTAGGACATTTACCCTTCACTTTTTTGAGAAAATTTTTATACAGAAATGATTTATATTTAATTTTGATTAGGATAAAACTATCCCGAAATCCCAATGTTGATTATTAAAATATTAGCCTAATTTTAGTGGTATTTGAAAGGTTTCCTGTCAAAATTGGGATCTTGGGATAATTTTATTGTAATCAGAATTAAAAATAAATAATTTCTACATAAACATTTTCTCAAAAAAGTGAAGGATAAATGTTCTACTTTTTTGGGCTTCTATACAAAGTATAGCAAGAAGCCTTATGATCTGGCTCCGTGTCCGTCTGTCCGTCCGTCCGCATAATTTAAAATCATACAGAGCGTTTCAAATCGTGTTGGAAATACTCTGTGTGTATAGAGGTCTAAGAACTGGGTAGCCAGTGCGCTACTTTTAGACTTCTATACAAAGTATAGCAAGAACCCTTATGATCTGGCTCCGCGTCTGTCCGTCTGTCTGTCCGTCTGTCTGTCCGCATAATTCAAATCTAATCAGAACCTTCGAAATTGTGATTGTAACCGCAAAAATTTAATTAGTGCAGATTATTTTACTTTGATGTGAAAAAATAATTTTTTATTGATGTGGTTAGTGAAGTTAAGTTATAAATAAAAGAGAAAGGAGAGAATTGGTCCACCTCAAAAAAGGACCATACATTACAGAGAAGTAAAATTTCTAATAGAATGGAAAAGTTTGATTGTTATTACTTATATAGTAAATGATAATTACCAATCGCAAAAAATTTAATTGGTGCAGATTATTTCTAAGTTGGCAACCATACAGAAGCGTGACGTCACGCATTTAGAAACCCCCCTCTCCCCAGCGCCACAAATAATCTCGCAAGTTTGAATCCCCCCCCCCCCCGTGCGTAACGTAATTTATGAACCTTGGTGCATGACGCCGATGGCGTCACAAGAAACCATGCGCAAACTTTTAATGTTGGTTTTACAGCAGAACCAGTATAAGATAGCATTCGGCGTGTCTGTATAAGTGTATGGTATAAGGTTAAAAATGTAGTAAAATGTTACCATCAAAACGCTATAAATTTTGTTACGAATTAGGGTCAAACAATAAGAATAGACATCCATTAAATCTCAAACGTTTCTCAATCGATTGATAACAATTTCATATTTAAAAATATTTAAGGGGGGGGGGGAGAAAATCCGTTAAAATATTGAAGCTTCAAACAGCTTCTCACTACTGATTTTCCAATAACATTTATTAACTGTTCATAACATTATGAGTTTTTAATAATTAAAAAACTTATATTTTTAGTTTTTAAACAGTGAAAATATTCAGGATTCAAATATCTTCGATCTTCGATTTAAGGTGATTTTAAATCGAACGCACATCACATGCATAGAAAGAGATGGGTCACGATGCTTCTGTCAAAGAAGCATCACGATTGAGGAGAGAGATCTTTGAAACAAAGCGGATTTTCAAAAATCATCAAAGTAAAAAATATTTTTTAGAATATTCTTGAATATTTTGTACCCTTTTTGTAAATGATAATAGCCCCTTTAAAATTTTCGCGGACTAATTATTTGCATTCTTAGTTGCACTTAAACTTATAATGTAAAAATTAATGGCGCAACATCCAATTCGGAGCAAAACAAATTCTGGACCAACATTTGTGTAAAAAAATTGTTTGATGCAATATTTCAGCAGCCTTCAATATTTTCTTCGGTAATATTGGTTGAAGTTTGGCAGTCAATATTGGTTCAATATTGCAGCAAGCTTCAGCCAATATTGGCGAAATATTGATTTCCTATATTGGCGCAATATTTGAAATAAATATTGAACCAATATTGGTTGAAGCTCGGCAGTTAATATTGGCTATCAATATTGGTTCAATATTGCATCAAGCATCAGCCAATATTGGCGCAATATTGATTTCCTATATTGGCGCAATATTTGAAATCAATATTGAACCAATATTGGTTGCAGCTCGGCAGTTAATATTGGCTATCAATATTGGTTCAATATTGCATCAAGCATCAGCCAATATTGGCGCAATATTGATTTCCTATATTGGCGCAATATTGGAAATAAATATTGAACCAATATTGGTTGAAGCTCGGCAGTTAATATTGGCTATCAATATTGGTTCAATATTGCATCAAGCATCAGCCAATATAGGCGCAATATTGATTTCCTATATTGGCGCAATATTTGAAATCAATATTGAACAAATATTGGTTGAAGCTCGGCAGTTAATATTGGCTATCAATATTGGTTCAATATTGCATCAAGCATCAGCCAATATAGGCGCAATATTGATTTCCTATATTGGCGCAATATTTGAAATCAATATTGAACAAATATTGGTTGAAGCTCGGCAGTTAATATTGGCTATCAATATTGGTTCAATATTGCATCAAGCATCAGCCAATATTGGCGCAATATTGATTTCCTATATTGGCGCAATATTTGAAATCAATATTGAACCAATATTGGTTGCAGCTCGGCAGTTAATATTGGCTATCAATATTGGTTCAATATTGCATCAAGCATCAGCCAATATTGGCGCAATATTGATTTCCTATATTGGCGCAATATTGGAAATAAATATTGAACCAATATTGGTTGAAGCTCGGCAGTTAATATTGGCTATCAATATTGGTTCAATATTGCATCAAGCATCAGCCAATATAGGCGCAATATTGATTTCCTATATTGGCGCAATATTTGAAATCAATATTGAACAAATATTGGTTGAAGCTCGGCAGTTAATATTGGCTATCAATATTGGTTCAATATTGCATCAAGCATCAGCCAATATAGGCGCAATATTGATTTCCTATATTGGCGCAATATTTGAAATCAATATTGAACAAATATTGGTTGAAGCTCGGCAGTTAATATTGGCTATCAATATTGGTTCAATATTGCACCAAGCATCAGCCAATATTGGCGCAATATTGATTTCCTATATTGGCGCAATATTTGAAATCAATATTGAACCAATATTGGTTGAAGCTCGGCAGTTAATATTGGCTATCAATATTGGTTCAATATTGCACCAAGCATCAGCCAATATTGGCGCAATATTGATTTCCTATATTGGCGCAATATTTGAAATCAATATTGAACCAATATTGGCTAAAGCTTGCAATATTGGGCCAAGATTCAATATTGAGCCAATATTTGTCCAATATTGCGCCAACATTGTGTGCTACATGGGATCATTCGGAGGCTTACTCTGGAGATAGAGAGAACTGGAACTTAGTCCCAAACCAGTTTGGTTTCAGGAATGGCCGCTCTACGATGGACGTACTGCAGCTAATTATAACGGAGGTGAAAAAATCAACCGGTCGTTCTGGGCGCACTAAAGAATATAGTGCTGAATATAGTGGTCACGATTGATGTCCAAAGTACTAAACTCTAGTGAATGGAAGGACATCCTAGCAGCAATTAAAAATCGCGGAATTGAGGGCTACCAGAACAATATCATCTCCAATTAATTTGGCAGACAGGACCGTCAAAATCAAGGAGCTACTCCAAGAAACAGTTTCAGTGATGAGCGGCGTTCCACAGCGGTCTGTGTTGTGGAACCTAACGTATGACGAGGTCTTCTGACTCCCCGTGCCATCGGGAGTTACACTTGTCGGATCCGCGGATGATGTTACCTTGACGGCGACAGCAACGTGAAAACAGGGCCTAAGAAAGAAAGTAAACATTGCTCTCTAGATGCTCTCGAAGTGGATGGAATGGCGTGGCCTCAGGGCGATGCTAGCAAAAACCGAAGCTCTGCATCCAAATTGTAAACGAAAAATGGGCTCACTAAAATTCGCTTTGAAAGGAAATATCATTGTGTCTCAAGATACCCTGGTCAGATTGGGGGTCACGCTGGACAAGGGGATGGTGTTTTATGAGCACCTTTTAGCATCTCCTTATTGAAGCTGATGCCCAATTTGAAAGATCCGCGAGGGAGCAAGAAGAAATTACTCGGCGCCGTGGTACACTCGATGATGCTGTATGGGACCCCCATATGGTATGAAACCATGTACACCGAGCTGTACCGTACCGCACTATATATCTAAGGTGCACAGGAGGACCGCGCTGAGAGCAATCTGTGCATACCAACGGCAATATCAAAATATGGGTGGAGAGAAAAATGATACAAGTTGACACAGGTCACAAGTGCTTCAACAGTTATCTGCACGGAAAGAAGATAAGACCTTCTCCGGCGTGCAGGCACCGTGGTCTCTAGGACACATCCATTTACACTATCTTCGAATGCGCCAGGTGGAGGTAAAATAGAGATGAAGTGAACTGGAAGTTGGGGAAAATAATGTCGCCCAAAAATATCACTATTATCATGGTCGAAAGAGAAGAACTTTGGAACCTCATTACCGATACATTAGACAGGTGATGAGGCAAAAGGAGAAAGATAAACGTAGAGAAGATAACGATGTAAACTAAAGAGAAACTGAGGAAGAAGACGAGAACAATTAATCAATTTCCTGATTGCTTGAAGAAACGCAAGGAAACGAATGAAAAAGAACAACGTCGACTGCAGTCAGCGTTAAATCCGAGGAGCGGTGAAGATAAATTTCAAGAGACGGATACCAAGCTTTTCGGTCTCAAAAGGGAGGGGTTTTAGTGGGTAAAAATCTCACACTAACATAAAATAGCCGGGTGCTGCCTTTTTGAAGATTTTCCCCTCCCCAATCCACCATAAAAAAGTGTGGTGCCAGAAGGCGAAAGTTGTCACAGTTCGTAGTGGGTACCTTCTTATGTAGAGGGGTAACTATATTGACTCTGGCCATTCCGCATAGTGCCAAATGGGTTGGCATGCTTTATAAATTACTTTCACTTTTGGGTACACCTCTGAGTATTTCTGACGTAATTAAATCGACCGCAGATGATTTGTGTTTTGCTAGCTTGGCCATAGAGCATCTTTTACCTCCTCTGATTCCATTTCTATATCTTCTGCATTGTCATGTGTGTCCTAATTATTGTCTGCATGAAGATCAGAGCCAGATCCAAGCAGCGGAAATGAGATTTTGGACAGCGATTAAGGGGTGCACGCGGGAGGATAGAATTAAGAACACCGAGATTAGACAGGAGTGGAGATAGATTGGAAGAAAACAAAATCATACTCGATTCTTTTATAGCGCATGTTTAATCCGGACTTTATAAGGGCTCTTCTTTTTTCTAAAATGATGAGGGTATCGACAGAGATCCAGCACTCTTCTTCTTTTGTATCTCAGATAAAAAATTTAGAGCAGTTTCCGTTATTATGCCTTTACCATTTGCCTTTACCCATAGCTTGTCTGAATTGGTAGCATTGGCAAGGTGATTTATCTCTTTAGCTGCTACACTTTCTTGTTAAAAGATGACAGTTCAAGTTCATTAGGTACGTCAGTTTTGCTAATTAGGTTTTGCTTAGGTTTTGTCGTGTTTGTTCTGATTGTAAAACATAAGAACTTGTGATCTGAACCTCAATCAGCGCCAGGAAGAATTTTCGCCCCAGTATTCTGCCCTACTAAGCAAAAAAGTCGTAACTACATGACTAACAGTTTTGAGTAATAGAAGGTTTCATATTTTGTTCCTCAAACAAAAGTCCTGAAAAGTCCCCAAGATCTGCATACTATTACAAAAAAAATTCCTGCCTCACGGCAGAGAACATTACAGATACGATTTTTTAAATTAGTAAAGTGATTTGCAAACTATTTTTTATTAATAACACAGATCACTTTTAGAGCCTTCCAAATTTGCAGATAGAATGTTCTAAACCGGTGGAAAACATAACATAATAATAAAGAAAAAGTAATGTTTTACACGTAGATACGGTAACTCGATTTTCGTGACCTTCTTGCTTAGCACGGCAATATTGATGTACGTCAAATGTTCTTAATAAATATGAAATCTATTTATTTGATTTTCAGTTCTTTTGTTGTGAGATACCCACGTCCATGGTCTGCGGATGTGTAGTTTAAACAAGATGACAATACAATAACAAAACAGAAAATACCTTATTTTCCTACTAGATCTCGAAGGTGGCACCCACCTTAGCTTTGAAATCTCCGATTATTATCATTATTATTTCGCGGTTTGGAATCTTTGTGATAACAGTTTCCAGTTTGATATAAAAGTTGTTAGGATCATCTCTGTAGCACCGGATGTCGGTGCGTACACCTGAATATGATGTTGAGGATGTAGGGTTAAGCATTTAACTTATGAATATAATTCGATTACTTACCTTTCATATCCAACTACATAATAATATGGAGACTGCCGTTATCAGAGCCGGAAAAGTAGACCAAATAGTCCGGTTTTCTAAAATGTCCCGTTTTTCTCCAGTGGGGTTTCGAGATGCCCCCACCCATAAATCAGTTATTTTCATTGGTTGAATTTTAGTCAGTGGTTGACGTGAAGTATTCGCTTAGCAAAAAGTAGATAAAGTAGGCAGATTCTAGAACCCCAGATTCCAAAAGCGAAATTAAGCTATTTTAAGAATAAAGGGACTTAAATTAAAACACCAATCAATTAATAAGATTTTTATTTAATAATTGATAACATAACATTAATAGTGTTATAATTATAACCATTATAATATTTATAATTATATAATTCGATGTTCGTACATGCACTTAGAATATAATTACGTGATTGCTTTATTGAAATAACGACTAAGTACTCATAGTTGCATTTCCATTTATTGTACTTAAAATGTAACGATTGTGGTAAATATTATGATAAATACTTAAAATCTATGACATAAATAGCAGTGTAAAAGTACATCCTAAATACAAAATGAAAAACATTTTTGAAAATACAAATATTTTTTCGAAAATGTTTTGATTAAATATTTTCTATTTTATTAAAAGCACCAAATTTCTTTTTTGTCTTTATGTATAAGTAATTAATTGTATATACAAAACAAGAAAGACAATTAACACTTTCAATATCAAACTTTAAGAATTAAAAATTATAGTATTTCACTCGTAATGCACATTTAGATGTTTTCAAAATATTTGCAAGTTTAGAAAATATTTAAATCGGTTAGAATTTCATTAAATTTTCTATTTTATTAATTTTAGATGATTCATTTATGATCGACTATGTACAAACGTGTTTCTATAATTTAACATTTATAGTGCAAATACAGTAAAGTGCGTTAAATCTACATTTTTGGTGCTCTCTATGTTTTCCATATGACTTTGGTACCTGAACAAATTAATTAAATTATGTATTACCGTTTAGGTTTAATTATGCAAGCATGGATAAAATTACAGAGTTTGCACGTTTGGATCTGTGTGATTCGGTGTCAACATCAAAATAAATTTATGCAGATAAGTATAGTTCAAACCTCTAAATTGAGGAATGTTTTAAAATATGTATATCGCCGAAATGTTGAAATTTTTTTATAAAAAGTTATGCAATTTTATTTTTCTTCGACTTTCTTCTTCGAAATTTAAAAAATTTTACTATACAATATATTACTTTTATTTCAAATTTTCGAATTCTACTACCAATTAACTACAAAAAATGTGATTTTCACTTTTTGTTACGATGCACAGTTTTGGAGTTATCGCTGCATATATCAAGTATACGGTAAATATCGTTTGAAAATCATGTTTAATAACTCGAAAACTGTAAGGGGTAGACCTAAAATTTTTTTGTAGTTAATTAACAGTAGAATCAGGATTTAAAATAAAATTTTTCAGTTTTTTTCTAAAAATTTAAAGATAAATTGAAATTAGGAAAGTTTTAACATTTGACGAACTTTTTCAAGTTTAAGATGCGATATCTCAAAAACTATACATCCTAGGGAAGAAGTTTTAATACGCCTTTGTTAGAATGAAAAATTATTTTTCACAAAGTCTTGGAAAAATTAAAATCGATAACTTTCATAGAAGTTATTATTATTTAACGAATCAAAGGAGCCAATAAATGAAACGGTTTTTATGTAAATTGTTCTAGAAGTTTTTTTTGACCTTGGCTTTTCTTCAATAAACGTAAAACCAATCTTTTTGACCACAGGGTGTCGATGTCAACCGGAGAGCCGAGCTTTAGAAATTTCGCGAAGACCGGGTTCTAACTCGAAATTTACGCTCTGTCACTCAACCAGCCACCGCTATGGTAAAACCATCCAATTATCACTCAAGAATTTTAAATGGCTACTATTATTAATTTAATGATATAAATTTTTATATACTAAATTTTCAGGAGCGGACTGGCCGGGAAGAATACACTATAAAATTTTACATGGGTCAGCCTAACGAAGACCACCTCTATGCTTTAAAACGCTAAATTTTTCATGTCAATTTAAACATCTCAAAAAATAGTAATTACATAGAGCCTTTTTGTTTTCTCTGCCCTATCAATATTTACTAACATTTACATAATTTTGTTTTATATAATATACAAGTTACCGTCAGTGGCGGCGTATGAAGTGGGCTTACGTCCTAGTTCTTTTAACAACTCACTCTTTAAAACACGTCAAAAATTACTGTAGTGTTATTTTTGGACAAATGGCATGCGGATTTCGAACATCTAAGACACTAATAATTTATAAATACACTATTGATTGCCATGTTTTAGTATTTCTAAAATGTATCTAACGTTAGATAGAATTGACAATTTAAACAAGAATCACTTCACCGTAAAACCTAAAATTCGCCAAAATCTTTCAAAAATTCGCCTATGGCGTTCTATATTTAAATGTTTATTATATAAATTTATATCTTCTAAGCGTCAAGAATCAACGTGGTAAAGGGACGTATGGTGCCAGTCCGCCGCTGCAAATTTCTGCAAAACAAGACGCTCTGTTTAGGCCCAAACGAGCATACCATTAATTTTTCAATTAAAAGAAGTTATGTAATTTATCTTATAATTTTTTAACGTTTCGTTAAGTTTATGAGTCAATTAAAATTAATATTAGATTTTTTCTAAACCTATGAAGTAGGTAACATCACATAATTTCACACATCGAATAGGGCACGCAAGAAGGATTTAAAACCGTTGTAAACTATATTAAAAATGTATTTCTTTTTGTATTATATTTAGATGTAAAAATATCGATAAACATTCCGCTAGGTTTGAATTTATTTCAGTTTGAGGAGCATGAGTAGAATGAGGTAAAGCTGAGTTTATGTGGACGCCGTAACGTAACGCAACCAATCAAAATCGTGAATCGTGGCGTTGCGTCTACATAAACGCAGATTTACGTACAATAAACCGGACCACCCCTGCTTAGAAATAGTGTAGGTAATTTTAAATGTGCGATCTTAAAATCCGAACTTTTTGCAAGTTTTCATCACGCAGAGTGTAAAAAAGTGAGAATACTTAAAATTTTTATTATGGTTATACTGTCTATGGCAAATAGCAGAATATGGAAAATATAGCTTCAATATTTTATATTATAATTATTTATAGATATAAAAAAAATATTTATTACTATTTTAATACACAAATGACTAGAAAACTAGTGTTATAGTTTTAAAATTTAATGGTACGAATTGGTAAGATACAAATAGTTATGCAATAATTATTATTTGGTTCAAAGCTTTTCAGCCTGTATAATCACAGTGTCTGCTCTATCGTGCATGTTGGCATGCTACGTACTACTACACTATCTGTATTATTTTTTTACAATACATAAATAAATAAAATAAAACATAATATTTTATTTACAACAATTTAGACTATTAAATAACTGAGCATAGTATAATAAAATTACATGCTATGTTCAAGTTTTGTACAAAAAGTTTAGTTAAAAGTTTAAAGCTTACGTGCAACTTATTTTTCAAACTTAGGGTTTGGGTTGGTTTAAAAATTTTATCATGGAATGTACTAATCATACCAACTAAGCAACAAAAAATGTAATATTTTGTATAATATTATCGGCAGTAACGCATTTGCAAAGAAATCCAAACGATTTGACTATTTCGCGGTTACGCTACTGCTTATCATTTAATAATAAAAATTTTTTCATCCATTTTACAAAGGTTAAAATATTATGCACATCAACACACTCGTGTTTCTAACAAAATTTATATTAATTTGTAATATTACTAAGCGAGGTTTCACACTTACGCTTATAAACGCATCGACACGCAGGTAGTAGAAAAGAGAATAAATTGAAGATGTAGTTATTTCGGCGCAAGTGTGAAAAATCGCTCGAAACCTTTAATTCTATAAGCTCATTTGGTATATTAAAAATAATAAATAAAAAAATGTTTAATTACACGACGTCAATATCACAATAATTAATAATGCACTTGCTGTACTTCCTAAATTTGCAGTACTACGTACTTACACATTTAATGAAACAAAAATTCTTTTTTAAGTATTTACAGTGCATTAAAGCTACACGTTTTGCGAACTCTTGATTAAATATCGACAATACCTGTACTTACAAACAAGTACTCATAATAGTAATAAATAATGTTTCTAATAGTCCACATTAAACAGTTTTGTTCCCTTTAATTTTTATATCTTTTCACCACTTCTACAATATGATATGTATTAATGTTCCGTATCCTTAATCCATTTAACCATTTTAGGATTCGTCGTGAGGCGACTCAGTGAAACTCTTATAATGACAGAAGAAGAAGATCAAAAACACTGCAAAAGCTGTAGGAAATGTAACTCGAGCTATTACGTCGATCGTTTTTGCTACTCGAATCGGATGAGGTGGTTCTTTCTTCCGGACCTGCAATAAACATGCCTTCTCCAGGTTAGTTAACGGAGACTTTGAGGGTAGTACACTGAATTTAGCTGCGATCTGTTAACTAACAGCATTAAAATTGATTGATACTCAAGATATCGACAATTTAGTGTTGACACTGGACATGGATCCTGACATCGATCGTGTCGAGACTTCGCGATACAATCAACAAAAATAATGAAAAGTGATAAGAGGTATCTCAATTTTGAATTGTGTGGCGTTATAGATTTGACAGCGCTTACAAATAATCCAATTTCATCATGGAAGGTTACACGATCGACGAACGTATAGTTATTGTAAAAACACATTACCAAAATGGTGAAAATTTTGCAGTTACAATTCGCAAACTTTGGGAAATTTTGGGTAGATGAAGCGTACCTTCTCGTGGCGGATTTATAAATTTAATAAAAAAATTTGAGGAAACTGGTTTAGCAAGTAATATAAGAACACTTGGCTGCCGTGGTGGTGGCTTTAACTATTAATATCGAAAGGTGTCAGAGAAGAGCCGAAAACCTTAATACGCTCCACACTCAGGACGACCTAATAAAGCGATAGATGCCCCGTTGGCTAGCTATAGAGGGCAAACGACAAAATAAATGTGTCACTACTTCTGGCCACTGGCACCAGGATAATCCAGGGGGTACTGAAAAAGATGCTCCAATGATCAAAGCGAAGTAGATGGTAGAATGAACGCCACGTAGTTTAAATTACCGTAAAACAAGAAACCTCCAATGAAACTACGAAATGTGGTTCACATTCACAATAACCAAAAGTAATGGAAAAATTACCACGAAGGACAAAAGAGTATCGATTCGTCTCTGAACAGCCTTAATAAATTTACCAATCGTTATACTACCTTTATCCTGCAAAATATTGGGCTTGCTCCTTTCTAAACTTTGCGATAATCTTTTATCAAATAACAATTTCACACAACGAAGTTGTTAAAATATTTTTCTGCACGTATGCATGGCATAAACGGCAAAACATATACCTTATCTTTCAAATGTCTTCTGGTAGGTCTTCGATAAGATTACAACAGCCACAGCTGTAAGACAAAAAATGGTTGAATATGTACCAAACTTTTTGTCAAACTGACGACGGTAAGCGATATATTTAGTATATAAAAAGAAAATAAAACCTCCAGATGTTGTTGAGGGTCGATTGATAAATGCAACTCGAGAAGTAATAAACATAGAAGATTTGTACTCACCAATTGGACGTGAAAAACCTTGAAAAGAAGTTCGGATATGGATACGCTTCGGCAAAGAAAAATTATAAATAAATTTATTCGATTTTCCAACGTCCTATGACATTTTCCCGATACCTCCCTGACTGTGCTCGTTGCATGTTGAAGATGTGTGCTGAGCACATAGGACTTTTACAGCTTAACGTGAATTCCAAACTACGGGAATAGACGATTTTTATATCAAACCAAAAAAAGAATCCAAAAATCCAAATACCAGTAACGAATCAGATCCCAAAAAAATTGGATTGGTTAACACTGGCCCAAATTAATTCGTATCCTGAATCGTCCAAAAGATGTAACAAAAATTCTTAAAAATCACTTCCAAAGCTAAACCAATTCTCTTTGATAAAAGCCATACCTTTACTTTTAAAAATATTAAATTTCCACGCCACATATTGAATTTGTTAAAGTTCACAGCAATAGGACCTTTCTTATGGCACTCGGTAACGAATTTAAGGAAGAGATCTTCGTTTACACCCTTACAAGATTCAACTAACGCAAGAACTGAAGCTTGCAGACCACGCGCAGAGCCATACATGGAAAACTAAGATGTTGCTGTTGATTTTTACAATAAAATCATCTCAAGTGATGAAGCTCATTTTCAGCTGAATGGATTCGTCAATAAACATAATTGCAGAGTAGCTGACAACCCAAAAGCCATCTTGGGTTACTATTGGGTTGGAGGCGTAATTGGGCCATACTTCTTCGAAAATGATGCCGGAAAACCGCTTATTGTTAATGGTTCTCGTTATCCTGACACGGTAACAAAATTTTTGGTGCCAAAATGAGTTGATAAGGATCTCGAGGATATGTGATTTCAACAAGATGGAGCATTATTCCATTCAGCAAACGAAATTCAAAAATCGCATTATCTCTCGACGTACTGACACTATTTCTGCCCTACTTAGAAAGAACACCGTATGTACAAAATAACGATTTTGAGATTTTCAGTGCAATGGAAAGAGGAGAAAAAATTAGTTCAGAAAATTCATCTATAACTCAAAATAGTCAAAAAATACACATACGGCGTTTTTACTTAGTAGGACAAATCTCGAACGATTCCAGACCGTAAAAACAATATTCGTCGTGAATATTGAGTTTCATTTATGCGAAAACGCAATGACGTCATGCCAGCAGCGTTTGCTCTTCATATTATAATAATTTTTTTTCAATTTTCCAATTACATATTTAATGCGTTATTTCAACAAATCAAAATGACACCTCTTATCGAATTACCCTTTAAATCAACATGGGGAAATTAAAAGTATCAATCAGTTTTTACACTATCACAAATCATGCAAAAGCAAATAATTGGCAACATTAAGCATCATAAAGCAATTTTTAGAAACATTAAATACCTCTGTTGCACATCCATTATTTGCCGTGTGAGTACACGGATTTGCACCACATGTAGTGCACGAGACGATTTCATTAGGAATCGCAGTATCCCTCTTTTTATCCCCCTGTGTAAAATATTAAATTAATTAATAGAATTTAAACCTACCACACATTAAAAAAAATTGTTGAGTGTAAATTAGTAGCTTACTCATTAGTCTACAGTTTAAAATTTCAAATTCATCTGCTTAAAACGATCAACGTTCGTTCACGTTTTTGAAAATCCAATTATTCAAAAAGGTTAATAATATTATTTTGGCAAACTTGAATTTTTATTATTACTTACCTACAGAAAAATAAACGTAATAATATTTTTAAATCTACATCGTATTTATAAATTATTAAGAAGCAAAGAAAGTGTTAAAAGTATTAATTTTAAATAATTTTTATAATTAAGTAATTTAGTTTTATAATTTGGTGCAGTGTGTTCAAGTACTTTAAAAATTCATGCTAGAAGGTCACAAAGAATTCTAGTAAACTAAATGATATCAAAGAATCGCAAAATAAATATGAGTCGCAAAAGCTTAAAAACTTGTTAACTGCTACCTCGAAATTTTAATTTGAATAGTAAAATTATAATGTTTTTAGAAATGGGGATACTAATCGAGAAGAAGAGCAGAAAGAAACAAATAAATTTAGTTTTTCGGATAAGGGTTAACTGCCAACTGCGGCTGGAGCGGTGAGCAAGAATGCGTAGATTTAACCACATAGCGTTGTTATTCCTACCCAATCAATCGTTATTTTATTATGAAGCTGTTTAATTGCTTTAGCAGGTGCTCGTTTGAATTTATCAGGCAAACTATCGTAGGTAATTATTTTAATAAGTTTAGTTAAGGTCCTGTCCATTTGTCAGCCGGAGCGGAAGGAATTAGAGAACGACGAGTTAAAAACAACTTGGTATTTATATAAATGAGTCATTTTTGATCATGGACCGGAATTGGCATCCAAAACTTTGTGGATGCTAGGAAATAATATTCGCTAGGAAATGAATTAATAGAATGTACAAATAGCCATTTTTAATCGTCTCCGTGCTTCGGAGGACACGTAAAGCCGTCTGTTACCCTGTGTTAATGATTTGCTTTTCATAACAATAAAAAAACGGTGTGCAGGAACATCGCGGGTTAGCTTAGCAAGCTACCTAAGATGTCAAACCAATTATGCTCACAGAAATGATTTAAAAAAAGATTAGTAAAACGCAGGTCCCAGACCTAACGTAAGAAGAAGTTAAGACAAGTTTTGAGGTTAATCAGAAAGCGAATTCTGTGATTACTGCAGCTTACTTATTTTTGGCTGTGATTTAGGCACTAACACAGCAGAGAATATTAAGAAAATAAATGCTGATGTTGGTCTGAAGGTCGCAATTGAAATACTCTAGGTACGGGATACATGAAATTTTTGAGAGAAAAAGAGTGAACGTTGTGATTATCGTTGTTTTGCGGTGGTTTGGAGTAGATTTGGAAATCTTTTTTTATGATTTAAACCAATTTTTTAAGTGTATAATCGAATTTGAGTTCTAGTTTATTTTTATTCCACAATTTTGGATTGATGAATAACTTAATAAAGGAACATGAATTTTAAGTTAGTGGCAAATCGTACCTATATTTGCTGGTAGTAAGGTAAGTGAAGACGCGATTTATTTTCCAAAACTATTCTTAAAATTCCTGTCTCTTTCTTAATCGTATTATTTGCTTAACGAACGCCGTAACCATTTCGCCTATGGCTGTGATATGCGCTCGAAGTGTTTTTTTAACTGTAAATAGGGGACCTACAGTATGTGGGCTTCAAACAGGAAGCAACAAACATTTAATTTCGAGAAGGGTTCTCATGGCAGATTACTTCCACGGTTTTCCATTGCTTCTGAAGAGAGATGATGAAAATAAAGTTATCACCGAAGGGTAAATATGTATCTTACAACATTTGTGTAGGTACAAAAGAATTTCCAGTGATCTCAAACGAATTTTCAAAATAAAGTAATCAAAACAATTCCAAGTGATTTCCAAGGAATACAATTTTTGGGATATTTACTCTTTAGTTACTACTTTGCCATTGTTCGAACAGACATTTCCACAGCAGCTGTCAACGCACCAATTGCGAAGCTGCAACTTTCTGCAAACTTATTTTTACAACGATGATTTGCTTGTTGTTTTATAATTCAAGTCTCTCTCTCTCTCTCTCTTAGCTTCCTTCATCCTGCGTAAGGACATAGTGGCAGTCCATATAATTCACGTATGTGGTGTCATTATTATCATAGTGTGTACCTTCTCAAGGTAACACTATTGTATTTTAAGTTTGTTTCATAATGCAATGGTGGGATTGGTTCTTCAGTACAATTCCCGGGTACGGTCCCCTATCTTTGGCAACTCCAAATAAATTGAAAATTTCCTATTGCAAAGAGGAAGGTTTATATAGTATACTGATATAATTTAAACCTGCGAATGTATTAGCAAAATTTTGAGTAAATCGAATTTGAAGTTAGCAAATTTAACGAGATTCAGTGGTAAGATTAACGAGATTCCCGCGCGTCGCTCATTCTGTGGTCGGTCCGTGCGTAATTAATGACCCTAACACTTAGAATATTTCGCACCGGCAGATGCAGCTCGACTCTCGTACATGTAACATCGATTATTTTTTGATTTTACGCGATTTTTTGGGGGTGAAACGTAATAGTTTACTGCCCCATACCGCAACTATACTTTTTAATGCTATTTCGAGGTTCTCTCACATCCCGGTTTCATTTATCCCGGTTTTCTTGATGGGTGGCGCTTCTCGTATGTTTAGCCTAAGAACCAGATGTTTAGCGGAGCGGAGCGCAGCGACGCCCCGTAAAGGTAGGTTTTGACGATGGATTACCCTCCTTATCGAATGCACACTCCAAAATTCGAAGGAAAATTTTTTTAAATTTTTTCACTTTTTCGGCAATACACGGGTTATTTTCCATTTTTTTGATTATATTTATTACTAATATCCACTAATCACACCCCCATCTATCCGAATTTCAAAGAAAAATTCAAATCGGAGCGAAAAAATTTTACGCATTTTCAAGGGACCACGGGCGAACGATGCACATCGACCGGGGTCTGCCGCATACTCGATGCTAGTTTCCCGTACTTTTCAAATTGATTTTTCTCGAAATTTTGATAATACATTCGCAAGTGAAATTTTTACAGTATACTTTATAAACCTTCCTCTTTGCTATAGGAAATTTTCAATTTATTTGGAGTTGCCAAAGTTAGGGGACCGTCCCCCAATTCCCATTTTACCTTTATTTTATATTTCAAAATTTGTGTTATTTCAAGATTGACAACTGGAAAAACGTTTAACTCAATTTGTGTTATTTTTTATTCTATTGCTGTGGTTTCAACAAAATAAAATGTCGAAACATGTTCCTAAATTTGGATTCGTACCGTGGCAGCTGTGAATACTTCCATATTTCTTTCATATTTTGTATCAAATTTAAGAACCACTTTCTTCACTACCTAGGTATCTGGGTTTATTTACTTCATCTGGCATTTTCCAACACCACTGGCCTTCTTTGGTCAATTTCGAAATAACCACCTAAGCTTGTTTAAAATCTCATAAGCATCGCGCATTCTCGACGTTGGATAGAAAGGCTAGCTGCCCTGATTATTAAAGATGAAGGTCTTGGGCATCAACTAAAATTGTTTCCACCGTTCTTCGTGGAAAGCACAGTCTCATCGACTAGTATGGCCATTCTTGACCATTACTAAGACGGCAAGTGATTTTCCGAGGATATGATGTCTTGGTTCGAATTCTACGTTAAACTGTAGATCGATCCTGTAATGTAACCAATACTGCCCTACTAAGAAAAAACACCGTATGTGCACTTTTAGGATATTTTGAGTTAGTTGCATTTTCTTAACAAATTTTTTCTCCTCTTTCCATTGCACTGCAATATCTCAAAATCGTTATTTGGACATACGGTGTTCTTTTTAAGTAGGGCATAATAGTCTGGCCAGGCTTTTATTAAGTACAGTTCCAAATTTACCAACACCCAGAGTTTCAGGTGAAAACCAGCCTGATGAAGAAGACAGCTTTACAACGAACTGATTTCTATAATTTTATTATATAATAGCTAACATAGCTGCCTTTAACCATCTAGTACGTGATTACCAAGGTTGTGCGGCCTAAAGGCCGCACTGAGAAGATTTTTAACATAAGTATAGACCGCAATTGATCAAAGTCTTCGGCCTTTTTTGACTTGCCCCGTGTGAAGTGGGGCAGCGGATTAATCTTAATTAATAATGAATAATTAAGTTAAAATATTATTTTTAAGAAAAAAAGGTTAGGCAAATAGGAAAAGGTAAATTGATTAGCGTTAAGTGTTGATGAATATTGGTAAGCCAAAAGAAAACTCTTAGTGGGTCAGATATTTCAGCATTCTGCTGCGTTCTTGAAACTTTCTGACCTTCTGCCTGCAAATGGAAATTTTGCAAATGGCAATAAGGAAACGAATACTGATGTTACTATAGTTGAAAACTAATACTTGTAATTCGTTGGGTATTAAAACAGGGAAAGTTATGAAGAAAATTCTGTTTACTAAGTTCCGAAATTGAGAATTTAAATTTTTTGAATATCGGGGTAGAAAAAAATGAAGAAGCAAATTTTGTGGTCTGTAAATGTCTGGCAGTTAAAATTTATATAACCAAAGTTATGTAAAATTGTGATTTGTAATTATTAAGTCGCGAAAGAGTGGTTTTGGTTTTTCTTTTTCAAAATTTGGGGCTTAAATTGTTTTAATAATTTTTCTCAAAAAACGTAATGTATAGAATATCATTCTAGCCCTAATGGGGCTCTAGTGATGGAATATCAAAGTTGATCATTTTTATCCTTTTCGAAGAATGTTTTTCGTAATAACTCGTAGGTGAAAAACGTTGTAGTAGACAAAATTCTGTTGATTAAGGTTTACAATAAATGAAATTGTGCTTAAGACTGAAAGGAAAAAATTGTTCTAGTTCTCATAGTTTCGAGATTGAAAAACAATTTTTTGCCAAAATGCGATAAATGGTGCAGAATAAGTTTTCTATATTGTAGAAAACTGTAGTTCATATTTTTTTGATTTTCTCTTTTTTCTTGACATTTCCAGGTAATGAAAAAAACTACGTCCAAAAAATAGATTTACAGCAGAAATTGATTGAAAATTGTGAATTTTGGAAAACCATACTTTAAAATCTATTCGGGTTAAATTATTCCAATTTTTTTACTTTTACATAGAATTTCATTCTCTATATTTTAAGTTATGTTTGCTTTACATCTCAGCTGCAGTGAAATTGAGTTACTTGCAACAATACAAAGTAGTAGAAAAGGTGTACAAACAATCGACTTGGAACGTTCACAGACAAGTCGGGAAATTCGTGCACTCATCCGCAGACCACTTCTGAGTCAGATGAATAGAGAAAAAGTCTACTAAGAAATCTGAATAAAACTACGTTATTTTGGGTAAAATTTAAAATAGAACGGTGTTCTTAGAGGAGTGGGGGTAAAATCGATATAAGCTACAAAATCATCTTTTCTTAAGATGATTTAATTTTGATGGGCTAATTTTGATTTTTAGTATTAAGCCTCCTCCGATCCACCTTGTTGTGTCCATCAGCCAATTTTGAAGCATTTGGGTATAAAGGGGTATAATGTATCAATTTGAGGGATGGCCTGAACCTCCCTTATGGAGAAGAGGTTATAGTTCAAGGGTGGACTGGATGTTTGAAAGAACATCGAGCTGATTAAGAAGAAGAAGGCTTACTAAAACAAAATTAGAAATAGGAACAGTTTTCGAGTTTCAAGATTTTCTCTCATTTAATTTTTAATATTACGAACTACTTATGACTTGTATATTATTATATAATGAGAAGTTGTAGCTAAAATTTTGCGTGAAGCCTCACAGATGTGTGTAATACGTTCTAACGTGGAATCTAAACCACAACTCAAGAAAATTTTGTAACCCTGCTTAAAAATATGTTTGGTAGAATTTTGGAGCAATCTACTTGATGATTTCAGATCAAAGTTGTTTATTTTTTGCGCGACTATGCTCTATTTGGTTGTTTACCGCGTCTGTTTCCAGGACAGTAAGTTTTGTTTACTAGTTGCTAAGGATAAGACGACGGTAAGTATTTCTTTTGTGCGACTATGCTCTATTTGGTTGCTTGTCGCGTCTGTTTCCACGACATTAAGGCAACTTGATATAAAGAGACTAACATATTTTTATTTATTAAGTAGTACACATTTAAATGTTTTTTAATAAATTTAGTCGCGCAAAAAACGTCATAAGCATCTCGAACATTAAGGACTACCTATCTCAGACAATAATTGGAGTCGTCGCTTCGCTCCTTCTCCATACAATTGTCTACGATCGGTAAAATGTCCTTACTGTTCTTGATACTTAATATACTATAGGGCGTTTTAATCCCTATCTTCAACCTTGGTCAGATGTTTAGTTATCAACACCACATTTTTTTCCCTTTACAGTCTTATTACTATCAATTTCCGAACGTTCAGCTTCTCTTTTTGCAAGATATTCTCATCAGCTCTAAGGTGGAATATGGAAGACCTTCCCACTACTAAATATTAGACAAAAGTTTCGGGTGCTATACCCCACAGCTGCATATACCGGGCTGAGAACTTGCGTCTGATTGGCTTCAGTATTAGTTTTTAAATTTTTTCTGAAACTAATCTTTTGGGTAGAACTATAAATTTAGTCAGAATGCTAAGCCAAAAAATTAAGTCAGAATGGAAAAATGAAAAATAGAGAAGTACTCAACAGAGATTGTAAAATGAAGGCAAAGGGAAACACCGCATATCGATAAAATTGTATTTGGTTAAAAAAGTTTCGTTTCTATTATTGTCGTATTTCTATTATTTCTTCACATTCTTCTTCTCGATTAATCCCTTTATTAAACTAGCATAAAATTCTGCGTTAACAGTATGAAAAACTTATTACGCTAATTAAAACAATATTCAACTTAAAAATAAACAAACAACATTTAAAGAAAACACTGTGATAATATAGAAATGCAGGAAAAATCAAGAAAAAGTTTTCCTCACTTCTACGAATTATTTCTCCCCAGATAATATAGTAAAATAACTCAACAACGCAACTTTTCTTTCCATTTTATTTTGATTGAACTAAAATAAAATTGAAATTTGTACGACAACGTAGGAAGTTTGCGGTATAAACTCGCGTCTATTCTGAAAAAAATGATTTTTGTATCAAAACGTCTTCCTATACTAATATAAGCTATAAATAGTATGCATACATCAATATCAGAACTTGAGCTGTTGAAAAAGAAAAATTCGGCAGCCTTCATTTCAACATAAATCTTACTGAACAAGTTAAAACTGCATTCAAAGCAAAGAGTTTCTATGAATCAAAATTCTCTAATATAGAAATGCATTTTTAATATCTCCACTAGGACATGCATATGGTAAAATAAGAAAACACGAAAGTCTCAAGTTTCATTGCAACTAAAAATCTTCCTGTCACGCCAATTCCGAATTTCAATAAGACTTCAAAATCAAATTTATCATTTCGGCGTTCCTAAGTTTTTTACGTTTCTATTTTCTCAACAAAAAATGTAATAAGTAATTCATACGTATCACAAGAGTTTATAAGCCTTGGCTAGATAAAAAATGAATAAAAAAATAATTTTTGCGTAAGCATAAAATGTAGCAAAATAAAAACTTCTAAAATTTGGCAGATCAGACAAACATGCACTTGAATGCTTAAAAATGTAGGTAGGTGCTAAAAGCATGAGCAGGGTTGGATTTAGCTAATGAATGTTAGTCTTACCAAAGGACTGGCCAGAATTATGCCTATCCTGCTGAGAACAGCGGGTAGTCGCTGCAACATGACAGATCAGACAAGGTACAACCTTTTATGATTTCATTGACATCAAGCTTTACGCGGATTATCCGCATAGTATAAATAATTATACATGCTAAACTTGTGCATATTTAAAAAAGTTAAATTACATCGATTACATTTATTAGTACAATAAAGGAAGACATTCATTGTCGTTCATTATGTGGATGGGCAAAAACTTTGCTTTTATTATGTTTGGAAGCAAAATCATTATTTTACTGATTACAAAAGATGAAGTTACACTTTTGGGAGTCGATTACATCACAACAATGATTGTGAGGAAAACTTGAAAATTTGTGGCTAAAACTCGTGAAAATATTATGACATTGTAATACCACGAAAAAAACCCGTTTCTAAATGTTTTCGCGATACAGTGCAAAAAAGTTAGTTATATGAATTATTTTTCACTCCATGCAGGATACTTCATAAGTTCTACATCTTCGTTTTTGTGAAACTCTTGAATGTTTGGCAAAAGGATTTCGGTTGGTAGTTGAAGCAGAACCAAGCTAAATGGATGATTTTTGAAAATTTGGACACCGCGACAATGTCGTAATATTTTGACCGACTAGTTCACATAACATGCAAAAGTTCTATGTGCATGCAATTAGTTTAGAATAGAAAACACAGAATATTGCATAAAACACTAAGTGTGTAATTTAACATACAAGAAACACACAGTGTAAAAATATGTTTTACTTGTAGGTTTTTACTTAAGGATTTTCTTATTTTTTATTTCAGTTTTGCGATTTTACAAAAAAAATATCAAATCAAATGGAACATAAAAATATTAAATTTGAAAATTAATTTTTTACCATGGACGTAATTATTTAATTATTTGTGTTTTATATTGAAACATCTTCACTTAGTTATTGTTCTTCTTTTCACGGACATAAATACAAATATTTATATAATATATAAATTTTTTCCATACACCACTTTGTACCAACCTGCGTAACGGGATTTTCTCCTGGCCTATAAACGACATTATGCAAAGGCCTTTTTCGTCCTACATAGTTAACGCATACAAACTCCAAAAGCGACGCATAAATGAAGCACATACAAACACCGTCCCATACGTTCATGGCAGTGAGGTTCGAAACCACTGGTAATGTTGATCGAAAACCATTTGAAGTTGTGAAAAAATTGAGCATTGTAGTTACACCTAAAAGTTCCAGCAAGCGTAAAACGAAAATGGTTATTCTAGCCAAAAAATTACCTATCATAACTCGAGCAGGTACAGCGTTCCATTCCAACCAAAATGTAATGAAAGATGACGTGACTAAAATGATTCCCGGTATGAAAACTGTCGTAAAATAAAAAGCTCGATCCCTTGTAAATACTAATTCCACTCTTAAGCAGCTATAATTTTCTGTAGAGTTAAAAAGACAAAGCTTTCTTAAAATTTAAATCAAGCTCTTAGTTATGATTGTTTTAGAAATTTGAAATTATCTGAAAAATTTGTTAAAATTCCCCTTCTTCCACTAATGACACACGAAGTACTATCCAAAGCTTACAAGAGCTTACAAGAAAGAAGTTGACTGAACGGTAGCGTCACAGTTCCTTTTATTTGGCAAGAGATGGCACCACGACATTTTTACCAAGTCTACGCTTTGAACGTACTTTGACTTAAATCAACATGGAAACCAGAGAGTCGAAACGTAATTATTTCGTTCCGGTTTACGCTTGTGTTCTTAATATATTTTTATTTCGTTCCGATTCAACTCCGGTTCTTATTAGCTATTTCGTTACGGTTACGGTTCGGGTTCAAAACTGGTTTTTGTGACGCATGCGCAGAATAAAATTCACGTTTCAAATTTAGTCTGCTCATGCGTCAACACAAACCCAATCTAAATTAATACTAATTTGATTGAATCATGGATTTCCAAAACAATTTGTAAATTGTAACAGTTACTCATGCATTGAACTGTAATCCTTGAATTGTAACTAATAATAAAATCCTATTATTGTCAAGGTACTAGTACACTATTTGACTAATTGCCAAATATTTGACCATTTACACCTAACAGATACATCAATGAAATAAAAATTAGTCTAAAACACATAAAATAAATATTTGGTCATCTTTGCCAAGGTATTTATTTGGCTGTTTGCCAAAGAATATACTGGGGTATGTTTTAGACATGCCAAATAAATTTGATAGTATTTTTCAAATATTTTATTTGGCACAACTAAAATTTATATAAAAATTTATTTCGGAATATGAACCTTTTTTTTGTAAAAATGACTAATCAGGATTTCTTAGAAAATATAGATAACTACAATTTCGTTTCCAGCGCTATGCTTCGTTAAAATCGAAAATAAGTCGAAATAATATGTCAGTGGAATGGAAAACAGTCTATCATAAAATTGATTTATGTTGTCGAAGCGAAAGACTTTGTAGTGGTTCAAAATTTGAGGATTAGCTGATTGAACATTCAAATCCTTTTTCGGGTACGGTCCCCTATCTTTGGCAACTCCAAATAAATTGAAAATTTCCTATTGCAAAGAGGAAGGTTTATATAGTATACTGATATAATTTAAACCTGCGAATGTATTAGCAAAATTTTGAGTAAATCGAATTTGAAGTTAGCAAATTTAACGAGATTCAGTGGTAAGATTAACGAGATTCCCGGGCGTCGCTCATTCTGTGGTCGGTCCGTGCGTAATTAATGACCCTAACACTTAGAATATTTCGCACCGCAGTTCCGATCTAGATCTGAACTACACCGCACGTCAATTTTTGCGTTCTTTAATTTTCACGAATTAAGTTCAAAAAGTAATTTTCATTACTGTTCTCTAAACGATAATCTAATATAGAAGTGAAAGTGCTACATCAAGACCCCTCTCTATTTAAATTTTCGTCGTCAAAGCGTTTCAACACGCTTATAAGTAACTTCCCAGTTTCCCGGCAAAAAAGAACCCGCCATTTGTTAATGTGACGTAGCTAGCTACGTCACAATTAGCAAACGGTTGCGCGCTCTGTTGCCCCCTTCCCCTTTCGAGGTCATCACCGACGTTCAGAAGCGAACGTAAACAAGGTTAGTGTACTGAACTTGACCTAGATTCTTTTCAGACTATAATTTTATCGCAACCTAACAAAAATTTTGTCAGTCAACAAATTCCTTTTCCTTTTAAATTTTCAAGTTCATTCAGATTTAAATAAAGGTTGATTCACAACACTTAATTAAATTTCAGATTTAAAAATTAAACTTGCATTCAATTAAAACCAGCTGCTTCACAGATATAAATTTTATTCAAATTTAATCTAATCATTTTAGATTTCGCAACATAATTTAATTTAAAAAACAAAAAAAAAATTTTTATTTTAATATTTAAATTAACTGTACGACATGACGATTACTAACGACATGACCATGACCCCTGAAAACTTCAAAACCCTCCTCACGTTATTTGCTAGTCAAACTGCCATCGTCGAAGGTTTACGCGCTGAAATCAGCAAACTTACCGCCCAATTAGCCGCGAAAGACGCCGAACCTCCCAAGGTCGTGCAACCACCTCCGGTCGCACAACCACGCGCAGACGCCCCCTCAGGGAAAAGGAAGGAGAAGACCCCCTTCCCCCCTCTACCGACCTCCTCCTCCACCAAAAAGGTAGCCCCTATCAAGGCCAAAACGATCAAACCAGCCACGACCAAGAAAGCTGACCCTCCGCGCCCCCTTATGGAATCCGCTATTCCTAAGCCGCGACGCTCGCTCCGTGCAGTTATACCTGCACATACCCTCTCCATTGTCCAACCTCCATCAGAAGCAATGGATATCCAAGCCTCCACCTCCACTGGCGGTGACACCTTCGTCACCCCAAGCGACCGCAATCTTAAACGCGCCCGCTCCAACGTCAGCAATGACAGTGAAACTTCCGGGCCCGCTACCAAGAACAGGTTCGCCTGTCTCGAGGTAGAAGACACCCCAACCGATACCCAAGCCGAACGCGACGATGATAACGGCATGGACACCAATAGCCCCCAAATCGACATCAACGATTCCCAATCGAACTCCCAGGGTGCTTCACACCCAGACCCTACCACATACTCCTCCTCCAGCCGAATCCCCGCAATTGTCCTCCGTACAAAGGACAACTGGCCGGCCATCAACAAAATGATTCGCGATCGGAAAATTGCCACCACCAAAATCCGCACGCTCGTGGACGGCATCTCAATCCAGCCGGCCACCGAGACAGACTACCGGGCCCTCAGCCGTTTACTTGAGGAAAAATCCCTCCCCTCGCACTCCTATTCTCTCCCTCAGGACAAACCACTTAAAGTGGTTATCCGAGGTCTTCCAATCACAATAACAGCCGCAGAAGTCAAAGAAGACCTTGAATATCAAGGCTTCAATATTCAATCAGTTTTTCAGATGCGCCAAGGTCGCGATAAAAAACCTATGCCATTATACCTTGTCCATCTAACCCATAACACAGATGGCAAGAAAATTTTCGACATGACATCAGTCCTGTCTATCAATACTCGTACCGAAACCCCCCACAAACGTACAGAGGTCGGTCAATGCCACCGTTGTCAACGGTTCGGGCATGCCCAAACCCTCTGCCGCGCCCCACCCAAATGCGTCAAATGCGCAGGGGATCATTTAACACCTTCCTGTCAAAAAATCCGAGAGGACCCGGCCACTTGCGCTAACTGCGGGGGAAACCACCCCGCAAACTACAAAGGTTGCGCCTCGTTCCCCAAGCCCAAGAGGCGAGAACTTTCAGCCCGCGAAGCATCTTCCCGCTTCGCTGGCCGCCCCACTTACAATTACCCCTCCTCTCAAGGCCCCAATCGACCATCCTATCTAGGAGTCGCTAGCCAACATGCCCCTCACAGGGAAGCAACACATGCCACCCCCACGCCCTCCACCTCCTACGAGGAGGCCCCCTCCCGACAAATGAGAGCAGTTCTTGATCTCCTTCAGAGAGAAAGAGTCGGCGACAAAGTCATTGACCATTTCAAATCAATCACGAACTTCAATGCCATTAGCAACGCATCCGTTAATGTCTAAACCCAGATTCCAACCCACCACTTTGCAGACGGCTTTTTGGAACGCCAACGGCCTTTCAGCCAAACGAAATGAACTTCTCGCGTTCGCGCACGATCACGACCTTGACGTAATCTTGGTCAACGAAACCCACTTCAGAGCTGGCCAACTGGCAAAACTCCCTTGCTATTCACTTTATAGGAACGACCGTGACGGACGCGGCGGCGGAACCGCAATTTACGTAAAATCATCCATCGAACACGTCGCAATACCGACCCCCGACCTAGAGTACCTTGAAGTCACTACGGTGAGCATCCACACCGCACATCACGGTTGGTTGCAAATCTCTTCCGTCTATAATCGCCCTCAGCAACGCATCCTCAAAGAGGACCTAGAAACCCTCCTTGAAGGCCCCGACGCGAAGATCATCGCCGGCGATTTCAATGCTAAACACTCCAACTGGTTGTGCAAACACACAAACCATGTAGGACGTGACCTACTTTCACTAGCAAACGAGCTGGACTTCGCGATCATCGCTCCCACCTCCCCTACCCACTTTTCTAACGCAGGTACGCCGTCCATTCTGGACATAGCCATTTTCAAAGACGTACAACTCCAATACGACATCTCCACCAGCGAAGAGCTAAACTCAGATCACTACCCGGTCCTTCTGACACTCGGACCGCTGTCACCCCCAAAGGGCCCTCCCACGAGAACGACAACAGACTGGACCTCTTTCAAAGACACTCTGTCAAAAAACCTTGGACCAATCCCATTCTTTGAGTCCCCCACTGACCTAGACCAATTCATTGTCAATTTCCAAGACAACATCAAAAAATCCGTTGACGAAACTTCTTTTCAAGTCAACACCACGGACGTCAGAGACAAACTCACTCCCTCCCTCAAAGATCTTATCAGAGCCAAAAACCGAGCGAGGAAACTCGCCCGGCGAACTCGTAACCCTGATGACCAAAGGTCATACAACCGGCTCAAAGAGCAAGTAGACGTTAAAGTCAAAGAATTTCATGACAATGAATGGTTAGACACCATTAACTCCCTATCATTTAAAGACATGTCCGCATGGCGCATGGCCGCCGCCCTCCAGGGGAAAAAGAAGGTCACCATCCCAATTCTCTCCCGCCCTGACGGCACTATTGCCCGGAGCGATCTTGAAAAGGCTGAAATCTTCGCCGACAGCCTCCAAGCTCAATGCTCCCCCAACACCACAAGATTAGACCAAGACCATATCAATTCGGTCGAAAATTATGTCACCACCACCCTAAACACCTCCGATGACACACATATCACCCCCGCCTCTCTTCCGGAGGTCACCATTGCCATTAAACGCCTCAAAAAGAGGAAAGCCCCAGGTCCCGATGGCATCACCAATACTGCCCTCAAAGAACTTCCCCAAAAAGCCAAAGTTGCCATCACCGGCGTAATTAACGCATGTTTTCGACTTAACTACTACCCACAAATTTGGAAAACCGCTGACGTAGTGGTAATCCCCAAACCCGGTCAAAATCTCAAACTTCCGAAAAGCTATAGACCAATCAGCCTGCTCCCTTCTATTGGAAAAGTAGTTGAAAAAGTCATTCTCACCCGTCTCCAAGAAGCCATGTTCGATAACAGTATTATTCAAAACGAACAATTCGGCTTCCGTGCTGGACACAGCACGACCCACCAAGCCCTCCGATTAGTTGAGCACGTCACGCAGGCACTAAACAAAAAAGAATTCACCGGCCTAGTGCTACTCGACGTATCGAAAGCTTTCGATAAGGTCTGGCACGAAGGCCTCCTGTTCAAAATGCTTCAATCTAAAATTCAAATTCCACTAGTCCGACTTATTGCCTCCTACCTTCACGACAGAAAACTCCAAGTCAAACTCATGAACACTAGATCCACAAAGCGCCCCATCACCTCCGGGGTCCCCCAGGGTTCGATCCTTGCAGCTTCACTGTTTAACATCTTTATGAGCGACATTCCAACCCCCTCAGATCCCGCAACAAAAATTTCATTATATGCAGATGACACTGCAATATACACGTCCTCAATCCACCCGGACATAGCCACAACCCGCCTCCAGGAGGCGATCAACGATCTCGGGAGGTGGTACGAAACTTGGCGCATCGAGGTTAACTCGAGCAAAAGTTCCGCGATCATGTTTCGAAATCGTTGCAAGCCTCACAACTCCAGTGTCTGGATGTTTGAGGAGCAAATCCCCTGGAAAACCAAGGTCAAGTACCTTGGCGTTACCATGGACCGAAGTCTCAAATGGGACGCTCACATTTCCTCCGCAACCGGTAAAGCCAAATGCCTCTTCAATAGATTGTTCGTCCTCATGAACAGTAAAAGTACCATGTCCCCCGCTAACAAACTAAGATTATACAAAGCCATAATCCGCCCGACAATGATTTATGCCTCCCCTGTCTGGGGATACGCACGCCCTAGGGCCATAAATAAACTTCAAGTCATTCAAAACAAAAATCTCCGAGCTATTTTCAGCGCCCCCTATTACGTCACTAACAGGCGACTACATGCAGACGCCAAACTAGATCTTATTAACACTCTTAACCGCAAACATGCCACCAATCTTTACAACAAATCCAAATTTTCAGAAAACCCACTAGTAAATCAACTAGGTCAATACAACCCAGCCGACTTCTTCATTCCCCGTCCCAAATCACTCCTGACCACGGACAACTCCTGACCATAACTCACCCCCACACAGACTAATGTATGTTCACAGGTTTAACTTACACAAATTCTCTTCGAAAGTGAATTTATTCACTAGATTTGTGTAATTTTTCGATCAATTTCCACAAGCTTCGATAAATCACCCCCCATAGTATCACTACAATCCCACTAGTCGCCAATTCTGACTAGTTCCAAGTAGAAGCCACTCACTTCGAGGTCATCAATAGAAATTATAATTTCTTTCTTCGAATTAGGGACTCTACTATATCGGCAAACGTAAAAAATTTCTTTTTCTTCACATATCTCATATTCACAATCACAGCCCAGGTTTCTAACCAGTCAGTCCGCCAAGCGCCAATTCCCAGAGACCCACCGGTCTCTACAACTTCCAATGTCATTAATGTATTCTTTCAGATGAAGGAGAAGGCCGGCCATGCCGGGATGCTCCATCAAATACATATCAGGTAAAGGTAAAGGTAAAGGTCGCACCGGCAGATGCAGCTCGACTCTCGTACATGTAACATCGATTATTTTTTGTTTTTACGCGATGTTTTGGGGGTGAAACGTATTAGTTTACTGCCCCATACCGCAACTATACTTTTTAATGCTATTTCGAGGTTCTGTCACATCCCGGTTTCATTTATCCCGGTTTTCTTGATGGGTGGCGCTTCTCGTATGTTTAGCCTAGTAACCAGAGTCAAAACCGCCCTGGAGGGGTGCAGAGCGGAACTGAGCGCAGCGACGCCCCGTAAGGGTAGGTTTTGACGATGGATTACCCTCCTTATCGAATGCACACCCCAAAATTCGAAGGAAAAATTTTTTTAATTTTTTCACTTTTTCGGCAATACACGGGTTATTTTCCATTTTTTTGATTATATTTATTACTAATATCCACTAATCACACCCCCATCTATCCGAATTTCAAAGAAAAATTCAAATCGGAGCGAAAAAATTTTACGCATTTTCAAGGGACCACGGGCGAACGATGCACATCGACCGAGGTCTGCCGCATACTCGATGCTAATTTCCCGTACTTTTCAAATTGATTTTTCTCGAAATTTTGATAATACATTCGCAAGTGAAATTTTTACAGTATACTTTATAAACCTTCCTCTTTGCTATAGGAAATTTTCAATTTATTTGGAGTTGCCAAAGTTAGGGGACCGTCCCCCCTTTTTCTATAACCCTTTACACTTTTGTGTTCACAGCTTGTAATTCAGAAAGCTGACTGCTGTTCAGAAAACGTCAACTGTACGTATTTCAGAAAGCATCAATTCTGTGGCTTTCAGGTGTTTCTTTTTCAAAATACCACATTTTCAATTTTCCATAAAACACAACTTTATCATGAATGTGGTGACTCGTAATAAAACATAATAATAAAATATGGTGCTTTTTCGATTTTCTGATTTTTATAAGGTCCTATTCCGATCAAGCCCATCACTTGATGCTTTCTGAATTACAATTGACAAATCTGAATTACAGTTTGACGATTTCTAAATATCAGTTGATAAATCTGAATTACAGTTGACTATTTCTTAAAATTAGATGACAAATCTAAATTACACATGACGATTTCTGAATTATAAGTAGAAAAAGTGTAGTTGGCGACTTATATACCTTTTCTAGTAGTAATTCATAAAGCGTCAATTAATATTCAGAAATCGTCATCTGTAATTTAGATTTGTCAACTGATATTCAAAAAGCGTCAACTTAAATTCAGAAACTGTCAAATGTAAATCAGAAAGTGGCAAATGTAATTCAGAAAGCATCAATTCTGTGGCTTACACTTGTTTTTGCTGAAAGTACTTGAATATTAATACGTAACCACATATTTAATATTCCATAAAACACAACTTTTACCATGCGGTGGCTCGTAATGTAAATAATAAAATATTGTTTTATTTTCGATTTTCCGATTTTTACAACGCCTAATTCTGATGAGATCCACTTGATACTTTTCGAATCTTATTTGACGCTTTCTGAATATCAATTGACAAATCTGAATAACATTTGACGATTTCTGAATATCAGTAGACAAATCTGAATTATGGTTGACGATTTCTGAATTACTGGTGGAAAAGGTGTAGTAAGGATCCCAGTAGTATATCCCAGATGTAGTAGATCCCAAAACTGGGATTTTTATGCGGATATTACATTTGTCCAATCCCCCTCCACCCGGTCACATTTTGTAAACTGCCCCTTCCCCCAGGCGTGGACATCCTTTATGGATGACCCCTAACGACTATTGCTTAGTGTCTTTTTGTCGCCGTTTGTTAGTCAACTGAATTTTGGAGGCTGACTGTTGCTTTCATCATCCTCAACGAACAACGTAAGAAGCCAGCATAAAGTCAGTGGTTTGGGGTTGTTTTGATCAGTCTTGGTGTTATTTTGTTTTCTTGACCGGTTTGGTTTATTTGGTATTATTGGTATTCTACCAGTGTTGAGCTTCCATTCGTGATTTAGGGTAGCAAAGTTCAGTTGCGGCTCGTGACATTTTTCAATGGTAGGGCACACAATTTAAATAAAAGGAAAGATCTAATAATAAATACGTATAATCTAGCGTTACTTAAAAAATGTTAATACTCTTCCGCAGCATATCAACATGGCCATCTCGATGATCTCCATACGCTGGGGGGTATTCCATACCCCCCAGGCCCCCGGTCTCAGCAATATACAACTTTTTACAGCTTTAATTCAAAAGCAAAAATCTATATTTGCTGTATTGTTAATATTCGTTTTAGATAGTTGATGTTTTCGATTTTGGATAGGAAGGCACGTGACCTTTACAACAAGCTGCTACTGCATCTATATAAACCAATCAGAAATATAAATTATATGTCACGCTGTTCCATTTATATCTTGATATGTACGACATTCTGTCGTCCTGTCCAGGCACCATTTTTTTAATTTAAGAGAATTAATCGGGGAGGGGGGCAATAAACTAAACCGAAAAGGGTTTTTCATGGAAAATCCGAAGTTTTTATTATGTATTTGTGCTTGTGCTAGTGGTACACAATACCCGGGCTGATGATCCGGTCCCTTAGTGCGGCCTTTAGGCCGCACAACCTGGACAATCACGAATCTGCGTGACCTTAAAACATCATTTATGTATATATTTTAATTGGTTTATTTTTTAATTACCAAGCTGAAATAGTTTCGGGCCGCAGCAATCAACATAATTCTGAATTTACAACAGAAAATTTTCGAACTGAAAAAACATTATCAAATCAATTTAAGAAGTGAAAAATTAATTCAGATCAGAAATAAGAATTTTTATTTAATAGTTACGATATCACCTTGCATCAATCTTTGTGTTTTAGCAACTCGGCGAATTTTTGACTCTGACCGACGCTGAGATTTGGTTATCCTTGGGGACCACATTCCCAACTATAATTTTTCTCCGTGGTAACATTTTGTGGAATATTCAAAATTCAAATTATAAATGTGGAAATCTGAGAAGTGCAGCATGGAACGGTATTTCCCAAATTATTTCCATAAGGGGTGGGAGGGGTTAAAGAGGTAACCCCCATTCATCTTCAAACATTCATCATTTTTTGCATTCTTATGCAATTAATTCCTCCCCCCCCCCCATGAATTATGGCTGAATCCACCCTTGTATTTTCAATATTGAATACGAATGCCAGTCAACTGAACGCGAAACGGTCTAACGTTTGTATGGTATTCACTTTAAATTTTATGCGAAGAGCAAGAAAGCGAAGTTTGTCTGATCATACACCCATACACTACGAGGATGAGATCTTTTGCCTTCTTGTTCGTCTTCCATACAGGGTGTGTCATTACATTCATATTGATTTTGTTTGTTTGCATTTGTGTCAAATAAAATATTAGGATTGAATCGACAAACAGTGTCCTTAGCCAGTTAAACATGTTTGGCGTTCTTTGACCAAATCACGAGTTTGTCAAAATTAGGCAAATAATTTTTCTTTAAGTATTTATCAAAATCCTCTTTGGCAAATATGTTTGGCAAGAATGAATATTTGACACAATTTCATATGAAAAATATTTCACTATTACTCAAATAGTGTACAGAAATCGTCAACTGTAATTCAGATTTGTCAACTGATATTCAGAAATCGTCAATTGATATTCAGAAAACGTCAAATGAAATTCAGAAAGCATAATAAATCAATTCAGATTATTTATGTAAAAAGGATGAAATTATATCTCTAAACTGAAATTGAATGACTATTGTAAAAGTGGGCCTTATAAAAATCGGAAAATTGAAAGAAAAACATATATTTTTTAATTTATTAATTGAAAACCTCTGTTATCGTCCAATTTTCTGATAACTAATATTTTATTTACATTCGACGATTTCTGATTTACATTTGACGCTTTCTGAATTTGATTTGATCCGTTCTGTATCTCAGTTGATCTGAATCAGAGAGTCGAACCGTAATTATTTCGTTCCGGTTCAGGATAACGTTCCTAATACTTTTATATCATGTTATGAACCGTTCCAGTTCAACTTCGGTTTTTATAATCTATTAATAGATAATTAAATCGCTATTTGGAAGCGAAACATAGCTGTCAGTTAGTTAACAGCCGATTTACAGCTAAAATGTTTATTGGGTTTCGTTCCGGTTACGGTACGGGTTCAAAACCGATTTAATACCAGATATTGAGACGCATGCACAGACTAAATTTGAAATGCAAATTTTATTCTGCGTTTGCGTCTCAAAAACCGGTTTTAGAACGGTTTTGAACTCGAACTGTAACCGAACGAAATAAATTATAACAACCGGAGTTGAACGGGAACGGTTCATAACATGATCTAAAAATATTAGGAGCGTAACCGTAAACCGGAATGAAATAATAACGGTTCGACTCTCTGATCTGAATTACAGTTGACGCTTTCTGAACTACTGCTGGAAAAGGTGTAGTATCTTAACCGATATAATTAATAAATTAACAGGTAAGCATATTTTTCTTGCGCGACTATGCTCTATTTGGTTGTTTACCGCGTCTGTTTCCACGACAGTAAGTTTTGTTTACTACACCTTTTCCAACAGTAATTCAGAAATCGTCAACCGTTATTCAGAAATCGTGAATTGGAATTCAGATTTGTCAACTGATATTCAGAAATTCTGAATTGTAATTCAGATTTGTCAACTGATATTCAGAAATTGTGAATTGTAATTCAGATTTGTCAACTGATATTCAGAAATCGTGAATTGCAATTCAGATTTGTCAACTGATATTCAGAAATTGTGAATTGTAATTCTTAATCCATACCCATAATCTTGGGGAACAAAGACCGGTCAACTTAGAGGAAATCTACCTTTTCCACAAGTCATTCAGAAATCGTCAACCGTTATTCAGATTTGTCAATTGATATTCAGAAATCGTCAACCGTTATTCAGATTATCAATTAATTTTCAGAAATCGTCAACGGTTATTCAGATTTGTCAATTGATATTCAGAAATCGTCTAATTCAGAATTTTATAATTCAGAAATCGTCAATTGTAATTCAGAAATCGTCAATTTTAATTCAGAAATCGTCATTATTAATTCAGAAACCGACAAATGAAAATTAGAATGAAATGCAAAAGTGGCGCTTTTACAGTGCAGAATAAGGCTTTAATAAAAATCTAAAATAATAATATTTTAATTTATTTTTTATATATATTATAAGAAAAACATAAATTATTTCACAACAATAGGTTAAAGAAATTTTTTGCGAATAACTTAGCGACCGACTGGCATATCTTCCATTGCTAAGGCTGCTGCATGATGTATTGTGCAGTGTTGCGCAGCACGAGCACAATCGCCTCCATTTACGGTGTCCTTAGCCCGATCTACTATTTCCTCTAAGTAGACCAGTCTTTGTTCCCCAAGATTATGCCCCGCGACATTGGGAACTCGAATGTTGCTTTTGGCTTCTGCCTTGATTTTCGACCAAATATACTCAATGGGATTCAGTATTGGAGAGTATGGGCCAAGTCGCAACAGAGTTGCTGTCGTCCCAGTAAAGACCGTTTCCAGTCTTGAATGGCAAGGCGCATTGTCCACAACGAGTACTAAATCGGACAGTTTTTTCCCATATCGTTCCATTGTTGCAGTAATGTCCTTACAAAATCACATGCTAATTGTGAAGTAAATGAACCTCTTCTGTGTTCCATAGCTACAACGCCAGCCACAGAAATTGCTCCAATTAAATGAATGTTAGGACCTCTTGAAGCTGGAAGTACTTGAACAGCTCTCTCACCAACTCTTGAACGGCCCTGTGTTCGTCGACAAAACAAATTAAAATTGGTTTCATCCATCCAAACAATTTGTTTCCCTTGTTGTACGTAGTTATTTAAATTTTGGACATATTCAGCACGTTTTGTTTTGTTGGCGAGCGAATTCATAGTCGTTGGTTCTGTGTGCACTTTTTTTACAGTATATAACTTACTTTGTAAGTAGTTCCCCAAGGTTGCCAAGGATACCGATTGGTGGAAATCGCGCAGCACGTTTTCTTTAATTTGCTTCAATGTTATGCTGCTATCATCTTCTACCCATGAAACAATCACATCGATTTGATCATTTGTGAGAGATTTTGGTTTTGCGCCTCCTCTATGAAACATGTCATCACGTCCAGATCGCACCCAATGGTATGCTGTTTTATATGCTATGTTTAAAATTTTAGCCAAAACAGTCCAGTCGTCACCTCGGTTAGCACAATTTACAATTCTTTGACGATCTTGTTTTGAATTTGTTTGGTATTGTACCCTTTCCATCACTTCGTTGCCTGTCAGAGAAGTTTCGCAAACAGGACAAGTACCATCCGGCAGATTAATTATATGATTTGCGCACTTTGCATGAATTAGATGTAAGCATGGTAGCAGTCGTATTACTGAAAGTCTTCTCATATTGAAACCACAAATAACGCAATTGTCTTTAAACTCCATTTCAATTATTACCTTTTCGATTTATTTAAGAATGTATTTTTACTTATATAAGATTAATATTACGATAATCCCTTAATACACAGCAGATAATCCCTTAAGATTAAGGGATTAAATTAATCAACACAGAATCATAACATTCAAATTTTTAGAAAAAAAAACAACTGATGCTTTAATTGAGCTGAACATTTGATACTTTCTGACTTTCATTAAGTACTTTCTAATTTTCATTTGTCGGTTTCTAAATTAAAATTGACGGCTTCTGAATATCAGTTGACAAATCTGAATTACAATTCACAATTTCTAAATATCAGTTGACAAATCTGAATAACAATTCACAATTTCTGAATATCAGTTGACAAATCTGAATTACAATTCACGATTTCTGAATATCAGTTGACAAATCTGAATTACAATTCACAATTTCTGAATATCACTTGACAAATCTGAATTATAATTCACAATTTCTGAATATCAGTTGACAAATCTGAATTCCAATTCACGATTTCTGAATAACGGTTGACGATTTCTGAATTACTGTTGGAAAAGGGTAGATCGGGCCAAGGACACCATAAATGGAGGCGATTGTGCTCGTGCTGCGCAACACTGCACAATACATCATGCAGCAGCCTTATCAATGGAAGATATGCCAGTCGGTCGCTAAGTTATTCGCTAAAGATTTCTTTAACATATTGTTCTGAAATAATTAATGTTTTTCTTATAATATATATAAAAAAATTAATTAAAATATTGTTATTTTTTTAGATTTTTATTAAAGCCTTATTCTGCACTGTAAAAGCCCCACCTTTGCATTTCATTCTAATTTTCATTTGTCTGTTTCTGAATTAAAATTAACGATTTCTGAATTAAAATTAACGATTTCTGAATTAGACGATTTCTGAATATCAATTGACAAATCTGAATAACAGTTGACGATTTCTGAATATTAATTGATAATCTGAATAACGGTTGACGATTTCTGAATATCAATTGACAAATCTGAATAACGGTTGACGATTTCTGAATATCAATTGACAAATCTGAATAACAGTTGACGATTTCTGAATTACTTGTGGAAAAGGTGTAGTTGCTAGGGTAAGTGTGCGACGGTAAGTATTTTCTGCGCGACTATGCTCTATTTGGTTGCTTACCGCGTCTGTTTCCACGACATTAAGGCAACTTGATATAAAGAGACTAACATATTTTTATTTATTAGGTAGTACACATTTAAATGTTTTTTAATACATTTAGTCGCGCAAAAAACATCATAAGCATCTCGAACATTAAGGACTACCTATCTCAGACAATAATTGAAGTCGTCGCTTCGCTCCTCCTCCAAACAATTGTCTTCGATCGGTAAAATGTCCTTACTGTTCTTGATACTTAATATACTATTGTGTTAAGTTGACAAGGGCAGAAATTAGAGGCGTACTTAGCGTAACATTTAAAATTAATTTTAAAATTTCTTCAAGTTAACAGGGTCGTACTTTCAGTAATTGTTTTTTTCACCTATGAGTTTCGAGCCGCAACGAAAAAGAACGACATTAACCGATGTGATATATCGTTCCGGTTACGGTTCATTCAATTTTCCGGTTTAGGTTTTCGGGAAAACAGCGGTTAATTTCGGTTTTCGGTTTTCAGCTCGGTTCCGGTTCGACTCTCTGATGGAAACCGATGTTATTATGGCAAATAGGGTAAAAATATCAGGAACACCACAATATTTTATCTTTTTGCCAATTAATTTGGATGGAAAGCAATAAAGTCAGCTATACGATTAGAATTGTAACGAATGGCCCCATATCGCAATACCAATAAATTTCATATTAAATTAAGAAGAATGAAACCTCGGCCATTGATTTTGAACCAAGTTCAAGTTTGTGTCTCTATTTAAGGTGTAATTCGCTTTGTCGCGTGTCGTATAGTCTTATTTTCATTGTTTAAATGGTGAAATCCCGACATATGCTAGATGAACTTGCATGTTGAAAAATTGTATGTTTCGGTTGTATTTGCAAATGTTTGAATCTGTTTACGAGCGGTAAATGAATTTATTTGATTTGTCGAACAATTTATTCCATTGCTCTACTTGGTGGTGTAACACGATTCCACGGTGCCAGTAGATCGATGCCGGCTTCGTATTTGCAGTGTGCATTGCTGTACAAAGCATTGACATTGGGATAAGTGCCAAGGGCACATAACGAAAAGTGATTTTAAATTTGGATCTTGTAACTTTTGGATAGTGCCTCGTATAAAATATTAAAAATATTCTATGTTAGACTAATGGCTGTTTTCTTTAAACTATTTTATAAAATAATTACTAACCCTTTGTATTATTTGATTTTCCATGTGAATGTAAATTAAAAAGTTCTGAAAGTAATTTAATAATGAAACGAATAACAAAATAAATACTAAAAAATTAGCAATTAAAATATTTATAATTTTTATTGAATTCCTCACCTCGCCAACTGGCTTTAGCCGTACATTCAATAGTTTGGTTTGAGATCAAATATGCGTTAAGAGATGTAAGACTGGGAGATTTGCGCAAAGTGTCTTCATCGTTTTTCCAAACGTATTTAATGGCCGTTTGTTCATAAGATACTAAAAATATTATTTACACTTGATATTATAAATCTTTAAAACATCTTCTACTTACTACTTTCCATTGCGAACGAACATAATGGATCATCAAAAGGAAATATGTTGAGACTTCCCTGGCAAGATAATATAAGATGCCTCCTGAAACGGGATACGCCCAGATGAATATTAGTGGAAAACATTTCGTAAAAAACGCAAAACGGATATTAACCAAACGTGCCCATACATTTTCCCTAAATCATCGATAATTTAATATTCAATTATCTTTATTAAACTTTTTTAACGGTTTAATTTGCAATATTTTAAAAATTATCGAAAGTAATGAATAACAAATTTCCCAAGAGCAAAATATTTTCTCGCGTACATAATATTTTGTTACGTATTTTTTTGATATTTAGAAGCCAAAAGCAAATTACTACGAAAATATATTTTAAATATTTTTCCCCAATTTAATATTTGCTAGGTTAAGTTTAAATCAATTTTTGAAATTTGGGTTACATTATCCTAATACAGGGCTGAGACTTTTCTTCGATAAAGTTAACTTGCTCGAAACTTAATGTGCAAATTTGTTAACATACTGAGAGTAACCCTCGAGAGGTAACCCATTTTGCGATGACGTTCTGCTTACCGCATAACGTAGTGGACGGTGCCATTGCGGTAAATTCTAAGAGAAAAATGTACAGGAATGAGAGGGTCTTTGAAATCTCCATGCATAATGAAATAAGTATCCGGAAGCCAAATATCATTATGATGGTGAATTGCATTTAAGAAATCGAATACACTTTGATTTGCATATCGCAATCGTGGGTCGTACCATTGTTGTTGCAATAAAAATTCTACTTCATATTTCTACAAAATTACATTTTAGTTATAAATTACGACGTATTTTGTATATTGTTTTATTACCAAACTTGATTCGTCAGGAGAAGCCAAACTAAGTAGTAAGACACTGATGTTGACTACTAGAGTTCCTGAAAATTAAAAAAATGTTAGAAACAAGCAGTTAAAATTGCCAAAAAAAAGTTATAAAAATTTCTGCCTAAATGAGATTCTAAACTATGCGATTCTAAGCTTTCCTATGACAAGTTCTTGATCGTTTTAAGGACAACAGGTAATTGGCAAAAATATGAGCGAAAGAATTGGTTCACCGAAATTTCTCAATAACCAATCAAAAATATTACGGCGAGTATCATAACATATCCCCCTAGGTAGAGGAGAAATGTTTAGCTCGAAAAAAAGATCAATAATAAATTTTTGTAATTGACGGCACAAAGTGGCACACCCTAAAAATATTCTGTCTTCATAAAATCTAAAGTAAAACATGTAATGTTAGCACAGTACTGATTTTGAATTTTTTACAAATTAAAAGCGCTTTAGAAAAATCCCAAGTTCAATTTCCGAATCGAAAATTGATTTGATTAAAAAACAACGCCGTAGGAGATTTACCGAGTATTTGAGTTTCAAGCTTAGAAAAAAATAGCAATTTAAAAATAACTGCAGATTGCATTGTGTTGTATTTACGGATAAATCATTTATACTTGTATTTAGGCATGAAGCCATACTAACGAAGTACAAACTTAACGTGGAATCCTAGCCAATGCACAAATAATTCAGGAATAGCTGAGATTCCAACGACGACGTCCGCAATTCAACTTCCTTGCCCCTACACCAAACTACGTGTACAATTGTGAGGTAAAAGATAATAAAATCGGTGGGTTGAAAATAACAGTTCGCGGACCGGACTTGACCTGAAAACAAACTATGGTCTGAAATCTCGGCGAAGTAAAGTAGGAACTAATTGTCGCTGAAATCACTATAAAAATATTACTGTTGATTTAAATAAAATTTTAATGGAAAAATGATCAAATATAGCAAACCGATCGTATTGATAATATCAAAGTTATAAAAATTTAGGCAATTAGTCGTGATGATCTATCAAAGTTAGATAGATACTACTTTTGCATACATTATTCGTCATAAAAACACAAAATTACAGATGTCACTCTAAGAATCACATAAATTATGATGAATGACCTGTTTGACGTTATCCACGCTTTGGGGAATTCATCTCTTCAGATTCATAAGAATGGGATAAACATAAGTAAGTAAGTTACAGCAAAGGCAAGTGAATTTTTCGCTAACGAAAACGATTCTTTCTAGTAGATTTATTGCAGAGAACGGTCTCCTATCTTAAACACAAGATGTTTAATCAGGTTACACATGTTTAACATGTTATATCAGGTTACATTTGTGTATTTGGGTTTAGGTAGTAACTTATACGGTCACTTTGTAATTAACCTTATCGGCTTGCCTAATTTTGACTAGGACGATGAGAGTTTCTTGATATTTTAAATTATAACAACCAAATTAAATTATATCAAAGTATTCCTTATTTAATTTTATAGTAATAATTATTACAATAGTGTAGTTTGTTGTTATCTTTATTTCGAATAAGACTTTGTCTTATGTATATAATGTAAAAGGTTATATACATGGTTTGCACAAAAACAATTCTTTACGTAATTTGCAAGCTATCTAAACTCGTCCTTTGGGCTCGTTCCGGCTATTTGCTTGCTCATTCTGTAAATTATCTAAATCTGTTGCTTACTCGTAAATAGCTGTTATCTACACCTTAATTCCAAAAAATCCTAGATATATCTTCTTGTTCTTTAGGTGCCGAGGCTGATTCCAAGCTTAGGCGTCATCAGATTGAAGTTTTACTGAGCCCGGAGTAAATCCAGAGCTCCACAGTAGCCCCGCTGGAATACATTACAATCTTGAATATTTATATAGATCAGGGGCTCTCGGAGGTACATACACCTAGTGGCGGAGAGGGTTCACAGGGCAGCGACTAGCATTGCCAGACTGCTTCTGAACAAGAGGGGGCCTTCAGAGTTTAAGCGGAGGGCTCTGGTGTCTGCGACAGAATCCATATTGCTGTACACGGCACCAATATGAGCACTTCCAAAACCAGCGGAAACGCTGAGCGACTCCAGAGCGTCCATAGGAAGATGGCTCTTAAAGCATACAGAACTGTGTCGATGGATGCCTTGCTCATGGTAGCGGCGCAGGTCCTCATGGACCTCCTTGCTATGGAGCGGAAGCTAAAGTTTAATAAAGTGCCACTAACCCCTGCCGAGTTAAGCAAGGATTTGCTCAAATCGTGACGTCAGCACGAAAGGCCGATGTACCTATCGGATAATCGGGAGCATACAGAAATGGTAAGAAGGAGGAGTTGCTTATACTGACGCTTTAATTAACAAATTAAGTTTTCCGGATCAGGGGCATAGTTCGCGGAGGGAGTTTGTATCAGTGCCGAGTTTAGCGAACAGGTCTACCCAAAAAATGTGGACAAAGTAATATCTGTTATGTACTGTAATGTTCTTTGCTTGGCTGTAGTGGCAAGTCAAAAGGATGAACAAGTTTGTAAATAAAAATTTAAATGAACTTTAAGTTATTAAAAAAAAATCATGGCAAGATGAGGTAACGATAGACTCGTAAATGAAATTAAAATGTGTACCATATTAAAATAATTATTAGTTGTTAGTTAAAATTTTGTTGTAAAAACTAGGTTAATTTGTGATTAATGAGGTTATGCGCATTAAAAAAAGGTTTCTCGATGACATTTTGTCACAAATTGGTGCAATAAACTAAACGGACGATTATTCGCTTCAAAATAAACATTCAAAGTGCATCATATTCAAATTTGCGGTTCGTTCCTAAAAAAACAGTATTTGAATAAAAATCAAAAGTGTGGAAATATCGATTTTTTTACCTGCCAAGAAAAACTTTGCAACATAAAAACTTAACAGTTGGATCCTTGGTAACGAGTTTGTTTACCTTTACAACGAAAAATCTAAGCAAAATGAATACACGTGAATTTGGTTGTTCCAGAGATTTTTGTACTAAAATGTGTTAAACAACCCGAAATAGGGTTAAGTGAATGTTGATCGCCCTAAAAAGAGGTTATATTATCTGATAAATGTAAAATTTTATAAGTGCGCTCACCAATTAGTAAAAATATGGTATTTACGGCTGGGGATATAGTTGGATTTTGCGAAAGTTAAATGGTTGACCACACAATTGTAATTTGTAGAGAATTTGTGGGTGAACGGACCGACAAGCCACGTAAAAGGAGGAGAAATGATGCAATCAGGAAGTGGGGTTAAAAATATTTAACTATACAGTGCGGGAATTTTGAACGTAATAAAGGTCAGACATTTTTTTTATTTTATAAACATTTATTTACATTAATCACGTTAATATTAAGAAATTTTGTTACATTTAATTTTAAGGCAAGTGCGTAAACTTTCTTTTGTCTCTATGACGACCATTTATGAAAATTTTATAAATTTCATTAAAAATCAAATTGCCATGATAATTTTTATTTCAATTTAAATCAAATAAATAAATATTGTAAAATTATGAATCTTGTTCATTTTGAAGATGAGTGAATGCAGTAAAGAAAATTTAATAACAATAAAAGAATTTTTCTATATATATTTTGAGCTAGCCGAGGTGACCTACAAAAATTCATCCACATAAGTTATCATTGTGGGATAAGCATAGGTAAGGGATAATTAATTATATAATTAAGGGCACGATAACAGTGCAGTACTTATATGAAACACAGAAAATTGAAAATTTCTCCACATTTTCCTATGGAAATCGTTCTTTTAACGACGGTGGTGACACACCATAATTCTAGATTCTAAAGTAATTTGAATTGAAATCTAGTAGATTTAGAGAAAGCTTGTAATTTAGCGATCTCTAAAAAGCATTTAATGACTCAAAAATCAATAGCTAAGAGGCCACTACCGTTTTTAGAGGTACATTTCGTCGGTGCCCCCCCCTCACCATCGCTAAATTTTTAATGAAATTATTGTCAAACCTTTAAGCTTCAATGAGCTTCCGTAAAAATCGATTTTACCCCAAAAAGGCTTTTAACAAAAATTCCATTCTTCAGATTATTTGAGTTCCGATGAGGTTCAATCGCCCCCCCCCCCATGTGAATTTTCTAATTAAATTTGTGTCAATCCTTTGAGCTCTAATAGTTTCTATTACCGTCGTTTGAATTTCAAAGGTTGTTAATAAAAATTGAATTCTTTAGAACAACTTTGGAAAAATAACACCCAAATTTTGAGCACTAATACTTGCTTGAACCGATATTAGTAAAATTTACAATTACACAATCTTTTAAACGCTCTAACATATTACTTTTGGGGGTTTAAACAATGGGAATTGAAACTCAAACGATTCTTTATCGATTGACAGCAATTTTACAAAAAGAAGTCGGTGAGGGCTGTCGTTTCAACAGCCCCACCCTAAAATATTTTGCGATACATGTGGTATAACAGATTTTTAAGGAAGCTTATTTGAGCTCAAACAAAACTTAAACGTTTGCACTAATTTAATTAAAAAATTCGCAATGGGGGGGGGGGGTGAGATGTCACTCAATTTCACACCCTTTCAAACGCTCTACCTTTTTTACCTTTGGAGTTCAAAAGATGTTAATTGGAGCTTAAACGATTCTCTATCGATTGACACCAATTTTATAAAAAAAATCGCGATGCGGGGATGCGTTTTCTACAGAAGCCACCCTCCGATTTTTCGCGAATAACTTCATTACAAAATTCGCGATGGGCGGGCGGTGAAATGTCACTCAATTTCACACTTATTCAAACGCTCCAACTTTCTTATCGGAATTGAAACTCATTGGAGCTAAAACGATTCTCGATCGATTGGTATTTATTTTCTTAAAAAAATCACAGCTTAAAAATAAGCATTTCTGCAGTCCCTCCCAAAATTGTTATAAAGAATTGAATTTTTATTAAAAACCTTTGGGGTACAAGCGATTTTTATAGAAGCTTATTTAATAAAAATTTAAAATATTAAAAATTCTGGATGAGGGGCGGGGCGGTGAAATGGACCTCGCTTTAAGATAGAAATATGAAAAATTGTTTAATGAGGACTTCCCAGAGGGTCTTGTTGAGGCTTTCAGTTAAGTTTTACTTAAGTAAACGGCGTCTGTTGCCATCTTAGAGCTTTGTATTGATCAGTGGAAGACCCTGTATATTACTTTATAAAAACATCCCCTTCTAGTAACGCGTATATCTATTCTTAAAAAGCTGCTAGTCTACCCAATATTTTACCCCGCGAGCCGCCCCTGGTTTGTATATGGGAGGGGGGACAGTGTCCAAAAATGGGGGTTTCGATATAATTCGCAAACGATAAGAGATACGTTGATAAAAGTTGATATAAAAAATATAGCTTTATAAGTTCTTTACAGAAGAACACCTTTTTCTAAGTGCTAAGTGTAGGTGAAAGCACACAGACTGTCAACAAAATACGTGACGTAGTCCACTGCAAATTGACTGTGAGCTTCTGATTGGTTGAACTCTTGAAAAGCAGTGATTTTCAACGATTTTCAATATCGATTATTACCAAAATTACAAGGGTTATCAAATTCGCCCATAGCCTATTCGCTTATTTTTAATGGCGTCTTACTAATTCCATTAAGTTTTTAATGCAAAACATCGTATCTTCTGGCTGAGTTTACCGTGCTCTTCTCTTGAATTTTAAATGGTTGGGTGAAAACCAGCAGCTTCTACTATTTTTCGTTATTTTTTCTTATTTAACATTGACGTGGTGTGAATTGGCTAGACTAATGTAAATGTTGAAAATATTGTGTTTTTGTTTGAATATTTTATAATTTAATGATATGAAATGTTTGGAGAAGGTCGCCTGCTTAGCGGTTAAGTGCGTTGCTGCTAATGCTAAATACCTGGTTCAACTCCGGGCTCAGTAAAACTTTATTCTGCCCGTCTCCCCTCGGGAGGCAATGGCAAACCGCCGAGGTGTAATCTGCCTGGTACAGCCTCTCTGGAGATGAAGTGTATATACTTCCCGCGGTTCGGAGCCCGCGTTAAGCAGTAGGTCCCCTATGTGTGTGATAATGCTTTAAACGTACAACACATGCATAGGAGAGAGGTCGCCTACGTCTGAAATCAGGCACGGCACTTAAAGAAGAAGATAATTTACAAAATACTAATAATAAATTTGCCAATACTCGTCACGGCTTCTAGCTCAATCGGTCCGCATAAACTCAATAATGCAGACGGGCTACATGTGAAATTATAAAATGTACGATTGATAATTTTATTTACGCATTCCAATGAAACGCAAAATTTTAGCATAAAAATAAACTTGGCTGTTCTTTTCGCCAAGCTATTCCAATTATATTGCAAATTCCTATACAATTTCACATTTACAATATAAGACATTTTGTTAAAATAAATCAAAAAAATAAAATGTTACCTTACTTTAATAATTGAGCCCCTTATTGAGGTAGCACCACTGTTTAAATTTAAGGTGCTTACGTTCATCAAAAACACAGATTTAGCTCTTGAAGAATTTTCGCTCAATCAAGTAGGGAAAACATTCTTACCAGAGTAGAAATTCACAGAAATCTGATCATCTCTTTGTGCAACGCTCTTCTATTTTTCGTACTATGGAAGTATCATTGTCTAATGAAATGTTTAAATTTTCCTTCGATTGAACGTAACCTCTAAAATTGCCTAGTGTTAAATTTTCAGCCTTCCCTGAATTTTTGGACTCACTTTATTATCTAAATCTAGCACACGTCGCTCGGTTAAATCAATGATCCCAATGATCCCCATCTATTAAATTTAATTATTACTTTCCGATTACTCTTTTACATCAAAAGGATGGTCGATTTTATCAATCGTACCAGGTGTCGCGAGTGTAAATGGACCAACATTGCGTCTACTTTATTGAAGTCATTTTAACAAAGAGAATTCAGCGTATAGAAATGTTCGCGTTAGTGTGTGGCTGTAATTTCAATTTATGATGACCTTAGCTCGGACTTTGAATATTTGAAAAATCTCAAGGAGGAAAATAACATTTCACTATATTGAAATCCATAGTGTGTCGATGTTCACCGGAGGTCCGAGCTAAGAAATTCACTGATGGTAACGATTTGAACCCGTAATTTTCCCTCTGTAATTCAAGTGACGAGTTAGCTTTATGAGGTAACAGTTTTAGTTCAGCCTCTTGAATGCACCAAAGAATGTACAGGACAGCATTAAACTAGGCCTTTTTGGCTTCCAAAATTTTATAGATCTTTAGCTTTAACCATCGTATCACGAAACGTCAAGAGGATTAAAATTCAAAACTTGTTACTTTTAATTATATCCGTTTATTTAAAACATCTCGGAAACCATCACCACCTCAGAACCACCGGATTTTATTTTAAAAATCATTTGATCTCAACGAGTTTATTGCCATTATTTCTTGAATAATTTGAAATTTTGCAAATTTAACAACCGATTGTTATACAAACAAATTAAAAAATCATTTATTATTTTTAAAATAGTATAGGTACTCGAGAATGCGATTTATTAATTTACATTAAGTACACGAGAATTCTGTAAGCAAGCGTGGTCCTGAAACAATTATTGGTTCCACAGTTGCGTGTAGAATTCCCGTCTACTTATGCAGATTAATAGATCGCATTCTCGACTATATTTTAAAAATTGCAAAAGATTTTTTAATTTGATTGAAAATTGTGTATACAGGAATAATTACTTATAAATAGTTCCTTATAACCTAAATCTGGACGGACAAATCTCGGGACGATGTCTCAGCGCTTCCCTTATACTATTCTTAGGCATTAAACAGTCTCTTTATTTAGGACTGAAGGTGATCCTCTGGCTTGTAGAAACTTAACGACTGCACCCTTTTTAGAAAACATTCCACCAAACGATAAATCGTTGATTCAGATTGCGTTGTTCGAATAGTGAAGTGATCACGATATACCTACCCGTTCGCCGTTCAGTAAAAATAATTTAATGATGACTAAATCTAAGTGTCTTAAATTTTAGTGGCACTCCTTAAAAGTCTCCCTTAAGTTTCCTCTTAATAGTCCTAAAAAGAAACAGTAAAAAAAATTAAAAACAGGAAAGTTCCGAGTTTTTTTAAATCCCTTGTGACTTAAAATGTTTGATCATCGTTTACACTACCCAAGTTTGGATTGCTTGACTTCGGTTTATCCGAATCCATTTTACATTGATGGCTGCTCTTTATATTAATTTGAGAACGTGGATGTGAACGATATTACTTTGATTTAAAAAAATTACAGCGCAATAAAATAATTTGAATATTAAAAGTGATTTGAATTTATGCAGACTTCGCAGTGGAACAGACTCGAATTTGATCACCTCAATTGAATTTTTATGGCAATATTGTACTGCAGAGGCAGATACACGAAATACAAGCAAGAACATTAATTTTCCAATAATTCCAAATATCCAACGAGCTATAAATTACAGTAACCGTATCTCGCCAAGCTTCTCTCTAAATCTTCGATACCTCGCTTGGAATATCCCGAAGCAGGCAAGACATTCACTCTATATATGGATGCAACAAAGAAAAACAAAGGACCGAAATCTTTTTGGATAGATGGAAGAAAACCGTGAACATCATTGATTATTATCTATTAAATATTCACTAATTTAGTGCCTTGTTTACTCGAGAACTTATACATGCAATTTGTTAAGTTAATTACCAAACTAGAGAGCTCTCAATTGGTGCTTCGAGCTTTGCACCCCGAAATGTTTACCTATGTCGAGCAACGAGCAACATTTTAAAATAAACCTTCCGTGTTGATATTATTATTAATGCATAAAGTGGGAAGTTAAATTGTACCAGCGAAGTGTACTTAAAAAAATATTAAATTCAAACTAATTTTTGTTGTGGTGGCTATGTGTGTGTGTTGACATTTTATAGTATTAAAACATGGCTTTGCTTTATAATAAATTAAAAATGGCTTTGAACCGAACGAGTGATCTATGAAATTAAAAAGGTAATTAGGATAATAATTTTACGGTGCAAAATATTTAAATATAATTTTACTGGATTTACTGGACATTTTGTAATTCCTAAAGCCAAAACTATTATTAATAAATAATCAATGTAATATATGTAATTAAATTTTGATAAATTTGCTAAATTTATTACCCATCTCTCATATTTCATTTTATATCACCTTTGTGTTTAGTCACGAACATCTAAAACTAGGAAGAACTAAACTTTCTATAATTTATTATAATAATAAATAAAGCATTCCATGATTAGTGATGAAATTTTGTTACCTAAAGGATTTTGTTAATTCAACAAGCATTCAACAAACAAAAACACCAAACAAAAAGTGCAAACCTTCTAAATGTTATCAGTTTAATTATCTAAAACAGTTTATCAAGGATCGACAATCGCACGCAAATTACACAAAATTGAACTACAAAAGCATCGTTGCGGCTGTTAAATGAGTTTAATTTTTCTCAAGAGCGAACGCAAATTAAATTTGATGCTATGAATTTTACAGTTCATTATGTTAGTAGAAGTAAGAGCGAAAACACACAAAAACTCTAACAATGAAAACAACAAACAAGAAACGGACCGTAGGTTGTATTGCTAAGATGGACGTAGTCTTGGGGTGTATGAAGATCACAGCAAAATACTCCATCTGTAACATTTAACACTCTAATAAACAAAACCAAAATTTCAGTTAATGGATTTCGGGTTCTTAGGAAAATTAAGAAGCATGATTTATTATTTGATGAGTATGCAATAAACTTTCATTATTAGTACCCTTATTCCAATCCATCTTGCGACATTTTGTTAATATTTTATCCAGGATTGTTTTTGGAAAAAAAAACGTATCATTACGCTTAATCGCTCTTAATGCAACAATAACCAATCGGAACTTTTTCGGGATAAGTGAAGCTCTTAGCAAACCCATAAAAACAAATTATCCATTCCACAAGTGACAACTTAATTAAATATGACGATAATGGTATTGCGTATTTAGTTTATTTCAACGTTGAATCGAATTTTTCTATTTTTTTTCGAACAGGTTGTTTTTCAACAGAAAGTAATATTTTGGATTTTGACTTGTGATAAATTTAGAACAGGCATAAATAATAACTTTATAATAAAAATTCTTGCAATAAATTTCCTTGTCAAGTCATACTGTATCATTCTATTCTAGGACAAAATGTCTGGTATGAAGGAAGAGAAATTATCCTTGAACATAACATAGTTGATGTGCTTGATTAAGATTCGCGTAACAGAAGCATTAGTGATTTTATTGTGAAATAATTAAGATGGAGAAACTATTATGCACAAAGTAGAATATTTGGAAGGCTCAAGATTATGCAGAATAAAAAACATTAAACATTGATTAATTCAATTTAAATCTACAGGGTGTTATAATAGAAAATTAGGGCGTTCAAATGGTAATGTCGTGATATCCGGTTCGATCCTGGACTAACTAATAACTTTATTTTGACCATGTCCTCTTAGGAAGTAGTGGCAATGTACCAAGCTGTGATATGCATAACAAACCTTCTCAAATGGAAGTGTATTAAGTGAGATTAATAGTTTATGCAACTGACGTTGACGCTAAAGCTGACTGCGACGCAGAGTTGAAGTTTGCAAATTATGTATTTCAATTTATATGCACTGACGTTAAAGTTTGAGCCAGTTTTAAATCATCATTACCTCTAAAAATTATTAATAGTAGGTCAATTGCGATATTTAAATAATAGGTTTGAAAAGTAAATTATTCGGTTGGGCTTCCACACTGAAGATATTGGAACGGGATGATGTACAAGTTACCCAGTTAAAATCCCTTTATTACCATATCAGGAAGTTAATTAAGACTAAACGATTTGTTTTTCCTAACATAAGTTTGTAAAATCTTGACAGTTTTCATAACTTTTAAGTTTCCTTGCAAATTTCGAAAACAATTTAGTTTTTTTAATCAAAATTGCTGATGCAAAGATAATAACTTTCCGCAAAATCTACGATAAAAATTGCAGCTTCCACATTGTTTTCGTAAAATGTTCAGACAATTGGCAGCACTTAACTGTAGTAGTTTTCATAACCGAGAACTTTGAACTGACGATTTCAGAGCTTACACTAAAAGCTCTAAGCCAGATTGAGAAAAGCTTGTACTTACTAAACTTTTTCTAGACAATGCAGATGTAAAACAATCAATAATTTATTGAATGCGCCATTGGTTCTTATTTTTGACAAGGGGAAATCATTTTCTACATATAAAATAGCTAAAATATTCTGCCTTTATTGTAAGAGAGCGTATGTAATTCCGTGTTCTACTTAGCGTTACAATCAAATAGAAAACTTTGTTTTACTTATTGGTCTCTGCACAATGTGAAACAAATTGATGGCCATCAGGGAATCGTGGAGGACTGGCTTAGTTTATATCTCATAATTGTGATATAAAAAGGGGTACAAGGTCGCAAAAGTATCCACCTATAATGTACTCACTTGAAATGGAATCTTGCCTATAATGGACTAATACGGATGGATTCTGGATTATATGTAAGTAGGAGTGCAAGGTCAAAGACCTCACAGGTACTTAGGCTACTAGACTAAGCCTATTGCACTGCCTTTAAAAATATAGTGGCCCTCATTCTGTCATTCTCCGAGCCATCCTAACTGAATGATAAAATTTGGCCATGCCAGGACAAAAATCCCCCAACATATGGCGCCTATTTTTGACAGGGCAATCACAGAGCACATGTGATACAGTTTCTTACAGTTTCAATCACATTTACCCATATCATCAATAATAATCCAAAAATTATTATTGCACTAATTCTTACACCTACTATAGTTCCACCTACTATAGTTCCACCTATTATACAATAGAGCCTTAAAGGGAAAAAATATTTAATATAATTCATCTAAAATCGAATTGATATTATCTGAGATGTCGTTTAAATCACTTGAATCATAACCCATGATGTTTTAATGCTGTTATCTGTAGGAAAATTTTCACACCACTTTTCAGGGTGACCCACATTTGTCTCATTGACAAGAATAGTGGAACCAAAAGACAACAAATAACTGGAGAATAACTCCCATTTTCATCAACATTTCAACCATAATTGCTTGGTTTTGGAAGATCAGGGAAAGGTTCGTTGTCTCTATACCATTCCATGATTTTATAGTGTACCAGAAAAATTGCTGATTGCGGAGTTCCCCCTACTTGGAGGTAGATTTTTACCTTCAACTTGCATTTTTTAAAACAAGATGGTCAAGCTTTCCAAGTGCTAACAAAACGTCGCGTCATCCTGAATTTGGCAGAATGTCGTCCAGCAGGACATTTTCTCTTTCTTGGAAAAAGTATCTGTTAGGTCTTCTCCAATTAAATCATGAAATCCAGGGAGAGTTTCAAATTTTTATTTTCATAATCTGTAAGCTAATCGACAGACACCTGGCAGATTTTCTAGAAACCCAAATAACTGAAGTATAGTGAGAAATTTGTGGAAATCTAATGGTCAATACAAGAGAATATATTATCTGTATTTTAATAGCTCCGGATGCTGTAAGATGAGTTGGAAAGATGATCAAGGTTCATGACTGGGTTTAGCGAGTGTGTTCAGAAGCAGAAAACATACAGTAAGAAACACAGAAAACTCACAGGTAATGATCACAGCTGGTTGTGCAAAAACATTGGAAACTCACCCACCTCCAATTAAAGTCACAAAATTCATCTGCAACATTTTTAAAGTGTGTTAACTATAGCTTAGAAGGCCTAACTAAATGCCATAGACAATTTTATAAACCAAGAAAGACCGATGAAAGATCTACGTATTTCGGACAAAATGGCTATCTCAGTTCATATTCGTATTTTTTGGACTTACACCGTTTTTCCACTCAGCGATTCATTTGCAAACAATGAAAATTGTTTGTTTTTGTTAATAAGTAATAAAGCTCAATGATTGGTCATTGCATTGGATCCGCGGATTTTCATACTAAATTATACCCAGTTATGCGCAGCGACGAACTTCGAACGTTTGCGCAATCGGTCTAGGACGTTTCGGCGCAGCCAGTTCGGCGCGACCGTTTCGCCGCAGCCGTTTCGGCGCGGGCCGGTTCGGCGCGGGCCGGTTCGGCGCGAGGCCGGTTCGGCGCGAGTCCGGTTCGGCGCGAGTCCGGTTCGGCGCGGGGCGGTTCGGCGCGATGCCGGTTCGGCGCAAGAAAAGAATCGTTATGGAAGTAGTTTGTTATTTTTATTATTTCACTTCTATCTGATCATGGTTACTTAGTTGTTTATTTAACTAATCAAAAAAAATTTTTTAATATAATATTGATAGATAAATAATGTGGATAATAAATTTATTAATGTACAAAAGAAGAGGTTGTTATAGCTGTAATGCTGCAATGATTGTTTTCCTATGCACTCATCTCGTAATTATAAGACAATCCTCGCAGATAGTCGATTATATCCCGATTCGCATAATCACTCACAATGGTTTTGATACGTTTATCAGGATCACGATATTTATTTAATTTTTTTGGTGGCTCGTGACCTGCTAGTAGGTGTTCATAAAACATATCACGACCTTTCTGAATTTTTTTCAATCCGTCTATAAATTTCCACAAAATTGGATGATCCATTCCCATTTCCAATTGGAGGCGTAGATGGGCCGCCTCAGCATGGTTGTTTGTTCTATCCACGTCGTTCAAAACGCGATTATATAAAGACCACAATTCTGGGCTGAAAACTGCAGGCCTTCTACCATTTCCTCGACGATTCATTCGGCCAACATTAAAATCTTCAAACCATTTTTCAACAGTGGTTGTAGTTCGATAGGCAATACTCCAGCTAACCTGTTTATTGCATGATCTAAATCTGCAGTTGGTACAAATGCAAGAGACACCACCATTCTAGCACACAAAGCAAAATTAGGGTCTGTATTGTAGTTCCCAATTACATTGAAATTTGTGAGTTGTTTTTTCATATTTTTAGTCAAATGAAAAAAGCATCCCTGCATTTCCGCTGTAGGAAATGCGTTTCTAAACGCAGAAATCGCAGCCAATTCAAAATTACATGAAATGTGTACTGGATTCAAATTTGGTTCCAAATTTTTCAACATATCTAGCATTGTTGTGTATGTTGCAGCTTGTTTGTTAGGAAGAAGCGCGTATAACAATGGATGAACTCCTCCATATTTCTCTGCCAAGATTACATACACCTGTGAAAATAACGGTGGCGTAATTTTAAAGGTCCCATCTATAAACCAATGGTCACATTCGCTCAAAATGCGAAGGTTTCGTTCACGACCAAAAATAAGAATTCTTCCGGCAACTTGACCACTATCAGCCAGTAAAAAGTTTTCTTGAATACCGGGCTGGAGATCGTAAATTTTATATTTTTCAGGAATTATTAAATCTTGTACATTTTCAGGCGCGGGGGGAACAGCTTGCACAACATTTCTTGTCCTTCGGATTACTTTTCGTAATGCAGCGTGGTTTGGCATAGCGGCTAAAGCGCCTTCGGATAATTCGCCGAGGCAAGCATCAATAATAATTTGCGAAGTTCTTTCCGGAACATCTTCTTCAATTCTTCGCTTCATTGCAGATACAGCTACATCAACCTCAACTTTAGCTGCCGAACTGTCATGAGAATGATCATTAACCATTTTGACTACAATACCATTTTCAGTGTGCATTCGACCTTTGCAAGAGTCTTTCCTTTCACATCGCCAAAATATTTTCTATCCGGAAGCGCTCATACGATCAAAGATATATATGAATCCATTATTCGAGAACTTTTCCTTCTGGCGTTTACTTACAATATTTAACATTTTTGGATTAGCGAAGAGATCAAAATGATATTTTGAGTCATTACAGTTTTATAAAAATTTTGATACTGACAAAGTGTGGTGCATCATTTATATAGGTAAATTTTTTATCAGAAATACCAATCCAAGAAAATTTTAGGATTATCAGATTAGGGGCCGGTACGCCAACCCGGACCGCTTAATAAAAAATTTGCTATTGATAACGTGGTGGTTCCTAATGTCTGCCTGATGAAAATTCAAGTTAATCTTTTAACTCCGAGGCGTTGAGCAGGGTGCTTGTGCTATATACGAATAGAAATTGAAACGCGCAAAAGGCGTAAGGAGGAAAATAATGGCAACGTCCCGTAAGAAAATGGAAGAGATGTTTGTAAAAATGCAATCCTCCCCTTCAAACGGATTTGTAAATCCCGAAAGATTGGGATAGCAATATTCAATATAGAATATAAATGCTACAAATAAAATAAGGCTCGCGCCGAACCGTCTCCGCGCCGAACCGGCATTGTGCCGAACCGCCCCGCGCCGAACCGGCTCGCGCCGAACCCGCTTGCGCCGAACTGGTCTCGCGCCGAACCGGCCCGCGCCGAACCGGCCCGCGCCGAACCGGCCCGCGCCGAACCGGCTGCGGCGAAACGGTCGCGCCGAAACGTCCCATCCCGTTCTGGTAACTTTCGTCTTATCTATTGTGTTCTCTGAATGAATTACAACTCTTGTACAGAAGTTAAAATGAAAATACGGACGGTTACAAAACTATACTAGTCGTGCCATAAGTTCTGATACTTGTTTGGAAGCCGATTTTAATGATTTTAAAATAAAAATCCTCTATAAAAATTACTACATTTTATTCAGTACATTCTAAGGAATTCAATTTTGTACGATTTATTCGAAATGGTCACCTTTTGCCTTCACAAGGGCCTTTAAACGTCGCGGGCAGTCATCCATTGTGGCACGCACTACTTTTATTGGTATAGATGTTCCAACCTTGATCAAATTCCGTTTTAAGAGTTCAATATTTTTATGGGGTACTTTGCAAGCTTGTTCCTCAAGAACAAACCATAATTTGTAATCCAAAGGGTTCAAGTCAGGACTACCTGAAGGTCAGTCTTCTGCGGCAATAAACTCAGGTAAATTTGTTTGTAGTCATTCGTTGGGTCGTTTTCGCTTTATGCGCTGGTGCAGAATCTCGCTGAAACACCCTATGGTTTTCACGAAATAAGTTGTAATTTAGAGGGTTAACTACGAGCTGTAACATTTTTTGGTATTTTTTCCCCCGTTATTTTTCACGTTTTTTCCCCTTTTTCACAAAAAACAGCTGCGTTACTGCTTCATACGACACACCTCACCAAATCATTACTATTGTTGGATAATGGCCATTTTTCACCCCCGAAATTTTTTTAGGGGCTTCATTAGAGCTGTAAGCCTACACAGGATCGTTTTTCATGTTGAATTTTTCTTCGACTGTGAAAAATTTTTCGTCGGTAAACAAAATATTTTTGTGATCTTCATACGCGTGCCGGTCCAGGAGTCGTTTTGTTCTTTCTTGTCTAATATTTTTTAGAGCAATTGTAAGACGATGTATTGTAATCCTACGATAAGCCCCAAGTTTTAAGTCATCTTTTAACACGCGAGAAATGGTTCTTTTCGAAATTTGAATTTCCTAGCCATAATTTTTTGTTTCCTCAATGGATTTCTTCTCATTCGCTCGCGAACTGTTTTAATAACTCCAAGAATTCTTAGAGTTCGTGGTCGACCACTTTTTTTTCGGTTATCTACTCCAGAAGTTTCATTCTATCGATGGATAGTTAAAAAGAAAAAAATTTGTAATCCGTAATTTTTTTAAACAAATTTAAAATTGCACTAGTACTTTTATCATTGTTATGTATAGCAATTACAACAATACGATTATCGTTGACATCCGAATTCATGTTTACTATTTAAGACTTGAATTTCAACTTTCGCCCACTTATATACCTGCAAATGATCTTTCCAAAAATACCATTAGCAACCCCCATCCCTTAATCTTCATAATAAAAATGAACGGTGCTTTGTTAGTATCAGAACTTATGGCACGACTATATAGTTTTTTTTAATTTCCCAACATTAGACATTTTGTAGTTACACCCTTTTTCCACTCAGCGATTCAAATATATTTCACTTTTTAGCATGCTTTTCGTGGTCTATAAGTTTGGATAACCGGTTTCGCTATTGTAGAACAATTATTTTAATTTTATTAAAACTGAAATAAATTTCTGATTTAAAATTTTTTTTGACTTTAAGAGTGGCAAGTAGTAAAACCACACAACTACATACTTTCCTGCCTTCCAGCTCTGCATTAACTATTAACAATTTGAGGACCTCACATTGGGAAGCTATAACGAAATTTTGGATCGTTACACAAAAATTTATTATTCGTTGTGTGAGAATGTTAAATCGTTTTTTTTTGCGATATTTATAGTAGGTATTCATCTCTATTTGGCATTTGGACTAAAATATTTTTAGCACAATTTGAAATAATTACTATGTTTATTCGAAATATTTTTTATGTAAAATGTTATAAATTTGGAAAAATTGCAAGTTTTCCTGTTGTTGAAAATCCTTTCTCATTGCGAAATGTAAAATAATTACCTATATACCATGCGCTAATTTGATATTTTTCACGTCACATATATTTACGTTTAAAATGTCAGTAAAAATTACGTTTAGCTTTTAGTTGGTATTTTCAGTTAATTTAAGGGAAAATTTCATTAACTATGCTTTTAGATTGCATGGTGTATACAAAACACCGACGTACTACATCGCTATCATAGACGATGAAATTCGTCAATAATCCCGTATGTTTACAGTCGAACCGCACGATAAAGTCGATCAGTATGTTAAAGACGTAGTTAACGTGGTGCAAAATTCTATTTCATTCATATGTATGCAAGGAAAATTACAACGGATCTCAAGGAATTTGAAGATAATTGAGTTTGTAATGACAGAGGAAGGGGAAAATTGATATCTATAAAATTTTTTATTGGAAAAAACTAATATTCAATCATTGAAATTTTGCTAGCATATGTTGCTCATCACTAGGAAGATTTGCAGTTCTTTAAGGCAACTAAATTTCTTTAGGGACCTCCTTCCTCGCGATGTGAAACTTACATCCATGGAATTGTTAGTGTTATATAATTTGAACTACGGCGATTATATTTATGAATAAATAAAACTCCAAAAGATTCTTAATTTTTATTGTTTTGGCCGGTTTTGGTTCTCTAAAGGGAATACAAAAACCAACAGATTTTGTAGTTTTTTTAATTCACTTCTGAGTCCTAAGCAAGGCAACATGTTGGTGAATTATATCTGCGTTATTTGATTATAATTAGAGAAACGAATGTAGTGTAAGATTGGTGAATATTAATTAAGAAAATTATGGAAAATATTGATTAAGAAAGAAAGCGAAAGTACGCCAAGTGAAAAATTAAATTATTGTTATTTGAGTTAAGAGAAAGAATGGGTCAATCATGAAGAACAATTTAAAGATATAAAAGTGAAAATTTATAACTGAAAATGAAATGAAATTGGAACAAGGCATAGAAATTACGTCTTCCGTTCGGTGTAAAACAACGAGGTTCTGCTATTTAACATTAAAATTAAATGTATTTTAAAAAATGAAGTTCTTAAATTGATTTTGAAAGTAGGAAAACCGAAATTTTTAAATAACCCCCACGAAATTTATTGGAAAATTCATAGAAATATAAGTTTGGTGCACGATTGAGTTAGCATGTTGAACTTTTATAGAGAAGTACTAATAGAAAAAAAACTAAATATTTTTATGATAAGTATGTTTTATTTCTGAAAAGGTCATTTATAAAAAGAATAACTAACTTGCTTGAAAATCTAGTATTTTTACAAAAACAGTATTGCTTAATTTTTATACCGCATTGTAGTAAATCTTATTAGTAGAAGTACTGAAATTTGTCCCAATATTATTTGTTCAAAGACCTTGAGCTTTTTAATTTAAAGTAGATGATTTGGTACATTCTTTACTAATTTTTCACACTAATCGGACTGGATTTTCTGCCATTGTTTTTGCACTCTTTAAAATATTAAAAGACGATGGTGCTGAATGTTATAGCCATAGATTTTCGATCAGGAATTTGTACAGGCTGCTGTAGAACTTCAAAATATTGGAGAGCTGCCAGCCATATTTCAACTGATTTTGCTGAGTGTTTAGGGTCATTATCATGTTGAAAAATTGTATCATTTATTAGATAAAGCATATTTTCAACAGTTTCCATGAAATGTTCACTCTAAAGGTTTTTATAATATATTACCTGATTCACAATCCCATTCATTTTATGCAACGTTCCAACGCCATATGCAGTCATAAACCCTCATAATTTGATTTTTTTTATTGCCATGCTTAACGGTTCGGATAAAATATTTTACTTGTATGGATTCTCCTTTTCATTTATAATGCTATTGTCATCTATTAGTCCGAAGGTAATAATTTTAATATTGTCTAACTAAATAACCTTCATCCAGTCATTTTGTGTCGATGTTTCATCCAATTTTTCAAAATTCATCTTGATTTGATGTTTTTCTTGGAAAGTATTTCGAATTTGCGTGCTTGGAAATGTTTTTTTATGGTTTCGATGTTTTTCTATTGATATTATTTTGTTGGGATTTTATTTTGTATCAGATAATCTAACAGATAATTAAACAATCCATAAAGAATGTTATAAAGCCAAATAAGAAGAAGGGAATGTGATGTATATTTGATTATGCACCTGGAGTAATTTTTATCCAATGAAAACTCTCTATTTTACAACTATTCATATTCGGAAATACACCCTTTCCCGAGGCTGTATCCACGGTGACAGGTACCTCAGTGCTCTATCCACGGGGACAGTTGTTGTATGTAACAGTCCAAGAGAAATGATAATATTCAAATGTTGGCCTACTATATATAGGCATCTTAAATATCCATTTCCAAAAATCAATACTCAGAATATTTATCATATACCACGGTTTGTTTGGCGAATTACAGCCAGAGGAATGTTATCTCCGGGCTGCTACCGTTACTTTTAACGTTTATCGCAATTTTAAATGTTTTAAAAAAATTGATGGTTCAAAATCACTTTTGGTGAATAATCGGGTGTAACAGTACGAAGGAAGGAAAAACACTAGAAGATTATTGGAGGACAGGTTTTGGGAACTTGGCCCGGCATAAATATTCGAGAACGTTTTGCTTCCTGAGCGGCTCTAGGGTTGATTATTTATTATCGAAATAAAACTAATTTCATCGCAGGAAGTCTAATTTTCTTGAAAAAAACATTATTTAAATTCTAACGCTCCGAGCAACAGGCGTACGGTCAAGTAACTCTCATGCAACGTCCCTACACTTTTGCCGGCATAAGCCCTAGAGAAACCTGTCCAATCGAATATTACCCTAGGAAACTTGTCCTATCAAGTATTGCCCTAGGGATATTATGTGGTTCTGCTTATCCAAAAGCATAAATAGAGCTCTACCATTAATTCAAAAGACCTAACAATGTCTTTGAGTTGAATGATCAATCAAAAAGTACTCGGAAGTTTCAAATACAGGTAAGCCTCGTATAACACGCGACTATGAGTACACGGTTTCGATAGAACACGCAGTAAATTTTGCGACAGCTTCTAACACGGTTTCGATATTGCACTTCTAAGAAACTAGCACTAGTATAAATCTCCAGTATCTCGCTACTTTACTTATTATAGTAGACATATTATAACAGCGTTATCACATGTTATCATGTATCATCTTACCTGTAACGCATCTAAAAAAAGTTGCGACGTCAGCGAAAGAACGAAAAAATGTAATCGTTTTATTTAATTATGAGCCCATGTTACTCCTGAAATCATAAGTAAAATAACAGTCAAAGTTCCATCAAAATCGGAGCAGTGGTTTTCAAGAAAATCGGCAACAATTGTGCAAACTTGGTTTTGTTTATTATGTTAGTCATTAAAAGGCGGTTTCGATATTACACTGAATTCATTTCCCATTAATTCTACGTTAAACTTAATGCAGTTTCGATATAACACGCGGACTTGCAGAACACGGTTTTGATAAAACACGGAACGGAACCTCTGATTTGCATTACTTCTTGGTTTTGCTTAACACGTTTCGATATTGCACGGAACGAATTAACCGTGTTGTGCGAGGGTTACCTGTATTCGAACATTTTACTTGGAGTAGTCTTCTTAGTGCCTTATTCCACTCGTGCTACGCCCTCGTGTAATAATCCCTTTGCAAAAATCCTGTCCTCGGGAAAGTTTCGAATATTACCGTCCATTTAATTTTTATTATATTTGAAAAATGTCTAGGGGAATTCCGGCCGGATTGAGATCTAGATTGCAGTAATTATATCACAGGTTTGATCTAACTTTCTCATGTCCAATTTTTACATCTATTCTGGAGTAAAGAGGGAACTTTGTTGTGAATAATTTTGAGTAGCATCTTTTACATTTTAATCCTGGACCATCGGTGTCAGAGATTTTTCAAATCTTGAAACTGCCTTTAGCAAGTTCTGCTTTGTAGTCACCCTCAGTGAGCATTTATTTGACAATTGAGTTGACATTTAATTCTCTGTTGTTAAATTATATACCTTTGTGTGTTCTTTGATATTTTAAAAATAAAAATGATTATAAAATTGAAATAAATATGCAAAGCTCACCACGGGTTTTAGATCTAATCGGATCGCATGTACTCTATACTGGGCACCCTTTCCACATGTGAAATTATACAAAATTTAAATGTACTGATAATTATTGATCATGCAAAAAATGCAAGATGAAGGACAGCCAAGCGTACAAATGAAATGAAAACCTTAGCATGAAAGTAACTTTGTTGTATTTAACCACCCATTCAATAATACTTTAAACCCCCATACAATTTTATTTGCTGTATAATAAATTTTGTAATAATAATTATGAAAAGTTATTATTATATGAATTATTATTAGGTGCGTAACGGATGTACATGAGGAAGAATAATTATGATATTTATTTGACAAGTTATATATTTGTACTAATGAAAGCTTGAACTATATTTAATGATGAGACACCCTACAATTAATAAATGGATTTCAAATTTTAATTGCTTATTATTAATCAAATATGATAATTCCGGATTAGGAAACAAATACTTGCGGTATAATAAATATGAGTTCATTAAGAGAGAAACAAATTCCTTTAATTAACTTTAGTGTGATAAATAATAATCTATGAAAATATGAATACACAAAAACAAATTAAACCTTTGCTCTCTTGCAACAGTTTTAAAGATTGCTATTATAACTGTACCAGAGTAGCTCAAGTCCAGCGGAAGCCAACCGAAAGAATTAAGTCGTTGCGACTTAAACTGATACTAATTAGACTCTTTGCAAAGTTCACTAATTAATTTATTCTAAATGCCTCTCTATGGCCATTGTTAATCTATTTAAAAAATTTTAATTATTGCAGTTTGACCTTTGATAAGCGCATACCACCCACGCATATTATGCATGTTTTAATTGAATAGAATAAAAATGGTCATCATTACAGTCGTTGAATATTTTGAGTCTTTGATGCCATTAATTTATTATTATTTTGCAGCAAGTTTTAATTTCAAATTTTGTTTATTTTAGATACGTACATGATACCGCAATGGCTAAATGCTAAAATAAACAGTTTTATTACTTTCCTTTTAGAACAACCTGTTAAAAGTGCAAGTAAAAGTAAGTATGGGGTAAAACAAATAAATTTTAAGTAAGCAATAAACAGAAAGTAATGGGGTGAATAAAAAAAACGTTTATGAAATGCAGGCTGTAGTTTGGATTAAACAGTGATAAATTGTTTCGTTAATGTAATCGTGCATAAAGAACTCATGCAGATGCAGGTACGTAATTATTCTGTAAAAAACAAGTAAAAAAAAAGAAATTATTTAGGGTAAAATTTCAAAGGAAAATTATAATCGTTAGTGTAAAAATTTGAACATTAAGCAATAACACGAAATTGGGGCGAAGAGAAGAACGGTGTTTAATGGATCGCATAAAAATTTGTGATAATTCATAAATCATGATAGAGCTAGAAGGAATTCATTTCTTAGTTTTATTAAGCCATATCAGCAAAACTAAAAGGAATTAATAAATAGAAAATAAAGTTTCGAAACTCATAATTTTTTTTAAATAACATTTTTTTTCTGTTCATCCTCTCAACAAATTTAAATCGTGGTGAGGGTGTAGTCAAAGTGTAAGCTTCTAAGTTGAAACTTAGGCTGCTCCATTACACTTAAGTGTTACGTTTTACTAAGAAGTATGTATATTATATTTCACTTTGAGTTTCAGTATCATTCAGAATATTTGAGTGTTTGATAAAAATATTAGTTAGATACCGAGCATTCAAATTGATTGCTGGAAGTTTTATACAACTTAAAAAAACTTGACAAAAATAATCAACTCCATAATTTAACATTCATTTTGCATTAGAAAACCAATACTTGTCTTTTTGGACTTGGAAATACAACTCGTTGTTTTGAGAAGCAGATGAATTGAAAGTGGAAATGGAAAAACTACCACATCAATGAGAACTTAACATCTTGTTCAAAATGGAAGACAAGCATTAAAAATTAATTTTATTTTTTGTTACATAAAGTTTGATGATATTCCTTGGATAAATAATTTTTGTTTGCCAAAACTCGGATGATAGTTCTTCCTTTCAAATTGGCAACAAAATCAATAGCGCCAGTTATGTTTATCATTCCTTTAATCTATTTTCACTTTTCAATTTTAAACTACGCTGGCGCCACCATTATTTTTTTTTGTAGTAAAATGGGTTTTCTCTTTACGTAGCGAATTCGCAAAATTCGAATTACAATTGTAGCGATTTAATAAATTACTCAGTTCCAAGATCATTTACAGTAATAGAGTCAAAAGCGTGGAGAGATAAAGTTCGAGAGCAAATATTATTATTAGCATTTAACTTAAAAAATTTAGTAAAATAACAGCAGGGTTAATTTTAAGGAATTTGGTTATTTTCACTTATTTATGCCTGATCTTTAAATTTAATTTTTTAAAATCGTGGAAATTAGTAAGGAGTTGTTAAACAAGCCGTGTAATGTTAAATTCCAAGACTTGAAATATTGACTGGTTGGGTGTTAATTGGGAGTAAATAAATACCTTAGCAGATTCTCTTTAAATAAACAGAAAATGCGACCAATTTAGTAGAGTTGTGTTTAAAGCCTAGTGAAGTATAATTGGTTAAGATAAATGATCGCAGCCTAAATCAATAGAAAGATTAATCACTTGTCTCTTGTAATTTTCATCCTGATCAAGTGTTTTAGAAAATTATGACTTTTTTTTTAAAGTAAAAAACTTAAAATTAATGAATTAACTAACCTGTAACCGGAGGAAGTAGCCTTTTATCGTAACGTTTAGCTAGTAAAAGATTATCAAGGATCTCTTTGTCTGATTTTCCTTCTCCAAAGCTGTAACAATAAATTACGGTCATTACTAGTGGAAAACGAAAAGTGCGTAACACATTTATATCAAAAACTTAAAACACGAAAACCAATAAACGCTTAGATATTTCTTGTGAAATTGAACCATTTTTGGTTAAAAATTTTTTTTGTTATAAACAAACTTTAATAATTGCGGGTCACGTTTTTGGTTAAGACAATTCTAAAAAGAGTCTAAAAAACGCCACAAGGTTTGTCAGCACGAATTGTAAATTATTAGGGTAATTTCAGATGTAATATTATATCTTCCATTTCAAAACCTCGAGCCCAAAATTATAACATCGTTACCGGCGTTCGTATTTAAAATGTTTGCTACGTGTAATAAAGAATTCGCGCTTGATTAATAAAAATAGATAGAACAGGCGTATTTTGCTGAAATATTAAAATTATTTTATTATTTTCCATTAAGACCACTTTCAAAATAATATTGAACATATTTAAATTAATAAGCGCTAAAATAAGCTACCAAACGATTTTTAGCGTCGCGATGCGTTGGTTCACGTGGAAAAGTCCTGAATAAATCCTTTTTAGTCGGCCTATCCTGCCTACCTTATTGCAGTGCTTTTGCTTGCACCTTCTGTGCTACATTGTTAAATGTGTAGAAAACATTTTTGCTTACACCTTCTGTGCAACATTGTTAAGTGGTTTTTGCTTGAGATTCTACCCTCTGTGTAATCTTATAATTTCATTTTCAGTTATTCTGAGCTCTTTCTTAGTTGTATTTTACATTTCCTTGGAGAGCAAAATTAAACATTCACTCCATAATTTGTAATTTTTAATTCTCCAGTTTAAACGTTACTCCCTGGTGATTTTTAATAATTCAGTGTCGTTTGTCCATATTCCTTGCTTCTGACTGAAAGAGCTCGAAAACGAATATGTGGAAAACTTTGGTCTCAAAATTGCCCTTTTTTGGTGGATTAATTATTCCGTTTTTTGGTTATGTTAGACCGTTGTGTTTCACTGGGAGTGAATGGTTCTTGTCCGTTTATTCAAAGGTGTAGTGAGGTTATCGCGACCTGTGTCTTAAACTACTCAGGGGTCCCAATATTTGTTCTTATAATAATAATATTAACAATCAATATCATATTTTATAGTGACTTTTATTGTTAGATATAAACCTAAAAGGGAATCCAAAGGAAGTCTGGTTTGACAGCTGAAAGTTTCAAAAACCATAATTTTTCACATCACATTTTTCGATTTTGTTTTTCTAAATTTATCATATTTTTTAAATCTAATATTTGTAAATTTGATATTTTAATTATTACAACATTTTACTAATTGTTGCAGCTCTCCAACGGAATTGTTTTTGTAAAATTGTCTTATAAAACACTAAAAATTCCGTTCTATCGGAAAATAGGGCAGTCATATTTAGGGGTGCGCATATAATCGATTAATCGTCACCGTAATTCGAATAATGGATTATTTCATAATCGATTATGATAATTTATAATAATCGATTAATCGATTATAGAAATAATCGATTGTGAAAATAAACCTGCAATTACAAATTTTACAAACATGCTTGCTAAGAAATTTTTTTCTTGCTTCTTGGCAGAAATGTGTACATTAAGAAAATTGTTTGCTGACAAACACGTTTCCAACACGGGATATTTATCTCTTGAACGCGATGTTTGCAAAATCTTACTACATTCTTCGACTGAAAGCAATCGCTCCGAGATTTTTATATCCTGGTTTTTAATTTATTTTTGACCTTATTAAAAATTAGAAAAATATAAAAAATTCATGTATTAAAAAATTAAAGTATTAAATCAATAAATTATTCTTAATGAATTTTTTTTGGAGAAATGCATGGTTTCGATAATAGTTAAGGTAGTGCAAAAAATGACAAAGAGTTCATAATCGACTATGAGTTCATAATCGATTATTTTTAATAATCGATTAATCGAAAAAAATCGATTATTTTTTATAATCGAAAATCGATTATGAAATTTCATAATCGCGCACCCCTAGTCATATTAGATATCAAACCCTTCAATTCGTTTCCCAGGTTAAAAACATCATGAATCGCTTTGGTTTGAGTTTCTGTGAGTGGGATTCATCTTGCTTCGAAAAATTAACGAGAGCCTTTCAAAGTCAAAAATAATCACACTCTACGATATCTGAGAAGTTCAAAGAATACTTTTCATGGTACTGCAACTAATATTTAAACCCTTTTTAGAGCAGTTCTTTAAATCAATTTAAAAAGAACCTTATTAAGGATAAAGTTCGAAACAAAAAATGACCCTTGTATTTTTTTCGTAAGACAAACGTAGAAGTTTCTATGAACCTTTAAAGGGATTTAATATTAAGTGCATGTGTTGGATAACGCTTGTTTTTGCGCATCAATAAATAATTCTAAGTTCATCTTACGAAAAAAACAAAAAGGTTCTTTTTGTTTAAAATTTTGTCTTCAATACGATGAATACAATGTAAAATCAATTTTAAGACTTCAAAATAGTACGAAACTAAGATACTCCAATAAGTTAAATATTTTTGTTCAAACAACTACAAAATAATCAAAGAAGGGTCTTAAAATAAAAATTTTAAGATAACGTGTGATTATTTTTAGATTTTTAATTACATTAATTTCCTAGATGGCCGAAAAAGCTACACCAAGTTTGGTGAAATTTTCTTTGAAAATAATTTAATTTACTTTTACTTATGATTATTAAAAATTAAAAAAAAAATTTCGATGTGGCTTTTTGAGTTGCTGAAAATCGACTGTCCAGCACCATCTTAATTTAGTTTTCCATGGAAATCCTCAAAATTGACTAATTGAAGGGCCTAGTGGAAAAAGTAGTTAAGTCACTTTTTTTTCAATTTGTAGTTGAGCACATTTTCACATTGCGGCATTTATTCTCTACAAATTAGTATAAAAATCAACAAATTGAAAAAAAGTGACTTAACTACTTTTTCCACTAGGCCCTTCAATTGTTATTTTGTCTTGGATCTTGTCCAAACTTATGCAAAATGTTTCCCTAATTTTTCCTTTCACGCAATTAATTTATTTTACTGTGGGCGTCTCCGTTCTCTCACAATTTACCTTTAAAGTGGCCAAATTAACCCCATTTTCTAACATATTTAAATTGTATACAAATCTTTATTCTCTTCTTTTGTATTGTTTGCTTTAAATTTATTCATTTACCTTCAGTCTATTTTATCATCCCCTTATACTTTTCTTTCACTCCCAATATGTTTATGCACTGTAAAATGTCTTTCGTTAACTCAACTTTTCACCTTTTTACACCGTCTTTGCACATGAATTTCCGCCCCTTTTTATTGTTTTTATTGCCTTTATTACAAAGACCTTTTTTATTGTTGAGTACACAAACCTCTTTTAATACTAAAATACACACAGTAAAATTTGCACTTAATGTGAAAAATGGTGACAAATTGTTGAAATCTGCCCAAATGAAAGTTTTCTCTCTGGGCGAAAGCTCTGCGGGAGCAAAATGACCAAATGCCATTCTCCCCATGCCGTGTGTCGATGTTACCCCCAAGCATGAACCATTTGAAGCAATTAAATTCATAAGTTTTTATCTCGTGTCGAAAATGTGTCAAATCGGATTGATGATCTTGAAGAGATCACCCCCTCCTTTCTTGTGTAACTAATTTGATTATCTACGTTTTAAAACAGTGTATGTATTCTGATTTACTTGAAGAGTTCTTTAGTATGGATGTTGTTTAATTATTGAATGTTTAGGGGTCTTTGCTTCGTTATATGATGTTTTATGGCATATCATCTAGGATCTAGGTGACCTCAAATATCATTGCAGTATATTACATAGAAAGGTGGAAAGTGCTTCGTTTAAGCCGCAGGCTCCTTTCACCGAAGTATATACTACACTACTTTATTCACAATTGTTAAAATTTGAAGAGCAATAAATAATGCTTTATTGCATAAAATCAACAGTGTTATCACTATTACGCAGACAGAAAGCGAAAAAAGTGCCAGACCGAACACGGCCGAAATTTTATATTGACCACAAAGGAAAACAAACTTTATACCTGTTAATGTTTGCTTCACAACAAATACGCCTATGTCCTATCTAATAAATATAAGATCGATGATTAATTTTTACACCGTTGGGTTTGATAGTATCGCCATGTATAAACTGCTGGATAATCATAGCACGTGTCCTAGTCATCAGTTTCTTTGACAAAACAGTAACAGTCGGTATATCGTTGGGTATTCCTTGATCAGTCGAAGCGCCACTATTAATATGTTTATCTCCTACGTCCCTGCATTCCATCTGGCTAATATTATGGTTTTTCCCAAGTAGGATTGTTATTTACCAGCTGTCAAAAGTCACTACATGGGTGAAATATGTAAGTGCTTAGTACATAAGCGAATTCGAAGAAGCTCGAATCTCAAGTTAACAAGGATATATTGTAACGAATTTTTTGCCCTTTAAATTCGTTCGCAATAATTATTTAATTGGCACTTCTCGCACCATCTAGCGGTCGAACTAGGAAGAGAGATTGGGATAAGAAAAAGCATTTGAATCGGCGCAAAAGACGGACTCGGGTCAGGGCTGTCGAGCCGAAAGGTTGTGTTTTTCGAGTGCATCGATGAAGTGTTAGTGGAACCAAGTTTGATTTGGAAGATCAATCACCCACGGTAGTTTGGGGATCCAGTTGGTTTTCGCTGCAATCGATTCTCGAGCACCGAGGCTCCTTCCGTTCCGGAATTTTTGGGGTTTTAACGCGGATTTAAGGGGTGCAGACCTGATCAGGAGTCGCAGGTATTTCGTATCATTTCTCTTTTGTGTTATGGTATTAATTATTATTTTTTTAATTGTTTTAACATTTTGGGTTTCTCTTTTGTCTTGCATTTTTAATTTCAGAGTGTTTGCCAAGATTACGATTGAGTTGCAGGTTTTGTATGCTGCATCGAAGTGATTAAAGGCAATCTAATCTCTTTTGCGTTCGCAAGTGTGGAAATGGATCGAATGTTTAAGTTTTATGTGTGAAAACTTATTAATTATTAATTACACCAGCCGACATGATTTTCGTTGTCCAAGATATAATTAATTTTTTCCACTAAATTTGTAGTGATGATTACGAAATCAGACCTAATTTTATCGTATCACATCAGATTTTTAGTAAAATTAATATATTCGCTATTTTCGATTTTTCAGTAAAAATAATTTAAATTATCGAGTTTTGGCGCTCTTTTCTTGAATTAAGCGACCTCTCGTGAGAAAATATATTAGTTAGAACAACGATACGCCCTTTCGAAACGCGTTACATGGAAATAAACCGTTATAGTTACTTTGTTTACAAACTTTTTACTGAAATCAGTGTGTTTATTTGAAAAAATTGTTTACGTTTTACTTTTGGTATTTAATATAGTATTTAATTAACGATTTGTGGTTAAAAAACGTCTAAAAAACATAATGTCTTCAAGAAAGTGTCATAGTAGTCCAGATACATTTTGTTACATTTGTGGAAACTTTATGGCTTCAAAGCAAAAACTGAAAATAACTGAGTTTGTGGAAAATACGTATAATGCTTATTTTAGCTTCAAAATACAACTAAAATCGTGGACGCCGCAGTTAGTTTGTACTATTTGTGTTGAACAATTAAGGCAGTGGACATACCGCAAAAAACAATCTCTACCTTTTGGTAGACCTATGATTTGGAGAGAGCAAGTTAATCATATTGATGATTGTTATTTTTGCTGTACCAATGTGAAAGGTTTTAATGCTAAAAATAAAAATAAGATAGCCTACGCAAATGTAACCTCAGTTACACGTCCCATTCCACACGGTCTAGAAATTCCAGTGCCCCTTCCAAGTTCAATATCTGATCTCAGCTCAACATCGTCAGAACAAAATTCACAGAGTCAAGAGTCAAATGAAGTTTTCGAACCAATTTTAAATCAACCACAGAAATTCACACAAGGTGAATTAAATGATTTAATTAGAGATTTAAATCTTTCTAAAGAATCTGCTCGACTTCTTGGGTCTAGACTTCATGCAAAACACCTGTTAGCTCCTGATACACATTTTGCTTGGTATAGGAAGCGTGAAGAAGAATTTGTACCTTTTTTCAGTCAAGAAGAATCATTAGTTTATTGCCACAATATTCCTGATCTCATTGAAAAGTTAGGAGCGCAATATGATCCTGGAGAATGGAGACTTTTTATAGATTCTTCGAAACGGAGTTTAAAAGGTGTTCTTTTACACAATACTAATCAGTATGCTTCTGTTCCTGTCGCTCACTCTGTTCATTTAAAAGAGACTTATGAAAATTTGGAAACAGTACTAGATAAAATTAAATATGAAGAACACGGTTGGCAGCTTTGTGGAGATCTGAAAATTATAACTATGGTGTTAGGTCAGCAGTCAGGATACACGAAATATCCTTGTTTTTTGGGCGAGTGGGACAGTAGAGCACGAGAAAAGCATTATGTTCAGAAACAATGGAATCCTCGTACAAATCTCAAACCTGGAATCAAAAATGTTATACGAGAAAATTTAATTGATCCTGAAAAAATTTTATTACCTCCGCTTCATATTAAACTCGGTATGATGAAACAGTTCGTTAAGGCATTGGATAAAGAAAATGATAGTTTTAAATACTTGAGTAGAAAATTTCCAAGATTATCAGATGCCAAAATAAAAGAAGGAGTGTTCGATGGACCACAAATTAGATCTTTGATGACCGATAAAAAATTTGATGCAATACTAAATACTATTGAATTAGAAGCTTGGCTGGCGTTCAAAGATGTTGTCAACAATTTTTTGGGAAATCACAAACACCCTGACTATAAAAATATTGTGGAAAACTTATTAAATAAGTATAAAAAATTGGGGTGTAATATGAGTATAAAACTCCATTTTTTACATTCGCATGTAGATTTTTTCCCTGATAATCTTGGTGATTATAGTGAAGAACAGGGAGAAAGGTTTCACCAAGACATAAAAACTATGGAAACAAGGTACCAAGGTCGATGGAATGTGAATATGATGGCTGATTACTGCTGGTCAATAAAACGTGATATTATTGATGATTCTCACAAAAAATTACACCCAGACGTAATTTTATCGCTAAACGTAAGAGATGTCACACAAACTAGCCCTGTAGCAATTATTGTACTTGATATTTTCTTTGTTAGTTTTGAAATATATGTATTTATAACATAATAATTAATTTTTTCCTAAAAATTTCAATTAAACGTTTTTTCCTTTTTGTAAAAAAACCTGATGTGATAGAGTAATTATGTAGGTATAATTTTGTGTTCAAAATACTATAAATTAGTGATATTTTTCACTCAAATCAAAACAACGTTCAAAAAGTTTTCATTTGTCGGCCGGTGTTATGTTTTATTTATTGAATTTGAACGACGTATTATTTTGACCAGGTACCATCGAGTAGAGTTGGCTTGTTAGGAAGGCAAGGAGATTCCGAATTGGTCGACTTAAGTTCAAATCTTGTATTTGAAATTTTATGTTCGATATTTTTGTGTGTTTATTTTTGGTTTTATGTTTCATTTTTTTTTGAAGGCAGCGATGTGCGACCAACGTACAGGGTGTTGCATTTCATCGGGGTCGCTTCCACTTGATTTTATTGTTGGAAGTTCGATTGTGGTTTCACCGTTTGTGGGATTTTTTATATGACCACTCGAACGTTCTGTTGATTGATTGTGGGGGAGTGCTTCTTGATGGTAATGTCTTTGCCACTGTACTGAGTCGGGTCGGCTAATGCACTTTACATCCGACATCGCTTATGTCATCGCCTTCCGACAACGAACATCTTATTGTTGATTTTATTTTTTGTGTGTTAGCAAAGCTGTTTCCTTGATTTTCTCCGGGGCGTTCATTTGACACGACTCACGGCCTTGCCGCCGCTATTAACGAGCTGGTTTATACCTAACATCAGGGCCCCACGCAAATAAAAGTAGAATTTATTTTCTGCATGGACATTATCTGTTCCGAGCTACCTTCTCATTAAAGATAGTGAGGACAGATTTTGTTTCAATATATCAGGGTCCTACCTCAACAATTACCTGATTTATTTTCCTTGCAGTTACTTGTATAGTTGTTAGAAGTTATAATTAATATATTCCTACATTTAGCTCGATTGTGTAAATCCTGGAACCCTTTAAGTCATTGAATGCTAGAGAGTAAGTTCATTTCAATTGTTTTCCTTTCGATGCTGTAAAGGGCTCGCCACATAGCCTGTGCTGTGCTATGCTATGCTCTGTGTTATGTCAACACAAACGTTGAACAATGGCATGGTCCATTTTGCGCATGACCATGACATTGTTCAACGTTTGTGTTGACATAACACAGAGCATAGCATAGCACAGCACAGGCTATGTGGCGAGCCCTTAAGATATTATTATTTATTGAGAAGCCAAAAGTAGACTGCTACTTTTGTGTACAACACTGTGAGATTCTTTGATCTAATTTACTTACTTACTACTATCTAAATTCAGTCTGTATGAGGTTATTTCAATGCACATCATTAAACTGTATTGTAATTACTATTTATAGTTCTAATTATCTAATTATATACTATATACCAGCGCTTCTCAAATTGTTGAATGTGGCGGACCGGTATTATTCTTACTCATCCATGACGGACCACCACAATTTTATCGAAGGTCAAAGAATTTTTTCAATTTATAACAAATGAAACAATAACGAAACATAAGTATTTTATTCATAAACTATTTATTTGGTGAACTAGCCGCGGACCGGCAACACTTTGCTCGCGGACCGGCACTGGTCCGCGGACCACCTATTTGAGAAACGCTGCTATATTATACCATTGTTGTAGAGTAAGTTGTTCGATTTCGAAATGATCTTATTTCAACTTTTTTACAACCTTCACCCTCGCGCACCGGCATTGAGCTAGCGATTTATTACACAAGTATTTTTAGCCAATTTATACAAAGCATTCCATTTTTAAATTGAGTTTTTTATCCTGAAAATTGTTTCCTCGTAGCAAATTTTCACAAAAATATTTATCCCTAGTTTATGTGATAAAATTCATAGCTCAAGGGGAATACGTCAAGATTATTTCCGAAATTAACATTTTGTGCTTTCATATATGTATTTTTATTTATCAACCTCTGATACATTTCAGAATTAATAAAACATCAATTGTACACTATGTTTACTGTGATTAAAATCTGACAATCTGTGTCGTACTAAATAATTCAATTCAATTAAATTTACGGATAAACCATCCTATAACAAATAAATTAATATAAATAATTTATAATAATAAAAATTGACTTTTACACCTTTAATTAGTAAAATTTTAAGTTTTAAAATTTTATATCTACAAGTATACGTTCTATTTATTAAATATGTTTGGCTTGGAATTTGGTGTTATCAAAAGGTAAGTTCTATTTTATCGCTGTTAAATTTTAAGCCAAAGGGTTTACTCAGTATAAACTGCTGTTATTGGTGGATATTTGAAATTTCCTGAAATATTTTTGGTTGCTAAATAAAATAAATTTTAGAAAAATCTTAAAACCCAGCAAGGAGGTAAAATCGAATGGGATTAACAATGAGAGAAATAATCTATTTCTGAAAATAATTATCAAAACCCTGTTTTCAATTTATTTAATTAAACGTTAAAAAAATGTATTGTTAATTATATTTTTTCATGTCTACCTAATTTACAGTAAAGTTCATATATTTTAACTTTTAGTTAGTAATTTTTTAATTTAATTTTCCTGACATAGTCATCAGTTAAAAAGTTTTTTCGATATTTTTTGCGAAACTCCAATGAGGCTAAATTAATTATTATTATAATCCAAAATATTACGTGAGAGATTAAAGCAATAGATATTTTGGCATTATTAATTCTTGTACTTTAATTGCCGGCGATTAATCGTCTTGATGATGAAAAGACTGGCAATGAAATGGCTTCAGAATGAAACGGGTTCAGTGATGAAATGTTCCAACCCAATTGGGATTGTCAATTGTGAATTATTTTATTGCGAACCTTTAACTTCCATACTTCCTAACTGATATATTTACATCGCGGTAGCTTTCATCGCATTGGTCTTCCTGATGATCAATAAACGGTGTGAATTAGTATTCAGATTTCTCTATTTTGGTTTCTCACAATCTTAAATATTTTTATCAAAATAAATTGACTTCACTTCGTGGGATTTCTTAGCTCGGCCCTGCGGTAAACAGCGACACCATGCAGATAAAAAAAATAGCTTCGTCCAGAGGAAAAAATGCTGCATAATACAAATTATAACGCCATATTTCTGCTCGCAAATGAGTAATGGATCCAGGACATGAAGTTTTTAGAAAAAGTTATAAAATATATTTTAACATTAAATATGGACAGCTTACCACAAACTTTACATTGGTTTTTACATTAAGACATTCATTTCTTTGACATGTAATTTAAAAAAACCGGATTTAATAAATTCAGCATCAGAAAATTGGTTAAGATTCCTTTGAGACCACCGACGCGCTATTGCAATTTTCGTGCTATTTTGGTAGGTACGGTCCTCGCAGCGTTTACTATTGCTCTAGGTTTTCATAATTTATTATACAACTTTTATTTTGAAAACAACAAAATTTTGATCTTATTTTCTCCATTGTTGGAAGTAAATCCACGCATGCAAAAATGTTTGAGGTGGGTTTGAAACCTAAAATTTAAATTACAAAACTACCTCATAATGGTAGACTTTCGTTAAATAATCTCATTACTAAAATTCCTTTTATGACCGTCTACATTTATTAGTTGGAATAATTATATTTTAAAAACATGCCAGTTTAGTTCTGAAATTTTGATACTAACAAAACATTAAGTTTTATGTTAATTCAATTTCATTTTGCATAATTAAAACGTAGGGATAAAACACGATCGATGAAGAAATTAATTGAATTATTCATTTATAATTAGTCCGATAATGAAATTAACGTTGTGTACTGAACTAATACCTACATGTCCCTTTGTGCTGAAGTTTGCCTCGTCACCAGTAGGATAGCGGCTGCACCAACTAGCATCCAAGGCAGACCCATATTAGGACATCTGAAAAAAATAAAAAGAAAATTAATACTTTTGTCTTAACGTTTTCTTTCTTTCTTTAATCGCGTTTACTTATATAAATTTATAAAAATGGAGCTGTTTTATTACAAAGACTGAAGTGCTTATATTAAATAAGTAACCAGTTTTATGTGCAAGTGCAGCAGAGGGATTAAATTTAATTTAATTTTGCCTCGAAGAAATTTTTAAAGTACCTACTACATCTAGTTAGTTTAATTTTCCGATATTTATTTAATACTATATCTTGCTTTTGACGTAAAACAACCGGAAATTTTAAAATTGAATTCCAAGTGAAAACTTCATCAGACTTAATTGATACGTAAAAGTTTATTTGTGAAGTTCTGTCTCTTTATTAAATTTTTACAGGTTTAATTTACATGGTATACATAATACAAAAAGATTTCAGCTAGTTGGTACGTTTTTCAGATTTATAATTTTTTCTGTCCTTGGATGCACTTTTTAAAATTTATAAATATTTTATTTTGGCCAGGTTAAGTTTTACGCATCTTGCAAAAATAGAAAAAATAATTGCAAATTGAATATAGGATCTTTTCTCTAAAAGGCATTGAAAAGCAGCAATTTATTTATGTCGACCAGCTTGGATAATTTTTTATGATATGATTGCATATTAGGTAGGAGCTAACACTATTAAAAATACTATCGTGTAATTTTTGACTAAAAATTTCCTTGGTGAACTTCACATTATGCGATAAATTAAGCGCTTACATACAATGAGATGGTAACCTTTAAAGTAAGTGCAGAATTCTCACTGTACAACTCGTTAATGAAATCCGATTCATGGCCCAAAGTGTAGGTGTTCACCGTTGCAAATTTTTTCGAGATCCGAAAGAGGGCTCCTTTGTCAATATTTAACAGCAACATCGCATCCTCGACTTCAATAAATGACAATTACGACTCCCCCAGTTAATCACTTCGTGATGGATCATTTCTTCTTTTTCTTTCTAAGCTAGGAGTTTCTCCTGTTACTTTTCCTCTCACTGGAGATCGGTGGATGAGGATTGCCATCTCTTCGGCTGGACGACTAGCTATTTTTACAAATGCAGGCAATTATTTCTTCGCCCATTCTATCCACGTGCTCGTTTCATGCCTGTCTTCTGGTGTTGGCCCATTTAACAACATGCTGTATGTTACATTTCGTTCTTATATCTTCACTTCTTTGGTGGTCCAGAAGTGTCGCTCCTGAGACGTATCGTAGGATCTACATTTTCTACGCAACTTGGACTTCCCATGCAAAGCTTCTGCGCTAGAATTCCTGCCCCACAAAAACTTCAACTATATTGATGCAGAAGAGTTCTCTACTGATGCTAGCAATATCGATTGGTTATGTTGTGTGAAATTTGAAGATATCATTGGTAAATTTGACTACGTCATGCCAGCGATTAGCTCTCATTTTGACTTACATGCTCCTGTTTCTACAATCAGTATTGATTTAAGAAGATTTGGGTGGTTAACTTATAATTTGCCTCGAATGATCAAACATCGCCAAAAGGATTACGAAAAGTATCTTAAAACGAAAAAGTTGGTAGACTATAATTCCTACAAAGACATCCGTAATTTTGTTGCCCTAATAATAATATCAATTCTAATAATCCTAGAAAATTGTGGAAATTATTTTATCATGCGAATATACCCTTAAGGTCAAAAGCCTGGGGAATGCTGACCCTGATTCGTTAAACAGTTCTTGCCAACTCTGCACCATGTACTGCTAACGATTTTAACGTTATTTATTTATTTATTTATTTCATCTACGGCTAAGCCTTTTTTACAATAATCTTTTACAATAAACCTTTTACAATAAAACCCTTATGAATGATATAAAGTTATGAAAGATTTCTTGAGTTACAGTCATATTTTGGTTACGAATAAATTAATTTTTGCACGATTACCCCCGATAATGTGGCCACAACTATTCTTGGGCAAAAATTGAATGCAGTTGATATCGATACCATACCTCCCACATGCTCAAACTTGCTCTGCCTTATTGTTTCGACAGGCGAACATTGGCCTAGTAGTTAGAGTGATCAACTACTGATGCTAATAAAGGCACTGGTTGGAGTTCAGGAAAAGCTAATCGTCTTTCTGATTTTCTTGACACTCCGCGGGGAGAAGGAAATTTGCTCAGTAGTGGGCAAAGATGACTAGAAATGATTGTCTAGACGTCTTCGCCCATCTGATTAATCACTGTTTGGAGAAATCTACACTAGCTGTTTTCTGGAAGAAGGTCATTATTATTCTTTTTCAGAAGGTTAATAAAGCTAGTAACTTTGGCGACTTACGACCCATTAGCATCTAACCTGCTCTCTCTGAAGTACACATCGAGGATAATGGCGTTCCATCTGGCGATCTCTCTGGCTTTAGAACAGCTTCTACGCTGGTTAAAGTCTCAAATGATGTGATCAGCAACATCGACAATTCTGAAGTAAATTTTCTGAAGGTTATAACAAAACGTTTGAAGTTATCAATTATGAGTTACTGAAAGCCAAACTGTTTTATTACAGATGCGATGAATCAGTACTAAAGTTATTTGTCAATTATTTGAAAGGAAGAAACCTAAGCGTAAAACTGAATGCCAGCACGTCTGATGAACTTGCCATTGAACTCGGTGTTCCTCAAGGTAGTCTACTCGACCTTCTACCATTTGCAATTTTTAATGCACTACTCGATTGCTGCAATGATACCGAAATATACATCTCTGGAAACCCGGAATAAATTAATCGAATTATTTGCAATATCAACGTTGCCTTGACTGGGTATTCCCATGGTCATTTGCGAATGGTTTTTTGCTCAATCCTAAGCAAAATATTTAGGCTTTTGCATGTTGTTTGATTTTAAACCGATGGTTAGACAAAAATGTGATCGACCTCAGTAGGAAGACAAAAAATCTTGGTGTTATATGGGACTACAGTCTAACCTTTGAAGACCATGTCAACAAAATCTGTAACAGCAGCTACTTCAAGCTAAAGTCCCAACACAGATACAAGTATTTTCTCCCACCGGAAGTCAAGTGGAATCTATCCCAAATCCTGATATTGTGTCACCCGATTATTGCACTACTGTGTATGATGGTTTGCTAAGGGGAACCTTAAAGAACAAAGTATAAGTTCTCCAAGACGCATGCCTTCATTACGTATTTAACATCAATCGTGTAATCACATCACGCCGTTCTACTACTTATTCAACATTCTGAAGATCTTTCTATTCGTTCTATTCCTATATCGAATCTATAAATCTGGTCTCCCAATTACCTGTAGGGTTTCCTTAACCAAAGATTTTATTGCCATAATCGGAATCAGAAGTAGGGTGGAACCCTATCGGTGCCTGTACGCAAGACAGGGAGTTTGAAGGATCTTTCCAATGTAGCACTTATCATATTTTCAACAGACTCTCCGATTTCCATCTAATCACCGAAAGGATCATCAATATTTTAGTTGTTGGTTGAAAATCAGTTTGCTAAACCAGCTACATCTTTAATCGCAACCAGAAGTCATTTTAACCAATTTTTGGATATCATGATGAATTTTATAGTACCTGTACAAATTGGATTGCATAATTTTTAACTTATTATCGCACATTACTTAAATGTTTCTAGTCTTAATTATTATATCTGATTTAAATTTTCAAGTTAAACTTTCAGTTTAATATTCAATTTAAATTTTTATTTATTATAATATCTAGATGTGTTTAAAAGTTGGAAATTTAAGATACCCTTATCCCATCGTTAATCATTTTATTATGGTGCAATAATAAACCAAATTTTTCCTTTTAAATTTGTTTTATTAATTTCATCTAACATCCAGCAACATCACGTTTTTCCGTTCACTATTAGTTGTGACACAAGCACTTGAGCAAAAAGATTCCACGAAATAAATTTGGCGAAAATTGAAGAGGCGTCATTAAAAATTTTAAAAATAAAATATTGAATAACTTCATAACTTTGATCAAATTTCTAAATATTAAAATTTCCTGCTAAGGAATTGATTTAAAGTTTAGACTTTAGAGATTGGGGAGTTACTTTTAGCATTAGACAGACATAAACGACTTTATAATGATTTATTTTTGTGATTACGAGGACTACGTTGTTTTAAAAACTTTGTTTATTGATTGAAAATAAAATTATGTTAAAAGTTTTATTAAATTTTTTCGAGTTTGTAATGAGATAATAAATTAATTGAATAAATTACATCTAGTATGTATATCGGTTTCTGCGATGTAAATAAATTATTCATTACAATAATTGATTTTATTAAAGTAAATAGTATTTCAAGGTATTTTGTCACCCCTGAGAGCTGTAGAATGAGTTTAAAATTTAAATTTTTTAAGTGTTCGTTGAATCACTAGAAATTTTTACACTTCAATATCACTTTTGATTCTCCAGAGCGACGCCGACGCGAACTTTTGAAGCAGTTAATTTTCTAGTACCCGCCATGTGTATATTGGATATTTGATATAATCGGATAAATCGGATATTTGGTTATAATGACATACATTATTGGAAGTGTCTGGGTTGCCCTTCAATCAAAGGAAGCTTCATGACAACAGAAACCAAAACTCATTAGAAACATATTATGTTGTGATAATAATGAGCACATGTGTCAATTATAGATTTCACCTGTAATGGAAACTTTAATTTTTGTAGGTGGTAATTTTTATAAAATATGATTGTGTAATTTTCGAAACACTTTTTTGAGAAATATAATGATAGTTCACTGCTTATATGATTGCTCTTATACTGTCCACCACAAATATTTACTTAAAGAGAAATTAATAACAGAAAAAAATATTTCAGATTTTTATGTAATTAATGGATTATATTATTGAAGAGCCCCTCCGAAGTATCCACCTTGCAAAAGACTTTTTAGCCTTTTCCAGAAAATTCAGAAGCGCAAAAAAACCCAGTGAAATGTCTCGGAATTTTTACAGAAAAAACAAAAGACGAAAACTGCAAAGAAAATGGACGCCCAATGGAATTTTGAAGGAATTCGAAACAAACAACAAGAAATTATTACAGAATTCGTACAGAGAAAAATAAATATTGTATCCTCTCCGACACAAAGAAAAATTAACCCCCCCCCCCAAATTGATATTTATTATTTATAGAATTGGTGTCAATCATTTGATTTCCATTTTCCATCATTTCCGGAGGACCGTAGAAATGCTTTTTTAGAAGTGATTTTGAGAATATAATTAATACCAATCTATCGAGAATTGTTTGAGCTTCTATTACCATCTTTTGAACCTCAAATGTAAAAAAGTTAAAGCACTTAAGGGTCAGTAGTATAACAGAAGATCGTCCTTGGGTAACAGTTAACCCAGCGATTTCTGATATTTGATTGGTTGATACACCAAATAAACCTCTGTTCCCTAACAGTTTGCAAAATTGTAAATTATACCAAGATCGCCCAGGTGGTGGTAAAATGTACCTGTATTTTAAAATGGATTTCGCCAAAGAAAAGAAACAGAGCACGACCCAAAAGAAGCTGGAGAGATAACATAAAGAAGGGGATACGAAAATGGTTTTCTCGTTTCAAAGAGGGCCATTTTGATATGAATGATTTCCCACGTTCAGGGAGACCATCCGGTTGTAATGAAGACCGATTAAATGCTTCAATTCGTGATGATCCACGTCAATCAACTCGGGAATTGGGCAATATGACGAATTGTGACCAATCAACTATAGTACGACATTTGCATTCCATGGGCAAAGTTCAAAAGTTGGGTGTTTGGGTACCATACATTTTGAGCGAAAACAACAAAAATTAGCTTGTTACCATTTGGGCTTCTTTGCTTGCTCGTCATCGTTTAGCTCGTCAACAACATCGGCCGTTTTTGTTCTAAATTGTTACTGGTGACGAAAAATGGTGCCTTTACATCAACATCAAGAACAGAAAGGAATGGCTGAACCCTACCAAACAAGCAAATCCTCGTGCAAAAGTTGCTGCCCATCCACGCAAAGTAATGTTGTGCATCTGGTGGGATAAAGAAGGCGTCATCTACTATGAATTGCTTCCGAGGAATGTAACCATCACTTCTGAGGTTTATTGTCAACAACTGCGTCGCCTGGAAGCTGGAATTCAAGAAAAACGACCGGCAAGACGGTATCAAGTAGTTTTGCGGCATGATAATGCCCGTCCACATACTTGTTATAAATGCGACATCGATAGACGGGAATATTTCTAACCGTTTACGATTTTCTTTCTTGAAATTAAAACGAGTTACGGCTAATAGCTAATACTTGTATTTAAAATTAAAACGAGTTACGGCTAATAGCTAATACTTGTATTTATTCTTCGATCGTAAAAATAGGGTTGAAAATTTCTACAAGTAATAACAAATATCAAATAAAGTAATAATAACAACAAGATAGTACTTACAATTTCTGCCTTTACCGATCTACATTCTAAACTGATCTTTTCCAAAACTGGTGCTCGTATTTATACCCAATTTCTCGAGTTTGGGTTGGCACCACCGGTAAAGACAGAAATTGCAAGCACTAAATTTAAATTAGCACAGGGCCGTATCAGCCGGTGTAAATTGCAAGCACTACTGGATTTAAATTAGCACAGGGGCGTATCAGTCGGTGTTAAAGTTTCCGCAACATCCTCCCCTTCGGTACACTGAACGTCGTCAACAGATTTCAGTTTACCCTTGACATCCAGCACGGCAACTTTGGCAGCGGCTCTCGTGTACGTTCCTTTGGGCGTCATAACTACGACCCGTCGAACCTGATCATTTTTGACTTTGATAACGTCGATCACTCTCCCCTTCTTCCATGTGTCGCGACGCTTATCGTCCATTATGATCACCACATCACCAACTTCGATGGGCTTAGTTTTACCGAACCACTTCGTAGTTCTTCTCAGAGTAGGAAGATATTCCTTGATGCATCGTCGCCAGAATTGATCTGCCATTTGCTGCGACAGCTCGATAAACGGTTTAGCACCACTGGAAGATCCCAGTAGGAGGTGGTTGGGAGTAAGGGCTTCTTGGTCTTCGGTATCCAATGAGACGTGAGTGAGCGGTCTGGAGTTCACCATGTTCTCGGTTTCGGTCAAGTAGCATCGAAAGGTTTCGTCACTGGGTCTTTTCGTGGGCACTGTTTGAAGTAGCGATTTTTTAACTGATCTTAGCATCCTTTCCCAACATCCGCCCATATGAAGAGCCAGTGGGAGGTTGAACAACCATCTTATTTGGCCAAACTCGCGTCTGTAGTCATCGGGGGACATTTGTTGGTATAGCTCACGTAGTTCATTTGCGACTCGGACAAAATTTGTTCCGTTATCAGAGCGTATCTCAACAGGCGTTCCTCTCCTGGCAACAAAGTTGCGAATAGCCATCCAGCATGAGTTTTTTCTCAACGAGTGAACCACCTCCAGGTGAATAGCGCCCACTGACTTACCTAGTCTGGCACCTAATACAGCTGCCTGTAGTTCAAGTCGTGGAATAGACATAGGTTTTTGCGGTGCTACTTTGGTCTTGGCAGTTACAAGCACACTCTTGATACCCTCCTCGTATTTAAAACGTAAATATACTGCAGCTGCAAAGGCGTTGATCGAAGCGTCTACAAATATGTGCATTTGTATGTTAGTAGATGAGTTTTTTATATAGCATCTTGGGATCCTAATCTTTCGTAGTGTTGGCAGCGTACTCGTCCACATGATCCATTTCTTTTCCCGTTTCTTAGTAATTGGTTGATCCCAGGTAATAGACGATCGGCAGATTTCTTGTAGCAGGATTTTCACGTACACCAAGAAACATGCAATCAGACCGAGGGGGTCAAAAACCATCATTAGGGTTCGCAGGACCTCGCGTTTAGTAGGACATCGTCTTCCATCCATTATCTCCGCTGGTACTCGATCAAAGTTCATCGAGTAGAAGAAGGCATCATCTTCGGTCGACCACCACATTCCAAGGACCTTCGCGCCGTTTGGGTTGCAGTCCAGGTTCACACTCTTATTTAATGTTTCAGTTCCCACGGCTTGGAGCAAACGAGTGGAGTTGGAGACAAAATTCCTAATTTGAAACCCAGCCTCTGCGTGGATCTTTATAACGTCTTGGGTCACCGTGATTGCCTCCCCTTCGGTATCGAAGCTATCCAACCAGTCATCAACGTAATGGTTTTCTCGAATTTCCAGTGCGGCTCTAGGGTTGCTATCGATGAATTGCAGAGCGTTCCTGTTCTTCACGTAATGCGCGGTACTGGGAGAGCATGACGCACCAAACGTCATTACGCACATAGCGAATACTTCTATTTCATTAGTTGTGTCGTTGCGCCATAGGAATCGTTGCGCTTGCTGATCTTCTTTGCGTATTTTGACTTGGTGATACATTTCCTTTATATCGCCGGATATAGCTATCTTTCGTTCACGAAATCGAGATAGAATGTCCGGTAGCGAACATAATAGATCAGGTCCCTTCAGGAGCATCGAATTTAGGGACACACCATTGACAGTTGCGGCGGCGTCCCACACCATTCTGACTTTTCCTGGCTTGTTCGGATTGGTTACGGAGAAGATCGGTAGGTACCATAGGTAGGTAGATAGTTTACGAGCGTACCCTTTGCCTATATACTCTCTCATTTGCTGTTTCAGGTTTTCAGCCAGTGTAGGGTTCTTTTTCATTTTGTGTTCCAGACACTTTAGCCGTTGCTTGGCCATGCTGTAGCTGTCGGGGAGCTTGATGTCTTTGTAACGCCACAGGAGGCCAGTCGTGTATCTTCCGCTTTCCTTTGTCATCGTTCTTTCTAGAATTTTCGTTGCTCGTTGGTCGTCATAGGATAACAACGGCGTTTCTGGTTTTCTCACCCCGAAGTTTTCTCTCGAAAAGAATTCCTTGATTTGGGCGTGAAGTTCTTTATCAGACACGCAGCCACAAGCGTAAAAATAGTGTAGCTCTACTTCACAGGCTGTTCTGGTGGTTTCATGCGAGCCAAAGACAGTCCAGCCCAGTCGTGTTCTTGCCGCAATGGGTTCTTTAGGCCCTCCTTCTTTAACTTGTAGCGGGAGACAAAGTGTGTAATTATTAAGACCAATCAGAATCCTTGGTTCGGCTTTTTCGTAGCTTAGTATAGGAAGATTCCTTATATGCTTGTAGCGAGAGGTCAGCGGATCGTAGTTGAAGGTTTGTGTAGGCAGATCTAGGGATTGAACCGTATGAACATCAGTTAATTGGTAGCTTCTGCTTTCGGGATGGTCGCCGGATATCCTAAGGGATGTTAACAATACTGTTAACATTACAAAAAAGTAGCTAATCAAGACATCGGTTGGGAGGTTATTCCACATCCGCCCTATTCTCTTGATATTGCTCCATTAGATTTTCATCTTTTCCGCTCTCTATCCAACAATCTCCGCGGAATCTCATTTAATAACGTCTTCAAAACTGGCTCGACGACTTCATCACCTTCAAACCACCGGATTTCTTCAGGCGTGGAATCGGAAAACTGCCGGAATGTTGGGAGTCAATCATAAACAATGCAGGAGAATAAATTTTATAGGGTTTTTTTTTATACAAACCGGCTGAAAAAAATTTCTTCTGCTACACACTAAAGATCAGACATAATTTAGTCTATAGAAAAAATATTTTTCGAGAAATCTTTAAAAACAACCCCAATATCGACTTTTTAAAAGTACGTAAAATAGCATCGAATAGGCCACGCCCCCCATGCAGACCCGCATACATGCATCGGGGTCCCCTGTCGGAAGAAGTGAAATTTTTTCGCTCGGATTTGATTTTTTCTATGAAATTCTGATAGGTGGGGGTGTGAATAAGGTCTCTAAATAAATATAAAGTACTATGGAGAAAACCTAGGGCCTGCGGGGCTTGGCCCCGCGGCCGGTTTTGATGGCGCTAGTTATTTTGGGGTGTTTTTTTGGCCCGGCCATAACTGTGCGCATCAAAAAACTTACCCTACGCCCCTCCGGGGCTCCGGGCGGTTTTTCATGGCCGGAGCCGCTCCGCGGCAGAAGCTATAAACTTATACGAGAAGGCCCCACCCATCAAGAAAACCGGGATAAATGAAACCGGGATGTGAGAGAACCTCGAAATAGCATTAAAAAGTATAGTCGCGGTATGCGGCAGTTGCCTTTTACGTTTAACCCCCAAAAAATTACGTTAAAAAAAATAATGGAAAAACAGTAACCTATCGTTGATGTAACTGGTACGAGAGACGTGTTGCTTCTGCCGGAGCGAAAATTTCTAAGTGTTAGGGTCATTCATTCCACACGTACCGTCAACAAAATGACGACGCGCGGAATCTCACATGTAAAAATTGGCAAAATTAGCTAAGTTTAAATTCGATTTATTCAAAAGTTTGGGCCCCATTCTCGCAAAATATTTTTACAATTAGGTATATTAACCATGTTCTTTAGTGTGTAGCAGAAGAAATTTTGATTTGAGCGGTATGGGATAGGTAACTCTAGCCAATTTTATATTTAAAAAATTAAATTTTAAATTTAAAACAAACGCTACGAACTTATGGATCAACCCGATATTTATGTTTATTCAATTTCAATCTTAATTAGTAAAATATACGCGAGTATTTCTAATTTGTAATGGAGTAGGTACTAAAGCAGTTGCAAAAAATTCAATTAAAGTGATCTCGTATTTATTTACAAAACATTGAAAAATAAAATAAAAAAACTTTTTCTATTAAAAATTTTGAAATGAGTGTTTCAAGCAGCATTCTACGATTGTTAATTAAAACAACATAAATAAATTTTGTTAGCTATTTCCTCTTTAATTATTATTTAGTTCTATTGTTTTGTAAACTCCTGTTCGGAAATTTTGAAGCAATTTTGGGAACATATTATATTTGGATCAGTAATTCCAATATGTTTAATATAAATTGGAATTGTGTACTTTATTATCTTAATAAAAAGATGAACGGATATAATATAAACAGACTCTAATAATATTGTAAAATGAACATAAAAGTGACAATTAACATTAAATATGAAAGCAGCTTAAAACTTCTAATAAATATAATTTTCTTTATTACGTAAATTACTTCCGAGTGCTGGTGGTTTTCCGTTTGTTTCGTAAATTTTAAAAAGTTTTTTTCAGCATCTGAAAATTTCTACTTAAACTAAATTGGAAAACAAAATCCATTAAAATTAAAATTCATCAGGTAGACACTCGGAAAATTACACATGTAGGATTTAATAGAAACTTTAATGCTTAAATAATATTTAGGAAGTTTAAAATTAAAGCATTTTCTTCATTTAAAATTTAAAAATCCATTGCTAATGAAATAATTCATTGCTGAAAGCTCATGAGAATAAGTTCATTTTATATTATTTAATTAACTTGTTAATTTTAAATTTTAGTATTAATTTCGCGGGTTAAAAATTTATGTAGACAGTTTATTTAGCTGTTCTAGTGAAAAATTTTCTATGCAATTAAAACCGAATGAAATAATTTTCATTTAAAAAAAGAACGATTTGTGAATGAAACGAAAGAAATTAAAAACTTAAAAGGTTTAAAAATTAAGAAGATAACGATCCTGAGAGAACGAACCAAACTAATGTACGGCATTGTGGAACGAAAACGTGATACGGATTTTCTATCGGAAAGTCGAGTTAAACTTTAAGAATAGGATAGTTAAACCCAAATAGGACACCAAAGAGAAATTGTCCTGTTAATTTTTTGTTAGGAAGATTTCAGATGTGTAATTTAATCAAGGAATAGAAAATCAAATTCCTAGGCACGCCATGAACATTAACTGACGCAGAAGGTAAACATCAAAATGGTCATCTAAGTCTAATTGGATACAAATTACAACAACTCAATAGAAATTAAAAGTAATGGTATTGTTTGGGTATTGGTTTTCAGACCTCCGAAGGGAATTTTGGAGTAATAGCGTCAAGCTTTGAATTAAGGATTTTTGTTCTTTTTTCCGGTTTTGTTTGATTTAAAAAGTATTCGGAAAATTAATCCAGATAGTTTATTTTAACAATTAATTTTCTCGAATAATCAAAAATAAATGAAATTTAACCAACGAAGCGAGGTACTTCAATATGTAATTATAATTCAACATCCACAGAATATATTTTTTTAACAAATTGTAAAACCATTGAAATTCTATTCAGCTTCGAATATTTATATCAACTTTTTGATGAAATCGAGTTAAGACCAGATCCGGATCTTAGAAATTCTTGAGAAGGGACAAAGTATTCATTTTTCCAATTTTACTTCAAAAAATAATGTTCATAGTTTAAAGAAAGCAATCTATTGCTGAAAGCTGATAAAATAATTTGAGTTTTATTGAGTTTGCCCAGCTAGTTAATTTTTAAGTTTTAATTTAATATTTATTTTTACAGGCCAATAAAGAACCTAGTACTATTATATTTTTTTTATTTATAGGAAATTCAAATGATTGTGAATAGTAAACTGCGCGAATAACATGAATAATAAATTAGTACACAGAGGGACGTTAAAAAGGCGTTGTCCTCGGTTGTTAAATTTCACCCTGTCGTAAGTCCCAAGCGCTACTGCATAATTTTTTGGAAACATTGTTTTAAGTTTAATAAATCACATTTAGTTCGAACAAGATCATACTTTATCATTAAGAAAATTAACTTAGCAGGGTAACACGAAATAATTTGTTATTCTTGATGGAATTTGACAGAAATTAAACTTTATTTTCTCTTGATAGATGTTAAATTTGCGGATTAGGTTTAACTGTGGTCTTCAGGTGCCACAACACGTTGCCATAGCATGTTGATGTACCTACACCGCTGAAAAAATTCAGTGAAGTCTTAACTGGTGATTAAAGGGAGTAAAGGTAGGTTTCGGTCGGCTACTAACGTCCGGACCCATATTACCATGTCCTTTAGTAGTGGCGCCTTGAGCCATACGCACGCTAAATTTTTGAGTAGTGAACCACCCCTCCCGCTGCAGCTAAGCCGGCAGTTTGCTTTGTATGGGGGTGTGGGTGATCGCGACGGTTTTATTACCATGGCCGTCACAAATTTGGCGCAAGGTTGTAGCGCGTATTTCCATCGTTCTCACCACACCTTCCCGATTCCAGTATAGTTTCGATATAGTGGCAATGTCATTTTCATCTAGACCACTTCTTATCAGGCGTTCTAACAAAATTCCGTGTTTAACTTTACCGAAGGCCTTTTCATAATCTATAAAACATGCGTTGGTTTTGACATTTTTTTGGATAAGCTTGATGAAACCAAATAGTGCTTCTCTGGTACTAAAGCCGCTGCGGAATCTAAACTGACTGATATCCATTATCTCGTGCGGATAACTCTCAAAAACACTTTGAGCAGATGTGACATCAAGCTGATGAGCCTGTAGTCGTAACAACATTTGGGATTTTTTGTCGTGGGTAAGGGAACAAATACGGAGTTGAACCAATCGAGTGGCTCACAATTTCGTCATGACCCGAGGCTTTCCCAGATTTAGAGCCCTTAATTGCACGTTCTAATTCGGATTTTAAGATATTGCGACTTTTTTATTTCTTCATTCGAGTATTTCTCGGTGTCATCCTCATGTCTCCAAAAATTTCGTTAATGTCCCTTGTTTATTTTGGCATTATTCCATCCGAATTGTCAATTACCTTTCCATCGTCATCTAGTAGCAATCTTAAACATGCCAGTCATTTCTTTTATTTCTCTGCATGGTGTGTTTTTTGCAGTGCCTAAATTTCTTTTGAACTTATTTATTTATAAATAAATTCAATATAAACACAATAAGCACGCACAGAAAACTTTGCATAGATCCAATATTTATGGTTTACCAGAAGTTTATCCAAACCTGCTATACTTCTTTAACATCAAGTCTTAAATCCCAGTCTTTCTTTTGTTAAATTTTTGAAACTTTTTATTCCGGTTCCATCGCTTTTCTTTTACTTTAGCAAATAATTCAATTTAATCCTTAATAATCTAGTTTCCTTTTAGAAGGAAGTCTTTCCAAGATCTCCAGAGTGATATAAAAGTCATAATTAAGAAATTAAACATCGATCAATTACAGCATCATACCAAATTAACTTTTATTAAATATGAAACTTTAATTTACATCCAACTTGAACAAAGTATGAATAATTTTGTAATATGTAAATTTAGTTCGGTGTAGTTATCTTTAAGGTTCAAATTACAATCATTATTATTAGTAAAATTTTTTTTGTTTTAAAATTTATTTAAAAATTTTTCCGCAAATTTCATTTTATGTAAATATTCTTATCGCGTAGTATATGTATATTTTTGTAAGCATAAAACCGTATTTGTTTAGTTTATCAATTTCTGTTCTAAAATTATAAAAAAAGGATTGAAGTTTTCAGGCGCACTCAAACTTTTTATACGAGGTATTACTAACGGTGTTATTAAAAAGCGACAAAAATTTTATTTTCAATGACCTACATTAAGAGCACAAAGGGAGTCGATTTTTTAAAATGTCACTAGAATTAATTTTGTCGAAATCAATAATCAAGCAATGAGTAGGTACTTAAGGCTAAAAAGTCGACGGTATTTTAGCAAAAAAGTTGAGTTTCAGTTGTTCTAGATGTTGGAAAACATAATTACAGTTCATGAATATTTAGCAACGTTTTGTAATATTGTTGAGCCAATTTTCTGGTAAATTTTCAGAAAAGTAGCAAGAAAAGATTGCGAGCTAAATGGGTTTTCTGATACTTGATAAGCTTCACTGATAACCTAATGATCCTTTAACTGCGGCAAAATTCTAGACACGCACTCAAATTTCCAGTTTTTTTTGTTTATCAAATTGTTTGTACAAAAAATATACAGTTTCAATAATGGAACCTAGTTCGGCATTTCATTCGGTTACTTATCTCGGAATTACAACCAAGGTACAAACCTATTCCGTTTATGTTGATTGTGTCAAGTGTCAATCACGTAATTATTAAGATTTTAGTGAGGAAGTGTAGATATACGGTATGTATAGGCTTTTGTAGCCAAACTACCTTTTGCATTAGGTACATATATTATATTTCAGTATTCGTAGCTTTGTTGCTTTGTTTCTGTTCTCCTTTCTTACTTTCCTTTCATCATCTTAAACAAATCTGACACTTGGGATGATACAACTTTACACAAAATATAAGCACATAAAGGTCTTTTACGTTTACAACCAACTTTTGAATATAAACGGCTTATATATTCGAATATTTCGTTTAAAATGGTTCTTCAAATTTTTTGTGGATGCTTTCTAAATTACCACTTAAAATTAGGAATGAAAAATTTAAAGCTCTTATTTACAAAGTAATAATAAAATATGAGGTATAATTTTTACTGCTATTTGTCTCAATTCTGGATTTGGGGTAACACAAATTTTTTAATTTGTCATGTATTTTTCATAACATTACTAATACTTTAATTACAATTTAGGTCTAAGGATTAAAGCTACTGAAGGTTCCTGAAAATAAAATTAATAATTGACACGATGCGATGTGCCAGTCATGCGATGGTATTTCATGAAAAGGTGATCTTTTCGAATAAAATGATTGAACCACATAAAAATACTTTGTACTATATTACATGTAACGATTTTTTTTGTCGACAGAAATAATTACGGGGGGTGAGGGAAGATCGAAAGATTCCCAGAGGTAGGTGTAGCGTAACTATAGATGCCTTAAGGTCCTTAGCTTCTCCCTACCTAAGACCGTCGTGCGTGGCGAACATATCATCACAGCCTACTCGAGGTACCTCCTGTCTAGCAAAACACGATGGATCTAGACCAGACAAGGTCGAAAACAATCCAGCTAGCGCTTGGCTGGTAACCTGCCTAGTTGAATCCATATTACTCTAAAACTTCAAAATTGCCTCGGAACTTTGGACGGATCAAATGATGATAACAAACGCGTGAATAAGGATAAAATATTCGGAAGATTAGATAGATTGCGAGTGGCCACATGGAATGTGAGAGGGCTTAGTACGAAGACCCCTGAACTGGAAATGGAATTGGAGAAGAAGAAGATAGATATCGCTGTCGTGACAGAAACAAAAAAGAAATTAAGAGGGTCGAGACAGAAACAAAAAAGAAATTAAGAGGGTCGAAGGATTTAGAAAAGTACACACTTTTATACAGCGGTGTAGAGCAGACCATAAGAGCACAAGCGGGGGTTGTTGTAATGATCAACAAAAAATGGAAAACAAAGTTAAAATGCTACACGGCCGTTAACGAACGAATTATAATATCAAGATTCCAGATTGCGAGGGGTTATATGACAATATTTGGGGTTTATGCGCCAGAGGAAGGAAGGGTGGAGGACTCCGAACAATTTTATGACATACTCCAGCGGAAATTAGACCAAACTAATAAAAATGACTACATTTTAATCTGTGGGGCTCTAAATGCAAGAGTGGGTAACCAACCTATACCAAATGTAGTTGGAACATAAGGCGAGATCAGCACGAACGGAAATCTCGATCGCTTACGTGAATTTAGTACCTTTAATAAACTCAAAATAACGAACACATTTTTTAGAAAGAAAGACATTCACAAGTTCACATGGACAGCGAGAGGTTACAGATCACTGATCGACTATGTGATAGCCAACGAAAAACTGGCCCCACTGGTTACAGATACTAAAGTATGTAGGGGAAGTGATATAGGCACTGACCATTACCTGGTAGTGTCTGAGATTCTGTTGCTGAATCGATGGAAAAAGCATAAAAAGACAGAAGAGGAGCCCGTGCGAAGACAATATAAAATCCATTTACTTCAAGATCAATCTATAAAATACCTGTACCAAACCAGAATGTTACATGCACTCCAAAATATCCCAACGGAAGAAAATATTGGAAATGAATGGGAAGATATCAAAAGAACCATAAAGAAAGTAGCTTATGATATTGGGAGAACAAAAGCTAAATAACAGAAGACGAGGTCCTAGAATATGGAACTCGGAAATACAAAGCGCAATAAAAGAGAAACAACGCGCATATCTCAAATATCTGCAGAACAGGACAGCAGAAAATGAAATAGGCTACAAAACAAAAAGATCGGAAGCAAAGTCACTAATACGTCAAGCACACCGAGACAGCTGGGATAGATTTATAAGTAACGTTGAAAGTGACGTTTGGGGAAGATAGGATTTTGCCTATAAGCTGCTCCGGACACTGAACAACGAAGAAAGAGAGGAAGCAAGGTTGAATAGTATCGAAGAAAATGAATGGATTAATCATTATAAGCAGCTCTGGACTGACAATACTATCAACACTGAACAAGATGTGCCATTTGAATCACCCTACACCGGCGACCTGATAACAATAGAAGAACTAGAAGAAGCGCTATGCAAAACCAAAAATAAAAAATCACCTGGACTAGAAGGAGTACATGCAGAACTTATAAAATTTGGAGGATTACTTCTCAAATACAGATTTCTGCATCTTCTGAATGTATGGTGGAAGGAAAGAGTTATTCCTGAAAGTTGGAACATAGCGAAAGTGTTATCGATTTACAAAAAGGGAGACCGAACCTTAACAAAAAACTACAGAGGCATAAGCATCCTAAACACCGGATACAAGATATAGGTACAGTAAAATTATAAATACTCGACTCAAGACAATAAGTGAGGTATTGCTGTCAGAGGAGAGCATGGTTTTCGAAAGGGCCGCTCATGCATTGACGACGTATTTACAATACAGCAGATTATCGAAAAACGAAGAGAATATAACTTGGAAAAGCACATTGCCTTCATCGATTTCACAACTGCATTTGATAATGTAAACAGAAAGAAGTTATGGAACATTATGGAACACCGTGGATACCCTAAACATCTAATCGACTGTATAAAATCTTTATACAATAATACCCAGGTAGCAATTGGTCTTCAAAGCCGCTGTAGCGAACCTTTTATAACAAACAAAGGAGTTAGACAAGGGTGTAGTATTTCGCCCACACTTTTTAATATTTACATTGACGATGTCCTACGAAGATGGAAAAACGTTAGCCCGAAAGGTATACAAATTACCAGAAAGCAGTTCCTTAAATGTCTGTTATATGCTGACGATCTTGCAATTATACAAAATAATGAAGACGACCTCCAACGAGCTTGCCACCAACTCTTCAGGATAGGACAAGAGTATGACCTTAATATCTCACTTCACAAAACAAAAACAATGGCATTTCTAGGAAAGGAAGCAACCAGAACAAAAATATATATAAATGAACAATCGTTAGAACAAGTGAGTCACTTCAACTATTTAGGATGCGATGTCAGCTATGAGCATAATAACGATATAAAAGTTAAAACGCACAGATTTCAACGAGTCTGTGGTACGATAAGAAGAACATTCCGAAACAAAACTAGGAAAGAAACTCAAATCAAGTTCTATAAGGTTATGGCGATGCCGATTCTATTGTATGGCAGTGAGACCTGGGTTCTGACGCAAAAAGATCGCTCACACATTCAAGCCAGTGAAATGAAATTTCTTCGAGGAGTGGCCGGTTACACTAGATTGGACAGAATTAGAAATACAGACATAAGGGACGGCTTAAAGGTGACACCCGTTGTTGATTCGATTGATACCAATCGAAATAACTGGAAAGCCCACTTAGAACGGATGGAAGATCAGCGATGGTCAAAGCTCGCATATAAATATCGTCCTACAGGAAAGAGAGACCAGGGAAGACCCCGGAAGCGATGGCAATAGAAGTCGGAACAGGCCTAAAGGCCTAATCCCTGATGAGAAGAAGAAGAAATAATTATCGCATGCGGAATCTTCTTCCGCTTTGTTTCCAGATATTTGGCACATCAGTTGAAAATGAAGAAAATAATTTTAAAAAAATGTAATCCATCGGAAAACTTCATGGAAAGCTATATCGAAGAAAATCTTCGAAATTGGTCCAAAATTAAGAAGACACTGACCAAGAATATTTTTAAGATATAAAAAAACAGTGAAGTGCCATTACAATTTTGTTGGTAATTGTTTTTAATTGGAAAATCGGTTAGTTTAAGACGTTTGCTATTTTAACCTTGCGGTTAGATTGTGGACTTCCAAACTTCCTCTTTTGAAATTTTTGTATTAGCCAAAATTTTTTTATTTTGGATTTTTGTGTTATTTATTGGGGAACAGTCAGAGATCAAGCTCACCATTACTTTTAGGGTTCTTATTTTTCAAATGGGTTTCAATATGGCCTGTAAGAAGTTATTTCATCGTAAACTCAGTGTTGTAAACACGGTTGATTTTAGTAAAATTTCCTCTTTTGTTAGTAAGCTTGAAAAACATATACATCATGTAATTTCCTAGCAGTGTTGTACCTAAGAGGATCTAAGTGCAAAATTGCTTTGAGGACCCCAAATTTTTGGGTTTATACATCATATTTTGCTCTACATACAGAAATATTTTTATACTAATAATTTAAAAATAATCTATACCGAAATTCGAATGTTGTGTCTTCAGCACCTCAACTAACATGCACGTAAGGTTTATGCTATACGAAATATTAACTTCAAATAAAATTAATTATACACTCGTATAAAACCATAGCTAATTTAAAGAAAAGGCTATAATTAATAAAAAAATTTTTTTATTTAATTCTATATCCGAGATATTATATTTTTTTGCAGATGTTACTAAATGCATATAATTAATTACGAGATTCAAAACAATTATGGGCTCTCAAAGCTTAGCTATTTTTAATTCCGGGGTACCTGAATCGATTTCAGGAAAAGTAAAGACTTTATTTTGGTCGTCTCCCATCAGAAGACAAGCCAACCACCATGGTGTGATATGTATTATACCTTCCGTGGTTCAGAGTCTATGTGAAACTGTAGGTCCCCTACGCGTATGTCAAAATACCAACATGTTAAAAATTTAGAGGAAAAGGAAAAAAAACTGTCACGTTACTATGGTATTATCATTTTAGTGATGAAATACGAAATAAGAAATTTCAAATGAAATACTGAAGTCAATAATAGAAAGTAAAAATAGAAAGGGGGGACGACCTGATTGCCAGATTGTGACGGATTTTTGAAATCCATCACTTACGTTCAACCCTATATATCATTTGTTCTTTAAAGTCGCATTCTATCCGCGCCGAAGTGGGGATTTGTTCAAGACTGCGCAAGGATAGTCTTGGGTGAACCATTGAACGAGCAAGACGCGTTTGTGTCAATTTTAAAGCAAGAAGGCGGGTGTGAATTTTTCACACACCAATGTCGATTTGTATGTCTACTGTGGAGTAATCATGGGCTTTTGGGTTACGTAATTAGCGGATATGGGGCGAAGATATGGCTACCGGGACAATTTTTGTTCGCGCAGACTCGATGGAGATCTGACATATCTTCGTTGTTAGAAAATGGTGGATTTTCCCCATATCGGACGTTTCTTGGTCGGATCTACTGCCCATGCTATCTTTGAAGGTTTTGGTATCCCGTCGGATTGGTGAGTAACCTTTTTGTTACTTAATTGTTCCACAGTGGTATGCTTTGATCGATTAGGACAAGTTTTGCTCCGTCCACCTGGAGTTCGTTTTGTTTAATTCACCCTTGGCTGATTCTCGTATTTTTTTATGTTTTGTCATATAGGTTTTTCTTTTGCCTTGCAGTTTTGATTGGAACGTTTTTGGCCGTAATAATCGTTAAGTCGCAGGTTTTACTTTTCTGTTCGACGTGATTAAAGGTTATCTAATCTGACGTTCGAAGACGTGGATTATAATGCCAATGTTTAAGTTTTATATTTGATAAACTAATTAATTATTTATTGTATTATTATGTTTTGTTAATTAAGTTTGAACTGTGCATTATTTTCACTAGGTGACATCGAGCCGCGTTGGTCAAATGCAATGGCTTAGGAATTCCTACGCGTTTGACATGGGTTCAAATCTTGTATTTGAAATTCTATGTTGAACATTTTTTTGGTGTTTATTTTTGGTTTTATGTTTTTCTCAGAAGGCAGCGATGTGCGACCAACGTACAGGGTGTTGCATTTAATCGGGGTCGCTTCCACTTGGTTTTATTGAAGGAAGTTCGAGTGTGGTTCCACCGTTTGTGGGATTTTTATATGACCACACAAACGTTCCGTTGATTGATTTTGGGGAGTGGTTCTTGGTGGCAATGTTGTTGCCACTGTACTAGTCTGGTCGGCTAATGCAATTTCCATCCGACATCGCTAATGTCATCGCCTTCCGACAACGAACATCTTATTGTTGATATTATTTTTGTTGTGTTAGCAAAGTTGTTTCCTTGATTTTCTTCGGGGCGTTCATTTGACACGACCCACGGCCTTGCCGTCGCTATTAACGAGCTGGCTTATACCTACCATCAGGGCCCCACGCAAATAAAAGTAGAATTTATTTTCTGCGTGGACATTATCTGTTCCGAGCTACCTTCTCATTAGAGATAGTGAGGACAGATATTGTTTCAACATTATGCTGGGGGGCATTCCATACCCCCTTCTTCGCATTTGCCAATTATTGTTTATAATTATATAAACATCTGTCATTGTCAAATGAAATATTGAAGTCAGTGATAGAAAGTAAAAATAGAAACCGGTGTGTCTGGTGGCTATAGAATACCCCTCAGTAGGGGGTTATTAAAATATATTTATTATAAAATTATACCCATTATTATAAAATATTATAATACAATTTTTAATGTTTTACGACCAGTTTGCCATGTGCTGGGGAGTATTCTATACTCCCTCAAACCTCCCAGTATCTGGAGTCGCCAATTTTCAGAATTTTCTTTGCAGAAACGCCTCGTTACTTCTTTCAATGGCGAGCATAAAATTTAAAGAAAAATATAAATTTACTATTTACATACTTAAAATTATTATTGAACCTTTTTTTACAGATTTGGATGGGGAGGGACTTGCGAAATTAAATCATATAGGGATGCACCATACAATATTTATTATTTCTTTTCAATGCAGATTAACTTCAATGTAGTTTGAAAGCTAAAAATTATATTTTCTTGAAGAGGTTAAAAGTGAAGGGGGGGAGGTAATGAAAAGAGTGAAATTTGCCGAAATACGACATCAAATACCGCAAAGGGTAAATAAAGTCGTATAAAGTGTCTTTTAAATAAAATTTATTCATATGGATACATTAAAGTTATGGTTAAAATTCAAGCTTTCGGTTGAATTTCTGTAATTATCTACTAAAATTATCACCCAATACAATTTTGTATGATTTCTTAACAAATAACAAAGATTTTCTGTTTTGGATCCGATTTAGATAGCACATTAATTTGTAGCCGAACAAAAAGATCAGTCCAAAAATTTTCAGATTTTTTCCAAAATATTTAATTTTTAACAAAAAAAATCTTATAAATAAATAATTTTCGTGGTTTTAGTATTCAAAATTTTAGTTATAATTTCTCAAAATATACGGTTTAATTTAGAGGGAAAGGAAACTGGGAAGTTTCAATTAGAATGTGAGACTTTTATTGTATCGGTAAACCACTTTTATAGGTGAACACGATTGGTCGCATTCCACAACCGCATTGGTCGTGGAAAAAATGGTTTAATTTTATTTATTTGTTTTTATTTTATATTTGTATAAGATATTTAAGATGGTCATAGCTTTGGCAGTTAAGTGCGTCTACTGCTAATACGAAACGCTCGGATCGAATCCGGGCAGGGTAAGAACTTTATTCTGGCCGTCTCTCCTCGGAAGGCAATGGCAAACCACCGAGGTAATTTGCCAAGAGCGCCCATCTCAACATGAAGTGTATTACACTTCGCGTGGTTCGGAGCCCACGTTAAACAAGTAGGTCCTCTATGTATGTGAAAACACTTGGAACGCACATCACATGCATAGAAAGAGGTGGGTCACGACATTCGGAAACGAACAATACGACTTACAAGATACAAGATTTTAAAAATAATAATAGCCTATCTATATTTATAACCCACCATTATTTGTGATTGCGATTGGCTACATTTTTTTACTACCAGTTCAAAAAGTTATAGTGCGGCCTTTAGGCCGCACAACCACGGCTATAGGAACTTCCTTAGCTGCTCGCGGTGTAGGGTAGAATATCTGCAGTTCTGTGGTGTTAAAAATTAACTGAATGCATTATTTTGCATTCTTTGTCAGAAGACATTTGAGAGGTTCAGAAATCAACCAACGCCGACGTCAACGTGAATGTCAACTTTGGTATTTTGTTCACGTTTGTACGTCAAATATTTTCAGTTCAGAAAATCAGATTTTAAAATTTACTAACATGAAAGTGCGGTAACCGGACAGAACAGAATATGAAAGAACAGAACATGAAAAAACAGAACAGGGAAAAAACAGAACAGTGAATAAACAGAACAATGATAATAGAGAACACTGAAATAAAAGAACCTTGACAAAACAGAGCACTGAAAATACATTTATTAGTTTTTAAATATTTCAGTGTTCTCCTTTTTCATTGTTCTGTTGCTTCACTCGTCTGTGTTTTACTGTTCTGGTTTTTCACTATTTTGTTTCTTCACTGTTTTGTTTTTTCATGTTATGTTCTTTTATGTTCTATTATTTCATGTTCTGTTCTGTCATGGAATGGAAAGCGCAGGTAAGATTGCGCAAGCGCACTTTTCTAAAAGTTTCTTGAAATTTACTACAGCTTTTCTACCAGTAATTCAGAAATCGTCAACCGTTATTCAGATTTGTCAATTGATATTCAGAAATCGTCAACCGTTATTCAGATTTTTCAATTAATATTCAGAAATCGTCAACGGTTATTCAGATTCACGATTTCTGAATATCAGTTGACAAATCTGAATTACAATTCACAATTTCTGAATATCAATTGACAAATCTGAATTACAATTCACGATTTCTGAATATCAGTTGACAAATCTGAATTACAATTCACGATTTCTGAACAGCAGGTGAGGTTTTCTGAATTACTGCTGGAAAAGGTGTAGTAGAGTACTATCTACTAATTTAAAAATTAACCTCTACATTTATCATTATATTTATTTATGTTATGAATTATTAAATTAAAAAATAACACCAGACAATTCAATGATGTTTGACATGCATACTTGCTTATAGGTTATGATACTTTTCCGCATGCGCAACGTTCATTAAAGTCGACGTTTGTATTTACGTCAACTACTATGATCCCACGTTCAAACGTCACCAAAAAAATCGACGTAATTGTCGACGTCTATTATTTCATCACTATTTGTTAACAAATCTTGTAAATCCTTTTATGGATGTCGGCTGTGGTGCTAAAATGTGTGAAGAGCTGATTTTAGGAGATAATATATGTACAATAAGCCTACTGAAATTTATTTAAACCCACTTTTCTTGTTATTTGAAAATTGAGCCAAGAACTATATGCTTGAATTAATTATTCATTTCATTCAATTATTCAGAACGGTTATTACCGTTCTGTTAACAGATCCGTTGCCGGGTATCTTAATGTAAACTTCAATATGTTTTATTCTATAGCATTAAAATTATTTATTTAAAGTCGCTTTTAACAAAAAGAACTTCCACTCGTGTTACCTAGTGAACTGAATTTATCGTCGTATCGTGATCCTCTCTCCTGTGTCTGTGATATTTATTTGATTTTAAGTAACTTCACGTACATAAAGGGGACCTACTGTTTAAAGTTAGCTTAGAACCATAGAAGCGTGATGCACTTCATTTTGAGAACGATTTACTGTTAGGAAGATTACACCTATGTGGAGAGGAGATGATCAGAATAAGGTTCTTACTTCGCTCGGAATCGAACAGAACACTTAACAGTCAAAAAAGAAATTGTTATGAATACAAAAAAATGAAGTAGCTCAGAATAAATCTACACAGGGTCGCTTTAAATAGGGGTTACAGAAGAGCTGGCGTTAAATTAAAAACTACGTTTTCAATGTTAGGCCTCCTGTTGAACTTGAATAATTTATGCTATGATGTTTGCTTTCCGAACCCTTTATAGGTATAAGGAAAGTATTGCTACTTTATTTTGTGTCAGCTGGATATTTTAAAATACATTTATCTCTTAACTTTGTAGTAACACGAAGATAGAGGTAGTGAAAAGAAATTTGGAAGGCGAGGTCCTAGCAGCGTCTATTGTCGTTGAGGCTAACAATCTGTGAAGTTATTTTTATCATTTAGGTGTTGCCTTGGCTTTTAGTAACTCTTTCTACATTTTGAAATAAAATGTAAAACTTAAACAATAAAATAAAAAGAAACTAAAAAGGGGATTAAAAACATTAGTGTTTTACACTTGACTTCCTCTCGGAAGTATAGGTACAGCAACTTGTAATATTATTTTAATGAACACGTTTGTATTCTTCAGTTTTTTCGAGAGTTTGAGAAGTTCTCGAAATATTCTACTCGTATCTATACAAGTTGACGCTTCATTTACTAAAACTTTTATCACATTAACTCACAGTCAGTCTTTGCAAACTTTACGCCATTGATCCAAGTTTAAATTAAAATAACTTTGAAAAATAAGCAATTAAAAAATTATTTTCCAGCTAATATATTTTCTGTTTTAGTTATACTCCCCTTGACGATGCTTTAACTTGCTGGAATAGGAGAAAAATTTCAGAAACTGGGAAAACTTCCGCAGAGACTAAAATTGGCACCCAATTACAAACGTGGTGCTCTGAAAGCTCTCGAATAACTTAACCTGCTTCATTGATTAAGTTTCAGGTATCGTTGTCCACATTTTGCAGTAAATTAGGTTCATCATTCATGTTTGATAAACTAGCCAAAGTGGAAATAACTTTTACTTGAAGTCAACATCAAAAGAATGTTGTGGAAATTTCATATTTTACCGAACTATTGAATTCTACAACAAATTTTCTATAAAAATAAAAGTCCAAGTATTTCGAAGCTTTCAGGAAGTTGAAAATATCTTCAGAAACCGTTAAGCTTTTTTGTTTTTTAAGCTTTTATGTGCAACTTTTTGTATAAAATTAATTATTTGGAGGTGCCACACACAAGAAAGAGCCAATACAAAGCCATAGCAAAAAACGTAACGGTAAATCGGGGTAAGTGAAAATAATGGGAGTTTTAACAAGAGGAAGATCGCTTATGATGAACAATAAAAATGTTTTATTTGCTAATTTATTACAAAAATTATTAACTAATAAATTTTTCCGCTTATTAAACGCGCGTCAAGTACGAAAGGTCTGACTTTTATTGTCTAATATTGAAGAAATATTTGGCAAACCCCAAAACTTGATTATGTATTTGTAGATTATAAATGAAATGATAATGCAGCAATTAAGCAGCTCTTTGCTTTTTACTACTTAGAGGCCACAAATCATGTAATCGCACTAGCGAAAGAACCAAGTCTTAATAAATCAAATTCGCAAGAATGTCGTTATCCTGAAAATTAATGATGGGTGCTTTTTGATGTGTACTAAAATTAGCTCACGTTTTTATCATGCCGATATTAATTACAACCGAAACTAAAGGCTTGTTAATGGAAAAAAGCAGTTTAGCTATTTTTCTACTTTTATGTTCAGTTTTTTATAGAATTTCAATTTAAGTTTTGCTGCGGCACTATTTTTATATTGTAAAGTAAACCGCAATTTGATAGTTTGGATACGGGTTGCAATTTAGCTTTTCATGTAGACTTGCTTTTGCTGCTGATCAATAATCTGCTGCGGTATACCATACCACATGCTGCAAAGTTGTATCAAAAATTTGTCTTTCCATTATTACAGTTAATTTTCATTTTCAAACAATGGATTTCCAAACACATTATCGATTGTAAGGGTGCAATAAGAGGCTTATTAAATAATGCACTCCTTCACGTGGTGCTATAAATAAACTCCATATCCACACAATTGATTGCTTGAATTAACTGCCAATTTATAATGTTAACATGCCAGTTTAAATAAAAAAGTATAAATTTTACAAAGTGTAATTTTTCAGTTTTCAAGTCAACACTCAGAATTCATCCTTGTTGGAATGTTTCCAACTATGACAAGTTTCATAATACCCGAAGACGTTTCTTCTAAACATTTTTCAAGTCTTTAAGCTATGAAATATTGATATTTAATTTAACGACTTGAAAAATCGTCTATTTAGTACGGTATTAATAAAAAATTAATTGAAGTTTTGTTCTTGCGTGACAGACAATATTGGATTATAAAAAACTTATGTGTTCTAAAAATAAACTACTTATTGAAGAATCCTATTATCGATTGTTGTGGTTGTGAAACTCGTAGATACCCGATTGGTTACTAGAAAACCGCCACTATTTTTACCCCGAAAAAATAAACAAATACGTTTTAGATGGATTAAAATTTCCGTCAATATCTAATGCACGTAAAAGGTTCACAAAATAAAAAAATTGTTTCCCCATTTTCGGACTAAGGCACAATTTTTTACAAAAAAAACTTCTAACCATCAGAAGTGGGATGTAATTCTGCCGGTTTTTCGCACATGCGAAAACAAAGTGCTACATAAATTTCGAAATTAATTAATTAAATTCTTGATTGATGCAAAAGTGCTTCGAAGTTGACTTGACTAAACGTACTTCTTTCCCCTCTTCACAATAACACTTCTCTTTCGTTAAAATTTGATCTCGAAGTTCTGACAAGTCGACTTGAGATTGTTAAATAATGTTTGAGGTGGTCAAGTGGCAGCCCTTACATTGAAAAGTTAAAACGGCGTATCTTCAGTGTTTAAAATATTTCCGAATAGTAAATTTTACAAAAATGTTAATTAATTTTAATTGTATTTTGATTGTTAATTTTAAATTATAGTTTGTAATTATAAATTAATAATAATTTTGAATGACATTTCGGAAAGATTATAATTGAAAACAAAGGAAGGTATGAATGTAAAAGGGGTTGTTTTAGAAATTAATGAAAATGTATTCAAATGTTTTTTAATAATTCACTCTTTTATTATTAACTACAAGTTCATGCCCTTTCAGCTACGGTAAGTTAGTCATTTAAATTTTAGGGTTTACTGATGTCAAAATTAAAGAAAAACAAAAAGTTTAATACTGAAATATTTGAATTTTAACTACTACAAGTTTGATTATTTACCTTTTGCGATAGGGGCGGATTAAAAGTATTCTCTTGTGCAGGAAGAGCAAATTGTACACTATTTATTAATGTTTTTAAATTATTCAGTCATTATTTCCTTGTAAATTTTTTTTTATAAATGGATTATTGGGTCTAGGTCGTTTGAATGCAACTGTTGTAAATTTTATAAAACTAAGCATTCATTTTGTAATTATGTGAGATACCCCTTAAAAATCGATATTATCACGATTGAAGTAATCATTAACAAACATCGTAATCCTATTGCCCCCTCAAGGAACTTTTTGCATTTTTTTTATGACTCAGCTATCCAGCAATCAATTCTTCAATTATTATATCATCTCTTTCTTTTTGATTTCTTTTAATGTGTCGATGAATTTGCAAATTATAGGATTGTCCTTTGCTGACTCAGTTTGCAGGCATTTATCCGCCGCCCCTGCATGGTTATAAGTTCTATATATTCCATGCAGAACTCGTTTATATGCAGACCAAATTTGGGGCGCAAATGTAGGAGAGCCCGACCCTAAGGTGATTCGACCGCCCTTCGTGGGTATCTTCGAACAAATGCAGAATGCCTTACAATTTGTGTAATTCTTTAATTTTTGTTTGTCTAATTTTCTAATCTGCAGAACAGCTAGAAAAACTATCATATGAACCGACAGCACAAGATTTGGTATATTATTGTAACGTGGCAGTAATTATTGATTTTACAATCAAAATTTGTAGGGGGAATTGTACAATATGTAAAATTTGTCCTAAGCTAATCTCGACATAATTGAACCCCCCCCCCCCCCTTTAACATTTTGCTTCACAACAATCCAAATGTCAGTTTGTACATCAATCTTGCAGGTAGGTGACTACTTTTTCTTATTTTTAAAGGAAAAGAAGTTTTTTAAGTTTTCCATATGTGATCCATAAGCCCAGAACCTCAGCCTTTACTTCCTCATGTATAAAGAGCTCACAAGCAAAAACTCAATTTAAACCAAACGTTTTTCAGCAACTTTACATAAATTTCTTATAATAAAAATCCATAACTAATCTCTTGCGTCCAATCGCCCTCTCGTCCAAACGTCCCGTGTCCAAATGGTCGCGTTCAAAAGTTCATTATTTTTAATTTTTATTAATAAATAAAATGGCAGTAGTTTTTTTTCGTGTACCGACAACTGGCCCTGAGACACTTGGCCCTGCGACAACTCGCCTCGGACAACTGACCCTAGCGACAACTGGCCCTGGCGACAACTGGCCCTGGCGACAACTGGCCCTGGCGACAACTGGCCTTGGCGACAGCTGGCCCTTGCGACAACTGGCCCTAGCGACAACTGGCCTTGTGACTTCTTGATTATTGCGTTTTGCGTTTTTTTTTGCGACTTAACACCTTACAATTTAAAGATGCAAATTAACTTCGTATTATTTACAGGTAACTCATAAAATTTGGTTTTAGTAAAAGTTCTCACAGAAATATAATATTTGGCTTCTGGTTAAATAAATAAAAGTGGATCTTCCGAGAAGAGCTGGATCTGCCGTTAGGTTAGTGTTAGTTTTTGATATTTCTTTAGAAAACCAATTAAAAACAAATTAATCTTCAGGTAAAGTTAAATCTTCCGCGAAGAGGTGGATCTGCCGTTAGGTTAGTGTTAGTTCTTGATATTTCTTTAGAAAACCAATTAAAAACAAATAAATCTTCACGTAAAGTTAAATCTTCAGGTAAAGTTAAATCTTCCGCAAAGAGGTGGATCTTCCACGAAGAGGTCTATCTGCCGTTAGGTTAGTGTTAGTTTTTGATATTTCTTTAGAAAACCAATTAAAAACAAATTAATCTTCAGGTAAAGTTAAATCTTCCGCAAAGAGGTGGATCTTCCACGAAGAGGTGTATCTGCCGTTAGGTTAGTGTTAGTTTTTGATATTTCTTTAGAAAACCAATTAAAAACAAATTAATCTTCAGGTAAAGTTAAATCTTCCGCGAAGAGGTGGATCTGCCGTTAGGTTAGTGTTAGTTCTTGATATTTCTTTAGAAAACCAATTAAAAACAAATAAATCTTCACGTAAAGTTAAATCTTCAGTTAAAGTTAAATCTTCCGCAAAGAGGTGGATCTTCCACGAAGAGGTGTATCTGCCGTTAGGTTAGTGTTAGTTTTTGATATTTCTTTAGAAAACCAATTAAAAACAAATTAATCTTCAGGTGAAGTTAAATCTTCCGCAAAGAGGTGGATCTTCCACGAAGAGGTGTATCTGCCGTTAGGTTAGTGTTAGTTTTTGATATTTCTTTAGAAAACCAATTAAAAACAAATTAATCTTCAGGTAAAGTTAAATCTTCCGCAAAAAGGTGGATCTTCCACGAAGAGGTGGATCTGCCGTTAGGTTAGTGTTAGTTTTTGATATTTCTTTAGAAAACCAATTAAAAACAATTAAATCATCACGTAAAGTTAAATCTTCACGTAAAGTTAAATCTTCCGCAAAGAAGTGGATCTTCCGCGAAGAAGTGGATCTGCCGTTAGGTTAGTGTTAGTTCTTGATATTTATTTAGAAAACCAATTAAAAACAAATAAATCTTCACGTAAAGTTAAATTTTCACGTCAAGTTAAATCTTCCGCAAAGAGGTGGATCTTCCGCGAAGAGGTTGATCTGCCGTTAGGTTAGTGTTCTTGATATTTCTTTTTAAAAACCAATTAAAAACAAATAAATCTTCACGTAAAGTTAAATCTTCAGGTAAAGTTAAATCTTCCGCAAAGAGGTGGATCTTCCACGAAGAGGTGGATCTGCCGTTAGGTTAGTGTTAGTTTTTGATATTTCTTTAGAAAACCAATTAAAAACAAATTAATCTTCAGGTAAAGTTAAATCTTCCGCAAAAAGGTGGATCTTCCACGAAGAGGTGGATCTGCCGTTAGGTTAGTGTTAGTTTTTGATATTTCTTTAGAAAACCAATTAAAAACAATTAAATCATCACGTAAAGTTAAATCTTCACGTAAAGTTAAATCTTCCGCAAAGAGGTGGATCTTCCGTGAAGAAGTGGATCTGCCGTTAGGTTAGTGTTAGTTTTTGATATTTCTTTAGAAAACAAATGAAAAACAAACAAATCTCCGCGTTAAGGTAAATCTGCCGCAAAGAGGTGGAATTTCCGCGAAGAGGTGGATTTACTGGTTACTCATAAAATTTGGTTTAAGTAAAAGTTCTCATAGAAATGCAATATTTGGCTTCTGGCCAGTAGTCCAGTAGTCATAAGGCCAATTGTCGCTAGGGCCAGTTGTCGAAAGGGCCAGTTGTCGCCAGGGCCAGTTGTCGCCAGGGCCAGTTGTCGCCAGGGCCAGTTGTGGCTAGGGTCAGTTGTCCGAGGCGAGTTGTCGCAGGGCCAAGTATCTCAGCTGTCAGCTGTCACCAAACCGTTTTTTTTTTACATAAAAGAATCGAAAATGTGACCATATAATGGTGAATGGTTCACAGCTCTACAAAACAAAAGTTTTTTTTTGTTGCTCTGGATATCAACGCAAATTTTTACGTTTTCAAGTGCCCAGATTACGAATATATTCATGAAAGTTCTCAATGTGCTCGTATTTTCATGATTTTTGCATATCTTATATTTTGAACAATTATCGGTTTGTTAAAAATAAAATTTAATTTTCCAGTCATGATTAGGCTTCTGCGCAACTTTTTCGCGCATACAAACATCACGTGATCCCCACTCTCAGACCCCTTGCTCCACAGGACAGCTGAGATCTCAGTTATTTTACAATATTGAAGTACGTACACGTGAATCTGGATAAGTTGTCATGGATCAATATTTTGTTTCAATTACTGAATGTCCATTCTAATATATTTGTCTTGTCTTCTTAAATATGAGTTCGTCACGAAGAAAGTGTAAATATTCTAGTGATTTATTTTGTTATATTTGTGGTGTTTATATACCAAAAAAACAAAAAAGAAATATCACAGACTTTGTCAAAGAGACTTATGTTGAATATTTCGGTTTCAAAATTGACAAATTAGGTAAACCATGGGTTCCTAATAAAGTTTGTAAGTCCTGTGTTGAGTCTCTACGGTTATGGAAAAAAGGAGAACGTTCTGGATTAGACTTTGGTATTCCTATGATCTGGATGGAGCCTACGAATCATTTAGATGATTGTTACTTTTGCGTAGTAGATGTTAAAGGTTTTAATCGAAATCAAACGTGGAAATACCCAGACTTACAGTCTACGAAATGTCCGGTTCTACACAGTGAAAGTCTCCCTCGGCCTATTTACGTCTCAAAAGTAATTCGCACTCCCTCAGAAACAATGATGTTGCCAAATTCTCAGAAATCGGGACCGTCTACCAGTGGAAATGAATGGGAGGGTGAAACATCTACGCCAAAATTATTTTCTCAAAATGAACTCAGTGATTTAATACGTGATCTCAATTTATCAAAACAAGGATCAGAACTATTAGCCTCAAGATTGAAAGAAAAAAATTTATTGGCACCAACAGTAACAATTACAACATACAGAACGCGAGAAAAAGGGTTATTAGAATTTTTTAGTGAAAATGAAGGATTGGTGTATTGTAATGATATCGCGAAGCTGCTTCTAGACATGGGTTTAAAAGAATACAAATCTACTGAGTGGCGCCTTTTTATTGACAGTTGCAAAAGAAGTTTAAAATGCGTCTTATTGCACAATGGAAATAAATTTGCATCAATTGCAATTGCCCATTCAACGAAACTCAAAGAAGAATATGAAAATTTAAAATTAGTTTTAGAGAAAATTAAATATTCGGAGCATCAATGGTCAATCTGTGTGGATTTAAAAATGGTTAATTTTTTACTTGGCCAACAAAGTGGATACACAAAATACCCTTGCTTTATTTGTATGTGGGACAGTAGAGCAAAGCAACTTCATTGGGAACAAGATGTTTGGCTTGTAAGAAATTCTTTAACTGTCGGTAAAGCCAATGTAATAAGGGAGCCGCTGGTGAGCAGAGACAAAATCATACTTCCACCATTACATATTAAGTTAGGTATGATAAAGCAATTTGTAAAAGCATTGAACAAGGACGGAGATTGTTTTAATTACATTTGCAGAAAATTTCCAAAGCTTAGTATGGAAAAATTGAAAGGTGGAATATTTGATGGTCCTCAAATACGGCAATTAATGAAAGACTCAGATTTTACCAAAGTTATGACTGTTCCGGAAAGTAAAGCTTGGAAAAGTTTTGAAAATTTCCTAGGTAACCATAAAGCAGCAAATTATGAAGAAATTGTGCAAAATATGCTGACAAACTTTCAGACTTTAGGAGCAAATATGAGTATTAAATTACACTATCTCCGCAATCATCTAGATAAATTTCCGGATAATTTAGGAAATTATAGTGAGAACAGGGAGAGCGGTTTCACCAAGATCTAAAAGTGATGGAGGAAAGGTATCAGGGTCGATGGGATTGTCACATGATGGCAGATTACTGCTGGTCTTTGCAAAGAGATTGTCCCCTGAAAAACTATAAAAGAAAAGCTCATAAAAGGCGTTTTATGGAAATATAAAATATATTTTCGACATTTTCCTGTTTATTTGATTCGATGTATCCTAATTTCTCAAAACATTACTGACATTATAAATATATCTGTTATTTTATTTCTCGTTTTTTGATTTTTGTAATGTAAAATGAAAATAAAGATTTAAAAAAAAATCAGAGCAAATCTAACAAAATCATTGATAGTTTCATGAATTGTGTGCATAAATGGACCCAAAATCATTTTCATATCTAGGGCAACAAAACCACTGTAGACCAGTGTATATTATAGGCATAGAAGATATAAGAGGTTTTAGAGCGTAGACGCAGAGACGGATCACAATTTAGTGGCCACAACAATAAAAATAAGAATAAAAATACCAAGCGGAGATGATGAAGGAAAGGATTCTATGCCGAGTTGATTCTGTTGACAGGGTTAGGATACAGAAACGCATAAGTGGAGGTTGCAAATAGATTTGAGACTTTACAAGAAGAGATGGACACAGAGGTGGATACGCTGTGGAAAAACATACTAGATATGGCTAGAAAGGAGGCAATGACTATCCTAGGAAGACCCAAGAAGAAACGAAACAAAAGACGGCTCAATGAAGAGTGTAAAAATGAGATAGACATTAGAAGAATCATTCGAGATAAGGCAACAGCAAGTATTAATAGTTTCCAAATTTAGTATGAAAATCAAATAAAGAGGACCCGAAGAAAGAAAAGGAAATATTACAAAATGAGAGTAAGAGATTTAGAGAGAAAATACAGCCAATCAAAAGTAAGGGAGTTTAATAGAGATACTAGATATAAGGCAGAAAAAGGATTGATTTAAGACGCGGGCCTACACTGTGAGATCTAAACATGGAAGGGTTATCATTGAAAAGGAAAACAAAGAAAGTCCACAGGAATTGACAATATCTCAACAAAATTAATGAAAGAAGGAAACGATCATCATCATCATTTCCTTCACGGATTAGGTCTTTGACCTGTTCCGGTTCATCTCTTCCTCGGTCTTCCCACGTCTCTGCGTCCTTGGGGTTTGTAGTTGTATGCCTTCAGAGGTAACCTGGAGTTTGTCATTTTCTGGAGGTGTTCCTCCAGAGAAACGATGAACTATTAAATAAATTATACGAATTTATATCCAAAATGTGGAATTCATAAACAATGCCGAAAAAGTGGACCCATGCTGTAATAGTCTCTATACATAGAAAAAGGTGAAAAACTGTATTCATAAACTATAGAGAAATTTCATTATTGACTTCAGCTTAATGGATATTATTAAACCTTTTTCAAACGACTAGAACCTTATGCTGAAGAGAATTGTGGTGACTACCAGAGCGGATTCCACCAAGGAAGATCTACCATAGACCATTTGTTCAATATAAGACAGATTATGGAAGAACGATGGGAGTTTAACAGGGATGTTTATCACCTGTTTATAGACCTTAAGCAAGATTCCGGCACGGTACAAAGACCACATTTTTGTAATATATTGAGGGAATTCAGATTTCCAAAGAAACTGATTAACTTGGTTAAAATCTGTATGACTATATAATTCAGGGGGTAGAGTAAAGGTCGGGTGTAATACTTCGGAGCCATTTGAAATTGACACGGGTCGGCATCAAGCAGATCCAATGTCCCCAATACTGTTTAAATTAATACTGGAAGGGGTGGACTGATAAATCAAATAAATCGACGCCGAAATACTTCTAGATAGACTCCATAAGCTGTTTGCGAATGCCAATGATGTAGGCCTTATAGAAAAGACCAAACTAGAACTAATTAGTGGAAGTTTACCTGACAATGGAGAATGTAATAAAGCAAGTCGGTTTAAAAACAAATGTAGACAAAACAAAATACATGGAAGTGAGCAGAAGAACCACGAGAGAACGAAATCAGCTGCATTTAAAAGTGGCAGATGTAACACTTGTGAAGGTGATATAATTTAAATACCTGGGTTCACGGCTAAGTGATATCAATGCATTCAGTAAAGAAAGAAATAATGCATGACATTAGAAACTACATGCAACTATTGAGCTTTGAGCACAGAGTGCCGCGAAGAAGATTTTTGGTCCGGTATTTGAGTAGAAGAGAGGGATTTGTCGTTGCAGAACTAATGCAGAAGTACGAGAGCGTTTACATCAACCAGCTAATGAATAATGTAGACCGCAACCTTGCCAAGATTGAAAGAAGTGATGACTGGGAAAAAGCAGTAACGAATCGGGAGATAAGGAGATAGGGGGGGGGGTAAAGCTCTGAAAGAGATCATCGGCTATTGGAAGTAAGTAAGTAGAGATAGTTTCAAAGCTCAAGAACCCTACAAATTGACGCAGAATGCTAAAATTCGTATATGTATGTATTTCGCCCTCTTGGCTCTTCCTTGCGCAATTAAAGTTCTTGAGATTTGAATAAAAATCGACACAGAAGGCTTACATTCGTATATGTATGTATTTTGCCCTCTTGGATCCTCCTTTCGCAGATTAAAGTTCTTGAGCTTTGAATAAAAATCGTCGCAGAATGCTCAAATTCGTATATCGTGGGCATACTGGTAAAAGTGACCAAGTCAAACAACAGAGTTTCTAGATAAATGAAATTGAATGTTTAATATTTTGTGAAAAATCAGATTTTTTAAAAGTTTTAATTTTTGTTTTAGGAAAATGAAACTATAACAATACTTATTATTAGGGCTTTTGCTAATTTTTAAATTTTTTAAAAATACTAAGCGAACTTAATCAACAAAGTTTGTCGTGACTGAGAAAACTGACTTGGTCACTTTTACCAGTATGCCCACGATATGTATGTATTTCGCCCTCGTGGCTCCTCCTTGCGCAGCTTAGGGTTCTTGAGGTTTGAAACTATCTCTACGTACAATTATTTTTTAGTTAATAAAAATTGTTTAAATATATTTGCCAATTTTTATCAGAACATTCTAAACAGTTATGATCAAACACTGTTTGTTTTATCTTTATTTTATATCAATGAAATTAATTAATTAGTAAAATCTTCAATGCAATATATTATTTAGTCCGGTTCTGTCATAAATGGTAAATAAATTTACTTTGTGTGTATATCAAACTCACGATGGAGTTAAAATTGGTTCTGTCATAAATGGTAAATAAATTTACTTTGTGTGTATATCAAACTCACGATGGAGTTAAAATTGGTTCTGTCATAAATGGTAAATAAATTTACTTTGTGTGTATATCAAACTCACGATGGAGTTAAAATTCAAATAATTTAGCTTTTAGCTTAATTATTGTTAAATTATTTAATTTTTCAATGCGTACTAAATTACCGCCTAATAATTACTTGAAAATTACTTCTTAAGTAGTTTTACATGTTAAATTATACTGATTACTCAGTTTAGTAGTACATTAATATTTTTTTATTAATAAACATCAGCCGTATTATTTTTACAAACTCACTTTATTTCTACCTCTAAACAAAGAAGTACAAGAACAGGGAATATTTTTATCGATGCAAAGAGTTGCAACGAATTTTTATCTAGTACGTCGATGTTTTCTTTAAATTGCTAATTTTATTTTATTCAGTTTTAGAGTTGACTCTAATCTATGAGCTCTTGTTATCCTTCTGGACTTGAAAGGTCAGGTTTGAATAGTCTGTACCTGTATGTCAATCTGCTCTTCATCACCTCAAAGAATTAATTGCTTTAGGAAAACAATGGTGAAATATTTTCCTAGCACAGGAGGAACATTTTTCGCATAACCATTGGTTATTGGTAGTTATCCACCGTCAGATATATGGAAGTCTTTTTTTCTGCCCTATTCTTTGCCAGTACCAGGATTGAGTTTAGGGGACCAACAGTTTTACGTCGGTTCCGAATAATACAATATTAAAAATGGTATGGCTTGGACGTTTAAACCCCATAGTTGGTTACAGCATTAGATATTATTTTAGTTTTACTACATAGTTTAACACTAGTATAACCTGATAATTTCACCAGTGCCCATTGCGTAGCTCAACCCTACACCATGCCCAGAAGTTCCTTTTGATGAGAGGTCTGCTAACTTTCATTTCTAACTTTTCAGTTGATATTTCGTCGATTCATTAAATTTAGTGGTCGTCTTGTAGAAATAAATTTAATAAAAAATACCAGGAAAGAAACTTATTGTACCTAATTGCCTCGCCTAAAGTAAGGGATACAAGATGGGGGTGATGAAATTTAAATTACACAATCGGTGACATATTGCTATGCTATATGTGACTAAATTAAACTATCCAATTGCAATCAATTTCCATTCTTATATTCTTATATTAATTAAGTTCATTTTTCTACCGGAACAATTCTCCTTCCACTTCACACATGCACCTCAAATCAAATACTCTTTTACTTTTCACCTATTCAATTTCTCTTTATTTAAGTATTCGCCACGGTTATTTTATTTCCATTGAAGCTTTATTGAAATTTCAAATTGGACGATTAAATAAAACATATCTTTTCCTTTATCAAATACAAACTTTTGAGGCAGGAAATACGGCAATATAAAGACAAGTAAATCTAAAACTGCTTTAAAGGTACAAGTGAAGAGTCTCTTAATAGAAAAAAAAGCCCTCAACACTGCTACACATAAGGTGCTAGCAAAAAGCAGAGTTGCAATAATAATCTAGCAACTGGTTGTAAAAAAACATGACTGAAAAGAGCGATCATAGGGAATACCCCTAAGGTCAATATTATCTGTTTAGTTTCAAAAGAGCTGCGATGAACAGCTATCTTTAATAATATTGATAATTATATTCATAACAAAAATTAACAATACAAGAGTATGTCTACATAGAGGCGGTCATGGGCCTAAGTGGTAAAGTGCGTTCTGCTAATGCTGAATACATGGTTCGACTGGACTCCGGGGTCAGTAAAACTTTATTATGACCGTCTCCTCTCGGAAGGCAATGACAAACCACCGAGGTGTAATTTTCCTAGTAAAACCTCTCTAGAGATGAAGTGTACACACTTCTCGCGGTTCGGATCCCGCGTTAAGCAGAAAGTCCCCTATGTGTACGATAATAATTTAAACGCACAACACGCACATAGGATCGAGAGAGGTCGTCTGCGCCTAAAAGCAGGTATGGCACTGAGAGAAAAGAGAATATGTCAATATACTCGTAGTTATTGTGAAAGAAAATACAGTAATGAGCTAAAACTCAAAGAAAAACAAAGCAAAAATCAAAAAGACTCTAATCGTTGAGATAATACTATGTAACATCTGCCGGTTAAAAACTTTTTAAATTAACCTTAGAAATTGGTTGAAAACAATTTAAGTCACGTAGTTTATTATAAATCTAATAGGAAAACATGATAAGTATGCTTTCGGGAAACAAACGCACGGGATTCCTAACATTGTAATTATGTTTTTTCAAATTTATTCTGCTAAATTTAATTTTTGTATTGAAAAGGGAATACGAGGGAACGTTAAAAAATATTGACAATAAAATGCTGCCTATGCAAAACCGTCGTGAATTTCATGTTGAAGAGATAATGTGCATATCGGGCTCTTTTTTTAGATGAGACTTTCTGAGCGTACGATTAATTACCCCAAAGAATCACAGCAAACTTTAGATGAGAACTACGAGAAGCTCTTAGTTGCCTCAGGACGTGCAAGCCCCTTGACAACCTATTCCCAATCTGATCAATATTCATATAATATTTGAGATCTTTAGACACTGCAATTCCCAAAAATGTTCAATCAACCACCCCAACGCTGTCATCATCAACAATAAAATAATAACAAGCTCATGAACCACACTAGAAACATTGAAAACCATAACGTTAGTCTTCCAGGTGTTTAAAGTTAATTCGTTATTTACACCACTGTTTAATTTCCTCCGTGACGCTCTTAGTCTTGCTAACCAGGTTCATAAAATTGTTAGTAGACACTCTCAGGTTGGTGTCATCCGCAAAGATAACAATTTTATAAGCATTCAGCACATTTATTGGAACGTTATTGGTATAACATACAAACAGCAAAGGTCCAAGCACCCATCCTTGAGGTACCAATCTCACCAAAGAAGAGCTCACCATAGAGACTGAACCAGAGCTGTTACAATAGGTGTATTCCCGACCACCTGATAGGTAAATTCTCATCCGCCGATAAGACACGCCCGGAATACCCAAACGATAGTCTGTTAAGAAGAATGGCGTGATTGACCATCAGAAAAGCGATGCTAAAATGCTGTCTAAAATGCAATATGAAATGGCTTACTGCAATGAGGAAGATATAGCACACCATACCATCTTCAAACGCTTACACGTGAACACATTGTCTGCAATCCAAGCAAATGCTGAATACTCACATCATGCCCGACAATTTAGTGAAGACCATGTTCGTCAGTTCGAAAAATTAGGAGGAAGTGGCTATTTTAGCTAAATGAGTAGGCTCCATTTAAGGAAATGAAGAGGGTTTTAGTGGGTGAAAATCTCACACTAATACCTAATAGTATGGGCTGGCGATGTCTTTGAATGATTTTCCCCTTCTACGTAAAAAGGGTTTCCATTTCGGCCATTGGCTTTAAAAATTTTTTTTAATGACACCGCTCATTGTTTTAGACATTCGTCGTTTCTGATGTTTGCAGATGACTTACAAATCTGGAGACCTAAGAAGAGAAGGGAATCAGAATTTCCTTTGATATTGTATAATGAGTTGATTAGGAACCAATTGGTACTCTGTACCAGCGTGTGGATGGAGTATCAAATTGGTAGAATTTTTTCAGAGAAAATTTATCTCTATGCTAAATTATCGCAAAAATTCCTAACGTATCAGTAATGTTGATGCATTGAGCCTCTTTGTCATGGGAACCCTTGAGAATCGAAAGACACTGAGTGATATGATGTTGCTAAACAAGTATTAACGGCAAACGTCCACAATAGCTAAAAAAGAAAAATGTCAATAGACATTTACGATATTAACTATTTATTACTAAGTACCCATAAATTAATATCCACCTAGGAAAGTTGCCTTGTTTTCTATATTAGAATGTAATTACACAATATATCATTAACTTCGAACTATTGGTGTACTTTAATGTATAAAATAATAAATTGTTACGCATTGATGCCATCAGAAGGGTCCAACGCTGGAAATGTAGTGAAAAATTATTATATTGCATTGAAATGAAATTTCGAAAACATTAAGTAGACAGAAAAAGCTAAAACTATCATTGGTAAATTATTACCTCCAACTTATGAATTAATGCTCCTATAAAAATCAATAAACGTACCCACATCCATTTTTGTACTGTCAGCCTTGCTTTCTGTTTTTCAAATTATAACTGAAATTAAATACTAAGATATTTCGCTGAGGACCTCAAGAGTACCGTCTTTATATCGAAATTGGGCGTTCAGAGTGGTGCAAAATAAAATTACAACCTGGAACAAATGTTGAAAAATAACCAAGATGAACAGTTTGATTTTTTGGGAGTTCTACTTCTCATCAGATTTTTCTAGCCTAATACATTTTAATCTAATACATTGGTCTAATGCATGTGATTAGTCCTGTCACTGGTGGAACAAGATGAAGAAGCGAATAAGTTCGTACTTGGGAAACAAATTTGTTTGAGAAATATCAATGTCATTTTAATGCCATAGTATTGTTTTATTGAATTGCGTATTTTTGACCAAGTTGTAAAGTTCTTTCAACTTCATTAGGTATCGGTAAGTTTGTCATTACGAATCCATTTTTGTTCTATTTTTCTAATTTGACAAACTTAACGATACCTAATGAGATTGAAAGAATATTACAAGTTGATCAAAAATACGCAATTCCTTTCACTGAAAAGACTTTCAATTTCAAAGTAGGAATCGAAAATACTATTAAACATCTGCATTATGATAGGAAAAACTGATTAAGAATGGAAATTAGCAACTTCATTAAAATGTTCAGCAAGTTACAAGATAAAAATAAGAAATCAACTAATTTGCAAGACATAATGAAAGTTAAAAATTCATTAATGAACATCCTGAACTATTAATACTTCCAGCAGATAAAGGGAATACCACCCTTATTATGAATATAAAAGAATACCAAGATGAAATGAATGATTTAGTCAATTATACTATCACCTAGTATAAATTTATAACCAAAGACCCAACTAATAATTTACAAAAAAAATAATCAAATTATATGTGATTGGGTAAAACTAAATCCTTTCTACTCATTTTTGGTCCTTTCACCCCAATCAGGGTTCGGTGATCCATCTCTTTCAATGCATGTGATATGCGTTTTAATTATTTTCACATACATACACATAGAGGACCTATTTGTTTAATGTGGGCTCCGAACCACAACTTCATTTCGCGATGGACTTTCAAGTCAGATTACCTATGTGGTTTGCCATTGCCTGCCGAGGAGAGACGGTCAGAATAAATTTCTTGCCCTGCCCGGATTTGAACCAAGCGTTTCGTATTAGCAATAGACGCACTTAATTGTCAAAGCTATGACCGCCTCCGCCTTTGAAAACTAAATACAAATTCTTAAATGCTCTAAAATTGTACTTAGAAACAACTTATTTTCAACATAATGGAATATTTATCAACAAATTTTTGGAACTGCAATTTGTAGAAAGTTAAGGGTAACTGTTGGCTAAAGAAAATGGAGTGTCAAGTACAAAAAAACGAACATTTACGACATATCCTTTTGTTTGAGTTCAACCGAGGAGTTAAGGCATCGGAGGCCGCTAAAACCATTTGTGCCGTTTACGGAGAGAACGCCATCGTGGAAAGTACTGCAAGAAAATGGTTTTCTCGTTTCAAAAAGGGGAATTTTGATATGAATGATTTCCCACGTTTAGGGAGACCATCCGGCTTTGATGAAGCCCGATTAAATGTTTCCATTCGTGATGATCCACGTCAATAATCTCGGGAATTGGGTAATATGATGAATTGTGACCAATCAACCATCGTACGACATTTGCATTCCATGGGCAAAGTTCAAAAGTTGGGTGTTTGGGTACCATACGGTTTGAGCGAAAACAACAAAACTCAGCGTGTTACCATTTGTTCTTCTTTGCTTTCTCGTCATCGATTAGCTCGTCAACAACAGCGACCGTTTTCGTCCCAAATTGTTACTGATGACGAGAAATGGTGCCTTTACATCAACATCAAGAACAGAAAAGAATGGCTGATCCCTAACAAACAAGCAAATCCTCGTGCAAAATCTGGTGCCCATCCACGCAAGGTAATGTTGTGCATGTGGTGGGATAAAGAAGGCGTCATCTACTAGAAATTGCTTCCGAGGAATATAACCATCACTTCTGAGGTTTATTGTCAACAACTTCTTCGCCTGGAGGTTGAAATTCAAGAAAAACGACCCGCAAGACAGCATCAAGTGGTTTTGCAGCATGATAATGTCCGTCCGCATACTGCTAACATTACAAAAGCAGCCATTCAAGACCTCGGTTGGGAGGTTATTTCACATCCGCCTTATTCTCCTGATCTTGCTCCATCAAATTTTCATCTTTTCCGCTCTCTATCCGACAATCTCCGCGGAATCTCATTTAATAACGACGTTGCACTTCAAAACTGGCTCGACGACTTCTTCACCTCCAAACCACTGGATTTCTTCAGGCGTGGAATCGAAAAACTGCCACCACGTTGAGAGTCAATCATAAACAATGCAGGAGAATATACTATTGATTAGTTTATGTATTTTTTATATTTAAAAAAAATTTTAAATTTTAAAGACGCTACGAACTTATACATCAACCAGATAATTAAAAAAAATTGAGAATCCGTGGGCCAATAACAACGTTGAGATTTTTGATAGGACGAGGTAAGCTATTACCAGACATCAGACACAATATCGTCTATTTGGAGTCTACGAAAGCCTTTGCCTTCAATTATTCAATGAATTGGCGAATTGCCATAAAGTCATCTTTCTTTAACCATACGAAACATGGTCAATTTTACATGGATATTAAATTGGAAATCCTCAGAAAATCAACGGAAAAGTTGCATGAAATGTTACTCATCCTCCTCATCCAGTAAAGTGCAAAAGATATTTGTAGGTACAGACCGATGAACATTTAATTTTTCCGGAAAACTATTGCGAATTTCTATTTTTATAAATACGATTTATGTTCCTGGATTCCGGTGTTCTCATTTCAAACACTTTTATCTGCCGTTTTCTCTTTTTTCTTTACTTTTCTCCCGTTTTTATTCTTAACTTAGGTAAATTCACGGTTTGGATGCCACCTCGGGTATATTAAATCCCATTTTCTACTGGAGAAAATAAGTTTCGCGATGAAAGAGGAAACGAGCTTGGCTAGCACACACTCGGCATTGCCATTATATGTTGATCGTTGATCGTTCAGTCTGCACAATAAAAACGCTCCAACAATTTCTGTTATTGCTGCTTCATTACTAAATAACACTTTCACAATTTTAAAGAAAGCATGCAAAGAGATTAAAAAGGCTTACTTAAAAAGATGTTAATATTTCACCACATTTTAAGCATTTCCAGAAAAAAAAGTCCTCAAAATATTCTTATGATGTTTATTTAACGACATGCGCCAAATTAAGTCGATAACTGTAATACGTTTTTTGACCTACTAGGTCACATCCGGACAAACAAATATATTCCATGACAGTATAACCTCTAACTCATAACCCCTCTTTGCAGTCCGGGGGTTTTATATAAAGAAAACGGAAGGTCAAATAAAAAAAGGACGTACAGTTGCTATGTTACTTTTTTAATAAAATTTTTTTAAATGACGTAGGTATATAAGAAAATTTTGGAAAACCTCCAAAAAGGAAAATGTTTATTTCCTAAGATTGTGTTTAGTGTTTTAATGGAACGTAACAAAGTAATAGGAGATCAATATTTAGGCAATGTTTTCACAATAAATCTAAGTTTCGCTATAAACATTTATACCATATCTTTTATTAAAAATTTGAATCCGCAATGTTATTATTGGAAAACATGATGAAGTACACGAAGCATATTAAATTGCATTTCTGGTTTAAAGGTAATTCAATAACATACAGGAAATTTTATTTATTATGTTGGCAAGTGTTTGTGGGAAATTGTATTGTTTACATTTCAAAGATATTGGGAAATTTATGTCCCTAACATAATCCTTGGATGGATGAATATAGTGAGACTAACGTTTTTTTAGGTAGACTTGAAATCGGAAAACGAGAAAAATGTTTGTGTTGTTAAAAGCGATCTGAAAAGCCCCATTGACCTTCGCTGAAAAAGACAAAACAAAGTCTTACTTCAACAACTCTTTTGTTGGAGGAAATTTTTAATGGAAATTGCTAAACACATCACTTCAATTCATTCGATTGAATCCGACTGGTCAACTTTTGAAAAACATTGGAAGCGTCTTTTTCTGAAGGGATTAACGGCAGTGTTGTGACATATTATGTGAAGCTAAAATCACGCAAGGGTACACTTGAACCAAAGAAAATCAAGTTTTCAATAAATTAGATGATCTACTTTATATGCAACTCTGTATTGTTGACAAGTAGTTCGCTTCGACTAAAAATGTCAGTTGCAAATTTTCTGTTAGAAAATTTATCATAACAATGCAGGATATTTATTTTTAACTATAGCTGATAAGGCACTTCCCAATTTTGTTTAGGGGAAGACGGAAATGCCACTGGACAATTTCGTTTAAATCGTGAGGCTGTTTATGCTTTCGTAGTTTTAGTTCCGTTATGCAGTGAAAGTATTTTATAATTTGGTAGTTTCTCTGTCGGAAAGTTTTTAGCTGGGATTTATACCTCAACCAACTTTTAAATCTATCATCTGCCAAATTACTGCAAGCAGCATACTTAATAGTATATAAATTTTTTCTTTAAAGTTGTGACAATTTATATAATCATTATCAGACTCTTTCTTTTCACTGCTCGATAAAAGCCTTCCTGGTAGGCATTAATAATTTATATAAGTTTCAGAATAATTATAAAAATTACGTGCAAAACTTTTGAAGTAAAAAAAGAGTGTCACAGGCATGTCGAAGGTCAGCCTGGCAAGCTACCTCAGATGTAAAACTCTTTGCTTACTGAACTACATATTAGTAGTGTCTTCTTCTTCAGTCGTGATGCTTCTTTGACAGAAGCGTCGTGACCCATCTCTTTCTATGCATGTGAAATGCGTTCGATTTATTTTCACATACGACCTACTTGTTTAACGTGGACTCCGAACCACGGGAAGTGTAATACACTTCATTGCAAGATGGGCGCTCATGGATGTCATTTTTCCACAATCATAAGTATCCTTTTTTTTAAATCGACGACAATACAGCGACTTTTTGATACTCTGTCCGAAAAACTTTAGTTTTCTTTTTATTCATTATGTATACTTATATTTATTTTATTACCTTTTCCAACCCACCTCTCCCTATTCCACCCCTTCTCTATTTTTATTCAAGTATTTTTATTCGAGACAATCACTTATTTACTAACTTCTAACACCAGATTAAAGAAATTTAGGCCCATGTTCATAGACAAAGTTTTACAATCATACTTAAAATTTTAACTCATGCTACTTTAAATAACTGATTTTAATCAGTGTAAATTAGGTTAGTTTTTTTACGGAGTTTCTGAATCTGAATTTGAATTTGAGCGTAAGCGAGCTTTGCTCGCACATGCTCCTCTTTGCGAATTATACTATTTGCCATATGAAATATGGGGCTGACGCAATTGGCCTATGGATCTTCTTATCTTTCAACCTGTCATGGTCCACTCATGAACATAGGTCTCTTCCAATCTTCTCCAAACCTCCCTCTTTGTAGCCCTCCTTAATCACTCCCGACCCGCCACTTTCCTGACATCGGCAAACCATCTTTTCTGGGGTCTACCTCTACTCCTTTTTGTAGTTTTTGGCTTCCACTTGATTATCTTTACCGTCCACTTGTTGCAGTTTTGCCTTGCCACTTCAGATGTGACATACGTTCCATCACGTCCACAACTCCCGTTCTTCTTCTTATTTCGCAATTTTTTATTTTGTCTCGTAACCTTTCATTTAAATTATTTTTATTATTTCCACCATCCCAGCTTTAAATTGTTATCTAACCACAAGATCCGGCTACATCCTACACTACATGCTTCTGAACCCACAAATTAATCCCAATCCGAAGAAGGTTAAGTAAGTTCTGCTTGCCATCAATCAAAGAGGATTGTCTTGTTAGTCTTTAAAAAGACTTCAGAAGTTAGTCTTTTGTCTAACTAACTGAGTTAGACTTCAGTCTAACTGAAACAGTGAGCCAACCGATTACCTTTAGTCACCTCAAACACGATTGCAACAATAAGTAGTGTACGACGCATTCTGAAGGGTTACAACAATATGTGCAGGCTGTTCGGCCTTCAGACTCATTCTAGAGGATTTCGGTAATATAACATCCTACATAATATATTAAGGTTTTTCATCCTTCGGTTTCACTAGGCCCACTCAATCTGTTTATGTCAGTTTATCATCCGGTCGGAGTTAAAGCCATCTAGTTCCTGAAAGCCTAGATTGTACTGCCTGAGCCTGATTATTTTCATTAATAAGAAGGAGCATAATTATCAAGAAGCCGAATAATTGCGATTCATGATAATTATTCTCCTCAGTGCGGCCTTAAGGCCGCACAACCTTGGTAATCCCATACTAGATTGCTAAATGTGACTCGAGCCTGAACTATGGTAGATAGGCTGTAGTGGACGATCCTCTATGGACGTGATTATCTAGGTTGTCCTGTAGGTCACACGGGATTGTTATCATCAGTGTAAGGTGTAATTATTCGGTAATTATTATTATAAGGTGTAAAAAATCCAGCGAAAACATGTAATAATGTTACGTGTGGTCAGCAGGTATGATTAGGTTATAATCCTTATAAGCTAATATCCGTGAAGCTGACGACTTAGGGAAGTGATAATTAGCTCAGCCTACAGCCGCGCTTATGAAATGTTTTTAAAATAATGAATATTTTTATGAAAAATTTTACTAATTTTTGATATAACTAACTTACATTAGTATTAAATGTGAGTATAATTATTATAGAATTTAAGCAAGAATTTATAAAAAAGTAAATATTAATCTTTTAGGTCTAATATAAATTCAAAAATCATATCTTTTAAGTTTTAAACTGCAAAGGTTTCAGTGTCACCAATATAAAATGAACATCCCTAACACCAAATATTTAAACACATAATTAGTTAATTTTATTTAACAAATTAAAGAAGTCCGCTCAAAAATTAAGTGCATCACATGTGCAGAAACTGATTTGCGAATATTACGATAGTATTTGCAGGCCTCGGCTGTTCACTCGGCCTGCCAAAACAACGCGTACTCGTAAAAGTTCCATTTCTCCTGATTTGGATCGTGCGTAACCACTAATAAAATTAACTATTTCTGTATTTGAATACCGATTTTCTGGTCTTTGGAGATAATTGGATAATGGCTTCAAAATTTCGGTAAGATCGAAACATGTGATCGGGTAAGGTTACTTTGATTTATATCTTTCATTAATCGCTGATTCTGAAGAAGGCGTTGCCCTTTGTATGATGAATGTTATGTTAGAGAGTTCATCGGTTTTTCAGATCTCTATTTCAAGTAATGTAATTTAGATATTGTAGGCGCCAACTGAAATCAATAAAACAAACAAAAAGGACCGAAACTTTCATTGTTTTATGGAAAGTAAAAGATAAAATATGGGGTGTCGTACTTTAAATTCCAAAACCAAAATGCTTTCCTGGTCGAGATTGGAAGGTGTAAAAATCCTAGGTTTCCGTGGTTCGAAATCCACGTTAAACTGTATGTCACCGTGGTCGTCAAACATTTTTAACATTATAAACATTTTAAGCGAATATAACGAAAATTAGAATAATTCACCAGCCTTTTAAATAAATAATATTAATCACGTTTGGGTCACCGAAAATAAGAAATACTTTACTTCAAAAACAAACAATTTCAAAGCGGGTATTTAGAGAATTTGATCAAATTTGAGAATTTGAATCATAATTTGAAACATTAAATTAAATTTTTAATAATATTTTGCCAAGATACATAAAGCATTCATTTTTGAAGTTGATTTAATTCAAAGTTTTTAAAAGAAATACCAACTGTTGATGAATATTTAATCAAAACCATTTCCTAATTTTAAATTTTCAGAGAAAGTGTTGAGGATGTTAAAAGGTGTAGAATTTCGGTTCTCATGTTTTGAAGAAAACTGAACGTAATTTTCAGTTCATTGTGATTAATTTATTTATTAAACCTTGAAATTTTATTCAAATCGTTAATCGGTTTCCTTATGCACGTAAATATGCTAATAGGTAAGGCTGATATGGACTGTGCCAACTCCTGCTATACATTTGAAAATAAATACACTGCAGATATTCAAATCGATGACGGCCCTCCTGTGGAGCTTTCACTCGTACATTCAGAAACAACAAGAGACAGAAACCACTAAACGAGCTAATGCAGTTTTTTTATTTACAAAATGAGCTTTTAAAAGGCTTTCAAGGTGAACCTGCTAACAATGGTTCCTAATCTACCCCATGTTCGAATTAATTGGTTGGTTCATCAAATTACAGGCGAGAAAATTCTGTACCGCTGTACGGAAGAACAAAATTTAATTTACCCAAGTTAGTACTCGAAGTAATTTCCAGGACTATAAAATCACACAACACCTAACAATATCCGCAACTCATATTATTGAAATAGGTAAGCTCAATTACAATTACAATTAACAAATTACAAGCCACGAATTGGTTTCATAAACCGCAAAGTGGCCCAAATCCAAAGATCCAATATAACCGAACACAATTTAGGCCTATTTCAACATAGTTTATCTTTCGAAAATATAAATGTTGTAATTACGGATGTTTTGTGAAACAACTTGACTCATGTAAATATTTGTTCAGCGAAAAAAAGCCATTGTTTAAAGTCGCGATATAACAAAGCAAAAATAATTTTATAGTTTCCAAACCGTGTGATGCATTTCGAGTGGGCGTCGTTGTTTTATATGTTGGGTCTTTGACACCTTTATGGTGTTTAAGATTAAAATAAATTTATTGATCCAACTAACACTTAGAAATGCACAAAGTTTCCACAGTTACAATAATTTATTGTAGTAATTATTGTATTAATATACGTCAAATTTAGTAAAATAAATGAAAATTACCTTTCTAATGGAACCCCCGATGCTGAGTGTGGTGAGCTCAGCTCGACCCACTCAAGTTTGGTAGAATTTCACCACCCATATCTTGCTTTTCTTTTAACACCATTCCAACAGTAATTCTGAAAGCATTAAAATTTAATTTTAAATTAAATGATATAAAACAACTTTATATAAATGTAACAAAGAACTGACAACTTCGAACTTTAACGACGCAATAACCTAAATATTATTTTCTAATTAATAAATATCTTGCGAAATGTAAATTAGTAACATTTTATGACGCTTTAAGTTTACATAAATTAAATTTTAAAGCACAAGATAGAATCTTTTACTTTCAAAATAAACTCGAGTAAATTTTATAAAACATTGCACAGTTGGCGATATTTTATAAGTAAATCCGTTTAAAGATTCGTTGACAATTTCGAAAGCTTTTTCATTTTTTGAATTATTGATAAAATCTTATTATAAAATCAGATTTGTTTTTTTTAGAGAGGTCAACACTACCATCAAATAAAAACATTTTGATCAGCTGACTTCAATTTACATAAACTTTACATTCTTGCCAAATCTCTGAGGTATTTCTAAAAAAAATGAATTTTTATTGCTGAAAGTATTGAAGGGTCCGATTTAACGTTTTTCTCCGTAATTTCTGTAATGAAATTTAACGTTTTTCTACAATTTTTTTAGATCGAGAAAAATTAGGTTTCCACCTCGTATTTGGAACACGATTTTCCGATAGAAACTTAATTAGTTGGTCGAGAAATTCACACAAGCATTCCGAATATATTCTTATTATGGGAAGGAAAACTTGCAAGTATGAAAATTTACTTATTTTATTTTGAAAAGTCGCGAAAAATCTCAAATATTTTATTTTAAATAAAATTATGTCATCAGTAGGAAAACTCTTGCCAGTGAAAGAAATTGCGTATATTTGACCAAGTTGTAAAGTTCTTTCAACTTCATTAGGTATCGTTAAGTTTGTCATTACGAATCCATTTTTATTCTATTTTTCTAATTTGACAAACTTAACGATACCTAATGAGGTTGAAAGAATATAACAAGTTGGTCAAAAATACGCAATTCCTTTCACTGAAAAGACTTTCAATTTCAAAGTAGGAATCGAAAATACTATTAAACATCTGCATTATGATAGGAGAAATTGATTAAGAATGGAAATTAGCACCTTCATTAAAATGTTCAGCAAGTTACAAGATAAAAATAAGAAATCAACTAATTTGCAAGACATAATGAAAGTTAAAAAATTCATTAATGAACATCCTGAACTATTAATACTTCCAGCAGATAAAGGGAATACCACCCTTATTATGAATATAAAAGAATACCAAGATGAAATGAATGATTTAGTCAATTATACTATCACCTAGTATAAATTTATAACCAAAGACCCAACTAATAATTTACAAATAAAAAATAATCAAATTATATGTGATTGGGTAAAACTAACTCCTTCCTACTCCTTTTTGGTCCTTTCACCCCAATCAGGGTTCGGTGATCCATCTCTTTCAATGCATGTGATATGCGTTTTAATTATTTTCACATACATACATAAAGGACCTATTTGTTTAACGTGGGCTCCGAACAACAACTTCATTTCGCGATGGACTTTCAAGTCAAATTACCTATGTGGTTTGCCATTGCCTGCCGAGGAGAGACGGTCAGAATAAATTTCTTGCCCTGCCCGGATTTGAACCAAGCGTTTCGTATTAGCAACAGACGCACTTAATTGTCAAAGCTATGACCGCCTCCGCCTTCGAAAACTAAATGCAAATTCTTAAATGCTCTAAAATTGTACTTAGAAACAACTTATTTTCAACATAATGGAATATTTATCAACAAATTTTTGGAACTGCAATTTGTAGAAAGTTAGGGGTAACTGTTGGCTAAAGAAAATGGAGTGTCAAGTACAAAAAAACGAACATTTACGACATATCCTTTTGTTTGAGTTTAACCGAGGAGTTAAGGCATCGGAAGCCGCTAAAACCATTTGTGCCGTTTACGGAGAGAACGCCATCGTGGAAAGTACTGCAAGAAAATGGTTTTCTCGTTTCAAAAAGGGGATTTTGATATGAATGATTTCCCACGTTTAGGGAGACCATCCGGCTTTGATGAAGCCCTATTAAATGTTTCAATTCGTGATGATCCACGTCAATAATCTCAGGAATTGGGTAATATGATGAATTGTGACCAATCAACTATCGTACGACATTTGCATTCCATGGGCAAAGTTTAAAAGTTGGGTGTTTGGGTACCATACGGTTTGAGCGAAAACAACAAAACTCAGCGTGTTACCATTTGTTCTTCTTTGCTTGCTCGTCATCGTTTAGCTCGTCAACAACATCGACCGTTTTTGTCCCAAATTGTTACTGGTGACGAGAAATGGTGCCTTTACATCAACATCAAGAACAGAAAAGAATGGGTGAGCCTTAACAAACAAGCAAATCCTCGTGCAAAAGCTGGTGCTCATCCACGCAAGGTAATGTTGTGCATCTGGAGGGATAAAGAAGGCGTCATCTACTACGAATTGCTTCTGACGAATGTAACCATCACTTCTGAGGTTTATTGTCAACAACTTCTTCGCCTGGAGGCTGCAATGCAAGAAAAATGACAAGCAAGACGGTATCAAATGGTTTTGCAGCATGATAATACCCGTGCTCATACTGCTAACATTACAAAAGCAGCTATTCAAAATCTAGGTTGGGAGGTTATTCCACATCCGCCCAATTCTTCTGATCTTGCTCCATCAGAATTTCATCTTTTCCGCTCTCTATCCAACAATTTCCGGGGAATCTCATTTAATAACGACGTTGCCCTTCAAATTGGCTCGACGACTTCTTCACCTCCAAACCACTGGATTTCTTCAGGCGTGGAATCGAAAAACTACCACAACGTTGGGAGTCAATCATAAGCAATGTAGGAGAATATATTATTGATTAGTAGAGATGAGATTTTTAGGTCGTATAAATGTTATACCAGAAAGCGTTAAAGGGTTAATTGATACACGGCCCCGTTTCTTCTTTCTTTTTCATACAGCATAACTTTCGAACGGGGCCGTGTATCAATTAACCCTTTAACGCTCTCTGGTATAACATTTATACGACCTAAAAATCTCATCTCTATATGAGTAGTTTATGTATTTTAAAAAAATTAAATTTCAATTTAAAAAAAACGCTACGAACTTATGCAACAACCCGGTAAACAGCCATCTACTTGTTTAGATTACTTCAACGTATTAGAGTTAAATTTTTCCTATTTTGAAAAATTTACAATTAGGTTGTTCCTTAACTCGCAATCATATCTCAAGGTTTTCAAGATTTTGTAGTTCTCGATCGTCCCAAAAGCACTGCTGAGTATGGTATAAAAAAAATTTTAATTCGTTTAATTAACTAGCTAATTTTTAAAGTTTAATTTGGTAATAATTCTCAATAGTTAAAAGTCAAAAAAATACGAAAACGTTTTATTTAATCAATTATTATTTAGGGAATTGAATATCCTAGAAAAAAATCCCCGACAGGCACGGAAGACATTCAAAGTAGCTGATATTGTATTTAACAACTAAAAAGTCAAAATCCGTTACGTCGAATGCCTTCCACGCTTAAACTATTAAAGATAAATGTGTGCTGTCATTGACCAGTTTGTAGGAATTCGATTCCCTAAAAACTTATCGAGGTATACATAATTTTTCGTATTTATTATTTTTTTGCTTGTTTTTGGCGGAAAATATTTTTCACAATGAAACAACTATAAATAATAATAAAAATTCGGAAATTTGGAAAATAACATTATGTACAATATCAGAATCAACCAAAACTTGATACCTACTACGTATAAGATAATTTTACCGCGCGATGCGGTCTGAAATAAATTCATAAACCTGAATATTGCTTTCCTGTAAAATTGCATTTCATGAATTATTCCAGCGCTACACATCAGAAATAAGAGTTAAAAAGTTTGTTCTAAATCTACTAAACCGATTTCAACATATTAACAAAGCAGTAAATTTCGTGGTTCGTAAGAATGCTTATTTAAAGTTTCATTAAGTCGCAGCGAGCCGAAGACGACCTTTCTTTTCGTAAGATTGTAATTTTTTTATTTTACACTGTTATCTTGATCATACTAAATGTAATAATTTTAGAGATCCCTTTTACGACTTTTGATATCTCAAACTAAGGTTTAACTATTTTTGGAGCAAAGAAATTTATATTCAAAAGATGCTTTACATTAACAGTTTTTAGAATTACGGATAGAACATTTTATGGCAAAGTCGCTGATACTAAAAACCTGTCTAGCCCATTTCAGAAAATGTAATTGCTGCAATGATTTAGATAACTCCTGTAGTTAACCCTTTGTGTTCTGACGGAACTGTGACGTCCCACTGATTTTTATTCCTATTATATTTTCAAGTACCAAAGCTGCAGTGTTCTAGTCTCAACGGGATTTTGAAGTACAGTTTAATCCAATGAACGAAATGTCATAATAATTATGCCACTAATGAAAATGGTATGTCACATGTCACTGTGTGTCTGCAACACTAATTTATTATACGATTTCTACGTAATGCTAATTGATTATAATATTACTATAAAAGCTGTGTTATGGAAAATAGCCGACTTCGGTGCAAGTAAATTAATAAAATTTCAGTATTACATAATTTTATTTTTTCATTCCTAAATTGGTTGGCTTATTTCTTCCCATTAAATACTTACGGTGATTGGTTTCAACTTAAAATGTAATTTTCTAAATTTCGTTTTTAGGCTTTATAATATATTCATAATAGATATAGATTTAACAAATCAGTAGTATAATTCTCCACATTATTTTAACCTAATTGTACTCGAATGAATTAGGCAAACTATATTAAATGGTTTTCTAATTAATTTTGCTAATTAAATTGTAATAAATAATAATTAACTAAATCGATACAAATTTAGTTAGTCTAAATTAGCCTATCCCCGTTGACTAGGTTCCAATTAATTTAAATAATTATAAAAATATACCAACGTATTTTTATGAATTTTTTGTCACACATTATTATTATACCACAAAGTGCCAAATAAAACAAATTTTCAGAGAGGAACGATGAAGGAAATGTAGCAAAGCTTTCAAGTTGATATTTGTTTTATTGTGCGCTAAATAATTTTATTTGTGTTTGATTTTGTTGTGCTAATTTACACACCAATTAACAACTAATTTGATTTATGTAACAGGATCTCTTATCTCTTATAATAATAAAGATTTTCATGTTGGAAACGTTATTTCGGGAAATATAATTTTTAAATTGTGAGACGTTGAACTCGCATACTGTTACCTAAATTTACCTGTCGGGCTGATTTAACCACTTAAATTAATTAATAGAAAAGAAAGGGGGACCCATGTTTCAACAATGTTGTCTTAAAATTTTATAAAGAAATTCGTAAGATTCACGGAAATAAAGAATTTTCCAATCGCGTTAACAGCAAATTGAAAAACTATACATTCAATAATAAATTAATATGAGTAAAATTATTTTGTGTAGGTAACATCAGATTCTACCCTACCACGTAGGGAAGTTTTTATTAAAGGCCTCATAAAACTATTAAGTACTACATTTTTCCATTAATTTGTAAAATAAATTTCAACGGTACGCCATTTGATATCTTTAGATATATTGTTGAATTTCACCCACGTGGTGCCATAGACACGGGCTTCTTTTTTCCAAATATTTTTAATTTTTAAATTTTGGATGAATACATAGATTTCTAATGACAATGACAATAAATCAAAAATATTGTCAGGAACATTTTTCAATCAAATCAAAGAAAATTTTACGATTGTTACTGTGGTCTCCTGCCTTAAATAGTGAGAACTTCTTCTACTTATACCTCCTCAACCCTCTCCGTTCAGAATATAAAAAAAATTTAATTAAAGGTTATCGAATGTAACTCAGATTGCAATTTATAGTATTATTCTTTACTAGCTGGCACAGTCGGCCTAGCGGCCGCCTTTAGCCATCTAGACCGTGTCGGATGTGGTTGTTCGGCCTTCGGCCTCACTCAAGGGTATCGCAGGCATACGTGTAGACCGTGGTTGTTCGGCCTTCGGCCTCACTCCAAGGTACTAAAGTAGCCTATGTTTTTCGTAGCGTTGTAAATAACTTCTACACCAAATTTGGTTAAGATTGGTCAAATAGAAACGTAAAGCACACGTGCACGCGTATTTGCATTGTCGATCGGTTGACAGCTTGACAGCATTCATTATTGTTTTTTAAGTTGATTTTGAGTAGCCTGCCTTCCTTTAAGGAATCTGATTATCGATTATCAGGATTATCGAGATTCCTTAAAGGAAGGCAGGCTACTCAAAATCAACTTTCCTTTCCTTTGCGAACTTGGCACTATTTAAATACAAAAACATGCGCAGGGACCTACATAATAACTGTGCCAAATTTGGTTCCGATCGGTCAAACGGTTTAGGAGTCTATAGGGAACATACATACATATACACATCATACATCCATTTTTATATATATACATAACTATATGAATACTCTGTATTATTTTACACATTCAGAACATCTCTAAATTCTATATTTTCTCATTTATTTATGATGTTTTATTTAGTTTTACTATTATTAACATTCATTAATTTTCCATTTTCCAGTATTGATTTAAAAATGTAGGAATTTTCAACTTTATTTAGTATCATGTTAAGTGAAAAGATTAGTTATCTTTTCATGGCAATAATTATGTACACTTGGTGTACAAAAATACAAATATTGGCGTGTAAAAATTAATATTAAACTTAAATTTTAAAATTAACAAGTTAAGCAAACACAATAAAATTCAAATAATTATTAGTTTATTGCTTGGAATCTATTAATATGTTAATGCTTAGAGAACTAATTTGAATTTTATTATCTTTGCTTGAATTGTTAGTTTTGTAATGTTAAAGTAATATAATATTGTCATGACTAGGGGTGCGCATATAATCGATTAATCGATTACGTAATTCGAATAATCGATTATTTCATAATCGATTATGATATTTTATAATAATCGATTAATCGATTATTGAAATAATCGATTATTCATAATCGACTATGAGTTCATAATCGATTATGAACTCGTAATCGATTATGAACCCATAATCGATTATGAATTCATAATCGATTATGGACTCATAATCGATTATGAACCCATAATCCATAATCGATTATGAATTCATAATCGATTATGAATTCATAATCGATTATGGACTCATAATCGATTATGGACTCATAATCGATTATGAACTCATAGTCGATTATGAACTCATAGTCGATTATGAACTCATAGTCGATTATGAACTTATAACTATAATAGGTAGGGCTATTAAGGGTTACTAAATTACTATATAATTTATTATTTTGCTAATTGTGTTACGGTGGTGCTAATAAGCTGTTGTTGTTAAGTGTTGTTAAGCACCAGTTGATAACACATTACGGTCCGGTATCAATCTGTAATAACTTACCTGCGTAGCCGATTATAATGTTACTTACACGTGTGTTGATGAGAATTTACGACTCCTTCATAAAAACGCTGATTAAATCTGAAGTACCAAATATTTTGTTTTTAAATTTTAACTGAATGTTACTATTGTATTATGCATTATGTAATTAATTTATTGTTAACAATAATCCATCTAAAAGGCTTCTAATTAAAATTCATTTTGTAAAAGTATACACTTTCACTCAAAATATCGGACAAATAATTTAAATCCATATTGATGAAAAAGGGTTGCAATCTTTAATTGAAAAGCAAAAAAATATTTTTTTAAAACTATCAAATTTATAAACAAAAATACCTAAAAGTTGAATGGCAAATCCATATTTGGATTCAAAATATGAATCCGAAATATGAAACGAAATGATCGACTATGAGTTCATAATCGACTATGAGTTCATAATCGACTATGAGTTCATAATCGATTATGAGTCCATAATCGATTATGAATTCATAATCGATTATGGGTTCATAATCGATTATGAGTCCATAATCGATTATGAATTCATAATCGATTATGGGTTCATAATCGATTATGAGTCCATAATCGATTATGAGTTCATAATCGATTACAAGTTCATAATCGATTACGAGTTCATAATCGATTATGAACTCATAGTCGATTATGAATAATCGATTATTTTTAATAATCGATTAATCGAAAAAAATCGATTATTTTTTATAATCGATAATCGATTATGAAATTCCATAATCGCGCACCCCTAGTCATGACCACCGCGGTAGTGCGGCCTAGCAACAAAATTTATAATTGGGTTATGGCCACAATTTATTAATTATTAAAACATTCATTATTTTATTAATCATTAAAACATTAACGCTCAGTAGTTTCAAACTTTATATGAGTCTTCAGCACTAACTGTTAATTTTATATTGGTTGTTTGAACGAATAACAGTTTTCTATTGGGGAGTTAGTTAACTAAGGGCGCTCTAAATAAAGTTGATAATACTGGGCATTAAACAATAAAACATATAAGAGCTTTCATTTGGCCAATAATGTTGGCTAATTTAAAAACTGAATTGATATAATTTATCAATTTTATTAATTTTAAAGTTTTAAACGTTGTAGATTCAAATTTATATGGTTTTATCGCAACTGCATGCTGTATTTTGTACTCGTACGTCACACAAATTAAACCACTTTTCACACACAAAATTTTTATTATCCACCTGTTATTTCATTTACCTATCTAACTTAATATTACACACTTTTCCAAATTAATCCTTTATTTAAAAAAAATAAATAAATAACCAAAATTTAACCGTGTGCGTGATGGTTATATACACATATAAAATTGTTTTTTTTTTGGTGCCCTTACATAGGAATTAATAGGGGTTTAAAAAATCGTCCTTAGGTAATTAAAGCAAATCTTAAAAGTTCAACTTCTTTCATTTGGTTTCTAAGCTTCAAGGAATATATTTTTAATATTTTTTGGTATAAATGGGTTGATCATCGAAGGAAAATTTGTATACCGCATAAACCGTATAAACCGTATAAACAAACATATATATTTAAAAATATATAATTCTAAAATGTGTAGGAAATTCAAATTTGAAGAGTGGTCAACGTCTTGGTATTGTGGTATGTTGAAAAAGTGACTCCTTAATAGAACGCAATAACCTATTAAAAGATTATTATAATAAATTATTTTATAATAAATTTTAATAGAAAATAAAATTTCTATTAAATTAGCGGAAAATTTTAGTTCGTTAGTTTATATCAAAGTGTCCTAGTCAACACATTGGTTATTATGTCAACATTATTGGCGACATAGTTTGTCAACTCAGCAAATTCTAGGCTATCTTGGTAGAATTTTTGTTTTCGACTAAAATTTAGCCTTAACATAAATAAATGTAAGTTTTTGATAAATTTACTTTAGACTTCTTGCTTAGGTATTAAGAGGAAGTTTATTAAGAATTTCGCTTACAAAATTAATAAATTCTAATATATCTGGGGTTATAAAATGTGAGAATTATAACCCATTAAGATATTTTGAACGCAGTAGAATAATCGATCTAAGAGAAGATGGTCTATTAAATGTTATTGTCCATTGTTTGGAATGTAGAGTGTTTACAATATTTCTGTGTTGGGAAAACTAAAGAGAAGGACATTAGGAATAACGATTTAACTACTAGCCATCCGGGAATACCTTTCGAACAACACATGCAATTGGTGATATATGGAGAATTTGCTTATCAACAAATTCAATCTTTTGGTTTTAAATCTTACCGCTTATCGTTTTGTTTACAGGTAACTTTATGACATGAAGCCACATTACGAGAGAGGTATAATAATTGGTTGTAGTGTAACAGCTAATGGAATCGAATAATTTTGAGATCTACTTTTCTAATTTTTCTAAACTTTTTTAAACAAACATTTTTAGCTGTCGAATGTTTATTTAGCCGCTAAAATTATCTGTCAGCTTACTAACAACTGATTTACAGCTAAAATGCTTGTTGGGAAAGAAAATCGGTTCTAGTGTTCTGTGGAATAACAAACAGCTCCTACCCAACAGGTAGAAGTGGATTAATACTGGTTATCCCAGTAATTTTACATCAACAGTATTTCAATATCGTATTCAAGGAGCTTGGGATAAGATACCATCACAGGATAACATCCATAAGCTTATTTTCATCATGTTGTTACGTACTACGTGGCACGTTTGTTTTAAGTGCATTACATATAACACAATTCAAGTTGGTTTAGAAGGGAGTGCAATTTTGTATTCTATATACTCGACTTTTATTAAGAAAATGAAAAATAAAGGTAAACATAGATCTTTCGCTCCACCCTTGGAAGATAGTACTAAATGACTTGCACTTATTTCCTTGTGCTTTGTTTGTAGAATTTTAATAATTAATTGTTTAATAAATAAATAAATTTACTTGGTTTCGAAGACATCGCACTGTTTTGTTCCAAAGATTGGAACCAAAAATGTCGAAATAATTGAGTTACGCCACCAGCAACAACAACATGGCTGTGTTTAGACGTATATTTCAAAATTCAAAGTCATAGTCTGGTAAAAATTTGCATGCATCATTTCAGTATGGTGTTAAATTTATTGTAATATGTTTTGTTAGTTAGTTGATTTTGTTATGTTTTGAGCCTGAAGAACGAATTTTTATTTTCATTTAATACGTCATGTACTAATTTGAAATTCTCCCGCATGGTGGCGTTTGCTTAATGTAAATTGCGAATAGCCAAGTAACCTGTAAATGAGTCCCTGGCAAATTGCTGCAACAGGAAACTTACAGCAACTTGTAAATGAGAACCTGCCAGGCTCCTGTAATAACAAGCTCATAGGAACCTGTAAATGCGTACCTGCCAGGCGCCTGTAATAACAAACTGCCAGAAAAATATAGATTTTACAAGTAATAGTCACAAAAAATGTTACTTGTGATGAAACAGACCTGTATTCAAGTGTGTATGAATACAGGCTAAGAAGAAAAAGGTCCAAAATAAAGTGCGCGCAACTACGATCGGCCGACAAGCTAGCCCTCCTTGCAATAAAGAGCTCCATTGAGAACTAAAGTAGAGCAACTCGTTAAAATAACAAAAAAGTTACGGTAATCATTTCTAATATTAATAAAGTTCACCTTGCCTGAAGTTGACCCATATTTACTAAATGTTCTTTAACTTTTGGCACTTAGTATATTATATACATTAATTATTACAAAAAATAAAATATATGTGGAAGACTAGCTATAAACCTATCCTGACAGGTTAGTATGAGCATAATATAAGGAAAGAGTAATATAACTTGTCTTAACATTTTGAGACACTGAAAATTGTTGCTAAATGAGAATTAATGCCCCGAAGACTCACCAACCTGCATTATAGTACATAGAGAAGTCAGATTGTCCCGAAACTGATTTTTAAGCAAAAGTACATTTGTATGAAATATCACTTCCACCATAATGATGAGTTTTTAAATTTAGTTTTCCGGGCTAAATCTATTTTTAATCGTTGATCGTAAGTGACGAACTTTTTTAATAAATCCTCGAAGGACAAATACGAAAACTGTGGACCTCCAGCGATAATCAGTTAAATTTTGTTTTTATGTCGTGAGGGCGGGAACAACAGTGTTATCTGGAATCAAGCAATAAAAAACACAGAGACAAATTTGACTTTACGCAAACAGAAAATGATCTTATAAATAATAACACAACAGTTTGCCCAAGTTACAAATACAACACGACAAACTTCATAAAAACCGTAATTAAAATTTGTCATTTCCACCCCGTTAATTCTGTTTTACAAGTAATATAACCAATTATACACACTACCTGAGTTTCTCCTGGACATCTGTTTCAATTAGTTTCGTAGGTTGTAGAGCTTTAAGGATTAATAAAAATCCTAGTGTTGCGTATAAATTGATTTTGTGTCTAACTTTTACTATAATTAATGTAAAATGAGACTGTAGATTAAATTTATACTAAAGCCCAAAACACTTTTTAAGACGATAAATACTCAAAAAGTGAAACTTTCTAGATTAGAACATTGGATCAATTAGCGCAAGGGATTCCATCCTTAAACCACGATTTAATTATAGACAACTCAGGAAAGTGGATTTTTAACTCGGACGATAAGGAAAACTAATAAAATTTTATGTTAGCAATATTTTTAATTTTGCCTTCATTTCATATCAGGTACCCGGTTTTCTTCATTTTGTTATTTTTCTGGAATCGAAATTCGAAACTATTCAAGCAGTAAGAAGCTTTTAAGAAAAGTTTACAAGCACGTATCAATTTATTTTTGTTTATTTTAGTTTATTTTTGTACGGTTATACATTTTTCTGCTAGAATAGAGATTTCAATTTTCTGAAGGAATAATTTCCCAAGAAAATTTGGTAATCGATGTGGCTGAATTAGTAATATGAACTCTGTCGAAGCGCTACGTTATACAATTTAGAATTTCAAGATAACATATTGACTTGCAATGGATTACTGCCAGTTTGTCGCATGAATTTAAAAAATATATTATAATAAAGCATTAATATTTTGGTCCTTCGAGCCGGATTTACGATGTCTGCCCATATTACAAGTTTACAATGGTAACGAGAAACTTGATGAAATACGCCATTTACGTCGTAGAATGGAATGAAATTTAATCATTTGAATTAGTTAGAACAATAATTCGATCACGTTCAATTGCAAATTGAAAATCTGATATGATCCTCAAAAATGACTGCAGTATTTGAAATCCTCTTTAGTTAAACAGTCAAGCAGTGTATGTATCAATTAGTGCATTTAACTACAAAACATTATTGGACAAGATAAACTAGGCTATTTGTTGTTTTCACCGAAAGAGGATAAACCGTAGTATTTAATGCGGAATAAAATTACATAGAATCTTGAATAAAAGGTTCGGTTAGAATTATGACCACAAATATTTCAAAATTTATTTGAAAATGTTCATTAAACTTTGAATAGGTACAAATATACTACATAAAAGGCGTAATTGAGATTTAGTTATGTACATGAACCACTAATTAATTTATTACTCATTAACTAATTGGTTTATTTTAATTCTGATTACTCACAGGAACGTGTTATGCTTGCGGCAATTTACATTAGCATAAAGAAAGGATTATCCATGGATAATCAATAATCCAAGTTAATCGGATTATTCAAAGGCATTTTCCTATATGTACGTATATTACACCCATTTTACACGAATAGTGAAAACGCTATCGGTTTCAAACGCTCGCACGTTAACATCCCACTTAAACGCTAGCGTTATAACTGGTGGTGGAAGATGGGTCTAAAGGCAATAAACAATGACATACCACTGCAAATAATCATGAAACATCGAGGCAGGACTGTCGTTTGACCGCCAACTATTAGAGAGACATAAGATAATACCACGTTTGCTCGCTTTGCTCGCATGCCACGAAACAGCTAACGTTTAGTAACAGATATTATAATAACTCCTGAAGTCCACCTTATCATAACAATTTTACATAATTTATGATATGGGTTATTGTAAAGCAGCTTATTATCTATCTATCTATGTAATTATGTAAGTTCTATATTATATAAAATTGAAAGTTTGTTTGTGCGCAATGGGGAACATGCATGAATAAAAAAATTTAGTTAAAACAGTATTTTCCGATTACTCCTATATATTAAATATCAAATCAGCAAAAATAACTTCTATTTACGATATTGTATTTTGTTATAAATAATCCATTTTAAAATTCAATGATAATTTAAAATAAATCATGTGACCTTAAACGCAACGCGTTTGCTTGCTTGCTTGCAATAACCTCACTTTCTTGTTTACTCTACTCGTGTAGAGTACTTTTTTAACTTTTTTGTTTTTAATTGATTTAATTATGATAAATAACAGCTTTTAACACTAACAAACTTCAACTTTCAAAGCACAAAACCACAGAAAAATAATATAAATGAATGTGAAATTGAAACTTGTGACGTCACAAGTACATGGCAAATTGCGCGGTCGTTTCCTTCAATTCAAATTGACGGATTTTTAAATATTTTTTAAATTATTATCAAAACGAAAATAAATAAATTAAATAGCATTAATTAGTATATTTAGTTATTTTTGATCCAACTACGCTATAAAAAAAATGTATGCATCTTCCCTATTAAAATTCCTGATTGGTTGGTTTATTTTGCCAACCCAAATTTATTACAACACAAAATTTAAATATATAAAAGTGAAAGTTTGTTCGCTGAAATTTGCATGATTGGTTGATTTATTTATTACTAACACAAAAAAGTTCATTGGCATCCCCTATAAAACAGACGAAAGACTTCCAAACTTCATTCGCAAATATTACTCAAGTTTCAAATATGTATCTTCGACTTCAGTCAATTGGATTCACGGTAACGTTTAAATTTCAAGGTCAAGTATTTCAGAAGGCTGACTCTCCTGCCGCTGCCTAACGATGAATCAAATTTGCTACAAATTCACTTTTTTAGTGACGACAATATGGCATTGTGTTGATTTCGATCACCCACAAAAGTTTGATGCAAAAGATGCTGCACGAAAACAATCATTAGGTTCAGAAATTTAAATGACACTCGCGTGTAAAATGAAAGAGACACGCTGTACAATGGAAAGATGGAGACCAAAAACCATTCTCAGGACATCCTGAAAAGCACATAACAACAACTGGAAACGTTTCGTGGAAGAAGACCTCGTTCAAAATCACTGTCGGATCACTTATAGAATTACTGCTGGCAAATTCAGCAGCAAGAGCATTCTCATAGCCTTCAAAATCGAAGATGGAATAGATACGAAAATCCATTCTGGACGATGACAGAAGTACCGATGAATCCGTGGATCACCAAACGATGTGATCGGCCTTTGACAATCCCTGACATATTGGTCAGGGACCAGAAAGGTCCCGGGATTTGATAACATATATACAAGGATCTTTGCTCAAAAGAATCTACATATTTATCAGTAACGTAATGCAGAACATTTATAACCCATGTTCAAAAGTTGCTTCCTTCTCCAAGCTATGGCAAATGCTTCATATTTTCCTTTAAACACTGGTAAAGCTGGGGAAGCAGGCAACGGAAAAAACTACAGAGTAATCACTTTCATCAGCCATAGCCTCCGGAGTGATGGTAGGAATTCATCCATTAGATGTCGCATTGCTAAGATTGGAAGGTCGAAACGAATAAATATAGGAAAACGACGATCTTTCTGGGAATTCAAATCATCCCGAACAATTTTAAATACAAGGTGGAGATCAAAAGAAGAATAGTAAACAGTATCATCAAAATCTGCTAGCAAAGGTGGGACGAAGCGGTGCTTAGAAGAATCACCCACCAATGCATTCCACAAATTGGCAACCATATGGGAAAAAAGATAACCTTCGATATGGCACAAATTCTGACCGGATATGGTAAGTTTGGAAGACACTTCATAAGATTGGGGAAATTCGAGAACGGTCTATGTCCGGCTTGTGGAGAAATGAACCAACCGATACTCAGGATATAAGGTAGAAGTGCGAGTTATACAGGGACGAACGGGCTGAGGTGGAAACCTTTCATGATGGAAATCTCGCTGTAGGATTGGATGAGCTGTATAACAAAATAATACCTAACCTAAAGTACTAATTGTTAAAAACCAAAAGCGTAGCAATTGATCCCGACAATAGGTACAGCCTCCCCTAAGTAGGTTCTAGACCAGTGATGGCAAACCTTTTTGGGAAGTGGGTCAAATTTTGTTCATTATTATTTTTAATGCTAACTTGTGGGTCGGTAAGTCAGTGGCGTCATTTGAAAATGGGGGAAGGGTGTGGTGAAAACGGTACCAATAATTTGGAAACGCCGAAAATTTGTTAACAGGAAAACTTGATAGTTGACCCCCTTTTTTGGTTCTCACTTTTAAAATTCTCTAAATCGGTTTACGTTTCCTTTTTGTTTACAACTTTCACTTTGGTGAAAGTAAAGAGCAAAAATAAAGGTTGACGTCAAAAAATTGATATCAATAGGGTGATGACACCATGCCCAGCTTCCACCAAATATCAACGTGGGTCATTTAAAAAGCCTTCGTGGGTCTTAGATTAGAATAAAGAATAAAGATTAGAAATCGAATCGAATAAAAATATAGGATGTAAAACAACCCTCATCGCCAGAAGGAAAAGTGAAGAAACTTGATAAACCAAAATTGAAGACACGCAGGGTTAAATTTGGAGACCAGAACATTGTATAAATTGTAACTATGCAATCGCTCCCCCCCCCTGATACACTCTAAATAAACAAACTTAAATTGACTATAATCCAATTATTGAAGATTGAATTTGAAGAAAGCCATGCACATGTCTTTAATGTACTGATAGTCGATTAAGTCGCCATCATCATTACTGGAAATGACTTTAAAAAGCGCAATAATTTCTTAATTATCCATAGCAATGTGATTAAGACTACTATTCTGCTGTCCTAATGAAGAGAGTCCTATCTGCATTTTCACAGTTTGGGATCTTCTTCTTTAAGTGCCGTGCCTGATTTCAGACGTAGGCGACCTCTCTCCTATGCATATGCTGTGCGTTTGAAGTATTATCACACACATAGGGGACCTACTGCTTAACGAGGGCTGCGAACCGCGGGAAGTGTATACACTTCATTTCCAGAGAGGCTGTACCAGGCAGATTACACCTCGGTGGTTTGCCATTGCCTTCCGAGGGGAGACGGTCAGAATAAAGTTTTTACTGAGCCCGGAGTTGAACCAGGTATTTAGCATTAGCAGCAACGCACTTAACCGCTAAGCTGGCGACCGACCCGTTTGGGATATTTCATGTTTTACATTTTCATCCATGCCGTGCTAAAATAATAACCTAAAATAATGACATTTTAAGAATAATCTCACCAGATGAGTATAAATTTATGTCAGGTCACATGTAGATAGGACAGAAGCCATGAAAACCTGAAATTTTGTGGATTATTTGCGCGACAAGTTCAACCAAAAACATCTAATTATTAATGGTACAGAGTGATGTTTCTTGTCCGATGGTAATAATTAATCAAAGAAGGATTCTTGGGTTAAGCGGACACCAAATAAAACAAATATATTATCTCATCGACGTTTCGGAGACTTTATTACGTCTCCATCTTCAGGACTAGATGGAGAGAAACGTATTATGGTAACGTCGCAAATTACGAATATCAACAATAATCTCTTACCTTGATAATGAGTTGGAACAATGTTTTACATAAATGGTAAAAAGATCAACAATGGTTCAAAGCAACAGTATTCAGTGATATCAAAGGTTAAAAATATGTATAACATATAAAAGAGTAATAAAATCAATAAATATCAACAATAATAAAATCTTTTCACTGAAACTGACAATAAAATGTTTCAAAAGTGACACCCACAAACACGATCGGTATAAAGGATATTATGCAAACTGATAAGGATAACATCCTATGGGAAGAGAGCATTTCAAATGAATGCTTGTACCGTGAAAATTCAAAAAATGTAGGCAGGTCCCTCTAAACTTGACGCTTTCGAACCAAATGAAGACCCATTTTCCATGAATGTAAACAAAAAGGCAAGGTAGTCGATCGTAGTCAAATTTTCAAAGAAAAGGTTTTCAGGAAAGGTGTCGCTCTGTTAACTTGCATCGTGGTGGATTTTGTTACCCGTTTTTTCATTGTAATAGCCAATCCAGATCCAGATCTTAAACATAAACTGCTCTCTGCCTTCCACAGCTTTCTCAAAGAGGGTAACATAAAAGTTGCATTTTACAACAATTTGAAATTAGGTAATATTTTGTTCACCAGAACAAAAGACAAAATACCTACCTTAGACAAAGCCAATGTGGTCTATGATGTAAAGTGCAACTGTGGGAAAAGATATATAGGTCAAACAAAACAAATTTTGAATGTTAGATTACAACAACACCTTAATGACGCAAAACATAAGTCCAGTAAAACAGGCCTGTCGGAACATATTATAGACACAGGTCATGAATTCAATAAACAAGAAGTTACTATTCTCACCTCGGAACAAAATTTCTACAAACGCACTTTCTTAGAGGCGGCGTATATTGCGACATCCAATCAAAATTTAAACAAAGTTACCGATTCGTATCAGATTAAGGGCTGTTACAAGAACGCTCTTCGCTATTACAATGAAAAAACGGGTAACAAAATCCACCACGATGCAAGTTAACAGAGCGACACCTTTCCTGAAAACCTTTTCTTTGAAAATTTGACTACGATCGACTACCTTGCCTTTTTGTTTACATTCATGGAAAATGGGTCTTCATTTGGTTCGAAAGCGTCAAGTTTAGAGGGACCTGCCTACATTTTTTGAATTTTCACGGTACAAGCATTCATTTGAAATGCTCTCTTCCCTTAGGATGTTATCCTTATCAGTTTTGAAACATTTTATTGTCAGTTTCAGTGAAAAGATTTTATTATTGTTGATATTTATTGATTTTATTACTCTTTTATATGTTATACATATTTTTAACCTTTGATATCACTGAATACTGTTGCTTTGAACCATTGTTGATCTTTTTACCATTTATGTAAAACTTTGTTCCAACTCATTATCAAGGTAAGAGATTATTGTTGATATTCGTAATTTGCGACGTTACCATAATACGTTTCTCTCCATCTAGTCCTGAAGATGGAGACGTAATAAAGTCTCCGAAACGTCGATGAGATAATATATTTGTTTTATTTGGTGTCCGCTTAACCCAAGAATCCTTCTTTGATTAATTATTAATGGTACGATCGAATATGATTCAATTGCAAAATTACCGACAGTAACTGCCTCAATATTTGGTTAACAATGAATGACAAGATGAAGACTAAATGAATTGTCTATATTCCGTTGAAATAAGAGAAGCTTCGTGTTCATGATTACATTCTCTTATGGGAACTATCAAAATGCAGTCAGAAGATGTGGAAATTGATCATCGTTGAAGGTTCTATACACTTATTTGCTTCTCACATCTATGTCCACAATGAATCCAATCAAGAAACTTTTACTACGACGCGTAACAATAACAAAATCTACGAAATTCGGAGTACCAAGCAGGCCAAGCATCTCTAGGAATTATTTTACTTGATTTGCAAAAAAAACTGCTCTATTACGAAGTTGCGAAGTATTGCTATGGAACCAATCAAAGAAAGTCTACAATCGATGCAAACAAGATGAAATTGTTGAAGAACATGTTGCCATTCGATCTAAGGATCGAATGCAGAGACGCCAAATTTTAGGATTCTATACAAAGTATAGCAAGAAGCCTTTTTTGACTCCAAAAAATGTTCTCCAAAAAGTATTTGCTCAACATTAGCAATTAGTGAAACTGAAAAATCGAGCTCCGAAGAAGTACGAAGAATAAAAGTAAATAAATATCAGAGTGAAAATTTCTGAATTTCAAATGGTTTGAGAAATGTGAAATTATGACCTCACTAAATGTTACAGCTAACGAAATCCATAAATCCATTAAATTAAAGCCCTGCGGAGATGGCAGCAGCCCAAAAATTCTTACCTCCAGGCTGTAATTCCCAAAACAGACCACGGGAACTGGAAGCATTGGGCTTGTTGCCCGTTGACAGTCATTTTATGCGATTAAATGATTCAAGCACTTGTCCTTCACAACTTCACATTAATGAAGACGAAACGACATTTTGGCGAGTGTTTGCCAATCGAGTTGCACATCAATCAAATTCTAACCAATTCACATCTTAGATTTCCAACGGCGGCCAATAGGCCGCCCGTGCCAGCTGGTATTATATAATAAAAATTAACAAATCTTTAAATAAAGTTCATAAGGTTTATTATAAATTTCAAAACTTTTATTATTTTTCTAACAATCAAATTTTCTAAACTGAAAAAGTAAATTTAAAGTAAATTTGAAATGTAATTAAATTTTAGGATGAGAAATTGTATAACATTTTTAAAAGTTCTCCTGGAACCTTATAAATTTTTAAGTATAGACGAAGCCAGTTCGTGAGTAAAAATTTCATTTTTTATGAGACAATTTAAATGTGTTTAGTTACTTTTACTGTTTTGTATTTGACTAATACGTATATAATTTTCCTCTTCTGGGAACGACATAATTTCCAAAAATTGTTTTATCGAACTGGCTGCTTTATATACGTAATATAAAAAATTTATTTTTATTTATTAAATAAAATTAAGTTTTATTTAGTGATGATAATGCTAATGAAGTTCTGCTATTCGGTTAGTTAAAGTTTTATGTTCCTGAAATTTTATTGTTGTAACAAAAAGTTGCCCTCAAATTATATAGTTTGACTTATATTAACAATCTGGTTAACGTAAAAAGTTTCAGTGTCACTTGGAATTACTACAATGCAAAAAAACAGATTCAGGGAAAACTCATTCGAAAAAGATTGTCCCGATAAGCCGCACAGCGTGGTTCATTTTTACAAAAACTGTTTCCAGAGCTTTCCTCTGATATCTTCATATGAAAATCAAACACAAAAATTATAAACAATATTTGTTGATGAAATTTTGGGTTCTTGTTTCTCAGTGTAATAAACGATGTTTTTTTACTTAAATCGGTCGTTTTTTCCATTCTTAATGTTCTACACGGTGCAAACAACAATAAACGAAATTTATAAGCTAATATTTTGAGAAAAATCTGAAGTTGAAATCAAGAATTTAAATGGCGCTTTAATGTTAAAATATGCATTTATATGCGCAAAGGAGGAACTGAGTTGTATTTTAAATGTAGCGAAACGAAAAAGCAAATGGAAGTTTCTTTATCGAAAAAGAAAAATGTACAACTGTCTAATACGCTATAATGTAAAACAAGGAAAATATACAAATGTTGTTTTCTTTACAATTTCACTGTAATTATTCCGTAGTTTTGAACAAACCTATTACAGCTTGTTTCGCTGTTTTGTCAACTTTACAAACATCGAATTTTTGAATATATTATCTAAATATTCAAACGTACTTTACGAGGGCAGTTCAAACGAAATAACATTTTTAATTTCATTTTTTCCCCTTTTTTTTAGTTAGTCTTTGTTAAAAGTGTCAAGTGTTAAAACTATATCCACACTTGAAAAATATATCAGGTTGTAAAGGAAGCTCGAATGACTTCTGATGTTTGGGCAAATTTGGATCAATAGATTGTAATAAGATTTTCTAAATTTTTCCAATTTATGTTTTTATTTGAGCCTTCCCAAAATAACAAACTAAGTAACCACCTCGTCAAGACTATCTCATGGAATGTAATATAAAAAAGGAAAAATTAAAATGGAGTGATCGATAGGTAGGGAATAATAAAGTGAATGATGTACTCGTAAGGATAAAAATGAAACTAAAAATAAATATTTAAAATAATGGTAGCATGGATATCAAATTGCTATTACTGAGCTTATTTGCATTTTGCCTACAGCATTACAATTTTATTTTTCCTATTATTAAGAATAACCTCATTTTTATATAATATTTTATTTTCTCAACGTAATGCAATAAGATATGTTTTATGTAAAAATAAATACTATTTTGAATATTCATACGAAATTTACATCAACATCAATTTTTATGTTTTTGAAACAAAATTATCATACTTTTCTTCGTTGTCTTTCGCAATGCTTTTTAGGTAACTTTAGAAAACAATTTAATTTCATTAATAAAACAATTTGTCTTGTAGTACCAAATATTGCCTGATGCAAACGCACTTGCTTATAATGAGAATCAGCGATTCTTATTCGGTTCCGCTGTTGTTCTATGTATTTTAACAAAAACAAGTCAAGATATTTTTATGAAAAATGTTTGTTTTGAATTTGTTTAGAGAATTTTATTATTTTACTGTAATAGGTTGGTATGATGAAGCTTTTGTTTATTTTATCGTCATATTAGTATATAAAATTCATTCGCTCTTGAGTTCTAACTAAATCAGCATGTTGTTTAATTTGTCATTGAGATTGATTTATAATAATGTTAATAATTAAATTTTTTAAGTTTTTTACAAGGTTTTTGTAAATTAATAAATTGCACTCTTCTTGTATGCAAATCTTTACTTGTGACGCGTTTCGATCATAAAGGATCTTCTTTTTTTCTTCGAGACGCGTCAGAAATAAAGATTTACATACGAGAAGAGTGCAATTTATTAATTTATTAATTAATAACGCTAATGTTATGGTATACGAATTGTTTGATTTTTCATTATTTTTACGTCGCAGAACCGGCCAAATTTAATACAAAGTGAGTTACGAGTTTTGATATAAAATAAATGAAAACATTTTTGAAAACTTTTATATGAAAACTATTATTATTTTCAATTAACAGCCTCCAATAATTCAAAATTCACAACAATATGTACAATATAATACCTAGTTAAATTTGGTAGCTCCACCGCTCGGATTTGCCCCAATGGGACCCCCAAGTGGGCACTAGGGCCCATTGTTTCCATTGGATAATAGCAAAATGAGTTATTTTATTATATTTTTATATTGAAAATGCATTAAATATAATTTCAGCAATTGAAGCTTATTGATTGATCAATTTTAACCAACTGCTCATTTTTTAGATGAGTGAGCGAGGGAGAGTTTTCAGCTATATAATAATATATATTATATGTATATCGTGACATTTTTAAAAAGTTTTTATTTAGAAATAAATGTAGTATTTTTTAAATGCCAAGTTAAAATAAGGGGAAATTTTTAAAAGTGTATGAAGTTGGCAATTTGGAATAGACCTACAAATTTTATAAAAATAATATTCTCACTCTTGAGACCTGCAGTAGGTCGGATGTGGTTTAATTTATGAGCAGTTCATTTATATTTAGATAAATTGAAATAGTTCTTATTGGTGGAAGTGAAAAAGTGTAGAAGATGGAAAGCTGAGATAATTTTAGAAGAAGAATAATTCATGGTAAAGCAGATGGGTGAGTTTTAGCAGAAGTGATCATTTATAATTAAAAGTAACGGAAAAGGTACCGTAGAATTTATCTTTATGGAACTATGGCGTGGAGAACGACAATACCATAAACGAACTGGACAAAATACTTTCTTGAATTTCTTTTACCCATTCTTTTGTTTAATAACAGAAATTGTCATTTAATTTTGTTTTTATCATTATTTTGTTTAGAATAGCAGTAATTATTGTTATTTGATTTTGCTTTACTCATTTTTTTTGTTCAATAACAGCAATAATTGTTACTTTATTTTAATTTCCTCATTCCTTCTGCTATGTAAAAGCAAATTCTCAATTTCATTATTTTGGTTTACCAATTCTCAAACAGCATTTGTCACTTGAATTTGCTTCACTAATTTCTTTTGATTTATGGCAGCAAACTGTCACCCTCTTGATTTTGTTTCAGTAATTCCTTTGTTTTATATTTATCAGCAATTCAGAACTCGGGTGGAAGAACGACTTAACGAGCATTAAGAAGTTTTTCATCCATGATAGGCTATCACCACAATAAATATCGTTAATCTATGTTATCAACAAATGGGTATATAAATTAACTTAAAAAGGAATTCGTAATAAAGGGTGGCAATTTTTAAATTTTTAATGTGTATTGTAAAGGTTATAAATTTTAACAGATATACTATAATATTCTACTTGTACACATAAGTTTTATTTGAAATATGTAATTTAACAAAAATTTCGTAGTTAATTTCTGGTACTTCTCTTAATTACGGTTAAAATTGAAAAAACCAAGTATTATGTCAAAATTCGTTTTTGTAGGTTAACTCGTTGTTCCACCTGGGTCTTCAATTGGCGTTATTTCTTTTGTGTTATATACAGTTTGTTTGTTACTGTCTTGTTTTCATCTTCTGTTTCATAGAAGTCAAGTATTACTCTCGTGATTTTGTTTTATTAATTCATTTGTTTTATAACAGCAACTGTTACTTGATTTTGTTTTAGTTATTTCTTTTTTTTTTTATAACAGGAAAGTGTCACTCTCTTGATTTTATTTTCTTAATTCGTTTGTTTCATAATAGCAGTAATTGTTACTAGATGATGATCTAGGGTTTATTTTTTTTGTTTTATAACAAAAAACTGTTATCTTGATTTTGTTTTCAATCTTCTGTTTCATAGCAGCAAATTGTGACTGTTTTGATCTTGCTTTATTATTTTATTTATAACAACCGACCGTAACTTTCTTGATTTAGTTTTATAAAGTAAGTTGAAAACTATATAATCATATAAAGCAAGTTTTTAGAGAGTTACGCTTGGTTTTTAAATTCTATTTAGTACCTAAATTTTTAAAATTGACTTTTTAAAATGTAATTTCAAGGTCATCTGCAGGTGTTTTCACGTCAACGAAGATTCATAATGAGGGTTTCCTGTTTCATTTAATGTTTGATTAATTAATTGATTGATAACATCAATCATGAGGAGTTTGAATTATGCGATGGACGGATTATAAAGAAAGAAGTACAATATCTAAAATTTACATGAAATGATATTCATAAATAGAATTTAATAAAGGCTTGAAGTGAAATCAGCTGCGACGCGATAAGGGCCAAATGGAGATTACGATTTCTCTATAACTGAATCGTTTGAAATTGTATAATACTTAATTATTATATTAATGAAAAGTAAGACAGAAAACTGAATATTATAATAAGAACTAATGAGAAATAATTTAAGGAAGAAAAATTAAATTAAATCGACCCCCCTCCCCACGCACCATTGAGAAGAGAAAATATTATATCAATATTGTCATGTTCCAAAATACCGGGTTCGTTTAGAAAATTTTTAGGATTGTATTGTTTTGTTGATATTAATTTTATTTGATAACCCAGGATTTGGATCCTTAGTTATATACTAAGGACTTATAGACGACGGTCATGGCCTGAATCGGTGCGACTCCCGGTGTTAACGAACGTGAATTTTTATCCCTAGAAATTTTACCTCAGGTAAAATATCCCTAGCGAAATTTTACCCCCGGTAAAACTTCTTATGGATAAAATATCCCTAGTGAAATTTTACTCCCGGTAAAATATCCCTAGCGAAATTTTACCCCCGGTAAAATATCCCTAGCAAAATTTTACCTCTGGTAAAAGTTCTTTAGGGGGTAAAAATTCCCTAGTGAAATTTCACTAAGGAATTAGTAGTTTCTAATTAGTAATTTTGTAAAACGTAAAAATGGAAGATATCTATCAGAACCAATATATTTATGTAACCAATAAGGGTCTCTGACAGGGTTACAGTATTTCTCCATTGCTATTTATTTAATGTGTATTTAGAAATAGCGCTTAGAGGATGGAAGCAAACATTTAGGAAAGCACCTTAGTGGATGTATGTGGAGAATTGGATCTTTTGGTTGGATACGTTTTCCCAGTAACTGCAATTCTTAAACGAACCCGATTACCAGAAACCACCTTTGTATTTAAACCATCAAAATGGAAATAATTTTGAGGTCGTAGTTAAGGTAAAAAGACTAGCCAAAGATAAAGGACCACATGAAAAAACACAAAAAAGAGAGTTGATCTTCAATTGATATGAACAATTTTATTTGAACAATTTTTTTTTAAAGTTAATAAAAAATATTATTCTTAATAGTCCACTTAATTTAGGTTTCTGCATTGGTTTTTGATTCAGAATAATTTTTAACGTCGGTGAAATTTTACCTCCTCGATAAATATACCCTAGTGAAAATTTCCCCCCTGGGGTAAAATATTCCTAGTGAAATTTTACCCCCGGGGTAAAATATCCCTAGTGAAATTTTACCCCGGGGTAAAATTTCACGGGGGTAAAAATTCACGGTTACACCGGTACAATCTAAAACTTTTTTGGCCGTCTTCCGTATTTCGGAGGGCACGTAAAGCTTTCGGGCCCCCTGTGTCAATGATTTGCCATCATAACAATGAAAAACAGGGTGCAGGCACATCGAAAGGAAAGTCTAGCAACTTACCTGAGATGTAAAAACCAAAAATTCTCATAGAACTAATTACGTAAATTAGTAAAGAACAGGTCCTGGACCTACATTAACAGGAAGACTTCTTAGTAAAAGTAGAGAAAGACTAAGGACTTCGTCATGACATCTTGACCAAACCCAATCGTATTTAATTTGTCGTAAAGAAATTTTAAAATAATCATAAACTAAAATAATTTAAATTCAAGTGGAAGCAGAATTAAAATTTTCGAAAAATTGGGCGGAGTAATCATTGAAGCTTTTGGTGGTGAAAACATTAGTAAATGATAATAAAATTAAAGTCAATTAAAGTGGATAAGTACAAATCAGAATGAGTTAAAATTGAAATTGCATAGTCGCACATAAAATTGAAACAAAAAAGATAAAAGTAATAATGTAATAATAAATTAAAAGGCACCAGCTGAGCGTTATAACAAACACATCATGTTCTCTACATAAAATAACAGAATTACGCGGAACGATTGAAAATGAAAATGAAAATTAATTAGTCATCAAGGGATGAAAGAGGAATTATAATAGAACCGGAATATTTAAGCCAAAATAACTTAATGTATAAAATTAAAATAAGAAAAAAATATTTACATTAGTAGAATAATTTCTCGCAAATGGGGGCAACTGTTACTTGTAAAGGGAAAATATCATCTCAATATTATATTGCTGTAGTTCTTTCTGTTTAGATCTACCGTAGCCAGTTTAAGTTACTTCCGTGTGACATAAATTAATGAAAAGGCACAATAAAATAATTAAATGTTTGCCGTCACTGATTTGCGTTAAGAGTTATAATATAATGGAGGCCTCTGTAAAGGACACTTTTTGAGAACTGAAAATTATAGTTATTCGCTCAATAAGTACCAATATTTTTTTACAAAGTAGGATTAAGAAAGAAAATTATTAAAAACAAAAAGTATTAAATTTAATAAAAGCGAATTTGGGAAGGTAAGGCCGCAGCAGTGCTTCGACTTTCCTGAAAATATTAATCCTGTCGACATATCCTTATTCGAATAAAAAATTATATAAAAAAAATGAAAAGAATTATTATATTTTGGACGACCGCATGGCCGAATATTTTGAAAAAAAATCACGAAATAGATCTATTCTTGGGCTTTATTAGAAAAGTTATTCAAGTACCTGTCACACAGATCAATGAAAAAATAGAGTAATTTTTATTCTTTTCAGAATTTTTCAATTATCGCCAAACTTTTTTTTAGATTTTCCTGTGGAGTTCTTAAAGCTGTATTACATTACACAATTTCTTGTACAATAAACGACACAATTTTGCGCACTGCCGCACAACGCTATGCGTAAACGCTTTGAACTCGTCTCTGCGCAAAATTGTGTCGTTTATTGTACAAGAAATTGTGTAATGTAATACAGCTTTTACGTAACTCGTATTTTTTTAAAGGTGATGAAAAGGGTACTTTATAGTGAAAACAATTATTTTTACAATTATTTTTTTAATAATAACCATTATTATGGGCCATTGGGCCATTTTTTGTTGTTGTATTGCCATTGAGAGTATCGATTAAATTAACACAAAAAATATCACGGATGTTAAAAATATTTTTTAGCCCTTGCCAATTACTATCTGCAATTCACGCGCTTGAATTGATTAACGAGATTTTCTCCCAAAATTTCTAAATATTGTAATAATATTATCTAATAATCTCTATTTAAGGTATTGATTTCTTAACTCGTTGAAAATATTTTCAATGTAATAAATTAATCTTTTTTCAAAACTTTCCAATTAAATAACTCGATTTATTAACTAGAAAATATTATAATGGAATTGTATTTTGGATTTACAGTAAAAAACACCTTCATCCTTCACCCCACGAAATTCTTCTATTACCTTCACTATACCATCAGATAACCCAACTCTATAACAAATCGAAGAGTTTTGGCCCAGAGAATGACATTGCCACCTATTTATTTTTGTTACACTGCATAAACTTTTTGTAATATATTTCGTAATAAAACCAATAATTTAAAAAAAGAAAGACCGACTACAAAAGATAAAACATAACGATGTTTTTTTGACAAACATAATAGTTATTTATGTACCAAGGGCGATATAGGTATGTTTATGCCCGCGGATGCAAGTTTCAGCCGAGGGCCCTCGGCCCGAGGCTGAAAGCAGTCAAGGGCATAACCTATATCGCCCGTGGTGCATATAACGTTTTATTTTTCACTTTGAATATTATATTATTTGTATATATCGAATATTTTCTATTGATATTTAGTAAATTGATAAGCTTAAATATCAATTTGTTCAAATAGACATGGGTAGCGTTGGTAATGTTTTTTTTTTGTTTCAATTTGTTTATGAACTATTGATATTTTGTAAAACGCAATTTTACATTATTTTATTTAAAATGGAAGAAATTCCACAGATAATAGCTGAGAGAGCAGATTAAATGTTCCACATAATATTCAACTTCTGAATAAATTATAATATAAAAAATAAATACCATATTTTATATTTGACATAAGAACAGCTGTTTTCATTTCGCCCGCGCGGGCGAAATGGATATGTTTTCATGTTTCGTATCCAAGGCAAAATCAACAAATATATTCAAAGTGAACAATAAATACTTTTTATTAGATACTGTTCTGAATTTTACTGAGAATCTACTGGTTAATCTGCTCGTGCGCGTCAATATGGTTGAAAATAGGAAAGGTTCAAAAACTATTTGTATAACATCTGTGATAATTTTTGTATTAATTTAAAGGATCTTCTCAATAGTAATACTGCAACAATCAATGGCCAAAATTGAACGGCAATTATTAAATCAAATTCTAAAAATAATTGTTTTTACTATGAGAAGTACCCTTTTGATCACATTTAAAAAATATGGATTAGTTAAGGATCCCAAAGGAAAGTACAAAAGTTTGGTGATTGCATCAAAACGATATCGTGATTAAAAGAATATGAAAAGAAATTTTAAAAAAATGAATAGATCTACTTTGTGAATTTTTTTCAGAATATTCGGTCAAGCCGTTTAAAATATAATAATTCTTTTCATGCTTTTTTAAATAATTTTTTACTCGAATAAGGGTGTGTTGTCAGGGTTAACATTTTCAGAACAGTCAAGGTACATTGCTAGTATATAATGGCTCGGAAAATTTTCCGTCAAATCCGGGTTGCTGGGCCATAACACTTAACTTCTTAATTACGGCCTGTGTAAAAAATATAAATTAAAGCGCAAAAATAAATAAAGTACACATTAAAAACAGAAAATTCAAAAAATAAAAATTATAGTATAATATAAACAAGAAAGAGCAAAAATATCGTTCAAAGCAAAAATTAATGATAAAATAAAAACAAAATATTGCTTGATCAGTGCATAAAATTTAATCAAATGAAGGGCCTGAGGATGTTTGTATAGCAACCCGAACCAGATCGTTCGATAGAAAATATAAATAATTTACATTTTAAAGCAAATTAAAAAGAACTAAATCAATTATTAAATTTAAAAGGAAGTTCATAGAGGAAATATTATGTAAATCAAGTTAAAAATAATATTTTTACTGCATTATAGATTTATTATTTTTGTTTACTTTTAGGAACGATTTTACAGCTATAACTGGGTTAAAACCGTAGAATAGAGCAAAATTTAAATAAAAATATTAAAATGGTCCTTACAAGCTTTTTGTCAGATAGCATCTGATTATCTGAAACTTTAAATTCACTTTCCTCGATAATTACATAAATGGCATTTTCCAAACGTAATTGTGACCTAGTTACGGTTTATTAAAGTTTATTAAAAGTAAAACGCTGATAATTTTGTTGTATAAATTGTAATTTTTGAGAACATGAAGTTTTCTATTTTTACGTAATTATTTGGAACACGCCACCAAATAATTCTTCTAATTACGCGAACAAAAGTTGAAATCTCTAATTTATAATTTTAACAAGTTTTAATTTACCTGAAAGTAATCAAAACTTATTATTAAAATTGTGTCAGACTTAGTTACTGACACATGCAAGCTACTTCAGCTGGAAGTTACCTTTCCGACGCACAAACATCACAAGTCTCGAGTATAATATAAACGAAGAAAATGAGAGATGATTTGGAAAGAAAGTCGAGAATTTACGCGTGACTTAGGTACATCGAACATTACGAATAAATTTCAAGTTCGAAAGCATCGAAACTGACATTCATGAGGCTGATTTGAATATTTACATAAAGTCAAAGATATATCGGCGAATTCCAGAAAACAATTTCCACAAATACTAGCAAGAGGTACTAGGACTTGTGTCAACCCAGATCGTGTGGAGCCGGCTTAATGTTGACTTTTTCAGTTTTTATTTAAACGTAAAAATACTGTTCCCACAGCATGGATTTATTTACCTAATTACAATTTTAGTTGCTTTGCCAATAGAAGGAATAAAGTGTGCACCAGGGAACCCGTGACAGGATAATAATTCTCAAACAGTCTAAGAGGTTAACCGCCCCAACTGAAACTACTTGGTGATCAAACACAAAATTGAGTCTAAGGTCATGTTTCAGTTTTATGATCAAAATTTAATACCGTAACATTCGAAATTGCGCTAAACATGAAGATATTGATTATGTGATTATAGCTAACGCTAAAAAATTCTAATCGGTGTGGTTGGCATGTTATGGTTACAAATTTTACTGTTTAGCAATAATTGTTGTCTGCAATCGATCTCCAAATGAAATTTTCTGAAAGGAAGAAGTATTCGTTTTCTTCATAATTTGGTAGATTTTTTTGTAAAAAAAACTTGCCAAAGCAAATAATTACAACTTTTAGACTTTATTTGAAAAAACATACATAGGCGTTCGTCTGTTTTAATGGAGGCCTGGAGGGCTTCATAATTTTTTTTCGCTTTTGTAAGACATCAAGGATTCGCTGCAATGATTTTCAGCAAATAACTGAAAATGTTTGAATGTTTGAATGTTTGAAAATAAATGAAAAATTATTTATGGCTAAAAAACTTCCCTGATCGGAGTAGGCGGTGTAAAAATTGTCTATTCCCGTGGTTCGGAATCCACGTTAAGCTGTAGGTCCTCTGTGCTCGTCACACATTTTCAACACGCAACGAGCAAAGACAGGGAGGTATCGGGAAAACGTCGCAAGACGTTCATAACCGAATATACATACATACTGAAAATGTAAATACTTTATTCTTGAGTTTACTCTCCATTTAAGCAAAAATACGTAGTTACCCAATTACCTGGTATTTTTGTTACAAATGAGATGCTCATAGTAACGCACATTAAAAATTCATTACGATTTGGCGTTGTTCGTAAAAATAACATTTTACTTTAAATTACGCTGATCACGTTTCTAAAACCAGTAATTATATCATAGCCTTGTTAAATTTATTACAACGCTATTACAGAATAATATTCATTTAATAACCTCAATAGCTACACCTAATGTCGTAACCCTTTTAAAGGATAATAAGAATTCTAACCTTTAAAAAATTGTTATGGATTGATTTAAAATCTACAATTAAACTAATAATAGTTAATTTCCAACACACCATCCGTGTTGTCACGAGCATCCCTCACACACTTGTTCAAAGTTTAACACTAAAATCTAAAAATGCTAACAACTTTAATTAAAAATTGGTATTTACCTGAAGCTGCCAAATATGTTGAGCAAAAGCTTCAACTTCCAGAAAAATTATTGTAAAAGTTCTGTCAGAAGCTAATGGAAGAAGACAAGAAAAGTTTAGGGACTTATAATTAAATAGAAAATATTAATTATTAATAATAATTTATAAATTACACGAGTTATCTAAATATATAAAAGAGAAGATCTGTTTGTTTGCGTGTTTGCGTGTTTGTTCGCTATACGTTCCTAGACCCTTGGACCGATCTCGACCAAATTTTGCACAGTTATTTTGTAGCTCCAGGCGCAACTATTCTCGCATATATGGAGAAGAAATTCCCGCGGGGAAAAAAGTTATTCGCTTTTTTCGAAAATCAAATCACAAGTTTGACAAAAAATTTAATTTGTCAAATAATTAATTTGACGTACAGTCAGTGGCGGGGAAAAAAGTTATTCGCTTTTTTCGAAAATCAAATCACAAGTTTGACAAAAAATTTAATTTGTCAAATATATAAAAAACTACTAACAAAAAACCACTAACAAATTAATCTGAAAATACTGTCAACAGATGGCGGGGATGGCGGCTTTAATTCGAAAAATGCAAACCACTAACAAATTAATCTGAATGCCGCGAATAAGACCGGAGCACTTTATATAGGTCGCAGAACTCGCCGGAATTGTGCAAGAAGACGCAGATCCACTTCTTCGTGGAAGATCTACCTCTTTGCGGAAGATTTAACTTTACATGAAGATGTAACTTTACGTGAAGATTATGTATGTATGTATGTATGTATGTACAGTTACTCACGAAAGGATTCGCACCCTATAATAAATTTCAATAAATCGTTTGTATCTTAATTATTTATTAAAAAAAATAGTTAGTTATAATTATATTTAACAAAGTGATTCTTTTAATTTGTACAATTTAAAAAAAAAATCATAAAATTTGCATGGTAACAGAAATAATGAACATTAAAACAATTAATACGCAAATTTCATGTTACAAAAGGATTCACACCTTTAACAAAGTTGCAGGATTGCATTCATTTTCTAAGAATTGTAATATAGATTATGTGCATTGTTTGCAAGCAATATGATTCATAATGCAGTTATTAAGTAACGTGTAACAGTTTATGTACATAAAAATTTATAATTTTTACTAAAATGGGGCGTAAAGGTAAAACTACTAGTTTTGATATCAGACAACTGGTAATTTATAATTATGAAAAGGGAAAATCATACAGCCAAATAGGAAATATCTTAAATTTAAGCAAAAGCACAGTAGCAGACATCATAAAACGCTATAAACGTGAAGATAGGATCGAAAACAAACCAATAACAGGCCGCCCACGAAAATTTACAGAAAGAGAACGAATGCAAATTGTCCGAAAAATACAGAAAAACCCTCGACTGAGTGCCCCGAAAATAACCATTGAGGTGTTACAAGAAATGGGAAAGAAAGAAACAATTCAATTCGACGGGTACTACAAGAAAATAATTATCACGGTCGCATAGCTAGAAAAAAGCCGTATATTAGTGAAATCAACAGGAAGAAACGTATTAATTTCGCTAAAGAATTTAAATGTAAAGATGTAACGTGGTGGGATGATGTAATTTTTGCGGATGAGAGCAAATACAATATTTTTGGCTCCGATGGACGCACCATGGTATGGAGGAAACCAAATACGGAGCTGCAACCGAAAAATTTACAAGGTACTGTAAAACACGGATTCGGAAGTGTAATTGTTTGGGCTTCTATTTCAACTAAAGGGGTAGGTACACTAGTGTTTATTGAAGAAATAATAAATAAGTATAAATATTTAGACATTTTAAAATCTAACTTACTGCAAAGTGCCTATAAAATGGGGATCGTCGATACTTTTAAATTTTACCAAGATAACGACCCTAAACATAAATCACGTGTAGTGCAAGAATATCTGTTATACAAGTGCCCAAAAGTATTACAACCCCCTCCCCAATCACCAGACTTGAATCCCATAGAAAATCTATGGGACCATCTAAATCGTAAAATTCGGGAAACTCCGATACATACTAAAGAAGAGTTAAAAAAAAGACTACAAGAAGAATGGGACTTAATAAGCGTCGATTATTTAAAAAAAATTATTTGCAACATGCCCAAACGATTGGAACATGTTTTGAATCAAAACGGGTATCCAACAAAATATTAAATTATTTTTAAATTTTGTAAAATATTGTATTTTTTAATAATTTTTATAATACGTGCGAATCCTTTTGTAACATGAAATTAGCGTATTAATTGGTTTAATGTTCATTATTTCTGTTACCATGCAAATTTTATGATTTTTTTTTTAAATTGTACAAATTAAAAGAATCACTTTGTTAAATATAATTATAACTAACTATTTTTTTTAATAAATAATTAAGATACAAACGATTTATTGAAATTTATTATAGGGTGCGAATCCTTTTGTGAGTAACTGTATGTATGTATGTATGACAGATGACGGATGACAGATGACGGATGACAGATGACGGATGACAGATGACGGATGACGGATGACAGATGACAGATGACAGATGACAGATGACAGATGAAAGATGAAAGATGACAGATGAAGGCCGAACAACTATGGCCTTCATGGATCTATTATGGTCCGGTCTGTGAGGCCGAAGGCCGAACAACTATGGCCTTCACGGATCTATTATGGTTCGGTCTGTGAGGCCGAAGGCCGAACAACTATGGCCATCACGGATCTATTATGGTCCGGTCTGTGAGGCCGAAGGCCGAACAACTTTGACCTTCACGGATCTATTATGATCCGGTCTGTGAGGCCGAAGGCCGAACAACTATGGCCTTCACGGATCTATTATGGTCCGGTCTGTGAGGCCGAAGGCCGAACAACTATGGCCTTCACGGATCTATTATGGTCCGGTCTGTGAGGCCGAAGGCCGAACAACTATGGCCTTCACCGATCTATTATGGTCCGGTCTGTGAGGCCGAAGGCCGAACTACTATGGCCTTCACGGATCTATTATGGTCCGGTCTGTGAGGCCGAAGGCCGAACAACTTTGACCTTCACGGATCTATTATGGTCCGGTCTGTGAGGCCGAAGGCCGAACAACTATGGCCTTCACGGATCTATTATGGTCCGGTCTGTGAGGCCGAAGGCCGAACAACTATGGCCTTCACGGATCTATTATGGTCCGGTCTGTGAGGCCGAAGGCCGAACAACTATGGCCTTCACGGATCTATTATGGTCCGGTCTGTGAGGCCGAAGGCCGAACAACTATGGCCTTCACCGATCTATTATGGTCCGGTCTGTGAGGCCGAAGGCCGAACTACTATGGCCTTCACGGATCTATTATGGTCCGGTCTGTGAGGCCGAAGGCCGAACAACTTTGACCTTCACGGATCTATTATGGTCCGGTCTGTGAGGCCGAAGGCCGAACAACTATGGCCTTCACGGATCTATTATGGTCCGGTCTGTGAGGCCGAAGGCCGAACAACTATGGCCTTCACGGATCTATTATGGTCCGGTCTGTGAGGCCGAAGGCCGAACAACTATGGCCTTCACGGATCTATTATGGTCCGGTCTGTGAGGCCGAAGGCCGAACAATTTTGACCTTCACGGATCTATTATGATCCGGTCTGTGAGGCCGAAGGCCGAACAACTATGGCCTTCACGGATCTATTATGGTCCAGGCTGTGAGGCCGAAGGCCGAACAACTATGGCCTTCACGGATCTATTATGGTCCGGTCTGTGAGGCCGAAGGCCGAACAACTATGGCCTTCACGGATCTATTATGGTCCGGTCTGTGAGGCCGAAGGCCGAACAACTATGGCCTTCACGGATCTATTATGGTTCGCCCTGTGAGGCCGAAGGCCGAACAACTATGGCCTTCACCGATCTATTATGGTCTGCCCCCTGTGAGGCCGAAGGCCGAACAACTATGGCCTTCGCGGATCTATCATGGTCCTCTCTCTGTGAGGCCGAAGGCCGAACAACTATGGCCTTCGCGGATCTATTATGGTCCTCCCCCTGTGAGGCCGAAGGCCGAACAACTATGGCCTACTCGGATCTATTCTGGGTCTAGATGGCTAAGGGCGGCGGATGCCGCCCGTGCCAGCTAGTAAATTTATAATTCTGACGTTCTTAATTTTTGGGATTTCTTAAGACAAGCGAAATTTTACCAAAGTATGAAAGTTTTATTGTTTACCCCAGTTTCAACCACATTACTTGCCGGAAAATCTATTAAAGTTTATACGAACATTTTTTTACTTTTTAATACTGTAATGCTTAAGAGTTACGATAATACTACATTAAAGGGTGCTAAATGAGTAAAATGAAAAATTTATTTCTTTACATTAGGTATTACGTAATTACTGCGATCGAATTGACTCGCGGACGTGAACAATTTTATTTCCAAGAAAACTGTTGTACTGCAGAGGCAGGTATGGTATATTTTTATATCAACGTTGCACATAAAGAAAATTACCTTTTTTATTGTGTTTCTTAAGTGGAAAGAAAAGTTACATTTAAACACTTATTGGTTTCACATAAACTTAAAAACCCTTTTTATTCAAGTAAAAACTAGTAAAATGGAAACAAAATGTGGATACAATCGTTTTGGGATTTTATGCCCATTAAATTGGATATGCTGCATAACCCTTACAAAATGTGTTTAAAAAGGGTTGCGAAGATTTTTGAGTGATGACTTGATCTTTTGTAAGTGGGTATTTTGAATAAATTTTTGTTTGTTCAAAATTGTTAAACAAATATTACCTAACGCAGACGTGCTTGTTTAGGGTTTACGAGGTAAACGCAATAACGATAAGTCACAATCAACCGTATTAAGTGCGTAGTGAAAATTAAAAGTGCGTTGGGGAAATTGCTTACAAAGCAATGTAAAAAACCTTTCAAAAAAACGTTACGATTTGTTTTACAATATGAACCCTCCAAGGGTTACTTAGCCTAATAATACTTAGTTTGAGTAGTTTTTCACTCTTTCACTCTGCCATATGCATTACTATATTAGGATTGATATAAGACAATAAAGAGAAAGGGTGGATATAAGGGATGTGATGTAATAACATAACCTCTCACATTCAGATGTTAACCTCAGCTTTACGTGGTACCTCTGTTTGAGATGAAAGAGGCTCTCAGGGCCGAGCCGTGGGTGTAAAATCACTCCAAATCACATGGAGGAAATACTATGTGAGAATAACGGAAAAGAAGCAGAACGGTTTCAAGAGCAGAGAAGTCAAATTCCTAAGGTAGCGTCTGCATTCAGATTAGGATCGACTACCAACAGCGCCTGTCTCATAGTGGGCGTCTTAAAAACATCCTAGGAAAGCAAGGGTTACTTTTTCCCAGTAAATCAATCAGTATGACGCACGGCCCTTAGTCCTGGGTACTTAACAGGGGAGAGTTCCCAAAAATACTCCTGCATACTGCCAATATAGGGACCTAATGAATGGAGATACCCGAAATAGAGACAAATGTCGATTGGAATGCGGAAGACGTGTCACCTGACTGCGCGCATCGGTCAAATTTTTTAAAAATCTTGTTATTATGAGGTATTATACTTATAACGAAAATTTCGAATAGATCCGGCAAAAATTTAAAGTCGAATATTCCGTGGGAAGACATTTTTAGGTCAGTGGATATATCGAAAAGATTGAAGCGGTAACTTAAACGGACAAATTTATGTTTTACGATCGAGTAGTAATTATAATATTTGATGGGAAAGAAAGTATTCTCAAAAGAATTTAATACACGTCTAATAAACCATGCGGTAGATAATATAGTTTTAATAAAGTTGACGTAGCACCCATCAATAATTCACATCATCAGCAAGAAAGTCTCCATTCGATAGCATTGCAAACCAAACGTCAACCCATACATATGCTTTGCTATAATTTTGTAGAGGACTGAGAGACACTTTTATGCGATCTATAAACTCATGTTGAATATCAACCCACATGCGGTCCTTCAAATCGTGTAAAACAATGCCCGTTGTTCTCTTATCTGAAACGTGTGCCGATAAGCAGCCAAATGTGCTGGCAGTTAGCATGGAAGGTATAGGGAATTAAAATTATCGAGGACAAATAAAAACGAGACAAAAACCTATTTTGTTCGAGTCCAGACAGGCAAAAAATTGTTATTCTCAGCTCATGTGCTGATACATATCCCCACACTTTCGTTTGGAAGAAAGACGAAAGCGTGCTTTCACACTTTAGGGAACGTCCAATTAAAATGCATATCCCTTCTTTCTAAATTTATGGGACCCAATTAAAAGGGCCCAAATCAATCGTTAAGTGGGAATTATCCTAGTTTTAGGAAGGGAAAACGCATAAAAAGGACTGCAAATTGCATTTTCGAGGAGATTCACTTAGAATCCGATACCGCCTTCTCGTATCGTAACGCTTCCAAAAGCGGAATTAAAATACCAAGATCTCGCATTCATTCGAGATTTTTAAATCAATATAATTCATTTGTGCTAAAATTATTGTGCGTCAGCTACAGGTAAATTATCGAACATTTAATATCGTCAATTGTTGCTAACGTTTAACAAATTATCGAACTTTTAATCTTGTCAATTGGTGCTAACGTTTAACAAACCATCGAACATTTAATATCGTCAATTGTTGCTAACGTTTAATAAACCATCGAACATTTAATATCGTCAATTGTTGCTAACGTTTAATATATTATCGAACATTCAATACCGTCAATTGTTGCTAACGTTTAATAAACCATCGAACAGTTAATATCGTCAATTGTTGCTAACGTTTAATAAATTATCGAACATTTAATATCGTCAATTGTTGCTAACGTTTAACAAATTATCGAACATTTTATACCATCTGTGTATCACGTTTAATAACGTCGAGTTATTGCAATTGAAGTATCGAGCCGTAGTCTCGCAATACTTACCGCTTAGAGGCAATTACGTAGCATTTCTTTTATCGGTATGGTATAAAACAGGTGTTGCGCTACGAACACATGTGTGCATTCCATTAGTTTTTCTTATCAAACACCACATTGACGTTTCTTATTTATACAGTGCCGGCTTTAACTAATAGTAACTTCACGGATAATTACCCTAGTGAATTATTTCGTACGGAGACCCCTATTTTATCGCGAAACACAGTGCGTGAATCACCCTGTCATTTCACCACCTTCCGATTTGAAGAGGTTTTGGAATCTGGTTATTGCGCTGCCCTTCTGGTATGGTTTGAGACATCGTATTCAGCTCTATTCTGTATTCCGAGGACGAATCTCACTCCTGGAGGACCCGCCATCGACTTTACCTAGAGGTCGAACACCAACCACCCAAATTAAGTAAGAAACCTTTTTATATTTTTAAGATTGTGATGTTAATTGGTCACCTTGGCCACCAGTATTGTTTATGAACGTTCAGTTCAACCCTGGAAGACGATATCGCAACCATTTTGTACATCTTTTATGTAAATTAATATTAGTGTCTATTATTAACGTAACGTTTACACGCCATTCGAGCGTTCATATTTGAACCAGTAATTTAACGTAATATTTTAAGTTTAGTATTGCAACTAAAGTTCATAAATATTGATCGATCATATTGATTAATTTTCATTATCAATTTTATGAGTCACAGTTTTAGATGTTATCGAGTTGCACTTAAGTAAATATTATTTTTGGTGGAGTGCTGTATTCAATACGCCCCCCTTTTACGTATGAACTTTCTGGATCATACTTTGCAAATTAACAGTTTGTATTTTTGTAAGAGTAATCGTTTTACGAATATTAATTTCGCAACGGAAACCACACTGAAAGGTTCCGTCAACTGTACATATTTATTTTTATACGATACATGTAAATTTGATAGTATCTTGTGTAAATTTTGTCAACTCCCCCCTGATATTATTTTATTCATTACATTTTTGTTATTTCCCAACTGTGTGTTTTATTGTTATTGTGTTAATGTTTATTTAGCTGTTTTCACCAACGGAAAGTTCGCCTCCTGTAAAGGTAAGGTCATTGAGCGAGGCTTTTCCGGAGTGAGAATTCGCCGTAAGATCATCAAGTTGTCGCGTACCAGCTTGGAAGGTGTGATAACCAGTCCCCTTCAAAAAGATTCATTTCTTCGTATGCGTGGCGCCCATTTAAACTCCCTCGTGTATATTAACCCCACCGATTTTGACTTACCTCCCCCCCCCGTGTAAATTATTCACACCGATTTTGACAATTTTTAGAATCGCGATCGAGGATTGCCCGGTCGTCGATAGGAAACACACGCTTTGCGACGTGCCGTCACACGACCCTTTTTATTCCTTTCACCAACCCACCCCTTCGCGACTTTGAGCTAGTCAACCTTTTATTACCTGTTGGAAAGGTGTCGTGGATGCTAAACGTGTTGTAACAGACGTTGTCAGATGTATCCAAGAAGAAATTAAATTTAATTTTTAAACGAACTTTGTCTAATTTTATCAAACACCTTTTGCTTTAAAATTACAGCCGTTCTTATCGCGGTGCGCACTCTTATTTTAATAACATATTCTTGAATAACTCCTATTTCAATCTTTTTTACACCACTGATGGTCTTTTTTCACCTTTTCGTATCTAACGTCGAGTCCTAATTAAAATTAGAATACTTTATGTCGCACATAGACGCATCAAAATCATACACAAAAATTCAAAATTTTAAAGTTACAAAAAACACGAAAATGTACTATATATAGTTGGAATCAAATAAATTGACACCTGCGCCATTAGTAAAAATAGTATGAATTAAATTGGTTACATTGGCCCACAATAAATAGAATCTATAATACTCGACAAAAATTTTAAATTTGAATTGATGACACAACCCTGTGTTGAGCTAAAAAGTAATAAGTGGCTGTGTTTTCATTTAAAATTAAATTTTATTTGAGCTGAAATCCTTGTATTCCATTTTACAGAAATGTTTAATTTCAAGATTTTTTCGCAACTTTCATATACCTAATTAAAGGTAAAATCCATAATTTAAATTATTAAATGTCCTCACAATGAACAAAATGCATTATTCGTGAACTTTTATACCTGTAGGTTTTAAATTATTTAAAATTGTTCTTTCCAAACGGTCTTCTTCAATTTTAAAATTTTCACTTGTTAATCATCAATTTCGTGCAAGGCCCAATTCTTAACATGATTTCTTCAATTTCTTTATTCTTATCAATACTTTATTCTTTAATTCTTTCTTTTTTTTACTTTATACAACTTTTCCTCTGCTTCCAAACAAAAAAGTACTTTTATACATTTGTTACTTCTTTATTTTTAAACTTTATCAATACTAACCCCCTTAATTTTCAATTTTCTTTAAATTTTCTACGCCTTCTCTCTTTCTCGAACCCGCTCCTCTAACTAAAATAGTTCTATCTTAAATAATCCCGTGAAATTCAAATTTAGACGCCTATACATTTTTTTATTATCGCTTTTATCTTATTTTGGCCCTAACTTAACTCCACTTAATATCACTAAAATAATGAATTTCTTTATTCATTAAATTTTTACTTCAATTTTAAAAAAATATTATGACCAAATAGAATTTTGCAATTATAATTCTAATTAAGAAATTTTTTTAAATCCTCATTAATATTACATTACACATTCATTTCTAATTCATGATTGATTGACGCTTTTATATTTATAATAAAAAAAAACATTTGTTACAATTATTGTTTCAATTTATTGAATAAATCATTTTATTTCATCGAAATATTGTGCAATTTAAATTGGTCAATTACTCATTGGCACAAGAAAGTGCTTTTGTGTGGTGTACTCAATTTACTTGAGTAGTACTCTGCATTTCGTAATCAAATCAAATAACATTTAATTATTACGTAAAAGTTAATACCTCATAAAATGCTATGCCTCACCCCCTCTATATTTAATCAAGTATAAATAAGTTTAGTAAGTTGCAGGAGAAAATTTTCAAAAACCTGCTGGCTCTGCATTTCCCTAACTTAACCAAATCTTCTTAGCACTCTGGAGTACCGAAGGGTAGTCCCTTACCTCTCTTTTATCCGAATGATAACAGAGTTTACTTCACATTTTCCGTTTTGTAAATTTTCATTTTCTAACAAAATGTTTTCCAATATTATTTTCAATTCCCATTTATATTTTGATTTTTTTAAACCGAGTTTTTTAAAATGCGTACTATTTTTTCACTGCATAATATTAAAATATTTTTGAAAATATTTTGCTTCTCTTTTAAATTCAAATTTTCGGTTTATTCATAGCGACTTTTTGGATTTTGGTTTAATTTTGAATGGATTTTGAAATGTCATACAAAAATTATTTTTTTAAGTCCTTAACTACGTTTGTAAAGCAAGGAGTTTAAAACTTGATCGTTATGCCTAGATCACACGGAACGAGTACAGTGGCGAGACAGTTTTTTCTCATCTTTTAATTCAATTTTTCCCCTCCCCTTATATTTTTATAAAAAAATTTTGTATTGCATGCATTCTGGATTTTATTCAAATTTTTTATACATTTGAACCTTTATTTAAAATTTAATCATGTTAATTTTTATTTTGGGAAACAAAATTGTTTAATCAAGGCGATTAAATTTAACTAAAATATCAGATGGAGTTAGATAATTTATTATTTTATTTCCACTCATTTGTTTCAAGAATGTACAGAGTTATTAGGTATTCTGATGGATTACTTCAATACTTGTAACGTCTGACTAAAATTTTAATTTATTCGAAAGTTTTCCAATATTATTTGGTTTATCAAAATCTGTCTTTTTCCTTCCGCTTAAATATTGAGAATAACGTCACCACGCGGTTATCTTTCGAATCTGGCTGTTTCCTAGACCGTAGTTTGGCTATCGGACGTGTTTTTTCGTTTAGTGCCTAATTCCCATGGTTGTGCGGCCTGAAGGCCGCACTTAAAGAGATTCTTACAATAAATGTCAGCCGTAATTATTCAGTTTTGTGAAATTTCTTGTTTAACATTCCATGAAAAATATTGTGGTACTTTGCAAATTGTAGTTCAGATTCGCATTTGATGGCGCTATTTAGGGATTTTGTATCTGGACATATACAGCCATATGCCTTTAATATTAAAATTGTATATTTTGATCGAAATCGAAATGTAATACTAAAATAGTTATATTGGTCGAGAAATTCGCAGCAAACCATTTATTAGAAACCTCGTTATTCTCATTGGTGTTAAAACAGAGAGAGACACAGAAGGATATAACAATTTTTATTCAACATTAAATCGCAAGGGACTGGTAATACCCCCGAAGTGATATTACTCGAAATTTTCAGGAGACCTTAATGACTTCTCTGATATAACATAATTGGGTAATTTTAATTTTATTTTTGAGAAATCAAAAAGTAGAAACATTTTAAAATCTGATTTTACGAAAAAACATTATTCAAATTGTTCAATTAGTATATAAAATCTAAGAAGTTTTTTATATCTCCTGTAAAGTACGAGTGAAATTACTTAAGAGGTATTGTCGGATCACAAGCGAAATATTCAAATTATTTTAAGATTTTACAAGAACATAACAATTAAAATTTCAGAAAAATCTCTTTGTCAAAGGTTTTAGTACCGAAACAATTTTAAGTAATTGATAAATAAATAAAATATAAAATTTTCTTGGAGTCCAATAGACCTGTGTGATGATTTGCTCCTTTGAAATGAGGGGGGGAGTTGAATTTAAAAAAGTAACTAAAACAATCCGCTGTACAATTCTAAGTTTGAAAACTCTTCTCCCTCTGCACAAATCATCGAAAAAATGTTTGACGTTATTTTTCATTTTAATTGTTTTTCAATTTTTCACTTGTGTTGTTTGTTGCATCAGATTGACAAACCTTATGAGAGTTTTAGAAACAACTTTTGTAGTAGAAATGAAAACGAACAGATGGTACTGCTTAATTTGAAGTCGTAATAAATTGCCGTCTTATTGCATTTCTTCACTTGTATTGACGCCACGGATCTTTAAGAGGTCCATGATTGATGCTGAAGTCATTTATTCCGCCTTCCAATTTCGTGGCGTCATCTGTTGATAAGCTTTTGAACTTCACCAGGTGTTACCAAAACTCTCATAGGATTTCTTTAACTGATACTTGGGGCAGTTTACGTAAACCCTAAGTAATGCCACCTTAATTTAGTACTTAGGAAATTGATGTGGTTAATTAGAACATTGCAAGTCAATCACTGGGAATTTTTGATGAGTGAGTGAGGACTCTTAGCTTTACATGTATGGATTACACTACACTATCTAATCCGTTTAACTTCTATTAGTTTTAATTTATTTACGATAACAAGTGCTCACGATAATGCTTTTATTACTTTCTATTTACTTTTTATCTAGCGAAGAAGTTTCCCTTTTAGATAACTTTGCGGCGTCGAGCAAAGCAAGCTGATGTACTCCAACATCGTAAAGAACGACATATTTAGTAATATTCATGTGATGATCATTTTTATTACCCCTAGAGGAATTTTTATGTGTAATAAAATGCACAAACAACTGAAACACAAAAGTCTCGAAAGCTTTTTTGAACTTCGGTAAATCTTGATAAAATTCGTATAAAAATGTGATACAACAGTTTTTAAACAAAATCAGCAACTTTTTTGAAATTGATCAAGCTCAGCCATTTGATCGTTTCGAGACAATAGTTTTAAAGAATTGAAACTGTTTAAAACTGTACGAAGTCGTGGGTTGCTTGAAGCTCAAATGAATAGTTTTACTTTGTTTTAATTTTAGTTTACCGTCATCCCACTACCTTTATCTCCGCATTTCATTTTTTATTACACGAAACTCAAGGTGGTAGTATCGACGAAATTTAACAAAACGATTAGAAAATGTTCTTTCCTTTTAACGTTTTGAGAATTGGTGAAGTGATGTTAAAATTGAGGGGGGGGGGGGGCTTTGAGAAAGAGTGTAGGTTTGAAATGCATTTTACGAAGTTATCATTAGGAACGATGATGCCGGAAAACTTGATATTAGAAACTTATACAATGTAAATATGCTAACCCTCAAGGTGAATTTAAACTAACACAACCAATCAGAATTGATGTGAATATTATGCATCGATTTTGATTACCTTGAATGGATAAGATCGCACAAGGTCTAAATGCACTTGAATAAAAATCAGAATTCAAAATTAAGGATTTCGATTTGCCTTTCTTATTTATTCATGTTATTTTGCTTACCATTTAGAATATCTGGAACGGGTAAATATTTTATCAAGAACAAAAAAATTTGGTATAAGTATGTATTTGTTAATACAAACAATGTTATTTGCCGTCTAGAATATTAAATTTTGTTGTAATAAAGTTAGATTATGCTAACATTCACATTGCACTAAACCTCAAACTTGTGTCTTTTGTGAAACTCTCGAGTATTAAGGTTTAAAGTGGAGGAAATTGGATTTCAGTTATAATTCTCATGTATGTGTGTATATTTAACATAGTCATTATGTACTATCAAATTAGGCTAAATAAAGTTTTATAGGTGCTTTTAGTGCTATATGATATAAATTCCATTCAATTCGGCAAAGCTAAGTAAAAAAATAAACGACCAGCATATAAAAAAATTTTATTTGTTATTTCGTATTCTTTACGGATTTTCAACTGAACCAACAAAATACTGTTTTAGTAAACATTGCAGATCCACAAATCTTTACAGGCCACTTATAATGAAAAACCTTATACCGCGTGTTTATTTTAAAAGAAGCCAGTCGAAATAACTTTGTTTTTAATTGAAAGAAAAAAGTAATTATTAAAATTTTATAAAATTCATGAAATTATTATACATATTTTCCAAAATATACAACCTGTTTTGGAACTCTTCGTGGACTTCCTGAAATGGTTCTGGAGTAATTCTCCTACATCTTAGGGTTTTTGAGGAGGACCGCCGACAAATCGATGGATCTTGCCGGCATCCCATCCGACCTTTCCTACCAATCAATTTGCCAGGAAATTTTTTATCCAAGGCACATTTAATGCGTAATGTGGGGATGCTTCATTTCGTTGAAAATGTATATTATGTTTACCTAGCAGCATACTCCTTCTTCGTTAACTTCATTTTCCAAAGACTGATCGATAAGTGGGTAATAATTTTGTTGTTTTTATTCAGTCATTTTAAATCTTAGATCAGCTGTTAGCTTGAAAGCTGATAAGTGCTATAATTTGATGTCACATACCTGTACGTTAATTTCATTCTGTACTTTATTAAACAAGTCTGTTATTGTTGATACAGTGTTTTATTTTAGAGAGGGTGTTTGAGCATCCCTTAGTTAAACTTTTCTACGATTCTCGCACACCGTCTCGAGCCTAGCAGAAGATAAATGGCAGTGATATCCCTACGTATGCCTTTGGGATTTGGTCTACAGTTTACGAATCCTTTGGTTCACGGATTCATCTTCCGTGAGTGGCTTCTGTTGGAGAAGTGGAGGAAAGAATTACGTGATAACTTATCTGGGACATCAGTTCATATAACTCGATTCTTCTAGCTATCGAAATCATCTTCGCCAAGATGTTGGTGGATTCGAATTTTATAAAGAAGAAACGTGTTGATTTTTAGCACTTTATGTATAGAACCAATTGAAGTATTTATTGACTTAGCAACCTTTCAAATGAAGGTACCAGGATTCGCAGCAAAATGACCCAGTACTTCCATCTGCAAAACTTCATCAAAAATTCTGCATTGCATATAAATTTTGTTGCATAGAACCGGTTTCTTTAAATTTTCGTACTAACTTTATCATGTATTGGTAGCTTACATTATTTTCAGAGTGGTTTTTGTTGAAAAATTGAACACTTCCAGGAGCACAACGATTTTCAGTACCATATATAAATACTATTGTTTATATTCCACAATACGTGACCATTTTCAGATGTTCTCTCAATAAACGATTTGAAATAGATTATTTGTATTATTTTAGTAGACCGATCTATGGAAAAAATTCTAACTGGATTTTTTCCATATAACGGTTCCTTAAGGTGTAATTAAGTAATCCTAAAGTTTTCCCACTCCTACGAGATCGGCGTCACTTTCTGCGGTAGGGGAAGGTGACAAAACTCAATTTTGGACCGGTTTCTCAACCTTCTTTCTACTTTATAACAAAAATAGTTATACGAGTATACAAAATTAAAGCTAATTAAATTTTCTACAAAAAAGTTTATACTCGTACTGCACCTAGTAATGATCGCGTTAAGATGACTGATATTTATTTAAAGGGTTCGGGGATATATTTTTAATTAATAGTGTAGATTTTCACCAAAAATATTTATTCTCTTAGTTTCCTGGGTATTACACGACGAACTCTTAAAGATTCTGCAGAAGGCGTTGGAGATATCAGCTTTGATCGTATTCAATAGTGTTCATATTATCAATTTCAGTTGCTTCGGAATCCACAGTACCACCATCGTCATTTTCTGTGAAAATTTTTTCGAGTAGAACTTATGGCAAGTTCTTTCTCTTCTTGAGAAATTTGTTTCCTTCGTCTGCAAACCAGGTCTATACGGAATGATTTGACCTAAATCTTTGTCATTTTAAAACATTTTTTAGTTTTGGAAATAGTAACACGCAATTCTTTCCACCACTTCCCCAACAGAAGCCACTTATGAAAGAAGAAACCGTCAACCAAATCCCGAAGGATTTGTTTAAAAAGACGTAGAGAATTCAATGCCCGTTATATTCTGCTAGATTCGAGATGGTATGCGAAGACGAGGGTTGATAATCTAAGGGTTAATTACTTCAAAACAAAACACAATTTAATAAAATTATTAATTCAAATAATCGTACAGGAATGCGACATACATGACATACGAAACTGACATGGTATTAAAATTTATTGTATTAATTTTTGCAGAGCAATAAATTATTTGAGTTCAGGGCTGCATTGTCTTGCAAATATAATACACCTTTAGAACTGGAACTGTTTGGGACAAAGACAAACGGCACGTTTCCACTCTTTTGGCATTTATTGGGTCTCTGGAGTCGTGAATTGAAAACCTCTAAATCAAAGTTGAACCCAGGTCTCACTCATTGGAATATGAAATAATTTCTTTACCGGTTTTCCAGTTTTCATTTGTTAAGTTGAATGCAAGTGTTCTTACTGCTATCTTGTAAATTTTATCGGAACTGATGCGTCAGATGCCCCCCGTTGCAGTTTGAACGACCGTGAGGACGTGATTATGTTCGGTGGCCTCGAGAGACATTTTTCGCGACAGGGGTTACGAACATTCCCCTCTCCCTATCTGGGACAATGCATTAGCTAATTCAGTTATACTGGGACTTTCGTGAAGTTAAGGTGTACTCTGCGTGGATGTAAAAACTTCAAATTTTGGGGGATCGTTTAACAAAGATATCGGTTATCTTCCGAGCCCTTTTTACCGTATCGGCTAATAACAGTGGCGCCCTAACCTATTTCCGATTATCGAAGCGACGCGCACATTAATGTAGAATTTGAACCAACCCTCCCGCTGCAGCGAGGCCGGCACTTGTTCTGTACGGGGGTGTGCATGATTGCGCGTTTAAAGCCCGAAACACCTTTAAAATGATGCATTGCAAGATAGGAGTGCTATTTAAAATTTCAAATAGGGGTATCTGTGTTGGAAATAGGGTTAAACAGTATTGCTTTTGAGCGTCCTGTCGCTATCGAAACCGACGTGCTTTCGTTCTTCTCAAATTCACTCAAAAAAAGCTATTTTGGCTGACTACTTTTGAAACGAACACACGGTATACGAGTATACGAGTAAATAATTAATTATTTATAGAAAATATGCACTGAATGCTAAAATTCATCAGGCGATGTATATAAATAATTCTAAAATGCAGATATGATTCCTATATTTTATTATATAATGAAATATTGCAATGTAAAATTTATTAATGCGTAAATTACGTTTTGTTAAATTTTATTCATGCATCTGTTTGTTTCAGAATAAAACCGAAGTTTCATAGGATAAAATGACAGACAACTTCCAAAAGTCTATCTCGAAATTGGTTTAGGTAAATAATGTTAAACCCAAATTTTAATTTAATTTTAACGATTCATATTTACAAATTCCTATGTTGTATTTAAATGGAACTTTATTATTTAAAGTTTATTAACGTGAGTTAACTTTTCAAATTAAAATTAGCGTGTTTGTGACATTACGTACAATACAAATATATCGATCATGATGATGCACGGTGATCGATTACGGAAACTACATTTGACGCAGAAATTAAATATGCATTGATAAAATAGAAATTAAATTCTCCAGTGGTATTTAAAACAATTGTTTCATGAAAGAAAAAAACGTTACAACTTCGTTGTCATAACAGCGTGGTTATTTAGATACAAACTGATGTTATTGGCAAAAATACACACAATATTTACACTTTCGTACAAATTTGCCAAATAAAAATACTAAATATATTTTTATAACATTTTTAATTTAATATTAGTCGGTTGTACCGTAAATAGAATAAAAGACGAAAGTAAAATTTGAAACTCCAATGTTGTGTGCTCTAAATGTAATTAACAATTATTTTTAACAGGTCTCACATGTTGCAGGTTTACCTACATAACAAAATTTTAATTAAACATAAAATGAAAGGAATTTTTGCACAAAGGATCAATATCTTAGGTGAATAAATGACCACAGCCAGATTATTTCCAACCGGTTGGTTTGTTGTATTCCAAGTGGCAACTTTCAAGTGAGCAACTATGGGATCGATAATACATAACACGTTTCATGTAGACTGCATTGAACCATAAAAATACACACATATATAGAAATGTATAGCAACAAAGAATATTAAATTTATTTATACCAAAAATAAACACCATCTGTTTTTCTTACTTTCCCTTTTGGTGTTAATATTGTGCAAATACGATATCAAACAAACATTGGGCAAGGAAATGGAGAAAATGGAAATAAATATTATAGTCCATAATTGTTAACATTAAATGAAAATTTAAATGATGTTTTTTTTGTTCAAATGGAATGACTAAATTAATTTTGTTAACTTGCGAGCGCACTCTTTGATTCAGAGTTTTGGTGAATGCGGAGCGATAAAGGAGATTGGACTAAATTAAAAAATCAGTTGGCGTGATAAGAAGAACTTCTCGACAGTTGGAAAGAATGGCCATCAAGTTTGCTGGAATGGGCAAATATACCTTAATTAAACACCATTTTGATTTGATTTAAATAAATATTTTATGAATATTCTTCGGATATTTCACCATGGTAGAACACACGAAATGATATTGATATTTTCTTTTGAAACCTAAAAGTAAAATGTTAAATTTATTATTCCACACGCGCAGGCTTATTGTGACTCACGTTTTGGTAAAACTGTCAATTATTATCCAAAGCATTTACACCGTTTAACGTTTGAAAAAATGTACTTTTAACGTATCACTAACTATGTGCGAATATTAAAAACAATAGCGTAACTTAGACAATGGGAGACGTGAGAACACGATTTTCTGAATTTAATTTTCAGCTTTTGCGGTGGATACTGAAGTAGAATTTTAGTAAAACTTTTGTATAGGGTGTTTTTATAGCTGTATGAGATCTTTCAATAGGGATAACTTTTGAATGAAGTTTGTCAAAGCGACAGTTATTTGACATTTGTGTTCAGAAAGGTTTGCCATTTAATCGTGAATAAATTAACACTTAAACAACGCTACCAAATTGTGGAAATTTATTTTCAAAGTTAGAGTTCCGTTCCCGAAACTTATAGAGCTCTTTGCCCATTTTATGGTCGACATAATCGACTTTCTGAGCAGGCTATTGGTGCGGTGATGGATAAATTTTGTACCACTTCTTCATTGCATGATGTAAGACCACCAACCAGCCAAAGAAATGTGCGTACCGAAGAAACTATCGCCATCGTGCTCAACAACTTGGGCTTTGTCCGTCTACTACATGGAAAATTTTACATCAAGATCTTGGTTTACATCTTTACAATATCCAGTTGGTCCAAGAATTAAAGCCTAATGATAATCGATTGCGTCGTGCGTTTGCAGATTGGACTCACAATCAATTGGAAGTGGATCCATTTTTTTACCATCAAATTTTGTTCAGTGACGAGGCAGATTTCTGGTTGAATGGGGTATGTGAACAAGCAAAATTGCGACCAATCCGGAACATTATCTTGAGACTCCATTGCATCCATTAAAATTGACTGTTTGGTGTGGAATACACGCCAACGGCTTCATCGGTCCATATTTCTTTCGAAATGAGGAGGAGCTACTGTTACGGTGAATGGTGTGAGATATCACCACATGCTCAATACATTTTTGTTTCCAAAAATCCAAGAGCTAAACATCGACAACTTATGGTTCCAACAGGATGGTGCTACGTGCCACACAGCCACCGAAACCGTCGATTTATTGAAAGCACAATTTGGTGACAACATTATTTCAAGAAATGGTCCTATCAATTGGCCTCCAAGATCGTGTGATTTAACACCTCTAGATTATTTTGTTTGCGGGTATGTTAAATCCATGATTTATGCTAACAAACCAACAACTCTGGAAGCATTGGAGGCCAATATTCAGCAAGCCATTTATGAAATAAGGCCAGAAATATTGGATAAAGTGGTCAAACATTGGATTGATCGGATGTGCTTCGTAACGATTAGTCGTGATGGCCACATGACGGAAATCATTTTCAAATCATAAATGGCATTAAATTTACTTTCATAAAATAAAATAATTAAAAAAACATTCCATCAATTCTTTAATGTTTAAATTTCAATTTGAAGTTCTCATGCAGCCAAAAAACACCATATTAAATAGTAGAGTCGCTATAACGTGAAATGATTGATAATAGATTTGTTTACATTTTCAGTTGTGTGAATTTGTTTTTCAAGAATGTGAACAAAAAGTATCCTTAGTAATCCTCTAACCAGGGACAGAAGATTATCCTCGAGTCAGAGTAAACTACGAGATTTTTTACGAGAATTCTACAAACAACCATGGAATCAATAATTGTTTCAGGACCGCAGACAGAGTTATTACGATCTGAAAATTAAGCAAATAATTAATCAAGTCCAAAACCTAAATATATTCAGCTATTTCAACCGTAAACACGATTAGTCAATCGTGATATTGGTATCGTATTGGTATCATATTATTATACTGGAATTACTACATAAAAAAATACTGAAAACTTTTAATTCTTCGTCAAACAATTATTATTATTATTGCTTCATGGTTGTTTATAGAATTCTCGCCCACTTATGTAAACTAATAGATCGCGTTCTCGATGGTATATTAACAGTGTTGTATAATATTTTTAAATTGGTTGTTTAACAATCGGCCAATCATAATTATAAAAGTTAGTTTTTTTCAAAATTAAAAATGGAAACAATTATATCGGTTGATGCATAGGTTCGTAGCTTTTTTTTGCCATTAATCCATTAATCCTAATTGTTATCGATTAAAACTTCTTTGGAATTACATTATTTTTGATATAAAAATAAGTAAAGAAATATACGGTAAATTCTTCAGCCTTCAGAGTTCCAACAAATAACCAGTCCGATGAAGAAGGATAGGTCCATGTCCTGGTATTTTACATTGCCATGAAGACAAGTCACTGCCTGACTCACACATCAAAAATTCAGATTTGGTTATTTTTATTGAAATTGAACCTTACAAAACTTTAGTGAATATTTTTAAAGATTGCAATTAATTTGCAAATACATTTAGAAATCTCAAGAGTGGCTATAAATTGCGCCGCATGCGAAAATCCTAGATTTTTCACGATCAAACCGTCAATAATTTATTGTTAAATTAATTTAAATTAATATTTAGGAATTTGTGTTAAATTATATTTCCTTAGAAAAGAAGTTTCATAGACACAAATACTTCATGCGATAAAAAATCCAATATTCTTCTGATTACAAATTGGTTTTGCAGAAAGGAGTTCAATAAACAAGAGCGATTCTAATTTCAATTTATAGTCTTGAAATGTTTTATTTAATAAAATATTTTAATTAAAATGTAAAAAAATAGGTTTCTTGGTAAAATTTTCGGGGGGGGGGGAAGCTGAGCACTAAAAAATTCCATAAAAGTAGGCCGTAATTGTTCAGCTTGTTCAGCTTTTTTGTAACGTGTCCGATATGGAATAATACGGAACTTTTAAATACAAGTCTTCACAAAGTAAAGTTAAAAGCAGTAACTATGTAAAATTCCCGCTTTCTAGGTAACAGAGTTTTCTAGAATTGTGATGTTATGTTTTGATAACAACATTCGGTGCAGTCAAACGATCACTCATTTAATTACTAGCCGAGCCGCCATTGCTTAATTTAAGTGGTCGTAGGATAACTAAAATTATGATCAGAATACGGTTATTATATTATCAATAATAATAATATCCTAAATTTATCTAAATCCTACATTTATCTGCTGATACATCCCCATGCGGCCTTCAGGCCGCACACCGTACAAAAACATAGAATAGCAAGATTAAAAATGGGAAAGTAAAATTAATTTTCTTAAAATTTAGTCATAAGTTCAGTTCGCTAGAAGTTTTCTAGTGGCGAGTCCTCAGAGGAGACAAGGAACGTTTAGCTTCCCATTTATTAATTATAAATTATAAATAATAGTTCTAAAATGGATATAGGTAGTTTTTCGCAATAAAAACTAAAATATACTTCTGCTACCGATTTTGTAATATCTTCGGGCGAAAACTGACAAAAACAATAATAATCCTCAATAACTCAAAGATTACAAGACAGAATCAATATACCTGTCCAATTACAAAAAGTAAAAATTTCAAGAGAGCTTTATTTGGCTGACGAGAGCTTAGTGCTTAGATTTTAGACAACCCAGAATACAACGGAGGTTGATGCTCTCCAAAAACGTAGGTCGTCTCATTATCATCACTGAATAGATTTAACCCTCCTATTGTAATACATCTAGCGTATACAGGAGCACACTAAGCTCTACCCTATTCAACTCGGAGCTTTTATAATGTGGTTGAATTTTTTAACATTATTAAATTTTTTTACTTTTAATTTTAAGCCATTTTACCTTGAAAAATCCCACTTTTTGTCTGGAAGATCATCCTAACCCAAATATGCAACAGTATGCAAAAAGAAAATGGCCTAACAACTTATTGATAAGACTGCATCAGATATCATGAAATGGACAACGTTGATTGACGTTCCCAGTGCACATTTTAAAGTTTGAAGCCATAAGATCAGCTCATAAAACTCTATAACTCTTAATATTTTAATTTGTTCTGATTGTTGATATAAAATCACAATAAAAAAATCAGAAACTCTAAAATTCTGCACACTACTTGCTCGGAGCGATGTTAGGTAAACTTTAAAATTTCACAGTATATATATTTTAAACGCTCAAACTTTATTACATTTGGGGTTCAAACGATGGGAAAAGAAGCTCAAACAATTCTCGAAGGATATATATTAATTTTATTAAATAAATCACGATGAGGGCGCGGGGGAGTGGAGGTTAGCATTTCTACAGTCCCTCTTACAATTTATTGTTCTAAAGAATTGAATTTTTATTAAAAACCTTTGAAAGTCAACCGGCGGGAATAGAAGTTCATTGGAGCTCAAACGATTGACAGCAATTTCATAAAAACATTGCGTTGGAGTCGTTCATACGACAACCCCCTCCCCAAGTTTTCGCAATGGGTGTTTCACAAACTCAAACGGTTAACACTAATATAAGGTTTGTTTCATCGACGAGTTCTCGTTAGTTCTAGAGCTATGCGCATGCTCTTTAACTAAAACCTGTTTCATCAAACGTTAAAATATGAACTACTAGTTCTACGAACTGCTAGTCCGCTGTTTCATCATGAAAAGCTCAAAACTCGTAAACGAAAACAAAAAAGTAATAACCCGGCAAATGGTTATTTAAAAAAAGAGTTTTAGCATTCACCTTGCCCTTTTTAGTGATCGTAGCTGGAGAGTACGTATCGGCTTAGCTCTGTATTTCTAATACCAAGCCACGAGAGCGTGGGTTCCTCAAAGAGGTTCGTGGATCCTTAAATTGTGCTATCTTTGCTAAGTTGTCACTACCTTATTTGGGCGCCATGACTGGGTACGAGTTTTCGATCAACTAGTTACTTATACCCAGTCAAAAATGGAAATAAAAAGTAAAATAAAAAAATATTCGTCGAGATCAGAATAACACACTTTAATCGAAAAGAAATCTTTTAATAATTGTAAAACAAAGAACAAACTCTTGACTACATACATAAAATAATTATAACAATAAAGGAAAATGAAAAATTTTAATTTACAAAATAAACCGACGAAATAATCCAAGACGCAAAAATGGGGCGTCATGGCGTTCGGATCGAAGCAATCTTCGATACGAATTAAATTATCTTTGTTACAAGATGACGTGTTCTATACGTCGTTAAAACTGCTTGACGCAGACAAGTTAAAAATTTAGAGCCGTTGAAGACGGTCAAAAAATTGGTGAACTGAGTTCGCATAAAATTTCAAAGGTGGTTATGTTGCTGAGGGCATTATCAAAGTTTAACAATTTTCACATGAAGAACAATTCATAGAATACTTACAGATTTAAATGGTGTTGGTTTATAAAAAAAGGTTGAATCGATATGACATGTCTTCGACTCATACTACCATTAGCAAAAACTCCTGCTAATTAAATTTAACCTAAAACAGATATTCCAGAAAAGCACACATGTAAAAAATTGTTAATTAAAAATTATTGAAAAATAGTTGGTATTTGAAAGTGAAAAATACGTTGATTAAATTTATTTTCTATACGACCACATCTGTTGAAGTTTTGAACGTTGGAAGTTGTAATGAGAATTTGCACACCAAAATCGGGACATCTGGCGTTCCATATTTATGATACCTCGAAAAATTATCAGCTCGCGCCAACTGACGAAAAATATTCTGAAAGCGGCACCATAAGAAACTGCAGAATGTCGGGCTGTCATATGGGGTTGAAAAATCATCCCTCTGGTTTGTCCAACTGGGCGAGGTTGGAGTAATCGATAAAGATTCCTCGATCAGCTGGTCGGCGAATTTTTGCCGCTGGGCCCAGATTAAAATTGACGGCCATGTTCCAAATTAAACGGAGTCCTCACAAATTTCCATATTCAAAAATTCGATCGACGTTGTCGAGCGTCAAAAACATCATGAAAACTTCGCGGCTTTCCATGAGCTCCCATACTCGACGGGTTCCGATCAAAAAGGTGAACGTCAAAAACTTTATGAGAACGCTCCGCCATGTTCGAATTCGGTGGGCATCAGTAAGAAATTACCATGTCCATAAAATCAAATATTGATCGAATAGATCTTAAAATGTTGAAGAAAATTACACCACACTGCGCACTACATTAAACGACATCGTCTCAAGAATGTTTCGGTCATTGAAAAATACATTAAACTTATAAAATTTATAGGAAAATGTAGGACCGCAAAAATTAGCGACCTACCGTCACCGAAGCCATTGCCAACTCTGATGTGGTCATTTACTCATGCGTAGATGTAAAAATATCGTTAAATTAAGCTTGTGGTAAGTTGGGTTGCATAAATTACAGTCGTTCAGATGTAAAATTGAAATTTATTTAAATTGAAATTTAAATTTGTCGACAGAAAAAAAAGGATTTTGCCAACGCAAAATGTTATGTGACAAAAGGACGTTACAATCAGCCTAATTGAGAGTTCTAGAACAGTTCAGAACGGTTCAAATCAGTACTTGTTCAGAAGCAAGAACCAGAAAGAACTAGTAGTTACTCGAAAAGGCGACCGCCCATAATATCCCGACTGAAGACGTACTCGTACGAATACGTGTATTTGCCGCCAATAGTGCATACAAAATTTGTTAACATAAGCTGAGATAACCTTACGTGCGGTTAAATTAATATTCTTATAATAAAACCTACATAAATATTGTTAAATAATCTTATAAAGCCAAAATATTATTTTAAAATGGACGAAGTGCAAGGTAAGTTGGGTATTTTCATTAACTGTAATATAAATTAGGAATTTTGTTGCTTTCAGTTCTTAAAACTGTTTCATCAAACTTTTTTCTTACTACTAGTTCATACTAGTTCTAAAGTAGTTATTGCGAACGCATGCGTATTAGAACATTCTGAACTAGAATCGGTAGTTCTAGAACTGTTCAATTTGTTCGCGATGAAACAAACCTATTATTAAAAAATTCGCAATCGGGAGGGGGGCCAAATGTACCTTTAAACTGTATTCACTTTTCTAAAAGTGGAATTATTGTGATTAGAGCACCTAAGCTGAAAGTTTTGTAATTTCTTTTGGCAGTGTACTCGTACTATTTCACTATGGATATTTAAAATTTTTAAGTGCTTTTTTAGCAGTAACTGAAGTTTTGTCTACGAATAAAGCTTGAAAAACTAATGGCAATTTCATTCAAAATATAAGAAGCAAAATTTACATTTAAAAAATCAATGACCATTTTATCATATTTGTGTAGCATGCAAATATAGAAAATTTTGTAACGACCCTTTTTTTCTTTTTTTACATTGATGCTTTGTCATTGACTAGACTTTTCTCTTCCATCCTTAATCCTCAGCGTGTCGATGTTTACCGGAGATGGCTGTCCTAAGAAATCATGTCAAGTTCGCGATTTGAACCCAGAAATTCCACACCACAATTTAACAAGAGATCACACCCCGCCACTGCTGTGGGTCGAAATGTCCCTCATAATGAAGAATAAATTATCTTATAAGACATTTGAAACAAAAAAGAGCCGCGAGCTCTTATGGCATGGCATAACATTTATTATACCGAATTACTATATAAAACATAATATTTTATACATTTTTAAATAAACAGTTTTTTACAACAGAGATATCTTTTTTCTAACTATAAATAAATTTTTCAACATTAAATTAAATTTTAGAAGTAAAAAAAATTTAAGAATACTTTGTTATGCGAATTTATTTTTAATATTGGACTCAAAAGTCAAAACTATCAGGAATTTAAAGCAAATTATGCATTTTCAAAGTGAAAAATACATTTTTATGTTTTTAATTACCGCCACAGATGATTTTTGGAAATGTTAGGTAAAAAATCATACCACATTGTAATTAAAATAATGTAAAAAATTTTGAAGTTTAAAAATTTTCATGAAAAAATAGAAACATACCTCAAGAAGGTAAGTTTATTGTTAGTAAATGTTAATCAACATTAATGGCCTATAAAAATTGTTTATGGGCTGAAATGCTATAAATAATGAACAGAGAGGAATATTCTAAATTCTGGTTAAGCCACATCAGTAATCAAAAGTCTGAAAAATTATTTGTCTTGCAGAAATGAAGAAAAATGGTTGCAATGCTTTTTATTTTCAATTTTTGTTAAAGATTATTTTTTATATGATATATGGTTTTCTACAGATCATTGTCATCATTTTAAAAGGCCACTTGAAAGTTTTAGTACGTTATTAGTTGAAATACAAGATAAATGAAAAAATTATTCTGTAGAATAAACCAGTTCATACTGTCCAGGAACCAATTGATGATTCTGTCCCTTAAACATTACAAATTCAAACTAAGATTTCCTAATCAGAAAATGGAACCTGGTCGAATCCCTGTTGTGTTAATTAATGATGAGGCTATAGATAAAAGAACATAGATACTGATTTTAACCCTCGGTTTGTAGATACAAAGTTGTACCTTTTTTTTCTTTCCTTTAAAAAATTATTATCAAACAGTGAAAATAACTCAATACTGACGGAATCTAAAAAAGTTTTCCAGTTTCCTTTCCTTGTGCCCATTTTTACACTTCCGACGAAATGAACATGGAAATCTCACGGTAACAAAGCAAATGCATGTCACTAAGTTGGAATAGGGTTAAAATATTGCATGCAATTTACTTTGTACACAATTTTTCAACAGGTTAACCCTAATTTGAATGAAATCTACAAGTCAACAACGAACTGGAAACCGATCTGACGGAAGTGAAGCCAAACTTGGGTACCTATTAAATCTTGGTATCTCCATCCGGTAATTAGCACATCAAATTGTCTATGCAGTGAACGTAAATGGTTATGTTATGAACTTTCTTATCTACCATGTAGGATAATTGGAGGAAGCCTTCTATTGGTATAATTAAACCGTTGCAAAGATCAACTCCATCAAAATGGAATTGCTTAAAAATGAACTTAGAGGTTTATTAATTATGAAACTACGTGAAACTACTAATTTTACGAATGTACCAAGTATTTGCATGTAGCCTAGGTTTAAGCTGCTCTACATTCAGGTTGGAATGGATAGCTCCGATGAGTTAAATAGCTATACTGGAAAGTTTACTTCAGTATTCACTTAGAATCGCAAATTCCCAACGTTCCCTTGTATTGTAATTATACGTTTTCGCTACATTTCAATTAAATTTCAACATTGGGAAAATGAAATTTTCCTATTTTTTTTTATTTTTTCTCAAACATTCAATTTTAATATATTCAGTGCAAGTTTGTGAAATGTTCGTTCTATTGAAATAATAAGATTGGAAGTGATCCATGATTTTATCGTAGAATAGCTTTTTGAGCTGTTTTTGTGTTCGTCATATTGTCTGAAATAATCCTTCTTTTGATGGTATCATTTCGAGTGAATGTAACTATATAAATTATTATATTCGGTCTTGTATGTTATTTGTAACTAATTGTTATGCTGTGTTTTCCATGTTGGAATGATTGAAGGTTTAATTAAATTATTGAAATTAATTTAAACTTTTTAGTAAGCAAATTTTGTTCAGATTTAACAATTAAATATTTAATCTTATTGAGGTGGAACCGTACTTATAACGCGTTTTAGTTTCGCTATACAAATTGGATTGGATTAGAAATAGTGTAGTGTGGATTACAGTAACCGTGGAACATAACAAGAAGCATTTACATAATAGAAAATTTAAATTTCCATTTTTCAATTCTGTCGATAGCAGAAAAATTCAATTTTTGTTAAATACATTACAATTTATTTTTGGCTGTATAGGTATAAACGTTACATCAATAACATAGCAGAAAATAGTGATGCATAGGACAGCTACGTGTTGGAGAATATAAACAGGTGTATTTTGTATCCCATCAAATGGGATATCTACTTAACTTTATAAGGAGTAACTGAAAAATAGGTTTTTTTTTACAAAAAAAACGTTCCTCATTGAGTTCGAAAAACTTGCTGACGCATTCAAATTTATTCCTAATGAATAATTTAAAGAAGTTTATATATACACGTTATACTTACAAGTTTAAAGAAAAAAGTCTCCTTTAAACCGTCTTTCAAACGATATTCTTATTCTCGATATAGCAAAAAGAATTTTTAACTTTCCTCAATTGTAAGTCATTTTAAATGCACGCTGTAGGGCAGTTTTCCCCCTTTTAACTTATGACAAATTGCTCTGAGAATTTAATACTTTTATGTAACTATTTACCTTTTTAATTTTTTACTTTTTGTTGAACTTATTAACAACTTAACGTTAGTCTCTTTATTTGAACAAAAATCAATTTTAAAATTTTTTGAGTCGCGCTGATTTAAATTCATTAAACCTATTGCAAATCTGTATTGCACGTAGTGCTCTATTATGACAATATTAAAATTTTATTATTTAATACCTTCGTCGTTTGGTTGCTTTTTCCATCATTGATCTGTAAATAACATTTATAAAATATTCAAAAACATGTTTCCATATTTGAGCTGTTTTGACTTTCAGCCGAGCTACAATAATTACTAAACCCCTTTTAGTTGTAGCGGTAGGTTTAATTTCAAATCAATTAATAGGCTCGTTAAATATTACCAAGGCATCAAATATATTAATCTCGTGATAGTTTATGTGCTCTTACGTGATACACCACTAATTAAATAATTTTATTAAAAAATGTGGTTAACACGACAGACACATGACTGTTTCGGTTATGATGTAACAAAATTGGTCTTAACAGAATAATGTTCAATTCAATTTGGTTCATGACATAAACATCATCGCAATTTATAAAAAGCTTTAAAAAGCATCAAATAAAAAGCAAATTGATGTGTTAAAAATTTTTGCAGTAGCTCTTTTAAACTCAACACAAATATTAAAAATTTGATTTGATTGTTTTGGTTTTTATCAAAGCCACTTAAAAGCGAACATTTCAATAAAACCATCCAGTCTATGTTGTATGCCGAAGTATTAGCCCAATTAATTTAACGTTATAAATAACATACCAAAAGTCCCAACAAATTTGATGATTTTTAGTGTTAATGGTTTAGGGATTTTTTAAAGAGCATGGAGTTAGCTATAAACTAAATTATAACCCTTTATGGTCAAATCTTAACGGATTTCGAGTTATGGATCAAATTAAGTAAAGAAATGTTAAACAATTCGAAGTTCAACTTTTTTTGGTTTTCACGGAAATCTCTGTATCCTTTAAAAAAGTTCTATTTATAACAAAGTTAATATCCTTGACTGATAGAAAATTTAACGGGCTACAGATTTACTTCAGTCAACTTTTTTGAAAAATTAATCCATTTCAAAGAAAAACTGACTGAAAGTAATTTTAAAGATATTAAATTATTTTGTTTTGAATAAATTAAGGTTTTTATAGCAATAATAAATTATAATAATAAATGCAAAACTTGAAATTTGCTATCCGGGAAAGTTTAGAATTTTTATAAATCGGTTCGTTTAAGAGGCAGGGTTTGGAAGAAAAACAAAAAATAATGACTTCAAATTTGTTAACATTGTTTCACTTATAATTTAATCGATAACTCGAAAGTCGTTGATTTTTGAAAATAAAAGGTTAGAATCTCGTTTATAGATAATTTCATTTTATTTAAAAACTATTGATCTGTGTACACTAAAATATCAATAGTTTTGGTGCGATGGCCATTTGTATGATAAAATAAAAACCTCAGGATGTAACTTACCCACAACCAAGCCAGTTAGACTTTTCGAATTGCCTGTAGGTCGAAGATTACATTTTGATTACGATCGAACTTAGAATTCGAGCAAGGCCAGAGGTGCAATTTGTTTAAGAACGAAGTTTGGCTGTTGTTGAAAAAAATTACCTTTAGTCGAACTCTAAGAATGACCTTCTTAAAAAAATTGTCAAAAAAACAGTCCCGCGTGCCGCCACTGCAAGCAGGTAACTTGTAGTCGTACGTAAATATACGAAAATTTTGCAGGATCTTTAATATTCCTTATCTCCTTTGAAGAATTGGATTTCTCTCTAATCATCTTTGGACAAACGTCTGTTTCCCTACCATGTACATAAAAGTTTCAGCTAAAAATTGAATATAGGAGGCCTACTGTTGAACAACGATTTCAAACCACTAATTTTAGAAAAAGGCTTCAGCATTTAAACCCCATGGCCTATTACACCGGGCAGGGAACTGAGTGCCGTTGGGCGCAGTTTTAATAAATTTCACTATATGGTTTACCAGAAATCCAACCTGGAGGTTTCATCTCAGCTGTAAATTAATTTCAAGCACATACCATGCCTGCGTTTCATTTGAGACACCGACAACTTTCCAATTTTGTTTCCTTATTTGTAAATTCAGCATTGACAATTGAAAATTATTTTTAAAACTACAAAATATTATTAAAACCGTTAATGAAATTTGTCATAAAATGACTTTCTTCAAAAGGAAATGTCTAGGATCGACTTCACCACGAGTCTTTAACTACATAATATGACCGAGTTCAAAGGAAAAGTTCGAATATTACCGTATATTATGTTGAAGTTCGGCTCAAAAATTGGAAACAAAGAGAACTAGAAAATATATTCCCTCTTAAATCGGCGATAAATTGAATTTCAAAGATTGACTGGTGTAATAACTACGAGAGCTCGAGTATAACTCATTACTGAAAATTATCTACTTATAAATAAAAGCGTTAATTTGTGTATATGTGTCATGTATGTCATGTCATGTGTATTGTATATGTATGGAACGCATCTCAGAATCGGAATCATATTTTCTTTGCGGAATACCGGGCCTAGCCCATACTTCCTTCAAATAGCTGGTGCGCCACAGCATCTGAATTTTTTAGATACAAGGCAGGGTTTTGAGGCCCTTCCCCACAATCACAGACAGTCAATAACTAAGGTTGGTTTTGCCCTCCCTTTGGCTAGCGACAGTTATGGCATTGTATTTATTTTGACAGAGAAATCGCAGTCACTATCTCGTAGTGATGGTCATGCAAGTTAATCCACATCTACTGATCCCATACATAGCTGTGTCTATTCGATGAAAGAAAATTATTTTGCGGTTTACCGGGCCTGGCCCTCACATCCTTCACATAGCCGGTGCGCAACAGCACCTGAATTTTGAGATGCAGGGTTGGGTTTTGAGCTCCACCTCTCCTGCAAATAAAGACCGTCGGTGATCAAGGTTGAGTTTACCCCTCCCTTTGATTAGCGACTGTTATGGCTTTGAATTTATTTTGACAGAGAAATGCAGTTGCTGTCTCATAGTGCTGGTTATGCAGGTTTATTCACATCCACTGATCCCAAACATAACTGGGTCTCTTCGATGAAATAATTAACGCATCCCAAAATTAAATCAAAAGAAATTTATTAGAAAAGTTACACGCAATTGGTATAGTTTTTGAAGTTATCATGGCATCTGTCGTGTAAATTTTAATGATAGGTGAGACGTGAAAAAATGAATATATTAATATAGAAGATACATATATAGATAGCTGTTGATGCAATTCACATTTTATAAAATATTTTTATAAGTATTTTATAAAATACTTATTCGTTTTAGTAATGACGGTAACGAGTCATACTCGAGCTCTCGTGGTTATGGTACCTGAAGAATTCCATGCTTCTGGAAAAATTTCTGACAAATTTACTATGGAAAATCATAGCGTTTAAATTAAATGAAATTCCTAAAAATGTAAACTTTATTTATAGGAAATTATTTTATTTGTGATAGTATATCTTTTAATGAAAAGTCGATATTCGCGAGTTGAATTCCTTCAATAAAATTCATCATCGGGTAGTGAAAGCTTAAGCTAAATTCATTATGGTAAAAATAGTCCCGACGAAAATAATGCGAATAAGAGAAATAAATTATTATAAAGAGTTTATATTTGGTATACAGACTCTCAATCGGGTTAGCAATATAAGGATTAAAAAGTTCCCACCTCCCCGATGGATGAAACATCCCCATTTTCGTACAAACCTACGCCCAATGAGGATTTGGCGCAGGTTTTTCTTAGTTTTTATCCGAACCGCCAGACATGAATGTACGAAAAAATATACCTCAAGGGAATAAAAATATTTTTTATTCAATTCAACGTTAAATGTCTTATATTGACCACTCGGGTAATCCCCACCCAACTCGGCGCGTAAACAATAAGTAGAACAGTCATAATTGGTCTCTAAAATTGATATTGGTGGAAATTAATTGGTTAGTTTTGAAATTTAGTATAATAAATTCTCTTAGGTATTGTATATAATACTGTATGCATTGAGTTCTCCCTCTTGTGGGGTTTTATCGCAGATAATTAAAAAATATCCTGAATGGTACCTAAATGTTGGGAGTTCCTCGTAGTTATCTCATCAACAGTGTATCTACATACCTATAATTTAAAATGTTATAACGGGTGAAGTTGACGAGAAAAATTTTTTGAAAAATGAATTATACAGCAAAGTTTGACGTAAAAGTTATAGTTCGTGCGGTATAGGGGCTAACTGTAGGTTGGGGTTGTGGGGGAGGGTGTAGATAAATGGCGTATTTAGAAGCAATTATTCAATTATTGATATTGGATTCCTAGTTATACGATAATAATCCAGAATTGAATATCATTCATTGGATATTCGGTAATTATTTACGTAACTAAATATACAATTTATCCCCATACCCCCCTTCCCGTACCGTGCCTATGCTTCACGAGCTATGACTTACGTTAAACCCCGTTGTATAATTTTCACTTATAATCTTATTTCCATCAATTTTAAAAGATATAAAAATTTTTATTAACATTTCATCCTTCCTACAACTAATGGTTCGGAAAAAACACCCAGTTCCTAAAAATAGAGCCTCCATTGGGGACGCTGTTTCGCAAAAAAAGGATGTTGCATCCCCCGGACAGATGGGAATTTTTAGAATCTTTATTACTGACCCTCTTGGGAATCCACAGGACAAAAATATAAACTTTTAATACATTATTCCTCTTAAATACTTACTCTAATTTACGTCGACTGAAAATATATAGGTAGAATAATATTTAAAAATATTAGTAACTAGGTTACCTACAATGTTAAAAAGTTCCGAAATAAAAATCGAAAATTAAAACTCAAAAAGATTAAATTAATTAAACAAGCTTGTTTCCTAATCTTTTACCTTACGATCTATGGCGTTTCGTGTACTCATATTTATATCAGTATGTTAAGCAGAATTCAACTTTTTACTTTTATTATTAAAAAATTGTTAGTAATATCGAAAATATGTATGTACGTAAACCTCTAGAGAATTATATAAAAATATTGGTTTTAAATTTTAGCCGAATTGGAATATGTGTTTTTAAAATACCGACAATATCATAAATATGGGAAAAAAACATTTTAGAGAAAAACTCAGTAAATTGGCCATTTGTTCAACATGTCTATTAAAATTTAAACTACAAGTACTTACTTTACATTATAGGTATAATAAATGCGTAGGAGATAAATCACATTTTTTTTACATAACTGCGTCATATAACTTTCTTAATTTATGCTCCATTTTTGACCCTCAAAGGTAACGCTTTGGATATCTTAAAAACTGAAGATGAGTTTTGAGCGTATTCTCGATAGAAATGGATTAAATTTGTAATCTGTGAAAAAAATAGTACATTATAATGGGAATAATGGTGTTCTCTCCTGTAGTGTATATACTATTTTTTACACGCCCGAAGCCAAGAAGTAAATAAAACACTAATTTATAAATCTTGACAGAGAATTGCAATTATTTTATTTAGTAGCCTTTGAATTTTGAATTGTAATATAATTAATACTATGACAACAAACAAAATTGTGTAAACAAACTTAGTTTCAAAATGCAAGAACCACAAGAAATTATTGATGCTGCTAGTGTTGCGGTCTCCGAATTATTACCACCGAAATCAAAGAAATTGTACGATATTGCATATAATCGTTTAAGAGAGTGGTGCACGGAAAAAAAAGTAAAAACATATTCTGAGAACGTCATGTTGGCTTATTTTGCAGAAAAGGCAAAAGTGTACAAATCCTCTACGTTATGGGCGCAATATTCAATGATATGAGCGTGCATGGTGATTTATGATAATATAGACATAAGCAAGTATGCACAACTAATTGCATTTTTAAAACGAAAATCTGATGGGTATCGTGGAAAGAAATCAAAAGTTCTGTCACGAGAACTAATTGATTGTTTTTTATCAAAGGCAAATGATAATGAATATTTAATGATTAAGGTAATATATTGCATTATTTAAGTAGATGTTATTATGTATTTAACAGTTTCTATACATTTTAGGTAGCATTGATTCTGGGTGTTGCAGGCGCATGTCGCTCAGAAGAATTGACAAACGTAACACTTGATGATATTGAAGATGTTGGAACATCATTAATAATAACCGTGCCGAAAACAAAGACTAAAATATCTCGAGTCTTTGTGGTTACCAATAATACAGGGACCATAGATATACTTAATTTATACCGCAAATACGCTGTATTACGTCCCACTCACATTAATCATCGTCGCTTCTTCATATTTTATAAAGCAGGAAAATGCACTACACAGCCAGTCGGAAAAAATAAATTTGGAAAAATACCATTCTTGATTGCTACTTACTTAAATCTACCAAATCTAATCTCTTACACTGGCCATTGTCTACGCAGATCCTCTGCAACACTGTTGGCAGACGCAGGTGCGGACATTACGACAATAAAACGTCACGGGGGTGGAAGTCAACTGCAGTTTGTGAAGGCTACATTGAAGATTCGGTAGAAAATAAAAGAAATATTGCAAACCAATTACTACAACCTGCAGGAACGAGCAAAAACAATGGACTGTGCATAACTTCTCACAAAAATAAGACGGAAATAACAAATCGAATACTAGAATCTGCAAGTGCGATCAAGACTTTAAAAAATACTGATATTGATATTCCTTCTAATATTAAATTTGAAAACTGTAAAAATGTATCATTTTCTATTAATATTAATAAATAAGTTCTTAAATTTTTCTTCGTTATTCGTTTTATTAATATGTGTATAATGAAAACTCCCTAGAGGAGTTTTGTTCATATTATACTCCCTAGGGTAAAATGAGCTATTTCTGTCACAATTTCAATCACCTAGAAATCGACTTCTACTCCCGGGCGTGTAAAAACGTTTTTTCATGTTGTATAATAGTACATTATGCACCAAGGTAGCAAAGTGACACTTTTTTGGCCCGCGGGTAAAGGATTGTTTACACGAGGCGCCAGCCGAGTGAAACAATTACCCATGGGCCAAAAGTCACTTTACTACCGTCGTGCATATACTGTTTTTTGCCATTCCGGGAGGTAAAGTAGGAACTTCGCCAATTTAGAAACTTAAAGCAAAAATTTAACGCATTTTTTTTATAATACCTACACGTGGTCGATAAATCGCAAAATAGCACGGTATTTCGGTATTCCCAAAAAAATAAATTCAATTTATTTTGGTTTCTGGTTTCTGGTTTCTGGAATGAACTTGATGGAGCATCCCGGCGTAGCCGGCCTTCTCCTTCATCTGACAATGGCATCTGGCGTGGGAAGTTGTGGAGGCCGGTGGGCCTCACGAAATATAGCGCTGAGCTAAGGTGGCTGGGAGTTACCCAGGAAAAGACTGTGGAAAATAAATATTGAAAAGAGAGAAGTATTTTACTACGTTACCGATATAGTAGAGTCCCTAATTCGAAGATTGAAGAATTTCCTCGATTGAAGTTGCTTCTACTTGAAAAATTTGACGGGTAATGCAATTGAAATTGCATTTGCCGTCCTCGAATGGAGTTGATGAGCTAGAGGGAATGGAATCTAAGATGTTGGAATTAAATCAAAAATTACACAAATCTAGTGAATGTAATCCACTTTCGAAGCAATTTGTATAATTATACCTATGGACAAATGTGAGTCTGTACAGGTGGAAGTTGTGGTCATGGGTTGTCTGTGGTCAGGATTGATTTAGGTCGGGGGATACAATAGTCTTCAATATTGTATTGACCTAGTTGTGCTATGAGTGGGTTTTCTGAAAAGATAGACTTCTTGTAGAGATTAATGGCAAGTTTTCGAATGAAGGTGGGTATGAGCTCTAGTTTGGCGTCTGCGTGCAGTCGCCTGTTGGTGACATAGAAGGGGGCGTTAAAGGTAGAGCGGAGGTTTTTATTTTGAACTATTTGGACTTTATTGATGGTGCTGTGACGGGCGTAGCCCCAGACGGGGGAGGCGTAAGTCATGGTTGGGCGGATGATGGATTTGTATAATCTAAGTTTGTTTGAGGGAGCCATGGGGCTGTTTCGATTTAAGAGGGCAAAAAGTTTTGAGAAGAGGGTTTTGGCTTTACCGGTTGCGGTTTTGACATGGGGGATCCATTTGAGGCGTTGATCCATGGTAATTCCAAGGTACTTGACCTTGGTTTCCCACGGAATCTGTTCCTCAAACATCCAGACACTGGAGTTGTGAGGCTTACTTCGATTTCGAAACATGATCGCGGAACTCTTGCTCGAGTTAACCTCGATGCGCCAAGTTTCGTACCATCTTTCGAGATCGTTGATGGCCTCTTGGAGACGGGTTGTGGCGAAATCTGGGTGGATTGAGGACGAGTAGATAGCGACGTCGTCAGCGTAAAGTGCTATTTTTGTTATTGGGTCAGTGGGGATTGGGATGTCGCTCATGTAGATGTTAAAGAGAGATGCTGCGAGTATTGAGCCTTGGGGGACCCCGGAAGTGATGGGGCGCGGGGTGGATCTGGTATTGGAGTGTTTGATTTTAAATTTTCTATTATTAAGATAAGAGGCTATTAGTCGAACTAGTGGGAGTTGGATTTTTGACTGAAGCATTTTGAACAGGAGGGCTTCATGCCAGACCTTATCGAAAGCTTTCGATACGTCGAGTAGCACTAGGCCGGTGAACTCTTTTTTGTTGAGGGCAAAAGTGATGTGTTCGACTAATCGGAGGGCTTGGTGAGTGGTGCTGTGACCTGCACGGAATCCAAATTGTTCATTTTGGATGATATTGTTGTCGAACATGGCCTCCTGGAGATCAATTTATTTTCGCATATATTCATCCTTATCATTACTTCGCACGAAAAGTTGACTAAATTTGCTAAATGTGGCGCCATCTCACGGTTTTCCAACAATCAAAAATTCTGACTTTTCGTCACAATTTACTCGCATAAATTCATCCTAGTCACTTTTGGTCACTTTTAAACGTCAAATTAAACGTACTAAGTTTCCACATTTGTGGAAATCCAGGTCTTAGTAAGTTATCTATTATAAACCAAATAAAGTGAGATTTATTTTCGTCCTAATTTGGGTAGGTCATTCCGCCAGATGGCGTTACGTTTACTACTAGCAAGTCAACTTTGCGTCATCGAGTAATATATAGGGGTACATTAGCATGAAATATTTTCGGGTCGGTGCTTTTTGGCACCGCCCGGATGCAACTTGTGTCCTCCCACTCTTGCACTTTTTGGTGGGGGGCACTACTAAAAAGTCACCAGTCATCTGGTGACTTTATTTCCCGCTCCCCCCCCTATTTTTTTACTTTACTCCCGCTCCCCCCTATTTTTTAACTTTACTCCCGCTCCCCCCCTATTTTTTAACTTTACTCCCGCAGGGTAAAAAAGTGCCCCTTTACGCCCGCAAACCGGGGTAAAAAGTGAGTACTTTACCCCCGGAATGGCAAAAACAAAATTTTAGGTTGCCAGGGTAGGGAAAATTATAAATTTGAGTTTGCAATTTTAGTTTTTAATGCATTCAGATTTAACAATTAATGATTAGTTCATTATACGCTTCTAATAATATTATGTTTGTTGGCATGATTTGATGATAAAACGCGAAAAAATGTCGTTGATATTTTACCGCACCTTTTGTATGTAAAATTTTTGCTAATAATTATACTGAATCAGCTAAACATTGAAGTTGCGTTTAATTTACAGATAAACAAATTGCAAATTAGTGATGCTTACTTAATAACTGACTAGGGCTGAACAAAACAGCTATCCCAAAAATCAGAAATCGAAAAACAGTGTAACCTCAATAAACCGAATCCACGATAAATCAAACTTAGGGAATCTGAATGAAAATTTTAAATTAAATATTATTAATTTTTAAGAATACATTTTAAATTTATTTTTAACCTGCAATGCGAAGTAATTAAATACAATTTACGTAGACCTGATGTCTAGACCTGATATCTTTTGCATAAAATGCATACCTTAACTATTACTTGTAACCTAATGAAATCCGTTAATCATAATATGTACATATAGGTATGAAAGCTTGTAATTTTATACAATAAAAATGGATTCAAAATGTTATATAAAAATTTTTTATCGAGTAGTAAGTCAATCATATTATTTATTGAACCCTCCAATTAGTTTTCTAGGTTGAAAACAACATAAATCGCCTCGGTTTGAGTTTCTATAAGTGGAATTTAATTTTCTTCGAAAAATTAACGCTGCCAAAAAGTTTGTTCTTTCTCAAATATCTCGAAAACTAAGCGAAGAAGGTTTTTTTTGTGGAGCTTTGAATTATCTACGATAATGATTTGAACAACATTAATCATAAGTCGGTCGTTTAGCTTCCACGTGCCGTCAAACTCCAAAACCCGAGTTATGAAAATCCACTATTTCGTAGTTTTCTTTGATATTACGGCGGTAATTTTTTTCGACCATTTGGAATGGAATTAAAAGTTTTAAAAAGTCACATATTTTCTATGAACTTCGTGTTAGAATAATTTTCATAGTACAAACAATTTTTAGACCTTTCTTTGTTTATTTTGTAGCTACGTTAACAAAAAGATTTGATTTTTTCGAATCGTCGTATTGATTGCTGTTTTTAGGTATTAGAATGATTGATTTACCAGGAATATTATCACAATATGGATCCCATTTCGTATAAAATTTAAATAAAAAATGACCCTTATGTTCTTTTCGTACGACAAACGTACAATATTTGATTGAAATTATACGTTCGTTATACGAAAAAAACGAAAATAAGGTTTTTGTTTATAATTTAGTCCCTAATAGGATGCATATAATAAAATTCCGATAAATTCAATTTTAAGATCTCAAAACAGCAAAACACTAAGGCTAATCCAATAAATTTAATCTTATTTTTTATAATATACTTAGTTACAAAATAAATACAGAATGGTCTAAAAATCGGTTGCACCATGAAAAAAATATTCTTTGAATTTCTCAGATATTGCTGGAATTTTTTTAGATTTTAATTCTATCCTAGAAACGCAACGACGCGACCGAAAAAGAATTACCGTACATGATTAAAAAAAAATGAAAATATTGAGTATTTTTGAGACACGATTTTCGTAATTTGACGGCGCGTGCTAGCTAAACTACTGACTAATGTTCTAAAACATGTTAAATGTTGCTCAGATCATTATATTGTAGATAATTTTATGCTATATGTACAAAAACCAAACCTAGTTTATTACCCTACCTTGCTGAGATTCTGAGATGTTTCAGAAAAAAACACACAGTTTTGCTTTCTTTGTATTTTATCAATAACTTTTTAATCTGAATTAACTTTTCGAAGCAAAAAGAATCCCACTTACAGAAATTTAAACTAAAGCGATTCACGGTTCAACAAAAGTTAATTTGTTTATATTAATTATATCGTAGTTGTTCTGGTAAAGTCACTAAATCCAATATTATAAATTTTGCACGTTCTGAGTTTCAAAGTTTCAAATTAAATTAAATTAAATCTAAATTTAGATAATAATATGTATAACGAATTAATCAAAGTTAATAATATATTAGAATATATATTATTGAAATGTTATTTTCCTTCTACAGATTTTTAAAATATCTCAAGTCCAAACTAGGGTCATCTTAAATTTGAAATTGCAGCCGCACACTGAATTTTCGTTAAAAATGAACTCCAATAAGGTAGCGCAATGTTGGTCCATTTACACTTGCAATACCCGGTACGATCTATAAAATCCATCAAAAGTCCAGAAGGTCCAGAAAAAGTTGCGAAAAAGTGAAAATTCAAATTTAATAAAGTGGTATAAAAAAGATTTATGCAATGTTAACACTTAGAAGTTGATTTTATGACGACGTTTGCGAGACGCATGACCTTCTTCAGTCTCTCATAGAGTTTATTTGCTAATTTAATCCCAAGGACGCTTATTTAGACCCACGGTCTCATAATATTAAAGCATAATATTTGCCTCGTTAGTCTTGCAGGGATTAATTTTGTTATGTCGAGATCTATTTCCTACCACTATGAATTTTGTAGTGTATTATTTTTTGTCGCTTCTCTTGTGCATTAAGTTTTTTCGAATTTTTTAATTCAACTTTGACGGATTTGCTTTGAATTTGTACATCCAATAATTTATATCTAACAATTTTATAAATGTGACTACTCGCTATTTGTATTATACGTTTGCATTTTTATACATATCTGTCTGTATTTTATTTATTTTAACGTTTACTTAGTAAGGAATTGCATCATCCGATTGCAACGACTGATTCATATCAGCGCGTAGGCGTTAAATGTCCGCCGGTGCTATTGTGTATGTACCCTTTGTTTTTACAACCAATGTAATCTTTTCTAATAGGTTACATTAATAGACCTTCCAATTTATTTATTAGTAATTTGTTACTGTTACTCGTATTTCCAAATTTTGGTAATTACCGGTAATTACTATTAATAGAAGATTGAAATATTACCTGAAAATCAACACGCGATTTGACTTGATCAAAAAAGGAAAACATCCGCAATTTCAAGAGATCCGACTAGAGAGCTGCCGGGTAGAGCCAAGGACACATGGAAAGTCACAGCCAGATCGGGACCAGTGAGGGTCAAGTTTGACCATTACTTTGGCGAAATATTTTTGCGTATAGTGTAGGTTTACAAATGGAAAATTAAATTTAGTGGTAAAAGTGAAGATTCACTACGAGAGAATTGAAAGTTGTACGAAAACATTGTACGAAAATTGGATGACCATTCACGAGGAGATGATCAGATTTCTGTGGACTTCTACACTGACGAGAATTTTTACCTTAATTTAACGGAGCGAGGTAACAAGAACAGTAGCGGAACTTATAAAAGGATCAATTATTTAAAGTAATGAAACATTTTGAAAAGTTTTATTTCATTGTACAATCTTACAACATTGTTAATTAAATTGTATGGGGTAGTAATATTAAAAAGCCAAGTTGTTTTTGTGATAAAGTTTGCATGTTATTTGTCGTTTATTTTTGCATTTTTGAAACACATGTTTGTGTTTAATTGTTCTGATATTAAATAACATTATCAGTGTACATTAAAGTCTGGTGTAATAATTTCACATATGGAAAGCGTATGTTTTATTGAGTACATGCAAGCTGATTAGAGCAGATAGCCGTGGCAAATTTATATCAAGTTAAAATTTTATAAGTAAGTATTTTTAGTTCATTTTAAACATTATAAAATATGAAAGAAAACAACAGTGTACACATGTGATTTTCCAGAAAATTTATGATTTACTATTTTATAAGGGATCTTATGCGATTATTACAACTCAGGGATTTAATCCTGAAGGTTTTACACAATGACTGAAGTATCAGTTTCACTACCGGATGTGTAAAATTGACCAAACTTGCGTTTGTGATTGTGATTAATTACATTTAAATATTAGAAGTGTTCTACTAAGGTTTGAAATTTTGTTAATTTCAACCCCCTTCCTCTTTTATCAGTTCTTCATCCATTCACTTTTAATTACGTTTCTGAAAAATATAACGTCGTTTGATTGAAATATAAAATAATATGCATTTAGGATTATAGTTAAAATTACGTTAAATAAAATTTTAAAATTATATTTCGCGCTGAAAAAAGTTTTGAAATGTATGATTATTAATTTAAACTTGTACTAAAATTTTTATTTATATTGAATACCGATTACCAAATATTTCAACTATTCTGTTCACATAAAAGTAACAAAAAGCTTTCATTACCTCTACACCAAACCACCAATTTGAAAACTGGAATTAAACCGTATAATTTACTAATTTTAGAATACGTATAATATTTATAACATCGTTCTATTTATTTTAAATGCTCATGTAATCTGTTTTTAGTGTTATGTAAACAAATATAATATATAATTTTATAATAAAAATATACAGCAAGCGTGCGGATACACCCTGCTAAAATCACAGCGCATTTTTAATAAATTCCAAATAAATGCGATCTAAACGAAAAAGAGTAAATAAGCCGAAGTAAATCGTCAAAAACGAGCCTAAAAATTCTTTTGTAAATGTAACAAAAAGTTTATTTGCTATGTTAGCGGAGAAGTGCTGTAGGATCAATTTGCCTCAGTATTGTTAATATTAAAAAAGGTAAAATATAAAAGTGCTAAAATTCGCTACGGCTAAATGTGCACTGTGCGATTTCACCCAAAATGCCACATTAACCAGACGATGCGTTCCTGTGTTATCTTGATTAATGTTCAAAAAATCACTTTTCAGTGATTTTTCGCAATTTACATTTTATTGTTATTTTCCTGAAAAGCTTGTGGCGGTATAAATATTTAGTTGCGGGTTGCGATACAACACACTTTCAAAACACTTCACCTTATTTTGCAATTTGTGTGTCACGTTAACCTCGTATATAAGGGTGTTTAGCAAAAATGTGTCAAACGTGTTGCGAAATTTTATCAAAGCGACCTATTTTCTTCACCATGTAATTTAAATATTAAAAAACCATTCCATGTTTGTTAAGTTTTATCCAACAAGCAGTTTGTCTCTCTTTTACCCACTTTCGAAGTATTTATTGAACGGAAAATGCGTGACAAAATTTCCCATTTGTTATAATAAATTAGATGGTTCCAATTTTGTGCAAATTTTTTTCCCAAGTTGCATCAATGTAAATATTTTTATACGCAATTTTGTTATTGGCTGAGCAAATTGCGTACAAATATTCATAATATGTAGCAGTTAAACAATTCCGATCAATACCGTGATAATTACATACATGGAACATGCCCTATAATGCCGCACTCAACAGAAACAATTATATTTAAACATGCATATGAGGTCAAGATTACGGGCAAGTTAAAAATGGCATTACAGGTTTTTATTCGAAAAAAGTCACCTAGTGCGTGTAAATTTAGCAATACATGCATCAACTTTGCGGTGATAGATAAGTGCAAGCTACATTTCACTGCATAATTTATGCAATTATAGACATCATGCCAAAATTTTGCGCTATTATATTTGGAACAAAGTTTTGCGAAATATTTTCGAAAATCAATCAATGCGTTATTTAAAATGTTGGCAGTAGAAAACCATATTTACTCGTATTACACTGTTTCTTATATTTATTATCATAAGTTAGTATGCAGACCGCATGCCAATTAATGACTTGTGTGCTCTTTGCATGAGGAACGCAGAGTAAAATTTCCCATGAGACCAACAAATAGAGTTAGGTGTGGGACTTATAGTTTAACTGTCAACCAAACCACGACACAACCAAATCTACTGAAGTTGGATTTTAACTTATCCAGTTTATCGTGCTGCAATAACAGGGTTCGCATTTTTCAAAATCTCGTAAAAAAATTATTTGCTCTGAAAAGCAAAAAAAAATTAAGTTAATCAAAATAATAGGGCAGGCTTTGTGCGTTATAATATTTATGACGTAACTCTTATGATGTTGGCTGTAGCTTTATAAGTTTCAAACTACCTCAGGCGGTACTTTTCGTGTGCAAACAAAGTAACATTGTACGTACTATACAGCTAACATGCTTTGTATTATTGTAACTAATAAAAAAAGAACACGCAGTATATGCAATTTATTTCTTATAAAATATAAAAAATTTCTAAATTATGCGTAAAGGTGAACAATGAAAAACATTAATGGTATTTAAGCCTGAAGCTCACATGGAAAATAGTTGTTTTATAATTTTTTAGGTCTTGGTATGTTTTTCCGATAAGTATATTGACTCCCTCTATTTTACTTTTTAAAACAATTAACAGCACTATGCGGTAAAATGACCGTAATATTTAAATTTCACATCAGTACAGCGTTTTTTCTAAATTAAGTATGGAAGTAAAATCGGTAAAACTTTGCGTTACGCTAATTATAATCCCCCCCCCCCATCCTTATGAGATTTTTTAACATAATACAGTTAAATCTGTATTCTATGTTTTACTTTGTGTCTGAAAATATATTCTATATTTACTTTAAAAGATATATAGATGATAGTGGGGAGGAATGATACATTTTTGATTTTTTGATACACCAAATTTTTTTGATTAAGTTTTGAATATAACTAAAAGTTCCAATCGGTAGATAAATATTATCCCTTTACGTATTCTAATTATACTATTTTTTTATAAGTAACTTTTAAATTTTTTTATAATGATGATATTAATTAATTACTAATCAAAATGTATTATGCCTATTTAATAATAATAATAATTTAATTATTACTAATTACAAAAGTTAGTAAAAAACAGGTCGTGAACCTACTATATTAAGAGGGAAACTTCTTTATAAAAGTTAAAGAAGAAGAATAATTTAATATGTAATATAAACCACCAATTCTGTGTATCTGCATGTCAAGTTCGCTTGTTAGTTACCAACCTAAAAGAAGGTCCAGAAAGTAATGAAATTCTAATGTTGCCTGACGACAGATAATTTGAGCAGAGATTTCCAGAAAGCTTTAGGAAAAACAATCCCCGGGCAGTTCCTGTGCGCTTAGGGCTAAAGTGTTTTTCAAAAGACAACCCTCTAGAAATCGATGTTTAAAGTGAATGTCGTCGGGAAATAACCGAGTGTCGCCATTTCCCCGGGGCTGTTATATAAAATTACAACTCCATGGTAAAGTCCCCGGACTGTTACTGTCCTCACAAAGATGTAATTCTATTTTCTAATTTAAGGAAGTAATTCAAAATTCCATCGCGGCACATTTTGAAGTCACTTGTGGACCACTGATGTGCAAAAAGTGTACTTTGTTAGCTTGCGTACCACTGCTATAGAGACTAAATTAGTTCATTATGTGGAGTTCAATGTATTTATTTTTGTCGTGATTATAATGGGTGTTCATTATAATGGTATACTCATTATAAAGAGACCCTACTGAAAATGAAAAAATTGCAATATTTAATAACTGTAATAAACTTTACATAATCAAGGAAGAACGGTAGATACGTATTTCAGACTCCTTAGTCATAATCAGTACCGTATACACAATGTTTAAAAAAATTATAACATAAAAGACGAAATAACGTAGTATGTGGGGTAGATTCAAACACCATCTAGTTGATGTTCCTTATACAAAATTATTCCTAGTTAATTGTTGAGAACCGCTGCTTTCAAGTATCTCTCTTTGTCGATGTCGGATGCCAAATATGCGACTATAAATATTTATTAAAATTTATTGATAGTCATGCATGCTATCGACTAGGACAGCGAGGCTACATTAATTACCATACATTGTAAATTGTCAAATCTGTTACATTACAAGGACAGGGACAATAAAGATAAAGGCCATTAAGAATAAAAAAGCCCGAGAAAAATGCTGAAACTCCTACATCAATGTTGGAAACCAGGTCTGGTACCCGAGAATTGCATGAAAAATTCTTCGATATAATACTCGTACTATATCGGAATAAATTCTGTATCGATTTGTTCAGTTATGACTTTCCACTATATTTTCTATGCTTATTTCAGACCAATATGAATCTGAATAGATCAATTCCATGATATGTGGACAACGTCGAAACGCGTCATTCATGAAAGATACGTTGAATTCCGATTGTATCTAGTTTATGAAGTGCTATGTACCTATCTCATATTAGCTCATCAGGACTGAACGCCTAAATTTTATAACTTTGATTTTATTAATGCAGTCGTTTCCAATTTTTAACAAATTCGATATTTAAATTTGATATTAATAGTATCAAGTCTGTATACAGGAGTAAAATTTTAATCTAGCAGAGAGAATAACAGATTAGTGGAAATACACCAGGGGATTCTTCAAAGCTGTATTTTGTCTCCAATGTTGTTCAACATATTTATAAAAAAATAGTTTAGTCTCAAAATTGTGTGCAAAATTTAATGATGCTAATATTTGTAGTCTTTTCTGAATTATTTTTGTAATATATAGGACATATAGTGAGGAGCAAAATAAAATACATAGACATTTCCAAATACAGAATACAGTTCTGAATAAATCCGATATTTAGAAAACGAACATTCGTTGGAAAAATTAAATGATTTCAACATTTTCAGGAACAATTAAGAAACATCTGAATTATAAATTTAAAAGGAGGACCTCGGCCACTAAATCGGGTCCATTGGACTGCCTCCAATACTGCGCCCCCAACCCTGTTACTCCTTAAGCCATCCCAACTGGAGAGACGATTTTGAGTTTGTATCTCATTCAATGTCTGGTTGCAATCAAGCACCATACCATAATTTAGAGCCTCGGCGAAAAGAAAGTACAGAAGACCAAAGTGTCCCTAAAATTGTTTTCTGAACGTTATTACAAATTTTTGCATATTTGTGCCGAATCGTGAAATAACAAGGTTTTCCTGCAATCCTTCCTGATAGTCAACAGCTTCTGTTGGTGGCAAATAAAAATGGATCATATTACATACAATAGATTTGGGTATTGTTTACGTACTTCCAATATGCGCTACATAACGAAAACGTGCTAAATTCAACTTTTTCAAGATTGTTTTACAGAAATCCGGATTGCGCTCCATTTATTGATGGGTAAAGTTTAGGGTAAAGTAAAGTAAAGGGTAGAGAAGGTAACTTAGAATTTTATGTTATCTCATTTTGATCCTCTCCATTTTCTTTGTCGAAGCTCTTATTTATGATATTCGGTCAGATAAATAGAGATGAACATATAGTGTTGGCTTATTTGTCAAAATTAAAAATTTTAATTAACGACTTAATGGAAGGTTTTATCAAAAAATACCAAGAACAACACATAAAGATGTAGATAATTCGTTTTAAAACAGCGTTTTTTGTTGAAAATTAGATTTCAGCCGAATCACCAGGATGCCGGCATGAATATCTCCATGAATTTTAATATGTAGTTTCATGTGGTCAATAGGGCAGGTACCTAAACCAAAACGCAGCTTTACATAAATTTATTCCGGGTTCCATACAGCAATTTTATATAAAATGTTGGGTTAACGGTGTTGATATATTTTTCTACTAAATTTATGACTTCACGGCAAGTTTCCACAAAAAAAAACTAAAAATAAAATTAGAGTGGGAAGTCAAAACAGTATAAGTCAGAAGGGGCACTTTTTCAGGAGCGCAAAAAAACTGTTAACTTTTTTCCATTGTATTTTCAAAATTGAAAAACATTGAATTACAGATATTTAAAGCGAATAATTAAAATTACAATGGCAAAAACTATACAGTTTTTTTGCTCTCCCGAAAAGTTACCTTTTCGGACTTGTACTCGTACTGTTCTTACTTCCCAATCTAGAAAAAATTTAAACAATTTTATATAAATAATGTTTTGTTTGAACTACTTTTTGATACCATACGAAGATAGTTCATTTTTCTAGAAAACGGTGACAAAATCTAGGACATTGGCATTGGCACGAAAATCTCCGAGAATTTTTATGTGTTATTTCATGTGCTCGACATGGTCCCAAAATCAAAATTCAGCTTTACATAAATTTGTTCATGGTCTTAAAGCAATTTCACCAAAAATATTGGGCTAATAGGGTGTATTTATTTTGCAATTAAATTTATGGCTAATTTTATTTTAAAAAAATGCTAAAAATGTAGACAATTTTATGTAAAATACTTTTTGTTGGAAATATTTTTTGATAACATGGATATTTTGGAGTTAAAGGTTGAAAGTGGAATTTCGGTCGCCGTTTTGCAAGAAAGCGGTGAAAAATCTGGGACACTGACATGAAAATCTCCGAGAATTTTAATGCGTTTTTTCAAATTTATGAATCAAAATTCATCTTCACATAAATTTGTTCAAGATTGTTTGGCAATTTCACCAAAAAAAATGCTGAAGATAAAAAATGTAGAACATGTAGAAAATGTAGAAATATTTTTTGATAACATGGATAGTTTCTGTGTTAAATGTTGACAATTGAATTTCGGCCACAATTTTCCAAGAAAGCTATGAAAAAATTTGGACACGGGTATGAGAATCTTCGACCAAGAATTTCGGTATGTTTCTCCGTGTGGTTAAAGAGGGTCCCTAAATAAAAATCAGAAATTCCAAACTTTTGTGAGATTTTCGAATATTCACCTTTGTATTTTGTGTTGACTTTTAAAAATACACTTAAAAATTAAATTTTACGTAGTTTGAGAAAATTACGGCTTGTAATAAAAAGTTATAAATTTCAAATTCTGTATAAAACTTTTTGTACTGAAAATTACAATATAACAAGTCAGCCAAAATAAATTATAAAATTAAAATCATTGCTCCATATCAGTGCAATATATTTAGGGGGAATTCTGTTAGGCTCAAAATGCAGGAAGGGCTCTCTTCTAGATTAGTCATCCAGAATCTGCAAATTATTCATAGTTCCTCGCCTACAGTTTCGTAACAGCCATCTTCAGCACATGAAAATCAAATGGTTTCAGGAACATAATAATTGGGAGCGATGCATGGATGGGAAAATGAGAAATGGTATTCTACAAAATTTAAACATTTTTAGAATAACTGACAAAATCCAAAAATATTGGAAAAACTAGATATAGCATGTCATTGTGTTGCAAATGGAAACGGAAGAATCCATTAATGACTAGTCCCTGAACGTAAATGATGATGATAAAGTAGTTTATCCTATAAAAGAAGTTGCTTCTCAGCTACTTGAGAATCGAGATGAGATTATGAGCTACAGCTACTTTTTTCATCAAGTACTAGCTATGTTAGGTACTACCAATTGCTGTTTCTTTTTGTGAGAAATGTTTAAATTGAATTTATAGTTGGTGAAAATTTATAAAAGCAGCTTGAAATACAAAATTTAAATTATATCTGACTAATTTAAATTAATTTAATCAGTTGGAATAACCAACAGCATTCTATTTTTTCATGAAACATTATATTTTTCCATTTACATGGATTATGTCTCAAACTAATTAAAATTTATTTATTTATTAAACAATCATTTAAAATTCATATTCTAATTTTCCCTAAAGCTTATTACTGTAGACAAAGGTGATGCATAATGAAGCTTGTACAGAGAGGATATGTTATGTTACAGTATACGACAGAGAAATGAAAATATATTCACATTACAATTTGTTTACCTTAAAAGGAAATACATAGTCAAACCCCAATTCTAGAAATATTTTTAGTCGACTAATAATTATTTTTGCTCGAGGGTTGCAAAAAGCAATTTATTTCATTGTTAGCTAAATCTTATTACTTATATGAAACTTTAAAAACTTTTAAATTAGTGATATTAATTATTATCGTGCTTCCTGAAAACGCAAGAATTTGAAACATTTCTTTTATACAATGGTAGGCCAAAAAACCAGGAATATTTTTTTTACCTTTCGGTATACCACCTACTCACTTTAAACTATTATAATTTAATATAACAAAAGGTACTCTACAATGAAAATAGTCGTAAACGATGGAAAATCAACCTGAGGAAGTTTGAAAGCTCTTGAAACTTCGACTCCAGTAAATAGTCTGCACATGATTGAGCGGTTATAAAATTACTTCTCGGTTTATATAAAACGATTTTCCATTTTTACATTTAGCAACTTTTATCAATCTTTTAATAAATAAGAACGAAACGTGATCCTTCAAAATATTCTCAATTTGCAGGATTTTTACTTGTGTAAATATGATTTATATTTCGTATTTGCTTTGCAATAATTTATATGCCTATGGATCTTTATGCTTAACAAACTTTTATATTGCACATAAAGGAGAACAAATTTAAGTTTTAAACAAAGTTTACGTTAAGACCAACAAATAATCAAAACGTTGAGTGTGTCTTAAGGGAAACATCAAAAGTTCTTGTAGGTATTGCATAAGTTTTGCAAATATACAAACTTCACCGCTATTATCCATAATCCTTCATAACACCAACGTGGTGCAGCTGCAGCCAAAATTCTATTCGTTTCCCTCATTTTATATTTATAATATGTTTAGCTAAATTAATTGCGTTGTTTTTCAAATTTCACTTTCATAATGCAGAAAAAGGAATGTAAATTTACACCATCCTGACAAGAAAAAATATGTTTGAAAAAACTTAAAATTCATTTCAACGAATACCTCTTTGGAAAATAGAACTACACATTTTCTATAGACCACTTTAGGGAAACTAATATTTCGGAAACAAGGACAAATTTATTTAAAAGTTCGAAATTGAACTTTCAAACTAAAAACTTTGGCAAAACTTGGGATTGTACATACATCTATTTTTATAATAGTGAAAAATTAAATACCTCGTTACTGATTTGTTATCCAATAATCTTCTTTCGTCACGAGAATATCCACAAAACAGGGCACAGTAAAACACTTTTACAACCGTTTAATACTAAGGTCAACGTTAAACTAAAAATATTCGGTAAGTTTGCAAATGTAAAATTAAAAAATATCTTTTGCACAAGATACGACTTTTTCATTGATAATATGCCAAATGCTTACATTATCTAATTGAAAGAAGACTAATTTTATTATTTAAATATATAGTTTTGACTGAGCGGCCTGTGACCGCTATTTAAGTACAGAGCAAAGATTTTGGGTTGAATATTAGACTTTCCGGAGCCTTGCGGCCTTCTGAAAGGGTCTGCGAGCGAAACCCACTTTGTTCTCTTAATATGTTAAATAAATTAGTTGGAGGATGGTCGAAATGACCTACACAACAAAAATTAATTATAAATAAAAGATTTATTATCATTCTATAATGTAACTGCGGAATCTTACCCAGTTGGAAAGTTACCAGCTGAGGAACGCCCCTATAATATCGACTAATCTATTCATATGTTCTCATCAAAACCAGATCCAGAATTTCGCTTTGTGTCTTAACCAACTTTTTTTTATCGGAGATTGGTTCCTAGTTTGTTTTATGTGTCGGTACGCAATAGGAAATTTGATTGTTTGGCCTTGAAATTTTTAAAATTCGTTTTCATGGGAAATTTGTTTATTATGATTTTAAATTACATATTTACTTTATTTATAATAACCAAGTTCTTCTTCTTCTTCTACTTTTTCTAGGTCTTTGACCTGTTCTTTTGTGATTATCAAGCCTGTTCTTGTGATGTAGATGTCCAGCTGACTCGCCATCTCTTGGGTGGTCTTCCTTGTAGTCTGCTCCCATGTGGTATCCTTGTCATCACGATCTTTGCTATTCGTTTGTCGTCCATTCGTTCCACGTGTTATCTTCACACTCTTCTCCTTTGTCTTCCCCCAACCAAGTTAATGAAATATAACTTTTATTAATTACAAGAAGACAAAAAGTTTTTTGTTTGCTTGCAGTAATATTGCAGTAATAATAATGATGCAGTAATATTATGTACAAATATTTTTGGAGTTTTATGACCATTTTGTTTCATATAAAATGATTAAAAATTATTTTCTCTATAGTACTACAAAAATTGATATGACATACGGAGGAAGAACTATGAGTCTGTCGTTGTCATAAACAAGAATACTTTACTATAAATTATACCACATTAGGAAAATTGTAAGACCTTGTATAATCTATGTGAACATTAGGAGCAAATGGAAATGACAAATGAGAGTAGTCGTCGTAATCCACTGAGGATGGTTAAACCTTTTGCATGTGTCTGTTATTTATATTTTTGAGATCAAAACGTTGCCCCGTCCGTTTAAAGCAAATATACCTTTATTCTCTACTGTGCATATTGGGACTATAAAATATATTTCTATTTGGTTTATATTCAAACAGTTGTCTCGTTTTCCACCAGGTTAATTTGTGTTTGTGAATTAATTTGTAGGTAGTTTGTATTTGATGATATACATAATTTATTATCATTATTTGGTTTATTTTTAGAATACCATTACAGGAATTAAAATAATCCTTCATTTACTAAACCTTTTTCAATCTAAAAAAAGATCAAGGTCAATTTAAGATTTTGGGAATCCCCGAATATTTTTCAGGAAGTGTACCACAGCTACTACACGTAATTTTTTTATGTTGCATGAACAACTGCTCAAAGTTTGGCGCCACAAAGCGATTATTTCAGTGTAATATTTTGAAGGTAAATCTCATAAAACATAAATAACTCAGCATATTATACAAAAGAATCATAAATGTAAAAGTAAAGTTTTGTTATTCAAAATGCTTGAATGAATTGTTCTCTGAGTTGGAGTTTATTTTTGAAAGTTAAAACCAATTGTATTTAGTGTGATACCTTGTAAACATTTCTCTTGCTTGTTGTGTGTAAATGTAGCAAATTAAATTAAAGAAAGTTTTTAATTCTGTTGTGTGATTTTCGGTGCTCGTCATCCAAGAACTCCCAATTAGTACTCTTGCTTTCTCTTGTAACTTGGGGGATTTATAGTTTCCGTTAACCCTTACAGACCTGTAATCATAATTCTTTCCATTTTCGGCTTAAGCTTGCTGCTCTGTGGGTTCTGAGCCTTAGAGAAAATATAGTTTTCTTCTGCCCAAATTTCATCCAGATATCTGAATCCTAGATGCAAAGAACTACATAGTATATCTATATATCTTTGCTCTGCTCTTGTAAGTTAATAGAAAATCGAAGGCTTTTATGTTTAACTACCTATCGGTCTCAACTAAGTTAACCGAAATGCTAATTGCATTTAGTAATAAATTTCAATCTCGTTTAAAGTTTACTGGTAGACTGATTAGTTTTATACTTAAGTTAGGTTTAGCTTTGGCTTATAAATAAGTTACAACGTAGTTTGGTTAGCGATGAACTGAGAAAACTAACTTTTTCTTGGCTGAATCAACCATAACTTTAAACTTTAACTAAACTTTGGAGATATTTAACTTATCGGTTCCAATTCGGATGGTATCCGGTTCTTATTCAATATTATTCCGCAAAATTTTGTAATTTGCCTTTTCAAACATCTTGTTTTCATATTTTTACAATCAAACTTAAAATTCGTCTACTGATTTGTAAATTGGAACGTTACGCTATCCAGCTATAACCCATTGTAAACGTGGCTTTGTAAAATTATCAATCGCCATTAAATAATCCAATAAAGTTTATATCATTTTTAATTGCATGAAAAATCGAAATGTCCAATTCGATTTATATTGTGTAAAGCAAATGCATAATCACGATCTTTCACATCATTCCTAATTTTCAAATTCCATTGTTAATTTTAAAGCCTTCGCAACCCATAAAACTTGAAAAGAAAATGAATTTCCATAAATACTTTTAAATTAAATTTTTCTTTTATATAAACACCAAATTATCCAATAAAATTTTTACTGTGTTTTCGAATAGCAAAATTATTAAAAAGTTTAGGATTTCATTGCTTTCAATATTAAATGACTATGTGAATTTGTTTCTAAGTACATTTTAATTCTAATGGAACTTAATTTATTTTAAGTATATTTTAGCGAGAAAAAAAATCGCCCTATAAAGATTTAAATAGTCGGAGTTGAATGGAACTCTTACTATGCTTCAAAGCTTTTAATTGTGTAATCGTGAATTTTACCAATTTCTGTATGCAGAAAAAAGAAGTTTTTTTAATTGTATGTAGGTAAATTTTTAACAATAGAACAAATTTAGTATAACATTCCAATAATAATTACTTCTTTTAATTTTTTTTATGTGAATTACAAAAACAATGAGATAAATAAATTTTATTATCTTTATTAGAACCTCTAAAAAGACATGCTAATGTTGCACCTTCTCGCGACCCCAAATTTGGTAGCAATAGGGAAAAACAGGCGAAGAAAACATTTTATAAATAATCTCGGTTTAGGTACATTTTAGAGCAGAATATCAAGTTATTAAAAATAAATCCGATTAAATTGTCTATAGAGAAGATCTTACATTTTAATATTGTTAATCGATCGGTTACGGAGTTATAAGGCACGCTCCGAGCAAGTACCGAGCAAAATTTTAGTGTTGCTGATAACAATAAAATAAATTTTATGTTTTAATATTAAAAAGTAAAACGAGCATTGTAGTCGATAAAAATAATTTGCTAGTCCATAGCACTGTACTAGCGTGAGTTATTCGCAAATTTTTTTAATCGCGAATAAACTTTTTAATTAAATAAAATTGGTGTCAATCGATTGAGAATCGTTTGACCTCCAAAGCTTCAATACGCGACGTTTGAGCTTCAACGGTTTTTAATAAAAATGCAATTCTTTAGAACAATTTTGGGAGGGACTGTAGAAGCGTTAATAATTTTAAGAAGTGAACAATTTCATAATCTTTAAAATGCTCTAACTTTTTTACCTTCGCGGTTCAAACGATGGAAATTGAAGATTGTTGGAGCTCAAACGATTATTATCGATCGATTGGAATTTTTTATTTTTATAAAAACGACATTTCTACAGCTCCCCCCAAAATAGTTCTAAAGAATTGAGTTTTTATTAAAAATCGTTGAAGCTCATTGGAGCTCAAAATATTCCCTATTGATTGACACCAATATTATAAAAAAAAATTCCATGGGGGGGGGGGCTGTTATTGGAAACCAATTGGAGCTCAAACATTTGACACCAATTTCATTAAAAATGTACCATCAGCTATCAAACGCTTGGTATATATTTTATTGTTCTGTGCACCCCTAAATATTTTTCCTAACGATAATTTTATTCTTGTACCTGTTTCCACACTATCTAATGATAGTAAGAGTGATATTATGGTTAATAAAAATATTTTGGACCGCACAGAACAATGGCAAATAAATACCACGTGCTTTGATAGCTGTAACTCCATAACCGACCGATTAACTAGGATAAAATATTCGATCTTTCATTCACGAATGTTATTATTCGCGTATTTTTTTCTGTAATAACCAAATCCTGGGTTGTGAGAAATTGGTATGTCTTTTTAGAAGTTCTACGATAATAACATTTTTTCTGGCTTGCCTCCATATTTACTGTTTTTACAGCCCATTTTTTACAGCTCCTTACCAGCAAATTGGAGTAAAATAATTGCTCAATATGCTTTGTCTTAGGAAAACATCTCATAAATGAACTACTAAGAATATTCATTAATGACATAATTAAATAAAGAATTTTAAACATACGCCGCGCGCTCTGATGGTTGTAACTGCGTTATTAAACAGAAAAAGCTTAAGATCTTTTCTGTAGATCATTATTTAGTCGACTTTATTTTCAATAACTGCACATTTTGCTCTAAAGCGCACTCAAACCTAAATATTCACGAATATCCCTAAAAATCCCATTTTCGCGTGCTTATTCCACCATGGCGGCGAAATCCGGTATCGCGATAAGGTGCAAAATTAGATATCATTTTAGAGGTTCTAATAAATAGAATAAAGTCTATTCCAGCTCACTCTCAATTTTTTATGCAACAAACACTTGTAACGTGGATTTGACGCTCGCGCGCCACTAAAATTTTTGTAGTATGGTTTCGGTAAAATAATAGAAATTATTTTCATCATTGTAACGTTTTTAAAAAGTGAATATTAGTAAATCTGAAGTCAGTTATTTTAAAATTAAAATTTATACAATCCAATGTCTTAGCTAAAACTTTCTCGTTCGAAAATACTACCGATCAAGTAGACAATCTAGTTATAAGAATGTTAATTTACGTATCATTGAATTTATACATTAGGAAAGAACGAAGTCAATTTAACGTAGCATAAATTTATCGGCAAAATTTTATGCTGACCGATGCATTTTAGAATGACAAATTGGTTTTATATTCACGCAGCTAATTTATATGCGATAATAAAAGTATGAGATATCCACGTGCGGACATTTACCCGTGGGATCGAGTAGACAGGCCGTCGGTTGTCCACATGTATGTGAAAGTCTGTTATTTTGCGAGGCTTATCGGTCTCCAAATGGAGAAACGTGTTAAAATTCAGCTTTATCGCGTCTTTATATTGCAATTTGCCTGATAAAAAGCAGTAAAAACGAACAGATGCACAGCTGCATTTGTTGATAGCGACTTAACTTTCGTAGTAAAAAATACACATGCATGCACGTGTCAAGACAAGTGTGCAGCTCTTTTCGACAAAGTCCCGCCTTAAAGTAGGATCAAAATTTACATCGATCAGAACCAATGCAGGTCGATTGCATTTATGCTATCTTTGTTTTATGTCGAATCTTTGAAGAACATGGCCAATCAGCATGTCATTATACCGCGTTAGGAGAATTTTTAGTTTCCCCTGAAGGCACTTCGTTGCTAAATTTTTCGGGAGGAATCACATATAAGCGATGCATTTTCGGTGCAAAAATTAGAGATCCACAGATCACCGATAGTGCTATTAGAAATTATGCCCGGCAGTGGGTAATCGCTTTTAAGCGGAATTAACAAATTTACCTCAGTAAATTAAATTATCGAGACTTAATATACGTTTAAAATCTAGTGAGTGTGAACCAGGCAAGTTAGCACCTGTTATTATTATATTTTATGAACATTATTTTAAATTATTGCCGTTTTTAAATATTTCATGAACATTAATCTAAATCATTGCCGTTGTTTTTAAATTAAACATTTAATGAACACTATTATGAATTGTCGATTGTTTCGAATTAAATATTTGTTACCGCAATTTAAAACCATCTCGTAGTGTAAATCAAACCACTCAATTTGACGTTATTTTAAATTAGTTTCGGGTTTTAACCCAGATGTTTCGTGTAAGATAAATATTTCGGACCATAATCATAGTAAATTATTCTCGTGGCATTAATGAAATGTTTTGTGCCGATTATGAACGAGTTGAAATTGAATTGTTTAAACATAAACAATTTCATCGAACATTTTCGATTAAATTACGTCTTGGTTTGTTTCGTGGTACAATCCATTGAAACCAGATTACGGTACGGTTGGCGCGAATTTAATGTCAACAAAGACAGGGCCGTATCGAGTCAGTTTTGGAAATCGTGAAGCATCCCACCTTTGTGTTAATAACGAAACACCTTATGGAAGTATCTCGTTCAACCGAATCTTTTTGGCATCTAGATTTTTGGAAAGGATTTTACCTACCGACATTAGTATTCTCACGCTGGAAAATATCTGATTGGAGGACCGTCCCGACGATAGAAGCATACCTGTAAAATATTACGTAAGCATTTTATTATTATTAAGTGTTATTGTACCTTGTGGTCAGTTTGACCACCATATTTCAAAGAACCGTCAGTTCTTCCGTACAAGACGAATTCGCACTCATGTATTCCTTTTTTTGACGACGGTCATGGCCTGATAGTTAGTGCGATCAACTGCTAACGTAGGGCTCCCCGGTTCGATTCCGGGTACAGTCTAAAATTTCTTGACCGTTTTCCGTGCTTTCGGAGGGCACGTAAAGCCGTCGGTCCCCCTGTGTTAAGGATTTGCCATCATAACAATAAAAAACAGGGTGCAGGCACATCGAAAGGCAAGCCTAGCAAGCTACCTGAGATGTAAAATTCAAAAATGCTCACAGAACTAATTACAAAAATTAGTAATAAACAGGTCCTGGACCTATATTAAGAGGGAGACTTCTTAATAAAAGTGGAAGAAGAGGAAGTATTCCTTTTTTTATGTATTAGTATTTAGTTGAATGTGGTGTTACCACGCATATGTTGTCAGTGTTTTAAAGTTTGTTTATTGAAGTAACGTAACATCTTGAATTTATGTTTTATGTCATATTTGTGGTTTAATAAACCAACCAGTTAGCCTGTTCCATTTTGGTGAACAGCTGTTTAAAATTCAGCATTAATATTTTTATCGTTAACTTTTATGTTATTCAAGTCAAGTGTAAATATTTTGTCTTTCAACAGTTGTGGTTGTAAATTTGATTATACAATTGTTGTTATTTGTCGAATGTCCTTGCTTATTCCGTTTTTATTATATCTACTTTATTGTTTATTTATGTGTTTTATTGTCGTCATATGTATGTTTTGTTTAGCTATTTTTGCCAAGGTAAAACCTATCAACTGTGAAGGTAAGGTAATCCAAAGATATGTCACTAGTGTGAGAGTCAACGCGAGTAATCAGAAAGCTGTCGTGAACCAGCTTGGAAGGGTGATTTTTCATCCCCTTCGAATAAACTTCGGTTTAAGTCCACGTGGCGCCCATGTAAATACCCCGCGTGTAAATTTACACCTCCCCCCCCCTCTGTTAGCGACAACATCCAGAATCACGATTGTGGATCGCCCAATCGTTAATGAGAGACCATCAAATCGCGACGTTTCGTCACAAGCCCTTTTGCTCCTGCAATCCACCCACCCCTTCGCGGCTAGAGCTAGTCAACCCTTTAATTTTGTTCGGAAGGTGTCTTGTTTGCGATTTGTAAGGTAACACACTTATCGGCTGGCCTAATTATATTTATAATAAAAATGAAATTAATTTTTATCATGATTGATTACGATAAAAAAATAAGTACCTACACAGAACTCATTTGGAAGAAATATGATTCCGAACAAAGCGCGGTCAAAGTAACTATAGAAGTTCATAATTGTGTCAAAAACAAGAAATGTAAATTATACAGTGTATTCTATTCCAATTCAGAAGTTTAAGTTTTGTTGAATATTTTAAAGAGATTCCATTTCAAGAAACTTACAATCAAATTATGTCGTGCATGCTATTCCTATCCAAAAGTTTAAATTTCATTGATCATTGATATACTTAATAATTCAGCAAGACAATAAATTACGATTGGCGTATCTATTTATTATACGCTACGTTTATTACCTTCACAATTTCACGCGCCAAGCTATTCTTGGCGAACTGTACTCAGGCGGAGCACGAATTTTGGCTCTCCGCAATCGAACATAATTTAATATGCAGGTATGCAATCCCACTTTGCAAGTTGTCCCTTATGGACCAGTCAGGATCGTGTCATTCTTGGGCAGTCATCCATTCTGTTAAATAAGATTTGTTCTGATATTAGCCACGGTTGATACTTGGAGCTAAATGGTTCAGTATCATGCGTTGAAAAACTTTGAATAGATGACACGAAAGGGAAATTAGTTTGCAATTTTATTTGGGTGTGATGATTATTTGCTTTGGCACTGCCATATTTTTGGAATCTTTTGGGATAACCACATTATCATATCAGGAAGAATAATATCAGGAAAGATTCGCGATTGTAGTTTGAGGACCGCTGATAGACCAACGGTATCGTTTTGGCATCTTTGCATTTCATTAGTAAAAGTTATTTATTATAATATGCATTTTTGAATTTTGTGATATCCGGATTATTACCAATAATTGTGATCGTCTTTCAAAAACATTCGCCTTATTCTGATAATAATCAATAAGACAGAAAATTGCGATGGCCCAGATATATCTCGATATTTTGCGCTTGTTTTAATATATCCAGTAAATTAATTTCTTTCTTTTTTGATTACTTTTTGTTGAACTACAACAGCTTCAAGCTACTTTTAATATTTTTCGTTAAGCTTAGAACTTCTTTTAGTATAAAAGTAGCACTCCTTGTAGCTCCAAGTAACTTTTAATTATAAATAGTAGCTTGTAAGCTACTTTTTAAGCTGCAGCTTGTATATATTCCAAATTTTATTTAACAAAATTAAAAATAAATGTAAGTAGGTGTACTAATTGTGAGGATGTTATTTAATTATTAAAATACTTAATTTGCATATTTCTACTTGAGCGTCAAAGTTATCAACATAAGCTATAGTTGCTTTCGTTTAAAATTACCTAAAAATTATAGTTTTGTGCTACCGTAGCGTGGTTAAAAGAACAATTTACATATGCAAATGCGAAGAAAAACAAACTATATTTAATAAATTAAGACTGATAAACACAATTTAGTAGTCTTGTTATAAAAACAACAACAATTATCTAGTTTTCAAATAACATCCTTAGGTAATTTTAAATGAAAGCAACTATAAAAATTCCCTTTTAGAGTGAGGTAACAGTGCCATCTAACAGCGACAAATTAAAGATATTTAAAATGTTTATTCAACAAAAAAAAAGTTATTTATCCACGTCGTTCTCCAATTAGCCGATACTTGTTCTGATTTACATTCCATTATTTCTTGTAAAATCATTTACAATTTTATCCAGCTTTTCCGGATTTAGTGGTTAGGCATATAATAGTTTATAATCTACAATAGTAAAAAGGAATAACCGTTAATTAAATAAATAAATAAATAGTGTTGCTGATAAAATCAAATTGATAACGCAAAGCAAAAAATATACAATAGTAAATCAATGACGACGGTCATGACCTGGTAGTTAACGATATCAAGTGCTAATAAAAGGTTCCCAGTTCGACGCCGGATAGAGTTCAATTTTTTTTACCGTCTCCGTAATTTGAAGGATACATAAAGTCGTCGGTCACTCTGGGTTAATGATTGCCACCATGATAATAGAAAATAAGGTCACAAGCATATCGAAGGTCAGCATAGCAAGCTACTTTAGATGTAAAATAATTAACCTCAAAATAGGTAATGCAGTAAAAAATTAGTAATACAGGTCGGAGACCTGATTAAGATAAAGAAAAAGAGAAATCAATAATTTTCAAAACAAAGTAATTTTTAATGACTATATTTCTTCTAATTTTGTAAACTTTCACCTTTTGTTTACATTTTCATTAGGTTAATTTTTTATTTACATTTCGGCATGTTTTTTCGAAAATTACAGTTCACCTGTTTGTGCTGGTGTTTTTTTATTTTTTCAAGGTTGGCACCTTGAGTATGTCTCTTAAGTACTTATTTTGGTACGTTAATTATAATAAATTTATTATACGTTGGGAAATGTGACAGTCTCCAAAAATAGTTTTACAGCAAACAAAACGCGACATTGCGCTTTGCTGCAACCAGCCAAGAAACATCGATCGCTAGTTTCAGCCAACACCGTTGGCGACATACCGACTAGTGCTATAACTGAAATACTTTGACACAAAATTATTTTTAAACCTAAAGTTTCATATTTCAGCCTAATCTGAAAAACCAATTGTTGAATTTATACCGCAATAACTTTCCAGATTACTTTTGTGAAAATACGAGAGCGATAGCAATAACAATCAAAAGCAGCAAATGCCCCAATGGGTTGGATTTCTCGTGATGACTTGAAAACGTCGTTTGCATTTAGCTTTTTTTCAGGAAACAAAACAAATTCACCAAACTTTAAATTAAATAAACACCAAAGAACTGAAAAATAGACTATAAACTCCATGCTATCTCGTAAAACGACAACGAAAACATCGATAAACCTGTCTGAAACCAAAAGTTTATATCAGTTCCTCAAAGCATAAACGAATATACCTACGGTTTAATTTCAACAAAAACCTTTCTCATTTAAGTGGCAGTCAATTTCAAAAATTGCTCCATCACCAGACCATATTTTAAAACACCTATCCATACCAATATCCCAAGTGAGCCATTAAGTCTAAACTTCCCATGTTAAAAGATAAAATTAGTTTCCTATACGTAATCATTAATTTTATAGTAGGTGGCTTTCCACCGTAAATTCAAAGAAAATTGACAAAATTGTATTGCGAAATAAATTGTAACAAAAGTTAATTGCTGATGACTGGTTTCTATTATCATCGGGTACTTTATTCTCACAATTAAATAGCTTTTTTTATTTCAACAAAAAATTTCGTGTCCAAATTTCACCTGGAAGGAAAACCAATAATTTTAATAATATAATGGAATACTTATCATATTAACCCCTGGTGTTTATGTTTATTACTAAAGCGAGAGCACTTTAGTACTAAATAATAAAAACTGTACATATTTAGAATACAATGCATCAGTAATAATAGACTAATGGAAAACAATAACTAAAAATTTTGAAGTGCAAAATCGCTGATTTATTTTTAGCTGAAGTGAGGTTGGATTACCCCCAAGGAACAGTAGGTACACTGACATATAACGTGGCAAAAAAAAGGTATTAGCATATTAATGAATAAATTACTTTATTAGCCCAATAAATAATATGGAATGTATTGTTTAAGTGCTGTTGTCAGAGTAGGTTTTGTCGTATTTATTACGCGGTTAATTTTTCATTGCGACCAATGACTTTTAGTTATTCGTATTTTTCATCTTTTCTTATCGATTTTTCTTAAGAAAATAATGAAGTATCGCTGTTTTTCATTGCGATAGAATATGTTATGATTTTCAGTCATGCGATTGTCGAGTGAAACTTTCCTTTTTCATCGACTGGAATTTATGGACAAATTTGTGATTTCTCTTTTCAGTACATGGTCTGCATTTTCTTAGGTTCTAAGTTATGGAAGTACTGCCTTTCTATCACGGTCAATGCTTCATAGTTTTCATTTGTTTAACTTTTTAACAATTTTCATTTACTTTTATATGTTTAAAAGAATAGCTTAACTGAAATAATAAAATACATTTTTTAACTGTAAGTCAATGCACACAAATTTTTATCCAGATCAAAAATATAAATATTCCATAAATATCAAAATTGAAAGGACATCAGAAGACGTGACGGGAGGGGGGAATGTAATATCCCTAATGCGCAGCTTTTCCATTGATATAATTCTTGAAACAATTGTTTCCGTGGAGATAATCCAATGCCAAAGTTGATACCACAACATCATTTTTGATGTTGATGAATGCGATGATTCGGGGGTATTTTTTTAAATTTTATACTATGAAACATTCACGATGCAGGGAAAGTCAACGGTTATTCCATTTCACAGTAAAATTATATAATAAATTAATCTATGGCAAAATGGTTTTTAGAGACGATGACTGTATTACGTCAACTTTGGATGTTATTTACGTGAGTTGGGTGGGAATTAATTCAACGACAAATATAAAATTTTTAACGTAGAATTTAATTGTAAATTGTGTTATCAATAATTGGGACATCCAAGTGCCAAATCTTCATTGCGGATAGGTTTATGTAAAAAAAATCTCTCGTGTAAGTAGGAACATTTTTCCTTTATTCCTTACTTGACTGAGAGTCCGTATGCAAATTATTAACGAGTTGAGACAACTTGGCGCCGGCAAACAACTGACGCTGTTTGTCACATATTTAAGTGATTTTTTATTTAAGTGAAGGAGACTTCCTAATTTTATTTTATAATATGTAGTGATAATACAATAGAAATATGGGCACTAGTAAACCAGCTAAAATATGTAGAATAGATTATAGTAGGTAGTGCTATGTTACCTTGGAATCGCTGATAAGAAAAGCCCCAACATCTGAGAATTGATTAATCAGGCCTTATTTATATACAACCTTTATATTTCCTTTTTATAAATTTTTATATAAACTTAATCTAATAAGTTGAATTAATATGATGATGTTATTTTTTTATTAGAGTAATTAAACTAATTTAATTTTCTCGCTTCATTCGGTTAATTGATTTCCCTTCGCTGATTTGTTAATCTGATAAAATACCTGAACAGTATTTAAATAGTGCAAACAATTTTTCTTTTCCAGCTCTTCAGTCTATTTGGACCATCTTATACTCCATTTTCCAATTGGTTTTATTTTAAATTTCTAAATTGATTCCAAGGTTTTTCTCAAAATTTATTCCAATTGATTGCCGAAATTTTAATTTCCATTTATTTTCCAAAAATCTTGTTTCAATTTGTTTCAAATTCAATACATTTACATCGACGAACTTTTTTATATTATGCATTCAATATTCCACCGTCTTTTCAGCGATAATATCTGCTATCACTCGTGAGGAGTTTTTTTTAATTTCCTCTCACCACCAGATTTAAATTATTTATTATCCTCTCCATCTCTAGGTTACTAAACATCCTCAAAACAAACTCCATATATCCGCCGTTCATAATTTAATCTTCTTTTTTATGAAACAAAAAACTCACCATGGGTGCGATGCACCAACTTTCCTAATATTTTGTTCATTCCTCAAACCACTTAATCTTAATACTCTTATAATTTACTAGATGATACCCCGTCCGAGGACGGGCAGCTAGAAGGACGGGCAGCTACCCAAGGTAACTTAAGTTGAATGAAGATTAAGGAAAGCTCTCAGTGCAATCCAAAAGCCATATGACCTTGGCTGCCTGCCCGTCCTTCTAGCTGCCCGTCCTCGGACGGGGTATCATCTAGTATAACAATAGATTCCCATGTTGATCGAGCGGTTGCGGAATCTTCACTTTTCCTTTATGACAGCAGTTGTTAAATTGTTTATCAACTGGACGCTCCTTGGCGAAATTCTTGGAGCCGCAGAACTGACAGATGGAATTCATTTCTCCACAATCGTGTCGAGTAACGTGAGATTCATCAAATCTCAATGCTCTTATTTGGAGTTGAATTGCTTGACTTTGGTATCGATTTTCTTTCTGTCGATGTATCGCATGGGATCGAGCGTTAGCAGCTTGCCGCGCTTGAGTTTCTTCTAATGTTTCACGTTGTTGACGTGTCGCATGGGATAGAGCGTTAGCAGCTTGCCGCGCTTGAGTTTCTTCTAATGTTTCACGTTGTTGACGTATCGCATGGGGCCGAGCGTCAGCAGCTTGCCGCGCTTGAGTTTCTTCTAAAGTTTCACGTTGTTGACGTATCGCATGGGACCGAGCGTCAGCAGCTTACCGCGCTTGAGTTTGTTCCAAAGTTTCACGTTGTCGACGTATCGCATGAGACCGAGCGTCAGCTTGTCGCTGTGATCGAAGCTGTTCTTCTGTGTTATTAGCTCTTGTACGTGCTTTTCTCTCACGATTCAATCGCCGTCGCTTTGCAGCAGGATTTTCAAAATTTTCATTATCCATTATGGAAGTTCACATAATGCTTTTTTGGAAATAGCTGTCATAATTTTTCACCGATATAGGAAATTTAAATACGTTGATACGTGATCTGTTTTTTCAATGCAGACCAAATATAAGTTATATTTTATTTACATAATTTTTCACCTATAGGTATAGGAAATTTAAATACGTTGATCCCTTGATACGTTGATCCGATGATACGTTGATCCGATGATACGTTGATACGATGATACGTTGATACGATGATACGTTGATCCGATGATACGTTGTGCGTTCGGTTCGGTTCGGTTTGCTTCGGGTATTTCCGTGGGACAGACAGAAAGAAAGAAAGACTTGGCCTTTTATAATAAGATATAATGGATGTTTATACTTTATATTATTAATGGAGATACTTCATTGGCCCTTGTGTATGAGCAATGGTCTGGGTATATCATCGCAGTATATTGCCCTAATTCAAGATCTACATAATACATTATAAAAACTCCACAATAGCAATACAAACGTTTTAAAAAAACTAAACCCATCGTTAACAAAAAAAAGGATACAACACGGAGATGCTATTCCCAAATCTGTTTACAAATCTGCTGAAAGATGTATTCAAGACATTGGATTGAGAGGAAGATTATTAAACATCAATAGGAAAAATTTGTCACACTTACGATTTGAAGATGATATTATACTGAGAGCGGATAATATGGAAGATCTGCAAGCCATGGTTGATGAGTGACGTGGAGAAAATAGCGGTGCACCCGAATTGCACTACAAAACGATTAGTCCACAAATCCCTACCGAATTGCACCACCTTAATTTCGTGGAAACGCCTGACCTTTAATCGTTTATCTGAAATATGTTTTTTAAATATTTAAAAATATATTACATATTTTAAAATCTGATGTAGATTAGACGTACTAATTTTCAGTTTCTAGTAATAAACTTGATTATCAAGTTTACTGAACTAAAAATCAACCGAACTGTGTCGTTATTGAACAAATTATTATAAATATCTTCATTTTTACATAGTATAAAATCCGAGTTCTGCCATTTCCTATCGCACTTTTGATTGGTTATTTATGTAATTTGGAAGTCACTGTGACGCCTTTAAGCGGCACAACCATGGCAATAACGCAATAGTTCATCATTAACCTCCAGTTAATTAATATTAAATTATAATTTAAAAATTAACAACTTAAATAAATCAAATTTATCTCATCTAGTGTAAGTAATCAAAAAATTTGAGGATAGCATAAGCCAATAAATTTCTGAAAGCTCGTGAGGCAAATTTAATTTTTATTGTTTCATTAACTTTTTTTTCGTTATTAACAACGATTTTTATTACAATGTTATTAGAAAGAATGGCATGACTCTTCTCTGCCCTGCATTTGCATAAAGCCGTGGTTCCCCCCCCTCGCATTACATTCTTGAGGACTCGAATGGGTTTTAAAACCTTAGAGCGTTCCTTTACACCGATTTATTGCACAAAATATCAATCCATTCACGGAATAATAGAGAACCTTATCCAAGATTTGGATTTTATTCATTTGTTAATCGATTATCCACTAATCCGTCCCCTCCAGTGCGGCCTTTATGCTGCACAACCAAGGTAATCGCATTCTAGATGGTTAAGGACATCCGGAGAATTAATCTAGTTTAATAATAACAAACTCAACGTACCGAGTTATGATGGCCATATAGATGGCGTCATGGTGGAGGGTTAAGGGCCCCTGAGGGATTAAGTTATTAAATTAATTGGTTACAAGAGTGCAGATTCCATTAAGTGAAATTTGCAATTAAATGCAGAATCCAACCACAATCTTATTGAAAACATGAGAATCTAGCGTCAAAATAGTAATAGTCCAATTTAGTCTTCCTCATCGATTGGTTGTAAATTTGATATTGCAGCAAATGTTATAGGTTCACTTGATGTTGTTCGACATAGACATATAATAGTTAGTATAGTTTTTCTATTATTCGAGGTCAATGAGTTATGCCAGATTTGACCTGTCGCTGATTAGACCTTGACAAACCTCGACACGCATTGCATACCCCACCCTTAAATTAAAACTTATTTTATAATGTGTGGTTTTAAATATGTACATAATATATTATTATGTATTTTGTGCAAATATTTTAAACTAACTAAAAAATATAAAATAACTAAAACTTATTTCATAATGCATAATTTACTGTACTGCCAAAGGACATACTAAATAATTTAATCTTATATATTTTTACTAAGTATAGAAAAATGTTTGCAGTAAATATATGCATATAACAAATCCTCATATTTGAATTGGTAATTTAAGTTTATAAATAAAAATGTATTGGTACTTTACAGCGCACGAAAACTAAAATTTCCAAAAACAAAAAATACCTGAGGACCAAGAGAATTTCGTTTTGTTTTTGTTAAACTTGTTTTAAACATCAACACTTTTTGAATAAATTAAGTTGAAATTAACACAGAAAGAAAAGAACTCATCCACCTCAATGAATGGTTCGTGAAGACTTCGCAGAGAAGCGGAGGAGCAATATTCCGAATGGAATGGAAAAGTTTGATCAATTACCACAAGAATATTCCCTACTTTTACATAATGCACTGTACTTTTTTTTACATGATATTTGAATTATTTTTTTGGCCAAATCGTCCGTGTAAAAATAGAATTTTATTGAATTTAATAAATTATAATATTATGTTCTTAGTCCAATTCAACCCTTCAGAACCCAGAAACCCTTCAGTTTTTTATTAAAAAAAGTCTCTAAGTTTTCGAGATTTTGAGCAAAACTCGATAAAAACCAAGTTGTTTGCAACAAGACAGAATACCGCAAGCAAAATACCGCAAGTAGAAATACCGCAAGAAAAATGTTAGATTTTTTGTATCATAATATAAAGTAAATAATTCAAATAACATATTATTACAGTAAATGCTTTCATTTGATTTTGTTTCAAAATGGCTCGCAGTCAAAATTTCACAGGTGTTTTTGTTTGCAATTGGAAGTTGTCAAAATTTGCAATTTGATAGAACTTTAATCAAGACATATTAATTTTCTGCTGTGCAAGTACCATTATTAGGCACTATATTTGGTAGTCAAGCGCACTTTTCTGGTATAAATAGCGTTTTTATACAAAAAACATGCTTTTAATCATAAAATTTTAGCAAGGGACTTAATTGTTTTACTAATTTAATCATTTTTAAATTACAAAGTTGATTTAAATAGTTTTAGTTTATCCCCTGATTGTATTTCTTCTAGATATTTAGGTAAGAATATAACAATTATTTGAAGGTTTTTAAACACTTTTAATTAATATATTGTTGATTTCACAATTAAGTATTAGTATTACGGTAACAAATTACTATTTCGAACCTTTTAAGTTTTATTATTTAGTTTGAAGAATTTGAAAACCAAACATGTTGTATGAAATTGTTAGAATTTCTTCGTGTTTTAACTTGCGGTATTTTGTATTCGCGGCATTTTAGCTTGCATTATTTTGTCTTTACGATATTGTAGCTACTTGTTCTAAATATTTCATATTATAGGATACGGTCAGTTCATGCCTTTGTGATTTTTGGGGCCTTTCGGCAAAACCCCTGCTCGACAATTAACTAATAAAATAAAATAATAAACTAATAATCGACATCCCAAAAAAATTGAAATTGTAGTTAAAAACAACGGAAAATGAAAATGAAAAAACCAGATGTGCTTTGCAAGTCATTTAAAATTAAATTAAACTTGAAAAATGTATACAGGGTGCGTACTACATGCGTTCCACCCTGTTCAAATATTTTCTGTGAATAAACTTGCTCTATTTCTAATACACAGTAATTCGATTTAAATTAAACGTACGTATCTTATACTTGCTTGTTTAAGAATTTCTATCATCTACTGAAAGCTTCAAAGCTTTACGATCAAACAGAAATTTTAATTAACTATGAGTACAAGTTCACGATTTCTATTAGAAAGATTAACTATTTTATACGCGTTATTAGCTCATCAAATTTTTTAGTGCTATAATCTTTTATGGATTGCTATACAAATTGATAAATTAATGAATAATAAAAATAGATCGTGGCATGAAGATGTCAAGAAATTTATTGTGGTAATTTCTTAATAGGATGATATACTATAGAGCCGTTCATATTTTATTAGGTGGTAAGTTTGTAAAGGTATAATCAATAAATCAATATTGGAAAATGTTTCGGGGTATTATGTATAGGTATCAGTATTTATTGTAATAATTTTTGGATGTATACTACAAATATTGTATCCTTGACACAATAGACAGAATTAGCCTGCAAGTAGTGTAAATGTAACCCTGATCCTGTTGCTAACAACAATAACTTTTCAAGTCTACTTACTAAACGCAAATCTAACCTATCTGCACGCAATTGCAGAATACGCCATTAATTTAAGAAATATATAACATGCATATGACATATATATTACTTTAATTTACTTAATTAATTTTAAAATGGAAAATCTAAATTAAACGGATATAATAAAGTTATCTTATTGTGTTTTACTAAGCTAAACAAAAAGGTATTTTTATACAAAAAGTAGGACAGCACAAAATTATCAATAGTTTCAAAGTCAACCTCTGCGCTAGGTGTATAATTTCAGTTTGATTAATATTTTAATTTACATTGTAGTAAAAGTACTTCTAAAATAAGTTTAAGAAGTAGAGTAAAATTTTTAGGTTGGTCGATAATCCTTATATTATTTATTTTCCATCAATTAAATTTGAACTGACCTATTTTTAAAAGTTAAATGTACCGCAATATAAATAACAATGCCAAGTATAGCGCAGTCATTTAAACCACCACCAAGAAAAATTTTGCCTGGATGGATGTCGCCAAGCCGCATGCTACTGCTCTAATTATTATTGAGATAGCTAAATTGGAGCATTAACAGCTTGCAGCTAGTTATTGTTACTATTATTTAATCCAGGTGTAAGCACTATTTTATCCCGATAATAGTCTTATTACTTCATACGACGCAAGTTCGTAATAAACACATGCTTCCAATTTCGTGATACTGCACAGAATATTTAGTAGTTTGGGGTGTTTCATGATGAGGTTACGTACTATATTTGTTATACTGTTTGAAAAAAAATTTCAGGTATATCCACCATAAATATATTAAGAGTTCTTTTTGTCGCAAAGTAGGTTAGTTTCATCATTAATTCTAACGAGTCTCTCAAATTACCCTTGATTATCATAAGTGAAAACACCACCTCGAAACTACAGCTACTGCTCTAAGACTAATAGAGGCTTCATTTACATTTTATTACCATAAATGTAACATTTGTTGTTATTTTTACCAAATAAATGTTCGAAAATAGAACGAAATTACTTGAGAAAAGTTAGTCAAGGCCACTCCAGTCCGAAAAGTCATGGTTATCGATTTACGCCAATTTTTTGGGAAACGAAAGGTGTGAAGAAAACTCAGCTGGAATTATCAACCAGGATTAATTTTGAGGTTAATAATGGGTTCTTCCAGTTTTATTTTTAGCACTGCAGTGGTGGGCTTCTACAAAAACTACCTGTAGATGATTTCACGTCATCCATTTGGTGTTTTGAGTGGCGTTATAAAATTGTCGATATTTGCGTTATTTATAATGCAGTTTCAATTTTTAATGTCTATTTTAACGACAGTTGAAAGACCTAAAAATTTATTTTATATAAAATTGGCTGTAAAGCCAATGGTTTTTCGATATTGAGAGCACATAATGCGAAATTTATAAAATCAGCACTATCGGCTTTGTTATGTAGATTCGAAATTTTAAAAACTCATTTTATTAAAGATTTAATATGTTCATGCATCATGCATTTTTTCCGATAAGTGCAATCGATTCTATATTTTTAGATTTATATTTATGTATAGCTTAGAATTAAAGCTAGGAAGATTATAGAAAAATTCTGGTTTAAAACGAAACTAATCTACTCAAGAGAGCTTAAAATATGAAGTCCTGTATTGCAAAATATTTAAAGTTGTTGCGTAATATCGAACATTTACTACACAAATGAAAAATTGTTGCTCTTCCTGCTTAAATTTTTTGTTGTTCTTATTTAAATGTTTAACACTGAAGGGAATTTTTCAAGTTTTAAACTCTTTTTGGAGAAGAATAAATTATAATATGCAATTGCAATTTCAAGAAATTAACTTAGTAACTAATTAAATTTCACAAATTATTTGACAGTTTGTTACCACGTTTATCTGAGCTCTATTCAACAAATTTCACTAATACATATTGTTCACATCTAAATTTCAAGTTAAAGTTTAAGTTAAAAATATGCACTTTGCCCTTACATTAAATCAAGGAGATTTTATTTTTGGAAGGATTGTGCAGTTTAAGGTCCTAAACATCTCCATTTTGTAGATCCTACGATCAAAATAATTATTATCAATACTATAAAGAAGAAAACTTCTTACAACTAAAGTAGACAATATCGAAATTTTTCCTTTCCCTATATATACCTTTTTTTTCAAAAATTGGACAAAGGAAGAAGAACTTTATAGTAAGATTTTAGGTACACTTATTAAAAACCGTTAGCGCGTTAATTTCTATCGTAAATTTATAGCTTTTTATAGCTTAAATTTTATGTTTGACAATTTTCAAAGGCTTGCTCATTTGAAAAATTATTTTGAAATTTTAATTCCGTTTTGTGCTTTTAGTGTTAGAAATACGAATACAAGTTATAAAACAAAACTTATAGAAAGTCGCAAGAGGCTTTCGGCCCCTCGTAAAAATTAAAGATCGGTGGATAAATAAGGACGCTACAGGCATCCAAACTCTTTCCATAATTTTTGCATTAATCTCATCTCCCTCACGAAGAAACTATTGAAAAATTTGAGAAACCGAACGGAGTTTCGGATGCAGTTTTAGAGGTTTTTAATTTTTAATATGATGATAGTTTTCTAAAAACGACAAATAATGTCAGCTTTTGAAAATTAACATCGTCCTCAAGATTTCAAATCGATTTCGAATATTTTCCAAATTTTTGAGTTAGACGCCGATCGCGTGAAAATCCGTGGCGTGAAAATCCCTACCTCGCGGAGAAAGCTTTTGTACTCTCTCCGCCACTCCCAAACCGCCATTTCAAAAAACTCGTTAATTTTGTGGGAATATTATTTGTAATCCTAATTTCAATGGGGAAAGTTATGCAATGTCCACATAGCCAAATTTTTTTTTTATTATCGTTTAATATTATTGTTTATATTATAAACATTTTACAAAACCACTATTGAACCTTTTTTATAGAAATAAATGATGTTTTTATATTTAATCTATCTTATTCTCAATTCAATCTGTTCCGCTTTTTTTCTTTCCGATATTTTGCATTTTATCTGCTTAGCTTTTTTCTTCGGGACTCATTCGAATCTGTGGCACGTTCCCATTGCGGACACCTCAGATAATTGAGCACTTCAGTACTGTTTTTCTGCAAATCCTTAGTATTTTTAAATTCAGTAAACTTTCGCTACCTCACTCCTGGGGAACTTTGTTAATCCCACAACAATCCTGGACTTGCACCCAGTACCGTAAGTAGCTTTTCGTCCACCCTGTGCAAGGTTTCATTTTTAGGGATCTTTGACGTTTTCTCAGGAAAAAGCGCCACATGCGATTTTACGAGAATTTTTAAAGTCTACGCATTAAAATTAAAAGTTAGACATTTACAATTGAAAGAGATACGACTGTGAATATGGTAATGTGAATATATTCTGTGATTAGTGTTTGTTTGATCCAAATTCATATTTACAATTGAATCTACCCTTGATCAAAATTGACATTCATTTATTTTTGGCCTAATTAAAATTTTTTAAATGCTGTAGTTAAGCATCAGTTCGATTAGAATATTTTGACATGATTAAATGTGCCGTGATGAACACAATTTATTTCAAAATTCCGACACTTGTGATGTACTAAATCCAAAAATTCTTCTTTTTTATAATTAATTATTATTTTCTCAAATTTAAGTTGTATACTTTAAGATAGGTAACAATGAGATACTCTTTTTTCGAAGGCCCTAAAGTGGGTTATTATTAACCATAATTTAAATTATTTTTTACCGATACATTCTGCAGTAATTTTTTTTATCAGAGAATGTTACAAAATTAGTTTTATTTGGTTAATTTTTAGGAATTCGAAATTGATTGATTTATACACAATCGTCCTAGGAAATCACCTATGCTTACATAGACAGAATCAAAATTTCCGTTAATTGTTTTGGAAACTTCAAGAGTTGTACATCTTGTATATGTTTTAAACGTGGCGCCCTTGCTGTCACCAGGAAGACGTCACAAAAGTTACTTCATTGTAAGCGTACCTTCACGTCGCGTCGCTTCACTTTCAATTTGTAAATAAGTACGACAAGGCGATATCTAACATTCAAATTGTGTGCATTTTTTATCTACTACCACAACATTAATTTTATCAACGGCAACTTCAAAGTTGTTATTTACTCAAACGCTCAAACAAGCTTTACTTTCTTGAGTTTGTCAATAGAATAGAACGACCGTACACCCACGTTTACAAGACCACAAAAACCACAAGCTCCAACCAGCGAAAATACAAACAGCGCCAATCTTTTGGGACAACTGACAATTTATTTTATCAGTTCCAACAACTCCAGTGCTTATAGAAATTCTAGATTGGGAAGTGAGAACAGTACAAGTCAGAAAAGGTAACTTTTTTTTTGAGAGCAAAAAACGGAATAATTTTAGGCATGGTAATTTTAATTTTTCGATTTAAATATCTATAATTAATTTAAATGGCAAAAGTTATAAAAAAAAATTTCTCTTGAAAAATTGCCCGTTGTGATTTGTACTGTTCTTACTTCCCACTCTAGAATTAATTAATCGATTTTCTGAAAAAGAGAAAGTTGATTAAACCGTTTAGTAAGTTCTTAAAGGTCTACATTGTCGCCAGTAACGCGAGAAGTTTGCAGAATACTGTCTACTTTATGCCGATTATTCAATCAGTAAAAAAAATGTTTCAGACAAAATATTAATAATAACTATTTTGACCGTAGAGTATACGATAAAGGAAAAATTGTGAATAAAAACCGAGTTTGACTGCCATTTCTTCGAGATTCGAGAAATATTTTATTTGCCGCCAATATGTACAGGAAAGGTTAGACGACGACAATGTGTGAAATAGATCACAAAGTTGTATAGGTATATAAGTGAATTAAAAAAGTTTAGGAAAAAAAATTTTTAGTAACGCCAGGAGAGGGAGAAATGCTCAAAATTGAGTTGAATGTATCAGAATGAATAAATTTTTTATGTTCATTGTATACTGGGTCATATATTTTTACGTTTTTACAGCAAATATTATTCGTTTTGTTGCATGTTTCATAATGTTTTACTGCATATTATTATTTCGTCATTTTTTTATCGCACAGAATTTCTAACTTTATTTATAATGAAATCATTCCAAGAGAGAATGAAATTTGCTGTAAACACAAAGATAACACAATATTACTTATTTCGTCTGTAGCTACCCTTTGTTACATAGAAAATAAATATTTTCAGCTTTTTAGTGAAGTTTATTAAATTAGAAAAGTTGATATGACTGACAAAGCTGCGAGGTTAAGAAATGAAAATGTACGTCGATAGTACGTAAATATGTGCCTCATGCATTCAGAAAAGAAAACTCAAAAAAGCATCGAGAATTTAATAATGAACACGTATTATAAGGATAAAACAATAGAAGCTCCAGAGACCTGCTTCATTTCACTACAAAATTATGGAAGAAGAAATAAAGGAAATTTTACTAAGAAGTTTCCCTATACGTATTAGCATCCAAAACACATTGAGTTAGTGAATCTACGTCATAAATGATTTAAACAATTTGTATGCTTAGCTACTTATAGTACACTTAAAAATATTTAAAATTACGTTGCCACTCAAGTAGCATTTTAACCGTCAATTGCTGCCATGGGAAAAGTTATCTGCAACTTCGAACTGATGAAAACAGCTAATTAGCTGCGACGGCCACATAAATTCTCTATTTTACGTTTTGTCTGACTCTGGATCTAAGTCCATGCTCTGGATGCACAAATACAAATAAAAGCGAAATTGTATAATGGAATGTTTCCAAGCAACTGAAAACATGCTATGCGCTTAATACCCTTACTAAAACACCCAAAAAGAAAAAGGGAAAGACCGGCACTTTAGTGTTTGATTTTAGTTAATTAAATTTTACACATCATAGAAAAACACCTTGTGAATTTGATAACAAAGTGAGCGTATACAGGTCACCCTCGTATTAAGCAGTAGTTCGTGTAGTGAAACTGTGGTATGCAGGTATACAATATTTCTCATTATTTTTTGTGCGTAAGGAAACAGCAGGGATTTATACAAAAATGAACATGTTGAAAAAATACATCTAACAGCATAGCAGGGTTTTCGTTATACAAATCTCAAAATAATGTGTTATGCGTGGTTTGCACTATATTTTTATAGAAAATTGCCGCAATATATAAATAGCGTTAGAGCAAACCGTGCTATAGAAGTACCGTGTTATACGGGGTACCCGAAACTGTCACATTAATAATATGTTAATCGAACTTTCCAATTTACCTTCCTAGGTTGATAATACAATGAATTGGTTTGGTTGAAGTGATTATACGGGTGATTCAGTTTGCTTTTTCACATTCTAGTGAACAAAGAAGACAAAGCTGTTTGTTTTTCTTAAATATTGCGAAAATTAAGTAAAATAGGGCAACCAATTAATTATACGTGCCTTTTTTTGTAGAGCATTAAATTATCTAAAATAATCATTGAAATAATATTTATCGTCAAAGCAGTAGTTTAGCTAGCACGTCCCGTCTTAACATTTTTGGCCATTTAAAATGGAATTAAAACTACAATTAAAAATAACACATCATCTGAGAACTTGAAAAAATAGCTTTCAGGCTACAACCAACTTTTCCACCTCTCTTTGCCCATTTTTTTGATTTTAGAGGTAATCTAATTTTTTTGCTGTTATTATGTCTTATAATTCATTTTAGAGGAATTATTATGATATGGTTCATTATATGCGAATAATAGAAATCTTAACTTATCGGGATAAAATTCTTACCAAAAATCGATTTTTATGTTTTTCGTAAATACGACAAATACAGAATTTTTTATTAATGCAAGAAGTTATAGTATATTGTGCACAAGTTGGATAAAAGATAAGTTTTGGAATCAATAAAAAATTCTACGTTTATCGTACAAGAAAATACAAGCGTCTTTTTTGGTTACAATTTTATCCCCAATGAATTCCTCTCAGACGAATTCTGAGATACGATAAAAACATCGAAAAACTAAGACAGCTTCAAAAAATTAATTATTCTGCTAAAATGTAGCTATAAAATAGACAAAGAAAGGTTGAAACTATAACTGGCCGAAGAAATAACCGGCGTAACATAAAAAAAAACCGACATAATCTACGATTGTTTGGGTCATTATTGTGCATAATGTGGCGCTCTACAAAAGAGATAAGTGCAGTTTGGTACCCTATCGAGTTTAGTTTTGGAGATATTTGAGAAAAACCGGTGATCAGAGACGGTGATCAGCTTAAGCGGTTAAGTGCATTGCTGCTAATGCTGAATGCTCGGTTTGACTCCGGGCTCAGTAAAAACTTTATTCTGACCGTCTCCCCTCGGAAGGAAATGGCAAACCACCGACGTATAATATGCCACGAATAGCCTCTCTGGAGATGAAGTGCATATACTTCCCGCGGTTCGGAACCCGCGTTAAACAACATCCGGTAACGGATAGGCACGTGGAGAAGAAGAAGAGAAAAACCATACAACGTTACGTTCGTTATTCATTAGGATGTTAATAACTTTTTAGTCCGCGATAACTTTAAGCAAATTGAATCGCATATATAAAATTCAAATCAATGCAGTTCGTGGTTTTTGCAACCTAGGAAGACATTGGAAAATTAACCCTTTAAATTAGCCTGATATAACTAAAAGCTTCCTATTTATATCATTATGGTACAGTAGACGCCGCTATGTGATCTCATCGGGACTCGAGGTTTTTGATCGCAATAACCGATTGATCTGAATAACCAAAAATCATCAAAAAATACCAATTTTTATTTATTTGAAACATTATTTAAACATAAAAATTAAAAACATTGAAAAATAAAAGTAACATTCCTTTAATCGATAAAAAAACAGTCATCTACACCCCAATTCTCTAACCTCAAGCGTTATCTTTCAGATCCTTAACATCAACTTCTAATGTAAATGCTTGAACTTCAAGCGCTAATTTTACGTGTAAATCGAACTTTAAAGATTTTAACGATCCGAAAAGTAACGATTTGATTTAGTGAATAGGGGTGCTAGTGTTTGTCTATATTTTTCGCGGATTTATAATTGGTTTGCTGACATAATAACACATAATGATTTTACATATTTATAGACACATGTTTATTTAGCGTCAGGTGGAATTTTATCCCTACAATTCATAAAATGGTTTTAAATAAATTTTTTATTGAATGTGAAAGAATGCATTTTAACAAAACTTTGGTCGCATAAACCGAATTTTTATTACTATACATGATGTTTTTTAAAGCAGTTGTATAAGGTCGGCTCGTTCTTCGCAAAAGTGATCTTAATAACCGATTGATCTCATTATCCGTGATCCTAATAAGCGGCGTCTACTGTATTACAAAATATCAGAATTTTAATACTTTAAAAATTACAATCTACATTTTCGCTATTTTGCAGATTCAAATTTGATTGCATCCAACTGATGACTACTAAATAATATGAAACACTCGTCTTGAATTTTTGTAAAATTGCAGAGTTCAGAAAAACAGGTAAACGCGCTCTATTGTGTCCATTTTGCATATTTTGGATAAGAATGCTATTAAGGATAAATTAAAAATTACTAAACAAAAGTTTTAAAACAATATACATGAATTTAGAACAAAAGATTACCGAAAGATAGCAAAAATAAAAGATGACCCCATAAAACTTACGAGCGAAGGTCTCATAGAGATATTTCAAATGAATATGTTTTTTACCTAGAGAAGAGGGGGGGGGGAATGTAAAATCAGTGTAAACTACTAAATCGATTATATTTGACTTATTTAAAGCCCCCTCCCCCCATTGTAAACTTTTTACAGTACTTTTTTGATTTACAAGAATCCTTTGTTTGATAACATAAAATAATTTATGTAACATATTCCTCACTCACTCATTCATTACAATGTTACACGAACTCGGCTATCTACAAAGCTGATATTTTAAATGGTTTTTAATTACGTGTAGCTGAGATAATAAGGGAAATCGCGTTATTTTACTTCAAATCTTGCAAAACCTTACAAAGAGTTTTTGTTGTATTTCGAAGTTAATTATTATCATTTATATTAGTTTACGATTGATGACTTTATTTATAGTTCAATATTATTTATTACAATATACAAAACTGTATAGTATTATATACTCTTTACTGGTTGTTGGTACTACAACAAACAACCAGTATACAGAGTATCCTATAATACATATACTTAATAACTTATCAGGGATGGCTTTAGACCATCCCGGAATAGTTGTAACATAACATTCCAACAATTTATGATAATTACCCCTTCCCCCAGTGCGGCCTTCAGGCCGCGCAACCTTATCAATCACGTACTACATGATTAAAGGCGACAGAACCACCGCCTATACTACCATAATAATTAAAGAAATTCAGAAATTAGAAATCTAAACATAGCGTGCTGGGCCTGCCGCACGCAATATTCAAATAAACAGCGAAGCTCCCCTATTAAAAACTCTCAAAATGGTCAAGAAGAACGTAGCAAAATAAATCATAAAAGAAATCTATAAATAAATACAAAATTACAAGAAAAACGCTCATGGTGGACATTTAGAGCAGGTCTCATATTTCAAACGAATGTGTTATTCACGGCAGGGGGGGGGGGGGGAGTTATGGATGATTAATGATAACTACTATTTAAATCGATTATATTTGGCTTATTGAACTCCCCCTTTCGTTTTCTTGGTTAAAAAAATTATTTGTTTTTACTTCTACCAGAGAGAATCCCCAACTCAGTCTTGGAAATTTTACTGTAGAATATCTTCAATTCATTTTATATTTATTTTATTAACTGGTTTTATTATTATTGTTCAATCCTATTTGAACGGGCCGTTTTGTATTTCCTTTTACATTGTTTTAGTTCTTTTTTCTATTAATTTAATTAATTGATGTAATTTTCCTATTTTGCAGAATATTTTGTAAGTTATTAGATTAGAAAAATGATTACAGGAAATTTAATTCTTAAGCTTTCGACGGCAGTTTCTGACTTCTTCTGATGTTTCTATTGGTAACAATAAGTTTGCATATTACGTATAATAATTTTTGTATCATTTCATAATTTCTTTTTATTTTCTATTTTACTGCATTTCTAGATAAATTTGTTACAGTTTATTTCTCAAAACTTTTCGAAAATTGACTGCTTTTCTTTAATCTGAAGCTTTTAAAATATTCATATTTCGGCATTTTCATAATAAAAAATTAACTCGAATCTTATAAACAGAGAACTTGGCGCTGTTTGTTTTTTCTCAAATATCTCGAGAACTAAGCATGATGGAGTAACAAACTACGCATTCCTTGTTGGTAGAGTTTGAAATTATCTAGAAAAATGGTTTAGATATCATTAATTTATCATCAAGTTGGTCGGTTAGCTTGCACGCGCCGTCAAACTCCTAAACTTGGGTTCTGAAAATCCACGATTTCGTTTTGTTTTTAATGTTAAGCCCGTAATTATTTCAGTCATTCACAAAGCATTTAAAAGCCCAATAAAAATCGCGCATTATCTGATAACTTCAAAGAATACTTTACAGGGTGTAACCAATTTTTCAGACCTTGCTATGTTTATTTTTAACTATTTGATTTTTTGGAGTGGGTTTAGTTTCTTTGCAGATCTTAGACAGGAATTTTATTATACGAGTATGCATGTTATTGTGTAGCTATAAAATTTTAAATTTTAATAATGGACCCTCGCGTTTCTTTTTGTACAAAATCGTAGTTTTTTATTGGTGTGTAAAGTTATCTAAAATTACCCACAGGTTGGATAATGCTTTTTATCGCGTGTCAATAAATAATTCTTCGTTAGTAGTACGAAAAAATCACATACAAGGGCATTTTTTTATTAAAATTTTGTCCCTAATAAGATTTATATAACATGATTTTTCTCACATGAATGTTAAGATCTGAAAACAACAAAAAACGCTGACTGCACGAAAAAGTGAAATCGTTTTGTTTACATAGCTACAAAATTAATAAAGAAAGGTCCAAAAATTGGCTGAAACATGAAAAGTATGTTTTGAAGCTCCCATTAAATGATGTGTGATTTTTTGTGGATTTTGTGGATTTTTTGGATCGAAGAAACGACTAAATCGATGATTGAAAATTTAACGGCGCGTGCAATCTAAACGACTGATTTGACAATAAATGTTATTTAAATCATTATTAGAGATAATTTTACGCTCTACAAAGAAGGGAGGTTTTATTAAATTGGAAATTAAGAATAACGAGAAAACTGCCTTAGGCTGTATGCACACCATGAATGCACACTAATAGCGCAAAACGTTTCGAGACAAAACATTTTGTTTTATCTAAAAACATGATAGTACAAAACGATTCGAAACAAAATATTTTGATTTGTCTTAAAGCGTTTTGTCTTGTCTTGTAACGTTTTGTCTTGTCTTAAAACGTTTTCTTTCGCCTTGAAATGGTTTGCTTGATCTGAAAACAAACTGATTAAAACGTTTTAAGATAAAACAAAACATTTTTTTCGAAAATTTTTTCGAAACGTTTTTCGAACATGTCATCATGTTTTGAGATGAAACAAAATGCTTTTCAATGCGACAAAACGTTTTGCTCTATCAATGTCTATATGTGATAATTCCATTCAGGGTCAAATTTTGTCGTTTCAACCAATCAGCGTGCGTTATTTTACATTGTAGTTAAATGGGTACAACGCATGCACAGTCGAATAATATCCGAAAATAAAAAATATTCCAAATACCCTACCAGAATATCGAATATTTGTAGTGGAGCGTAAAAGAATTCATACGTAATAAAAAATCTCGTCGAATATTATAATTTATGTAGTGTGTATGACTAACGCACTCAACAGATGCGATGTAGAAAACCGGTTCAACGCATTAGTTCCAACCCGAGTTCACTTAAAGCAATGTACTTCTAACGAATTTTATAGTAACGAATTTTATATTACAAATTTAGTGCGATTATGCTTCCATTTTTTTCGGTACTTACGAAAATTTTTGTTTGATTTTTTTTTGCGATATGGTCAATTTGTTTCACAATTTTCGACATTATAAATGGCGTTTGAAATGTCGATTTTCGTATGTGATGTTGTGCTTTTAAGTTGTGGCGTTTCTTCACGGAATTATCACCGCAACAGCAACGCGGGTTCGGACAATACTCAAAGATTCAGCGAGTACAGGTTTCAGCTGCGGAGATTGACACTCGCTCCGCTGCGCTTCGCTCGTGCAATCTCCTTGCTAAAACCTGTACTCGCTGAATCTTTGAGTATTGTCCTAGCCCTTGTGTTGTATCGTGCGAATATTGACAATATTTACTGACTGATCGTGTGAGAGAAAATCAGTACACTGAAGTACCGAAATATTGAAATTCTGAAAGTATTAGGGTATGTGGCTTATTTATTGAAAATTGCCTGAAAACTCAAGTGACTGAAAATCTGTAATTGAAGCAAATACTGATAGAATATTCATACTTCTGCTGACTACTATTTATAACTTAGCTTACTTAGTATGATTTCAAGTTAGCTAATGTAAAAAGTTAACTTAATCTAATTTAACTTTGAAGTGCTTAATAGAAAATACAAATTTAGCATTTAGACTAGTGCTTAACCTATAAATTAGTTTTGAAAAATTATTTTGATCAATATAATAACCTTAATTAAGTTAGTTTATCTTAGTTTTTCAGCAAATAAAAATATTGTTAATGTACTGAAAAATCAAAATACTGACAGTATATTGATCGGCTGAATTTCACTTAAGAACAACATCGGTATAAAATATGGGATTTTCCAAATTTTCCACGTGACCAGTCGGCCCCTGATAAAATATCTTAGAATATCATATTGATTTTAACAGCGATTAAAGTGAGCTTAATAAGTTTAAGTTTGGTAAATATCCTGAAAATGAAAGCATAAAAATTAAAATCACTCCATTAATATCGGAAATTTCCCAGTGAAAAGCGGTAATGACGAAAATTTAAACCCTACTTCTTAGTTTTCTAATGTTCTGCGAAATTTTTGACTTTTTAACTATTATAACATTATTTAAATAAATAATATACAAATATTCGTTAATAATCTCGTTATTTTAATTTTGATGAAAATGTTGCAATTTTCCTGGACTTAATTTTCGATTAGGGCTATTCAGACTCTGATTATAATAACTTTTTATGACTAGAGCTAATCATTATGTTGATCTTTTCTCCACAACAAAAAAAAAGTTAATTACATAAAAAATTGGATTTCGTTGGATATTTTATTAAAGCGAAAATATAAATTTTTCAAGCTATTTTTCTGTCGATTTTATCAACTTTGGTAATGTAATATTAATTATTGGGTTACATGTATCTACCCGTCAGACACCTCACGATAAACTGTCTGAAGCTTTGTTTCCTTCCAGAACACATCCAATTTTCTTTTATTTTGTGCGTTACCAATAATTTCATGATGCTGTTTGTTTATTTCAACGGATATTTTAAGACCATAGCAAACGTTCTATTTTGGACAATTGGGAAAATTACATTAAAATATAGATCTGAAATTTACTTCTAATTTCAACAGACAGGTGCTCCGTTACATAATATTAATTCAATTACGAACTGGGAAATGTTAACTTGAAATTCATACAGCGTTCTACAGTTATAAATAATTTACTTTTTACCCTTGTTTATATAATCGATTTTTCTAATAATCAATTTTACCATATTTTTATTTGTGATGTTTTTTCACGATCACTTAACTCGACAAAGAAGCCTCATGAAAGACCTTAATGAAGCCAGGTAATTTTATCATACCTTCTGATGCATTGCGGATAATAATTTACTCTTTTGAAGTTTTTAAACAAATTTTATTCCTTTACAAATTAAATTGCACTGATGTTACTCGACACAACTTTTTTAATTAATTTAAATTCGGGCTTCCTAATATGTATTGCAAATGCAGAATTTAAAAGATCCAAAAAAAATTGAATCCTCCGATTTTAACTTCGCCGGAAAACGAATTTATAAAATTTGCATGAGTTGAACAAACGCAAATACAGGAGACAAAATTTTTACAAATTTAAAATTATTTACGACCCGTAAGTTTATGAATTTACTTGAATTACAAAACTGGATTACAATACAAAATTAAATTAAATTCCAAGTTGTAACCAATTGATCATGGAAAATTTGATTTCAAATCACAAATTTTGATATCATCTCGCACGATCGCTTATTAAAATTTTCATTCCAAACTTGTAAAAAAATAATTAAAATTATAATGAAAAATGCGCGACGTCTTATGAATACACAATTATTTCAATTCCAATTAAAGATAAATAATTCAAATATCGTTATGCGTATTTTCAGGATAACTTAACTTGCAATCGATTTTAGAAATTTGAAAATTAAGTTCACAAAAGTTTTTTAAACTTTGTGGGCGTCCTTAATCGTCCCGATAAATGTCGAAATAAAAAATTGTTGCGACTTACCTTTGTTACTTACGTCACCTACAGTGATTTTTAGTGTGTTCCATGAAAGTTTTTCCGAATTCGCGGGACACTTATGAAATTCACCCTAGTTATTTGTAACGCGTAGTGCACTGGAAAAAAGGCAACTGGATACTAGGGTAAAAGTTCCCAGACGCGCCACAGTTTATCCTGGCGCTGGCGCTCTGACGTTAAACCCTTTGTATCCTTTCCCTTATTATTAAATTATTATGTTTAAAATTTAACATAAGAGTGAATTTATTATTAAGCAAGACTTAATCAATTGTGGTTTTCCGTGTTTTTGGATAATACTCTACAGAAGTTAAATACTATGTTGTGAAAAAGTAACATTTAAACTGAATTCCTTATCCATTGTAACTTTTCAAGGATGGTTTATTAAAATAATATAGATTTACTATAATATATTTTTTGAAATTCGATGATAACTCGAATTATGCTGTTCAATTATGTAAAAGAAACAAAGTTATTTTAAAAGAAAATATTATACTTTTAAATAACTAACATTGAAATAAAAAAATCCTCCCCGGCGGGGAATCGAACCCCGGTCTCCCGCGTGACAGGCGGGGATACTGACCACTATACTACCGAGGACTTATTAAAACGGAATTTATAGAAACGAGACAGCGTGGTTGCCTCAAAGAGCAATTTCTAGAATCTAGACGAAAATTCTTAAATTTTTTTAATTTAAATTGACACCTTCTTTACAGTGATTTTACACTTCGTCACAGTGGCGGAGCGGCGATAAAGACTTGCCCCCCCCTATTATAGGAATTTAAAACCGTAACAAACTGCTTTGAATTTGTTCTTATATCTTCTGTGCAGTTATTCGAGAGGCCCGCCTTAAGAACGGCGTAACGTCTTATCTCAGAAAAGAGCAATTGGGAGCGGGCAGTTGTTTTAGGACTGAATACTTAACCCAATTTCAAGATACCATAAAAAGGCGCCATACGCTTTTTACACCCATAATAGAAAAAAAATGGTACCTGATACTAATACATGAAAGTAATTTATTTTAAAATATGTATAATATAACAGGAAACTTTAAAAAAATAGAGTTAATGACAAAAAATAAAAATATATACAAAGTATTCAGGTCAAAGGCAGCAATTAAATCTGCAATCAGATCTCATTTCGTTGCCAAGATTAAAACAAATTAAAGCATCAGAAACAAAAATATTAACGAAATTTATTATGAAAAAGAAAACTTATCAATATTCCCCTGTATTACGTTTACACACAAGCGTAGGGAAAGTAGGCATGGTCAGAAATGGATTATGTTTTGAGCATTTTCGAATAGATGTGCCAGAATGGTTCCCCTTTTACAATGGATTGTACAGTGATGGTGTCCAAATTTTTTATCAAGGTAATCGTTAGATTGCTGCTGAAGATCATTTGCAGCCCAAGTTGAAATTCTACGTTCAAAACGTGACCTCCCACATATGTACATACCTCCTTAGCCTGCCTGCACTCAGGCCACTCCAAACCGGAACCATTATACTACCGCCGGTACAGTAGCTTCTCCTCGAGCTATCCCAACCAAAAGACGAACTCAAAGACCCTCGCAGGCGAAATGCTACTGATGCTTATAGACATGTCAGTCCAGAAGTCCTCCAATATGGGGTTTCTCTTTGATGCCAAAACTGGGCACGTCTGCTTCGTTATATATCCTCGACGTGTTAAGATGTGTAAGATGACCCCCCAGGTACATGTGAGGAAGATTTTCAAGTCTTGAATATTTTATACTTATGATTGAAAATACATATCAAATTGATCTATAGTCTATTTATATTCTCAATGTCTCTAAATTCCCATAAACTGGGGGGTATGGAATACCCCCCAGACCCCCCGGTTTGCATGAAGTTTAAGTTTTTAACATTTCCTTAACATTATTATTTAAATGGATGAACTTTTATTTCACTCTAATAGAATATTTCTTCTTCAACCCCAGCTGGATATAATCAACATTTATAAAATCTTCAAAATTGTGTAATATGGAGGATTATAAAATAAAAATTACTTTATGTAACATTTAAAATTAGAAAAATATAACAAATAAATGGATTTTAAACATAATTTAAAAATATTCTTGGAAAATTAAAAAGAAATTCTTGAAGCTGGTGTGCTATGGTAATGTCACGGCTCCGTGGTACCTTATAGCAAACCGCTACTGGTCCTTCATATTTTAAAGCTAGCCCTTATACTGAATGACAAGCTTACAAGTTTCAAGTGCAACTAACAAGAAGTGTATTTTTTTAAGGTTGAACTCTCAATCTACCCCTATTTGCAAGAAATGCATCTGATCAGTAACGTCACCGGTAAGCTGCACCTATAATAGTAAAATAAATTTAGTAGTCTAGATCAGTGATCCCAAATGTTCCGAAATTACGAATTATTGAATTAAAAGAAGTAATTAACGAGAATCTTCTGTCGCGCATGAATGACTTAACCAGATTCAAAATTATTCGAAATGTGTAATCTATGGGTAACGTAATTTGCCTTAAAGGGTGGGTATAAACATATAAATTACTTCAAGTCGTCAGGTATAAATTATAAATTAAATTCAAACCGGGGGTCTGGGGGGTATGGAATACCCCCCAGGTACATGCGAGGAAGATTTTCTTGAATGCCACGACAGGCATTTTCCGGTCACGGGTGCTTTAAAGCATACCTCCATAGATTTGGCCTACGTGAAACCCCCACATGCGGCTTCTGCGATGCGGAAGACACGGCAGAGCACGCCCTATTCCACTGCTGGAAATGGGACCGAGCGAGGATATCAACGGAGTTGCAAGTAAACTCGCAACTCACCCCCGACAACGTAGTGCCCATCATGCTGCAAAGCCCAAAAAACTGGGAGGCAGTCGAAGGGCTCATTCACACGGTCATCGGAGAAAAGGAAGCAGCGGAGAGAGAAGAGAGAAGAGCAGGCCGCTGCACGCCTAAGCTAAAAGAAAGACAACGACGAGAACTGCGCCAAACGTGAATGGCACAGAGCGCTAGCCAGAATGGCTAACCCCCCTGTATCGGAAGTAATGCCTAACGGTGAATTCCTGGTGCAGGGGGTTAGGGGTGAGGTTTTATTCAGTGAAGTCTGACCCCCCCCCTAGATGGAGGGGGTGTCTCGCACGAGATTTCCTCATCCCTGCGCAAGCTAAAAAAAAAAAGTCGCCAGGTAGCTAAAAATCATCCGTGGATCCCCTCCCCCCCATCAAATAGTAACATTAGGAGGATAGTTTATATGCGGAATTAAGAAAAGAAGTAGGGAAGAGTTTCAAAATTGGATTTTTAAGATAAGTGTCCCCATTGTTTAGATTGGTTAGATTTTACATTTTTGATAATATCAAATCTCGTTAATCCAGACATGCTCGTCACTGGTAGATAAATAAGTTGGAGATCCATAACCTGTAAACTACACTGATAAACTGAAATAAATTTTAAAACAAAAGAAAATTTCATATAACCGTCACAATATTATGTATAAGGGGCCGTTCATGTATTACGTAAGACGTTTAGGGGGAGGGGGGGGTAGCTGACATCTTATTTTCCATTGATTAACATTAACATTTACTTATACATTTTCTTACTAGGGGGTGGGGGGGAGTCTAAAAGTAGGAAAAAACGTCTTACGTAATACATGAACGGCCCCTAAATACTCTACATCATTGTTAATTAACAAAAATTGGTAGCAAAATTTAAAATTACCATTAGTGGAAGGAGCTGCAGAATCCATACTGCCTGGACGTAGCAGCTCCCCCGACTAATGGTAATTTTTGCTTCCAATTGTTTAAGTAAAGAATTGTAAAGAATTTATGCATATTGACGGTTTATGTTTACTTTTTCCTTTTTTCTTATCTTGAAAACATTATTTTTGCGATATTTTATTAAAAACATTTATTTTTTGTTGTTTTTTTTTTAAAATTCTACAAAAAATTATCATCAAAGCAGAACTGAACTGAATAGCACAAAATTCTCTGCAAAATAGATTATGAAATTCACTTCATATTTTGAAAATGTTATAAAAAAATTTTATTTGGATGAAGAATTTAGTAATTCAAAAACTAATTCTTTGTTAAAATAAAATGAATATTGCCTTTTTGGAATTGATTCATATATCAGGATTTATACGACATATTATGTAGGAAAATTTAAAAAGGTTTTAGTTTGTAGAGAACTTGACGTTCTTTAATTTAGGTCCCATGAGAATTTTCTGCAAAAATAAAATTAAGCGAGTTATAAACAAAATACAAAAGACAAAATTTCTTAATAGACCAGTGCAGATGCCTTTGAAAATGATAAAAAGTGAACAAAAATAGCAGTAGGATGAAACCCATTGGAAAAGGAAGAGAATATAACAAAAATGAAAGGAAAAATAATTTACGGGCGATCTGAGGTCGGGAAGTGGAAGGGGGTGAGTTTTAAGGGTAGAAAACTGTTTTTCTCGATTTCCAGCAAAACCACAAGTCCTATGGAAAAAAGTTAAATGGCAAAGTTGTAGGTAATAAAAAGATCTACAACTTTTGCATTTACACTTTTTTCATATAACCTCAAAATTTATGTGAAAAATTCAAATAATCAAGTTTTTGGTATTTAATTTTTGTCTTTTACAAAAAAAAATTTTTTTTTATTAAATTTGGTGAAAACTTACCTTTTTATGTCCCAAACACACTGTAATTTTTTTGATTTAAAATATTTATTTTTTCACCTTATTTTGACTTAATATCGAAAATGCACCCTAATTTTCAATCCAAAATTCTCGCGTCAAAATATCTGCTTTTTTAAAAAACTCGGTGGGCTTTTTGTTCGTTGAAATCTCTACTTTTCGATGGTGTAAAAAAAATATACATTACTATGGTAAATATTCTCAAAAAATGCAAAGAAACGAAAACAACTCGAATCAGAAATTTTTTTTTTCTTAAATCATCATGTACAATTTTGAGCTATTTATGAAAATTTATACTTTAATTACTCGAAAAACGTAAGATTCCGTGTTACATTGATAAACAAAAAATTGCAAGTCGAAATAAACAACATCGTTCATGAAAATACACGTGCAGGCTGAGTTACTTATTAAGAGAATTGTGACAAAGCTTAAAATTTTCGGATTCGAGTTTTTTTCGTTTCTTTGCATTTTTGAGAATATTTACCATAGTAATGTATTTTTTTTTACACCATCGAAAAGTAGAGATTTCATCGAACAAAAAGCCCACCGAGTTTTTTAAAATAGCAGATATTTTGACGCGAGAATTTTCGATTGAAAATTAGGGTGCTTTCTCGATATTAAGTCAAAATAAGGTGAAAAATAAATATTTTAAATCAAAAAAATTACAGTGTGTTTGGGACATAAAAAGGTAAGTTTTCACCAAATTTCGTGAAAAAAATTTTTTTTTTGTAAAAGATAAAAATTAAAAACCAAAAACTTGGTTATTTGAATTTTTCACATAAATTTTGAGGTTATGTGACAAAAGTGTAAATACAAAAGTTGTAGATCTTTTTATTACCTACAACTTTGCCATTTAACTTTTTTCCATAGGACTTGTGGTTTTGCCGGAAATCGAGAAAAACTGTTTTCTACCCTTAAAACTCACCCCCTTCCACTTCCCGACCTCAGATCGCCCGTAAATTATTTTTCCTTTCATTTTTGTTATATTCTCTTCCTTTTCCAATGGGTTTCATCCTACTGCTATTTTTTTCGGTTTCAAAAATTATCGGCACTGGTCTATAATTGGAGAAGAAGTCTAAGATCTTAGGGGAGTTTTGGGGAGGCATCATTTGGATGCTCAAAACGATATAGCTTCCAAATTTCGGCACTTCCGGATTTTTGGTAATCTCCAGCCATTTTTTCTTGCTTCCTTGCCTAGACAATTAGTAATTTTGACGTTCCACAAATTCTTCTTCTAATCGAAAGTGTTTTGTGACTTCAAAAAGATTAAGAACCCTTGATCGAATCCAAAATATGTCTGAAATGTTCTCCGATCAATGTATTAAAACCAACGAGCAATTAAGTCGATGTAATAGAACAAATAATTTTGCAATGACTGGCAATGAGGTGGGTTATGCATTAAAAAAATATGAAAGTAGAAAATTTTGAAACTGTACTATCGTATCGGGAAGGGGAAGTACAAATGTAGTCACAATGCAGCAACACACTGTAGAAATTAAAGATTTAACTCTTTGGCTTTGGTCCTCAAGGGCCAATGTCACTCTTTTGGATTTCCAAATTTTATGGCCAATATACCTTTTGGATACTTTTTGTTAAATCATCATGCATTTCATTCAAATATTTGGGCATATGTGTCGATATGGTAAGGTTACTTAACGCCCCCCCCCCCCCCCCCGCACATTTTTAGTAAAGCCACATTTCATTCCCTTTCACTGTTTTGGAGAAAATTGTTTACTTCGTATTTGTTTTAGTCACAAGAATTTCTTCGCAAACACTCTGTACAAATAATTAAGTTAATGGGCAATTTACAATTCAAATAATGCAAAATTTGTGGGCGTTAAGAGTTATATTTGTTCGATTATTTTACTAAACATTAGCATAGCTACCAATCGACAACCATAAATTAAAGTAATTAGTTGGGATTTAATTCATACTTAATTACAAAACTCAATTTAAACTTATTGTAGCATTAACCTAATAAATTAGGAAGCGAAATTAAACTACAATTAATTTATTGCTGAAAACCAATCACCATTTATTTGCAAAAATACACATATTTTCAACAAATAATTTTGTTATTGATAGTGTTGGCTAATTTCTTTTCTTTCAGAATAGAAGAATGGTTTCCATTTACAACATAAATATCGATGTAGTCTTTGAAATACTAAAACACCAAACAATGTAAAATCAACAATGGATTCAAAAAAATTTTACCTTAGACAGTCCACAAACGTCATCCTTGCTAGCTCCAAATGGCCTCAATAAAGTGATGGGTGCCAAAATTTGTTCTTGTGGCGGTGTAATGGCTAAAATGTTGTTCAAATAATTTTTAAATGTGGTAAAGTTTTCGGCGAGGAAAACTTTATCATCAGATGAACATTCGTAATATTTCAAAACACACTGCACACGGGACTCCCAGTTGGATAGGTCAGTCAATTCCTTAACAATCTGAAAGCAATTTATGAATTTAAAAAGAAACTTCCATAACAAGAACTCACTTGTGGGTTTGTGAGACTCAAAATTCTACACAAGAATCCAATTTCACTGTTTGTACCTTCTCCCAAATTTCGAACGATACCTTGAATGGTATCTGGTGCTCCATCCACCAAGAATAGTTGGGTACGAAGGTGATTCTTCTCTAGGACCTTGACTATTTCAATAGCAAGCGGTCCACCGTAAGATATTCCGATGATGTTGTAAGGCCCCTTTGGACAAATTTCTTTGATTTTCTGAAATTGCAATATTTCGATTAGCATTTCAAGGTTTCAAAATGAATTATACATACTTCAACTAGTTCGGAAGCCAATTTACTGAAGGACATGGTCGAAATAGGATAATTTGCGCAATAAACAGGATGCAAGAGTTGTCTGGCCAAATCTTTCACAGCGTTTCGGCCAAACAAGCCAGGAATTATAAAAACTGGTGGAATATCTCGGACCACTTTGGCGCATAAAGTTGGAAGTTGAATAAAATCAGGTTTAAGGCTTGCGATGGCAACGTCTTCTTTGATAGTATTGATCGAATTTGGTAGCAAATACGTAAGTTCTGAAAAATAATAATTAACATGTGACCTTACATTTTTTCAAATGTTACTTTTATATAGCGATTGGGTTGTTTCTAGTACGTCGTCCTTATTTTGGATATCATCGATTACAACATATCCGACCTTATAGCGCAAAACTCCATCTAAACTATGCAAAACCAACGAAAAGTCAAGTGTGCTTGGCCATTGAACGTGATTGGTTAAAAATCCGGAGTCGATTCTTTGTTGACAAACACCTGCAGCACAACTTAAGAAGTTAACGAGCAGAGCCTTTGGTGCCTTATTTCTTAGTGCCAAATCCAAATATTGGATAGCTTTAATTTCGGAATTTTTAGTTGTCGAGTTCTTATTTGGTAGTACAAATAGTGCTCCAATTTGTCCCAAAGAATTAACCTCAGAAATTAGTTCAGTTGCACTGTCTCTGGTTTGGGCTTTGGCAGATGCCAAAGTAATTTCTGCCTTGAAATAATTTTTGAGTAACGTAAGACGTCTGTTTATATGTACGTGTTGAGATTTCGATTCCGTTGATACCACTATTTTTCGTGCACCTCTAAAAACTAACCACTCCACTACATCGGTCCAAATTTCGGACGTTCCACCTACAATTGGATGTTTAGAAAAATAAAATTAAGTAATTCTTTACCGACCATATACTAAATATGAATATTTAGGATTGCACATGTATTGGGCAGCGCTGTTGACATTCAGCTGCTTAAATGATAAATCATCTGAAAGCTTCAGTACTATTTTTCCAATATTGTTATCTGCTTGTAAAGCTCTAAAAGCAAAGAATTAACAAAACATTAAATAAAAAATAAAACTTACCTTAAGTTTCCGTCCATATCTTCAAATTTACCAACCTTTCTATTCAAAGGTCTAACGAAAACGTCGTCAATTCCCTTCTGAAGTAAATCGTGAACTTTTTGTTTGACTTCGGTTGGGGCATCAAAAATATTTTCGGGAGCGATTCCGACAAAACTGACATTCTTCAAGAAGATATTCATACCGATTTCGTGATTTTCTTCCAAATCCAATTTACCAAGTTGCAAAAATCTTCCAAATTCTGCGATACATCTCAAAGTTGCGTTAAGCAGATTTCCGCTAAGGCAATTTAAGATTACGTGAGCTCCAACTCCTCCAGTTGTCATCATTAGACGAGGTTCGAAGGATGAGTCGCGGCAGCTGTAAACATTTCGATCTCCCATCTGGAAAAAAAGTGCGTTAAATTTATTTTTCGTTCATAATGTTCAGCAACTTACAAATTTGTATAATTTAGTCAGATATGTTTTTTGGGTATTGGAAGTTACAGTTGCATATACGTTGCAACCATGTGCAAATGCAACAGAGAGTGCAGCGAGACCAAGTGCTGATGTTCCACCATGAATTAAAACGTTTTCGTGTGGTTTCAACTGTACAAGATGGATAAGCGAGTAATATGCCTAAAAAGATTGAAATTTAGATTGCAAATTTTTTTAACTTAATGTGCATACAAGAGCGTGAGCATGAGGTACGGTAGCAGCATCTTCAAAATTCCACCTTGGTGGGAAATTCCAGGTAAGGATTGGATCAGGTATCAATTTGCTATTTTCTTCATCTAAACGCGCCAATCCCATTACTTTTTGGCCTGAGTGTGTAATTCCAGAGTAATCTAGATTTCCTAATTGTGGTTTAACACTTTTCTTCAAGCAAATTGTCTCGTCATAAAGATTAATTCCGACGTATTCAATTTGGGTGTCGTTAACGATGTTGCTAAAAGTTAATGATTAAAAATAAAATTCGATTAAGGATTTTGGCAAAAAAACTAACCTTTCGCCTTGATATGCCAAAGTTAAATCGTTCAACAATTCCATGGATAAGGAAATGACGGTGTATAAGGATCCATCTTTGATGACAGTTACTTTTAAATCATTCTTAATGATTTGTTTAAATAAACTTTGGTTTGCGTTAAATTCGAGATACTTTTTGTCAAAGGTAAAGACAAATCTAGAACAGGTTCAGAATCAGAGATTGAAGTTGTTTATCGGATTAAGAAGATTACCTGACATTATTAGTATGTGGTACGGATTGCACTTCGTTTACAAAATTGGCAATGCCTTCGGTGGGAGTAATGGAAGTCACTAAATAAACTTTTTTATTGGGCTCCGAATGAATGGTAGATTTTAAGGTGTTAACCCATTGTAATCCTTCTTTTGTTAGATCCTTGCCAGTCAAAGTGTCTCCTTTAATGTGAATAACTGCTGGTTCATTTTGGGAACTCTGAAATTTCTTAAATTAATTTCCCCAAATTTAAAACTTGAAGTTTTACCTTCCGAACTAAAGAATACGAAATGCCATTAACAGTAAATTGGACAATTTGCGTTATATTAGGACACGATAACAATTTTGCATCTGATTGCAAAAATAGAAAAGCGTGGGTGGATGATAGAAATTTGATGCAACTTTCATTTACAGTGTCGTTCAACAACGCAAACAAAGACTCAGTTTGAGGAATAAGGATTAACGAAGCATCCGTTACAGTTGAAATATTAGCCTAAAAAAATCCGTTAGAAAATGTCAACATAATCTGAATTGGAAGACTTACGTGTAAATTGGAATATTTCTTTAACACATTTTGAATGTTACTTTTGAAGCTAGCATTTTTGGATGCGATTTCTACAATCATTGCGCTATCTGTGAAAAGGTCGTAATCATCCAAAACAATTTGCAAAGCCACGGCAATTGCGTTATCGATTTTCTGGAAAAACTTATAAATTTTGGTCAAAATTTAAAATATTAAATTTACCTTGTAGGTTTTGTTCTCAAGTGGTATTAAGTCCAGAGAATTGAGAGAAGTAAATTGATGGTCAAAAATCAAAGGTTTAGCAATAACTCCAAATATTTGGATTCCTTTAGTGGAAATTATTTCTGTCGAGTTGTCGTATGCTACTTGGAGTTCTAGGAAAAACAATAATATAATGAAACCACAAAAATGTTACATGATTAAATACCGTCTGATTCCTTAGGGAATGCTTCGGGAGAGAAAGCAATCTTTCGGATTGAAGTTATCTTTAAAGCATTTTGATATCGTTCTCCTTTTTGGAATAGACTCTGCTGGATCATCGCTTCGACGAAGTTAAACCAATCGTTGTTACATTGAATTATAGCAACCGAACCTAAAGAAATACTTTTGCCTTAGTTTCAAGATGGAATACCTTCTCTCTGTTTACCTTCCTGTGTTAGTACTAAATTTTTTATATATTTATAACCCACGCCATATTTGTGACCCCTGTGATTGAACTCGCTGTAGACATCATTTCCTGACAATTGCACAGAATTTTCGGAAGTTTGAATATCGTTCACATCGGCAAAAAGCTTTTCGTTTTCGGGTATTCTAATACGTCCTGTTACAATCAATTCGGTTTCCACTGATATTTCAAAATATCCAGTTCCTCTTTGTATCATAGTGTACAAGGATACACTTCCTAAAATATTATTGTAACAACATATTAAATCGGCACAAAGATTTTAAAAATTACCATGTTTTGGTGCATCAAGGACTTTTTTAAATTGTAAATTTTCAAACACTACCTCAGTAGTGAGATTTGATTTCATAGAAGAGAAAACATCATAGACACAAGCCTAAAATTTCCAATTGATGCTATATACTACAAAATGTTACTTTACACTTACCAAGTAAAATGATATTGGAATGATAACAGTATTTTTAATTTGATGTGCAATCAATCCACGGAATTCTTCTTTTTTGAGCGAGATAGTTATGCTACCGGTACTGCTTACAAAATTCTTTTTATCTTCCAAACCGCATCTCCATTTCTCTCCATGTTCCCAATGAATCAAATTCGATAAGGTTTTTGTTCCACGACTAATTGGATATTCAATTGCTGGGTAAATTGCCGGAAGGTTTAAATCTACACCAGCTAAGTACAATTTTCCAAGTGCAGATAATAAAAAGTTCAATCCACTTTTGTTAGATTTTAAAGTAAGCGGAATATTGGTGCAATTTCCTTTAATCGAGCGTTTCAAAATGGCTTGAAGAAGTCCATGAGGTGCAATTTCGATTAAAATGGCTTCTTTTGGTACATGTTTTGAACCTTCTTCAAATAAGACCGAACTTAACAAGTTATTGGTATGGTATTCTGCAGAAGATGTTTTTGCCAAATCACCTTCCCAGTCCTCTTCAGGAATTGAAGTGCTGACCCATTTTGATGAACGTGGCAATGGATTTGGAATGACTTCTTTTAAATATTTCAACAACAATGGGGCTGCTGGTTTGATATATTTGCTGTGATAAGCGATATCTGCAACGTTGACTAAACGTGCAAATACGTTTTTGCTTTTAAGATCTTCTACGAAAACTTCCATATCTTCAGTCGGTCCGGAAATGGTGGAACTGTCTGGCCCATTATGGCAAGCAACTTCAATTGTCGGTGGACATTTATCTTTAATTTGTTGGTATCCCATACCGACAGCGGCCATCATTCCTTTAATAAGAGTCGCCTCCAACGATGCTTTTCCTCTTGAATAAGCAGACAAAATCATTTGTTCTGCCGTTAAACATCCATCAGCATAGGCGCATCCTAATTCACCCACCGAGTGACCAATTATACCATCTGGAATAATATCCAAAGCGGTTAAAACGTCGGTTAAAGCAATTTGCATTGCAGCTATTCCAACAAACGAATGTAAAATATTGTCAAACATTTTGTCATCGTCTTCAGTTACAATCCTTAAAAGATTAACTCCTTTAGGTTCCAAAATCTTATGACATTTATGAATAGATTCGGCAAATAATGGTAATTTCATCAAATCGCTAGCCATTTTACACCATTGACTTCCCATTCCGGAATATACAAACCATATTGGCCTCTTATTTCCTGGATAAAACTACAAAATGAAAAATTAGTTGAGCTTGAATGAAATTTTAACGCTGGGTAGTGATTTACATCAGATTCAACTTTCGGGTCTTCCGATCCATCCAATACTGCATAACCACGATATAAATGTCCACTAATTCCTCTCTTGAAAGTATCTTGAATCAATCCTGTATATTCTGGATCAACTTCGGTGTGAGTTTTCAACTAAAATAATTAAATGTATTGTCTTCGAAAAAAAAACCATTCGATAATTTAGCATACCAATGTCAAAATATCTTGAATCCCTTCTTCTGTTCTAGTAGAAACAGGTACTAATCTGGGTAAGTCGTCAACTCTTCCTTTTTTAATTTTAGGATTTCCTTTAAGCAAGATATGGCCATAGGAAGACGATATACCAAAACCGCTAATAGCAGCTAAACCAGATTTCCATTCTCTGTTCTGAGCTACAACTTCAAGTTTTCCATTAACAAGAGCAGGAACGTTTGGATTTGGTGTCTTGTAGTTAAGTGTAGCCGGAATAATTCCGGCTTCCATAGCAATGAGGACTTTAGCAACACTTAAAAATATGGAAGAAGCTTCACCATGACCTGTGTTAGGTTTTACGGAACCTATCAATAAAGGATTAAGTCGATCTTTGCAGTACACTTTATCAATTGCATTTAGTTCAGCTGCATCAACTTCCTGGAGAAAAAATGTATTTGTAAAATGTAAGTATAATAGGTTTCTTTAGTTTACCTTCAAACCACAGCCGTAACATTCAACAAACTCGACATCTTTGGGATTAACCCGAACGTCGGAGTAAAAATCGGTCATAAAATCTTGTATAGCACCGGAGTCGACTGAGCGGTATGGTCCATCTTGGTTGCCATTATATTGAGCGCAAATGCCCTCAATTGATGCATAAGCACGTTTAGCGTCGGATGCTCTTTGAACGAACAATACAACAGTTCCATCGGATCTTCCGTAACCGTTTGCTAAGTGGATACATTTTTATTAAAATGTTATTAAAGGGTGAAAAATTTGGTTACCATCGGCATCAAAAGATTTAGTGGTACCGTCAGGAGAAAGTAACCCCATATCATTGTAGAGCCAAGAAATTTCAGAATGTAAATTTAAATTGGATGTGGCAACAATGGCAGCTTCACAATGACCTTGTCTAATTGAATCATATGCTGCTTGGAGAACCTCTAAACCGTTTAACCAGTTATTATCATACGCGCAGCTAGGACCTAACGAAACACTTTCAGTTAATTGGGAAAATTAAAAATGTATGTTTTAGTACCCTTCAAATTCAACCAGTACGAAACGCGATTCGACATCATGGAACGTGAATGGCCAGTTACTCCAAATCCACTTACAATTGATTCGTAAAAGAGATTATCATTTTCTCCGACTGACGAACCCGAGTAAACGGCTACCTTTTTACCTCTAATTTCAGCAGGACTTACTCCAGCATCAATTAAAGCTTCAAAGGTACTTTCCAATACCAAACGCTGCATGGGATCCATATAGTTACATTGTTCTCTATGGATTCCGAAATAAGAAGTATCGAAATATTCGATTCCTTGACAAGCTCCAATTACGTTGGTAACACCCCGTTCCCCTTAATTTGAAAATATTAAATCATAAAATAAATAACAATTTGAATCACATTAAAATACCTTCATCCCAACGAGTCCCCATTAAGGTTTCATTTTTCAGAAGATAATCTTTAAATTCTGCCAAATTATTAGCTTTAGCAAATCGTCCGCCAATACCGGATATGACAACATCGAATTCGTTTTCAAGTTTCATTTTGTTGGACTAAGTATTAAATTGCCACGTTAACATTTATATTAATTTAATTTTACAGTCACTTACGTTTCTAAAAAATTGCACCGACCACAAATGCCTAATCGACCAAGACTAACCTGAATGAGTTTTTCAACTTTGTTAATATAGGATTGAATAGGGATTTGCATACATTAATAAAAAGAATGGAAAATGAATCGATTAGATAACTGAACTAAAATTGAATAATTAACCTTTCCAAATTGTTGTGAATATGCTACAATTCTTTTTTATTAATTTAAAAAAAAATCAGGTTTATCGGGAAATTATGTGAGGTGGAAGATCAAAGTGGTGGCTTGTTGTGGCCATTGGTAAGTTGGAGAGCAGAAGTCCAGATTTTAATTTTGGACTTTCTGTGATAAGAAGTTAAGACTACTTGAAAAATATCATATTTTATTTTTTAAACTTTTAGTGGCTTTTTCATATCTTTTGATTCCATGTATTATTTCGGTTTTAACCTTTGTGCACGTGAACTTTAAAAAGGTTACCGGGATTTACACACTTGGAATTTTTGTATTCATAATTTATTAGTCTGACATTGTGCGATACTTCCTCTGATTTAATAATCACATTATTTCCATTTGCATTCTTTGATATGCAGCGAAATCAAGATTTTGATAATAATAATAAAATTAATTAATTTTGGAAATTTTATAAACTGGTTATTAAATTAATAGAAATGAAAATTAACGAAGTATTAGTTCATTTTTTTTGTAAATTAAAAAGTTCTCCAATCCATATCCATTATTATAATATTTTTATTACAATCAATATCGTATTCCAGTCATAAAGAGATTAAACAAACTAAAAGTTCAATTATATTACAATTTATAATTTATGAAATGCACCAAAAATCAATAACCGTTTGTTAGAAATTATTATTACAAAAACGAATATTCAAACATTAAACCTTTTTTAAACTTAATTTAAATATTTGTAAATAATGGAATAACCCGAGCTTCTAATTACAAAGAACTGTGCTGTGTAATGAAATTGAATTACTCTTTTTAATAGGTTTTTGCCCGACAAAAGTAATGGTAAGAAAATATTAATAAATGAATTCAATTGTCCCAAATACTCGTATTTTATATCAATAAATAACTGAAAAAGTAAAACAAACTATTATAGGTATAAGTTTCCAATAGTTTGACCCTGGTCAAAAAACTACAAGGTATTGGTGGAAAAAATTATTGTTATTCATAACCTTTTATTTTAATATTCAAAATATTTCCAAATAGTTGACGTCAGAGTCGCGCCATGCCAACCCGGGGTACAAACGGTTCAAAACGCCAAGAGGAATATTTACTGGTACTGAATTTTTTATATTAAAAATCCATACGTATTTACGTTCATATACAAAAATTTTACTTTGTAATTTTTAATTAACAAAATCCAAATAAAAGAAATGGTCATGACGGTCAAGAGGAACCCGTTTTGATCTGGAGAAGTAAAGAACTTATTCTGGCTATCTCTCATCGAAAAGCAATGGTAATCCACCTGGGAGTAATCATGCTGGAAAATCATTTATGAATTAGAATAAATTATAATAAATTTCCGTGGTTGGGAGTCCACGTTAACCTGTAGATTTCTTATATTGCGGTTTGAAAGTGTTGAGAAAAACAAAATAGTATTACAATTTGTTGAACAAATAAAGTGAATGCGATAATCACAATCTTCGGACCGCCCCCCCCCCCCAAGGAACGTGCTATAGTCACAAATCAAAGGCGTCCCCATCATTTGACTAAAATTGAACTTAATACGACATTTGGAATTTAAGGAGTAAATAAATTGTTTTACAAGAATTACATGAAAACATTCAAAAACAATTTTATTAAAAATGGGATTTTTACGCAGACGTCACATTTGTCCCCCCCCCCCGGTCACACTTGGCCACATTTTGTAACACCCCCCTTCCCCCTAGTCGTGAACGTCCTTTGGTCCTTGGAACAATTGTGAAATTTTAAATTTTTTTACCTAGTAACCCAGATGCAGACCTTGTCTGCAGACGTTCCTGCATAAAATAGGGATGAAACCGGTTCTTCTTCATCAGCTCGATGTTCTTTCAAACATCCAGTTCACTCTTGGACTATAAGCCTTTCCCCATAAGGGGGAGGTTTAGGCCATACCGTACCATGCTGGCCAAGTGCGGGTAGGTAGAGGAGAAGCCAGTGGCGTTCTTTTTAAATTGGACACCACGCGGTCGCCCATCCAATTGCAAACCGGGAGCAACCTTGCTGGACTCTCGTCATCTGTTGACTACAGGCTTACCCTCGGATTTAAACAGTTTATTGTATGTAAGTTAGCTTTCATTAACTTGGTTATTATAAAAAAAAGTAAATAATAATACACGCGTAGTATTCCTGAAGGAATTTAGCGAGTGGATTAGTCCCCATATTCTAATACATTTATATTACTTTGTCTGCTTTTGCTTTTGATACAATTCTTCTCCATTCCTCTCTATTCACTGTTTTCTGTTGCCAGTTCTCGACCTCCATGCTCTTCAAATCATGCACCACCTGATCGCACCATCTCACTCTCGGTCTTCCTCTGGTGCGGTCTTCCGTACCCAAATTTTAATAGAATAATTTTGTACAGTCAATAACGAATCTTACTGAAATTATTATGTTCATTTTGCAGTTAAAATGTTTTATTTTAATTTCCTCTTAATATAATTTTTAATCAACCATATTATTTTATTGTTGGTATTAAAGACCTTATAGGTTAAGCAAGTTACATTTTTAACATGCAAAAATCAAGCTAAAATTTGGCAGACACGATTGTGTATTTGAGTGTCCGAATGAGCCTCCAAAAAAAAAGGTCCTAAAAATCCCCTGTCGGCTTCTCCCTCATTTGAGGATTTTAATTTCTTCTACTTGATTTTTCATCTATAACTCGCTTAATTTCATTTTTGGAAAAATTATCATCAAATCAAAAGTGAAGAGCACAAAATTCTTTGCAAAATTTAATTTTCAGAACTTACGTCAGATACCCCCCCCCCCGAGTCTCAAAAACTATCGTCGAAACTCTCTGTAGTATTTCTATTAATTCCTAATATAGTAAGTGATTACCGAACTTGTGCGGCCTAAAGGACGCACTGGGGCGGATTACTACCATAAATGTAGGCAATAATAATTATTAAGCATCTTCGTTTTTTTTGGACTCGTTTTTATTAATTAATATAGTGCCATAATTTTATTGTAAAACGCTACAATACGTTTTAACAATGTTTTAACATTAAAACAAATGCTATAAATCAAATTGAGATGTTTAGTAATTATGTGAATTTATATTTTTTACCTACACCTTATTCATTATTTTCAGAGTTTCTGTGAAAATGGTTGGTTGCTCAAAAAAATTTATTTGACGAAAGTTGTAGCCCGTTAAATTCCCTATCCGGTTTGGACCGTTAGTTTTTCTCTTAGATGCTTCGTTTAAGAGATACGGGGTTCGCAAAAAAATTTAAAAAAAAAACCTGAATTTTTTAAACATTTTTTCCCTTAATTTAATTTATAACTCGAAATTCGTTGATTCTAGACGATAAGGGGTTATAACCTAATTTTTAGAAAAGCGAATGATCTTTAAAAAGGTTCTAATCCATTAACCTTAAAAAATCAATAATATCAGAGCTATGGCCGTTTGAAATCAGAAATTCAAAAAATTGTTTTAAAGGGAGTTACCCCCAAGGGTTAGGACTTGGGCAAAAATTTTATTTGAAAATTTGTCTTAGAAAAGTGTCCTTTATCACCACCTCAAAGGTTCTCCACGGTCACGGGGACACCCTGTATATATTTTTGATATAAATAAAACAGAATATATTAAGTAGAAGTTAAGAGCTCCGAAACAAGAAACATATTTAGGGATAATGCAATTAAAACAAAACTACAGGATTTATTCGAATATTTTATATAAAATACTGAAAGTTCAGGTAGCCTATCGTCCGCCATGATCTCTTATAGTGCGTTAATTATGTGTAAACTACTTTCGGCACGGGACTAAGTAAAATTAATCATAGACCAAGAGCCCGGGTATCGTTTTAGGTAGTGATCAGTTTACGCCCATTGACCACCTAAACTTGTATTATCGATGTCGACGATGCTACAGAGATGCTCGCCATCCCTGATTTCCGGGGCGAAGTGGGAGGGCCGGGCTTATCAACTTGTTATCAACAAGTGAATAGAAAATTTTCATAAGTTTACGACTGAGGGTAGTGGGAAAGCAAAGAATTCAGTAAAATAATCCGACGCTCGCCGGTCGTCAGTCGTCTACGAGGTGGCGTTCACCCGCTGCAGTCCTCGGAAGATGTCAAAAATAGAAACAAAAAAAAATTTCGAGTTTACGACTGACAATGGGGGGGATCTTACCATTAGCCTTTGAACGACACGAACCCCGTCCGCCAGCCTTTTTCAATGGGGCGGAAGCGCGCCGGGCCCACCGATTTGGGACTAATGCCCAGGTATACTTTTTATGATAGGTTTACGGCTGACTGTTTCAAAATTACGTTCAATTGCAACTGTCTAATCGGAAAATACAATCAACAGTCATCCAACATGTATCGTAAATCTTGTCAGTCGTAAAAACAAGTTCGTGGAATGAGCTTTATAAGGCTTTACTTATAAACGGCTACCACTTATGAATTTTTATATGTTTATGGCTGACAATCAAAAATGTAGTTACGACGTAAGCACGTGAAGATGAAAACACAATTCTCAGCCGTCCATAGTATGGATAAGCTCAATTGGTGGCTAAACTAGCACGTACCCTGCAATTCCTCGATGCAGGTCAAATATGACTATATTGAAATATCGCCCCTAATTTCTTCAATAGTGTAATTTGACGACTGGCACTTCGATGCATACCTGAATTGGACCTCCTGGATCGATGAATTCATGTGTCAGTCATCTCATGTGTCGGTGGAATGTTGTCAGTCAACAAATGTAACGCGGCGTGAGGCGCCGCGCGAAGCGCCTTGATCTGTATTCTTCCAATTTCCGGATTTCTGTACCTTTTACGAACTGTTTATGACTGACAATGAAAAATATATTTAGAACGTCAGCACGTGAAGGTAAAAATACATCTGTCAGCTGTTTTTAGTATGGATAAAGCCCTGTCAATCGCAAATATAGGACGCATGCCACAACATTGACAAATTTTTTATGCCGGGGTTAGGATAGGTTTCGGAGGTTTCATATCTTATGAGGCCAAACCATACCTCTCAATACAAATTAAAGATAAAATATTGGGCGAGGCTATAATTATTTCCGTTTAATTATATAAATAATTATTGTTTTAATTAAAATTAATTATACTTTTTAATAAATTATTATTAAATAATGTTGTGAGTTATTGTGTTTCTATGAGTATTAATCGAAAAAAATTATTTAGATCCAATAAAATTATAATAACTGATTTTGTCTTAAAAAACGCAAGTGAGGCTATAATTATTCCCTCCAGTTATGATACACGGATACAAATTCTTATCTTCGCATCTAACATCCGAGGGAGTATTTATTTGCTTATAAACGGGTATTTCGCTTGTAAATTAACATTGAACGTACACTTACGTTTCGGCATATTTAAATAAGATTCTAAAACAAAGCACAATCACGCCACATATGACTGATATGACTAACACGCCCGCCTGCCTGCTCCTTCCCACTCTCTGTTGATTAAGAACAAGTGGGGCGCGGCGGATCGGCTATCGAAAACGGGACAATTTTGCGTCCCAAAGCTTTTTTCGAGGACACCGGGACGGAGAACTGAAAAAAGGGACGGTCCCGTTCAAAACGGGACGTATGGTCACATTATGTATACAGTGCTTGTATAGCATTATCACTGAAATGACGTATGTTGTTAATTTTTAGCAGGCCTTCGCCACACTTTACATTACCGCGGGTGATGAATTCTTGTTTCACGTGGTACTCCTAACATTGTGTAATTTTTTCAAGCATAAACTTATAATATTGACGTATACATGGATATTTGTGTAACTTTTGAAGGGCCCAGTACCTTTTTTCCCCATGGTATTTCACTGACAGTTATAGATTCTCGATTTATACATTGCAGATAACTTATACATACATTTTGGAATATAAACCTATCATAAAAAGTATACCTGGGCATTAGTCCCAAATCGGTGGGCCCGGCGCGCTTCCGCCCCATTGAAAAAGGCTGGCGGACGGGGTTTGTGTCGTTCAAAGGCTAATAGTAAGATCCCCCCCATTGTCAGTCGTAAACTCGAAATTTTTTTTTCTTTCTATTTTTGACATCTTCCGAGGACTGCAGCGGGTGAACGCCACGTCGTAGACGACTGACGACCGGCGAGCGTCGGATTATTTTACTGAATTCTTTGCTTTCCCACTACCCTCAGTCGTAAACTTATGAAAATTTTCTATTCACTTGTTGATAACAAGTTGATAAGCCCGGCCCTCCCACTTCGCCCCGGAAATCAAGGATGGCGAGCATCTCTGTAGCATCGTCGACATCGATAATACAAGTTTAGGTGTTCAATGGCGTAAACCGATCACTACCTAAAACGGTACACGGGCTCTTGGTCTATCATGCTTCCTTATGAAATATACATTATATGTTCTGTTACAGAAAGAGTACCATCACAGTCTTTATCATTTCTTTTATCGTTTCCAGAAATTTTATTAAATTGCTGAAGAGACTTCATACATAAGGTAAATCTGCAATTGCTTTAAAAACATGCAGTAGAACTTGGATACATATATCAAAACTCAAATTAATTTGTTATATCCGAGGGTTCGTTATAACCGAATTAAAATCTAAAATCGCGATGTTAATTTTTGTTCTTCATAGCCGAGTGTTCGTTACATCCGAGTTCTATGAACTGTATTTTATATGTTTTACGTTATCTAAATCATGTAAATATTTGACTTTATAAAATACATTTTTTTGAATTTTCTAAGGCAGCGGTTTTTGGTCGTTTTCTCGGACCGGTTCAAAGGCCCAGCCCGGCCCTGACTGTAAGCATAGATAAAGTAAGTTATCTGTGGTATACTATGCTATATCTCGGCCAATTCGTTTATTTTGTTGTTCAGTGTATTAAATAAACGTCGTACTGTGTTATTTTAAATTAATTGTCTAAAAGAAATTGAAGGTAAAACTTGCAGGTTTATTTTTTTATCAGAAAGCTATCCCAATTTTGACGAATGGGTTTTCCAATTATTATTCACTTCCGTTGCCACGTAATTTTTGAGGTCGGTCGATGTATGGGATTTTCTAGAACGATTTTACTTGTATGAATGATTAACATAATTTAATTACCATACCAGAGTTACTGAATAATCGTGATTTGTAATTAATCTGAAGCTAATAGAATTAATCCGAATTTATTTAGTTTGTCCTTGAGCTAATTTTTCCACTTTTTAGATGGTCGAAAAAACACCTGCAGTTGGTATCGATCTGGGAACTACATACTCATGTGTTGGAGTTTTTAAATATGGTAAAGTGGAAATTATCGCAAACGACCAAGGGAATCGCACCACGCCGTCCTATGTCGCTTTCACAAATACGGAACGTCTCATTGGTGATGCCGCCAAAAACCAAGTTGCACTGAACACCAATAACACCATTTTTGGTAAGCTACATCTTTTTCACCACGAGCATTTCCAGATAGAATTTCGGACTTACTGTTATAATTTTTCGTGCTTTCTCCTGATTTACACCCGAGCAAGGCATTTAATCCCATCAAATTATTTTTTTGGATGGATGGTAGTCTTTATTCATTCCAAAAGAATTTAAAGCTTTTAGTAAAACATCACGAATTGTTCTTGCACATTGAACTTCTAATTCCGCCAAATCCACAACTAAAGTTGGACAAATTCGTTACTTCGCCAATGAGTTTTAAAAGTTTCGAATTTCTTTCAGCAATTTTAGAAAAAAACATTTTATTCCATTTTTAGGCTCAACTAAATTTCCATGTTAACGATATTTTATTGGTTCACAGATGCCAAACGTTTAATTGGACGTAAATTTAATGATGCGACTGTACAAGCTGACATGAAACACTGGCCATTCGAAGTCATTAACGATAATGGAAAATTAAAAATTAAAGCTCAATACAAAGGGGAGAGTAAGACTTTTAATCCTGAAGAGATCAGTTCTATGGTCTTGAGTAAGATGAAAGAAACCGCCGAAGCATATTTAGGAGAAAAAGTTACGGCTGCAGTTATCACAGTTCCTGCATACTTTAACGACTCGCAACGTCAGGCAACCAAAGATTCCGGTGCCATTGCAGGTTTACAAGTTTTACGTATCATCAACGAACCCACCGCCGCTGCCATTGCTTACGGCTTGGATAGAAAGGGAAATGGTGAAAAAAACGTTTTGATTTTTGATTTGGGCGGAGGTACCTTTGATGTTTCAATATTAGCAATCGAAGATGGTATCTTTGAAGTAAAATCAACTGCAGGTGATACTCATCTCGGCGGTGAAGATTTCGATAACCGCATGGTCGGCCATTTAGTTGAAGAATTCAAGAGGAAGTTCAAGAAAGACTTGAGCATAAACAAGCGGGCCTTACGTCGTCTTAGAACATCCTGTGAACGGGCCAAGCGTACATTATCATCTTCCACTCAAGCCAGTATCGAAATCGACTCTTTGTTTGAAGGTATAGACTTCTACACATCGATCACGCGTGCACGATTTGAAGAAATAAACGCTGATTTGTTCCGATCCACCATGGAACCTGTGGAAAAATCGCTCCTTGACGCTAAGATGGACAAAACACAAATTCACGAAATTGTCTTGGTTGGTGGTTCAACTCGTATTCCAAAAGTACAAAAACTCCTCCAAGATTTTTTCAACGGTAAAGAACTCAACAAATCCATTAATCCAGATGAAGCCGTCGCCTGTGGTGCCGCTATCCAAGCTGCCATTTTAAATGGTGATAAATCTGAAGCAGTTAAAGATTTATTGCTTTTGGACGTTGCTCCACTATCCTTAGGTATCGAAACTGCTGGAGGTGTGATGAATGCCTTGATCAAGCGTAACACGACCATCCCAATCCAGCAAACCCAAACCTTTACGACCTACGCTGACAACCAACCTGGTGTGTTGATCAAAGTACTAGAAGGCGAGCGTGCCATGACCAAAGATAATAACTTATTAGGAAAGTTTGAACTTACCTCTATTCCGCCTGCACCACGAGGTGTGCCAAAAATCGAAGTCACCTTTGACATTGATACCGACGGTATCTTGAACGTAACCGCCATTGAAAAATCAAGCAACACGGAAAAAAAGATCACCATTACAAACGACAGGGGCCGTCTTAACAAGGAGGAAATCGACAAGATGCTTAACGATGCTGAAAAGTATCGTTTAGAAGATGAAAAACAAAGAAACACTGTCTCCGCTAAAAACCAATTAGAACATTACTGCTTTAATACGAAAAATACTGTCGAAAATGATAAATACAAAGATATCATCACACAAAGTGATAAGGCTACCATTCTGGAGAAATGTAACAAAGTTATTTCGTGGTTGGATACCAATTTATTTGCTACTCAAGAAGAATATGAACATAAACAAAAGGAGTTAAAAGATATCTGTGATCCAATCATCAATAGGATTTATCAAGATGGTGTAATGTCAAGTGCTTTTTCCGGAGGTTTCCCAAGAGCCGCTGGAGCTACACCAGGTAGTGCTTCCCGTGGTGGTACATGTGGACCAACTATTGAAGAACTTGATTAATGTCAAAGTAATTATTAATGTTTTGGCTATTATTTATTTATTATTGTATTCTTATTTGATATGTTGTATTTGTATTATTATTTTGTCATAAATTACTACGTAGTTCTTTATTAATGTAATCTCAACAATGGCATTTAATTATTCTTCTTCTTTTTCATATTATAGGACAATGTCCTGTTTTTCCATACTGCTTTCGTACTTATTTAGGGGTTGCTATCCTGCGATGATGACATTTAATTAAAAGTCAAAAATTGTTTTACAGTTGATTAATAATTGAAAGGGTAACAAATAAAGTTACTTCATATTTACTATTCTCATCCAATAATCTTTGCCCACTACTGAGCAGACCTCCTTTTCTTTATAGACCCATATGCGTTTTTGACCACGTCGGTAAGTTTCTGGAGCGGGCCATACTGAATCAGTTGGAGTAAGACCTAGAGCGAAGCGGCGGCCTCTCCGAGAACTAATTTGGATTTTGGAGAGGAAGATCCACGCTAAGCGCCCTCAGAATAATAACGAAGACCGTGGCAGAGGCAAGGAGGGGAACGTGGAGGACGAGACAGTACTGCGTCCTGGTCACCCTGGACATTATAAACGCCTCCAACTGCACCGGTTAGAGGAACATTCCTAGGGCGCTCAGGGAGCGACGGATTGACCCTTCAATCTTCAACCTGATCGGGAGTTACTTGAAGGACCGGCACCTGAGGATAGGTGATCGGGGTGAGGAAATGGAGGTGACCAGCGAGGTACTTTAATGGGGTAACCCTGCCCAACGGAATTAGCATCATCGTGGTTCGAAACCAAGGCTAACGAGGCCCTCCAGGCGGTATCGGGGTGGATGAGCACCAGACGGCTCACCCTGAAACCCGTAAAGTTACGAGGCGGTGGTGGTCAGTGATAGAAGGAAGATCCCACCCATCACCTTCTATTTGAACCGGTTCCCGATCTCTCAGGGTGACTCGGTGACCATTCTTGGCGTGCTGTTGGATAAACACTTCAACTACGTCAAGCATATCAGGAAGGCGTCCACCCAGGGGAATCACATGCAGATTCTGCGAGGAGGAGGATACAATTTCAGTGCTTTTTTTTACAATTTTAAGAGTTTAGTGGGTGAAGTCTCAGACTGTGTTAGAAGTTTACTGCAATATTTTTTTTATTTCATTTGATTTAAGTAGGATGTGTCACAATCACAGAAATTATGACGCATCAAACGCTTCTAACGTTTGTCGCTAGTTAGCGCCATGGGATGTAACTAACCAATTTTATGCAACTTTTTTGTACCAAATACAAGGTGTTTGCGAAAAGTTTTAAGATTAAATCTGATGGGTGACTAATTTCTGACAAAACTTTCGAAAGCACATAAAAAAATGTTCTAGCTTCCCCCAACACTCAAGTTTGCTTATAATACTTTAAAATTGCACTTCCAATATCTCCCTCGCTGTTGCCCAAAATTCGTTTAAAAACTTATCACCAGATATTTTCGGCATTATCTGGACCCAAAGCCCAGTATTTCATTACAGATGAGCAGGTTTGCTAAACAATACCCCGTCTAAGGTTATAGATTCGAAAGGGTTCTTAATGAGAATGGAATAATTTAGTATTCAGTGTCACGTAATTTAATAGAATGGATGTCTAAAAATTTTATGGAAATTATAGAGACTAAAGGCAATCCCAATTAATATTAAAAACTTAAAAAGAGCTTCCGGATTTTACCATTAAATGCACCCATAATCATTCTACAAATCTCTACTACATAAAAATTTTAGTTTAATGCAAAAAACTTTTTTAGGCTTTGACTAGGTTTTCGTCAATCTATCCCACAGTGCGTAGGTATAAGTATAAGATTACTTACGTATTCCAAATACTTTGAAAATAGCCCGCATATTTTATTTTAAAATATTAATAGTCCAGGCAACAAAGCCGAAAAATTGGCTCAAGCTTGCAAAAATTCCGGGCAAGCTGAATTTTAGCAGAGATGTACATTGGAGTGTTCTAATGAACCCCCCAAAAGTCCCATAAAATCCCACGCCGGCGTCCCCCACAATCGGGGGTTTAGCTCCCCCAACGCGATTTTTTGCCGATAACTCGCTTATTTATGCTTGTATGAAAAATTATGATCAGACCATAATTGAAGAGCATAAAATTCTCTATAAAATTTTTTTTTCATATTTTTCCATGGCACACTAATACTTAAATTATTAACCGAAAACACGACCCACCCTTAAAATGGCACAATATTAAGTTGTTGCATTCTTTTAAAACATGATATTGATATAATGTTAATATCAGAGACGCACTTCACCAAAAATAGTTACCTAAAAATTCCGAAATACACCATCTATGATACCCAGCACCCTGATGGCACTGCGCACGGTGGAACTGCAACTATTATCAAGAATACAATAAAACACCACATTGTTGAAGAATACAAAAAGAACCATCTTCAAGCAACCTGCATCTCCATTGAAGAATGGAATGGTCCAATAATCATAGCATCTGTCTATTGCCCACCAAAACATTCAATTAAAAAGGAAATGTTTGAACATTTCTACGACACCCTTGGGCCTAGGTTTATTACGGGTGGTGACTACAACGCCAAGCATACATATTGGGGATCTAGACTGATTACTACTAAGGGTCGAGAACTCTTGAAGACTATGGAAGCAAAACACCTTAACTACATATCAACTGGCGAACCTACATACTGGCCTACGGACCCAGCTAGATTACCCGATACTATTGACTTCTGCGTAACGAAAGGTATACCAAAGAGCCACTTCAAAGCAGAATCCTGTTTAGACCTACTGTCATCTGACCATACCCCCATAATTGTTACACTGAGCACCCAAATATTATTCATCGAGAAACCCCTCACCCTCGCAAACAAAACAACAAACTGGAAAAAATTTAAAATGGTTATGGATGAAAATTTAATACTAGAGATACCACTCAAAACCAATCGTGATATTGACCAAGCAACCGAACACCTAACACAAACTATCCAACAGGCGGCCTGGAACTCAACCCCGGTACCCAAGACGTTCAATCTAATATACAACTGTCCAACAAATATCCAACAAAAAATAACCGAAAAACGCAAACTAAGGAAGAAGTGGCAGAAAACCAGAGCACCGCACGACAAAAATAAACTTAACAAAGCAATAAAAGAACTGAAAAATCTGATAGAGGACAACAGCAACGCCGCTATTCAAAACTACCTGGAAAACCTGTCTGCGACACAATCCACAGATTACTCGCTATGGAAAGCGACGAAAAAATTAAACAAAGCACAAGATGTAAATCCACCAATCAGGAAAAAAGACGGTAATTGGGCAAAAAGTAACATAGAAAAAGCAAACTTATTTGCAGAACATCTTTCTGAAGTTTTCAATCCATTTAACTCAACAATTTCTAGTGAAGAGGAGGACAAAATATATCAACTGTTGCACTCACCAGAACAGTTGGAAATGCTAATAAAACCAATAAAAATTACAGAAATTAGGAACATGATAAACAAAAATTTAAACCCTAAAAAATCCCCTGGGTACGACCTCATAACTGGTAAAATAATCCAAGAACTGCCAGACAGGAGCATCAGATATATAACTCAGCTATTTAATGCCATTCTAAGGTTAGAATATTTTCCCATGCAATGGAAAGTGGCTCAAGTAATTTTAATACCCAAACCAGGTAAACCATCCAACAACGTAACCTCATATAGACCCATTAGTCTTCTCCCAATCCTGTCGAAACTAATGGAAAAAGTGATCCTGAAGAGACTGCAGCCAATCATACAAGAAAAAGGCCTGATACCAAATCATCAGTTTGGCTTTAGACAACAACACGCCACGATAGAACAGGTCCACCGTGTTGCGGCTACAATCTATAAAGCACTAGAAACGAAAGCCTACTGTGCTGCTGCATTTCTCGATATAACCCAGGCGTTCGACAAGGTTTGGCATGATGGATTGTTATACAAACTAAAAAAAATACTGCCCCATAACCTATACAGAATTATAAAATCTTATCTAACCGACAGACACTTCCTAGTGAAGTATCGCAATGAGTATACGTCGCTCTATTCTATTAACTCAGGGGTTCCCCAAGGAAGCGTTCTTGGCCCAATAATGTACATCCTCTATACGGCGGACCTACCGACAATGACAAATACTGTTACTGCTACATTTGCGGATGACACCACTTTACTAGCAGTACATCGGAATCCATCCATTGCCTCAGAAATGCTACAAAGACATCTAGATGAAATTCAGACGTGGTTAAACCAATGGCGAATTAAAGCAAACGAGACGAAGTCAGTTCAGGTAACATTCACCATGAGAAAAGAAACTTGTCCACCCGTCTTTCTAAACAAGATCCAATTACCACAAAACAGCGAAGCTAAATATCTTGGAATATACCTGGATAGACGACTCACATGGAACAAACATATATTTGCCAAAAGAAAACAGCTCGGCACTAAACTCACCAAAATGTACTGGCTGTTAGGACGAAAATCTCGGCTCTCGCTGGAAAACAAACTGTTGATCTACAAAACTATATTGAAACCCATATGGACGTATGGAATTCAACTTTGGGGCTCAGCTTCCATTTCTAATATTGAAATCCTTCAAAGATTCCAATCTAAGGTCCTAAGAATGATAGTCGATGCTCCGTGGTACGTGCCCAATAGGTTGTTACATCGTGATCTTCAAATAAACCCAGTGCAAGTTGAGATTACAAGATTCAGTGAAAATTATTATGATAGGCTTAGTGCCCACACTAACACCCTAACAGTTAGGCTGACTAATGATAAGGTAGTGCGCCGACTGAAAAGATTCAAACCTTTGGACTTAACATCTAGATTTAAAGTTAAAAAAAGTTAAAATTGACTAACGTAACGTATACAACACTAATTATTAGTAATTGTTTGCTTAATTATTCAATTTTGTGTTACCAAACTCACTTGAGCTAGTCATAGAAACTAAAAAGTTAAAAATAAAGGAGTGCATCAATGGATTCACTCCTACACGTCTGCTTTTCGTTACCACATAATTTACTTATTGTTTGTAAAATAAACAGATTGTAAATACAAATTGAAGTCAATAAAAAAAAAAAAAAAAAAAAAAAAATATTTTTCCATGGCACACTAATACTTAAATTATTAACCGAAAACACGACCCACCCTTAAAATGGCACAATATTAATTTGTTGCAGGGAGAGAAATGTTTTCGGGCACGGAAAATGCTTTTAATAATAAATTAATTGAAATTGTGGCCAAGGTTGGAAAATGAAGAGAAAACTAAAATTTTTCAAAATTTGCCCAAGTTATAGTATCTTCCAAGTAACGAAACCGAAATTTTAGTTTGAGCTTACAGAAGGTCCAGGCAAGCTGAAATTTGGCAAAGATGTATATTGAAGTGTTCTAATAAACCCCCAAAATGTCTCATAAAAATCCCAAGCCGGCGTTCCCTCAAATGAAGATTTTAGCCCCCTAAGTGCGGTTTTTCGCCTATAGCTCACGTATAATTTTTTGTAAAAGTAAAAATACGTGAGCTATAGGCGAAAACCGCACCTAGGAGGCTAAAATCCTCATTTGGGGGAACGCCGGCTTGGGATTTTTATGAGACATTTTGGGGGTTTATTAGAACACTTCAATATACATATTTGCCAAATTTCAGCTTGCCCGGACCTTCTGTAAGCTCAATCCAAAATTTAGGTTTTGTTACTTGGAAGATACTATAATTTGGGCAAATTTTGAAAACATCAATTTTTCTCTTCATTTTCCAACCTTGGCCACAATTTCAATTAATTTATTATTAAAAGCATTTCCCGTGCCCAAAAACATTTCTCTCCCTGCAACGAATCAATATTGTGCCATTTTAAGGGTGGGTCGTGTTTTCGGTAAATAATTTAAGTATTAGTGTGCCATGGAAAAATATGAAAAAAACTATTTTATAGAGAATTTTATGCTCTTCAATTATGGTCTGACAGAGATGACAGAGTCCAATGTACAAACTGTGACCAGAGACACCCAGCCAACTACAGGGCTTGTTCGGTATATAAAGAACTTCAAAAGAAAGTATTTTCGACACTACATAAACATCAAGTTAGCAATCCCCAGACCATGCCTAGGAAAATAATCAAGTTCTACCAAATATAAATTCCTTTCTACATCTACCAACTAATATAAACCAAGTCCAACAAGGTTTCTCTTACGCTTAAGTGACTATAAATGACAACCAAAATCAGCAATCCCACTTTAACCCGCAGCAGCAAAATCATATGCCAACGCCCACGGTGCAAGAACAACCGCAAAACAACCTAGAACAAATGTTACAAAAGATGATGGAGAAGATGGATAAAATACTCGATCTCCTCATAAGCATCATGATCGCCAAAATGTAATGGGCAGCAATATAACAACACTAAATTAGCTACACTAAAAATCTCCGTATGGAATGCTAGGTCTAGTAAATCATGGACTATAAGTCAAAACTTTTATAACAAATCAAAACTTGGATATTATGCTTATACCGGAGACACATATGACAAACAAAAGTTTCTTAAAAATATCCCACTACACGCTCTACCACACTCAACATCCGGATGGCACAACAAGAGGTGGTATTGCTATAATCATTAAAAGCAACATAAAACACCATGAAATACCAAAATTAAGCCTCAGAAACCTACAAGCTACGTCAGTGGTAATAGACGACTGGAAAGGACCACTCACACTTTCGGCAGTATACTGCCCACCTAACGTTATACAATCAAAAAAGAGCAATTTGAGTCATTTTTCAAATCACTTGGCCAACGTTTTATCGCTGGAGGCGATTATAACGCGAAATACAACATCTGGGGCTCGAGATTGATAACACCCAGAGGCAGGGTGTTGTACCAATCCCTGCAAAGTTGTAGTCTACTGCCGCTTTCATCAGGTGAACCCACCTACTGACCAAAATAAAATTCCTGATGTACTCGACTTCTGCGTTACTAAAGGCATCTCCCACAATTACCTTAACATTGAAACATGCTTGGATCAATCATCCGATCATACTCCTCTACTAATCACCTTCCAATCTTGTGTTCTCAAAGTTAAACAACCACCCACATTATTTAACAAAAATACAAACTGGGAAAAATTCAAAAATAGTCTTTCCTGCAATCTAAATCTTAATATGTCACTAAAAACAGAGAAAGAAATAGACGAAGCAGTAGAACACTTCACATTGTCATTACAACAAGCCTCATGGAATGCTTCCCCACCCACGTCAACCATCGATAAGGAAGGTTTTTGCCCCTGGGACATAAAAAAGAAGATAGAAGAAAAGCGAAGACTGAGGAAACGTTGGCAATTAACCCATGCTCCAAGCGACAAAGCAAACTTAAATAGAGCCACGAAACAACTAAAGAAACTTCTAGAGAACTACATAAATCAAGGAGTAGAAAACTTCCTAGAAAACCTTACAGCTGGTGTAGCAACTGACTACTCTTTGTGGAAAGTCACTCGTAAAATAAAAAAAACCACAAGAAATAAAACAACCCATCAGAACCAATGATGGAAGCTGGGCTCATAGTGATGTGGAAAAAGCCAAGACCTTCGCCGAACATCTTTCCAAAGTTTTCCAACCCTATCCGAGAGAAGTTCCTATTGGAGAAGAATACCATATCCACCAGCTACTTGAAGCTCCCTATCAAATGGATTTACCAATTAGAAACTTCAAGGTAAATGAAATAAAAAATGCTATCTCTAAAAAGATTAATCCAAAAAAGGCTCCTAGTTATGATTTAATAACGGGAAAAATTTTCCAAAAACTACCAGAAATTGGTTTCCAGTTACTTAGATTAATTTTTAATGCAATTCTACGACATGGCTATTTTCCATCTCAGTGGAAGGTGGCGCAGGTAATCATGATCCAGAAGCCAGGAAAAGATCCAACTGTAGCATCTTCATATAGACCCATTAGTCTGCTACCAATACTCTCCAAAACATTTGAGAAATTATTCCTAGAAAGGCTGAAACCGCTCCTTCAAGAAAGAAATCTAATCCCAGATCACCAATTTGGCTTTAGGTAAGGACATGGAACAGTAGAACAAGAACACCGACTTGTGAGGAAGATCAGAACGGACTTGGAATGCAGGAGATACTGCTCTGCTGCTTTTCTTGATGTATCACAGGCATTTGATAGAGTGTAGCATGAAGGACTGAAATACAAAATCAAAAAGCATCTCCCCTATCCTTATAGTCGCCTGTTGGAATCATATCTAACTAACAGATATTTCCTAGTCAAACATGGAGAAGCTTATACAGTTATCTGTGCTTATACGAACATAGAAACCATACTATCGGGAATGCCTCAGGGTACTGTTCTTGGTCCTACCTTATACCTGTTGTTCACGGCAGACCTGCCTGAAAATGAGAACACAGTGACAGCCACGTTTCCAGATGATACGGCTGTAATGGCATCTAACGATGATCCAAATCTCGCTTCTCGAGTGTTGCAAAGTCATTTAAACAAAATTGAGAACTGGCTCAAGACTTGGCGTATTAAGGTGGGGAATTGACAAACACCGGGTAAAATGGCCGCCAACGTCGCTACTGTCGCAAATACTATTAAATTTAATTCAGTTTCAAAAACCTTTTGGAGTAATTTTAAAAATCCATTTGTGGTATTCATTTCCAACAGATATCGCACCAAAATGTACATTAGTGACAAAGATAGCACCATTGTTACCATTGCTTGTAAAAATAATTATTTTACCTGTTCCCTCATAAAACACATCTTTATTATCTACCCAGAATATTTGCAAAAATGTAATACTACCTAGATATTGAAAATTTTAAGATCTCAAGAGATTTTTATTTTCAACTCACAATCAGACAAAATTTTAAATTATTACAAAAAGTAGAAGCTTTAGTAGAAGTATTGCACTTTAATTTTATTTCAAACTGAAAACTTATTTTCACTTATGAGATTTTGTTTTAATTCAATATTAATTTTTATAGAATAAAATAATGTCCATTATCTTTATTAATTTAGGCACAGCGTCCACAACTCGTATCTGTGCCGAAAGTGTACAGTTTCTTATGACAATAAAATTCTATTGTTATAAGGAAAATCTTATAATGTATAAACACCCTTTTACCTGTTATAAAAAAAGTGTACATTAAATTTTGTAAGCCCTTTGCAAAGTAAAATTCGTAAAATAAGAAGTTAGATATTTACAATAATAGTAATTATTATAATGCAAATTTATAGTTGAGTAGAAGGTCTAAATCAGCCCCGTGAAACCTGCGGCCCGCTTGACACTTTTGTGCGGCCCGCGGCACGGAATCCCATAAATCCGAATGCTTTCTTTATTTCCCGTGATTGCTTCCGTGTTGCATTTATTCGAAATAAATTTGAATGTCAGGACGTGGAGTGTGCGATTCATTTTGTCTGATTGAATTGCTGCTTTTTAATCCAGTGTGTGAGGTGTTTATTGTCAGTGGGGGCACCAAATTTAAAGAAAAAGAAAAAATATAGATTTCTCGCAATTTTATTTGCTATTTTCCCCCTTAACATTATTATTTTTAGAATTACTTTTGGATAGTTATTGTTTTCGATTTTGGATAGGAGGGTATGTGCCCTTATGCTCTTTAGGGAGAGCCGCCACTGCTAAACCTATGCATAACATAAATATCGTCTAGTCAATCAGAACGAGAAAATACATGTGCTACTGTCCCATTCGTTGGTACTCATGCACGACATACTGGACTGTCTAACCACAATTTGTTAATTTAAGGAAATCTCTTGGGGAGGGGGTGAATAGTGCCAGGTGATAGGAACTCTGGGACGACAAAAGCCTGAATTATAATTATAGGCATTTATAATAACCTACATTTATCTGTAACGCAAAATTGAGCCGGCGATATATTCCCTCAGTGCGGGCTTTAGGCCGCACAACCTAGGCAATTACGAATCACAGTGCGGCCTTAAAACGGCACTTTTGTCTATTTATTTATTTATGACGCAGCTTTTATTCGTTTATTTTATGGTTAACAAACTCAAAAAGGTTTCAGTGTCAACCATGACAATCATGCACTAGTGAAAAAGTAAGAAATAAAGACATGACATGTGAAAAAAACTATATAAACTGAAGGTAATAATATGAATATTATGTTCTCTTGGTGTGAATTCTGAATTCAAAATGGATTTTTTTTTTAAATGTAGATAATACATATATACAATTAATTACATATACAATTTAGCTCAACAGGCCGTGAGGTTCAAGCCACTTCTTTCATATTCTACTAATATTCATACTTTGTCTATATACTAAGACAAGGTCGTGTTATCCGATATTTCGTGGTTTGCTCTTATTAATTCACATAGCATTAATGTCCACAGAAGGGCCGTGCTAAGAAATTTTGTGAAGTATTCAAACCCACAATTTTCGCACCGTAACTCAACCAGCGATCACACCAAGCCACTGCTGTGGCTAACTAAATAGTAATAAATATTATAATACGGCATAAATATTATAAGATAGATTATTAGCTATTTAGCCAACTCGAAGGTCATTGCGTTGGTTGTGCGGCCTGAAGGCCGCACTAGAAGTGGATTTGACTGATTAATTGAGCATGGTTATAGATACAAAGGTATCCTTTTATATATTTTTAATTTCAATTCTTCTTCTTCTTCTTCACTTTCCGTGTTAGGCATTATAAATTGTCTGTTACGATTCCCATCGTTTCATTGGTCTACCCACGCTTCTCTTTCATTTAGGCTTGTAATTATATACTTTTAAAGGTAATCTGTCTTCGCTCATCCTTTCTAGATGTTCTTTCCACCTTGTTTTGTTTTCTTTTAATTTGTCTTTTATGCTAAAAATGTTGAGCTCATCTCTGATGTCGGTATTTCTGATATGGTCCATTCTGCTACAACTCTTTACTGATCTCAAAAATCTCATCTCGGCGGCTTGAACAGAGCTTTCTTGCCTTTTTGTTAGGACCCATGACTCGCTCCCATACATCAGGGTTGGTACTGCGACTATTTTATAAAATTTCACACGTAAAATTTAAATTAATTATTATAATTATTATATTTTAATAATCAACTTCGCTTGCGGTTTGTTATAATGAGGGGTGGGGGGGGGGGGGGCGAGAACTACAGAATAAATTTTTCATTTACTAGTTAATTATTTTAGTTAAATTTAAAAAATAAAAACTTTCGCTTATACGAGTATACATAAAATTAACACTCTTTACTTGGTCAAAATTTGCTTCGTTTTTGCCATTCGAATGGCGACTCTTTTTAATTTATAAATGAAGTTTAATTTTAATTTTCTCCCTCTTTCATCTATTAGTTACCTATGTATTGAATTTTGAAAAAAATACCTGATTTTATTACCCTCTTGACAAATTTGAAGTGCAACCGCATCTAATGCGGTTTGTAAAATAGTGGTAAAATATGTATGTACATAATCCATTGAACACAATAGGGGTAGTTAAGATTCAGGTACCCTTCCGAGTCGAGTACAACGCCATCATCATGACACACCGTGAATTATTTTTCACCAAAACTGCCCGAAAATGGTAATAATGATAAACGAAACTGTAGATTGATTATTATTGTTATTAATGAACTTTTATCAATTTAATTTGATCATCTGCAAACTTCAAGAGTATATTCGTGTTTCTACAGAAAGACATTTTGGTTTCGAATATTTTTTTTTATGTTACAGTTTTTATGACTATATTTTAGGCACAATTTTAATATTTCAACTGTAGAAACACAGATCATAGTTTTTTCTACACGATCCTGATTTGCTAAATGTCATATATTGCATAGTTTTTCTTAGAATTGCGAAATTTTAAGGGTCTGTATAGCGTATATTTATACATTCATTCGCACCCTTAAGGCCAACACCACAAAATCAGTACATATCACCTTTACCCTCAGGAGAGGAACATGCCCAAGCGTAATGATGTACGATGGCGTCCTTCCGGAACAAAAGACAGTCAAATACTTGGGCTTCCACCTTGACCGTCGCGTCGCACAGTGGGGTATTTGGCCTCAAAAGGTGGCATTTAATCAAATACTATTCCAACGGATTTCTAAGTAGGATATTTATTTTCAGGGCTCTTAGTAGTATCTAAAAAATACTTTGCATAATTCTGGTGCATTTATTTATTAAGAAAATGAATTTATTTGAAAAACTTTGAAAAATTAACATCATCAGCAAAAAACACAGAAATAGTTTTTGGAAGATATGTGTAAATATCATGTTAATATACACTTATTTATCCGAAAATACAGGTTGTGATATCACAATACAACAAATATTTAATGGATACGAATTAAAAAATTCAGAAGAGAAGTAGTTAATAATTTTTATATTTATTTTTCAAGTATAGCGTTAAAAGTAAAAATAAAGCAAACATTTTAAATAATGTCTTGGTCATCTTCTTCGTCATCATCCATCGATCGCATCATCACGTCATCGTCAGCGTCATCGTCACTCTCGGAAATCTGTTTATGATTATCAATGACTTGGTCAGTAGGGGGTTTTAGTAAATGTAATACCTGCTGAGATAAGTATCGAAGATTTTTTTTTGGTAATTCTCTTTTGTTTGTTATAACAGGGTCAGAGGTTAAAAGAAATCTGCTCAGAACGTCTCTGTTTGAACTTTCGCGGCTACATTTTGTCGAGTGATGTTCACGATATCTCTTGAAATCCTTATTGCAAGCTTCCTGTGCTTCTTCGCTTAACTGACCTATAGGCAGTTAAGCCATAAGCATTCGAATAATCCGAATAATTTGATAAAAACTATATACAGGGTGACTTAGAAATTTTTGAGTTCTCCAAGTAAAACGCGAATTAAAAAGAACCTCGCAAAGACTTGCAGCCAAAAAATTTATTTTAAAGTCTCAAGTATCAGTATTATCCGTAAAAAAAAATAGTAACTTCATCTACCTTCATTCATATTCAAATCTTCTTTTGTTTCTGATAATCTTTTACAAAAATTAATACAAAGCATTATATGATTGTAACCATATTTATTTAAAGATCAATTATTACAGACTTTATCTAAGATATTTGAACTTCTTGTTCCATAAGTAAAAGTTACAATTTATAACGATTTCTAGCAAAAATAATCTTTGAAAACAATGTGTTAACCTCCCCCCCCCCTCAGCAAATTATTAGCATCTTTTGACGATGTAGTGGAAAGTTGGAACAAGTAATGTTCCTATAAATTCACATAATGGTGCCCAAGATAGTGTAGTTTACGAAAATCTTAATAGGGAATATGCATGTAGCATTTGATTTTTGTATTTTATGCCACCTTTTGAGGCCAAATACTCCACTGTGCGTCGTCTAACATGGACCAAACATATTTGGTGCAAACGCCTCCAACTGGGACTAGTGTATCGAAAGATGTTCTGGCTTATGGGGCGTAAATCGGCCTTATCTATGGACAATAAATTGTTGCTGTACAAATCAATCCTGAAACCCATATGGACATATGGTATTCGGCCAGTAATTCCAACATTGCAAGGATTCAACGATTTCAATCCAAGGTATTGCGTAACATTTGTGACGCTCCCTGGTACGTTTCAAATAAGATCATTAGTAGTACTGACCTGCATATTGATAGTATAATGGAAGTGATTTCCGCCATTAGCGCAAAATACCAGCCGAGACTCGCAGATCATCCTAACGCGTTAGTGTGTGACCCACTGATCGGAATTCCGGTGAAGAAACTTAAACGATGTGATCCCATGGACCTACCCCATCGCACATAAGTGGTGAACTGGATTGTGTATCTAAAATATTTATTCAATAATATGTAATTTGGTAATAGATAACTTGTAAGGAGGCCTGCTATTAATGGGTTGGTTCTCCACTGTGTCAAATAGCATTGCTTATAGTCCATTCGACAGATTGTAAAGTACAAGGAGTCAAATAAAAAATTTTCCAACCTTGGCCACAATTTCAATTAATTTATGATTAAAGGCATTTCCCGTACCCGAAAACATTTCTCTCCCTGCAACGAATCAATATTGTGCCATTTTAAGGGTGGGTCGTGTTTTTGGTCAATAATTTAAGTATTAGTGTGCCATGGAAAAATATGAAAAACATTTTATAGAGATTTTTATGCTCTTTAATTATGGTCTGATAATAATTTTTCATACAAGCATAAGAGTTATCGGCAAAAAATCGCGTTGGGGGAGGTAAAACCCCCGATTGTGGGGGACGCCGGCGTGGGATTTTATGGGGTTCACTAGAACACTCCAATGGACATCTCTGCCAAAATTCAGCTTGCCCGGATTTTTTGCAAGCTTGAGCCAATTTTTCGGTTTCGTTGCCTGGACTATAAGTGATTTTAAAAGAAATTGGCTCTGTAAACATGAAAATATGAGGTTTTGTAGACAAATGACTGCTTTAATCTATAAATTTTCATAATGGCATAAAGACGAAACGGGACCACCATTTAATGAACTTTTTTCAAGTTTATTTTTGATTGCATTGCAACTTAGTTTGAAATTCTGCGCCATTGATAAATTACCATGTCGGTTCTCTGCTATATTGATGTTTGTTTAATCGAATGGAGTAACCAAATAAGCGAAAAGAAGAAAGAAAATAAAGCAAAAATCGATTTTTATTCACACTTTATTAAACAAAAAACAAACGTAAAACATTTTATCTAAATATGTATATTTTAAACATCTTGATTATGGAAAGAACAATAGACATGTGCAATATCTAAAATTGTCTTTTATGCATCATACATCTGTATATAACATTTTATTGCCATAATGTTAATACTACACACGAAAAACAGTATAATATACACAAAACAAGAAATATAATAAACTGTTACTCATTTCATGTGAAGATATGAAACTGTCTTAATAAGATATGCTACGATTGAGCAAATATTAACAATAAAATTAGCGGAATTAAAACGATAACATAAAAAAGATATGTACTTTGAGATATATTTTTCGAATGAGTAACAGTGTGCAGCTAGTGCTAATGCCACTGGGACAGTCGTGTTGTGTTCCATAAGCAAAAAGCTCTAATTTGTAGCAATACATACATATATCTTCTATAACTGCATTTTACAATATCTTACTAGCATTTTATATATTATTAGAAACATAATCTACATACCAATAATAGCAAAATTTACCCTGAAACACTTCGCCAATAATTCAAAAATATATTTATCTAATAGAAAACAATAAATAAATAAATTAATTAAATAAATAAATATAATTGAGCAATTTTTAAATATTTAAAAAAAACAACAAGCAACTGCAGTATCTAAATAACACGACTATAATTCTCATAAAAACAATACTGACGTCTGTGGTGCCCAAAGACACATTTTAAATTTTTTACAGCACTAAATACACAATCTCTTATATATTAATAAAGACCCTGTTTCGATAAAGGCTTTAAAATGATAGCTTCTTCTAGCTGATTGCAATTTGACAGGATTGAATAAAATTAAGGCTTTCAAAATCAGCCATCGACTGGTAACTTGTTGTGATTAATTATGCCAAATGTGGCATTACTCGAGCAGTCTCTTTGTATTTTTTTTATGTTCATTAAAGAGACTAAAAGTGCAAAAATTGTAAATACATTTTTTTCATCTTCATCCTATTAGCATAGTTTTTTCTTTTTGTATAAACTATCCTATGCATATTTCAAGTGCATTTTAAAAAACAGCACCTAAATATACACAAAGCTAACAATTGATTGCCTGCACAACACGACAACTATGAGATAGCTTGACATTAAGGCCCCTGCTAACTCACTACTCGAACTAAACGAGTCAGGGCAAGCCGACACATAATTATTTACCCTCTCGTTACGACTTGAGTATTGTAACACTACCCAATGAAGCTTGCAACTTTTGCTAGTACCAACTTACTAAAACCTATTACTAAATTATAGACCAAATGGTCATTTACTTAACACGAACTTACCGCTAGTTATACCTTAAAAAAATTAAAAACGGTATCTTTATTATAATATTAATAATGTGACATGTAGAGTATTTAATTAAATACGTCCAATACTATAAACTCTCTTAAAAAGTCGATATAAAAATTTGGAAACCAAAAGTACTTTGTTATTTTCATCAAATACTCTACACGTAAAATTTTGTACATTGAATTTAAAATCCTTTTATGTCCAAAATTTGGCACTGTTTTATTATTTTTTAAAACATTATATCCATAAAAACACTCATATTATAACACAAAGGGATAACAATAGATTGTCCCTATTTATAGTCAAACGTTTAGATCGAATAATAAAATACACCAATAACTGCATGAACATTAAAAATGTTAGTAATGAACAAGACTAGAATAAGTTTATTAATACTATCTCATTAACAAGCCAGTTTTTAATATTTAAAAAAGATCAAAAATAGAATTTCACGAAACTAAACAAATATGCACCGAAAATTTTAAGGAGCATGGGCTTCGATTTACAAACAACTAAAAAATCTTATTCTAATTTTAAGTGTTACTGTTAATACAACACTTTACATTATATAAACGTGATCACAGTATGCTACACAGTAAACTGCAAATATGCTGTTTTTCAATAATACAGCTACGGGTCATTTCGTGTCAAATCAACCCATGGTCTGATCCTCAAGTCTCACATTTCGATTTTTTTTTAGCTTGGTAGTACGTATAGAGTACATAACTAATCTAAAATTTCACATTTTTTCTGTAAGTACTTGCTTGTACCAATTAATTTTTGCGAATTACAAAAACACCCTAATGTACCGGGGTGCAAATTGATATGCAAAATGTCCCTAGATCTGCAATCCTTGGAAATCTTTCAAGCACTTGTAAGGGGTTTTATTGTGCTTACAATATAAACTTCAATTTTTTGAAAAAAAAATGATTAATATCAAAATGGGATCCACAAAATTTTTTTTTAATTATGCTGTAATGAAGATTATTAGTTGTATTTTCTAAATTAAATGGAATAATCATTATCACCTGATATACAGGCACCACATAATATGTCATTTAACAACAATAAAATTTGGTATTTCTTAATGTTAATATCGTGTAATTCAAAAATTAGAATTTGGTGAATCCCCGATTTTAGTTACTTTATGATTTCTAGAGAGAAATTGTTACTGCTTTGTTAAATGCGGAAATTGAAATTGGTTCAGGTTTGTCTACAAAAATGTCCGTTTAACGGTGGTAGTGGCACAGCTCAGTACCAGTAACAACTTTGTGTATGAGTTTCGGGGATTCCCTAAACCGTAAATTTAAAATAGACAAAAATTACGTATAGTTACTACCCATTTATTACCCTCAAACCCTCCAAGTTGGGTTCTAAAAATTGTCAATGCAATGATGGTGGTTTTTTCGTCCCTTTTGCATTTTGTTAAATTAAATATTATAATCATATTTAATTAATGTAAAAAGTATTAAATTTTTGTAAAGATTTAAAATGTGAGTTTTCCCGCATTTTTTTGGTCCCACTGCAAAAGGCGGAAATATGCGAAGGTTTTTTGGACTATCAAATTATTGAAGGATTGGTCTAAATGACCTGAAAAAGATATTTGGGGAAGTATGCCAATAAATATGTACTAACGTCTGGGAAGACAATTTAACTAGTAATTATTATATTATGCTTTCCATGGATATATTACATGGAAGAGCAATCTAAACAACATTTTTTTGGTCACATTTTAATTGCGTATTGTAGGGTTAACGCTATTGAACATTACTGTGTAAGATGTTGTAAGGAGGGATTAAAAAAATATTGATATCAATATGAAAAATATTTCGATATATTATTGAATATCAATATTATTTATATACAGTTCCTCTCAAAATTGAGCATACACGTGGAAATAATTTTTTCAAGTTTTCCTTGTATCTAAATATCATTCAAAATTTTACATTAGATTATCAATAAAAAAATTATTTAAGTAAAAACGTTAATTGAGCGTACACAACTTCAAAATGTCACTGAAATTAATATTTTATTAGATAACTCTTTACATCTATAACAACTTGTGAACACATAGATTTTCCATTTTTCAAGAACTTTGATACGCTCGCTGAAAAGAAGCGAACTTTTCAACGAATTTCGATAAATGGTGGAAATGGAGACCGCTCGTGCTTTTCTTGCAAGTTCGCCATTCCGCTCGCGGTAAGGTTCGCCTCGCAGTTCCGCTCGCTAGTTTGTACGACGTATAAGATTTCTTTCTCGCAATACGGTCATTGTAGCCTACAGATTTCAAAACCTATGAAGCCATTTGGATGGATAATGGTAGATTGATTACCTGTGACACTTCTAATGTTAATTTCGGAACAATTCTCTTGGGATCCCGTTTAATTTGTCTGGCAATGTAATTTTCGTATGCTTTAGATAGTAATTTCAGACATCTACGACCGGGTTTATTATTCATAGTTCCATTATATTTAAAATTTTCAACAATTTCTTTTGGTTCAAGTTGGATAACAATTTGTCCAACTTAGCAGCGATTTTCTTTGGTTATTAATGGTAATGAAATTCATTTTCGTCTAATACAGACATTTTAACTTAAATAATTTTTTAAGCGATAATACAAGCTCAAAGTAAGCTCAATTTTGCAAGTAACAACTGTAGCATTTTATTTATTTAAAAATTAACAAGCTAAGCAAAAACAATAACATTCAATATATTTTATAAGCTTGCTACAATCCATGATTGTCTCCTTTACATGTTTTTCACCTGAAGAAGACAATAAAGTTGTCAAAAGATTATAAAACAATTGAATTTTTTACTTAAGACTATTAATGTAGTAATAATTTATATATTTGCATCAAACCACGCTTTACTTAACCAATTTAAAATGGTGCCAATTAAAATAAAAAAGCTTATGTAAGTGGTTAGAAAATACAACCAATGTTATTATTTCAACATTATTTATAAAAATATTAATGTTGAAATCACAAATAACACGAAAAAATTGCTTTTTCCAAATTCACACTCACCAAGCACATTAAAGCCCACTCAAGTTTTAAAATGAGACCGAAAGGGGTCCTACAGGACCAAGGGTTATTGATGTACTCTACCCATAAAACCAGTGCACCAAAAATGATAAAAATCTGAGACAAGGAGGTTCAAAATTAATTAACACCTGGTTGATTTGACACGGAATTACCCCTATTCAAAAAGAGCATTCTGCGAATGAATTATCTAAAATAAATACAAACAAAAAATTTCTTTGGTCACACAACAATTAAAAACTTACATCATATTATTGGATCTTTACTTTGGCACAAAAATAAATTTGGAAGATTTTCGCACTATTTGAAAAATACTTAAATCCACAGCCCACTATTAAAAAATTAATCAAACACATTGATTTTATTTTACGATTTTATCGAGTTTCATTTTTAAAAACAAGACTCAACTAACACTTAACTACAATCACATAACCACACGCCAGTGGCCAGTACGAATTTTTTTGGTTTCAAAAAATGCGTATTGGAAACCGTTTTCATCGATCACACAATCAAAATAAATTAAAAATGACTGATTGCTTTCCTCTCTCTCTCATGCACACTCACTTTAAATAACAATTATTTTAAAAACGTTAATAAATAAATAAATAAGTTGGTTTCATTAAAAACGATTCGAGTTGAAGCAATTTCTTAACAGTCCAATGCAAAAACTTTGCATCTAAATATTAATATATAAATATCCTTATATAAAAAATTAAAAATAACAAATCTTTGGCTTGTTCCCATTACCAATCTTGTATGTAATATGTAATTTTAGCAATCAATATGACAATAATATTGTCATTGATTATTCACAGATCATAATATATCATCATTTGTTGACTTGTGTTACCTGAAATGTTATATGTAAGGGGTATCTGCTGCTGATAACAGATATTATCCCCATACCATGAAAAGCCTAGTTAGTGAATCGGAGCCTTCACAATGTGATTTGGAGCAATGTAATGATAACCGGGCATCGGTAATCCTGCAGTTTCCATTGATATCCTAACAAATAAAACCAAATTATTAAGCAGTTCCCACTTGCAAACACAATTTTATTAAAGTGCATTTAAAAACAAGTTTACAGTGCAATGGCATTAATTACTCGACAGCTTCGTCATTCAAAAATAATTTAAAAAGTACTTTCACCCCAATATTCTTCCATGACTACGCCGGAGACGATTAAAGTAACGCCACAGCACTACAAACAAGCGAACTAAAATTTTCTTTGTAATTAAACCAACAAAAAAATTGAGGTAAAAGGTGGTTTTGAGGAATTCACATCTTGCAGAGAAAATGAGGGAACATGAAGTTAATACTAAAGGAATTTTAAATGCACCGTTAATATTAATTAAGGGCCTCAAGAGGTCAGATAAGGAAAATTTGATGAAAGTTGAGCAAGCACAAAAATTCCAACTTCCATCAAAAAATCCAAAAATAATTTTGAAATTTGAATAGGCCAAAATGATGTAGGACTATTGGATGGTTAAGCTTACCAGGATCCCAGGAATGTGATCTTCTTGCCTGGATAAATGATAAGGCACTTGGTCTGTTAATGTAGCAGGCATAGGACGGACATGGAGCACGAAAAAACCATGTTTACGCTTTTCTCTTTCACTCTCTCACAAATTCAATATTTTTTAATACAAAAAATACAAAAAAATTGTTAAAAATAAAAACCAAATTTCATATTATATACGCCTGTATTATATTATTATAATTATTAATTTTAATAAAGTACACATTATAATGATCACACTAACTTTAAAATGTAGACAATAAATTACACCTACAGTCTAATAATAAAAATTCGACTTATTTTCAAAAATTGATGAAATTTGTTCAAATCTACATAATTATTTTGTTATACTATTTAGACCTAACACACTTTACCAAATATTATGGGAAAAAAGTAAAGGGAAAAATCATTTGTGCAATATGTCTACAAAAATCGCTATACACACAATTATTCTCATAATTATTGATAAAAAATCATAATGTAAAAAAAAAGTAGTAACTAAAATAAATAACCACGTGTGCATCTCGTCGAGTAAGCTCATGCAAACTGGTTCCTTTATTTTAACATGTATAAAAAGACTAAATAAAAAAATAGCCAATATTTATATCCCTTATGGTTTCATATTTTAGATCTAACTGTATATTATGATACCTATACCTAAATTTTTTGGTTTTAAAATCGTCAAAACAGAAGATATTAATTGTTCCTTTTGAAAATAAAATAATTATAAACATAATTGTGTATTAATAATAATTAAAAGAAAAATTTTGTAAAAAAACGTCTTCATGATAATATAACAAATGTAAATTAAAATTGCGAAAAAAATTATATAAATATAATATACTAACATAATTGTAAAAAAATTGTAGGATATTATAGAGTAAATTATGACTGCTGGTTTGGCTGTAGTTCTAGTAAGGATTAAACTTGTTGCGCTCGTTCTTCATTTTAGAACCCTCTGAAGGGCCTCCGCCACCTCCAGGAGAGCGCAGGCGAGGAGTGTAGCTCTTGTGAGTACGATGGACTCCAGTGGTCTGAACAGGGGGAGCACCACTCTGAGCGCCCAACAACTCGGTAAGACCACCTAATGCACTAAGACTCGTTAATGCATTAAGTGCTCCTGGTTTAGTAAGCAGTTGGGCGAGAGGAATGGCACTAGCCAGAGGATTGGCAGCGGTGGAGGACTGGCTTGACCCACCAGTACTAGGAGAATTTTGGGCCTCAAGGTTAGCTTTCTGCAGCTCAACACTAAGGAAACACATAGAAAATAGGATTTGTAATGATTGTAATGAGCTACGGTACAAGGAAAAATTCTAATTTTATGATTTTTAAATTTGGATTGATAATTTTGGAAAGGACCAAGTTATTTTTAATTGTTACTAGCAAAAACCTTGCTTTAGTTTTCTTTAATATCCACATTTTATTGTACTACTTTAAGCAATTATAACCCGAGTTTAATTAAATAATTATTTTATAAGCGCTCAGTATAATTGCATAAGTACCAATATACTACAAGGGATTAAGCTACATTTACAACCTAAAAATTAACATTCCCAATTAACGAAAGGAAGCTAAAACATCCTAATTTAAATTTATCTTTTCCAATGGTACGCAATTCAAATTTTAATTAAAGAATGCTGCCACCACTTGAGCTGCATTCACGACCTTATTTCGTTAACAATATTAATTTTGAGGTTGTGAATGTAGCTTTACAGTCTGTTCATTTTAACAACGCGGTATAGAACTAAGTATATCTGAACTAATTCTATTTTACCATTCCCGTTCGTTATTAATTAAAATTTGGAATACTGCCTTGTTAAAAATAAACAAACTTGACACGATAAAAATTGCTTATTAATTATAATAAAAAAAAAAACTTGGCCATTTCAAATAAACAATTTTTAGCGTGTAGGGTAGGATGTTTTGACGTAGGCATTTAATGTAAATGTGAATTTTAAATCTGTTGGCACTTAAATAATTTTAAATTCAAATTAAGGTCTCAATTTTTTGTATACCATTAAAATTCTCATTTATCATAAGTGCCTATGAAAAACGATAGACTGCGAGATTTTTAAAACTCCTGATACTTGACATCATCTACTTCTGTAATGGTTAATGGTAAAAAGTTTTTGTAACTAATTTGTCAATTTATTAAATGTTATGTTGTTGTTATTATGTGCTATTTTCACATTAAAACATCAAATAATTATTTGTTTTTTATAGCTATCGAGGCGAGATTTTTTTTCTAGAATGAAGTTACTCTATTGATTGCAAGGGCGAATTCAGGAAAAGTTCATGTGGTAATTCATTGCACAATAATGCAAAAAAAGGATAATTTTGTATTTTTTTTTTAGTAATTTTAATCGTTTATTTTGATGTTTGAAAATTCATACAGGTAACCTCCCCCCTCTTTTATCCAACCATGATTGGTTGTAAAATGACTTCCTTTCTGACTATGGAAAGTACAAACTTTTCACCAACTTTGCTAGCTATGAATTATTTCAATTTTTCACAAATAGTCCCTCTCAGAAATTAAATTATATGACCGCCCCTGATAAAGATGAAAAAGATGTAATTTCTGAAGCCAACATTTTAACATTAAGCAATCAGAATAAGAGTTCTTGAAAATGTTTAATGTCTAATGCTGTAGAAAAACTTGTAAATGTGTAAAAAAGATAACAAATGTTAAAATAGAAAATAATATTTCTCAATCAATAGATTATGGTTCAGGTATAAAATTTGCACGTCCTGTCCGTATTTTAGAACCACCACACACTCTTCAGAACCAAAGTGCCCAAATACGCCATCATAGGCGTATCAGTGAGTTCGGAGCTCTGTAGCTTTTACAGGTTATTACTTGAAGAACGGGCTTAGGATCGAGTTTGGAGGAAATCTACTTGGCTTAAAAGCAAATAAAAGGAGACTAATAAGCAAGGGCCCGGATTTGCGAAAAATACAAAGCATAATTTCTATTTGTCCACCATATTATTTTTAAACTGTACAAATAAATGAAAATTATTTTTTCATCAAATTTCAGCAATAAAAATCTGAAGATAGCAGTAAACATTGCTGAAAGCTTATGAAAAATATAATTTTAATTTATTGTTTAATTAACTACATAATCGTTAAAGTTTAATTTAAAATTACTTTTCAATAGTTAAAAAAGCAGATTTTAAAAACAACATAATTATGTGCCCAATGAATTTTTAGAATCCTCCAATTAGGGGAATTAATTACAATAAAGTTAACTGAAAGTTGAAACATACAATTTTAATCAGTAACTAAATTTACTGAAATAAGGAACTGAAATTAAATTTAAATTAGCATATTAATAACAATTTGGCAACACATCATAACACATTATTTAATGAAGAAATATTTTAAAAAAGAGAGGGAGAAATTTCATTAGATATCATCAGGCAAGTATAATCACGAATACTTCATAAATAACAGACAAATAAACTTGAAAACGAAATTCTAACAATTAATTAAAATCATAGTCATTTTTGAATTTCTCTAAAACATTGTTTAATTGAAATTTGTATGTAATGTTGTGTCCACTACAAGCTCCCTCATAAATGTGTACGGGATACACAATCGAAATAAGAGGGAGGATATGTCTAATTTATTGATAAAGTTTTGTTCAGTATGAATGTGAATTACAAATAAAATGTTACTAGATTTAAGTTTTGTTGATGCTGCTAATAAAAGGAACCACGTAGGACAAAGCGGTATCATGAGAAGAACAAACGTAAAACAGAAGCATGAAGATGCAAGGGTAACCAGGCCAATAGATAATAAAGGGTCGTAGGGCAGTTCAAAATTAGATGACACGCAGATCGGTTGTGTTTAGAAGAGTTCCTAAATAAATAATACGCGAACCAGTCGTGTTTAGAAAAGTTCCAAATTAGATGAAGCACAGATCAGTTGTGTTTAGAGAGCTCAGTAATTAGAGAATACTTGTACAGTTGTGTTTAGAGGCAATTAATAACTAAATAATACGTGGACGGGCGTGTTTAGAAGAGTCTCTAGTCGAATAGAAAACGACATGGAAAATCGTTGTGTACAGAAATATTGTAATTGATGAACGATATGCAAACTGGATATATTCGAAGAAGTTGATTGGTGTAAGATAAAAGAAGAGTGAAGTGTGGTGCAGTATAAGAGTATAGGAGTGTTGGATAATTGGACCAATTTGAGGTAGGAGAAGTGGATAACGGAACGTGTAGAGCTAGTACGTGGAGCGAATTGGGGTCAGAGTTGAGTACCGGAACGCGAAAAGCTAGTACGTGAAGAAGATAGATAAAAGAAGAAAGTGTAGTCAGTTCGTCAGTGCGATAGATAACGTGCGACGGAATAACGGTCGGTAAACAGGTAAAGCTTTACACTATCATTAACGAATAGGGATGTTAAGTAGTTTAGTTATATGTTGATTGAGGTAGAGATTTAATTGTTGTTGTGTGTTATAAAAGAAGAATGTTTTTTAATAAATTATGTTTGTTGTATCCTGTTTCTTATTTGATTGTGTATCACGTATGAAGGATCTACAAAATTACGCGACCTGAGAGCGGAAGAGGACACAAAAGTATGTATTATATTTCAATCTACAATAAATGAGATACTAACACAAAAATTTGTTTTGTACGAAATTTGAGAAAATTCAATCATTAGGATGTCCTTGGCCATGTGCCATGGTCACAGTTTTTACCGTAACTAATTTAAATGTACGTGAATAATTAAATTCAAGCTTGAAAACAGTGTGACGTCACAAGAATGTAAAACTCAACGAGCGGTAGCGAATCATAGTGGGGTGAAATTGGAAATGTAAGTTTTTATGCCCTGGTGGCATCCTTAAAGTAAAAATCTTAAAATTTGCAGACTTACTGGCTGGTTGTATGAAATAAATATCCGCGAGCTTTCACTCAAAACCTACATTTTCTGCAAAAGTCCGCGACAGCATATTTTTATCTTTAAAAAATGTAGTCGCTGGAGGCGATTCAAAGTAGCAGATTTTGAATTTCTAATAAGTAGCTGTTATCAATCGCGACACAACGAAACAAATATAGGAATGAGAGAAACGCTTTTTGAATATAAAAATTCTAGGACGACTGCTACTTAAAATTAATAAAAAAAAACCTCGATATTTTCATCGTATTTATTCTAGAGTAATTGGGAAAAACCACAAAAAGTTGAAATACTCTAGTAATATTATTTACTATAGGTCAAAGGCGGTCAAAGGTAAGATATTCACGACATTGTCAATCACAAAAAATGGAACGTGAGAAACGAGGGAGGGGTAAATATCTCGAAAACTTTGTGTACACAGGACTCGGAATTCCCAAGAATTTCAAATAAATAAATAAATATTTTATTGCATTAAAACTTGTAGCAAAAATTTACAAGAAATACGAAATATTTCTCAAGATATTCAAGGAACTCCAAATTAATGTACACAAATTTTTAAGGATATTTAACATTCAGTGAGAAGGAAAAAAAATTCGCTTTATGCACAATGGCGTTTTGTTGTACATTCTTAGTAGAACTTGAATTGAACCATTTTATTAATTAGTTTTATTTAGGTATTTAAAATTATAAATTAAAATAAAAAAATTATATCTGAATAAATAAGAAATATTTTATAAGAAATTAAATTATAAATTACATCAAGAGATCAAACTTTATACAATAAAATCATAAGTTGCAATGGTTCAGCGCTCTTATTAACTTCAGAAGGGTTGAAATTTTAAACTAGGTATTTTCTCGACGTTTCAGCATTAAAAATTGCAATTAATGACTAATGAGGTACTGGTTATATGTCGCAAAATTTAAAAAAAAGTAACTTAAAAACTCAACATGAGGCACGCGATCAAAAGATTACCAATTAAAAATCTGTAGGAAAATGCAATAATTATTTAACAATGTTTTTCCAACATTTGAATTTATTCAAAAATTGATCGAAAAAAACCGATAAAAAATAATACATCTACTACTGTGCAGAAAGACTTACTTTCCGAACACATTGCATTAGAAAAGGAGGTACTTTACCGCAAGTGCGAAAAGTAACTGTAAAAATTGTGTGATTGCATAACGAGACGTTGCATTGTGCGATCATCACACCCGTGCGAAAATTATGCCCTTTTCACACTAGTTGCATAAATGACCATTATAAATTTTACAAAATATAAAAACGAAATTGCCTCATCACGTTTTTTCGATCATATTTTTAATTAAATCAAATATTAAAAACATTGTATTTGGAAATAATTACTGAATCTTCTTACAGATTCATAATCCATTATTCATTAATCATTAATCGTCAGCCTTATTTTGAGTTTTTCTATATTTTTTTGAATAAATAATATAGGCTACATTTATAAATTATTTTCTTCTAGCAAAGGGTTTTCAAAATAAACATTGCTGAAAGCTTATGCAAGGAAGTTAATATTGATGTTTATTATTTAATTAACTAGTAAATTTTTCAAGTTTATTTGCCTTATTTTGATGTTATTTTCTTTTAATCTTGCCATTTAAATTTCAAAAATGTAGTCAATACCTTAAATGCCCTCTTTCCTGTAAAAAGTCTGAGCGACCTGTAGTTTATGGAAGTCACATAGAACTATGCAAATTACCGATTATGTCCTTTAAAAATTTATTTAACTAAAATTAACAGCGCGAAACGGCGTTATCGTGTCCTGCAGAATAAAGTCTGGAATATTTTCTAGGAACAAATCTAGGTGATCAGAGAGGTTATTCTGCAAGTTTGAACTGCAACATTTCAAAGTGGCTTGACAGAATAAGCCCCCAGTAATAATCCTTTTTAAATAAACACACTAGCGAAAATACAAAGAGGAAACATTAAAATGGCGATGATTTTAAATTTAGACAAAATTAAAAATGTGCTTGGAATTGTTTTAAAAAGGAATTGTGATAAAATTAAAACAACAGTCAATCCAATAGAATCAATAAAATTTTAAGAAATTGCAGTTACTTAAAAATTTTCAATTACAAAAACTTTTTACAGATTTTCCCAAAAGTATACCTGCAGCTATTTTTTTTTAAATTCGAAATAGAAATGATCCAAAATTATTCAACAATACATGCATTAAAAATATGTATAAATATTTCAATCTTGTACCAAAATTGTATTAAATCAGCCAAGACAAAAGGATTTTGTTGGGCTTTAAAAAATATTTACATTTAATGCATGCATTTCTCATGCGAGAATCAAACGTTAAAATCATCACGTCAACTTACCTCATATTAATAAGATATTGAGCCAATGCCACGGAGTCTGGGTTTCCAGAAATTGTAATCGTACGGTCAGTCACACCATTTTCACGATCATCACAATTTGAAATACGTATCATTGCACCAGAAATTTGACGGATTTCGGCTATCTTTGTACCTCCTTTTCCAATAATACAACCAATTAGCTCATTTGGCACAGTCATTTCATGTGTTTGTGTATTTGAGTTTTGTTGGTTTCTTGAATTTGAAGTTCTCAATTGTGACCCAGCTAATGCAGCCAAAGCTGTAATAAAATTATTGCAAACGTTGGTTAAAAAAAAAACAAAGCGATTATGTACCTGCAGGATTTAATCCTCCCGTATTGGCGGGTGTTAATCCCCCAAGACCTAACGCAGCCAAACCAGCAAGTGGATTTTTTCCTAAAGCACCAATCTGAAACAAAACACAGGCAAGATTTTTATAAATCAGTTTGAACTCTAAATTCTGTTCCTGCATAATTAATACACTACTTAGTAGTCGTGAACGTGAATATAGTGAAATCAGAAAATGATCAGGTAAGAATTAATCGTATTGCCTCTCACCTGTAGTAAGCTAATTTTAATCAGCAAGTCCTTAGTAGGTATGCAGCTGCATAATTAATTTGAAAACCATTTGGGATTAGAAATTAAGCTTCATTAATTTCCTGAATTGTTTAGTTAATGAGCATGACAGATAGAAAAGTTTCAAATTGCTTCATACAGGCCTCATTCTAGCAAGAATTTCTGTATTTTTTTTATAACAGTTTTCAATAATAATTCAGGAATGGGACATATTTTTATTAGTTTGTTTCGATTGAAATATGGGTTCATGTTGTCTTTTAAAAAGTGAGTTCAGAGGTCAGGTTAGGTCCTGGTACCTCAGAGGAGGAATTTTCAAACCCATGGGCCATAGGGGATTTTTTGAACGAATTCATGATCATAAAATTATTATTAACCATTTAAAATGGTTAAAAAAATTTAATATTAATATAGTCGTAGAAAAGTTTGTTTATTCATAAGATTCCTAGAAAAAAAAGGTATTTCCAAAAAATGAAATTTTACAATTCCCAATCAAAATTTAATGAAAATTGGGATTCCTTTGAAATCCACGTCTCCAATAATATATGGCTTATAACATTTTAATTCTTTTAGTTTTAAGTACTATTATTTTATTCTCTATATTTGATGTAGTTCAATTTGCATTTCAGGTCCTCTGAAATTGAGCTATTTACAAAATTTAATAAGTTATAGAAAAGATTAAAAAAGAATCAACTTTGGAAGCTCACAGCTAAGGCCATATTAAGGCTAGATAATTTTTACAGATAATTAGGCCAATTTCTCACTTTAAATCATAACTCATAAATTTTTGTCGCGAGATGCGCCAAAAAATGAGAAGATTTCAAAAATCTGAAAAATATCCTTCAAAGGGATAAAAAATTATCAACCTTACTCATTTACAATTTTTGGGAACTATTTTCGCGTTAGATGAGCACGAAAGAAAATCTACATCAAAATCTTAAAACCACGTTATTTTGGGCAGAAAACGAGAAAAAGAGAACCTGATGTAATAATAAAATAATAAACGTACCTTTATAATTTATTTTCATCTCAAAAAGGGCTCAAAGCTTAGTTGCAATATGTAACAAAGTTTCCACTGAATTTTTTTAATACAAATTCCCCTACTTTTCCAGGTTTTCTCTGATTAAAATTGAAAATTTTACGAACGAAATTTCATGATTTTTATTTCTATGAATTTTCCTTGATTTCAAAATAAAAATTTCCCCGACTTTCCATGACCAAATCTGTTATGTGCTACTTTTTTAAGTATTAAGCTCATAGAACTAATTACAAAAATTAGTAAAAAAAACAGGTCCTGGACCTATTAAGAGGGAGACTTCTTAATATAAGTGGAAGGAAGAAGTATTAAATAATTTTCCATACCCCAAATTTTAATTTCATTGGCTTTCACTTAAAAGTAAAGAATTCTCCGACTTTCCATGACTTTGTATATTTTATAAATTCTGATTTTTCCATGTATCCCAAAAGAGTGGAAACCCTGTACAAATAGGTTAAATTTATCTGTCCGTCGGTGCGGCTTTTACGCAGCACAAACAACGCAATCGCGTACTACATGGCGAAGGACGGTCTTAATATCAATCTTGTTTATTTATAATAAGAAATGTTTAGATCCGTAACGCCCACGATATCACGTGGGCACCCCGCGAACGAGAGAGCTGAAAATAGAAGTGGTTATTGTGGAGGAAAGTTGAAAGTAGATAAAAAGTGAAACCGCAGAAAAACCGCGTTGCACATTTTTGCTGGTAGTAGAGAATTTAAAGTAATATGTAATTACGACTTACACTTATTGTAAAAATCTTCCCCATTAAAAAGGCCGCACAACGATGTCAATCACGTACCGGATGGCTGTCCGCATCAACTAATAATGAGAATAATCAGTTTGATTTTCAACAGAAGAGTTAAATTACAGGCAATATTCCTATAATGGAATAACCCATATGAGCCTTTCCTCATATAAATGAGATATGAATGAGAATCGCGTACTACATGGCGAAGGACGGTCTTAATATCAATCTTGTTTATTTATAATAAGAAATGTTTAGATCCGTAACGCCCACGATATCACGTGGACACCCCGCGAACGAGAGAGCTGAAAATAGAAGTGGTTATTGTGGAGGAAAGTTGAAAGTAGATAAAAAGTGAAACCGCAGAAAAAAACGCGTTGCACATTTTTGCTGGTAGTAGAGAATTTAAAGTAATATGTAATTACGACTTACGCTTATTGTAAAAATCTTCCCCATTAAAAAGGCCGCACAACGATGTCAATCACGTACCGGATGGCTGTCCGCATCAACTAATAATGAGAATAATCAGTTTGATTTTCAACAGAAGAGTTAAATTACAGGCAATATTTCTATAATGGAATAACCCATATGAGCCTTTTCTCATATGAATGAGATTCAAGAATAAACCCATAGAAAATAAAAAAGGCGACATTATTATTATTATTATATCAATGTGATAACCGGGAGAAGTCCTATGTTGATTCGAAAAACTTAAAATTATCAATCTATAGGAAGACGCAATAATTATTCTTATAATTATCAACTCAAAATATGATATAAAAAAAAAGCAATAAAACGATTTTGCCGGTGTATATTAAGTTTTATCACGTGTTTTGTTTTCGAGTAAATTAAATAATTTAAAAATTAATTCAGAATTAATTATTTTGTGTTCCTACAGATTTATAATTATTAATCTTATGTTGAGTTTTTTTCTTAATTTTGCGGGAACAGGAGTAATACCCTGTTAAAAAAGGCTTTTATTAGAAAAAATTTACATTAAAATATTTCCCTGACCAAACTTTCTCAAGGTTTTAGATGAGTGAAAACCCCGAATAAGAAGTTAGCTATTATCAGGGGGTTCTGAACAAAATATCAGAAGATATCAGATCGGTGAAGTTCCCCCTCTTTATAAAACTCAAAGTTTTTTTATTTGTGTTGTGTTGTTTTCACTTTGCTTCGTTTGTTTCGTAAAATGAAGTTTTTGATTTCGCGAAGTGTTTCATTAAAAATCGCGAAGAACGGTTTTTTGCGCTGGTCCCCCTTTCTTAAAATATTGAAGTTTGTTTCGTATAAATATTTGGATTAAGAGATGAAAGAAACCAAATTTGGAATTATAACCTCAGATTATAGTAATTTATACTAAATAATTTGCGAACTACACAGCCAAAAATAAAATCTTATTTTACTATTACGCAAAAAGCGTTTGCGATTTTGATAAAGCGTTAATGTGTGCGATTCCGGGAGCGTTTGCTTTTTAAGACTGGATATTATCACATTATAAAGTGCAGATCACTGCCCCCCCCCCAGTCGAATTTTTTCAAATAATTTTCAACTTTTTTCGTTTGAGCCTCAGAGGTGGCAGAAATATTCGCAAAAATCTTGGGGGGGTTGGAGATATGATTTCAATTTTTCATTCCACTTTGAATTTTGGTCTAAAATTTATGCCAGTTTATAGAGCTTTGTTTGAGCTTCTTTAACCATTATTTTAATTACATTTTTTAGTAAGTTATGCATATTTGAAATTTTCAACAACTCCAATTAATAGGCAATATTTTGCAATAAAAATTGCAAAAATTGAATTTCCTTTGCTTTTTTTAAAAAAAAAGAAGAAAAACAAAATTGAAGTTAAATGCAAAGAAAATATTCAGTGTGTATTTTAGCTTCCGAATGAACCCCCAAAATCCCATGTCATCTTCCCCAATTAGGGATTTTAATTTCTCCAACCTGCGTTTTCGTATGTAACACGCTTAAATTTATTTTTAGGGAAAATTTTGAGAGCATAAAATTATCTACAACATAGATTTTTCAGCATTCATTTCAGATGTTGAAGATTGCATTAAAGAAAATTTTCTTTGAAATACTACGACTTTTTAAACAACTTGATTCCAATTTCAAATTTTAAAATAAAGCAAAGCATTATCTTTTAAGAAATTTTCCGTAAACTTTTTTGTAAAAACTTTAATTTGAAATGGGTTTTAAATGTGATATAAAGGGAATTTTTTGTCAAGTAAAAAAAGGAGTTATAAGCGAAAAACCGTGACTTTTAACTTTTAAAATTGTTTTAACTTTTGGAAAACTAATAAAGAAATTTTAAAGTGTTCATTAGAACACTCAAATGTACATGTCTAAAAAATGTCATGGGAAATTTCATGTAGCGTAATTTTTCTACAGACCAAAATTGACATCAATTTCACCCAAAAATAAAATTGGCGACAAACATTAGAGCATCTTTTGATCAGCGCCGTAGCAAGCTCTTCTGGTGCCTGAGGCAAATTTGAATATATGCGCCCTCCTCCCAAAAGATTCTTATCATTTTGATAATTTTAAACTATTATTTATTGGGTTTTGTCGTGGTTTTGTCGAGGTTTAGCGCCCCCATTGCGATCAGCCTTGCTACGGCGCGGCGCTGACTTAGAGTAACGAAAACAAATGGATGCTTATCAGGAACTCATTTAGGACCAAGAGGTCTAAGCCCCAAGAGAATACCCCCCAGGTATAGTATATTTCACTTTAATTGGAATTAAAAAAAGTCATAGCATCAAATTACGTTGATATAAAAACGTACAAACTATAAACAAAACATAATAATAGAGATAAGGTTAATTATTATAATCTCGCGTCAGCCTTTAGCAATGCATATGCTTGGTCGACAGCATATCTTATTACATAGTTCGTACGCTTTTATATCAACGTAATTTGATTCTATGACTTTTTTTATATCATTTAAAGTGAAATATACTATACACTTAATTTATTGCGAAAGAAAAACATTCACTTTTACGTCCCTTGGTATTAAGATTACAAACGAAAATTGCAAAAGATTCACCGAAAAATAATAAATTTTGATGATTCTGAATAATGGCAAGATGTCATAATATGATATCGATTTTTATCGTTGGGAACTTCTGAAGATCTTATATAAAATACGCATAGTATGTCAGAATCGCCGTTTCCATGGTAACGTATCGCAATAACCCCCCACCCCGAATATGAAGATTATTTTTTTCGGTAGGAATTTTTCTTTTCAATTTAAATATATTTGAATAATTGTCTCAATGTTAATGTGATATTTTTGCCGGTTACCCAGTCAGTTAAAGGGAAATGAAGAAAAACGCGGGGGTTGGAATCAACTTTCCTAAAATCCCCCGTCTTCCCCTAGTCATTGCACCAAAATTGAAGAAGAGAAAATTTCCTACAAAACGAGGTTTCTTCCTGATCCTGAAACCCCCTGAAATCTCGTTTTGTTTTGTTCACCATCAATGGTGAAGTTTAAATGTACGAAATTTTTATTCAGAATAAGAATTATTCAAAACTTTTTTCAATAGTTTTCACTGGATTTTCTTTTTATTTCATAAAACTAAGAATGATGTAGGCAAATTTTGTTAATCTGTTTTATAGAGAATTTTGTACTCTTCAATTTTGATTTGATGATAATAAATTTTAAGATAAGCGAGTTATAGACGAAAAACTACTGTAGAGGATTAAAATCTCCATTTGGGGAAAAGGCTAGCAGGGAATTTTAGGCGATGTTGCAAATAAAATCGTTGTCAAATTTTGGAATTCAGTCAAATTTGAATATTTGAAACCCCCCCCCAAAAAGATTCTTTCAATGAACTACGTTTTTCTTCGTTTGAATCTCAACCCTCACGAAGTTATTTGCGTGCTGCACGATGTTTCTTTCATTAAAAACATTTGTCGCGATTCAATATAAAATCAAAAATATTTTTATGAAACAAACAAAACAAATTAAAAACGACATAGGTAGAAGAAATAAAAGATTCAAGTTTTAAAAAAGGAGGTCCAGCACAAAATAAACGGTTTTCGTGATTTTTAAGCTAGTACTTCGCGAAATCAAAAAATGTGTCCTATCTTCACAGACATGTAGATGGCGCCTTATTTCCGGTAAATTGCTAAACAAAAATTGATAGATGGCGTTTTATTTTCGGCGAATCGCCAAACAAAAATTCCATAGATCGCGTTTTATTTATTTTCGGTCAAGTGCTATACTAAATATATGGCAGATGGCACATTTTGTTAAGTAAATTTTAGCAAAAAATCAGTAGATTGCACTTTTTTCGTTGGGGCAATTATTATGAAAGGGTTTTTTATTTTTTGAACAAAACGCTCTGCTCAATGGCGGATAAAAGGTGGAGGTAATGGGGTTAGATGTACCTCTGCTAGTTGATCAAGAACTAAAGAGAAATTATTAAAGGTTAGTAATAAATTATTAATACTTGTACAAAATCTTTTAAGATAAATATGAGGCCTGTAAATATTGAGGAAGTTTCAAAAAGCGTTATTGCAAAACCTACTGAACAAATTACTATTATATATTTCCATAAATTAGACGATTTATCTATAAAATGATTGTATCCGGTAAGAAGGCACAAAAGCAACAAAAGAAAAATGACATGCAACGATCGATGTGACCTTGGAAAAAAAGCACGAACGGCGTAGTGTATATTTATGCAGAACACAGAATTGCAAAAAAACAATTTATTTTATAATAAGATATCGCATGCAAATGAATGGATGGATATTTTATATTGTGCATGCAGATATTCGGTTATGGAAACAGTCAAGACGTCACACAGTTGTCTTATTTATGTAACACTAGACGACACACGTAGTAAAATGGGTCGGCGTTTTTGGTGCGGAAGGAATACTGGGGAGAACCAATACGATCAACTTACATCTGGCATGAGATGTGTGGGTGGCAGGGCAGCCTGCAAGTGTCCGTTCTTGAGCGACTCGAGTTGCATAAGTGGTGCTGAGGGCGCCACAGCACCAGCCAGAGGGTGGCCAAGGTGCAATGGGGTACAAAGGGGAGGCATTAATGAACTACTTACGTCTGTGTGGGCAGGAACGGCGTAGTTGCCTTGGATGGTATAGGCTTGTCCGCCAGCCAGGATCACAGGGCCACCCACTTGGGGTTTAGGGCGATAGGGTATGGTTGCTCCTTTAGGAGGGGACTGAAACATTTATAATTAAATTAATACCTTCGTGTGTTACTTTTTCTCTTCAAATTATACCTCGAGCATGACGTTGCAGATGTGATAAATGCACTGCGTAATTGCTTCGGCCGTACCGGATATTGTGACCGCCCTTTCTGTCGAATTTGGGAGCATTTCAGATGCTACTTGTATGGATGCACCGGTGACTTCACGAATTTCTTTTATTTTGGATCCACCCTTTCCAATTAGCGAACCACATTGACTTGCAGGTACGATGAGACGTAAAGTGATTGGAGGACGAGGAACTCCGCTACTGCCGCTGCTGATTTCCTGGAACTGGGAACACCACTGAGGGAGTCCACAACAATACATTGCCACATTAAGAAGTGCACAAATACACACTAAGACTGGTTTTTCTTACAATGTAAAACTATTACATTTGCATCGCAACCAATCGGTTCCTACTAAACTAGCAAGATAGCTTCGTCGATTGAAGGATAACAAAAAGTAACATTCATTTAATTGGATAGCATTCCGATTAAATACAATTAATTACAAGTGCAGTTTTAAGAAATTCAAATCACAACATTTTGATGCAATAATTAAACAACAACATTTTTCATTCAACTCACCTCTTCGAACTTTTTACATATAAGTGTGAAAGCTTTGTATATAGAACTTGTTAGACCAGTAACTGTTACTATACGTTCAGGACAAGATCCGTCTGATATGTTAATTTTTGCTCCAGACTAAAAAAGATAAGACAAAGATTAAAATTGACAGTGGACATAAGAAAAGTCAACTTACTTCTTCTCTAAACCGTTTGACAATTTCTCCTTTCTTTCCAATAATGCTGCCCACTTCCTGAAATATTTGTCAAACATTAAAAATAAAAATAAAGTATTAAACAGAGAGGCGAGTATTTTTTTTTTTAATTTGAAATGAAAGTCGTGCCAATAAATGCTTCATTAGCATAAAGAATCTTAAAAGAAGAACAAGAACATTGGTTGGATAAAGAATGTGTTGGCAATCAGCCTACAGATTGACCTAAACTGTGATGCTTTTGTAAATAGATAATTTAAGATTAGCATACCTACTTTGCATCACGAGAACGTCAATTAATATTTAAAAAAACACGAACTAATAGAAATTTTGTTTCCTCTCTGACAGACAAATGAGAACAACATGCAAAACAATTGAAGGTTACACACACACACACTTTGTTGTCTTAAAAACAAAACATAAAAACAACGAAAAACGCTTGCTTTATTTACCTTTCCTTGCATAATAAGTCGAATTGTGAGCGTAACGTTGGGATCATCGTTTAATGCTGCTTTGTCCAAGTCCATTTTGAGTTTTTTATAAGGGAAAACAGGGGTTAAGGAAGGATGTGTGGATTCAGTTCTGCAACAGAGAGAAGAAAGAAAACGTAAAAATTAATTCGTTCCAAGTGAGTTTATTAAAAGTAATTTTTCAATTATTTATTTTCCGCCGCATAATGCTATGCACGAGAACTCGGCGTATAACAAAACATTTCATTAAAAATTTCTAATTTTATTTAAAACCAACGCGGTTTTAATAATAAAAACTACTTCACGCAAAATCACTTACTATAAAAATACGGAATAGCATAAAAAAACAATAAATATAATAAAAATGGGTTGTGTTGCGTCTCACAGTGAGTACACGTGTTAACTTCAAGCGACAAGGTTACCAACGGACGAGCTTCGGTAGCATCTCCTACCGAACACGTTTCACTACCAACCAAACTCCCCAGTTTATCAATAACAAATCGCATGTTAAAAATAAATTACATTAACATATTAAAAATACATTCGCGCATTTTAAAATCAATAGCTTCTTATTTAAAACAATTCAATTCTTTCAAGTGCAGGCGCTTTTCCTAAAATAACTTTTTCTGCAATGTACAGGATGTTTCAACCTATCCAAAAGGTTTCTTTCTCATTTATTGTTCCAGTTAGTCTGTGATTGGTCTGATTAAACAAATTTTCTTTGTTAAGAGGAGTCACGATTTATTGCAACAGGTGGCGCCACAACAGAAAAACCGCTAATTTTTGGGTAACAAGATAGAATTATTTCACAAAAATCATCCGAAGTTATCTAAATAAGCGATTAAGGTTTTTTGAGCTATAAATGTTGAATATTTTCGAAAAAGCAAACCTGTAAATGCAGAGCCGTAGCAAGGGTGAGGCGTTTGCCTCAGGCGCCATCGCAATGGGGGCGCTAAATCTTGACCAAACCCAATAAATAATAGTTTAAAATTTTCAAAAAGATAAGAATCTTTTGGGGGCTGCGGATATATTCAAATTTGACCACGATTTTATTTGCAACATCGCCTAAAATTTCCTATCGGCCTTTTCCACGAGTGGGGATTTTAATCCTCTACAGTAGTTTTTCGTCTATAACTTACTTACTTTCATATTTAGTGAAAATTTTCATCAAATCAAAATTGAAGAGTACAAAATTTTCTATAAAACCCTCTATAAACTTTTACTATTATAAAACTATAAATCCAGAGAAAACAATTGAAAAAGGTTTTGAATAATTCTTAATCTGAATAAAACTTTCGTACTATTTAAACTTCACCATCGATGGTGAACAAAACGAAACAGTGTTTCAGGATTTACTTTAGATCTAAAGTAAATCCTGAAACCCTGTTTTGCAAGGAACTTTCTCCTCTTCAATTTTGGTCCAATGATAAGACAGGGGATTTTAGGAAAGCTGATTCTATCCCCCGCGTTGTTCTTCATTTCCCTTTAACTGACTGGGTAACCGCAAAAAATATCACGTTATGATCGCGACAGTTATTCAAATATATTTAAATTGAAAAGAAAAATTCCTACCGATAAAAATAATCTCCATATTCAGGGAGGGGGGGGGTATTGCGTTACGTTACCATGGAAACGGTGATTCTGACATAATATGCGTATTTTATATATGATCTACAGAAGTTCCCAATGATAATCGATATTACATGACCGGGGGGTCTGGGGGGTATGGAATACCCCCCATGTACACTTGGCATTATTCAGCACAATCAAATTTTTTTGAAATTTTCGTTTATAATCCGGGGGGGGGGCAGCAGGTGATATTTTTCATAACTATCCCAGTACCGTTCTTCTTAATATCGAGGGACGTAAAAGTGAAAATTTTTCTTTCGCAAAAAATTAAGTATACCTGGGGGGTATTCCATACCTGGGGGGTATTCCATACCCCCCAGACCCCCGGTCCCGGAATCTTAAATGAGAACCTGATAAGCAGTTTTCATTACTCTGAGCCGGCAATGTAGCAAGGGTGATCGCAATGGGGGCGCTAAACCTCGACAAAACCCAATAAATAATAGTTTAAAATTTTCAAAATGATAAGAATCTTTTGGGAGGGGGGGCGGATATATTCAAATTTGCCTCAGGCGCCAGAAGAGCTTGCTACAGCGCTGTGTAAATGTGCAATATTTATAGAAACAAAAATGTACAGATTTTAATCGAACAAACTCATTCTATACAGTACCAAGAACAAAATACATTTCTCAAATTTTCGTGATTTTAGTTAAACAATATTTTGTTAAATTTTCAGGCCCGGCTCAAGAATATTTTTGACTATGCCACGACGACCGATTTTTTTCGGTGCAAATTTTTATGAGAGCGTACTAAAAAATAAGAATTATTTTCTTTTTCGTTATTTATCGTGGTGGAGGAGATGGGCAGTGCCGGAGCAAGGGTGAGGCGACTGAGGCGTTTGCCCCAGGCGCCATCGCAATGGGGGCGCTAAACCTTGACAAAACCCAACAAATAGTTTAAAATTTTCAAAAAAAATAAGAATCTTTGGAGGGGGAATATATTCAAATTTGACTGAATTCGAAAATTTGACCATGATTTTATTTGCAACGTCGCCCTTTCCCCAAGTGGGGATTTTAATCCTCTACAGTAGTTTTTCGTCTATAACTCGCTTGCTTTCATTTCTAAAGAAAATTATCATCAAATCAAAATTGAGGAGTACAAAATTCTCTATACAGCAGATTAACAAAATTTGCCTACATCATTTATGAAATAAAAAGAAAATCCAGAGAAAACAATTGAAAAAGGTTTTGAATAATTCTTAATCTGAATAAAAATCTCGTACATTTGAACTTCACCATCGATGGTGAACAAACAAAACAACCTTGTTTTGTAGAGAATTTTCTCCTCTTCAATTTTGGTCCCATGATAAGAGAGGGGATTTTAGGAAAGTTGATTCCAACTTCATTTCCCTTTAACTGACTGGGTAATCGGTAAAAAAATCACATTATCATCGCGATAGTTATTCAAATATATTTAAATTGGAAAAAAAACCTACCGATAAAAATAATCTCCATATTCGGGGAGGGGAGTATAGCGTTACGTTACCATGGAAACGGTGATTCTTACATACTATGCGTATTTTGTATAAGATCTTCAGAAGTTCCCAACGATAAAAACGATATTACACGACCGGGGGGGTCTGGGGGTTATGGATTATCCCTCAGGTACACTTGCCATTATTCAGAACCATCAAAATTTATTATTTTTCGTTGAATCTTTTGGATTTCAGGAGGAAGGGGCAGCAGGTAATATTTTTCATCACTATCTCGGCACTGTTCTTCTTAATACCGATGGACGTAAAAGTGAAAATTTTTCTTTCGCAATAAATTAAGTGTACTAAGGACCAGTTGTTCAGTTTCGGGTTATTTTTTAACCTGGATTATTTTCCATAGAAATGATTGTTTCAAAAATTGTTTCCAGGCGCCATCGCAATGAGATGGTACCTGCTTTTAATATGGGACCCCATCCTTTTAGAGAAACTACTAATGCTACACGTCGGTGACAAGTATTGATAGTATCAAACCGTTAGAAAACTGACGTGTAGAGCGCGCTACGTCATTGCAATAACTATTTTGCGAGTTTTGATTGATGCAACTATTGGAAAGTTTTAACGGCTATCAGTAAATATTTAAAATTGCGTGCTTAAAGGCGTTCTTTGGAGGTGATTTAGGAATAAACGAGATTTAAATAATGGATAGATGTTTATAACTCTGCGGGTAAATGTGACAAGTCACCAAAACTACCACTCGTTATTGATAGTTTTGTTTTAGAGCTGCTGGTGTGTGCATTATGGAACCCCATAAGTGTGGGGAGTATTATTATTTATTATAGACCCGGGGTTTATGTTACATGCACTAGATGCAGTGGCGTAGCTAGCATGGGTGAATTTCATGAGTGTCACCCCTACCCAGGCTGAGAACCATTTTTTTGAGGTGTCACCCCTAAAAACCTAAAAAACCAAGAAACGTGGTAATTTTAGCCAAGAAATTTAAATAATTTGGAGTCGGGTGTCACCCCAGACGGGTGACAACCGGGGCACTGCACCCCCACCCCTCCCCCTAGCTACGCCACTGCTAGATGTTTTTTGTTTTTAAATTATCTCAGTTATGTCTCAGTTATAGCACCCTATCGCTGAAATAAAAACCCAAGAGGCGGCAATGGACTAGAATTTATATGGCGAACGCAGTTAAAGCCGACCGAAAGAAGATGAGTGTGAAGAAGGCCAACAAATTATTTGATGTACCATCTTCGGCTTCTTTTTTAACTTATGTGAGATCCGTTGATCTGTTTTACTAATTTTTGCAAGTTAGTTCTGTGTGCATACTTGGTTTTTAGGGGGGGGGGGGGAGTCAACTAATGGTGAGTTCAGGGAAAATATTTAACGTAATGTATTTTAACGTAATTTAATTTAAGAAAGTTAAATGTACGTAACCACCTATAGGCGTTCGTGCTACATTTAAGGCGCCGTAATTTAATTTAACGTTAGGAAATATTGGTCAACTTCTTAAATGATTGTATCTGCGCATGAGCGTGATATTCAAAAATAAAAAATATAACCTATCTATCCTAAGAAGTTGAATTAAAATTATAAATTGATATATTGTGAAGTAGTTAACTTGTTTGGTATTTGCAATGAATGATACAGTATTGATCGAAACGATAAGGCAATTCGAAATTTTGTTTAATTCAAGTTGTTGTGAACAGCTGATGTTAGAACCGGGCCAATTTCTTAGCGCAAAATTAAATAGAATTAAATAGAAATAAATTAAATTACGTCAAGCATGAATTGACCATAACATTAAAAATTAAAATAAAATTAAAAATTTCCTATAGCAAAGAGGAAGGTTTGTATAGTATACTGTAAAAATTTTATGTGTGAAAGTATAGTCAAAATTTTGAAAAAACCAATTTGAAATTTTGGGGTTTGGATTCGAGACTCGTCCGGCTGTGGGCATCGAAAAACCCAAGCCTGCGCTCCTCCGGAGCTCCGGCCGGTTTTTCATCGCGTACGCCGCTACGCGGCAAAAGCTAAACATACTTGAAGGCGCTATCCTTCAAGAAAACCGGGATTCGAGTCATGTTCGCTGTAGGACGTGCGAGCAGCATCTTGTAACGAATTTTAGATTCATTACAATTTTTGAATTATTGGTACCTCTTCCGCCACCTAGTTTGTAGCGGTCGAACTGGGAAATGGATAATCGCGAACCGGAAAAAGATAATAGGACACTCTGGTCGGGGCTGTGGAGCCGGAAGGTTGTGTTGGCGAGTGCATCGTATGAGGTGATCGTAGAGGAACCAAGTTTGATTGGAAGATCAACCACCCACGGTAGTTTGGGGATCCTGTTGATTTCCGCTGCATCAATTCTCGAGCACCGAGGTACCGTCCGTTCTGGAATAGTTTTGGGATCCGACGCAGAATTTTGGAGGTGCGGACCTGACCAGACGTCTCAAGGTATTTCGTATCATTTCGATTTAATTAATTAATTGTTTTTTTTTATTGTTTTAACACTTTGGTTTTCCTTTGCCTTGCATTTTTGATTACAACGTTTTTGCCGAGTTTGTTATTTGTCTGCAGCTTTTGTATTTCTGCATCGAGATGATAAAGAGCTATCTTATCTTTCACGATCGCACGCGTGGTTATGGATACGAATGTTTGAATTTGGGATTTGATAAATTATTAACTATATTATTATGTTGTCTTTATTAAGTTTGAACGCGTATTATTTTAACTAGGTACCATCGTGCAGTGCTGGTCTAATGCATAGGCGAAGGATTTCCGAAGTGGTCGACATGAGTTCTTGTATTTGAAATGTTATGTTCGATATTTTTTTTGTGTTTATTTTTGTTTATGTGTTTTTTTGAAAGTAGGTAGCGATGTACGACTAAAGTACAGGGTGTTGAATTTCTTCGGGGGCGCTTCCGCTTGTCGATTGTTTGAGCGTTCGTTATGGTTCACCGTTGTGGGATTTTTAATGACCACTCGAACGTTCTCTTGATTGATTCGGGGAGGGGTTCTTGGTGGCAATCTCTTTGCTACTGTACTGGTCCTGGTCGGCTAATGCACTTTCCATCCGACATCGCAAATACCATCACCTTAAGGCAACGACCATCTTGTTGCTACTTTATTTTTGTTGTGTTAGCTAAGCTGTTCCTTGATCTTCTTCGGGACATTCATTTGAGATGACTGGTTTATACCTAACATCAGGGCCCCACGCAAATTAATTTTATTTGGGGTGGTCAATATTAGTTGACTCGACCCGGTTTTTACATCTTAGGTAGCTTGCTAAGCTGGCCTTCGATGTGCCTGTTACCCTGTTTTTGTGTGTTATCCTGTGTGTTAATTCATTAAACATTATTTTTTGCGCAGGAAAACCATTACTTAAACTAAATCAATACTTGAAAAATATTATGGGGACTCTTTACCATCGATTGGAACGATTCACATGTGGTTTACTGACTTCTGATGTGGTCGTAGAAGCACAAGTGATGCAGAACGTTCAGGTCGTCGAATTGAGGTCACCACACCAGAAATGGTCGATAAAATCCATGACATGGTATTGGACGATCAGAGAGTAAAAGTACGTGAGATTGCTGAGGCTGTAGAATCGAAGAAATGTTTGGCGATGTTCAATCGTAATCGTGTCGAGTTTCTGCGTCAAGTCATAATTATGAATGAATCACCGGAGAACAATAAACAGTCGGAACAGCGAACTTCTAGTGACGAATCGGCTCCGAACAAGGCAATTATTATACGTCAGTATTGTTGCGTTTACAAAAACTTACTATTAAGAGTTTTTTTTTAATTCCGAAATTTTAACGCTAGAAGTATTCTAAATCGCAAATTTTGCCTTTTTATTTCTTATCCGCCACTTTGATGTCCTTTACGCCTAAACTATTACATATACAAATATGTCGTTACGAACTCTTTTAGGAAATGTTTTTGTTCTGGTGTTTGCAGTGTTTTTAGTGAAAATTCGCGGAAATTTATAACTCATCAGTCAAGAATAGTTCGATTTAATTCAAACAAGCCAGTAAATTGTGTTATTGAGTAAAACCATCATTTGCAAATTTTTAGGTCTTCCACGTTCGAGGTTCGATCCGGGCATCTAAATATACATTTCAAATTTGACCCCACTAAGAACACGACTTTATTCGCTACCACTCGACAGTTTTTAAGTTTCCCGTAACTTTTTTAAATTTGAATTTCATTATTTAAACTAGAAAGTCATGACGGCCGGAACCTTCTTATCTTATAATGTATAATTAACACGTGACCTTGGGTTCTAAGAATATAAACAACTCGATTATAATGGAGCAATCGCGGTATAAAAATTCTTTAAATCAACTACGTTAAGAACATAATATCGCCGTCCTAAGTTAAAACGTCCTAACTATTAAATTGGTTTTCGGGAGAAAAATTACTTTATGTAGATATTATTTACAGATATTGAATGTATTATACTAAATACCACTATGTATATGAGGACAATTTCTTCTCAAAATAAAATAGTTAGGACGTTTTAACTAAGGACAACAGAATATATCAAATGAGCTGTATTGTTTCACTGCCTCAACATCTTCAGATGTAGTTCGCCCCATAACCGACCGTTTATGTTATTTAAAAATGTAACAAAAGAGAATTTTTAATATTACGAATTTTACCGGAAATGTTTTGTATCCTGTTTTACGTAAGATTTGCTCATTTCTACTGTTTTGTACTCTTTAAAGTTTTTTACTTCAAGTTACTTCAACTTAGTTTTTGATTCAAATGAACAAAGACGCCTGAATTCTAGCGTTTAGTAGCTTATTTATTACTACTATTTTAAGTATTTCACATTGTCGAGCATTCAATAAATATACTACCATTTTCACTTAAACTTTTTCTATTCCCACTCCAGTAATTGCCCTCTCAATTTGTGAAATATTCAGATTTAAATTTTGGCAAATTTATGTTTTAGTAATAAGTTTATCGACAGTTGCGCTCGATATTATCGCTTAAGCAATGTTTACCCGATTAAAAATTTTCAGGCGATTTTCCGTTTGCAAGATTACTACGCAAAACCACTCATGTTTACCGTTCGGGGGGGGGGGGGGAATAAAATATTGATAGATATTTGATTCTACGATACTTAAGAGCGGTTTTTAACCTTTTATGATGCGATACATTTGGACCTTTTCATCAAAATTTAAGAGCACAAAATTCACTTCTGATAACGAAGTTGACTTGTAAGAACATTATATTCGAAATACGAATTATTAAAAAACTTTCCCAATAAGCGTAATGTTTTAAATTTGGTTGAAATTTGAAAATCGTTCAGGACTGACAATAATTTAGTTACCGGGCAATATCTCTAATGCGGCCTTCGGGCCGCTCAACTTAGGCAAGCATGGAAATTATGTCAAGCAGAAGAACAGATCATCTTATTATGCTCGCAGAAATTGTACGATTTCTTGTACGATAAAGTGCATAATAAGATGATCTATCTTTCTGATTGACATAAATTACTTTACTTGCCTTGGTTGTGCAGCCTAAGGGCCGCATTGGGGGAGACGGATAATTATTTATTTCTTAATAAAAAATATAATTTAAAAATAAAAAATTCGACTAATTACGATGCTTATTTGGAAAAAGAGCAGATAATAGCGGTAAAACAAATCCACCTCTGTTAGCCAAAATTACAAAAGTTTCTTAAAATAGTGGAAGAGTTTGCCGAAATGTCCCATCGATAATAATGTTTTTCATTTGTTCGATCCATTGTATGTTGCTTTCCTCTCCAAAAATTAGTATTCTTTGTGGGTCGGGCTGTTCTCATGCAGTATCCGCTAGCAAAAAGTTTTCCGTTTGTCCGGGAGCAAATTCATAGAGCTTACAACTTTCTGGAATTATCAAAATTTCCAAATTTATTGGAGCTAACGGAGCACCAGCTATGATAATGTTTCGGATCTGTTGACAAATCTATTATTGTATTGTAATGACGACATTTATTTTGAATATCGAATACTTGCACCTGAGTCCTTAATAGTAGTGACTCGATGTGATCACTGGTTTAGATAGGTTGGAGTCTTAGCAACCACCTACCGTCACCAAATAAGATCTAATTCAATTCAATTGGTTAAAACCGAGTTCAAAGACCCACCTACACAAAAATCAGCTACTTTCATTAGTTGAATTTTATTTGGTGATTGATGATCTTACAAAGCGGAAATTTACCGTTTCCAATCAAGGAATTCATGGAATTTCTTAGCTTGGCCCTCCGGTGAACATCAACACGCTGTGGAACAATCTTACCAAAAAATCCTTTATTAACAAAAGAAGTTGAACGATGTTGCTGTACCAAAAAAAAAACGAAGTCAAAATTAAATTAAAACTTTTATGTTGAGCTAATCAAAATTGATGTGAAAATTAGACCGTCGAAAAAGGATTATTACAATTTTATAGTTATTATAAGATAAATATTAGTATCTCTTATTATAAAAGGCCAAGTCTTTCTTTCTGTCTGTCCCACGGAAATACCCGAAGCAAACCGAACCGAACCGAACGCACAACGTATCATCGGATCAACGTATCATCGGATCAACGTATCATCGTATCATCGTATCAACGTATCATCGGATCAACGTATCATCGTATCATTTTGTCTATATAGGACAGCTATTTCCAAAAAAGCATTATGTGAACTTCCATAATGGATAATGAAAATTTTGAAAATCCTGCTGCAAAGCGACGGCGATTGAATCGTGAGAGAAAAGCACGTACAAGAGCTAATAACACAGAAGAACAGCTTCGATCACAGCGACAAGCTGACGCTCGGTCTCATGCGATACGTCGACAACGTGAAACTTTGGAACAAACTCAAGCGCGGCAAGCTGCTGACGCTCGGTCCCATGCGATACGTCAACAACGTGAAACATTAGAAGAAACTCAAGCGCGGCAAGCTGCTAACGCTCTATCCCATGCGAAACGTCAACAACGTGAAACATTAGAAGAAACTCAAGCGCGGCAAGCTGCTAACGCTCTATCCCATTCGACACGTCAACAACGTGAAACATTAGAAGAAACTCAAGCGCGGCAAGCTGCTAACGCTGTATCCCATGCGACACGTCAACAACGTGAAACATTAGAAGAAACTCAAGCGCGGCAAGCTGCTAACGCTCGATCCCATGCGATACATCGACAGAAAGAAAATCTATACCAAAGTCAAGCAATTCAACTCCAAATAAGAGCATTGAGATTTGATGAATCTCACGTTACTCGACACGATTGTGGAGAAATGAATTCCATCTGTCAGTTCTGCGGCTCCAAGAATTTCGCCAAGGAGCGTCCAGTTGATAAACAATTTAACAACTGCTGTCATAAAGGAAAAGTGAAGATTCCGCAACCGCTCGATCAACATGGGAATCTATTGTTATATCCCGAATTTCTTCGCTCTATGCTTTCAGATTCAGAAAATCCTTACTACAAGAACTTTCGTCAGCACATCCGCTCTTACAATTCCTCGGTTTCTTTCGCTTCAATGGGAGCAGAGATTGTTTCAATGCCGGGTAACGGACCATACGTTTTCAAAATTCATGGACAGACGTACCACAGAACCACAAACCTGTATCCACCTGAAGGACAAACAAGAAAGTTTGCACAACTGTATGTAATGGACACGACAGAAGCGGTCAATGAACGAGTAAATCTGCCTGAGAATAGAGGTTGTCTACCTGAAGTGATTGAGAAAATCGATCGTTTCTTCCGCGTCAACAATCGTATCGCAGCTTCATATTGCCTGATGAAAGAAATTGAGCAGCAAGAGCGTGTACGAGCCGAAGAAGAAGGACAACCAGTTCCGGTCGTCAATATGGTGATGCGGCGCGATCGGCAGTCTGATCAAAGACGTTACAATGCTCCAACGTCCAATGAAATTGCAATAGTGTTCGTAAATGATGACGGCGAACCTCCTTTTGAACGTGATATCCGTATCTATCCTCGAAATCCCGTCGACAATGCACAACAATTCATTCGTATCAATATTCTCAGTCCAAATCTTGACCCTATGACTTATGGCATTCTTTATCCGTTTGGCGAACCGGGGTGGCAACCCAATTGGAGTTGCGAAGGATATCGGCAATCCCGTAATAAAATCAGCATGTTACAATTTAAAGTTGCGCAAACAGCAATTAGAAACGATTTCAATCCGATCATGAGTGCGGGAAAACTTACGCAACAGTGGATTGTCGACTCATATTTGCAAGTGGAAGCCAATAATTTGAACTACATACGATATCAACAAAGTAAATTGCGTACTGAATTGTATCAAGGTCTATCCGATCATATTCAAAACTAGATGATACCCCGTCCGAGGACGGGCAGCTAGAAGGACGGGCAGCTACCCAAGGTAACTTAAGTTGAATGAAGATTAAGGAAAGCTCTCAGTGCAATCCAAAAGCCATATGACCTTGGCTGCCTGCCCGTCCTTCTAGCTGCCCGTCCTCGGACGGGGTATCATCTAGTTTAAATAATAAAAGATCAACAAACTAAAATTTACCAAACACCTTGAATAATAGGTATACCAAAATAATTTTTTTATTATAAAAACTTATAATTAGTTATTTTACCCAGTTTACTAATGAATATTCAGAATAATTTAATTTTTATTTGTTTACATCAACGATTTTTTAAACGTTTCCCTCTTGTCAAAATCCCACGAGCCTTTGTCCCTTTGAGAGTAAATTTAAACATCAGTTTTAGTTGTGCAAACTGTTAACTTTTATTATAGATTCTCTATGTTATGGCTTATTTTCCATAAAATATAATATAACGCAATATATTTATAATAAATACCTATTTTATATTCGGGCTTCACAGAGTCGGTTGAGTTACAAAAATACCTACGCCCTTGGAAAGTTAAATTATTTTGATTTGTTGGTAAATCTTTAGTTATCGACATTATGTATCAAAATAGTTCGAAATAGTTTCGGCGAGTAACGCCAAGCATACAATTATTTATAACAGCATCAAATCGAATTTAATAAAGAAATTTGGTACGGTAATCAATAAACGAGTAGAGAATTCCGTAATTAATATTTTCCCTAATAAACATCAACAATTTGACTCCCTAGGGAGCATATCCACGTTCTTCGTCGGTTGCACAACAATTTGTACATGTGCACAGATAATGAGGGGATAACTCGTAATCGAGACGAAAAAATGTTTTTTCATTGTACAGACTTTTCTGAACAAAGAAAAAATAGATATGCCTAAATAAAGTGCTCCCTACCTAGATTTTAGCCCGGGGTTGTGTTTTTAATTAAGTTGATTATTTATTATTAGGTATATTATGATACAATTTCAGAGTGTGGAAATATATTTGGTTCACACATTAAAAATAATTTTATCAAATAACGTTGTTTTAAAATTAAGAGAACTAAAACTTAAATTCATCTTCCGATGTTATAATTAAGGAAATAAAAGAGAAAATACTTTAAGTGTGTGAAAATCCTAAACCTTATTGGGAAAATTGAAGTTACAAGTCACAATATTGGCGACGGCGCTAGTGCAGTTATGCACTGCAAGAAACAAGATAAGAGCAAAGCATTTGAGAAAGAAACCTAATTAATTTTACGCTCACAAAAGGTGAGAGATAAAATGGAAACGTAAACTAGCTGTCTGCTGATGCCTTTAAAGTAAAATATTTCTGAAGAGTATGTTTCAGAAAAAAAATTAGTTATCTACGTCTACAATTTTTTACCCGTTTGCGTTTTTATCTTACGAAAATTTTTTAAACATATGAGTCAATTTTTTATGATAAAAAAGGGAATAAATCAGCTTAAGCTTTGTTTTCATTTTAGAAACAAAAATATATTAAAATATGAAAATGAAAATATCAAATTGAACATGAAGTTTAATTTTTCTGAAAGCATCAAATATAACCGAGCGAGTTTTCTTTTAAGACTTTAATGTAAAGAAACAAACAAGAAAAATCAATCATTTACTGTTCCGTATGATATTTCTTTCATAAATTTATTCGACACTTTTCTTGTTTCTAGGTTTGAAATAATGAAGAAAAATGATAAACTGGTTAATTGAATTCTTCAATTGGTTATCTTGCAACGGAGATATACAACGTCGAGGGATGATTTGGGGCAATAATTACATATAATATACTTTTTATCGAATCTATACTCGTATAATACAATTTTATAACAAAGTTTGATTTTTTGCGTTGTTTTGTGTACTTCTAAATTGGAAAATTGGGTACTGCGTGTAATCGAAAGAATAACCTGATAAAACACCGCTGCCATCAGCAATCATTAAAATTTTGAGGGTATAAATATTTTTCTCACTTCTAATAACAATTTATAATTTTGAAAACATTTTATGATTATTTCACTCATTATAATAATTAGTCACTCAGATAAATAGCAGTAATTTTCAATGATTCTTATTAGAAAATCGTTTATGAAGATTACGTGATCCATATTAATTATAATTTCCGTCTTTTGAAGTTATGATTATTCATTAAGTAGAAAATTTAATATTGCTATGTTGTGTTGGTTTATTTTGTAGCACTACTACTATTTCAAATAATATAAATTACATACAATATTAATTAATAAATTAATTACGGATATTATCACAATTTTGATATTGAATTTAAATAAAATGGACAGCTATAGTGGTTTTTCCAATGGACATACAAATTGAAAATTTAACAAACAATTTGAAATTTATAGTCGCTTATATTGGAAAACAGTACGCCGACTTTAAATTGTTTTTTTAATTACACATTTTATTAAAAATCTACTAAATTATATGTTTTAAAGAAAACAAAAATTTAATAAAAGAATAATACAGCCGATATAATAAATTACATTTTGAAAATAATTAAATATAATTTAGGTACAACTTGGTTGTTTTATATTAATTTGAATATTATGAAATAATAATTAACAAATTCCAATTATTGTAAATTTGCTAATTGTTGCTTTTAATAAAAGTTAGTAACTAATATTCGTAAAAGTAAAATTTTATAATAAGTAGCGTTATAACAGCAATTAATTCTATTTCAGGCTTTTGTTGAAGTGTAAATATTATTATAATAAGGGTATAAAAGCACCTTATATAATGATTATTATTATTAAGCTGCGTATAATTTTAGGAAATTATTGTTTTCGTGGGAAAATATTTCGATTACAATATGGACTTTCACAAGAACTTTTCGAGTGCTGAAGGCAAAATAAAAGTCTATAAGATCTGAGAAAACAATTTGCTTAATTTATGAATACAGTGGAACAACAACAGGAATGCCGGATATGTTAATATATCACATTTTAGATATATTTTATGTCAGTTTATCGTCTGCTATATATTATATAACCTGAATATGGAAAAAGGTGAATATAAGGGTACCACAATACCCTCCATCTACATTTTACTGTCTACCAAACTGCTTTAAAGAGCAGTTAAACCTTATTGGATAAAATCTGAAATGACGATTGGATTTTTGCAAATCAAAAATTTTATTTGGTTACCGAGATAAATATGACGATTATGAGAAGTGTAAAACATGAATAATTTGTGTTCAGAAAGGTTTGCCATTTAATCATAAATAAATTAACACTTGAACAACGCTAACAAATTGTGGAAATTTATTTTCAACGTCAGAGTTCCGTTCGCGAAAATTATAGAGCTCTTCACTCATTTTATGGTCGACATAATCGACCTTCTGAGCAGGCTATTGGTGCGGTGATGGATAAATTTCATACCACTTCTTCGTTGCATCCTCAAAGGACACCAACAAGACAAAGAAATGTGCGCACCGAAGAAACTATCGCTTCTGTGAGTGTAAGTGTGCAAGAGAACCCAAACATTTCAATTCCCCATCGTGCTCAACAACTTGGACTTTGTCCGCCCACTACATGGAAAATTTTACATCAAGATCTTGATTTACATCCTTACAAGATCCAGTTTGTTCAAGAATTGAAGCCTAATGATCATCGATTGCGTAGTATTTACGTCCGCAGATTGGGCTCACAACCAATTGGAAGTGGATCCATCTTTTTACCGTAAAATTGTGTTCAGTAACGAGGTACATTTCTGGTTGAATGGGTATGCGAACAAGCAAAATTGCTGTATATAGACTGAGACCAATCCGGAACGTTATCTTGAGACTCCATTGCATCCATGGTTTATGTTAACAATCCAACAACTCTGGAAGCATTGGAGGTCAATAATCAGCAAGCCATTTATGAAATAAGGCCAGAAATATTGGAAAAACTGGTTAAAAATTTGACTGATCGGATGCGCTTCGTAACGATTAGTCGTGGTGGTCACATGTCGGAAATCATTTTCAAATCGTAAATGGCATTAAATTTACTTTCATAAAAAAAATAATTAAAAAAACATTCCATCAATATTTTAATGTTTTATTTCAATTTTAATTTCTCATGCAGATAAAAAAACACCCTATATATTGAAGTGTTTTAATTAATTTCAAAAGATTGTTATAAATTTTTGATTTTAATTTCATAGGAAGCCCCACTTTGGGTTAGCCAATTGAAGTGTTTTCATTTATTTTAATAAATTTCCAATTATAATTTTAAAGTTTTTAAACATTATTGCTTCAAATTCATATGGTTTTTATCGTAACCATTTGCTATATTTTGTACGTCACACAAATATGCACCATCACTTTCCAAACACAAAATTTTTAACATCTAATGCTAAAACACCCTTCCAACGTCTTATTTAACCCTTTCAAGACGACTTTTTGCAAATTATCAAGGTTTTGAAAAGCATATTGGGATATATATGTGTCCCAGACAATGCTAGACAATAAAAAAGCCGTTTTTTTGAAGTTAGTTTTAATCTGGGACATATATGATCCATTCGTCGCGAAAGGGTTAAACACTGTTTTTAAAATGAATCTTTTGTTTTACACACTCCCGTACAAATTTCAATACATGTCTGCTTAATAAGGCTCAAAAAGCAACTTTCTACAAATTTTTGCGTGCCTGCCCCAGCAAGGGTCAACAAGCAACTCTTCGCCATTCGACTCTGCTGTCACTTCCCACCGTGAAAACATAGTGCCAACAGAAATATAACATCCTCAACAATAATTTTTTATCACAAATAATATTTAAATTTTGGTAAATTTTATAGACAAAATACAAAAATATATTTTTGTGGGGATTGTAAGGTAAAATTAGTGACTAATATGGAAATTTGGAAATGTCGTTCTGGTCATATTTTTTGCCTTTCTCGGGGTAAACGACGGAGATGTCGTCGTTACATGGATTATTTTATGTTGGTAATTTTATTTATTTTTATATTTATTTAATAGCTTTACATTCTTGCGAAAATAGCTGTTCCTAGGAACTTACAAAATCCGTATTAAAGGTGGATTAGTCCTCATCCTTGTCCTATACATCTACATAATATTATCTACTATTTATCTACAGGTTATTGTGCTTTTTTGCTTCATTAATTACAGTTCTCCATGCTTTTCTATCCACCGCCAACTGCTTCCAACCGATCATTCCCATTTTTTCCAGGTCACTCACCACTCCATCCCACCATCGCATCCTTGGTCTTCCTCTAGTTCTTGTTTCGCTAGGTCTCCACATCATTACCGATTTCGTCGCTTCTTCGCTATTGCTCCTCCATACGTGTCCTAGCCATTTTATTCTTTGCGCTTTAATAAACCTCACGATGTCTTCGCCTCCAATTTCTTTGAGGAGCTCGAAATTCATTTTTGGTATAATTTCGCCATTTATCCGTTTGGGACCTAATATTGTTCTTAATACCTTCTTCTCGAAAATTCTCAATTGTTCTTCTTCTCTTTGTGTCATGCATATGACCTCGGATGCGTATGTTAGAACTGGTCTTATTAATGACCTGTAAATCTTAATTTTTGTTTTCTTAGTTATTTGTCGGTCTTTTAGGATGTTCATATTTGCGTAGTACGCTCTATTACCCGCTTGTATCTTTTGTCCAATCTCTCCATTTCTTTCGTTTCTACTGTTAATTTGTACACCCAGATAGTTGAAACTTTCCACTTGCTCAAATCTGTACTTATCCATGATTATATCGCTTCTGATCTCCTCTGATTTTTTTTTGACATTTCATATATTTTGTCTTCTTCTCACTTATACATAATCCAACTTTGGATGCCTCTTTTTCTATAATGCTGAATATATCTGACATTCCTCTCTTAGTTCTCGACATAATCACCACATCATCTGCGTATGCCAGTAACTGGCTTTCTTTATTTATTATTGTACCCATGCATTTGGTACTACTTATTACTTCCTCGAGCACTATATTGAACAGGGTCGCTGACAATGCGTCTCCCTGTCGCACTCCGCAATTTACCTCGAAGCTGTTTGTTTCGCCCTCAGATGTTCTTACAGTTGCCATAGTTCCTGATAACGTTGCCTGAATCATTTTTGTCAGCTTATCTGGAACTTTAAATTTCTTCAAAACCACTGCTAACTGCTTTCTGTTCACTTTGTCAAAAGCCTGTTTGAAATCTATAAATAGCATATGTATATCTATATCGTACTCATAGCCTTTCTCCATAATTTGTTTCACTATATGCAATGCGTCTACCGTCGATTTGCCCCGTCTAAATCCGCACTGATAACTACCTATTACGTATTTTGTTTGCATATTCTGTGAGACGACCATGAATTACCATCGAAAGAATTTTATAAGCCGTGTTCAACAGTGTAATTCCTCGGTAGTTACTGCAGTTCTCTGCATCCCCTTTCTTCTTAAGTGGTACTTAACACCTTCCTTCCATTTTTCCGGTATAGTCTCTTGTTTCCATATGTGCTTTATTAGTTCGTATATTTCTAAATGTAACGCAGCTCCTCCATATTTTATCATTTCGGCAGCTATCTCATCTCTTCCTGTTGACTTTCTATTTTTTAATCTCTTTATCATGTCGGTAACTTCCTTGATTGTCGGTTCTGGCACCTCATCATCATTTACCGAGTCTTCCAGTACGTTAGATCTCGTGTAGTCATCTTGCTGTGTATTTAATAATTTCTGGAAGTGATTCAACCATATTTTCTTGATGTTTTCTGCACCGCTTTCTAATCTTCCCTCTTCATTCTTTAGTGCTCTTACTTTTATATTTATGTTGGTAATAAATGAATGAATCAATCACAGCTATCAGCTTTCCTGATTGCCTAGAAGTGGCCACAAATGTTTCAACCACGACCTAGTGAAGAAACTTTTGATAAAGATCCCAGTTACGATGCCGAAGGCCGAGCTAATTATGGTTTAACCATATGTAGCCATAAGCTCAGCAACCTTATAGTGTATAAAATAATTTCAATGATTTGAAGGTTAAAATGATTAAATAAATGAAAAACCAAGCATATTTTCTTCCGAGAGTGTCTTAGGTTAGCAAGGCACTCTCCCACTGTTAGTCTACCTTCCCGACATATCTTTGGTTCGCAAGGTATTTCCGTTCCTTTCCGAGATACTTTTGAATTTGCAAGTCATCTCGACTTCTTACTTCTAAATGTTTTTAGTTTTGCAAGGCACCTTTTCAAATCAAGATACCGCAACTCACCTTGACAACTTCTGATGGCAGTAACCGGCTAGTAATAGAATCTTCACCAATTTTCTTATAAAATTCCGCTTCGAGATCCGTTCTCGAGATTCGTTCTCGGACCTTGTAAAATTGTTTACAACATAGTAAAGTTGAATAATTGAATTACACATTATTGGATTAAAGTAAATATTTAGTTATTATTAGTGTATAAAACATGAGTGAGCCTGAAGGCCGCACTGATTCGTGTTTGGCCAGATTTTGAACGCCTCACCAAGAAGGCATAATCGGCTCAACTGGTTCATTCTACATTACACATACGAAAATTTAGGACATTATAATATAATCGATGAATTCACTGTTAATGTAGCAAAAATTGATATTAATCAACCGCGTAATCAAGAAATGATTACTTTCATCTGTATCGAGTGTCATCTTCTTATGTTTTAGCCTTTTCTTTTCCACTGCTGAACATTGGTCTCTTCAATTTCTCTCCAGTTCGTCATGTTTTGCGCCATATGATACCACCCTTTTCCAGTTATGGTTTTTATGTTATCCATCCATCTTATCTGGGGTCTACCAACGCTTCTTTTAGACGTTCTTGGCTGCCAATGAGTTATACGGTTTGTCCATTGTTCATGGTTCTTCATTCCACTTGAGTTATTAGCTACCCTATTTAATATCTGTTAATTTTGTTCTTTTCTTTATTTCGGTGTGCCTAATTCTCTGTCTCAAGCTCGAAAGAAAAAATTCATCTATTATAAATCAATCCAAACATTTCCTTGTTATAAAAAAACCGTATTTTTTTAAAAAGAACTTGTAATGATATATGCTTGGGGACCCCGGGGGTCGCGTTTAGGGTTCGGTTCGCTCATTTTCAGGCCTGAAGTTAGTTTGCAGCTTAGGAAATGGGAGTGGGAATTTTGAAAAGTTGGTTGCAAAATTACAAACTTTGAAGCAGAATTTGGATAACTATGGGTAAGTTAGGTTTAACCGTATTATTTTGGTCCCAGGAGTCTGTGGTTAAGCGATGTAGCCATATTTGAGGGACCCATTGTATAGAACGTTTATAGAGTGACTTTTGTGCTTCCACCCGCTAAACTGTCTCCAAATAAATCAAGAAACATATGGGTAAAAATTTCAGGTTTTTATCTCAATTCTCAATACATTCCCAAAGACTTCAAATTTGCTCCTTTTTTCTCTTATGACAGCGTTACTCCAAAAATCTGAAACTTAGCATATTTCTTACCCATGGTAAGAAACCTATGGCCGGGGATGTATTTAGAATTGAGCTAGGACCAGAAATTTTTACCACATCTTTTTAAATTTATTTGTAGACATTTTAACATTTAAAATAAGCACCACCATAAGAAGCGCAGTTTAGTTTATAACATATAAACAATTAATTTTTAGGAAGCTATGTTTTTTCTAATTTGTCATTTAAAATTACCTCTCCCCCCACCTTTTCAAATTAATTATTTTCGAAAATATTTTATTTACCAAAATAATTATTAATACATTAGTATATTGTTTTCTAATTAGCTTTTTAAATTCAAATTTAATAAAAGATATCTTTAGAAATCACTAATGGCATAGTTTTGCAAAGAATGAACTGTAGGTGGCAACACTTACCTTGAAGAATCAAGAAGCTTTGTTTTTTTAACAGCCATCATCTCAGCTTATGAAGAAAGCTGTCCTCCTAAGGAGAGGAAAGTCAAGCGAGACACCATATGGTGGAACCAAGAACTTGAATCCCTTAGGACTGAAAAAGAAGACTCTTTAACAGAGCCAAGAGAACTTCTGATTGGGAAGCTTACAAAAGCTCCCATCTGAGGTATGCGTATGCAGTACGCAAAGCAAAACAGGACTCTTGGAGGAAGTACTGCGGGGAGGTGGAGAGCACTCCAGAAAGTGCAAGACTCCAAAGAGCTCTCTTAAAAGATAACCACGGAAAAGTGGGTACCTTGGTAAAATCACAGGGAGGGTTCACATCATCGGGGGAGGAAACTCTGGAGCTATTACTCCAGACTCACTTCCCGGGTTGTGTTCCGAGACCTGAACACTCTGCTACTAACCAAGAACACCTCAACATACCAACTCGTTGGGCTGGTAGGGACCATTGGAAAGTAGCAAAAAAGGTAATCGATAAAACGAGGATTGAATGGGCAATAAGAACCTTCAAACCATACAAATCTCCGGGCGAGGATGGTATTTTTCCCGCATTACTACAACAGGGGCAGGAGATATTAGCTACTCCCCTGTGTGCCATATTCAGAGCTAGTTTAGCTCTCAACTATGTGCCTAAAAGTTGGAGGAAGGTCAGAGTGGTATTTATACCCAAGCCAGGGCGAGATTCCTACGCCCAGGCAAAGGCATTCCGACCAATCAGTTTAATGTCATTTCTGCTGAAGACCTTGGAGAAACTGATTGATAGGCATATTAGGGACGATGTATTGGCTAGTTCGCCCCTACACAGATACCAGTATGCCTACCAGTCGGGGAAATCATGTGAGTTAAGCATACATGAATTAACTCACAGGATTGAAAGGGCTCTCGAGATTCAAGAAATTGCTCTGGGAACCTTTCTAGACATAGAGGGAGCGTTTGACAATACCTCCTTTGAGTCGATTGAAAAAGCTGTCAACGATCGTGGAGTTGACCCGACCATTACGGGATGGGTCGGCTCCACCCTAAGAGACAGAATAATTAGAGCCAATCTGGGTCAGATAACTGTGGAGGTGTCCGCCGCATGCGGGTGTCCCCAGGGGGGGGTCCTCTCACCCCTGCTGTGGTGTCTGGTGGCGGATAGCCTGCTGCGGGAACTGGAACAGGATGGGGTTCATGGGCAGGGATTTGCTGATGATGTCACAATCCTTGTCATAGGGAAATTTGGGGAAGTTGTGTCATCACTGATGCAAAAAGCCCTGAGAACTGTCGAAAGATGGTGCACAAGAGAGGGATTGTCGGTTAATCCGGGAAAAACCTCTGTTGTTGCGTTCACAAGACGCACAAAACTACATGATGTGAGAACTCTGAGGATGTGGGGGGAGGAGCTACCTCTGAAGAGGGAGGTCAAGTACCTGGGTGTAACTTTACACAACAGGCTGACCTTCACACAACACATAAAGAATGCTACAATCAAAGCGACTAAGGCTCTATGGGCTTGTAGGAGCATGATTGGTAAAACGTGGGGACTAAAACCCAGTATGGTACTTTGGCTTTACACCAAAGTAGTGATACCCACGATTACATACTCGGCCCTGATCTGGTGGCACAAAGCCAGGAAAGGGAACAGTATAAACAGGCTCAACAAGCTACAAAGACTTGCGTGTCTAGGCATCACGGGGGCAATGACATCTACGCCAACCGCGTCTATGGAGGCTCTTCTGGGACTACGGCCTCTGCACATAGTTGTGGAGACTGAGGCCCTACTAGCAGCTTATAGAATGGCAACCAATGACCATGGGAATGTGAATCCTAGTAGTGGATCACATACCATGATCCTGAACTCAATCAAGAGTAACAGCATGCTTAGCATGACATCGGATAGAACTAGCACCGTGAGGAACTTCCAAAAACCTTTCAGGATTATTATACCTGACAGAGGAGAGGCAGGAAACTCACAGGGGCTGAATCAACGATATGACACCATCTGGTACACAGATGGATCTAAAACAGAGATAAGTACTGGAGCAGGAGTGCGCGGCAGAAGACCAGGTGAAGCCCTTAGCATAAATCTGGGATCCCACGCCACTGTATTCCAGGCAGAAATAATTGCAATAATGGTCTGTGCAGAAGAAATGATGCGGAGAAACTATGAAAATAGGAGGATCTGCATAATGACTGACAGCCAGGCAGCACTAAGGGCCTTGGAAGGAGTTGAATCACACTCCAAGGTCGTTAAACAATGCGCGGATGCACTGGTAAGACTGGCTAACCTCAACAGACTTGCGCTGATGTGGGTGCCGGGACACCAAGGCATCAAGGGTAACGAAGAAGCAGACTCACTTGCGAAAGAGGCTGCAAATAAACATCTAATAGGCCCGGAGCCTTCCTGCGGGATCTCATATATGACCGCAAAGAAAGGCATCAGGGAAAAACTACAAGAACAACACCTTGCTCACTGGATGGGAGTCCCTGGACTGAGGCAATCGCGGATGTTTATAAGGGGCCCGTTGAGTGAGCCCAGAAGGAAAGAAATACTCAAGCTGAGTAGGAAACAACTGAGAAGGATAGTAGGACTATTTACTGGACACTGCTGCCTTAACAGACACCTCAACATCATGGGGCTGGTTGAAAATCCCATTTGTAGGATGTGTGGTGAAGAGGACGAAACACCCCACCATATCCTATGCAAATGCCCGGCCTTGGCTAGGAGCAGGCTACGTCACCTTGGTGTTCCATTCCCGGACACTGAGGAGATTGCACAAGCACCCTTCAACTGCATACTCGACTTTGTTGAGGAAACGCAGTTGATGGAGTAAAAACTTGGAACGTGGGGCACAATAGGCTTAAGCTTCAGTGCAGTGGGGGTCAGAACCACAACCCGTTAACAATAATAACCCAAAAATTAGGTTCTCTGATTCGTTTTTAATGCTATCGTCACTTTTAATATAATTATTTGAGTTTTTATTCTGCTTTTCGGAGTCTATAAGGTATAAGGTTATTTATAGTTTATTCTATAAGCAAATCAAGAAGCTTTGTTTTTCTAACCCAAAAATTAGGTTCTCTGATTCGTTTTAAATGCTATCATCACTCTTAATATAATTATTTGAGTTTTTATGATGCTTTTCGGAGTCTATAAGGTTATTTATAGTTTATTCTATAAGCAAATCATTAAACATAACGATCGTCAAGTTTGGTTTCCACCTTGTTAAAAAAATTTAATTTACATTTAGGTGTAAACCGTACTTTACGATCGTTACGCTGAACTTAAATAAACTGTTAATCTATACCATAATGTAATACCAGTCAACCAACAAATTTATTTTACATTCTCGAGCACAGACGCTATTATTTTATAGTGATGAATTTGAATTTCGTACGATGCAAATCAAACGTTTGAATTATTGTTGTTCTGACTTCAAGCAAATTCAGCATGAGGTTACTGTTCTGGTTATATGCATTATTTTCAATATTGTTCTCTCAAATAGCGTTTTCGTCGATTGTAAAATTTAAATCAAACTAGGGTTAAATCGCTAAGAAAATGAGATATGAATATAATATAAATATTCTATATCCAATAAGGTTATATAGTAAATATCTTTAATCGCCGCATTTTGTTCCATTTTTGATAAAATCCACCTACTCTCTTCAACGCAAAGGTTGTATATGGGGGACCTACTATGTAATAAAGTAGGTTAAGAGCCGGTCATAGCTTAACCTGGAATCCGGGCAGAGTAAGAACTTTATGCTGACCGTCTCTCCTCGGGAGGCAATTGCAAACAACCTAGGTAATCATGAAGTCCCGTATCGAAATGAAGTGTTTAACACTTCCAGTAGATCCTCTATGTTTGTGATAATTTGAACGCACATCACGTTCATAGAAAGAGACTGATCACGACGCTTCTGTCAAAGAGGCATCACGACTGAAGACGAAGGCTGCTTAATATCTATTCCGAACAATTAAGGGTTTAAGCATTTCAGCTGATGATTATTAGCTTTAATTTTGTTACATAGTTTACCCGGTGTTGAACCTGGACGTCAATACGCCTAAAGAATTTTATGCCTAATGGATTTAATGCCTAAATCCATGTAAGCCTAACAAGCTTACGCCCGAAAGATTTTGTCCCTAATGCCTAAAACCAAGTAAAAATCTGATAGCTTCGTTAAGCCTTAATAAACCATAAATGTATTCCCTCCCTCCAAAAATTGGATATTTATATTTAGCAGTTGTAATATCTTATATATTGTGTTATTCTTATTGAAAAATCTTGTATAAGGTAGGGAAATATGAACACTCATAGTTTATTAAGGCTTACCGAAGCAATCAGTTTTTTTCTTGGTTTTAGGCATTAAAGCCATTAGGCATAAAATCCTTTAGGTGTAAAGACTTGGAGTAAGTGTTTTAGGCATACATGGCTTTAGTCGTTAAATCCTAGGTTGAAATCCTTTAGGCGTATTGACGTGATCCCGACATGTGACTTTGTAAAACAATTCTGAACCTGATCATCGCCTTTAAAAAATTCAGTGCAGGCGATTTGAACTCGAAAACAACGAAAAAAGTCACACCAAACAACTCTTATATTCCGTATCTAATAAAGTTACTTAATACGAATGAATTTTTGATTATTTTTCCATTTTTAAAATTTTATTCAAAATAAAACAAAGAAAAACTGAAAAATTAGCACACCAGCCAATCATGTCATGTGCAACTTTTGGGTGTGTAAGGCACGTGCTGTTGGACCAGAAACGTACGTGCTTATTAAGGAATCTGGTCAGCGATAACAGTTGGCGACAATGAGCTGATTTGTGTGTACCAAGCGATGTAGAGATATCCTTAATAAATTTTGATTTTAAATAAACTAAAAATCCTAATTGTATGCATTGCAGTATAACACGTGCGATAGATAATTGACATTTTATAATACTAAAGAATTTTCAATCAACAGGAAAACTTAAAATCTGTAGAATGTTTCGCATTCCTAAACTAGTATTTATTACAGCTAAATCCGAGACTAAACTTTAAGTATTATTATCTACAGTTATCTATGTTAAATCTGCACGGACGTGTTAAACGCTTTCATGAGCTGAAAAGTGGAAATAAAAACGTAAATTAGAAAACGATCACTCCTTACACGTGTTTCAATCTTAGAGATTTCATCAAGTGGATAGGCAAATAATGATAAAATTAACGCTTGTTTTAATTTTCAAAAGTTTTTATTTAATATGTAAATCATATTTCTCTCCATATCGATTTCGAAGTACTATATATTTTATTTGTATATTTCTGTAAAAGTTTTTCATGAGTTTGTTTAGGTTGACAAAAACATCCCACAAATTATTGGGATAAGTAATCGACGTAAAAGCTTGTACGTGCATGGATATCTACGAAAAGACGTAGGTTTGTAATTGATATTAAATCATTATCCGCATCATTCACTACGTTCCAATAGACCACAGGTCAAGCACTATGACTTCTCATTCTTAGAATTCCATATTTCATTCATTAATTTAAAAGCTCGTACGATTGACTAACTTCGAGGCTGCGTGTGCTGCCTCACAAGAATAGACATCAAGTGGTCGAATTATAAAAATGGATATTCACATCATGTGCGAATCCAGAATAATTTTCACCACGTTAGCGAGTTTTTGAAAAGGACAATTACAAGGAAAACTCCGATGACAATGAATACGATAAAAATTAGAAGTCAGTCTAAATTACAATTAGAATAACAACATCTTTTTTATAATGCGATTCAAAGTGGAAGAAGAAATTTAAAGCTTTCGAAGAGATTTTGTGCCATTATCGAGCCATAGATAAATGGCCCAGTTGGTTTCCTTACGATAACCAGCTTATTTCAAGACATGCGGCGTGGAATTACAAATAAAATAGAAAGAGACAAAACAAAAAAGATAGAGGTAATTTAGATGTGGTTAAAAGACCTGAAGTTTGGAAGATATTGGAAGTACTTAACCTTAAATAAACTGAAATGGGCTATTGCTCACCATATAATAAAAAAGAAATTAAATAAAAATTTAAGCACAAAATTATTGCCTACTTGTAAGAAAAATGGAAATTCAAGTATAGATAAACAATTATTTTCTCAAGAAGGGATGCAAACAGAAATTTGATTATAAGAAAATCCACATTACATTTTGTTCATCACATCTCGAACATGTTTGCGATTTGTTCGTTTGTATAACTTTTTTTATTTACTTCATCTTATATTAGTAGTAGGTAGTACCTACATTGCTCTGAAGCTCTGATAAAAGATTGACCTAGAATGTCTAAAAGTTCATCTCTCAGTCAGTTTAATGTGTACATTTTTTTGCGATTGTATGCAACAGAGATAACACTTTAGTTAAATTGTCGTTAGGTACAAAGCACTGAGTGGAAATTAATTTACAATATAAATTAGAATTACATAATTAGTTTGGTCCTTAACCAAGTATTAGGATGAACTCAATAATAGTTCTAACATATTCTGGGATAAGCATGTCTTCTCATACTTCTCATCCCGTCTAGAAACTTTGATACTCCATAAACTTGTTCAAAACGAGTGTTCTTGTCAAAACTTGTATAATATTAAGGGTGGTTCAGATATGATCCTTTCTTTTTTTTACTAAATTGGTTTAACTTTAAAAAACTGAGGATGAAGTTAAGGGGAAAAGTTTTTAGCACATCATAATTTGGGCAGTTAAATAAACAACGATTTGGTTGTTAAAAATCGAGTTCTTGCTTACCGGTTTTGAGTTGGTCCGAATGGAGTAAACGTATAGTCATTTGATAATAAGTAGAAACTAAATATTCTTGAATAATTATGATTGTACCTGAGTAACACTTTATAAAATGAATTTAATTAAATTTTAAGATACTAAAAAGACAGTTCGTAAGACAAGCTTTTAATTAAATTCTTAATTTCTTCTTAAATGCAGATTAATATTACCCTCAAAAAAGCACGTTAATTTAGTCCTCGTAACTTAGTCTTCCTCCAAAACTGCACTCCATTTATTTTAAGCAACTGTACCATTATACTTTCAATTACGTTTTTACAAACTCAGCACAAACAAATTTATAAAATAAATAACAAAGAAAAACTTATAAAAGGAATAATATGATGCTAAATATTCTGTTTAAAAATTTAAATTCTGATTACGTTTAAAATTTTACAAAAGAATGTTATAATTTATTTATTTAGTTAAAAAGTTTCTATTTCCTTTCATGTATAGTGAGATAAATGAAAAATGTTATTTGTTATTTTAAAAGAATTAACATGAATAATTTTGTAAGAAATTTTTCATTTGGGTTTATTCTTATTGAAAATTTTTTACACACGATTATACATAAAATTATGGTACGAGGAAACGTTTTAGTGCCCAAGAAAAAACTTTAATATGAAGGAAGGATTTTATAATTTTATAAAAATATTATGACGAGGTAATTCCCGTAGATAAATTAAATTGGGGGAAGCCAGGATTTTCTCGACGTAAAATGTACGTTATAATTCCGGACCTACATTAGGAGGCAAATTTATTATAGTAACGCAGTAATATAAAAGAAAGATTAAAATTCTGGTTTTATTAAAAATGATAATATACGACAGGACGTCTTTGTAAAATATTTATCTTTGCACGTTTGCTAATAAAGCAAAATTTGCCCCTTAAGTAATAATTAAGTTTATTTGTTTTACCGTAACAAGAAATTTTCACCCACTTAATTCAACAAAAAATTGACTTCTACTTTCGTTCGCAATGTTAAACAAATGAAACATTTCTTCAAGATGTCAAGACAATTTGTGGACTTACTGTCGAAGTAATTGTTAAAATAGTATCAGAAAAGTAAGAAAGTAAAGATAAGAACTTAATAAAGAAGTTTGAAGTACTTATTTTACTTTTCTTTTTTCTTACACTATTTTTTTCATTAACTCCTCTCTTGTCTACCAACAACTGATTAAATTCGCACACCCTTTTATTCAACAAGTATTAAGTATTATGGTAGTAATAATGAAAATAAAACAATAGGCTCAAAAACACCCCCATCGAAAAAATAATTGGTCTAAATTAATTTAAATGAATCAAGAAAAACAATACTACAAATATCTAGAAATAATTAATATACTATATAAAATTAAGACGACGATTTTGATTTATTGTTGTTTATATACTTTATAATGTCACCATCATCCGACATCCATTCTATGACGGAATATAGCCGTCTTTAAGACTCTCACAATCCATTAATTTGTTTTACTTAGCTCTACTCCTGAGTACATGAACTTCGACACCTCATCAAAACTGAATTTTCTGATTATTAATAATAGCGTAAGTCACTGAACGTGTAATGCAGTGGCGGCTTGCCATACGATGTCACGAAGCTATGGCACTACCATAACACACCACCTTCAAAGATTATTTTAAATTTTGTTTTTAAATTTTTAAATCTTAAACAAAGTAACTTTTATTTTATATTTTATTATATGGAGGAGGCCCCAATAAATATAAAATCTAGGTTATATTTCAGAGCAAGATTGCAGTTGACCGGACCACTTAAAAAAATAACACCAAAAGAAAAGTCCAAAATTTAAACTGTTTGCATACCAGGGGGGATATGGAATACCCTCAGATTATGGAAGAGCTAAAATTTTCATCATATGTGCCTGAGGGGTATTCCATACCCCCCAGACCCCCCGGTTAGAATTTAATTTATTTTATCTGAGGAACAATCGCTTTAGTTAAGTTTCTATTTTTTGTTCGGTCCTATTCTAGATTCACTTCTAACTTTGAAAATAATTTTATCTCCGAGCAACACCCGTAAGTGAACATATTTGAAAAACCCTTTTTACGTTGCGTCAGTAAGGTTCGGAGATAAATGACTCAGGAATGTAACCGAATCAGTTCGACGTAAGTTCGGCTTTACGGTACAATAGATTATAGCTGTATGCAGGCGAGTAAAGGAGGTAGATTACATTGTCCGAGATGTCATACGTTCAAGTCGAAGTTTGACTTTGGCTGAAAAAATTACATTCAATTAAACTATACATATTATAACAATGACTTTGATCAAAAAAATTCTGGCACCATCACTGTACAACTCCGCAAGGCGCCGCTGTATAATATAAATATTATGCTGATATCTATGTGTAACGCATGTTTATTTATTTCATTTTTGTAGCCAATCTAATAGGAAATATGACGGACGATAATGAAATTATAAGATTTTCTAAACGCTGATAATTTTTAGAACATAATATGCGTGATTATGTGATTCCAAAACAGATATCTAACGTACAATCGAAGAAGCCAGTAACTTCTTAGTTAAAGGGGAAGAAAAGTACATAATTAATTATAAAAATGTTATGTCTTACCCCAGCTTTCCCCAAGTCTATAATCTTATATCGTATCATTTGTAATGATATGAATATAGCGGTAAATAGAAGAAATATTGTAATGTGGTCGATGGCGAGTTTCAAAGGACTTACAAGGACTTAATTTTCAGAGACGATTGATGGTGTGACGATACGGTAGAAGTAATATCAAATATCTAAGTTCCGAAACGAAACAGCGTCGTAACCTCATGGTCGAGGAACGTGACCTAGAACGGTTTTCGTCGTAAATTATCTCGGTGGTATGCCATTGTCCTCCGAGGGGGACGGCCAGAAATCAAGTTTTTATTTCATCTGGAGTGAAATCGGGTTAGTCCATCCGTTCTTAGTATGCAGAGGTGTGGCACCGAACGACCAATCAAACTTGCCATATTTAAATGTTAACCAATCACCATTGCCGTTCGAGGACGCACCTCTGCCTACTTAAAACGGATGAACTACCTCTAAGCTGTAAGAACTTATTATTGACACCTGATGTATGAAGCAGTCAATATTGGACAAAAGTTGATATTGTTCCCTCGTCTGGTTCTTCCAGGCACGCCATTACTTCTTTCAATATGGCGACGTTTTATTTTTCTTTCATACTGCCTTTTCCTTTATTAGGGATTGTTATCTTGTGACGACGATGTCTAGCTTTCGTACAATCTCTTATGTGATCCTCCGGATAGTCTCTGGACTCAGGTTTTTGGGTTTGTACTATTCTAGCAAGCTTTTCCTCACTAATCTCCCCATATGGCCCCTCCAATGCCCTCATTTAGTTCTAATCCATCTCACTATGTCTTGAACACTACACATTTTGGGAATTCTTAGATTAGTGATGATTCTCAAAGTTCTCATTTCGACTGGCCTCGTAACCTACTTGGTATTTAGCGTTCCAGCTCTTATTTCTATCACGGCCGTGTTCGGTCTGGCGCTTTTTTCGCTTTGAAACGCCGTCAAACGTAATAATTTGTTAACTAGATTTGGAGTTGACATGCAGTCGACACTGCATGTGTTTACTTATTCAATAGTTATTTACGTAATAAGGCAGTAAAGACATGCGATTTTCCAAAGGTGAAAAAAATCGAAGTTTGGTTTCAGCTAAAATAAATCACCTTTAATAATGACCTTGATCTTAAAAAAATTCTAACACCACCACTGTAAAATCCTACGAGTCGCTACTGCTGTATCCTAGCAATGCATGATTCGATTTTAATTTTCCTTGGCAGAAAAGATAGACTTTTATAGCTCATTTTTAGCAGAAAATATAACTTTAATTGGAGGTTCACGAGATGTAGGTTATACCATTTATAAGATTATAAAGTTGCGGTGGCTGCAGGCTGCAAGCGAGGAAGTAAAACATAAAATATTGATAATTACATAGAGTTTTCTCTGTCTCCCTAAATCGCTCGATTTGCTTTTTTTTAGCTTTTGGTTAAGAAAATATTTAGGGTGGGCGATATTTAAATGCATAACCGCGTTTCTGTTTTAAGTTAAAAAATGCAGAAGAACTAAATTTCATTGACATTTTTCAGCATGATGGATTTCTTCATAAAGCGTAAATTCAAATGTCTGAAAACGTTACGACTTGCAAGTAATGGCCTGATAATGGAGAAGAGGTCAAACTGTCATTTTCATACATCTTCCTGAAAAACCCCATTGTTTCAAAATTTATTGCCAATGTTACATCGATAACATAAATTTGGAACTACAGGTATAAACTTAAGTGCAATACCATGTAAATCGTTGTGCAACATACGCAATACCTATAAATTTCAACAGTGTCATTAACCAAAAATGTAATAAATTATTACAAAAAAAATAAGTAAGGTGTGTATTATTAAGTAAAGTGAAATTCGGGAGCGGTTAAGCCGCGAAAATTGCGGCAAATCCCACAAAAATCCTCTATATAAATCTAGGATTCGTTCCGTAGGATCAAATAACAGACACGTACCTACATCTACCAGCCTCTAAATGCGTTTAATTTTTATTAGTCTTTTGGTTATGTTGAAATCTCTTTTTGAAAAAATTTAATGCGAAGAATTATGTTTATAACTCAAGGATATTAAATTTTTATTCAATTCTCTTGTAAAAAGTTATCAAAAAGTAAATTAATATCCTTTTCATATTACAAAAGGATAATTTGATTTACCGTAACATTTTATTTTTCTAAACAATTTTTTTGAAGAATTACTTTGTGGAAACGTAGCGATCACATCGGGGTCACCAATTCAAATAATTTACGAGATTTCAGTAAATTTCAAATATTTTTGCTTTGTGTAAATCTTAATGAAATGTAACGTTTTACATTTGCAAAGGAAATGATGGACAAGTCTTTATTTTCTAATTTAAATTTGTTTTATTTTCTTTTTCGGTTTATTGTTTCTGACAGTCGAGTTTTACTTTTATTTAAACAAAGACAAGTTAATCTTTACAGGTATTTCATATTGCCCAGTTATTTAAATGTCTAAATATAAAAACTTTGATGTCGACACAAAGGATAGAGACGTAGAAAGAAAAGTAAAACATTTTTTACAAAGAATTGTATAAGTATACATTTTGACTAAAAATATTTTAGAAATTTTAATGAGTTTTTTTAATACAAATAATATTTCTGAAATCAGACGGTATTCTTTTATGTCTAACAAACTAATTTATGTCAGTAAAAGCGCAATTTACTTCTTCGTGATAGACAAAGATTTTATTTTCTTATTATTCAAATTTTATATTGAAGCGCAAAGGTAGGATCGAAATGTAAAAATAGAACTTGAATAAAATGCACTCAACTATTAGAAAAAATAGAAATAAATGGAGTGGATTATTATTAAAGAGTTCAATGAAAATACGCACGACCTGAAAATCAAAGAAACTGGCGCTCGTCTTCAAATAAACTCTGAAAACATCTACAGTCGTACGAAAAGTTAAAGAAAAAGAAAGAGCAATCATCTCATGAATTGCAGAATAGTGAAATAAAATTTCAGGTACGTTTTCGTAGAAACTATTACGCAATTCGATCGGAAAAAGTAAATTTCCATTTTCAAATATAATTGAAAAATGTTACGATTTCAAGAAACCCTATATATTTATTCGTTATTAATAATATTAATTGTGTAATGTTAGCTTTGAAAAGTTCTCCACTTAAAAATTCAATCTCGTTTCAAAGAAAACGTCAGACTTTTACTTTATAAAGTTTTCATTTTTGAAAGTTAATGGTGTGTGAAAATTAACACCAAGCTTTCAGTGAGTTTCTATAATAAAGGATCAATGCAATTTTAGTATAACGGTAATTTTTATTAAGTTTACAAAAATTGAAAAGTTTTGGAAGCGTAGTACAATGTGTTACAGCAATCTCGTGTTTATTAATATTTAAAAATACAATACAAATTTTAATACTTTTTACAACGATAAGTGGTTACTACGAACACATCAGAGGTGTATTGATACCTTAATAGGTCACTTTTTTAACGTTTAACTATGAGCTTTCCACGGACATGGTTTCTCCATTATTTTGTAAAAATTTACGTTCAATTTAAATGTAAAAATATTATCCGACAATTTAAATATCGTTCCAGCTAGGAATTGCAAAATGTACTATCTCGGTAAAGCATATCATACAAAACACTAAACTTCAATTGAAAATAGAAATGCACGTTTGGTGTTATGATATAGTTATATAAATAGACGCTCTTACTTTTTCGCTGTTATTCTCTAGGGAATGAAAACAAAGTCGAAGGACTGCGAAAAATCTTTTTTGAAATTTTCAAATAAAGTCATTTCTCTGTGGGTGACTGTTTTTTTTATTACAGACGTATATCGACTTTGATCGTATCAAATTATAACAAAAAGTTGTAGGTATACAATTTCAGTAAAATGAGGCATAATATACAATTTCACAATAAAAAACTATCAAAAGAAAGTAAGTAGGAACAATATACAAAAAAAGTTTCAGACAACTTTTAAGTAAATTTTATTATTTATTTTATTTATGCTTCGGCAAAATCAGGTGGCGTGCAACTTAAGTCTTCAGAGTGATATTTTTCATCATCGTCGTATCTTTCAATTTTAGTTCTGTTCAGTAGTGACAAAGTAAATATTACAAAAATTTAAGTAAATAGTGGTTATTGTACGAGTAGTCCTCGCCTACGACTCGGGTTACAACTTTCACTTTACGTCCTAGATATAATATGTTACATATTTTAAATAACTAATATCATGATTGATGTCGTTAAATCGAAGCTAAATCTCAAGAGGAAACCTTTGAATTGAAAGAATTGAGCTAATTAGGAAGTAGTTGCCCAGATAAAAAAATTGAAGAGAAGAACACTCTTGCCTATTAAGCAGGACCTAAAAGTGTACGACACCACTCAGACAGCGAAATAACAGAATCTTAGTCTGTCAATTATAATCAAGAAAATGAAAGTAACGAAAAAGCAGACAGGTTTCTTAACAGACTGTTATCAGTTTTTCAAATAAAAGGCTCCAAAAATATTTTTCGAAGTACTCCTTAAAATAAATTGTAAGCACTACCATATTTGATATTTGAAATACTTAAAAATGGTATTTCAAATAAAAATTTTAATCCAATTATGTATTACACTACGCCGGTCCTGTCTTGAATTTAACCATATTGTGAGTATTTGAAATCATACAATTTCCGATTATTACGTTTATAAACCACATTTTCCGCTCTTGTCAATATTATTTTACTGCTATAAGGTTTTCACATTTTCTTGTGAAATATTTATCGTTCTTACTACTACGTATTACCTTTAATCTTTTAGTACAGTTTACTGTCGTTAGAATAAAATAAGTTTGTTTAGTTCTTAACAAAATACCTATTTAACAATATTGAGATGGTGGTTTATTCGTATAAACATAATTATAATCAATAAAAAAATTAATTAATTATTTAAATTAGTTTTTAAAAATTAATTAAATTTTAAAAACATAATTAATAAACCGGAGAAGGGACGTTGACTACTCCTCTTGCATCCCTGTAGATTGCCCATGCTTCTTGAATATTTGAATACATTGTGGAAATTTGAAATACCATTTCGTCTAGTGAAATAGTTTAAGAATTGAAATACTGTTTTTGGTAATTTTTGAGTAGCATTAGAAAATATTTATATTTAAAATATTATTGATTATTGAAATATTATTTCATATTTAGATGACAACAGAGAATGGCATTCTTTCTAAATTACGAAAATTTAACATGAACAATGAAAGCAGTGGAAAATTATCAAAGTAAATTTTAGGATGAGTTCCATCAGCTTATCCCTTTAGTAAGCAGCTTTATAGGTCAGCGCTCAGTCTCAACTCTTGAACTAAGTAAGTATTAAATCTATTCCTTGTGAAATGAGCAATTAGTTCGATCCATACATCTTCGAAATTTATTATTTTGTTATTTTCTTTGACGCAATAAAAAAATATATTCTAGTAGTGAGGTTTAACAATTAATTTTAACATCAATGCAACATTTTTTGATATAATTTACCAGTATATTTATTGAAAATAATATTTTGGATACAACATAATCCAAACATACCTTGAAAGTATTCAATCGTTTTAGGAATGCATGCATATATACTGTATATTTTTTGTTTTCATTTCATTTTCTTTAGCGGTATTTATTGTTATAATAGTTGGGTGTACTCCTTTAGGGCATCCCAATTGTTATATTTTGTTTTTGTTGTGGGATGTCCCTTCAAGGCAGTATCAACTTTAAATTGCTCTTCTTTTATTATTGTGTTCAGTTGTTCCTTTAGAAAAGCCTCAATTCTAGGTTTCTATACGCAGAATAGCAAGAAGTCTTATGATCTGGCTCCGTGTCCGTCTGCCCACAAACAGAAATCAGGACGCCCAAACTCTTAGCCAATCAGAGAACTGGAAATTCCAAGTTATTTAGACAATAACAAATTATTACTATTTATTAAATTATTCATGCCTTATTTTTATTATATTAATTTTTAATTATATAAGGTACATTAGGGTGATTGTTATTTGACCCCCCCCCCCTCTAAAGACGCTCTAAATAAATAAAAACAAGCCTTTTAATTATTTCAGATTGTTTATTTTAATATTTAACCATTAGCCACCGGGCATACAATTTTACATTTAAAATTTGTAATTTGGTAATAATTTGAAATTCTCAAAAATTACTCTACGGGAATGTTGATGTAAGGAAAAAATTGTCTTTGTTTTTGATTATATGTTACGGTCACCCGACGAGTTTCAAAGGACAAAATGACGTCGTTCATTGTGTCCTACTTATATTTAAATAATTTATTGCATGTAAGTTAGATTTCATTAACTTGGTTATTAAAAAAAGTCTTTTTTTTTAGTCAGATTGGTCAGGACATGATTCACACGCACTGTTCAGAACAACCCAAAACAGAGAAGAGTTTGCCATCACTCTAATATCGACAGTTTGAATTCAAAAAGGAGAAACTTTTATGACTACAGCGTGTCGTTTTGGTACGTACTTTTCAAAATATTTTTAAATATAATAATATTCATAATATCAATCAACTTTCAATTGATTGAAAGTGATTGATATAGCAAAGCTTTCAATTTACAATGAACAAATTCCTAAATACAATGAAGAAATTCAAAAATTTTCATTAGATTTATGACAGTTTTTGGTTCGGTGTACATGATTGCCTAGGTTGTGCGGCCTGAAGGCCGCACTGAGGATGATCATTTTCATAAGAAAATGTAGGCCCGGTTTATATAATTATTACATTACATAACATTACATAATATTCTTCTTCTTCTTAGTCGTGTTGTTCGTTTCCGAACGTCGTGACCCATCTCTTTCTATGCATGTGATGTGCGTTCTAAGTGTTTTCACATACATAGAGGACTTACTTGTTTAACGTGGGCTCCGAACCACGGGAAGTGTAATACACTTCATGTTGAGATGGGCGCTCTTGGCAAATTACCTCGGTGGTTTGCCGCTGCCTTCCGAGGAAAGACGGCCAGAATAAAGTTCTTACCCTGCCCGGATTCGATCCGAGCGTTTCGCATTAGCAGTAGACGCACTTAACTGCCAAAGCTATGACCATCTCATAATATTACATAATATTAGTATTATCTTTTAAATAAACCTCTAATAATTGAAGGGCCTAGTGGAAAAAGTAGTTAAGTCACTTTTTTTTCAATTTGTAGTTGAGCACATTTTCACATTGCGGCATTTATTTTCTACAAATTAGTATAAAAATCAACAAATTGAAAAAAAAAGTGACTTAACTACTTTTTCCACTAGGCCCTTCAATTATTGTTGAGGAAACCAAGGAAATAATTGCAAACCTTTACAGGGATTTTTAAGATAAAAAATTTTTATATTGGATTTGGAAAAAAAATCTAACAAAGATGGACAACCAGTATTTTGTTAAAACAAAATCCATACATAAAGTTTGTTTTTGACGTCATATCTGAATATGAAACGGAAATACACAACTATTGCAAGTACATCCAAAGCTTAAGCATATAAGCGAAGATGAGTAGCGCCATCTGTGTACGTTGTAAAACACAGGTAGTAATCTCATCAAAAGATAGAACACTTTGTTTATCGTGTGACCGCGTTGAGTTGACGAGTTGAGTCTCCTTTACGGGTTGACAACGAAACTGCGGTCCAAAGCAAAATGGTCCATCTTTCAAGGAGCTTACTATTTGTGTTTACAACTTACACAGATGGCGCTACTCATATTCGAATTTTCGAGCTAATCAGATAGCTTGAAATTGTTGTTAGCTGTGTAGAAGCCTACGAACTGCGATCATCCAAGTTCCACCTTTTCATTTGTTATACTATGTTAAGGGAGAACCTAACAATCCTAAAAATTGAGCAGCACGCGTTTCAAAATTGCTCGTACTATTTTTGTAATTTTAGCCCTATTAAAACAACATAAAATTTATAAAATATCTAGAGGCGTTCCTTAGCCGTTAAGGAATAATAATTTGGACGCTGAAAGCAGTAAATTTGCAATTTTTGGTGAAACTTGAATCAAAATTCAAGTGACACATTTGGTAATTAAATTGATTTTTGGACAACATTGAAAGGTATTTGGATAAGGGTTAGTGTTATGTTCTAGATTATTGAATTTAGTAAATACCCCACCTAGACACTCTGTTGTCTATCACTTTTGGTCAAAATATAAAATAAATCAATTTTTATATCGTCGTTGTGTTACACCACGTTCTGCATCCACGACACCTTTCCAACAGGTAATAAAAGGTTGGCTAGCTCAAAGTCGCGAAGGGGTGGGTTGGTGAATGGAACGAAAGGGTCGTGTGACGGCACGTCGCAAAGCGTGTATTTCCTATCGACGACCGGGCAATCCTCGATCGCGATTCTAAAAATTGTCAAAATCGGTGTGAATAATTTACACGGGGGGGGAGTTAAGTCAAAATCGGTGGGGTTAATATACACGCGGGAGTTTAAATGGGCGCCACGCATACGAAGAAATGAATCTCTTTGAAGGGGACTGGTTATCACACCTTCCAAGCTGGTACGCGACAACTTGATGATCTTACAGCGAACTCTCACTCCGGAAAAACCTCGCTCAATGACCTTACCTTTACAGGAGGCGAACTTTCCGTTGGTGAAAGTAGCTAAATAAACATTAACACAACAATAATAATAACACACAAAGTTGGGAAATAATAAAAATGTATTAAATAAAATAATATCAGGGGGGAGTTGACAAAGTTTACACAAGATACTATCCAATTTACATGTCTTGTATAAAAATAAATATTTACAGTTGACGGAACCTTTCCGTGCGGTTTCCGTTGCGAAACTAATATTCGTAAAACAATTACTCTTACAAAAATACAAAAGGTTAATTTGCATGAAAGGGGGGCGTATTGAATACAGCACTCCACCAAAATAAATAGTTACTTAAGCGTAACTTGATAATATTCAAAACTATGATTCATAAAATTGATCATGGAACTTAATCAATGCAATTGATCATCAAAATTCCCAACAACGGGACAAACAAACTTTAGCTACAATACTAAACTTGAAGCGTTACGTTAAATGGTTTGGTTACACTCTGAACGCTCGAATGGCGTGTTAAAAGTTACGTTAATAATAGATAATAATATTAAGTTAAATAAAAGGTATACAAAATGGTTGCGATATCGTCTTCCAGGGTTGAACTGAACGTTCATAAACACAACTAATGGTCAATAGGACCAATTAACATCACAATCTTAAAAATATAAAAAGGTTTCTTACTTAATCTGGATGGTTGATGTTCGACCTCTAGGTAAAGTCGATGACGGGTCCTTCAGGAGTGAGATTTCGTCTTCAGAACGTAGAATGGAGCTGAATGTGATGTCTCAAACCATATCAGAAGGGCAGCGTAATAACCAGCTTCCCAAAAACTCTTCAAATCGGAAGGTGGTGAAATAACAGGGTGGTTCACGCACTGTATTTCACGATAAAATAGGGGTCTCCGTACGAAATAATTCACTATGTTAGTTATTCGCGAAGTGACAAATAATTCAAGCCGGCACTGTCTAAGTAAGAAATGTTAATGTGGTGTCCGATAAAAAAAACGATTGGAATGCACACATGGGTTGGAAGTGCAACACCTGTTTTGTACCATTCGATAAAAGCAATGCTACGTACTTGCCTTATGAGCGGCAAGCAATAACTCGACGTGATTAACGTGATAAGCAGATGGTATAAAAAGTCCGATAAGTAATTCAATGTTTAGTAACAATAGACGATATTAATTGTTCGATCACTTATTAAATATTAGCAACAATTGACGATATTAATGTTCGATAAACTATTGAAGGTTTAGCAACAATTGACGATATTCTGGTTCGATAAAATATTAAAGGTTTAGCAACAATTGACGATATTCTGGTTCGATAAAATATTAAAGGTTTAGCAACAATTGACGATATTCTGGTTCGATAAAATATTAATTGTTTCATGACAATAGACGATATTAATGTTCGATAGTATTAATTGTTTAATAACAATAGACGATATTAAAGTTCGATAGTATTAATTGTTTAATAACAATAGACGATATTAAAGTTCGATAGTACCTGCCGTTGACACACACTAATTTTTAGCACAAATGACTTGTATTTATTTAAAGACCTCTAATAAATGTGAGACCTCGATAGTTAATTCCGCTTTTGGAAGCGCTAAGATACGAAAAAGGTAGTATCAGATTCCAAGTGAATCTCTCCGAATATGCAATTTGCAGCTCAATTTATGCATTCTCCCTACTCTGATTTAGGATTTTTCCCACTTACTGATTGATTTGGATCCTTGTAATTGGGTCCTATAAATTTAGAAAGAAGGGCGACGTGATTTAATTGGACAATACCTAGAGTGTGAGAGCACACTTTCTTCTTTCTCCATGCAAAGTGTATCGAGAAGTTTTGCAGGACACGTGCGAGCAAAACAATTTTTTGCTCGTCTGGTCGGACGAAAGGGTCTAACTTTTGCACTTTTTGTTGGTTTTTATCGAAGTTTTAAAATTGCGAAATCGCTATGCTTTCCATGTTAAAAATTAACACATGAGTTTGCAAGTCGATGCCTGTCTAAGATAACGATGTCGAATGCATTCGTTCCCATGGTCTTACCATCGCACGTGCCCGTTTTTTGTATCGACGGCCGACGTGGATTTATGGATCGCATAAAAGTTTCTCTCAGTCGTTTGAAAGATTATAGTAAAGTATAGGTATGAGTTGACGTTTAGTTTGCAACGTTAATGAATAGAGAATTTATTGTTGATGAGGTGAATTATGGATTAATGCTACGTCAACATTATTAACACTTCCTCATCTACCGTATGGTTTATTGTACGTGTATTAAAATATTTGATGATACTTTCCTAACTATACAATTCTTAAGATTATTGTGCATTTGCAAAACGTAAATTTATTAGTTGAGCGAATGTTTCAATCTTTTATTATTACAACCCGACCTAAAAATGTTTTCTCAAAGAGTAATTTTCAACGGATCGATTCGAAATTTAAAATATAAGTTTAATAGATCATAAACGCAAAATCTAAGGGTGCGCCCGATGCGCGGAATAAGGTGACACTCCCCTTACGTCAAGAGTTGTTATCCCTAACTACTCTTCAACTGGGACGCGCGCAACCTCAACCGAAACACAAACTGTCCTGCGATAAACCATCAACACTTGTAGTGTTGAAACAACTACTCAGCTAGTGACTAGACTATACGTATATGCCGGGAAAGAGAGAGAAGGTTCACCTAACCCTAGGCTTAATCAACCCGTGAGTCGTAGTGACTCCTACATGAGAGGGCGGTTCGCGAAATCACGCGATCATTCGCTGGCCGTGGGACCCACAAATGTCTGTGAAGACACCGGACTCTAGATCAAGGTAGACCTGAGCTAAGGTAACACTTCCTTGGCGTACTCATATTTACAAAGCCTTCTCTAAAATGGTTCAGTCGATGGGGACTGTCTGCCTTTTTCAATACGTTGAAAAAACAGAGTAAAAAAAGACGTGTGCTTGGCTGGATCATATTTACAAAAGCCGTTTGATGCACTTCAGTAGATGGGGACTGTCTGTTTTATCAGTTATCGTTGGTGAAACAGAGAAAAAAAACTTGCGCTTAGCTTGATCAAATTTACAAAGCCGTTTGAGAGATCACTAACCTTCCTCATGACTTCGATCCGGACGAGATGATCGGAAGAGAGAGAAGAGGTAATGATGGGGGGGCGAGAAAAAAATTTGAGATGGGGTGACAACCTATGAGGGACAGTCGAGGGAACAAATCCTCGATTCGTCCGGCTTGATCACGGATGTACACGAAAAAAAAAAATGTGGGGCATAATCGACAATCCAGATCGGGATGGGGTAATAAACTACAAGGGCAGTCGAGGGAACTTGTCCTCGATCCGTCCGTGTTGTACCTTGATGTATACAAAAAAAAGAAAAGAAACATGGGGCCTAGCCATGAATCGGGTTTCCACTGAATAAAAAAAATATTCGTGGGGCATAGTTGACGGTACGGGTCGGGATGGTTTGCTTCCATCAGTGTAGTCGAAGGGAACGTCCTTGAACCACACTGACGTAAACGGGAGCTTTCCTTGAATACAAAAAAAAATCGTGGGGCCTAACCGTGGACCTACACAATCTATCGCCTCACAAAAAAAAATGAAGCTAGCACAACTAAGGTTGACTCTACCAACGCTAGTGGTGAGTTTTGATGTGCAAAAAAAACATCGTCATTTATTGAGAAGTCCTGCGGTGATCGGCACCGGAGAAAACTTCACTCTAAATGTTGTCTTACACAGGTAGTGTTAGTGCAAGACGGGGACGTTGTACCAGTGGAACGTATCCACTAGGGTACAAGGCCACAAAAGATCATAACATGTAACATAAGGGGGGAGTTAGAAGTTGAACGACGGCTGGATCATATTTACAAAGCCGGCTCTATCTAATTCGGTAGGCGGGGGGGGTTGATTAATTTAAACGGGACTAAAGTGATCGTTATACACGAAAAAAAAATTTAACAACAAAAAAAGATATACGAAAACTGACTGAAATTCGAAATGGTGACAACCGTCCGGGTTGCACCTAAATGTTTGCTCAAAAATATATGAAGTGACTCTACTGTATAAAACTGACGAATGTGAGAAATAATTTTTCTCCAAAAGGTCAAAACGTAACTATGAAATTAACGCATGACTAATGATAACATTGGGTAATCAATTCAATGTAATCCTAGTCTCTACTTGATTCAACTGAGCGATTGACTGGGTGATTAGGCCAATGGTTCGCTAAGCGTACCCTCTAAATCCATAAACAATAATTTCTGAAATGGTTGACTGAAAATTCAAAAAAAATTCGAGATTACAAAATGACATGCCGGAAAATTCAAAAAAAACAAACTCGAGATTACAAAAATGACTTGCGAGATAAACAATGAAGCAAAAAGAAAAATGACCCGTTTATACTTTGGGGGCACGTAGTTTTCTGTCGTACGATAGGGACATAACAAATATCTCCCTTAACCTCAATGACTTAAAGCTATCTTAAAAGTACCCAAACTTAACGCTAACTAAACCGATACCTAAAATTAACTAAACCGAAATCTAAACTGAACTTAATGCTACCTAAACCGAAATCTAAACTACTCCTTACATACTAAAAGCGCGAGAGAAAAAAAAAGTTACACAGAAAAAAAATTCCACGTCCCAAGTCTTAAACAAATCTGAAGCCGTTGTGACCGTTGCAAGAGAGGGCGGTTCGCGAAGTCACGGGATCGTTCGCTTGCCGTGAGACCCACAATCACAAACAGAAACGCTGAACTCTAGCTTGGGTTGGACCCGAAAACGTGGTAAAAGTTGGGAGGCGTCAAAATATACGCCTCTGGGATGAACGGATCAAATTTACAAGTTCACCCCTAATGGGTTTGTTCTTCCTTAGACCGGCAGGTGTTATGACCGTGTAGCATAGTTGTAGTCAATCTATTATTCCCTAACAAAAGGTAAATTTCCCAGAGTGTTGCTTCGAGTTATAACCCCTTACTTCTGTACGAAATTCCCTTACTAAGAAGGTTCCTTTGGGGCAGATTTTCATCCGCCAAAAAAAATGGGACGATAATTCACCGGGGAATGGACTAAGCCCACGAAATTACTTTATAACCCTGGGGTTTGGATCGTCGTCCATATGTGGATCGACGTCCAAAAAAAATGTTTATCTAGCAGTGGAACTATGTCCAGCATGATAATTCGATAGCTCGATGAGAAGTGGGTCACTCTAAACAACTATTAACTATGACAACCTTACTACAAAAAAAATAAAATTCGGTAAAATTTTCCTAAAGGGTATGTTACAAAAAACTTCCCCTAAAGGGTGTGTTGCGACAAATGATTTGTCCGAAATTGGACACAAGTCCAAACAATACAACACGGCATGAGGCAATGTCTAATGCAATTGCATTCTCAGCCCTGATCTTAATTTCTAATCTCAAAAACGAAAACGAAAAAGCTAAAAAAAATCTATTTTAAACGGTACTCGATACCAGGAAAGAACGGTGAGGGATGGTGGGGGCAAGTTAACGTCGTGCGATTGACAAAAAGACATGGTCAGTGTGTATGAAGCGACAGTGACGCACTGACCTCAACCCGAAATGATAACTAGATGTTACCCTACCACTAACTTAAAGAAAAATGTCACAATGGACTGGGATTCAAAACTCTTTGATTGATTTGATTCACCAAAGAAAACTTTACGTTAAACTTTAAATTCAAAAAAAACTCAAAAATAAACTTTAACTGACGTCAAACTTCAAAAAAACTTTAAAAAACTTTAACTTAAATTCAAAAAAAACTTTCAACTGAATTTGAAAACTTTCAATCTAATTTGAAAAACTATTAATCAAGTTTGAAAAACTTTTGATTAAATTCAAAACAACATTCCATTAATTTCAAAAAAAATTCCCCTCAATTCGAAAAAACTTTTCGTTAAACTGAAAAAAACTTGGCTCCAAAGGCCGATATTAAATTCAAAATGTTTATCTTAATTCACGAAAAAACTTGACGTTAAACTAAAAAAAAATTTAATTTAAGTATCACTATCAAATTTAAAATGTCTACTTTAAAAAACTTTGAGTTAACAATAACTCAAACTGCTCTAGATCAAACTCAAAATTCGGAAATACGTCTGCAAATGAAATTCAAAAAAACTTTTACTATTCCACTAAATGTGTGCATAAAATCTCAAAACTACACCCACAAGACTAATGTCGAAGATTGAACCTTGAAACTAAATTCAAAAAAAATTTTAGAAAAACTTTACGTTAAATGTCCATACAAAATTCAAAATATTAAAAAAATAAATGCGTAACCTAATGAAGTGCGTAAATGCGTAAGTGCGTGACCCGTAGTCAAGCGTAAGAATGCGTACGAAACGCTTTGTGTCTTGTTCGAGACACATGCAAACAAAAAAAAATGCGTAATAAGTGTACGGTGTTACTAGCATAAAATACGTATGGAAACGAGTGCGTAAATAACATGCGTACTTAAATATACTTGATCTAGATGTGAACATGTGTGCTAGGCACAACAAAAAAAACTTTCTATCGCTATTTGCTAAAGATGGAAATAGAAAACAAGGTTCGCTATAAACGGTACGCAGTGATAATGCGTAACGGTGCGTAGAAGACGCAGATTAAAATCTTTCATCGTTAAATGCTGAAGGCTAATAAAAATTTGTTACTAAAATTTCCGATGTGAGGGAGGGTTGCATTGCTAAGGGATGGTGCGTTAGGGTGGTTTTCGTTCTACAGAAAGGGTTGCGAAATACAGGGTAGACTTTCAACGACCGATATGGACGGTAAGGGTTCACACAAAAAAGGTGAAACGAGAAAAAAAACTTTAAACTAAGTTGAGTGACAAGTAAGAGTTTTCAACAAAATTTAAGGGTTGCGGTATCATCGCCACGTTAGGGCGGTAAGGGTGTTCGCAGTTTTACGTCATGCACGGGACAAAAAGGGTTGTACACGCCAAAACGGCATTATAAACCGGTAAAAAAAATGTAAGTTGTTTCGGTCTACAGTCAGCGGTGGTCCGCACCGGACCTGACCTCCTCGATTCAACCTAACAAACACGCAATAAAAACAAAGCGAAATGTTATGGCGACATTTCCTTAAAAGTACAAAAAGCTAGGTAAAATGTTATGATGACATTTTCTAATACAACGAGAAAAAAAATTTAACAATAATGACTAAGGACTAAATACATTCGCAACGACACACACGCACTAAAAAAAATTCATTCATACATTCACACGAAAAACAAACACACACAAAAATCTTAATATTAAAATCGGGGCTTTAGTTTCTCTTAATTGGAGCATTATGCCCTGCAACGATTTTTTTCTTGGTCCTACTCTGTCTGGGGTTACAATGGGGACAAGTTTTTGTGGTCTCATCTTTTCTCCCACAACGATAGCAATATATACGTTTCTGCGGAACGGTACAACGCAACGCTAAATGTCCTGTGCCACCACAATTCCAACACAAAAGGGTGTTATTATTTGTCTTATTATGAATACGGCTCTTACACCCGAATTCACCATTACTTTGCTCGTCATTACGCGGTCCGCTAAAATTTTCGGACTCGTTCCGGGATAAATTTTCAATTTCTCTTACTGACATATTTTCTTTTGTCAGTATAGAGACGTTTTCGACCTGACCTGAAATTCGTAAGTGAAACTTCACGATCGGGGTTGATATTTCGAAATTTCTATTCGAATTCGCCGCTTCGACGGTACCGCGATCAACAGGGGGTTCTTTTGTAATTTCCTCCACGGTATTGGACCTAAAATCTCTCTCCGTCCGGGAGTCTGCTAATAGTAAGCCATAAGTTGACCTAAATTCCTCCAATTGATCTAAAATCCTAAGTTTGGAGTCTTTATCTTTTATTAATACGGGTTTTGATTTAAATAATCGATTAAAATAATGCGTTAGTTTCGTCTCTATGTTCATTTCTAGATTGGGTTTCTGATCACGCGAAACTTCTAAGCGACCAAGTAACTTTTTAATAATTAACACGCCTTCTTTTAAAGCTGCTAAATCTTCCGCAAAGGAAAACGGATACCATAATAAAATGTATTTTTCACCCTGTTCCTCTTTCATAAGGGCTGATACTAATTCATCGCGTAATTCTCTTAATGAACCGTGAAAAGGTAAACCTCTAATTTTTAATTCGTATTGGACCTCGTCCTTTCGCAACTTGTCCGGTACAATCCTGAATGCCATTATTAATCGAAATGAATAAATTTAATTAAATACAAAAAAGGATTCGCGGAACACGACTCTACTTTGTTCTCTGAACAACTAATGGTAAACGGAAATACAATATTTGATCTTAAAATCGCGATAATTTTCACTTTTAAATTTAAATAGGGGGGCGTTATGGAATCTCGTTAGTCCATTCATGCGCGTCGGTACTACTTTTAAAATTGAAATCTTAATTCAAAACTTCGTGATTTACAAAATTTGACGTAATGTGCCAAAAGGGCTTTATCGATAGCTACTAAGTTGGGTGCCAAGTTATATTTTAACCTACAAAAATTAATTTGGAATTTACTTGATTTACAAACAGAAAAAATTCGATACCATAACATGCCAAAAGGGCTTTATCGATAGCCGGGGGTTTCTCGATAGCCCCACGTTGGCCGCGCCAAATTATTATCCTGTTACACCACGTTCTGCATCCACGACACCTTTCCAACAGGTAATAAAAGGTTGGCTAGCTCAAAGTCGCGAAGGGGTGGGTTGGTGAATGGAACGAAAGGGTCGTGTGACGGCACGTCGCAAAGCGTGTATTTCCTATCGACGACCGGGCAATCCTCGATCGCGATTCTAAAAATTGTCAAAATCGGTGTGAATAATTTACACGGGGGGGGAGTTAAGTCAAAATCGGTGGGGTTAATATACACGCGGGAGTTTAAATGGGCGCCACGCATACGAAGAAATGAATCTCTTTGAAGGGGACTGGTTATCACACCTTCCAAGCTGGTACGCGACAACTTGATGATCTTACAGCGAACTCTCACTCCGGAAAAACCTCGCTCAATGACCTTACCTTTACAGGAGGCGAACTTTCCGTTGGTGAAAGTAGCTAAATAAACATTAACACAACAATAATAATAACACACAAAGTTGGGAAATAATAAAAATGTATTAAATAAAATAATATCAGGGGGGAGTTGACAAAGTTTACACAAGATACTATCCAATTTACATGTCTTGTATAAAAATAAATATTTACAGTTGACGGAACCTTTCCGTGCGGTTTCCGTTGCGAAACTAATATTCGTAAAACAATTACTCTTACAAAAATACAAAAGGTTAATTTGCATGAAAGGGGGGCGTATTGAATACAGCACTCCACCAAAATAAATAGTTACTTAAGCGTAACTTGATAATATTCAAAACTATGATTCATAAAATTGATCATGGAACTTAATCAATGCAATTGATCATCAAAATTCCCAACAACGGGACAAACAAACTTTAGCTACAATACTAAACTTGAAGCGTTACGTTAAATGGTTTGGTTACACTCTGAACGCTCGAATGGCGTGTTAAAAGTTACGTTAATAATAGATAATAATATTAAGTTAAATAAAAGGTATACAAAATGGTTGCGATATCGTCTTCCAGGGTTGAACTGAACGTTCATAAACACAACTAATGGTCAATAGGACCAATTAACATCACAATCTTAAAAATATAAAAAGGTTTCTTACTTAATCTGGATGGTTGATGTTCGACCTCTAGGTAAAGTCGATGACGGGTCCTTCAGGAGTGAGATTTCGTCTTCAGAACGTAGAATGGAGCTGAATGTGATGTCTCAAACCATATCAGAAGGGCAGCGTAATAACCAGCTTCCCAAAAACTCTTCAAATCGGAAGGTGGTGAAATAACAGGGTGGTTCACGCACTGTATTTCACGATAAAATAGGGGTCTCCGTACGAAATAATTCACTATGTTAGTTATTCGCGAAGTGACAAATAATTCAAGCCGGCACTGTCTAAGTAAGAAATGTTAATGTGGTGTCCGATAAAAAAAACGATTGGAATGCACACATGGGTTGGAAGTGCAACACCTGTTTTGTACCATTCGATAAAAGCAATGCTACGTACTTGCCTTATGAGCGGCAAGCAATAACTCGACGTGATTAACGTGATAAGCAGATGGTATAAAAAGTCCGATAAGTAATTCAATGTTTAGTAACAATAGACGATATTAATTGTTCGATCACTTATTAAATATTAGCAACAATTGACGATATTAATGTTCGATAAACTATTGAAGGTTTAGCAACAATTGACGATATTCTGGTTCGATAAAATATTAAAGGTTTAGCAACAATTGACGATATTCTGGTTCGATAAAATATTAAAGGTTTAGCAACAATTGACGATATTCTGGTTCGATAAAATATTAATTGTTTCATGACAATAGACGATATTAATGTTCGATAGTATTAATTGTTTAATAACAATAGACGATATTAAAGTTCGATAGTATTAATTGTTTAATAACAATAGACGATATTAAAGTTCGATAGTACCTGCCGTTGACACACACTAATTTTTAGCACAAATGACTTGTATTTATTTAAAGACCTCTAATAAATGTGAGACCTCGATAGTTAATTCCGCTTTTGGAAGCGCTAAGATACGAAAAAGGTAGTATCAGATTCCAAGTGAATCTCTCCGAATATGCAATTTGCAGCTCAATTTATGCATTCTCCCTACTCTGATTTAGGATTTTTCCCACTTACTGATTGATTTGGATCCTTGTAATTGGGTCCTATAAATTTAGAAAGAAGGGCGACGTGATTTAATTGGACAATACCTAGAGTGTGAGAGCACACTTTCTTCTTTCTCCATGCAAAGTGTATCGAGAAGTTTTGCAGGACACGTGCGAGCAAAACAATTTTTTGCTCGTCTGGTCGGACGAAAGGGTCTAACTTTTGCACTTTTTGTTGGTTTTTATCGAAGTTTTAAAATTGCGAAATCGCTATGCTTTCCATGTTAAAAATTAACACATGAGTTTGCAAGTCGATGCCTGTCTAAGATAACGATGTCGAATGCATTCGTTCCCATGGTCTTACCATCGCACGTGCCCGTTTTTTGTATCGACGGCCGACGTGGATTTATGGATCGCATAAAAGTTTCTCTCAGTCGTTTGAAAGATTATAGTAAAGTATAGGTATGAGTTGACGTTTAGTTTGCAACGTTAATGAATAGAGAATTTATTGTTGATGAGGTGAATTATGGATTAATGCTACGTCAACATTATTAACACTTCCTCATCTACCGTATGGTTTATTGTACGTGTATTAAAATATTTGATGATACTTTCCTAACTATACAATTCTTAAGATTATTGTGCATTTGCAAAACGTAAATTTATTAGTTGAGCGAATGTTTCAATCTTTTATTATTACAACCCGACCTAAAAATGTTTTCTCAAAGAGTAATTTTCAACGGATCGATTCGAAATTTAAAATATAAGTTTAATAGATCATAAACGCAAAATCTAAGGGTGCGCCCGATGCGCGGAATAAGGTGACAGTTGTTGTACAAGTTTGCCTATCATCCATCAATTTTTTCTTTACAATTTATTGCACAATAATCACAAATTCCCTAGCTTTCGACTCCGGAAGAAAAGGCAAAGGCAAAGCAAAATTTACAGGTATCTGCTCATTAAATAAAAAATTTAAGTTAAATTTAAAAGCAAACGTAACCAAAGTGGGGAATGGTGGCAAGCTTAATTACTCTGAATAAACCATGTAAGTATCGCCTATTTCCGTGGTTTGCAATCCACGTGAAGCCATAGGTATATGTAGGGAAGAACCGGAGGCTACGTAAACGGTACAAATGCGACAGTTATATATTATTATACTGCAATGATATTTTGAAAGACGCCACTATTTATTTTCGACTGTCATTTTGAAAGAGAAAGCAAATGGTGGAACAACCCAGTTTTGTGTACATTCATGAAAATATTGAAATTGTGAAAACTTTGATTTTGATGCAATTCGTTCAAAATAAAATAATAAATAGAATACGGACATTATCACTGCAAACATGGCGCCCAACGTGGGTCCAATTTTATTAAAATTTTAAATTACCGTAACAGGACAGTCACTAATATTACTAACGTCATTGAACAACCAAAACTCGAATTAGCAGTTGGTGTTAAATTTATAATGAATTTTACAAGTTAATACTAATTAAATTTAACAGTTGAATATTTTTGTTATTCTATAAACTCAGCAACTATTCTACAATATTTTGGAAGGTTGACGTAAAAAGTATATTTTCCCTTAAAAAGCAAATAGAATAATGAAATTAATTGACTGTAAAATTAAGTTAAGTTGTTGTAAGTAGACCCCATTTATTAAAGATGAAAGCTCTTAAAAGGTGCTCAATTTTTTAAGGTAGCAGTAATTAGATAAAATATCTTGTATATTAAATTTTGAAAACAATTTAAAGTTGTAAATTAAGTAAGGTAGGTGCAAGTACCCACTATATTAATTATTGTATTCGCTTCTTACATACAAACATATAAATTTAGACAAGAGAGAAAATGCCGGAAGCTTCCTTTCGGTGATAAAGCACTTTACTTCTACCTACGTCGTAACTAAATTTCTTCGACAGTTAATTAACATTTTAAATTGTTTTACAACAAAGTTGAGAAGAGATTCACTTTACAAACGAATGAATAATCAGATGAAATAGTTAAAACGCTATTGAATACCAAGTAGAGCAAAATAAAAAAGGCATAAAACGTAAGGTTTATAGATATTAGTAGCGAGTCAGCATATAAAGTCACACTTTTGAGTGCTTCCACAATGGATGTCACGAGCTTAAAGATATTGCTTCTACATTTTTAAAGACACTTAAAAAGTACGTGCATTATTCATGGTCTAGAAAATCGTGCTGCTGGACCAATCAAGAACAAAGAGAATCTTCTGTCGACGTTAATTAAGAAAAGACATTCGTTTTTAGTCAAAATCAAAAGCAAGGCTTTTCAATGCACTTAAATACATTTTTTTCTTCCCTATCACATTTTGATAAATAAGAGTTACTTTTCCGCCACTGATGCTTGATAACATATTTCATATAAAAAAAATTAATTGTACGACACAATTAAAATTATTAAATTAAGATTCGAGATTCCATTGTGCATTTTAAATTAAAAATTTACGCGTTTTTGAACCAAAAACGTTTTATGCGAATTTTTTTAATAAATAAAAATTAATTTTATTTATAAAATAAATAACAACGACACCATTTATTACGTGCCTAAATATTTTATAACCGCTCATAAATATTTAAAAGGCAAAACATAAAGGATGGTAAAAATATTTCGATTTTGCTTTGCCGTCTTTTTGTGCAGTATATCTTTTATTCCCCTGTTACCTATTTATACTATTTCACACTTCAACTAAACGTCCATCACAGGAAATCTGTGGGTATTTACACCGTCGTTTCTTGTACCAGTTGGGGAGGTATAATACATATATTATGTAATTAGAATAATTTTTAGGAATGTTTAATTAAAATAAAAATAATAAAAAAAGTTAATATTAACATAAAAGAGGAATTAAACCCTCGACATAAAATTTTAACAGTAAAATCCAGGAGGTTTTTTAAATTTAACCAATAATTAAAGTTAATAAAAAATTTCATTACATCTAAAATAAAATGATCAATGACATCAAATGTGATCAAAGCGAAACAAATTAAAAGGATATTGAGTTACTATGGTACGAATTTAGGAAAACTAAAACTTGAACTAATATGATTTGAAAGTTAAAGCGTGCGCTGAAAACCTGAAAAAATACTCTGAAAAACATAATATCGTTGGAAAGTAACAAGTACTTAGGTACTTACAATTCTATTTCTTTCTTTTATTTTATTTAAATAGAAAAACTTAATCTGAAAGACATTAAAATAAAAAGCGCTACTGTTTTATTAAGTCTGTTTAGCAACACCGGCATACAAAATCATGGTTGAAAGGTTTTAAATTCGAAAATGTCGAATGGTCATCTCGAAAGCATTTATTTCTTAATTATTAAACTCTTATTTAATGTTCAAACTGTGTTTCGCTTAAAAATGTAATGAAATTTTTTTGTTTCATTTTAATTTTTGTTTTAAATTTAAATAAAAAATCACCAGTATAGGTATATTTATATCGTACATTTCTACATAAAGGATTAGTGTCCGTTTGTTGTTTATTTAAATATTTCGCTAATTTTGAATACAATATTTTATTTGCATTATTTACAACTCATTTAGCTTGAACAGTTATAATATAAAATTTATTTTTGAACAATTTATTTTCCAGTTCAAAAGTGGTAATATAGCAAATTGATAAATATTTCAGAGTGTATTTATTATTTATTAATCAATATTCTATTTTATACTACGCAAAAAACATTACTAATTCAATTACACTGATAAAAAATATTGGAGATATTCTCCTCATCTAAACATCAAACCAAAATCAATTAAACCGAAAAACCAGCTATTTAAGTTTAGATGGTATTAAAGTTACCCAATACTAGAAATGCATTTAGAAAGCAATGGTTCAGAGTTCAACTTGCATCATTGAAAACCAAATTTATCAAATTAAATTGAAAGCAAGCTGCCACCATGATACAAAGTAAGGCAAATTCAATAATTATTTCTCTTAAACTCAAAATAATATAATTATCTTTATTATTATAATTTTATAATAAATTTTATGAAATGCAAAGGAGCTTAACAGGTGTTTATTATGTGTAATATATTATAATCTGCGCCGCAGGCGATTATTTTAAATTTGTGATCAGACCTATTTTTCACAGAACGACTTATTGTAAGTTTAAATAACATTTTTTGTTAAAACGATGATTTAACAAATATTTTAACGTTTCGCGATTATAAGGTTGACGCGACTGCACAATTTTGATAATATTCTCTGCGATTTATGGAGCGCGTAATCACATACGACCGCTCGACTACGATTGGCCGAGTGCTCAAACTCGAATCAAAAGTTGTTATATACTGAACATTAACCAATCAAATTAATTAATGAAACACGTGTTGATTGATAATTTTCTTTAAATAGCTGATGTTTTCGGATTAATTCATTTTAAAAACACTTCGTTGAAACTGACAATTGCAAAAACACAATATGCAAGTTTGAATAGTAAATAATTCCTCTGCTTGTAGCATCACATACGTCTTTCAATTTATCAGAATAATATATGAGTTGCAAGATGCAATGTCGCATTGTCAGTTAGAATAATTAAATTTTGAACAAAGCTACATTTTAACATATTATGCAACAAGGAGGTTTAAAAAAACTCAGGCATGTTAGGAATAAATAAGGTGGTTTAAATATTTTAACAAGCAATTTATATTTAATATGTACATGACTGCACTGTTTTAGTTGTGAAGTTTCTAGTGTACAATGGTGCACAGTTAAATAATTATTATATAGCTGTGGTAGCTCCCTGCCTAAAAACAGTCTTCATATTTGGAGATGTGAAATAATTCAAAGGTACTTTTCACGTTCTTCAAATTAGTTTTATCCTGTTCTAGTTCATTTAAAATTTTCATTAGGGTAATAATCGGGGTACTTGGATCAACGAGTTATTTGGACCACTGCTAATAATAACGAATAATTAACCCTTTTAGTTAATCATGCCTTTTTTTAGCATGGTTTTTTACAGCAATACTATCATTATAGTCAAGAAGAAGTCTCCATGCTTAAGGTCGAAAAACGGTCACCCTGTATATAATAATTAGCAATGCCAATTCATTTTTTAAACGATTTTTTTGTAAAAGATAATATAATTATGTTCACTTGAATTTATATTATATCTAGTACGTAGTTCCCTAGATTGTGCGGCCTAAATACCGCACTAGACCCAACATTAAAAAATTGTTCTATTTTTAAGTGAGAAGCTCGTTAATCCATCCATGCGCGTCAATGTTGGGTAGATAATAAATGGTTCCGTATTTTATATATTTTATATTTGGTTGTAAAAAGTTTTTGTGAAGTTAGACCCTTCAAAGTGTTGGCCAGCAACTAAATTATTACCTGCCTGGGCCTGAGCATTATTTATCTACTATTAAAATTTTAATTTAAAAATAATGTTGTATTTAGAATTTCAGGCAAAGAAGCTATTTTATAGTTTGTTGCAATCAATAAACGGTTCTAGTATCCTGCAATCCTGATAACTGAAGAATATTTTACATAATTACTGTAATGTAATTACAGTAATTTCAGATTAATGTACATTAATCTGAATCCATATCAGAAGTTATTTAAAGCGAACTGCGTATTAGTCCATTCAGTTTAAAACTGCAAATAAGATTTAATATATTTAAATTTTAGCCAATCACCTTTGCCACTCGAAGTCGCACTTCTGCAAAGTTAAACCAAACCGAATAAATTGCAACCATAATTTTGGGGAGCAGGAGGGAGGTTTCATTCATATTATAATAATTTAATTTAATAATATTTATAAATATAGGGAGTTTCATTCAGTGTTTCTGAAAATATTATAATTATTTTAAAATTTTAATATGATGGATTTTAATATATTATAATTCAATGAAAATTTATATGTAAATACCTGAATAAACTCGTTAAAAGGGGGGTTTGGGGATTCACCCCCCCCCCCTGTTTACAAGAAATCTGCTTGATAACAGACCATTTACGAAAATTCTATAAAAAATAAAATTTTACAGGGGAGACTAAAAACAACATGGGCATTAATTTTTACTACACATATAAAATAATATTAAAATCTCGAGCGACGTTTTGACGTTGATTCCATGTTTATTTTCGAAAAATAATTACAGGGCAATGTAACTTTCACGTTGAACTGTAATGAAAAAATAATTCATGATATCAATGCAATTGGGTTCACGTGTTAAAATTTATTGATTTTATCCAATTCTACAAATTCATAAATCCAATGAATTTTTTTCATTGGTCGAAATTCATTGATTCAATGAACATATTTTCTGCATAATTGAAACTTTTTCGTTCGGTGTATGCCGACCATCAAGTGAATGTGATGGAAGATGAACAAGATGTAGTGCAAGATGTATTTGTACATCGGAGTTCAATAAGTCAATAAGTTAGATAAGGGATGAGATAATTGTATTATCCAGGGGAATTACTAAGTACAAATATCTGGGGGTTGCGGTAGTTGATAGTAGAATACGTCAGGGGGAGATCGGAAATAGAATAGCCTAAGGAAAATGTGTTGTTAGACAGCTGAATGGATTTTATAATAATACACAATTTATTAAATAACGTAAATAAATACAAAGGAGAGCACAGTCCATTGTTTAAGAGGTAGCTGGTTCATCAACCTGATTTTCAACCACCATCGAACGTTCATCAAGTGTTACTTTAACGTGGGACTTAAACGTAAGCTTAGATCCGACAGTTAGATAGAGATTGAAAAATCTGTTGAAAATGCTATTGGAAAGAATTCCACCATTGCGTAGATTCAGATTATGACATTTAAATCTTTGGTTCTCGAATTTCTAAAACAATAGTCGAGTATTGGCAGTGCAAAATGTACCGATTTTCTACATATGGTTCAAAAGTTTGGTGGAGGAAATTATGAAAAAAGAGAAGATAACCTTAAAGCGTTTTGGCTACAGAACTGTAGGCTAACTAGAATGGATATAGAGTAAAAAACGAAGTTATCCGAGATAGAACTTCAACGTTATATAAATAATAAATGGAATGGTAAAAATGCAGAGAAGTACTTAGAAGAGCAAGACCGAGAAACAGTTGGAAGAAAGAAGTGGAGAAAACCATTAGACCAAGAATTTTGCGCAATTTTAGAATTACTTGCCTAGTTGCTGAAATAATATGAAGCTATGGGTTTGGACGAGTCACTTAGTGAAGACTTAATATGTAAAGACTAAAGAATTATCATATATTTCAGACTGATTTATATTATAATACCTGTATTATAAATAAATGAACGTAAATGAACCCTTGATACTATGCTCCCCCAATATTTTCCTACTATGTCTAGCCGAAAAAGCAGAACAGTTTACAGGTCATCAACTGGCTAAATTGGTAAAATACTGCTATTAGCGAGTAGCATTGCACTTAGGAAATGCATATTACATTTATTGTACAATATGAAAGCAAAAAAGAACGACAGTCGACAATGTCGTTTGTAGTGAACGAAAATACAACAGCTGTGCTAAGATTATTAGACGAGCTTACGCCAAATGTCAAGCACATTCTTACGTCCAACTACTTCCTGTGTTTTTTGAACGTATATATTTAAAAGATTTTTCATTTTTTAAATTAATTTTCCATTATGATAATATTTTATGTAATAGTTTAATTTAAAATGCCATCAAAAATAGTCTTGACTTATAATAAATTGAGCGATACAGTGGGGTATTATGTTTGTGTATGCGTAGCGATCTCGTAGAAGATGATCTACATACACAGGTGTGACTGCAAGATTATAATAGCAAGTATCATGACGAAGCATCCTTTTGACAAAATTAAATCTTGTAAAGTGTTTGATAATTTTTATAGTTTCAAAAGAGATCAACTTCTACGTAAGCTTTATCGTATTGAGTTGTTTTCATTTTCCGTTTCCATTTCATGTTGTAATTTTCCCTAAAGCATTATATTGATTACATTTATCAGAATCTCAATTAGCTAATTTTGTTTTGAGTGCCTAAATAGAAAACAAGCATAATAAGGATTGAGGATCCTTCCATTAGACAATTTAAAAATAATTTGCAAAAAATGACGTAGCTACGTAGCTATTTAAAAAAGCAAAGCTCTGGTTTTTCAATTTGGCGTAGTGATCGATTGTTATTTAGTTTTCCATTTACGAATTATTATTAATAAAACTTGCATTCGTTAGGTTTTGTTAAAAAAATGTGAATGAAAAGCGTTTATAGCCGTAATAGATAAGAGGAAATTACATTCTGACATGGCAATATACGAATGAAACGGTTAACGTGCGCGGTAAAACGTTGAAGGAGGATGAGCGTTCCCTGGCGACATGACAGGTCCCAATATTACATCAGGATCACCGAGACCTACGAGCCTCCCAAACCAATTAGATAATGTAATATGACCTTACTTGCAACACATATCCTGGGGGAGCTTGCTTAATTCGATCAATGTCACAACTTAAAAACACAGATAGATATTCCATACCCAAATGATTTTTCAAATAAACAAACAAAACGTTTCTTGTTAATACATGCGGGTAATGAAAAACCAAAGTTTCAAGTTCGAGTACAAAATATGTTCTACTCTTTGAACGGTATATTAGTAAATTAGTCCGGAATAAAAGATCAAAAACGCAAGCCAAAAATAAGTTTTTGTTAATCTTTTATATTTGTTCATAAAAGAAGCACAAAATTAATCCAATCCTCTTACATTGAATATTTTGAAATTTGAATATTAAATAACTACAAAATTGAACTAAAAGTAATTGAAATTTGCTGACGACATTTTTATGAAAATGTGATATTTTGTGTACTTAATTTTTAAAGAAAATTGCATTTTTAAAATTCAATCTTTTTAGAAATCAAATTAAAAATAATATATACTGGGTGAAGTGGCTAAGATAAATCGCTGATTTAAGTTTATGAAAAGACATTTTTAAGTGGCGTTCAATACCGACGCGACGCGACGTCTGCAATATAAATATACCTCGAAACATCGAATATGGAGCATATATTCATTAATTTTCTTTAAAACATTAAAAACTTTGGTGTATATTATGTTATAATAATGAATTGGAAGTTGATAGTTTTGTAAAACTATAAAAGTAGCAACAGATGTGATAAAGTGCTTTAAGAAACGACTAAAAGTGTTTATCGAAAGTATCGGAAAAGCAATATATCAACAAAGAATACATAAAATATAATAAACTACAAATACATACAAAATAGGATACGTGACGTGCTAACTGATGTTGGAGATATTTTATTTTATTAATTTTTCTTACCGAAAGCTGTTTCGGTATTAGCATATGCACAATGAAAAATGGAAAACCATTTTCATTGTTTTACGTTCTTAATTTGCCAATTTGTTACTACATAAACTGGAGGTTGATTATGCGGTATGAATTTTTGACCGCCAGGCACGTGTCCTTATGACCTACACCACAACCCGCTACTGCTATATGTTAATATATTCGTTTATTATCGTAGGAGTTCTAATATAATGAATACATTTTAATTAATTAATATTAAATTATAACGTAATAATTAAACTCGCAGTTATTAAATCAGAAACTTTTACGAACAACATGTAATTAGGTAGTTAATAAAATGTCCTGCAGAATTGAGCACTTCTGAAGCTTTGAAAGAAATTTCAAATAACATGGCGAAGTAGTAATACTAAAGTTTACTTCAAAGAATATTAAAAAGTGAACGGATTAAAATTATTGAAAAATATATTATTACGGAACAAACAAAATTTAAATTTCATGCAAAAATATAAAAAAATTAAATATTAGTTTAGGAGAAAAATACATCATGTGGCACTTGACATACAACAGATTTGCATTATAAAGAAAAAAGGTCAGTGCCGGGAAAATAAGTAAACATTTTACATAAATACAAATAATTTGTTGTTCGCTTTTATACTAACTTATATATTTTGCATAAGAAGTAAGTTCTTAATTCATTTACTAAATAATTATCTTCTTACCGGTCCTTTTAACGAATGATTACGAAGCCTTGGGCACAATTATCCTGTACTCACCTGGAAAGAAAAATTAAATTATTAATTTAAACGATATTTTTCAATTATAAATTGTTAAGAATTCCAATATTTAATATTATTTTGTGTTTTGATAAATGGAATTCCATTTTTAAGAGGAAGTGGGTTAACAATCAGACTTAGATTAAAATCCAATTATATAACTGAAACTTGAAAATTTATTCTGAGAAATGAAGAATCCTTTAAAATGTACTAATCGGGTTTAGTTATAAATATTGACCCACTTTTCTTTTAATTGAAAGAAAACTGACTCTTGCCGTATCATTATTATAAATTTGTAATTTTAATTTAAATATTGAAATTTCACTGACAAATAAACTAATTTCAAGTCTTTCGCATCAAAAGAAACTTTAAAATTAATTTAATTTGAATTTGAAAAAACAAAATTTTATCAAAATTAGCATATCTATAGATCGAACGCTAAACTATTTTTACAGGGCGATTTATGATAAATTCTAAGATCAATTTTGCTTGACAGATATTTACAGAACAACCACCGAATATGAAGTCAATTGCAATTTCATAAATAAAAGATCTTTTCTAAAGATTGTAAAGTCAATTATAACATTCAAAAAGAAGTTCATCTGATAAAACGCGGGTTATACGAGTATTTAAATCTTTTTAAAACAATAACGTTTTCGATATGCAGTAATCGATATTTAAATTCTTTCGTATACAATTTTGAATTAATTATTCAGATTTGTTGTTAAACGCTACAGTAAATAAAAATTATAAAACATGAATGCATAAAACAAACAAAATATTAATTACAGAAATTTAAACTTTACCCTGATGTTTTTGCATTTTAATTATAAAAACAATGTTTTAGGTTTTTTTAAAACATTAAGGTATAAGTGGAAATGCACTGCTATTAACAAAAAAAAATTGGTATGCTTTTTCGGCAATATCAGTATGAAAATTCCTAACTTTCTTCAATACGCACAAGTCTGGTTGAAACATTTTCATGACATCCTCGACGCCATGGTTCTACAAATTGTTCCAAGCAGTGGTGGTTAGTATGGGAAGGTGGACGGGACGTCGTCCTTGCAAAACAGTATAGCAATTCAGAATAGTACTTTTAACGGCGCCAAACATTGGAAAATCCGACGTCAACTGCTGAATAGGCTAGTTACCCCCTCTCCCAGGTAATAGATTCGCGAAATAAATTATTTTAAACTCCCCCCCCCCGTACAAGAAACAAGCTCGTTATGACTCTAGATGACGTTAGACTTAGTAATCCTAAATTTTTCAGAAGCTTACAGCAATAGATTATTGCTTTTTTCAATAATTATTTCCAATTTCTGAAAGTTAACGAAACATTGTTTACTTAACTTGTTAATTTATAATTTGACAAGTTAATTATAAAAACATAATAATTTATTATAATAGCTTTAAATTATTTTAATCAAAAATATATAAAAGACTTTTTGCGTAGTTTTCCAAAGTAAAAACTTATTTGTAAATAATTAATTAAATAAATAAATAAAAGTCGATTTATTTAATTAATTATATATAAATAAAAAAGGATAACAACTTTGGGCACTTATTCGTAAAAATTTTACGAAGAAGTATCTAACGTTATTCTTTTATTAATTAATTTATCTATCTATGTACCTGTGTTTATAACGTTAAATTAATCAGTCTAACTGTCCTCCAGTGCGGCCTTCAGGCCGCACACCTAAGGTAATCAAGTTCTAGTTGACTTACTAGTTAGTAATCTATCTTACAATATTTATGCCGTATTAGTCTGGAGTCTCACACAACCACCTACCATCACCTATTAAAATGTAATTAATTCTATTGGTTAAAACAGAGTTTAAAGACCCACCCACCCATAATTCAGTTATTTTCATTAGCCGAATTTTAGGCAGTGGTTGTCGGTGGCTTCAGGGAGACTCCAGCTTTATAACATTATTTATTAAATAATAGCTACATGAACAAAAAATTCCGTTTTGGATTTAGATTTATTTCTGAAGAGAACTCAAAAATATTCATATCTTCATTATTGATATCGTTTTAATTATTTTTATATGGATTATTTTCTCTTTCATTAAGTTGACACTGGATCTTATTTAAATTTTGGTAATAAAAAAATAAACGAATCGGAGATATGAAGAAATTAATAGAATAACAGAAGTAGTGTTTTAAGGTCGATCTGCTTCGTGATAGCCTATGTTGTGCGGAATAAGGGCACGTTCCGTCCTATCCAAAATATGAAATATCAATGATTATTATAGTAAATAAATTTAAAAAAATACAGGAAATTTATATTTTTCCTTTTTCATTAAATTTGGTGCCCTCTCATTGAAACGAATTACATGCCGCCACTGGTGTTAAGTAATTGTGCAAAAATATTTCCAGAAGAAAGGATTGCCTATACTTCCTTAGCTAGACTTGAAAATTGAAACAAGAATCTACCGATAGAATTTTTTCATTGTTTTAGCCTGTTGCGATCAATCTGCGAATGTATAGTAGGTCTCTTAAAGTTCCTCCCGGTTTGCTCAAATTTCCACTCTTAGTCTTAACCAAGGTCGCCATTTGTTGTCAATTTGTTTTGCATTTTGTCCCGCATATCGCCATTTCAGCGTAGCTACTTGCTTTCTTATGTCTTTAATCTATCTGCATCCAAATCCATTTTCTGGTTTAGAGGGTTTTTATCGTTGCTGATATATGCATTTTTTTCCAGTTCCTTATGTTCCATATTTACTTTCAATGATTACTAAGTGGTATTACAACATTATTAGGTAAGGCAAATAAACACTTTTAGCTTGCAAAAAATCTGGGTCAGCTTAATCAATAATCTCCCGTCGGCTTCTCCTCAAACTGATCATTTTAGTTGCCCCAACATGAATTTTCGTATATAACTCGCTTAATTTCATTTTAGGGAAAGTAATCATCAGACTAAAACTAAAGAACACAAAATTCTCTACAAAATAAATATTTCATAATTCACTTCAGATGACATGCAAGAAAATTTTATTCCAAACACCATTTAGTTATTGAAAAACTTTGATCCAATTTCACATTTTTAAAATAAAACGCATTTCTTCTTTCTAAAATTGATTCTTATTTTAGGAATAATATAACGTAAACAAATTTGGAAATACTCGATCTCGTAGAGAATTTTATGCTCTTCAATTTCGTTCTAATGAGAATTTTCTGTAAACTGACTTACATTAAGCCAATTTCAGGCGAAAAGCTACTTTGGAGGGTCCAAAATAAATCTCTAATTTGGGAAGAAGCTAAAAGGGAATTTTCAAGAAATTTTGAGAGGTTCCCTAGGATACTCAATACACATGTTTAATATAGAAAGAAGTTTTATACAAATATTGTAATTTTTCTGCCTCCCCCCCCCCCCCCCCCACTTCCCTCGAAATTAAACAATTAAAAATGAAGTATTCGAAATGTTAATATCTACTTTTTAAAATAGAGAATCTTTTCTTTATACGATTCGTCATATATATACGTGGCCATCTGTGGCTTGCAGGTTGAATATTTTTCATTTACCAGTATATGGATCTGAAGAGATGAGTATCAAGATAAAAATCCTGATCAACATCAAAACATGTCATCCTGTGAAGTTATATTGAATTTATAATTCTATAGTGGGAAGTGAGAACAGTACTAATCAAAAAATGTCACTTTTCAGGAGAGCAAAAATTGTGTATACATTTTGCCATTGTAATATTAAAATTGTCAAAGAGTTAATTATAGATGTTTTAATTAAAATTTTAAAATTACAATGTTAAAAGTTACACAGCTTTTTGGTCTCATAAAGTCCCTTTTTGACTTATAACTTTATCACTTCCCACTCGAATGTATTTTCATTTAGTTTATTATTTTGACTCTGAAAGCGACGGCGACTGTTGGTGTTCTTTATGATGAATGTTATGTTGAAAAAGTTTTCAGCAATGTTTATTGCTAGCTTCAGATTATTAATTAACCAGTTAATTTTTAAAGTTCAATTTATTATCATCATTTTTTTATGATAAACCTTATCATTTCAACCATAGAGTCCATCGGAGGACTGAACTGTTGAGTTAAGTCCGATTACAACACGGAATTTCCTCTTTGGGCTTAAACAGCGCCAATAAATATACACTAGATTAGTCGATATCAATTTTAAATAGTCAGGTAATTACGCATTAATTCAAAAATGTGTCAGGCAACCCAACGATACAGACCTGAATTAGATGTTAAGATTGGCTATTAGGTTAGATTCCTGATAAAGCAAAATTAAACAATAATGATGCAACCAACGTTGGTTGGGTGTTGTTATAACAACACCCAAAATCTAAACCTGCTCATGTAAGTACCCATGGGGTTTTAATGCTGGAACAGGTTTTTAGCACTTAATAGTATTTCGAAATAGTTAAACTGTAGGTTCCCTATACTCAACCTTACCTCAGAGTGAAGGAGAGAGAGATAGAAAATCATAAAAATTCAGAATTTATTACATGCTTTTAGGGAGGTGATGTGGTGGTACTAAGATTATCAAGCAATTCAACAAATCCAAGTATTATAAAACCAATTAATACGTCGGCGTTGCAGATGTTAAGCGTACGTTATGTATTTGCAACTGCCCTAAGGTTCTAGTCCATATCGAGAAACAAATTTTTCAACACATCATCCCACTAAGCATACTTTTCAATTACCTGCGGGGCTGTTAGTAGATAAAAACCGCTTCATAATTAATTTCTTACTTTGAATTAATTTTTGAAATTGTAAAAAAGCGTGCACTTAAATTAACTATACTGAAAAATCGTAAAACTGGCTTTATAGTCCATTTGGCGTTGGAAATTTTTCAAAGACTAGCCTGCGGTGCTTTTCATTTTCCTTTTTCTTACAAATTGAAAGGACTGTCGTCATGGAGGGCGGCTTAAAATTTTTCCGCACCAAAATAACAGTTGTCTCCTGTTTGCGTGTACACATACTATTAAGTTTATGATTACCAGATGGTACTTTCTAGGGTTGTGATCGTACTCTGAGGAGCTTGCTTTGTCCTCCTTTTCTTTGTTTTATCAATCTACCATTCTTGTCTGTGTTAGTTTATTGTAGACGATGATGTGCAACTAAAACATCCGAAACGTCGAAATCTGGATAACTTGGGATCCTTATTTTCATTTTTTGATGAATGTAAAATTTAATAAATTTGCATTAAAATATTTCAAAATTTAAAAGTAAATAAATAGGATGATTTTATATTCAAAAAGTATTTAAATTTTTTACTTTTAAAAATAATATGAAAGTTTTAGAAAATTAAATTAGAACGTTTAATTTATATTTTTATATAATATTTTGGAGATAAAAATTTTATATGAAAAACAGTTAAATACCCTAATTTGTAATCATAATCATAAAAATATTAATTTTTGTAAAGATTTTGAGAGCCTGACATAAAAATATTACAGCCTGCGGTTAAAAGCTCTCCCGTTTCCTTTAAGCTAGGTGACGTCCCTACATTCAAGACTGTATATTGCAATTTTCAGGAACTTATATTGCTACTAAAAGGGAATAAAATTGTAAGCTTTCTTGCTGTTATAAAGACGAGTAAATTGTGTCAAAGAAATTGTTATCACCGTGTACTGGTTAAAGTATTGAATGTCGATATTGTGTGGGTCTTTTTAAGGAAAATAACAACAGTATCAGTTATATTGATAAAATAATATTTTTTTTATGAAATTGTAGTGTCTACTCGATAATGGGCATATAATTCCCTAGTATTATCTTTTGACCTGTCGCATCATCAGGAATTAACTGGGTTTAACCCTTGTCACCCACTATGGACAAACAACGGACAGTTCATTAAAATAACAAGCACAAAATTTTAGTGCAATCCGGTTAATAACACCTAGAAGTGTACCTACATTATAGATTTTATCACAACAACAAAAATTTTGTTTGTAATAAAAATAAATTAATTAAAAATTTGTTTACTTTCGCAAGCTGTTTGGATAATCCGAAAATGATTAATCCTGCTCTCAAAACATCGTAGCGGTAAGCTCTCGATGCAAGATATAACGTGAGAAAAATCGCAAAACTAGCTTTGTCTAATGGCACATCTTTTAGATAAATCCCAACTACTAATGTTAGGATTATTTTCAACGTCTGTTGTTTCCCCTACTTTTTCATTCATTCACGTCAGGAAAAACAGTTTTCTAACAAATTTAGCAAATTTAAAAAAATCATTTACTTCATGTAACGCATACCCATCCAATTATGCTATTTGTATATAGAAAAATATGCATGATAACATAAAAGACTCAAAGAACAGTAATTTCAGCTTGTAAAGAATCATTTCGAGCATAAAATTTTTAAAAGGTTTTTTCGACATAAAATATGTATTTAAATAAAAAGAAAACATTTTTAATTGCATTTTCTGAAAAGTAATAACGTGAATTAAATATATAAAACAAAATTGCACGAGTGAGGAAAACGTAAATAATTTGGGTTGCTCGGGGAAAGAGTTTTCGTAAATCGGGAAGGATTTCTCAAGCTAGACAGGAGTTTGCAATGTGCACGTCACAGCTGTCACTATTGTCACAGGAAACCTTAAATGTTGCATTTATGGTCTTAACAGGAAAACTTTCAAAATGAAAATCGATACGTTTCAGGAAATATTTTTCACAAAGAGGATCAGTGTATTGTTACAGATAAAGAGTCAATTCTTATAAATTGCGACCAAGAAGTAAATTTAATTTACTTTTTCCAATTAAAACAAAAAAATTCTATTAAGCCTTGAAAACTCATAAGCTCTCAGTACCTAATAATATGGTTAGAGTAACCAATTAAATTGTAAGCTTTGAATTCGATATTTCCAATAATACCAGCATAAATTGAGGTATTTCTATGATGTATTTATAAACTATAAATCAAACTAAATTTTCTTTATGAAATATTCCAACAAAGGAATTACCTCGATTGTTGTAACCACCCTTTTAGTTATAATGAAAATGTCAAATCCATTTTCCAACTGTCTAATAGTTATCATTGAAACAACTTCGTTGGTGCTATAATTAGTTGCAAATACCAAAACCAAATAGATTTCAAATTAACGAGAAGGTAATTAATTTTTAAATGAAATTCACTTACAGAATGTTTGATAACAATTTATTCCATTATTGAGTTCTGGCAGTTTCTTTTTTATTATTTTGATATTAAAAACAATATGGATAAATTTACAATTCGATTAACGTTTTACAATAGTCTTGTTAAAAATATTTGCTTTAATAAATAAAATATAATATAAACAGTGGGGTGCCAGTGCGAGATCCTTTACAATTCAATGTCTTTGTCATTGTGCATGCATTCCATCCAATCTGATGTTGAGCTTACTGTTAAAGCGAATTTTTCAAATTGCATGTCACTGTTGTAATAGCTAACTTATTTGACCATATTGTGAAATAAATCGTTACGTTTTTACTCAAAATTTTGGACTTCATATTAATTTCTGATTATTAGACGAATAATAAATAATAAGAAATCGGAAGACAGAAATATTGGACATACTTCATTATAACTGGTTCCGTTATCATCTTATATCACATAGGGGACCTATAGTTTAACGTGTTGAACAAATATCGATTTGGTCAATAGGATTAGGGGTTGATATTTTTTTATAAATCGTCGCCTGCAATAATTTCTTTAACACAAAAATTGTCAAACGGATGAAATATGAAACCTCATTAGCTATAAGTGAATACGCACGAAAGTGTAACTTTTACAGCAATTTGTGTGACGTCATCGACATTTATCTAAAAGACAACCCCTATTTTTTATTACACTATTCGATAAAGCATACCTTTTTACAAACGACACTGTAAAAATTTTATAAGGTTACATAAAACATGTTGGTAAAAGTAAAACGTAAAAAATTATAACAGCGTTTTGTTGCATATTTAAAGTTTTTCTTTAGAATACACCGCTTGCTGTAGAAATATAAGGTATACTAACAAAAGTATTTTTCTTTTATGCATTGCCAGGTTTAAAAAAATTTAACAACTATTAGCAGGTAAAATTGCGTGAAATGTAGAAATTTGATGCATGAAAAATGACAAGGATGGGCCGTGTGATTCATTAATATTGCATGGAGTGGTAAATAGTTAACGAGATCATAAAGAAAGTTCACGACACACATGAAAACCTTGGGATAGTAAGAAGTTTAAAAAAGCATACTGTCGCTTTATAGGTCACCGGCATTAGGGGTTCATATAACCATAATAGAATTCATAGTTCCAAACAATTTGTATAATAACGTAATAAATATATTGGTTCTACACTGAAAAAAGTACAATAAATTATACCGAATTACGACAAGTTATTCATTAAATTGAATTTATTTTATTTAATTTGCTCCATCTAACAGAAGCCAATCTGTAGTAATCAGATTACCCTAAAGCGATTTCTGTTTCATTATAAATTAAGAAAAGTTCTCTTATACCGCTATTTCCACCATTTCTTTTTTGAGCATTTGTTTGACCGTCTTACAACATCGGCACTGACCAGTGTTTGTTTGATCTGTAGATTAATTTTAATTATTTTATCTTTCACCAGTAATTTCATATCAAACGGGGTAATTTAGTTTGTATCGGTGTCAAAGCAATTTAGTAACGCCTTCTGTTATTACCCCAGACGTTTCGAAAATTCCCATAAGGTTGGCTTATCTAATAATCACAGGTTATCCCTTTGATTGTGCTTTTAATTAGTTAATACATAGAGCGATAAATTGATTTCCTAATAAATTGACTAATATTCCAGTTATTTACGTGGAATTAACTCGGAAATGCAACTTTTTTGCTTAGACCCTTTAATTTGGCATTGGAAAAACACCCATAATAGGTTGTATGACAAGGTCAAAATATCATAAAGTCATGGATTGGTTATTGATTATACATTCTAAGGTCAAAATAGAGATTAGCAAAATTAAACTACATAACAGACTCACGACTATTTAGATTTTGATGTAGACATTTTTATCTGTTCATCTGACGCAGAGAGCTTTTCTACTATTCTTTATATTTAAATAGCTCAATTCCAGCGCACCTGAAGTGCAAATTGGACACAACTTCAAGTATAGAGAATAAAATTCTACATAAAACTAAAGAAAAACAGATTAAAACGTAGTCTGAATAGTTTTCGAGCTTCCGTTCTCCAAAGAACCCTAATTTTCATTCAATTTTTGTCGAAGATTTTAAAACGTAGTTTTCTGGAAATAATTTTTTCCGGAGAATCCCTTTAAGTGGCAAACAAAAGTTACCTTACAAAGTTTTTTTTTGTAGTAGGCGTATATACAAAATTACTAGGGCTACAACAATCTTTTTCTTCCATTTCTATGCAGAATTTCATGTAGTTGTTATCTTATTTTATACGCTTTTTTGTCGTGGGATGCACAAATAGCGGGCAAATCATTCAGAACTTCTGAAATAGGGTAAGAAATAATCAACTTTGAAAGATTACAGTTAGGGGCTATTATTAGAATTAGAAAGTTACTCTAAGCAGAGATTTACAGATATTTCAGTTAACTTTTACTTATTTACATTCATGTATGGACTGTTTTTGCATGGGACCAACAGAAAAATCATTATACATTGAAAACTAAAAACTTCGTATTTTTGGGGAAAATGGAAAGAAATTAGGGTTGTATTGAGTAACCTTAAACTTTATTTGCGTTAATTCTGCTAAAACCTATTTTAAGCATAGGATGCAGTTTAAACGTCCGATCGTTAATTTTGTGATTTTTAAAACTTTTTTCTACAAATTTCCTTCTAATGTGTTCTGTCCTGATGTCGAGAACTTAAATACTTGTGTTCTATACCAAACAAGAGGGTTTTATCCGAAAAACGTAGCATTTCTCAATTATTACCACGCATAATTAAGTTAAATTAAATTTCTTGCATAAACTCTCTATTATCCAATAAAGATCGCAAAGAAGCCGAAAAAAATGGTGAAAGCTTGCAAAATATTTCGGACAAGCTAAAATTTAGCAGATATATCAATAAGAATGTCTTAACGAACCTCACAAAATTTGATTAAAATTCCCTATCGGGTTCTTCCCCGCTTGGTAATTTTATGTCCCAACATGATTTTTTGCCTATAACTCGCTTAATTTCAGTTTTACTGAAAAATCTCAACAAACCGAAATTGAACTGCATAAAATTGTCCGCAAATTTCATTTTTAAAAATTTTCCTACCTACGTCATAACATTATTGAAATAAATATCAATCCAGGAAGACAGATTAAAAGAATTTCCTGGTAGTGCAAGGCAAAGAAGCCAAAAAATGGTTAGTTTGCAAAAAAATTCCGGAAAAATTTTATCCTCTGATTATGGGCTTTTGCCAATAACTCGCTTAAATTTCAGTTTTACGGAAAATTCTCATCGGACTAAAATTAAAGAGCACACAATTATTTACAAATTTGAAGTATTTTTGATAACAATTTTCCGGCGTCAAATTATTATTTCAATACAAATGAATCCAAAAAGGTGAAATCTATTTATTGTAAAAACTTGTAATTGTAACGAAGTTTTTTAGAATAAAATTTTCTTAAATTTCATCGGCATCTGAAGTGAATTCTGAAATAGCTGTATTATAGAGAATCTTCTACTCTTCAATTTCGGTGCAAAGATAATTTTTCATAAAAATTAAATTTAACGAGTTATAGGCAGAATATCGCTGTGGAGGAACTAAAATCTCCAATTGGGGAGAAGTCGAGATTTTAATAATTTGACTAAAAATGATTGATTTTGAAAATTAGTCGCTTTAAATATTCTCTACAAATTTTATTTGTCAAAATATACTACGTCATACCATTAGAAATAAAAATAAATCTAAGAAGATGGATTTAAAAAAAAATTTCCTACTGATCCAACACAGAGAATCCCAAAAACGGGTTAAAGTTTGCAAAATAAATCCAGACAACCTAAAATTTGGCAGACACGTAATTTCGACGTGTCCGTAATGAATCTCACAAAATTTTCTTAAAATTGGGGATTTTAACCCCTTGTAACGATTTTTTTGAATCGTTAATTTTTTCTACTTTGCATCTGACAACTTTTGCAACGCCCTGTATGGTGGCTTCATTCATTGGTTCTAAGGTTGGCGGAATTGCTGTGTTTTTGATAACGGGGTCGCGATGGCGACTTGAGAGAATGGTTTTGGGAAGTGCCAAGGAAGGTCGTGTTTTAGGGAGCTGGTCAATTCCTGTTTGAGATGGAGCGATAGCCATGGATGTGGTTCAAGTGGTGTAGCGAGGATTCGTTGTTTTGGCTTACGCGGTTCTCGTTGGAGGATCTTTTAGTTCGCGTAGGTGAGAACGATATTTTTGGCTATTTCCATTGATTTCCGTTCTGGTTTGTTGTCTCTTGATCAAATATGGGCATATGGCTTTGTCATTTTTTGTATTGCTCCCGCGATTACGCAATTTGTGTGTAATTGTCATTTTATTTACTCCTTGGCACCCGGAATTATTTTCGTTGTGTGTGTAAAAACAAGTTGTTCTGTGTAGTAATTGTTGCCTCATACTGTGTGTTTTTTTTTAATCTAAACGGTTGTTTAGAGCCATTTTTTTGGTGTAGTTTTAAAACTGCAATTTTTGATTAAGTCGAATTTAATTTGAATGGGAATGCTGATAGCATAGATAGACCGCTTGGCTGCCAGATAACAACGTTGTCGTTCGCATTGACAATTCGATTACTTTCCCATGTTAAATATTTTAATTAATTTTAAATATTTTAGCATTGTATTTTATTGTGTGTATTTAAATACGATTACCATCAAGGGGTTTGCATGGGTGCGATTATTGTGGATTTATATTTGCTCTTAGCAAATCACGTTTGACGTCGCATTTCATGCTCGCTTCTTCGGGAGTTATTATCGATTGTTGGTGGTTGGTTTTGTTTTGTGTTTTCTGGTAGCGGTCGATCTTGCTATATTAACACAGATGAGGTAGTGTCGTTCGACGAGTCGTTATATGTTTTTCCGGTCCCTGGGGCATCCTCCAACCTTTGGTTATCTATTTTCGGAAGCACAAATTGTAGTTTTTGTGTTTCTAAGTTCTCTGTTTGTACGGGGTGAAAACAACTACATGGCGCCCAGATTAACACCTTTTTTTTCCGCTACATGTATGTATTCTTAGCGTCATCCCGTATAATTGTGTAACATCAACCGAGGGTAGGGGGGTTCCGTTTTCTACATGGTCCGTGCTTGAGCTAGCACTTCGTGGCATTGTCTATCTTTGTCCGGCGATCCCCTGAGTTATCCACAAAGATCGTCGGGGCAGTTTTTGTCGTTCCTTTGGGGTGGCAGAAATTGTTACACCCTCAACATGTTTTTTTGCCTATAACTCGCTTAATTTAAGTTTTATTGAAAATTTCCACCAGATTAAAATTAAAGAACATAAAATTATTTATAAATTTGATTCTTTTTGATAAAAATTTTCCGACGTCAAACTACTATTGCGATAAAAATTAATCCAAAAAGGCAGAATACGTTTTATTGTTAAAAAATTGAAATTGCAACGAAGTTTCTTCAGCATTAATTTTTCTTACATTTAATCGGCGTTTAAACTAAATTCTGAAATATTTGTTTTGTAGAGAATTTTCTGCTTTTCAATTTGTTCTAATGAGAATTTTTCGTAAAAATGAAATTCATCGAGTTTCACTGTGCAGAACTATATCTTCAATTGGGGAGGGAGATTGTCGGGAAACCTATAGGACATTTTATGAGGGGTCAGTAGAACATTCAAATAAATATTTTTTATCAAATTTTGGCTTGTCTGGATGTTTTCCTAGCCAATGTTTCTTGGTCCTTGCCTTTACTATAAGTCGTAAATTTAAACTGCCTGATATTGCATTTGTTAATACATAATTTTAATTTTCAAAGACAATAGGGACCGAAATAATTTCAAGGCGTCTACAGAGAGTAGAAACATGACATTTAATTGTGTCGCATATGAAATTAATAAATTTTGTAAATAAAAGCGAACCCCAGACTGGCGCCTTGCGGGACACCTGTGGAATGTCTGAACACGTTTTTAGCTCTGTTGAGTTTGTACTTTATTTACTCAATTAAAACAACTGAAAATTAAACCTTAAACGTAAAATTAAAAGAAACTCCATACGCCTTGGTGTTGCTGTAGTTCAACATGCGTCAGTTTTACAACATTAAAAAATATTTTGGACATTTTTTTATGAACGTTATGCAAATTAAAATTTTCAGAAAGACTTTACAAATACAGTAGAATATTCATTTATATCTACTATAAAGAAATAAACTTAATAGACCAGTGCAGAAGCCTTTGAAAATGATAAAAAGTGAACAAAAATAGCAGTAGGATGAAACCCATTGGAAAAGGAAGAGAATATAACAATAATGAAAGGAAAAATAATTTACGGGCGATCTGAGGTCGGGAAGTGGAAGGGGGTGAGTTTTAAGGGTAGAAAACTGTTTTTCTCGATTTCCGGCAAAACCACAAGTCCTATGGAAAAAAGTTAAATGGCAAAGTTGTAGGTAATAAAAAGATCTACAACTTTGTATTTACACTTTTTTCACATAACCTCAAAATTTATGTGAAAAATTCAAATAACCAAGTTTTTGGTTTTTAATTTTTATCTTTTACAAAAAAAAATTTTTTTTTCACGAAATTTGGTGAAAACTTACCTTTTTATGTCCCAAACACACTGTAATGTTTTTGATTTAAAATATTTATTTTTTCACCTTATTTTGACTTAATATCGAAAAAGCACCCTAATTTTCAATCGAAAATTCTCGCGTCAAAATATCTGCTTTTTTAAAAAACTCGGTGGGTTTTTCGTTCGTTGAAATCTCTACTTTTCGATGGTGTAAAAAATATATACATTACTACGGTAAATATTCTCAAAAAATGCAAAGAAACGAAAACAACTCGAATCAGAAATTTTTATTTCTTAAATCAACATGTACAATTTTGAGCTATTTATTAAAATTTATACTTTAATTACTCGAAAAATGTAAGATTCCGTGTTACATTGATAAACAAAAAATTGCAAGTCAAAATAAACAACATCGTTCATGAAAATACACGTGCAGGCTGAGTTACTTTAAGAGAATTGTGACAAAGCTTAAAATTTTCGGATTCGAGTTTTTTTCGTTTCTTTGCATTTTTGAGAATATTTACCATAGTAATGTATATTTTTTTTACACCATCGAAAAGTAGAGATTTCAACGAACAAAAAGCCCACCGAGTTTTTTAAAAAAGCAGATATTTTGACGCGAGAATTTTCGATTGAAAATTAGGGTGCTTTTTCGATATTAAGTCAAAATAAGGTGAAAAAATAAATATTTTAAATCAAAAAAATTACAGTGTGTTTGGGACATAAAAAGGTAAGTTTTCACCAAATTTCGTGAAAAAAAATTTTTTTTTTGTAAAAGATAAAAATTAAAAACCAAAAACTTGGTTATTTGAATTTTTCACATAAATTTTGAGGTTATGTGAAAAAAGTGTAAATACAAAAGTTGTAGATCTTTTTATTACCTACAACTTTGCCATTTAACTTTTTTCCATAGGACTTGTGGTTTTGCCGGAAATCGAGAAAAACAGTTTTCTACCCTTAAAACTCACCCCCTTCTACTTCCCGACCTCAGATCGCCCGTAAATTGTTTTTCCTTTCATTTTTGTTATATTCTCTTCCTTTTCCAATGGGTTTCATCCTACTGCTATTTTTTTCGGTTTCAAAAATTATCGGCACTGGTCTATAACTGAAATCTTTTAACTTATTTTTTATTTACGATTTATATATAAATGTAAAATATTTAACTCACAAATATAATGTAAAACATTAAAATATTTAAATGTACTATTGAGTAATTTTGTAGCAAGTAACGGTAACAAATAATATAATAAGAAATATATTAACTTATAACTCCTATTACAATTCTCTTTCAAGACATTGCGCTAATGCGGATGCTGAAAAAATAATTTGTATAAGTAAGAAATAAGTTCGTAAGTGAAAGTATAAGGGGCTTCAAATAATTGGCATCAAATTTTACACGCAATTTAACACTCATGCCAAACTCTCGTTTAGAACAAAACAACAAATTCAATGGAAAATATTTCTTTTAATTAGCAAAATTGAGAATATAAAAAAAATTACATTATTTTTTGCTTACATTTTATTTAATTTGATTGTTAATTTCAGTGTTTCAGAAATTGTAAAAACATTCTATAAGCGTAATACTGCAAACTTTTATCTGATTAATAAATTAATGTGGTTTATAATAAAATACTCTCTAAGCTTAATCATTTAAAGTTTGCTACAAAGTTATATCCTTTGAATTAAATTTAATTAAATTATTAATTAATTAAATTTTCTAAACTTCAATGTTTATTAATGTTATTCGGTATGGTATGACTTTCAATTTATTATTAATATTTTTTGTTTAATTATTTTAAAATTTTGAGCAATGATGCTGGTGGAAACAATAAAATATTAAACCATTCTTTGAAATTTATTCAAAGGAATTTTTGAACAGGGGCGGATTTAAATACGTATTTGTGTTAGAAAATAATTGCAAAAGTAACTACGATCAAGTATTGAAACCAAAACCGAAGTTTACTAGTTTATTTATAATTACCACGTAATATAGAATGATTATTTAGAGCGAATGAGCAAAACAGAGCTGCAGACAAATAAACGTGCAATTAAACGTATCACGTGGTATTTATACATGTTAATTAAAATTATTATTTAGCGATTTACATTGTAACTCTACCCACAGGTAACAAAATTGTATATTTAATACAAGAAGAAATATATGCTCGACTACATTTCCGTAAAAATATCTCGAGGAAATTTGTTTAGCGAACGTAAGAATTAAATTAATGTATTAATAAGCGATAACACAACAACATAATTTGTGATAATCTGGCGCTGATTGGTTTAATTTAAATAAACGTAAACATGTGGGTTGCGTTCCCTGTGTAATTACTTCGAATAAAAGTTTTTACAAAATTTCGAGTTCTAAAATAGAATCCAGGAATTTTTAATTTAACTTTGATTATCGCCAGTCTAAAACACGGCTGAATGGAAAATATTTTGCAAATTACACTAAATTTGTATTTAATTTTTTAATTTGTATTTAATAGTCGAATAATTTATTTCTCGAAACATTTCACTAACACATAAAACTTGGAAGCTTGCAATAACGATTCAGTCAAACTAAACTGTCCAAACAAAGTGTAAAGTTTGTTAATTACAAAGTTTTATATTCTCGCCAATTTTTTAAAAAGAAATTAATTATTTTGATGTAACCTAATTTTGTAATTTTTAAACGTGCCGTTGGTAGGTTTGCATAATTTTAAAATTTTTTCAGAGAATTGTGCAATTTTTTCTTAATTGTGTGGGCTGAAATTGTGTTTAGTTACTAAATAAAGCGTGTCCCTTGAAGCTTTAGGTTATCTTGAAAATCTAAAGTGGATAAAAGTCGATCGTTTATTAAATTTAAAGTAATGGAGAAAAAGAGCTAAAAATTGAAGCATTTACAAAAATCACATTATCTTCAAACCTATAAATTGAATTATGAACACTTTTGCGGTCAAAGATTTGCAAACACGTACAAGTTCTCACGATCAATCTGATGCTCACTAGTAAAGTAATCAATTTAATGTTTTTCTTGTGAACATCGCTTTTCTACAACAAATTTGCTGAGACTCTAAATAAACAGAAGGAACTAGTAGTAGGATAAGGACTTCTACATTGTAAACAGGATATTACTGTTACAAGTTTACATGCAAGTTTCTGTATACCTATTTACATATTTAAACAACGACCAATTTAGTTATTTTTTGTTCGTATTGCTAATTTGTGTCTGATAAATGCACAGTAGCAGGGAACCTTATCGATTATTAATTGGACGGAAAGTTAGGGAATAAGTTTGAGAGAACTTATTTCCATAGTTTGCGCAACCTAAAAGAAAAATTTTAGAATTTTCTTTCTTTCGAAAAGAATTAAATTTTCTTTAATTGAAGTTTTGTTTGTTGTCCATGCCTTAAAGTTTCGATTACTTTTGAACAATTTTAATTGCTAGTCAGATCATCAGATGATTCTTATTTACTTCGCACTCGTGACTTATTTTCAGAGTTTTAGTTAAATTATTAATAATATTGCAATCACTAGAACTAAATTACTGCGGCATCATAAATATTTCAAAGTTTACGCTATAACTACAAAAGTTTCAGCAATCAGGGCAATTTTTTATTTCTTATGCAAACTAAAATTATTCGTGATTTCCACTTAATTCGTACTGTTTGATTTAATTTACCATACTGTAAATATGTATATTCCGTAATAAAACTATAATATAAATATTAGATTCAAAGCACGAATATTAACTTCTTGCTTTTACATTCGAGTTGTTTCTAAAAAGCACAACTTACACGAAATGTTTTATAATTCTTAAGGATTTAAAATTTAAAATAAAATATTTAACATTTACGGAAATTTTTAATATTTTCGAGCTACATTTTTAATTCTAAAATAAGCACAAAGTTCATTTGTAGCTCATTTATAATTTATGACTAGACTATACCTATTTACTATAGAATAACATACAAGAATCATAAAAGCTGAACTTTTTATATTTTAAACAAACGTTAAGTAATAGAATTTAATAATCATAAAATATTAATATTGCGGTTATATTACATTAATTTTATGAGATGTTTGTACTAAATCAAATAGATGTCATGGTTCAGCGAATATAGCAACAGTTACTGGAAGGTCTCACGTTCGGTTCCCAAGTTAAAATGTTCAACAATTCGAAGTGTTTTAAATTTCTATCTTCAAACGGTCATAGCACCGAAAATATTGATTTTTGAGTGAAAATGGTTTAATACTTTCTTAAAGGACGTGAAATTATCTACAAACTAGATTGTAACCTTTATTGTCTAAAATCAACGGCTTCCGAGTTATGGATTTTCGATGGATGGAGTTTAATTATTTAAAAAATATTCTGGAATTCGAAGTTTGTTAATTCATACCTTAGAACGGCCGTAGCACTGAAAATATTGATTTTTTAGTGAAATAGTTTAATACTTTCTGAAAGGATGTGAAATGATCTGCAAACTAGATTCTAACCTTTAAGGTCTAAAATCAACGGCTATTTTTAATTTCTACCTTCAAATGGCTGTCGCACAGAAAATATTGCTTTTTTAGTGAAAATGGTTTAGTACTATCTTAAAGCGCATGAAATTATATACAAACTAGATTCTAACCTTTTATTGTCTACAATAACTACTTTTGAGTTATGGTTTAAATTATTTAAAAAACTGTTCAAGAATTCAAACTTTTTTTAGTTTCTACCCTCAAACTGCCTCAGCACCGAAAATATTAATTTTTTAGAGGAAATGGTTTATTACTACTATTTTAAAGGACCTGAAATTATCTGCCCACTAGATTCTAACCTTTTACTGTCTAAAATAAAAGACTTTCGAGTTATGGATTAAATTATTTTTTTAAATGTTCAAAATTGGAAGTTGTTTTTTTTTTAAAACTCCGGATCTTTTAAACGAACACTTGATAAAAAACAAAATTAACTAAACAATTAAAACTCTAGTTGACATCCTAATACGTATAAAAACCTGAAGAATTTTTAGCTCATACCTGATGGTAGGTTCTGCCCCACATATATTAAGTAAACAAAGTGGAACTCATCGAATGACCGCAGTTCTTAGGCTTCTATACAGCTACCCATTTGTTTAGAAAAATTGTTGTTTTTGGTTGAAAAATTTTTGTTGAAAAATATGAGCAGCTCTTTGTTTCACCTTTTTCAGACTTACACAACCGGACCAAAACAGAAGCATGCGATTTACTGGAAACCTTCATATTTTAAATGGAATTTCTTCTGTTGTTATTGAATTTTTCGGGTATAAAATGTTCTATATTCGCATTTTTAATTTTTCTATCCCAAATACGATTATTATGACATTGTTTTTTAGTTGATATTAGGTTATAAAAGCTTAACAACTGTTTTGTACACAAATGTAAAGTTGGTACAATCGGTTGGTTCGATTGTGTATCTCTCTGAAGGATGTTTATATTCCAACTTTGTCTAGGTCGTCTCAATTTCGTAATGAGTATCTTGGAATAGCAGTTGGGGGTGAAAATGAATGGTAGAAAGACCAGCACTACCGTATAATCGAAGGAACTAAATCTGTAATATTTGGCGAGTTTTGCAGTCGTCTATTTTTAAAATACTACGTCTTGGAAGTAAAAGTCTGTAAAACTCGTAAGAGAGTAAAACTCGCATATTATATCGGTTATATGCTGTCAAATCAATTTCTAATAACTCGAGTTGCTGACATTTTGCTGCACGATATTCTATGGTAAAATCTTCTTAAGTATTCTCAAAATTTAGATTACTGAGGACACTGAGAAATTACTTTTTGTACTGAGATTATTAACTTCTGCATTTAACAATCCCTGTAAAATTAAGTTTATTATTGAGAAGCGGTCAGACGCGTTATTTAGGTTGCAAGGCCGAAGGGGGGGGGGGGTTACTACTGCTGTTTGCTTTCAGATGTGTGAATTTTTGTAAATTTATTGATATATTACTTTCAAAATCAGACATTTTTAGTCAAATTATTAAAATTAAATCAATAAAATTTCAAATGTGGATACAATACAATTTTAGGATTTCGCCAGATAAATTTGGCGTAAGAAAAAGAAACACCAAGCTGAATCTAAAATAATGCCCTTGGAGGCATCTAATAATTAAATAGCACCTAGTGAATAATATTGCGTTTCTCTCCCTAAATGTATAATGTACTATTTTTTGTTTGCTGTCACATAACACGTGATTATTATGCCGTAGTTGCTCGGATTAAAGTAGCAGGTCACTGCCACGATCCGTTCGTTTTCAAACTCTTTTCTATAATATAAAAGAATGTCGAAAAAGTCGGCCACTTGCGATTTTTCTGAGTAAAATGTTTAGTTTGGCATCGAAAGAGTGTCCCTACTTTTTCGACATCACCAACGAAATTAAGCAATGTGCACGAAGGAGGGTCAAAAATCTCAAAGTCGTTTTTTATGGCCTTTAATTTCTGGATGATTCTAAGCGAAAAATATTAAAAAAATTATTATCGAGTTTTTGTAGTTTCCGACATGCAGCCCTGCAAAGAATCTCGCGTTTTTAAATTTTTACTCAAAATAATGTAAGTAGTTTTCAGATTTTCATGATATGGAAATAACTCAAAGTATAAAGAATAAAATTCCATATAAAACTACAAAGATTAAAATGTTATTACAACACGAATATTAGTTGAGAGATGTGATATTCCAAAGAAACCTAATTTTCATAAAATTTTTACTGAAACTCGTAAAATAAAATTTTTTTGGAAATGGGTTTTATGCAATCCCAACACTTGGTAAATTTATGACGACTTCTGTGAGACGCATGACCTTCTTCCATCTCAAGTTGAGTTTATTTGTTAATTTAATCCCACGGTCTCATAATATTATCGCGTAATTTTTGACTCATCAGTCTTGCAGGTGTTGGGTTTATAATATGTTACGTTAGAATTATTAATCTTCTGTTGAATTTTGCGAATTTTGTAGTGTATTAATTTTTGTCAATTCTGTTACATATTTTATGTACTACGTTCGTACGTGTTTTTTAATTTAAGTTTGACTGTTTTTCATAAAATTTGTACACCCAATAATTTATATCTAACAATTTTATAAATGTGACTACCGCTATTAGTAATCTTTTGTTACATTGTAAATAAATTTGTATTTTTATACATAGAGACGGTGATCAGCTTAAGCAGTTAAGTGCATTGCTGCTAATGCGGAATGCCCGGTTCGACTCAGTTCGACTCAGGGCTCAGTAAAAACTTTATTCTGACTGTCTCCCCTCGGAAGGCAATGGCAAACCACCGAGGTGTAATATGCTTAGAACAGCCTCTCTGGAGATGAAGTGTATACACTTCCCGCGGTTCGGAGCCCGCGTTAAACAAGTAGGTCCCCTATGTGTGTGATAGTACTACAAATGCACAACACATACATAGGAGAGAGGTCGCCAACATCCGGTAACGGATAGGCACGCGAAGAAGAAGAATACATACGATATCTGGCGGCATTTTATTTATTTGATGGTTTACTGCTTTATTGATATCAGCGCGTAGGCGTTGAATGTCGAAGGTGCTATTTAGCAATTTATTTACTCCGCTGTCACGAAGATCCCCTGGTCATACGCGTGATTAAAAGTATCGTTTCTGTTTTACTTGTGTAACATACTATTTTCTGAAGTAATTCTACGTAATTTAGAGCATTTTGATTACTTTAAAAATTAACTTGTATATTTTTATGGTGAGATGCATAAAAAATGAGAAATTCTCGGAAAACTAAAACCTTTAAAATAACATTCAAAAAACGCCAAAAAAGTGATTAACTTTAAAAACTCGTAGCTAGGGAGCTGGATTAGAATTAAAAAGTTGTCCTATGATGAGATTTACAGAAAATTGCGTTGCTTTCACGATATGTGGGCCAGTTTTGCACCAGATGAATAGCAATAAAGGCTACATCTGAAACTGAAAACTATGCATTTTTGGACAAAAGTCGAAAAAATGGGGTTTGCAAAGAGAGCTTTAGAAAACAATAACAATATCTATTTTTAGTTTATGCCTCGGTTTATGCTCAGAAATTAATTTGGTTTAATTTTGCTAAGACCTATTTTGGACCTAGGAAGCGGTCAATTCATAACTGTGATTTTTTAACCTTTTCCAGAAAATTTTCCCTTGGCCCGGTTCGAGGTTGATGTCGAAAACTGACGAGCTCTCTTGCGATGCTAAATTATTAAAGAGTTAAAGTAAAAGAAATTGCATTTGCTAGTTATTTTTTTGTTAGACCCAGTTTTTTTTTGGCTCCATTTCCCCGGCACCCCCACCACAAAATATTGAAATCGGACTTGGTGGAATCGTTTGTACTACGTTTGTATCGGTTTGTACCGCAAAAATTTTCGTTTGTACCATCAAGACAAAAAAGTTACAGCACTTTCAAAATGGGGGTGCCAGGGAAATGCCAGCACCCCCACCACAAAATATTGAAATCGGACTTGGTGGAATCGTTTGTACTACGTTTGTACCGGTTTGTACCGCAAAAATTTTCGTTTGTACCATCAAGACAAAAAAGTTACAGCACTTTCAAAGTGGGGGTGCCAGGGAAATGCCAGCACCCCCACCTCAAAATATTCAATTCGGACTTAGTGGAATCGTTTGTACTACGTTTGTATCGGTTTGTACCGCAAAAATTTTCGTTTGTACCATCAAGACAAAAAAGTTACAGCACTTTCAAAGTGGGGGTGCCAGGGAAATGCCAGCACCCCCACCTCAAAATATTCAAATCGGACTTGGTGGAATCGTTTGTACGTCGTTTGTATCGGTTTGTACCGCAAAAATTTTCGTTTGTACCATCAAGACAAAAAAGTTACAGCACTTTCAAAGTGGGGGTGCCAGAGGCTCCATTTCCCCGGCACCCCCACCACAAAATATTCAAATCGGACTTGGTGGAATCGTTTGTACTTCGTTTGTACCGCAAAAATTTTCGTTTGTATCATCAAGACAAAAAAGTTACAGCACTTTCAAAGTGGGGGAGCCAGGAAAATGCCAGCACCTCCACCTCAAAATATTGAAATCGGACTTGGTGGAATCGTTTGTACTTCGTTTGTATCGGTTTGTACCGCAAAAATTTTCGTTTGTACCATCAAGACAAAAAGTTACAGCACTTTCAAAGTGGGGGTGCCAGGGAAATGCCAGCACCCCCACCTCAAAATATTCAAATCTGACTTGGTGGAATCGTTTCTACTTCGTTTGTATCGGTTTGTACCGTAAAAATTTTCGTTTGTACCATCAAGACAAAAAAGTTACAGCACTTTCAAAGTGGGGGTGCCAGGGAAATGCCAGCACCCCCACGTCAAAATATTCAAATCGGACTTGGTGGAATCGTTTGTACTTCGTTTGTATCGGTTAGTACCGCAAAAATTTTCGTTTGTACCATCAAGACAAAAAAGTTACAGCACTTTTAAAGTGGGGGTGCCAGGGAAATGCCAGCACCCCCACCTCAAAATATTCAAATCGCACTTGGTGGAATCGTTTGTACTTCGTTTGTATCGGTTTGTACAGCAAAAATTTTCGTTTGTACCATCAAGACAAAAAAGTTACAGCACTTTTAAAGTGGGGGTGCCAGGGAAATGCCAGCACCCCCACCTCAAAATATTCAAATCGCACTTGGTGGAATCGTTTGTACTTCGTTTGTATCGGTTTGTACCGCAAAAATTTTCGTTTGTACCATCATGACAAAAAAGTTACAGCACTTTCAAAGTGGGGGTGCCAGGGGCTCCATTTCCCCGGCACCCCCACCACAAAATATTCAAATCGGACTTGGTGGAATCGTTTGTACTTCGTTTGTATCGGTTTGTACCGGTACAAACCTTCGTTTGTACATTTATTATAATAATATTATTATTATAATAAATAATAATGTGCAATCTATATTAAAGAAAAGTTTTTTCGCAGTTATGAGTATTTCCAATTTTAGAGAACTCCGAGCAAGTTACGCTTGGTTACATTGCGCTCGGCAGAAAAGATGAACAAGAGTTATTTTAAGTAAATAATTTTATTATATTAATATAAAAGAAAACAAACTAAATAATTAATAAAATGTACAATTATTAATATATTAAATAGTATAAATCAAAAATTGACAATTAGTTGCTACTATTGATTGTCTCACTATCTTGGACCGATCTTGTAGGTCGTCATAACGTTCCCATTTTCCAGAACTGTTACGCCAACAGTAACAGACGTAGTGACCAATAGCATTCACATTGTTTAATGTCGGAGGTAGAAAACTAATAGCACCTTGAAAATGGTAAACCGTATCGTTCAGCACAATTTGAAGGGGAACTTCTTTTAAAGGAATATTTAATTCAATTGGTGAATTTGATGTAGATGGTCCACATATTTCAAACAATACTTGTTGACCAAAAACTACCTTTTTTTCGTACTGGGATTTGCACATTTTGCACTGACTGAGGTTACCGTTATTTTCATTAAACTTGAAATTTAATGCATCTCGAAGGTTTAGCACACTACTATCTGGAAAATTTACCACTGTCGAAGGATATCCTGTTAATCTCATTAAGAGTGTTCAACAAATGTGTTAATACCTGCCGTACAGGGACGGCTCCATATTTACTTAGATTTATTTTCATTCGCAAACCGTCGATAAATTCCGCTGTAGACATTACTGTACTTTTTTCTGAGATTGACATTGGATAGAGATATATGGCGACAGATAGAGGAGGCGTTCGTCCAAAGATAGAACTTTTAGCGCTGACACATGATGATAATGAATAATGTTCATCAAATTGCAGATTTCAGCAGCTCCCTCGCACGATTCTCGAGGTTAACCTCATCGAATAACCTCAATAACGTATGAGGTTATTCGTCTTTGAAGATGAATAACAGAATAGGCGTAATGCGCATTGTGCATTATGAAAATTTTAAATCAAATTAGTGATTGATTCTTTTTTTAACCAATAGCCTATGAAATTACAGAACGTTTTCTGGATAAGGATTACCAACCTTATATTTTAAAAAGAAGAAAATGTTGAAGAATACGGTCATCCGAGTTCCACCTTGTTAATTTAATAAATCGATGTTTTCCAATTTGGGTTTTTAATTTATATTGTAGATCTCTGCTTGGGCTTATGTAGGCTTTTTAATGTTAGTTATCAGATTATCAGATTACCGAAAACGTTGCATAAAATCCCTTTTAATCGGTATTATTACCAATAAGAAAGACAATATTAGTTTTCTACCTCCAACTTTAAAGAATGTGAATGCAATTGGTCACTACGACTGTTACTGTTGGCGTAACAGTTCTGGAGAATGGGAACGTTATGACGACCTACAATATCGGTCCAAGATAAGCGAGACAATCAATAGTAGCAACTAATTGTCAATTTTTGATTTATACTACTTAATATATTAATAATTGTACATTTTATTAATTATTTAGTTTTTTTCTTATATATTAACATAATAAAATTATTTACTTAAAATAACTCTTATTCATCTTTTCTGCCGAATGAAATTCATCTCGGCATTCATTTGAATGCCGGGCGTAACTTGCTCGGAGTTCTCTGAAATACTCATAACTTCGTAAAAACTTTTCTTCAATATAGATTGTACATTATAATTTATTATAATAATAATATTAATATCCATCATTAATATCCATCTGTAACTTTTTTGTCTTGATGATACAAACGAAAATTTTTGCGGTACAAACCGATACAAACGAAGTACAAACGATTCCACCAAGTCCTATTTGAATATTTTGTGGTGGGGGTGCCGGGGAAATGGAGCCTCTGGCACCCCCACTTTGAAAGTGCTGTAACTTTTTTGTCTTGATGGTACAAACGAAAATTTTTGCGGTACAAACCGATACAAACGAAGTACAAACGATTCCGCAAAGTCCGATTTGAATATTTTGAGGTGGGGGTGCTGGCATTTCCCTGGCACCCCCACTTTGAAAGTGCTGTAACTTTTTTGTCTTGATGGTACAAACGAAAATTTTTGCTGTACAAACCGATACAAACGTAGTACAAACGATTCCACCAAGTCCGAATTGAATATTTTGAGGTGGGGGTGCTGGCAATTCCCTGGCACCCCCACTTTGAAAGTGCTGTAACTTTTTTGTCTTGATGGTACAAACGAAAATTTTTGCGGTACAAACCGATACAAACGTAGTACAAACGATTCCACCAAGTCCGATTTCAATATTTTGTGGTGGGGTGCTGGCATTTCCCTGGCACCCCCACTTTGAAAGTTCTGTAACTTTTTTGTCTTGATGGTACAAACGAAAATTTTTGCGGTACAAACCGATACAAACGTAGTACAAACGATTCCACCAAGTCCGATTTCAACATTTTGTGGTGGGGGTGCTGGCATTTCCCTGGCACCCCCACTTTGAAAGTGCTGTAACTTTTTTGTCTTGATGGTACAAACGAAAATTTTTGCGGTACAAACCGATACAAACGTAGTACAAACGATTCCACCAAGTCCGATTTGAATATTTTTTGGTGGGGGTGCCGGGGAAATGGAGCCTTTTTTTTTTTAGAAATAATGACTGAATTAATGGTAAAGTGAGACTAATCCATAATAAATTACACCTTTTTTAAGATGAAAATAAATATTAAAACACATTAAAAAAATATTAGTATTAAGTATATTATTAATGTATCAGGTATTAATCTTTAAATGTGATCGACGTTATATGGCGTTAGTGTCGATTTTATTACTTCTTTAATCCCAATTTTATATTGATTACTTTCAATTAGAACATGTCAAGGTTTAGATCACCTATAAAGCTGAAATTATGCATTCAGCACCGGTAAAGAAAATCTCCGAAAAGAAATTTTTGGTCTACTGGCCTTTGGACGTACTGATGTCTTATTCAGAAGAATTGCGACCATACGGATAAGCCGTAGTAATTGCAACCTTTTGCGTAGGCCGTAGTTGTTTGTCCCTCAGACTTAATCTAGGGGATTTCGGTAATGCGTGAACCCATGGTTTTTTATCGTTCGGCCTTACTTTGGTGGATTGTGCCAATTAATTAAGGTAATAGTAATCCGCTTTAATGAGGGGAATTAAGACCATATGTGCACGCTGTGGTTTTTCTGCCCTCAACCTCACTAAACAGAAGTTTTATTACTGTATAGGAAAGTAGTTCTTCATACATACCCAAAAAGCAATAGTTTTTCGCCCTGCGAAATCACTCGGCAGATTACAATACTTTCAGGTCATAATAGCAGTCGATCGATATATCGTCGCCGAGCTGCGAAAACCTCCAATGTGACAAATTTTGAAAATCAGGTTTTTGTATCATAATTATTCTACGATGAATTCTGCATAGGTTGGTAATACATTCAATGTGAAAAACCATAGGTAACACAGCTAAATCTTCAAAAATATATTCCTCCAATGTGACAGCTTGCTAAAACTGGGATGGAAATACCTCCCATGTATGACAATTTGGGAACGAACAATTCCTCCAATGTGCTATTTTTCATTATATATTTTAATTGGATTCTATAATTTACAGGTAATTTAAGTAATCTATAACGATTTGTTCTTGAAACATATTAAAAGAAAAATTTTTGATCTAACCTTAAAAAACTAGTTTTTTGCCTCTACTGTAAAATTTATGTTTTGTCACATTGGAGGTTTTCGCAGCTCGGCGATTATATGCCATATTTTATCTTCGCCATAACACGTGATTGCCAAGGTTGTGCGGCCCAACGGCCGCACTACGGCGGATTATTATCATTCTTCGGCTTTTCTTCCCATGTGAAAAATGTCGTGGCTCTTTAAAATACAGCATTATAGTGTAGATTCTCATTTGATGCAAATTTAATCGAATTATATGCATATATTGACTGCGATATTTGTAATTGGTTAGTTGGTACATTTTAAGCCAGTAACTAATTTTTGGATGAGTAAGGACTCGCATTATACGTATAGAAGATAACAATGTTTGTTATGAATAGAAATGATAACGATACGCATAATAACCACCCTTTTATTGATATAAATAATTGAACGAAAAGTAAACTTTTCTGGATATCATTGCACATTTATAGAAACCAGAAGGTAATTAAATTGAACACTCAAAATAAGTAACAATATGCCTGAAACTTGATATAAAGTGTATTCAAGTAAGTGTACTAATAGAATACAATTAGTAACATCGCAGGTGAGCATAAGTCCATTTTACCCAGTGTATCCATTGTACCAACCGAGTGGTAGGTGTTCGTCCTAAATTAAAATGGCCTTATTTGGCCTAAGTGAGATAAACTCACTAGCCAAAATAATATTAGAAAATCTAGCCCTGGGCAAAAACCTGAAAACCCCTCTCAAGATTAATATTTTTAACGCGGCAACTAAGATCTGTCTGCTGGCATCAGTAGCAGCTCCGAGCCAAGATGAAAATATTAGTCCTGTTACGGCGGAAGATATAAGGATCATTGTTCGTGGCGAATTGGAGAGCGCTGCTATTAAGCAAAATGAAAAGGTCACTAGCTCACCATTATATAGTGAAATATTATTTAAACCAAAAATCAACAAAAAACTACCATCAATAGTAATCTCTTCAACAGCGCCCTCTAATTCTCATGACCAACTGATAAAACAATTTAAAAATTCGATTAGTTTCCGTAATAAAAATTATTCTCCAAATTCAATTGTTAAACTTGCAAACAACAAAATTAAAATAAGTGTCGACACCGACGAACAAAAAAAAGAAATTGAAAAAACTCTAACAGACATTAAAACAATAAATATCGAAGAACCCCTCCAATTCAACCCATGCCTAATTTTAAAAGGAGTACCCAGGGAGGTTGATCCTGGGGATCTCATTGAACTAATTTTGGTACAAAATGAGACCGTACAAACTAACAGCACTTTACACTCAAAGAAATAGTATAGGTTAATTCAACTAAAATAAATGTTTAGTCAACAATCTAGTCAATTTTGTAAAATCAAACTACATTAATAGTATATTCAAACCAAAGTGGATTGTTATTACAACTACTATAAAATTGTTGCACAACAAAATGAAAATCTACTTTAAAAATAGGTACATTTGACTATTATTTTGTCATCTAACTATTGATTTGTTAAATTTTTTAAAATCAAACTACCAATGCGTTCAATTTTACATTTGACTATTATGAAATGGTTAAATCTAACACGGCAATAGTTTGCTTACCATTATAATTGTTATATAAACAAATATTATTGCAAAATTAACTCGTTGTTATGTTTATGTAAACATAAGATTGTTCTGCTACCGACCTTTATGGGTTGATGATACTATTTTTTCTTAAAACCCCAGGACCATATGTATGTACCCTGCGCTGAATAATGCACTTGTATTTTTCAGTTATTTTCACCTAGTGATACGAATAAGTGCTACTATATGTATTCGTACCAAATGTGTGAAAATACTTAACATTTTGTTTGTGGCGTGTAAAAATATTTTCGTTAAATTTGTTTCTCACGTTTGATAGTTGTGTAGGCAATTTTATAATTTTAGGATTTACATAGATTAAGCAATAAACTAAAATCCCAGTGTCAATTGTCATCAGGTACTTTGCCGGTTGAAATTAAAAATATCTTTCAGTTGCAAGATGCCGGATGTTCTCTTTGTCGGCTTATTTTGTTGTACTATCTAAGAAGACATTTGGTTTCAAAAATAGACAATGTTAATCTCAGACAAAGGGCCTCCCATGGTTTTGGAAAAATTCTAAACTTGGGAAATATTTGCAAATTTACTGTAAATTTTATTAGTTTTAAGTTGTATATAAGGACCCAGAATCTACGGTATCTCAGTTTATATCGTGGTTTATATCAAGCATCCGTAAGGGCCAGGATTATCTGGATCTAAAAGTGAACGTGAAATAGTGAAAAGTGCTTGGTGTGTGCAAATACTTTTTTTCCACTTGACGTGAAGCTGTACGTAATTTTCATTCTAAATTAATTAGTTAGGCACCTACTTACATAGCGATGGATAAAGAAAATTTAGAATATAGTACAGATTTGTTTGTAAATGCCTTAATACAGCCGGACGTTTCAGACAACACATTTGTTAATGGCGAAGATATAGATCTCAGAAATTTACCAGGTAGTTGGGGTTTTGAACATTTATTTGATCTGCTAAAATGTAAGTAGGTCTCTTGAAGTACATCTTTTTCCGTACAATAATTTCATAAAAACTTTCTCGATTTTATGTCTAGGAATTTAGGAATAGCGAATAACGTATGCTATATTTTAAAAAACTAAAAGATAGACCTAAAACCCTTCGTTTAAAATTAACATAATTTATTATTATACTACTTCAGTAACAAGCTTACTTTTATAGTAAGTATAAGAATACCTAATATAAAGAAACTTTTTTTTATTTTCAAAATCTTTGAAATTGTATGAAATTGTGCATATAGCTTGTGAAAGCATAGAAAATGTTAAGGATTGTTATTTAATATGTGTTGAACATAAAATCAGCAAAATAAATAATCATTTTCAATCTTTTCAAGTTTTAAATAAAACTAACAATTTTTACATATTTTCTACGCAGTTTCATGAATTTCTATATGCCCCAATTCATGTGTATAAATCACCTAATGGTATTGCTTATGTAAGACCAAAATATTATTAATTAGTTTTATTGGATAAATGTATATTATTATTATTAGCTTTGTAATTTGTAAATTTTACATATATATCTATATTTATATAATTTTCTGCCTATAGTACCTAATTAATAAATTTCTCTTAGTTATTATTTGAAATTACCTTTTTGTAATTAACTAAATAAACCCTTTTATAGCAATAAGTTTTGATTTTTCTATGAACATAATTATAATAATTATTATAGATTCATAGGTTTAATTTATTTAATCTTGTATAATACATTATATTTAGTTTAGTTTATTTATAGTTGATAAGTTCTTATAGATCACCCGGTAAGATCCACCCTGTACATAAGATAATATTTTATATATTATAATATAATAAACAATGTTCAATTTAAAATCTGTATTTTATTTTCAATTGGCGATGTATGGTATGAACGAATTTTATGAATCAATGGATATAGCACCAGCTGTAAATTTATTATTATAATAAATTATTCTGATAATTTTGCTTACTTATAAATAAAATAAGTAAATTGGTAGGTATTCCAAACAAAACGTGGTTATCAAAGCAAAAAGGAAGTCATGATATTATTTAATTGTAGACCAAGCAAAGAATGGTTAGTATACAAAAAAGTAGTTAAAATACTATTTAATTTTTGTCATGATACTATTTAATTGTAAACGAAACAAAGAATGGTTAGTATACAAAAAATTGTTAAAATACAATTTAATTTGTTGTTCTACAATTATTATGATTACTCAACTACTATTTGTTTATATGAACAAATAAAGTTGTCGTAGACCTAAAAAAATGGTTACTTAACTTAAAAAATTGTTTGCTAACTATTTCTTAGTTCAAAATAACAATTAAAATTGTATGGTAACAAAAATGGTTTAACTATTCTTTTGTGGTTGATTTAACCATGAAACTAGATAGACGCCGTTTCATATGCTCTTTTTAGTTGATTTTACCTATTATTTTCTTTGAGTGTAGATGATATAAAAATAAAATTTTTGAAAAATAATAAAAATAAATCACTTTATAACGCAATTTTAGAAACAAAACCGAAAATTTTTAATATCATCATTAAATTAGAAAAATTAAACATCGATTATGGTAGGGCGTAGGGTACACGTAGCGGAGTATGTCAACGTGAGGCAGTGTTTTGGCTGCCTCAAGTTCGGACATCTCCGTTAATTTTGCACGGATAAATTACCTACCTGCTCCCACTGCGGCGGTGAGCACGCTTTCAAGGACTGTAACTCACCAAAAAAAGAACCCATTTGTATTAACTGTTGCTCGAGCAATGAAAAATTCAAAACAAAACATAACACCTGCCATTCGGCAACGTCGTACAAGTGTAATTTATATATTGCAATGGAAGGCAAATTAAGGGAGAAAATAGAGTATGGTTGGTAAGACAATAAATTTCGTACAATGTAATTTGAGGCGTTCCTACGTCTCTCACTGTGAATTTCTCTCTTACTTCATGAAGAGCGACAGACATGTCGCTCTAATCACAGAGCCATATGTAGGCCGAATTAATCAGATGAAAGGTGTGGACGGTGTACACATCTTCCAAAGTAACAAGAACCGCCTGAATAAACCCAGAGTCAAAAGTTGTATCCTGGTCAAGCAGAGTTTGGGGGCAGTACTGGGCATGTCTCAGTACTGTGACACTAACCTATGCGTGATCAGGGTCGGCTTTGGACAACGGTTCTTGTATGTTGGAGGCGTGTACATCGAGCCAGACCACGACGATAACAGTACTCTGGTAAATCTGAACCACTTCCTAGATAAGATCAAAGGATCACACGTTATCGTTGGCGGGGACGTTAACGGTTCGAACCCTGCATGGGGTTCGATCAGAAGTGATGAGCGCGGTGATGATGTCCTGAGCGTTGCATATTCACACGAATTAAACATATGTAACGAAGGGAGTACTTCGACATTCGAGGTTGTCAGAAATGGCAACCTCATAGCATCAATAATAGATGTCACGATGGCTTCCGAGCGCATCACCACCCGTTTGTCACTTTGGTGCGTAGACAAATCAGTTTGTCAGTCATCTGACCACAATGCCCTTACATACCAAATTTCAGTTGATGACTGTGTAAATCCGGTCATCAATAATTCGACCTACATTTTTAGGAATAAAATCGCCAATTGGCAAAACTTTAGAACCAACCTTGTTACAAATTTTAACAAATCCAAAATTCTAAACACAAATTTCGCGGATATTACTTCCAACGACTTAGACCTCACGGTTGAGACTCTTACCGAGAACATACGCAAATCATGTTTCTCCTCGATGAAAATACGTGGCAACTCTAAACCGTATAACCCGTGGTGGTCCGAGGAGTTGGAAGAATTAAAAAAGAAGTGTATCAGAGTACATCACCGTATTCACTCCGGTCTTCGACAGGGTATTGACATTTCATGGCTCTTAGAAGACCAAAAGGAGCTAAGGCAAGAATACGGTGATCTGATACGCTCCACTTCTACCGCGAATTTTCGAACATTTTGTAATGGGCAACACCAAGAAAGTGTGTGGTCACTGACAAACAGACTGATTAAGGACGCACCCGTTAGACGCCCTCCGTTTACTTTAACGTGCGAAAACAGATTTACTGATACCAGCGACGAAACGGCCACTAGACTGCTTTGTCATTTCTACCCCGACGACGACGTCGATACGAGACTGAGACACAGAGAACTGCGACATATGTTTAATTCGCCCTACGTATGTGACACACCGGATGAAGAGGAGTTCACAGAGGGAGAGGTATTGGACGCATTAAATTCCATGAGTCCAAACAGAGCGCCGGGCATTGACAACCTCACGTCAGATATTTGCGGCGTGGTCGCGGAGGCCTACCCTGAATTCATTACTAAACTAATGAACTCGTGCCTGGCAACCGGCCACTTTCCGAAGCCGTGGAAGAGTGCCTATGTGAAGATCTTGCCTAAGCCGAATAGGTCCGATCCAACGGACCTTTCGGCTTTTAGGCCCATAGGACTCTTGCCCGTCTTCGGAAAGTTGCTGGAAAAGCTGTTCACCAAGCGTTTAACGTATTTTGGTGTTCAGCGTCAGGCATGGAGTCCTAAACAGTATGGATTCAGGGAACAGACCTCTACGATCAACGCCTTACATGATGCAATATCGATTATCCGACGTGAGAAAAGTCGTAAATGTCTGGTACTTGGTGTATCCTTGGATATCAAAGCGGCGTTCGACAACGCTTGGTGGCCAGCGCTATTCAACAGACTGCGAAACATTTCATGCCCGCGGAACATATATAACTTGATTAAAAGTTATATCGCCGATCGGTCTGTTGAGCTGGCCTACGCTGACGGGAAGTCGCGCAAGACCATGACCAAAGGATGCATCCAAGGCTCTGTTTGCGGACCTACCTTTTGGAACATTATACTGGATGAACTTCTCGATGTAGGTTTACCGGAGGGATGTCATCTGCAAGCATTCGCGGATGACGTCCTTCTAATCGTGAGTTCGCCCAGTGTAATGCAGATGGAAAGTCGTGCCAACGCAGCTCTACTTGCGATCAGTGAGTGGGGCGCAGGTGTTAAATTAACATTTAGCGCTCCGAAAACTCAAGCAATAGCCTTCACTCCAAAAACCAAATTTTGTAGAATTTCCTTCGGCAACACTGTTTTGACTTATGAGCCTCACATTAAAATTCTAGGTATTATTTTAGATCAACACTTGAAATTCAATGAACACGTTCGACACATCATAGTCAAAGCCAACAAAATTTTTAAATCTTTATGTCGGTTCGTACGGCCCACTTGGGGTATTAATCCACGAAATGTGGAGACAATATACCACGCGGTCATCGAACCGACCATTACTTACGGTTCTTTTATTTGGAGTGGAGTGCTAAGATACAAGTACGTGCTGGGTTGGTTACGATCTTTTCAGCGGGCATTCGCCGTCAGGGCTACGCGCGCATTTCATACGGTCTCGGCAATATCTGCGTTGGCCTTAGCTGGATTTACTCCAATCGAGCTAAGAATAAGGGAGGTGGCAAGGGTAGAGCAAGTGAAAATGGATGGTACTTTCGATCGACTTCCGGACGACGTCGTCTTGCAAAATCGTACGTCGCCAGCGGAGATGTTACATCCCCGCTATAGACAAACGATCAGTTTCGTAAAAGCAAACGACTCGCTGGAAGTCGATCGAATATGCGACCAGGTCGATGTTGCTATATTTACCGATGGCAGCAAGCTGGAAGGTGGGGAGGTCGGCGCGGCAATCGTCATATACCGTGAAGCTCGGCAAGAGACCCACAAGTACCGGTTAAACGGTACTTGTAGCGTGTTTCAAGCCGAGTTATATGCGATTGACGCCGCCCTGACTTGGATCTCCCCCAGGAGGTTACACTCAGTGTGTATTTTCTCCGACAGCCTTTCTTCGCTTGTTGCCATCGCTAATAGGAGTAGCACCGTACCTTTGGTCACCTCCATCCATCGTTCACTGCTCAAACTGAAGGACCAAACGATCATCAGATTTGCGTGGGTAAAGGCTCATTGCGGCATTGAAGGGAACGAGGTTGCAGATCAATGTGCCAAAGACGCGGCTGTTTCACACAGTCGCATGGCATACAACCAGTTCCCTCTAAGTTACGCAAGAAGGGTGATTCGCCTTGAGTCGGCATGTACTTGGGATACCGAATACAGAAATGCCGTCCAAGGTTCGACCACCCGGCAGCATTTACCTACGCTACATGATGTTCGCTTGTTCCGAAGTGCCGTTGATACCTCCTTTGAAATGACGCAGATATTGACGGGTCACTCGTTTGCGCGCGAGTATCTATACAGATTCAAGATCAGTCCTGTTGATGTGTGCCCCTGCGATTCAAAAAGTAGGCAGACTCTACATCATTTGTTGTCTTGCTGCCCGAAATACGTCCAGCAACGCCACACCTACACCTCTCATTGTTCGCTAGTAAATATATCACCCTTTGTCATTTCAGAAATCATTGCAAATAAATCTATCACTAAACTTTTCATAACCTTTTGTAAGTCTATCATTAACACTCTTAAACAATTTAACACCCCCCCTTAGTCTGCCTAAAATGGATTTATGCATCACCTAAATTAATCAAAAAAAAAATAATAAAAAAAATTATGTTAAAGTTATTAATTCAATTCACTCATTCATATTTAAATTTTATTATCATTTTCTCTCTATTTAGCCGCTGCCGTAGTAGCGCTCATTTGTTCCTTTATTAATTTTATTAACTTGATAAAAATTGTTATAAACTCATCAACATTATTTTCACCACCATGTATCACCACCATTCTTGTGTCATTTAATTGTTATGTTATTGTTTATTATATTATTATGTATCCCATTGCATAAATATACTCCCTCTCTAGGTGGTTAACCTAGGGAGGAAACAGGAAAAAAAAAATAGAAACGAGATGGGATCTTAAGAATGTTATGGAGAAATAAGAGAAATGGGCGTTGTTGTCAGGCAAGCTTCCAAAATTGATAATCAAAAAAATTTTATATAACACTTCTAAAAATAAACATTTCAAGCAACAAAGATTCTAAAAGCTATTACAGATATTAATTATTAGAGTACCAATAAGAACAAGAGAGTGAAATGCGAATATGTACTGCTTTACTTCTAATTTCGCAAGTTTTATTGCTTCTTTTAGCAAATAATACGACTTTGTAATTTTGAAGTTTGCGGGATTTACCTTACTCACAAGCAAGCCTGTCTGCAACTGATTTTTGTAATGATAAAATAATCAAAAGTTTGATGCGCGGACGAGGTTTTCCAATCTTTGTGAATATTGATGCAGAAATGTAATAAGAGATCGCAATATTTTTCGTCGCTTTAATGAAATCAGCATAACTGGAGTTTCAAAAAGACCCCGTAAAATTTTTTACTCAATTATTTTAATGTCCTTCCAAGATTTTCTTTTGATTCTGTTGTTTTTTCATTCATCTAATTTCCGGTGGTCCTTTGAATATTTTAATGTTTTAATTTAAATATTATTTTTATATCTTGATATGAACAAAATTTACATTTAAGTGTGAAGATTTACATAATTTACGTTACATTATGCATATAAATCCGAATTCTATTAAGTGTAATGTTACCGTATATGAGGTTTGACAAAGAGAAGACATCAGGTAATCTTAATTAAGGGCTGGATTACGCTTGAATTTGTTAAATAGACGAAGACGATTAGAGCAATTTGGTTTAGTGTCGTCAAAATTATTACTAAAGGAATACCAAGTTTGTTGATATGATACGATACAATCGTCCTAGCGGAAGTTATCCGTATCGAGCAAGGCATAAATCAATAAACCTTTAGCGGTTCACAAAACGATAACTGAACTAAATGTTCAGCCACCTAACGGAATAATAATCATGTTTTTGGTGATACTACTATAGACATTTGAGTAAATCGATTTTAGATGAACAAAGTGGAAACTTGTTAAAGTAGCCAATGCTCCGGAAATGAAGGATTTTTATCTGTCACATTTTCATCTCAAATTTTCAATTTTCTCTTAAGAATTCACTATTTCCTATTTTCTCCGTGACAGACAAGATTTACTCGCCTTTTTCATTGTGAGAGTAAAAAAATCATTTTGTTACCATTTAAATTTTCGCCCATAATTCAAAATTTATTATGCTAACCAATCAATATTGTAATATTTGCTCGCGTATTTTTTCATATTCAAACAAATGTTCGACATCTCTTTGAAATTGTTTATTTTTTATTTAGCTAAACCACGATGGTCAAACACATGGCCGAATAGATTGCGGTATAGTATTGTCTTTTAAAATTGTCTTGGTGTTGGCACTTTTAATGATGGTGCTACTTTAATTTTGCAAAAGTTGGCATCCAGCTTGAGCATTCATTTTACATTATCTTGACGTTATAATAGTTACGATAAATTACGATAATGTTCTGTTATGTTATTAAAGTCAATTTAATAGTACTACAATAATTATATTTTATATCTTCGAATAATTTATTATTTTAACGCTTTTATTGAAGTATTTCCGATTTATTTGTATAGCACTTTGGAATTTTATTGCACAGTTCGTTACCAACATAAAAGTTAATTTAAATTAGCTCAGCTATTTGAATACAAAACTTGTTATGTTTTATTATAATGTTATATATTATTATACTGTTTTATTAAATTTTATTCCACTAAAAGTCTATTATAATTATCACGAAGTAAATAAACAAGCTTTTAGCCTTTATTCGGAGAGTTCGTCCTTGTAGACTCTAAATTAATATCTACCTCACCCTTACAATAAATATGAAAAACTATAAGCTTCTAAGGTCAATATTAGCACTATACAGCAACTTTCCTAAGTTTTTACATTGTACCTATAAAATTATTTTAAGCCGCGGGCGAATTCAAAAAGCGTAACAAATTTTGAACGACATTCAAAAATTTAAAGCATGAGGAAACTGAAAATTTAATTAATAAGCGTTCCTTAAATTTACTGTTTTATTATATTAACCTACAAGCGATACCCGTATAAAAACAAGTCAACTTTTTTAATTAAAGATTTTAAAAAATTTTGGATTGCAAGGAAGGACGAAAGAAACACAAGTGAGAGCAATATAGCAATTGTAGGATGTGTGATTGATCGACAGCTTGCTGGGATCGCTGATTGAGTTATAGGGAGGAAATTTCAGTCCTTATGCCAGTTGACAATAGTTAATAGTTCATATGTTTACAATTTTTCTTTAAATTTAACTATCTTTGAAAAATATTCTGTTCTTTAAATCAATATAATGTTACCTTAAAAGTTCTATTGATGCCTGTTAAGGTTCCATGTAATTAAAGGTTAATATTCGTTTTTTATTATATTACTATTTAATTTAGGGGAAACTAAGGTAAAACGATTCCTGCGGGTCAAATGATCCCCATTTCTGGTAAAACCTGTAATACCGGGTTTCTTTCTGTAAGTAAGCGAAACGCATAATATATTGTAATTTTTTTAACCTCTGTAGATATTTTCTTTTAAAATTAGTCGTTTAAATAATCGAAACACTAATTTTTATTACTTCTAAAGCAATAAATTTCTATCTTTACCCATCACTCTCTACTATTTATTAATCTACAGATTTGGATTTTAAAATCGTCTAATATTAATTAAGAACAGTTTTGAACTAAGCTGTACAATATTTCGCCAAGTAATGCATCATCAGACAATTAATTAAACAAAAACTATCAAGAAGATTTCTGTTTAATATTTAAATTTTATCGAGAATTATTAAAATAGGACCTTTTTTTTACTAATTTTTATAATTAGTTCTATGAGCATTTTTTGGGTTTTACACCTCAGGTAGCTTGCTAAGCTTGCCTTTCAATGTGCCTGTACCCTGTTTTATTGTTATGATGGCAAATCATTAACACATGAGGACTCCGAAAGCACGGAAGACGGCCAAGAAATTTTAGAATGTACCCGGAGTAGAACCGGGGAGCCTTGCATTAGCAGTTGATCTCGCTAACATTCAGGCCAAGACCGTCGTCCTTTTTAAGTACCTACTTTTACTGTGTAATTTAATTGCAAAATTTTGTGCATATTTTATTGATTTTAGAATACAGATATTATAAACATTTGTATAAACATAAAATAAAATATCCTGACTGATTCATCAACGTCCATCTCAAACTCCTGAACCAAAATTCCCGAAATTCGGGAAGTATATTCCCTCCGTGACTTGAGCATGGCGGATTCCTCAATATCTCGTAAGTCTGATAAGATATAGAGACTTGGATTTTACATATAAAGGTAATTCATAAATAAAGGTAATAAAGCATACTGAAGACGACCTCCAACGAGCGTGCCACCAACTCTTCAGGATAGGATAAGAATATGACCTTAATATCCACTTCACAAAACAAAAACTATGGAATTTCTAGGAAAGGAAGCAGTCAGAACCAAGATATATTATATAAATGACCAACCGTTAGAACAAGTGAGTAATTTCAATTATTTAGGATGCGATATCAGCTATGAGCATAATAACGACATAAAACTTACAACGCACAGATTTCAACGAGTCTGTGGTACGATAAGAAGAAAATTCCGAAATAAAACTAAAAGAAAGACTCAAATCCAATTCTATAAGGTTATGGCAATACCAATTTTATTGTATAGCAGTGAGACTTGGGTTCTAACGCAAAAAGATCGTTTACACATTGAAGCCAGTAAAATGAAATTTCTTCAAGGAGTGGCAGGTTACACTAGATTGGACAGAATGAGAAATATAGACATAAGGGACGGCTTAAAGATGACACCTGCTGCCGGTTCGATTGATACCAATCGAAATAATTGGTGAGCCCACTTAGAACGGATGGACGATCAGCGATGGCCAAAACTTGCATATCAATATCGTCCTAGAGGAAAGAGAAACCAGGGAAAACCTTGAAAGCGATGCAATAAGAATTCGGTCCCAAAGGCCTAATCGCTGATGTGAAGAAGAAAACATAATTTTAATAAAATGATTAAATTTAAAAATTTTGGATTCAAAATAAATTATGGAATCCTTCGTATCGCCTGTGTTTTTGAGTTAAAATAAAAATTAAAATCAAATTAGTAAAGAACAGGTCCTGAACCGATATTAAGAAGAAATAAAAAGGATGGAAAGAGGGACGAATTCTACATGCTGATTTCGACTGCACGATGAAGAAATTCTTTTGCGATACAAGATGGTTTTAATAGATAGAAATCCCACATTACCATCCGATTGGAATGGATGATCTTTTGAAGATTTCTCCTTCTTGCGTACAAAACAAAAATAAAGTTAAAGATGGATGGAAAAATTAGACTCTGAAAATTTATTCAGACGTATGTAAGTTCGTTATTAAATTCGGCGAGAAAATTCTCAAAACTTTCATCCGATTCCAAAGTTAGCAATTGGTTCCGATTGTATGTATGATCTTAAATGTTACAAATGGATGGCGTTATATTAAAGGTTTTTATAATAAGAAATAACCAAACAATTATAGAATACACTTATGGTAATAATCCCACTAAGTGCGGCCTTCAAGCCGCACAACCTTAGAAGTCACGTATTAGAAAGCTAAAAGTGGCCGAAGGGGCACCGATGCCAGCTAGTTCTATATAAAAAGTGAACTAGACGTGATAGCTTTTACTAAGGTCATGTTCGAGACCTCGTGGTTATGACTTTAAGTTTCACTATATTAAACCACGAATTAGCTGAGTATTCATAAAATTAATTTGTAAGTTTTTACAAAAAATATTACTAAGAAAGCCACACGAGAAGTTGACAAGCTTCAAACTATTAAAAGTTAAATTCCTAGGGAAATAAATTTTAAACATAAAAAAATTTTAATATCTCAAATGGCAAAAAACCAATTCAATGCACAAAATGGAAAATAATTTTTCAAATGTTAACTGCCGGACAGTCTTGGTAAATCACCCTGTAAAGGATGTATATTAACACCCATTTATCCGTAGTCACTTACGTTTGTCACTCTGCAGAGTCAGAAATAAGTTCTGCAAGGTAGAATCTAAATATCAAACCAAAATCGATTTGATAGGTCTAAAAGGTTAAACACAATTTCATATTCAGAAAAATTTGTGAAAGCTGCTGGAGAAATTGACAGATGAATACAAAAAATATATTGCAAAATTAATGTCAGAAATATTCAATCGTACTAAACTGAAAGTGATTCCTTTTTTAACGAATGCGAAAAGTTGTCGTTAAAGTCAGCCACATATTTTATGCAGACCAGCAAAATTTATAATTTATATGTCGGGATTTCAAGATGTAGTGTGTTATTTAAAAGATACAGTAAAAAACATTAACTAAGTAAGACATATAATGGCAGCTGATTGGCTATGAATAACTTATATAAGTCGATTGTAGCCCCACCTGCCAAAACCCTTAACGTAGAAGACTTTACTTTGTGATATATTATTGCAGCAAAGTTGTACACGAAAAGCATGTAAATTGCATCGATAGTCCTAGGAAACAGTTAAATAATTTAATTTTATTTCATTGAAATAATCAAGTTTATCGGAATTTAGGGAACAATGGTACAGTTAGATGCCAATTATAGCATATTTCAGCATTGGCTTAGAATACAATCTTGTTCGTTATATAATATGTTTTAAGGAGATTTATAAAAATAATTAGCTCGAGGCTGTACCAATTCCTTTTGTTATTTATCCTTGTGAATCACCACTGCTTTTCATAAATTATAAGCCGAATTTTTGTTTTTATATTTGACGTTTTACATTTTTCTCATAATAAAAAGTGACCTCGCGCTTATGAAACAATATAAATTCTTCTTTAACCAAAAACTTTTAAACTCGGTAAAAAACTTAAAATTGGTTCTTCGGCACATATTTAAAAGACCTCCGCCCGTTCTTGTTTCAGACACGATTTAAATCTCGAAGGACGTTATAGCTTCCAATTCTCCCATACGAAAGTTTGTAATAGTTTCGACAATATAAATTTCGGAAATCGCACTATCGACAGTTTTCATATTATGAAAAGATGTGCTGCTAAAAATGTATTAAAATGAAAATTTATGTTTTCTATTAACAAATTTTTGGAAGATCGATAAGAAAATGTTCCCGTACGATAAACTTTACACGTAGTTTCGTGTTCTTATCTTTTTTTGCCTCAGTTTTCAATGTCTACGTTTAATTAGAAACTTTTAAAAAGAACAGATTTAAAAACCGAGTTTTAATTAAAAAATGTGTTTATAGATTGCTACGCTTAAACTGACGACACTAATATCATTAACCAATTAAGTGAAAAGCTTTAATCATTAATAAAAACATGGCCATGAGAAGAGTGACAATTAATAACAATAATAAATGGGACAAATATGTGTAATTGTTTAACCAAACGGAAAGGAGAAGTAAACAAAGGGTTATTTTATCCTTGTTGTAAAATAAAAAGGGATGATGTATTAAATATAATCTGACCACATAATAAAGTAACATTACATTGTGTAAGGAACAATACGAAAATATTTAGGATGAAACTCAAAAATTGCTTTCATATTATTCTCATTAGGTTTCAACATTTTCATAACAATTACAATTGTGAGGTTGGACGGTTTGTAAACAGGCACATTTACTAAAAAGGTTCTAAGGAAAATGCCTTATTAAGGGTTCCAAACAATTTAATTCTTATCATTTCTAAATATTAAATTACTTTTTGCTATATGAATCTTCTCCCTCCGAAACTTGATAACTTCTTCGTGTAAGGTGGTCGCATATTCGTGCAAGTTTTTACTTAAAATGAAGCTTATTTGAGATTGTATGTTTAATTAATAGTCGGCAAAAAATCGGTTGTAAAGATCTCGGGTTGATTTTATTTCTTACCGATTAGTTTTGTTCTAGTTACCGATAATTTGTATAATTTTCAAGTCGTATTATTTGATCAGTGGGAAGGTAGCAATTTTCAAACTACATATTTTAGCTAACGGCATCGTGTTTAAACTAGAAAACAAATATTAGCAGTTCTGGGTTGGGCAAAACATTTTGAACATATACTGATCGAAATGTGGCAAAATGGGAGGAGACGATTGCGGTGATTGATGACGAAATAGAGAAACAAAATAAGAGAATTAACTAATTTGGGAAAAACTGCCGAAAGAATGGACACCAACAGTAATATGTTCGATTTATCTCGGCCTTTGGTCTCGCAACATAGTTGTCTACTAATCAGAGTTGCCAGCTTTTTTGGGGGTCTAGAATTGACTGAACATTTATTTATATGAACGCTGTAGCTTTGGTATTCATTGATTGGCTTGGAAATTAAATGATTGCACATGCAGATAATCTTCCCACATTAGGATTTAATATTAATGAAAATGAGATCAAATACATGGAAATACGTCCAAAACGAAGTTTAGACCAGGAATATATTTTGATATAGCACGGATAAATAATATAGTTTTGAAAAAGCAGATCAATTTATTTTGTTTCAGATCTAGGATCTAGGAAAAAGTTACACGTGTGGAAGACTTTTAAAAACAATTTACAAATGAAAAAGGTTACGAAAAAAGTGGACGAGACGAAAAACTTCTATCCAAAAAGTACGGTTTCTTGTTTTGAAATTTACCTGTCCGACAGTAAATTGTATTTTAAATAAATTAAGAACATATAACTTGTTCATAAAATTGACCATAAACTGATAATTTATTGTAAAAATTACATACGTTAGATGAGATATCAGTGTTAATAATTTATAAATAGATAATTACAAAATAAATAAATGAATTTGGATGTGATAAAAATGCAAATCACCTCTAAATTGATGGACCTCGGGTGTAAAGAGCGTTTTGCCGCAGTAAAAAAATCAAACTATTAATGCGCATGCACGAAATGTTGGATAATCTGTCAAATTTTTATTGGTTAAATTTGCTACGTCGATCATTGAAAATATTCAATTGTAAAATACTTATGAGTAACGTAATAATTTTTTAATTATTTTTTTGTATTGTGGAAAAGAATATTATTTTATGATTAAATGAAAACTCACAAAAATTTATAACAAATCCAATAATTATTCGATTTGATTCCAATAACCGGCCACGAATTTGGGCATATTTTTAGATTTTTAACGTTAACAGTGCGATTGTGGCATCTTAAGAATTTCACACGGTTGCAATCTTAGAGATTCGTGACGTCACACGTTATTTTCGACGACTTTGTTTAATTTGGATTGCATTATTTAGTTACATGTAAATGAATTGCACTCAAAAAATCTAAACATGTCACATAATATATGGCAAAGGACATTATTATAAGTCAACTGGCATTGTTCAAAATAATGTTATTCATTTAAAAAGAATTATAGATTACTCTATTATTTTTATACCTAATTTTTGTATGAAATCTACTATAGAAAATCTCTGAATCTGACATTTACACGTATTGACAATAGCGTCGTTGTCACCAAGAAATATGTCGCGACAATTAATTTTAGCGCATTTGAATTGAATTAGAAAAAATAAGTGATCCTAGAAGGCCCCCGACTTTAAAGCTGTAACTGCTGTTACATGAATCATTCAGTATATTATGAAGATAATAACGTGACTGTCATTCCGTTTTTTACCGTCTATTATTATCCACTGGTATCACCCCCCAAGGTACCCACCAGTGGAGGCTAACCAAAAGGGCACAAAGGCACGTGCCTTCCTATCCAAGATCGAAAACAACTATCTAAAAATACTTTTAAGTACTGGGGGGCATGGATACTGGGGGGTTGTAAGGGGTGGCAAACATCAACTCATAAACACTATAGCCACCCAATTGTCAACCTCACCTGCACGTGGTACACCCTGCTAGAAAACCAACGAGGCTCTGGCGACCGAGTATTGGCGGTATAACCATAACACCACTAAAGACAGGACTAAATCCCTGTCGTCGGGGAAGGCAACGGGAAACCACCTCGACCATGAACATATCAGAATAGATATTACTCCCATGAAAGTCGTATGGATCCACTCAAAGTTGAATATTCCGGAGGTAAAATCAATCCCCCAGTCGGATCTCCGGGGGGGATGGCATTGAGAGGGGAAGAGCGGCTAGGTAACCGAAAGTTGAACACAGTGCACATGGGGACATGGAATGTCCGAGGACTCTTACAAACGGGCAAAACACATATAGTAGAGAAAGAACTGGAAAGATATGCGGTAGACATCGCGGGTATATCAGAAACACATTGGAAGGGAAAGGGCCATTTCACTACAACGAATGGGAATATGTTCTTGTTCTCTGGCGGAGATAAAAGCAGGCACGGAGTTGCGTTTATATTAAAAAAGTCAATCGCAAAAAGCCTATTGGGGTATGATGCAATAAGTGAAAGGATTATGACAATCAAAGTACACGCTAGGCCTATAATCATTAACATTGTACAGGTATACGCACCCACTAGTGGGGCCAGTGATGAAGAGGCTGAAAAGTTCTACAGAACACTGGAAGAAACCATAAAAAATATACCAAGCAGAGAAATGACCGTCATAATGGGAGACTTCAATGCAAAGCTGGGAGAAACACAGGAAGACTCCCATATAAGAAACATTGTGGGAAGATATGGAATGGGAAGTAGAAACGAGAGGGGAGAGATGCTTCTGAACTTCTGCATAGAAAACAGTCTAACCATAACAAACACGGTTTACCAACAACATAAACGACGTTTATATACCTGGCAATCCCCGGATGGAAGAAGCAGAAACCAAATTGACTATATCATAATAAGAGCTCGATGGAGAACATCGATAAAGAGGGTGAAGACTCTACCTGGAGCAGAATGTGGTAGTGACCACAGACTACTGACAGCACAATTCCATCTCAAGCTTAGGGTGCTAATTAAAAGAACTCCTCCAAAGAGATTGGAGATTGAGGATAAAGTACAATTCTGTGAGAGACTAGATGAAAGAATACAGAGGCTGCAGACCCACGAATTGAACAATGAATCAACAGAAGAGGTATGGCAAACTGCAAAGAGAGCCATATCAGAAACATTGGAAGAAACAAAGAAAAAGCAAAACCCCCATAAACATCAGCATTGGATGACGGACGAAACTCTCGAACTAGTGAACAAGAGGCGCCAACTGCGAGATAAGGGTATAAGGACGAGAGCAGAGCGAAACAGATACGCACAGATCAATAAGGAAATACGGACAGCCTGCAGAAGAGACAAGAATAACTATCTACTTAAGATGTGCAAGGAAGCCCAGGCACACGCTGAGCATAATAATACGCGAGATTTATACAAGATCATAAAGAAAATAAACAAAACTGGTGCCCCAAAATCATGGACAATAATAAACAAATCAGGAGACAGAGTTACGGATATAGCGCGGGTGCTGGAAGTTTGGAGAGCCTATTGCGAGACACTATATCATGACGAAGATCAAGACCATGAGGAAGTGAACACTGAGCAGAATGGTGAACTGGAACCAGAAATACTTAAAGATGAAGTAAGAAGAGCAATCAACAGACTGAAACTGAACAAATCACCAGGAACAGATAGCATTAACGCGGAGGTCTTAAAGGAGATGGGTGAGAATGGCATCAAAATAATGCATGACATATTCCAAAAAGTGTGGAAAACCGGAGAATGGCCAAAGGATTGGACAGAGTCCATATTTGTACCTATATATAAAAAAGGCGCTAAAGATAAATGCGAGAATTACCGAACTATAGCGCTAATGTCACACGCTAGCAAGATTCTCCTAAGTATCATCAATGAAAGACTAAAAGCATATCTATCATGGCAAATACCACCACAACAGGCCGGTTTCGTTGCAGGGCGTGGCACTAGAGAACACATTCTGAACCTGAGACAGATTATTGAGAAATCCCGTGAATTCAGCAAACCTGTATATATGTGCTTCATTGACTATCACAAGGCTTTCGACAGCATTAAATGGACAAAGCTGTGGCATATAATGAAGGAAATGGGAGTCCCCCTGCATCTTATCATGATTATAAAACGACTATATGCGCATAATACGGCTTTAGTAAAAATAGACCAATACATGTCGAGACCTAGTGCTATACGTAGGGGTGTTAGACAAGGCTGCATACTGTCGCCGCTTCTTTTTAACATATATGGAGAATATATTATGAGAGGAGTGATGGAGAGCTGGACGGGAGGTTTCGTAATAGGCGGTACTCGTGTAACCAACCTGAGATACGCTGACGACACGGTTCTATTCGCGAGCTCGAATGAAGAACTGACAGAGCTGATGAGGAGGATGGAAGTGGAGAGCGAAGCGTGTGGACTGAGGATCAACAGCGACAAAACGAAAGTCATGATAGTGGACAGGGCAAATGACAACAGAAGGGACCTAACCCATATAGGTGACTATGAAGTTGTAAATCGATATATCTACCTGGGAGCACTGATAACGAATGAGGGTGGAAGCTCGGAAGAGATAAGGAGAAGGTGCGAAATGGCTAGAAGAGCTGCAAAAGGCCTCCAAAAAACATGGAAAGACAACGATATTACTCTAAATACCAAAAAGAAAATAATTAAAACATTAATCTTTCCAGTATTGCTGTATGGGGCAGAGTCCTGGACACTAATGGCTAGAGACAGAAGAAGAGTGGACGCTTTTGAGATGTGGTGCTGGAGGAGAGTACTGCGCGTGCCATGGACAGCCAGAAGAACGAATGTCTCAATCTTAGAACAAATAAGAGAGCCACAGCGATTATCGCAAGTAGTATATGCTTGCATACTGAAATACTTTGGTCACATAGCTCGTAAAGAAGGTGATAACTTGGAAAAACTGGTGGTCCAGGGAAGAATTGAGGGAACCAGGCAGAGAGGAAGATCCCCGAAGCGATGGACTGATCAGGTGAAGGAGTCAACCAACACTACGGTCCATCAGGCCACAAGAAGTGCCCAGAACCGGAATAGATGGCGCAGTATTATCCATGAAGCCGTGAATAGAAGGGTGTGAGATGCGACCACGACTCCTCTGCAAAGAGGAAAACGAAGAAGAAGAAGAGGGCATGGAATACCCCCCAGCATATGGGAATCAGGCGGTAAAACATTAAAGAATATTTTAAAATAGTGTTTTACTTTTCTTGCCCATAATGATGTGCGGGGGGGGGGTATTCAGTACCCCAGTATATTTATGGCGATTAAGCGGTAAAAGAGTAAAAAATATTTTATGATATAGGTTTACTTTTCTTGGTCATAATGATATGATAGAGGGTATTTCATACGCTCCAGACTCCCCAGGTTTCTAAAACGAGTTCAAAAAAATTACTGGCTATACAAACCGGGAGGTCGGGGGTTATTCCATACTTCCTAGCATATATGGTGACCTGACGGTAAAACATAAAAAAATATTTTAAGATATAGTTTTACTTTTTTTGCTCATGATGATATGCATCTACTCTCAGGCTCCCGGTTTCTATAAAGAGTTCTAAAGAATTCCAGACCCCCCCCCCGATTTCTATTTTAACATTTAATTTCTCTGACGTGAGTACTATTAATATTTTCAAAGTAATACAAAAAGTAGTCACTAAACTCGGTTAGCAGTTGGGTCGTTACAGATTACACAAATACTTTTCACCCCTGTAACACGGAGGTCGCATGTAAGCCTAAAGTTCTCGAAGGTCTTGGATCATCTATAGGCAGCACTTGGAGCACTACATGTACAGTGGAATCCGTTTATTATGACTCCGCCTATAGTGACCTACCGCTTAATATGACGTAATTGCAGTGCGAAGTTTGGTTTTCATATAGTAAAATTCTTTATAACAAAGTTTTGCTTTGAATGACGTCCGGTTAGTATGACGTGTTTGTCACTTCCCTTCGATGTCATTATAAGCGGATTCTACTGTAGTTAAATGTTGGTGTTTATCCTAACGGTTATCGATTAAAGCATTTCGGTATTAAATTACTTTGGAAATATAAAACAGTGCAGGAATTTATATATTTCATTATTTATTGAAATTTTATGTCGATTTTAACTCGACAAGGCTGAGTCAATCTGGAGAACGTAACTCTTAAAAAAACCGCCCAATGTACTTGCGAAGATTTCACAAGTATTTTTTTACTTTTAATGTTTAGGCGTGTTTTATTTTTTTATTTGAATTTTAAATATTACGCGGCAGGAAAAATTGTGCCTAGCGGGCATAAATGCACTCAAGCAGCAGAGAAGTCTAGGAGGTATCAAACAGCTATTTTCGTCAACTAGCAGTGGTAGCATCAACACGTTTATAATCTATTCAGAGAAATTCCTTCTTATTGTATTTCGTTTTTCAATTTTGTTGTGTAGCCATTTTGCAAAAAGGTATAATATATTTGTTTGAATTTCATGGAATCCGGCTGATACGATAAATTTTATCTAGTCGGTTTGAACCATGTACTATGATTATATTGAACCATGATTACATTAGCTGACGCAGAACCCTGAGTGCCAGGACTACATTAATTAAATTAATTATATATAGTAATTAATTCCCCAAAAATTAACGTTATCTTGTAAAAATTATAAAAATTGGCCAGACCAAAAAACTTAGCTACTTTACTGACCTATATAGACTGGAAAGATAAATTATAATATATCTCCAAAAATTGTATAACCTCCAATCTCTAAAATTAATCTCCAATTAACGCTTTTCGTACATATTTGGAAAATTTCTTCAGCGCTGAGGTCGAGTAATGGAGACCTACTGTTTAACTTATATTAACGGTTTCAGCATTTTGAATATGTGCAGAAACAATTCCTGCAACCAAGCGCACAGAAATCCCTAATCCTGAAATCCTAAACTATAAAGTGTTTAATTAATAGTCAGCTAAGAAATCTATTGTTGATATTATACTAATATCTAATTTGTGAAAAACATTTAATTTAATCGAAAAATTTTCGAATTATGTTAAGAAATTACTTCACATATAATTTAAATACAAATATACGTAGTTCGTAAAGTTAACATCAAAGGACATGCAAACCAGGAAAGTTCGAACTACCACTTTAACCGTTTATCTTTTTTACTTCTTCCAATATTGACTGCTTCTTTTATGCTTTTCAATGTTATCTAGCAACATAACTGGTACTACCACAACTTCATAAACATTTAAGAATAATAATTTTTGTTTTCTGTAAAAATAAAAGACAAAGAAATTTGGGTCTAATATAAAATGTATATCACAATTAGAGTAAAGTTTGCTATAAACAAACTCGACTAAGGCAATTTCAATATGAATGCGATGGATGCGTTCGCAGCAGAACTCGTAGGAGACAAAAGAAACTTCAAACTCATCAAAATGTAAATGGCTTAACAGAATTATCTGTTCGAAGCTTAAGCAGGCCTCATAATTTTACTTCAACGTTTAACCTTTAACCAAATTTAACATGTAGCAAATGTCTTCATACAAAGAGATTATTGAAATTCGATAATGGAAATTATGGCTAAATATTAATAATTTCAAAATGTACATTTCATAAAAACATGTTGCCGAATTGAAAAGTTAAGAAAAATTGTTTCGAATTTACATTTTATCAATTGATATGAATCGGTTTGGAAAATGTTTGTTAATTAGTATATTTCTATATGCTGTCAGGTGCAAAGCGCGATAGGGATTTTGATTAAAAAGCTATACCTATATCAATTATTAATATTTAATACAGTTAATAAAAGTTTTCTTTCACTCGTGGAGTCCAATTGCCAGTTGCAACGTTTCTAATTTACTTCAAATTAGCATACGTCACTCAAAACGTAGGTAATGGAAGTTAATATAAAACTTTTGCAAATAATGAATATTTGCATAGAATATAATTTTGCGAGTTGTATTAGTGAACAATTGAGGCAAAATATCTATAGTGACAGATTATTGTATCTAAGAGTAACGTTTGAGATGTTTTGTATTTAAGATGGAATCTTATTAGTTTGGTTGACAAGAGATACTAGTGGTTGACGCAAAAGCTGTCAAGCTTTCAAGTTGATGAATCTTCCCATTATTTTAGGTATTCCTCTTATTTGGTGCTCACGTTGTAGGTTATCTGGAGAAACGTTGTCTTAAGCCTAATTTTATTAAAGAATTAACTTTGCGTCTCAGCTGCCAGGAGATCCCAAGAACTTTTAAATTTTATCCACTCCAAAATTTTATATTACCTCTACCTAATTACACTCAAGTTGTAATAAAATAACTAAAACTAGACGCGAGACGTTTCATGTCACAAGTTTATAATTTTCTTACTTCTGGAATATTTCACATTTATGATTCGCTCCCCTTTATTAATTAAATATTAAATAACAAGAGTTATTATACTAATTTTGTATCTCTACTCTCAGAAACGTTTATACAAATCTTATCTAAAATTCAAACTAAGTAAATTTTATTGGAAAATAATGGGCTTGAAATTATTCACTTAAACAATTAACTACCGAGTTTTCAGAGTTTTTGACATAAAAACAGTCGTATAAGGAAGCTTTTCTAAATTAGCGTAGCGGGATGAAGTAATTCCAGAAATAACTTTTTCTTTTATCAATCTCTTTGTTGATGCAAGAGAGAATACATTAGTGGGAAGAGTTGATTTTGCAAAACGTGTCAAAACATGCAGTTAGTCAACCACGAAAGCTTTTATGGCAAATTCTGAAATTTGGTTAAAAATATGCTTTATATTCGCTGACGAGGATTTCGGTAAAAGTTTTAATAATTAGTTGTTGTGAAACATGAATAGCCTACATCACATTGTTCAATATTGGCATTGAATAGCTTCATCAGCAAAATTGAAACTACAGCGGATGTATCGAGTAGCCTCACAAGAAAAAAGTAGGTAACGTGGGAAATTAAATCAATATCACCATAACGATGATAATTTTTTAGACTAAATTTCTTCCAAATTTTTTATTAAACGCTCCGCTTCCACGGTATTAAATAAACTTGTTTATTTTTCTTCGCTGAAGAAAAGAGGTGAAATAATAAAAGTTATAATTTTTCTCAAAAATGAAAAAAAGCTCAATCTATCCGTCGCACTTACTTTTAAAGTGTTGTAAGTCCTAATTTATTTGTTGTAAACTGTGGAGTGGTAAAGTGACGCGTAGTGATTGTGGCAAATCGAGCGAATCAAAAAAGGGTTTGTTTTTTACTTGTGTTAAAAACGATTCCTTTGAACGTTCAAATAGAAAACTCACAGATGTTTACTTTCGGTATGGATTTTTGTAACGATAGAGCAATCCTACACGGAATATTAGGTATTCCAAATGAACAAATCCTTTGGATAAAAAATGGTATGAATACTACGACATTTTTTATTAAAATATAACCTAAATTATTTAATTATTATTTCGGAAATAACTTAAGAATTAATTAGGAATTGAGACGGTGATTGTAATAATTAAACTCGACGTTTTATGATTGCAGGTTTAAATTCCAACAAAAGTTTCAGTATTTGTTTTTTTCAAAACCAAGTAACGAAATGAAATTGTCCTGAACTTCTAAAGCTTACCATCGATCGTTTCCAAATCAAGAATTTGCATCAAATAATTAAGAAGAGGGAACGATTCTTTGAATCGTCAAGACTTTTGTTCCATGAAGATCTTTGACAAGAATTTCAAAACGTCTGGGCAAACAATAAATAAATAATTATCAAAAAATTCTAAATTCATCTTTATTATATTTTCCTCCAACTATGCAAATTATTCAGGTGTAGCTTTCCATTTTGTACGAGCAATGTTTACAGTGAATGTCAAAATTAAATTCTGAAATTTCGTAGGTTTTCAACTTTCAATTTATTTAATTGTATGGAATTTTTCGATTAAAAGTAAAAGAATTTTATTTATTTTTTTTTTTAATTAATTTAGCGTTGTTAACTGTTATGGTTATGAATATTACGTTCGATATTTTGTTACTTCAGTTAGTTTTTATTATTTGTTAAGGGATTCTTTAATACGTCGCGTCGTTTTTAAAAGGGATTCATTTCATATTCACTCAATAGTCTGATACAAGATTTGATCGGACGACTGTTTGGGCTGCTGTTCCTTACACTAACCACTATACCACCCTGCTGGGTTCTCATGTAATAATTAATTATTAGTTACTGAAATGATTAACAAAGCTAATTGGAACTTTATGTCTTAAAAAATGATTAAATATGTAACAAAAAACATTAAAATTTTCACGGAAGAAGTAAAATGCTACATAACACATACAATAATCAACATAAAAAAATCCAAAAACTGGCTACTCTGTAAAATACAATTTTTCATCATGAACTAGAATTTAATATTTCTTTGTACTGGGAAATTTACAAGCGTCATTTTCGCTTATTGCTATACAATAATTTTGCGAAAATCTTAATGAAAATTAATATTGAAAATTAAATTCTATAATCCAATTAACGAAGAGTCAACGTCACGGTGGAAAAACCAAATAGACAAGATAATTTAGAATACTTATTTTGAATTTGCGAGGTGCAGTGATTAATAGAAGACCCAAAAAATCACTCTCAACTTAGATCGAAGTGCAAAGAGTCGAAATTCTGCAGTAATGGATTTGCAGGTAATACCAAGATATTCACCAACGCTATCATGTAATTACTCCAACACATTTATGTGGAAAGGTAATTACATCGACGGTATTTATGCCGACAGGTATCTACATCGATGGCATTTACAACGACTGATGTAAACTATAATGATGTAGAACCATTTATTACATTTACATAAAATAGGTTAGGTTGCAGTTTAGGATAGAGACAAGTTAGGTTAGGCTATATTTGAGAGAGCTTAAGATCAGGCATTCGTATAGTCGTATCAAAAATTTGTTCGCCTATTTTCTATGTTGCCTGTACAATTTATAAAATCGTGAAAAACTAAAAAAACTCGCTGGAATCAATGTAAACAATATAAAAGTTTCCCACACGCAGCCAATCGAAAATCGGATACCCATTGTCACCATTGTCTCTATACAGTCACTGTAATTATTATTGGTAGAGTTAGTAGATAATATTTATAGAGACGTCGGCATTCCCGTTCACCGTGTCGGTATTTGTTCAATCAGCATTGATCTAGTTTCTAGTAGAATGAAAAGAATGCTGATTAAACAAATTTCGGCACAACCCCGACGGTTCATATTTTAGTCTTTGGCGCATAATAATGTGATACTCTCGATCTGTACCGGCTTTAATAATTAGTATTAATAGTACCTACACTATTTGAAGCTGGGATTATGCACATTTAATAGTATAAGTCAACACCACGTTAAGTAATTCTGGCTGGTGATCACAAAACAGAAACTTTATTTAGTCAATTAGAATCATGGAACTTGGAATAGAATAATGTTGTGTTAAAATCCCAGATTAAATCTCTTTTGAATAAAAGTTTAGTTAGTTTTTCTGATAAGCTGATCAACATTAACCAATCCCAGAATATTATATTTTTAATTTAAAAAGTATTCAATCTTCCAGCTTCAGTTTCTTAAATTGCAAAAATATCTGTTAAATAAATGTTCTAGATCCGTAAATCTCACTTATTCATTTATCACAATATCTCGTAAACCCCGCTACTTAGAAGGCTAAACTTTTACTTGGTTATTGTTTATGTTCAGTTGAGAAGGATAAAAAGGGCCCAAGATGGATGGCGGGATAATATAAATATATAATTATGGTTTACATTTATCGTAATGATTTCTCCCGTCTAATGCGGCCTTTAGGCCGCACAACTTTCAGAATCACGTGTCTACGTTTCATTATAAATAATAAAATAGTTATGTGCGTGCAAAATACTAAAATTCAATTTTTTATCATTAATGTCTGTATATCTACACAAAATTAAATTTAAGCATGACTAATATAGAGGTTAGCATTTCCGTATAAATTATAAGGCATTTCGGTAGTATCGACCTACTGAAATGTTGTCATTTCAACAGTTTTCGTGTTTCGTAGTCGAAATATTCGACTACGAAAGTTTATTTAGCAGAATTTATTAAATATGCTAACCTAATTATTTTTTTATATTTATTGCAACTGAACAATATTGGTGGTTTATGATCCCTCTATCTGTCCATATTTGAAATTACACTCGTTCCTAGGGCTGTATGCAAGTTAACAGGTACCTAAGTGCTGTATCCACGGAGACAGTTTACGTACTGTTGGTTCAAAATCACTCGGGAAGTTTCAAATATTCGGAAGTTTTACTCGGAGCAGCCCTTTAGCGCTGTATTCCTCTTGTGCTACGCCCTCGTGCAATCCCCTTACAAAAAGCCTGTCCTCGGGAAATATTCGAATATTTTCCGTTCCCTAATGCTGTTACATCCGATTACATATTTCTTTATTCCCGATTTTGACTAGTTTTAGTGACGATTTCATCTGTAACTGCAGTATTGATGAGTGAAATTCTCTAATTGCTAGAAATGCTGTATTTCCGCGGAGGCAACTTTTGTGACAATTTAAATCGACTGATGGTGGTTAAACTGTATTAAACATAGAATTTCAGCAGGCGGCTGGATTCCCTACAGCCAATACAGCTTGGTGGAAACATCCAAGTTTTCCTTACGGCCGATGCAGTCACGAATTGACTTTCTCCTTTTGTCATTAAGTTTTCTGCTTTATTTCAGGATTTGTTCTGAAAATTTTACAGATACCAAACAAATCAACTGCCTGAAAATAACACGAGGAGGTCTGATACGCGACATTTTTCTTCTTTATGACAGTTCAGAATACCGTCCGTATTTGTAAAAATTCCGGCAAGGCGAAAGAGATTTAGGACCGCTATCATATGGCATAAAGTTTACGATCCCTGTACTAGAAAATATTTTCGGAAAATTATTGCTTCTAGTACGCCGAATATGAACGCAAACTGTTAATAAATTTGTAAATTTTTCCGATAAAGTCATGATAAAAATGGCTGAATTTTATAATTATGTATGAATGTAAATAAACTTAAAACTTCTTGCAAATTTTCTAGCGGAACTCTGTCAAACAGAGTGCTAATAAGAGTAAGAGCATTTTAAGACTCTAATGGAACACATCCTTATTGTTCGGAATTTGAAGCGATCAATTTAACTATGCATATTAACTGGTCGCACATGAGTTACTATAATTTTGTAATTTTCTATTATTTATCCTCGCAGTTCTGTAACTTTTAAATTTTGAGATACTTCTACTTGGCAACTTTTCTTATTATTTCGAAGCCTAGAACTTCTAACTTTAAAATATATAAACTTTTTAACTGTTAAAATTAAAATTAAAATAAACTTTCAAAGTTAACCACTTAATTAAACAATAAGAAGTAACAATATTTTCTGTTTATGAAAATCTAACCATAGCAATAAACAGTGCTGAAAGTGTATAAATAGAAAATATTTCGATTAACTTTTAAAGTTTATTTTAATAATATAACTTTAGTTCCGTTTATTTAAACAGTTCTTGGTTTTAATATTAAACTATAAATTGTTTATCAAATATACTAAATTAAAGTAAATCTTACTTTTGCATTGATCTGTTTCATCAATAACTGAATGACTGAATGAATTAGTCGTCGAATTGATTGATTACAGTTTAACGTATTAATTACTGACTGAAATTTTATTTCAAACTTTTACCTCAGATGTTATCATAGGTCAATAAATTTATCTAGTACATGAATGCTACAATTTGTCTATAGATTGAACTATAGTACTGCCAGTTATGGTCTAATTGCTTTTTAATAGTTACGTGCGGAAATTTTTAAGATCTCGAAATGGGACACAAGGAGGCGGCAATGTTTTTCTCTTTTTTTATTTCAATGTCCTTTTTCATTTTTAAGGATGCACTAAATGATACCTGAAGATGACCATCAGCGCTCTGGCAGGCCAAGTGACGTTATATCACATGAAATGGTCATAAAAGTTGATTCCATGAGAGGAAATGGTCGCCTTAAAGCAAAGGACAATGAGAAAATGTTTAAGATATCGGAATCGACAACTTTGAAGATTATAAAAGATCATCTGGCCATGTCAAAGGTCCGCGCGAGATGGGTGCCTAGAATGCTTACACCGCATTAAAAACAATACCGTGTTGAATGTTGTAAAGACTTTTTAACGCTGCGTGGTGATGATCCATCAGATGTTATCATTCGAATTGGCACAGCATATCAAACTTGGGTTCATATTATGATTCTGAATCGAAGCAGGAGTCTATGTAGTGACATTTAAAGGTTGGTCCTGCACCAAAGAAATTTCAAGAAGTGCTTTCTGCAGGAAAAGAATTCTTTTAATAGATTATAAAAATAAAGGTACTACCATAACAGGCGCATACTACGTTGGTATTTTACATTGATTAAAAAAGAAATTAAATAAAAAGAAGAGGGAAATTGACCAAAAGTGTACTTTTACAACAGGATAATGCACGTGTCCACAAGGTAAAAATTGCGATCCACGAACTTGTTCATCTATCCTACAGTTTAGATTTGGCTCCAAGTGATTAACACCTATTTCTAAATTGGAAAAGAGAACTCCCTGGAAGGCATTTTGATATTTTGAGGCATTTTGACGGTTTACAAAAATTAATTCACATAACTAATAAATGTGTTGATGTTCGAGGAGATTATATTGCAAAATATAATTATAAAAAAGAAATCTATACGTTTCATTCTGCCCCGTTCCGCTAACTTAAAAATCACTCCTCGTATATCAGTTAAAAAACTTAAAATTCGACTAGTTAGAAGCTATGTCTTCTCCATACTTCTCTATGGTGTGGAGACGTGGACTTTAAATAAGAACAGCATTAATAAAATGGAAGCCTTCGAGATGTGGGTATATCGAAGAATACTTGGGGTATCGTGGACGGATAGGGTGACGAATGTGGAGATCCTCCGAAGAATGAAGAAAGAGCGGGAAATTCTAACTATCATCAAGAGACGGAAGCTTGAATACCTGGGCCACGTGATGAGAGGACAGAAATACCAACTACTGCAGGTGATCATGCAGGGAAAAATCCAGGGAAAGAGAAGTACTGGCCGGAGGCGGACATCTTGGCTGCGAAATCTGAGAGAATGGTATAAGTGTACATCTACCCAATTGTTCAGAACAGCCGTTTCAAAGATAAAAATAGCAATGATGATTGCCAAACTCCGTAGCGGGGACGGCACTTGAAGAAGAAGAATCAGTTAAAACAAAAAAGCCTGGAATGTTTGTAAAAGCCATGTAAAATATAAAAGAAAATATGGAAAAATTCCCTAGAAAATTATGGTATTATACGTAAAACTAATTCGAGGTTTTCTTAAAGATAAACATATTTTTCTGTTGATTTGCAGAAAGTAATTATGCTGCCCTGAATGGATCAATTAAGAATTGTTTTATTAGCATTGTTTTCCGTTTTATAACGTGGTTTTATTAACAACCACGATTAATTATTTTAAAAGAAACGTTCGTGTAGATTGGGAAAAAAGTTTGGCGTGGGTGCATTGCCATAAGGAAGAAGAAAGTAGCTTCCTCAAATTTTAGGCTTCTATACAAAGTATAACAAGAAGCCTTTTTTATGAATAAACGCGATGTAGAAAAATTAATCATTTCGCTCGACAATTTATTATTCGGGTCAAAATAAAAATTGGTGCCTTTTTTCGTATTTGATATTTCTAATCAATTTAAATTTAGTTTCGATTTAATCAAATCGTAATTAAATACTTTAAATCTTGGTATACGTTTTCGAGCGCCGCGCCGATAGCTTTCATTATCAAGTAGAGCGGTCAATAAAAAATAAAAAGATTTATGACTTCAGTTATTTAACAGAAATAAAATTAGATTTTGAAGGGGTTGGTATGGAGATGGAATTTCTTAAAGCACACCTATCGTATTTTGACAAGTTCTAAGGGAAATTAAAAATTCGAAAAAAATTCGCAGAATTCGAAATGCCAAAGAATCGGCTCGAGTTTTGTATCTTTCCATTGGAAAAAAGTCACAATCCGCTACTGTAAATGAGGTTCTAAAAGATAGGAAGCTGCAGAGACCGAACCGGTGGTCTGGGGGTATGGAATATTAAAAATTGTTTTATGATACTGTTTTGTGCTTTACTTTTCTGCTGGGGAGTATTCCACAACCCCCCCGATCCCCCCGTTAAAATACCAGTATGAAGTAAAGAATTTTTGGAATTAAATTTTTTTTTAATTTTTATTTACATTTTGTGCCCTTCGAGTGACTTCGCAAGAAGCCACGAGCCTCCACTGTTTACTTTGTAATCTTACATCTTACGAATATTTAACAAGCTCTGTACAGATGTAACTACAATTTTGCTTGTCCCAACTACGAAAATGCATATTTTTTCTTAAGAATTTGCAGAGAGCCTTTACAACAACTGCTGAATGGAATGGTATTGTCACAAAATATACAATATAGTTATTAATTTCAGAGAGAAAATGTGAGGTTAGTTTTTTGTTTTTTCCTCAAAACTACATAAAGTGTAGTTACGCTCTTTTGACTTTGGACTGTACCATAGGTACCTCTTCCCTACATTAACTCGAATAAACGGGTTTCTACTGTAATACAAACATGGGCCGCACGTGAAAAATTGTTTTTCATAAAATTTACAATAAATCTGCAGTTATTTTAAACTGCATCACCCTGTACACCTCATTAAAACATACTTAATGATGAACATCCTACAGATGTACTTATGAAAAAAATTGGTTCGTTATTTTTTATTTAATATTAAGTATTTATTCAAAATATACTAATGATGAAATCTTTTCAAAGGTTCTATTCATTTAACATAAAAAAAATTTTAAGATTGAATTCAAGTCAAAATAATTTTTACTAAGTCGCAAAAGTTCTCGTTTTGTACTATATATAGGTTTATGCGACTAAAGTATAGATAATCAAAACTTTATCCTATATTTGTTTGTAATTTACTCGTCAGTGATTCAAACTATGGGAGGTGAAACAAAGCTGAAATATTGATTTCCAAGACCTCTTTATAATTTAAACTATACCTATAGGTTTAGCAAAAACCCTTCCTTTATACTTTGTCAGTTTATCATCGCATTTGAAATAATAATTGGTATCTTAAATAAGTTAGTGAGGTCATGGATCCTGAATAGAGCATTTTTAAATAATATAGGGTTACGTTAAACTTTAAATTGGATTATTCGATGCAATGATCCAAATGTATAATTTTCCAAAAAAAAAGTGGATTTGTATTTTTACCGCGATGCGACGCGACAGTAAACTTCGTGCATTTAAATATTTGAACATATCCTTTATTCTTAATTCACAATTCCGTTTTTTGTTTTTAGTTATCAATGAAACTTTCTAGACGAATTAAAGTAATAACAACTACGTTATGTCATACATGTCTGTGTTAACTTCATTTTTCAAAAGCCGTCAAGTAATGTAAGCGGATAGTGTAGTAAAAACTCATCTCCCCTTCATGGAACTATTTTCACATCATGAGCTTTAAACCATTAAGCTGCGATAAAGGAAACTCTCCAGATTCGCAGAACATCTTGACCTGTAGGTCTTTTATAGTTCAAAGGAAATAATTTTTTTAAATTGCTTTTTATTCGTAAAAATTAATGAAGTTATTTAACCTAGCTGGTCGGAACTTTTAGTTTGAATTTTGTACTAACTTCTGATGTCGTATAAATTAACTGAAGTAGTGTAGATGTTGAGAAAAAAAAGCGATCTATTATTTGTGAAAGTGCTCTAAAGGCTTTATTTCTTGAAAACAATGAACCAACTCGTGTTATTTTAGTTTTTACATTTACAAATTACCTTTTGTGCTGCTTACTAAATAAATAATATTTTTATTCCCTCTTCGATAAAATGCATTAAAGCATTAATAATGCAGAGTTAGTATTTTTTACAATGAGAGCTCGTGTGATTGATTAGCAGATACAATAAAAGAAATTTTATTAAAAATTAATAATGACATCTTGAAATATAAAAAATGCAAAGGTGTCTGTCATTGATAAATATCGACGAGGACTCGTGAGAGTTGATTGTGATATTCAGTGAAGAATAGTAAAATATACAGTCAGCCGTGTTCCTCTCGAGTGAAGAGGTAACACATATTCGAACGTTATCAGAATCACAAATGATATTCGTGACGTGTTTTTAGAAAACTATCAATACTGCATTTCTGCCGACGCCGTGACGTCACGCAGCGTCGTTCAATCAATGCAATAAAGAGAGAAAGCATGGTACATCGTATCCTAGGTAACCGGAGGCAAGTGGATGGCGCGTGTTGCCTATGGTTACGTTACGAACATACCCATATGTACAGGTAAACTCGTGTAATTTTCCAGACATTTCCCAAAAAATAATCAAGATTTTTTGTTGCTAAAAATTTAATGAACTTCAAAAAATAAAATTTCTAATAAAAATTCTTGTAATGAACTTGCTAAATAGCTGAGAGCGCGGTGTAAATTTAATATGTAGGAAAAATAAAGAAAAATTATTATAATATGAAATTTCTAAAGACCTTTCCGAATTTTCCTAACAAAATTTAAAATTTTTGTTATTGTAAATTTAATTTCAGCTTCACAAAGCATGTTCATTTTGCCTTGTACATACCTTTCAAGACCTTTTGTGTATAAACATGCTCAATGTTTTATTATTGCCTGACTACGGCATAATGAAATTTTCCCATCACAAATAAAATGAAGATCGAATTGCATGATCAACCTGTATAATTATGTTATCGGAATTGAGAATGTCAGCTATGTAACATTATTGTTAAGCATTCAAAATGTGTCCAATCTATTTAGTGTCGATAACACATTGCAAACGCTGCCGTTATTTTACAAAAGACATAATTACAAATTTCAATTAAAGTATTTACTACCGACTACATAATCAAATGTTATTCAAACTTTAATTTTGATTATTTAGCCGGTGGAAGCTTTTATACGTCGCGGTTAAAAGGTTTAATAAAACTTTTGAAATGCTACAAAATTTAGTATACGAAAAAAAGGAAATATATTTCAACTTTCTTCTGTGATATTACAAATATGATGTATTTATGAGTTCTGAAAAATACAGAGTGTCGCAGTAAGTATATATTAAGTCCTGGCGACTACTAAAAAAATTTTAAGAAAATAATGCTCTCGAAGTTTGTTACGCGAATCAATCACAACTTCAACAAAAGTTATAAAATTTTGAATTTTCCTAACTTTTTTAAAGAACATTTTCAAGTTTAAAAAGTTGTAGCCGTAGGTTTTTCTTTAAATGCTTGTTTCTTTTTTTTATCACCCAACTAATGATATATTATGTATCTTTAAAACTTAAAAAAAATTTTTGAAATTCTAATTTTACCGCGAATTTGGTATCGCAAAATATTCGTTGTAAATGTTTTTCTATAGTGTTAAATAACGAAAATATCAGTTTTTATAATTTGCACAAGACAAGTTGGAAACAAACTTCATAAAATCGAAAATAGTCAAACTAGCAAATTGTTAGTTTCGAAGTTTTGTAACCAAAATTTATTTAAGCGAAAGGCGAATAATTAAATATTAGTGATGGTCGGTGTTGGTGACAGACAAAATTAATTCTGGAAGGAAATTTGTTTACATTTTTAGGGTTTGAACATTTTGAGTTACATGTGGATACTCAAATATTTACAAGTATCTTCGAAGGGTTTCACTCGGAAAACCTTTAAAGAGATGATGTGGAGAAAAAAATGTTCATTGAACTCTGGCGTTCTAGATTTGAATACGCACGTTAACGGTAAGGTCAAGTTTGTATCAGGGCCGAATCTGGCTCTAATGGCGCCCTAGGCAGGGAAAAATATGCTGCCCCCCTAAGCCTTTACATTGTTTGGGCAAACCCACTGGGAGGCAAGCGAAGCGAGCTTCGTAGAAAAAAGCGTAGAAAAAATTTTTTTGGAAAAGGGGGCGTGGCCCTTAAATACGATGATCTAAATAACTTTAAAAACCGGGTCAGTCCGCCCCGCAGTATTAAATGTAAGTTTTCAATAACCTAAATAATAAAAAAGAAGTTACCTAATTATATTTTTTTACATACAATTTTGAATGGCGATTCTTATTTCGGGGGGTTGGTCCGGACCCCCCGGACTCCTGGCTATGTCACTGGGCCTAAGGGTTGGTAGATTATGTGGCAACGACCGACCGAGTTCTAAGAGCACTGCAGTAAATGAATAAATAATTAACCCATATTTATTTAAATAATAAGTGTTTCTTGTTATGGATTAAGATTAAGTACGATGAAAAAAAAATTTCAGAGGCATACAATAGAAAACCTCCTTTAAAACGGCTTAACTCTAGATTTACGTCTCGAAAATTCATCAATGATATCCTCATAAGATAAAGCAACTGTGATGTCGTGATTAAGCATCATAAGACTCAAATTATTTAGTCGCGATTCGGCCATTGAAGCGCGAGTCTCTGTCTTAATCCGAGACAGTCCAGAGAATGACCGTTCGGCACCACAGTTACTTATTGCAGTACTTAAAAATATCCTTAAAGAAATTTCAATATTGGGATACACATCGCACAATCGTTTTTCTCCGGTCAACAATTCATATAGATGCCAAATTGATAGATTGGAGACAGCGACAGCGTTACTTAATAAGTATGATCGAAAATGAATGATCTCTTCAACGATGTCCTTCGACAGGGTATCTGAATATCTGGCAGCTAAATTTTCACTTGCAATATTTAAATCAGATATGCTTTGCTGCGTTATTTCCTCAAAAAACTGAAAATGACGTGCAAAAGATTCGTATGAAGTCTTCCTTTTTTTTAATTCTATTGACAGCCTATCAATAATTGGGAAAAAAGTGTTGACACGAAAATTAGTGCTGCCCTCGCCCATAATAATATATGTTTCTTCCTCTCCATCAGATTCATCGAAATGAATTTTTCTTTTCTTTTTTATTTTTGTGTCCATGACGTATTCTTTCTTTCCGCATATTTTAGTAGATTCCAATTCTATTTCATCGAATCGGTCTCTAAAACTGTCAACAAAGTGGACCAACGAATTAAGTAGTTCCAGTGCCGTTAGGATGTGCGTTTCGACTTTTTGCAAACTTTTGCTCACTTTATCGAACCTATTTAGTACAGTGATCCAAAAACATGCCATGAACGTTGTTTCCAGCGTTTCTATTTGCGTGATATATCCTCTCGCCTGGACTTTTTCAGTCTCCTTTTCTCTCATTTGAACATCATCCGCAAGTTCTTTTAGGGCGTTATAAATTTCATTGCGACATTGTGAAAGACATTTGCATGCTTCGTACCGCGCCGACCACCGGGTTTCGCACACTCGTTTGAGGGTAACAGGATGCTCTGAAGTTTCAATATGTCTTGTTAATATCTTCCAACGTTCAGTTGCACCCGAAAAGAACCCATGCAAACCTTGCAGCAATAAAAAAAACTTTGCCGCTGTTGTATTGGATTCAACAGCATTAGATCCAACCAGGTTTAGGGAATGCGCAGAGCAAGGAATGTACACAGCTAGGGGATTGATTTGAAGAAGCTTTGCTTGTAAGCCGTTATACATTCCAGACATGTTGCTGGCATTGTCATATGACTGACCTCGGCAGTCGTCCAAATTTATTCCTTGTTCTTTGGAAAAATTTTGTAATGCTCGAAACATTTTCTCAGATTTGTGACCAGCATTCGGCATAAATTGTAGAAAGCGTTCAACGGGCTTGTGAATAGAAGGGCACACATATCGAACGACAAACGACAACTGATCAACATGCGTAACGTCAGGGGTGGAGTCAATAATAATCGAAAAATATTTATTCTTTTTGATGTCGTTCAAAATGTATTTCTTTACGTCATTAGCCATTATAGCTCGATTAACTCCTCATATATTGTCGACGATAGATAAGAAATTGCATATTTCCCTTGAGTCTTTTGAATATGGGCATTCAGAAATGGATCAAACTCAGCTATTAGCTCTATGCACATGAGAAAATTTCCGTTTTGCACAGAGCCAATGTCTGCATTGGTTCCTCTCAACGGTAGACCTCTTGACACCAGTTTCCTTACAACCGCGATAACATGACGTAATACGTCTCTCCAGTAAAGACGTTCCTTTTCATATTGCAGAACCAGTTTACTATCGATCCTACCTTTTACATTTTCCCGAGTTTTCAATGCTAATACACAATTTCTGTGTTCGTTCGAATTCTCATGCTCCTGTAGACGGTTTCCACAATTTTTCCAGTCATTTATGCCATTTGTGGCCAGTTCTCCCTTTCCACCAAAGGCCTTACACGGAGCGCAAAAGATTTTGCCCGTACTTTCGGAATATACAAGATATAGACGTGGTTGCCGTTCACCATTTTGAAGTACCTTCTCAAAAACACTTTTCGACAAATACCTAGCCGTGTCCCCATACATTCTTTTCGATACAGAAAAATTCGCATCAATGTTTTGACTAAATCCATCTAATGCCATAACATCTCGCAGTTCATCACATATTGTCCATTGTGCAGGGTCTTTGTCAAATTGGAATGGTCTACAAACAGAAACCGGAGAAATCGTTGTGTCCGCTGTCGAAACAGAAGGTGACGATGGTTCTACTTCTGTTTCTGGTGCTATTTCAACTAGATCGCACTGGTTTGCGGTTTGCGAAACCTGGGGGTCTAAATTTTCAGTCGATTTCGATGTACTGGGCTGAGGCTGAGGTTTTAACATAAAACTAGAAATAGACCGAGTTTCTTGTACTACCCTTCTCCGCTTTTCTTCCCGTTCTTTCTTTTTTTTACGAAATTCGAAACCACTATCCTTTTGTCGTTTCATTTTATTTTATTTAACGTCTGCAAATTGCAAAATTTGCCTTAATAAGAAGTACATGCACTTAGCAACAAAAATCTTACCGTAACCGTGGCGTGGTAATAAATTAAATTATTAGTATTGCTACCTTTTATAAATTTCACGACACAGGCCTTAAGCACAACACTATGTCTATTGTCTAATGTCTAATACATGTCAAAATCTACCACAATAATTATTATTATTGTCAATCACCACTCAACTCACGCTACTTCAATGCACGGGCTAGTTCAATGCAAATGCTAATGTAGGAGTATCGTGGCTAAATACAAAATAATTAGTAGAAAACCAAGCGTTAAAAATTTCCTTAAAAATAGGAGGAGCTGGAGAGGCGGGTGGGATGAGAAAATTTTTGTTTATTCTTTATTGTCGTTAAACATGTAGTTTTAGGCATGGGTAGATTAAATCATGACAAGTTTGCAAACAAATGCAGTGAAGAAATGTTACTAAGTAAGCGCTTTGGGATATCACGATAATTTATTATGGTCATATCATATATCCGTCAATTACGGAATTATATTACATATTATTATAATATAGATACTAGGAAAACTTTGAAATTTTAATACCTACCACTAAAATTTTACGGACCAGTACTAAAAGAGATAAATTATTTTTTTTGGCTTTTCATTTTTTTGGCGTCCAAAATTTTGCCGCCCCCTAAAATTTGCCGCCCTAGGCAGCAGCCTAGGTTGCCTATGCGGAGATTCGGCCCTGGTTTGTATTCTAACGTGCCGAATGTCATCATGGCTACGCTATATAATTATTACTAGAGCTCGGCACATCGCGGAGAACCGTAATGGCCCAACAAAAACTGCCACATGTAGCCTGTGATTCGACCACTTTCAGTTATCGAAAACATGATTGGAGTGGTTGTGCGGCTTTCAACAGTTAGATGGAAAGTCGGTCGTCTTAGAGGGATTACGACCATACCTGTAGGCCGCAGTCTGAAACATTACAACGATAATATGTGTAGGCTGGTCGTAGTTTTTCTGCCCACGGCATCACTCAACGGGATAACATCATACGTGAAAGAATCGTAATTTTCATTCTTCGGCGTCACTCGGAAGATGTGAAAATACATTGTAGCCCTAGTGCTTGGCCCACCTATACCGAATTTATCCATCTAGGGCATAAAGCCTAGATTATAAAATAGTATTTAATGCCTTCTGTAATACATACACCGATAAAAATTAAATTAAAAACTGGTATATCATGTAAATTTACCATTTACCATGAAAATTTATAACTTTACATAGATTTAGCATGTAAATTTACATGATAATACATACAACCAATATTTTACTTATTATTTTAAAATAAAAATCAAATAAAGGGTGTTTTTTCTGCTTAAATAGAACTTACGAAAGCGTTAAATGTCAAACGAGCTGTCATACTGAGCTCACTTTTTGACATGATCAGTATACTCTGGCAAATCATCATGAATAGACTCATGCTTGAACAACGCTACCAAATTATCCAAATTTACTTTGAAAATTTAAAGACGACTTCGTGATTTTTATTGCGCACATAATCGTCCATCTGAGCTAGGCATCCATGGAATCGTGGATAAATTTCATACCACATACTCTCTAAATGATGTAATACTACTAGCACGTCAAAGGAATGTGCGCACTGAAAAGAATATTGCCGCTGTAAAGGAAAGTGTGAAAAAAGATCCAAATTTATCGATTCCTCGTCGGTCGCAGGAATTGGGGCCTTGTCAGTCCACTACATAGAAAATTTTGCATTTTGTGTTCAGCGATGAGGCTCATTTTTGACTTAACAGGTTTGTTAAGAAGGAAAATTGCCGCATATGGAGTGAGACCAATCCACAGGAGATCCTAAAGACTCCATTACACCCAGAAAATGCACCGTTTGGTTAGGTTTATACGCTGGTTGCATCATCGGACCTTATTTCTTCAAAAATGAGGCCGGAGCTCGCCTTACGGTCAATGGAGATCGTTATCACACCATAATCAATGATTTTTTGTTTGAAAATATGGATGACATTGATCCCGAGGAGATGTGGTCTCAACAGGATGGCGCTACGTGCCATACGGCGACCGCAACCATCGACTTATTGAAATCAAAATTTGGCGATAAGTTGCTTTCGAGAAATGGACCTGTCAATTGACATCCAAGGTCATGCGATTTGATACCTCTCCTGTGGGGCTACGTGAAGTCACGGGTTTATGGTGATAAACCAGCAACAATTGAAGCCTTGAAGGCCAACATTGTTCGTGCTATGCGTGACATACGGCCAGCAGTGCTCGAAAAAATGACCCAGAAAGCGCTTCGTCAAGAACAGCCGCGTTGGCCATATGCCCGAAATAATTTTGAAATGTTAATGCCATTTCTTGCGAATAATAAAAAAATTGTAATTGAATTTCAAGTTCTATCGGGCTTAAAAACACCCAATATTACATCATGTAAATTTACATGGTAAATATAATATTATGTAAAGTTATAAACTTATATGATAAATATATTGAAAATTAAAAAATCAAAACACTTAGTTTTTTTTAAATTTCAACAGTGTATGCAATTATACCAAAATTTTGTGAAATCAAAACGGCGTTATAACATCAACATAAAGTCATTTTTCTCCCACTATACGGTCCACTATATACGTATCTAATTGCCTAGGTTGTGCGGCCTGAAGGCTGCACTGAAGAAGATTATTATTAGCGATGTAGGCCAGAATTATTTGCCTTTCTTTCATTTGTCCCAAATTGTGACACTTCAAAATATAACAAAAATATATAATGTAACCTAGACATACGTACATGTAACATATTGTAGATATTAGCGGTGAGTGATAAATCTTTCCAATCTTTCTAAAATGAAGGGGGGGATTGGTTTGAATAATTTGAAGAAAAATGAGATTATCTTACAACATCGCGATGATCAGTTTTGTTCAGATTATTCAATTCGGTTTACCCCCCCCCCCTTATTTTTGAATTGATAATTTGCATTTACGCTGAATGGAAAATGTGTACACTTGTACCACGCTATTCTTAAAAAGTTTCTTTTTCGAATACTATTTTATTAAAAATGACATCCTACTCTACTTCTGGTTTTATCCAAAGGTAGTTAAATTAAACCATGCCTCTTTTAAATAAAAAAAAACCTGTGGCGCTTGTTTTGCGACCCCCCCCCCCCCATACTAAAGTTATCTATTTATAAAATTCGAAATTGAAATCATGATCTACTGTAATGTTTAATGTTCAGTTTTCATTCCTTTACGAAAGTTAATAATAAAATACATACTATTATATTATATTTCTGGTCACCCATTCATTTCTACCATTGTTTAAACAAACAGTCCTAAACCCAAATTTTGGAATAAATATGGACATTAAAAAAATTCTGCCCTCCCCGTCCCGTATTGGAATGCTTTTGTAAAATTATCGTTCATTTTCGTAAACTTTCGATTTGTATTTTAAAACTGCCAATTAATCTTGTTCCTCGGTTATTCTTTATTTGAAAAGCCTATCAAGTTAAGAATTTGCAGTTGAATAATCCTTTGTACTATTGTGTAATTTCTTATAAAGTGATTTTTCAGCTTTTCTTTCCATGGCAAATGTTCAACATAATTTCAATAAAAAAATATTTCGTTTGAGTGCAGTTTTATCAACGGAAAGTTCTTATACTGTCCTATAATATTTGTTTGTCCTATATTTATATTTGTTCGTATTTGACCCTGTTAGGGTCACTGTTATCAATTTTTGTATCTTCGAGGTTAAAAATTTGAAATTAAGTTCAGGTCGAACTTTACAGGTGTTATAATAAATTTTATATGCCAAACTATTCTTCTAGCTTATCGAGTACTCTTCCCGTTTCCAGTTTTATTGGAACATCAATAGCACATTTAAGTGACTTTAGTTTTTAACCATGATATGTGGTTAGTTTAGAATCAAGCCCCAGGAAACTGAATTTTATTAATTGTATATTCAGTGTTGTTTTAGATGTAAGCTTTACTTTGAAATGTGGATCGAGGAAAAACAATTATGCCCGAGGGAATACACCAGAATTGAAGTGGTGAATCAATAATGTGTGTCTGTGAGGTGAGTTGTTTTACAATAATTGTTATTGCTTACATTGTTCGGCCGACTTTTATTATTTAGATCTACAATGAATATTTCGGCACCGTCAAGTCATCCTCTTTCAGAGTTTCAGAACAGACTCAAATGTTACTTTTGGTATTTTCCTGTGAGGGTGAATATTTAGTTCAGTTTTCACTTGTTAACTAAGTATTAGTTTATGTACCAGATGATAAGGAATTTAAAAATACGTCAAGTTTTGGTTGACTAACTGGTATGATAATAAAGAAAGCTTCTTCTCTATTTTTTGTTTTATTAAGATTACTTGGTTTCAAACAACATCTACGTTATTTATTTCTTAGTTATCTTCAAAATAACCACTCGAACAGAAAAGGATTATTAGATCTCTGCTCTCAAACCTGGATTTAAAGGTTGCCCGTCCTTAAATCAAAGATCTTCGGAGCACTCCTATATTATTTGTAACTAATTCTAGGACCGTTAAAAACTGAATCCGAAAACGCAAGTTTTTGAGATAACTTTCCTTAAACGGTTTTTGAAAAACAATATTAACAAAACTAATAACTCTATAGGAATTCTTCCGACGGAATCAAATTCAGATTCGAAAAATTTACGAAAATCACTCAATTCATATCTTTATGTATTTGAAAAAGAATAAGTTTAAACTTCCAGAACTTCTTATACTTTTGTTATGAGAGACTCACTACAGTGTAAGTGCATTTGTTATTAATGCTGCGGGACTCAGTTTCATCCAGGAAAAATTCCGGCCATCGCTCCTTAGAAGGAAGTGGCAAACCCTCGAAGTAATATGCGATGCACATCCATGTAAAACTGTAGGTCCCCTATGTATGTGACAACGTGTCACATTTCTTATATTTAAAATTTGTATTAAATTTCTTTCCCTAGTTAGTCATCTTGGCTTCGGTGAAGTTTGTAAGCCAACGTCTAAAGAAGATATATGGCACCAGGAAGAACAAAATATTATTTTTAGTATTGAATCCAATTTCGTCAACAATACGGCCAACACGGCCGCACAGGATGCTTATCTAAAACGGTAATGGGGGCGAGTAGTCAAGTACATTTCTGTCATATGCATTCAATTGGTTAACTTGGCGACTCGTCGCCACTACCCTCAAGGTAAGTATTCTACACTGGTACCGTATATTTAGAGGTAGTTTAACTTAAAAGTGTTGAAATAGCGTTCTCTGATGTTTTACATTAGTTTATTTCCAAAGCTGTTTAGACGATGAATTTAATAATAAGTTAACATTTGTCAGCCTTTGGTGTAGACCTTTAAGAAAAACTATTAAACGTTCTAAAAACAAAACTTGAAATGAGGATCACTAAAATTAAGAATACCTTATATATCACCAAAATAATCTTATTTTAACAAAGAAAGAAATTAAAGAGAAACAAACATGAATTTATTATTGTTTTTAGATTACACTCTGCTCCACAATGAACGAGAGAATAATCATTTTATCAATTTTGTCTATTAAATTCTGTTTATCTCAAAATTTTCTGATTCAATACAAAACGTTTTCAGAAAAAAAGTTATACAGATTGCTATTAAAACACATTATTGGAAATATCATAACTTCCAACAATAAAACTGCTATTAATTAATATGTACCTTTTAAATTCTAAGTAAAATTGTAAAATTATGGTAGTCGAGATAGTTTTTTTAATAATTTAGATTTTTTACAATCTAGCTTTTAAAATCTTTTTGAAAGAACCAATACCAGTTATTTAACACTTAAAAAAATGTAATTAAAAGTTTTCCCCTGTAAAGTAGCAATTTTTCTTGTAAGAATCTTATAAATTCACCACAAAATTTTGCGAAAAGTTTTGTGAACTCTCAATCGCAAAGCATCGTAATTAGGAATAAATTTTAATCAATCGCGATTTAGTGCGGTGTATTCTTAAAAAAAACAGACTGTATACTCTTGTACGTGTACCTTATTATAAATTACATATTTGAGATTTTTCTTCGAAAAATTTGTTGGTTTTGTAAACTGTGGTCAATATTATAATACTTGATGTTCGTATTTAAGCAGAAAATGCTGAACAAGTTTTACTTGCCTTATAATATTCTATTTTTTGTAATATATGAACCTTATTAGTGATAGTATCAATCGTGTCTCGTTAGTTTGCCCTAATTAACGTACAGGTACATTTTGTAAAATTATATTATGTAGGTAGGTATGTACTTGTACCTATATAAAATATTGCTCATTATTAAGTTCACAAACTAAGTTATACAATAAGTGACGCGCACGAATGGATTATGAAATGTATTATTTACGGTCTGGTTCCCATAATATTATACTTTTAATAATAGTACTTCCAAGTTTTTTGGCGAAGTTCGACTTTGGTTGTCACAATTATTTTAATATTCTCAAGATTTATTATGCAGTCTTCGAACTAATTATAAGATGCGAGCCTAATGCAATGTAGGACCAAATCTTTGGAATACAGAAGAACAGTAGCAGAACTTTGTTTCGTCCATCGCCTCTTACATGGAGAAATTAGCTGCAATTTTCTTCGAGGTAAATTCAATTTTAGGGTTGCTTGCCGTAATACGAGACTTGACGATGTGTTTACCATCAGTTATCACCGTACAAATTATGGTTTAAACAGCCCCATCACGAGAATGTGTCGCACAACAAATAAATTGAACAAATTCCCAAGTTTCGACATCGTCCACAGCTCGTTCAACGGGTTTAAAGAGTGCATTATGTGGAAATTAAACGCACTTGATCTTGGCAGTTAACTTGTCGTTACTATTTTGTATAAAATCTGTATTATATGTATATATTGTAATTGTAAATAATTTATGTAAATTGGTTTATCCGTATATTAAATAATAATAATAAGATGGAATATCACGAAAACCACTCATTTTAAAGAAAAAAAAGTAGCAATCCTTTTTTAAGACTTATAAATTGATTAATTTTTATAAAAGTTATAATTTGCAATAATTTTATAAAGCAAACAAATGAGTTTACAGATTTGTGTTAGTTAATAAGAATTTGATTCTGAAAATTGGTCGTCATGCTGCAAAAATTCAAAAATTATTTATTGATTTATTCTATACAGCTCACACCTCAGATGATCATCAAAACCATTATATCTTCCCTATGCTATTATTTGAAACGATTACATTAAGTGTAATTTCTCTAAGGAATACAGATTTCAAGTTTTTTATAAAAAGTTCTAACGATGTATTTTTTTTGTAGCTTTCCACAGTTAGCGGTGTAATACATTTTTTTATTTCGTAAGTAGAATGAACTTGTAAGCTTTGTATTTTTTAAAGCTCGAAGCTAATTTGTTTAAAGGGTGTGTATTTAAGGTAATTTGAATATCGTTGAACGCTCTAAAATGTTCAGCAAACAACCACTAAGGATTTAGTTGTTGATTATCATGAATATATTCATGTAGGATATTGAAACATCTGGGTTCTTTTTTATTTAAAGAAAATTATTTATACAAAGCAGTCCGAATAAACAAAAAAGTGGTTTACTATTTGTTTTTAATATTGCTGAATCTGAATTTACATAAAATATTACACCTCCTTGAGGTATTTCCTTGAGAGGTACATATCTCCAATTTCTAAGAGCTGCAATTAATCAACATTGCTTAATTGCTTAATTAACTAAAATCTAAGTGTAATGTTAAATTTATTGGATAATTAGGATATTAGTTCGGTATAAATACAATACCTAATATATCGAACAATTATAATTGCTACACAGTATTCTGAACTGAAAGACCGCTATGTATACAAAGGACAAAATGAAAACCCTGGGGGTATTTAGTTGGCTTCACCACCAGATATTAAAACTTATGTCAATACATTTTCTAGTCCTATTTACGCCATTTAATAGATTTAAATATTACGAGAAAAAAACAGGTGGAGCGGTGTTTCAGGCGCTTACCAAATAAAACATAGAAATTATAAAAGGAAAACGTAACAGCTAAATTTCAGAATATTATTAATAGTTTGTTTGCTTACTTCAAATTCTATATTAAACCGACCATATATTTCAGTGAACAGTTAAATGAAATTAAGTTGTAAAATTTAATTATGTAATTAATATAATGTCTATATAGCTACTTAAATCATATAGTAAATACTAAAATCAAATAAACTATTAACACGGAAGTTTGACGTGTAACTAATTATCGTACATAATCACTTCTAATATTGCAAATGCAGCTAATCTCTTCATTTAAACGCGCCGAAGTAGTACACCACCCTTCAAAAAAAAGTATTCGATAAATCATGAGAAAGCTACCCTCGTTTATGCAGCAATAATTTATTTTTGTTTAATTAGGTGTCTACCTGAAACTGGTTAGTAGAATCGTAAATTTTCTAAATGATATAAAATTGTGATTAATAGTTTTATTGTTTTATGTTAAAAACGAAGCAAATAATCAATTACTATTTATTTTTTTTTATCATTTCCTAGTGAATTTTTAAGCGATCAATCAAATGTTATAACTTAAATTGATGATTATCGAAGTAGACAACCTGCCAATTATTACTTCAAATAATCAATATCAAATATTCCATTTATACGTGCGATTTAATTTTGATATAATAGGTATAATTGCTTAATGAATTACTTAATGTGGTTTTTTCCGTTTTATAAATTAATTAATCTTGGTTCAAAATCATAGAAGTTAATTAATTATTATAAAACTATACGATTCCATTCCTCAGTTTTCATTAAATTTAGATAATTAATTAAAAAATTTAATTTCTTTGGTTACGTAAAAAGATCCGTATAATTAGTAATTACCACAAAGAACGTGTAAAATAAGTAAATGATCCAACCATTTTTATCAATCTTCTTCGTTTCCTACTTCCTTCTGAATCATTTATATTCTTTTCCGACTTAAATGAGAATCATTAGCCCAAATAGTTCTCAATAAATAAAGGCTCACAAAAGTTTAATCTGCAAGTTGCTAACTAATTTCAAGATAAAATAGTTTCTTTTGCCAACAATGGTATTTTAATTATTTCTTTTACCTTTGATCGATCATAGAACCGCTTGTTATTAAAAACTAGAGCAGGTCCTGATTTTAAATTTATGTGGCACTAAATTTTCTATTAACTTTTAGGTAGTTTTATTTAATGATTATATTGAAATTTATGTTCCCAACATTGGCATGTCGGATTATAACTTAAAATATCATCTATAATTTACGATAAACTGTCCAAAAGTTCTAAGGCTTTTAACTTGAATATTTAATAGTTTTTTGGTTAATTAATGACAATAACTAAATTATTAATTGGAAATTAAAGTCACATAAAATATAAATAAAAACCGGGAAGTTTGTTTAAATCTTTAAATACATAATTGTGTGGGGACCCCTTTATTTTAAGACCTATATTTAGGGCTCAGTAAGTAGTTAACACTTAGCTAATCGTTCTATAATTCTATAATATTACTTATATACTTAAATTAATTGTTAATTAAAATGTGTTTTTCCGCACCAATTTCGTTTGACAATTTTTCTAATCACATTTCTAATTACAATATTTAAAAGTCTTTGAAATACGGCATACCGTTACGATCGCGATACACTTTGTGATCCATCCGTATTCCTCTGATGGAAAGCGTTTTATCAGTAACTAAATTATTTGATGCATTTGCATCTTATTGTCACCGCGAACTAGAATCTTGGAAACTCTAATAGCATTGAACACGTCGCCAATAATTTATAATATCATTTCGTTTTTAAAAAGGAAAATTAGTTCATTTATACGCTCTTGCACTAGTGCCAGCGGTTACCCCGATTGATTTGAAAAACCTCTAGGAGAACTTCGTTTTTTACCTATTGTTAATTATTTAATTACTTAATATCAGATACTATCAGGTACAATAATTCAAAAACTTATCAACTTAAACAATGACTTACAGCTAATTTTAAGTCCTAAGCATGGTACAAATAATTTAGTAGCAACCAATTTAGAAGCTAAACTTCCTATGCACCAGTGGCGGCTGCAACGGGGCGCTGCCTTCTTCTCAAAACGGAATATCAACTCGGAATATTATTGTTTAATGTGAAATTATGGCTCCGAATATCGAACAATTCGACGTTGATTGGTAGATGGCTTTAAAATACTTTACTGAAAAGTGAATAATTAAATCCCCCCTTCCATTATTATAGCAAACCACGAGCGCCACTGATGAACAGGTTAGTTAACACCCGTCCACCTAAGGTAGTAGATTTCCGAAATTAATTTAATTTTACCCACTCGCTAATCAGAAGAAACAAAGCCCCGGAGCCCCCCCCCCCCCCCCCGAAGTCACAGGCAAAATCGTAGCGGATTCCGACTATCGGAACGACTGACTCTTATCCGACGCGGAATTCCCGGCCGATGGGTTCTCGAATTTGACACTTATACATCAAATTTGCTTTTTTTTCCTCCACATTTTTCTTCTTTCATCGAATAAACCCAGTAGTTATGTTTGAGATCATGATCGGTTGTGGATAAACCTGCATTACCAGCACTACGGGACAGCAACTGCGTTCTCTGTCAAAATAAATTCAAAGCCATGGCCGTCGCTAATCAAAGGGGGGTAAAACCAACCTTGATCACAGACGGTCTTTGTTTGTGGGGGGGGGGGCTCAAAATCCAACCCTGCATCTCAAAATCTCAGATGCTATGGCGCAACAGCTATGTGTCGGCAAGGCCAGGTACTCCGTAAATTAATTTATGATTCTGAGATGCGTTCCTGAGCGTGATGGACACAGACATACACAAATTAAGGCTATTATTTATATGTAGATTTCTTTTCTACTAGTACATGATTGTCATGGTTGAGCGGTTTATAGGCCGCACTGAAATGTGTTTAGTTAGGTTCGTAATTAACAAATAAAACACTAAGCGTTGAATTCTGAACAAACAGACAGAGGAAGTGGTAGTTTATTAACTGAATTCGTGATTGTCTAAGTTGTGCGGCCTAAAGGTCGCAATGAAGGAACGCATCTTCGGCTCAATTTAATGTTACATACCGACATACACGCAGATAAATTTAGGCTATTATATAATAAATACCTTAACTTTGTGCTTGGTTGACAACTCAAGTTTCAATACCACATTCAAGATAGTGAAAATTCAAGTTACAAATAGGAAGTTTTTCTCACACTAGAGACATTTCGTTGTATTGTAAATATAGGCGTATGTATCCTGAAATTTATTTATGTAAAGTGAAGGTGACTTGTAACACGTAATCCTAAATGTAATCTCGTTTGTAAATCGCAATCATAATCCGTAATCCGTATTGGTTGTTAGGTTTTCTTTTAATTCAATCTCTTATTCATGCAACCAATCAATACTTTATAAATTTAAATTCTTTAGTAATGCATAGAGTTCAACCTCCCTGTTAATGATTACCTTTAAGAATTTATACTTTCAAAGTAAACCGGACTCAATGAATAGAAAGTGATCGACACCTACACGCAATGTGTGTAGAGCACAAATCTCTGTATAGAACGAATGATCGGTGATTACCCGGAAAGTTGCTAACTTTATCAATGTAAATGCTTATTTAACGGTTCTAGTATGAGCGCACTACCAACATTATAATGTCGGTATCATAATGCACACATCATAAAGGTAGGTATTAGGTTAACACAAACCCAACAATGGGAACTAGCTTGACAAAACCATGATTGCATTCATATTGCTTGCAGCACATCCTATATTATGAAATAAACCAAATAAATATTGGAGTGATTAGGAACAGACTGTTCTATTCGTAGATTAATTCATCGAACAGTATCAAACGTTAACACAAAAATGTTGCGGTGGAAATATGCACTAGTCTATTAAAATCTATTGAACAGCTACGCCAACAGTTTGTTTTTAATTATTTCAATTGAATAGCTACCTAATCTTTTTTTATCGCTGATCTGTAGTTTTCACAATACTTTACAAAAGATTTTGAATAGAGACCATTTTAGGGAGGAAGAAAATTGCTAAATACAATAGAATTTGATTATATGCACTCCATGTTTAGTTAACCAAAAGTTGACTAAGTTGTTAACGAACTTCATGCTAGAGCATAGAATTTCTGGACCCCTAAGGATACGTGAAGTTAAAGTGGATATGTAAAACATGTAGGAATCAAGACTGCAAATTTGTAATAAATTTTCAAGGCAAGCAACTCAGGGTAGATTGAAAAGGTTAGGTACGCACAAACAAAGACGGACTGGCAACAACCCATAATTTCTTTAATAGTGTATAAATGTTTTGGCTGTAAGGCAGTCCTTAGTAATTTCCCCAGTAATTTTAATAGATATGAAAAAAGATTTGGTTGGCAGCGAAATTCAAATAAGGCAATTAAAGGATAGAGAGAAATTCAGCTCCTATTTATGCTTTAAGTGTAATACTGATATAGTTGCTGTCAATTAGAATTAGAATAACTTACATAAAAGGAATTTTTAACTTTGTTACTGTTTTGACCCAAATGGATATTTACAGTTAATAAATTATTATCAATTTAGGAAAATTTTGTTACACCTTTTAGTTTATGAAATTTTTATGAATGTTTTAAATTGAAAGCAACTATAATATTCGTAATAATGGAAATAATACGGAGGGGCGGGGGTTAAGAGTTGTAAAAAAGACATCATTTAATTCCGAAAACTTAATTATCCCCAGTAATTTCTAACTAAGCTAATATTATTAAGCTGCGGAGATGGTTATCCTATAACTTTAATGACCAAGATAGGATGCTCAATTTATCAACATTTATTCCATTAATAATATTTGACAGCAATAAATAATTTATGTATATTAGTCAGAAAGCTCCTGTGGAATCTATAATGATGGTTAAATGGATAGTGTATTTTTGTTTCTATGACTTCAACAAATAGTTGATCAGTTATGGTCTACGTGGAATCCGAATCACGGAAAATCTTGCGGGAGTAGAAAATATAGAAAATACAAAATTTAGCAGACTGAAACATTGATGATAAAGGAGAATAGGTTGTAAATAGAAAACAATTTTATGCAATATATAAAATGAGAGATTGACTCACTATTTGAAGTGGAAAACAGGTTCCAAAGCACTAGAAGAGAAACAATGAAAGAACGAAAGAAAATAAGTCAATTTAAAGAAATGGTAGAAAATTATATGTAAATACTGAAATCTTGAATAGCAGTAGGAAAGAAGAAACACATCAAAACAAAGACATGGTAGAAGAATTCATAAGAACAATGAGTTTTTGAGTAACAGAATGAAAGAAGAATCACGGCAAAATTAAGAAAAGATAGAAACATTCAAGAAAGATAATGAAAGATACTTGAGAAGACATAACGAAAATCTGAAATCTAACCGTAAATGCTAAATAGCAGAATTAAAGGAATTCACAAAGAACTACAAGAAGATAAACAAAGAAGAAATTGTTAAATAAATTAAATGGATAGCAGACTGGATCAAATGTCTAAAAACTTTAGGGAGAAACAACTAAATGAATTGAAATTAGAATTAACATCTATAAACCTAAATAAAAGTACGAAAAGGGCAGATAAGAGGATAATAATAAGAAACCTTAACAGGCGGTGGAATAAAGATAAAGATATCAAAAAGAAAAGAAGCTAGAAGAATTTGAACTGAAAACAAATGAAGAAGTCAGCATGGCAGTAGATAACAGATTTATGACTATACAAAAAATACTTAACAGGAAAAGAAGAAAGGTATGGATAAAAGAGTTTGTTGTATTGCCAGGGACGTAGAAAAGACTAGGGTAGAGAAAAAAGCATAACAGAAAACGCAGAAAATCTTATACAAAAGGGAGCATCACCTCTGTGTAGGAAGGAAATATCATTTTATATTGACATAAGTACAGCGGTGGTTTATCATTGCTGGTGAAATTTCTAGTTCGCATCACTGATTTCGTGTAAATTTTAGCTCGGCCCCTTGGTGTACATCGGCACGTTATGGATTTAACTAGGGACAATTGACAAAACGTCAAGGTCAAAAGAGGAAAAAACAATGCAGCTGAATTGAAAAGCGACAGCTGAAATTAACCGCATTTTTTAAGTACATCAGAAACGAAACGAAATAAGATCAAATTGAATGAACGGTAAACGGAACTACATAATATATACCATATCGATCGGTTAGTATCGTTATTTTTCGATTCGGTTCAAAACTCGGATGTGTTTTGTTAATTTAAAGTTAAAATATAATTTAAACTTGTCAGCCAGGTATCCAATTTCAGTCGTTGCTAACTTAGAACAAAGAAAGGTAATTTATACTTGCTATATTGTCAGTTACACTTGTAAGATTACATTATTAGTTACACTTCTAGGCTTCTAATACCTACACTGTTAAAAATCAAAACAAAAATCTATTTTATAATGTAAATTTACATGGTAAGTATTTGTAACTTTACATAGATTTACCATGTAAATTTACATGACAAACAAAGAACCCTATGAAGAGTTTGCGGCTAAACGATAAAACAATACGCCCACTAGCGGAAAATATATGAAGCTTTGCATGATATGCATATATTACGTAAATTGGAACTCTCCGTGTTTACACGTAATTATTTAAAACCTATACTAGAATGGCATTTAATAATTAATCTATCGGTGAACCGTTGCACTGATTCGCCTTACACTTATGCTGACAATTCTCCTCAGTGCGGCCTTTAGGCCGCACAACCTAGGTAATCTAGATTTATTACAATGTTTTATTCTAACTAATAAAAATATGTAAACCAGAAATATTGACTAACAGTTCTAAGCAAAGAAATTCTACTACTTCACATAAAGACGCCACATAAAACACAAGCAGGTACTTGAATGGGGGGGGGGGGGTAAAAGGTTAGTTACGTCCATGAATTTTCAAAAATTAAAAAATGTAATATATTGATTAAGATTGCTAGATATTAAATATCCACACAGGGGCGGATTTACAAAAATCCACTTTAGGCATAAACCATAATACAAAATACATAGTATAATAAATTGTACGTACAATTTTCACTGTTTGAAAATTAATATATTAATATTTATTTACTGTTATGTATGTAGGTACCAGATTACCATTTATAAATTTATAATATTCAGGTGCTAGTTAAAAGTTTCATGAAACCAAGCATTATCCTTTTATAATTTACAGTTTGTTTCACAATATTGTGTATTGATATAATTGATGTAAAATTTACATTACGTTTGTTTCTGCAGCTTTTGCGAAAGTGTTGCACATATTCACAAATTTTGTGAATTGAAAACCGGGTTTGAACTCAAACCGTAACCGAAACGAAATAGATAATATGGACCGGAGCGAGACAAAAATTTTAGGGACGTAATCCTAAACAGGAACAAAATAATTGAGGTTCGACTCTCTGAAAAAGGGAAAATTCTGTGTAAAAGGAACACGGAGGGAAATATCATTTCAATATATATACTCGTATTACTAGTCATATTTTAATTTGAGTAAGAGGGATTTGTTAAAAATTTAGTAGATAAATTTCATTGTTTTGAATATTGTATAGTACTTTTGCATGTTAAGTGTGAAATTTTATATTCAAGTCGCCAGCCTGTGCGTGAGAATGAATTCGCTCTTGAGCCTTGAGCAAGGCACTATGTATAGTTTAAACTGTAATTACAAATTTTGTGATTAACTAATAAAGTTAATGGTATAGTGGAAGGATTGTTTGGGTAGTAAAAGGAAGAAAGACAGTTTAGAGGATAGTTATTGGAAATAAAGTAGTGAGTCATAAGATGGATGAAAATTTATAATTGTTTGTTTTGTTGTTTCAAACCAACCAGATACGCCTTAAAAACATTTTTATTTTTTAATTTATTTCATCATTTACTGGTTGTAAAACTTTTCATTCTTTGTTGATATTTGTGTATCAAATTCAACATAGATTTGATTACAGCAAGATATATTTTATGCCAGGTCTGTGTTAACTTTTGAACATTTAGGATCAAAATTTGGGACTTTTAAGAACCAACATCTAGAGAATCAAAAATATTTATGATAATACTGCTATTCTTTTCTTACCTAATGACGCTACATCAGCATCCAGAACTTCCACAAGCAGAATATAGGAATACTGTTTACCTCGCAATGATATATTTTTACCAAACGGAATCTACTTGGTTTCAAATTCAGGAAAATGTGGTAGATAATCAGCAGAAAATCCCAACTTTCCGCGGAAAATGATGTGTTATTAAGGTGCTGTTAAATTCTTTCAAAGAGATTGAAAGATATAGCATGAAGTATCGTAAAAGTCTCTCAGTTCACTTCAATGCTTTTGCAACTAAACTATTAGTAAACAGTGACAGTGAGATGTGTACTAGATTACAAATTCACACCTGATGATTTAGTGAATAGACTCCAGCCGAATAGTCGATAATAATAAACTCAAACTTGAATTTATTTGTATGTATGTACATACATAAAGATAAATTATATATTGAAATTATTTACTGCACAAGTATCCTCGTTATTGCTGCTTTGTCAAATGAAAATCTTGTTATCTCGATAAATAAATTGTTTGCATCCCAGGACTTAATAAAAAAAGGACTAACAGTCATACAGCATTGTACTTTCGAGAGTTTTCTAAGACTTTAATGAGTCAGAATGGCAATATTATTTCAATCTGAATCAAACAAAGTGAACTCTTGCTTTTGAGCTGCAGTTTACTTTGAAAAATAGATTTTGTGGTTTAATTAAAAATAAGATTCCATGTATGCACTCTAGTCCTTAATACCTAAAAGCAGCTATAAGCATCCAAAAGCTGAAGAAGCAAGAAAAAAGAACACGAAGTCTAGTTAAGCTGAACTACCGAAGGAGCGATCAATAATTGAGATAGAGTTAAAAATTTGAAAAATAAAACTTAAAGCGGCGTAATATGGTGATTGTATGTTCGCGTTTACGTGCTCAGAGAGAATTGGTAATGGGCACCGTCAGTGTGCAACAACATACAGGCGCTCTTTATCTGTGTGTTCTCAACGCAATGTTTACAAACAAAACAATCAAAGCACAACAGTAAACTGATATTTTGTGTTACTAAAATTTTCGCCTTCACAAGCTCACCTCCTAGATACATATACTTACTTTAAATTTTATTTTCTAGTTCTGTATATTAATTAACATGGAAAACTGTAAGTTCGGAAGCAAAGGATTAAAATAGAGTGATATTTCTCAGTAATGAATTTGAAAATTGTATCGGAAAGTTTAACAACTTCATGATTACTACTTAAATTCCTTGATGCAATGAGCTTATTTTAAATTGGATCATTATCCAGGTTTGATTACGCTTATGGATAATTTTAATGAGATATTTGGTTTATCAACATCGAACTGCATTATACTTTTCTTATTCACTATTTTTTTGAGTCAGTTTATCTACTCGTGGAAGAATAGAAAAAACAACATACAAACTGATGTTATATATTTTCTTGTAGTTAATGGAAAGCATCACGCAATTTATGCTGCAATATTTCTTTGTGATGCGGCTTAATAAAAAATTACAGAACATTTAATCAATTTATTAATTTTCAGCGAGAAATTGTTTCCTTTTTGTTTCAATTTCCAATAAAAAGGAAGACTTAATTACATACAACAGGTAAGTGAAAATAGTAACAAAACTACTATGTGATAACCTATAATGAAAATGTTCACACCGAACTATTTATAAAGTAAGACAACACGAGAAGGCATACTAAGAGAATAACTCCTCAACAAAACGGCGCGGCGTTAAAACTTTGGTAATAATGAGCAAGTAATTTTCATAAGGATACCTCAAATTTAAATTTTCAAAACACTGATTAAAAGTTGTAAAACAAAAAACGTTAGAAGAATATGCTTTAACTCGGGTCTTTACATGCTTTCCCTAATTGACTCGAAAATTGTTAAGAAAATAAAAACATTTTCTTTTAACCGAACGAAAGTCTTACAAATTTAAGGTTATTAAATTGTTTTGCTAAGAGTAATATAAGTAAGATACAGAAAGGCCGGTTTTCAACCACAAAAAAATCTTGTAAATAAACTACAATAGAATCCAGCATCACAAGCTCGCTGTACAATGAAAATGGAAAATTTATTTAGTTTTTTGCGATGCCTACCTCATTCTATTTTTCATTAATTAGAACAGAGAAATTCAATCAAAAATAATTAAAATCAGACTTGGTTTCGCAATCGCGATTAAGGAAATAAAAAAGTGACATTGAAGAGTTAATAAAATAATGAATAAATCTGGTATAGCTGACTGTGGATATAGGAAGCACTATCCATATTTACTGGTATTATTAAATTTTCACTATGTATGAACATTTAGCTTCCCGTTGTCGCCCTGGATATGTCAGATAGCTTGTCGTTTTGCTGCAAACGAATTCAATTAAATACCGTCCATCCATCCTCAGCTGGTCCCCTTTATTCAATGAACGTAATGGAGCACATCATTCAGGTCAAGCAAACTGTATATTATGCATTTTCTCGAATCACTTTGACTTTTTTTGGAAATCCAACCTTTACTTATTTGAAACGTTTTCTATTATAAGTTACAAACGTAGAACTCAAAAAGATTTCTTTCTTGTTATAACAAAACCGTTATTTATCCGCGAGTAAACACTACAAAATTTGATTTAAATCGAATAGAAAATATTTAAATAAAATTTCCATTAGGAATTTTCTGTTATGCATACTTTTATTTACATAATGCCCCTGGTAATTGTAACTTATTTGCATGCACAAATTACGTGAATACAAATTCCAAACAACACCTGTAGTGCTTCTACGCTTTTATATTGCACTCCCGGTGTTTTCAGATTGAACTAAACTAATAAAAAGCTTACAATGTTATTAAATTAAATTAGTTCATTATTTACCAGATAATGAAGAAATAAGTAATAACAACATAATATCATCTTTGCAACTTTTTCTGTCTAATTTTTTTTAAATCACTCTAAGAGTAATTTAATTGAACAAATTGTGGTTTTAATTAGATTCAATTACAAAATTACAATCTGTCGTAATCGGTTTTGAAAATAAACGATTTTGAATACTAATCACTGACAAACCAATTACGAACAAAGCCATTTGTGTGGCCACAAGAGATTTAAAAATTAATTTAAAAGGTCAAGTTATTTCAATACAACACGTCGGTTAAGCAATTTTAGTAAAAAATTAATTTCTATCGATAAAAACGTTAGTATTTGCACATATCAATTTATTAAATTTAATAATTCTTGTAGAACTAATTATTGCAACTCGAAACTTTTAAATGTAAACTTAGTAAAGTAAATTTTATTAAATTATACGTAACGATCACGCGAAACAACTTCAACTGAAACCTTACATGAAAAAACAGCAAATTGATTTTGAAACCATCTAACACATGAGTATTAGTGCATAAACATTTTATCCAAAGAAAATGGAAAACCAATCTACTAATTGCAATATTGATTAAAATTAATCCGCATAATCCAAATGTTAAGACTTAACTAAACAGATTTAGCATTTTCAATTATTTTGAAAATCGGATTAATTAAATATAAAGACTATAATCGAGTGCATATTGTTGGTGATGTGTAGTCTGAACAGATAAATTATTTTTATTTAAATGCATTGAGTGTATTTGTTATTAACGAATTTTAGTTCCAATTTTAAAAGCTTTTTCAAAATTGTCATGAGCACACATTTTTTTAATTTAATTAAAATAATTATTGAAAGCTTTATCTACCTGCGCCTACGGTTCAATAAACTGCAATGAGCATTAAAATACGAATTTTTTTTTTTAAATAAGCGGAAGTAATGGGGTATCCGCTATTTGATTATAATTATTATTATGCATGGAATCACTGATACTCGCAGATATGATAACAATTTTAAAAGTTCTATTTTAAAATCAAAATATTTTGACAAGGTACGAATTCTAAACAAACAAGAAATCCGATAATAAAGAGGGTATTTCTATTGAATTGCAAAGTTATTCTGTATCTTTAGACCTATTTTGACATTTAGCTTCTTAGTTCTTTACTCCAACTCAAAAAGGTGTATTAAAATTGCTTTGCTTTTAAAATTAATTTGAATGAATAATTCTCTACAAAATAGATTTCTTCAAAATTTTCCAGACAAAGAAGCCGAAAAAATGGTTAAAGCTTGCAAAAAATTTCGGGCAAGCTGAAATTTAACAGACAATTATTTTGGTGTCCTGATAAACCTCTCAAAATTTCCCTAATCGGAAAAAAATAGTTTTTTTACCTGTGACTCGTTAAATTTAATTTTTACGGAAAATTCCCATCAGACCAAACATTCAAGAGCACCGAATTCTCTACAAATTTGTTTTTTCAAAATTTTCGTACGTCATACTATTATTAAAATAAAAATCAACTCAAAAAAAGGCGAAATGCATTTTTTTGCATTTTCAATAATTCTTAGCAAGTACAAAAATTTCTTACATAATATGAAGTAATTCTGGAATTGCATGAAGTGTGTACAACATTTTTTATCCCAGCCCAAGAGGCCCACAGAAACTTTCTGTTTCAACTGGATAAATTCAATTTCATTTTTAATATTTTAAAAATATCATAGCAATATATTTATTACATTGTTTGTACTTGTCGTTGGTTCAGTTTTATTTGGTTACCAATCTAAGCAAGTTGGATTGGAAACAAATTGTGTGCTATGGCTTCAAGGATTGAACATTTATCTGATCTTATACAAATTAAAATTGCTCCCGATTATGAGATTATGAAATTTATTCATTCTTTATTTTACTTTAATTGGTTTGTTTTTAGTTACCAACCTAAAAATGTTTCGGTGCGGCCCTTAGGCCGCACAACCATTACCTTCTAGTTTAGAATATTTGAGTGAATTTTGAAAAAAATTCTGAGTAGCAAAACAATATTAATTTATCCTTAGGAGGTAGATTTATTATTTATATTTATGTAGTGGCGGCTCATAACTTATTTCAGCAAGAGAACACAAACGTTAACGAAAAATATAAGTTGATCATATTTTTATTTATTTCCGAAGAAGCTTTAATCATACTCTTCTATGGAATACCCCCCACCCCGCCGTATATCAATATGGTCAAGAAAAGTAAAGCAGTATCGTGAGATATTTTTTAATGTTTTACCGCCTGGTCGCCAATGCTGTGGGGTATTCCATACCCCCCAGTCACTGCAGCCACTAATTTTTGAAAACTTCATTTGCAGTTGCAACTCGTGTCTTTCGTCATAGCGAGAGCACAAAATTTAAAGAAAATGGTAAACTAATTTAGTCAACATAATTTGGATAATAATTCTTGTCTTGGTTTTAGATTGTGTGAGCCTGGTAGGACAAACCGTTTCTGATATTAAGGAATATAAAGTTTGAGGTTATTTGTACGTTGAAAGTCTCTTAAACACGTACACTCTTTACAACTTTGTACTTTGAATTATATCAATTTTTGTGATTCGATTTGGCTGAAAATAAAATTTCTTTAACCTGCATTTGCAAATAACAATAAATATAGATTTTTATAAAAAAAACATCAGCTTCAAAATGCTAAGAACTTTAATTAAAAGCAATATGGCTAAGAAAATTAAAGCAGTATTTTGAAACATTTTGTAATGTTTTACCGCCTGATTGCCATTTCTGGGGGATTACATACACCCCAAACTCCCAGGTCAGTGCAGCCACCAGTCCTTAAAACTTCATTTGGAGTAGTGACTTTCTTCTAGGATAGGGCACAAAATTTAAAGAAAACGGAAAACTAATTTACTCAACATTATTTGGATAATAATTCTTGTCTCGGTTTTAGATTGTAGGGCGCGTGCCTCTGTGTCCATTAGGACAAATCGCTACTGATATTAAAGAGTATAAAGTTTCAGGTTATTTTTATATTCTTTTAAAATTCAGTATTTACAACTTTGTACCTATTTTATTGTTGCTTTGGATTATATGATATTTTGCGATTTGATTTGGCTCAAATAAAATAAAGTTCTTAATTTATAATTCTTAATTAAAAACTTTGAGCTTCAAAATATTAAGAACTTTAATTGAAATATTAAAATATAATGTTGCAATTACAACTTGAGATGTTTTAAATTTGTATTGTTCTTCTTCCTCTTATTGTAGGTCTAGGACCTATTATTTAATTATTTATTCATTTAGATCTGTGAGCATTTGTGATTTATATCTTAGATAGCTTGCTAGGCTGGCCCTCGATGTGCCTGTACCCGGTTTTTATTGTTATGATGGCAAATCATTAACACCAAGGGACCGACGCCTTTACATGCCTTCCGAAGTACGGAGACGGTCAAGAAATGTTAGACTATACCCGGAGTTCAACCGGAGGTAATCTTGTATTAGCAGTCGATTTCGCAATGACCATTGTCGTTAAAATTCTATAAACATTCAATTAGTTTTAGGCCATTAAAATATTAAGTACGATGCCCCTATGAGGTAACTCATGATTTCAACCTAGAGTTATAATTCAAATGTTTTAACATTTAGTTACGTGTGTTTATAAATAATTAAGTGAAATGATGCACATTACATGTATAAACTTCAATATGCAAAATGATGTTAAAACCAATTTTCTATCTTCAAAAGCAAATTAGATTGATTATGATGTAACCGTTTAGGGATATGAATATGGCGCTCTCACGTATTGTGTGTGCAGGATACTAACCTACAAAGTAATTCATTTAAGGGAACTAAACAATATTTACAAGAAAATAAACCTCTGTAGGTATATTACCAATAATTCACTAAAACCTATTTAAATGTATTAGTCGTGGGAGGCCAATTCAAAGCATCTCCCTTCGAACACATTTTGCTTATGTTTTTGATAAGTTAACAGTCATTTAAAACAAGTTCGTATTATTAACAACATGATCAAAAACATTCAAACTATCGAATGACTTCATCATGAGAAGATGAACTGAACGTACATCAGATGCTTGGATATGGATAAGCCAAAAAAAACCTGAACAGATTTATTTCATTTTAATCTCATCTTCCGTCACAGAACGAGTAGTTTAAGCTACTTTTATATTGCAAAAAGTAGCTATTAGCAGCTGTAGCTTAGCTATTTTAAAAAGTAGCTCGTTCGATTGAATTGTATAGCAATAAAATTATATAAATAAACTTTCGACTGTGTACGGATTCGAATTGAAATGTTGTAATTAAAAAGAAATAAGTTGAAAAAAATAATTAACAAAGGCTAGATAACTTAAAAGTTTTTGAAATTTTTTTATTAAATATATTTGTTATTGCAGAAGCTAATTAAATTTTTTGATAAACCACAAAATTGCCGATAATGAAAAGCTAATGAAAATATAATTAAATATTTTCGCGACAGTATGAAATAAAGGTTTTAAAAGAAAAGCAATATTAATTAATTTTCTACTATAAAATTATTTAATTAAAGTTAAAAATGTTTATTGTGAACGAAAGTGATGAACAGATTGGAGTGGTTCGGTAAATAAGGCTCTTATTGTAATCTCGGCTTATGTCAGGATAGAGTGAAGATTTGTATTAATAAATAACTTTTTAACGCTCTCTACATCATAATGTATTAAAGAATACGAAAATTTATTTACCCAAATTAGACTCCATTCGGTGTCTCAACTTAAGTCAAGTTTTTAAAAGTGGAATTTTCAAACTTATAATTTAATTGCATTTTAAGACTTTTTCAACTTGTGTGTAAAAGTTTAGAAGTTTAAAATTTTATGTTTAAATTTGTAAATTGTCGAAGAGGAGTTTTGCAATTATAAATATTTTTATAAGCAAATGTGCCCCGAGTGTGCACTATTTTAAATTTACTTCATTTGTATAAATTTAGAACGCTTCAAAGATTTATGGTAAAAGTTTAATTTAGTTAATATTTTTCCACATTCTTACTCCAGCGACTACTGAAACAATATACCCCTAAATTGGGAATGCAGTAAACTTCTACGTGAATACAGACCATATAGTACTCGCAACCACATCATTGGAATTTTTTAGAAATTCAAGTTAGCCCAAGAAAAATTAATCATTGCTACTATGCCTGTACCCCTTGCCAGAAATATTCCAAAGCTTTTCAATCCAAACCGTAATATGAAAACCTTGATAATAAAAAAATAATTTCGATGTCGATCCACTCGGCGACTGTAACTGTCACGCCTGTTGTGATTTCTTCCATACGAAAAGATGAATATCGTTTACATATTTATTACACAACACGTGGTAAGCGTATTCAAATTTATTGAGATGTACGCCTTGTACCTTTTCGTCTTTTTCACGAAACAATATCTTAATTTTTGCATTAGCGTCGTGGATTTTACATATTTAACGATAATTACAATGCCTATTATAGCTTGATGAATATTCAACATTCTAATTATTTAAATAGCATGTTAAAGCTTTATGATTACGGTGTAATGATGTGTTGGTGGTGAGCTGTACCTAACCATCTTTGCACATATTTCATTCCCTGTCAGTCTCTATATTGCTCAAACCATCAAAGTTATCTCATTAATAATAAAATTGTATTTAAGCCCAAACTTAGATAGTGGTTTATATACGGTATTCCGAAAAAGTCAAATTGTTATCAAACTGTGTTAAAATTTACTATACACCGACGGTTTCCACACGAATCGATTGAATCCCACTTCTGATTTATAGTAATCCATTAAAAAATTAGATTAATTAATACCTTAGATCATTTCTGCAACATCAGATGAGTGTTCTTATCGTAAAATCAATGTATTACAATGTCCTTTATCCCAAAATTTGTAATTATGTTGACCAAAGTGTATCCTTACGGAATTTTAATGATCAGAGAAGGACATCAATATTAATGTGTAAATAGGAGTAAGAAGGGTTATACAATACATGGTGCGTAATTTAAATACGGTTGTATTACGGAAATGTGTACGTGAAACATTTTAATTTCATTGTTATAGCGTACTGTAATTATAATTGATTATATTATTGTTATTTATTTAAAGGAGTAGAAATCGTTAAATAATTTATATTATAAATTATTATGTAATAATTTTCTCAATTTAATTTTCGAATCAAAATGAAAATAAAATATATTGTAAAGGAAATAAGCACAATAGATAATATTGGTATTTGTTTTACAAAATTAGATGTAACGTCCTGCTCTCCTCGTCCCCCTTCCGCCCCTAGACGCAAAACCATCTCCGCGGTTTTAGTTTATCCTATTTATTTCATACACGCTTCACCAGACAATAAAAATACACCAGAACAAATAAATTTATAATTAAGTTTTAAGCAAAAAAGGTTATTAGGATTTTTTTATACGAGTTACCGTTTCTATAGAATTGTCATGTAAATGAATGTCAAATAGGGTGCGTACTGAAAAACTCGCGGATTTTCGACAAACATCTCATGTGCCGTTCGTCTCATGTGAAAGATTACTGAAATGGATAGTAAAGAAGGGAAAATTATCAACCTTTTTTTAAGCACTGTTTTTTATAAGACAAAATTTTAACAAGCATTGAATTGTTAATATTAACACCAAATATAAATATTTCGTTCAGGTTATGGTTTTCATCTCATATTTAAAACAAAAATTATTTAGGTCTGTTTTTAATATAATTACGTAGTTTAGACGAAAAATGTATTATTATTATTTATACTTATGTAATAAATTTTCAAACAACCTCCAGAATCATATAGTTCTTAAAAATAGTTGAGGAAGTAAACAATGCCAATAGGAGCTTGGGGAAGCTTCTTATGACTTACGACATGCTGAATACAAAAGCGAACTCTTCCAAGTGATAGCATTGATCATGAATAAGGTCAAAATTCCCGTTTTCAACTTGTTTGGACTTTCCGTTCCGCTGTTCTGATCTCCACCAAGAGTGAATATTTGAATCAGTTGAAGCCTTGGAGCCATGAGAAAGCAGATACAAGATTAATATTGCATGTTGCTGACTTCGTATCTTAAGGACACCAAATAGCAGTTCTGGTCAGAATTCAGAAATATTGACACTGACGATGACGGTCTAATTCATTGTGTCTCCTATGCTAGAAGAATTGCAAAACTATTCTAGGAGTTATGGGTTTCCATAAGCACAGGAAGACATCATCCCATCATCAATTCATTGCAGCTCATGTTATTGCCGAGACCTCAGATAAGGATTTATACGTTAACACTATGAATCTATCAAGAAATTATCATCTGACTAAAAATATTTACTGTTGAATTCCCTTGCCGAAAATAGCTTGTTATATGGGCAACCTGGCCTCTTGTCATAGAACCATTTGATTTTTTAAGTTCTGGAAATTACACTAATGCAATGGACGAACAGCAGGCCTATGCTGCAATTTTGTCTGCTAGAACTGGGATTAGGAAAATAATGAAAGAGTGTCGTATAAAACTTTTACACGAAATAGTAGACAATTAAATGTAATTCATCCAACACTGGATGCTTTACAGCAGCATTTGAAACGAGCGAATTCAAATACGGGGCCAGTATCTTATTACTCAGCGAGTTCTATCAGGTCCATTGCTGTGGAGATGGCAAATGCTGGAAGCCGGTATTCAGCTAGTTCAGGAATCATTGCTTACTTTAATTAAATGTGGATGCAAAAAGCAATGTTTATCTCGATGAAAATGCATAACAGTAAATTTTAATTTTACATAACTATGGAAATATAGAAGTCATTCTCAAATTAATTAGGAATAAATAATACATTGTTTACCTAAAATACGAAGTATTAATAACAAACTGCTCTGATAAACAAAATTTCGTAAAATACTTCCAGCTAATATTCCAATATATTCCAGCTAAGCACCTACAGTTTTTGGTGTTTTTGATTAGTATTATCAAATCTTTTAGTAAATAGGGTTATTCAAATATATTTACACAAACATATTTAGATGTCTTTTGCGGGATTCATACTTAATAAGCAGGAGGTAGATAAAAGCTAAGAAACAAATAAAAATTCTTTTTGGGGGATTTGCTTATCACGAAAGCATATGTTTAATTTTTTTTAAATAAATAATGAAAGATAGAAACCAGTTGCCAAAATACAACGTTAACGAACTATTTATAATCGACATTAATACTAACAATTTTATAATAAAATTAGGATACCACTTGCTCAAATTTTGTCTTATTATACAATAGGTCTTAGAAAATTATAAAAAATACATTTTGACGAAAAAATAATTAACACTACAGATAGATAATTTTCCGATCTTTACTTTGTATTTCAGTAATTTTTCACGTGAGAGCAACGGTACATGAGGTATTTGTCGAAAATTCGCGACTTTTTCATAAACTCGCTTTGATTTAAATCACGATTCTATGGAAACGGTAACTCGTATCAAAAAATCCTAAGAATAGTTTTTGTTTAAAATTGAATTATATATTTATTTGTTCAGATGTATTTTTATCGTCTGATGAACCGTTTGTGAAATAAATAGGATAAACTAAAATCGCGGGGCAGTTTTGCATCTAAGGGTGGAAGTAATTTTACTCCTTAATACCATCTGGTATATAGAATATCGTACAAAAAGAGAATACATTATAATTTTTTTAAATTTTAAAATCATAGGATTAAAGAAAATTATGCGAAAATTCGTAATAAGACAAAAAAAAATAAGTAAAAGCATGGAACATTTTCAGTTGGAAAATTTATTCTGATATTCTTGCTAGTAGCTACAACAATGTTTTTTACTTCATCCTGTATTTTATTATTTTTATTTTGATACTATTTTCTTCATTTCCTTTTTGGTATTTAGTAAGTTGTAAAGTTTAACGTTTAACTGAAGAATCGATATTTTAACCTGAGCTATTGTATCATAAAACATAAGTAGAGGTTTCATCAATATTAGTAGTTAGTATTTAGAGTTCAGTCTGAAAGCATTAAATACCTCTGCTTCTCGTATAAACATTTACAGAGTAATTAAATTTGAAGAGCAGCTTACTGAATATAACTCATAAACGTGCAATAGGATCGTTTCTCGTTATCTAACAGCATAATATCTTCTCATACAGTTAATGTGGACTTTGAGTGAGTGACACGGAGGATAATCGTAAAACACATAATGCATCTGTAAACACAAATAAATACAAAATAATTAAGCGACTTAAATTGCTATTCGTTTCGCTGAAGAGGTGATAAATATTGGGGTGAATTTTAAGCTCACGTAACTCTTCAACTGATTATCATTTAAATAAATTTAATTAAGACCTGATAGCGTTGTCACGTTTTTATTCGACGTTTCCTGTTTACTTTACCTCTTTCGAGTTAAATTTGATAAATTTCCTATTTGAACAATTCATTTAAAGCTGCGAACATGCAACCGACACGGTTAATTGGTAAATATTTTCACGTTAAGTTTAAATAGCATGGTCCAATTTAAAATATTGATTAAGCTGGCACTTAATTCTTTTAGTTATAATAAAAACTGATAGTTAACTCAAAAAACCACTTACATTTAAAAACTGTCAAAAAGCAAGAAGAAGGTTATAGGTTGGATGTTCTGTTTTCGATTACCTTGGGGATTAACTTTAACTTGATATAACTTGGTAAGGTTAGTAAATAAAAGTTATACGTCATAAACAAAAACATATTTCTTTTATTATCTGTGACGTTTCTGTGGGGTAAATAAACAATTTCGGTATGTTTATAAATTAATAAAAAGAACTGCGGTCGTCCAACATAAAAATGGTACATTCAACTTAGGGTCAGAATTTTTAAACTTTTCCTTTCCCGAATAAAATTTCAATTTTCATAGTGTAATCTTGACAATTACCGCTTTTATTTGATCAATTTTTCATGTTTGCTGAGTGGTCTCGCATATTGTTCAGTCCGGATTATAATTCAATCTGGATTTATTATTTTATCGATGTTCAGAACTACCATCTTTTGGCATATGGACTAGAAAGCATCGGCATGTTTAATAAAATACCTTTCATCGTTTTAATCAAACTCATCTTAACACCGTTTACGTTCATTACATTGTTATAAGTTTTCAGATAAATTGTTTTAAATTGTGTTTCTTGAAGTCTACAACCTTAATCTTTCTCGGCAAGTATGACTTGAATCTGTAATTGTCTTCTCTTCAATAAAACCCGTGGGTTCTAAACCACGGAAATTTCATTTGAGAGGTTTTTTTAATTTCACGGACGAAAATTAAAGTCAGGCAGTGGCGGATCGATATAAGGTGCAGAGGAACCATGGTAGTACTACCGTAACCAACTAGATTGAAGAATTATTTTTAATTTTTCAAAAATATTTAACTTAAAATAAAGAACCAAAGAAAATTATTAAACCATGAATAAAAATATGTAATTAAAATTGAGAGCACAAAATTATTTTTAAATATCATGTCTTCCTGATGATCCTCATTAAAGGTAAAAGGACCTCGAAGAATTCTATATTTAAACAATCTATTGCATGATGTAAGTTATATTTCATTCTCATATTCTCATAAGAAGTTGTATTTCTCACAACATATGATTTTTAGTTTTACTAAAACTTTACTGATTTCCATTGTTAATGGGTTTTAAAGAATTTTAAATTACCTTCATATAATTTTTCATTCTCATTAATATTTTACGACCTATGTATACCCGACTAAAAATTTTATATTTATAGGTACTTTCAATTATATACACATTTGAAGACTTGAACAGTTTCATCACTTGTACCTGGGGGAATACCCCCCCCTGTTAGAATTTGATCTATCTTCAAGCGCTTCACTATTGCGTTCCTTTTTTCCGGTCTTATATTACATTAAGTTTTTAAAAAAAGTTAAACAAGAAGTATTTCTCGATATCTACTTTTCTTTTGGTTTTGCAACTATTAGGAAAAGTGGAAGTTCTGATTGATTTGACAAAAATACAGTAACTATGTTCAAAATGTGTCATTACCCGGCAAATACAAATTTACACTGTATGTCTAACGAGTATTCTGACCCCCCCGGTTTTGATTTCAAGAGAAGTAACGAAAGACATTGACAATAAATTTGAAAAGATAAAATAGAGATAAATTTTCGAAATTGTACAAATTTAAACGCTTGAACAATTTCATCACATGTACCTGGGGGATTCTCGCCCAGATCCCCTGGTTACAATTTCATTTATCCAGTTCAGGAACAAGCGTTTTACTTATAGCGATAAATTTTAAAGGTATTTTCGATTTTATACAAATTTGAAGGCTTGAAATTCTTGATCACATTTTTATTACATATTCCATACTCTCAAGAACCCCCCGGATAGAATTTGATTATCTTCTCCAGGGAACAAGCGCGAATTTTTCTAGATATTTAATTTTATCTTGGTTTTGTAACGTTTAAGAAAAAGCGAAGGTTCACATCGGTTTGAAAAATGCAGTATTTTCAAAACAGGCGTTTTTCCATTCCACTTCAATTTCAGTCCATAAAAATTAGGATTTTTGAAAAAACCAATAAAATAACTGTTTTTATTTTCACAAAAAGTCAAATAATTGCAGTTTTTTAAATAAAAAATCACCTGTTTTCCAGCTGCCTTTTCACAATTTTTCTTTCGATTTTATTTTTTTAAATATTACGGAAAATACGGTTTGGCGATTAGATGATGGAACTCACAGATGGAATTTTTAAAATTAGTTATCACTGCAAAACGATGAAAAACTATTAGCAAACATAATTCAACTACGTATAATATACTCGTACGTATGACACCATTTTTAAGCACATCATGGTATATCTAAAAAAAAATTTTCTGGCTTTGAATGGTAGTAATAAATATTTAGTATTAAATACGAACAGTCCACGCTTGCTTTCATTTCTTTGCAATTAATTTTGCAAAACTCCTAAATTGTGTTACTAATAAATTGACTTGACTGCTTGGTTCCCTTAACCGCCAAGCAAACATGAGATAACTCCATCTGCATAGAGCGTAAGCGCAGAATAACTCTTGAGAAACATGGATCGCATTCGCATACATACTTATGAAGTGACAATGTGAGTCGAGACATGGGTATCGCATCGCCAGCGTGTATCTGAGGAGATCAATCTTCTTCGGAAATAAGATCGAAACCGCGGTCATACAATAACCCGTATGATCCATAAATTTGATGAGTTATTCTGCATTCACGCTCTATGCAGGTGGAGTTATCTCACGTTTTCTTGGCGTGTAAACTGTTTTGAGTATGCAAGAGTAGTAGTCGTCTAAATGATAGCTCCCTCAATCAGTTATCCTCTAATACGTACGTGTATTTGAACCAATTAACATTGAAGTAAATATCTGATGAACTCTTTTTACTTTGGGCCCGTAAGATCCAGGTGTAAATGATTCGAGGATGTAACTGAGCCAGTTTGACGTGAGTTCGGTACCCATGAACAAAAAATGTAAGTGGAAGGCCGAAGTTTGGCTTCGGCTGAAAAAATGACTTTCAGTCGAACTCGAACTCGATTAAATACGTTCTGGGACCACCTCTATAAAATCCCACAAGCCGCGGACATCAGAACATAACCTTAATGGGGAACAATTACAAATTATGTTTACTAATTTTGAGGTTATGAATGCAACTTAAGTCTAAAACAAAATTCCTTATTTGATTAATTTATCTTGGCAGTTCTGCTCTTCAGAATTAAAACAAGGAAATACAGTCTCAGGATCCCTTTACTGTAGTTTATCGTCTCCATTCTCACATAACTCGAATAAAAAGCATTAGAATTGTAGCACATTTTCAACTTGCAGAAAAGATTAATGAACACACGCGATGATCAGACTGAGATCTCCCTGTAACCGATCAGTCAAAAACCTGAAAAAGGTAGATATTTCACAGCAAACAATCTAAGGATTGCCACAATAAAAATTATCCGAGTTTTCCATAAAAAAGGGGAAATTTTGTTAACTTGGAACATTCAAAACCATTAGTTTAAAATAAATAATAGGTATGTCAGTCGTACATGCCTAAGGTACGATCGAAGCAAAAGCTAAGAAATAGTTTTTTACCTAAAATAAAATATCGGTTTTGTTCAGCTGAAAAAGTTGACCTAGTTGATTTTACCTTGTTAAAATTTATTTTACGAATGCTCAAGTATCGGATACGTTATTGTATTAATGAGAAATTTAATCCTGTAACTCGCAAAAGATATTATTAAATTTAAAAAATAAAAAGTTTTTTCATTACGAAGGTCGCATACGGCATACTAAAACGTGAATCGTCTAATTTTTCATGTTCCCTATTATAATCCTGAAACAATGTTGCTACTAATGGCGTTTTTAACCAGAAACATTTAATTTAATTAATTATACCTTAACTTGTTAATTAAATAAAGTGAAAAAAAGGAAATGGTCGAATGAATAAATAATAGATAAATATTGTGTGACAAACTAAAGCGGATTAAGTCCGATTAAACCAAAAACTTTTTAAATTAAATTTTAAAAGTACAACTGAATTTGTCTTACTAATAAACTAAATTATGGTTCAAAAGGTGCCGTTCTTCAGCGTTGCACGATCCGCTATATATAATATGAAGAAGGATTAATTAATAAGGAATTTAACAACTTTTTAAATGTATCATTAAGTGAAAAGTTTCCTAAATTATACGAGTGACATTAAAAAGTTTATTTGTTATAGGAAGTTTAACGTTCTTAATTTGAGCCTTTTAATAATGCAAATCAACTTAAAGTAGTAACCTTTTTTATAAGTTTCCGAAAATTGCTCCCTTTGGGGAATTACGAAATTTATAATGTTATGAATCTGTGATTTGTTAGTTTTTGAAAATGTCCTTAATGGTAGGTTAATTTCTGATTCTGTAGAACCTAAGCAAATAAGTTTTAACAAAATCGTTTCCCTTTGTAAGTGTATTTTGCACTTAACAATTATTCTGTTTAGTAATCGGTACCAAGTTGCCATTGTCGCAAAGCTAACAGAGACTTTTCCTACGGATACCGAAATTTCGGTTATCGTTCTTCGGAACAAACACAATGGGTTTGTTAAAAAAAATTAATTATTTAAATTTTTAAAGTAAAAAGAAATCCAAGTTTTAAATTTAATGAAGTGAATCCAATAATCTGCTGAAAACTTGAAAAGTATACAATTTAATTTTGTAATGAAACGGAATTAAAATTTGAAACAAGCAAATACTTTCATTTTTGAAGAAATAAATTGAAATACAACCCATGGCATTGTTAAGCGTTTGTTCCGAATTGAAACTTTATAAACAAGGGAACCTTGTTTGAATTGTAATATTAAAAAAATGTTTACTTAAGGGAACAATTGTTTATCGAATTGAAAGTAAAACAATAACTCCCATTGGTTAACAATTGTTAATTTCGAGAATGACGATATTGGAAGAATAAAATTTATACAACTCTTTTGAAATATTCTCGTTTTCTATTTGCGCAGCTGAAATATAATATAGGGTATGTTTCATTTCACTTACTTCAAATCATCCGAACATTACAGAAGCGTCTCTTATGTTGTATTGATCTGTTCTCATACAACTTCAAGTTGATAAAATAACAAGAAAGCATAGAAGGTATACAAAACATAAAAACTGTTATAATTTTCAATCTTGTGGAAAACCGAAGTCACGTAGTAAGTGTAAATGATGAATAATTCAAAAGGGGGTACCAAACGAAAGGGTTATTATTTCTTTTTCCCATTTAGTTTCCCAAAATATTCGTTACAAACTACATTGAATTCCAACTAGTCTAGACGCAATCCGTCTTGGAATCAAAAAACAAAGTAACACGAAATATTCGTGTATTTTAATTAACATTTCAAATTAAAATTTTTATTTTTAAACCTCTCGCTAAATCAAAGGAATTCAAAGAATTTTCCCAAATTGAATTCCTAAGATTCAATGTTGCTAATAATGCTTTTCCTAATTATAGTATACGACGATTTTAATTTATCTACTTTAAACGAGTGTCTCCAATTTATTTAATATTGCCTCTCTGGAGGCAGGACAGGCTCGAATTAGATTTAATAGCGTGCTTGTTAAAAACTAAAAGTTTGACGAGTACAACTACATAGTAAATATTATAAAGTTTTACTTGCCATGCACGGAGAAAGTCCGTCTGGTGTTTATTTGGTCAGCAGCGTCGCGATGTCACTGCAGGATTGCAAATGCGACGTGCAGCAGGAAACGACGAGAATAGCCGCGTGTATTTACTGCAACGAGATGCACCGACTACCCGTTTTGTTTATGACTGGGTCTTATTGGCTACTCATTAAATTGATACCAAAATAAATTACGATTAGTTCACTTTAATGTTAATTAAAAATAGCTCCGAATTAAAAGTGATTTGAAAAAGTGGCAGCCGAGCAGGAAAGACTTTTTGAGAAAATTCGATATGCAAAACTTAATTATTTGTAATAATAATTAAAAATTATTAAACAGGAGCGTGATTAAAATTTTACAAGACGTTACTTACTCAAATATAAAGATAATTCCAATAAGCAACAAATATCAATTGTCGATTAAACACGGGATTAAGCGCGTTAGCAGGAAAATAGGGCTTTAGACGGACAGGGAGGTCGGGTCCGAGAGCAAAGATCCGTACAGAAACGTTGCCCAGAGAGGACTGACACAAAATTTGCTATAGTCAGCTCCTGCTATAGATGCTGCGCCAGCATCTGCACATCCTTTCTCTTTTCCCTCATATACAAAATGGGGTAAATCATTTTAAAAGCTTACTAAACAAAAATTACTACATAATATTGCGTTATTATTAAATTAAACTTAACAAACTCTACCACCACTTCACATATTTTATTACCTTTTTTTTGAAGTAATTTGAACTCTGTATTTTACGTAACAAGAAAATTGAATTTTACGTGAAATGTGGATTCTTGAAATATAATACACAGGTACTCGGTTAAACTGCACCTTGCGTGCTTCACTCGATACTAATTTCATACATTTTTTAGTTTCCTGAATTTTTCAACTGAAAAAATTTTACGTTGAAGAAATTATGGTTGGATGAAAAATAACACCGAAATTAAACTACCAAATAATTAAATTTTTGTCGTCCTCCGAGTAAAAATTTTCAACTTTATCAATTCTCTTGTTACCACAAAAAAACTTTTTATTGTGTAAACACTGCATTGTTAAATTATTATTTACTGGATAGTGCTAACAAGTAAATTTAAAATTTAAATTGAAAAAACTGAAATATACATAGGGAGCAATTTGATGATTGATATTATTGTGGTTGATTTTTTGCTCCTCGTCTAACTATGGATGTTTTGAATATAATAGCTTTGTTTTCAAATAAACCAATAAACAAATAAAACACGGATTATTAGATTCAAACTAGTATAAAATCTAGGTGGAATCAAAAATCCACAATGCGTACTTCCAGAATTTTCTGAAAGGATACGGATCCATTTTCCAATAACTTTTTCCGAATCAACCACGCAGGATAGAAATCGCATTAAACACTACAACCTTTTCAAAATACGTTCTATAATAAACTAGATTAAATTACAGTATTTGTACCTTGATACCTTTATACAAAAGAAGTTTATCGCATCAGGTATTCATTTTGACGAAACATGTGCAGCAATGCAATACTAACACTCCATTCACGTGGACGAAATTTATCTTTCACAATATGAGTCAAACTAAAAAATGTCACGTTTGAGTTTTGAAAATCAATTCAAGTGCGAATCGTTATAACAAATAATCATAACCATGAGTGCAATAACCCGCCTTCGTTTATAGCAAACCTTGAACGATTAAAAAACCATCATGCATAATTATTGGAAGTTCGATCTTTTATTGGGTTTATTGCAATAGTAGCAAAGAAGCTCTCTAATAGGCTGGCTATAACATGTAACTGAATCAATAGTCAATATTGTCGCTTATTGTCCTGATTGGAACAGATTATAATAATAATAAATTATTAATTAAAAAAAAAAGTTTTGATCTTAAAAGGAAATCTTGCGCAACGCACGAAAATTTTTCAATTTACGATTTAGAAAAAAATTGTTCTGTAAAAGTAAAATTTGACATACCCAAATTCACTATGTCGTTTCCACATCTTCAAACTTGCACTTAAAAAACTAAAAAATGTCAAAAATCGACCTATCACAGCACTAAACTTAAATTAAATAGATACAACCTACAGAGAATGCGTCCGAGTTAAAACTAAAATAAAATTAAATGTGTAGAACGAAGCAAGAATATTATGAAAATTTAAAAATGATTTGCAATTAAATTGTATTTCGAATTTGTAATTACCTACTGTTTTTTTGTTATTATATTTTTTAAATTTTAAATTTAAAATTTGCAAGAAAAATAAAATCGCGTCTTTCTATAAATAATGAATAAAGCATTTCAGAACAAAGAAAAGGCAATGCTTTAGTAGCATAATTTTCGAAAAACAACAAAAGAATTTAAATTTTATTAAGCGGAAATTTTGTTTATGGTATTGCGTATGGTGCGAATACATAAGAAGCGGTTACAGCTTAGCGGTTTGTACGTTGACTGCTAATGCTGAGTACCCGGGTTCGACTTCGGGCGAAGTAAGAATTTTGTTTCGAACCGTCTTTCTTCGGTAGGGAATGGCAAACCACCGAGGTAATTTTTGCCGAGGATACCCTTCTGGGTTAAGAAGGATCGTGTCGACATTTATGTATTTTTATAACTTTGGGTGCTTTCAACTTTAAGATAATCAAAAATATATATTTTAATTTTTTTACAAAACGATTGAAAATAGACTCCCTAAAGTCTAATATAAGAATTTTTACTTTATTATTTATGTGAATAATTTGAAGGTCGTCGATTAGGACCCATGGGACCATCCTCATCATCGGCTTCGTTTATTCCCCTAACAGGGTACGGTAACCTATTGGTGACCACTCCAAATAAATTGAAAATTTCCTATTGCAAAGAGGAAGGTTTATATAGTATACTGACATAATTTTCACAAGCGATGATATAATCAAAATTTTGAGTAAATCGAACTTGAAGTTTGCAAATTTACATGTAAAATTTAACGAGATTCCGCGCGTCGCTCATTCTGTTGACAGTCCGTGCAGTTTTAATGACTCTAACACTTAGAGTATTTCGTACCGGCAGATGCAGCTCGTCTCTCGTACATGTAACATCGATTATTTTTTGTTTTTACGCAATTTTTTGGGGGTGAAACGTAATAGTTTACTGCCCCATACCGCAACATTTTTTTGATGGGAGGCGCCTTCTCGTATGTTTAGCATAGTAACCAGAGTCAAAACCGCCCCGGAGGGGTGCAGAGCGGAGCGGAGCGGCGCCCCGAAAGGGTAGGTTTTGACGATGGATAAACCTCCCTATCGAATGCACACCCCAAAAATCGAAGAAAAATTCGCTAAATTTACGTACTTTCAAATTGATTTTTCTCGAAATTTTATGTATACTTTCGCAAGTGAAATGTTTACAGTATACTCTATAAACCTTCCTCTTTGCTATAGGAAATTTTCAATTTTTTTGGGGTGGTCACCAATAGGTAACCGTCCCCCACATAACATTTTCCTCTCAGTTTATAATCATACGTCATGCATAAGAGGCCATCTTCGCGTCAAGTAACATCAAGTTTAATTTTAGTTTCAATTTTTCTGAATTTAATTTTAAAATAAATAAGTTTAGAAAGAGGAAACCTATGTAAGAACGCTTTGGACCTCCTTCCCGTAAGGATTCGTAAGATTTTCCGGAACACATATTCCTAAAGCTTTACATAAATGGACGTTCATTTTCGGAAATGGAAGCTTTCCATTTTTGTAAAGCATGTCATGAGCTTTTTCCTTCTTTTATTAGAATTGCTTTGATTTTTGATTGAGTAGATACCTAAATTAAGTAATAAAGGTGAGGTTACATTAACTTAATGTTAAATCTGAATCCGAATTATGAAATTTAACAAACATCTGAAGATGGGAAGTCCCATTTAGTTGTGCCGGATTTTAGAATCCATCACTTACATTCCACCCTGTATATAATACTAATGTTTTTAAAGCGCATTATAACCGCGCCGGCGTGAAGTATGTTGGGTACTTTTTGACGACCATTTTGTTGATTAGTTTAATCATTTTGATTTTCGTTGCTTTCGGCCGTCAATTAATTAATTGTGAGTGTGGGTCATAAGTTTTAAATCTCCCGAAGCTGCACGTAATTACTACGGATCGAAAAGAGCAGTTCCGAACTCAAATCTTATGTTTTTTGCGCACCCATGTGGTGAGAATTCTTTTATTGCGTATTACAAAGTATTTGTTCTAACGGAGTACGCAACGGTACCATCAAAGAGGGTTTATAACATTGCAACCAGAAAACTTTCGACATTTCAATTCAAGAAGATTTGCATCTATGCGTTCAATTTTTTGGAACGCATTTCGAGGCATAATTGCGAACAACACCTGTGTTCATTTTACCTGCTTTTCCACACCTTTCGCAATTCTTGCGAAGTGTAATCCCATCCACATCCAGCGGTAGATCATCAGATAGAGCTGAAGAAGTTTCACCAAGTGCATTCGTTCAACTTAAAGTTCAAAACCAAATTTCGCTTCTTGAAAGAAGTATCATCTGTCATCATATAAGAGTTGTAAAACTATCAGATCTGGTGAGTTAAATTTAATTACTTCTTTTCAAAAAAGCGAAACCTTCAGTGGTAATTTGTGTATTATCGAATTTTATTTTGTAACTTGGTTTAACATGTCTTCTATAACAGCTGACTTTTCATTCTTATTTCAAACGAACAGCTGTTTGAGAATTCAATACTGTGTGACCACCTTTATGGTGGAATTATTCAAGCTTTTTATTAAAGTTATTGTTAAACAATATTTAGTCTTATTTGAAATAAACATTGCCCTAAAAAATACTCCAACTTATTCACTACCCTGCTCCCACTAATATCTTCACGTATACAGAAGATCAAAGGCTTAACGAATAAATAAAGATAAGCTATTTTTCAAGTAGTTTATCGTGATCCAATTGAGATTTGGTTCAACAGATCAAAATTCGGTTTATAGTAACACCGAAACTAAAATGGTCCATGTTTTTTCAGCAAATTTGGTTCAGGAAACCAGCTGCTTGAGCCTTTGCTTTGTCCGCATGGAAGAGTTTGAGGTTCATAACTAGTTGCTTTCGTTCTTCTGCAACTTCCGCTCGGATGGCTTTCAGGTTTGCATTCTGGCACTGCAGGTCCTCGCGCATGGTGGTCACTTGATCGTTAGTGGCCTTAAGGTTGTCTTCATAAGTTGCTAACAAAGCTTCGCGATGTTTCATTTTGCCGTTTGGAGGCCACAATTTGCCATTGGGGTGCTTTTTTACGTGTTATTTGTGCTGGGGGTGGAGTGTACCGGAGTGTATAAGGTGAAATCGGATTTACTTGTAACACGTCTTACTGTTGCGGCTACTGACCCGCGAATCGCGATCGTACAGTTACAGCAACTGATTGTATATCCCAAGATGAAATCTGTTTCTGATTTGCATTTGATGGAGCACTGAGATGAAATGCGACTAAGTATAAGACAAAACCATCCACACGCACTGTCAACAGAATGCAGTGGCAAAAAGCTGGTAATCGAATGCGAACTTCTCACTGGTTGAGCTATGGAAAATTACCAATTTTCAACAACTTCATGGGTTGTTTTGGAGGGTTAAATGTGAATATTGCGCAAATATTTTTTTTAAATCTACTATTTAAAACTTCAGCTTTCCGAATATCTGTAGGGAATTTTTAAAATTGAGGTGACTTTTTACATCAATAGTAATAAGCAAACTTTATTTGATATACCTTAGATGCCATTAGTGGATCATTTACTGAATGTGAAGGGATCCTTCCCCAACTGGGAATTTTGACGTTTTTTAACAATCAAATTGCATGCGGTCGTCATGAAAACAATGCATTTATTTTTACTTAAGGCCCTTGGGATTTAAATTCACTTTAAATCCCTTGAGATTTAAAGTTAAACTTTAATCTTCGACAAAAGGGATTTAAAAGCAGTTTAATAAGTACCGGAATTGCATAAAGTTAGCAATATTTAAGTATAAAGTTAAAAGCAGTTATGAGCGCCCGTCATTTTACACTTCCCGTGGTTTGGAGCCCACGTTAAATAAGTAGGTCCTCTAAGTATGTGAAAATAAGTCGAACGCACAATAAACGCCAGGTGGGACTGAAGAAGGTCATTACGAACTGCAAAAGTAGTCATAAATCCTTGATAAACGCGCTAGGATTGCATAAAATAATTTATGAAACTGTTAATGTTCTAATAAAAATCAAGGTATCTTTTTTCCTCCAGTGACAATTGTAGCCTTGTTATCTATCTCTGCATGAAACTAACATGGTTCAAAGGTTTATTAGACTCTCTCCGCAGAACGTACTTTATAAATTGATTTAGTTTTAAAATCTCATACAAGATTCTCTAGCTTAACATATTCTAAGATTTAATTAGAGCTCTTAGAACTTCCTTAGTGTTTTTATTATTACAAAGTACAAAATGAGAGCATTAAGTACGACAGGAAAATTTATCTAAATGCATAAATAGTGAAACATAGATGTTATAATCGTAATTAATTCTCATCAAATAAGTTTTTAGATATTATTCTTTTACGATGGATAAATCGTAGTAAAAATTAAGATTAACAAGGAAATGGTTAATTTTTGAACAATGGTTAATAATGTTTAGACCAGACTTAGCGTTGCAGATGAGTAATCGTTTTCTTCTTCAGTTTTCAATTTATTTCATGTATGTAATTTAATTTTTTTAATTAATTTTCAGCCAAGCATTTTAGATAAAATTTTACTAAAACCCGGAAAATTGACTAAAATGTTCCCAAAGCTCAAAATTCAGCATCATTAATTTTTGTCTTGATAAGTCGTCCTTCCGAAACTTTCAGGTTTTGACCCCGACATTAACATACTCGTATTGTAAATCTAAACTTCTTCTTTTTCGCTTCTCGCATTAAGGCTCTTAATTAAGAATGGTTAAGGCAACAGGCTTTAAGATCTGTTACGATGCTCATCTCTTCCTCGGCCGTCCGACATTTCTTCTCCCTTTTGGCTTATATCTCCTTATTTGTGTTGGTATTCTTTCTTGTTTCATTCTGTCCAGATGTTGTGATCATTTGCTTTTGTTTTCTCTCAGTCTAACTCCAATACTGAAGATTTCCAGCTCCTGTCTAATCTCGGTGTTCTTAATTCTATCCTCTCGCGTTCACCCCTTAACCGCTTTCAAAAATCTCATTTTCGCTGCCTGCCGCCTTTTGTTTTGTACACTTCTGAGTTTGCCGCTGTTGGCTGCTGTAGCTGTTTCTCGTAGGCCTTCTGTATTTTCTTGATAGCTTTTTCTATTTCAGGGGGTCCATATTTTCATTCCTCTTGTTTTCTTGTATCTTCTTTTCTTTCCTATCACTTCTTCGGCAATCTTTCTAATGCATCTCTCAAGAATTTTTCACTCTTTGTTGATATTGTAACTTGTTTCTGTTTTCTGAAGATGCTCGTTTAGTCGGCTCTGATATAGGTTTTTATACTTTCCTCTTCTAACAAGTAAACTTTGTATACTTCTTCCTTGCACTTTTCTTCTGTTGGTCTTTGCCATTTCGTGTACGTATTTATCTTTGTGACTACTAAGAAATGGTCTGACCTAATGCCATAACCCCTGTACGCTCTTGTATCTCTGACTTGACCTCGTAGTTTATTGTATATCATTATGAAATCCAAGTATATTTATGGATATCCCTCTTGCGGAATTATTTTCCTCTGTCTTTTCTTTCGATATTTCTATATTATATGTCTTTGCTGTGATGATTGGCACAATAATCTCTGAAAGTCGTCCTCATTGTCCGGGATCAGGACGTCGTCAGTATAGCAGATAATGTTGATGTCTCTACAGCCTATTCTGTAGCTTCTATTAGATTTGACTCTGTTAATTATGTCGTCCATGATTATATTAAACAATATTGGGCTAAGCGAGTGATATTGTCTTATTCCGTTAGAGATAGGTGTTCCGTTGGTCATATCAGTTCCTATCACGTCATTATCAGTTCCTTATTGTATAATATATTGTTTATTAAATGAATGAGGGGTGGGGTGTTCCTTTTCTTGCCAGTACTTTTATTACATCCGCCAGTTTCACTCTGTCAAAAGCTTTTAACAGGTCAACAAAGACCATAAAGGCCGGGGCATTATATTCTATTAATTTTTCGCATATCTGGCGTATAATCTTATGGACCTGTTTTCCTCAAGCCCAGTTATTCGTCATTATTTTGTAAAGGATATTGAGTTTATATAGAGGTACTTTTGTGATTAGTTTTAGCACCGTTTTCTAAGTTTTGCTACTTGCTCTTTTTTGAATATTGGAATAGTTAAGAATATGGAAGATTTCAATTATTTGGGGATGTTTTGGGTTAGAAATACAATTATTATAAATATAGTTGGTTCATTGGCTGGTACCTCACCACCATACTTCAGTAGCTCATTGTTGATTCCATCTCCCCCAGTAACTTTTCTTCCTCTCAAGCTTTGTAGTACCTTAATAATATCTTCCTCTACTATGAATATTGTACCGGATTCATAATTCATAACACATAATCACGTATGTCATTTGCGTATTGATGATAAATATAAGTTTGTAAAGTATTTGAACCATCTTTTCACTGTAATTTTATGGAATCTCGGCGTCCGTTGATATCGGCCTTTCTATTCTGGATGACTTTCCATATTTTTGTTTATGCTCCCATTAGATCATGTTCCATATCTGTCATACATTTTTCCCAATATTGCTCGTTTATCTCCCCCAGTCTTGGATGACCATAACTATAAGCATTTTATATTCCCTGAGGTTTTTCGGCGTGTTTGATGATTTGTATTTGAAATACTATTGATTGTTTTCCTGGCTTAATTACTTTAATTATTTAATTTGTCTTTTAAGCATCTTCGACTATGCTTGATTTTATTTTAGTAAAAGCTTCTTCCATTGAGTCACTTGGATTAATTAAGTTCATGGAAATCTTTTTCTCAAGTCTGCCCGTAGAAATTTCGGGTACTTTCTGTAAAAAGACTTTCTATATTAATGTTTTCCGGCACGTTGTTTCCATTATTATTTATGTCCACTGCATACTGCCTCTGCTTACGTATTTGGGTAATTCTGACCCTGACTCTGAGAATTTTGCTATGTTATTTTATAATTTAGGTCGTATTGGAAAAAGGCGTTACTAATTCTCATATTGTTCTGCCCACAAAAGTTTATCAGTAGTTTCCGAGTAAAAGTCTAGAAAGTTTCAGGCTACAGACTATAAACATAAATAGCATGTTTGATATACATTAATCGTGAACAATGATGTATCACTCATGTTCCGGACATCTATTGCTTCCTCTAGCCCAAAGAAGCATTTTTGAGGTCCTAGTACAAGGTAAGTACAAACTCGCACTATTTGACCACTTTCGGGCCCATTTTACTACCTCTGTTTTTGTTGCTCACCCCCAGGATAAATCACAGTTTCGACAGTACCAGGTATGACCACATTAGTTAGGCAGCCTTTCGGCCTCACCACCTGACCAGAACCATCAATAAAGGCAGGCACTACTTACCATATATGTCCGCTCGATGACCCAGCTCTGAGAAGTCTCGTTATTCGCACCCGCCAGTGCTAGGTGCAGCCAATGGATGGTCGATAAACCACATTACCCGACCCGAAGCTTAAGCAAAACCAAGTATTGCGCAGTCTGTTTTGAATATTAGATCAGGTCAGATTAAAGGGGATTAAGAGAGCTTTACGTGCCCTCCAAAGCGCGGAGACCGTCATAAAAGGAAAGAAAGTCCGAAAAAATATTGATTCTTGTTGGATCCGAACCAGTGCCTTTAGCATCGGTAGTTGATTGCTTTAACTACTAGGCCAATGGCCGTCTCAAGTTATTATTAGTTCCCTTAGCAAACTTAATACATATTTTCTCTCCTCGCCTCTATTCACCAACAACTGCATATTTTATAGCCTTCGATTTCAATAAAATCAAATACTTAAACCAAAAAAGGCCTTTCACAATTGGAGGAATTAATACACAGCAATATCAGTTCTGTATTTTACATTGAAATTCTTAAAAATACTTTTGTATTTTTTTTTGTTGACGAAGCTACCGCTTTTTATTTATCACATAATTAAAAAGTTTTATCTATTAATTTAAAGCTGTTTATTATGTCCTACAGTTATTTAATCATTCATCATAATTCACAGCCATCATTTCAACTATTACGGAGCTGATACTACACGGTCGTAGGTTCAGTATGGAAAATATGATTTTGAAATCTGACTCGAAAATGTGATGTGCAAGAGTAGATTTAGAGTAAATCATTCTCTCATTCGGTTAGTGAATATTATGAGTTGTTCCCGAAGTACTTTTACAATTACCTGGAAATTAACCAGTTTTTTAATCAATTTGTAAAACTGCCATTATCTCGATTAAAAATTTGTTTGCTTCAATTCGTACCAAATTTAAATTACATATCTCTATTCCAATTTAATGAACTCTCCATTTTGTCAGCAGCCAGGATTTACTAAATTTTTATTACTATTATTTGTTTTTAGTATTATTTGATTTGAGCGAATCTAAAACTTCTTTATTTAGTTACAGGCAATCGATTGTAATTAAAAAATTTTTATTACTGATCCAAATATAAAATCAAAGCATTAAACGCAACTTTTTCAAAGTAATATTTGAAATGTTGGGGGCATTATTGTATCAAGTGTGTGTTAATGTATGCAAATGTGTGGTAACCCGCGTAATAAACGTCTGAATGTTTCATGAGATGCTAACACCAAACCTGCAATTACAATGTAACTCTCATACTCATTGAATTATTTATTTGTAATCACATTAGCGAACTGATTGCGTATAAAATTTGGTTATCAAAAGTTAATTGTTAGTAATTTGAAAGGCTTTTTTTTGGACAAACAAAACAAATGTTTAACAATGAAAACGGTCAAACCACTCCAGAATGGAACTTAGAAAACGAAGCATGTCGAAAACTTAATAAAAGTTAATTTTAGTTATTTAGTCTTTTTGTATGTTTGGGGCGCAAATTAACTGTGTACGAAATGTCATAACATTGTTGATATTGCTGGTTAAATTATTAAAGCATTTCCGAGTATCTTGGCGTTTAGGGTTGTGGATTTTGCCACATTCTCGAAATAGTTTACAATGCATTAAAACTAAACCACGCTAATGAGGATATAACTAAATAAATTTTCAAAAATAACCGCTAACGTCCTTTTTGCAACCACAAAGTTTAAAGTAAAATTTAAATACAATTTATACCATTCAAGTTATTGCAACTAAAAGCAATATCCTGTATTTCTTTGTTTTGTGATATATCGTTAGTTTCTTTTTCGCATCTTTTATTCAATTTGTTTTCCAAAATAATTTATGTGACAATAAATTATTTAAAAAAAATTCATATTCCTGAGATGTAGTGTACGAGTATATAAAAGTTTTCAAGTTTTCAAGTTCACAAGTTCAGTGTGTCACAACTGATCGTTAACTTTTTCTGGCTAGGGATCAAATTTATTGGTTAATATAATGGACATTCCGTTGAGAAAGTTTGAAACTTTGCAAATTTCTACTAACTAGTAGTTTTTTTTAACCGTTTCAGAACTGCGCGGTCGGCGGAAAATTGGACGGTGGTCTACCCGTGGCTTAATATATTGAAAGTAGGTAGTGCTGAGTTCTAAAATCATTTTAAATTTGCTAATTATTCCTTGATTAATCAATTTTATTTATACTTTTCCTTGAGACAACATAAAAATATACGAGCGTTAGTTTGTTAAATTCTTAAAGATTCTATTTAAGAGCTGACGTTTTTTGTCGTTTAAGCGCAGTACAAATTCCAATCATTTCTACAATTGTTAGTCTATTAAAAGAAGGGAAAAATTTTCCATGTAGTAATTACAGTTTACAAAACTTGAACTTTATCGTTAAGTAAATTTTGAAATTAAGGAGTGCACGTTTCTGATTATCATATCAGTAGTAGGTACTTGGGAAAAGTGGATCGAGGTTTACAATGAAACAAAAAATCGCAAGTAACTCAACAGTATCCATAATAAAAATTTTAATATTTGGAAACCAAATTTGAATAATTAATTTAGAGCCGATTTATCAATGAAATGTTTAATAAATTATCTTCAGGTTATCTGCAGCGGAGGATCAAATGAGCTTACCTGATGATTTGCCAGTTTATCGGTAAATACTGCAGTTTTTAGATCAATAGGTAATTAATTTATACGACAGTTATTAAATTTTGCCTATCGTATCGATCGGCAATTTAATATTTTTCTGTTATCGGGATATCAAATTTATAATCGCTGCATTGAAACCAACACTTACGTAACAAAATTGTTTGAATTATTGGAAAGTGTTTACTATGTTATTAAATACATAATATACATTGATTAAACAATTCAACCGCTACCCTAGAGTTAATTAACTGCCGATTACTAATAATGAACCTTACTGAGCAATCGATGACTAAAGAACCACTTCACACGCCACATTAATTTGCATTAATCGACACCATAACACTCATATTACTTTTGGAGGATTTGTTTCTCTAGATACACAGAAAGTTTAATCTAGTACTTTAGACGTACAGTTACATTGCCAATTTACTGTAGTTAAATGTTTATCCGTCCAGGCAAGGTTCGGTTTTAAAATTCATCTTCATTTGGTCGCTTCTACTGATTAATATTAGCATATTACTGAATGAGTTCAGAACTGCTTCATTTGTTGAGATCATGACGTAGGTTTCTATGTAATCGCTGTTTGAGTCACAATAGGACACAAATTAAAAATAAGGCGGAACGGCAAGATCTGTACAAAAATTTCCATTAACGATGATTCAATCAAAGTGTTTCTATTATAGATTTGGCAGTAATCTCGGCCGAAAAACTATGACCACAATTTCCCTTAGTGTGATCGAATGTCGGTGGCTACGTATGGCTGCTTATTCTTTAAGCAAGTCCAAGATATAAAAACTATGAGAACGTAAATCTATGACTTCATTTAGGATTGCAATCGCCCTAAGTGAGATCGAAATTCATACAACTGTGACTTTCATGTTGTATGAATTCAATGTTCATGAGAGGTCAAAAGCTGAAAATATAATTATTATAGTCTTCCACAATTGGTCACAAATAATATGGCCCAATGTGTGCCGTCCTAGGTAAAAAGGGTGTAATTATATCTTCTCAAAATTGAGTTTTTAGTATTTGAAAAAAGTGAAATAGCTGAAAGCCTTTACAAGTGTAGAATAAATACAAAACATACATTTATAGTTATTGATTTAAGAGAAATGTGTGGTAAGTTTTTTATGTTTTTCTCAAAACTACCTCAAGTTTACTTACGCCTTTTTTACTTCGTATGGCAGATATTTGGTCCAATTCTTTGAGTGCAGCCGAATGCCGAACAAATATGGCTTTCACGGCCAACTTAGGCAATATGTTCAGATGTATCTCCTCGACAACTGTGAAAAGTTCCAAGTCATCCCACATGGGATGTTCCTATAAAACTTCAAAAACGTATGGGACTCCTAGATTTCCTCCGGGCACCCTTAGAAAGCGAACTGAATGCCTTAGACACCTAATTGTTTTTCTAAACACTGGCAATAACGTTGTTTATTATGCTGAACATAATGTTTTACATTAACACTAATACTGAGCTCAATATACAGTGGAATTTCGACATAACGATCTTTGATTTTTTGAAATTCTCGATTTTACGAATTTTTACATGTTTTCCATAATAAATTGTATACATTTTAACGAAATAAATTTGAAAACCCAATTTTTAAAAACATGTTTTGAAAATTTTGATACTGAAAATTGTTCCATAGGCAGTTAATCTCACGTATGAGCTTCAGAAACCACTACCTGCTCCATTCGTCGACACTTCAATGCGAGCTAGCAAGAAATCAATACTAATGATTGTAGTCTCACCATTGAAAGACGTTCATAAAACGTTAACTCCGAAGATTTATATAAGATCAAATCGCATAGATGTGATGGAATAATATACTCAAAATACATTTCTTATAAGAGATACGGACAAAATGTGATCCTGGTGTTTGATGGATAGTTGCAATCTCCTTGTTGAGCAGCTATCGGTTCGTTATTAAATATTCCCGTAGAGGAAAATTTGTAGGCAATCACAGCTCCAGATGTATTTTTGATGAATTCAAAGAACAAAACAGATCTAATCCAACTCCTTTCAAGTTACTTTGCTACTACCGGTTATAAAGTTTTTCAGGCTCCGGCTGATGGTGAGAGACGTATTGTTACCACAGCCATTTTGTTGTACAAAATAAAATTAAATAATACGAGATGTCTTCCGAAGCAACAGGGTGAATATCCATAGATGGATTAGATCAAAATCAGGGGATATTCTGCAAATGTTGTGAAAATGGATTGTAAGGAACAATTATTGGAAGGGTTATGGAATGCGGTTTGGATAGTAAAGAAAAATAAAATAAAATAAGTTTAATGACAACAAAATGGTCTCACCAAAAAGGCTTCTGGAGATCTCTAATGTTATAATAATGCATTATAATGACCGGAACTGTGCTAGGTGCAGGCGATGAGTGGCTTTCCTGGACCATGCCACCCGGCTCGAAACGTTAACAAAGTCGAGCATTTCGCAGTTGATGGGGGCTAGCGATGGTTTTATTACTCTGCTTGATATATTAGATCAGGTCAGATTTTAGGGGGACCGACTAACTTCGTGTAGTTACTATTCAGTCCTCATCTTTCAGGAAGGGCAAAACTTTAGCCCTTTAGACTTCAGCTCTACTATGATGATATGTGCACTGGATAGTGCACCAAAGTAGTCGACTACAACTAATAAAAAATTTGCTACAGAAAACTGACTTCTTCCTAGATTTTATTCAATTAACACCAGTGGTGGCTGGTACGGGGAGAACGATAGCCATGAACTATAGCCACGAAAGAGATGTTTTACATTTTACTTAATTTAAAAATATTTGCGATCTACTGATAATCGTAAACTTTAGGCATAACTACTCAAATGCTGTGTTCAAGATATATTATATTGAAAATTATATCCAGCCAAAGTTAATTGGGATGAGGGGTATTATGGTATTGCATAATAAACCACAAAAGTGCATTTTTAAAGGTTTTTATCTTGCACAGTAAAGTGAAGCAAGCTGTCAATCCGGCCAATGGACTCGTTAAGGATTTCCCCAACAAAATTATAAAGGACCTTTTCGAGAATATTGCTCATAAGCTTGGGTTCAAGCCCAATTCTTCTTAGAATCACTCTTAAACTTATTATATCACACAATAAATTTTGATAACATAAATATAAATAAATGGTGCAAATTTAATAATATCTACTATATATACTTTAATTTATATAGCAATTTATAATTATTTAATGCTGTAATTTCAACATAACCCTCTCAAAATAAATGTCAGTTTGACGTTGTTTAATAATCAAGTTTCATGCGGTCGTCATGAAAACACCTGTTTATTTGTGCTTACGTCCAAATGTATTTTAAATCCCTTGAGATTTAAAGTTCAACTAATAGGAGTTTAAGTCCCGGAATTGCATAAATAAATAAATGCTTTTCCTTCAGATGTCAGTAATCATGACATTGCCTATCTCTAAATGCACACTAGAAGTTTCACTTTGTAGTAGTACTTTTACTGCCGCCGGCATTAAAACTACTTCTTATTCTGAATATACAATAATGATTTGATCATTGAATATTGTGACCATATTGGAAAACTTTTGAGTTTCATTTTAATCACCATTTCGGAAAAACATTCCACTAATCCATTCTCTGAAAAATTCTTCACGTTGTCCTCTTCGTACCAATTAATGAATTTTGTAAACGCAAGTTATAAATTTTACCCGATTTTGTTGGCAACAAATCCTACATGGCTATTTATTCGTTCATGGATATTTGCAATATCTGGCGGCGCGGCGTACAATAAAATTCTGAATTATATCGGACATCGGACAATGAACGATCACAAACTGTAACAATCAACTCAGTTTTAATAAAGATTGGGAAATAAAACTTGAGAATTATTACTTATAAATTACCTGCAAGGTACAAAATTACTATTTTAAAATTAGCTGATATTGAATTGGAATACTTATGCAGGATCTGCAGATATTGTCTGCCAAATAATCTGTCGGTTAAAATTCGGTCGGAAATTTTTCATAGATTAAAGAAAATTTGTTATGTGTATTTTTTTTCGAACACTTATGGCCAAATAAATGTTCTCGTTTTCCCCAAAAACAGTTAGTTCAGGAAACGACTGTATGTAAATAAGAAACGCAAAGCTAATCTCGATCAAGTACTACCATGCATTTTAATTGTTGCTAGTATGGTTATAATTTTAACTATAGATTACACTTAATTATGGTTTGTAAAACAGATTGCCATAAATATTATAGGTCCTATTACCTAGCTTGTGGACGCCTTAATTAGCTCGGCCTTCGGTCTCGCAAGTAACCTACGACATTCGTGGAAAAATTGTCTTTTCTTTGAAACCTTTGGGGACCCTCTATATCCTTTAGTTGAACAGGCGGTAGTGGAAGGTACATTTCATCGGCCTCCCCCATCGCAAATTGTTTTTATGAAATTAGTGTCAAACGTTTAAGTTTCGTTTGTATTTAAAAAAAATTTGTATTAAAACCCTTTTAGGTGCCAGCGATGGAAATTGAAGCTCAATGGAGCTCAAACGATTCGCTATCGATTGACACCAATTTTATAAAAAAATTCGCGATGGGGGCTGCCGTTTCTACAAAAGTTTTAGCGAATAACTTCGCGATGCGTGTGGTACAAACGATATTTACGGAAGCTTTTACACTAATTTCATTAAAACATTTGTGATGGTGGGGGGGGGGGCGAAATGTACTTGATAGAGGACCGGCATAAAGATTGGGAGTCACAACCAGAGATTTTATTATAATAATATCTAATACAGAATCTATAGAAGAATATAGGAACTAATTTATGATATCACCATAAATAACTAAAATGAAAATAATATTTAATTTTGTTCACGCTTCTAAAATATTTCACCAGAGAAATTCACCGTGGCGGGCGCAATTCTTTCCATTAGCCTATAGTCAGAAATATTTTCGAGTCGGGCCTGTATTTTTATGTAATTTTCCAACCGTTTCCCAGAGTTAACTATTATGGACGAAAATAATGGTGTAATTGCTCCTTTGTTTATTTGACAAATCATCAAACTTCTTCTGGAGTCACTACAAAGTTTTTTTGAGTGTAGGCTAATGCAAGTTCAAACCGGCTTTCAGCTGTCGTACTCCATAAGTATATTTAAAAATTTTTGAAGGAAGAGAAGGACTTTTCGTTAAATCATGCCATAACATGTAATAGATATTATTGTAGTAATGTATTTACATATTTATGTACAATGTATACATATTATATTGTTAGAAAGTAATTGAGGAGCTTGAGTGCAAAACCGGCTATATCCACTTTTGGTCGAATATGTGTTTGCCGATTTCATATCTTCAGATAGAGCTTTATTCATTTTTGTAGTAATATCCGTTCAAAACCGGTTATATCCATGTATGTTAAAATACGACCTACAGTTGCAATGTTGTGTAAATCACACATTCATAATATGGTAATATGTGAACTCCTAATTCATGTAGGACTATGGATAATTAGTTGGAAATACTTGGTAAAAGTAGTCTATGTAGTTTCTTGCTTCTAATAATATTGTTTATTATGCAATCTACCTCGCACACCAATAGGGGATGCGTTTTAATCACATCAATTAAGCGTACAAGCGCTCTTTGTTATGTAAGTTTGTCTTCAAGGGAACCCAGTTTTTATGTTTGGGCCGAAGATTTAGCTGGTCCAGGATCAACAGAAGTGGGCTCTGCATTGCTTTACATTAGGCTACATAGGAGTACACCTGATTCGATTATTTTGTGACGGTTGCGCAGGCCACGAATTTTTGGCTGGAACAGAAATCTCCAGAAAATATCACAAAAATTATAACAACTTTCCCTGTCCACTGCGGTAGATTTATGACTGCTAATAGATGTTTTGGAAGAGTAGAGAAACTACTAAGGAAAATCCAGTTATATTTTCACAACAGGAATTGAAGCTCTGTCAGACATTAAAGCTCTCGAAACAAAGTATAAAAGAATTTAAAGTATTTCGGGCGCCAAAAGGATATCTAAACCAAAGAAATTAAATCAAACATACAGAAGATCTAAATACATAAAAGTAGCTACATAATATTATGAATATTATATAACTCAAAGTCTAGTATAAAACTGACTAATAAAAAAGGGAAGAGAGAATCAAACTACCGAAATTAAAAAAATCGAATTTACACACCGCATACCCAAAAAGAAAAAGAACAGTTTTACTTCATATATTGCAAGAACATTTGGGAGAGAACTGGAAGCTTGTGCTGATATGGAATGGTATAATAATCTTCTGATTCCTTTAGAATACGAAGTTGAGGAGAATGCCTATGAAGCTGGTGAAGATTATTGTGAGTGCCTACGCGAGGAAGCAGCAGAACTTATTTAAAATGCTCTATTTTTAGTATTATTGTGAATATTTTTTAAATAAACACTATAGAAATAAACATTCTTGTATTTTTATCAGTTTTGTAACAAAACCGGTTATATCCAAATAAATTTTTCAAATTTCTCGAAAACGCTAAAGGTTAATATAATTTTTTTAAAGCAGATCAATGCATTACAGTAGACCCGAGCTATATAACTGTTTAATTTTATTTCTAACTTTAGGGGACATAGAATGAATGAGAAGTTTCTGCCCTCTCATGAAAAAGTACTAAACATGGATAGAACCGGTTTTGCACGCAAGCTCCTCGATTGGTATTGAAATTCAGAGAACTTGGAAGAGTATTTGGAAGCCCTCTGACTTGATGCCAGAAGTTCTTAAGAATTCGCTAGGTTTCTCAGCTACACTACAGTTTGCCCGTTTTTTTTGCAAGCACGAAGCAGTTTTCCGTCTTGATTGCCCAAACTGCTGTATTAACTAATGCACTTTTGTTGCTGTGGCCAAATCTATGATATGACAACAAACCCTTTTTCTGAGCGTAAGATTGTGCTGAATATCAATTTCAAATTATATCCTCTGTCTCAGAATCGTTGTTAAAATTGTTTTTCTATTCGATAACATAACTACTAATATAATAATAAAACGTTTTCATTTTCTTCGCATCACTCGGTTATATTCTACCTAATTCTATTAGATTCTAGCAGGGTTATAACTATTTTGCCTAATATTGGAAGAATTATAAGTGCTGCTAGGATAGTTCGATAAGATACTAGGGTCCTTCCAAATAGGATTAAGTTCATATGCAACTGTCCTTCTGGAAGATCCTTCAAGCATACCGACGTTGGACGTTATATTAATAAGAGTTTGTTTATAAAAGAATATTGTAAAGTTTTAAATTTTTATTTTTAGTTTAAATTACAGAAATATTAAACTCTTTCAAAGGTACGTTTTGCAGTAACACCATTAGCAGTCATTTCCTAAAAATTTTTTTTTAGTAAATTTACACCCACTTTAAATTTTAACTTACCATTACAAGACCATTGTCACTAAATGTGTAAACTCTTGTTCCAACACGATCACCAAGCGTAGATGAAATAACCAATTTATTGTCTCCTTCCTTTTTGACAATGCTCTGTAACAAATTGTTTTATTTTCAAATAATTTAAATTTTTTGTATATCTACCTTCAGTACTACTCCCATTGGCATTGGTTCGTCGAATTCTTTGTCCAACTCAAAGGACAAATTATTTACTCCGGAGCTGGTGTTGATTACATATTTGTTGCCATCGACAGATACTTCTAGAGTGACTTGCGCCTTCTCAGCTTTTTCCGCTAATTCCTCTGTCGCACCTAATAACAACACAAATTTTTATAAAAATATTTTATTCTCACTTGGATGCGTACCGATCGATTTAAGATAAACAGCAAAATTTTCATTTTTCACAATTTTGTATTTTCCTGCAATTTGAACCATTTTGATATTTTATAAGTACGTGCTTTTGGTTTATCTGGCAACCACAAATTGAAGTACGAATGTACAAAAACTCTATCTTTTATACCTTTTTAGACGAGTTATCTAACTTTAATATTGTATTACGTGTAAGTACCATATTAAGTGCAGTTTAATATCAAAAGTGTTTTGTTTGCTAAAAATAGCAGTTTAAAGGTAAAAATCATTATGTTAGATAATTAATTTTAATTTATTTAACTCACTTAAAAATTCAATGACATCATAAACTTGAAAACAATGTATACTTTAATTATGTTTACCACGTTATAAAAATAATAATATTTTTTCTTATTAATATTATAGCAAAAGATTATTAATTTTTTATATTATACTGATAACAATATAAAACATTGCATAATCATTGATAAATATTGAAAAATGAGATGTTCAGAATCAATAAAGTCATAACAATTTCATAATAATATACTAAAAAAGCACTTCTATCAAAAATAAAAGGTAAAAATAAATTCTAATAGAATACAATCAAAATGCAGGAGATAAAAATTTTTCATAAAATATCATAAATGAAAATGTATTTATAGAATCTTTGAATGTTTTTGCAAAAATAAATTATTTATACTAAAAATAAAGTTTCCTTTCAATTATATTACTAAAAGTCCTGTTTCATCCTACATATTTATATACTGAGGAAAATTTGAAATTATTCCATTGTTAGCAAGTTGATAAATTTTTTAAGGAGCTATTTAGTAGCCACAAATTTTGAATATGCAAACTACAACCAATTGTACCATAAAACTAAATGGAAACAATACTTTTATGTAAATGAAGTCCAACTTTAATCAATACCCATAAAATTAAAGCTTTTAAACAAGTTAAACTCAGGGAATTTCTATTAAGTGGGACGGTTAAACTAATTATAAGTGTCACTACAGTTGATTTACCTTTTCACATATTATAATTGATCGAAAAGTAGTTTTTAACCTGGTTTGTTAAAGACTGTACCCAGAAGTTTATTATTTTCTCGTAGTTGGTCTTTGTAAAATATAATTAAGTTTCTAATGAGTTGCCATCATAGCCAAGCTGCATCCATTAGGGACCACTTTGTTTTTGTACTAACTCTCGACAAATATTTTATTAAGACACTTTAATATAATTTATCAACCTTTATGTTCGCTTATTACGCAATAATAAGGCTGCTTTATTATGATTTTTACGAAAAGGAAGTAATTTATTATTTTATTTTTCAATTATAATACTCCCCGTATTCTAAAACAACTGAGAATACTTCAAGCAGCCCGTATGATAAAAAAGATGGAACAAAATTGTTTTCTCCAATTTTAGGAACAAAGAAGACCATCATAATATAATGAACAATTAGTTACATTTTTGCAATTACCTTTATGTAGTTTATCATTTTGTGTGCCAATAAAAAATATAATTATTATGTAGTGGTCCTTTATTTCATTTCGTTTTAAGTGAATCCAAGATTATATTACAATCTGTCCATGAAGATATCAACTAAAATATTTAACACACATGTACAACGTAATACTGAAGGAGTTTGCTCACTGGCGCGCTCCTTTAACTGTTTAACATCAAAGTAAACTATGTTATTGTATGAGTTCTTGTAAAAACGTTGTGACAGGTCCAATGGATCGTAAACGCTCCAATCTATTTATACATTCAACAGTCAGTAGGTCTACTGCAAAATAATTGGGGTGGTCTCTAACTCGATATTAGAACCATAGTGTCTAATACTGCACGCTTTGATGTTTCCTTAATTTTTTGTGACAAAGCATTAATTATTTTGGAAGTCCTTTGCTGGTTAGAGGACTTGGTATTTCAACAACATATGCCTGACATCTAAGTAAACTTTTGTCATTAGCAACAGCATATCTTAGTGGCGCCCAAAAATAAACGATAAACTACGCTTGTTAAAACTCTTCCACAAGTCACGAGGAACTCTTCCGCAACTACCAGAGCTACCTGTCGCCAATGTATTGATGGGAATATTTGTTGAAACTTTTTTTGTTATAAATTTCTGAAACCACGAATTATTTTAAAAGTTTTCTATCAAGATTAGGAAAAAGGTGAGTAAACGTGATTTTATTTGTAAGTCCGAATAGTAAACGACAATTAAATGTACTTTTCCATTTTTTTCGTCCAATTGATCGAGGGAAAATTTTATGTCTTATTCGTGGTGTTGAGAAAGATATTTTTGCTTGGAGGTGCTCGATCTGCAGGTCTGACGTCAGATCCTACAGGGTTTTAATCTATTTTGGATGCTCCAATAAGCTTTTATATTTTCCAGTTAGAAAATATTCAACTTTCCGCTCTCGTTCTTCTTTTTCCTTGATGGACATGATGGACTTGAACATGTCCGCCACTGCACACCACTCGTCTTCACCTTTTAGCATCACTGCTATCAGGCTTTTTGGATCGAGCTTGGCATCAACTTTTAGTTCGGTGGCGGCTCTTATTTCGGCCTACTTGTTGCACTGAAAGATGGTGTGCTCAGCTGTGTACTGACTGGGCAAAGGTGCAGGTGTCCACATCTATTTTGCCTATCCTGGCTAGGTAGGCGTTAAAACAACCATGGCCGGTGAGGGCTCGAGTGAGGTGAAAATCTACCTCGCCGTGTGTTCTAGAGAGCCACGGTTTTATGGTTGGGAGCATAGATTGTCATTGTTATTTTGTAAACTCGAAAAAGCGCTGTACAGATAAGTTATATGCCTTCTTTTATTTGGTGTGCCACTGGTATTTTTTTAATCTGTAATTTGCTGTCGTGAGGAGATTTTTGAGTTGTGTTTACTGCTTATTTGGAAGCTGATCCCTAGCCCGGATTGATATCGAACTGGTTATTCAACGTCAGGACTACAAGTAGAATCTACTGCTTGACACTTTTGCTCCAAGGAGGTGACGGACGTACCAAGGTGTCCTTTAGTGATTCTTTTAAAGGTAGCGAAGAAGAGATTTTGTATTTCAACTTAACAATACAAGGTTATACATTTGAAGAAGTGGATAGTTTTTATTACCTAAGAGTACAAATAAATAAAGACAGCAATAGAAGAGAGGAAATAAGAGAATACCACAAATAGCAAATAAGGCTTACTATGCCAAGACAGCAATGCTGAACGTCAATAAGCTTCCAAGAGGAACTAAAGTAAAAATTTAAAAGACACTGTTAAGACCAGTAATAGTCAACAGAGCAGAAACGCTATGTTTATTTCAATGTGAAGAGGAATTTATTGTTGAATACTTTCGAAATAAAAGTCTTACGAACCATCTTAGGTGCAAAAATGATCGAGAACGAAGAAGGCAAACCATTCATGAATTATGCAATTAGGCAAAAGTTTAAAGAAGATATTGTGAAATTTGTAAAGGCTCAAAAAACAAGATGACTATGTTGGAGTTATCATTTAAATGTGTTTTGTGTAATATTTTGTAGATGGCTCTTACTGATTAATAAAGATATAATGTAGTCGTACCTTTAGAAATGTGTGTAGAACTGTAGTTGTTACCAAGTTGTTACTTTGACATGTAGTTCGAATGTAGTCAATAAAAGTAAGGTTATGAAGTCATAATAAAACGTGGTTTAATTATTGAATTGTTTTCACGCTAATAAATCAAGATTATTTTAATTCCAAGAGGTTATGGGCACAGCTTGAAGAAAACAATATAAAGGTACAATATAAAATTCGTTTAAAAGTGGCAGAAGGAAAATACACATCCGTAGTAAAATTAAACAATGAGAATTATTCCGTATGGAAGTTTAAAATGGAAATGATTCTAATAAAGGAACGTTTGTAGAAAACAATAGTAAACCCGGCTCCAACAGATAATGCGGCGGCATTGGAAAATTGGAATGCGGATAATCAGATGGCGAGGGCTTCAATCGGTTTGGCTATCGAAGACTCGCAGTTACATCACATTAGGAAATGTAAAACCGCAAAAGAAGCATGGGAAGTATTACAGAAGTATCACGAGAAGGACACTTTTGCAAATCGGGTAAGCCTTATGGGAAAGATTTGTTCGATGAAGCTCGATGAAGGTGGTAATGTCGAGATTCACATAAATCGTATGGTGGATTTATTGCAAAAGTTGACCGACATGGGAGAGGAACAGTTATCCGATAAATGGAGCGCAGCAATGCTCATGCGGAGCTTACCCTCCAGCTACGATACAATGGTAATGGCTCTGGAGGCACGTCCGGATCAAGATATCACATTCAGTTTGGTTCAATCTAAGTTAATTGACGCTTATAAAAGAAGAAATGAAACTATTATGGAAAATGTTAATGAATCGGTGTTACAAGTGACGAACAGAAATACAGTGCACAGTGGTGAAAGGACATGTTTTTTCTGCAAAAAGGCAGGACATTTAAAAACTAATTGCAGAAAATATTCAGAATGGAAAAAGAAGAAATCAAACTCTGTAAATACGGTTAAAGAAAATTCCGAATACATTTTCTTGATGTCACCAACAAGTTCCGGATGGATAATCGATTCAGGTGCTACCTGTCATATCACAAGTAGCAAAGCGAAGTTTGTCAAGTTTAATGGGTGTTATAAGGAAAGCGTACACATGGCAAATGGTACAACCGCGAAAGCTTGCGGAAGAGGAAATTGTGTTGTGCAGGTTGTTAACAGCAATGAAGAGAAGTCTACAATAAACCTTAAAGAAGTTTTATACGTACCAACAGTTCAAGGAAGTGTGTTGTCAGTTAAAAAATTACTAAAAGACGGTTTCGTGATTAATTTTTGCCAAAAGGGTGGCATGGATTATTGTCAAATAAGTAAAGACAACAAACAGATTGCAATCGGTGAAAGTGAGAATGGAAATTCGAATTTGTTTATTTTACGAGAAACAAGCAAGATTTACACTGCGATCACCGCAAAGCATTATAAATGCATACACTATTGGCATCGTGTTTTTGGTCATCGTGATTCGGAGGCAATAAGGACTATGCATTCGGATGGTTTGATTAGTATCAATAATTGTGGAATAAAGATTCAATGCGAAGTATGTTTGGAAGCAAAGTTGACACGATTACCATTTCCAAAAAGGTCTTTAACAAAGACTCGTGCTCCACTTGATTTGGTCCATTCAGATGTTTGCGGGCCAATGCAAACGGTTTCTAAAGGTGGAAAACGGTACATCGTAACGTTTATCGATGACTACACAAGATATACAATTATTTATTTGTTGGCACACAAATCGGAAGTTGAAAGTAAATTCAAGGATTATGTTGCTATGGCAAAAACAAAATTCTCAAGGAAACCTAAAGTACTACGATCGGATCGAGGAGGAGAATACATGAGCAGCAACATGAAGGAATTTATGAGGAATGAAGGTATTCAAGTCCAATATACTACAGCATATACACCGCAGCAAAATGGTGTGGCTGAAAGAAAAAATCGATCGCTGGTAGAAATGGCTCGATGTATGCTACTCGATGCAAAACTCGGTAATGAATTTTGGGCAGAATCAGTGTCAACGGCTAACTATATACAGAATCGATTGCCAACAAAAGGTGCAACGGTGCCTACTCCGTACGAAGGGTGGAATGAATCAAAGCCAAATGTGAGTAATTTAAAATTATTTGGTAATAAATGCTTTGTACATGTTCCAGCCGAAAAGAGAAGGAAATTGGACCCAACAGGAGTTTGCATGCTATTCATCGGATACGATGAATTTTCAAAAGGTTACAGATGTTTGGATCCAATATCAGGAGCAATTGTAATTAGCAGAGACGTTCGATTGGTAGATGAAGGAAATTGTGAAAAATTCAAAGTGGAATATGAAAGCGACTCACCCAGTGTGGAAAATAGAATGGACTCTGCGGATAAAGATTTAGACCAAGAAACCGAACTACAAGTTAGTGAGGTTGAAGAAATTCAAAATACAAGGCAATCCCAAAGAGTTAATAAAGGAATACCGCCAATTAGGTTAATTGAAGAAGTAAAGGTGGTTAAAGAAAATAAAGAAGCAGTTGAGCCAAAAACGTTCCATGAAGCAATATCAAGTAAAGAAAAAGAGGATTGGATTAAAGCTATGGAGGAAGAGATGAGTTCCTTCAAGAAAAACGAAACATGGACACTTTGTGAACTACCAAAAGGAAAAACCGCTATAGGCTGCAAATGGGTTTACAAGATTAAATCGGGTATTGATAGTAAGGCTCGACGATTCAAAGCTCGTTTGGTGGCACAAGGATATTCTCAGAAATATGGGGAAGATTATGATCAAGTATTTGCACCAGTATCCAGGCAAACTACATTTAGGATCCTATTATCAATTGCATCAAAAGAGGGATTGATTGTGCAACATTGGGATGCAAAAACAGCTTTTCTCAATGGAAAATTAAAGAAAACAATACATATGAAGCAACCACCAGGATTTTTAGAAGAAAATAAAGAAAGTTACGTTTGTTTGTTAAACAAAAGTCTTTACGGACTTAAGCAGGCAGCGAGGTCTTGGAACGAAGCTATTAACGATACATTTTTAGAAAATGGATTTCGTCAGAGTAATGTGGATCGATGCCTTTATCATAAAGAAGTGAATGGTAATTGGTGCTACATACTAATCTATGTGGACGATATCGTTATAGCATGTAAGGAAATTGAAATTATTCAGTTAACCGAGAAGGAATTAAATTCAAGATTTGTCATACAAAATATGGGCAATATTAAAATGTACTTAGGAATTGAAATAACAAAAGATAATTACGGAGTATACCAATTAAATCAAGAAAATTATATTAAACAGATTGGAAAGGAGTTTGGATTAAGCGATGCAAAACCATCCAACGTTCCAATCGATCCAAAAGATAATAATTCGGAAGTCATGGTATGTAATAAAAATTATCAGAAACTTATTGGATGTCTATTATATGTGTCGGTTAATACAAGACCAGATATATCGGCTGCAGTTTCCATATTGGCACAACAGGTTTCTGCACCGAAACAAGAAGATTGGAACGAATTAAAACGAGTCGTTAAATACTTAAAGGGAACGGCACATTTGAAATTGAAATTAAATTGTGAAAACGATAAATTGTTATTGTATGGATATGCCGATGCAAGTTGGGCAAATGACAAGATAGACAGAAAATCAAACAGTGGATACATATTCAAGGTAAACGGTGGAATTGTTAGTTGGTGTTGTCGTAAGCAAACATGTGTAGCATTATCATCTACCGAAGCTGAATTTATAGCATTATCGGATGCTTGTAAGGAAGTAATATGGATTCGTAGATTGCTCGAAGATATGAACCAGAATATAAATGGACCAACGACCGTTTATGAAGATAATCAAAGTTGTCTCAAGATAATCTTAGAAGAAAAACTGTCAAATCGTACAAAGCATATCGATACAAGACTGCATTTCGTAAAAGACTATGTTCAGAACAAAATAGTTGTGTGTGTATATTGCCCAACAAATGACATGCTGGCCGATTTGCTTACAAAACCATTGGCAACATACAGGTATCAATCGTTGCGGGATCGTATTGGACTTATTTAAATGAGGAGGAGTGTTGGAGTTATCATTTAAATGTGTTTTGTGTAATATTTTGTAGATGGCTCTTACTGATTAATAAAGATATAATGTAGTCGTACCTTTAGAAATGTGCGTAGAACTGTAGTTGTTACCAAGTTGTTACTTTGACATGTAGTTCGAATGTAGTCAATAAAAGTAAGGTTATGAAGTCATAATAAAACGTGGTTTAATTATTGAATTGTTTTCACGCTAATAAATCAAGATTATTTTAATTCCAAGAGACTACAAGATGACAAGATAAATAAAGATAGGATTCGAGGATGATCAACAGTTAAATGGTAGGACCAAGTGATGGAAGACCTAAAAGAGATTAAAGTGAATCTGGTGGAAACAACGAAAATTCAAGATATACGCTACCGAAGAAAGGTCGTCACAGAGGCTGCAAGGTTCAAAAAGCTGTAAAGAGAGAAATAGGAAAGTAATGCGAAAGAAGTTAATAAAATACATTTTATGGGGTTTAATCCTCCCTTTAAACCCGTCTGACGTCATCAATAATTAACGATCGTAATTACTGATGGTATTAAACGGGTTTTAAAACGGATTTGTATATACTAGAAAATGTATAATTATATTCAATGAATATTATATTATTATTATTATTATATTACAAAAGAAGGTCCTCATTTTGGTACGGATAATAGCCATTGTGATTCTACACTTGGTGGTGAAATTGATGTTTGGTGTTTTTAAAGAGTACAATCTGTGAATACTATTGGAAGAGTTGTTGTTAAAGGGAGATAATTCGAAATTTTCTAAAAACTGATTTTGCGGAGCTGAAGCTGAGTGGTAAAAGATTTAAGCTCAAGTTGAGTCATTTTGTCAATATTTTTTGTGAATTATTATGTTTGGGTAAAATATTGACAAAAATCATCCGGATTGGGCCTGAATCTTTCATCATTTAGCTTCAATTTTGCTGAATCATTTGTTGATGGGTTCACAGCAGCGGCTTAGTGCGATCACTGGTTGAGCTACAGCGCGGAAATTGCGAGTTCGAATTTTGGACTTGGCGAAATTTCTTAGCACGCCTTCAGGTGAATATCAATACTCTGTAGACGAGTTAAGTTGTAAAGTTAAAGAGAAAGAAGAGGATTGAAACTCCAACTTGAAAAATGTATCATGAAAACTTTAGAGAGAAACAATGTAGCAATTGCCGATTGGAATGGAAAAGTAAACAAAAATGAAATAGTAAACAAAAATTTAGCTGAACAAAGTCGAGATACAAGAGTTTATAGAGTAAGTATACTCACTAGAAAAAATTAGCGTGAGATTGTTATATCATAGCAGACTAAATAGAAAACTAGAATACTTTGAAAACAAGAAAAATGGCAAAATCTGAAGAGCGTAGTTAACAAGGCCGTGGATGAAGCGTTAGGAAAAAAGAAGCCTTATAGAAGAACAGTTTTAACAATATTATGGTCAGATGAATTGGAAGATGCAATAAGAGAAAAACAATAGCTTATAAGAATTATAGAAATGATTCAACAACAAGAAATCTTGAAGAATACAAACAAAAAAATTTCACTATATCTGGGACAAGAAAAAGACATGCAGAGTCGTGGGAATGCTTCATTAGTAACGTTGAAAATGATGTCCATGGAAGAAAAATAGTGACTTATAAGGTGATGAAGACTTTAAATAAACAAGAAAAGGAAAAAATTCAAATAAACAACATAGAAGAAATAGTTTGGATAATACACTATACACATTTATGGTATTTTATGAAAGTGTTGCAGATGAAACAAACACACAAAAAAGGATATGAAAGCACTAGATGAAATTGACATGAAGAAACTGAAGATGTCAGCAAAATCGAAAACCAACCGAGTTACATGGAGTGAATGCGGAATTGTGGAAATATGGAGGCACACTGTTACATTTAAGACTTCTGGAACTAATTATGTGTTGGAAAGAAAAAGCAATCAAGACTGGAAGAACGCAAAAGTAATTTCTTTATTCAGCAAATAGGCAACATGCCTAATACTGAAAAGGAAGAAAAAGAAGAATTGGAAAAGCTTGAATTGAATTTGCTGGTGAACTTAAACTTATTTTATTACGATCAATGATAATTTTTCTCGATATGATTCGGAGATGCTGGGGTCCAATTATGTTAAATTAATGCTAAGTGCCGGCATTGCAAACTCAACCCAGGTCAAATCCAATCTGGCTTTCAAACATTCAAGGCTACACGAGATTCGGCTCATAAAAATTAAGTATACGTAGAACAATCCAATACCAAGACAATTTTTTTCCGGAATGGATTGCCAACCTTGGTTGATGGAGAAGGCACCTGAAAAAGATATTAAAGAACGCATTTGTCTTGTTCCTTGTTTTCTGATAGACGAAGTATCCTATGTTAGTACTCAGAGTAATATTACGATATACTACTTAAATAGTAAAAAAGTAACAAAACCAGAGCTCAAGTTTTTCATTTTGAAATGCAAAGTACGATATATTGCAGCGAAAAACTGATAAAATTGACAATCCACTTGCTGAGTTGAGTCGATTCATTACTTTTTATCAAAATTATCATATAAACTAAACCTGCAGTAGTACTAAGAGCATGTCGCATGTGATGAGGCGTAAACCTAGGGTGGTCCGCACAGTTTGTTATGAATTGAAATTTAGTGTAGGGGTGTGAATTATGAGTGTATACGAGTTTGCAAATAAATTGATTTATGGTCACAATTATTATAGTTGCCTAATTTTACGCTCTCCTTTGGTCAGAACTCTCCTGAAAATTATTCCATTCGTTAAATTGAGTAGGTATATTAAATGTCTAACCGATGATATAAATGTAGCGGACAAGCATAACTTGAAAGGTTGTAGCAACCGATGCAATTATCGTTTTTCAGTAGAAATGCAACTTCTGAAAGAAAAATTTCAAAATTACTCGACATGAGAAAAAGTTCGTGCTAATTCTTGCAGACTTTAGGTTCTAATTTATTTATCACTTATCCTTTTAAATGTCCATAACAAACAATTTTCCAATTTGCAATAAATTAATAATTTATAAATAACTTTCCAGAAAAGAAAATTGGAGGAAAACCAAGAAATGCAAGTTGCCAATATTATTAAATATAAACGTCTCTGGCGACACATTAAAAATGTACTTTCCTTGTTTATTTTAGAAACAATATACTTTGAAATTTATCTTTCAAAAGTTTTGCTTTGTTGGATATAGAAATTTAAAATATTATTTTAGTTTCAAAGCTTTCACATACATAGGTAATAATCGACCAAGTAGATGATCTCCGTAGTTTTATAAAACATTCAGTGGTTGGTTTTAATTAGAGATCATTAAAAACTATTTATGAAAAAAATAATTTTATTATATAGACATAAAAATATAGATAAATCTTGGGTAAAAATTGTAACCAGCTACATAAAAATGTAGTATATAGTATTTGTAAATAAATTAATCTTCTCCTCCCTCACCTTCTCCCTCTCCTGAATCCATTCCAACTTCTTCGTAATCTTTTTCCAGTGCAGCAGTATCTTCACGAGCTTCCGAAAACTCACCTTCTTCCATTCCTTCGCCTACGTACCAATGAACAAATGCTCGTTTGGCATACATTAAATCGAACTTGTGATCCAAGCGAGCCCAAGCTTCGGCAATCGCAGTAGTATTTGACATCATGCAGCAGGCTCGTTGCACTTTGGCCAAATCACCTCCTGGAACAACCGTAGGAGGTTGATAATTTATACCAACCTTAAATCCAGTCGGACACCAATCAACAAATTGAATGGTCCTTTTGGTTTTTATTGTACCAATTGCGGAGTTTACATCTTTTGGCACGACATCACCGCGATACAAGACGCAACAAGACATGTATTTTCCATGTCGAGGATCGCATTTTACCAACTGATTCGCAGGTTCAAAACAGGCACTGGTAATGTCAGGCACTGATAATTGTTCATGATACGCTTTTTCAGCGGAAACCACTGGTGCGTAGGTAGCAAGGGGGAAATGTATTCGAGGATAAGGTACTAAATTGGTTTGAAATTCAGTTAAATCGACATTTAATGCACCATCAAATCGCAATGATGCAGTAATGGAACTGACAATTTGAGCAAGTAATCTGTTTAAGTTTGTATATGTTGGCCTTTCAATATCTAGATTTCTTCTACAAATATCATAAAGCGCTTCGTTATCGACCATAAAAGCGCAATCTGAATGTTCCAAAGTTGTGTGGGTACATAAAACAGCATTATACGGTTCGACTACAGCTGTAGCAATTTGCGGTGCAGGATAAATTGAAAATTCTAGTTTAGATTTTTTTCCGTAATCGACAGAAAGTCGTTCCATTAGCAAGGAAGAAAATCCCGATCCAGTTCCACCACCAAATGAATGGAACAGAACGAAACCTTGCATTCCGGTGCATTGATCTGCTAATTTTCTTAACCGGTCGAGCACTAAATCGACGATTTCTTTTCCAACTGTGTAATGACCACGGGCATAATTATTTGCCGCATCTTCTTTACCGGTAATCAATTGTTCGGGATGAAATAGTTGTCGGTACGTTCCAGTGCGAACTTCATCAACTACGGTTGGTTCCAAATCGATCATGACAGCCCTGGGTACTTTTTTTCCAGCACCAGTTTCGCTGAAGAATGTAGCGAAACTGTCGTCACCTCCACCAACAGTTTTATCTGATGGCATTTGACCGTCGGGTTGAATTCCATGCTCCAAACAGAACAGTTCCCAGCAGGCATTACCTTCTTGTACTCCACCTTGTCCGATATGGACAGAGAGTACTTCACGCTAAAAATAATATTGTATTTAGTTCTATGTTGTTTAGATTCATGTAGAAACCAAAATAAAATTATTTTCTTACCATTTTCCAACAGAAAATTGAAGTTTATAACGGGAGGAAAATTAGTCGTGCGGTATGGAGAATAACCAATATTATTTATTAAGGGTTTCTATGGATTTCGAACGCTTATAATACAAAATTTGTTATTGCCTTGCTAGATTTTCGTTGAACATTTTAGCTTAATCGTTTATAACAGCAGTCATAACAATTTACGATTGTTATCAATAAATTAAGTAAAAGTATTGATTAATAGCACGTAAGCAATTGCTTCTACTTTGTTTACTTAGATTGCTATGGATTATAATAATTATTAAAAGGACGTGATTAAGCAATACCGAATGACAAATAGAATTCCATTATACGAAGTAACAATGTTTGAGACTATTATTAAGCTTTCTTGCACAATACGTTCGAAATATGTTAGATTGGACCTTTAGGGATAATGATGTAGTAGGCGTTGAGCATCAAGACCTAATAATAATTATAAATATTGATTATTAAACGCTTCAATAATTTAACTGACCCTACTGTTTGCTTAACCTATATGCTTGAACAAGTTACACAAAAGACGGAATAAGTGACAAAAAAGTTAGGAGGCAAATTTTCCCCTAAACTAGAAAAGAAGAAAATTGAAATGTACTTAAAGCTTCGTGAGCATTTTCTTATTCTTTTTTTAGTGTAACGCGTCGTTATTAGTATTACGACGCGATGTGGGAGTATATACGATAGAAATGTTTGTGGTTTATAATTTCAGTGATTTTACACAATGAAAAATATTGCATTATTACTTCTGGAAAATGTCTGTTCATTCTTTGAGAATTTTAGTGTTAACAATTGAAATTCGCTATCCGAATTAATTTAGCGCCGGAAATGCATCAAGTTAGTTTTACTATTACAAAAGAAAACTGAAGTCAACTATAAATAAAAGATATAGATTACATTTATGTAATAAAAATACTTATTAAGCCAAGAAAACACATTGCATTAGGTGCATGTTAATACGCACCCCCTCCCCAAATCAATTTTATTAATAAAATTGGTGTCGATTGTTATATTCCATTCTTTTCGTTTGAACGTTAAAGATGGCAGAGTTATTCGCGAAAATCTTGGAGGGTGTAGACTTTATGCCACCCCCCCAGTCGAATTATTGGGTGAAATTGGTATTAAACGTTAGAGCATCGTTTGAATCTCAATGAGGTTCGATTCTTTTCGTTTGAGAACTTTGAGCGGTACATAAAAGTTGTGTCGGATAATAGCAAATATAATCAACCAATGTTTAAATGTTCAAGAAATCCCAGATGAATGGAAAATAGCTTTCATCTCATCAATTTATAAAATAGGTAACAAACGAAATCCAAATAACTATAGAGGAAGCACCATAAGTAGATTATATGGAAAGATTTTGAGGGAACTGATTAAAGCCGAATACATGAATAACGAGGAAGAAGAACAAAATGGCTTCAGAGTGAGAAGATGCTCCGACAATATATTTTGTCTAAAGCAAATATTAGAAAAAATATCATCCACCAATAATAGAGATCCCATATAACATTTATAGACCTACAAAAGGTAGGTATATGATAACATCAATCATTTACAAGGATGTGGGGAGTACTTAGAGAATCAAATATAAATAATAACCTCATAAGGGCTGATCAAAACCTTTATGCAGGATCAAGATCTAGAATTAAGATAGGAAGGTTCTTGCTAAAGATTTTGCGGCATCAAAAGGATTGTGACAGGGATGCTGCGTATCTCCAACGCTGTTCAAAATATACACAGCTAGAGCCCTGAATGTGTGGAAAAGGAAATGTCATGGAATGGGAATTGAGATGCCATTACAATTTGCAGACGATCAAGCAGTAATAGCTTGATTGCGATTAAGAAGACATGATGAGAACGTTATTGGAAGAATACGCGAAATGGGGACTTAATATTCATTGAAAAACTAAATATCTGTGCGTAGGAGCGGAGGATAACGATAATATTCTCCAGTTGGAAGACAAGATCATTAATGGTTGCAATAGTTACAAATATTTGACAGTCACATTTAATAAAGAAGGAACAGACAATGATAAAATAAAGCAATAGGTTGTTTGAATGAAATACTATAATGGAGCAAAAATATATCGAAGAGAAGGAAATATAACATAATATAGCGCATTTACAAAAATGACCCCATTATAATCAGAAACGTGGAGGGTAACAGAACGATACAAAAAGAAAATTCAGGCAGTAGAAATGGACTGATTTAGGAGATCTCTGGTAATATTACGTAGGGACATAATCAGAAATGAAGAAGTGATGCAAATAATGGGAATAGAAGATAGTCTCATAAGTGAAATTGAAAAATAACAACTAATATGGTACGGACAAGTACAAAGAATGCAAGAGAAAGGACTCCCAAAGCAAGCACTAGCATGAACACCACAATAAAGAAGAAAGCGAGGAAAGCCAAAAAGAACTGGATAGAAGAGATAAGAGGGGCAACGAGTTAAAGAAACCTGATGGAAGATGTATGGAATGATAGAGGCGAGTGAAAACTACGCAAGGCGTTCTAAACAAATTCTATAACCACCAAGCACCAAGGAGCTTCTATAATCATTCTTTTAATTGCATGTTTTACAAAGTTTCAACTCTATAGTTAAAAAGTTAAAAAAATTTAGTTAAAAAGTATCATACACTGTAGTAGATCAGGCAAAGAATATTTTCAGCATTTATGTACTATATGCAGTGCTCAAATGAACCCTCGAAAGTCCCCAAAAATCACATGTTGGTTTCTTCCCCCATTGGGGGTTTCAGTTTCTCCAAACTGGTTTTTCCGCCTATGCGTATTATTCTTCTTCTACAGATATTCCATCCGCTTTCGGATATAAATAACCTGTTTAAGTTCCATTTTCCACCTTTGTCTGTTTGATGCCACCTGCTTCTAATTCAGTCCTGCTGTCAGTTTCAGATTATAGACCCATCTCATTGGTGGTCTATTTACGTAAAAGTTTTAAGTGAAGTAGTTGTCGGTTCTACCGCTCCACATCCCCTCCGCCACATGTCCATCATATTTCCATTTTAGTGATGCTGCCTGCTTCTGCTATATCTCTTGCTTTGGTGTTGGTATCCATTCGTCAGAGTTGTGCTAAGTGCAGGATATTCATATTTTTCTTCGTCATACTCCAATTCTTAGCCCCGTAGCTCAAAACCAGTACAACACTCATATCAAATACTCTCTTCTTCAGATGCAGTGGAATCCTCCCGTTCTTTAAAATAAAGTTTCCCAAAAGCAGCCCAAAATTGTCCCAGGCGTCTTTCAATTTCTACATATTGGTTTTCTCTACCCAAACTAAAAACCTGGTCCTAGTATTTATAACAAAATCAACCCTCTCAATTTATTGATTGCCAATCACAACGATCCCATCTCCATCAAATATAGTTTTCGTTTTTCTAAGATTCGTCTTCAAACCAACTTTTTTCGATTCGGTGTTCAACTGAGTTAGCATATTTTGAAGGCCTCCCAGATTTTTAGCTATTAGCATCACGTCGTCCGCGTACAGTAGGCTATTAATATATCTTCCATTAACATTAATACCCCATGTTGTTCATGGTAGATTTTTTAACACGTCCTATAAAGCGAGAGTAAACAATTTCGGCAATAAACTATCCCCCTGTCTAACTCCTTTATGTAAGTTCATTGGTTTAGTTTTTGTGTGAAGGTTGTACGTAACTGTGGTTTTTGAACAGATATTCTCCAGTGTCGTCAATAGGCCAGTGCTATGAGGATTAAACCTGGAAAGCCTTCGAAAATTGACCAAACTTAGTAGTTAAGTGTAAAATAATAAATATAGAAAAGTAGAAATAACATTTTTCGGGATTCCAAATACCCGAAAATTTTGTTCAAAAATTAAAAATGGAAGAATTTGAGGATAAAATGGCACATGTTCATCTATTATCGCTTACGCTGCAAAAACTAAGTGAAAATTGAAAATAATTTTTTGTAGACCATAAAATTGTTTAAAAACCACCTCCAAGAACATAAATATCGTATTTAAAATAAGCAGTTTAGATATGAGAGCCGTTTGAAGTTGTCCTCTCGATACGATAAAAACTTCCTTTTAATTTTTTGATATCTCTTCTCTATTAGGATCTTCGTTGTCAGCAGATGGGCGGCTGCTCTGTAGTCTTTTCGAAATCCTGCCTGTTCTTGCGCTTGGTAATCATCAAGTTTCTTTGTTAAACAATTTGTAATTATTTTAGTAAGCAACTTATAGAAGTGTGACATAAGACTTATACGATACTTTGCGTGTCCCCTTTTGTATAGTTTCCGCATATTATAACACGCTCAAATTCACTTTTAGTGAAAATTGCAAGAGCATAAAATTCTTTACAAAATATATTTTCAATATTCAGTTCAGATATTGAAGATGCCATTTAAGAAAATTTTATTCGAAATACGAATTTGTGAAAAAGTTGATTCCGATTTCAAATTTCATTTCATTATAATGCATTTCAAAGTATTTTATTTTCAGAAATTGATTTTTACTTTCTGCATGGTAAATATGATTTAGAAAGAAACTTTAATTTGGGAATATTATGGTCTTGAATTTTGATTCGAAGGAAATTTTTTGTAAACTTGAAATTAAACGAGTTGTAAGCGTAAAACCACGACATTGGTGACTTTTTTAACTTTGAAGATTTTAAAGAAATTTTGAAGTGTAGATTAGAACCTCAATATTCGTCTACAAAATTTCATAGAAAATTTCATATAGTACATCAATTTCACCCAAAAATCCCCCCCCCCCGCCAATAAAATTAGTGATAAACGCTAGAGAATTGTTTCAGCCTAAATGACCTTCCATTCTTTTGGTTTGAGCCTCTCCCGTTGCGGAGTTATTCTCGCAAAAAAATTCTGTTTGGAGGAACCATCATGTCTACAGCTCCTCGAAAGATTTTAGCGAATAACTCTGCCACCTTTGAGGCTTAAACGAAAAAAGCTGAAGCTAATTGTGGCTCAAACGATGCTCTTAGGCTATGATTTTCGATAAACCCCTGGTATGGTTAAAAAATAAAAGAAAAGATTTTAAATTGTAAATTACAATCCGTATAAAATCAAAATAACTTGAAATTCTTTCAGAACTGGTAGTACCCGAGATGTCGATTCTTTCTTAAAATCTTATACAGTGCTTCTGGTTTTTAAACAGCTTTTAAGAAAAAAGATAGAGGAATTCGTCCTATCGCAGTGGGTTCCACCTTCAGGCTACCAACCTCAAAGTTATGCTTCTTCGATATTCCGGAGACTCTTTTCGTCCGACACAACTTGGCTTTGCTACCAAAGCTGGCTGTAAGACTGCGGTTCATTCTCGGAGAATCTATTTGGAAAACCGTGATGAGTTCGAGGTAGTTTTAAAAGTCAAATATTTCCTTACTTCTGGAAAGTTTATACTCAACCTTCCACACTATTTTATAAAGACATTTTAATTTATTCTACTGTAAGGTGATCCAAGGTGATCCATAAGGTGATCCATTATTAGGTCCCGCTGTTTTTAGTATTTGTCTATTGACAAACTTATTGAATCTCCATCTTCGTAAAGTGAAAGCATTTCATTGGAAATAAAACAGGAAAATTATAAATAACATCGACAAACTAAGTCCAAATTTAAAAATTCTTGATAGTCAAAATTTAACTGTTCTTGGTGCCCCAATTAAAAATGAAGTGGTTATTCCTCTGATGGTCCAGAAAATACAAAATACATATATCAAAATTTTCCGATCATTGAAACGAAATTAATCCTCACATGTATTTATTCATTTTAAGACATTGCGGCTTCATTCCAAAATTACTTATTTGTTACGTACAAGCTCAATTTGGAAATATACCGATTTAATGTCCACCATCGACTCTGTAATGAGAACTCATTTAGATAAATTGTTAAATATCAAATTATAAGACAACTCTTTCAAACAAGCTTCTTTACCAATACGTTTTGGCGTTAGATAAACGGTAGACGTGGTTCTTTCAGCTAATGGGTGTGTTTTTAAACTGTACCGGTTGCTCTAGCAATAATTGCTCGAACCAAATACGAGCAGGTAAGGCACTACCTTACGATCCGGTGCATGAAAATTTGCTCGAGTAATGCGTTCGAGCAGAGTGGGGGAGTTTTAAAACGACTGATGACAATTGATGCAGTAGTTTAAAAACACACTTTTTTTGTGTGAATCTAAGAGTTGAAGCTAGATTGCGCCAACAGCATACGTGTAGGTATATTCGGGGCGCTGCGCCGGTTGATAAATACGGTTATCACAGCTTTCCGTGCTCGCGAGGTGCAGGCAGACCATCGACACATGCCGCTCTTAATGAAACTATTAGACAATCCCTTAGCACTGCAAACATTCCCTACATCTTTGAGTCGACTGGAATTTTGTGTGATAATGGAAAATGACCTGACGGTGTAACGCTGCTGCCTTGGTATCAAGAAAGAGCATTAGTATGGGATGCGACTTGTATTGATACCCTAGCTCCTATCCACTTAGGTGTTTAATGCCAGATGACTACTTCAGCAGCGGGAAAAGCGGAGAATTGAAAACATAAAAAATATTATAAATCAGTAAAAGGCAATTACGATTTCTCAGCCTTTGCTGTTGAGATACTAGGACCATGGAGTAATGACCCAAAGGATTTGGTCGATAAGATCGGTCATTTATTAATTGTTGTGTCGAGGGATAGCAGCCCAAAGAGTTTTCTGACGCAGAGAATCAGTTTGTGCATAAAACGACGGAATGCTGCAGCGGTGCTAGGATCGATGCTCACTGTAAACTTCCTGGTTAAGTTTTGGAATGGTTGTCTGATGTTATTAAAATTCGTTAGTTATACAGATATACTAAAAAAATTTAAAAAAGTTGTGTTACATTATTAAATTTACATAAACAACACGAAATTCATCGTCTTCTTCCTTGTTCTTGTCGATTTTATACTTATAACCTGACTTATAGGATGCAGTTTTTTAAAATTAAGATTTATATGCATCTGACCTTTCATAAACATAACTTAAAAAGTTTTAAAAAAATCATGAGGCAGTGTGATGTTACTTCTTTGAAACTCAGTTAATTAAAAAGATTTTTGTGCATGATTCATTCGAGTTGTTATGCTTGCAAAATTTTGATTCCAAGGATGTCTCCTTTAAAAAAATAACAAAAAAATGTTTATATCTTTTTAATATCTAATAATCAACTAACAAGTTTCTTACACTCTTAAAATGAAGTAATGGAAATTGTAAGAGTTTATGACATTTCCTACTACATGAAAGGGAAATGAAAATAGGAAAATGAAATCTAATCAAACTGAGTGTATTTAAATCCTTTTCATGCAGAAAATATCATAACTCTTTTTATAACTATTCAGAAGACATTTCTATTCTTTCCTATTAAGAAGGAGACAGATTGTGTTTTCATAATAAGGAAAATTGGAAACACATTTTTTTATGGCTGTAAAACTTTCCAAATAAAAAATATAAAGGAAGCTAATGAGGATCTTTGAAAATCGTGGTTGAATTATACTTACTTCTACGATATGTATGGAATTTTTCAGCAAAAAATTTGTTTAAATTTTGATTCAACATAATTGGCGGAGTCCGTGACGTTCTACTGACAACCATAATTTCCATGAAGTTTTAATTCTGATAGCAAACATGCCAATTACACTAATGTATATTTTAGCAATTATTTTGAACAAAATCAAAATCAAAATAATGTGATAAAAAAATTATAAGGGTTATCTTGATATAAAAAAAAACTTATTTTAAAAACCAAAACACATTATGTTGTAATTTCAATTTAAGTTTATTAGTTTTAATATCTGGACATTATGTACCTAATAATAATATAATATTTCTTTAATATAAATTATATTGTATAAGACTTAAGCAGATATTTTGAAGGTGCAGATTTTGTAAAACTACAGTAGCACTTTTAAATATGTATAAATAATAAACAAGAATTATATTTACTTCTTATAAACGAACTACTCTCCTTCACCTTCTCCCTCACCCTCTCCAGAATCCATTCCTACTTCTTCATAATCTTTTTCAAGTGCGGCAGTATCTTCACGAGCTTCCGAAAACTCACCTTCTTCCATTCCTTCACCAACATACCAGTGAACAAACGCTCGTTTCGCGTACATTAAATCGAACTTGTGATCCAAGCGAGCCCAAGCTTCAGCAATCGCTGTAGTATTTGACATCATGCAGCAGGCCCGTTGCACTTTTGCCAAATCACCTCCTGGAACAACCGTGGGAGGTTGATAATTTATACCAACTTTAAATCCAGTTGGACACCAATCCACAAATTGAATTGTTCTTTTAGTTTTAATAGTGCCAATTGCTGCGTTTACATCTTTTGGTACTACATCACCACGGTAAAGGAGACAACACGCCATATACTTTCCATGTCGTGGATCACATTTGACGAGTTGATTCGCAGGTTCAAAACAGGCGTTGGTAATATCGGCCACCGACAAAGTTTCGTGATATGCCTTTTCAGCCGAAACTACAGGTGCGTAAGTAGCTAAAGGGAAATGTATACGAGGATATGGTACCAAATTAGTTTGAAATTCGGTGAAGTCAACATTTAGGGCACCATCAAATCGCAAAGACGCTGTGATAGAACTGACTATTTGAGCAATCAGTCTATTCAAGTTTGTATAAGTTGGCCTCTCAATATCCAGATTTCTCCTGCAAATATCATAGATCGCTTCGTTATCGACCATAAAAGCGCAATCTGAATGTTCCAATGTTGTATGACAACATAAAACAGCATTATATGGTTCTACTACAGATGTAGAAATTTGAGGTGCAGGGTAAATTGCAAATTCTAGTTTAGATTTTTTTCCGTAATCTACAGAAAGTCGTTCCATTAGCAAGGAAGCAAATCCAGATCCTGTACCGCCACCAAACGAATGGAAGATTAAAAAACCTTGCATTCCGGTGCATTGATCTGCTAGTTTTCTTAACCGGTCGAGTACCAAATCTACTATTTCTTTTCCAACAGTGTAATGACCACGTGCATAATTATTTGCGGCGTCTTCTTTACCAGTAATAAGCTGTTCGGGATGAAATAGTTGGCGATAAGTTCCAGTGCGAACTTCATCAACTACCGTTGGTTCCAAATCGACCATAACAGCCCTGGGTACCTTTTTTCCAGCACCAGTTTCTGTAAAAAATGTTGCGAAGCTGTCGTCACCTCCACCAACGGTTTTATCGGAAGGCATTTGCCCATCAGGTTGAATACCATGTTCCAAACAAAAGAGCTCCCAACATGCATTACCTTCCTGAACACCACATTGACCAATATGAACTGATAGTACTTCACGCTGTAAAAAATAATAAGTAATTTTTTATATATGATACAAGTAACTACTATTAAGTAATAAGCGATGAACCAATAAAAAATTAATAGTTCCTAACCATTTTCTTTTGTAAATTAAAATTCGAAACAGATCAGCAAACAAATGTCTCTCTAGAGAAAGACAGATGTATTTATGGGTTGCTAGGAATTTTGTATCATTTTAATTAAAAAAAATGGAATCTAGTGGTGCATTAAGATCGTAACTGGACCATTTGGATCAGTGGCGTAACTACAAATTACGTTGACACCATGTAAATCGCTGATACATTTTCGATTCTCTGGGGGTATTCTCTATCCATCTCAGATAGATATTATGTATATCCATCATTGCCTGCTAACTATACTAATGGTGGTTTTTTTAAATATTTATTTTAAGCATTACATTGCGAAGAATGCTGCTATCCTGTTCCAGGATTTACAGATCCTTTTATCGAAGGGAATCAGTCCTCATATAACATGTTTAAGTTTAATTCAATGTGTTTCGTTCCTATGTTGTTATTCGCAGATTTGCATGTGTTGTAGCGGTCCTAACGATTTCCTTCCATTCTTGCCTGTTTTGTGCCTTTCTCATCTGTTCCCTTATCCCCGACCTTGCGTTAGCAGTTGATCGCGTTAACGTTCAGATCATGACCGTCTTCGGTCTTTTATTGTATTCTTGTACTTCATTTGCTTTATTTCGCCATTTCTTTTCTATCTTATCTCTTGCAGTACTAAATACTACATCCATCCCATACACCGTAACCTCGCTTGCTACTGCATCTATTTTTCCGGGTTTCAGTAGTGTTCTTACGTTCCATCTTCCCATCTTTAGTAATTCTTGTCTTTGCTCTGCCCTTTTTAGTACCACATTTCTACCTTCTTTTCGCTTTCTGTATCGATTTTCCATTTGAGTTGTCTGTTTGTCGTGTGTGTCGTTGCAGTCGCTCCTCTTTTCTTGTTTAGTTTTTTGGATCTGTTGTTGTTGTTTCTGCAGCCACCAGATTAGCCATTACATCGCTCCATGCAAACATCTTTTCGTTTACTTACAGCTTCCGGTATCCCATTCTCACTTTTTTTTTATTCGAGGATTCTGTCTTGTCTTGGATTGCTGTTTCTTTGGGTGTGAGATCATTTTCTATGTATATCCTCGGTCCTTTTAGTTTATGTTTGCTTTGCATTACGGATGTTTTCTGCCTGGTACTTCGCATTTTGGCTATCTCGATCTCTCTTCCAGGAGTTTTTCTCATTTTGAATGCTTCGAGTACTTCTGCTTTTAACGAAAGTCTCCTTTGTAAAAAGTCTTCGACTTTCTCCCTTGTCACTGTTTCGTTTTGGGAATGCTCCCTTAATGACGATGTTATCTCTTCTTCTCTCCTTTTCGTATTTTTCCACTTTCTCCTCTAATTTCGCCATCGCATCTTCTTGCTTTGCAACTCTATTGTCTAACCCTCCTATCTCTTGCCCTAACTCCTGTCACTATTTTTTTCATTAGTCATCTACTCCTTCAAACTTGGTTTCTAGTTCCCTTATTTTGTTCTTATTGTTATAAATCTTGTTTTTTAGTTCCATTACTTCGTTCCTGTTGTTAAAGAAGCCAGCGTTAACTACTCGAATTAGGTAAATAATTATTGTTTTAAGCTTTTCCATTTCATTGCCTGTCGATGTCGACTCTTGAACATTTTCTTGCTTCTTACATCTTAGCTTTCGGGAGGAGAGAACGGCAAAAATATTTCCTTTGCCCGGAATATCGAAATTATACTGTACTAGAATCAAGTACCTAATTGACCCGGATGTGCAGCTAAAGGCAGCAATGAGGGGTATGTTATCATAAATACTATATGAAATGAAATATTGTAGCATTTTGAAATACAGCCAAGTCTTCACAAATTACGTAGTATATGTACATATATCTTCTATATTATTATCACACCGTCTAACTCGAACATTTAAAATTTTATAATATCATATAAAGTGTAACATTTAAGATTATAGATAAACGCAGAAACACGTCGATAATTTGTTCGGCGGAGTGAAATCAAACATTAGTCACAACACAATGCGTTCTTATAATATTTTTTTGTAAGAAAGCACACAATTTATAGTTACGCCACTGGTTGTGAGGAACGACTGGATTTTAATTTTTTATATAAAATTAAAATAAATAGGATGCTATTACAAAATCTATAGCAACAACTAATAAATAAATTAGTCGTTCTCAAAGAGGACGTATATATTTGCCGGTCTGTTTTGCATTTCAATTTACATTGAAAAATGGTAAACCAATATTATTTTTTATTTATTCATCGCTTATATAATATTATGCATTTCTAAAACATTAATAAAATTTTTTATTATTTACAGCGTGAAGTACTTTCAGTTCATATTGGTCAAGGTGGTGTTCAGGAAGGTAATGCATGTTGGGAGCTTTTTTGCTTGGAACATGGTATTCAACCTGATGGACAAATGCCTTCCGATAAAACCGTTGGTGGTGGTGACGACAGCTTCGCAACATTTTTTACAGAAACTGGTGCTGGAAAAAAAGTACCCAGGGCTGTCATGGTTGATTTGGAACCAACGGTAGTTGATGAAGTTCGTACTGGAACTTACCGACAACTATTTCATCCCGAACAGCTTATTACTGGTAAAGAAGATGCCGCAAATAATTATGCACGTGGTCATTACACTGTTGGAAAAGAAATAGTAGATTTGGTACTCGACCGGTTAAGAAAATTAGCAGATCAGTGCACTGGAATGCAAGGCTTTTTACTTTTCCATTCGTTTGGTGGTGGTACAGGATCTGGGTTTGCTTCATTACTGATGGAAAGACTTTCTGTAGATTATGGAAAAAAATCAAAACTAGAATTTGCAATTTACCCAGCACCTCAAATCGCTACAGCTGTAGTGGAACCATATAATGCTGTTTTATGTTGTCACACAACTTTAGAACATTCAGATTGCGCTTTTATGGTCGATAACGAAGCGATCTACGATATTTGTAGAAGAAATTTAGATATTGAGAGGCCGACTTATACAAACTTGAATAGATTAATTGCTCAAATAGTCAGTTCTATCACAGCATCGTTGCGATTTGACGGTGCCTTAAATGTTGACTTCACCGAATTTCAAACTAATTTGGTTCCGTATCCACGTATACACTTCCCTTTGGCTACTTACGCGCCTGTGGTTTCGGCCGAAAAGGCATATCACGAAACTTTGTCGGTGCCCGATATTACCAACGCTTGCTTTGAACCTGCGAATCAACTCGTGAAATGTGATCCTCGACATGGAAAGTATATGGCGTGTTGTCTGCTTTACCGTGGTGATGTAGTACCAAAAGATGTAAACGCAGCAATTGGCACTATTAAAACAAAGAGAACAATTCAATTTGTTGATTGGTGTCCAACTGGATTTAAGGTTGGTATAAATTATCAACCTCCCACCGTTGTTCCAGGAGGTGATTTGGCAAAAGTGCAACGGGCCTGCTGCATGATGTCAAATACTACCGCGATTGCTGAAGCTTGGGCGCGTTTGGATCACAAGTTCGATTTAATGTACGCGAAACGAGCGTTTGTTCACTGGTACGTTGGTGAAGGAATGGAAGAAGGTGAGTTTTCGGAGGCTCGTGAAGATACAGCTGCACTAGAAAAAGATTATGAAGAAGTAGGAATGGATTCTGGGGAAGGTGAAGGTGAAGGAGGAGAAGATTAATTATTTTAGGTGGAAAAGTAATATACACGTAATTATTATTATGCCAATAGTATTTTTACACATGTTCTTGATCAGAATATATTATTATGTGTAAGAGTATTGTATACAATGTATTTTATATATTATAATTATGTATGTACCTACTATTTAAATATTTTAAATGATAATAAACTTTGAAACATGTTTATTTCTCTTAAAATGCTCACATGATGCCGTGCTCTGATGGCTTCTCTCCTACGTAATATGGCGGGAATTTGAAGTATTATTACACATAATAGGGGAGCTACTGCTTAAGACAGGCTCCGAACCTCGGGAATGGGATGTTATAGAAACCTGCATTATTTGGACTTTAAAATCATCAGTTGAAATCTGAACAATATGCAATTTTGGGTTTATCCCGAGCACAATGCGATCTTCAGGTATTATAAGGACAACAGTGGAATAGAGAAATTAGCATTCTGTTGGTTCCTTTGTTAATATTCCCATGCTTTCATAACATATGAGATTTTTGCGTTGAAAGCTCATTTTGTTATTATGCATTACGATTAAACTCGGATTCTTTGTTGAAAATTCAGATTCTAGTTTTTCATGAGGGTTTTTTGTAATGTCACTATTAGGTCCATAGAAAGGCAGGGGCGTGCATTAGAGCGGCCACACCTAGCGCAAAAAAGTCGAAAAATTTCCTGTTATCGCTCTTAGACTCGTTTCACACGTATGTATAAGGTTCCATTCGGTTCGGTTTGTTTTCGGTTGAAACCGAAAACGAATGAAGCCCTTCACACATACACGGTTCTCACACGGTTTGTATTAGGTTTTGTGTTTTTCTTCCGGAACACAAGCTCAGTCTTCTAGTGATCATCATGGAGAGAAGCCGAGTTATTGCCATGCTGTTTCTCTATAGAAGAAATTAAATTGGTTAAATTAAATTTGTCCTTATATTTATCAGTAGTTTTGTCCCACAGCACTGATTTACTTTGCACTGCAGAAATCAGCCGATCCATATCAACATCTGGTAAACTGCTCATTTTATCAGCAAAATGTGACAACTTCCAACAAATATTAATGAAGAAAACAAGAGATCCTCTCGCTATCAGGTTAAAACCGAAACTAAACCATGTAGGTGTGAACGCTTTGATTGCTTTCTGTTCCCTGGACACGAATTCATACCGTATACAAACCTGATAAAGCCTATTCGTTTCAAGGGAGTATTCGATGCTATACGGTTTCTATTAGGTACCGAATTGAAACCGAATTACCGTTTCACACTTGTCGGCAACGACCGAAAACGAATCGAAATCAAACCGCACCGAATGGAACCTTATACGTGTGAAACGAGTCTTACACGCATTATTCCTGAAACCCCGAAAGCGTCTTTTTCGCTGCAAATATTTCGGAATTTCGAATTTAAACAATTTTTGCTCAAAACCAACATATTTTCAATTAAGTGAAACTCAGAAAATATGTTTTGATGTAGGCCCATAACATACCATCTAATATAGTATTAGAAGTCCCAAGTCATCCCCTGCGGGATGTTCCTGTGAAACTAAAAAAAACTCTGGCATTCCTGCATTTCACTTGGACAATCTTAGAAGGCGAACGGAATGCCCTCGACACCTGATTTTTGTTCTTACATACTGGTATTTGTATTGTATTGTATTGTACTTAGGGGTCGATTGGCTGCAAGAGCCTTTCAGAACTGCGACCAGTATTGATCTTTTGTTTATTACCCTGCTAATAAGGTATTCAGGAATTCAATTTTGCTAGCAAAACATAGAATACTCCTGAGAGGTTTTTGTTGCACCTCTTTGGGTGTTAATTGCGTCTGTCCCAGATATTTTAGCTTGGATCGGGCTAAGGCATCACAGCTACAGAGAATGTGTTCGGCCGATTCAGTTTCCGATTCACAGAGTCTGCATATGTCATCGTCCTCCATTCCCATTTTCTTGAGGTGATATCTCACCTGACAGTGTCCGGTGAGCAACCCCGTGATGAGCCTGATTTCATTCTTTCATAGTAGAAGAAGCTTTTTAGCTTCTGCAGTCGAATACTCTATAAATTTCTTCTCCTGTTTTTGTCCTGGTGTACTATGCCATAGGGTTTTTTTTGCTCTCTGCTTCCCACTTCCGGACCTCCAACCCCCTGTGTGTCTTGTACAATCCACAGAATGGTTCGGGCCCAGTCGGGGCAGCCCTTGAGCCTGATCTAGCCAGTTTATCGGCTATCTCATTACCATCAATTCCCTCATGACCCGGCACCCAGTGGAGGGCAATTTTATTGCCCCTGGCCAGTTTCTTGAGGGATTGTCTGCATTCCCATGTGGACAAAGACTCAAAGCTATTTGCTTTGAGTGCCTTTCTCGCAGCTTGGCTGTCAGACATTATATTGACTTTTTTGCCCTGAATGTTCCTTCGCAGGCATTCATGGGACATAGTGCAATTGCAAGTATTTCAGCTTGCATAATTGTGGGATTGGTTCCTAAGGCTATAGATGCCTCATATTTTGGGCCATATATGCCTATTCCTGTTCCCTGTTCAGTTTTTGATCCATCTGTGTACCAGTTGGAGGATTTTGTATCCACTTGTATTTTATGACATCTAGCCGTACTTCGGTCTTGAATGATGACCTCAAACGGTGTTTCAAAATCAAAGATTTTCGGAATGATATCCGAAGGTTTTTCAAACAGATCTGGCTGTAAGAAGTCCAGGATCTTTAGGTGACCTGTTTTGTCTCCTGGTTTGAATTTCTTGACTTGGGTAATTTTTATGGCAGCTTGTATGGCTTCCCTTTTCACTCGTAGGTGAAGAAGTGGCAGATCTAAGAGTACCTCCATAGCCGAGGTTGGGGTTGTGCGCATAGCCCCTGTTATACCCAGACACGCTAGCCTTTGCAATTTCTGCAACCTGCTTTGTGTCGTGATTTCGTTAGTTTTTGTCCACCACACGAGCGATGCGTATGTGACAATGGGTCTAATTATTGATGTATATGACCAATAGATCATTTTTGGTCTTAGTCCCCAGGTCCTTCTAAAAAGTTTGCGACAAGCCCAAAAGGCTCCTATTGCTTTGGAAAGAATTTTATCCATGTGTGGCTTCCAGGTGAGTTTTGTATCCAGGGTTACCCCCAGATATTTTACCTCTCCGGAAAAAGGTATCGATAGACCCTGTAGCTGTGGAGCTTTTAGGTTTATCTTTATACGCTTTGTGAATGGAACTATAATGGTTTTTGAAGGATTCACTTTAAGTTCTTCCTTTCCGCACCATTCTTTTATTTTGTTTAGGGCTGTTTGCATTAGGTTTGAAATTATGCCTTCATGCTTGCCCCTGATTATAATGACAATGTCGTCCGCATATCCTAGTACGCAAAATCCATCGTCAGTTAATTTCTTCAGTAGGTCGTCTACCACGATGGACCACAGAAGAGGTGATAGCACCCCACCTTGTGGGCATCCCCTTGCTGCGGCCACCGAGATTTCCTCCCCTCCTAAGGAAGCCGTTACTATTCGGCTTCCCAGCATTGATTCTAACCAAGTTATCGTGGGTGCCTCAATGCTGTATCTTACGGCGGCTGTTTTTATAGATTTATTTGAGGTGTTATCAAAGGCACCCTCTATATCTATAAATATTCCGACCGCATTTTCTTTTGTTTTGAGAGATTTTTCAATCTCTCTTACAAGGTGGTGAAGTGCATCCACCGTACTTTTGCCTGGTTGGTAGGCAAATTGATTTCTATGAAGCGGCATCCTTTTGAGGGATTCGCTTCTTATATAGTTGTCAACAATTCTCTCCATCGTTTTGAGGAGAAAGGAGGATAGGCTGATTGGGCGATAAGATTTAGCCTCTTCAGGAGGCCTTCCGCCCGCTTTCGGTATAAATACCACTTTCACCCTCCTCCATGATGTGGGTATATATCCCATTGCGTAACTAGCTTTGAATATTGCTGTTATGCATGGAGCGATCAAATCTATTCCTTTTTGGAGTAGGGCCGGAAAGATTCCGTCCCATCCAGGTGATTTGTAGGGCTGAAAACTATTTATTGCCCATTTTACTTTTTCCAAAGTAAAGATTTTTCTTGCTAACCTTCTGCTATCCCTGCTGGAATGTAGATTTCCATTAGTTGGGGATATTTCGTGCATCTGGTTTGTTGTCGCCATTACCGTGGATCCAGGAAAGTGTGTTTTCAGCAATACATTTAAACTTTCCCCGATGTTCTCAGTATAAGCACCGTTGGACTGTTTTATAAGTCCAATAGTAACTGAGTGGTCTTTAGACAGAGCCTTCTGAATGCGCGATGCTGGGGCCGTTTATCGATCCCCTCGCAGAAGCGCATCCATGACTGTCTTTTGGATTTCCTCAATTCTATATTGTACTTTGTGAGGGCTTCTCTATAGTATTCCCATAGGCCTGTTCTTTTGGCCTTATTGAATGCTTTCCTGGCTGTGACCTTTAGTCTCTCCAGTTCTGCATTCCACCAAGGTACGTCTCGAGAGACAGTTCTTTTCTTCAGTGGACAACTGGTCTCATAAGAGTTCATTATACACTGACTTATGTGGTTAGAGGCTGTTTCTAATTCCTCTGTGGTAGCTACTTCGTATTGGATGCCTTCGAGCTCGGTCCTTAGTACCTCTTTGTAGAGGTTTTAGTCCGTCTTTTTGGGCACCCTACATTTCACTACTTCCACTTTTTTGCTCTCTATATCGAATGTAATCGAGGCGTGATCTGAGAAGGATGCCTCCTCCATCACTTTCCAATTTCTTAGAATTTGACTTATAAACACAGTGGCCAATGTGAGGTCAAGAACCTCTTGGCGAATCGCGTTTATTAAGGTTGGTTTTTTACCTTTGTTTATAATGTCTAGATTGTTAGAACAAATATATTCAAGTAAATCCTTACCTCTGTTGTTAGTGTCCGTGCTGCCCCAGATCTCATTGTGCGCATTTGCATCGCAGCCCAGAAGTAGGTGTTTGTTCCCTTTTTGACACCAGCTTATGAGGCGTTGTACTTCCTCTGGTGGAACCTTGGTCTCATCTCCTGGAAAGTAGGCCGAGGCTATTACTATATTCCTCTTGCCCCCCACCGTTGGAAGTTCGACCACGGCTGATGCCAGGTCCCTGGTGTTGAATTCTGGAATGGGAACAAAGTTAATATCTTTTCTGAGCAATAGTGCTGCTCTTGGATTTCCATACCTGTAATCGGCAAGGATATTAGCTGTCCTTTCAGGGAGTCCCTTGATTTTGTCTCCATTTATCCAGGGCTCTTGTTTAGCGCTATGGAGATTTGCTTCTTTATAAACATCCAGTATAAGGCACTCGAGGATGCCTTTGAGTGCTGGAGGTTTATTTGGATACACTTCACTTTGGGGGCTCTTTTCTCGCCCCTTTCTGCTCCGACTTTGGGCGTTCTTTCTTACCGCTTACTTTTTTCAGCGGTTTTTCAGCGTTTGCAGCAGTGCCCGACCCACTTGCCCTATTGCCCGTATTGGGCACTTTGGGGCGTGTACCGGAGCTTCCCTGCTGCCCTCTTTGGGCAGAGTGGGGTGTACCTACACAGGTGCTTGCTGCAGATGTTGAAGCATCTGCATCTGGCCCCGTAACAGTTTTGGGCTTTTCTTGTTTGCCCTTTTTCGGGCGGAGCTGAATCTGCCCAAATCTATAGCCGATCCTGTAGTTCAGCTTTTTAAGATTTTCAGCTGATTGAGTGTCAAGTGATAGAGTTACCTCTAGAGATTGGCCGGATGCAACTTTGCGTATAATCCGCCAACTTGAGGCATTAAGGTCCTCATTTTGGCTTCCATGAGACCCAGGATTTTTTCATCCGTGTAGTCTTGGCTTCCTGGTATGTATGCCACAAGAATCTCTGTGTGAGGCATTTCTGCCTCTGATACGATCTTCAGCGTGGCGCCATCCCAGGGTTTAAGTTCGGCCTCTAGGCCCTTTATCCATTCGGCTGTGGCTGCATTGGTACACGTGATACCGAGCCAGCCTGGTCTTTTGTGGATTTGTTGGAATTGTGGCTTTGTAGCAGCCAATTTTCCTTTCTCCATTATATTATCCAATATTGCTTCCTGAATGGCTTCAAGTTGTTCCATAGTGAGGAGCTCTTTTGGATATAAGGAATGCATGATTCCTATCTTAACTCCGGTTAAGGCCTGGCCCCATCCTCATCAGTCCTTGCCCGCTTTTTACCACGGGTTTCCGGGGTACTGCCATCCGATCTGTTTCTTTTGGCAGTTTTAGGATTATATCCTACACGGGCAAGTTCCCTGGGTTTATCAGCCGGTTAACCCTTTCGGATGAAGTATTTCATCCGCTTGCGAGCAGCTCCACTGAGTCTTTCCCTTTTAGCCTTTATTTGTAGGCTTTGTAGGGCTGTGTTGACTTCTTCGTCGCTGCTCGCGAGAAGTACCTCCTCTGTTCTTTGGTCTGGATTTTCACCCAGTTCCATGGTTATTATCTCCTCAGCCTTTTGGCCAGAATTTTCATCCTGCACCATAGGCTTTAGGATTGGATTAAGGCCTTGGGGGGCCTCTGTTGTTGACTCTGTTGAGGGCGAGTCTCCCTTTGTTTTTGTTTCTGTTTTCTTCATGTTGATCCCACGAGAAGCTAAGGAAAATTATCACCTGCAGCAGAGCCCCGCTTACCACAGGGAGGCTATATAAAACCGAGAAAGCGCCGGGTGCTCGGAGTTCGCATATTAGTGACTGGGATTACCTTCCCAGCCATACAGTCTTGGCATATGCTGTTCCACCGTGACTTTAGGATTTTTTATAGAGGATTTCTCCTCGCGAGTCAGGCGATTAAGCCCAGCCCCCCGCGATGTTCCTTTCCGCAGCGTACCGGCACCTCGCCTATTGTCGGTTGTTGTTGCGGAATGAACATCCTACGGTGTTAATCAGACGAGTGGCGAGTTTCATCTGTAGCTAGGGTACCTCGGGTGCGCTGTACCCGTACTTAGGTTATTTCAGCCTAAGCCCCTTAGAAGCCATTACATACTGGTAATGACGTAGTCTATGATTTTCAATATACATTTTTAGGTCACCACTAGTACTAGACTCCTCAAGATACAGTGGTACTTCAATATAACGAGTTTCAATTTAACGAAATCCTTGAATTCACGAAAAAAATGTTTCCTGTTTTAAATAAAAAATTAAAATCGATTATTTTTATGTAGAAAACAAATTTCATCAGGAAGTTACTACATAATAATCAAAAATGGATAGCGAAGAATATAAACAAAATTGTCCACAATTCGCCTGCAGTTTTGTGTGACATCATACTGCAAGGCTAACTCCGAGCCACAGTGCCACACACTAACTCCGGATGCCACAGAACAACTCTCATAAACTGTTAGCGACAGAGTTCAACTGCTGTTAAACTTCGTAATGAGTGTAGAAAAGTCTAAACTCGGAAACTTAAGTCAGTGATGAGAGCGTAACGATTAATTCGTTTATTTGACTTTAAAGTTGATTTCTTCCCATGTGGAAAGACAGATACATATCACTGTGATCACAATGCATTCTGTAAAGTGAGTACTTTTAGAGATCACATATAAAATTATTGGAATATGCAATTTAAGAAATAAGAAGTGCTAAGCTGTGGATTTAAAAATGAGCGTAGTACTAAGTCAGTGCTGCAATTACTTCAAATAATGTTCTAGAGCAACCCTTAATGGTGATGCTCCTTTTCATTGTCGTCAGAAAGATTAACACGAAGCCCCTAGTTTTGAAATGCTTTGAAAGCTGTGTCGGTAAGTAGTGAGATGCTATTTATTCCTACTATATGGAGTTGAAGCGTGGAAAATAAAAGTTTAAAAAATTAACGAACTCGAGACGTTTTAAGATGTGGTTTACCGCAGGTTGCTGCGAATTTCATTCCTGGAAAAAGCTTTCAATGATGAAATCTTTCATCACATTAAAATACCTATGAGGTTTTTATACTATTCAAATAAAGATGCAGGATACTTTAATAATTCCGAAGCGAGAAGGATACCCTACTCTAGCTGACACGGAAAGGAAAGGGGCTTAGCGAAGAAAACGTTCCTCTTGGTTACGAAACCTGCGGAAATGCTTCAATATACCTAAAGCCAACACCTATGGAGCAAAAGAGAGTAATGTTAAATGATGACAATCAGCTTCCATTAGGAGACCGCACTTAAAGAGGAAGATGATCAATGTGTTTGGAACCCTCCAAAATGTGGTATAATAATAGAAGATGGTGATAGGTATATTATTGGTTGCAAGAAAATAAAATAGATCTTGCTGAAATTAGAAATCAACCCAAGTGATTAAGCAAAACATTTTCAAAACCGGAATTATTAAAACATTTTATTGCAAAAATTGACATTGTATACATATTTTTAAAACTTGAAATTAGCTATACCTACATATCACACATGTATATAAAATACATTCATTAAATCTGTAAAAACACACTTAACAATATATTATGAACATAAAAGTGTTCTAAAACCACAATCAGTATACGACTGTTATTCTTCCGCTTAAAATAAATCATTCTTCTCCTTCACCTTCTCCTTGTCCGGAATCCATTCCAACTTCTTCATAATCTTTTTCTAGTGCGGCAGTATCTTCTCGAGCTTCCGAAAATTCGCCTTCCTCCATTCCTTCACCAACGTACCAGTGAACAAACGCTCGTTTCGCGTACATTAAATCGAACTTGTGATCCAAGCGCGCCCAAGCTTCAGCTATCGCGGTAGTATTTGACATCATGCAGCAGGCCCGTTGCACTTTTGCCAAATCACCTCCTGGAACAACCGTGGGAGGTTGATAATTTATACCAACCTTAAATCCAGTTGGGCACCAATCAACGAATTGAATTGTCCTTTTTGTTTTAATAGTGCCAATTGCTGCGTTCACATCTTTTGGTACTACATCACCACGGTAAAGCAGACAACACGCCATATACTTTCCATGCCGTGGATCACATTTGACGAGTTGATTCGCAGGTTCAAAACATGAATTGGTAATATCGGCCACCGACAAAGTTTCATGATATGCCTTTTCAGCCGAAACCACAGGTGCGTAAGTAGCCAAAGGGAAGTGTATACGAGGATACGGTACCAAATTAGTTTGAAATTCCGTAAAATCAACATTTAGGGCACCATCAAATCGCAACGATGCTGTGATAGAACTGACTATTTGACCAATTAATCTGTTCAAGTTTGTATAAGTCGGCCTCTCAATATCCAAGTTTCTTCTGCAAATATCGTAGATTGCTTCGTTATCGACCATAAAAGCGCAATCCGAATGTTCCAAAGTTGTATGACAACATAAAACCGCATTGTACGGTTCTACTACAGCTGTAGCGATTTGAGGTGCAGGGTAAATTGCAAATTCTAGTTTAGATTTTTTTCCGTAATCGACAGAAAGTCTTTCCATCAGCAAGGAAGCAAATCCAGATCCTGTACCGCCACCAAACGAATGGAAAATTAAAAAACCTTGCATTCCGGTGCACTGATCTGCTAATTTTCTTAACCGGTCGAGCACCAAATCTACTATTTCTTTTCCAACGGTGTAATGACCACGTGCATAATTATTTGCGGCGTCTTCTTTACCAGTAATAAGCTGTTCGGGATGAAATAATTGGCGATAAGTTCCAGTGCGAACTTCATCGACTACCGTTGGTTCCAAATCGACCATTACAGCCCTGGGTACTTTTTTTCCAGCACCAGTTTCTGTAAAAAATGTTGCGAAGCTGTCGTCACCACCACCAACGGTTTTATCGGAAGGCATTTGTCCATCAGGTTGAATACCATGTTCCAAGCAAAAAAGCTCCCAACATGCATTACCTTCCTGAACACCACCTTGACCAACATGAACTGATAGAACTTCACGCTGTAAATAATAAGGTATTTGTACAGATTTATTATAAGTACATTATGCAAGCGATGAATAAATAAAAAAAAATGTTTGCTTACCATTTTGTAATATAAATTGAAATTCTAAGCGGATGAGTAAACAAACGTCCTCCTTACAGAAAGACTAATTTATTTATACGTTGTTATGGATTTTCAGCCCTTTTTGATTTTATTTTGTTTAAGCAACGAAGTTTGATAAATAATTTAGCATAAACAAGTTTTTCAATGTTTAATATCTAGTTACTACAATGTTTAACATCGAGTTTTTACTCATATTATATTAAGTTCAATATTTAATAAACAAACTTCTGCATTGTTTCATATACACGTTGAGGAGATTAGTTTTTCAGTAAGCAGCTTTAATTATTTTTTTTAACTAAAAATTACTACTTATGTGTTCAAAATAATAAATGATTATACAGTGTGGAAACTTAACCTAGACTAAATTGTGTAACTTCAATAACCGGTACATTTCTGTAAAAATTCCAAAAGACTTCAATTTTAATGTTTAATTTGTAATATTTATGTTGTAATTTTTATATTTTATTCTTTTGTCAAAGATACAATGCATTGTTTTATGTGAAAATTTAGAAAGTTTGTTACATAAACCTTACTCTTCAGATATCCCCATAAAAAATCATAATGGCTATTAAATTTAATTTCTTTTTACAATCCACGTATTTGGGAAAATTTCATCTAAATATTTAATTCGACATGTAATTTAAAATGTACGTTAAGTAGTAAGTTTTTATATTTTTTACTTGGAATTTTTTAATAATACATTGTATCCCTGTCAAACTCAGCTTTAAAATGCAAAGAAAAGAAAAACATGGTTAAGGGTGGTTAAGGTAACAAGTAACAAACTAAAATTGATGCGTGATTGGAATTTTTATAGAATTTTGTTTTCCCTACTTCTAGGTATATCCTTTGAATTAGTAAAGTTACTCATCCTTATCCATATCCCTGTCAGCACGTTCAAGGTATGTATTCTATGTGCATTTCTAATCTTTGTCGTCTTCCAATTATTTTCTTTATGGTATCGTTTGCGAATATTGTATTACCTTCGACTATTGATTCTATCAATAAAGTCTACTTTTCGTGCTTCTTGGTCTGGTGGATATTTATATGTCCGATTCAGATAACACTTGAATGCTGCAGTTTGATGGCTAACGGAATGTATGATCCAAATTAAACCATGATGCCCGAATTTGTAGATTTCTATATATTTTGTATTCAAGTCTATTATTTTCCTTCATAGAAAATTTTAGATTCAGATTTAGTTAATTTTCTGGTAGAATATGGTAAGTTCGTCTTCACTACCATTCCGCATGCAAAGCACAACCCATTCACCGTTTAAATTCTATATTATGATCCTTAACCAACATTGGTGATAATGACTAGTAATCCATCGCCGATTTTATAATATTTTTATTGAAATGGCGAAAGTTTTGGTCTATTGCTTTCATATTTAATTTCCCATAAGCATAATGTTCTTGTAAAATTATCAAAGTAAATTTTTTGGAATCGCTTCAAAATAATACTGCTTCTTATTCCTCTTATTGTAAGTCTATGACTAAATAATTTTTAACAAATTTGTTCAATTAGTTCTTTGAGCATTGGCTTATATGTACATATTAGGTAGTTTTCTGGCCTTCGAGGTGCCTGTACCCTGTTCTTTATCGTTATGTTGGCAAATCATTGAAACGTTGAACTTACGTACCCTCCTAAGCACGGAGACGGTGAAGAAATTTTTTAATTTCACCCATTCAAATCCACTGATTTTTGTTTTGCGCACAATTTACACTACTTTTCTAACTCTTTTCAATCAATGAAACAATATTTTAATTAATTATTTTCTTATATTAGCAAAGGTATATAAAATACATAACCTAAGAATATTTGTATAAAAGTATAACTTTAAAAATCACTTAAAAATATTTAATCGATATAAAGGAGTACTAAAAACACCAAAACTTATTTTTCCAATATTAATCCATAATAATCAACTCAACTTTCGTTTAATTCTTACAAATAAATTATTCATCACCTTCACCTTCTCCTTGTCCAGAATCCATTCCAACTTCCTCATAATCTTTTTCAAGTGCGGCAGTATCTTCGCGAGCTTCAGAAAATTCTCCTTCCTCCATCCCCTCACCAACATACCAATGCACAAACGCCCGTTTGGCGTACATTAAATCAAACTTGTGGTCCAAACGAGCCCATGCTTCAGCAATTGCAGTTGTATTTGACATCATACAAACTGCTCTTTGCACCTTTGCTAAATCACCTCCTGGAACAACCGTTGGAGGTTGATAATTTATACCAACTTTAAATCCAGTTGGACACCAATCCACAAATTGAATTGTCCTTTTGGTTTTAATAGTACCAATTGCTGCATTTACATCTTTTGGGACTACATCGCCACGGTAAAGCAGACAACACGCCATATACTTTCCATGTCGTGGATCACATTTGACGAGTTGATTTGCAGGTTCAAAACAGGCGTTAGTAATATCAGATACTGACATTATTTCATGATATGCTTTTTCAGCCGAAACCACGGGTGCGTAGGTAGCTAGAGGAAAGTGAATACGGGGATACGGTACCAAATTAGTTTGAAATTCGGTGAAGTCAACATTTAGCGCTCCGTCAAACCGCAACGATGCTGTGATGGAACTCACTAATTGAGCGATCAATCTATTTAAGTTTGTATATGTTGGCCTCTCAATATCTAGGTTCCTTCTACAAATATCATATATCGCTTCGTTATCGACCATGAAAGCGCAATCTGAATGTTCCAAAGTTGTGTGGGTACATAAAATAGCATTATACGGTTCAACTACAGCAGTAGAAATTTGCGGTGCAGGATAAATTGAAAATTCTAGTTTGGCTTTTTTCCCATAATCAACAGAAAGTCGTTCCATCAGTAAGGCAGCAAATCCTGATCCAGTCCCGCCACCAAACGAATGGAAAAGTAAAAAGCCTTGCATTCCAGTGCACTGATCTGCTAGTTTTCTTAACCGATCGAGTACGATATCTACTATTTCTTTTCCAACGGTGTAATGACCACGTGCATAATTATTTGCTGCATCTTCCTTGCCGGTTATCAGTTGTTCGGGATGGAATAACTGACGGTATGTTCCAGTGCGAACTTCATCAACCACAGTTGGTTCTAGATCGACCATTACAGCTCTTGGTACGTGTTTTCCAGCACCAGTCTCAGTGAAGAAAGTGCCGAAACTGTCATCACCACCGCCAACAGTTTTATCTGATGGCATTTGACCATCCGGTTGAATTCCATGTTCCAAACAGAACAGTTCCCAGCATGCGTTGCCTATTTGGACGCCACCTTGGCCGATATGAACAGACAATACTTCACGCTTAAAATAATAATTTAGTTACATATTACTGCGTTCTGTGCAAGTAAGGCTTAATTAAAGAAAGGATTTCTTACCATTTTATACTTCAAATTAAAATTATGAGGATGTATAATAAAATTTGCTTCGTGGATGAAGCTGTGATTTATTTATGTGTTTCTATGGAATTTGGTATTATGAGAATTTGTGATGTTTTTAATAGTTACTAGATTTATGTCTTAAAATTTGTATATTTTCCATTTTCACTATTGTAAGAAACATCCTTTTCCTCTCCATTCAAAAATCCTTCTAGGCCACCTGTTTTCGGCCATTTGTTTCGTAAGGTTGTGGATAGATAGATGTAATATTAAAATTATTCCTTACGCCATTGCTAGTTTTTACTTTTTGCTGAAGTTAATTAAATTTGGGTTGATATTAATATTTTCAATTTCCTTCCATAGTCGCGATATTGGTACACCGTCATATGCCTTTTCCAGATCTATTAGAGCTATGTAGGTTTTTCTACTTTATTATTGAGTCCTTTCTTATAATGCTATATTGAGGGCGAATATGTCGTCAATAATTGTAGATAACCCCGCCCGAAAACGTGCCAACATACACAGGAAGTTATAACATTTTTAAAATTCCACAACATCGACATTATGATGGTCTCTGAAACTCATCTAACAAACGAACACTATCTTAAAATACCCAACTACCAAATTTACGATACCAAACATCCTGATAAAAAAGCACATGGTGGAACTGCAATAATTATTCGTAATAACATTCAACATCACGAAAGAGAAAAATATGCCAAAGATCATCTCCAGGCCACAAGCATCACCCTCGAAGACAAATTAGGGCCAATAACTATCTCTGCTGTATACTGCCCGCCAAAACATAATAATAAAAAAGAACAATATGAGGAATTTTACAATACACTCGGAAACAGGTTTATTGCGGGCGGAGATTACAATGCAAAGCACCCGATGTGTGGATCTAGACTGGCTACACCAAAGGGTAGAGAACTACTGAAAGCAATGAAAGCAAATAACCTCCAACACATCTCAACAGGAAGACCTACCTACTGGCCATCAGACAGAAACAAGATACCAGATCTTATCGACTTCTGTATTACAAAAGGAGTCGACTCAAAACGAACAAAAGCAGAATCATGCATGGATTTATCATCTGACCACTCCCCAATAATAATCACAATCTATAGCCAAGTACTAAATAAAGAAAAACAAGCATCCTTATATAACAAAAAAACCGATTGGAACTTTTTTAGAAAAGAATTGGATAAGCAAATTAATCTGAATATATCGATGAAAACAGAACATGACATAGAAGCAGCAGTCGACGAGCTCACTAAATATATCCAAAAAGCAGCTTGGTCTGCCACCCCCAATAGTAATACGACTCATGAAGCAGAAACAATTCCATTTACAATTCAACAAAAAATCTCCGAAAAGAGAAGACTTAAAAAGCAATGGCAACAAATGCGAACGATAGCAAACAAAACGAAACTAAACAAATCATCTAAAGAATTGAAGGAGATGCTAGTTGAAATAAAAAACCAGAGAATCCAAGATTATTTAGAGAGTCTATCACCAACGGAGGCCACAGACTACTCCCTCTGGAAAGCAACCAGAAAACTTAAAAGGCCACAAGCACCAAATCCACCGATTAAAGACAGTAATGGTAAATGGGCAAGAAATTACAAAGAGAAAAGTGAAGGAAAAAGTATTTCAGCCGTTCCCTTCAATGTCCACGCCAGAAGAGGATATAAAAGTGATAAAATACCTTGAGACGCCTAATCAACTTGATCTCCCCATAAAAAAAATTAAAATTCGAGAAGTTAGCAATGTTATCCAAAAAGAAATTAACGCTAAAAAGGCACCTGGCTTTGACCTGATCACGGGAAAGGTACTACAAGAGTTATCAGAAAAATGCTTAAAACTTGTGACATTTATCTTCAACGCAATACTCCGGATACAACATTTCCCAAACCTGTGGAAGGTGGCCCAAGTTATAATGATACTGAAACCTGGAAAGAAACCTGAAGAAACCACATCCTATAGGCCCATAAGTATACTGCCAGTTTTCTCAAAAGTCTTTGAGAAAATTTATCTGAAAAGACTAAAACCTATCCTAGAGAGACACAACATCATACCAAATCACCAGTTTGGTTTCAGAAATAATCATGGCACCATCGAACAGGTACATAGATTGGTGAACGTAATCAATGATGACCTTGAGAAAAAACGTTTTTGCTCAGCTGCCTTTTTGGATGTTAGTCAGGCCTTCGACAAGGTCTGGCACGAAGGACTACTCTACAAAATTAAAAGGCTTTTACCATATAACCATTTCCTACTAATACAATCATATCTGAAAGACAGATATTTTCTGGTGAAGCAACAAAATGAGTATACCGACCTCTATGCCATATTGTCAGGAGTACCACAGGGTAGTGTGCTGGGACCAGTACTCTATTTAATCCACACATCAGACCTACCAACCACTCGCTTAACAACAGTAGCCACATTTGCGGATGACACTGCGATATTGGCATCTCATTCAGACCCAACAAGGGCATCTAGAAACCTGCAACTGAATCTAGACGAAATACAAAGATGGCTACAAAAATGGCGTATTCGGGTGAATGAAACCAAATCCGTTCACATAACCTTCACTATGAACAGGTCAACTTGTCCGCCGGTTAAATTAAACAATCAACAACTCCCACAGGCTGAAGACGTGAAGTATCTTGGCATTCACTTGGACAGACGTATGACGTGGAGAAAACACATCTTCACGAAACGGAAACAGCTTGGTATAAAATTCAGTCATATGTACTGGCTGATCGGAAGAAAATTACAACTTAATTTGGAGAACAAGCTACTGCTCTATAAAGCAATACTCAAGCCAATATGGACTTATGGCATTCAGCTGTGGGGCTCCTCTGCCAACTCTAATATTGAAATCCTCCAGAGGTACCAAAACAAGGTAGTACGAGCGATGGTAGACGCACCTAGATATGTTACCAATGAGACGATCCAACATGATGTATCATTACCCTCCGTAAGGGAAACGATTAGAACATACAGTGTTAAATACAGTGACCGAATTATACATCATCCTAACGTGTATGCAAAAAAACTACTAGAGAGTGCAAGCGAAGTGCGTAGGTTAAAGAGATACCATCCTGTTGACTTAATACAAAGATTCATGTAAATCATACGATTTGTAATTAAATAGATATTGTTCACTGGAATGATTTTCTGCATGTTATTGTAATTATATTGTCAGAAAAAACGCCGAATGCCTATAGGCAAATTGCTGTAATACTTAAGAGTTATTAATAAAAAAAAAAAAAAATTATGAGGATCGAAGAAGCGGCGCTCAATGTACTCGTAAGTTGTAACATGATTTTAGGTTTCTTAAAAATATATTCATAATCAATTTGTTGTCTCCTTTTAGATCAATACACTTATTCCAACGCATTTCCAATTTTTTTATCCCTCCCAAGTAATCCGATTTATCGAACTCTCCAAAATAGACGTTTACAGCGTCGATGATTTACCTAAGATTCGATGCAAATGTTTTACCTCTGAGCCAATTCTTTAAATTAGGAAACAGATAACAGTCACAAGGGGCTAAATCCGGAGAATATGGCGAATGAGAAAGCAATTGGAAGCCTAATTCATTGATTTTGGCCATTGCAATTTAGAATGTGTGTGAAGGTGTAAAATTGATGAAAAATCACTTTTTTCTTAGATAAATGTGGTCGTCTTTCCTTGATTTCGGCATTCAATCGATCCAATAATTTTGGATAATATTGTCCTGTTATTGTCTTTCCTTTTTCAAGATAAATGATAAGAATTATGCATAAAAGAATTATGAATTAAGAGAACCCAAAAAAATGGTAGCCATAATCTTTCCAGATGATGGAACCGCTCTTTCCTTTTTTGGAGCGCTAGATACAGCTTCTATCCATTGTTTCTATTCCATTGTTCCATTTCCTTGTTCATTGTTCCATTCATTGTGCATTGTTCTTTGGTCTTAGGTGTATAATAAAAATCCTTTGCATTATGTTTGAACATATCCAAGCATTGCTTTGAAATGATTGCATTAGAATGTTCTTGATCGATGTGAGCAAACGTGGCAGCCATCGCACGAATAGCTTGTGCGTATGTAAATTTATTTTTTTAAATAGCTTTACCTACATTCTGTTTAAGGAATTGAGCTGTCCTATTGGAGTTTGTTAAGTCTATAAATTGCGACGTGTTCTCGTCTCATTGATTACGGCTCTCCATTTACTTCATTAACCCACTATTTCAAATCACTCTTCCCCTTGTTTCTCAGGTCCTCCGTTGTCACCATCGCATCTTCGGTCTTCCTCTATGCCGGCTAGCGATCGGTTTCCAGAAAGGCATTATCTTTGTTACCCCTTTCATATGTAAATGCTCGTGTAAAATATTGCCTACATGTTCTTTGGAATGCCAACCAAATTGGTGGAGCCACCAAATTGAGTGAGGTAACGGACCAATGGTCTAAAACCTAAAAACGATGATTTAAACATTTTACCCTTACATACCGGCATTGGAAACTACTAATTTGTAAGCTTTTTAAAAGTTTAACCTTACATCGGCCTGTATGTTTCCCAATGTTTTATTTCGTTAAATGTTTTGTAATTCTATAATTTTATACCTGTTGGAAATAAATTGTTATGTTTATTAGTAAGAAATAGAATAAAAAATTTTATATGTTTGATTTACTGGCCTGTTAAGTGAAAATTTATGTTTTACGTTATTCGGAAAGGCATTAATAATTTTAAGTGCAAACCCGACTATAACCCAAGTAGATTTATTTAATTAATCTACAATAATGAAGACATGGGTCAGTCTATTATTGTTATTCAAGAACAATGTTCTCCTTGCATAATAATTAATTTCTAAGATTAAGTGAGAATATCATACACAAAAATTTATCTTGCTAACCGGAATACCATTGTAATTCACAAGCTCAAGGTTTTGTTACAATTTAAATAATAAATTATTGTGATCTTAGGAGTAAATGAAAACGGAAATTTTAGAGGTGCCCTCTTAGAAATATTGTTTAGAAGGACGAAATGGTCAAAAATTAATAAAAATTTTGCTTGCATTGCAAGGAATTTTTAATCAAATTTTTTTTAAGTGCTTAAACAAAATATAAAAATTTAATAAAACTCCTTGAAAAATAAGTAAAAACGTAGCGAATAGCTAAAATAATTTATTAGTTCGTTATAAATTGAGAAAAAATTTAATATTTTTCGATCATAATCTTTTATAATAATTATTAGGGATAATCCGTTTATTTAAATAATGTAATTGTATTTAAATAACGGAGACTGTAAATGATGTGTTTAGTTCTAATTCAATTCGCAAATATGTACTACTTCTGAATATTTCATTAAACATTCAGCCTGACAAATTTATATAATAAACTTGTTAAGTTCTTTTCAAAGTTGATCCTGGCAAGCATTCAAATAAACGAAGTAACAAATTTAAGTTAGTATTCGCATTCTTTTATAACACCTGTGGATAACGTTAAAATTAGAAAATTGAATTTTATGCCCTAAATTATAAATAAAATCCTTCTTCAAACTTTTAAAACGAGCGACTTTAAATAATTTATAAGCTTTCAAGGAGATTAATTTAATATTTAAAAAAATTAGCTGGCAATGATTTGCAAAGGACTAAATAAAAACAAAAATAAAATCAAATTAGATTTCCACAAGAAGTTTATATGTAAGTTTCTCCTCATTATTCCCTAAGGTTACACCAGGTCAGCAGAATAGAAACAAACTGTGCTTTACTCATAACTTTTAATTAACCCTACCTTAGCATAACGCGTTTAACGTGTTTATAACACTGTTGTTACCACCCTTAAATTATAATTAAAAGCTCAACCTAATAATTTGTTCTTATTATCGAACCCAAACGAAATTTTCCTCTAATACCACCTATTAGACCAACTTAATAGCAAATATCACGTGTAATTTTTTAATAATGAACATTAAAATTAAATTAAGCGGTAAGAAGCTGAAATAAAAGTTTTCTCGTAAGCTTTCGGCAATAGGTCATTATAATTTAGTACAATAATTAAAATACGAAAAGGTTTGTTATATACGGGGACTTGAAAAAAAATGATTAACTTAAATAATCGTGCCAAAATACTACACGTATTATAATCCACATCATTTCCTTGTTATAAAATAACATTAAGAGAGCTAAATTGATTTCAAATTTGTAAATCGTGCCAAAACCTGAAAATAAAACAAGCTTATTTGTTATAATATAAATGACTTATGCAATAATTGGCCATAATACTATAGGTAATTAAAATTTAATTTACTTTTTCACTTTGGAAAAATAAATCATATTGCTACAATATTTATTCGCATTTTAAATTTTACATAAAAATAGCATTACGTAACCAAAGCTTTCAACTCGAAAATATTGACAGCAATGTCGATACAACATAAAGAAAATATTTGCTTTTCGAGAAGTGAAAACAGATTATGATAAATGGCCGGATCAAAGGAAGTGGATATAAGGCTAATAAAACACATCAAGCAACAAAATAGAGCATAAAAAATAGCAAATCACACATTTATCTTAATATATTGCATGCGAGCATTCTTATGTGTGGCTGAAAAGTAAGTTTTTCGAAATAAGAATTGCAGATGTTGGTATATTGAATCACAATATGCAAAAGATGGAAAATTATAAATAGAAAATCAATCTATTTTTGAGTTACTGTGTTGTTCTTGTTCACCTGTTTGCTTATGTATTTGTACGTGTAGACCAAACATTTCTAGCCATAATAATTAGAACTTACATTTTGATTTATTGATTTTATGGTCTCAAGAGGCTTCCACGTGAGCGAGATTGTGAACTTGGACAAATAAAAATAATTAGGTAACTTAGAGCAGTGTGAAGACCAGCTTAATTTTTTACATCGGAATTTGTTTCTTTTTGTTCGGGATTTGGTGTAAAATTATAAGTTGAAAATTTATTAACTTAGCCATTATGAAGTTCGTGAATAACTTTACTTTTAATAAGGTGATTCGGATTTCTAAAGTGTTAAATCAAGTAAGTATAAGAAGAAAATTTTAATTAAGTATGGAAGTGCAAACCTCAGTGATGACCCGTAGAAGTTTCTCAAAATTTAATAATGTAACTCTTTAAGACAATTTGAACCTTTCTTTAGTAATAATTTAGTATCGATTAATAATTGAATGCAACTTTTTACTATCTGAATTGCATTATAAAAATTTAATTGATTTGTCTTTTCCAATAGCATTTTCAATTGGATCGGTATGATAAAAAATTCATAAATTGCAATAACTTTCTAAAACAATTTTGCAATAAAATAAATTACTTTTCTTGGTTATAACATTGTCTATGTCAAAGCTCCATTAACTAATTGCTTCTAAAAGTTATCGGGAAATCAATAATCGGAAAAGAGCTGTTGCAATTACTGTTGACGTCGTCTAAAATCTTAAAAGCGGCATCGGCAGAGAGATTCCTAAAGAGACGTTTAGTTTCAAAAGGATATTGCGCATATTTTAAAACGAATCAAAATCAAAGTTTAATTTTTTCAACAATTATTAATAGAATTTTCACTTAATAAAGTTATACCTAATTTTGCACTAAAATTTCGCGTGCGAGATTACAAACTGGATTATCCCAAAGAGTCTACGATGTACTGCAAGACTACCTTGATCGACCAAAATTGTAAATCTTAATTTAACAAGGTAGTAGGTAGGTAGGTAACTAAAATATTTATAACGTACATATTTATTTAACCATTAATCATACTTACAAAACCATTACTTGTTCAAAATAGCAGCTACAATAAAATAAATTTTAAATAGCAGGAAGACATATTACAATATTTTACACTTGGAAGAAGACTGTTTGCAATGACAAATGTCTGTTTCGATGAAAAAATGACTTTATAAAATACGGATTTTCTACACTAAAAAATTATAATAAAAAGTGTATTGAAATGTTTTAGCATGAATGTTAAAAGGTCTCGAAACCAAATAAAAATAAAATTCAAAACGTGATTCGTCAAATCAAAAAAAAAATAAGTTAGATTATTTGCTCTGTATGACACTGAAATTGACTACTACGTCATTTATAAATCTACAATTTAGAAGATAAAAATTGCAAACAAACTTTTGCATTTTGTATTTGAAATAACAATAGAATTATTAATAAAATATTGTTGGACGAAGTTATCTCTAATAATGCAATGTTGGACAAGGTTGAGTTCAAGACGGTAATGTAGTATGTCGAGAGCTCATCTGCTTCCAACATAGAATTTAACACGGTGAACAAATCCGGTGATAGTTTTAGTACATTTTTAAGTAGGACTGGTGCTTGAAAACATGTACCGAATGCTGTAAAGCCAAGTGAACACCGGTTTTCAGTCAGGTCAGGAATTACCCTGAAACTTTTTCAGACGACTTTATTCAAATTCCAACCTTATTGGTTGGGACACTAACTGGTTTTCAATCCTATGCCCACGGGCACTATGCAACTTACCCATTATTGTTAGACCACACTGGAAAAGTTTTTGATACAAATTTTAAGCATAAGAGCTCTTTCGAAATTTTATTAATTATCAGATCAAAATTTCCTTTCTTAAAAGGGATTGAATGTACTGTTATAAACTCAATGAATTTTATGAACTCAGGTACAAATTTTGTCTTGCTAAAGAATCAGTAGCTGCTTGCCCTAAAGGTTACTACGCCACGTGCCCCTCATCCAAAACCGTAAATAAATAGAAACCATCCAAAAGTAATTATGGAAAATAATAATTTTACTAAATAAATGAAAATACGACAACGGTCATGGCCTGAATGTTAGCGAGATCAACTGCTAATGCAAGGTTTCCCGGTTGGACTCAGGATGCAATCTAAAATTTCTTGCCATCTCCGTACTTCGGAGGGCACGTAAAGCCGTAGATCCCCCTAATAAATACAGGGTACAGGCACATCATCACCTACGAAAATAAAGAAAAGTTTTCCAAGAGAATAGAAGAAAAACCATTCACAACAGAAGCTAATAAAATAGTAAAAATACTGTAAATTTTTTGCCCTCCCCTTGTAAAAAGTTAACAGCCGCCACTGAAAATTAGCGACTGTTGATACTGGCGGGTGGCGGGTATTCCATGCTCATAGACATCTCCGTTTTAATTTATCACCTTCTATTAATTATTGGCTTGAGTATTTAATTAGACAATGAAGAGGATTAATATTTTCTAAGTAACACAAGAAATTGTTGGTAGACTTGACAAGGAGCCAAGCAGCTGCAGATTAAAGAAACATTTTCACACCACCACAGCCCAGAGGTCGCATACAAACCTAAATTTTTTAAAATGGTCTCGTTTATCCCAATGGTTATCGATTAAAGTTCTTTGGAGTTAAATAAAAACACCATAAATTTTCTTTAAATTTTAGCCCATTTATTGAAAAAGTTACAAACTGCCACTGTACTATAAAGAATATCTTTATGATTATTTATGAATAGGAATGTTACCTCTCTATCTGAATTATGAAGAACTTGCGAATGCAATACCAAGTTACATCACGTTGACTTTTGATATTGAGTATACTAAATAAATTTGAAATGCACATCACGATAAATTTTGGACAACAATTTATTCCAATATAATGTAGTGTAATAGTAAAAACTGCATGTAGAAGTTTGTTATCGGCATGCTCTTAAAACGCATTTGCATGTTCAACTTAGGCCCAGTTTTTCAGTCGTGGTTTAAACCAAATAAAAATAGTTAACTACAAAATTTCATGGTTACGGGTTTTTCACTCTTGGGTTAGAAGTGTTGTCTAACCAATTACTTAAACCAGCGCCAGTGGTGGTTTAACTAAAATATTTTAGTTAACCTATATATTCTGTGATTTTAGTTTACTGTTTACTTTGACCATCTTTGATGTGCAAATATAACGTGTAATTTGTTAATTTGATGCAATTGATTAATTTGAGTCAATTTGTAACAATTGATTATTTACAATTCACAGCATAACCTCACAATTTCAATACGTTGATTGTCAAATTGTGAAATTTCACGGCGTTCCGGTCAAATATTTTGGTTAGCTAACTAGAATATTAGGAGGCGGAGTCTAGTCACTGAAAAACTCATATCGGACTAAACTAGTTTAAGATATTGGTTAACTTTTAAACCAAGTTACCTAACCCAAAAGTTAACTCATGACTGAAAAACTGGCCCTTAGAGATTGTCCCGATTTTGTGGTCTCTGTCCCGGCGTCCCAGAACAGCTTTTGGGACGTCAATTTGTATATTCGTCCTAAGTTTACATAAATTATTTTAATAATTTATTAAATGATAAATTAAAATAAAAAATAAATTTAAGATAATAGCATGAAAAATATCCGTTTATCAAGTGGGACAGACAAGAAAGTAGGGGACCATGCATACATAATATAATAACAATTTAATTCATTAATTAAAAAGTAGGTACTCTTAATTTAAAGGTTTGTTTGTCTCTAGTTGTTTGCTATAATTGTCTAGCATTCTTTCAATTTCCAACACATTTTGGCGTTTACATTTTTTTGCAAATATCGAGCAAATTTTTTTGCAACTTTGGTGTACTTATACATACATTTATCTTCAGTATTTTTGACTCCAAGATTTATTTTGTTTCTTTATAAATAGACCTAGCAATCTACGTTTATAGCTTGCAAAAATGCTACAAGCTGAAATAATGAAGACATAACTGTCATTCATAAGTATTTGCCCACCCATAGTTTATTAAATATTGTGTTTAAAAAAATAATTTATGTGTAAAAAATTTTATTTTTGTATTTATTTTATCTTATACAACAAATATAAATTTACAGCGACTTGAACCTGTCAACGTTTCAATTTCCAAACGCCAGCTTCAAGCGATATGTTGTCATGAACATGGAACGATAAGAAAACTATTGTGGAAAGAATGGAAAGTCTTGTTGGGCGATGAATCGAAATTCGAACATTTAATTCTAAGCGAAGAGCTTTTGTTCGCAGATCAGCAAGTGGGCGAACGTCCAATCAATGTTTAGTGCCTACTGTGAAATATAGCGAGGGGGCTCGGTAATGATATAGGGGTGTTTTGGTAGTGATCAAGTTGGTAATATTATGTACCGAGTTCAAGGAATAATGCAAAAAGAACATTTTGTTATGTTGAAATGTTATCATCTGCGACACGAATTTTTGGACAGATATTTACGTTTCAGCAAGACAATGAACCCAAACATTCCTCCAAACTCTGCAAAGAGTATCTGGAAAGATTTTCAAACGGGAAACGATCTCCAGTCTCCAGATATGAATCCCATTGAGTTCTTTTGGGATGAATTGAAGAGAAAGGTTAGAAACGTTTTTCCGTCATCCCTCAAGGATCTTTGACTGACTCTGAAAAACTCTACCTTTGCGTGGGAATCTATTTACACACATGTATTTGTCTTCTCTCGTTCATTATTAGGTCCACTTTTTCAGTTTCTTTCTTTATCTTCATAAAGGTACTTTTCACATTGATTACGATATTGCCAATAACGTCTATGTCGTCTGCGTATACTAACACCAGTCTAAATCCGTTTCCAGTGAATAGCTGTAGGGGAAGGTGGGGCAGAACGGGGGTCGATGTGGTTGGGACAGTATTTGAAGGTGTAAATAAAGAGGTAAAAATCTATTATAGTGTGAATAAATTTATTTAACATGTCGTTTAACATCTCCGATGTTCAAAATTAAAATAATGAAAATACTTGTATTTATTTTAAACGTTTGAAAAAAACAGATTATATTCCCGTTCTGCCCCATGCTTGGGGCAGAACGGGGTATTCATTAAAAGGTGAAACAAAATCATGTTTTATGACTGGCAAAGTTCCTATTTTGTTAACAATTTTCTGTGTTTTTTTTTCTATTTTGTTAACAGTTTTCTGGGTATTCTCCTTCCTTTTTTCGTTACCGGTGAACAGTTTTTTCTTAAGTCTATTTTCTTTGACTTCCTTGATCTTCTTAGCATTATTAGCCGCTTCTTCGAGTTCAGTCTTATAAGGGGAAGCTGTCAGGATTGCCGTTTTGCCTCGTTTCCTCGTCACTCGCTTTTGTCCCGGCTTTAGTCTGGGTATGGGAAGTATATGTTCAGGCGAAAACCTCGGAAAGCTGGTAAAAATAGGGCTAGCTATTGTTAACTGCAAATTAGCAGGCGGGTCGGACATCCACGAACATCCGGGAACATTAGAGGAAGAGTCAACAGGAGGGTTGGCAGATGGATTATCAGACAAATTGGCAGCAAGGACTTCAGGCATAGGAATATCCGTTGTTTCTGACGGTAAAAAATCCACTTCAGTGAAAACATTCATATCCGATGGCCAAATGCTGGTATTCTCAAACCCATTTATCGCGGTCTTCATATTCGCAGAATGCATGTAAGCTGATCCAAATAAGGTCGAAATTTGCCAAAACTGAGACGATTTTTCGTTAATAAAAGTATGGTCGGGGCGGAACGGGGTAGGACCCCGTTCTGCCCTACCCCGTTGTGCCCCAAGTGTTGTAAACCAAACATCGCAAGGTTAGCGACAGCCATGTTACTTCTCCAAGACATGTTAACACGTGAAAAGACACTTTAAACAACGCTTAATTCGGTAGACTAAATTGGAATAACGAAAAGTAATGTGAAATATATCTTATCTTGTTTTCAAATATTCATAAAGTTGTAGTTTTATACAGATTTCAGGGAGGTGTTTAATGAACAAAGGAGAAACACTTGGTAATTCACAACGACCGTTCTTATTACTGCACAGATGCATAATGAAGGTGTATAGAGAGTTGCAGCGAACTGCAGTGCTACTATCAGCAAATAAACCTGATTTCCCGTTCCGCCCCGACCCCCATTCCGCCCCACCTTCCCCTACATCCATTTCTGCCAGATCTATGACTTTGTCAAGAGCTATACCGAATAAGAGTGGCGAGAGGGCATCTCCCTGTTTCAGACCATTACCGATTGTGAAAGGTTCCATAATATGGATTTTCCGTTACACCCATTAAAGTTTTAATCACTAACGTAAATTTTTGTGAGCTAAATGAGTTTTTTAGGGATTCCAAGTTCAACGATTGCTTTCCAGAGTTCAGTTTTTGTGATACAGATGAACATATGATATAGGGCTTTGCTAAATTCTCACCTCTTCTCAAGTAGCTGTCTGATTGTAAAAAGCTTATCGGTTTTGTAGATTTACCCTGTGTAATATACGCTTGATATTTGCCTATACTTTTCTCTACCAGCGGTGTTACTCTACTAAGTATAAGGTGTTTAATAAGATTTTGTATAATGTATTGATGTAGGAAATTCCTTTGTAGTTTGCACATTTTGATTGGTCGCCTTTCTTGTGGATGGGTATTATGATACTTTCCTGCGAGATTGTTGCTGGTTTTCCTGTTTTCCAGATTTTAAGTAAGTGTTTGTGTAGGGTTCGTCCTCTATATTGTATCATTTCCGCCCGTTCCAGGAGATTTTGAGTTTTTAAGCTTTTTTATTGTTATTTTCACCTCCTGGACGTTCGGTTCGCCATTCGGCCAATCAGCAACTTGGTACATCTTTTGGGTAGGAAGCTTCTGTGCTCCTCATAATCAGCAGCTTATTGAAATGCTGTCTCTCTATTTGCAAGACTTCTTCCTTATCTGATTTTAGGTGTCCATTTGCTGTTTTGAGAAAATTTTGGATCTAGATTTAAAACCAGACTTTGTTTTGTAAATTTCGGCATAAAAGTTTTATGATAATTTCGGGTTCTATTTCCTCCATTTCTTTCAGTATTTTCTGTTGGTATTCCGTTTTTTATGTTCTTATAGTCTTTCTTGCTCTCTTTCTGGTAGTCATATATTTTACCAAATTTTCGTTGTTTTCTCTGCCCAGTATATTATCTGTTGTTTTAGTGGTTACTTCATAAATGTCATTCCATGCATCTTCCACGTCTTCTATGTGGTCTCAGGGTGCACATCTCTCGAGTTGTTCTTCTATGGCTTCTTCATATTTTGTCTTTCCTCTTCGTTGCTCAATTTGTCTACATTGAATCGTTTGGCCTTTATTGGAAAATGGTTCGTATCTGCATGCTCACCCCATGAGACTTCTTAGGTCCATCATGTCATTTCCATGCCTTGATGCTTCTACCACTTTATGGTCAATCTGGTTCCTTATTCTATCATAATTAGATCTTCAAGTTTGTCTATATTGCGTTTTTTTTATATTTTTATAAGATTTGAATTATTTGGGAATTTTTGAATTTTGTATTAGAGATTGCTAGGTTGTTGTCTTTCTGGATACGCAAAGGTAGTCTGGAGATACGCGTTGAACGCAATACAACATATCAATATATTATGTTCTTATTTGCCAAGTGTTCTAAAATTTTGTTCTTTGTTTATTTTCGCATTAAAATCACCGTGTAGCATTCTCATATGGCGACAAACCCCGTTCCTCGCTCATATCTGTCGCTATCACCTACAACACAGAATCTTACATACTACGCAAAACGTTTTCGAGATATCAACAGTATTAATAACTTTCTAGTCCGCGGTAATTTTTCGAAGAAAAATGAATTCCACATATTGAATCTTAAACCGAAGGTTTTGCAACCTGAGAAAATAATTGGAGAGTTACAACGGGTAATTCAATTAGAGGTAACAATTTCAATTTGAAATAAAACACACTGGTTTTGATAATTTGCTAATATTTATATTTTAATATAATGTTAAGACATTGACATTAAACATGAATAAGATCGTGTGATATCATGCCGTTGGATTTTTTTTCTTTTGGGTTAAGTATAGCAAAAGGTGTATGCCAATAACGCCTAAAGGATTCCGAAGTTAAAAGATTCGACGCATTATTTAAGAACTACTACAGGATTTATGCCGAAAAGTAATGGGAAATTTCATCAAAATCAAAAGTGCACAAGTTTGCAATAGCCATGACGGCCATTTGGCCTATATCATTTTTCATGTTTAATGTCAATGTCTTAACATTATATTAAAATAAAAATATCAGCAAATTGTCAAAAACCAATCTGCTTTATTTCAAATTTAAATTTTTACCTCCAATTAAATCGCCCTTTTAGTCCAGGCAACGAAGGAAAAATGGCGGAAATAATTCGTGTATAATCCAAAATTGGTACAGTTGTAGGGGAAGGTGTCCTTAACAACATACTAAAAGTACTGAGGGGTGGGGGTGGAGCTAAGGGTGGGGGGCGTCTCGAAAGGTCCCTTTTTTCAATTTTTCGTTAATAACTCAAAAACCACTGCTTCTATCAAAAAAATGTATATATACTAAATTAATCTACATAAAATTCTCTACAATAAAGATTCTCTACACTTTTTTGATAGGATCAAAGCTTAAGGAAATATGGAGGGGTAAATAGAAAATTAAAAAAAAAAATTTTTTATTAAACATTAAATTTCGTCGAAATCTAAATTTTCATCATCATCGAAGCAATTTTGGACGGAGGCTCCGTTAGTACATGAGTCGATGCAGCCGCAGGCACTGGAGCAAGCAATCCCTGCTTTGCGGCAACCGCAGCGCACCCCGCACCCAGTCGTGCATCGGCAAAATATCTTGTTCAAAACGGAGTCGGGTGCCACAAGGTCGTTCGTTTTAACTGCGTAAAGGATTCCATCTTCTCCCTTCACCCAACCCCATTGGATGGGTGGTAGGGGGTTGCCGAGTCACTGTTGTACCTGTAAGAAAGTAATGATACCAACGTAAGTATTCATCACAAACTAATATTTGTAAGGTAAAGAATAAATTATATGTAAATGAATTTACCTGTAGATATACTCTGAGCGAGTGTTTCTTTGAAGCTCCTCTGGTGGGAGGAAGAGTGGCCATGTCTGATTTGGGCTTCGTTGACGCCTTCAAAAACGCCGAGTACCTATGTTTGTTCAGATTGTCTTGATGTGCAGGCGCTTTGTATACAGCCAAAAAGAGCTTTTCGCCAGCCTGTTCAATATCCTCAGGTGATGCTAAGGGATCTGTGAATATTGCTGAAATGTCTTGAGTGAGGGCAGGGTTTTCTGTAAAAAGTTTAGCGATTCCTACTTTACTTTTTCCATGTATCGCCGAGGTGGTGTCGCATCCGGAGAAACTATGAAGAAAGAGAATCGTTTTGGAAATTGGAAGCTGTTGAAGTTGTCGCACTGAGAATAATTTGGTCTCCACATTCCCACGGCCTGGCTTCATGAAGTAGATATTGATAGATGGTGGTGCCAATCCCATGAGGAGAACTATCAAGTCTACATCCTCAGCAACTATTGCTACAGTTGGATGTACAGCAGCTTTATCCAACCCACACCTCACAATAGTGCTGTCAGCATCCCCTGTAGCAACAGCTGTTTCTATCCCGGCTGCTGCCATTTTCTCACTGAGCAAGTGAATCAGCTTTGTTTTGTTTCTTTCATTAGCAAGAAAATGCTCTTGTTGAACTGTGATAGTCGTGATTTCATGAAAGTTTATGTCAACAGAAGTTTTTGTGAGCGCTCTTCGCTTCTGCTCTGCTCGTTTGGTGCTGTTGTCATCACCATATCCATCAAAAACCACCGAACAATTTTTACCGTAATGTTTATGTACGTAGGAAATGTACTGATGGCAAATTGATAATATGTTGGAAGACTGTTTCCATTTCATGCGATGGAGTAGGAAACCACCGTCTACCACATTGAAGCTGTGGGTGAGATCCACAGTTACGTTGTCCTCTACAGGCAAAACATCATAGAGTGATGATTTTTTCCCTTTTCGCATTCCGCCCTCGCTGAACAGGGCCAGGGGGTATGGAGTTAATTCATATGTCAAAAGCTCTTCTACATCTTTATCGTCCTTTTTTGATATGACAATTCTTTGGAAAATTGTCAGAGGGTTAATTGTAATTTTATCACCATTGATTTTAATGGTGCTGCTCATACTGGCTAGTGACAAGACCACATTCTTTTTAGATTGCTTCATATTACCAAATTTACTGCCGATAAAACTTTGCATAGTTTTAGTTCCAATATCCAGGGCTTGGTGGCAGTTTATTTTGGAATTTCCCACGATACCTGCTGACAGTGACATCAGTGAATCCAACTTTGGAAAAGGGGGATGATCATTGAACCATTCGTGTATTTTACCTCGATCTCGTGAATCTCTCGTTTGCCGTGATACCCGGATATCAAAGTGCTGCTCTCCAGTTGCAAATACCACTTCAGCAAATTCCTCCAATGACGAACATATGGCGGTGCCTCCCGGTGATCCACAAACCCACTTGGCGAGTACAGAATCAGTAATTCCTCTTCCTCGCGTTAGGCCACCTGAACTTTTCATGGAGCGCATAAGAGTTTGTTCTATGACCATATCCGACCAATTACCTGCCCAAGGTATACCTGTGCGATTAATACTGAAGTACCCCTTATCTGCAAACTCCTTGTACGCCTCCGGATGGCTAGCTTTCAGTTGTATCATATCTTGGACATAGAGATGGGCACATTTTGCGTACTGGAAGTGCCCACTTGCGTGGAAGAATGGGATCATCTGCTGTACACACTCTAAGTGCCCGTTCCGAATACTACGACGCTCAGAATCGATAAACTTCTTCATCAGGGTCACCATGTTGAAGTATTGAACCCACAAAGCAGCGGTAGGGCCATTATCCTTGAGGGATTTCAGATGATTCTGAAATTTCGTCAAAGCTGACACCAAGGAAGCATTCTCTTCAACTTTGTCCGGAGTAAGTTCCTCCATGTTGGTCAGCATAGTCAAGATCTCTCTCTTCTCTTCCTCTGAAACATTGGCTCCTTCCAGAACAATTTGGCATAAAACAAGTTGAACAAGCAAATGTCCTCGAACAGCTCGGCTGTACGCGTGGCCTGTTAACATCTTGTCAACAGAATTAGCAGCGAATACTTGGCATAGTACATCTTTCAGTCCAGATCCAGCCATTGTGTGACCAATGCACCCCATGAAGGACATTAGGGTGTGAAACCCACCAAGTCTCACAACAATGTTCCCAAACGCGATTTCTCTAGCCTTTAGGTATAAAGGCTGGTCGAATGTTACGAAGCAAACTGTGGCCCCTATCTCTTGACTATTTTTTAAAGCATACTGTAACGCTGTATGTACTGTGCTGTACTCGTTAGGTGGTGCATTGATGAATGGAAGAAAGGTTACCGAAGTTTTCTCTTTGCTAATGACTTTACTCACCAATTGCATGAAACCCTTCCATTCTGGAACTGTTGGCACCTCTGCAGTGGGGTCCACCTCCTGGAGCCACTTACCACTCATCCACAGGAAATCTTGAACAGTGGGTGTGAAAATGTCACAGGAGATGGGCATCAACACGCTCAAGTCTTCGATAGTAATTTGCTGCAATGCGTTGGTTCCCCTTCCCTCAAAGGCTTGCAGCTCCAGAACTCCCAGCTGGCCCATTTCTTCCTGGGGGGGAACAGATTTCAGTCTTTCCACTTTCGTGGATGTAAGGAAAGCGTGGGTTGGTGTAACACATTTGATTCCTCCCATGCTGTGGAACAGCCATCGAGAGTGGATACATTGAAGTCTGCATTATCAAAGATGTACTGACAAAATGTGTCACGTGGGATAGGCTCTTGCGGGTGGTGGATGGTGGAGAGCTCCAGCTGCTGAGCGTCATAGTAAGAGGCACTCAATCCCAACTTCGATAGTAGGGACACCAAGTTCTTTGATGCGAATTTTCGGTATATGAACAGATCGATGCTGGTCAGAATTGGGGATATGAAACATCGAGGGCGAACAGCAGCAATAAGAGCATGAGCAATAGTTGTCATCTTTTTCCCCACTGCCTCTTTCGACCTTTTTTTTCTTGCAATGCAGCCCATGAAGACTCTAAGAGATTTTGGTATTAATTGTTCAGCCTCACTGCAGAAGCTAGATAAAGGGGGATAGGCACTGTTGTCGTAAGCCATGGATTCAATGTCTTCCAAGATAATCTCAGCAGCTTTTTGTACAATCCTCTCACGTTCTCTTTGTTCATCATTACACCTTGAAGTGTACCATGAGTCGCTCAAGATTTTATCACTAAAACTACGAAAGGAGACGACAGTTTGTTTGGTGCTAATAGTACTGAAAAAAATTTGGTCTCCATATTTTTCCCTCATTCTCTCCTTAATAGTCTTCACATGTGGTGGTTCCCCTGCAATAACCTGTTCCAACAACTCGTACATAGAGTATTGGCAATTATCAGTCCTTTCAATATAATCATATATTTCTGCCATTGCTTCTGAAATCCCTTCATCTTGTGGACGTCCAGCTTTTCTTTTTAAAGGTGCAGAGTGTACAGAGTGGGAGAGTAAAGGTACTTTCCCATCTTTCCTTAACATGAATCTTTTGTAACAATCTTCGTGATATATTGCATCTTCTGCGTGTAGATCCCCTACAGTGCAGATACGTCTCACTACATCGTTTCCCCACTCATCCTTTCTTTCCTGCCCACGATTCAAAATAGAATTGTGAAACGCAACCGTACGAACATAAAAAACTGTTCGACGCTTAGCATACGGTTTTTTAATCTCCTTCTCTTCGTCATACGTTTCCGTGCAGAAAAAACACTTTGTTTTAAAATCAAATTTTATTTGTCCTGAACGCAAAGACGAAGCATCACGTGATGTTGAAGGTTCATCTGAGAGAGTGTCTCGCAAAAACCTTTTTATTGAGTCACTTCTGACGTATTCTCTTCTGCAAGAATTATGAACAACACCATTTGTCTTACCCCTGAAACCTTTCTCTTTCCCATTTTTCCTTAACACACTTGCCTTCACTAATCCAATTATCCCTTTTTTTCCAACGTTGCACAAATCACTTTCAACTTCACTCTCACAAATTAAACACTTCTTCTCAGCCATAGTCACATACACACTGGATATAATAATCTTATATTAAATGCGTGCAAATATTTAATGCAATAAAAGCAGATATTTTGTAAACCGAATAAAGTGACGAGCACGAGCACACCCCTTTTATTGTATTTTCAATTTTAAGGTTAAGTCACAAAAATTAATGCTGTCAAACTGTCAACCGATAGCCAATGCAAATAGACAACGAAAGTGTGACGTCAAAATGGGGCGTATACTTGTGGTAACCTTTCCAAACAAACTGATATTGCCGTGTTAACTGCCATAAGAGAATTTGTTTTTGCTGTTTTTTATATTATGTTTAATTAATAAAGATTTTAGTTTTAATAGTTATTAGTTAAAGACCTTAAATAGTGTATTTTTTATAGTGTAGCGTAATTTTTTTTAATATTTTTTTAAAATTACGTTACGTATTCTATGTCCGGAACGTACGTTACGTGGTTGTGAATGACGCTTTACTTTTTTTTACGATTTTCGGTAAAATTTAATACAAAATACGTCAGGATACGCCAAAATCCCGTATATTTAAAAAAAAACTGTTTTTTTTTTAATTTTCTATTTACCACCTCCATATTTCCTTAAGCTTTGATCCTATCAAAAAAGTGTAAAGAATCTTTATTGTAGAGAATTTTATGTAGATTAATTTAGTATATATACATTTTTTTGATAGAAACAGTGGTTTTTGAGTTATTAACGAAAAATTGAAAAAAGGGACCTTTCGAGACCCCCCTCCGTTAGCTCCACCCCCACCCCTCAGTACTTTTAGTATGTTGTTAAGGACACCTTCCCCTACAACTGTACCAATTTTGGCTTATACACGAATTATTTCCGCCATTTGGTATTTTTTGGTCTTCGTTGCCTGGACTATTTAAACCCCCCTTAAATTAATCCAATGGAATCCAATACCAGCGTGCTGAACTTAGTCTGCGTCTAATAGGCCGCATCTGCTTGACCATGCCAAAATATCGTAAACTGAGAATATAACAGGAAAGACCAGGTAAAGCAAAAAAATAAATCAGGTGTTGGACGATTTGCGAAAGAAATTGATTCCACATTTACCGTTCAAGTGATTTAGCGTTAAGTGATTACTATACGTTCGCAGAAATGAAGAAATCATTGTAAGACAAGCATTTTATGTCAGTTAATGAAGTGAAAAGTGTTATTAATGGGTTAATAAAAATGTCACCTTGCCAAACTTCTTTCAAGATAATTTAAAAAATCTTGCTTTAAGTTGGGACAAAAGATGTGTAATGGAAATTATGTTAAGATGTGAAAGAATACAATACATAAATTAGCAGTAGTAGTTTTAGTTTTTAAAAATGATTGATGAGCATAACAAGCATTATTTAACTTCTACTCTTTTCACATCATAATAATAATAATTTTAAATTTTAAACCTATTTGTCATATTTACGCCTTTATCAAATTTATTTGCAAACTGTTGTAATTTTGGAAACGTGCCATACTGTCAGGAAATTTTTAAATGTTAAAAATTAAAAAAACATGTTAGGTACCTATGGGGTGCAGTATAAAATGAGATTAGAAATAATATAATAATAATAATAATTAAATAAAATCCTGTCAAGGTATATTTTCACATATTAAAATAAACATTTAACTGAATATCCAATAATTATGTCTTCAACCGAAGGAAAGTGAAGAAGTGGAAATCAAATATAATATCAATATATCTAATAATCAATCAAGAGAAAGGAAATACGTAGGTGTCAACTGGGTGTCAGTGGAGTGGTTTATATTTCAGAGTAAGATTGAAAAAATTTAATTTTCGATACAAAGTTAAAATTTCCTGCTATTGGTAAATAAGTACTTTGAAAATAAATTATTATTTATCAAAATATTATTCGATACTTTACCTATTTTGTACCTATATAATTATTTAAGCAAATCCGTATCGATTGGAAGGTATTTAATTAACCAAGTTGCAATGCATACGTTACATTACTCGCGCGATTGTTCAAGATCCACGAATAATATATAGAGGATTTGCAATTTATAAAAACCCAACACAAAAAAGTTAATTGCATTTAATGGGAAATAATCAAAAATCGGAAGTATTAAATATTTTTAAAATGATTTTTCAGGAAATAAATCTTATTTTCCGGTGGTTCTATCTTCGACGCATTTAGAGTTCGTGACTGGAATAAAAATCGAAAATCAAACACTGGCTAACGTAATAAATTTGCTGAAACTTTAGAAAATCTATACACCCAAATAAAGACGACCAATTTTTATTTTATTTTGAAAGCTTTTAACGGTTGTACTTTTGTTTAATTGATTCAACGTTCTTATTACAAATTTTAATTTAAAAGCTGTTAATTAGTACTAAGTATTTAGAGAGAGTATCACGTTACTTCTCCTTATTACAAAATCGTATTTTAACCCTATCCTTACCTATACACGGGATAGCTTTAAACTTCTTGTCTACATGTTATGTTAACAAGATGTACTTTGGAAAGATAAATATTTGTGTAGTATCATTTTGAAACACAAAGGCTATGTAACTCCAAGGAAATTATAATTATACCGTTATCATCAATTTTGATGTAGAACGGATATAAAATTTCAATTTTATGTTAAATTCGTTTGCGAACACAATGATCTCAATTTATAATTAGCAGATGAAAATTACAAGTTATAGTTTTGTAACTTTCAATTAGGGTGGTATTTAACAAGGTTTCCTAGTCAAATTTCCCAAGCACATTATAATTTGTTATAAGTTACAGTTGCAAAGATTCAAACTTCTCATATTTTGGCCTCTAAACTTTATTTCTAATATACTGCGTTGTTGTAACTTATTTTACAAGTTATTAGTTTATTAAAACTAAGCAATAAATATAAACTTTTCGCCCACTATACAGTTTTCCTTCTTACATGTTGTGCACCAAGCAACATTAAAATATAGGTGAATATGCTGAATCGGAGTAAAGTTTTAGACCTACACATTTATTGATCAAATATATATAAAAAATATAGATGTCATAGCTTTGATAAATCAAATCGAGTTGTATGTTTATTAGAAATTTAGAGTTTTCTTCTACAAGTTCGTTTGAATAGCTTCATTTCCCTGCTTATCAAATCACTAAACATCTTGTCAAGCTGGTTTATTGAAGCGAATACACTGTGATAGAAACATTTCAATAAACACAAGATACCTTACCTGCCTCCAATAGTATATTCCAGATTGAATATAAAGCATCAGTTTACTAACTTTAGTTAAACAAAGCAGCAATTTTTAGCAAAGGCACGGCTTCCTTCCAGTTATTATCTGTCCGGGTTTTCGCAACTACCCTAATTAACTTTAATTCCAAACAAAAGAACATCACACGACTATAAGAAACGTTAAATCGTGTGTTGCTCGGAGCAATTAATATTGTATGGGAAGTCGAGTAGTACTTAAGAAAAACTGTCACTTTTAGTGGTAAATATTCATTAAACATTCCAAAAATGGAACGTTAACCAAAAACGTCAAGTGCAAGAAGCTTAGCCTGCAAACGAAGGCATGCTAAAATAAATTTATTTAGTGAATAATTATTCATTTGATCTTCTCTGTTTATTCATTAGACGCTCTAGGTGTGTTATTCTAGAAATACCGAGTTAACTTCAATTCTCTAGCAGCACCAGATTGATTTAAAAAATATTTCTTTTCTGTATAAAAAAAAGTGAATTTCTAAATTGCAGCTGTATTGCTGTAGTTAAGCTATTATGTCCAGAAATTACACGTTTTTAGATTTATAATTCATGATGTTTGTATTATGAAGTTTATAACTTGACAATCAAATTACTACGTATGGTACACATTGTATGATTTCCTGAACAAAATTTAAATTTGATTTGAAGCAAGAGGAGAACAGAAAATCAATAAGGTAGGAGATATTATTTAGATATTTGAATAAGTTATAACTTCACCCCTGTGGATGAAACAAATTTATAATACTTTTACTTTAGTAACCCTTTTAAATTCATCGAAATTCGTAAATGTGAATTATTATTATGGTACTGGGTGGAGGGTGTGCGTAAATTATACTAAAAGCTCCATCGGAAGCAAATATTTTGCCTCAAAAATAAATGACGTTAATTATGTTAAATATATTTTTCGTCCTGAATATTTGTTTGTGTAGTATAAAAAAAAGTTATCGGTATGGTTGAAATAAAGAATATTCAATTAATTACGTATTAGTGTTTGATTAATTGATGTTGTTTACACGCTCATATTTTTCATGAAAAAAAGTAAAGCTGCTAAATAATTAACGCAGGTTTTTGTCAGTAATAAATAATCTTGTTCACTCTATAATTTCATCATGCAGTTCAATTAGCGTAGTTAATTCGGAATAAGCTGGTTGGTACTACAATATGGGCATCCAGGCGTGCGTCAGGATCAATATGTAGGTAACCAAGCGAATCTATCTCTCATCCTCAGACTTCTCTACAATATCATTGCTTTGTATCGTTTTGCAAAAACAACAAATCGGGAACAAAAGCTTAGAAAACTAAGCCTAAAGTTCGAAAATAGTTTTTAATGTTTGATGTTTCCTGAAACGTTGAATCTAAACGATTCTCGTACAATTCAATCAAATATTGTTTGCTTTGAGCGGTTTATTAGATTCTCAAACAATTTATAAATTTGATTTTCTAATTTTATATTAAAATTGTGATTCTAAAGGTAATTTACGAAGACGAATGAATGTTTGATTCAAATATCGAATTACCAATTTTTCCCGCCCAAGTTATCCAAGTAGATAAGAATCGCGTGATAATTAGAAGAAAGATGACAAAAGACGTCTCATCTCATCTCAATCAATCAATTTATTTGAGCATACTTTCAGAAAAGAAAGTTAACGCACGTTTACTGCGTATTGATCTGCAGATTACTGTTTATAGCACGAACTTCATCTGTGACAATATTTCGAAAAATCATCTGATCTCTGAAATTTTCAGATAATGTATCATTGCAATAAATTCGTTTGTACTACTAATAAATATTTTTAACTAAAATCAATACCCGAACAAAAATTAGGTACACAAAATCGAAGGTATTATTTATAATTCCATATTTGAGTTATTTGCCAAAGTAAAACTGTATAAAAAGTTTTCGTAATGAAAATTGAAGTCCAATTATATTAACTGTTATATAATATTTTCAAAATTTTGAGCTTGTTTATGAAACCTTTGAAACTTACAAGTAAATTAATAAATGAAAACTTAATTTCCTCTTCGCTAATGGGAAATCAATGGAGGGGTTCTACAACATTTTTTCTTAACTCAATTTTTGACCGTTTCAGTAATTCTTATCATTTTGACACACTTTTCATTGTTTATGTATTAAATTTCACGTTTAACTTAACAAAAATGAATAAAAATGTCAATATAGAGTTAAAAATTATTTATCCATAGACAATAACAATTGTTGACATTTTATAACAAACATTTATTATATCCCACCCCTTCCCATACAAACAGTCCCTCAAACACGCATTTTCGCGCCGCATGAATAAAATTGTATCCCTTAAAATGCATTGTGTTTTGTGTCGAGTATTAAATAAAAATAGAATTTTTATAAAAATCACAAATGGAAAAAATATTATCTATTTCAAACATCTAAATTTAACAACTAACAATATTATGCATCCTACATCCATGCAGTGATATCTATGTAAAGATTTAGGTTAATTTGTTGTTTTAACAGAAAAAAATAATTTACATTAAAAAAGAATTTTATTTATTTTATAATTTTAATTACTTCTAATAGCATTTATCTAAGTTAATAATTATTTTAAAAACATGGTGTCTTTACTACTGCTTATTTGAAAATTTTTCTAGCAATATGGCATGCTTCCAAAATCACAGCTGTCTGTCTACATGTCAGGAATTAATTATGATGGAAGCCTAAACTTGACAAATTAGTTTTAAGTGTTGAAGATACAAATGAAATTTTAGTTTCAACTATCATCATTTCCACAGCCAGTTACTCGTAAATAAATATAATATACAAGTTGTAACGCCATTGAGCAGCTCAACCCTATACTTTACCTCGAAGCCCTTCGATGAGAGGGCGGTTAGCTTTTATACCCAGCTTTGCAACCGGGATCTCGTGGATTCTTTGATTCAAGTGGTTGTCCTACGCCTAACTATGGAAACATATTGCAAGGCACCAGGTATTTCATTTCAAATAACAAGAAAGAGAATAAAGTATAATATTGTTGAACAAATAGGTGAAGGTAAGGGTGAGGTATTTTAAATTATAATTTTGTTTTGTTTTAGATTACGCAGAGAGGTGAGCATCTCGAAGAATCTCTTTGCCCACTAAACTCACCCTCTATCGTACCATCGAGAATATGCATTGCACTTCACGGCATTATTTCCCTCATTCTCGATATTTTTTGTCTCTGCCATTTCTTGCCGGAGAGGTAACTTTCATCGTGCTGTTGATGCTTCTAAATTCCTTACGGTTGTTTCCATTTGCTCCTTTTCTCTCATGGTGGCTGTTATCCACCTGGTTATGATGATCCAGGATTTCTGGTCTTTCAGCATGGTGGCGACTATGGTATCAGGTGTGATCACCTGTCCGACTGCTTCAGAAGAAGTCACGCGTTCTCTTTCCTATTTCTGGCAATGCCAATCTTGCTCTTCATCGCAATGGATGCATTTTAGGGATAGGAGCTTTTCGAACCGGTGTAGGTATTGGTTGAAGTAACCGTGCTCACTTGTGACCCAAGCTCGTTGTTCGGGATGAGCCTCCGGGTTCACTGGCCCATGGCAACCTTTTGCCATATGTCCTGAAAATTGCAAAATCTGGGACATACAAACATATTTAAAGATAATAAGTTAATTAGATATATTGTGCTGAAGGAAAATCTATAAGATAAGTAAAAAATTAAAGCCGAGACTTTGCTGAGACAAACAAACATTAACAATTGTGTTACACCGATAGTGCAAACTCAATAAGCAACCATTTGAGCAAGAGCTCAAATAAAGCTCAATGCTTTGCACGAACTTAAATGTTCTTTTTTTGGGTAATTCAAGAACTTATCAACTTTGTCATATCTGCTTGTTTATACATAGTTCTTAATTTTCTCCTCACTCTCCACAATTTTCTTAAACATTCTAGCACTGGAATCCCCCATAACCATAGTCGTTTTAACAGAATTACTTACATAGAATTTCTGAATCTTCCTGATTGTCTGGACAGGTCTGAATTGAAAAAAATTACGTTTGTAACATGCAGTAATAAGTTTTTCAACATCAGGCTTGCATTGAAACAAACGAAAATTTTCCGAATCAAGTCCCAAAAACACAAAGTTGTGGATTGCTCGTTTAAATGCATCCTTTGTCCAAAAAATAAGCAAAAATACTATTCTAGCTTCTATACATCGAGACATCGCTCAAAAGAATCTCGTTTCTTTTCGATGTTTGCCAGAAATAACGTGTCGTTTTCAGATTTTCATGTAGACAAAAGTACTTCACAGATGAGGGAAAGTAGGCTAAATTTTCTGTAAATTTCCACATAGATACACTCTCTATTCCTAAATAAAACGCCAGCGGTGAGCTTTCGAAGTTGATCACTCTTTACCCTTTGTTGAACGATATTTTCAGGGTGTCATGTCAGTTTGTTTAAACTTAATCGTTTTCAGAGCTTCTCACGATAAAAATGTTTGAGTTAACATTATATTGCATGAATTCATTTTTGATCGTTTTTCAGTTATTCAAAAATAAAAACATAATAACATATGTGTATAAATATTCTTGAGTACTCGAAAAACACTTTTTTTATGAAAATATTGTAAATTGTGCAGAACAAAGTTCTTTATATAACTTTCGTTGATAACTTTTAAACATAGGATTCCCGGGAATAAAATTATTTCCAAAAAACTAAATTTCACAATTTTCATTAAAAATTTACAGAACATTGGGGTTCTTTGGAAAGCTATATTTGCGAAATTGTTCAGCTTACAGCATTTATATGTTTTTAGCTCTACGTAGAATTTAATACTCCATATTGCATTGAAATTGAACTAATTCCAAAAATGTGGCAAATTTATACAATTTAAAAAAATTTTGAAAATTTACAGATTGTTCAAGGTTGTTCTATGCAGGGATGGAGACCATTTTAGCGTCAAAGGAACAGAAAAAAAGTACATCAAAATTTTATTAGTTTAATTTTGCTAATACTTATTTTGCTCATAGGATGCATAAAAAATGGTTAGTTCTTGATTCTGTGATTTTCAGGACGCTCTTTGGCAAATTTGTATAGATACATCGAATTTTGTGCTTTCCAATTTTGATCTAATGGTAATTTTTTCTAATAATTAAATGAGTTATAGACGAAAACCATGTTTGTTGTGCATGGGGTGTGACGAATTTTTAATTCGTCAACGTCAACCTTATCACTGTCCGCTATTTTACCGTTTGGCGTCACTTTAGACACGACCTACATGTCCTCGACGCTTGCGCGTGGAGTTTCATTTTTGTCCGCTCGGTGGAGAGGGGCATTTCCGACTTCACTTTTGGTGTGGCTCTCGCGAGAAATAGACGTATTCCGTTGGTGCGCGGATATTCTTATAACTTGAAGATTCAATCGTTTTGCTGGATTTGGAATTCGAGGGTCATTTTAGCAAGTTGCGAGAGTGATTCTGGGTACGAAGATTTTTGCGCGCTGCAGCGTATTTGCAAGATTTTTGTGTTGCAATTTTTCGATCCAAGCGCCGTATCAAACACATTTTTACGTCGAGTTATTACCAGTGCGCACGCCTAAACCTTCGAGTTTTTGTTTTACCAAAGTTGGTAGAATTGTTCGAGCTGTCATATATTTTTGGGTGTAACCTCAAAAATTCTCGCGAGAAGTTTAGCTGCACCAAACATTGTTTGTGAATCCGTGTCCTTTGTTAAGTTGTGTCCGTCTCAATTATCATCTCAAGTACGTCTTAATTACTCGTTCCGTACAATACAAATCTACCGCCCGAGGTTTCGTGGAAACCGCTATTTTCGAATATTAGGTCAACTCAATTGGGGGTTCAACTCGTTCTCTGGGTGCGTTGCCGACACCATTTTTTACTTTCATCTGCTGTCCGACCAAACATCCAGCGAAGCATCGGGGTCGCTCTAGAAGAACCATTCCAAGGAACCTCTTCGCGGCAGATCCACCTCTTTGCGACAGATTTAACTTTACGCGGAGATTTGTTGTTTTTAATGTCGAATAAAATTCCATGTCGAGCAAATGCTCATTCGCATAAATGTTGAGTCGAACAAATGCATGTCGAATAAAATTCCATCTCGAACAAATGCTTATTCGCATAAATGTATAGTCGAACAAACGCTGTCGATTAAGTGTTTGTAGAACAAATGCTGGCGAACAAAATTCCGGATACGTATAGGATGTTTTTCCAATGGACTGAATTGAAGGCATTTTTGACGTTCAGGACAGTCACCAAGAGAAACGACCAGGTTATTCTTGTACCGCGCAATGTAAATCAAGATCTTGATGTAAATTTTTCCATGTAGTGGACGGACAAAACCCAAGTTGTTGAGCACGATGGTGAATTGAAATGTTTGGGTTCTCTTGCACACTTTTACTCACAGAAAGGATAGTTTTTTAGGTACGCACATTTCTTTGTCTTGTTGGTGGTATCATGCAATGAAGAAGTGGTACGAAATTTATCCATCACCGTACCAATAGCCTGCTCAGAAGGTCGATTATGTCGACCATAAAATGGGCGAATTGCTCTGTAAGTTTCGCGAACGGAACGCTTACTTTTAAAATAAATTTCCACAATTTGGTAGCGTTGTTCAAGTGTTATGTCCGTATTCACAAAACTTCGTAACTGAATTGAACGGTCTGTTAAATTTAACAACCAATAGAAAACGTTTGTTGGTATTAGTAGACCAATATGAATCATTCATTAATTTAACAGACCGTTAAATTCAGTTACGAACGTTTGTGAATACGGGCATTAATCTGTTTATGATTAAATGGCAAACCTTTCTGAATACAAATGTCAATGAACTGTCACTTTGACAAACTTCATTCAAAAGTTATCCCTATTGAAAGATCTCATGCAGCTAAAAAAAACAACCTCTATGTTGCAATCTGCTCAGTTTTGCTTTGATATTTAAAATATTAACTTCGTAGGATACCCTGAATCCAAATTAGCCAAAGTTCTACATTTCTGCCACTTAATACAATGTTAGCTCTTATGTAGTATATAATTAGGTTATAATTTTTAGCAATATTATTGAGAGTGTATATTGACCTTTAAAGTTTACCATCTGTGTCAGCAAAGGATGTCTGGTAGTCTGCAAAAAGCATTGTATCCAAGGTCATGTCTGAAACCACGAAGTGTTTTGTAATTATTTTCTATCATTGTTGAATAATATCGTCGATGTATTTATTAAAAAGCGTCGGCGATATTGAACAACCCTGTCTAGCTCCTTGGTTAATTTCTAAGGTTTTCCATTTTTGTGATGACATGTCCTCAATAATGATCTTGGTACATGTGTATAAGCTTTGAGCGGTCCGAACGAGATACTGCGGACATTTTCTTAAAATCATTATTATGTATATACACCTGAGCCTATTCCTACTCATCTTGTTAAAAGCTTTCTCAAAGTCGATGAGAGCGATGTATGCGGGTAAGTTAAACTCTCTTCTTTTCTCTATTAGCTGTGTAATAATAAATATGCAACCGCTGCATGATCTGCCTTTGCGAAATCCACATTGTGCTTCAGAGAGCGTGTTTATTCTACGGGTGAGAATTCCACAGTATATTTTATAGCTCGCATTCAAAAGACTGATGCCTCTGTTATTGGATCACTCACATCTGTCCCCTTTCTTACGCAATTGTACTATTTTGGCTATCCTTCACTTTTCAGGGATATGACCACCAGTCCAATAAACATTAATGTAGTCCAAAAACCGACTTATAAAATATGAGGAAGAGTGTTTGTAAAAATACTGTATTACTCCAAAAATGATAAGAAACGGGATTATTGATAACAATCGAAGCGACCTGACCGGATATTCAAATTGATTTTAGAATACCCAAATGCAACAGAAATTCAGTTAAAACTCCAAAATTTGTTACAACGTACTACCTGTTAAAATATAAAAACTTTTTTAGAGTATGTCAATAAAAAAAAATGTAAGATGTAAAACTAAACTTGGAAAACTACAACAAAGTTTGTAGTGACCTAGAAATTAGAAAGTTGTATCATTATCATACCGCGACAGCAGATGTCCTGAGCTGGAAACTTTTTAAGTAGCTAATGGGTTAATCTGTATTAAAAATATTCATACTTGGATAACAAATGACTGCCTAAAGTATTTAATTCGAACCCTCCAGCTCAGTTAAACTGATGTGTTTGAAATGAAACTTCTAGGTGAGAAAGTATTTGCTTAGGTCGAATAGCAGAGCCTGCTTATTTGCATATGATCCTTTTGTCTGGGCAATTTAAACTTATAAAGCTTTCGCAAAGCTTATAAATTTTAAAATAAATCCCGAAATCAATCAATTGTAAATATTGTAAGGTTTTTGTTCAGGTGTATAAAAATTGCTTCGTTTATATTACGCAGAAGTTAGGAAATTTCTTGCATTGATTAAGAAAAACGCTTGTGGTTACAATTTTTATTTAAAAAAAAAGAGGGTAACGTATAGCGGAAATGTATCAACGGGAAAATGCAAATTAAGATAAACGTTTAAATTTCCATTATTCTAAATGTGTTTTTCCGTAAATTGGTGGAAGTTGTTCAATCTATGTGCTTGTTTATCAATGGCTGTATCAAACAGCTCATTTCCGCTGTTTCTTTTATTTTGTATGTATTTTGTTACATTTTATCCGAACGGCACGAGAAATTACTTATGCAATGAAAACAAAGTACTCTTAAAATTGTGATCAATATCTTCCCACAGTTTTGGAAATTGGAACAAATTTTTGTTCATAAAAAATTGATGTTATATAATTTCCATTAAACTTTTTAATGAGAATTGATGATTAAAGCTTAAAAGTTTTGTTTAATCTTTTTATATACATTCAAAATATTTTAAATAACGAAGGTTGTCGCTTAAACTATAAGGAAAAAATATTCATTAATTTTGTTTAAAAATAAAATCTTAAAATGTGGAATATGGCTATTTTTAATTGCATGTCGGTTTATCGCGCACTCCCGGAGTTGACAGGTTACCTAACTAAAGAACTTGCAAATGAATTCATTCATCATAGTCATGGTATTAGATTGTATTTTTTCATTATGGAAACACTGCACGCCGTTTCAAAAAATTACACTATTCTAGGATACCGCATTGAGGCCAAAAAATTTAGTGAAGTACTTAATTGTAGGAATTTATAAATACTAAAACACCTGGAACGTTTTTGATGAGGTTTTTAAACCGTTTCTTAACTTCCAGTACTTGAAGAAAAACATCTTCAATGTTCATTGTAAGGGAATATTTCTTTTACGTTCATATTTTATAAACTTCTTTACAAGGATTACCTGCGTAGGAGTTCTATATTCAAAAATATACGTAATGCAGGTTTTAGTAATTTTGCATGCTTATATTTAGCGAAATCAATATTTTCGTAAATATATTTTTTAACCTTCCATGACAGTTTTAAGCTCTTTGTAGGATAAATTTGCATAGTCTGTAATGATCATTTCGCATTTTTAAATCCCTCAAAACCGTAATTTTCGGTAACAGACACAGAGATCAGTGCCATAAGCGTTTGGTTAGTGTAAAATTGTTTTCAAATTAAACATTAATATATATGAAAATAAATACAGTGAGCTCGTCAAGTTTGGAACAAATTCGATAAAAAGTTTTAGAGGGATTTCCTCAGAAAATCCTCGGACAAGTCATTCTTATTTATTTAAATACCATCTTTGTCTGCCATTTACATCATATTTTTGAGTATGAGTATGGAAATGTAAAATAACCCTGACCTTGAAAAGAAAAGTTTTCAAGATACTCGGTACGAAGCTACAAAAAAGCATTTAATCAATAATTACTTCAATAAATTTAATTAAAACAATCATTATTAAAGTTTTTGCACAAATGATGTCAAGAATAAAATGACATTAAATATTTGAAGTTATCGCCGCTCACTTCTTGGCAATGTGCTGTCCACCACTGGAACTCCTGTAAAACATTTTCAATCGTATCGGGTTGAATTGCCCGAATTTCATTGCGAATTCTATCCTTTAGTTCGTCAATGGTAGTTTAGACTATTGAAATTGACTTTGCTCTTTAAATATCCCCATAAAAAATAATCAAACGGAGTTTAAGTAGGTGGCTTTTTTATCGTTCCCCTGCGATCATTCCGTTGGTTGGAAAAACTTGGTTTAAATATTCATGAACGACCATCACTGGAAGGTTATCTAGAAGGCAGAAGCTTGCAAGAAGAAGAGACCATGGAAATAACGAGCGGCGTTTCACAAGGAGCAGTATTGGCGCCAACCTTGTGGAACGTAACGTACAACGACGTTCTTGAACTAGAATATCCAGAAGGCCCAACAGTCATCGAATTTTCTGAAGACCTAACCTTCGTCGTGTCCGCCAGGGAGGCGTCAGCAGTCGAGAGAAAGGCCAACGAGGCCATAGGAGCGATCAACGCCTAGGCAAACACCCGCGGATTTACACTCGTCAATACTCTTCAATAGGAAGACTGGTTGATAACAACGGAACAATCATAGTCGATAAAGGAAAGAAAATAGATACATGGAAAAATTATGTAGCAGACCTCTTTAGTGATGCAAGACCACCATACAAACCGACAACATCTGAACATGAATCGGGTCCATTCATAACAAGGGATGAAGTCCGAAAGGCAATTAACAATATGAAGGATGGAAAAGCACCAGGTCCCGATGACTTCCACTCCGAATTTCTCAAACTTATTGATGAGCATAACTTGAATTGGCTCACGGAAATCTTCGATAATATCTATAAATCTGGACAAATACCCGGGATATGGCTGAAATCGACTTTTGTGACGCTCCCCAAAAAGGCCAGTGCAAAACATTACTCAGATTATCGAACAATAAGCCTCATGAGTAATTTTTTAAAGGTGTTTCTAAAAATTATCCACCAGAGAGTGCAGGGGGTTTGCGAAAAACATCTGGGGGGAACCCAATTTGGATTCAGAAATGCACTAGGAACAGGCACTGTTCTGCGTACAGGTTCTTTTTCAAAGATGCAGAGACATGAACTGCGATGTATATGCATGTTTCATAGACTATCAAAGAGCGTTTGACAATGTCCAACATGAAAAGCTTGCAAATATTCTTAAAAGAATTGGAATAGATGACAGAGACCTAAGAATCATCATGAACCTTATTGCAATCAGACAGCAAGTGTGCGAGTGAATGGAGAGAATACGGAAGAAATTACTATTCAGCGGGGAGTCAGACAGGGTTGTGCCCTCTCGCTCTTGTTGTTCAATTTATATTCGGAAGAAATATTCCGGGAAGTTCTAGATGGTCTATATGAGGGAATACTGGTTAACGGCGAATGTCTCAATAATATCAGGTATGCGGACGATACTGTGGTATTTGCGGATAGCCTACAGAGTCTGCAAGATCTGATGAATAGAGTAACAAAGAAAAGTGAAGAATATGGATTGAGACTAAACACGGCGAAGACTAAATATATGGTTATCAGTAAAGAAGTGATACCTCCAGGACGACTAACTGTCAACAACAAACAGATAGAGATGGTAAATAAATACAAATACCTAGGAACTACAGTCGGAGAGCAATGGGACCATTCATTAGAAATTAAATGTCGTATTGAACAGGCTAGATCTACATTTGTGAAGATGTCAAGCCTTTTCAGAAGTCACGATCTTAGCGTGTCAATGAAGATGAGAGTCTGCTATGTGTTCCCGGTGTTGTTGTATGGGGCGGAGGCGTGGACCCTGACTGAAGCATCTAGCAAGAAGTTGGAGGCTTTTGAGATGTGGATCTATAAATGCATGTTAAGAATATCCTGGGTTCAACATGTAACCAACAGAGATGTGCTCCGGCTCATGTATAAGGAAATGGAGATACTTAAAACGGTAAAAATCAGAAAACTGGAGTACTTGGGCCACATAATGAGAAATGCAAAAAGGTATGAGCTTCCACAGTTGGTTCTGCAAGGCAAAGTACTTGGAAAGAGAGGTCCAGGACGAAGAAGGATATCGTGACTGAAAAACCTCAGAACCTGGTTTGGTGCGTCAACAACTGGTCTTTTCCGAGCGGCAGCAGACAAAGTGAGAATTGCTATGATGGTCGCCAACATCCGATAACGGATCGGAACCAGAAGAAGAAGAAGAAGAATACTCTTCAAGTATTAGGAGATTTTTTTCTAGCGCAAGTGGTTGGAGCTGGTTATAGTTTTTCGCAAATTACAAAATATTTTGAAATACTTAAAGAAATATACAAAAAGCTTATCAATATGATATTATATTATAAATTATTATGTGGTAAGTCGAAAGAATAAATGATGCATGTGGTGATTCCAACAGTTTGTTTTAAGTTGTAGTTTCCCAATTTTTTAAATTTGATGTAATCTTTTAAAACCGAAAGGTTTTAAACAGAAAAGGCAATTTCTTACTGTCATGATAATACGTGAATGGGAAGCGTAATACACGGCATTTCGAGAAAGCCTTTCATAGCAGATTACCTCGGCGGTTTACCATTTACTTCTCAGTAGAGACGGTTAGAAATAAAGTTTTCATTTCGACTAGAATCGAACCGGATACTCGACATTAGCAGTTAACGCACTAACCACCATGCGTCTACTTTTGTATAATTTTGGATAAATAAAAAAATTACACAAATCCTTATAAAGGCGACTAATATTTTTTTAAAAACCAACAGTTAAAATTTGATTATTTTAACATTACAAATTAGATTTTTGAACAATATTTTTTGTTGAAAATATCACGTTGGTTTCAAAAAAGTTTCCTTGGTATAAAAGTCGAGACTTTTATCATTTTTACTATGAATTGCTCTCATACGTTAAATTTTTTAACAAGATTAGTGTTTAATCGATAATTAATTATATCGAATCCAGATAATTTATTACTTTTATCAAGTTGGTTTAATTTTAGATACTATACTGCCATCCTTAGTTAAAACGTCTTAACTAATAATTTTTTTTAAGGGAGAAAAATAACTTTATGTAGATGTTATAACGCTGCTTTCGTTAAACAATTAATAGTACATAATGCCTTCTGTAATATATTATATTTTAAAGATTTCAAGAAATATAATTCTAATAAGGGATGTCCCTTTGATTTGTTAAAAAAAATTGCACTCGTAATTGGAAAAATTGAAATATTTGAAAAATGAAACTCAATATTTGCAATTTCAAGTCAAATACTGTTCTTGAGGTCTGGAATCGTTTCAAGTTTGTCGACTAGACTTTTCCCTTCAAGTAGCCCCAAAGAAAAAACTAATGGCGTCAAGTCGCAAGATCTAGGCGACCGATTGATGTCAGCACGTCGAGATAAAATGCGATCTTCGAATTTTGAATGAATTAAAGTTATTGCTTTGTTTGCTGTATGGGATATTGCTTCATCTTGCTGAAACCATATATCCACTAGATCCATATAAATTAATTTTGGCCACTAAAAATTTGTTAATATACAGGACCCAAGATGACTTGTGGGTTTTCAGCTCCCCAGATTCGGCAATTTTGTTTTTTTGTTTTTCTACAACACCCAATTGACAAATGTATGTATGCTCTTAATTAGTTTATTCGCTTTGGAGATCTAAGCAACGCTAGAAGAACGTTGGTTAAATCGATAGCAAGAGTTTCAATTTGAAGTTCTCATGCAGCTAAAAAAACACCCTATATTAGGAAACAACATGAGGTGGTTTTCCGTTGCCTTCCTCATCGCAGGACCACCATATGTGATCCCCCACGGTCCTTGCTTATGATATTCTGGTATTAAGCCATGTTATTGAGGTCTTACTTCTTTGCCTTAACACAGTAATGGCGGTTACTGCTGCCCTCCGCCATCGAGTTATATACCAGATCCATAAAGAGACTGCGATTCCTTGATCAGCTCAATAGTGGGAATTATTATGCTTATGAAAATGGTTTGCGTATTCTGCAGAATGAAAAGCGAGTGTTAGTGCTGATTCACAATGAACGTAAGACATAAGAAATACGTAAGACGTCAAATTGACATAAAGCGCAATTTTAATACATAAAATTAAAATCGTTCCAATTTAATGCAATTGTGTTGAGATTATTGTCGTACGTAAAATTACATCAAGTTGAAATGGTTTCAACTTTTTGTATTAAAATTAGGCTTAATATAAATTTTACGTCTTACGTATTTCTTATGTCTTACGTTCATTGTGAATCAGCACTTAGTAGAAATCTTTGGTGGGCGAAAACAGCTAATTTTCTGGTTTTTATTACATTCCAGATATTTCTTACAAATATGATAAAATGATGGAATTAGGACCAACGAATGTTATTTGTATCTGGTACAATGCTATTATAAATGGCAAGACGAATTTTCTGGGTGTGCTGTTGTAATGTAAAAGTTGACCTACCCGCCTACCCCCAAATCGAAGAACTCCTGGAACCTCTGAACAGTTTGTTATATGGAATGCATCCTTACTTCGAACATTTTCTTAAAAGTATTCGAATGTATAGTAATTCTTTTCAAATAATTTCTTTTGGGGCTAAGAACATTGTCGAGGGAAATTTTATGCTTTTTTTATTTTTCGATTAACTTTTGATTAATTTTTATTACCTTCTTGAATTATTTTCTTTATACCTTTTTTTCCCGTGCGGATTTTAAAAATAATGGATAAGAACTATAATTCTGGGAATTTCATATTGGTAACGCTCTAATTTACATTTTATGCCAATCTGATGAGTGAGGACACTTAGTTTTATAGGCATAGATCAATAAGGTTAAGATAATATAAGATAAGGAGATAAGATTAAATAAATAATCAGCGTCTATTTCGTAGAAAACTTTTTTCTGTTTGATAATAATAAATAGACCAATTAGGGAATTAATTGGAACAAACAATGATTGCCTATTTTTAAGTATTATACAAGATTGTAAGATACGACAATAAGATTTATATTATGTTTCCTTTTTATTTAAATTTTGTATCCTCCCATTGAAACAAGTCACGAGCCGCCACTGAGATGAAATTACATTATTTTAATTAAATCTTACATTTTCTTGTGAAACAAAATTCTTTCTTATATTAAACATTTTTTAAATATTAAGGTATGAGTCGGTGTATGGATGTAGTTAAAGCGAAAAAAGTATGTAAAGATGGAAAAGTATGGAGAGAGTTGTTACTGAGGTTGGATCAATTTAAAAAGTTTTTGGGGTAATTGCACAGCTACTTGCCGAGCTTGTTAAGGAACAGCGTGATTATGCATGTATGTTGAATTAAAATTTAAAAACAATTAAAACTTGAAATTAGTAAATCTGCAACTGCACCAAGGGAAGCGGCCCCATCCCCACAATGACGCCCACGATCATTGCTGTTTTTGTTATATATTGCACAATATTTCTCAACATTGATTGATCGAGTTGCATTCGCGAAGTCGTATGATACGTTATGTACTTTTATTGCAATTTGCGCGTTTGGTAAGGACGATCCAAGTCGTGTAAATGGTAAAACTAATAACACTAAAGCAATAAAGAAAAATTTATCGTCCAATATTTTTGATATTGGAAGGATTTAACGTTTAATTCAATTGCGAGTCGTATGTATCCTTAATTACTTGTAACTATAAATTATTATATAGCTTTATGCACAAACGTTAAAAAATGAGTTTCATTTTTATCCCCGTAGCTGAAAATAAATGTTTAACGTTTGTATTAATACACTTTAAAGCTTTGAAGAATATTAAGACGAAGACGTAATAAGATAATATACTTTTTAATAATAAAATTGATTAATCTTACTTTAATGTTGACGCTTAAACGTACACTTTTTTTCAATTATATTTCTTCACTATTAATATTAATATCGTGCGATTAAGTGCTGATGGAAGCTCTGTTTGGTTAAAACATTTAACTGGATTGTCCATTTTCTCTCTAAAACACAATTACTCATCTACCATTATAACTTTGATTTAGCTTGGTTTTGTAAGCGTGCTCACAAATATGACTTGATATGATTCGTTTTTTATAACTTGTAACAAAGAATGAAATATGACAACATGTTAACCCTTGTACAAGGCATTGTTCTAAATATTTTCAAACATTTTTTACCGTCTTGCTTTTATATGTAAAATAGAATAATAAAGGTGACATAAATTATTATTACACAGATAGGTAGGTTATTTAAAAATTTAAAATATTTCCATTATTAAAGTTCACTCTTAAAAATTGTTTTTCTTAATTAAATTTAATTTCTAATTCAATTTTAAAGTCATATTTGTTCTGTTTCAAAAGTTAGTACTGCTCATAAAATATGTAATAGGTATATGGAAATAAAAGCGCCATTAAAGTGCACATATCAGTGAATTGTGCAGTAAATTTAAATTTATTGTTACAATAAATTCGTTTTTGTACGTATTTTCTTTTTGCGTTACTACATAACGCAAGTTTCAAATTTTAGATGCAGTTTGAAACTTTTTATTCTTTCTTCCTTATTTGTTTTTCAATTATCTATTTAATGCACCAAGTTATCATCAAATACCAGATATAAATTTGCAGTTAGTTAAGTGAGCCCAGACTATATAGAAATAGTTTACCCAAAGTTTGACACCACAATTGCTAAAGTAAAGCTCGTTGACAATTAGGCACATCTGCGTATACCTATTTGCACGTAATCACGGTGTTTCATAGAGCTCAAAGACAAGTCAACTAATTTGCAGTAACGTTTATGTGTCTCTAGTACAAACACATTATTTACTTCTGTTGTTCTTCAAGTTGGAAATTTTTGTAATTTACTGGTGTTTTCCAAACTGATGAGGGACGAACTTGCAAGATGATTAAGACTAAAATAAGGGTGAAAATTTAAACTTTGTAATATTTTTTGAATAAAAGTTCCGTTTAAAAATGTTGTGTACAAGGAGAGGAAAGCGTTCGTAGCATTTCTAAGCTTCAGCAGTTGAGTCAATTCTTGAAATCCTACAAATCGATCAGATATCCGACAGTAAACACTTACTTTTAGTTTTGAACATTTTATTGTTTACACACGTCTAATGTAGCGTTCTAAATTTAAAATTTTAACACGTTTGAAAATATATCGTGACATTGATTATTTCAATAGGTCATTGCGAAAAACTTTGTACAAATAATGAAATTTACTAATAATTATTATTATTGATGGTGTAATCATCTTTACTTTATTGAAGTTCTTTGTTAAGGTGAAGTTTGTCAAGTCAAATATATTTTTTGTAATGTACGTTAACTATAATTAGACAGGGAGCCCTCATACGCGAGATACAAAATAATTTTGATTTCATTTAAAAAAAAATCCTGATAACTACCACCAAAGCAGTAAGACAAAATTGGAAATTTCAAACTGTTAGTCATCGTTTTGATGGTAGTTGTAATGTACTAAAATTAGTGCTGATGTCAGCAACCATTTAAATTTTTTCAAATGCTTACTCAAATTTTGGCGTCCAACACCACTCACTTTATCATCCCTATTTGTAAAAAGGGAAATCGTAGTGACATCTCTAATTATAGAGGTGCATCTATTCAATCGTCACTTCCAAAATTATTGGTTAAATTTTATCGATGCAATTTGGCGCAGCATCCAAGAACTACATTATCAAAACCCAGCATGGTCGGTCTACAACCACTAATTTGTGTTATCTTCGGTTTCATATACTCTGGAGTCGCTTAAGAAGCATATGCAGGTAGATTCAATTATTTATACTGACTTCTGGAAAGCCTTTGGCATAGCTTCTCACTAAGTTTGTTACCTGACAATCGGCAAGCAAGACAGCTTTTCGAACAGCTATAATAAGGGTGGTTAGCTCAAGTCGAGAAGGGGGTGGGTGGGCTAGAAGAGCCAAAGGGTCTTGTGACGTGGTGTCGCGAGTTGCCAGTCTCTTACCAACGATTGGGCAATCCTCAATCGTGGTTCGGTAAATAGTCAAAATCGGGGGGAATAATTTACACAAGGGATGAAATGGGCGCCACGCGTTCTTAAACGTTAGTTTATTCGAAGGGGATGGGATATCACAACTTCCAAGCTGGTACGCGACAACTTGTTGAATATTCTTGATGATTTGAATGCAGCTTGAATGCAAAATTAAATGTACCTTTGAATGCAAAAGTAGGTGCACAATTGAATGCCAAATTCCCATGTAAGGGGACGAATAAACTCTAACATAAACGTTAATTACAAAATATTACGTTAAAATTGGATGAAAGTTAATGCGCTATTGGCGTAAAAAGTTAGGTTACTTTCAAACACAAATCCTAAAAATAAACAAAAGAAATACAGGGGTTTGCGATCGACTATCGGGGTTGAGCAGAGGGCTCCTTAAATTTACGCAGTGACCAATGGGGTCACTTAACACAATAAACTTATAAATAACAAAGAATCTCTTACGTATCCTTTCCTTATTGGTGCTGACCTTCAGGCAAGATCCTTGGGCAGCTTTCCAGAGTGAGAATTTCGATGAACGTCGAAGCAGGATCCTTCCCATACGGAAGTAAATGATTAACGATACAAACAACCATTCCCTCGAGGTTAATGTGATATCCAATCCCAGTTCCTTCCAAAATGAAGTTGTGATGCGAATAGAAAATTCGCCGATAAATAAGGGGTAGTATAATTGCCCTATTGTCCCGACAAATGGATAATCACGCTCGTAAGAATGCACTGGACGATTATCCTCAAAACTAAATTTACTTAAAGACGGCACTGTATAAACAAGCGTTATTATTTTAAATGCGTTTGACGATAAAAACTATTGAATAAAAATATGGTTCGGTAAAATAAAAACATCTGTCAATGAATGAGCGTTATCTCGGAATCCTAGTCGCCAGATGTCCGCTCTAGACTCGCGGTACATAAGGTCAACTTTGATGCGGTACTACCGTTGATAAAGATTTATGTCGATTTGATTTACTAAGGTTCAACAATTTACCGATACGAGTTCAAACGTAAAATTGTTTAAATAAAGTTTAACGAGATTCATAAATGCACGAAACTAATCAAGTGCGAAATGGTTTAAATATTGTTCGATAAATGTTTAAATATTGCTCGATACGAAACTGGTTTAATTTAAAGTTGTTTAATGTTGCTCGATAAATGTTTAAATAATGCTCGAGACGAAACTGGTTTAATACGCGAGGTGGTTTAAATGAAAGTTCAAAGTGCTTAGTAAAATGTTCCAACAAAACCGATTTACACATAAAGTAGTTTAAATATTATTCGATAAATGGTTAAATAATACTCGATACGAAACTGACTTAAACACAACTTTGTTTAATATAAAGTTCAAATAAAGTCGATACAAAATTGCAAGTATGTTCGATGTCCTTGCGCGGATCGAACATGTGTGGTTTAAATAAAAGTTCGTTATAATTTTAATAAATTTCCGTTAAATGTTCAAATATTTAATTTTAATGCGAGATGCTTTATTACCTAGCTGGCGACGACACTTGAGGATTAGCACAATTGAATAAATATGATTTAAAATCCTACTTGGTATAAGATTCGATTCACTTCCGCATATAGCGTTTTCACTGTTCTAACCAGCAGCGGTTTTGGGTGTGAAGACTTGATCACAAATCTTGGCTTTTAGCCGGTGCGTTACGCTATTTATATGATTTCTGACCTAAAATCGCAAGTGTGGGGATCGGATTCCCACTACGGCAGTGTTAATATTAGTCCCTAATTGGTCTTTAATTCTGACCTCGAATTTCAATTGGTTAAAAGAATAAGTGAAATGCATCGCTTGCATCTTTCTTCCTACAAAATCCTGTCCGAACTTAGCAAATGCAGCTGGTCGCTATCGCGTTTTTTGCGCTGCAAACGTTCGAGTCTCGATGGTTTTTGCTCGACAAAAAGGTATATTTTAAAACATTACATTGTTGCACTTCTCATAAGAGCTAATGCTAAAATATTTACACTTGGGTTTACCACGTGTACATCTGTACAGATAACAAAATAAAACGTATAAATCAAAGTGTTTTGACAGGTCTGCGTGGACATATTGCCCAGACTTATAACAAAAATATCTATCCTGAATAAAAGTCTCACAACGTACTATGCAATCCTTGATAGAAGCATTGGGATGGATGGACGTGAAGTTTGAACTTCCTTGAAATGAAGGGTTTCAGTCGACTGTGGGAATTATCGCAAATAGTAGATTGAGCTACGTCAACGCCAATCTGCTGTGTTATTTACATGAATCCATAATTCACGTGTCGAAGAATTATTTTACCCAATTCGTAGTCTCAAATACTCAAAATATTACGCGATTGAAAAATGTAATTTCGTCTGCTAATTTCTAAACTTGTTCTTTTACTAATATTATTCGACCTACAAATATATGCTTTTTAAAATATTTTGGTGTTAAAATTTTAAAGGCGAGAAATTTTTGCGGCATAATTGCTATAATATTTTGTCAAAACTTGGGAGGCGCCGAGAGCGTATCCTAAGGTTACAAGTTCTTCTTTCAAAACTAGCATCAATTGGATTTGGTTCGCTTGTGGTTAAATGACTTTGTAATTATCTGAAGGGTAAGAACTCAGCAAGTGCGAATTGAAAACTTTCTGTTGTATGATATTATGGTCACTTCTGGTGATCCGCAAATTAGATCGATTAGTTGGATATACTCCAAAATTTGATAGATTAAAATTTTTCTAGAAGAATAAGAACGAGTCTCATGCAAAGAAGAACTAACGGGAAAACAATTTATAAGAAAAGAAAAGTGGATATCTATACAGAGTCCCGATTAAATTAATTTAAAAGCCTTTAAAAATAATAAATTGTTAATAAAAAGGCTTCTTGTTATACTTTGTACAGAAGCCTAAAATCAGAAATTAATTTAATAAAATACGGGCAATACATGAGTTCATTTAAGAGGTAAATAAAAGCTAAATACATTTTTTTTTATTAAAAACCGCATAATTGCAATTGATTATAAAAAATATTTATTGCTTCATTTGAAGCCAAATTGAAATATAATATTCTTTACCTAAAATTTCTAATTACTCATCATGAGATGATACCTGTTTCCTTATTTATTAAAACAAGGTGGAACGCGGATGATTGCAGTGCCATAGCTTTTATACAGCCACCCTTTTGGTTACCAGTAATTTTTGATAATTATGTAATGACAATCAGATATGTACTAATTAAATTTGCAATTGATAATTATTATACACAAAGTATCAGGTAATCACGAGGAATTTGAATTACGGGAACATGACCGACGAATGGATATAGAACCAAATCACAAAACTTTTTTGCTTTTATACTGTGCCCAAAGAGGAAGTTGAAAAATTATTAAATGATTGGACCCGTACATTTATCTGTTCGAAAATTATTTTGATTCCCCAACGAATTCTTTTGTGCTGATTTCGAATCTCTTGCACAACCACTAATTAATTAATATTGCGCACTCATTTGCTTTATTGACCATATATAATAAATTCTTCCAACATAAGGAACAATGCATTAGTCGTAAAGCAGAAATATTAATTTTAACCTGGTACAATTTACAAGCATCCAAATTAATCACATACGTAAACAGCCATTACAATTATTATATCAAATGAATCCAAATCGATTGGTTATATTTTTACAGCTGATCCATTAATAACCATTATCATTTTTCAAATTAACTGTTTCCTTCCTAACCGAAATATTACAAACACTGAGAACAAACAGTGATCTCAAACTTGAATTAGTAATAAACCAAGCAAAATTAAAAATTAACAACTTGATGTCGCAATAATTACAACAAACTGTTAACAACTCTACAGAGGGAATTGACTTATCTTCCCATGACGGCAATTTGGAATCAATTTGTCTTCCCAGGAGGAATGTCCGGAATCGAATTATTTATCTTTTCCAGATGAAGATTTCGGATTATCTGTTCATAAAAACTTGAAAATAACTGACTATGCCTTTCTTTATATAAAATTACTAATGAAAATCGAGATTGTACATTTTGAATTTCACTAGTGTGAAAATCTTTAGTGAAAAACTAATCAAAGCTATAATATAGGAACATAACAACTAAATATGTATTAAAAACAAACGTGGTTTAAATTTTTTAATTTAAATTGAAATCTGAAACTGGAATTATGTTCAACAGAATATAGCAAAAATTTTTGTAATAAAGATACAAAAAAAGTAGGAATTGAATAGCAATTATTCATGAATAATTGAAAAAAATCGTAACAGAATCCACTCAATTGCCTGCCGTAGGCGAAATTAGCTTCAATATTGAAATGGAAAAATTGTTTAAGCTAAATATAGATAACCTACTAACTGCAATGATTTAAAAATAGATTTTAGATTTATAGGGAAGGTCTTCTTTTATATGGCCATATTAAAAAGAATTTTAAAGCGAATCCAAAAATATTAAGTTGTAACGAGTGAAAATATTGATTTACTTGATGATTTAAAAGGGGGAGGGAGTAAGTTTATTTAAATTTATTACAAAAAGAGAAACCGGGAATTCAAGTGATGAGCAAAAGTTCAATTAAACTTTCAGGATATTTAAGTGAAGAAATGGAACTGTTGCTCAGCCTAACCTTCTAGTTGGATTGCAAATGATCAATATCCAAAAACTCTGTTCCATCTTTATTTCGGAAGGCCATCCATTCTGTCACCTCAGCAACTCTATGTCTTAAGTTATTTTTGCGTTTTCTTCTTTCCGTTCCAAAACTTCAGTACGCTTGAGGTCGATACTCCGCACTGTATTTTTCGACATTTTTCGTGTACATTGATTTCGAACCCTTTATTAATTTCTCGACTTTTATCTCGACAGATAAAAATTTAGGCAGATATATTCCGACTTTTTCTAACGTCTGTCCCTGAGCTTTTTTGATGGTCATATAGAAAAGGCAAGTTTAATATTGGAAATTGTCGTCATCTTAAAATAAATGGCAGGCTTGTGTTGGTTGGGCCTAAATGGAAGCGAGGAATGAAGACAGTTTCCTTTTCAGAAATGCCTGTCAAGACTTAAGAGATAATTAAGCTTCCTCTACCTTTTTACTTTTTGAAGTGAAAAACCCACGAGTGGTTGCTAGGACGTCTTCTTCGACATTAATAAAATCCGATCTCGAACAAACAATTTAAATTTAAAGCATGTAGTAAGTGAATCCGACAAATGAATTTTCTCTTTCAAATGCGTTGAACAAATTCTTCAATTTGTAGCAAACCGAAATGTTGTTAGACAATATAACGAGACAATAAAAGCTGAAAATGTTATTGTAAATTAAATCATCGCGATTCAAAAAAATAATCTACTCACTACCCATCATAAAATAATGCTCCTTATAGATGACATATTAATGCGGAAACGCTAAATTTTCATTGGAAGTTTATAACATATAAATAAAATGAACAAAAGTCTGACTTCCTTCAACGCCACATTTCAAGGAAGTGCTGTCAAACTTTCGGTTTCGTACTTTTACATTGTTTTCGTGCTATATTAATGATCTACCTGGTTTCGTGAGAGATATAAATACTAAAGTAGGTAGTTGTTAACACCGACGATACGAGTACAAGCATATTGGTTTTTCATAAAGAAATTTATCAGCTGCAGCATGATGCGAAGACAGGCGTACGGAGCGCACGACTGGCTGAACCCCAATGGTTTAACGCTGAATTGTGCGAAGTCATTGTAACATTAAAACAACCAACAGAAGTATATGTACATATTATTTTCTCTAAATTTTTAGACTGATTTAAATAGAAAAATACTCGTGGAAATATTAAACAATTTATTTTATATTATTTTTTTAAGTTTGAAATATTATGATTCTTTATTTGTTTTGTTTTCTGGCTATATTTTATGGTTGAGTCGACTTCTATATGAGATCTATCAATTCAAATTTTATAAAAAGGTATACATATTTTTATTTTCAAACCACCAAATTATTGGAAAGCTTTACGTAGCATTCATCTTTTTATATCTTGAAAATTGTTATTTCTAAACTTTTCCGGAAAGCTTTATGTCAAAATAAATAAAGTATATTACTTGTATTTTGATTTTAACCCATCATATAACTTGTGAGTTGCTTTGTTTAGACTTTGTTTATCAAGTTTACATTATTGTGGAAACTATGGAAGTAAGTAGACGCAGTAAGCAATAAAGCAGAATTAAGCGGTTATGCTGGGGTGTGAAGATATTGTACAAAATTGAACCAACATTGAATACTTATAATGTAAAAACCACTTTATGCTAACACGTGTTATACGCTTTGTTAAACACACTAACAAAGAGGATTGTTTCTTTGACAAAAATTCAAAGTATGAATAATAGGTATCGGAAAAATGTATTCTTTCCGTTGCAAACCTTCAAATTTTGCATTTAAAAAAGTTTGCTTTTGTTAACTACTTAATGGGACATTCAAGTTTTATGGCTATTACAAAATGCTTCAAAGCTTATAAAGTAATTACAAGATTATTAATTAAGACGATTAAATATTTTTAAAGTAGTAAAAAACACAGTTTTAATTCTAGCTAAAGAAAAATCTGTCCCTTATAATTAAGTTTAAAATTTAACACGATTTATTTAGCATTTTTTCCACTTTTAGTTAAAAAAATAATTAACATGTTTAAGTGGGTAATTAATAATTTATATTGTTAGTATTAATTTAAAACCGCCTGCTCTCGTTTCGTTTCTGAAAAAACACAAAACGCACTCCTACGTAAATTTACATCTAAGCATTTTTACTTTATCTCATCTGACAGTCTTTTTAAGGAGCTTTTAGGGTTGATATTTTAAAGTACCTATAAAATGACAGACTTTTATTTTTAAGACGTTTATTTTGCACTCAAGTATGAAAATTAGAATAAAAAAATTACGTCTCCTCAAATAATTTTTTAATATGCTTTTTATTATAACAGTAAATAATTAATAATTAGTGCACTTTTAATATATCGTGCTAAAGTTTCAAAATTAGTTTTTAATGCATCACCATACTTGCTTTAATGACCTATTTAAGCTTCAAGCTTACAAGCTATTTGTTAACTTTTGCATTAGCATTTTGAGTACATATTTTGTAAGTTTAACAACGCAACCTTATTACTATTGTTCATTTTATTGTTAGTCTTGGTGGTAATTTATCAAAGACTACTTAAACAGAGATAATTTTAAAACTTGAATTTTTTAATCTATTCTTTTTGACAAAAGTTCTGTTTTGCGGAACACGAACGGCGTCATCTACTACTCGCCGCGGAATTATATTCTAAATTGAATTATATCTGAATAATCTTCAGATGAAGTACACACTGACATAACTTCTTTTAGTAAATACATAATGGTACAGTACTGTCATTTACGTTTATGGTTTACATTTGGAAGTAACTTTTAATTAAATTGTTGACTTGAGCGTGTTTATGGCTTTAGCTATATGTAGCAGCAAAACTCGTTTAATTCAACTTAATTATAATACCAGTACATGCTTTTACTATTAGACCATATAAATTCAGCTGCCTTTAGCTCAATATACACCAACCATCGAATTTCATTTATATTATATTTCACCAACGTTAAAAGGATTCATAGTTGATAACATTTTTTTAATGGTGACTTCTGTAGGGGAGAGATGGGCTGTAAACGGAAAATCGCGATTTTAACAAATCATGACCCATATTTGTTATCATAATAAAACAAGCGCTCGAGCAACATTGTGATTGAATTTAAAACTAATAGTGGTGAAAGAGCTGTAATTACAGCAATTTTTCTTCTACTATGATATTAACTAGAATTTCCTTTTTAATCATTTGCTTTTCTAAAATAAAAAACAGTCTAGTATTTGCTTAATGTTACGATAATTCGATCAGAAGCATAATTTACATTCGATGGGCAAAGAGGAAAAGTTGGAGGGAGGGCAAATTGGAACTATATTACATCATCTTTTTCTCTCAGTTTACTTCGTCCTGCGAAAGAACATAGTGGCATCATGATGACAACGTCTCCTTGGCATCTTCCTTTTGATTTTATCCTGCATTATCAGGTTCTCATTACTTCTGGTTTGCGTGCAATGTGGCCAAAATATCGCAAGTAGGATTGATTGATCTTAGTCGACAACCGTGTTTCGATCTTCAATTCGTTTAAAATAGATAAATTTGTACGGTGCACCGTCTACGGGATTTCACCATTCTTTTTTATGTCCATATTTCGAAGGACTCAACTCTTCTTCTATCGTCGTTCTTCATTGTTCATGTCACCCCTGCATGTGTGCCCTCTAGAAATATTATTGCCGTCAGAAGCCGCATCTTTATTGTAATCGTAACTGCCAGGTCTTTCCATATATTGACGAGTTTGGTGGTCACGTCTTGCTATGGCCAGTCTCGTATTTCTGGCGTACCACCTTCAGAGTTGGAGATCAAAGAGCCAAGAGCCAAGAGCCATGCATGTGTGAATGTAGAGGATGTACTCTCATGACTTTTGTTTTGTTACAGTTGGAGTAAATATTATATAGTATATAAGAAGAAATAGAGAGCTGAATGAGGTTAAGATTCTGGAGTATAATTTTGAAGAGGTAGCGACCTTCAAATACCTTGGATTACAAATTAAGAAGACAAGTGAAAGAGAGGAAGTCATAAAAGACAGAATAATGGCTGGAAATAGAGCTTTCTACAGCAACAAGAACTTAATAACGAGCAAGCAAATAAAAAAAGAAACTAAGATGAAAATATACAGAACCCTAATCAGGCCCGTGGTAACTTATGGCATGGAAACAATGTGTTTAACGAGAAAAGAGGAAGAGAAACTTCGGGTCCTTGAGAGAAAAATAATTAGAAATATTCTGGGACTGATCAAGGTTAGCGAAGAGAGATATAGAGTAAGAACAAACGAAGAAATAGAGAACGAATTGCAAGGAAAACAATAGTAAGACATATCAAGGCACTGAGACTGGGATGGTCTTTGAAAGAGCAAGCGAATATAGTATGATAAAGTGCACCATGAAATGGAGACCAGACGTCGAGAGACCGAGAGGAAGGCCGAGGACGAGATGGGAACAGGAGATCTACAACGATTTGAGAACGATGGGGATAAGGAACTGGCGAGAGACTGCACAGAATAGGAAGAAATGGAGAGAAATCGTGGAAAAGACGAAAGTACACAGAGAACTGTGAATGAAATGAAAAAGAAGATAGAAAATGTAAAATAGGGACTAATCCACCCTAAAAAATGGATTCAAGAACGTCCAATGACGTGGCGATATTCCGTAAGGAATGGAGTGCCGACTTATTATTACTTATTATTGGCTTACCTATATATCGTTACCTTACGCCGGCATCTATTCCAAAATTTTGAGAATACGTCTTTTCTACCTGTACCTGGTCACAGACTCGCGCGCTTCGCCAATAATTTGGCGTATGTTTAATAAATGTTTTCTAGTTCCCTACCCTAGACACATCTGCGTTCTGGATCATGTGGTAAAAATCCGAACGATTAACATTAAAGAAAAGTTTTTAATCATACCCTACCACGCTGGCCAATGCGGGTTGGAAGGGGAGACGGTCATAGAAGGCAAGAAATTCAGAAAGAAGATTAATGCTCTTTCGGGACTCGAACCAGTGCTCTAACAACTAGGCCAATGATCGCCTTTATTACGTGTACTATAAAATAAAAAAATTTATCAAAAATTTTGATAATTTACATGGAAATTATTGTTTACTGACACGAACATAATTATTATGGTGTAAATTGTAACAAGCTGTTTTTAACATTTATTAGACGCCAAAGATTTTCTATGATTTCCTCCTCTCCCGTAACATTTAACATTCTATATTTGTAACACCCTGTATACAAGTCCCACCGCGTCATTGTCAATTACGCACGCGCCCGGCTAAGATGCAACTGATGAAATGCATCGAGAAGGCGAACGATATAAAAACAAGCGTCAAGTAACCATCTTGGAAATTTTCACACTGCATGAATGTTTTTATTGTTTTCCTATGTTAAATCAAGTTTATGTGTTTCTAGTAATTGTGTATTTATTCATCAATATATTTTTGTGATTAATATTGTTTCTGTGTTCTTCCGGAATTATCGGTGGCATAAAAAAAACTCATCACAAAGTGACGCCCAAAGTGGCGCTCCAACGTACAGCCGATAACAAAACTGTAAGTAACAAAGAAACTATTAAAAATTACAAAATAAAGTGCCATTCCGGTGTAATTATCCGCGACGTGTTCAATACGAATAATTATCCGCGCAAAAAGTGGCCGATTGACAAATTATATATTATAATCAATCATAATTTGCGAAAATCGATAGTGCAAAAACAATACAAAAGACATTCAGTGAAAAAAACTTTGTCCGATTCAAACGAATCCACACAAAATGCCGAAAAAATTGCAATTCGATGAAACGGTAGAAAACCAATCCGCGCAAAATATACAGGGTGCGACACCATCACTCGCGTTTACGAATGAACAGTTCGCGTTGTTGCTTGCTAAAATTCAACCAACACACACAACTGCCTCAGCTGCGCAATCAGCTGCCGTCACACCTATGTATACCGGAAATTTTTCAAAGTGCACCGCGCGATTTGACGGTACCGCAAAAAGCGACGTAGATGCTTTCCTCGACGCCACAATCACGTACAAAGATTGCACGCTCGTCACCGACGAAAACGCGTTGCGAGGTTTGCCAATGCTCCTAGAGGGCACCGCCGGAACCTGGTGGAAAGGGGTGAAAAGTAGTATAACTACATGGGATGAAGCCATCTCCTCCTTGAAAGACGCATTTTCACGGAATTTACCCCCTCACCTCATTTTCCGAGAGATTTTTTCTCGTGAGCAGCGAGAAAACGAAACAAGTGAACTATTCACTTGCCACATTCGATCACTGATCGCACAACTACCATACGAACTGCCACTAAAAGCACAACTCGACATGGTATTCGGACTATTAAAACCGAAAATTCGGAAAAGGCTCTCACCCGGTAAAAATACAACCTTCAAAGAATTGCTCGAGGCAGCAAGAAACATAGAAGATGCAAACCGAGAGATGTCCCCAACCGCAAAAATTCCCACACAGATGACGGTGAAAAGACAAGAGACCCGAAACACAGAGACGAAGAAAACCCGACCAAAGTGCAACTTTTGCAATTTCTTTGGCCACTCGGAGACCGAATGTAGGAAAAAAGCTGCTGCAACCGTTCCCCAACCTACGACAACGACGGTCAAGGTTGAAAAATCCCAACTCTCCTTCTGGGGATGCGGAACACCAGGTTACGTGAAGAGCAACTGCCCTTCGTGCACCACGACTCAAGCTTCTTTAGAAACCGAGAGTGTGGACACCACCTTTTCTTCCACAGAATTCGAAACCGTCTCAACGCTACGTCCCATGGTACGAGTGCGAATCCTCAACCGCAATGGACAAGCATGTCTCGACACTGGTTCCAGACGCAGCATCGCTGGTAACCAACTGTACAAAATTCTCCTTCAAGAAGGACGCCCTTTCACCGAAGCACAAATGGAAATCAAACTAGCTGATGGCATCAAACGAAACGTCCTGACCAAATCTTTCAAGGTGGACATCACCATCGAAGGTCGCACCACAACCGTTACCCTGATAGCCATCCCTGAACACACCGAAAGTCGAATGCTCCTGGGCATCGATTTCATCCATTCCGCTGGCATGGTGTTCGACTTCCAAAATGGACAATGGTTCTATGGAAATCAACCCACCAACCGTTTCGAGTTCACCAAAGAGTTGCCCGATGTCGCCACCACTACAACCCTAGACGCTGTAGCCCACACACTCCGGGACAACGAAGGACGAGAACTGGACGAAACCCAGAGAACCCAAATCTCTGCCTTATTACAACACACAATCACTCTCACCGACGAGACGCCCATTGCTGTTCCACCATACAGGCTAACGCCAGCCAAAAAAACGTTCCTCAAGAAAGACCTTGACCGGATGCTCGCAGAAGACATCATAGAAGAGTGCGAATCACCCTATGTTGTACCAGTCGTAACGACACCCATCTTACGACAAGCTGACCTTTCGCTGCCTTATACCGCCCACACAAAGGAGGCTGTTTTAATGCAGGGGGAGACCCCCGATCCCGACCGAGACGAAGACGCTTTCATCGTCCCAAAGTCAAAGATCGCACCCATTCTCTACGAATGCCATGACTCACCACTCACGTTTACGAGTGAACAGTCCACGTTGTTTGCAAAAATTCGAACAACCCATACGGCTGCCACAGCTGTTCCTTTAGCTATCTCATTTCTACGAAGAAGAGGTCGCCTGAAGAAGACCACACCTTTTTCTTTTAGAAGTGTACCACTCCGTAAATCCACTTCTAAGGGGGAGATTGTAACACCCTGTATACAAGTCCCACCGCGTCATTGTCAATTACGCACGCGCCCGGCTAAGATGCAACTGATGAAATGCATCGAGAAGGCGAACGATATAAAAACAAGCGTCAAGTAACCATCTTGGAAATTTTCACACTGCATGAATGTTTTTATTGTTTTCCTATGTTAAATCAAGTTTATGTGTTTCTAGTAATTGTGTATTTATTCATCAATATATTTTTGTGATTAATATTGTTTCTGTGTTCTTCCGGAATTATCGGTGGCATAAAAAAAACTCATCACATATTATATTATTATTTACATGAATAATTATTAATTTTTGCAGTGCAATGAAAATTAGTTAAATGGCTTAATCACAATAACGGCATTGAACATTCTAATGTTTATTTTAGATATACGTATTGCAACATTGTTTATACCATTACACATTGTAATGGACGATATACATGTAGGGTAATATTATTGAACGGAAATACCAATTTTAGTGCAATAACTAAATGCTGAATTCAAGTAAACTTAACAAACATTAACAATTTGCTTCCATGTTCTTATAAAGTATAAGTAAACCATTCCAGCACGGTCATATAACTTAAGAAGACTATTTACCTAGTTAGCATAAAACGTACTGCAATGACCCCTCTCCTTAATGATATAAATAAAGCTTATGATAAGAATGAGACCCTTACCTGGAATGCTTATCCCACAATGATAACTTACGTGTGGAGAAATTTTGTATTTACCTCGGCTAGCTCAAAAGTGAAAGAAATTCTTTGATTGTTTGTAAAATTTACCTTGCTGCATTCGCTCATCTTCAGAATGAACAAGATTCATATTTTCACACTGTTTATAACTTTGATTTAAATTCAAATAAAATAGAATCATGGCAATTTGATTTTTTAATGAAATTAATAAATTTGCACAAATTGTCGTCATGGAGACGAAAGAAAATTTTAATCATGTGCTTTAAAACTAAATGTAACAAATTGTTAATTCTAACTGATAAATCTAAATAAATGTTTGTAAATAAAAAAGATTTTCTGATTTTTAATGTTTTAAATTTCCCGCACTTGGATATTTAAATAAATCTTACCCCACTTCCGAATTGCATCATAGTTCGTTCCTAAGCGTGGGTGTACCGGTTGTTTACACCTAGAATTCGCTCCAGTTTACTTTTCTGTGATCATCCAGTTAATTTTCATCAATCATCCAAATATTTCCTCGGCCATCAATACCAAATTTTGAGTTTTTGGTGAGTGTATTAATATTTTTTTAACATTTTCAATATAATTTAACCTTTTCCAGAATAAATCAACTTTACTTTACCCTACTTGGGTTTTAAAAACACATTTTTCATAAATTTTCTGGAGCAGCACAAGATTTGCGTCCATTCACTTTGGGTTATTTTATCGTTGTTCTTTGTTGTTAAGGTAAACAAATTCGTCGCCTGGGATATAAATTTTCGTTGATATTTCAACGCATGCCTGTTTTTGATGCAGCAAGTTTTCATTGGCAGGTAACTTTAATTAAAATTTACCACACTTAATCTTCATTTAAATACTGTTTTTTTAGGAAAGAACTGTAAATTGGAGACACGATGCACTTTAAAGTTTAAATTGAGGCGAATAATCGTCCTTTTAATTTATCGCACCAAGCTGTTATAACAAATGTCATCACGAAAACCTTTTCAGTGTGCTTAACACAACTAATTCTAAATTAACCTAGTTTTAATAACAATATTTACTAATATAATTATAACTAACAAATAACAAATAATTTTAAGATGATATCAATTTTATAATTTCTATAACGAGTCAATCGTTATATCGCCTTGCCATGATCTCTCTATAATTCAACTTTCATTTAAAATTTGACTTAAAACTCGTTCATTCTTTTGATTTTCCAATTCAGCAGAGCAAAGAACATCGCAGTACTTTAGTATGTCAAGTTTTACATAACTTGTTCTATAATAATTATGAAAAGTGAATAAATTTTAACAATTCCACTCTATAGCGGTAGCTGTTCACTTAGAAATCTGGAAAAGTATTAAAATGGGCTGTAGCCAAAATACCAAAATTTTCTGTCTATGTTTTAAAAACTCAATTTTGGGATTCACAAACCAGATTTGATTTACGTTTGATTAAAATTTGTTAATTATGGAACGCAAATCAAGTAACATAAGGTTTTTAGGGCATAATTTACACTCGCATTTTACAGTCATTGCAACTTCAATTTAATAAAGTTGAACAACAACATGCTTAATTATTTATTAAATATTGATAACCATTTACAAATTTTATAACATCTATACATCTGATGACATTTTATGATGAACTCAAAAACTATGTGAAGCTGCTGCCATAATTAGCGCGGCCTTCGGCCTCGCAAGTAGGCTCCGCCACGCACGGAAAAACTGTTTTTCTATTAATATTTGGTTACCCTGAAAGTTCTTTAGTTAATGAGGATATCGGACAATCAGAGTCATATCCTGAGATTTTATTATATACAGGGTAAGGCGAACCACCCGTATCAGCCTTTTTTTTTCGAAAAAAATTTGTCGTTTTTCTGAATCTTAATGAAGCCTTAACGCCTTGATAAAGAATTGAATGGTGACACTGGCATTCCTCGAAAAAACCAGCGTCATAAAGAATATGTTCCGTAATATCGAGACGGTCGTTCAAAGCGTTTATGTGCGTTGCTGCTAATGCTGAAGGCCTGGTTCGACTCCGGGCTCAGTAAAACTTTATTCTGACCGTCTCCCCTCGGAAGGCAATGGCAAACCACCGAGGTGTAGTTTTCCTGGTACTGCCTCTCTGGAGATGAAGTGTATACACTTCCCGCGGTTCGGAGCCCGCGTTAAGCAGTAGGTCCCCTATGTGTGTGATAATACTTCAAACGCATAGCACATACATAGGAGAGAGGTCGCCTACGTCCGGGGAACCGGATATGGCACATGAAGAAGAAGAATATCAAGAACTACAGAATTTCAAACAGCACGGGGGAGGGCACAATTTGAAAACACTGCCTCACTTTAAGTCCGTAAAAACTTTAATTTATGAAATTTCAAACAAATCTTGGATTAAAAATTTTTAGGGGGTCTGATGGGTATGGAATACACACTATATTTTTTATTATTTTTCTTAAAACCCATGGGGTATTCCATAACCCACACACCCTCTACGATTTTGCATACAGTTTAAATTCTTGAGTTTCCCTTTAACTTTTTTTTTAATATACTACCTCCAATCTACTTAGGTCTGGACTATAATCCAAATTTTATATTTATTGTGACTTCCCCACCTCCAGCTGTAGGTGTTGAACCGTTGAAAGGTGAAAAACAGTTTTCCCATTGAGTCATTTGGAAATCATTAAAACGCGTGGATGTAAGGGCTCAAACTTGCGGTTAAAAAAATAAAGAATAATAATTAGTTTATTTTGCTGACAACGAATTCAGTTTTATATTAAATCAATCGTGCAGCTCTATTGGGGTATTTGTTTTACAAAAAAGGGATTCTGTAGGTACTTAGTTTGTTTAGGAGATATTGAATTAAATTCTAAATTGAATTTTTATTGTAAACAATGTTTTTTTTATATTTATCTACAGTCAGTTGTAAGTTTTGAAATAAGATTAATGTAGGTTTGTGTGAGTGAAAGTACGTTTTCTGAATACTATTTGGCTCTAACTTGCAATGGCGTGACTTAAAACTAAAATCACTTATATTATGTTATGACCTTATGTCATAGATTCGGGTTATTCGTAAATCCAAATTTCCAACCTCTGCTAATCCCTACTTATCTCGTATTTATTTCCTGGTCCTTTAATCACAATGGCAAATAATATTTACTATATTATATAAAGCATATAATTTATACTTCTAATATTTTATTTAAACATAGCACACAACATAATACACACATGCATACAGAACATCTGAAATAATATACAGGTAGTTCGTAAAGTTTGGAACAAATTGGATAAAATATTTTAGGGAGATTTTCTCAGAATATTCTCGGACACGTCAACCTTATTTTTTAAGTGTCACTTTTTTCTGCCATTGACATTTTTTCGTCGTGTTAATTATTTATCAAGAAGATGCTGAAAAAAATAACACCGTTTTGACAGTAATAAGAATTTTATAATTTGTGGTGTAGTATTTTGTTAATTAATCGTTGCCTAAATTGGCATTTAGAATTCATTTATATTTTTTAACTATTTTAAAATGGTTCGTCACTTGTCTGAAAGGCAAAGAACTGAAATTATGATTAAATGCCCTTTCTGTAACTTTGACACTTTTTTGGGACCTTGCAAAAGTTTCTCCTTAAGGTCGGGGTTCGTTTACATTTCCATATACTAAGAAAATTGTGCTTTTTCCAAATTTGTAAAGAACAATAAGGGTTACCGTTTAAAAAAATGTCCGATGACATCATAGTTCAAAAGCAAAACACGACAATAATGTGTCAATGACATAAGGTTGACGTGTCCGTGGATTTTCTGAAAAAACTGATGATGGCTAATGGAAACAGCCGATAGGTTAATTTTTGATAACCGTGAAAGTTACGACTCAACACCCAAGTCTTTGCTTACTAATAAACTACTTGCCACACGTTATCATTTTTGTGCTTTGTAATTCATGCATCCAACGATAGAGGGCATTATTTTATTATGCATTACCGTAACATCGTGGTAGTGGGTAAATCTACCATTTACATTTATTTGTTTCATTTTTATTATTACTATGAACCCTTCCTGCCATGGAAAATTCGATTTCAATTTGATAATGTAACGTCAAACTGAAGCAATCAAAGATCATATTAATTGAAAACTTAATGAATTTCTACCGGTATATTTTTACATCAAAAAGTCTGAAAGCTTTCTGATTAGCGAGTAAGCTTTTGAAGTTACATCGTTTTTCATGCATTGCGATCTTCGACTATTGGTCATTTTTAACATTAATTTACTACTGGGCTATCTGAAAATGAAACTACTCTGCATATTCAAACGTTTAGTGCTTAGAAAACCATTCATTTTGTTTGTTAACAAATTTATCACAGCAACTGTGTTTGTGCAGGACCGAATATTTGTCGGATTGATCGATTCCGGTTCAGGATTACAACTTCTTTCACTTTTATTTTGTGTTCGTGTTTATTTCGAACCCTCAAATAACGTAACGTTTTAAACATTTCATTTACCTCACAATTGTGTACTGCTTTAGCATTAGGGTTGAAAATTGTTGTAAAAAAAAGTATTGTGTAAATTTTACTGCTGGAGTTGGAGCTGGAGTTTAAAACAAATTAATTACCTAAATTTTTTATTGTCTTCTTAGAAACTATGATAACTTTTAAACATTTTTAGACCTTTTTTGTTTCTTGCTTTCATTGTTAGTTACATCATCCATCACAGAAATCATTCCTGGAAATTAAATGTGAAAAGTTTTAATTTCTTATAACTTACAAAGTAAAGTTAACGAAAAATTAAATGAAGTTAATAGGTAAAAGTAATTCTTTTATCAATGGAAAGCCAACAAGTTGAAAGAACAAAATTCTTCCTGTTTTGGCAAGAACATATAATTCTAAATTCTATGTACGTTACATAGTATCTACGTACATTTTGAAATTCAATTTTTCTTATTGCCCAGGGAGAGCATATTTTTGTCGAGTTTCTTTTGAGGTATAAGAGAGACGTTTATTATAATAAATTTACGAAAATATTCGTCAACTTACTGGAATGTTGAAATAAAATAATATTTTAATGCATAGAACATTTGGTTAAAACAAAATAAATTAGAGATGTTTTATAAAAATTTAAATTTGGAAAACTATTAGTAGCAAGTATTAATCGGTTTAAAACGTTCTACGTCGTCTTCCTAATCTCTATTATGATTTGTTCATCCACATACCATATTCCGGGTTTTCTTCTATCATCTCTCTAGCTAAATAATGAACCCTCTCTCCAATTTTTTCTGAGTGTCCCTCTCTTTCTATGCTCTGCTGATTTAGCAATCTGTTTGGGTATCCTCTCCTCGTTCATCCTTTGCACGTGACTGAACCATTGCAGCTGTTTTATTCTTATGTCATCCACCATTGTATGGGGTACATCCATTATTTCTCGTATTCCTTTATTTGCATTTCTTTCATTTCTTGACTTTCCCGCGGACCGTCTCAGTCGTGGCATTTAAGGGTTTTTGGTTTCAGTATTTTACATGTAGTTATGCTCTTCACTATTGTGTTGCATATTAATCCCTTTTCTTTCTTTCCATAATATGCTGTTCATCAGTGATATATCTTTTCTTCCCAACGGGTTCCTTTCTCTTATAGTTTCATCCATGTTTCCATTCTGTATGATCTTCAGTTCCAAATATTTATACTCCAAACATCGCCGAATCATTTGTCTATCCTCCAGAACCAGGTTCTGATGTTGCCCACCTATGCACATGTACTCAGATCATGGTAAGTCTTGATCCAAGACAATCTGGTCGTCGGAAAAGCACAATTTTAACAAGGTGTTATTCCTCAAGGATATTCCCATTTATAAATTCCTTCTTCCGCGGTTTTGCGTATTTTTTTACAGCGAATCCTTGTGTAAGTTGGTTTCCGTCGTTAATCCTAGTTTTTGTACTTTCATGCATTGGTTAGGTTTACCAAAGTTTTCCCAAAGTTTTCTACAAATCGATATACAACATGTGAACCTCCTGGTTAAGTGCTATCTTTTTCTCGATCTACCTGCTCTAAAGCCTGCTTGTTCTCCTCCTTCCATATCATTGTATTAATTTTCAATCTTATTGTAAAATCCTTTCTTAGATTCGACCAATAGCATTTGTAACCGATATCCCGCGATAGTTGTCACAAAACACTCCATATTACCTTTATTGTGGATAGTTGAGACAGAGGACACCTTCCGTTCGTAAGGTGGTTTTTCTCAGTTGAGGTACTTGTGAAAAAGTTTTCTGAAGTCTTCAAATAGTAGCTTCTTCGCTCCATATTTTATCAATTCTGCTTAAATATTTTATGGTTCAGTCGCTATTCCATTATTTTAAGGCGCACATATTGCTTTAAGTTGTTGTATTAACATCAATGTTGAGCCCATTGTTACAATTTGTACTTGAGGATTGTCATCTATCATTTCTTTAAACTCCACCCTATTTTCTGTAAGGAGGTTCTTAAAATGTTCGTCCCAATATTTTAGGGTAATCAGTGAAATTATTCTCTCTTTTTTTCTTGTTGTATACTTTTTAGATAATTTTCCAGCTCTCCGTGTTCTTTTCTTCATAGGAAAGTGTTTATTTTGGAACATTTCCTCTCCCATGTCTCGTTCTTTTTTCGGCATATTTTTCTTCTTCTTGCTGTACCTTGAACTTGTTCGTATATTAGCTTATCGTTGTTATTTTTGGTGTTTCAGTACTTTTTATACTTTTTCCTCTTATGTCTTATATTCAGTTCCAATTTTTCGTCCCACTAATATGGTTTATTTGGTGATTTATTTCTTTGTAGAACTCCTAAAGCCTCTTCAGCTGCTGTGCAGATGCTCTACTCTTTAAATTTATAATTTTCTTCCATGCAATCGTATTTTTGTTCTATCAATCTATATCTTTTAGCCTATTTTTAAAAAGGATTTAAAGTTGTCTATAAGTTTACATTTCTCTACTAATAATTTCTCTATGCGTTCCTCTTTTTCTTCTTCTCTTTTCCAATTGTTATAATGGGGGAACGTTATTTTTGATCTTAAAACTATTGGCCACTGAGAAGGTTCTCTATGTACTCTGAAATTTTGAACTTTGAACTTTATTTTTTGTTTTATTATTGTATAATCAATTATAGATTTTAGTCCTTTAGTTGGTTATATATATGTATGTCCAAGTGTACTTGTGCTCTAATGCATGCGGACACTAAACGAAATATCGACAAACGACAATGTCCTAACACTCAGATGGGCCAAAGGGCACCAAGGGAATGAGAACAATGAAAGAGCGGATGCTCTGGCGAGGATAGGCTCGACCAAACCACCTTGTGGACCTGAACCATTCGTTGCACCGATCATACCAAGGGATGCTTACAAGCAATGACAACAATACGGATGTCCTCGCGTAAGCACTCCAGATATTATTTGCAGTTATCGCGAGAAAATCTGCGAATAATTGCTGGAGTCCTGACGGAACATTGCAAACTGAATAAATATCTGTACACGATGGGGCTAGTATACAGCCCCACGTTTGATATATATCAGATGAAGCGGCGGAGCATCTACCTTGCAGCTGCCCTGCCCTAGCGTCGAAAGAGGATCCATGTTGAGGGAGCTCTGGCCTAGTATGGGCAACATTAGTGGTACGCTGCCCTCCGAGATCCGAGTACATCCTTAATGTGGAATGGCTAGCGGTGTAGGGGGGTGGAGGGCCACTGCTATAACTAGGAGGTAGCATAATGGGCCCGACTTGTGTGCTGAGTGCGTGCAAAGCAATTTGCCCTCAAATAATCCATATCCAGTGTATACTTGTGGATCCATCGATGATTAAAAAATTCTGTAGCTAGTTCTGTCCACATAAATATTGCATTCAGCTTATTACCATTATCGTTTACAACATCTTCTCGAAATTTCTCCACGACCTCATAGCCCTTCTTTCTTCCAGTTCTAATATTTAGGTTCCCGAGTATTATCAGTTTTCTAGTTGTTCCAACTTTTTGGATTTCGTCATTCATCTGTTCTTATATCCTATGTCCTATTATAATTATGTCTTATGTTCTTATGCCTTATATCCATGTAGGTAAGTTATATGGTTCATTTTAATTATTCGTTCATTGACTACTTCCCAATTTGATATATATTTTCTAAAGCTTTTTCTGATAAGAATTCATACTCCTTGCTTAGTCCTATATTCTTTGGGGACTCCGCTGTGAAATGGTCGTACTTTTCCAAATTATATTCTAGAATTCATTTTCCATTTTCGCAACTTAGTCCGTATTAATCTTTCCATCCTATTCCGATAACTACAATTGGATTTTTCAAGGTTCTTTTCTGAATATCGAGGAATTGGCCTGATGCCTCAACTCCCAACTTGGAAGACCATAATTTTACATCAAAGTTATCTTTCTGCTAGGCGGGTTGCTTTTATTGCAGCTTTGGAGTCGTATCTACCGTTTTATTTCCCACTCACCCGCCAGGCTCCCCCAATGGGACGAGTAAAACGTTATATTGATAATGAAAAAAAAACGATAACTTTTTTCGATTATTTCGATCTTATTTAGATCTCATCAGGAAAACTTAAACGTGGGACTTGATAAATAATATAGCGCTGTGGTAGTTCAATACTGTAACAAGTAGAAAAGTAAAAACATACATTTTTAAAGTTTAGAATAGCGATATAAATTATTTAAAGGAAATTTAATCAGTTAAAAGCGTAAAATTAGTTTATTAAGTTATTTTATTTTGTTATGTCGCAGTATTCCACTGCTAAAAGTAGATATAAGGAATCAAAAACAACAATAATTAGAAAAATTCATTTTTTTGACTTGTTGCAGTATTGAACTACCACAACGATATAACTAATAGTAGTAGCGAATGCAATTCATAAAAAAGCTTATTACCAGTTTTACATAATATTAGATTTGTAATCGCCATTATAAAATACACGGCATAAAGCACCGGATTATTATAAAAACATTTGAATACAATTTAAAATCCATCATTAAATTCGTATTACTGATCCATAATCGTTAAAATATTTGGGCTTCCAATATATAAAACTCCTACTGTACTTTTCCAAATCACTTTAATAAAAAAAGTGCTTACTAAATCATAATTTACAAAAAATAGATAGGTACTGAAGATTAAAACGTGTTAGTTTTGGCTTAAAATTTAATTATAAGTTAGAAAATTTTTCATAAAATTGTATCCTATTACAAGCAGCGCTTTAATCACTGTAATCCACTGTCTCGTTATAAATTTATTGCTGGTTGCCTTGAATTAACTGAATGTCTATATTATATTTGTAACAAATTTGAAATTATTTTGTTAGTTTAGTAAAGTAGTGAACGCTTAACATAATTTAACATTGATATAGTATTAGCTGGGTCCGGTATTAACAGTTTAATCCTCATATTTTGCTCCAAAACATCTAAATTAGCTTTTAAATTTACTGGAATACTCTCCAATTAGAGTGAAGTTAAAGTTAATAATATTTCGTTTTGTTACAAAAATGTCAAACTCCTATAACTTCGTTGTTGATGCGTATCGACTAATTAGTTTTTATTCGAGATACTCAATGGGTAGATACAAAAATAATAAATTCAATGTTTCTGTAATTTTAAGATTACCGATTTTCTATTTAACAGTGAAACATTTGAAACATTTGAAACTGTTGGAAATAATTTAATATTAATAAGGGGCGATTCAATAAGTGGTGTCATTTTGAATTGTGCGGCATTTCCGCTCGATAGATTTGACAGCGCTCAGATTTGACATACCTAGAGACGGTCATAGCTTTGGCAGTTAAGTGTGCTAACTGCTAATGCGAAACGCTCGGCTCGAATTCGGTCAGGGTAAGAACTTTATTCTGACCGTCCCTCGGAAGCCATCAATGGCAAGCCACCGAGGTAATTTGGCACGAAAATTCATCTCGAAATGGAATACATGAAACTTCCCGTGGTTCGAAGCCCACGTTAAACAAGTAAGTCCTCTATGTACATACATAATATGTGAAAACACTTCGAACGCATATCACATGCATATAAAGAGATGGATCACGACGCTTCTGTAGAAAGGCATAACGACGGAGGAGAAAATACGTCATCCACAAATAATGCGATTTGATTTTGGAACACCATCGATGAACGTATAGTTATTGTGAAAACACATTATCAAAATGCTGAAAATTTTGCAGTTGCAATTCGCAACGCAATAATTATTAAAGCATATTTTTTAACAGATTAAAATGACACCTCTTATTGAATCACCCTATATGTTCTAATATAATTTCATATTTTTCTTAAGTGATGAATTAAAAGTATGTAATCAATGTAAAACGTGCTTCAGATATTTTACTATTGATCTACTAATTAAATTAAAATTTAATCAGATTTGTTCATCAACTTCAATATATCAGTTTAATGTTTCTAATCACGCTCACTTATCAAAGGCTTTCTTCACTGGATCGTCCATGTAAGAATTAAATAGTCAAAGACAAATTTCGGAAGTGATTATTTTACGCTTATTTGCTCATGTTTATTAGAAGGGAACTTCAGTAAACGCATTACTCGAGCTAATTAATATTAATGAACAAATCATAATTATGCAATTAGCCAATCTTGATTTAGAATTTAAATAATTTATGTTAAACAAGGCAACCATTTAATCCATTTAGTAATACGGAGCATTAGAAATAAAAAATTTATGGACGGTACCCGGATATCTACTTTTCTAAGTGTCGGTTTACCTGAAACGCTGTTCATAGTAAGTATAAAATTTTCAGAGATTATTCAGCAACTTCTACCTTTGCAAGTCAAATAAGTTCTTGGTTTTGTGTTTACCATATTTATTTATTCAATTATAGAAAATTCGATTTTCCTTATAATTATAGAAAATTAGAAGGAATGAACTGGTAAAAACCTATTATCGAATTCATGGATTATTTTCACTAATCCTAATTGTGATTTAGCGCGTGCCCTACAAGTTAAAGGAAGGTTTTCATTTTCATAGCGATTACAAATAATTTAAATGCTTTAGAGCCCTGAATAATATTTCTGCGAATATTCTGAAATGAAATTCTGTTGTGAAAGAAATCAACATTTCGAGGTCACCTATAAAACTGTAGCGCAAGAATGGATTAACGACATTTTCACTTTCTACAATATGAAGCACGTAAATTTACTTTTAAAAGTTTGTATCTTACAATCAATCGTTCAAATAAATCAGAGATCAATATGTGAATGTCTGTTAGCACCATAAAGATAAATAGTCCACTTTTTGGATTTTTGGATTCCACCTCAAACTTTCATAGTTTTTCTATTTTCTTTTACCCATATTAATTCCCAATTGAACGAAAATTAGAAAACATAAAAGAAAATCATTATTTAGTATTTAATAAATTGTTGTGACACCTCTCTCAGTTAGATTATCCTGTACTGTTAGATTTACTAACGTTTCAGCTATTTATTTTATTCATTTTCAATAAAAAATTACAAAATTATTCACATCAGCTTAGGTGATGAGTAATCTTATAAGATTACTAATCATATTACTGACAAAGAAATTTTGTTAAGGCTCTCGAGAGATGTAAACGTTAAAATAGTTACAAATAAGCTTAACCTCTTAATTATAAAAATACGAGTGCGTTTCAATACTAAACGGACGCACTAACCTTCTCAGATTTTAATATTTTTTGGGACATAGTTGCTGATGCTTTAACTGAGATCATCTGTACCAAACTGGACGATGAGAAGGTCGTCGAAGCAGCTCTGGGTTTAGGCAACGAAAACTAAGAAATATCCTTATTGACGACAAAGCGGAATAATAAGGATATGACACAACAACATCGCAGGTTGACAGCTGAAGAAATGCCGACAGGTAAATCCGGCTGTCACCGGGGAGGGGGTTTTAGTGAGTAATAATCTCACACTACCATCCCAGATTGGGGTGGTGCCTGTGAAGGTTCTGCGTGTTAACAACGTTAACACAAACTAAGCAGGACAATTTAGATAATATCTGGATTTTCTTATCGGAGGCTTAATCAGAACACATCATCAGAAATAACATCGACGACTGCTAGCTTAATGTTGGTAAGTAATGAAAATCACATTCAGCGTTAACCACCACAACAAACTCGGGCTCGCCGTGCTGCCGATATAATTCTTTATTTCATGCCAATAATAATCATCAATTACTTACGAACTTAATTTCAGATCTACAGAACCCTAACTACGAACAATTTCGTGTGCTACACCAACGTTTAAGCAACCGGGAGTTAAATCTATAACTCAACGACCTGAAGCTCAACTTCCAATGCACTACACCAAACAACCTGTAGATGATTGATAATTTGTATCTCATTTTGTAGGATAAGCAACACGAAGCATCTAAGTTATTTGGAATTAATGTTTTTAATTCGCTTCCTAATAATCGTAAATTACAAAAGCAGTTACATTTTCTCAAGAAAAATTTTAGTAAGTAGTTAGCAGTGTTTATTCGTTTCAGGAATTTCCGAAATGTTTAATATTTCATGAATGTAGTTATTCTAATTATGTAAATGTAAAGTGTAATTTACAACATTTGATACAATCTGTACATTGGTTTGACTTATCCTGTATCGTACATGTTAAACTTTCGATCAATAAAATTATTATTATTTATTTAGTAGGTACTTACCAAAATAAGCATTCATTTAAATAAACAAAAAATAAGCACATGAAAAAGCGTTAAAGTAGAAGACGTTTGAAGTATTTCAACAAACCAAAGGATAACAAAGCATATCATATCAAACCAATAACAGAAAAAATTGTTATTTTCCGTACATAAATATTGCAAAAGATGACCAAAAAGTATAAAAGTCATAAGTACCCTCAAGGAATTTGAAAGCGCGGTGCATGACCCTTCGACTAATTATTGATGTTGCTTTTATTTGTTGAAATTGTGTTTGTATTTGGGTTTCGACATTTGTATTCTTTTGCGATTCAGAGATATAATATGTGATCAAGATTCTTTGACGCTGTTTCGTTTTATTGTATATTCTTTGTAATGTAAACTTTCTCAGATGCGAAGACCCATTTCTATTATTATTATTTAATTCAAAGCTTATCTAGCAACGCATTTCTGCTCGGGTTTTATCAGCACAAATACTAAACATGCATACACGTGTCAACTTCTGTTTCGCTTTCCCAAGTTGTCCAAATATTTTTGAAAAAAGCGCCTCGGGCTAATTTTTAACACCAAAACGACAATATCAATTTAAACTTCCGTAAGGTCACTCAATCCAGTGTTTCACACTGGAATTCTTGTCAACGATTTTAATATATTACGATACTTCATTTTATATCTGTAAAAGTGTTTACTCGATATCGTTAAATTGTACACAAAGACATTAGCAACTCTCGTTTTCTTTCCATTAACCTTAGCAATCACTTCTAAAATATTGATATACAATATTTTCAGATTCAAATCTCAATATTTATAAATTTATTTTCGATTAACACCTCATTTTCTGTAGAGAAAGAGATATTATATAACTACTAAGACTCAATGCGAGATAAATAATAACATCAAGAACGTGAGAAATGATAACATTTCATATTGACAGTCAAACTTTATTTATTTATAAATTTATTTACTTTACTAAGAAAACCACAAAAATAATTTCGTTAGGTCGCACCCTAATCATTTAGACATACGAGGGTAGTTTTTTCTTGTTATGTACAGAGTTATGAAAACAACACGCTATCGCGACAATTTTCTCATGTCAAGTTTCTGTGACATTTTATAGTGTCATCTCCAAGTTCGAATGCTTCCAATCGCTTAACATTTGTCATTTTTATATCAGTTTAAAGAAGCGAAAATACGTGATTTGAAACTTGAACACAGAAGCGTCATGAAATATCTATCGACAGAAGGCAGTAGCCCGAAGAATATCCATGAGAATGGTGGCAGTGGATGGAGAAAATAGCCTGTCCTATTTCCAAGTAAAATATTGGGAAAAGAAGTTCAAATGGGGTAGGGAATCCATTCAAGATAACCCAAAGTGTGGAAAACCTCTGGAAGCACAAACTGACGAAAACATCAACATAGTTAAAGATTTGGTATTGATTGACCGCCGTGTAAATGTTTCAGTTATTGCTAGAGAAATAGGAATATCCGAAATGAGTGTTTCTAAAATTCTACGACGGCACGATGGATTTCTAAGCTGCTCAGTCCGAAATAAAAACTGTGTGGACGACAAATTTTTGCAGAGAATTTGACTGCTTTATCCCAAAATAAAGACTTCTTCTATAGAATTGTAACTGTGGATGAGACCACTGGGACTCTTTCAAAAAGAAGAGTCCATGTAATGGGTTCATAAGGGCGCTCCGCCACCTAACAAGGCGAATATCTACAAAAAGCGGCTATACACAAAAAGAGACCCCATAATTGTGCTCAGAAAATTCTCCTTCTGCACGACAACTACAAGGAGCATAAAGCACGAATTGTGCGAGTCGTAGTCAATGAATAAGACGTTGAGGAATTACAACATATGTGACTATTATCTCTTTCCAAAACTAAAACAAAACACTTGAGAGGACGTCGCTTTTTATCGAATGATGACTTGGAAAACGCTGTGGAGTAGAATTTTGCAGAATTGCCAAGAAAACAGTTCTACGAAGGCAGAGAGTATTACTAGAAAACCCGTGGAATAAGTGCATTATTAGTGGTAATGATTCTTACGTTTAAAAATAAAATTTTGTTTGTTCTCGAACTCCTTGTTTTCATAGCTAAGTAGATAACATAAAAAGTTCCCCTCGTACATGCTATCAACTTACGCACCCAATTAAATGTTAAATTAAGCTAAAAATTTTTATTCAGCTAAGGTCATATTATTGATATGAATTTTAGGATTCCTTAACTTTTATAACAGCCTGTTGAGACGCATTTATGTAGAAGTATCAACCTTTGCACCAATTTTGAAGTGTTATTCCAAAACCGCATTCAATTTCTTTATAACTATTTCGGATTCATAATGCTATGCACTGTTTTAAACTACTGTCTTATTCTTTTTCCACTTTTGGCTAGGAACTTGTTCCTGTTTCCTGCCTCATTACTACTCTACAGATGACGAAAATTAACTTTGAGCGCATCTCTTTTGCAGGTCGTCCTAGGAATCCTTTCCCTGCCGGTCGTCCGTTTTTACAACTGTTGTGAGCCAGTTTATGTTGGTCCATGTGATCAACCCGATAGTTCCAAACTTTCTCCCGATATTTCATGAATTTTTTACTGGGTTTACTACATCACATTTCTATTTGATATTTGCACTAGATCTTCATTTCTACAGTTCTTACTGTTTGCTTTATCCCTTTTGTTTCAGCTCTTGTTTATGTGGCGTAGGTTAGGACAAGGAAACATGGGAAAGCTGTACGAGCAAATTATCCTTCAGAGACTCACAGCCGACGTACGTGAAAGGGGTAGCTTTAGAGAGTACCAATACGAATTTCGCAAGGGTCGGTCCACCGTCCATGCGGTGAAGAGGATAGTAGAAGATGCCACGAAGGCCAGAAGCCGCATATGGCGAACGCAAAAGATTGCGGCCGTACTCACATTTGACGTCAGGAACGTATTTAATTCGGCGTGATCGGCCCACTCCAGGTAACACTGAAACCTAGTGGATATCCTCTGAACATCCAGAGGACATCCGGATGCTAGTGGATATCCACTAGAGGCCTGCAGCTGATTCCCTATAAGATGGAGGCGGTGTTACTGACCAACAGGTGAAAGATTGCCAAGGTTAAGTTCACGATAGGCAGTTGCATTATAGAGCCCAAAAAAGAAGCCAAAGTGCTGGGAATTGCCATCGACAAGAAGATATACTTCGGGCCGCACCTTGCAGCGCCGGCGGCTAAGGCAGATAAAAGGCTAATGCCGAACCTTGATGGGCCCAAGGCAACGAAGCGAAGAATCATTGCTTCAGTGGTACATTCCATCATACTGTACGGCGCTCCCGTCTGGGTTCAGGCGGTCTGGGTCCAGAAGTACCGGCAGATGATTACAAGAGTACAGACACTCTCGCCAATAGACCTTATGGCGGATTAAAGAGCCGCGAACTACATCGAGAGTGCAAACAGGTCAAGATAGAACACAGAGAAAGGCTCCTGGAGGAGTGGAAGTCCTGGAAGAGATAGGAGGCCTCCGAATCCGGACAATGGACCAGGCTACTCATCCCCAATCTAAAGCCCTGGCTAAAAAGAGAACATGGAGAGATGAACTTCCATCTTACATAGGTGATGTCCGGACATGGGTGCTGCAACAAATATCTTCATAAAATCGGGAAGTCACTTAGCACCTCATGTTACTATAGCGAAAATAAAGACGATGCGACGCGACGCCCAGCACACCGTGTTTGGATGTCGCAAGTGGAGGAAGGATAGACAAAATGTAGAGGCTATTGTGGGCAATCACACTCACGCAAATAAAAGGTTAGGACAAAGCGAACCATGGTTTTATATATATTATATTTTCACCTTGCTCTCCGTTCTTATATATTTATTGAACCAACCCATTGCTCTTAGACTTCCTTATATTTGTATGGCTTTAATTGCCTGCTGATGTATATCTCGCCTATTAGATCTCTCACGCTAGTGAGTTCTGTGCCCAAGTAATTGAACTTCATGACCTGTTCAACTATCTTTCCGTCCACTTCCAGTTTACATCGGATCGGTTCATTTACAATCACCATTGTCTTTGTTTTTCATGTCAAGGTCTCCATTTTATATTATTTTGCCGTTGTGTTGAATTAGACCAGAAGTACCTGTAATATTTGTCTCTTGTTCTTGTAATCTTGCAATAATTACAGAGGTGATCAGATTTAGTGTCGTGTTCAGAAGTGTTATTCCACGATAGAGTTATCTGCTATTTCTTTTGTCTATTCTTCTTTTTTTCTTTTCTTTTCTATTATTATTCTTTCCAATAGACTGTAAAACAGAATTGGCTTGGTATGGTCCCTGGTGAAGTTACAGTGTGGAGATTGTGGGTTTGAAGCTCTTAGCGTTAACCTCGGGTGAATATCAATACTCTGTGGATGAAGTAAGTTGTGAAATAAGGTAAGATAAGGATCGAACTCAAGAGGAACAAGATAAGGTGGTAGCTTAAGTCCATTCATATTTGATTTGGTAATGGACGGGATTATCGAGGAAGTCACTTCGTTAAGATTGGGTTACAGAATAGGTGACAGGGATATCGACATGTTGTGCTACGCAGACAACCACACTTCTGGAGGAAACGGAGGACGATCTACAGAGATTGATGTATAAAGTGATGTATATAGCGATGCAAAAGTGCAACATGAATATTATATCCATTAGAAAAACAAAAACCATGATTTTTAAAAAGATCCTAAAAGATGTAATGGTGTTTAAATACCTGGGCGTAGACATAACAAGCTACCGCGGCCCAAAAGGAGAATTGACAGGTCAAGTGGGTAGGCTGCTGTATAGGTTTTCCTAACAGATATTGTATTGTCGTGTTTAGGCCCTTCTTACCATTTTATGTTTAGCCTTTAATACCTTTTATAACTTGGGATCTTAATTTGGGGTGTAACTTTTAAATAATAGTCATTGGGTAATTATTATTAACTAATCTATTTAAATAAAATATTTGGGGAACAATATTACATATATAAATAATTTAACCTTACCTTCTTCCTTACCTGTCCTCCCGGGTGTCCGCCGTCAGGCATTGCTTCCGAGATGATGTGTCCTAGAATCGGACCACGTTCTTCTCCTTTGATAGTGTCGTCCTAGTTTGTCGGCCGGGTAGGGGGCAATGCGATGGAACTCGCGTGTGGCATGTGCTCTTCCGCATGCCTCTCTTCTACCTCTCCGGGTTTCGCGTCGAATCGTTAGTCCTCCATTTGTGTGTCGTCCTCCGTTTGTGTGTCCTCCGTTAGAGTAGCGGCGGCGGCTGCCTGTAGCTCGGCTCTCCCGGCTGCCTCCTTACATCTTAATATGGTGGTGACGAGGGTAGTTATCCGCTGCCACTCTGTCTCGTCGACAAGCATTGCTTCGATTAGGTCCTCGGGAGTCATCGTGTACCCCAGTTCTAGGGAGACCATTGTCCTCTCGCGTTCCCATCTCCAACAGTGGAAAAGGGAGTGTTCCGCGGTGTCGATTTCATCGCAATACCTGCAACGGGGGCTTGCCAACTTTCCGAATCTGTGTAGGTAGTGGGCAAAGCAGCCGTCCCCTGACAGCATTTGTGTGAGGTGGAAGCTTACTTGTCCGTGCCGTCTTTCGATCCATCTTTTGGTGTTGGGGATTAGTCGTCGGGTCCACAAGCCGCAAGTTGCCATCTCCCATCTGGCCTGCCAAAATATATAAATAATTATATGTAAATAATTTAAATTTATCTTACTCTACGATTAGAATAACCAATAGGACCCAAGAAGTTTTGATGGCTCGTACGATCGACATCTTGGATTCTTGATTATTAATATTTGGATGCACAAACACCCTGCACTTTCAAATGACTCACTTACTAGTCCAAATGAGAACTCCCTATCTATTCTTATTTTCGGATATTTAATAACTTTTTGTCGTTCCACTTTTTCGTGGTCTCCTTCCTAAGTCCTATTGATAATGCTGACTTAGTGACTTCACAATCCTCGTGTTCGTTTTATATTTTGTAATAGTATTTATTTAGCAACTCATGATTATAAAATTTACTCTACAGGGTGATATCTATATACTGGCCATTTTAATTTAATTTAATTATCTGTTTCTGACAGTATGGAACAACAAGTACATGCACACAAAGACCAAGGTGAGAATATACAAAACATGTGTAAGACCCGTGATGAATTACGGCATTGGAAAACCAAGAGTATGATGAGAACCACAGAGATGAAGACACCCAGATCCATAACAGCCAAATCACTCAGAGACAGAGTGAGAAGAGAAGAGTAAGGCAGGAATGTTGAATATATGACGTTGCCAGGTGGAGAATACAGGGAAGGGGTAGAACAAAATAAGTTAAAGAAGAAGAAAAGAAAAACAGAAATTATTGTAGTTTTGATGTCTGGTTAACCAAAACATCGTGCTGACATTTATAGCCCCATTTCCATTCTATGCTTGGGTTAGAAAATTTGAGAGAGAATAATTAATTTACAACAGAATTTATTCAGTCCTAAACACTTTTATCTCTGTGGAACAGGATACTTTCTGGTCTGACCGCAATTGTTATGAACAAGTTTTAGCATTGACTGGGTTTTCCTGGAACAAAAATCTTACATTAGATCCCAGCATTTGGCCTCCAGATTTTGACCATCCTCGGGCAAAAATAAACCTGATAAGAACGAATCATGCATGCACAAATTTCATGCTTAATAAATGCAACTTGACAATATCCAAGATCTACGATTGCAGTAGCCTGGCTGGATGAATAATATGATGATTTCATTTGCTTTCAACGCTCATGCTTTAATACAGATAATCCAGTATTTAAAACAGCACGGCGAGACTGATGAATTCCTTCCATGGCTGTTCAGCAGCCAGCGCTGTGAGGAATTTTTTCGTAGGGTCTATGACTACAACTTGTTCTACCGTTGTAAATTTCACGGTTTTAGATTTTATTCATCGAGTTAAAAGAATTGATTTTATGGGAGAAGTTAGTGAGGAATTGTCTAATTCCTCGAGAAAATTCAGTTTTCCTAAGCAAAGAAGGACGGGCCGCCATAGGGATGCGAATATATTATCACAAATAAATGATTTACCTACTGACGGAAGAAATACTGACAGCAGTTCAAGAGGCCCAACAGAAAGGAAATAAAATAGCTGCTGACTTGGGAATGAATATCTCTCTACCGGACCCCTTTAGAAGTATTCCGATAACAAACGAATTGATTAATAATACTAATTGCGATAGTGACCCTGAGGAAACTTACAGTGATCTGGAAGATCTGGATGCTTTAGAAGACATACAAGAAGACAAGTCAGATTTCAGCGGTAAAATCGGTCTCGCTGTTTTCAATAATATAAATATAGCAAGAAAATAGCCCATTTGTAAGGGTGCAGGATATTAATGGTGGCACCGCCATTATTCGTAAACGAGCTCTTACCAGGATGCTGTCTTCTGCAGAGAGCAGACAATCCAGTAATAGACTTCTCAGGGTACATGACTCTGACCGTGGACCTCGTAGCACGCCTTCCACTCATAAAAGCTGTTTTCGAGAAAAATCTCGAAAAGAAGAAAATGTATTTATTGGAGATTGGTGCGTTTTTAAAAGTCGAGATGGGCCCATTGTTGGAAGAATCCTGGCTTTTCGTTACAAAACTGGCAAGGGAAAACAAAAGCAATTCTCAGCCCTAACTGCTCCAACAAACCCCAGTGTTGAACAGAAGAGAGGAGTTGAAACGGCCGGCAACTGGTACCGAGTACTAGAAGACGGTGATCTATCTCCAGCGGACATCGATGTTTATCGTGATATTGCTCACTATATAGCTACGATTCCCAAACCGCTGATAGAAAATGGAAGGTTAGTATTAGACGTCCGTGCGTATGTTTTATGGTGTTTAAACTGATATTTTTATTAATATTAATAAACAAATTAATGTTGTATGTATTATTTGTTTTATTTTATCATATATTGTAAATCTCTTATATAAAAATGAATATTATTAGTTTGTTTGGAACTTATAAACCCTTGAATTACCAAATATTATTAAAAATTATTTGAAATTATTTGAGATTAATTGAAATTGCTTGAGATTACTTAAGATTACTTGAGATTACTTGAGATTACTTGAGATTACTTGAGATTCCTCGAGATTACTCGAGATTACTTGAGATTACTTGACATTACTTGAGATTACTTGAGATTACTTGAGATTACTGAGATTACTTGAGATTACTAATGATTGTTTAGATTACTAATGATTATTAAATAGTATTATGGGAGATTATTTGAGATTACTAATAAATTATTGATATTTTGTACACATGATTATTGAAGTGAACAACCCCTCGTTTGCTGTACACTTTTTTATCTTTATATGCTATACGAAAAAATAGTTGTTGCTCTGGACAACTATTCAACAGCATTGGACTGATTTAATGTGTTTGTATTATATTATTACTCAGCATGTTATAATGGGTAATCCCGCAAACAAAAAGTACTTGTATTATTTTTCAGACTTCTTTATATTCTGTTTTTCAGCTGCTGCTTTAACTTATAGAACCTACACATTGATTTACTTCCACGACGCGCTGTCCATGCGATAGTATGTCAAATAATTTTTATACATTAAAACAATAATAGATACGGCAATACAGAAATATTATACCACAAATTATGTAACAAATTATGTATGTAAGAATTCAGATTAAATTAATTATTTTAGTAATTTATTCATAATTAAAATCAATTTGACTAAATTAGAATATAATGAAAATTAGAATAATTATTACCTTCACTCCGTTGTATCGCAAATGAATTTTAACTATTCATTAAAACGCTCATAAAGAATTAACTACCCAATACGCTTTCTATCAATAGCAATTTCCAAGCAAAATCGCATTCAAAAACTTCAATATTTAAAAATTAAAATCTGTTCAATTTTATCAAAATATTCAACAATACACGACTATATGGCCTAACATGGTAAGGTAGGATTTGATTGCATTAAATAATACAAATATATTTTAACCCCTTTGTTATACAAGCTGATCGACATTCGTCGATAATAAAAGCGTAAATAAAAAATGTTAATAAATAAATAAATATGTACTAATTAAACAAGCTTATTAGTTGACTAAAATTTCAATTTGCGTATAAATTATAACTTAGTTTAACTAAATTCATTGTTTTAACTTATCTTGTCCATGTGATTTGGTTAAAAAAGAATAAGTTTTAAATCCCTTGTTAAAACCCATAATGGAAGGATGAACATTTTAAATTAAGTTATGATCCAATAATCAAAGGAGTTAAAATGAATAAACACTTGCACATCAATGGAGCATAGAATATTAAAAATAATACAAAGTTGGTCAACCGTGTTTTTGTTTGTGATAGATTTTCTCTGATGTTGTTAATCCAGGTTAAAAGTTTTAAAACAGTGCATCGCGCGTATTAAATTTAATCGTTAAAATTTTAAATTAATATTTAAATTTTAATAACCAAATATAATGAATTAGTATTAAATTTGTTCATGAAAGTTGTGTTGCATATTTAGGTTTTAACACAGAATTTTAAAAATGAAAATATTATTTGTGAGCTTTTCAGCGACACTCAAACTTTTTCGACAAGTCCAGCATTTCAATTTACTAGGATTCACACAGCCTTAATCTTTGTAGTAAAACTTTTATAAAAGTAAAGCAATTAAAAGAAATTTGCGAAGTTTTAACATTTGAATAATTTATAAAACCGGTTTACTTTACAAAACTGGTATTTACTCAACTGTTAAATTATACACTCTATTAAAACTAATACCGATTATACTTTGGTTCTAAAATATATTTATTTTCAACAATTGGGTCTCTGGATACTGGAACAGATATGGTTACGCATTACCTGAAAAATTGTTTTTTTAAATTTTTACTTAAATATGTTTATAATACTATCAGGTTGATTAAAGTGTTAATCCAAAATCATTTCAGGAAGTCCGCGAATAGTTCCAAAATAGTTTCAAACTATTGTTTGGCTAATAACGGAAAACATCTTAAAAATATAATTTCATAAATTTTAAAAAATTTTAATAATTTCCGAATAAAATTATTTTTTGTTTCATCTCCCGATTTTTATCTTTAACTCATAAATGGATCCACTAAATCCAATACTTGTAAGGTGGATAGGACGATAGTAAATTGGGCCAGCGGTCAATGTATTTTAAAATTATTTTGGTGGGTAGCTTAGGAAAACCTGTAAATTGGACCAGCGGTCGGCGTGGGTAGCTTAAAGGTAAAGCCATTAAATAATTTTCAATTGTATATATTATGTATCGCAAAACGCAACTAAGAAAATAATATTAAGTGCTATTCCGTACCATTTAACCCCAAAATTTGAAATTGTGGGGTTTGGATGTCGTCCGGCTGTGCGTATCGGAAAACCCAAGCCTGCGCTCCTCCGGAGCTCCGGCCCGTTTTTCATCGCGTACTCCGCTACGCGGCAAAAACTAAACATACTTGAAGGCGCCATCCATTAAGAAAACCGGGATAAAAAACCGGAATCTTAGAGAACCTTGAAATAGCATTAAAAAGTATAGTTGCGGTATGCGGCAGCTTCCTTTTACGTTTCACCCCCAAAAAATCGAACAAAACAAAAAATAATGACAAAACAGTAACCTTTCGTGCATGTTACGATTACGAGTGGTGTCTGGCCCAATTTACATGGGACCCTTATAATCTTTTGGCCCAATTTACGGGTAGGCTTAAAAAGAACCTGACCGCCTGGCCCAATTTACAAGCGCCGGGTGAATAAACGAGGATTTTTTCACCTTTAATTTCACTTAAATTTGAAAGCAGAGGTAGCTGGAAATATTTTGTTCAACTTGGAAGTTTTGTAGCCAACTAATAAATAAATGTTGTTTGATCTCAAAAAATTAAGAAATGAGGAATATCTTCAGTTTTGCGGACATATTATGTGGATGTTGAAATTGACTCCAGCAACCTGTAATTCTTCTTCTTATGTAACTCAATAACCGAAAAGGTTTTTGACTCTTCCTATGGAAGGATTATAGAATTCTATTGGTTTTCAAATGTAGGTAGATCTTCTTCTCTGTAACCTCACTCTTTGCTTCTCTATCTACCTATTTATTATTTCAACTTGATAAAAAATGATAACCCTTAGGTTCTCTAGTACTTCTTCCATTTTAAGGAAGAACTTCTTCCTCATTTTATAACATATATTTTCTATATCTAATGGAAATTATTATGAATATTATTTTAAATTCAAAATATACATTATTTATGTCCATGTGAGAAAAAACGTATTATGTTACCGGAATTAAGTTATTCAAGATAATAACTGTAGGTATTCTATTATATAAAAACAAATCGTTTCAGTTCTAGCGTTCTAGTATAAAATAACATCATTATTTCATACTTTAGCTAGATACGTAATATTATAAAAATACTTAATTATTCTATAGAATCGTAATTTAGTTTTTGCTAGAAATAACAAAAAACAAAAATACTTCACAACATTTTAGAATAATAAGTATTATACTGTGTGATGTATCCAAGACGGTCCTGTAGGGTTTTTTGATGTCATATTGAATGTTAAATAAAGCGCGGGTAGGAGGGGTGAACGGTGATTGGCTGGAGGTAATATCCTTGGGTTGGTAAGCTGATTATGAAGGGGATACCCCAAGATACCTTGGGGTGTGAGGAGAGATGTCCAGTCCAGTCTAGTCCAGTCAGGGGTCACCCTCCGAACCGAGTAAGTAATCAGTTTGAGTTTTATTAATCTTTGTGCGTACATAACATTTTGGCGACGACGATGGCTTTAATCGGAACAATTGAACCCTTTAAAGAAGGCACAGAAGATTTTGAAAACTACATAGAACGGTTGGAACTATTTTTTTACGGTCAACGTGGTGGAAGAAGGACTAAAAGTAGCGTTATTTATTACGTTAGCAAGAGCGGCAGTATATGAAACGGCTAAAAGTCTATTTGCACCAGAAAAACCGAAGGCGAAGACGTACGAGGAACTAATCAGAGGGTTACGGCAACATTACGCACCAGCAAAGTCAGAAATTAGTGAACGGTTTACCTATAACAATTTATTGTATACAAAAAGAAGGGCAAGTAGTAGCGGCTTACATTGTGGAACTACGTAGGTTAGCGAGCACGTGTAATTTCAAGACCTTTCTAGATGAAGCGTTAAGGAATAGGTTGGTATGCGGTGTGTGGTCGAAAAATTTACAAAAAAAGTTGTTAGCAACGGCACAGTTAACGTTTACAAGTGCATGCGCAATAGCGCGTGCGCACGAATTGGCGGATAACCAAGTGCAAGTCCTAGCGGGTTCCAAAGAGATACCACGGGGTGAGGAGGAACGTCAATCAGCAGAACGTGGGGGTAAGCAAAAGGAGTCAGTCCAGGGAAGAGAGTGAAAAACATACCCAGTTCGCGAGAAAATGTTTTCGTTGTGGGAGACAGCATAGTCCGTTGTCATGTCCAGCAATTGCGTGGCTATGTTTTAATTGTAAAAACAAAGGACATACGGCGAAAATGTGCAGAAAAAAGAAAACGATTGGAAGATTAGAAGAAACAGAAAATGATAGTACTCAACAAAAGAGGTAGCACAAGCCATATATCCGTCGAATGTAGTCAAGTACTTACCAATACATAGTGTGGCTCAACAAGTAGAGTTAAGCATTGCAGGGGCGATGGTCAGGTTCGAAGTAGACACAGGAGCATGCAAAACAATTCTTCCCGCAGGATTGTTTGAAGTAAAATGGAAAAATCTGAAGTTGCGTCCCGTAGCATATGGGTTGGCAGCAGTAACAGGCCAAGAAATAAAAACGATGGGAGAAGTAATAGTGGAGGTAGTTAAAGAAGAACGAAAATACAAGTTACCCCTAACTATAGTACAGACAAGACAGAATTTCGTACCACTTTTGGGGAGAAATTGGCTAGACTTTATATTTCCGGGGTGGAGAAATCAATTCAAAATTTTATCGATTGCAACAACACACGTGGAGGAGATGAAAGAGAGGTTCGTAGAAGTATTCAACGGGGACTTAGCGAAACCCATAAAGAATTTTGAAGTTAGTTTTGAAGTGAAGCCAGGAAGCAGTCCGATCTTTAGAAAGGCCTACAATATGCCGTACGCACTACGTGACAAAATCGAGAAAAAGTTGGAGCTACTGTTACAAGCCGGGATAATCAAGTCTGTGAGTAATAGTGAGTGGGCGTCACCCATCGTAGTGGTCCCGAAGAAAGACGACGATATCCGAATATGTGTAGATTTTAGAACAACGGTAAACAAAGTGTTAATTGCAACAGAATATCCTTTACCAACGGCGGAGGATATATTTGCGTCATTGGCCGGAGGGACAGTGTTCGCAGTTTTAGATCTGACAGGAGCTTATACACAGCTAAAAGTGAGTGAGCAATCGCAGGAATTATTGACAATCAACACCCATGTAGGTTTATTTCGGTACACAAGACTAACATTTGGAATATCCAGCGCACCGGCGAAATTTCAATCGGTAATGGATAGGATATTAATGGGAATACCAGGTGTTCATTGTTACTTGGATGATATCCTAGTTGCGGGAAAAGATATGAATACGTGTAGGTCATTGGTACAGGAAGTTCTATCAAGATTACAGAAGTATCGGGTAAAAGTGAATTTATCAAAGTGCAAATTCTTTGAAGATAAAGTCGAGTACCTAGGACATAGGATTGACAAGGAAGGAATCCACCCCATACAGGAAAAAATCAGGGCAATAGTGGATGCACTTAACCCGCAAAATGTAACTCAATAAATTATGGGCATATCTGGGGTTATTGAATTATTATGGGAAATTTATACCCATGTTGTCGGCCCGCCTGAAACCACTTTACAAGTTATTAGAGAAGGGTACGGAGTTTAAGTGGTCGAGTGAGTGAAAAAAATGTTTCGAGGATAGCAAAAGGCAGATTTCTGAAAATCAAGTATTGGTACACTATGATCCAAAAAAGCCGTTAATTATATCGTGTGATGCAAGTTCGTACGGTGTGGGAAGTGTGTTGAGTCATCGAATGAACGGAGTAGTTAGACCGATCTGTTTCGCGTCGGCAACATTGTCGAAAGCAGAAAGGAATTATGCCCAAATCGAACGGGAAGCTCTGGCAATAGTATTCGGAGTAAAAAGATTCCATAAATTCATTTATGGTCGGAAGTTCACGTTGGTCTCGGATCATAAACCATTACAAGTCCTGTTTAATCCGGAGAAGGCAATATCGGTGTTAACAGCGTCAAGGTTAGTACGTTGGAACTTAATTTTATCAACATATGATTACGATATCGAATATAAAAAAGGCGCAGAACTATGGGAAGCAGATGCATTATCGAGGCTGCCGCTTGAGGATGTCACAGAAGTCGAGTCATCAATTAATTCATTCAATTTCACCAATGAATTACCATTATCCAGTGAGGAAGTAGCAGAAGTAACAGCAAGGGATGCATTACTTCTAAAAATTAAAGACTATTGTTATCGGGGGTGGCCCGACAAGATAGAAGATATATCCGTCAAACCATATTTTCTAAAGCGTAGCGAGCTTTCCATCGATGGAAAGTGTGTGCTAAGAGGGGGTAGGGTAGTGATACCACAAGCATTAAGAAGAAAAGTACGGGAATCGTCAGAGGAAAACTATTAGCAAGATCTATTGTGTGGTGGCCCAACATAAATGAAGACATTGAGGAAATGATGGTGAATAGATGCAGAACTTGTCAACTCACGCAACATAATGCGAAAGAAGCACATTTGATTTCATGGCCAAAACCGGGAAACGTATGGCAAAGGGTCCATAGTGATTTCTTCCACAGCAGTGGAAAGACGTTTCTATTAATAGTGGACAGCAAGTCAAAGTGGGTGGACATTCATCACATGAGCAAAGGGACAGATGCAATAAAGACCGTGGAAAAGTTGAAAATAACTTTTGCGTTGATGGGGATTCCGCAAGTATTAGTAACTGACAATGTTCCACCATTCAGCTCTACGGAATTTATGAAGTTTTGCCAAGCTAATGGCATTCAGCCATTGAAGTCACCACCCTACCATCCACAGTCAAACGGATTGGCGGAGCGGCATGTGCAGAATGCAAAAGCCGCGTTAATGAAGTACGTAGTGGCCAAGTCAACCTTAAGCATAGAACAACAAATAGTGAACTTTTTGTTTTCATACAGAAATACACCAAATGCGTTGACGGGAGAGGCACCGAACGACTTTGTGTTCAAATACAAACCAAGAACGAGACTGGATAATATGCTAAAACCATCGGAGAGCAAGATTGTAGTTGCGAAGCCGGAGAAATACGTGTGTCCAAGAACATTTGCGATAGGAGAAAAAGTATTGGTAAGCGCTCTAGGACAGCGTTTCCCAAACTTTTTTGACCGCGACCCGGTACGAGGTTTTAAAATGTTTCGCGACCCACCTTATGAAAAAAAACATTTATTTACAAAACAAATTTTATTTTTTAATAAAAATCAAGTTATTTGTTTGTTTATTTCATACACAAAAATTGCAAAATAATTATATAACAAAAACATAAGTAATTAAAAAAACATTATCTTCATTTAAAACTTTAGTAAATGAAGTAAACTTTGTTTTTGTTAAATTTTTAATTTTTTTTGTGTTTTTACAATTTTTGCCGCGACCCAGCAGAATTTTTCTGCGACCCGGTGCCGGGTCGCGACCCACACTTTGGGAAACGCTGCTCTAGGACGTAATAGGTTAGTCAATTGGGAAGAAGGCGTGGTGGTCAAAATAGTCAGTGGGGTAACATATTTAGTTAGAGTAGGCGACAGAATACTCCATAAACACGCGAATAATATGAGGAAGTCAGCGATAGAGGAGCAAGAAGGAGTGGGTCCCGTAACATCAATCAAAAATAGGGAGCGGGTAGCATTCGTCAGCCAGCAGAAGTTGCAAGTACAGACCAACCGAGTGTGGCAGAGGCAGTACCGGGGTTAAGGAGAAGTGATCGTATTTCGAAACCACCGAATAGACTTACATTTTAAAAAGAAAGGGAGAAGATGACGGTCCTGTAGGGTTTTTTTTATGTAATATTGAATGTTAAATAAAGCGCGGGTAGGAGGGGTGAACGGTGATTAGCTGGAGGTAATATCCTTGGGTTGGTAAGCTGATTATGAAGGGGATACCCCAAGATACCTTGGGGTGTGAGGAGATATGTCCAGTCCAGTCTAGTCCAGTCAGGGGTCACCCTCCGAACCGAGTAAGTAATCAGTTTGAGTTTTATTAATCTTTGTGCGTACATAACATACTGTACCAATAAAAACGATCCACCCGAAATATATTAAGAACCATTTGGAATATTTATTACATATCTTAATAATTTAAAAAGATACTTGCACGAAAGCACAATAGGTTCTTGGCGTTTCCAAAACAGAATTTCGTTTTAACTGAAATTAATTTAAATATAAAATTGTTTTCTGTTTCAATATTTTTGAGAAAGTTACAAAATCAAGTCAATTGAAAAACACTTATAACTCCGCTAATTTTTTAAATTTCAATGTCAGATATGACTTATCTGACTTTGTGATAAAAATTGCCCAGCTAGAACGATAAGATTAAGGTCATGCAAAGTAAGCATAAGCTGAAGGTTAGTAAAGTATTCGTAGATAGTGACCTGATCCCATCAGGAAGAAAAATCATGAAAAATATAAGAGAAAAGGCAAGAGTTGAGAAAGGGTAGAGAGAAAGGGTAACGGTGAGATCCATGAAGATTATAACGGATGGGAAAGAAATGGTCTGGGATGTACAAACGGGAAAGCTGAGAGAGGAGAAGCTAAAGGCTATAGACCCCCAGGAAAAAAACTGAATGGGCATGAAGCGGATGTGAGAAAAGTTTGACACATCGGCGAGGAAATGGAATAACGAGAAACGGCAAAGGTGTATCGATGAAGGTGGCTACGTGGAACGTGAGAGGGACCTTTGTGGTAGGAGCAATGAAGCAATTGGTGGGAGTTTTGAACAGATATGAGGTTGATGTTCTGGCATTACAGGAAACGAAGCAGGAAAATAATGATATCATAGATATAGAGGGGTACACCCATTTTAAGAGTGGTGGTAGAGATAGAAAGTTGGGTACGGGATTCATAGTGAGTAAAAGGATGAAAGCACGGATAATTGAATTCACCCCATTATCAGATAGAATGTGTTGGAATGGATCAAGTTAAGGAGAAATCACACCAAGAGGGGGTTCCCATAGATATGGAAGGAGGGATTTGGAGTTCTTCCGCTAATTTTTTTAATTAAGGACCAAAAGACGACGGTCATGGCCTGATAGTTAGCGCGATCAACTGTTAACGTAGGGTTCCCCGGTTCGACTCCGAGTACAGTCTAAAATTTCTTGACCGTCTTCCGTGCTCTCGGAGGGCACGTAAAGCCGTCGGTCCCCCTGTCTTAATGATTTGCCATCATAACAATAAAAAACAGGGCCAGGCACATCGAAAGGCAAGCCTAGCAAGCTACCTGAGATGTAAAAACAAAAATGCTCACAGAACTAATTGCAAAAACTTAGTGAAGAACAGGTCGTGGATCTATATTAAGAGGGAGACTTGTTAATAAAAGTAGAAGAAGAAGAAGGGCCAAAAGCAGCTTTTTGATATTACATTTTGGCTAAGATATCGCAAACCGAAGGTTTTGATACTATTTAAATTACTGTACTGGAAAATCCTACAGTTTCAGCACCAAGACGAGTTTAAATAATTTTTTCTTATAAATTTCTTGCATCAAAATTTTCTTTTGAAGCTTAAAGCTTTGATTTACTATGTTATTTCCCCATATACATTCGGGTTAAAATTGATTCATCAGTTGCTTTTGTGTTCACGTTCATGTGCACCAAAAATCTTCGACGATGTTATATACAGGGCGTTAGGTAAAAATTCAACTTAGGAAAGAACGTTTTTCGTTTAGTTGGTAACATCTTTGTGCGTAAAAATAATATGAGGTTTTAAAGGTGAAGGAATCCATGTTTTTCAAGATGAATATTATTTTAACTTTTGTAGTGGATCCAGATATAATTGACTTTGTTAAGTCGTTTTCATATCTTATACATGTTACTGCAATATTAAATTATGTGCTGGTATTTGGTTCAGGTAGACGTTAATAGCAAGGCCCGGATTAATTAACTTAATCAGAACGCCGTGTAGGTCTTACTCATTCCGCCAAAAATTCAGATCTCCCCTCTTGATTAATTTGGAAAACTTACTCTAATAATTGAATTATAATCCAAATCCACAATTATTTGTGTAGTAATACAATTAATTTAGTTCCATTTATTTAATTTGACTCATTAACTCCGTATGTTTTCGTTCATCTTCACTAGGAATTTTTAAACGAGTAGGATGGTGGCAACTATCTGTGCTTAGGATTGTTCGGTTCAATTCCGGCTTGAAATTAATTTAGCTAATTAGAAAATGGAGGTGGGAAATTTAAAAGTTGGTTGCAAAATTACAATATTAACTTACAGTAAATTTAAAACGTTGCCTTTTATAATTTTACAAATAGTTGCAAAAGTTAAGAAGATAAATCTGTTGAGCTATCATCTGGACTATTCTGTGTTACTGGAATCGATCCATTTTTGCATTTTGTGGTATTGTACTGAACCTAATGATGCATATTGTACAAATGACTACATAACAAAATATTTGTATATTTCCGTTATAAATGGAGTGCAAAAATTTGAATCTGTGCAGTAACAATTTGAATATTTTTGCTACAACAAAAACTATTCGAAATATTAAAGCAATCTCAAGCTTCACTTAATTTATTTTAACAGTTGTGATATTATTTTTAAATCAATTTTTTTAATTTTGAGAAAAATTTTTGTTGGATGGGGTAGTCTGAAATTGAATTAGTTGTATAATAATTTTAAATAGTAATTATACCTAAATTAAAGACTATATGAGTACCCCACCTAAAATAATTTTCCATTATCATTTGATAATAATAATAATTTAAGTATGTGTCTATTTATTTGATGTTACCACTGCAATTACAAAAACTGCTTTCTACAACGCTATGTACATAAGAATAAATTGCTTGCTTTAATAAAACAACTAAGACGACTAAAGAAATTAATTTGTTAGCTTTTAGTACTTAGAGAACGTAAGTACTACATTTTTATTTTTCTAATTTTGGATGTTAGCCAAAGTAACTAACGTCTATTAACAAGGAAAAAATTTTTTTCTTGTTAATGCTATGGGAATTTACACATGCCCACTTTTTTATTATAAATGCTTTCTTATCACGCACTTGTTTCTTACATTCGTGTCGATTCACTTTTTTGCCTTTATATTTATTTTTTCCTTCGCTCAATTTTTTCCCAACATTATTTTCTATTGTTAACAATTTTGAATTATTAAATAAAATTGAAGTATAAACTTGAAAATATTTTAATTTTACTCTGTGCAAACTTGACCACTTTCCCCGTTTCTCTCATTAAAACTTCTGTGGAACTTGATTAGTTAGTTTCTTATATTTAAGTTTATCTTTGATACCGAAGTTTTATTCTTATTTAAATGGAGCATTGAATATTTCTTTGAAATCTATTATTATATTATAATTAGGAATCTGAAAAATGGTTTTAATTTATGAATGGGTAATTAAAAATATAATAATTATTGCTAATTATATTTTTGATGTAATTTTAATTACCTTTTTACGGTAGGTACAAATTGTATAAAGAAAAATTTGCAGATCTGGTTATTCCGTAAAAGTTTGTACTCTCATTAAAATACACCTACCAGTTATCAAAATAATCTCGTTATTATTACTTAACTAAAATTTACACTTTTGAAAACTTAAAACATAATTGAATAGAATGAAATCGTATTATCGCTATACGTGATCTTATCAGAATATCAAAAATGGGCTCTTTCGATTCTTTAAATTGTAATCTTTACTTATTTTTCTAATATTTTTAAATCTAATTAACGATAATATTTTTTAATTTTTATCCAAAAAAAATATTTTATTTGTAACTCTTGGTATATAAACGGTTATTATACAACTGAACATTGCTGCTAAGCATCAAATGGCACTATATTATAACATCAAACACAGTTCTTTATTTATTTTAATTATTTCAACAAATTTCACATACACCCCCCCCTCAGTTGTCTTAGATGTTCAAGGAAATGTTTTATTCCAGCTCTATCAAAAAAAGGGTAAATAAATTCTCATAGGGCCAGTTGTATAACAGAAGATCATCCTCGATTATTTATCAACCAATCAAATGGATTAACTCTTACTCGAGGATAAAACTCTGCTATACAATCAACCCTTAAAGTGTCCTTTAAAATGACTTCCAATAAGGAAGAAAAATGTTTACAAATTTAATTGCGAATATTGCGATTCTTTTTATGTATGTAGAAAGAACCTTCAAATCGCTTGGAACTTGGTTAGATAAACACATATCACATACTGGCACGGAGGAGAAGACAAAATCAAGAAACGGCATCGGCAGAATATTTTTGGAGTGGACACCACTTCGATTTCTCGACTAATTTCAGTATTCTGAGGGTAGCCGATAAGGAGACCTGGAAATTTTGTTTTTGATAATGATGTATTGTAATTACTTTATTTGAGAATTTTGGATGACCTCTACTTTGAACAATTTTATTGATTGATGTTTTAATTTGTAGCATCTGGTAACTGAAGATGGGGGTTATAAAGAACTCGCAATCAATTTTACAATAAAGAATTTTAGAGAAAAAATAACTGTTTTGATTTTGCTAATTGCTATGATTATTTTTCTCTATCATATAATATCAATTATCGATATACATTTTTACGGTTCAAAATTGTAACTCCAATTCAAAATTCTTCCATTGCAGATCGCTGCAATAAATTTTAACATTCCCAAATGTGTGGAGTGGCAATTCAGTATTTTTTAAAATAAATGTTTATTTAAGAGTTGCTTTATCATAAGAAAGGATAATGGCAATTGGTTTTTAATGGGGTTGAAGGCGAACGTGATTTTGGAAACAATTTTTGTTGCTTCGTTTTGGGACGATCAGTATACGAATTAATATGGAAGATTGTATTTTTCCAACCCATCATGGGAGGTTTTATACGTTGCTGGTATTGATATGTGGATTTTTCCCGTTGGTTTGATTTTTTTTTCGTTGCCGAAATGAATCCATTATCCAAACTTCTTTTGAAAGATTTTTTTCGACCGATCGGTAAGTCCAAATCTGTCGTTATCTACTTCGCAAATTACATTTATCAGTCATCTCAGCAATTTATACCCAACAGCATTTGGAGATTTTCACCGTTATCAGTTAGTAAGAAATTTTAAAATTTTGTTCAATTTTGTATATTTTGTGTGTGAATATTTTAGAAATGTAGAAAAGCAATGTCTAATTCTTTAAGAAAATAAAAACTTATTTTTGATAAGGGGACATAGGAAGAACGCCACGATGAACGACAAAAATGCAGTGGTGATAAGTTTTATCGGGGGCTTACAATCGGTTCATTATTCAGAAATTCGCAGTGGTTGCACTTGAATTATTATAATATTCTAAACCATTTGACGGACTTTAGCAACACTCGGACGTTTCCTTAACTGATTTGAGAAGAAGTTCTTGGTGGTACTATTTTACTTCTGTACAACCTAGTCGATTAATGCAATTACCATTTGACATCGCTATTATTTTCACCTTCCAGCAAGGATCATATCTGATTGCTCACCTATTTGGTTATCATTCGTTTGGTTGTGATTAAAGCTGGTCAGAGACGAGTCGATACTCTTTTGGATATTTATTGTAATTGTCTCATTCCTTTTGGTTATCACACTTGAGAACCACAGTTTCGTAGTTTCATCGCTGGTTTCTGGTTTTATGGTGAGCAGGGTTGTAAATTCAAACTATGTGACTTTGTAATTTGTAGATGGCAGTATGCTACAGGCACCAAGTTTAATCACAAGACAATACATAAAATAACATGGATAAGGCCGGGCGCAAACAACGAAGCTGAAGGTAACCAGATAGATCACGTGTGCATATCAAGAAAAAGAGAAACAGCCATCAAAGATGTGAGAACTTACCGTGAAGCAAATATTGACTCAGATCACTACCTAGTAATTTCAAGAATAGCACACAAGGAGATGCACAGAAAAAGAGAAGAAAATAATACAAAATTAGCACTTGAAAAATTTGCGTGGTGGTGGTCACTTATGCAGCAGAAACATTAAACCTGACAAAGAGAGAAGAGGAAAAACTGAGAATATTCGAAAGAAAGGTAAGTAAGAACGATTACAGGACCAAAGAAGATTGGTGAAAACGAATATAGAATAAGAACAAACGCAGAAATAACCAAAATACTGAGAAGTGAAGACATTGCAAAATTCATAAAGGCGCAAAGAATTAGATGGCTTGGTCATGTGATAAGAAAAGAGCCAGACAACGTCTTGAGACAAATCATGGACTGGAGGCCGGGTGAGACGAGGAATAGAGGAAGATCAAGAGCTAGATGGCTGGATGAGGTAATAAATGACCTTAAAACTATGGCCGTGACGGATTGGAAGAAGAAATGCGTAAACAGAGCAGTATGGAGAGAGATAGTAAACGAAACCAAAACACATACGAAAATCTAGAACATCGAAGAAGAGAAGATGAGGAGTGATTCACCTCGTAAAATGAATCGTAAAGACTTCTATGAAGTAGGAATATTCCAAAAGGAATGAATGCCTGATTATTATTATTATTAGTATTCTACAGGCATTAGTTTGATAGAAAAAGGAGTGGAAGCAGAATTCTGTGCCAGTGGCGGTTCTACCACGAGAGCTGCAGAGCTGCAGAACCACCAAAAATAACAATAAAAATACCAATACTTGCATAATTAATTATATAATTATAACCTCAATCAGATTTAAATTATTATAAAGAATGGTGCATTATCAGCTTTGCTTTGAAAGCGTGTTTCTTATTTTCGCTAGCATATCAGTTATAATTTAACAGTTAGTCACATAAATAGTGTAATAATAAATACACGTCCAGTCCGCTATCAAAATGTTTGTCTAACTTGAATGCTATACACTTGTCGGCAACCGAGCCAGTCAGTCAGTCGGCCAAATAAATATGAAAGCATAAATGCAAGACAAGGTATGCTAACAAAATCGTTGACGGACTACGCAGATCTGTGATCCAAAATTCCACTTCGTAACGTTAAAACTTTACGCTTCGTATTCTATCGGATCGACTCGTTGAAAATTTAAATGCGGTAAAAATACGCAAAAAGAGCTGCATCACTTGCAGCGCTATTCAAAGATAAGGAAACATTTTATTGTGTTTTTATCATTGCAAGTGTTTAGGTACAAAGGTTAAGATATTAACAGTAGCGCAATTTTGTTGTTGTATTTAAAACGTGTAAACTTGCATTAATTACAATGGATGTTATATTTAAATTAAGCGAAAATAAGTTTTCTAAACTTAATTATCAAGAAAAATTAGCTGTAAAAGAACAGGGGCGTCCTAAACCTGAATTAATTATTGAAGTGGAAGGCAAAAGTCGCGGTAAAACATATAAGAGACAATTTAATAAGGATATTTACTTAAGGAACAATTGGATTTGTGGGTGTAACCAGAAGAATGCCTTTTTCTGTTTTCCATGTGTATTGTTTGATCAGAACCGTAGTGAAAAACTTTGGACGGAAACAGGAGTGAGAGATTTAGTGCATTTAACTGAAAAAATTAGAAAACACGAGAACTCTAAAACTCATATTAGTGCAGAAATACGGTTTGCTTTATTTGGAAAAATCAACATAGAGGCTCAACTTGATTCCGCATATTGGATAAACATAAAAAAACATAATGACGAAGTAGTAATGAAAAATAGATATGTTTTATCAAAAATTATAAATTGTATTAAGTTTTGTGGATCATTTGAACTTGCTCTCCGAGGACATGACGAATCTGAAACATCTGAAAATCCTGGAGTATTTTGCGGATTGATAAATTTTTCGTCGGAACTTGATAAATCTCTTGAGGAACATCTAAAAAATGCAACTATCTTTAAAGGTACCTCAAAAACCATACAAAATGACATTTTAGATTGCATGCTAGAAGTCTGTCATGAAGAGGTCGTTCGAGAAATTAAGGAAACACAATTTTTAGCAGTAATGGCTGACGAAACTACAGACGTTTCCGCGAAATTTCAAATGGTTACTATTTTTCGATATGTAACAAAAGATGGGGATCCAGTTGAACGGTTCTGGAATTTTTTGCTTCCGACGAAACATGATGCCGAAATTTTGTCTCAAACTATTTTAAGTGTTATAGACCCGATATTGAAAAATGACAATGATAAACTTATTGCACAAAGTTACGACGGTGCCGCGGTAATGAGTGGAGAACATAGTGGAGTTCAGGCGCGAATTAAACAGAAATATAAAAATGCTCATTTTGTTCATTGTTATGCTCATCAACTGAATTTAGTTATGTTAAGAGCATGTTCTATAAATTCTCAAGTTCGAATTTTTTTCGGTGATTTACATGATATTCCCGGATTTTTTAGTCATTCACCCCAACGTGTAGCAGTGCTAGATAAAATCGCGGGACGAAATGTACCTCGCTCTGCTCCTACACGATGGAATTTTAATATTCGAACAGTTAATGTTGTATATGAACATAGGAACTCCATTATTGAATGCATGGAACAGTTGGAAGAAGAGTCTAACGCATTGACTAGCAAGCAAGCTTCAGGTATTCGACGAATTCTGCAAGATAAAAATTTTATTTTTTGGTTGACTTTCTTCCATTATATTATGCCACATGTTGGTATTCTATATAATCAACTGCAAAAAAGAAATATGGATCCGACAGAAGCTCACAGAGTCATAGGTGTGTTTGAACAAAGTATTAATTGTGTTCGAAGTAAAATAGACTCCATAGTGAATGAAGCATCAAAATTTTATACTGCTTGTGGCGAGACAAAAAGGAAACGCCCAAATGATGATCACCGTATTGCTTGCATAGAGATTTGTGATGTAATTATAAACAATGCAAAAGACCGCTTTGCATTCACAAACCACTTGGTAGCTGCATCACTTTTATTTCCTGAAAAATTTATAGAATACTTGAACAAATTTCCAGACCAAGAATTAGAGGTTGCTTGCTCAACTTATAATGTGTTGAATAAACCCCGTCTTAAGACAGAGCTTTCGGTATTATATTCTAACGCAGAATGCAGAGATTTACGTGGTGCAGTTCCTTTCCTAAAATTTATAATTTCTAATAATTTGGACGAGACAATGATCGAAACAAAGAAATTGCTGCAAATACTTGTGACAACGCCGATGACTACTGCTGAAGCGGAACGAAGTTTTTCCACCCTAAAGCGGATAAAAACATTTTTAAGGAGCACCACGTGCGAAGATCGATTAACGGCTCTTTCTATGCTGTCAATAGAAAAAAAATTCATCTCCGCCATACCAAATTTTAATGAAAAAGTGATCGATAAGTTTGCTGAAAATAAGGAGCGGCGTATTCCTTTAATAATTAAAAAAATTAATTAATATTTAACAAATTTTGGTAATAAAATATCTTTTCTCAGATTAGAATTTGACTAATAATTTTATAATGCAGAACACCCAAAAATATTTGCCACGAGCCGCCACTGGTTGCACACAATTTAATACAGAGATTGCGAATCTTGACAAGTTATACTTCCCTTTTTCCTATAATCTATAAAGAATGTTGTGCATTTGTTGAAATTCAAATTTAACCACAGTGGCGCTGGGATCTTAACATTAAATTCCTACAGAATCCCAACGTGATGTCACAAATCCCTTCTTTTAATTTCCATAAAATACAACCAATGCAAATTTTTTACAAATTTTGCTGGTAATTATCCTCTTTTACATAAAATCCACTCACTTTTTGGGTGATGGGCTCCTTTAAATAAAAACAACTACTAAAAATGTAGAAACACCCTATATATTGAAATACAATTATTTTAAGTTTTGTATAAGTTTTGTTCTGTATGAAATAAATTCCAACCATACTTCTCAAAATGTCAAATCGATATTAACCTCACAATTTTACTTCAAGACTGTGTTTTATTCTTAATTATGCAAGCCTCAAGATTGTTAAGCAACTATAAATTAATATTTAGAATTAAACAATTTCATTCCTATTCTAAAAATTTTCTAAATAAACCAATATTATGTACAAGAAAATCGATGTTGTGGTGTGCTAAAATTCCCATGGAAACGAACATGTTAAGTCGATATTTTAATCCCATTGTGAATGTCAGACACTTATGTAGCCCTTTGAGTGATTCTCAACAGCTTATAGATGCTATAACATATGAACAAGTGTGCGAAGAAACCTTAGATTCTTTGTCTGAATATATCGAAGAATTAGTTCAAAATGCCAGCCACTTAAAAACTTCTGACGTCGCATATAGCGTATGTATTCTACCAATTTTCTTCACTTTAAATAATAATTAATTTATTTTAGGATGGTGTGTTAACGGTATCGTTTGGTCCACCTTACGGTACTTATGTGATTAACAGACAATCACCGAACCGTCAAATTTGGCTTAGTTCACCTACTACGGGACCCAAACGCTATGATTACAATGTCGATAATAAAAGCTGGATATACAAACATGATGGTGTCAGTTTGCATCAATTACTACAAAACGAAATGCCAAACATAATTCAAACCGAAGTGGATTTTTCTAAGTGCTCTTATAGTGGATTTTAATTTCCTAGTTTGCTTTTTTTGTTACTGTTATTGTTTATAATATTTATTTTAACATAAATTTTGGTTTACACTTTTTAAATTTTTTATTCACCATGGAGTTAATGGAAGATGGCAATCTTATAGACAAAGTTATCATTTTAATTCAAAGGGACTTTGAATATTATAAGGTATCATATTCGTGGAAGTCATCTCCAGGTTCTAAATGCATAATGGCATACAGATTCTGAAAATTGACTTTCATAATATAATCCCAAAATATATCCATTCCAAACTACCTTGAAATAATTTTAGGACAAGCAAACTGTTCTTCAAGAACTAATTTGTCCTGGTGTAGCTGGTGGAAGATTAGATTTTCCCAGGTATGCGTCCTATGCTGCCATCAAATTGGTTTTATGGTGGGAGGACGAATTTCTGGCGGGTTTTCGTAAAAATTCGGGTTTAATTTCGCAATCTCCGAAAGTTGCCCAAAATGACTCCACTGCTGATGATGCAGCTCCACCAGTTGTTAAAAAATCCGATCCTGATAAATTTATTGCTTGTGCTTCCAGTTCTTCTAATCAGTTATTGGGTAGGTAGGTGATTGGAAAAGTTAACAGTTTTATTTTACCATAACTTTTCAGAACATTTACACATTTTAACGCAAGAAGCTTTAGATCATGCGGACTTGACTGTTCTTATGGGAACTATTGGAGCTACGGCGTTAATAAGAAATTGTCTTTGGTTTTATATTCAATTGTGTACTGAAAATTCTAAGCAATGTCATAATATTGATGCTCTCCAAGCGAGTTACAAAGATTACCAAGAAATGGGGGAAGCCTTAGCTGAGAGGTTGTTAGACATGCATTGTCGTTTGGTTTCTTTGTATATTCTACAAGATGCGGAGTCGTTGGACTGGGAAAACGAGAAACCATTTTTTGAATCTGAACGTGGTTCCTATGTCATTCAAATGTGGTGGCTGTACATAAAAGGTATGCAACAACCATTGGGTGTATGCTGTTGGCTATTCGCCATTTCAGGGTGCGTTCGGTTTAGTGCTGTTAAACACCAATTCTTGCACTTTTACGGTTCCACAACATTTTTATGTATTCAGTTAAAGTTGTTGGTTGCTTAATGATGTTTTTTGAATACCTAATAAACTTCCACAACAGGTCATGTTACTACCCAACAAAGAACTTAACACGTTTAGCTACAGTACTATATAAACGTGTAAACGCCTAACCTGAACGCGCCTTGAAATAAATTTGTTAGTTTTAATAAAAAAGAGTAAAACATTAATTCATACAATAGGGGGTTAAACCATTTTCATAAAAAATAAGGTCTTTTGCTACCAGGCGCATCTCAAAAATATTGGGGTAAGAGCACTCTTCTATTTTTAAAGCAGAATTTTATTTACTGTAAATGTTAACTCTTACGTTATTGTCGTAAAATACAACAGGAACTTGAAAATTTCGAAAAACTGATTCCGAGTGATGTCCTAAAGAGGGTCTATTACTTTTAACTATTAATTAATTTTGAGCTGGAGGGGGAGAGTATTGAAAATATTACGAAGACTTAATTGGAGGCAGGGATGGTCGAAAGTGATCTTTACATAAATTGTTTTTTAGGTTATCATTCACGGACGGTGTACCTACTACAGTAATTTTAGAGTTCTTTTTAATGAGATGCAAAATTATTTACTATTAACTAAGGCCGCGCTGGAAACCCCCCCCCCCCACCTGCTAAATTTTTTAAATTTAAAAAATTTCTCATAGCCGCCGCGCCACAAAAGCATTAAGGCGAAAATTATCCGCCCCCTACGAAAGCAGATCCCGGGGCTCCACAAAATTGTCATTATAACTTTTTTCATAATTATCTCGTACCGAACGTCAATAAAATGGAAAACAAATTTTCTAACAATATTACGCTATTAAAATACATTATTTAAATTCTGTAATTGGGCGTGTCAGAGCCATGTTTAGTTTAAAATTAATTTTTTTGGATTAATTCACACATAATATTCAAGTTCGATCTATCGCTTACAAAACAAAAACAGAATAAAGAAAGTTATATTTCCGAAAACACTGCAAATTGGTTAATTAACTGTTAATTAGAAATTCCCCACCATAGAAGAAAGAGAATAATATTTAGGTCGCATTTAAAAAAATTATAAAATGGTTTTTAAGGAGACATATTTTTATACGATATTTTACTCCGCTAGTAATGATTATTCTACATAATAATAATGAGAGGGACACAGCCTGCAAGGGCTGGAGCTTCAACGTAAATGGGCGGGGCTTAGACCGAAGTGGGCTGATTAGATTCCGAAACAGTCGGAGCTTAGCCCAGAATGGGCGGGGTCTAGACGGCTATGGGTGGACTGGGAATGTGTCGAAATAGGCGGGACTTATACCGAAATGGGCGTGAATTGGTCTGAAATGGGCGTGGCTTCAGAAATACGAGCAATTAGAAATTTATTTTGTAAATTTTCTGTTTTACTTAACAAGAATGTTTAAGTCGCATTTAACGAAATTACAAATTTATTTTTCAAGCTGGGAGGAGCTTGTGTGGAAATGGGCGGGAATTAGAAAATACGGTTGATTTTACTGAAAAGGGAGGTTAGAGGATGTATAAATGGTACATAAATGGGGGGCGCTTGCGAAAACATGGGCGGGGCTTATACTAAATGGGCGGGCGTAGGAAATACGGGCGATCAAAAATTAATTTTTTTTATAATTAACAAGAATATTTGGGTCACATTGAAGGAATTCTTTTCATCGAAAGAAAAATTTTTTTTAAATATTTTACTCCACTAGTACACGTATATAGTTTGGTGTGTGGTAGCGAAGGAGTTGAACTGTGAACCTGATTATTAGAGGTCGAATCTTAGCTTTTTTCTTTCTTTCATCAGCTTGATGTTCTTTCGAACATCCATCCACTCCTGGACTATAGCCTCTCTCCCCCATGAGGGAATCTTAGCTAATCCCGCATTATTTCACGTAAAGCTGAATATCCTACTATGTACGTACACGGACATTTATAACAATTTTCAATATGAAAAGTAATTAATTTTAAATTACATAAAAGTTATAGGATTACGTTTGAGTCACGGGGCGGATTGATTAATGGTCACGTGGATAATGTAGAAATTCGCGCATACTGGTCGTAAGTGGACTGATTACCTAGTTGGGTAAAACGCGCTTTAGTTTGTCTATTTAATAATAGTCCAGTCATTACGTCGGAAAAATCGGCTTAAAAATGAAAATGAACCGAGAAAGCCAAATTTTGGATATTACGTGGGGGATGGCTAGAAAAGCTTAAGTTCAAATTGTCGACCAAAATAACCTTGTGCAATTTCCGCCATCTTGAAAAAACCCTTAAATTCAGGTTTTTCATCATAACTCGGTTCCCCGTTGAGATACGAAAATTTTTATGGAATACTTTTTTGTTGCTCTTTTCACGATCTACAATTACATCTACTACATTTTTCACGTATCGATCGTCGTTTTCGAGATATCGATCAAAAATATCAAAAATTTGGGGAGAAATTTGTTTATTTCGCTATTTACTTTTTTCTGGTGAAAGATATCGAAAAATGTTCGAAATAAAACTTGTAGAACGTGTCCAGACCTACAAATTCGTTTTTTTATTTTTCATTTCCGACAAAAATTACGACCTCCAGCGCGCCACAAAGTCGGCCCCAGCGCGCCCGACGCGTCTCCATGACGCCATAGAGCGCGTCACTATGCGACCGTTAGAGTTTGGGCGTGGGTCAGGTATAAAAGACCCTTTTTTCGTGTTCGTGCCGGAACATCTGCTCCTTATTCGTAGCGGATTTCGGGTCTTTGTCATTCAGAAGGAAGGATAAAGTGCTCTCTTTATCGGCAGTAAATACCAGCATTACAATCGACGAGTCACCAGTTCCGATCGATCCATTGTTGCTGTTCCAAAGAATGTGCATAACGAAGAATTCCGAGACTGACCTGAAAAAATTTCTGGCATACGAGCTCGCTCCGTTCCCATTGTCATTGTTCACCGAAGAAGGAATGCGAAAAGGAACAAAGTCGCTATTATACAACGCCTTCGAACCTTTGACAGAAAATTTCCAACCTGGTGACAGACATCATCACATAATCGACGGTGGTTTCCTTCTCCACAAAGTTGTCTGGGGTCGAGTTGAGACGTTTGATCTCATTTGCAAAAAATATGTCGCATACGTACAACAACACTTTGGAGAAACTGTTACAATTGTTTTCGACGGTTATCCGACTGATATGAGACTCGCAGGAACCAAAACTTCGGAAAGGGCACGACGTTCAAGGAAGAACCAATCGCCAGAGTTCACGTTCGATGAAACTACTACTCCGAAAATTAGCCAGGAGAAGTTTCTTGCAAGGGACCAAAATAAGAACAATTTGATACAAATGCTTCGCCGTTATTTTGCAAATACCGGGATAAAAGTAGAACAGGCTTTTGAGGATGCTGACACCCTCATCGTAACCACAGCAATTAAAGAAGCATCGTTCCATGACTCTGTGGAAATCGTTGGCGAAGATATCGATCTTTTGGTCTTAATTTGCGGACTTGCAATGGACAAAAAAAATATTTTCTTTCACAAACCAGCTAAAGGCAAAACACCGGCAAAAGTGTACTCTCCAAATTGTTTCAAGCATGATAAGTCTGTTCTTGAGAACATTCTTTTCATCCATGCTTTCAGCGGTTGTGACACCACGTCATCTTTTTATAACATTGGAAAGTCGAAGTTCATCAGCACCCTCGAGAAGAATCCGAACCTCCGGTCATCGGTAGAATTATTCAAGCAAGAAAAGGTCGATCCGGAGATGCTAGCTTGCGCGGGAAAGCTGTTCCTTATCGCTCTTTATGGTGGTCGTAAAGAGGACACGACGATGGATATTTTGCGATTCCATCGCTTCGCAAAATCAATGACGACAAACAAGACGAATAAACTTTCACTGCTCCCACCAACGGAAAGTGCAGTCCGCCAACACGTTTTCCGGACATATCTACAAGTACAAACATGGCTCGGAATTTTCAAAGATCCTCAGGAATGGGGTTGGCGACAAACAAATTACGGGCTCGAACCAATTTGCACCACAGCCGCACCCGCTCCACCTGAACTTTTAAAACTCATTTCGTGCAAATGCAAAGGAAAGTGTGGAGCTGCTTGTGGCTGCAGGAAAGCAGGAATCCATTGCTCCGTTATTTGCCTGCACTGTAGTGGACAGACATGTGACAATGTCGCCAGAGTCGAGATTTTATTCAACGACGATCACGACGATGACGATGATTACAATTTTTCGACCGTCACAACATCATTTCCTGCGATTGAAGAGGTTTCACGACTCGAAGAGTCTACCGAGGAGGAACTTGAACAGCCAGGACCATCCAAACGACGAAAAACGTGTGAAAAAAATTACCACTTGTAATCATTATTTTTGCTGCATAAAAATTATTTCATCAATAAATTTCATGTATTTGATTTATAATTTGGCTGGTTTATGAATTTTTTTTGTATTGCAATAATTCCCTGAACCATTTTCCATCCATTTTGACGTGTGGATACAACCGAGCGAGCGGCTAAATGAAAACCGGGCACAGTTTTACTGACTTTGTGGCGCGCTAGAGGTCGTAATTTTTGTCGGAAATGAAAAATAAAAAAACGAATTTGTAGGTCTGGATACGCTCTACAAGTTTTATTTCGAACATTTTTCGATATCTTTCACCAGAAAAAAGTAAATAGCGAAATAAAAAAATTTCTCCCCAAATTTTTGATATTTTTGATCGATATCTCGAAAACGACAATCGATACGTGAAAAACGTATGGGACCTTAATTGTAGATCGTGAAAAGAGCAACAAAAAAGTATTCCATAAAAATTTTCGTATCTCAACGGGGAACCGAGTTATGATGAAAAAACTGAATTTAAGGGTTTTTTCAAGATGGCGGAAATTGCACAAGGTTATTTTGGTCGACAATTTCAACTTAAGCTTTTCTAGCCACCCCCCACGTAATATCCAAAATTTGGCTTTCTCGGTTCATTTTCATTTTCAAATGTATATAATGACTGGACTATAATAATATAATTTGTTCTATAATAATAATTATAGTATGTCATAATACTAAAGGCTTACGCAGAAATCGGGGTGATTTGACCTGCGATGGGCGAAGAATAGACCAAAATGGGCGGGGCTTAAGAAATACGGGCGATTAAAAACTTTTTGTAATTTTTTCGAAGAGACGTACCTATTTAATACGGTAATAATAATGGGAGTGGCTTAGGCTACACTGGGCGGTTTTTGGCCCACAGTGGGAGGGGCTTCCGCGGAAGTAAGAGTGGCTTGCACTGAAATGGGCGGAGCTTAGTAAATGAGGTTGATTATAAATTTTCGAAAATTAAATTTTTTTTGAATTGACAAAAATAATTAGAACACATTTAAAGAAATTAAAAAAGTTTTTTCAATAAGTAGAGCTATACGGTATTTTACTCTACTGATAATGTTTATTGTATATAGCAATGGGGGTAGTGGCATAGACTGAAATGGGCTAGGCGTGTGCAGAAACAGCACTTATTTAATACGATATTTGAGTGCACTAATTATGCTTATTTTACATAACAATGAGAGAGGCTTAGACTGCAATAGATGGGTCGTAAGCCGTAGTAGGAGGGGCTTGCGCGGAAATGGCAGTACGTTGGACTTAAATGGGCGGAGCTTAGTAAATCCGGGCGAATAGAAACTCTTTTGTAAAATTTCGAAAACAACTTTTTTTTTAAGTTATAATTAAAAATTCACCTTGTTCTCAAAAGTCATTTTTAATTAAATTTCGAGACGCGTTTGGAGAATTTAAAATTAAAAAGAATATTTAGGACGCATTTAAAATAATTAAAAATTTGTTTTTTCAAGGAGACTTATGTTATTCCACATAACAATGGGAGAGGCTTACACTGCAGTGGGTGTGTTTTATAGCGCAGTGGAAGGAGATTGATCTTACATGCGTGGAGCTTAGCAAATAGGGCGAATTACGATATTTTACTCCACTAATAATGTTTGTTCTATATGACAATGGGAGGGGCTTTTTTTTTCCTGTTTCCCCATTGGGTTAAACCACCCAACGGGGGAGTATACTCTGCTATTGGATACAGACCTAAACTTAAAACTAATTAATTAACATGTAATCAATGTAATACAAACGCAAACTTATAACTAGGGAAAAATGGTAACACTTATTTGGTAGAACTATTAAAACTAAAAATTGATAAAACATGGTAATGAGAACAAATAATTACACAAACACATATTAAGGCAAGAGATTGACTGTCCCTGCCCTGTATATGTTTAGTGTTGGTGTTTTTGTAGAGATTTGTAGAGATTCGTCAAGGTGTGAGCCATGGCCAGAACGAGAGAATGAAATATAAGAAAAATATAAATATTCAATATTCGATGTTGGTATGAGCTCAAGCTCAGGGTGGAGTATTAAAATCTTTAAGTGTTGAAATTATATGCTTTATGAAGGTGGTGAAAGAGATAACTAAGGAAGGATGTTTAAGAATTTGAAGGAGGTCGAGTGGGGAAACTGAGTAGAAATTACAGAGAGTAAGATGGTTAAAACGGGAAGATACATAGCGTGGGCAATCGGACAACAAATGTTGTAGAGTTTGTCTACTCCTTGAATCGCAAGGACACACATCAGTAGGGCAGATCTTAAATCTAAATAGATACTCGCGCGAATACGAATGTCCCGTCAATATCTGCGTCAATTCAAAAGAGGTGTCGAAGGCACCTCGGAACAGTCGAACATCATGCAGTGTAGGTAAGTACTGCCGGGTGGTTGAACCTTGAACGGCATTAATGTACTCAGAATTCCAAGTACTTGCCAGTTCAAGGCGAATCACCCTTCTTGCGTAACTCAGAGGGAACTGGGTGTATGCCAGGCGACTGTGCGACACGGCCGCATCTTTGGCACATAAATCTGCAACCTCGTTCCCTCCTATACCACAATGAGCCTTTACCCTGTTACGGCGACGCCGTATATTTTGGGCTATCATGGTTTGCCCATTTCAATAATATTAAGTAATAATTGAAAATCTCAAAGTTTCATGAAAATAACAAAGTTTTCAATGAAAATAAATGCGGTTCAACGGGTTCCGATTGTATGTGTTAATATTTGAATATTATGCCAACCGACGTTCTTTATCAAAAGATAATTACAAAGTCTTACATTGAGGAAGGAATGTACAAAGTAATACGGTACACCTGTTGATACCAAACCTGTCGTCTTCCGACCGCGGGAATCATTCTTATCAACAAAAATTATAATTTTATAAGAGATAAAATTCCGACATCACTATACCCCATTCATTTTCAGTTAAAATGTAATAATTTACTTTGTAATAATGTCATGTTCAAGCGAGTACCGCGCTGAGAAACAAAGAAACCGTATAATATGCATTTTTGTAAATAGAATTTAACTCGGCATAATGTACTTTTCCCCGCTAAAATGACCTCATCAAACGTTAAAAAATTGGAAGTAGGGACGAAAAAGGCAAAGCAGTCTCTCAAAGCCAGCGACCAAAATAACTTCTACCTAAAACGTACCTATTATCTGCCAAAGTGTAATATTTTTTTAACTTTCCAATTCGGAAGAAAACCTCAGTAAATAATTTCCTACAATTATAACGAGAAATTATTATCTAATAATTACAAAAACAGTAGTGATAACGAAAACTTAAAATTCGGCGACTTAAAACATTGAACAATTAAAAATTAAAAGTGTCGAATACAATACGGAAATCCTAACTAACGGAGCATTAACTACTACTAAACAAATTGAAACAGCAAATCAATCAACTCTAGAATTCGGTGTAACAATCGAGATTAGTGTAAATCACCACTATCTACGATCGTGAATCGAATTGAAGTTAATACCAATAATAAATGGCGCCATCAACTGCAGGCTAGAGATTTGGGGACAAATCTGAAAAATTAGAATTTGCTTATAGTTTTTGTAAAATTCTAGAAAAAATTCAGGTGGTAAGAAAAAATTGTGTTAGAATTAAAGGTAAAAATTGTAAAGAAAGAATTCAACGTACGTACATCAAGCGAAAATTACGTGTCTACAAAAAATCAATTTTAAATTATCTAAAAAACGGTCCAAAACAACCAAAAAGAAGATAAATTATCGCGGCCAAAATCGGTTTTAAATTATCTAAAAAACGGTCTATTTAAATAAAGCAAGATGAACCCGGAATACCTAACAAATAGCGAACTTAAATTCGAAATATTATGTAGAAGTACCGAACCCAGAATTACAAAATTGGCTAATATACAAATATTAACACAGTTGCTTGAGCAATACGTTGAACCAAAAGCGCTACCATTTACATGGGACGTAAATGCCGGGCAGTTAGACGAAACGCTTAGTGACTTGGCGGGAAAAATACAAAATCAATTATCTCAAGAAATAATTGATGAAATTAAGGTACGTCTTCAACATGCCGATCAACGATTAGCTTTAATGAAAACAGCGAGCGACCCAGCGAAGAAAAACGCGATTGACGTATATGAAACCGATATTGCTAATATGGAAGACGCGATTATGAACGCAACAATTACTACGGTGAAAATAGAAACGGGAAACGCGACACCCGCAAAAATTAAAGTCAAAACGGTAAAAAATGTTCCGATATTCAAATGGGGAATCCAATATACGGGTCACCACTCAAAAGAAGATCCCATGGAATTTTTAGAGCGGGTAGAAGATTTAAGAATTGCGAGAAACGTGGACGAAAATGAATTATTCATGTCGGCACATGATTTATTCCAAGGTGATGGGGTTAAATTTTGTCGGAGCGCGAAAGAAAAAAGTACAAATTGGAAAGAATTTGTTAAATTATTTAAAAACGAATTTTTACCATTAGATTACGAGTACCAATTATCAAAACAGATTCAAAATCGGGTCCAAGGCGCAAACGAAAACGTCTTATCTTTTATCGATCAAATCACGTCGTTATACCGAAGATTTGAAAATCCGATAGATGAAAAACAAATCGTAAGACAAATTACGCGAAACGTAAATCCTTTTTTTGCCAATCATATAGTCCTACATGAGTACAATAATTTGAATGAATTAAAATTAAAATGTAGAAAAATCCAGGCGTTGCAAAACCAAACATCGGAGTATCCAGAAATACGTAAAGTCAAATTTAATTTACCGCCACGGCGAATTTCTTTTGTAAAAGTAGATAACTCTACGCCGAACGCGCAAACCGTACCTACGACAACAAATACGCGTAAACCAATAACCTGCTGGAATTGCCAAAAATTAGGTCATATTTATCCAGCGTGTAAAGAACAAAGGATAAATCCCTTTTGTTACGGATGCGGGTCGCCTGGAATTTACAAAAAAGATTGCGGCAAATGTAATAATAAAAATGAAGTTTCTACGCCACTTCCAAAAAACGAACAGTCCGACGCTGTGAAACAGGGCACGAGCGTCGAAGTACCGATTACCCCGAACCGCCAAACAGAAAATTACAATACCAGTCAAACTCCTGTATACCGAACGAATCGAATAAATTCAATTCGCGGTCGAGGACGCGGAAGAAATTTCGGTGCATCCCGCATGTCCCCGAAAACCCCAAAATAAATGTATCTACGGATCAATCCAATTTGAACGCGTCAAATTGGAAAAGATGGTTAAAAACCATCAACTCGTTTTTCAAAGAAAACAGTACACAAAAAGTTGCAACGACTTTTTGTAAAAAACCTTTTGATAATCGCCCTTACCTACGTTTAAAAATTTTCGAACAAAAATTTATGGCCTTAATCGATTCGGGAAGTAATGTTTCTATAATAGGGCACAAAAGTGCCAACTTGTTGAAACAACGATCAATAATAATAAACAAATCTAGTGTAAGTAATATCAGTGTGGCGAACGGAAATGCCGCAAAAGTATTAGGCGAAATTTTTCTATCGGTAACAATTGAAAACGTAACCAGAAATATTAAATTTAATGTCGTACCGACGGTCGACACAGCCATTATTTTGGGAACCGACTTTTGTAAAGCATTCAATCTAATGATAAATTTTGCTAATTTTTCATGGGAGTTACCAAAAAATATTCAAATTAATTGTATAAATGAAACTAATCAAATGCCATTAACACATGAACAACAGGAAAAACTAGAACAAATAATAATTAAATTAAAAACGATCTCTAAAGCCGCAGCCGGTTGTGTAAAAAACGTAGAGCACCGAATCGACGTAGGAGATTCTTTGCCCTTCAAGCAAAGACAATATCCCCTAAGTCCCACTATGAGAGGGCATTTAACGAAAGAGATCGATAAGATGCTAGCAGATAAAGTCATTCAACCCTCAAACTCCCCGTATTCGTCTCCAATTCTATTAGTAAAGAAAAAAGACGGAGAATTAAGAGCGTGTTTTGACGGGCGTAAACTTAACTCGGTCACGGTCAAGGATTCTTATCCTTTGCCACGTACTGATGGCATTTTAAATAGATTACGAGATTCAAAATATTTTTCGTCGATAGATTTGCGAAAAGCGTTTTGGCAAATAAAATTAGAAGAAGGAAGTCGACAAAAAACTGCTTTTTGCATCCCCGGAAAGGGATTATACGAGTTCGTGGTTATGCCCTTTGGATTATCAAATAGTGGCCAGACATTGCAAAGGGTTATGGACCGAATTTTAGGGCCTATCTTACATAAAGAGGATGCCTTTGTATACCTTGATGATATAATAGTCGCTTCTCCGACATTTGAAAAACACCTCGAAACTTTGACTGCGGTCTTTGAAAAGTTAAAAGAAGCCGGCTTCCGAATAAATTTAGAAAAATGTAAATTTTGCCAAAAATCTTTAACTTTCCTCGGATTTATAGTGGGAGAAAAAGGTTTACAAACGGACCCTTCCAAAGTCGAAGCAATTCAAAAATTAAAAGTACCTCGTAATACAACCGAAGTTAAAAGAATCATCGGATTAGTTAGTTATTACAGAATTTTTCTGCCCCAATTATCAACTATTTCTTCACCAATAACTGCCTTAATAAAAAATAAGAAGAAAGGTCAATCGATCGACTGGACGCCAGAGGCAGAAGCTTCATTTGAAAAAATAAAATATTTGATTTCTAACGCGCCCATATTGATCTCCCCCGATTTCACAAAACCTTTTTTCGTACAGACGGACGCAAGTCTAGTCGGGGGGGGGGTGCATTGTTATTTCAAAAACAAAACGGCTTGGAGCACCCCATCGCGTATGCGTCCCGTGCGTTCACTAGCGCTGAACAGAAATACCATGCCACCGAACGCGAATTATTAGCTGTACTATTCGCGATAAATAAATTCCGAGGGTACATAGAAGGGTTAAAGTTTACCTTAATAACAGATTGTTCAGCGTTAAAATGGTTGAAACAATTCGACCAATCGACCGGCCGTTTAGCTCGGTGGTCGCTTAAATTAGCGCAATATGATTTCGACATCCAGCATCGGCCTGGAAAATTAAATATAGTCCCCGATATGCTATCAAGAGATGCATGTACACTAGACATTGATTTATTGCAAAAAGATCAATATTATACCGATTTATTAGAAAAAATTGAGGAAAACCCCAATAGCTATCCCTCTTATAAAATTGAAGATAACGTAATTTATAAATTTGTACCAAATAATTTAATAAGCTCAGCTAATCTTTCCGATTGGAAATTATTAGTACCTACGGCTAACCGAGAAGAAATCTTAAATACCTTGCACGACGATCCAAAGGCCGCACATTTGGGAATTTTTAAAACTACTGCACGAATAGCGGAACAATATTACTGGCCCAAAATGAATAACGACATCAGAAACTACGTCCAAAATTGCGCGACTTGTAGTTCCCAAAAATCATCACAAATGATGAGACCAGGGTTGATGGGTAAACAAAAGAAGGTATCATATCCTTTCCAAGTCATATCTATGGATTTACTAGGTCCCCTGCCAATGTCGAAAAACAAACGTAACCAACATTTATTGGTAGTTACCGATTATTTTACTAAATACGTGACGGTACACCCTTTGACTAAAGCCAATTCGAATAAAATCATAGACTATCTAAAAAATCATTATTTTACGACGTTCGGGGTACCACAATTAATTATATGCGACAACGGGGTTCAATTTATTTCAAAAGAATTCAAAAATTGCCTCGCGGAGCTTAAAATCAAAAGCATTATTTACAACGCTAAATATCATCCCCAAAATAATCCTACCGAGCGAATAAATCGAATCTTAGTTACGGCCATCTCCTCATACATCAAAAACGATCATACCGAGTGGGACAACCACGTACAGGAAATAGCGTTCGCAATTAATACTTCTAAAAGCGAAGTAACGGGATTTGCGCCTTCTTTCCTCGTGTTTGGAAGATACATTCCGATAGACGGTGATTACTACGGAAAACCATTGCAAGATTTCGATACCGATCTAAAAGATCAACAAATAAGATGGGACAAAGACCAGCAACAGCTACCGATATTATTTCAAAATGTAAGAAAGTCTTTGTCGAACGCATATAAAAAAGGGCAACATCATTATAACTTACGAAAACGACACTTATCCTTCCAAGTAGGTGATACTGTTTGGAAAAAGAATTATGTATTGTCTAACGCGGGTAATAGATTTATGGCCAAACTAGCGCCGAAATTTATAAAATGCCAGGTTGTCAAAAAGATAGGTAACTTAATTTATGAATTAACCGATGAAAAAGGGAAAACGTTAGGAAATTGGCATGTTAAAGATTTGAAACAAAAAAGCCATAGCCTGTAAAATCAATCAATAACGGTCCCGAGCATGACCAAAAACTGTCTCTACCAATCAATCGCATTGATGGTATTGGCCCAATCACGGCCTAAAACTAACTTCGATATAGGATCAATAATTATATTAGTCCCAAATAATTTAGTAACTTACCAAAGATTAGATTTACTTGTTTTTATTAATTATTAGTGGTCCTTAGCACAAGACCAGACAAAAAAGGCTCTACCCAATTTAACTTAATAATTTTTATTTTTTTATCACTTATTTTAATCTTACATTTAAAGGTAACTGTTCCTATTAATTATTATTGGTCCTTAGCAGAGACCAGCTATCAAAAAAGGCCCTACCCAAATAACGTTAATCATTTGTAAATTTTCTAATTAACTCATTCTAATTTTACAATTAAGTTTACGTGTTAATATTAATTATTATAGGTCCTTAGCAGAGACCAGATGAAAAGGCTCTACCCAAATTACCTGAATGATATCAAACCCCAATTAATTTATGTAATCCCCAAAAATTCACTCGAGTAATTACGAGTAATAACTAATGGTCATTAGCATCGACCAGACAAAAAGGCCCTACCCTTCATCCAGTAATAGAGATCAAATAACTAACCTAAAGAAATTGAATTAAATTTTCGTTTTTGAGAATCAAATCTCATTATTGATTAATTTTTTAAAATTTTATTGAATCGATACCTTAAATTAAATTTTTTACTTTTGCAAATCAATACCAATTATTGATTAAATTTTTTTAAATTTTATTGAATCGATACCTTGAATTACATTTTTTACTTTTGCAAATCAATACCAATTATTGATTAATTTTTTAAATTTTATTGAATCGATACCTTAAATTAAATTTTTTACTTTTGCAAATCAATACCAATTATTGATTAATTTTTTAAATTTTATTGAATCGATACCTTAAATTAAATTTTTTACTTTTGCAAATCAATACCAATTATTGATTAAATTTTTTTAAATTTTATTGAATCGATACCTTAAATTAAATTTTTTACTTTTGCAAATCAATACCAATTATTGATTAAATTTTTTTAAATTTTATTGAATCGATACCTTGAATTAAATTTTTTACTTTTGCAAATCAATACCAATTATTGATTAATTTTTTTAAATTTTATTGAATCGATATCTTGAATTAAATTTTTTACTTTTGCAAATCAATACCAATTATTGATTAATTTTTTAAATTTTATTGAATCGATACCTTAAATTAAATTTTTTACTTTTGCAAATCAATACCAATTATTGATTAATTTTTTAAATTTTATTGAATCGATACCTTAAATTAAATTTTTTACTTTTGCAAATCAATACCAATTATTGATTAATTTTTTTAAATTTTATTGAATCGATACCTTGAATTAAATTTTTTACTTTTGCAAATCAATACCAATTATTGATTAAATTTTTTTAAATTTTTATTGAATCGATACCTTAAATTAAATTTTTTACTTTTGCAAATCAATACCAATTATTGATTAATTTTTTAAATTTTATTGAATCGATACCTTAAATTAAATTTTTTACTTTTGCAAATCAATACCAATTATTGATTAAATTTTTTTAAATTTTATTGAATCGATACCTTGAATTAAACTTTTTACTTTTGCAAATCGATACCAATTATAGATTAATTTTTAAACTTTAGTGAATCGATATCTTGAATTAAATTTTTTTTACTCTTGAAAATCAAGAACAACTATTGATTAATGTAAATAATCACTTTTGATTAATCTATTGGTACCGTTCACACCTTCGTAACAACGAAGTCAGACCTCTCGAAGAACACAGCCGCTCTGCTTCGAGATAGTGGCGGTACAATAGGAGCGCGACCCATTCCGACAAAAGAATGGAGACACTCTTGCTAAAGCAATGACCATCACCAGCATTCCATGGTGGTGATTGGTTATTCGAGCTAAGTTTAGCATTTAGATAAACTCCAAAGAGGACTTCGTGACAATAGTACCATACTCTCATTGTCCTTTTAATATAACATACCAAATTCCCGGGTTGTAAGCGCTTTTTGTATGGAAAGGATCAGAATGATTTTGACCTAAATCACCGCTTTGGTTTAGCCAAATCTGGCGACCTAGCGCTTAGGTTCGACCTCTCGAAAACTGATTGTTGACAAGGTTTTTATGACCGAAGTGACATCTTGCCTTCTCGGCCTAACGTAGGCAGAAATTCTAGCTCAATCAACGGTATAGTCGTCACTCAGCATATTACGCTGGTGTTAGGCTCTCGATGCTTCTTTTCCTCTCGGGGCATTGTCTTAAGTTCCGATGTTTTTTTGCCCCTCGAACCGTTGATTGGCTAGAAATAAGGCTACCTCTTTGCTTTGTTGCGAAAACAGGATTTGCCTGGGGGCATAAATAATCTATAATAATAAATTTAATAATGTATAATAATAATAACAGTAGCCGTCACTATGCTTACTACGCTGGTGGACGGCTACCAATAATAAGTAGCCGTCACTATGCTTACTACGCTGGTGGACGGCTACCATCAATAATAAGTAGCCGTCACTATGTTTATTGCGCTGGTGGATGGCTACGAATGACAGTAACCGTCACTATGCTTACTGCGCTGGTAGACGGTTACAAACCATTATTATGGTTGCGAATAGTGTAACCACCACTGACACCGATGTAAATTCCATCTTTGGAATTATCTGCGGAGGTGATAGCAATATCTGCCAGATGTCTTTTCGTATCTATTAGATACTTTTCTGGAAAGTGAGACGACACTCCTTGCGAACGATTGGATTAGCTAACCAATTTGTTCAAAGGGCGGGTCTAGTGAAGGTATCCAGAGGCCAAAGACTAGCTACCTTGTGGTCACTGGGGCCGCACGATATTTTCCAGTGGTATGTTATGTTAATTATCACATATCAACAACCCCAAATCGCAAGTTTTCCGGATTTCAATTCGAAAGAATTAACCAACGATAACTGATAAATCCGAACCCCCGATCGATATTGTTGATTGTAAATATGATAAAACCCAACAATAAAGATCAAATTAATCACTTTTGATTAACCCTCATTAGGTTTTCTACAAACCACAAGCGATAAGCTTGAAATAATCACTTTTGATTAGCCAACATGATATTTCCAATAAACCAAAGCAAGCTGCTTTGGTCAGAACGATTCGGGACACCGAACAAATCTAAAGAGTTTCTCCAAGGACTAGTCGTGCTTGAGTGAACCCTTTAGAATCAATTAAAAAGGAGAAATAATTTCTCAAGTTTCTACACATTATTTTCGTGAAATTTTTTGTCTGAATATCGAGTCAATAATTCGGATCTCCGAATGAATCCAGAGAGCTCCTCCAAGGACTATAAGAACTTGGGTAAGCCCTCCGGAATAAATTATTACAGAGTAATAATATTAATTTTTTATCATTCATTGTTTCTTCGAATCACGCATCACTCGCTTAAACAGAGATTTTTTTAGTTTAACTAAGATTAGAATTTTATTTTTTTAATCGGTTATTGAAGAACCAAATAAGAAAATAATATCAAATACCTTAATTTCATTTAAGTTAACTTAAAGACAGTCTAAAATCAAAGACTCATGACTACAAGCACAATCGATGCGAAATCGATTATCATGGTCCAAGGTACGACCCTAAATTACGTCTGAAAATAAATTTTTTAAATTTAGATAACTCTTGCAAGACTTCGCGTCTAGAATGGTCTAAGGCATGACCCTAAACTGCTCCATTTTATTTACATGGTAAGAATTAACAACCGCCAGATCTTACGGCTACAACAGTCAATCGTGTCACGACTTTAACTTACATTCAATAAAGAAGCAATAGGAATTTCTTTAAGTTCAATTGTTTAGGGCCTCGAGTCCATTTGATTCGGCGGCCGGTGTAAATATGATTCAGTCGGCCGAATCAACATTAATAATATATTAATGATAAGTCCGCGATGAAGTAACGATGGAAAGAGAAAAGTTCATATTGGAATGTAGGACATTGTATAACTTGGCTGACCTTGTACAGATAACCTGGGCTCGTGACCCGGATCGAGTCTAAGGCCTGTTCTCGGCGACCAAGGTAAAGCAGTATCTGCATCCCTAAGAGACGGACAATTCTTTAACCTTCGTTTCTTTCAGTTAACACGTCTTGTAAATATGATTCTGATGTGCCCCAACACTCTTCACCCTGTTTGCCTTTTAGTGAACTCTTGTTCCGCACTAAAAAGAGTACCCGGAATAAGTGGCGTCCAATTTAAAAACCCCCACATTGTACTCTGAGCTACAAAGGAGGCAATATACTCATGCGAGCTAGCATCTTTCTCATAAAATTACGCTTATCTGCTCCTCTCGCGGAAAATATTCCCCGTAATCTCGTATACGCATAAATCTTTTGAGTTTTTAAAAACATCCCTATGAGTAACAAAGAACAATTTTTTTTGTTTTTTTTTTTGTTAACTGAATAGCGTGTTACGGCGACGCCGTATATTTTGGGCTATCATGGTTTGCCCATTTCAATAATATTAAGTAATAATTGAAAATCTCAAAGTTTCATGAAAATAACAAAGTTTTCAATGAAAATAAATGCGGTTCAACGGGTTCCGATTGTATGTGTTAATATTTGAATATTATGCCAACCGACGTTCTTTATCAAAAGATAATTACAAAGTCTTACATTGAGGAAGGAATGTACAAAGTAATACGGTACACCTGTTGATACCAAACCTGTCGTCTTCCGACCGCGGGAATCATTCTTATCAACAAAAATTATAATTTTATAAGAGATAAAATTCCGACATCACTATACCCCATTCATTTTCAGTTAAAATGTAATAATTTACTTTGTAATAATGTCATGTTCAAGCGAGTACCGCGCTGAGAAACAAAGAAACCGTATAATATGCATTTTTGTAAATAGAATTTAACTCGGCATAATGTACTTTTCCCCGCTAAAATGACCTCATCAAACGTTAAAAAATTGGAAGTAGGGACGAAAAAGGCAAAGCAGTCTCTCAAAGCCAGCGACCAAAATAACTTCTACCTAAAACGTACCTATTATCTGCCAAAGTGTAATATTTTTTTAACTTTCCAATTCGGAAGAAAACCTCAGTAAATAATTTCCTACAATTATAACGAGAAATTATTATCTAATAATTACAAAAACAGTAGTGATAACGAAAACTTAAAATTCGGCGACTTAAAACATTGAACAATTAAAAATTAAAAGTGTCGAATACAATACGGAAATCCTAACTAACGGAGCATTAACTACTACTAAACAAATTGAAACAGCAAATCAATCAACTCTAGAATTCGGTGTAACAATCGAGATTAGTGTAAATCACCACTATCTACGATCGTGAATCGAATTGAAGTTAATACCAATAATAAATGCGATCATACCCCAATTAAATCGCGAAAATTACTAAAAGCCAAGTATAAAAAGAACATTACTTCAAGTTAAACTAGTACGAGAACAAAATTATAAACATTTAAGTGTCCCATCTTCAACGGATCTTCACTGGAAACAATCATAGTGTGATATAAGTTTTGTGCAACACTCTATTAAACCTACGACGTGCAGTTCTAATTTAATAAAAAGTTAATCGGCGACGCGTTATTACAATCAACAACAGTGTCCACACATCGTTGAATTCTTTCTACGGCGAAGCAAATTTTGGCACAACCACATCTTTAAATGTACTTCAACCAACTAATTTGCGGATTACATCGCCTTTAAAGGTAGAAATTTGGTCTAACCAAAATCACTGTATCTATTCTTGAATTTTGTGTAACAAAATTGTCAATTTTCTTCTTTGCACAATATTTTAACTCAAATATTGAATTAATGGAAATATTCCGTAAATTCATGCGAGAAATGTGTTTTGCTTCAGTAAAATTTGATTGTTAATAATTAATATCCACATTCGCATAAATTTATTAGAATTTCCCAATTTACTGACTAACCACCTTAACAATTAATTTCTTAGACATTAAATACCTTTATTTTGTGTATTTGTGTGAACTGATGTATATTTGATTACGATATTTATGAAACAATACATGTATATTCGAAATATTGATTTTTTCTTACGAATTTAAAAAAAAATATAAGCAAATTTCTAAGTAAGTACCACACCTGAGATGAGAGCACGAAGTCCGAAAGTTTACATGTCCAATTGAGCAAAGCCACGGAGCTAATTTCGTCTATAATATAAAATATAATAACCTATCTGTTATAGATCGTAATAACCCACACGAACTTGATGGTCAACTCGTTCCTCAGACGGAGAAGAGAACGATGGATGGAAGTGACCAGGGGTGAAGTACAGCTTCTGTCGCTGATGGAAACAAGCGAAGATAGGCTGTCGGAGAGGATACACGCTGAGTGCACTCTCCTGGGGGAGATCCAATTCAGGGCAGCGTCAATCGCATATAGCTCGGCCTGATAAACACTACAAGTATCGTGTAAGCGATACTTGTGTGTTTCAAGCCGAGACTCGTGGTATATAACGATTGCAGCGCCGACCTCCCCGCCTTCCAGCTTGCTGCCATCAGTAAAAATAGCCACATCCACCCCGTCACAAATTCGATCGACTTCCTTGGAGTCGCCTACCCTGTCGAAAACTATCGTTTGCCTATAGCGGGGATGCAACATCCCTACAGGCGGCGTACGAAGTTGTAGGACGACGTCTTCCGGAGGGGCTTAGGCTGAAATAGGCGAGACTTAGACCGTAATGGGTGGGGCTTGCATTGCATTGGAAGTAACTCAGCCTACAATGGGCGGTGCTTAGACCGAAACGGGCTGAAAATAAGAAATAAACGCATTTAAAATAATTATTTTTTAAAAAGACGTATTTAAGAAGATATTTTATTCCACTAATAATATTTATTCAACATAACAATGGGGGGGGGGCTTAGACTGCAATGGAACGGTATTACATATCGAAATGGGAGGGGCATAGCATGTAGTGTGCGGGACTTAGACCGAAATGGGAGAGGCAAAGGCCGAAAATTTTCTATTTTATTGACTAGTTTTTAAAATTAAATTTAAAGTAAAATTTTTCTTTTAAATGAACAAAAACCATTAGAACTGAATTAAAAGAATTAAAAAATTTATTTCAAGGAGTCTTACATATTTTATACGATATTTTATTCTACTAATAATGTTTTTTCTATATAACAATGGGAGGGACTTAGAGGCTTGTACCGAAATAGGACTGACTCAGTCTGTGATGGGCGGAGTTTAAACCGATAAGGGCTGGGCGTGTGCTGAATCAGGCTGGACAGGAAATGGGTGGGGGAAACTGGCGATTAGAAATTGTATTTTGCAAATCTCTCATACTCACAAAATTAGTCTTACTAGCCTTTGTTTTGGCTCTAGTATTTCGGCATTGAAATACTAGGACACCCAAATCCTTTACAATAACTTACACAATCATGTTGATAGTCTTATATTTTTTATTATTTGTTTTTGGTTAATTTTTATTTGCTGCTTTAGTTTAAGCGCCTACATAATATGATCATGCCAAGTCATTTCAAAATTGATCATGTTTGGGCAACCATGCAAAGCTGAAAAGAGTGCACTTCGACTTATTTTCGATGTAGCCGAAGACGGTTCACTGAACTGGGTATAACAGTTGCGACATGACTAGGGGTGCGCATATAATCGATTAATCGATCATCGTAATTCGAATAATCGATTTTTTCATAATCGATTGTTGTTGTTATCAAGCTTTTCCATTCCATTCGGATTATTGCTACTCTGCTTTTTTCTTCAAAGTCTTTAGGATCCATTTATTGAGGTGGATCAATCCTCTTGTTTCTCTTTTACTTTCAACTAATTATCCACAGAGTGTTAATGTTCACCGAAGGGCCGCGCTAAGAACTCAACCAGCGATCACACCAAGCCACTGCTGTGTTATAATCGATTATGATAATTTATAATAATCGATTAATCGATTATACAAATAATCGATTGTGAAAATAATCGATTGTGGAAATAATCGATTATGAAAATAATCGATTTTGAAAATAATCGATTGTGGAAAATAATCGATTATAGAATACTTTATTTTTTATTGGTAACAGGTTTATTCTATAATATAAGCATAATATCTTGTTTTAATAAATACAACTTTTTAAACTTAAACGTAATCCCAACCCCAACAGCAATTAGAACGACCGAATTAATCGATTATTCGAATTACGGTGATCGATTAATCGATTATATGCGCATGCGCATCCTACTCATAATCGAGTTATGAGTTCATAATCGATTATGAACTCATAACTCGATTATGAATAATCGATTATTTCAATAATCGATTAATCTAAAAAAAATCGATTATTTTTTATAATCGAAAATCGATTATGAAATTTCATAATCGCGCACCCCTAGACATGACGATTGTAAATCCTATTTACCCCTGCACGACAAACCTGGCATGGCCCTTGGTATGATCATGTGTGGAATGTTCATAATTATTGTGGGATATAATCAGGGGTGGGCAAAATTTTTTTTGATTTATGGCATTTGTTTTAATGTTAAAACATTGTTAAAACGCTACAATACGTTTTAAAATTTTTTTATATACTTATTATAATATACTAATTATGTACTATCTACATATCTACTTTATATAACAATAGCATATAATCATTTACATTCATAAAGTGGTACAAATAAAATAAACAATGATAATTCATTCATCGATATAAAAAAGTCCAGCACCATCTTCAAGTCCCAACCCGTAAACTTTTTTTCTGGTGGCTCGAAGACGTAATGAGACTGCCCGTATGATCGAGAATTGTATTCTGACACGTATCCACCCTATAACCTGAGAATATGGCTTATCCCATTTTTCTACTAGGCGTTGTGCCATTCGTTTCAAAAAGTGATGATGCTCTGCATGAAGCACACCGTCACAACTACACACTAATGGCGTAAATGAACCTCTCAGATCTTCGGCTGCAGTGTTGTATTTTAGGTGTTTTTCTCGGGCATGTCGTTGTGCAATTGTCAACCAGGTTTGGTTTATGTAAGAATTAGCGTCAGCATTAACAATGCGGTTGTCGAAGAACGCTAATCTTCCAGATTCCCAAACCCCTTGGATCATCAAGTCGCCAATTAATGCCGGTTGATTGTTAACAACATCTTCTTCACGCATAATTGGTACCTTTGTGACAGGACCCCATGCCAATTCGGCTATTTTAGCGCAATCGTCTCTGTGAGTGTCATGCCCTTTCTTAACCAGGCCACCTTTTTTGCAATTTAGAGCATGTGTTAAATCAAAATGTTCGCCACATCCATCACACGTTTGTGGTAAGTTGCTGGGTTGATGACCGTACCGCATAGCAAGAGCATCTCGGTATTGCGTAGGTGTTAGATCTGAATGGTCATAAAAATTTGGCATTATTGAAAGCCATTGTGATGCTTTACCGTCTTTTATTCTTTTTGTGATTCTTTGAACTGTTGGCGACATCGTAGAAATTATACGAATACTTTCTGCTTCTTCATTTGAGGTTCTAATTTTCCGTTCAGATATTAAAACATTTTTTATATGTGTTTCATATTCAAACAAATTCATATTATTTCCTGTGCGAATGGCTTCGATCATCACGGATGTTGCTTGAACCGAAATTCCATGTGCTCTTACCGAAGATTGAACAGGATTCGTAAACGCCATGCCACCAAGCCTTACTGGCAACTCGCACAAAAATTTCTCATCTTCAGTTAATTCGCTTCCGAAAATTGCTGGAATTAGGTGGGTATTAATTGTTTCGTGTAATTTTTTATAATCTTCATCACAATCATTTACCACCCTCTGTAGGAAAGTCCATTCACATTGCAATGATTTTGTGAATACAGTATATGCCGCCTGTGGGCTTTTAACTGCAGCAACTGCTAATTTTTCTACACACTCAACCCATTCATTAACCTTATTTTTGACATAATCCCGCTTTTCAATTTCTGATCCAATGATTCCACCTAAAAATCTAGTTGTTGTTACCACTTTAACATTTAAATCCCGAAACAATTCTTCAGCTGCCTGCCGCATCAAAGGTTTTACTGTTAAAACACTTTTTGAAGGTTCTGGGTAATAACCGTGCTTAGGACCCTCGAGTATTAATTTGTCCATCCAACTTCGTAGTTCCAGTAGCCCAGCATAACAAGCGGAATCGTCAGCATACCAGTTTTGTATCCAAGACTGCGGTTCCTTTAAGGAGCGAATCAGTGGTAATAGCCCTACTGCATACATGAACATAGCCAGTGGATCACCTTGAGTTGTACCCTCTCTGCTTAAAATTATTTCTGAAATAATTGTTAATAAAGCCAAATTTACAACATCTAATTAATTATATCCAGGGGTGGGCAAAATACATTACAAATGTATTTGAAATACATTTTAAAAATAAAGTCATTTCGATACGCGAATGGGTATCGAAATGGACTCATTACGATACGCAATTTTTTGTTTTAAGAGGTTGGCAGCATAAACGTCATTGAAAATAATATTAATTATTGAAACGAATGTCATTTTAAATCACATTAAAAATCTCAAAAATTTGTGTTAAACATTTTAATTAACTATAAATTAAAGATATAATAATAAATAAGGAAAATTATTAACGGCAGGTATAATTTCGTTACTATGAACAAATCTACAATTTGACACAAACTTCAAAAGTTTTTCAAATTTCAATTGTTTGTAAAAATGTCAAAGTATTACCAACAAACATTAAATAAAACGAAATATTTAAAATGACAATCATTTAATATTGTCCTTTTTTTTTAATTTTAAACCATAAAAAAAGCAAAATAGAAAAAATTGTATAAAGTACTCGTTTTATAATTGTTTTTATCGCACTTATCCTTTAGAAAACTCCCCGCTACGCGGGTCGTTTTCTAAACAGATTTCGTGCGATAAAAACATCAATTATAAAACTCGTTCTTTAATATACTATTGTAAAATGTATTTTGTAAAATGTATTTCAAATACATTTGTAATGTATTTTGCCCACCCCTGGATATAATTAATTAGATGTTGTAAATTTGGCTTTATTAACAATTATTTATTTAGTGAAAAATATGTACATAAGTAAAATACACATAAAATAGCATAACAGGTTGACCGTCGTGTTAGGTATCAGTTACCCTTGTCAACCTACTTGAGTCGCTCGCTGTTAAAGACTGAAAAGATCCTTTCCGGGGTAGGTACCCCCGTTTCGGTATCTCTTCTAGACATGCTCTAGACTAGACCACCTGGGTCGTTCCCACATAATTAAACACTAAAATACATTTTTCTATGTTTGTTTCTTTTTACTAGGTACACGACAAAATCTGTGGAACACAGCCCCACCTAAGATGGCCCAAAGCGTATTTGCTGGAATACTAAACGAATCACTGACCATTTTAGCTGTTAGATACACTCACGTAAGCCATTTCAAGCTTGATCATCTCCAATAATAACGGTGAATTTTCAGGCTTACCCATCAGAAAAACGCAACAAACTTCTCATAGTTGATATAAGCAATTTGTTATTGTGCATTGGTCAACTATTACCCTCAATATGCAATTCAGTAGATGAAGTGATTGGCCTAAACTTAAGTTCGCAAAGCAAAATAATTCGAGATATTCACTCCAAATGCCAAGAATTATTTATATGTTTATTTTTAAGAGGAACCCCGTTGGATATTTTATACAAAGTAAAATAATTTTATAAAATAATCATTATATTTAAATAAATTCTGAGTTCTGGTGCAGTGTCGTGAACCATGGTTCGTTTCTCAACCACGTTAAATAAATGAATCGCCAGTTTTTACTTTAGTATAAAGGAATATGATAGATGCTACGTTTAAATTTTCTATTTTTTAACAGATATTTAAAAAAGGAATCGATTCAATCGAAATATTTCGTTCAAGAAATTCGGGTCTTAGTCCATGGATGATTTTTGGACTTCCACATATTTTCGAAAAATATCCAAATGGAGTGGTCAAATCTAACGACTTGCCAGACAATTCTGCTATTGCATTAGAATTATTTGTTATGTTGGCACAACCTCAACCAAATTGGTCTTTACTTTTGAAGGTTTGCTTTACAAAAACCAAAATTGCTGGTATTTTAATATAAATTTCAGGTTTTAGGCATGACGAACGGTAAAGTTTTATCTATTCTTTTCGCATTATCCATAAAATTCGGCTCATCTGTGAACGGACAACTGCAAGAAACCGTTAAATCCGAAATTTGTGATGGTTTTTTATGCACCCACGATGGAACCTGCAAGTTTAAGACATTTCAAACTTCATATTATACATCCCAAAATTATGACGAACTTTTGGAAGCTCTTACGTATATTTTGCTGCATATTGGAAACGACCAAGATTATTTAGAAATTTTTCTTCCGGCTATAGAGCGGAAAAACGAATGGGCGCAATGTTTGGATCGCCGACAAGTGAGTAAAAACCAAACTATATAAAGCATTATTTTGTTCAATACAATTTTCAGGTATGGAATTTAAATTATCCACCTTGGTATAAGAAAATTTTAAATTTAACAAAACCAATTTTGAAATCAATAACACCAATCGTTATATCAGCAGTACAAACAGGTGCGAGTATGTACCAAGCAGTAAAAATTATATTTGCAAGTTTACAACAACTATGGGACTGTCTCGATTTGTCTGTTTCCCAAATTGGATTTTTACTGCAAGATGCTATTCCTCCAGATGTTACCCCGATCGGCAATTCGACCCTCTTGCAAATTTTAATTAGCAGTTTGTACTATGAATTGGTAAATATATCGGACGATAAAATTAAAAAAGGTGTTAAGTTTAATGAAGGAACTAAAGGTGGAGATGATAGCGTAAAAATTTCCCTGACAAGACAACTTACTTTGGAACACACAAGTTCTGTTAGTAGTTTCGATGGAACTAATACTTCTCTTGAGGCTGCAGCTCTTGCCATTGCAGAAGCTTTGTGTAGTGTGGATGAAGATAATAAACATACGGAAGAAATTGATAATTTGCTTGAGGAAGCGAAGCAAAACTTGGAAATTAACTGCATCAAAACTGATGGATGTAGAAGGGTTGAGCAAAGTTTGCAAATGTCGGAAGTTCTTGTTAGCGATTTACTATTGAGTTCTGAAGGTAAAAGAAGCCTGAAGGTACATTATTGTTTATTTATTGACAGCCATATTTATTTTATAAAATTTTCAGGTTGTGTATAATTTTATAAATTGTAATCAGCAGTGGCTTTTACAAACTCTTGGTGTAATTGAAAGGAATAAAAATGTGAAACCAAATAGAACTTCTCCAGAAGTAGACAATTTGTTGCACACCATGTTCCATATTGGAACAAAATCGTTTGATCAGGTATAGTATTTCATTGTGCATAAAAAATAAGTTTAGTAGAGATATACGAATTTTCTGAAAAAGCATACCTACTAAGTTCTCTAAAATTTACGTTATTCCTGCTGATATTCAAGCTTATCCTTGAGCGCTTTTACCTAAAAACTATATCTTCAAAACAAGTCTGATTACATATTAATCCAGGTCAATAAAATTAAAACTAAAGCCATTTAAATGCGCGATAACAAATTAAAAAATATAAGTAATATTAAAAGAGTAAAATATTTACCTTTGTAATAACACAAAATATTGATTTTGTAAAATATTAATTTTTAGCTTCTTACTGAAGAATGGAGGCCAAATTGGGGCAGCATGTATCAGATACCTATGGGCTTAAACATCGACAGAGTATGGAACCAAATATCAAAACGTTGGGAATTTCGCGATGTAACATCACCAAGTCTTTCTTCACACGACTCCCGTATTATTGTTTATCTAACATCTTTATTTAAACAGACATGAAAATTCTTGTTGTTTTAAGAATTTTTGCTTTTTTTTCAACTTCACTGATTTATTTATAAAATGTGTAAAATTAATTGTAAATTTCTTTGGTATTCTGTTTTTATTTTTTATGCAATATTTGTTGTTGGCTACGAGTAAAGTATAATTCTTGCGAAAACCAGATACGACGAATCTTATAACACTGGATTTAAATATTATTTTATGTGTAAACTAGATCTAATTAAGAAGATTAGTAGTCCTTTCCATTAGTTAATTATTGTGATTAGTGGGTTAGTAAGGCAATCGGAGCAGGGGCCAATTTATGGAAGAAGGTCCCAAAATCAAAGTCGTGCTTTTGTCGTTTCAAATGCATCCTACGTCTATTATAACTTTTAGGAAACTTAAACAAAATATAATATAAAAATGTAGTCACAACCAAATCATTCCAACAACGACAGACATGTTTCGATCTTATTATATCTCCTCAGTGGCGTATATTTGAAATGATTTGATTGTGACAATTTTATGTTAAATTTTCTGCGGGAATGGTTAATAAATTCTGCCTAAACCCCATATGTCTGATGATTACGTTACGTTTGATGATTTATCCTCAACAATTCGAGCGACTTTCGTAATGAAGTCCGCCACGCGTGCCTCCTTTAAAATAGGGGCTTTCACTGTACAGAAATGTATACTTTCAGTATTATTAAACAAAATAAAATTTTGAGCATAATCTAAAAAACATTGTTCTATCATAGATTCTTAAGATTCCATGCTACTGCCCTCTAAAAACCTTGATTTTGTAATTGTTCCCCAAAATAACATAGATACCTATAACAGAATCTGTATTGGTCAGTGGTGGACTATGGGTGGTTAGAGTCTCCCGCTTCCGCATAGATTAAAAATGACGAAATTATATTGGAGGTATCATCTTATCGTGTTAAAAAATTAAAATATATTGAATGCATGATGTGAGATCAGACCCAAGTAACATTTTACCGTCATAAATGTACATATACCTTACAGAAATTTCCGTAACGGTAAAGCATTGATTTGCCCCTTTTGCAGTTACTGTATTGATGTATCATTTATGCACATATAAGGTACAGGTATTTTCGCAACGGTACGGCATTGATTTGCCCCTTTTGCAGTTACTGTATTGATGTATCATTTATGTACATATTATACATCACAGGTATTTTTGCAACGGTTCAGCATTGATTTGCCCCTTTTGCAGTTACTGTATTAGTACATCGTTTTTATACCGATTATGTGTTGATTTTTTATGAACGAGATATTTATTTAATAGAAAAAATAATTTTTATAAAAGATAAAAGTTTTGATTTTTAAATATTTCTATTTTTTACATACTGCTAAATTGTTTCCCTGTTGTCTGCGCCAGAATCTGAAAATTGACATTATAAATGTGATAATTTTTACTTACTTTTTTTTCCGAGGCCAGGTTTTGAACCCAAGCTGTACTGTACCTATACGTCTGAAAACCAACTGCTTAGCCAACTCGACTACCTGGGTATACGGTATAAACTATGATATTTCTTATTTGATGGTCAATTTTATTTTCAATTCATAGATTAAAAATATTACCTAATATTGAATTAAAATAAATCAAATATTTTGCTTTGGTACTTTAAAATTTATTACATTATGAATTATTTTAAATAAAAGTTATTTTGCACGTGTTTTGAAGAAAAATGCTACGACGCCGACGTCACTTTAATTCGAATCGACAGCGGTGGTGGGATTAAATTTATTTAATTTAAATTTATTAAATTTTAATTTCCTGACTTTTAATTTCCAGAATTTTTATTTCAAATTTGGAGATTTTCGAAGATTTTTGATTGTTATTATTTGCGCCGTAGTTTTTCTTAAAAATCCGTATTGAAGTAACGAAGTTAGAAACTTTTTCAATATTTAGAAAATCAAAAATTTGATACATAGTTGAAATAAAGATTTATGATTACTAGAAAGACATAAAAGACCGATTCCCCAACTATAATATTATTCCTTTCTCATTATAGGAAAAAAAAAATTGGAGAATGTAAGAAATCTCGATGGCGTAATGGTAAATAGGCACGATGGTACCTTTGGCAATCCGTTGTATAGTGGTTCAACTCCCAAGCCGGCAAAGTTATTTTAAAAATAAATTTCCTAATTAATTAATTTTTTAATATTTTTATTAATAAATATTATAAACACAGTTATTTATCGGTCTTAAAACTTTAAAAGGGCCTTTAGTTAATTAGCTATTAGAAAACATAAAATATTTAAAATACACGTTTTATATTAGCTAGTTAACTAAAGGGCTTTTTATATGGGTTGATAATACCGGACGTAAGAGGTTTAAAATTTCCGCCCCCAATTTAGAAATTTGACCGCCCTTCTTACTCCAATAATATCTCATATAATAATTATTGTAATATAAAATGCTTATCATAATTTGTAACCAATCAGAAACAAGAGTTTTTCTAACGGCGAAATTTTTTTTTATACATAATCTTGATACATAAATAACTATAATGTTACATATTTTTTACATTTCAATATTAATAAAAATTATAAAAAGCGCGTCTCGAAATTTAATTTAATAAAAAGGGACTTTGGAGAATAAGACGGATTTTTATTTATAAAATTATTATATTATACGAGTATATATTTCATAATATTTTATTATGTACTTATTAAAGTAGTCATGGACAATATCAAAACCGTGAAATAAATATCACAAAGTTTAACTAATAAATCATCTTTACATATTATATACCGGAATTGTAAGCGACTAAAACTTTACTATTTAATCTACACTTTCAGGTATCAAACCGGTGATGAAAATATCGTACCGTCCATCTTATAAAATACCTGTATATGTTAGACATTGCTTTTATTGTAACAAAACGAAACGATTAAAACATTACCTAATCGGTACCGTATGTTCAACTATATTTTAGTTAATAAACTTTCAGTGCCGATCCGATAAAGCAATTGCCTTCAGAATAACGGTGCGAAAATATGTACATTGAAACTATACCTAAACAGTACAGTGTAAATATGAACTAAAATTTATGTGCCGCTTAGGTACCATTTTGGTACTTAATTTTCAGGTAATAATTGTAATATAAAATGCGTATAATAATTTGTAACCAATGAGAAACAAGAGTTTTGCTAACGGTGAAATTTTTCTTCGTTCTGATTGGTTACAACTGTTTTAAAACGTAATTAAAATTCATTGATCTTTAAATTACTTATTTTTATAATAAATATTTTAATGTTACGTATGTTTCACATTTTAATATTAATAATAATTATTATATTATATAATATATTTCATAATATGTTATTATGTACTTATTAAACCTGTCATGGACAAATATTATTATGTTGAACAATATCAAAACGGTGGGGTAAAAATCATAAAATTTAACCAATAAAGCATCTTTACATATTATATACCGGAATTGTAGCAACTAAAACATTACTATTTAAACTGTACTTTAAGGTATCAAACCGGTGATGGAAATATCGTACATTCCATCTTATAAAATACATGTACATGTTAGATATCGCTTTTATAGTAACAAAACAAAACGATAAAAACATTACCTAAACGGTACCGTATGTTCAAATATATTTTAGCTAATAAAATTTCAATGCCGATCCGATACGAGTACAACAATTGCCATCAGAATAACGGTGCGAAAATATGTACATTGAAACTATACCTAAACAGTACAGTGTAAATATGAACTAAAATTTATGTGCCGCTTAGGTACCATTTTGGTACTTAATTTTCAGGTATGAAAATATATGTACATATTCGTTATACTTCAATGGTATACCGGTATAAAACCGACGTTGATGTTACTTGGGGACTTCCGAAACATCTATACGAATATCCGTCGATGAACGAGATTAACAAATGCCGCCACGTTTAGAAAAATTAAAATATTATTGTTAAATTAAAAGATAATTCACCAGAAAACCAGTATTTAAAAATATAAATTCATTTAACTTCTGCGCAAAAACCATCAACATTATGAAGGAAATTCTTTACAAAGGCGGGGCTAAATTAAAATTTGACTTCAATTTATTGTTCTGAAGATGTGCTAATGTAGCGCAAAACCGGTTAGCAATTAAATAGTTTAAACTGTGAGAAGTGGATTTCATTTATTTCTATAAATTATTAAAATCGTTGATTCGTATTGGTTAGTTGGAGCGACTGAAATCTTCACGATTTAAAGAAATGACCAGGATCACCCTATTAATCCTGAAGTCCTGAGGTCGTGAAAGATGGCGAAACGTAGACAAAAGATTAAAGAGTAGTTTCATATGCTTATGTCCAGTATACCGTTATAATTTTTGGTTAGTGTTATGCAATGGATGATATCGAACACAGTAGAACTACAATTATCCGAATCAATTGGGACCCGACCCCATTCGAATTAATCAAAGATTCGGTAATTGGATTTTTTCCAAAAAAATGGTACTGTATGGATTTTAGTTAATTAAATGAAAAGGCAACACTTTTACATGTTATATAGCGTACTTATAAGTGCTGTACATTAGTAAGCGATTCGGATAGTCGGAGTTCAGATAATTGGAGTTCTACTGTATTTATATATTATTCAGATTTTGATGTAGACTTTTTTTCTGTTAAGCAAAAGTAAAAGTGAAACTATACCCAATTTAACTAAATCTCTGCATAAACAGCTTTATGTTCCAAATAGAGCCCTGGAGGGAAGCTTTAAAAGTTGTTCATGTAGGTACGTATTACACTTTTCTCTAGGCTATTTTATCAAGGGCTCCGATTTTAGAAATTTATTAGTTTTGGTAATAACTAACTAAAATTTTGCTTAAAGCTATAGTAGTTTTCAAGATATGCCCGTTAAAATCCAACCCCTTTTAAGTAAAATAATGTAAATTGTGTAAATAGTGTAAAAATGTAAAAGTCTGTAATAGTGTAAAAAGTCCATCACAACTTTCGTTTATAACTTTTATTCATTGAAATCCCAGGAAAAAATTCCAAAGAAGTAAATTTTCCATTGACGAAGTTTCGATTAGGGATACCACCCTAAGGGGAAAAGAGACGTCGGGCGACCGAGGAAGTGATGAACGCCGGAACAGGCTTTAGCCTAATCCAGGAAGTAATGATGATGATGAATATAGAAAAATATACAATAAAGATAATGCCAATCGTAATTAGTAAGCCCGCAAATTGGCGGGGATTTCATTTTTTCAATTCTGCATTTCGGTTTCTTTGATTGGTATCGATATGTACTGTGCGCAAACGAAAATATGGAGAATGCTGCGGAGCCAGAAGAAAGAAATAAGTGAACATCTATCTTTAGCAATATAGAAGAACAACAATGGTTACATCACTTTGAAACACTCTATACACGGATAATATAAATAGCGATGCAATGAATTTCGAGGGAAACGCAAATAATGACGAAGTAAAAATAACTCCAGAAGAAGTTCAGTTAGAGATCAATAAATTAAACAATAGAAAATCCCCTGCTCTCGATCGACCTGGTCTCCTCAAGCCAATACACAGCTTATTCGAACACGAATAATAAGAGAAGGAAAGATACCATCAGAATTGAAAGAGAGCTTAACAGCATCCGTATTTAAAAGAGGAGACAAAAGAATATTGGATAACTATCGTGGAATCACACTTCTTAACTCCTCATTAAAGCTGCTAACCTCTGTAATTAGTACAAAACTACAAGAAAAAATCTTAGTGGAACGACAACAAGAAGACGTTATAAGAGTTTTAAATGAAGGAAATGTGGAACAACAACTGGTCAGACTGATATAATACATAATATAAGACATAAATATAAATAACACAACAAAAATAATAACATCAGACAAACTAATGAAGCCTATTGAAATTAAAATAGGAATACGACAAGGTGACTCCCTTAGCCCCCTTCTCTTCAATCTGATAATGAATAAGCTTATCCAATCCGTAAAACATAGGGAAGGATATCGTATGGGAAATAAATGATGTAGTAGTGATTGCTGATGTTGAGAACAACTTACAAAGACTATTGCCCGAATTTAACATAACAGCCAAGCGATATAACATGAAAATCTCGACAAAGAAAATAAAAACAATGGTAATTGCTAAGGAATGACCACGTTGATAGCATGGACGTACACAGACTAGCCAACATTTGTAAAAACCGACGATAGACATGGAAAAGCCCCCAGCACGACCTCCCAAGAGATGGGCTCAAAGTTGGTTTTCATCATCCGTACAGTAACGAGGCAAACAAATAGGAACAAATTCTTAGTCGAAAGTAGAAGAAGAAGAAGAGAAGGCAGGAATGAAGTCCGAGCAAAAGCCGGAAAAGACCCGTTCCGTGGAGAGAAGGAAGAATTGTGACAGTGTTATCCTACCTGACCACGTTTTGTCTTCACTGAAAACCCCATAGCATTAGAAATAATCAACGCAAGTTGAGTCAAATTTAGCTCGCTGCACACTTAAAACTACACTGCAGGGACACTCCTGCATCGAAGTATCACGGATCGGATGCTGGATAGAAATTACTAAAGGAATACATGCACATTTTCTACATTCACTAACCTTATCGCAGCATTACTAGACAAGCCAATGAACCAAAATATCAAAAAGCGAAGAAGCACCAAACTAAAATGTGTTGGAAATAAACGTTTTTTTAAAACATGATGAACCTGACGACTCGAAAAGATGACGACTGGATTCTAAACAGCTGAATGCACGCAACTTGACAATTTCTTAGTAGCACACGAAATCCGTGAATATGGCGTGTGGTCAAAAAACAGATTTCTTTGACACAGATTTTCTGCATCCTACTTACATTACCGTTACTGCCCTGCTCAAATGTACAAGGTTGGACAGAGTTTGGTGACGAAAAACCTCATCATAACATCACCGCTCAGAACCAAACCTCCAAAGAACGTTTCTGACGTACCTCAACTACATCCAGATCTATACCGAGCTTTTAGCTTTTGAGCTCTCTCAAATCAAAAATCAGGGACTTTCTAAAGCTTTCTGCGATATTATAATACTTTTTGTGTTATCAGACGTCTTACGTTGGCATTCCATATTATGACATAAAATAACATAATGAATTATGAGCATGAATAGCTCAGAACTTTGGGTTTTCACTCAGAAAACAATAATATTGTAAATCTCAAAATTGTTTCTAATATCCCTTAGACATTGCTGATTAAATACCTACTAAAACTTTTCAGACTTCAAGCTCCAGTTTCATTATTGAATTCTGTCTTCGCTAGTCTTAAGCCCAAAACGTTTAGTCTTCATCAGTACAATATACTAATGGATTGCACGAGTGCGTTTTACCAGCTTTTAACTATCCATCTACATACCGCAAAATCATGCAAAATTGTAGATCATATAGTGGCGTATTTGCCGATATCTCTATTTCTCAAAACGTTTAGGTTTTCACGAAGAAAATATTGAAAATCTGAGAATTAGCCCAAATGTCCATAAGGCCTTGTTGAACAACATACTAAAACTTCTAAGACGTCAACCTCCAACTTTGTTGATTCTGTCTTGGCAAGCCTTACAAAAGGAAATTATAATGAACAAAGTTTATGAAACATTTGTCAGCATAAGAAAAAAACGTTTATTTTAATACGATTACATAATATAAGCTTTCTGAAGTTTTTCGGACTCAAAACATTTTACACCTAACATTTTTTGGCAGAAAATTTACAAAAACAGAAATCAATGAAGCCTTATCTGAAGCTTCGGGATTTTTAATAGGTATGTTGTTCAGCAATGCCTGAAGCCAAATTTCAGACTTTTCAGAAATGGCATCTAAAATGCCTAGAGTATTGCATTTTATTTTAAATTTAGTTTTTCATTGCGAACAAAAAAACAAAGAACGCAATATACTGCCTTAAAGACTGGATTAACCTTAAAAGAGGACCTCTTTAAGCCCACAATATCGAAGAGTGCTATAAGAAAAATGTCAGGCGAAAACCTTACTTATAGCACAAAGTAAGGCACCAAAGAATCCGTGATTTTTCAATGATGTCGATATATGGCCTAAAAAATTAGGAATGACAATGGTGATTCTAGGTTCAATTAGGATTTTTGATGCAGAAAATTGAAACAATATAAAAATGAACAAAAATACAGTCTATTACATTGCTTACATTCAGCTACTTATTTATATCTTCATTTAATGAGTATTTACATTCATTTTACATCAATACAAAATTCATGACTAGATTTTTAGTTTAAATTTGTTTTTATCACTACATGAACCTAAATAAATAGTTTTTATATATTTGTAATTTATCACATTATTGGTCAGACGTGAAAACTTAAATATTTTTAAATGAATCATTGCGATATACACTAATCACTATCATGTTAAAATAATTTTTTGCTTCATTTTGATCGTAATTTGGTATAGCAACATAGCTTTTAGAATGATTTCTTGCAAAGCATTCATGAATTTGAAACTTGCCCCGCTTCGCATAGTTTAGTTTTTGGTAGCCATTTCAAACTTACGAACACTTTGCATAATTGTAATACATTTACTTATTTTCTAATGACGCTCTTAATCATAAATACGGTAACTTTTCAACACATTTTTCAAAAGTTTGAAATTCAATAATGAACAACATTGTGTTAATGTGTTTATGGGAACAAAGTACCTAACTTGCTAAAACTAGAAGAAAACTTGATATATCGGATTAACAACGTTTAAGTTTATTGTTAATTGAGGTTTGACATTTTGACCCAGTAACAGATTGAAACTGTCAAACTAATTCGAAAAGTTGCAAGTTACGGTACTCCAGTTTGTGTACACACAAAATTCATTCTGTAAAAGTAAAAATCTTTTGCGTTCTGAAAGTAACACAAAATGTGTTTACAGTTTACCCTTTAGGCAGGGTATTCCTGAATAAACGCTACGCTACTTACAATCTGGCAAAATCGCACTTCGGAACCCAATTTAAATCGAATCTTCTACATACTTTTTGCAACATTCAGCGTCTTTTCAGTATAGGAAGGTTTTCAGTACAAGAATTTATTCTTATCTTTGAAAAATTTAACAGCATGGAAAATATACATTTTTACACTTAAAGCTTATTTATAAAATGGTGGATTTGAAGCGTTTTCGTTTCCCGATGCAGGAGTGGACAAATTTATATCCTATGTATACCTATGTTTTACATTTTCTAATAGAAGGAACTACATATCGGAGTTTATAATTTTAGTTTGCTTAAAAAAGCCGCTGCGTTATGAAAAACGTGGTATGACTTACAAATTTCGATTTTTAAATTCTATTACGAAGCTTTTCCAAGATATATTTCAGTTTACTTTTATCGATTTCTTCGTCTTATTTTTGTAGTATAATATTAACTTTTTTACTTTCTCCATTCTAAAATTTACATCTGTTTTGTTAATTGCATTCTGGACCCATCTATCTGGTAAATTTCTTTCCAAGATTGCGAAAAATAGTTGTAACACTACACGAGTTGATATTTTCTCATATTATTTTTAGATTGTATTTTAAAATCTGTGTAAAACTAAAAATATCGTTGAAAATTATGCGCAACTTTAAATTCGCAGCGATCAAATTTTCCAACTTTAAAATTTTAATTTTCGTTATTTACGAGGAAGAACGTAAAGCTTTAAATAACGAATAATTTTATAAAAATATGTAAAACTCGCTATTAAATAAAAGATCACTATTAAGATATGTAGATATCCAATTTGAATGTCTAAATCCATAATTTGGTTTTCAATTACACTTTAATACCCTGTTAACAACTTTTCATGCGTCAACTTTACACCTAGCATAATTTAATAATTTATCATACAATATTATAAATTTATTTACATTCTGGTTTCTAAAACGTCAGATTTTTTAATTCCATCAGTTTCCTCGCGAATCCATGGTAGTTGCCTATTGGATCGCGAGGTGTGGCACTAGATCCAAGTTTTTCTTTGTCGAAGATCATTTGGATCGTCTTCGTTTGGCTGCCGATATCAGGAAATCGCTTTCATTTCCGTATTCTTCCATCGTTTTCCGCGTGGGTAACCAGAGTCATCTTCTAAATTGCTGTAATATGTATTTGTCGAAGTTGGATTAGCGCATCCTGGATTAAACGACATTCTAACCGTTCCTGTTTGGTAAACATATAATGGTGAAATTATAATTAATTATTTAATAAAACAAAAACGTGTACGGAAATGTGTGCTACTTTAAAACAAAAGTAATGAGTTAATTTTTAAATTAACTTACTTTCAGAGTTACTTGTCGGTTAAGAAGAGTTAAGAGTGTTAGTATTTGTGTTGATAAAAAATTACACTACCATTTCTTATGACACGGTGATGGTCTGGTGAACCAGAATACGATCGTCGGCCACTGGTCAGGACTTCCCTTCTTGTTAGGGTTCCAGGACTTACATGGACGAACGGAAGCCAAGAAAAAAATTGTTTGAAGCCTCTCCGAAATCTGAAAGCCACGAATATATTAAATGGGTTTACATCACACTTAATCAACTTTATAGCTAACGTCTCAATGCTTTTGAACGGTATTTAGTGCTAGAGTGTCAATGTTACTCTTTACTAAATCAGTTTTGATGGCTAATGTTCGCATTAAGGATTAAATTGTTCTGTAAATAAATTACAGTACGCTCACTAAACTTGTGATTGAAAACAAAGTTGTAACCTGATAGTTTAGACAAGAGGTTTTCCTTTATCGATTTTAATTTTACTAAAACGTTTTTATTTCAAAAGTCCCTATGAATAATCTAACTCGCAAAGTTAACAAAGGTTCACCACAAATGTCATTTTAAGATGTATGAGTTATACGTATCATGTTAACCTTATCCTATTTAAATATTTCAGTTATTACATCCGTTCTGACTTGTAGTGCCATATGAAAATTTCTTACAATACTCTAATAAAATTTTGATTTTTCAAATGGCTTTAAAACTAAAACTAACATTTTTATTTACCAATGTGTCGCTTAAAATATTATTAACTAACGTGAAATTCGAACCACTTCACCAATAATTCTAACCAATCTGAACCTTTGCTTGCTCTTGAGCCAAATTTCCTACAAAACGGCAAGCAATTATCTACATTATCTACACCAACCAAGTTAAGATGCCTATGGTTAGAAGGTTAAAATATTTTTTGTAACATAAATCGCGAAAATTTGACACTTCATTTAAGTTATCACTGATAAATTAGAGACCTCGACTTCATATCGATCTCCAAATATAATTGTCGACCGGTAAACTGCACTTATTTAGACTACTAACTTTTTTTTCTTATTTAATCCAAGATAAATTGATGATACAAGCGTGAAGTGATTAATTGTAGAAGAAAGTTTATCGGTTTGAAAACGTAAAAAATTAGTTGGAGGTTAGTAATAGATTAATAAAATCCGGAGAGCGATGTACGAACATAAGTAGAAGTCGAAACACGAGAGTAAGGTAGGAAAGCAAATGTAAAATTAATATATCTAGATCTGGAATTACTGACGTATTTCACAATAAAATTCGAGGGATACTTAATATTACATTATACTAGCTGGCACGGGCGACCTATCGGTCGTAGTGCTTGAATTATTTGGCAACTCTTTTTGACGAGAGGTGAAGGGGATGCTTGCAACTTGATTGGTCACCACTTTTTTTTCAGAATGGTAACAAGAAAGTTACCATCGGAAGTGCGTTAATCACAGGAATCACAGCACAACGATGACGTTGCACTTCAGTTTCGTCGTCGCCAAGAAAGTGAGAGCAAGTTTTCCGGAACACTTGACCATGAAACTCAATCGTTGGCGTGAATTCAGTTTACTGAATCGAAGACATTTGAAATTGATATTTTATGTGCAGATCAAGCTTAGAAATTTTTTTGAGTATTTTGTAGAATTATTTTTGTAGGCCATTAGGCCCCACTATCAGGGAAATTACCAATTACATATTGGAGAAAACAATATACAACCAGAGTCAGTAAAATATCAGAAAAAGAGAGGAAGACACTTCTTCGAGCGAGAAGCTATCGAAAATTAGAGAAAATAGCCTAAAGAAGAAAAACAGCAAGATCACAAACTAAAGAGAAACGCAGTAATGAGAGTGAAGAAATAAAGAACAATACAATGGACAAGATATTGAAAGCCGTTGGAAAGATGGGAGTAGAAATTATGGATGGTTTCCACGAAAATAGAGACCAGATGAAGCACGTGAAAGAGGATGAGATGAGAAATAAACAGGACAGATGGAATAAAGAGAGACAATAACTAACAAAAAGAGTTAAAAATCTGGGAAATGCAATTGAAAACCAAGAGAGAGAGATAAAAAGGAATAATGTAATAAGCAAGGGAATCAAATGGAATGGCATCAATCTCCAACTCTTTAGTGAGAAGTATGCCAAAATGAGTTTGAGCAGTAATAGTAAACAAGGGAGGGCCTACAAAATATTAAAAATTATATTTTAATAAATGTTATTAAATAGTTTGATAACTGTTTTTATTTATATTTGCTTGAATTATTACGTTACAAGACATTCGTGGGGGTGCCTCACTTATATGTGCGCGACGTATATCTCAAAATTTGCCCGAAGAATATATTTTTATTTTCATTTATTACGTCACTTTCTAATTTTAAATTCTTCCACATGGTGGCGTTGGCTTAATGTAAATTGCGAAGAATAGTTTTTGAAGTACGATATAAGGGTATAATATGTTCCTGTTGTCGCAAAATTTAAAAAAAAAACGTTACTTTAAGAAATTGATTAAAAATTATGAATCTGTAGGAAAATGCCCGAAAATACAATAATTATTTCTCAATACAATGCTTTTTTAACATTTCAGTTAATTCAAAATATGATAGACAAAAAGCGATTTTACGGCTGTAAATTACGTTTTATAGCCCCTACACACGATCCGATCTGGTTGGTACTAAAATCCAATCTCGTCGGTCGGGTCTCAAGTTGGACCGTGTGGAGGCTTGTCGTCCTACAAATTTCGCAACATTTCCTTGTAGGAAATGTAGTCACCGATGTAGCCATCCGACCGCGTTGGAATTTGGCGAGATCGGACCGTGTGGAGCGTTGTCGGATCGCAGATAAGGCGAGCTAATCTTGATAAAAACTGTTTTTTATGCCATTCCTTGTCGGATCATGTAGGAAGGTCCATACCCACCAACCCAGCCGACTTGTTATCTACCTACTTTATAAAAGCATATTATTTTTTTATTAAATACCTTCAAAATATCACACGAAATATTAAAATTATAATGCATAATTATAATTATAATGAAAAGTGGAGGTAATAATCTGACCAAAATCTATGTTTTAAATAATCATTTAAAAAAATTTAGGATTTCAAAATGTAATTATAGGTGATAATTTTTGTAGTTCTCACGAAAAGATATGAAACGTCTAAAAGGGTTTCTCGAATAATATTTAAATATTTTCACTTTCATATAAAATATTTTCATATAAAATATTTTTATAATAACTCGATAACAAATTGAAAATTATTTCATGTCAAAATATAGCATTTTTATAGTTTTCTATAGAAAGCACTTGTTATATATTTGATTGATGAACATAATACAAAATTTAAAAAATGCGTAACTGTTTGTTATTATCTCTATACGCTGAATTTTTTTCGATCGCGTAACCATTTTTTGACCATAGCGCAATTCCTGCTATACTAAATTTCGATAAATTCGGAGCCATGTTAATCGGTTCAAAGCTTTAAAGAGAATGAATGCCGTGGTGTTTGGGAGAAAACTGATAAGTTTAAACATATGGTACAAATATGACAGTTATTAATTTCAAAAAATTACTGGATTAATAAACATTATTATTATTATTACATTCTATTAATTACTGGATTATTAAACATTATTATTACATTCTAAGTACATAATTAATAAATGAATAAATAAAAATAAATTGATCTTTTATTGATATTTTACTTTTTTTTGAACGATATTGAACTTTACTATATTGAACAGATATAGGTACTGAAAAACATTACTTTTGCACGTATCAGTTTTCTCCCAAACACTACGAATTATTTAATCATTATATTTAATACAAGAATAAATTTTAAGTTCGAAATAATATCAGGCGCAGCTGGTGTCGGGCCGACGAGATTGGATCGTGTAGAGGCAAACTCCAACGCGGTCGGATCGTGTGGAGGCAATCTCCAATCTGGTCGGGTCTCAAGTTGGACCTAGAAATCGGATCGTGTGTAGGGGCTATAATGCGATTTTTCGGCCAATGTTTTACAATCACTGTATTTAGAAATAATTATTGTATCTTCGTACAGATTTATAATTATTAATATTTTAATCATTTGTTTTATATTAAGATCCTAAGTTAAGTTTTAACAGCAGTACCCCTTATTTAAGAAGTTTAACCACCCTGACCGTAGGAGAAATAGACTTATTTTAAAAACCAATGCTTCTTGCTATATTGCATATAATATGGAAGCCTAATTAATAAACTGTGCCTGTAAACTGTAAAGTTTACGATTTGATATTTTAAAAAATTTATACGTAATGAATAATACAGAAAAATAGAAGAATATGCATGTTCTTCTTCCTTGTAATTTAGACATCACTTTTTGGTCAAATTAAATGTTATTTAATTGCCCTTGTATTTGACAATTTTCAAAAAATATTTTCTTCTGCTTTGGTGGGCAACACTTTCGGATGGCAGTAACACCTGTATTTATTGAATAATTAATAATATTTGAGTGACAATGAAAGGTGACAACAATGATTTATGAAGATTGGTTATAGCTTTCTGTTGTATTTCCAACATAAAAGCCGTAATATAGAATTTGGGTTAATAAATAATTTCTTATTCGATCCTATTGGAAAATTAAAAAATAAAATAAATGTTGTATAATAAGATTTCCTAAATTTAATACCAATTTAGAAGATTATTACCCAAAAATATGCTAAAAGGTTAATATTTTTAAAATCAAATCAAGTGATATTTCTAGACAGTTTATTAAAATTTGAAAATTAACAAATAACCTATTTTCAAAAACTTGAAAAACCGAAAGCTACCATAAATTATTATATAGAAGACCTACAGTTTAATATGGACTTCGAGCCACAGAAAGCGCTATACACTTGATTTTTAGAAGGATTCCCTCGCAGATACCTCTGTGATTTTCCATTGTCTTCCGAGAGAGAACTTCAAAACATTGAAATAAAACAAAGAAAATTTTAATAAACATTTCGAGACTGTTTGAGCGTCGTGGGTGCTGAAAAGCTTATTCCAATATTGCGTGCTGGATGCTATTCGACTCGTACAATCTCAAAATGTTGACTTCGCATTTTCTTAATTTCATTAAGGTAAATATTTTGCAATTAATCTCACTATTGCACTATCGAAATAGTTAAGATAGATTTAAGCAAATAGCGCTAACTTTTGCTATCGCTTCAGTTGCTTTATACCTACTACATTGTATCTTAATTGATAAGATTTTTTTCGCCACAAAATAGTTCGAAGTTTCACAAAATTTTCCGAATAATTCCACGCAATTCAAGATAGTTTAAGGCAGAATTACATCGTAGCATGCAGTAAATTTACGTAATAAATAAAATTTACCTTGCATTCATCCAACAGTAAATAATTGGATTATACATGGAGTTACTCATAGCCAGCCAGTATATTGCAAGATATGTTTCTTGAATATATGGTGAGTCTGTTATTTCTGGATAATATGAAGTGACTATAAAGTACAGATGAAACGGTAACCAGCAAACAGCAAATATGATCACCACTATCATCATCATCTTTACGACCTAAAAGCATACAAAAAAATTAATACATTTTCTAAAATTTAAGATTTCAAACTAGCGAATTTAATGATGAAGTGCAAATTTATAATATACCAATAGAATTATGTTTCTACCCTGCGAGTGATAATCTGATTTAAACTTGTACAAATTTGTATTAATACCTTTAGGTAATTCAAAATTGCTTACGAAATACTAAATCTTATTTATCTTATTATATTATTTAATTGGATCACAAGTACAGTATGTTTACTCCGCGTTTATTCATAATAAAAATTTTAATAAATAAATCGATCCAATTTATAGTTTTTGCAACAGTTTTCAGATACAAGGGACTTATAGTTAAATGTGGATTCCGACGAGCATAGACTATTATTTTTTTATACATTATCCATTCCAGTCAGGGACACTTTCATGCTATATCGGGTGTTCATTTTAAAAGTAGCCAGCCAAAATAACTTTTTTTGAGTAAATTTGAGAAAAACAAAAAACATGCCGGTTTAAATAGCGAAGAGGACGTCAAAACCAGTAGTTTTTGAATTTTAAGTTTAACCCCCTCCCCGTCAGTTATCCTATCCTGAAAGTTTAAATAGCACCTTGCGATCCATCATTTTAAAAGTCGAAAAAATATTCGTTTATCAGCGTTAAAAAAGTTGAATTTAATGGATCCGTTTAGGAGTTAAAGGTAAGAATTAGAAGATTAGAAGATGAAACAAAATACAACTTTATTCGGAAATTATTGAAATTTTAGAAAATGCATGAAATTACATTTTTGAAATGTCCTACTCCCTTATTGAACTGTTTTCAACTTTCGAACTATTCACGGTTATCCTTAACTGTTTCTGGACTAATCTTCCTACATTTTTGGGTTAACCTATTTGCAGTTCTAGAAGATACTCGGTAGGAATTTTGTAAACTACCGTTATTAGTAAGTGTCTCCAGCCCCTAATGCAGGGGTTCTTCGTCTTGCTGAAAATGTAGTACATCATGTTCATCTAACAGCATAATAATCTCCTTTTTGATTAACTTGATTTTCTAAATACTGATCGATGATTGGGACAATTTCATTTTCTAATAGGTTGTGACATATTTATTCCGGTCAGGTTTACTTCAATAAAAATTGGACCCAATAATATCATTTTCAAGTTTACCGGCCTACACAAGGACCTTTTGAGGATACCGTGTATGATCTCAAAGCACGTGCGGCTTTCTAAATGTCCCAATACCTACAATTATTGTGTTTGTTGGAAATTCCGTTGAAAAAACTTGATTCGTCGTTGAAAGAAATATTTTTTACCAAATTTGGGTCATCTGAATTCTCTGGGACATTAGTTCACAAAAATTTTTTCTTCTTTCATAATCGTCTTCATTAAGTTGTTGGTAAATTTGAATTTTATAAAGAAAAAACTGGAGGTTGAAAGCTGATATAGTTTTGACATGGGTGTGGATATCGAATAAGCACTCTTAATAAAAAATATAGAGCAATGCCTCTGAATAATAATAATATAGCAGCTCTGCCAGCAAATTATATTCCCACGTTCTCATCGTACCCCTAATTAAGTGTAGTCGTAATAGACTGTAGCCAACAGAAAGAGATGGAAGGCGAGTTTTTAGCGCCTTAAATTTGGAAAAATTTCGCGTAAGGGAGTACATCCTAACAGAAAAACCCTGGTCCTCCTGGAAGGGGGGGGATATACACTATAAGTAGACATTGTTGTGTTATCGGAGACTAAAAAGAAATGGGAGACTATATTTACATTTAATCGAGAGTATATAAATTTCAAAGAGCTAAGTCGGGGGTGTCCATTTTAATAAAACTCCGACTTAAAAAATATTTTATACAATCCTAGCGCGATAATTGCCCATTTATGCCTACTTTTGCAGTTTGTAATGACCTTCTTCAGTCCCACGTGTTGTTTATCAGTAAATTTTTTCCAATGGGATCATTTGATCCCAAGGGATCATAGTATGATCTCATAGTTATTGACTCAACAAAAGTCTTCAGGCTATATTTTATCTTACGTTAGAATTATTTATCGCTTCCTTCCAAAGGAATGCGTTATCACATTGCAATGAGATATTCTTTCGACGTGTAGGCGTTGTATGCCCTCAAAGATTTATATAATTATGCGCCCTTTCTGTTAAACATACAACCACAATTATCATTTGTAATGGGATACATTAATAGACAATTTTATAAATTGCATAATTACATAATTATTATTACATACAATGTTTTATTTTGCAATGAATTTTTTAAAAGCCACTTCAATTTATATACTCTTAATTTGTACCTGTTTATTCTAATTTTCCTTTTCGGCTATTTTTCTGTCGGTTGTTATTAGGATTGTACAAAATAGTATAAATCACTCGAGACTAAAGCGCCACTTAATCTCGTGTTCCAGGGGATTCCTGTAATAGCGCAAAGCTAGCTGCTTTGCGCTATTGTGGGAATCGGTCTAGGGCGTTTCGGCGCGACCGTTTCGCCGCAGCCTGTTCGGCGCAGGCCGGTTCGGCGCGGGCCGGTTCGGCGCGATGCCGGTTCGGCGCAAGAAAAGAATCGTTATGGAAGTAGTTTTTTGTTGTTTTTATTATTTGACTTCTATCTGATCATGGTTAATTAATTGTTTATTTAACTAAACAAAAAATTTTTTTTAATATAATATTGATAGATAAATAATGTAGATAATAAATTTATTAATGTACAAAAGAAGAGGTTGTTGTAGCTGTAATGCTGCAATGATTGTTTTCCTATGCACTCATCTCGTAATTATAAGACAATCCTCGCAGATAGTCGATTATATCCCGATTCGCATAATCACTCACAATGGTTTTGATACGTTTATCAGCGTCACGATATTTCTTTAATTTTTTTGGTGACTCGTGACCTGCTAGTAGGTGTTTATAAAACATATCACGACCTTTCTGAATTTTTTTCAATCCGTCTATAAATTTTCACAAAATTGGATGATCCATTCCCATTTCCAATTGGAGGCGTCGATGGGCCGCCTCAGCATGGTTGTTTGTTCTATCCATGTCGTTCAAAACGCGATTATATAAAGACCACAATTCTGGGCTGAAAACTGCAGGCCTTCTACCATTTCCTCGACGATTCATTCGGCCAGCATAAAAATCTTCAAACCATTGCAACAGTGGTTGTAGTTCGATAGGCAATACTCCAGCTAACCTGTCTATTGCATGATCTAAATCTGCAGTTGGTACAAATGCAAGAGACACCACCATTCTAGCATACAAAGCAAAATTAGAGTCTGTATTGTAGTTCCCAATTACATTAAAATTTTTGAGTTGTTTTTTCATATTTTTAGTCAAATGAAAAAAGCATCCCTGCATTTCCGCTGTAGGAAATGCGTTTCTAAGCGCAGAAATCGCAGCCAATTCAAAATCACATGAAATACGAGTATGTACTGGATTCGAATTTGGTTCCAAATTTTTCAACATATCTAGCATTGTTGTGTATGTTGCAGCTTGTTTGTTAGGAAGAAGCGCGTATAACAATAGATGAACTCCTCCATATTTCTCCGCCAAGATTACATACACCTGCGAAAATAACGGTGGCGTAATTTTAAAGGTCCCATCTATAAACCAATGGTCACATTCGCTCAAAATGCGAAGGTTTCGTTCACGACCAAAAATAAGAATTCTTCCGGCAACTTGACCACTATCAGCCAGTAAAAAGTTTTCTTGAATACCGGGCTGGAGATCGTAAATTTAATATTTTTCAGGAATTATTAAATCTTGTACATTTTCAGGCGCGGGGGGAACAGCTTGCACAACATTTCTTGTCCTTCGGATTACTTTTCGTGATGCAGCGTGGTTTGGCATAGCGGCTAAAGCGCCTTCGGATAATTCGCCGAGGCAATCATCAATAATTTGCGAAGTTCTTTCCGGAACATCTTCTTCAATTCTTCGCTTCATTGCAGATACAGCTACATCAACCTCAACTTTAGCTGCCGAACTGTCATGAGAATGATCATTAACCATTTTGACTACAATGCCATTTTCAGTGTGAATTCGACCTTTGCAAGAGTCTTTTCTTTCACATCGCAAAAATATTTTCGATCCGGAAGCGCTCATACGATCAAAGATATATATGAATCCATTATTCGAGAACTTTTCCTTCTGGCGTTTACAATATTTAACATTTTTGGATTAGCGAAAAGATCAAAATGATATTTTGTGTCACTACAGTTTTATAAAAATTTTGATACTGACAAAGTGTGGTGCATCATTTATATAGGTAAATTTTTTATCAGAAATACCAATCCAAGAAAATTTTAGGATTATCAGATTAGGGGCCGGCACGCCAACCCGGACCGCTTAATAAAAAATTTGCTATTGATAACGTGGTGGTTCCTAATGTCTGCCTGATGAAAATTCAAGTTAATCTTTTAACTCGGAGGCGTTGAGCCGGGTGCTTGTGCTATATACGAATAGAAATTGAAACGCGCAAAAGGCGTAAGGAGGAAAATAATGGTGAGGTCCCGTAAGACAATGGTAGAGATGTTTGTAAAAATGTAATCCTCCCCTTCAAACGGATTTGTAAATCCCGAAAGATTGGGATTCTGTTCGTCGACAATTCGCTAATTTTATCCTTGAACGAGGTGATGGTTCTTCTGAAAAAATCATATTTTCAGATGAACCTAAATTTCGTTTAAATGGTTACGTTAATAAGCAAGATATCCGCATTTGGGCTTCAGAAAATCCAAGACTGATTGTTGAGAAGTCTTTATATTAATTGCACTCGTGTTACTGTTTAGTGTGAATTTTGGTCTGGATGAGGCTCAAAACGCTGTTACTGTTAATGCATTGCGTTATCGGAACATTTGGGCAAATTTATTTTGGTCTATTATTCATGATATGGATGTGAGTGATGTGTGGTTACGAAAAGACAGCGTCGCATTCTAAACACCCACTGAAATATTGAATTTATTGCGAACGAAATTTCCCAATGGAATAATTTTGGGTAATTCTGCATTCAATTGGCTGCCCAGATTGTGTGATTTACTACCATTAGACTATCTCTTGTAGGACCATGTGAAAGATCAAATCTATACAGATAATCCAAAAACCATTGAAGCCTTCGAAGCCAATATCCAACATGTAATTGCTGAGATAGAGTCGCATTTATCCAAAAATGTAATCAAAAATTTTGACAAACGCATCGACGTCTGTATACATGGTATTAGTGGACATTTGTCCGACATCATACTACTTTCTACATCATACACCAATAAATAAATACAGAACTTTCATCCAAAATGTGTGTTTTATTTATTTCAAGTTTAAAAACAAAATCCCTTTTGAAAAGTCTTTAGTACACCATTTTCAAGCAAATTTTATACCCGACGATTTTAACGGATCCACGAAGTCCAATTGTTTAACATAAACCAACAAGGATCTTTCCACCTTTAAAATAATGTATCGTAAGTTAGGGAGGGCTACTTAAAATTTCAAAGTTGGGGTAGCTGGTCGGAAGAGAATTAATCTTAAAATTCAAACAGTAGTGGTTTTGAAGATCCCCTCGCTAACTAAACTGACGTGGTTTTTGTTTTTCCTGAAATTTACGAAAAAATTATTTCGACAGACTACTTTTAAAATGAACTCCATATAATCATGTAGTACATCACCAAAGCCAAACCCATAAATATCGGCACGAGAAACTCGGCCATTCGCTCATTGTAAATTGCACAAATTGGCTATATCCTTAGGGGTCTTCTAACTTTATTTATTTACTTTATAAACTCATAGAATAAATTACTAAAAGTTGCAGTTGACATGTTTATTAAACTCTTTATAGTGTCCACTCACTTGCAGGAAACTACCTGTAGTCCGCTTAACTGCAAGCTGATTTTAAACATACTAGTACATACACATCGTTGTCAGGTTAGGATAGAAAATAAGCATTGAAGTTGAACGCAAATTTGAGCAAATATAAAAAATTTGTAAAAAATACCGTTTAAAATTTTTGTTAAAAATAACTCTTTGATTCAAAGTAGCCACAGTTTGTGCATATCTATTTGCTACTTCCTAACCAAATTAGAATATTTAACAAGTTTTTTTATATTTGCAACCCCCACTGTAGTTTTTTATTATCGTATCTCCGGATTTTGAATATACATTCGGTAATTATATATGTACATATTTTACACACTTGATGTGGTAAATTTCTGTCCTAATTATTTAACCAAAATTTAGAATGAGGTTTAGTGTTCTAATAATAAAAGAATATTTAAATTTCATTCAAACCTAAGTAACCTAAATTTGATTTTATTGCGATTTCGAATTGCAAAATTTTAAAAGAAAGCGTCGACTGTACAAGCACATAAAATGTTATAAATTTTTGATTTCCTTTGCGAATTTCAATTAGGTTTCATCAGTGCGATGAACCGTAACAATAAAAACACTAAAACGAATGTAAAATTGGATTCGATTATAAATACATTTATTCTTGTTTATTTTAAACAAATAATTATTCATACAGTGGGCTCGTAAAGTTTGGAGCAAATTTGATTAAATCTTTTAGGGGGATTTTCTCAGAAAATCTTTGAACATGTTAACCTTACTTCTTAAAGTGTTATTTTTTTCTACGATGAACATTTTTTATTATGGTATTTTGAGCTATGACGTCGTCGTAATTTGTTTTAAATTGCAACCCTAATTTTTCTTTACGATATTGAATAGAGCATAATTATTTGAGTATGAAAATTTAAATAAAGCACAACCTTGAAGAGAAAAGTTTTCAAGATAATCAATCCTAAAGTTTCAAAAATGTATGAAGTATACCAATTATTTATTAATAAGGCGCTGAAAAAAATAATACGGTTTTGACAGTAATTAGAACTTTGTAATCTGTGTACCAGTATTTTGTTAATTAATTGTTATCTAAATTGTACTTAGGATTCATTTTTATTTTTTTCAACTATTTTAAAAGGTTTGTCGCTTGTTTGAAAGGCAAAGAATTGATATTCTATAATGATTATCGGTTACATGGACAGAACTCGCACTCCATTAGAAATTTGTAATTTATTTAATAATAAATATCTTAACGAGGAATCAATTACGCATGCTACTGTTATCAAAATCGAGCAAAAATATTTTCTAGTGGGTTATGGTGGATAAATCCACATTTATCCACTCGTCAAGTGGCGGCAAACAACCCGATAGTTCATAGCTTTGATATAAAATATTTGAAATTGAAGAAGTGGCATCTGTATAAAGTGGTTCAGGTTCAAGAATTAAACGAAGATAATCCTGACCGTAGGTTACAGTTTTGTAAATCTACGATATGTTGCAGCCCCAGGATGAGGATGACGGATTCCAAAATAATATAATTTTTTCTGATGAAGTTACTTTTAATCTTGACGTCACAGTTAACAAGAAAAACTGTAAATATTAGTCTACACTGAAAAATGGAAACTCATCCTATCCTCCAAAAACTTAATGTATTTTAACAGGTGAAATATATCTTGATTGTTTAAGATACCAATTAGTCTCTGCATTTGGGGTGCTATATGCAAATGATGGAGATCCAGATCTGCCCAACAACACGATATATGGTACCAGCAAGAAGGATCCCCATCCCACTTTGCAGTGATCTTTCGTGAATATTTAAACCAAGTTTTTACCGACCAAAGGATTGGGGGCAGGGGAACAATGGGATCTTTGAAACTTTAGGCCTGATTATATAGAATACATTTATCTTTAACGTTTTAGTTTATTTACATTTTTATGCTCAAATAATATTTATGCTCTATCCAAATACGTAAAGAAAAATAATAAATAATTTTCAGCGAAAATTATTTTAAAATCATGAACTTTCACCAACCCAAAAAAAGTTTAAGGGATCCAAAATTATTGTTATAAATTTGAAATTTCATCCATTTTAATGTTTTGAACTGTTGAAATTAATATTTACCCTCCATTGCATAATGTTCCCATTTCGGAAAGAAAACATTGACTGAAATATATGTAGTTAAAAATTAATTTTTAACTTGAAAAGTTAATCAGTTAATTACTGCTAAAAGCTTGTAAATTTAACAGCAATAATATTGCCCTTGGGGGGGCAAGAGCAACTAACCGGCTAATTTATAAGCTAACCAAATTCGTCATAATGTACTACAATTGAAGGGCCTAGTGGAAAAAGTAGTTAAGTCACTTTCTTTTCAATTTGTTGATTTTTATACTAATTTGTAGAGAATAAATGCCGCAATGTGAAAATGTGCTCGACTACAAATTGAAAAAAAAGTGACTTAACTACTTTTTCCACTAGGCCCTTCAATTCGTCCTTTATATATATATATATATACGGATTTCTACGGCTGGAGCCGCCTCTCCGTTCCCAGTTTCCATCTCTGTCTATGTTGGCATAACTCTTCTTTGTTATGCCTTGGCATAATTGGCATAACAATTCGTCCTTTAAGTGTTCGAAAATTTTGTGACGCGCTTGAAAGTTATTAAGGTTATCTACCTCTACCCTATTATAAACAAGCTGATACTTGTCCAATTGGATATACCTAAGCAAAGAATACCCCTTTATCCTAACAAAATATAATACTAAAAGGTGTTTTTCTAATTAGCGTTCAAAAGGGTTAATAAACATAAGATTAAATGTAATTCGATTTTCAAGTACAGATTAAAAGAAATTTTTCAAGTTTTTAATTATTGTGCTTTGTACATAAAGTGGAAATTTATATTAAGCATACTTTCTACATTATGCAGAGGTAAGTGAACGCTAATAAATAATATTAATGTAAAAGAGACCTTAACATTAATGAAATTGTTTAAATATTTTCAATAAATGAACATTTTTTAACTTGAAAGCTATATTTAATGAGAGAAATATATTTTTGATGCAAAAATTACCTCAGTGGCATGTTTCGAGATCTAATAAAATGTTTAAAAAGTTTTAATCAAATATAAAAGTTTTGATTAAAAATGTTTCAAATAATATGTTTATAAAGTATCTTTAGCCAACCTCTCCTTACATTTTCCTTAAAATTGGTCGAAATATTTCATAAATTCCATTTCATTGGTTGCTATATTGACATATTTTGTGTCATACTTGAGCAAAAATTTTGTTTGTTAAGCAAAAATCGTGCATAAAAATATTAAATTGCGTTTAAATTTTGATTCAATTGAAAATGAGTAAAATATGTACAACATTTATGTTTTTGTGTTTACATTCAACCTAAACCACTTATACCAACACAAATTATTCAGGCAAAAAATATTTGTTTCGGATTTTGCAACATTGCAAAAGAAGTTATTTGAAATTTCAAATAAGAAATAAGGAAATTCAATAAGAGGTGTCACTTTGAATTATCCGGCATTTCCGCTCTATATATTTGATAACATTCATATTTGATAATATGTCATCTACAAATAATGCGATTTGATTATGGAACGTTACATGATCGACGAACGTTCAGGTAGTATGAAAACACAGCACTAAACTGACGAAAATTTTACAGTTACAATTCGGAAAATTCGTGACAGTTAATTAACTCAAGAACTGAAGCCTGCAGACCATGGGTATTGAAAAACAAAGCTGTAATTTTTACCATAAAATCATCTTAAGTGATGAAGCTCATTTAAAGATGAATGTATACGCCAATAAACAAAATTGCCGAATCTGGGAATTAAAAACCCACAAGCTATCTTGGTACAACCCATGCATTCGTGCAGAGTCACTGCTTGGTGAGCTTTCTGGGCTGGAGGGGTAATTGACCGTCACCCCTCAGAGGTCAATGGTAAACCACCGAAGTGTAATCTGCCTAGTACAGCCTCTATGAGGATGAAGTGTACATTTCCCAAGGTTCGGAGCCCGCGTTCAGCTGTAGGTCCCTTATTTGTGCGAAAATACTTCAAAACACACAACTTATAGTACATACATAGGAGAGAGGTCACTTACTCTGAGAGTCGATAACTTATTTGGTTTTTATCGTATGTCCAAAATTATGGCATGCAACATAGAAAGTAATTAAATTCTCTATAAAAAGGGTGTTACTATGCATGTTTTTCCTCAGATCAATACTTTCCCAGTAGTAACCGTGTGAATTTGTGATCATTATCACGTTATCGTAAGTGTATGGAAAAGAAGAAGGCCAAATAGCCTTTAGTTTTTACGTTAATTCGTAGTAAATACCTTACATAATCCTCACTTTTACATAATCACAACTTTTTCAGAATTTGATTTGGCGATTAATTTAGAAGATTATTAGCCTAAAATTATGCTAAACAATTACAATTGATTTGTCAATTGCTTCTATACCATTCGTGAATATGAAAGTTTTGCAGGTTTTGATGGTTTAAAACAAGGCTATGATGGTGGAAGGGCTGCAAAACTGCAAGCAAATATGTTGATGGATTTCGCAAAAATGTGATGGAATCTAATGTTATTCAAAGATCGGTTCTACACTTCGGGAACTTTTGCAAAACTTGTTGATAGAGTCTTTTGAACCTAGTCTGAAATTTCACGCTATGAATAAACGGATTTTGCAATTCCGTTGTAATTTCCTTACGTAGGGATGTTTTTTTTGTAATAAATTATTATATCACATAATCATAATATTCCAGAAAGTCGAAAAATGACTTAAGCTGTCCAAAAATCCGGGCAAACTGAAATTTAGTAAATAGGTGTATTTGAATATTCCACCGAACACCCCAAAATTCCCCGTTGGTTTCACCAATTGGAGATTTTATTTTAGTTTCGCCAATGTAGTTTTTCGCCTATAACCCTTTTAATTTCAAATAAACTGAAAATTCTCATTATACCAAAATTGCATACTGTAAATTACGTATCTACAAAATAAATTTTTATAAAGTTTTCCTATTTCAGGCAAAGAAGCTGAAAAATGATTAGTTTGCAAAATATCCAGGGAAGCTGAGATTTGCAGGCATCTGTATTTGAGTGTTTTAATGAACTTCCTAAAAATCCCCTATCGTGTTCATTCCAATTTGGTATTTTAGCCCCTCTTAGCGCGGTTTCTCGTCTGTAACTCGTTTAATTACAGTTTTACAGAAAATTATCACCAGATCAAAATTATTCTAACGTTATATTCTTATTCTTGATATAAAAATAAATTCTAGAAAAGGACTACCTAATGAGTTTTATTTTAATAAATTGAAATTGGAACACAGCTTTTTAATAATAATTGGTATTTCGAATAATATTTATTACACGCTCATCGTCATTATCTGAAAATAAATCTGAATAATCTATTTAGTATAGAATTTTGAATTCTTCAATTTTGGTCTGATGATAATTTTCCCCAAAAATGAAATTAAGTGAGTTATAGGCGAAAAATCACGTTGAAGGAACTGAAATTCCTAATTTCGGGAAAAGTCAACAGGGGATTTTTGAGGGATTCATTCGGACACCCACCTACACGTGTCTACCAAATTTCAGCTTGCCGGGATTTTTTTCAAATTAAAAATGTTACTTAATTGGACCATAAAGTCAGAACTATGGATGCAGTGCCCGCGGAGAATTTTTCCACTTCGCGCAGCTGTTGCTAGCAAATTATGTTGTTCTGGGTAAAACCATACATAGGACACTTCTTATAGAAAATTTAATTCGTTCTATTTTGTATAGCACTATTTAGGGCTTAAGATGAAAAGATAACGAGTTATGGTGTAAAACCCAGCTTGTGAAAATTGGCTGAAAATCAATGTGGTTTGCGCTAAGGCAGGTCCTCAATCTCTGCGTTGGAGGGCATGGTCCGGCAGATTCAGAAGGAAAGAGAGGGTGCTTGGAGATGGAGGAAGTTCGTAGTGCCATTGACCATCGACGTCAAAAACGCCTTCAACTCGGCCAGATGGAGGTGCATTCTGGAAGAGTTGGAGAGGAAATACATTTCCCCATACACGATGGCAGAATACTTTGCGAGAGATCAATGTTGGTTGAGGAAACGCTGTGGCGCCTCGAACGAGAGCAACATTGTGCAATAAGTGCAGAAAGAAATTTGATAAATATGAGGATATAGTTGGTTGTAGTGGTGATTGTGGCAGCTCTTATCACATTAACTGCATGGGAATCACTACCGAAATATTTTCGGACATGAGCATTAGTGGTGAAATCGAATCATGGAAGTGTGGTACGTGTGTCGCGAACATAACCTGCAACAGTTTATCTAAAAACACCGTGAAACAAACGGAAACATACTCCGAAGTAATGGAAGAAAATACTATCAACAAATTAAGTAAATTGAGCATGGATGAAAAAATCAACTTTCTTATTGAAAACCAACTATCAATGAATAACAAACTTGAAAATATGATGAGAAAGTTAACAGAGATGTCTGAATTAATACAAATCAAAGATAGAAAAATTCAATTGTTAGAACATAAAATAATCGGTAAGAAAACCACGCCAAATGTGGACAATGAAAAACACACTCAAGTAAACAACCATAGTCGGATTGTCACAGGAAAACCCAATCCTGTAAATGAGAATATACCAAACCAAACTCATATTGTCACGCAAAGTTCTTCCCGTATGATTGGAATTAACGCAACATCGGCAACAACTAACACGATGCAGAATGCAAGCAACATCGAACATCATCCAGGATTTTAAGGCGAACAAGATGAAATCAACCAAGGAAGCGATAGGTCATCAGGAACAAGAAGGTTTTGAAACAGTAGATTACAGAAGAAAAAGAATGTGCAAAACCGACTGGGAACTGGAGTTGTATCGCAGCAAAAACAACAAACAGGATTCTCAGGACCGGAACGTAAGGTATGGCTAAACATTTACAGAGTAAACCAACATGTTACGACCACAATGATCGAGGAACACATAAAAGGACAACCCAAATTTGAAAACGAAACAATTCAAGTAAAGGAATTAACCAACAAACCGGGTCAACTCAAAAGTTTTGTTATAACAGCACCACTAACAAGAAAAGATGAAATGTATGAGCCTTCGTTTTGGCCTCCCAACGTAGGGATAAGAAGATTCAACTTTAAGTTCCACATGACAAAGAACCAAGGTGCAAGTGTTTTATAAGTAAAGTGCCCACAATAAACAAACAAACAAATCTCACAACACAAACAATTGGAAATACACTTAAAGATACAAATAACATAACAACAAAGAATAAAAAAGACAAGATAAATGTGATACACCAAAATGTGAGGTCACTAAGAAATTCAATAGACCAAATCGAACAAAGTATAAACGAAATGCAAACGGCATGTCCCGTAATCTGTATAACAGAACACTGGCAATCTAACGAACAGCTGGAAAATAAAGCAATACAAAATTTTAAACTTATGTCAAGTTATTGTAGAAAGCAAGGTGCACATGGAGGAGCAGCCATCTATATAAATAAAAACATAACAGGTAAAGAATCTGAAAAACTAAATAAACTATCTATCAACAATGAATTTGAATGTGCAGCAGGTGAAGATTTTTTTCGAAAAATTAGAAGAACTATTATCAAAAATTTTAGAAGAAAACAAATACACAATAATCGCAAGAGACTTAAACATCGAATTTAACGAAGAGAACAAGAACAAAGCAGAAATGCTAAGTCTAATGATGTCTTATAACCTCTATCCCAAAATAAATGAGTACACCAGTGAAGAAGGAAGTAGTAAAAGCTGCTTAGACAACATCTTTACAAATATAGACAACTCGGAAGGTAGCGTATTTAATATTCACATATCCGACCACAAAGCCCAGAAAATCACCTTTGAAATCGAAGAAGAAAAAAAACAAACAAGATATCAACGAAGATTTTTCACATCAACTGCCAAAACCAACTTTGTAGAACAACTAAGAAAAGAAAACTGGAAAACAATATATACAATCGATAAAACAAAGGTCGAAGAACAGTTGGATGCCTTTAATGAAATATTTCTAGAAAATTTTCATAATTGTTTTCCATTAAAACTAATAACAATCAAGAAACGAAAAACCATCACAAACAAAGATTTTGAAGTAGAACAATGCAAGAACAAACTAGACACTTTGTACGTTTTAAGCCGACATAGTGAACAATTCAATGATTTGTATAAAGAAACAAAAATTCAGTATGATAAGCTGTTATTAAACAACAAAAAAATGAATTACGAAAACAGAATAAACAAATCAGACAACAAAAACAAAACAATGTGGGCAATATGTAATGAAATTCGAGGAAAAAACGATAAAAAAACAGATTTTCAAATTAATGGAAACCTAAAAAATATAGCAGACAACTTTAACACATTCTTTAACAAAACTGCAGATACATTAATCAAGACTTTAAAAAACATACTGTGGAATGTAATGTAATAATACAATGTAGTAATATAATGTAACAATATTGTAATGATATCTAAGTTTAATGTATTGAATGTTAACGAATACAAACTGCGTGTGAATGAAATTGCAGGGGTTCGAACGGGAGACGTCGAGGGTAGCAGGTATTCATCGTATCGGTCGGACCAACAAGGGTTCGCCAGTCTTTACCAGCTTGTGACTCGGGGCAGTTGACATTTAACGACGGTCAACTTGATATTTACGTATTTTTACTTATGTATATATTTTTCATTATTAATAAATATTATTAAACAGCCAAATCAACATCTAATTAATTATTATATCCCACAATTGGGGACTCGTCCGGGATAATTAATTGATAATTAATTAATAATTAATAATAATTAAAATTTTGATTAAAAGTGTATAAGTTAAAAATGGACAAAACGACGGCGAGTGATTTTAAGTTAAACGATTTGAAGGAAATGCTACGACGAAATGGATTACGAACGACGGGATCCAAAGCGGTTTTATTCGACCGTTTAATAACGAATGACCCGACGGGGTCATGGAAATTACCAAACAACGATGGGGGTAATTACGACGACGACGGCGGTTGCAACACTAGTAACGGTGGACGTGCTGCAACAAATGATGTAATAAACGGTGAAGACGACGACGGCGATTGCAACACTGTTAAAGGTGGAAGTGCTGCAATAAACATTATAACGAACGGTGAAAACGAACAGTTTAGTGACGACGAATCGAACGACGGAATACACGGTGTGCGCGAGCTGGAGCTGACTCGACGTGAAAAGGAGTTAGCAGAATGCGAATTACGAATAATGCGGCGCGAATTAGAAAACCTTCGGGCGGTGGTATCAGGTAACGGCGAACGACGGAGTGAATCGACGACGCCTAAGGCAAACATCGGTGCGATTGCAGACGTTTTGAATTATTTCGAAGGTAACGGCGAAGACTTCGGAATATGGGAAAAGCAGGTTAAGCTTTTGCAAAAAACGTACGACCTGAACGAAGGGTTAACGAGGATACTAATTGGCATGCGACTAAGTGGAAAAGCTCGTAACTGGTTTAATTCGAAATCGGAGTGTCTCGAAATGCCAATTGCGGATTTGTTGAGGGAAATGCGGTTAATGTTTGACCACAGACCAAGCAAATTGGTGCTGCGGAGGAAATTCGAAGCTAGAAAATGGAAAGTAGAAGAAAACTTCAGTGATTACATGCACGAGAAAATAATCCTGGGTAATCAGGTAAAAATCGACGAAGATGAGCTAATTAGCTTCATAATCGACGGCATACCCGACGAGATTTTGAGAAATCAGGCAAGGTTTCAACGTTATAACACCACGAGGTCATTGGCGGAAGCGTTCGCGGAAATTTCACTAAAACAAAAGACAATTCGAAGTGTAGTGGAATTAAATCCGGTGGTAGAAAAACAATGTAATGGAAATGTGCGTGGAAAAAGTTGGCGGTCTCCGAAGAGATGTTACAATTGCGGGTCGGATGAACATTTAAGCGCGCGGTGTCCGACAAAGGCGCGGGGTGTTAAATGTTACGAATGCAATGATTACGGACATATTGCATCCACATGTGCTAAAAGACTTCAAACGACGGCAGAATTTACAGTTAATACGTGTGACACACTACGGGGTGTCGACCGGAAATTTGTTAAAGACATTATCGTGAACGATAATTGGGTTGTTGCGGTTGTGGACACAGGCAGTGATATAACTATGGTCACAGCCGAGAAATACGTTGAAATCGGTGCACCGGCTCTCACAAAAATTCCAATATCGATTTGTGGAATCGGGTCGGAAAATGGAGCACAAACGATAGGGTACTTCGAAGCGGAAACCGTTATAGACGAAACAAATTATAAAATGAGCATACACGTCGTTCCAACAAAATTTATAAGTTACCACATGTTGCTGAGGTCTGACTTTCTTAATTCAGTAGAATTGCGGGTCAGACAAGGCAAAGTAAACATTCGTAGATTGTCAAACAACGGTCGGGGTCCACAAGAAGAAAAACCGCACATCTGTGAATTCGAGCGCGCAAAGGATGTGTCCGAGGTTTATGTAGCAGATGTGGTCACACCTATTTATACGGAGGATATTGTGAACGAAGTTTGTGCAACACATGTGTTACTTGCGGTCACATCACACGAGGTGATTAAAGAACCAATATCAAATTACGAGTGCGAAACAAAAATTGAACATTTAACAGAAAATGGGAGTGTGAAACCAGCTGCACACAAAACAGCGGAGGTCATGAAATTTATGGAGCAACCAAACGTTGAAATGAGTGAGACGAAAGTTGACAAACAAATCGAAAGTGAAAAGTGTTTAAATCAAACGATGCAGGCTCAGGTAGCGCGGCATGAAAAAGGATATAGTTCGACGGCTGAAACGGAACATTTAATAAAGATAGACTATTGTAAATCGAAATCGATCGAGCATGGCTTGATAACAGTGGGGGTCCCGCGGGGAAACGACATATCCATCCGCGAATTAATCGAGAAGAAGTGTATAGATATGGTTAACGAAGGCCGCGATGAATTACGTCAACACGCAAAAGAAAGAATCCTTGACATACAAACCGAAAATTCAAAGGGGTATAATAAAAAGCGAAAGCTGGCAAAAGCTTACGAAGAGGGTGACCTACTTGCAATGAAACGAACACAATGGGGTCCAGGGTTAAAATTGGCTTCTAAATATTTAGGGTCATATGAAGTGACAAAGAAACTACGTAACGACAGGTGCCTAGTCCGAAAAGTCGGAAGCGGGTGCGAGGGTCCACAGAATACGTCGACATCGGCAGATTACATTAAACCATGGGTGGCGCATCACGGAGGTTCCTTTGAAGAAGACGAAAGTGCCGGGGACTGCACTGGTGGGTCAGGAAGGGCCGAATGTGGAATGTAATGTTATAATACAATGTAGTAATATAATGTAACAATATTGTAATGATATCTAAGTTTAATGTATTGAATGGAATGAATGAATGTTAACGAATACAAACTGCGTGTGAATGAAATTGCAGGGGTTCGAACGGGAGACGTCGAGGGTAGCAGGTACCCATGGTATCGGTCGGACCAACAAGGGTTCGCCAGTCTTTACCAGCTTGTGACTCGGGGCAGTTGACATTTAACGACGGTCAACTTGATATTTACGTATTTTTACTTATGTATATATTTTTCATTATTAATAAATATTATTAAACAGCCTAATCAACATCTAATTAATTATTATATCCCACGGGTTGTTCTGTCATACATAATCAACAAGGCTTTCAAACAAGGAATTTTTCCAAATCAATTAAAACTAGCGTTAATAAAACCACTTTTTAAAGGTGGTAAGAGTTAAAACGTAAACAACTATCGACCCATAAGTCTCTTACCAAGTTTTTCAAAAATCTTAGAAAGAATTATGTATAACAGAATTGTCAACTTTCTTCACGATGAATCTGATATCTTCACAAACACACAACATGGATATATAAAAGAAAGATCTACACAAACAGCAATCTTCCAATTCACTCGAAACATCCTGGAATTTATTGAAAAAGATCAACTGGTACTGGATATATTCCTTGACCTTTCTAAAGCATATGACTCATAATATTTAACAAAAAAACTCAATTTATATGGAATAAGAGGTAACGCAGGAAAACTGTTCAAATCATATATTATCTTACAAACAGGAAACAAAGAGTCATAGTTACGAGAAATGGTCAAACTGAAAAATCAAAATTAACAACAAACAACATAGGAGTACCACAAGGAAGTATACTGGGTGCAATCCTATTTATAATATACATTAATGACCTTAATTCCATAATAAAAAACAATGACGAATATATTACCAACTATGCAGACGATACCAATCTTGTAACATGTGCTAAAAATCAGTGGGAGTTAATAAACAAAAGCAAAGTACTCTACAACAATACAAAAACCTGGTTAAATCAAAACAAGTTGATTTTAAACGAAGAAAAAACGAAGATGGTCATATTCAGCACAAGCAGATCAAGGAAAGTAAAACCAGAAAAAATCAGTATCAACGAGCACGAATTTAAAGTTGAAGATCATACCAAGTTCCTAGGCGTATACATCGACACCTTCTTAAACTGGAATCAACACATTGAACATGTATCACAAAAAATTAACAAAATATGTTTTGCAATAAGAACAACAGCAAAATACATGAACGAGGGAACACTCAAGATGTTGTACCATGCCAATTTTGAATCTACTCTCAGATATGGAATCATTTTCTAGGGGAGTAGCTCGAACGCTGACAGAATAATGATAATACAAAAAAGAGCGTTAAGAATAATTTATAACATGAAATCAAAAGACTCATGTAGAGGCATCTTCAAGAAGAACAACACCTTAACAGTCTATGGATTATATTTGTACGAGTGCTTAATGCACCTGTACAAAAACAGGAAGCATTTTGAAGCAAATATAACCAACTACACCTACGAAACAAGAACATTAAATATGAATTATCCTGTTCACAGATTAAACATGTCAGAGAAAAACCCAGCATACATGTGCATCAAAATTTATAACAAACTACCAAATTCAATAAAAAGCATCACAAATATCAAACAATATAAAAACAAAGTGAAAAATTTATTGATGGTTCTAGAGCCTTACAACTTAAATGAATATTTTAATACAGAAACTTGAAATAAATTAAATGTTTGTTCAAAAATGACGTAATTTCTTTTAAATGTTATCTGTACACACATGTAACTTTATCAGAAAATAAAAATTATTATTATTATTATTATTATTAAAACGTGGTCCAAGTCACAAGCGGAGTCCTAGAGAATATTAGGCCCTGTGGGAGGCCTCGGACAAGGGGTGATGGACGGCGAGGCTGATACCCGAAATTAATCTGTGTGTATTGAGGAAGCACGGTGACCTCAAGTACGAGACTGAAGAGTTTCTGACCAGGCATGGTTGCTTCAAAATGTATCTTCTTCAAATGGAACGAAATCGAGAAGCTCATTGTGGACATTACGTCCATCAAACAACAGAAGAAATATAACAAGGATGAATCACCGTTCCCATTTGTAGGAAAAGTGCAAACCCACATAAGAAGAGAAAAATTCCGAAGAGGTTGAAAAACTGCGAAGAAATTTAACAGAACAGCGTTCAAAACTGAACAACCGAATATACTGGAAGTAATGCGCAAGCCATTCTCGATGCATTTAAGGGAGGTTAGGTTTAATCGGTTAAAATCTGATACTACCTCTCACGCGTATGTGTGGTGTCTATGAAGATTTCCCCTTCCTCGGAAGAAAAGGAATCAGAGCCATACGCAAGATTATTTCTGGGGGTCTTTTTGTTGAGCGATCCAAAGAAATAAATAAAAAAGTGAAAATCGCCATAAGTAAAATTTTTCTAAGTCAAATGGTTTAGCTTATTATTGGAGGAAACCTTCAGAGTGTATCCTTCAACGCTATAGAAGAATATAACACCTTGCGATACGCAAGTGGGTTTTCGAATCTAGTTCCCGACCAAATAACAAAGTCTTCATCTTGAAAAAGGAGTTTGGTGCTATCTGCATTCGTTTCTTGCTTTTATCATCTGGGTTCCAATCTTCATGCAACCAACAACCTAAATATCTGATCTTATCCACCCTCTCCAATCGATCATCCCTGATATTAACACCTATATGTTGTTTATTGGTATTTTTGTTATCACCATTACTTTGGTTTTTTGTTTGTTTACGTGGAAACCGAATGTATTGCTGGTATAATTTATTTTGTTTATCAATATTTGTCATCTGCATATCTGATATTATTAATGAGTCTTCCTTAATTTTACCTTAATTCTGTGTTGTGCTTCTTCCAGAGCTTCCTCAAAAATGGCCTCCAAGTATAAATTGAAAAGGATTTTCAATGCCCTTACGTACTCCCCTTTGGGTTTCCGTGTCTTCGGTTGTAGCATCTCCGAATTTTAGTTGAGCCGACTGACACCAAATAGGTTATAATATTTACGTATGTCATTGTTGAGCTTTGTCGTAGTCTATGAAGCAAGTAAACACTTGTCGCGATTGATCAAGACATTTCTGTGCTCAGACTTGTATGGTAAACAACAATTCAAAATGAGTATCCCCAATTGTTTCATAAATTTTCCGCCACAGGCGTGCGTGCATTATTTAAAAAAGAATCTAGTGCGTGACTCATAAGACTAATCAGTCTGTAATCACTGCAATGTTTTGGTTCACCATTTTGGGTAGTGTGATGAATTTGATTTCAACCATTTCCTGGGTAGTAAGTATGCAGTTCTGTAAATATGGTTGTAAAAATTCAGCAAGGTGTCGGTCTTTTCTATGTCTATTGGGACTTATATCTTTGGGACTACTTGAAGAGCAAAGTCTATCTCGACAAACCTAAAACGATTCCACACCTGAAAAACATTGAGTCTCATTTATGCAAAAACTTAATAGCAATTTTGTTAACAGAATGATGTCATGCCAGTAGAGCCGCAGAGTCCATTTGAATGATTTTGTGTTCCATATTATACTCACAATGTTTATTCTTTACGTTAAAATAAAAATTTTCCAATTTTTCCAATTATTTCTTTTAACAAATTAATATGACACCTTTTATTGAATCGCCCTTCATTAGGATTAAATTATACTACACGGATTTTAAACTCTCGTTAATTAAATCAACTACTGCAATAGTGGTTATATGAAATTGAATATTCTATGAGCAGCGTGATAGCCACTGGCAATCTTTTTGCAATGTGGTTTAATTTACTAGATTAAAAAAAATTTGGTAAATAACAAATTTTCAGGGAATAGTTACCATAAGTTTTCAACTTAATAAATTATTGTCTAGTCAACTATTGACGATATAATCAGGAAGAAGTTTCAAAGGAAACGCTATAAATTACTTGCTAAATGCTTTTACTAATGTCAACAAAAAAGGATAGCTCGATCAGACATTTTAAGATGGCAACCATTTCTCAAAGATTGAATACAACGATTCGTTTCTTGTGATAACTAAAATTCTATGAATTATACTACATTTTTACGAGGGTCTTGCAGAAGTTGGGTAATTTTGGTTAATCTGGGGAATTTTGTTTTTTGTTATCCAAAAAACCTGAAATATAAAACCTTCTTGATGCTGAGATGAACTAGTAATATAATAATTGCCTTATTCTCCTATTTCTCCAGTTGTAAATTTCCTGGTATTATAAATTCTTAATCACCATTCCAAAAGCTCATCTATTCTTATTATTTATATGAATATAACTAATGAAAATGACAGATTAAGCTTGTCGGAGAAATATTAGGTACATTTAATATTGAGTGCACGTTAAAATGAACGAAAGCTTTCTAAGATATCAATAACTTTCAACTTTGATTTCTTTTATATCTACTGGAAACTTTTTTAATTAAAAACAAGATACAAAGTCCTGAAGATCGTAGTTCAAAATGTAGCTTTCATCAAAACGACATTTGCACTTTTCTAATTAAAGTTGTAATTAATCTTATTAAGATGTTACGTCACAAAACCAAATTTCTGTTCTATTTTTATAAAAGGATAAAGCAAGTGCAGTCATTCCATGAGGAATTTAATCACTGCCTTTTAGAATTCAAATCTTTTTGTTTTGTGTTAAAATTAAGCTCAACTGAAGATACCTAACAAGATTGAAACGGGTGTCGTGAGTTATTATTTTTTTAAATTAAATGTAAATATTAAAATTTAGTTAAGTTCTTTGTTACCTCAGGTAAACACGAGGTACTTTTAAATTTTATTTTAGACGTGTAAAAAAAGTAAATAATAACAATGCGACCTTTCAAAACTTCGTTATGAATAGAACTTTGATAAAAAAATTTAATTTAATGTTCATTCATATCTTACCCGTCTTTTGCTTTTAATATTTTCCATTTGACGTTGTGTACATTCACCAATGCTTTGAGAACCCCACAGTTCTATTCCTATTCTTGCGTATGTAAACGTCATAGAAGCTATTGGTACAACGTAGGTTACTACTAAAATCATTACGTTATAACTGAAACAAAGAAGTTTTAATATTAAATTTTAGAGAAGATGGATGTTGGGATGCTAAATGAAATAATGTCATCGTCCTCACTGAGCGGCTTCTTCCGATTCCATTTTTGCCAAACTTTCGCTTAGGTTGTGATCAGACTAAACTCTTTAGCAGCTTTATTGTGATATTATCTACCTCCATCAAGTTAGCCCCCCTTTAATCGAATTTTTAACATTTTCTTATGCCAAACGTTTGGTAATCGTTAGGTAAGGTTTGGTAGTCCGATTAAAAGTTTTGGTAGTTTTTTGTTTTTTCGTAATTAACTAATCAAATTTTTTTGTCAAGTTAGCCCCCCTTCAATCGATTTTTCAACTTTTTTTTTAGCTCATTTGATCGATTATAATGTGTAGAGGTTTGGTAGTCCTATAAAAAGTTTTGGTAGTCCCGAATTTTGTCGTAAATAATTAATTAAGTTGGAAGTTTACTTATGCGCATGCGCTAAATTTCACGTGAATAGAACAATAATAATTTATTGCCATTTGGCCTAATTTAAACCATTTGTAACTTTTTTTAATGCCAAACGATTGGTAATCGATACGTAAGGTTTGGTAGGCCGATTAAAAGTTTTGGTATTTTTTCGTTTTTGCCTAATTAACTAATCAAATTTTTTGTCAAGTTAGCCCCTCTTCAAACGATTTTCAACTTTTTTTTAGCTCATTTGATCGATTATAATGTGTAGAGGTTTGGTATAGTCATATAAAGAGTTTTGGAAGTGCCAAATTTGGTCGTAATTAATTAATTTAATTTAAGTTTTAAAATCAAATGTATATTTAAAATCCACATTTAGGGGAATCCCACATAACTCAAAAACGATAGTTTCGAGATAATGAGCCTTGAATATTTCACGTTGCATTTAAACATAGCAAAGTAATACCGTAATACTATCATAAAGTGGTCCCCATTGTTGCATTACAAATGATAACAGAGGTTGCTATGTAAACTTTGCTGACATGTACCGCCAACGCTTCTGCAATGAGATCACGCATACCTTTGAAGGAACTTATAAATCGACGCTTGATATGAATAACATTGTAACTCGATTTTGCTTATTTTACAGGAGAGCATTTTAAAGATTTTTGCTACATATTTTTTGCTGTAACTTTTTTATTATTTAATATATATCGCATAAGTAAAACATCAAAATTAATTAATTATTTGACCAAATTAGTGACTAAGAAAACTTTTTATAGGGCTATCATACTTCTACATATTATAATCTATCAAATGAGCTAAACAAAAGTTGAAAAATCGATTGAAGTGGGCCTAACTTGACAAAAAAATTTGATTAGTTAACTAATTACGAAAAAACAAAGAACTACCAAAACTTTTAATCGAACTAATAAACCTTTCATGATGATGACCTATCGCTTGGCATTAAAAAAAGGTTAAAAAATGGTTTAAATTAGGCCAAATTGGCAATAAACAATTATTGTTGTATACACGTTAAGTTTAGCGCGTGCGTATAAGTAAACTTCCAACTTAATTAATTATTTACCACCAAATTAGAAACTACCAAAACTTTTTATTGGGGTACCAAACCTCTGCGTATTATAATCGATCAAATGAGCTAAAAAAAAGTTAAAAAATCGATTGAAGGGGGGCTAACTTGATGGAGGTATATTATCTCCGTCATTTTATACTTTACTACTTGTAAATAACGAAGCAAATACAACTTAATATTCACTCTCTGACTTTACACTACCTATTGCAATATTTGTTAAGAAAACACCGAGATAATTTCAACCACTTAAACAACTTTCACTGTTTCAACTTGGAAAACACAAATGATGTTGTTTGAGGGTTTAAAATAGACTACGAAGTATGTGCAAGTAGTTGCAATATTTAATTTATTAAATTAAAAATTCATAAAATCTAATTACGTAGGGTAGGTAGACCAACAAAAAAAAACACAGTTTGCAGATATAAACAACGTGAACCTTCGCAAAAGGTTTTTTTTTTGTAAAAAGAACCGAGATAAACAAAATAAATTTTTTGAATTAAAAGTAATTGCAGTTTTATACTCACATATATTCAAACAAAGAATTGTTCGTATCGCCATCAGGCCATGCTGCATAGCATATAATCCTTTGTTGTCCTTCGCTAAAGTTTTCGATGTAGGTGGTATAATAGAAAAGTGACGGACTTGAAATTGCTACTCCTAATAACCAGGTGCTCATTGCAAGACATAACGTAACCGTTTTCCCCATTCTAGGTTGTAAGGGTGTCATAATGGCCATGTACCTAAAATTAATGGAAGTAATTTAATCAACAAAAATTAGATTTCTCGGATTCCTGAAATACATATATGTGTATGTCGCGTATTGCTATAACTTAAATTTTTAAAAAGCTCTAAAGAGAGGCTTAGAGTGCTCGAGTTATGTTACGGATTTACAAAATGCTTTTGACAAAGTAGATCACGATAATTCACTGTTACCAAAGCCTCCCTACTTTGTGTCAACTTTTACATGTTTAAATATTTACAATTTATGTAAATATCTCTAGGTACGTTTGCGGCTTGATAAAATGGCGGCAGAATTTTCTATTTTGTATGCAGTTTTTAATGTTTGGATAACAAAATTAGAATGTAGAGTGTTGCATAGGAAAGCTTGAAAATCGAATGAGGAATTTATCCTGACCAAACAGTTTATGCATCTTTATGCCTTGGCGTTTTGTGTCACAAGTATGCACACAATGCTTGGTGCTTTTGCGCTTCACAAAAAGTTAAACTGCAAGTAGTAATCATCAGGTTATCTCATTTGCATGCGAATAATGAAGTCTGTAGGGTAATCTACTCTATGTAAATTTTATTAGTCCTTATAGATTAGGATGTAGTTAACTCAATAATTAAAGAATACTTTAATATTTAAATAGATTTTGACCGCCCATTACCTTCTAAAAAATTACCCTTCACTCGTGACAGCTTCATGTGGATAAAAAACACATTAGTTAATTCTGAAAAATTCTACACTGAAAAATATTGGTTTGTAGTTTTTCACGAAAACCTTTTAGTAAAATATTTGTATTGCGTTTTAATACAATTTTGCCTTTTCTTCATGGTCAACAATATTAAATAAAAATGTAATAACGTTTTTATAGTATATTTATATAGCTACTATTTGCTGCAAATATAACTACAATAAATTGGTGAAATTTATAGTATACCTACTATTTACAGCAAATATAATGTAGGAGTAGTATAATTTATATCGATTGCCTTCTGCAAAGATATAACACTATACATATAATACAATAGTAAATATTAATATTCACCTTTTTGAACAAAATAAATATCACTGAATATTGTGCCAATTTGTCACGGTATATCATATACCTACATTTTGTTATTTTTTATACATAGCTTTCAGTTCAAATTATTATAGTTTAATCTAATTTTCCATTTTCCAGCTAATACTTTTTTAAAAAATATTTTTAAATAATTTTATATAAAATTCGTCATCTAAAATTGTCGAGGATTTTTCTAACGTTGTATTGTTTCCCACGAAATTGTAACTACTATTTTGTATAATTTTACGAATCTATTTAAGTCATTAGTATGCACTATGCTATTAAAAATAATTTAGATCTATTTACAGAAAGCTCGTAAAGTTTGGAACAAATTCAATAAAATATTTTAAGAGAATTTTTTCGGAAAATCCTCGGACATGTCAACCTTATTTATTTAAATGTCACTATTTTCTAACATTTGTGGGATATAATAATTAATTAGATGTTGATTTGGCTGTATAATAATATTTATTAATAATGAATAATATGTACATAAGTAAAAATACCCCAAGTAACATTTTTAGCCTGCAAATAGCCTGTAAATAGCCTGCACCTGACACAGGCCTGTGTCAGGCCTGCAATTTGTCTGTGCCTGCATTTAACCGGTAATTTAGCCTGCGTCAGGCCTGCCGTTGGGTTATTTATCTGGGCCTGTAATTAGCTAATAATTTAACCTGCGGCAGCCCTGCGTCAGGCCTGCCGTTGGGTTATTTATCTGGGCCTGTAATTAGCTAATAATTTAACCTGCGGCAGCCCTGCGGTTATGTTATTTATCTGTGCCTGCAATTTAGCTAATAATTTAACCTGCGGCAGCCCTGTCGTTAGGTTATTTATCTGTGCCTGCAATTTAGCTAATAATTTAACCTGCGACAGCCCCTGCCGTTAGGTAATTTATCGGCATAAAACAACATAACATTTTTTTGAAAAAAAATTTAATTGTAAAAATTAATCAAGGTAAATTAACGGTATCTTGGAATATATATTTTCAGAAATTGAAAAATGCATATCCATTATAATAACCTGGTATAAGTGTGTACACGTGTTGCTCGGAGCTGCATTTTTAAACATTTAATAATTATCGGCGTTTGTTCTTTTTCCGAATGCTGTTAGGAAAAATTCTGTTCACACATACAGTGGAAAGTGTATTTTAATAAATGAAAATTTTTAAAAAATTACATATAAAACTTAATACACAAAAGTGTAAAAAAAAATTGTGGGTTTCTGAGATTTGAACCCGGGGCCTCTCAGTACCAATGGTTTGGTTAAAATTTTTACAGGTTTACACTGCCAAAATTTTATTTGCGATTGATGACTCACGAATATTTTTTTCTAAAAGTTTCTGGAAAATTTAAATAATTTTCAATTGTAAAAATTAATCAAGGTAAATTAACGGTATCTTGGAATATATATTTTCAGAAATTGAAAAATGCATATTCATTATAATAACCTGGTATAAGTGTGTACACGTGTTGCTCGGAGCTCGATTTTTAAACATTTAATAATTATCGGCGTTTGTTCTTTTTCCGAATGCTGTTAGGAAAAATTCTGTTCACACATACAGTGGAAAGTGTATTTTAATAAATGAAAATTTTTAATAAATTACATATAAAACTTAATACACAAAAGTGTTAAAAAAAAATTGTGGGTTTCTGAGATTTGAACCCGGGGCCTCTCAGTACCAATGGTTTGGTTAAAATTTTTACAGGTTTACACTGCCAAAATTTTATTTGCGATTGATGACTCACGAATATTTTTTTCTAAAAGTTTCTGGAAAATTTAAATAATTTTTAATTGTAAAAATTAATCAAGGTAAATTAACGGTATCTTGGAATATATATTTTCAGAAATTGAAAAATGCATATTCATTATAATAACCTGGTATAAGTGTGTACACGTGTTGCTCGGAGCTCGATTTTTAAACATTTAATAATTATAGGCGTTTGTTCTTTTTCCGAATGCTGTTAGGAAAAATTCTGTTCACACATACAGTGGAAAGTGTATTTTAATAAATAAAAATTTTTAATAAATTACATATAAAACTTAATACACAAAAGTGTAAAAAAAATTGTGGGTTTCTGAGATTTGAACCCGGGGCCTCTCAGTACCAATAGTTTGGTTAAAATTTTTACAGGTTTACACTGCCAAAATTTTATTTGCCATTGATGACTCACGAATATTTTTTTCTAAAAGTTTCTGGAAAATTTAAATAATTTTTAATTGTAAAAATTAATCAAGGTAAATTAACGGTATCTTGGAATATATATTTTCAGAAATTGAAATATTCATATTCATTATAATAACCTGGTATAAGTGTGTACACGTGTTGCTCGGAGCTCGACTTTTAAACATTTAATAATTATCGGCGTTTGTTCTTTTTCCGAATGCTGTTAGGAAAAATTCTGTTCACACATACAGTGGAAAGTGTATTTTAATAAATAAAATTTTTTAATAAATTACATATAAAACTTAATACACAAAAGTGTAAAAAAAAATTGTGGGTTTCTGAGATTTGAACCCGGGGCCTCTCAGTACCAATAGTTTGGTTAAAATTTTTACAGGTTTACACTGCCAAAATTTTATTTGCGATTGATGACTCACGAATATTTTTTTCTAAAAGTTTCTGGAAAATTTAAATAATTTTTAATTGTAAAAATTAATCAAGGTAAATTAACGGTATCTTGGAATATATATTTTCAGAAATTGAAAAATGCATATTCATTATAATAACCTGGTATAAGTGTGTACACGTGTTGCTCGGAGCTCGATTTTTAAACATTTAATAATTATCGGCGTTTGTTCTTTTTCCGAATGCTGTTAGGACATTACATTCGAATCCAACCATTTAGATTTTTTAATACCAGTACTTTTTAAATAGCAATTTTCCATTTTCGTTTCGTGCGCAAATTCAAATTGACTGACTCACTGAAAATCGTTTACCTAGTCTGTCATATTATGTTCATATTATATAGATAAATGTTATTACCAATTACGGCTTAAGGGATTAGAACTTTTAACGGTAATTTTAGAAATTGCACTACATAAGTGTGATAAAAGTGTTACCGAGATTTTAAATTTGTTGAAAAAATTAAAAATCAATAAAACTTTTATATATCGAACCATCAAACGTTACAATGAGACATCTACGAAATTAGATCCGATTAGAATTTTTTTTCTTATAAAAGTAATTCCCTCGACTTATAATTTTATCACAACTAAAATAAACAGTTCTAAGTGGCTCAGACGCCAACGCGGTAGTACATGGAAGGCAAAGGTCCAGGGTTCGATCCTCGGTAAGGGTAAGAATTTTATTTCAAAAATTCAACATTTAATTTCAGATTTTTCAGACTCCAAGAACAAAGAAGGACGACAACATCATCAACCAATAAATATTAGAAATATTACAAGGTCCTACAAATATTAAAAAAAACGGGTAAAATAAAAAATTATATGCTGTAGAGTTAAAATTGTAAAATTAGCAGCTGAAACGAAGAAATAAAATAAATGGTAAAGTAAAAAAATTAAATTTTTTTATTTTGATTTTCAAAATTGATTATAGTAAATTAAATTTATTAAACGAAATTTAATCTATATAAATTATTTTTGTGCCAGGCGCTGCCTCGAGCCTGCGATAAAGTTTAATGCAGGCTTTTTTTTGCCTGCGATAAAGGTAACCGCAGGCTAACCGCAGGCCTGTGTCAGGGCTGCCATGAGGCTGCCATTAGGGTAATTTTTTACCTGCGATGAGCTAACCGCAGGCTATTTGGTGCCTGTAATCAAGTTTAACACCGGCTATTTCTTGCGCCACTTAAGCTGTTTCGTACCTGTGTCAGGGTGTTATTGAGGCTGCCGCAGGTACAGGCACAGGGACAGGCTGTACCTGACAGGCTGTTTACAGGCTATTCGCAGGCTAAAATGTTTATTGGGACGTAATATCAGGTTGACCGTCGTTAAAATTGTCAACCGCCTAGAGTCGCAAGCTGTTAAACACTGAAGACCCTTTTGCTGGTCGAGTCCGATGGGTACCTGCTACCCTCGAGCCGTTCGAACCCCTGCTATTTCATTCACACACAGTTTATATTCGTTAACATTCATACACTCAATACAATACATTCAATTTAGATATCAACACAATATTATTAGGTACATTACATTACTACATTTTATTATTACATTCATTCATTCCCACATTCGGCCCTTTCTGACACACCAGTGCCGCCCTCGGCACTTTTGTTCTCTTCAAAGGAACCTCCGTAATGCGCCACCCATGGCTTCATGAAGTCTGCCGATGTCGACGTATTTTGTGGACCCTCGCACCCGCTTCCGACTTTGCGGACTAGGTACCTGTCGTTACGTAGTTTCTTTGTCACTTCATATGGCCCTAGATATTTAGAAGCCAATTTTAAACCTGGACCCCATTGTGTCCGCTTTATTGCAACTAGGTCACTTTCTTCGTAGTATTTTGCCAACTTTCGCTTTTTATTATACCCCTTTCGATTTTCGGTTTGTATGTTAAGGATTTTTTCTTTTGCGTGTTGACGTAATTCATCGCGGCCTTCGTTAAACATATCTATCCACTCCTTCTCGATTAATTCGCGGATGGATATGTCACTGTTCATCCTAATGTGGGCTCCAAATAGAAGGTGGAAAGGTGTCGTACCTATGCTTCTATGTGGCGTTGCATTTAAATACCTTTGGGCCGTGTCGAGGTATTTAAACCATTCTTCAAGTTTTGGTGCCGATAATTTTGTTAACAGCGGTATGATTGTTCGGTTCACCCGCTCTACCTGTCCGTTACCCCGCGGAACCCCCACTGTTATCAAGCCATGCTCGATGGATTCCGATTTACAATAATCTTTAAACTCATTCGAAGTAAACGCCGTCCCTCGATCCGAAATGATTTTCCGCGGATTCCCAAAGATTGCCGATTGCCTTTTTAATCGCGTTATCACTTCCGCCGTTCCGGTAGATCGCGTGGCGTATAACCAAACAAATTTGGAAAAGGCGTCGATAACCACGAATATATGCCTATAACTTTTCCGCGTTGTTTGTAGCGGCCCTAAGTGGTCAACGTGATATACAGCTAAAGGTACATCGCCCTTATCAATCGGATACAAGAATCCGTCTTGTTTACCGCATTTATTTTCCGCCAAAATGCAGCTCACACAATTCCGTATTACCTCCTCGATTCTTTTACGCATGTTCGGAAACAAAAAGTCTCTCTTTAATAAAATTTCCGTTTTGCCCGCCGCAAAGTGTCCTTTCTCGTGGGTTAATCGCGCTACCTGTGTCTGCATTGACCGAGGTACAATTAGATACACTTCACCCTCGATTTCTTTATACAAAAGTTTGTTCCTAACAATATAAGCACTCCCCGGTTACTTTGCCGATTCAAAGATGCTCGCTAATTGTTCATCTTTTTGTTGCGCGCTGCGAATTCTCATAATTAGACTTGAATCACACTCGTTTATTAAGAAACACATGCTAGTAGGGTTTCGACTCAGAGAATCCACATGTGGCATACATTTACCCGGTCGATGCTCGATCGAATAGTTGAATTCTTCCAAGAATAATGCCCACCTAGCTACCCGCACGCACAGCTCTTTTTTATTCATTGTTAGTGTGAATGCTTTGCAATCCGTCACGATCTTAAAGGGAATTCCTATTAAGTAGACCCTTAACTTTTTTAACGACTTAATTATCGCAAACACCTCAAGTTCGTAACTAATATATTTCTTCTCCGCTGCCGTTGTTTTTCCGCTCGCGTAAAACACTGGATGAAATAAATTGTCTTCTTCGCACTTTTGCACCATGATCGTACCGTACCCCCACATACACGCGTCTGTATGTAATTCAGTCTCCGCGTCTACCCGATATAATTTTAGAACTGGTCCTTCACTTAATACTGTCTTAAGTTTCACAAAAGCATGCTTTTCCTCGTTACCGAATTTAAAGTCTACGTCGTTTTTCAATAAATTTGTTAACGGTCGCGCAATTAAAGAGTAGTCTCGAATAAATTTCCGAAAATAACCCGTTAGTCCAATAAAACTCTGGACTTGTTTGACGTTTGCTGGATCTTTAAATTTCATCACCGCGTCAGTTTTGTGTGTCGATGGTCGTACACTGCCATCCTCTATTAAATGTCCTAGAAATTCCACTTTCGTTTCTAATAATTGGCATTTTCCCCAATTTATTAATAACCCGTACTTACTCGCGACTTTTAATACTGTTTTCAAGTTCTGCAAACCACTTGGATAATCCATTGACGGTACAATTAGATCATCCATGTAAGTCAACACTACGCCACTGTTAATCAATTTTCTGAACACCGTATTTATGAATCGTTGAAAGCAGGCAGGTGCGTTGGAAATTCCCATCGGAACTTTCAAAAATTCATATTGTCCGTCCGGCACAATAAAAGCCGTATATTTTTGACTTTTTTCTGTCACTTTAACATGAAAAAATCCGTTCTTCAGATCGATTGTACTAAAAACACGCGCATTTTGTAGTCGGTCCAACTGGTCTTCTATTAATGGTAAGGGATACCTGTCCTTTACAATTTTCTTATTCAACCTACGATAATCTATGCACAACCGTGTAGAACCATCTTTTTTCTTCGCTAACACCACTGGGCTGGCATATTCTGATAACGATGGTCGAATTATTCCTTCTTTCAACAACGTATCTACGAGTACATGCTGATTCACGATTTCCTTTTCTCTCTGGGCTAACCGTCGCGCCCGTTGGTAAACTGGTTCGTCATCCGTCACTACAATTGTCATTTCGACGTTGGCTTCGCGCCTCTTAATTGGTTCGTAATTTGATACCATTTCCTTAATTTCTTTTCTGAAATTCGGTGCGACTACATGGGCGATACAGACCTCGTTCACATCCTGCGTGTATTCGATATCGTATATATGGGGTCTTTCCCTTTGTGGACGCCGCCCGTCGTTTAATAGCTTACGAATACAAATTTGGCCTTTCTTTATCTGCAGTTCCACTGAATTTAGAAAATCTGTTCCCAACAACATGTGGTAACTCATAAATTTTGTTGGAACGACGTGTATGTCCATTTCATAATTTGTTTCGTCTATAACGGTTTCCGCTTTAAAGTATCCTATCGTTTGTGATCCATTTCCCGACCCGATTCCACGAAACGATATTGGAGTTTTTGTGGGAGCCGGTGCACCGATTTTGACGTATTTCTCGGCGGTAATCATCGTTAGATCACTACCCGTGTCGACCAGCGTGACAAGTTTATTACCGTTCACCACCATGTATTTAAGCAATTTCTGTTCCACAACCCGAGGTGTGACACAATTATTCACTGTATTTTTTGCTGCCGCCTTTGAATTTTCCAGCCTCTTAGCACATCTGGATGCAATATGTCCGTAATTATTACACTCGTAGCATTTTATGCCTTGTGTTTTTGTAAGACACCGCGCACTTAAATGCTGATCCGACCCACAATTGTAACATCTCTTCGGAGACCGCCAACTTTTTTTACGCACATTTCCATTACATTGTTTTTCTACCACCGGATTTAATTCCACTACACTTCGAATTGTCTTTTGTTTTTGTGAAATTTCCGCGAAAGCTTCCGCCAGTGATTTCGTGGTGTTATAGCGTTGAATCCTTGCCTGATTTCTCAAAATCTCGTCGGGTATGCCGTCGATTATGAAGCTAATTAGCTCATCTTCGTCGATTTTTACCTGATTGCCCAGGATTATTTTCTCGTGCATGTAATCGCTGAAGTTTTCTTCTACTTTCCATTTTCTAGCTTCGAATTTCCTCCGCAGCACCAATTTGCTTGGTCTGTGGTCAAACATTAACCGCATTTCCCTCAACAAATCCGCAATTGGCATTTCGAGACACTCCGATTTCGAATTAAACCAGTTACGAGCTTTTCCACTTAGTCGCATGCCAATTAGTATCCTCGTTAACCCTTCGTTCAGGTCGTACGTTTTTTGCAAAAGCTTAACCTGCTTTTCCCATATTCCGAAGTCTTCGCCGTTACCTTCGAAATAATTCAAAACGTCTGCAATCGCACCGATGTTTGCCTTAGGCGTCGTCGATTCACTCCGTCGTTCGCCGTTACCTGATACCACCGCCCGAAGGTTTTCTAATTCGCGCCGCATTATCCTTAATTCGCGTTCCGCTAACTCCTTTTCACGTCGAGTCAGTTCCAGCTCGCGCACACCGTGTATTCCGTCGTTCGATTCGTCATCACTAAACTGTTCGTTTTCACCGTTCGTTATATTGTTTATTGCAGCACTTCCACCGTTAACAGTGTTGCAATCACCGTCGTCGTCTTCACCGTTTATTACATCATTTGTTGCAGCACATCCACCGTTAATAGTGTTGCAACCGCCGTCGTCTTCTTAATTACCCCCATCGTTGTTTGGTAATTTCCATGACCCCGTCGGGTCATTCGTCATTAAACGATCGAATAAAACCACTTTGGATCCCGTCGTTCGTAATCCATTTCGTCGTAGGATTTCCTTCAAATCGTTTAACTTAAAATCACTCGCCGTCGTTTTGTCCATTTTTAACTTATACACTTTTAATCAAAATTTTAATTAATAATTAATTAATTATCCCGGACTAGCCCCCAATTGTGGGATATAATAATTAATTAGATGTTGATTTGGCTGTATAATAATATTTATTAATAATGAATAATATGTACATAAGTAAAAATACGTAATATCAGGTTGACCGTCGTTAAAATTGTCAACCGCCTAGAGTCGCAAGCTGTTAAAGACTGAAGATCCTTTTGCTGGTCGAGTCCGATGGTTGCCTGCTACCCTCGAGCCGTTCGAACCCCTGCTATTTCATTCACACACAGTTTATATTCGTTAACATTCATACACTCAATACAATACATTCAATTTAGATATCAACACAATATTATTACAGTACATTACTACATTTTATTATTACATTCATTCATTCCCACACATTGAGATATTTTTACGGTGTTTTGCTTTTGAACTGTGACATCATTGTAAATTTTTTAAATGGTAACCCTTACATTCTTTACGAATTTGAAACGAGCACAATTTTCTGAGTATGAAAATGTAGAAAAACCCTGACCTCGAAGAGAAAAGTTTTCGAGATAATCATAAAAATATGTCAATGGCAGAAAAAAGTGATAATTAAAAAAATAAGGTTTGCGTCTCCGAAGATTTTCTGAGAAAATTCCTGAAATTTTTTTTATCGAATTTGTTCCAAACTTTACGAGCTCACTGTATATCAAGGGTTGTCTTTATTTTAGATATTCGAATTATAATTTTCCCATCAGTTAAAATGTCTCTAAATAAATCCAAACATATAATATGGTAAAAATTTTAGGTCTCGACCTCATTTCTAAATACCTCCTTCTAGCTTTACAATTTTCTCAGAATTTTTGGGACTTCATGGCTAATTTTTTTACCCATTGTAGTGTTGCTTCAAAAATTTTCAAACTTGGCACATTTTTTACGTAGGTAAAATAAGAGTAGCAACTAAATAGTTTAGAAAGAAGAACGCAAAAATGACTGAAATAAAAGAAAGTAATAGAGCTACCAAGAACATTTTTTAAAAACTAAAAATAAGAAAAGAAAAATGAATAGCAAAATGTGGAAAGTAACCCAGATAAAGTTAAACGGATATGAACTAAATACTTTCAGAAACTACAAAAGAACCAACATGAAATAGAACAATACGAAATAGACGGAACGGATAGTGATGAACAAATACTAATGCCAACCAGTGAAGAAATACTAGACATAATACAGAGAATGAAAAATGGAAAAGCACCAGGAAGAGATGAAATAAAAATTGAGTTGATTAAGAACTATTTATTTAAGAAATTTAGGATTAACAATTTTTTATACGTAAAGATAGCAAAAAATGTAGACAATTCAGAAAAAATATTTTATCCGGATTTAACGAATTGTTATCCGGAATCGTGGAACTTGGTTGAATATAAATTATTTATATTAGAAATTAAACTGGCGGCTCAAAGGATTGTACAGTGGTGCTCCATAAATTTTTTTAAAGAGTTCCAGGTGATTGTTAGAGCTTGACACAAAGGTCGCACGCAAGACATAGAAGAAAAGGGTATCAAGGTCAGGGAGAAAGGAATTATTTCAAAATTTTAATAAATTACATCTATGGATCACCTCGATACTTTCTTCAAACTTGTAGAAACTTGGGGGTCAGGAGGACTTTTCAAATGATTAAGGATTTTAATTTTGAAATATTTCCATTTAGATTGCAATACGTATTTTGAAAAATTATTTATGGAGATATTCTAGACCTGGTGGGGGTTTTTAACCCCCGCCCCCAAGAACCCTAGGCTTCACAGGCCATGCGCTCTTATACTTCTACTATTTAATTCCCTAGTTCCCAATTTTTCCTTTTCGCTTTTAAAAAACAAAATAACGATTTGGTAAAAGATTTGGGTGTAAGAAATAAATAATTCATGAAAAAACTGAAATTCAATACAAAGTTCCACTTTGTTGTACTAATAATATGATGGAGCTAACGGGGATTTCCAATAAATTTTGTTTTATTAATCAATTGTAACTCAGTAGATGATGAGTTTATGTTAAATTAAACTGAAGAAAACGAATAACACCTGAGGGAACACTGAAACTGAATTGCTATAGGAACTTTCTGATACTATATGGAAATCATGTGTAAGTAACTACTAAAAATAAAGAAGCTTAAATTGAGAATATTAATGAACAAGTCCTATTTCCAGTCAAGAGAAAATAGAGCTAGAATTTAATGAGCAAATTACGAAGAATTTCCCTAGAGCCCGGCTCCAATTCTACGTTGGTTCAAAACGAACGTGATCTATTTACCTCCTTTACTAACCCAAATACTGTATTATATTACTAAGAAATTATAAAGAAATATAGAAAACTCGTGGTAGATTGGTTCGATTTTGTATATTGTCATGTAATTTTTGCATATTTTATTCAGGTTTTTCAAGTTTTCATTGATAAGATTCTTTTGAACGGTTTCATATATTATATTTTAATTGCTAGCACAGGCGGTCGTTCGACTGCATTTAGGCATCTAGAACGTCATTGCCAAGGCTGTGCGGCTTAAAGGCCGCACTGGGTGGCTATTACAATAATAAAGTGTCAGTCATAATTATATATCTTCAAGGGATAAGTCCGTTTTCGGCCCTTTTGAGTTAAATATAAAATATTAGGTATATTCCTATAGAAGTGATCATTATGCCTCTAAGTTTAAATCGGTTTGTAGCAAAGCAAATCATAGCCTGACATGTGCCTTATGTGAAGTTCCTAAAGGGATAAGTGGATATATCCATTAGATGTTACAAAAAATTGGATCAAATGGGATAATTTAAATCTTAATTATACTATGTATAATAATATATTTAATTAAATTAAATAATTAAATAATCAGGTAAAAGTTAAAAAAATGAACTAAGTGGTATAACTTATAAGTTTACAAGTAGCTAAGGCGGGATCTCACTGTACCACTTCCTATTATAAAATAAAATTTGAACTAATTCAATTGGTTCAAACAGAGTTCAAAATCCCACTAACCCACAAATCAGCAACTTCCATTAGTAAATATTTTATTTGGTGGTAGGAAGTGATGCAGTGAGACTCCGGTCTAATACATCTGTTACTAATAATTAGTAACAGAAAATGAAGAGATTTAGAGCAAAACCGAATAAATCCACTTTTGGAAAACAGTTAGACATCGCTTCTATATAATTTTTATACCAGCTTTCCATTGCTGTATTTATTTTTGAGCTAAAACGAATAAATACTACAGTAAAATCGTCACAAAGTATACCTTTTATAGCAAAAGCGAATAAATCCGTATTGTTGGAACAAAACCGAATAAATCCATTACATATTGTGTGAAAAAAATTGTGACTACTTGAATTGAATAATTAAATAATTTATAGCTGTGGTGTGAAGTGTTCATGTTTTAATCAAAATGCAGTAGTTAATAATATTATCACCACTATTGTTGTTGTTTGTACAGCGTGTTAAAATAATGGAGTCTACTCTAATGCTTATAAAAGACGCAAATGTTGGCACCAGAGTAAAACATAAGAATACTAAATTTAAACGTGCAAATCAAAAGAACAAGAAGTAATTTCTTGATAATAATTTTGTGGTTAGTTAAATTAAATGAATATTTTTTATATTACAAATATGCAGATTCAGATCCGGATTTAAAAAAATGTTGGAAAAACTTATTTTTGTAATAAAATTCGACGTTGTAATATAAAATTAATTCTGCACTTGGCTTATCGGGCACAGAATTAATGGTATTGCAAAATTTATTGATCAAGTAGATGCACCAGGAGAAAAACGCGGTGATGACCATATGTTTATGATCAATACTGTTGCTATACGGGGAAAAGTTACGGTAATGACCAAGAGGTTAAGAAAGCCATTACAACAGAGCTACATCTAAAATTATTTATTATTTTCCTGCTAATTTGGACATATCCACACTGCACAGGATGTACAACAATAGAGTTGATTCTCAGTATCAAGTTAAATATTCTATGTTTAGAGATGTTTTTTTGGACGATGGAACTCTAACGTGGAGTTTTCATCCCATGCATCAGAATAGTAAAATTTTTATGGTTTAAAAAGTGTTTTGTTTTAATTTCTTCCACCCCTGAAAATTTGACTACTCTTTATTGAAAAACCCTATATAATTATGGTACTTTTGGAGCAAAACCAAATAAATCCATATTGTTTTTTGGAATATCTCCTAAAATACTTTGTACTTTTCAACGGGATTTTTGGAAAGCCAAAAATTAGGGAAAACTTGTTTTTTAAATCTATTATCGTTTAACTGCAGAAAAGTAGTTCCTTAGACAGTTCAAAAATATTAAAAGATCACACCGAATAAGAAACGACGATATAAGAGTAGACCTACAAATTTATAACCTCAACGATAGAATAGTAGAGAAGCACAGAAAATGGGGAGAACACCTCCAAACAATGGATGATCAGAGAATGCCAATTCCTCTATCAAAATCGTCTTTGTTAAGTTGTTGGCGAACAACTTTATCAGGAAGAAACTTGTTGACTTGTAACACTTTATGTGCGGAACCAATAATTATTGGAATATTTGTTGACGTATCAAATTTTTCAATGAAAATGCCAGGATTTGCAACAAAATGGCCTAATACTTCCATCTGCAAAACTTCATCCAAAATTACGCAATGTTCAATAATTTTAATTCATATAAAACCGGTTTTTTCAAATTTTCGTACTAACTTTACCATGTACCGGTGGCCTACATTTTTTTTAAGGCGGCATTCAGTAAATAAATATAATTTTTACTTTTTCTTCTTAAGTGTACACCATTTTCAAGCAACTTTAATTTTAAACAATGTGTCTACAATTTTCATGTTAAAACTCAAATAATTGTTTTAAAATGGATTGTTTTATTATCTTCTATATTATAATAATTATAGGTAAAAAAGTAATTTCCGAATAAAATTATTATTTTTTCTTTCATCTTTCAATATTTACTTCTAACACACAAACGGATTCACTAAATACAATTTTTTTTAACGTGGATGAACGAGGATTTTTTCCACCTTTAAAATTATGTATCGCAGGTTCAAGGTGCTATTTAAAATTTTCCAGAGTGGGTTGGTGTTGAGGAGGGGTTCAAACTTAAAATTAAAACAGTATTGCTTTTGACCGTCCTCTTAGGTATCTAAACCGAGGTGATTTGTTTTTCTCGTACTTCCCAATAAAAAGTTCATTCGACTGGTTTTTTTTTATATGAACACCGAGTGTATTCGCAGAGCAAAATATTCACCATTTAAGAAATGTAATACAACTTTGTATATGTACATAGGTAATACTAAAGTTTTATTACAAATTGTTGCATTTGATGGTACTATAAAATTTTATTACAAAAATTAGAGTGTTTAAATATACGGTGTGACCCATAAGACCTCGGACAAACTTGTTCTTTTCTTGCCGCGAAAATCACTGAATTTTAACCAAAAAAATCTGATGTGACAACACATTACTTTCCCATTTATTAGATTGCACTTCATTTTATATTGAATAATAAAAAAGATGTTAATTTTAAAAAATTTTAACTCCATAAAATACACAAATTATTTTGAGATATCAAAGTTACGAAATTTAATTTGTAATTTAACATGGTAACTCATATTTTTTTTAAAAGCACTTATTTATATTTCATCTTAACAATAAAATAACATGTTTGCATTGAAAAATGTTTAAAATTGTCATTTTCCACAAAAAAATTAGAAATTTGCGGGATGCCGTGCCGTCTATATGCAATCAAATTTTAACTATGGTCGTAATGACGTCAGAATTAATTTTTTATAAGTAATTAACAAATTCGTTTGATATTAATTACATAATATGTTAATACAAGTTATTTAGTTAAAATATTAAATTATAGAAATGAACAATACAAAACACTTTGACAGATCAAAATTATCTCAGGCAAACCATATTCATTTAATAGCGCGTATTTTATTTTTGCATTTTAACAATAACTTAAGAGGGAAATATCAAGTTTGGGGTATCATAAGATGCGGAAAAATAATCTCTTGCGATTGACATGATTTTCAATCTCATATGTTCCACCGGGAAGCGGCAATGCTCTTTAACAATTTTCATTCCCCTAAAAAAGGGGTTCAAAATGGACAGTTTTCAACCAAAATATAATCAGCTCTTTAGACAGCTACTTCAAACTAGTGTATAAAATTTCAACTCAATCGGTGCACGCGTTTGTCTGAAAACGTTGACGATAGATTGACCACACATCACACTTCAAAATTTTTTTGCAACTCGATAACAATACTTTCCTTTACTACGTAAATGGGAAAGTAAAATTTAGTATCTCGATTCTAAAAACAATATAGAACAGAAAAACAAAAGCGAGAAATAAAAACAAATCGTAATTTTGTGAGTTACAAGATATCAAAAAGTCGCGCCGCAATTTTATTGTTATTTGAAGTCGGAAATTGTCAATGTGAAATTGTTCGAATGCTTTACATTCTTTGACAAACCGTTTCTGATACCATCAAACGATCCAAAAAACTTGGCAATGAGGAAAACCGACCCGGAAGAGAAAAATACTCTGCCAAGACTCGTCGGAATCTCATAAAACTTCGGATTCAACGAAATCCGAGAGTGTCAATGCGAAAATTGGCTCGTGAAACTTGAATCGCGCGAAAGTCTACACGACGAATAGTTAGCTAAAAATGTGCTTAAAGCGGCCTTTACACGAGGACAGTAACTTGTACAAGTTACTAAACCCCAGTACGGGATCTTAGTACTGTCTTCCTGTAATCATGTATTTTAGTACTGGCTTCCAGTGTTGGTTTTAGTAACAATTCCAGTACAGTGAATAGACAGCAATCCTATTTACTTGAGCAAGTGGCTACCCACACTTCCACTTTCCTGATAACTACAGCCATGTAATTATATCGTTTCAGCAGCCGTTACAGCATTTCGTGATAGAATCGTCGTAAGGTTAAATTAAATTTAAAATGTGCGCTAAATGCGGAGAAGAGATAACTGTAAAATTTGTAGAACTATATAGAGAGGAAGAATGCCTCTGGAATTCGAAGCTAGGAATACCCACGCAACAAAACAGGGCAGCTTGACTAAACCAAAGTCAGATTGCCTAATTTAAGCGAAAAATTACCAATTTTCGACATAAAAAATGTCTTAAAAGTCTGATAGCGTTTGAAGTCTTGTGTACAGGCCGAACATTACGTAAGTTTATATCTACGAAATGTCTTCAAAGTTTAGTGACCTTAAGGTTTTATATTAGGTTATAAATGACCAAATTTTGATCAAAGATATGTCTTCAAAGTCGATTCAACTTATAAGTCAAATTAGAGTCTCATTTGAAGGAAATGTGACCTGTATGTATTACCTAATTTCAACCTCGTAGGCGATATGACTTAATTGGGCAGAATTACGTATTTTTACCATATAATAAGTTCTGTGTGTTTGACTTAAATAATAGGTAATATTTAAGGCACGAAATAAACCTCGTGTCGTCCAGGGAGCTAACCTTAAAGTTGAAATTACCATAGAAAATGCTCTATAAGTAAAATCTGTCCGAGGTTAGGTCGAAATTCCCTGCAAAATTGCCCTGAAAGTTAGTTATTGGTCTTAGAACTTGTTCAAAGTTACTCTAACCTATAATCATGTTGGATTTACTCGATTCCTACTAATAATTAAATAATAAAAAGTGTGTAAAATCTTCTACATTTGCCCATTTTCGAAGAAGATAAAGATGCCAAGGCAAATAAAATATAAGCCATATCGTTTAACGACAAGTTATTATCGACATTTGGAAAGAAAGAATGATAGTATAGAAAATAGAAAGAAAGGTGCTCACACCAGTTATGATGTTGCAAGTGCAAGTAGTGCCAGAGAAGAAATAATTATTGAACCACAAGATGTGAACCTCAACATAAATGAAGTACGTAATCCATTAACTGGTGAAGAATTCTTCGAAACTGATCACATTTCTGAAGATGAGTTTGACAGAAACGAAGAAGAAATCTTGGAAAATAAGCGGACATTGTTAACCGAACTTCATTATTGGGCGATCATCTAGTAAATTCCCTGGTCAAACCTTAGACAAAATAACTTATAAATAGGAAAATCGCCCTTATTAGTCAGAATGCCTTATTGGTCGACAAAACGACTTCAAAGTCAACAACTTTTAAGTAAAAATGCCTTGATTAAGGAAATCTGTCTTCAAAGTTAGACATTTCGCCTTTGCAATAAGGAAATTCGACCTACAGATTGAAAATTGGACGATCGCGTTAAATTAGCCAACCTTGTATGTCCGCCATGGTACATCAAAGCGCTTTTTAAAATTAGGCGTTTATAAAATAAATCATACTATATTTCTCGGCGTGACTAAGAATAAAAAACAGTCTGTTATATGATGCTTTTCATGTAGGTGTGGGATTAAAATATTTTTAGCGTACTAAATGCAAAATATTTTATTGCTAAATAATTAATGATTAATTAATAATTATTTAAATTATATATTTTCTAGAGCGCGTTGATTGTAGTGAAATAAAATCAAAATCTGTACTAAAAATTTTCTTTCGTACTTATATTTCAGTCACATGTCACGCAATATTCAGTTTTTAAGACCGACTTATATTTTACTCCAAGTTTTATTCTCTGGTTGAAGCCATGTTACAGACACGATCTTTTAGAACGAGTTAAGGATTGTATCTAGTATATTATTTTCATGATGTGCAACGCTGCCATCTAGACGTTTCGAAGGCAAAGGTTGCGTCGTCGAAAGAACAGGGCACAAACTGGTTAGAATTAAGTAAAAATTACCAAGATATTACCAATATTCGACCTTCTGGTAAGTCTATTTGACCAAATGAGACTATGACTTATAGGGTGAAATGCCTTGCATTACTTAATTTCGACCGTCAAATTACTTCAATTTTATTCCCCACTTACCTTCTTTCGACGTCTATTTGACGTAAATTAGGTTTGGTCAAACCGACGTTTTAACCTATCAGAAGGTCGAATAAACGTAATTTCGCCCTATTTCGTTGCTTGGGATACAAAAAGAAACCAGCCCGTGAAGCGGCACTTAAAAGAATTGTTAAAGAATTGGGTATACAAGATTTAAGTACATCAGACGTAAAACATAAAATAAAAAACTTAAGTTAACTTAATTCATTGTTTAAAGCAATGCAAGCAAGTTTCTATCACTATGTAAACACAACTGTCATATAAATTACTTGCTTTTAGTACTGTCACCATGTAATCACAACTATCATCGAAATTACTTGCTTTTAGTATAGTTTGTTTCAGAGTAATTGAAATTAAAGAAAGTCATAGTATCAAATTACGTTGATATACAAACGTACAAACTATAAACGAAACATAATATATAGAGATAATGTTAATTATTTTAATCTCGCGCCAGCCTTTAGCAATTCATATGCTTGGTCGACAGCATATCTTATCACATAGTTCCTACGCTTTTATATCAACGTAATTTGATTCTATGACTTTTTTTAATTTCAATTATTCTGAAACAAACTATACTGGGTTTTAGTAACTTATACAAGTAACTGTCCTCGTGTAATTGAGCGTTAAGAAGAATCCATACAAGCTACGAAATGCCCAAGTGCTCACGAATGAATACAAGCAAGTACGACTTCAGCAATGCCGTGATCTGCTACACCGTACCCCTGCTCAGAGATGGGAAGATTTCGTTTTCACTGATGAAAATATTTTCACAATCGTCAAAATGATAGGTATTGATCAGAAAAGGTACCCGGGCCTGGTTCCATCGTTGTCCATCGCCAATACCCCAAGTCTGTCATGGTTTGGGGAGGTATTTATGCTACCGGTAAAACACCTCTGGTTTTCGTAGAAGACGGGGTTAAAATCAATAAAGAAGTATACCAGCGGGATATTTTAGAGGCTGTCATACATCCGTGAGCTCAACAGCACTTTGGTGACCAACATTGAACCTTTCAACAAGACTCTACGCCTGATCATAAAACAAAAACTACGCAAGAGTGGTGTCGAATCAATTTTCCTCATTTTGTCAGTACCTAAGATAGTGGTAATCGTTACCAATTGTTAGTTTTTTGAGTTTAAATACATATTTGTATTAAAGAAAACGTTTGTCCGAGATTTTGTGGGTCACGTTGTAAAATAATAAAAATTATTCTTTAAAATAATATTATAAATGCTATACCATATTTTTTTTTCAGTGCGGGATAAGGAACTGAAACCCAACTTTGCATTAGATTGTAGTCTGGTATTGCAAAAATCATATTGTTCGAATAAAAAACTTCTAGAAAACATTATTTACAATACAAAGTGGGTACATAGATATTAGTATTTACGTATTTGTAAAATACAGCAGTAAACACAATATTAAATCTATATTAATTAGAGTTTTTCATACTCGTAGTAGGAAAAACAAAAATTAAATGAATAAATTTAATGGCCATTGAAAACGAAAGTTTTCCATTAAAGCGGCGCAATAACTATACTCATAACACTGACCATTACGTTATGAAAAAAAAAGAGTTTTCAATTTTCCGGTTTTTAACAATTTAGTTACCATTTCGTATTAATCATGCAAAACTTGATTTAGTTCAAAATGTGAAACAAAATAAACCCTAAAGTAATTTACATGCAAATTATCTGTTCCGTATTTGTTAGCTAAATGCGATGTCATAATATTTACAGTTCAAGAAATTTTTGCTTTCATTGTAAAGCTCGATAAAAGGGCCGCGATATAATGAAAATTTTAATATCCATAATTTAAAGAAATTTCATATTTTCAGAATATATTTTCGTATCGTAAATATTCACGTAGGTGGTACCAAAAAAAGTAAGTATCTTTTTATATTTTTACTTTGTTAATTAAAGGTTTACATAATTTTTGTGTAATGGAAAATTTTGTTCTATTTTCCTCACTTAATTTTTGATGAAAAGGATAAAATGTTCAACGTAGTGCAGATGTGCCAAATTTTTTAAAAAACCAATTCACGTCAGGTACTCTAGCTTAGTTTAGATTTAAGCTTACCTTATCACGTGAAATATTTTTCAAATCCTAAATTGATTAATAAATTGCAAACATTTTTTTTTAAATCACGATTTCAAAATTTTGACCCTCTTATGTTTAATTTGACCAAACGCCGCATTAATTCCCGCTTAATAAATTTTAATGGGCAGTTGGTCCGGCTATACATAAGGAAAAGCACAATGCAAAGGCGCTTAGTTTCAATTTCAAAACAGACTATGAAACCACTATACTACGTAGTCTTATAGCATCAACAGGTGATATGCTAAATGGCTTCTACTTCAAGTCACAGATCAACAGATGGGGAACGTAAAAGCTTTTGTTCGAGAGGTAAATCGATAAATTTAATTAAAGATGTAATAGAAATTGCTGTCAAGGTTTCGATTGTGACGATTTTTAAAATATTCTCGATTATGTGTAATCCGTATTAGATTCGGACGAATATGAAAAAGAACCTTACTCACTTTCTACCGCAATCCGCCTGAGAGATTTTTTACTATGTAGTCATTCCATATCAAATCAACCAATTTTTTGCAATTATTTTCATGTCCCTCTTCGATTTTGCTCAAATTTGGTAGACCTCTAAATTATGCTAAATAAGTGGATCTGAATTTTTTGTTTGGTCCTAAAGTGACCCGTTTACATTATACAGTCCTCAAAAATAAGTCAAATTTGGCTTCTAGAGCTTCGATAAATTATTTCTACTGGCCGAACCGCATTTTATCAATTCTAGTAGAATATTTCCTGCTCCTATAAGAGAAGAGCTAATGCGAAACGAGCGGATCGAATCTGTGCAGGATAAGAACGTTATTCTGGCCGTCTCTCCTCGGAAGGGAATGGCAAACCATCGAGGTAATTTGCCATGAGTGCCCATCTTGAATTGAAGTGTAGTACTTTTCTTCATATTCCTTTTCTGTCCTTATATGCCCACCTTGAAACGGTTGGTAATTAATTATATTGAATCATTTCCATTCAATTCGAAATATTACTACTCTGAAAAGTGTTCATAATTTATTTTTTGAGGTGGATCAATCCTTTTTTTTTTCTTTTGCTTCATAACTTAACTCATCCACAAAGTGTTAATGTTCATCGCAAGTTTACGATTCCCACAACTTCCTCACTATAACTCAACCATCGATCACACCAAGCCACCGCTGTCATAATTAATTGACTTAGGGCCAGTTTATCAATCTCCAATTAAAATTACCTGTCAGATAACTCGAACTGGAACTTTAACTGGAGATTGATAAATTGGCCTTTGGGCAATTAATCTAATTTAGTATATACCAACCAAATATTAAATTAAGTCGTGTTTGAATTAATATTGAACAGTGTTCTCAACTTTTAGGTTGTATAAGATAGAGGTGCATTTCGTCAGCCCCCCCCCCCATTTTTGGATCCAAAACATTCTCAATCGTTTATACTTTATTTGCACCTGTCTGTACCTCTTTCATTTTCGTTTGTACCTCATTGTAATTCGAGATATTTAAAAAAAATGTTGGAGGGGTGGGGGCTAAATTTACTGGTATTAACACCCTTCCCCTTCCATCGATATAATAATAATAATAATAATACTTTATTAATGCTAATATAAAATATTTACAAGTTTAAAAGAAGAATATGTTGCATTAAAAGGTATATGTTCAGCAAAGCTGTTTTCCAACATAACCTGGTTATTGAGTTTGTTGCAAGCCAAGCAGTCGACTCGTCAGTGTGGTCTTGAAGGTGTAAGCAGAGCAATTCTGGTGATACAGGTCCATATGTTTTTTGTAGAAACGGCACGCCAAGTACTCAAATGATCCCTTAAAATTGGTAGTCCTATGTGACGGAATTGTAAGATCCTCAGTATTGCGAAGATTGAGACCATGGCAATCAGATCTTCGAACCAAGATGTTGGCTAGGTAACCAGGACATCCTGACTTCAGAATCGAGAACAGCTGAGTTGCGAACCTGAGCTCAAACCTAGCCTCGAACTTCAAGATATTCAATGAACGATAGAGAGGTGTTATGTGATCGAAAGAGATCATTTTTATGATTATGATACCCATCACTTGACATTTTCTATTAAATTATTGTTAAATGCAAAAATTAAATAAGCGCTTTTAAAAGAATACGACTTGCCTTGGATAATTTTGATTTTCGTCAAATTGATTTGTATCTTAACAAATTTACATATAGTATATAAACATGGTCTCTAAACTCTCTAAACATAGAGAGATGGTCATAGCTTTCGCAGTTAAGAGCGTCTACTGCTAATGCGAAACGCTCGGATCGAATCCGGGCAGGGTAAGAACTTTATTCTGGCCGTCTCTCCTCGGAAGGCAATGGCAAACCATTGAGGTAATTTGCCAAGAGCGCCCATCTCAACATGAAGTGTATTACACTTCCCGTGGTTCGGAGCCCACGTTAAACAAGTAGGTCCTCTATGTATGTGAAAACACTTAGAACGCACATCACATGCATAGAAAGAGATGGGTCACGACGTTCGGAAACGAACAATACGACTAAGAAGAATAAACATTAAAAATTTATATTAATATCAAAATCAAACGAATTTTTTTAATTACTTTTCTAAAAATTAATTCTGACGTTTACGACCATAGTTAAAATGTGATTGCATATAGACAGGGGTCGTTGAAGTACAAAATTCGCGAATGCAGTACAAAATTTACAAATAATTAGTAAAAAATTATGGTATTATTCTTTTTGAAGAGGTGGGGGGTGCTAGCTTTACCCAGGTACTTTTTAGACTAATCGGTAAAATGATATCTCTCTTCTTTTCTCATTGTATACTTTTCATAATTTGCTAGTTCTTTTTTACAGTGTTCTTTGTTTATTATTTTTCGGAAGCAAAAATCTTATCTGTATCCAAGTCCATTGACTTCATGCCCTGAGAATTATTGCTCCCTCGTTTCTAACCAAGGAAACCGTCATTGGAATCCAATAATAAATAATTATAATGCTCCTAACCTTCCAAATTATGTCTCAATTCATCACTCATTAGAAAATTAATTTGACATCTAATAATCAATAAAATCACTTAAGAGAAGTGTCTAAATATAAAATGGACAAATCACACAATTAATCCACATCGTCACAGAATGCTTAATTAGAAGATTACAGGGAGGACAGATTTTCGCTTAATAGGGCGCTCTGTTTGGTGCTCAACCAATAACAAGAATAAATGCAGTAGTTTTAACAATTTACTGGTAGCCTATAGATAATGCATACGAAAAAGCGACTTAACAGCGTTAAATTTGTAGAATATAATATGATTTAGGGGCATCGGATGATTTTCCGAGCTAAAATGAAATAAAATCAAAGACTGATGTTTATTTCTTTAGCGCCGCCATTGTTTTAATATGGATAGAAAACCTGAAACCTTTGCTATTGCCACGACATTTTCACTTTACTTTAATAACATGTTACAATTAATCACCAAAAGAATTACTCCGACTAATAACAGTTCGTTGTACAATTTCGAAATAAATCATTTTTGTCATTTTCCCTACACTATAGATATTAATTTGTCACGTGAAGAGGTGGATAAGGAAAATGTAAAATGATTTCACTTTCTATTTATATTCAAATTAACCACGTCAGTTTCAACATTGTATAGAATTAATATTGCAATGGATTCGGAACAGATTTTATTAATATAGGTACAACATAAAACAATTAGATACCATAAATTAATTCGGTATTTCTCAACATTATTTAAAAAAAATTGGGCGGTTTTTCAAACATGTCTAATAGAAAATTGCTTTCTTTTTAGGTCAATTTTCCACTCAATTTTTTACCTTAATGTTAATCATTATTTTTCAAGAGCATCGTGCGTGTTATCGATTCATTGTTAAAGAAATTTAAACTCTTCAGTTTTTCAGTTTTTTTCAGCAGTTTAGGATTTGGAACTAATGAAATGTAAATACCATCTAGCGTTACAACTCTTTCTAAAATATAATGATTAGCCACGTTGTATTTTGTTTTAGAGTGTGGAAAACTCGAATAGTACATTTTTAATTGAAACACTAAAGGAGTAGGCATATCAAAGGGTGTAAATATAATACAGAGCGTTGCCGTTGCGTTGGTGCGATTAGCATGTATAAATAACTTCAAATGCGCGATAGATAATACTATATTATATAAACTTCGCATTACAATGTAAGTACTTACCATAGTATAAATAAACACTTGATATTTACCGCAGTAAATTACATGGCGTAATGCAAATTGAAACCATTTAAATGCAATAATATGTAGCTCGATGACAAAATATTGAACAAAGGTGGTAGATTGAATAAAGCCTATAGAATTACATACTATTATTAATTAGTTGAACTAATTATATCTTTGAATGAATTAATATATCCTTACAAGTTCTAATACCTCCACATAGAATATTATGCAACCAATTAAATTCGTTAAAAAAGTGGGAAACTTGGAAAAACATTTTCCACTGTGAGCTTTATTCACCACCTACAAGCACGAAAAGTATCACAAAAACTTCCTAGACATTATTAACTTGTTTTCTTTAAATTCTATCGAGCCGTCGCGTCGTAATAATTTATTTTTAATTCTCACAACAAAGACTTAATGACGCATTATTGTGGCAATTATGAAGAACTTAGCGAGCAAAAGCTATATAATCGTGCTGAGCGAATCAATTTATTTACCAAAAATACAATTAAAACGTTGTTAATGGTTCGTTAAATAGAAACCTTGCAAGCATAAATTATTACGGAAGCTAAATTTTAACGAGAATAGGAAGTATATTTTTCGTCAGTTCCTTATTAATAAAAGCTTTGTGAAATTTACAAATTAAGAAAATCTTAAGTTAACCAAAAACGGTATTGACACAAGGAAGATAAAACTTATAGCAGCTTTAATGAGAAAAACATTAGTAGGGTACTCCCGAATAAGCGTCATATTATTAATCCATGTATTTAATTTTTATTATACTTTCAGCAGAAAACATTAAAAGACTTTTTGTGGGATATAACATCTCTAGAAAAGTACACATGAATGCATCTTATTTTTATTGAAAATTTATTTTGATAAACATGGCGGAATATATGCAGCCGAAGAGAAAAATGTTGCTAAAAGACATCACTAAATTCAACTAACCAGGATCTAGCCATGACATTAAAGCCAATTATCCATTCCAAGTAACATTTAAAGCGGGGAAACCGCTGGCAGGTGCCTGGCAAGAAAATCTCACAGGTTGCTGTTACTGTCGTAAGTTTACCACAAGCTTGTGACAGGGCTTCCAGTGTGCTATCAGGTTGATTCGGTCAAGACTTAGTATATTATAGTAAGAAGAGAAAGCAGGAATCAAAAAATTGAGAACGAATCGATAGTGAAGAACTGCAATAAATACAAATACCTGGGATCCCTAACATCCAACAAAGGGGGAAGTGAAAAAGATATGAAGCACAAATTGAGAAAAGGGAGAGCAGCAATTAGACAATAAAATGACACTCCATAATCTGCAATAGAAGCACTACAAATAGAGTATGTTACGGTTTTTTGCGGGGTGTAAAATTGTAAGATCATTAAAAGTTTTTTCAAAAAACAAAAAATTCTGTGGAACGAGAAGTGCCAAGAAGCCTTTAAAACCCAAAGGAAATTAAGGCATCCGATAATCCGACCATACGTTTAAAAGTTAGTTTCGACACCTTCGTCATATGGAGTAGCAGAGGAGTTTTGGCAAAACATTTTTGAAGCCGGTACGGCAAAATCTATTTTTTAGACATCGCATACATTGAACGCCAGTGAAAAGAATTATTCAATGTCGGATAAAGAAGAAGCTCTAGAAATATTCTTTGCAGTTAAGAAATTTGCACAATACGTGGTGGGTCATAAATTTATGCAAACAACTGATCATCAGCCGAAAAATTTTATTCAGTAGAAAGAAAGGGATTTCGACGATGGCAACTGGAAGACTTCAAATATTGGCCGTTTTCTTAAGTGGTTTTAAGTGGTTTAAGTGGTTTCGAGATTAAATATGTTAAAGGAGAAGACAACGCAAATGAGGATGGTTTGTTCAGATTGCTAATAGAAAAATATGTTCAGGCAACAGAGATTAGTATAATTATTTAAACAAGTGGGAAACCAAGGACTAATTAGTACTCTTTAATAGGAAATGGGAAGCCGAATGCCGACCCGTATTCTTAAAGCAATTGGGAGGCCAAATGCCGACGTTACAGGATTCTTTTAGATTTAATATCACATAATGCCATGTGACATTTATTAAATTAATGAAAGCTGTAGACAGCTTCGTGTTGTCATAAACAAGTGTGAGGCCAAGGGCAAATTATTCTCTTTAAAAGGAAATGGGAGGTCAAAGGCCGACCTGTATTATTAAAAGCAATTGGGAGGCTGAAGGCCGACTCATATTCACTAAAGAATTGAGAGGCCAAAGCCTGACCAAGGGAACAAAAGGTGGATTGTCTAGACCAATACTTGATCATAAAATTCTAAAAGGTCTAGAATAAATCGGTAAGCCTATGAACATTCGAAAGGCCGACAGCGAGGTCAGAGGCCGTGCACTTAGCCAGGAAAATGGACAGAGAGGCCAATTTTCACGTGGCTAGTAATTATTTAAAATTCATTAAAGAAATGATTAGAAAAGCTATAAAGGAAATCTCAGTGCTATTTTAGGCATTAATGGAAATCAAGAATGGTTGGAAAGATTACTCGATGCAAATGAATTCACTATTTGCCCCGTACTGTAGTCGAAAGGTTGGATGATCATTGATGATCATATCAAATGTATTTAGACCAAAATTATTACAAGAAGAACACGAAACACATAATGGAATTGTGAAGATGAAATCTAAGCTAAATCATATATTTGGTGGCATAACTTGGATGTAGAAATAGAAAGAGTCACAAGATCATGTGAAATATGCAACCAAAATCGACCTGGTTAACCAGTTTAATAGTTTTGCAAATCAACTCTACTACCGAAGTTTTTGAAAGAGTACGTATTGATTTTTCGGTCCAGTCAAAGGCAAAATATATTTAGTTTTGGTGGATTCTTACAGCAAGTGACCCGAACTCGTAGAAATAAGACGAACTACAACAGGCGATAGGATTGATAACTTAAGAATAATATTTTCAAAATTTGGAATATCAAGGCAAATCATTTTTTGGACAACTGTCCATAATTTATATCAGAATATTTCAAACTATTTTATAGGGCCAAATGGTATCAGATATGGTTCGACTTCAAATGGTGCAACGGAAAATACGGTTAAATCCGTAAAAGCGGCATTAAAGAAATCCTTACACGATGGCCTTATAGCGCGTTTTATTTTACGTTATCGTACTGCGGAACATTGCGCAACCAGAGTAACCCCGGCTTATTTGATGTATAATAAAGCACTACGAAGAAGATTCAATATGATAAAACCTCCTGGTAGGGACCAGAAAGTCAAGTTGTAATAAAAACAGACAGACAACAAACTTGTCCATCGAAAATCGACAGCAAGCTGTAAATGAATACCTGCCAGGATGCTGTCGCAGCAAAGTTACAGCAATAGTCAAATAAGCTGTGAACGTACTAGGTGTCACCTGCCAGCAAAATATTAATTTTGCAGCTAATACCCAGCAAAAAAAAAACGTTACTTGGAATTAATCCTGATTTTTATAAATTATTTGAGTAACGAGAAGTAAATATATTAAAAATTAATAAGACAATTATGGGTTCGAATTGCGAACTTCACGAAATATCTTAGCACGGGCCGCCGGTGAACATCGATGCTCTGTGGATGAGTTAACTTGTAAAGTAAAGGAGAAATTAAGAATGAAGAAGCCTTGGGCCTGCACGGCCTGTTGAGCTGAATTATATATAGAAGTAATTTTGTTTGCTGAAGTTAATTTGTCTAAAATTGTTTGTTGAAGTTACTAATATTTTGTAAAGACAGCAAATTATTTTTTGAGTATATCTCAATCAATTGTCACTTTGTGTAAATCTCATTTCCATAAAGTTTAAACCAAGTTTAAATGCGATTCGTTGTAGCAACGGGAAAAATAAAATATGCAAATCTTACTGAAAGTTTATATTTACGTAAAAAGCTTTTTTAATGGGGGATTAAGTGAGGGTTCTTGAAATCAAAAATTTTTAAAGTTATTTAAATAGGTTAATATAATTCTTTCTTTAAAAAAAGGAGTGGGTATTTTTAGAGCAGTGTGGAATAATTTTAATAAAATATTTGAAAAATTTACTTACCTATCTATAGATATCGCCATAAGAGAGAAAACCGATGCACATATTGAAAGAACGGCTATGAATTGAGATATTTTGCAATAAAGTCTTCCGAAAGGCCAGTGGGAATTTAGCATGTAGACGTAATTGAATGTGACGTTTAAAGTAGAGACCATAGTATCGGCAACAGAAAGGTTTACTGTAACAAACAAATATTTACTACCGATATAATAAGAAATTCCAACAGTAGATATTTTGCAGATATAAATAAACGTTAACAACTGAAGGATAAATTCTCTTCTTTTGTATATTTTTCAATTTCGTTAACATTGAGCTACATCGTTTTTCATTTGAAAGTACACAGTCCAGAAACCTCACAGTATATTCATGGGAATGGTATTTTATTCCGTAGCAAAGTCGAGGTTATAAAATAAAAAATGTTAACTTTTGACTTTCCATTAAATAAATGAGTTACTAAATACGACTTAGAATTTTACGAAGCGGTTCTCCAACGCTACCACCAATCGTAAAATATTTTCTTGCTGGTGTTTTTCTTCCTGTCACCCTGTATACATACATAGTACAATAATTCTACTTACATAAAAAATAATTGGTTACAGTTCGCATTCGTTTGTGAGCTAGAACTATCCAAATTACGATTATATTTCCACCAGTTGCCACTAAAACCATTCCAGCGTAGAGAATGCTCCATAGTATTTGCCTCCATACTGGTAAAATAAACTTATTTGGATCTGAAATTAAAAAATAACCATAATTAAATTAAGGATATCGACGTAGTTTTAAAGTTAACTAATTAAGATTTAAATACCTATGAAAGAATCGTTTGTTGACGCATTGTAGTGGTACCTAGTTGTTAGATTGTAATCATGTATTCGGTAATTCAAGTTAGAAATTGTGCTTGCTACAGTTGCATTCATTGCTCGTTAAATTCCCAAATTTAAATATTCACAGCTGATCATCTTCATACTTCCAAAATTATGTTGAATATTGCGGTAGCATTTTGAAATGTTGATTTAATCTGAAAAGAATTGCATTTTGAAAAATAAAGTTTAACATTAGCGTTTCAAACGCTAGTGCGAAGTCGCCCTTAATGTAATAAATAAAATAATTAAGCAGATAAAATTATCAATTTTGTTTCAATTAATTAGGAACTTATACCAAATGATTTTCGTTATAATGATCGAATTTTCTTCTTTAATTTTGCAACTTTTTTGTTTACAGTATAATTTTCAGTAAAAACTGGAATTAATAGGGTTGCGATTTCAACTGCAGAATACTTGAGATGGTAAATCCATAAGTCATAATTTAGGTCAAGATAAGGAGAGATAATGTAAGATGTATGAATCCCTTAATATTAAATTAAATACCCTAGATTAGATTAGTTCTACGAACAAGAAATTATTAAACTTTAATTTCAAAAGCTAACATTTATAGTGTTAATTGCATTATTCGACATTAAAAAATGGGCACCATTTTATCTCTCTTTTAGCTACTTTCTACCACATAATCAATTACTATTTTCTTAATTTCCGCTTTGTATTCCCTAATGTCAATATTCTCAACTGTATAATAGCATTAAATGCTCTCCAATAAAATTGTAAAAGCCACTCCTATTAAAAAAGTATGGCTTTATTGAATAAATAACAACGTCTATAGTAATGTTAACTATTCACTTCTGAACTACAAATCCAAAGCATTACATTGTTAGTTTTAATCGCTTGCAATTACATGCTATTTACTCGTATATTATTAATACTATATATTATTAGAGATGAGATTTTTAGGTCGTATAAATGTTATACCAGAGAGCGTTAAAGGGTTAATTGATACACGGCCCCGTTTCTTCTTTCTTTTTCATACAGCATAACTTTCGAACGGGGCCGTGTATCAATTAACCCTTTAACGCTCTCTGGTATAACATTTATACGACCTAAAAATTTCATCTCTAATTATTATATTAAATATTTAATGCTCAAAATATTTTTAATTTACACAAGATAATTAAAAAGTTAATTTAAGGCCTTATAAGTACGTTTTTGGATGTTTAATGCGTCCTTAGTGCGGAATTTATGCTGTAAAATTTACTTATTCCTGTGGTTTGGAATCCACGTTGGAGTCCGTCGCGCGTTTAAAACATACGACATAAGGCAAAGAAAACAAGAAACTTCATAAGCAGTTCAAAACCGAAAATAAACATATACATATAAAAGAAGATCTTTATTTCAATTAGGGCCAGTTTAGTCATCTCCAGTTAAATTTACCTATCAGATAAATTGACCAAGTGACGTCTTTTAGTCCAATGAGAGTACACCAAACCTCACTTACCTGTCAGATAAGTTTAACTGAAACTTTAACTAGAGATTGATAAATTGACCCTTAGTGAAATCAGTATAGTAGAGACGTACTATATATGGGCATATCAGGCACGTAACTAATGCCAGAAAATTTTGAGCGTTCTATAATAAATTAAACTACACCTTTTCCAGTTTTATTTCAGAAACGGTCACATGTACAGCTACCGTGAATGAAAAATTGAACGATTTTGAAATTTAATAAGTCACAGTTATTTTTATTTTCTTTCAATAATTTTATTTAATATGTTGTCCTTGATTCCTGTACACTTGAAGACAACGTTTTGGCCACGATTTTAGCGATCGTTGTATCATTTCCAGAGGAATGTTTTCTATCTCACGTTTTATTAGTTTTTTTTAGCTGTTTAAGGGTTGTAACTTTTGACTTATTTAACTGAGATTTTAAATAGCCCCACAAAAAATAATCACAGGGTGAAAGGTCCGGTGATGATGGCGTCCATATATCCGGATGAATAAAAGATACGCCGTTCTGTTCAAGAAAATTTAAAGTCTTCTTAGAAGCGTGAGCTGGTGCCGAGTCTTGGTGAAATATCCAATCACCAGCAGGATATAATCTTTTTGCGTCAGTCAAAAGTGGCTTCAAACAATTCTTAATGTAATATTCCGAGTTAATTTTAGCACCAGGCTCAACAAATATTGGCGTTGTGGTTCCATAATTCGATATTCCCATGAACACCATAACTCCCTTCGGATGGGACTGTTTTGTGAATACGTCCAATTCTTTTGCCGATTGCTCACGTCTCAAGTACTGAACTTTTCGTTGGCCATCAGCATTTGTTAGATGGAACCATGCTTCATCGACAGTGATGTATTTTTGCCATTTATCACAATTTAGTAAGTGATACAATCCTAGTGAGCGCTGGTGCCGTTTAATAATTGTTTCTTCAGAAATATGATGTCTCCTTGGTTTCTTCATTAATTTCAGGTTTAATTTTTTATTTAGATTATACCGAATGATATATTCAGATGTTTTGAAATGATTAGCCATATGTTGTAGTGTCGGAGGATTCGTTTTTAATGCCATTTTCTTTAAATTCGATAATTGTCGATTTGTCAGAGTTGGCTTCTTTCCACTGCCTTTCTTCCGAATTTTGGATTTAAGTTCTGGGATTCCATTTTTTTTGTAGTTAGAGAGTGTACCTTTCGAAACACAAAAATTTTGGTCTTTACACCTTTTTTGTATCATAGCAAAACTACATTGTTGTTTTAAAAGCTTAAAAATTATGATTTGTTGCTCTTTAGTTAACACCATGTTTGTAACTGACATTAGAGAAAACCAAAATTGACATCGATAAGTTCATATCGCGTGCTCTATGGAATACTTTGAATTTTGTTTAAAAAAATAACTCTTATTGGTGAAAATTGAATTTAAATTCGTTCAGTTTTTCAATCACGGTACCGGTATTTGAGAAAACGATAATTGATATTCAGATTTGTCAATTGTATTTGAGAAAGCATCAATTGTAATTTGTAATGCAGATTTGTCAATTGTATTTGAGAAAGCCATAATTGAAATTTAGATTTGTCAATTGTATTTGAGAAATCATCAATTGTAATTCAGATCCACAAATTGTATTGCTTCTTAGTTTTACATGAATACTACAGATTCATCGAACAACCACGCATTAGGTTGTTTGACTAATCTGAATTTCAATTGATGCTTTATCAAATACAATTGACTAATCTGAATTTCAATTGACGGTTTCCCAAATACAACTAACTAATCTGAATTTCAATTGACGGTTTCTCAAATACAACTTACTAATCTGAATTACAATTAACGCTTTCTCAAATAAAAGTGGAAAAGGTGTAGTATATTTAAATTTTAATCATTTCTGTTTACAGAAATTAGTGCTAATTAAATTTTATTAACTATTGGTTTTGGTTAAGCCCTTTAGTTTGGCTTTGGGAAACTGCCCCTAAATTTTCAAAATCTAACTTGGTCTAATAGAGGAAATTTCTCGAAGAAGGTCACACAAGGTTCAGGTTAGGTTCAGGTTAGGTACAAGTTAGGTTCAGGTTAGGTTTAGGTTATGTTCAGGTTAGGTTCAGGTTAGGTTCAGGTTAGGTTCAGGTTAGGTTCAGGTTAGGTTCAGGTTAAGTTCAGGTTAGGTTCAGGGTAGGTTCAGTTTAGGTTCAGGTTACGTTTAGATTAGACTAGTTTTAGGATAGGCTATGTTCAGCTTTAGGTTTAGATTAAGTTGCGTTTTAGTTTAAAGATGGGTTACATTTAGATACCAATTTAGAGAGGGTAGGAAAGCAATGCCAGTGGATTTATGCTTTGGTTAATCTTGCTCAGCATTTCCTGTATGTGTCAAAACAATTGTTTAATGTTAATGTTTATAACAGATAAACTTTTTTAAGTTAGAAGAGAAAAAAAGTTGTTAGGTTCCATTTGGGATGGGTTAGGTTTTAAAATTTTTGCTGTGGTTGGTGATAAATGCAAGTAAATTTTTTCTATATATAATCATAGGTGATACGCAATTTTTTTATTGCTTGACCGTTTTACTCTACATATTTCGCCCACAAACATTTCTATTTGTTTCTGTGGCTTTGTGCTGTGGCAGTTCTGTACTTTCCGTATTTTCTTTAAATTTTCCTGATTGTCTTCGTTTGGTTTGATACATTTTTAAAGATGTTTTGCCTAATTATACATATCCTTAATTTGTGTGTCTGTAACGCTAAATTAGAAATCTGATTGGTTGATTTATTTATTGCCAACTCAAAATTTACATATTTAAAAGTTAATGCTTGAGTTTTCACTCCAAAAATTCCTAATTTGTGGATTTAACATAGCCTAAATTTGGTATCCTCAACTCAAGAGACCGTCAAGAAAATTTTCCTAATCATTCATATGAACTGCGAATGATTTGTGAAAGAGCAATTCTGACGCCAAAAAATGAAGCCATAAGATTAACCTATGAGGCCGAATCTTAGAATCCCCCTAGTGTTCGCCAATAAATTCTTAATTATTAGTTGATTATTAATCAGATTCTATATTAATCGAGTTCCAACCCATTCACGTACTAGATTGCTAAGGGCGGTCCGGTCGGAAGTCACCCGTGCCAGCATGTATTTCAATATTTTAATATTTCCTGTCTAGTATTTAAATTACAGACTCTGCTTACAAAGCAAGGTATGTGCTAGGGAAATCCGCCAGGAAAATCCTCTCGGAAGCTGGATATCCAGAACTGTCCTGTTCTATCTCGTCGGAATTTTGTCTATCGGGATTTGTCCTTGTAGGGATTTTTGCTGTCGAGATTTTGTTCTTGTCAGGATTTTGGGATTTCGTGATTAGTCCATTTCAAATTGCGATACTGCCCACCACTAAGAGCAAGAGAGGTAAAATTTTTGTTTGCTAAATAATAATGCATGTAAGGTTAATAAAGAAAAATATATCAATCTTCTGTTTAGACGAGTAAATAAATATTTCTGTAGCTGTCAATGATCATCAATGAGATGATTTTACGTCTTACAACTTGTCAGATTCCTTGTCTATTCTAACAACATGTAGGAATAATTGTTATAATATTATAAACATATAAAAGATGACTTGCGAATGCAGTTAAATTCAGGGCAAGGGTTTGATTGGTATTTACTGGACGTACTGACGGGATCCAAAACGAGCCACAGGCGAGTTCTGGAAGTTGACGATTTGAAGAGTATTAATTTATTTTGTAGGTTTTATTTTGGGTCAGATTCCATAGAGTCTGCAGTCAGTTTTAATTAAATGTCTGATTTGATTGAACTAATGTAGATTTAATCAGACTGAATGTATACCAAAGTATTAATAAAATTAAAAGTTTAATGCAAAAACAGAAAAGAGAAGGAAATATTTTGGATAGGCTGCGGTATTTCATTTTTAGATTAAATCCTATAACTATACGTTCAGTCTTTCAAAATTATTTTTAACGGCACTAAAGAACAAACTATTAAAATATTTTATCATTTTTAACCATAAAGAAAACATTAATAACATAGAGTGCAGTTTTAAAACTTATAAAGAACCTTAAAATTACCTGGAAAACCAATAAATTTTAAAATATAAAATGTAAATGGTTTTTGGATGATTAGGTACTTCGGATTTGGAAAATTCAAGAAATAATAAAAAAAGAAATGTTTTTAACACTGAACTTACGAAAATCATAAAATTTGCCAATTTATAGATTTCCAAGGTGAGCATGTCGTGTTTCTAGTGTTACACCATTTTAAAATTGTTGATTTCGTTACGTTGAGGAAATTTATAGTTTTGTGACCGCCTTTGGTAATTTAATCACTAATAAAAAAAATGTATTAGTAGTGGAAAGTTACACTAAATTAAATAATATTTAAATAAAGTTTTCTTGACGATGAGGTTAAAAAGGAAAATACTACGTCACATTGTATCCGAATCGTCTAACTCTAATCCGGCAGATTTTTCAACATTTGAAGTAGTGAGGTGGAATTGTATTTTAACCATAGAATGGAGAGAAATACCTATAACTGACTAAATAACTATCTTCATCGTCCAAGCAAATGCGTAATAATATGTTCAATGACCGTTAAATCACATCATTCTGCTTCAAGATACACCAAGTGGAAAATGGTTCTATTAAGAAAGTTTACTATCATAAATTTGCATACGGCAGATATCAAGGGGTATAAAAAAAGGAAAACGATGTCAATTAATTAGAAATAAAATGCTTCGTTTCGAAAATGGGATTTAATTTGAGTAGGTAAATAAAAAGTTATGTTCAGAGATTTATTTATTTGCTTTATTACTTTTTTCTTGATTTACAATTGCTGTAATCTGAAATTTGTAATCCATAAAATTTAATTTTAAAATTTTTCACGTTTATTTGCTAATAAAATCATGCAGCGTTATCCTTGTGCAGGATATTAATATTTTTCGTCGTTCATGTAGGACACTTGGATAATGCAGCTTGTACGATAATATGATAAATTTTCGACTTTCAATCGGCCAGTACAGGTTATGTCAACCAAGCAAAGAAGGAACTTCTCCTTTTTTGATTTTCTCTAAACGTCAAACTCATAATAATATATCTTAAGTTATATGACAAAGGAAAGAAAAGAAAATATTATTGGTATAAAAGGCGAAGTTTTAAGTAGTTCAACTGGTTCAACCAAGTAAACTATCCATAAGTGCCACTACGAGCACTTGCTAATAAAATTTAATACTTGGAACTTTTTATACATACAAACTGGAAACTCCTTGAAATGACAGAAATACGGAGTGTGCTAAAAATATTGACCCATAGAGGAGCACATATTAAAAGGGACAAGTTTTATGCAAATTCTTACAAATTTACGCCACAATTTTAATAAATATTTTACTACACCCCGTATAAATTTTAAAGTTGAGCGAGTCGATGGCGAAATAAGCAAACAAGTGACTGGAGGGTGATTTACTCGAGCTTGGATTTTAAGCTTAACAACATGTCGAGGAGAACAAATTGACGCTGAAATATAGATAAAATTCCAATACAGCTTTATGAGAAAATTAAGAGTCAAAATAAAATATTGTCAATTTGGCAAATTTTTTGGTTTTTTAAATATTATAACTCTCATTGAGGTGTTCAAGAGCTTATAACTTCTATAAAATAGTTGATTTATATGGTTTGTGGTGAAATTTTAAACGCTTAAAAGCTTTCATTAACAATGCAGGAAATTGTCGTGCTTTACCTACTATCCTTTGTATAACACGGAGTTTGATCATCTAAAGCGACATATTTGGCCCTATAAATTTAATAACAATTTCCCATAAAAAAAGTTGCGTTATTTAGGTGAAGGACAAAACTAATATTTTCTAGATTATAAAAGCTTGTCAATCATAGAATAAATTAAAAGCTCTAAAATGAAAAGCTCGCTTTGAAACATTTGGTTATTATAAATATTCTACTAGAAAATTTGTAACATGGCCCGAAGATATATATCTAATACAAATTTAAGTTGGAAACTGTAGATGCCATTAAGTTTCTAACTCTAACGTTAAGGAAAGGTTCTGATTAATGCACTCATTTGAACTTAGATTCGTATTGCTAATACATCTAAGAGCAAACTGAGAAGTTATTAAATCTCATTCTATCACTTTGAGTGGATGGAACTTAAGCTGAACCTTCAAATTGAACTTCCTGTCTTCAAGTTTGCACGAAAATTTCTCACAACCAGTCTTATCGACAAACTAGGATTATTTTGCCCTTTTAATTATATTTTGTTGACAGACTGAGTTTATTAATTTATCGTAAGTGATATCGTCGCTATTTACTGTGTATTTTAGCAAATTGGAAATATGCGATAGAATCCCGCAGCACGATTCTAAAATAAGCGGCACAAGCTTTTCTAAATTAAAAGAAAATTTTTGGTTTGCGGTAAAAATGGTAATTGCTATTTCTTGTTGAAAGCTTTTAACGCAGAATGGGCAACGCTCAAATTTCATTATTTCGGAAAACAAAGACTCAATAAAAATTTTATTACCAAAACAAAAAGCTCTCCTTGATCAAAAGAAGCAAATAAGTAGGTACGACTAAAATTTTGCACTGTGAAAATGAGATTAGAAAAAATTGATTTTGAATTTGTCGCTTAAATTTTGTTAAAGCACGAAGAAGGCTTTTTCTATTATTACAAAGTAAATACAGGACTTGCGGACTCCCTCAGCCCCTATACATATTGTAATTTGAACGACCCTTTTAGACAATGCAACGTCTCAAATTCGTTAAAAAAATTCCCGCCGTTCGTTGGTATCTTGTTTAATAAAACAAATTTGCCTACAAAACCCTTCATCAGAAGAGACAACATTACGAAACGCACTCTTTATTCTCACCTAGGGGGGTGATCAAATTTTCTTGCGAGGTTTAATGCACTGAAAAGTCTCTGAAAATTAATTTACATTTTACTAATATAATACTCACGAACGTGTTTATTGAAATTAAGTCTATTTGTGCCCTTAATGAATAATAATTTTGTGTGATGACAAAGGAAACACTTCGTATAAATTTAAATCTTAGTTGAAATTTATTGATAGTTCTTTTTTGTGAACAACTACGTAATGATTTCGTTAAATTGAAGTGTTCTGTATGTACTTTCAAATTCTAAACCTTCTATATTAAGTGAATTACTGCATAGAAAAGTTCAAAGCAAAAGCGACTTTAAAATTTATAAATGAATTAATACATAAATTAAGTAGGCGAGACCGGGACTAGTTGGCTACGGGGCTAAGCTAATGTAATCCCATTATTTTAGCCACCCACCAATTTAAAGCATTCCCGGAATTCCCTGCATTCACACCGTTTTGTTATTTCTTAGGGAAGAAGTCGTAATCCCGCAATGAAAAATAAGTCGCGTTTTTCATAAAAAAACTACTTTTTTTATTTATTATATTTTTTGTTCACATTAATAACACAGCAGGTCCATTTTTCAGCTGTGTTAAAGATTAGTGTGTAACAGCCGTAGGAAACTGATGATATTCGAATGCTGCCTAAAGACAATCAAATGAATAATGAGGACAATACACCGAAGATTTATAATTTTCCGCGGTCTGTTTGGTGAATGATAGCTCGGAGGCAACAGACTCCGGGAATCTTGGACCCATGTTCTCCGGAAATCGATATTCAAAATGACTCTCGTCGGGCAACATTCGAATATCATATCATTTTCCTAGCGCTGTTACTTACAATTGTAGCCCGGTGGTAACAGTCCCTGGGCTGTTACCACCCCCTTGTAATTTGCTTAATAAATTTGCATAGAACTTGGTTAAATAGTTTCTTCTGTTTCGGATTCGTTGTGGAAGCGGAGGAAATTACTTACACAAGGCTACAAGATTTGTCCAATTTCTACATTTTAAATGAATTTGTGCTTAGCCCTAGAACTTAACTAAAAGTATTTTAAATTACATTCAAAGCCGGGGTGAATTTTACATGTATTTGAAAATTGTAAAAAAATTGATTACATATTTTCAATTTCATCTACTAAGTCCCTCGATAATGCGTTCTAAAAGAGTCAACTACACTCTTTAGAGAAAAGATTTGATATTTTAGATTTATTAATTATATTATTTAAGATTTTAACCCAATTATATTTATACGAAACTGAAATATTGGGCTGTGTGATTAAAAATTTGCAAATATTAATACCTACTTAGGCCCAGTTGTTCAGTTTCGGGTTATCTTTTAACCTGGATTATTTTCCATAGAAATGATTGTTTCAAGAATCGTTTCCATGGAAAATAATTCAGGTTAAAAGATAACCTAATACTGAACAACTGGGCCTTAGAAATTTTTAAAATTGAAGATAAACATTTTACTTAGATTGAAATCAACCTAGCAGAAAATGTGAGTGTACACTCCTGTCTTTAATTTTAAATTTTCTGTGCACCCATTTATGTATGAATATTCTTAAAATGCAAAATTTTTATATCATTTTAGAGGCCCAAACAAAAATAATAAAATTTATTCCAACCTGGATCTAAATATTTTACAGTCTAACGAGCCTGTATTTGGCCAAGTGCATGTTGGTCCCCCCCCCCCGCTATTTCAAATTTAGAATCCTATAATATAATCTCCAACATTTACACCTCGTTTGCATTTATTTTTATTGTATCTTGTTTATACGTATTTGTTTGGACGCGTTAAGTTTTTGAGATATTTAAAAAATGTTAGCTACTGGAATCTTTTTTGATTTTAGTTTTAGTTCTATTGTGGGTTCCAGGATGTGTTCCTGCGGGGGGGGGGGTCTAAGAAGTACTTTCAGTTTTTGAACGATATCTGCATTTCAAGAAGAGTTATTACAAGAAGGAAAAATTATTTCGGTATCCAGCATTTAAAGCTATCAAAGTATCAACAAGCGCGTCATTTGCCAATGTTTGTAAAATGGGCTTCAAAGTATAAGAACTTGTTTTTAAGCTACTGTTTTGGCAAAATTCACAAATGGCATACCGTTATTATACATTGATAGCTCTGAATAGTAACCACCAATATATTTTTTGATTTTAGTTCTAGCTCTTCCAGGACCGAAGATATCGACCGGAAACAGAAAATAATATTTATAATTCCCCCCTCAAATATTCTGAAAGTATAAATATTTTATATATTCATATGCTGTTACTATCTGTGGTGGTTAATTATTTTTTTATATTTCAATTTTACCAGTTTTCATTAAAAAATGTATATTCCTGTATTCTTTCTATCCTTTCGTTTTAATTTTGTGATTCCACGAAACGACACTTTTTGACTTGCCTGAATTCTTAAAATTTATAATCTTCAATCCTTCCCTAATTTTTAATCCTTCATACAATCAAAGCAGCCTTCCATTTCACAACTTTATTTATTTTTTTATATCAAATTAATAAATACATAGTATAGTATTTCTCGCGCGAATGCTTAAAATCGAAATGTTAACCACAATCTCTTTGCCACAATCTCAAAATGGACAAACATATCGTCGGCTTACTGCCAAAACAAGATAACTCCATTTTTGGACAAAATTAGTTATATACTGTTGTGATACGCGCTATCCATGTTGAGGATAGAGTCGTACCAACAAGGAGAGAAGTACAGTTGGAGACCGGAGGTTCAAACACATTTGTTTACATGTGTTTGTTTTGTTGTGTCGTTTGAATTTAATTTTAAGTTTGTTCGAATTATATGTTGTGTGTAAACGGGATATACAACATGTGGAAATTAATCAAACGTGCAGAGAACCGTCGGCCATGTACAAACAAACCGATATATAAGAAGCTCCGGTTTGAAAAAACAAAATATATAGTAACGAACGTTACATAAAAAGTAAATAACAGTTCGATCAAGATCACGAAGCGTGACGGTCGCATATTAGTTACTGCGATATGCAGTTGTGCGAATAATTGCAATTCAATTAGAATATGCTGAAATAAATTATATTCGGGAACGATATACGGTGGTATTACCCAGGAAGATCACGAAGCGTGACGGTCGCATATTAGTTACTGCGAGATGCAGTTGTGCGAATAATTGCAATTCAATTAGAATATACTGAAATAAATTATATTCGGGAACGATATACGGTGGTATTACCCAAGAAGATTAATTCCTTGGAGAATTTAAGATTCCGCAAGATAGTGGGATACAGAAGGTGTTGGCAACGAAGGTTGTGTTCGAGATCGTGTCTTATAGATACGTTGGGAAGATACGGATACCAGGTTTATCCGATATATGAGAAGCAGATTGGAGAGTGGAGATTGGAAAGTGGAATATTAGAAGAAAGAAAATAGTGCGCACGATACAAATCACAGGTTAGCTACCTTTTAATAATCAGTGCGTAGAATAGTAGTTTATAAAGATTGTTTGATTGTTTGGGTTCTTGTTATATGTTGAAATTTGTTGATTTGATTAAAAAACTTGTTAACGGAATTCCAACTGTAGTTTTATCTTTGTTGGAATACAGAATTCGTTCAATCAAGAATAAGCTCGTATAAGAAGTGTTGGTTGATTCAGATCCCGACGCATATTACCCTGAGAAGTATAAGAGTCGAATTAAAGGTAGGGGTCCATAAACCGATTGTGTGCGTACTCGTGCATTCTTCAAAGCATCAGACGCTACATAAAAATGGCACCCAACTAGAGGGCGAGAATTCAATCGTTTAAAGCCACATAAAAAGTGGCACCTCAACGATAAGGGGCAAGAATTCAAATCAGAAATATACGACAGCTTAAGATCCAACAAAGATTAAACATGAATACGCGCAGTAGAAATGCAAGGGGGCGAGTAAATGATGGGAATGAAAGCGACGAAGATAGTGAAAATGTGGGGAATGAAAGCATGGAGTCCATATCGATGGATTATTTTTGTAAGGAAATGTTGAGAATGATGAAGGAAGAGAGTGAAAAAGCGGAGAAAAGGGATGCAAGTTTGAGGAAAGAAATTGGGGATGTAAACGCCAGTCTGAATGCAAGAATGGGGGAGATGAATGAAAGAGAGGATAAAAGCTATGCAAAATTGGAAGAGATGAATGCAAAGTTGAGTGAACAAATTGGCGATGTAAACGCCAGTATCAATGAACGTTTTGATAGACAGGAGGTCCTATTGACAGTGATCGAAGAAAAATTCGATAGACTGGGGGGAAAATTGTCAAGGGAGAATGTTAGTGAAGAGAGAATGCAAAAGGGGAGTAAAAAAATCACTAATATTGATAAGAAGGGGGCAGAGGTAATCGCGGCTAACGAGAATTGTGCGGTTAATGGAGTTAACACAGCACAGCAGGTAGAGCCACGCGAGGTTGAAGTACTGTTGGTCAGTGCAATCGGGGGGCATTCCGGGAAGGATGTGAACGCCCGTATTGGTATCGAGACCAAGGTCGAGACGATGGAAGGGTTCATCGAATTTGTAAAGGGGTTTAACGGAAGCATCGGTTGTAAGGGGGAGAAAACGCGACCAGCGACAGTTCCGTATGAGCTACGGGAAGGAAGCGACTGGCGCGCGCAACCAAATAAGATGCGGGACCAGCAATTTAGTTGGAACAGACCAGCATCAGGGGGGTACGATCATCCGCGCATGGGGGCATGCCAGGTTTACGGCGGTATGGATCGAAATGGCTGGCGACAACGCGATCGGGAGAAAGACGCACCGCCAAAAAACATCAACAGGGATGTCTATCGGATGGCGATCGACACCACGAACCGACCGACGGCTAACACGCGAGCCGCGGTGCATGTATGTTCGGGGTCGTACTTTCCATAAGCGGAAAGGAAGCGAAGGAGAGTCAAGTTTAGGTACCCATTAGAATTCACAAAGAAACGGAGAGTCATATTTAGGCTCACATTAGAAAATGAATGTGGATAAACAAATCAATTTTAGAACCACATTTGAATTCAAATATAAACCAACCAATTTTAGAACCACATTTGAATTCAAATATAAACCAACCAATTTTAGGCCAACCTTTGAAATCAATCATTAACAATTCCATTGTCGGTAAAACATTGGAAAATAATCAAACCGTCAATAAAATGGAAAAGTCAAATGAACAACCCGATTTAGGCAAAAGTTTGAAATTAATTAATGAATTAAATGTCACTGTCAACGGAGATAGAAAATGCAATTAAATCTATTAACGATAAGTCAGGAGTAATTTGGATAACTACTCAAAAGGCACGAAGACTATCTTGTCCACTATGTTGATGACATGTTGGTATTTGCGGACAACGAGGAAGATCAGTTACGACAGTTGGAAGAGGTATTAAGCACGTTGGAACAAACAGGGCTTAAACTAAATTTATCAAAATGTCAATTCATGTTGAATCAAGTAAAATTTTTAGGGTTCACGGTAGACCGAGTAGGAATCTCAGTCGACAATGATAGATTGGAGGAGGTTAAAATTTAGCCGCGAACACGGAATTTACGTTGCGAAGTTTTCTCGGAGTGGTGAAAAACGTTAGGTTTCTTAACGTCATTAAAAAAGGTACACGTTGGAATTGAGGACAGGTACATGAAGATATCTTCAATAGTTTCAAGGAAATGTTAGCAATTGTGTGCGCATTGAACCAGTTAAAATAGTTTAAGGGAAATAGATTTTTGATTGAGACGGATTACTCCGTGTTAATTCTCATGATGAGAAAGATAATTTGATCGCGGATGCCTTCAGCAGGGAAGATGAGGGGTGAATAAGAGTCGACAAGAAGTCTTCAAGAATCTACAAGAAAATCTACAGGGGTGTTATTGTAAGCTATGCGCTACAATAATAATTTAAGGTATCAGTAGATACTCGACAAGTTGATGCACTGCGAGTGTCAGAAGATATATGTGAAAGATTATATGAAATAGTAAGAAGAAGTTGAAGGACATTTTAGACGCGCAAACAAATTTAAATCAGGGACACGGGGTTTATTCATAGAAAATATTTACAGGAGTCAAGGGAGTCCGGAATTCAGTCCAATCAGGGATAAATGGCTTCTTAAAAGCATAGCGGCAAATGAGCTGTACATAGCGAATAAAGCTACCACCATTCACGGCCGAGAAAATTTCGCAAACGACGTAATCAAACCCGAGCGCATATTAGTAGACAATGCGACTTATTTTTAACAATGATCGTTGTGTTGATCATTGATCATTTCAAAAAACGCGCATCGAAGTTCGAGGAAGTATGAAGAACGGATGAATAGAAGAATCCGAATGCGACTGTCATTCCATATAGGGGACATGGTAGTCGTTAAGAGTTTGAGAACCTCAAACCGGGCGCAGAACATCTGTGCGAAGTTATCGTTGCCATACGAAGGACCTTTTAGGATCCATGAGGTGGTTAACGATAACGCTTATATTTAGGCACAAGTTAGAAATCTTAAAATTTAGGAAAGATTCAAAGAATAATTTTGATGAACGAGATCAGGGGGGAGAAATTCGGGGAAAATTTCATTTTAACCTGTTATACCCATACGTTGCGGACCCGCAAGAAGAAGATTCACCATAAGAATAAATTGACTGACTAACAGTACCTCGTACATCGAAGTAAAATAATTTTACACGGGTAATCTCGTGCGCATTCTCAAGTTTATGTTTACAAACCACTGACGCTACAAAGGGAAGGGAAGGGATAAATGTAAGTGACTACTGCAGGATATGCAGGTCCATTAAGAGGGAGGTGTACGCACCAACATAGCCCGAGGGTATGTTAGGGTAAGACTGCACAGTACAGGGAGAACGTAAGAGGCTTGGCTAAAGCCAGTCCAGTTGGGAATAAGACATCGCTGAGTTTGAGGACCCTAAGTCGATGCAAAAGAATAAAAGCGTTAGGAACAGGTGGTGATTGGAGCAAGAGAGAGAATGAATGAAGGTGTTAGAGGGAAGTCAGGGTCAATTGAATGGTATGAAAGGGGGTCATGTATGGAAGAAGGGTGTGAAGAATGAATGAAGATGTTGAATGAATGCGAAGATTTACCAAGTTAGTTGCATCGCACTACTGTGGGTAAACTTAGCAGGGGGCATTTGTTGTGATACGCGCTATCCATGTTGAGGATAGAGTCGTACCAACAAGGAGAGAAGTACAGTTGGAGACCGGAGGTTCAAACACATTTGTTTACATGTGTTTGTTTTGTTGTGTCGTTTGAATTTAATTTTAAGTTTGTTCGAATTATATGTTGTGTGTAAACGGGATATACAACATGTGGAAATTAATCAAACGTGCAGAGAACCGTCGGCCATGTACAAACAAACCGATATATAAGAAGCTCCGGTTTGAAAAAACAAAATATATAGTAACGAACGTTACATAAAAAGTAAATAACAGTTCGATCAAGATCACGAAGCGTGACGGTCGCATATTAGTTACTGCGATATGCAGTTGTGCGAATAATTGCAATTCAATTAGAATATGCTGAAATAAATTATATTCGGGAACGATATACGGTGGTATTACCCAGGAAGATCACGAAGCGTGACGGTCGCATATTAGTTACTGCGAGATGCAGTTGTGCGAATAATTGCAATTCAATTAGAATATACTGAAATAAATTATATTCGGGAACGATATACGGTGGTATTACCCAAGAAGATTAATTCCTTGGAGAATTTAAGATTCCGCAAGATAGTGGGATACAGAAGGTGTTGGCAACGAAGGTTGTGTTCGAGATCGTGTCTTATAGATACGTTGGGAAGATACGGATACCAGGTTTATCCGATATATGAGAAGCAGATTGGAGAGTGGAGATTGGAAAGTGGAATATTAGAAGAAAGAAAATAGTGCGCACGATACAAATCACAGGTTAGCTACCTTTTAATAATCAGTGCGTAGAATAGTAGTTTATAAAGATTGTTTGATTGTTTGGGTTCTTGTTATATGTTGAAATTTGTTGATTTGATTAAAAAACTTGTTAACGGAATTCCAACTGTAGTTTTATCTTTGTTGGAATACAGAATTCGTTCAATCAAGAATAAGCTCGTATAAGAAGTGTTGGTTGATTCAGATCCCGACGCATATTACCCTGAGAAGTATAAGAGTCGAATTAAAGGTAGGGGTCCATAAACCGATTGTGTGCGTACTCGTGCATTCTTCAAAGCATCAGACGCTACAATACATACATGATTGCATTCACATAAGAGCAAACTACATTTTGACAAAACCTGATAACTGTAAGTCAAATATTAAAGGAGTATTAAGAAGTTCATTTTTAACTAACTCTAACTTGTTTATGGTGAATCAAACTTTAAAAGCAGCAGGGCCGAATCTGGCTCTAATGGCGCCCTAGGCAGGGAAAAATATGCCGCCCCCCTAAGCCTTTACATTGTTTGGGCAAACCCACTGCGAGGCGAGCGAAGCGAGCTTCGCAGAAAAAAGCCCGCCGCAAACGAAAATTTTTTTGGAAAAGGGGGCGTGGCCCTTAAATACGATGATCTAAATAACTTTAAAAACCGGGTCAGTCCGCCCCGCAGTATTAAATGTAAGTTTTCAATAACCTAAATAAAAAAGAAGTTACCTAATTATATTTTTTTACATACAATTTTGAATGGCGATTCTTATTTCGGGGGGTTGGTCCGGACCCCCCGGACTCCTGGCTATGTCACTGGGCCTAAGGGTTGGTAGATTATGTGGCAACGACCGACCGAGTTCTAAGAGCACTGCAGTAAATGAATAAATAATTAACCCATATTTATTTAAATAATAAGTGTTTCTTGTTATGGATTAAGATTAAGTACGATGAAAAAAAATTTCAGAGGCATACAATAGAAAACCTCCTTTAAAACGGCTTAACTCTAGATTTACGTCTCGAAAATTCATCAATGATATCCTCATAAGATAAAGCAACTGTGATGTCGTGATTAAGCATCATAAGACTCAAATTATTTAGTCGCGATTCGGCCATTGAAGCGCGAGTCTCTGTCTTAATCCGAGACAGTCCAGAGAATGACCGTTCGGCACCACAGTTACTTATTGCAGTACTTAAAAATATCCTTAAAGAAATTTCAATATTGGGATACACATCGCACAATCGTTTTTCTCCGGTCAACAATTCATATAGATGCCAAATTGATAGATTGGAGACAGCGACAGCGTTACTTAATAAGTATGATCGAAAATGAATTATCTCTTCAACGATGTCCTTCGACAGGTCATCTGAATATCTGGCAGCTAAATTTTCACTTGCAATATTTAAATCAGATATGCTTTGCTGCGTTATTTCCTCAAAAAACTGAAAATGACGTGCAAAAGATTCGTATGAAGTCTTCCTTTTTTTTAATTCCATTGACAGCCTATCAATAATTGGGAAAAAAATTAGTGCTGCCCTCGCCCATAATAATATATGTTTCTTCCTCTCCATCAGATTCATCGAAATGAATTTTTCTTTTCTTTTTTCTTTTTGTGTCCATGACGTATTCTTTCTTTCCGCATATTTTAGTAGATTCCAATTCTATTTCATCGAATCGGTCTCTAAAACTATCAACAAAGTGGACCAACGAATTAAGTAGTTCCAGTGCCGTTAGGATGTGCGTTTCGACTTTTTGCAAACTTTTGCTCACTTTATCGAACCTATTTAGTACAGTGATCCAAAAACATGCCATGAACGTTGTTTCCAGCGTTTCTATTTGCGTGATATATCCTCTCGCCTGGACTTTTTCAGTCTCCTTTTCTCTCATTTGAACATCATCCGCAAGTTCTTTTAGGGCGTTATAAATTTCATTGCGACATTGTGAAATACATTTGCATGCTTCGTACCGCGCCGACCACCGGGTTTCGCACACTCGTTTGAGGGTAACAGGATGCTCTGAAGTTTAAATATGTCTCGTTAATATCTTCCAACGTTCAGTTGCACCCGAAAAGAACCCATGCAAACCTTGCAGCAATAAAAAAAAATTTGCCGCTGTTGTATTGGATTCAACAGCATTAGATCCAACCAGGTTTAGGGAATGCGCAGAGCAAGGAATGTACACAGCTAGGGGATTGATTTGAAGAAGCTTTGCTTGTAAGCCGTTATACATTCCAGACATGTTGCTGGCATTGTCATATGACTGACCTCGGCAGTCGTCCAAATTTATTCCTTGTTCTTTGGAAAAATTTTGTAATGCTCGAAACATTTTCTCAGATTTGTGACCAGCATTCGGCATAAATTGTAGAAAGCGTTCAACGGGCTTGTGAATAGAAGGGCACACATATCGAACGACAAACGACAACTGATCAACATGCGTAACGTCAGGGGTGGAGTCAATAATAATCGAAAAATATTTATTCTTTTTGATGTCGTTCAAAATGTATTTCTTTACGTCATTAGCCATTATAGCTCGATTAACTCCTCATATATTGTCGACGATAGATAAGAAATTGCATATTTCCCTTGAGTCTTTTGAATATGGGCATTCAGAAATGGATCAAACTCAGCTATTAGCTCTATGCACATGAGAAAATTTCCGTTTTGCACAGAGCCAATGTCTGCATTGGTTCCTCTCAACGGTAGACCTCTTGACACCAGTTTCCTTACAACCGCGATAACATGACGTAATACGTCTCTCCAGTAAAGACGTTCCTTTTCATATTGCAGAACCAGTTTACTATCGATCCTACCTTTTACATTTTCCCGAGTTTTCAATGCTAATACACAATTTCTGTGTTCGTTCGAATTCTCATGCTCCTGTAGACGGTTTCCACAATTTTTCCAGTCATTTATGCCATTTGTGGCCAGTTCTCCCTTTCCACCAAAGGCCTTACACGGAGCGCAAAAGATTTTGCCCGTACTTTCGGAATATACAAGATATAGACGTGGTTGCCGTTTACCATTTTGAAGTACCTTCTCAAAAACACTTTTCGACAAATACCTAGCCGTGTCCCCATACATTCTTTTCGATACAGAAAAATTCGCATCAATGTTTTGACTAAATCCATCTAATGCCATAACATCTCGCAGTTCATCACATATTGTCCATTGTGCAGGGTCTTTGTCAAATTGGAATGGTCTACAAACAGAAACCGGAGAAATCGTTGTGTCCGCTGTCGAAACAGAAGGTGACGATGGTTCTACTTCTGTTTCTGGTGCTATTTCAACTATATCGCACTGGTTTGTGGTTTGCGAAACCTGGGGGTCTAAATTTTCAGTCGATTTCGATGTACTGGGCTGAGGCTGAGGTTTTAACATAAAACTAGAAATAGACCGAGTTTCTTGTACTACCCTTCTCCGCTTTTCTTCCCGTTCTTTCTTTTTTTTACGAAATTCGAAACCACTATCCTTTTGTCGTTTCATTTTATTTTATTTAACGTCTGCAAATTGCAAAATTTGTGATCGGGCCTTTTGATTTTTTCACTGTAAAAGTGTACGGCTGCCGAAAAACTTCTTGATTGTATAATAACGAAGGACCAGTCGTGATTTGATGTCAAAGACGAATTCAAATAACGTGATTATTATAAAGGTCTTTATTTACACTAAATTAATAATTAGTACAACTGCACAACTCAATTACACTAATGAGTAAACCCTTTTGTTCTTTTTGTCAAGTAACAAGAAAAGCGTAGTGTTTCCTTAGATGTCACTTGCCAGAAGCTGGATGAATACTAAAGTCCGTCCGACAAGACGGCCCTTTTATGAACAACTTACAACTAATAAAAATTTACAGATTGAAAATATTTACAACGGTACAAATGTTTAGGAAAATTTCCCAATTCGTGGGAACAAAATTGTCTTGAAATCACCATTGTCATCGTCACGTACAACTATCTACCTCTTCTAAGAAGGGAGCTTACATTTGTACAAAAGTACTTCATGTTTGTTTGTCGGCTAAGATTTTACAAACTTGGTCACACAAATTGACAATGGTGCTTTTAAGTTTATGACTTAATCTAATCCTATAATTCTAAAATGTTGTTGCTGTCGCAACATTCTCCCCCCGCGAGATGCAAATGTGGATTAAACGGGTTCGATCGGGAGTGGACATAACTTAACGATTGCTCGCGTTGCCTCACCTTCAGCAGTTTTTACCCTTGCCGCCCTAACTTTCCCGTCGTGACCGGGTAGTACTTCTAATATGCGTGCGAGAGACCACTTAAGGGGAGGTACGTTGTCTTCCTTTATTAGTACCAACATATTTGGTTCTAAGTTTTTAAATGATCTAAGCCATTTCGGACGATTATGCAAATTATTTAAATATTCAACGGACCACCGTTTCCAAAAGTGATTGCGAATTTGATAACATATTTGGTAGTAGGATAACCTATTCGTGTGAACTGTTGAATAATCTCTTTCGGGAATCGCAGTTAATGATCTACCGATCAAGAAATGACCAGGCGTTAAGCATGACAGATCTGATGGATCATTTGACAGTGGGCATAATGGTCGCGAGTTTAGAATAGATTCTATTTGAGCTAGAAGTGTTGTTACTTCCTCAAAACTCAACACTTGCGTTCCTAACGCTCGTCTAAGATGATGTTTGGTTGACTTTATTCCCGCTTCCCATAGACCACCCCAATGTAACTTTTTCCACCCTTGCAAGTTCCGAAGACTAATGAGGTCTTTGGTATTACAAGGTGTCAAAATAACATCTGCCAAAAAAATGACAGTAAAATTTGCTGTCGGCAGTAACCCTGATGTACGTTTAAACCAACTCGTATTTAGCGGGAGCTAGAGTCATGGGTTGTAAATTCAAATGATGCAATAAAAAATAAAGAACGCAAAAATTAATGATAAACAAACTATATTCGTTGAAATTTCTGTACAACAGCTGTGGCAGTATCATGCAACTACAATTCATATAAAATCAGCGAGCTGATAACGTAATAATAATAATAAAATGGTGTAGTTAAATGTACAGATCAAATTTATAAGTCTTACAAAAATTGTAACTCACCCAAAGGTACCCTGGTAGAATTAAACAAATACAAAATAACCGCTTGTGACAATGAAGCGGACTCCAAATTTGACTTCTGTAGCACCAGAGATGAATTGAAATACGTCTTGTACTCGGCTGCACTGATAATACGGAAGCAGCTGCAATTGATTAGGTCGGGAACACCATAAAATTCGTTGATTAAAGAGAACCTCAAAAATTCAAAGTTACTCCTGAAGTTGTCGTTTTCCAGTGTGTAATTTATTATCGAAATTTCATAAAATGACTTGACTTGTGTTGACATCAACAAGAATAAATCGTTGGTTAAAACTACAGTTTTTAAAACAGCCCTTGCGAAAAATGTGTCCTTGATTATTGACACATGTGTTCTAAAATAATGAAATGAATTTACTTCAAGGAAATTATCATTCAACAAGTTACTTACGGAAGTAAAAATGATGTTTTATGATAATCCGCAGTAGCGCATCCATCCACCAAGTTAAACGATCAAATAAATTAATTACTCGTCTAATTAGCAAAAATTAGTCGGAACAAAATTTAACTCGACTTGATCAAATTGCAAAATTGGCAAAAGATGGCTGCTTCGCCGAGCGATCACGGAAAATTGAACGAAACCGGTCGATTTCAGAATCTTATGTACACGGTGTTGAACAAGTTGATATTATAATTCGTAACGAGTGTAAAAATTCGTTACATTGCCCTCTCCCAACTGCATTTCATGCCGTGAAAATGATAGTCGCTGCCTAATACTAAGCACTCAGTTGTACTACGCTAACTAGGACGTTGAAGACGTTCTTCTACAATATTGGAAATAAACAAAAAAATTGAATCCTTCAAACGATTCATAAATTAACTAAAGAAAAAAATAACAAAATGGGTTATCTAAACAGTAATCGCAACGTTGCTATTCAAATCTGCTTAAAGCGTTAACCCGTTTGACAGAACGCGTGGCGCTTCAAAAAGTCAACAAAAATAAATGTTGAGACCATCCCTGGCTATCGACATGCACTGGAATTCTCAATTGGTTTGGTACAGCACCACATAGGATCTGTATCCACAAAAAAACAAAATATGTAACGGTGGTCTAAAACCAACCGTACAACCAAATGGACCTCATGGGACCCATTGCACGGCTCGAAAGTGAAAAAAATAATATTCACCCAGCAGTAAAGGTTTGTTTCAGACAAAGGCACTCAAAGTCCTTTGGGCAAAGAAACGTTTAATTGAACTAAAAATAAAAATTCCAAACTAATTGGCATTTGGTCAACAATTGACCAACAAAGGGCTTCCAATATCGCATCAGCACGACTTCAAAAAAGTGTGAGAAAAAATCTCAGATGGTACGACTATGAACTTGAGATGTTAATGTTCACAGCCGTTATAATTAAAAACCAGGATAAAAATAAACCCCTGAACCCCCCCTAGGAATTATTTAGGAACCCAATGTGACTTAAGAAAGGAAGGTAGATAGGAATAGGTAATGAGGTGATTGGATTATTGGGTTATGGGAAAGGATAAACGTTCCAAGTGGCCAAGGAGTCCACAACTCAATGATACACGCGATGACTCGTCCTCGCGTATGGATCATAAAAACGCGTCGTGGACCGCCAGTCAACAAACCCATATCAAAGAATGGCGAAGGCCATGGACACTGGACTATTTTTGAGGATGGGAAGATAAAGGTACCCGTGGAATGACAGTATGTCATTGAAGACCGTAAAGAACTCACGCGAGTCGCCTTCAAACTCACGATCATTGTTGGGGACATTGAATTTAACTTCGTTTCGACGAAAATACGGCCGACGACCTTTCCAATCCCACACAGGGAGAGACCAATCGACCGCCTGCCAACTAAAGGTTGACCGACCCCACTGCGCACAGTGTAAAGAACGCTTTCCCGTAGCAAACGAACAGGTGCAGTCAAACCCCGCAGACAGAAAACCGAAAAGCCCCCCTGATTCCTGCACAAGAAAAGAAATCCGCCAGCCCCCATAATCGCCAATACGGAACAAAAGAAAGTGGGTCGGGACTTATTGACCCCAAGGAAAGGATAAGTCAGATGGTATGACTTATGGACAAAAAAGGTTTCGCTCACCCTCCACGACATCTCTCAACCTGATCCTCAGGTTCCACTAAATCGGAAACCGAAGGATGGGGTTTTAAATCTTTAGCGTGAAATACTCCAACCTCTTTACCGCGTTCGTTCACGAGACGATAGGTTAATGGACCAGTTACTTCCTTTACACGACTTCTCAAATATTTAGGAGCCAGTTTACTACTGAAATGTTTACTAGCATTCGACAATGCAAAATTTCGACGCCAAACTACATCTCCTTTCTTAAACTGTATATTACGCTTCCTAAAATTATAATGAGTAGAATTGCGTTGTAGTCCAGTCATTATATACATTTGAAAATGAAAATGAACCGAGAAAGCCAAATTTTGGATATTACGTGGGGGATGGCTAGAAAAGCTTAAGTTGAAATTGTCGACCAAAATAACCTTGTGCAATTTCCGCCATCTTGAAAAAAACCTTAAATTCAGTTTTTTCATCATAACTCGGTTCCCCGTTGAGATACGAAAATTTTTATGGAATACTTTTTTGTTGCTCTTTTCACGATCTACAATTAAGGTCCCATACGTTTTTCACGTATCGATTGTAGTTTTCGAGATATCGATCATAAATATGAAAAATTTGGGGAGAAATTTTTTTATTTCGCTATTTACTTTTTTCTGGTGAAAGATATCGAAAAATGTTCGAAATAAAACTTGTAGAGCGTGTCCACACCTACAAATTCGTTTTTTTATTTTTCATTTCCGACAAAAATTACGACCTCTAGCGCGCCACAAAGTCAGTAAAACTGTGCCCGGTTTTCATTTAGCCGCTCGCTCGGTTGTATCCACACGTCAAAATGGATGGAAAATGGTTCAGGGAATTATTGCAATACAAAAAAAATTCATAAACCAGCCAAATTATAAATCAAATACATGAAATTTATTGATGAAATAATTTTTATGCAGCAAAAATAATGATTACAGGTGGTAATTTTTTTCACACGTTTTTCGTCGTTTGGATGGTCCTGGCTGTTCAAGTTCCTCCTCGGTAGACTCTTCGAGTCGTGAAACCTCTTCAATCGCAGGAAATGATGTTGTGACGGTCGAAAAATTGTAATCATCGTCATCGTCGTGATCGTCGTTGAATAAAATCTCGACTCTGGCGACATTGTCACATGTCTGTCCACTACAGTGCAGGCAAATAACGGAGCAATGGATTCCTGCTTTCCTGCAGCCACAAGCAGCTCCACACTTTCCTTTGCATTTGCACGAAATGAGTTTTAAAAGTTCAGGTGGAGCGGGTGCGGCTGTGGTGCAAATTGGTTCGAGCCCGTAATTTGTTTGTCGCCAACCCCATTCCTGAGGATCTTTGAAAATTCCGAGCCATGTTTGTACTTGTAGATATGTCCGGAAAACGTGTTGGCGGACTGCACTTTCCGTTGGTGGGAGCAGTGAAAGTTTATTCGTCTTGTTTGTCGTCATTGATTTTGCGAAGCGATGGAATCGCAAAATATCCATCGTCGTGTCCTCTTTACGACCACCATAAAGAGCGATAAGGAACAGCTTTCCCGCGCAAGCTAGCATCTCCGGATCGACCTTTTCTTGCTTGAATAATTCTACCGATGACCGGAGGTTCGGATTCTTCTCGAGGGTGCTGATGAACTTCGACTTTCCAATGTTATAAAAAGATGACGTGGTGTCACAACCGCTGAAAGCATGGATGAAAAGAATCTTCTCAAAAACAGACTTATCATGCTTGAAACAATTTGGAGAGTACACTTTTGCCGGTGTTTTGCCTTTAGCTGGTTTGTGAAAGAAAATATTTTTTTTGTTTGTCGTAATTCTTGTCGCTCGAGGTCGTAATTTTTGTCGGAAATGAAAAATAAAAAAACGAATTTGTAGGTCTGGACACGCTCTACAAGTTTTATTTCGAACATTTTTCGATATCTTTCACCAGAAAAAAGTAAATAGCGAAATAAAAAAATTTCTCCCCAAATTTTTGATATTTTTGATCGATATCTCGAAAACAACGATCGATACGTGAAAAATGTATGGGACCTTAATTGTAGATCGTGAAAAGAGCAACAAAAAAGTATTCCATAAAAATTTTCGTATCTCAACGGGGAACCGAGTTATGATGAAAAAACTGAATTTAAGGGTTTTTTCAAGATGGCGGAAATTGCACAAGGTTATTTTGGTCGACAATTTGAACTTAAGCTTTTCTAGCCATCCCCCACGTAATATCCAAAATTTGGCTTTCTCGGTTCATTTTCATTTTTAAGCCGATTTTTCCGACGTAATGACTGGACTATTGGTAAGCGTCGTGTAATCGCTTCTTTACATCTACAAAAAGTTTATCTAACCGGTTCATTTCCCCAGCCACCCGTTCACGATTCTCTAAAGTTAATTCCTCTTCCCTCAAATCCATTATACGACCATAATAATCTCCCTTAGCGGGTACGGTACGTCCGAGATTAAGAAAAGACGGAGTAAACCCTGTCACCTCGTGAGTGGCAGATCGGATCGCATGAGCAATTTTATGTATTTCTACATCCCAAGTCTTGTGATCTTCTTTAACATATGATCGCATAGCGGTACCGACGACTCGATTAACTCGCTCAACAAAATTAACTTGGGGATGGTATAATGCATTATAAAATAAATGGTTGACGTTATAATCACTCATGAGTTTCCGAAATTCGTTACTGGTAAATTGTGGACCATTATCGACATGACAAATCTGCGGAGTGCCAAAAAGGAGAAAAACATGATTTTCGAGAAAATCACAAATGGCTTTGGTAGTAGCTCTACGTAGCGGTTGTACTAAAACAAATTTAGTGAACCAGTCGCAAACTACTAGCAACATGGTGTTACCTTTCGCAGATCTGGGAAACGGTCCCATTAAGTCAACTGAAATACATTGGAAAGGGAAACGCACTTTCTTTTCTCGACCCATTAAACCAAACCGTCCACCTTGGCAAGCCTTGAATGACAAACAAACCGGGCACCGCCGCACATACCTCGCCACGTCCGCACGCATCCTGGGCCAATAGTACAACTCTATGATTTTATTAAAAGTTTTAAGCGTCCCCAAATGAGCAGAAGTCGGATCATCATGACATTCTTTGAAAATGTCAATCCGACGCGACTTAGGAACTAACTGCTTCCATTCTACTAAATTAGAAACAACATTATGAGAGTTAGGTATGAGTTTGTACAAACGCCCTGATTCTATCCTCCAATCGGGATAATCAGCTGGTGCTTTAGTGACTCGAGTCAACATGCGATGATACCACGGATCGAGGTCATTCTCGGACAATTCCAAAGACGAGACTTCTAAGGGTGCGCGAGACAATGCGTCAGGTACGACGTTCAGATTTCCCTTCCGATGCTGGATTTTAAAAGAATACTGTGATAAGCGAACACTCCAGCGGGCTAATCTATTTACTGGATCTTTCATAGAAAGCAACCACAAAAGACTATAGTGATCTGTGATCACTGTAAATTCGGTACCTTCAACATAAGGCCTGAATTTCTCTATACCAAAAATAACCGCTAGGCATTCACGTTCAGTGACCGAATAGTTACGTTCAGCTTTATTCAACGTCCTTGATGCATATGCGATAGCACGCTCCTCTTCACCTTCTCCCTGGCTTAAAATACAGCCCAGGCCATAATTTGACGCGTCGCACTGTATAAAAAAACGTTTACTGAAGTCAGGACTTGCTAAAATAGGGGCAGAAACTAACTGTTTCTTCAAATTTTCGAAAGACTCAGTAGCGTTTTGATTCCAAACGACAGTCTGACGTTTACCACGACCCTTGATTAACTCGGTAATAGGCGCAGACAAGGATGAAAAATTCGGTATAAATCGTCTATACCAGCCGATCATTCCCAGAAATCGCTTTATACCAGTAGTATTCGTAGGTTTAGGAAAGTCAGTTATGGCTTGAGTTTTTGCTGGATCAGTGTGTAGTCCGTTCTTATCAATGACATGTCCAAGATAAGTCAAACTGGACCTGCAGAACTCACACTTATCCAAATTGATGGTTAAATTAGCCTCCAGTAACCTGTCGTAGACCTGCTCGAGTAATTCTATATGCTCTTTGAAAGTAAAAGAAACGACAATAATGTCATCCAAATAAACAAATATTTTTTCGCCCAGAAAGGGTCCAAAAATTGTATCCATCAATCGTTGTTGAGTAATGGGAGCATTTGAAATACCGAACGGGGTTACTACGTAATGAAAAAGACCACGACCAGGCACGGTAAATGCGGTTTTTTCATACGATTCGGGAGACAGAGGGATTTGCCAAAATGCCTTTTTAAGATCGATCGAAGTCAGATACCTCGCATCTTGCAAACGAGTCAAAATGTCATCTAAACGTGGTAATGGGTAGGCATCTTTCCTCGTCAATTGATTAAGTTTGCGACCGTCAAAACATAAACGATAAGAATTGTCCTTTTTCTTAACCAAAAGCATGGGAGATGACCAACCGGAGTGACTAGGTCGTACTATATCTAATTCTAACATTCGATCGAGCTCTTTATGAGCAATTTCACGCATAGCGGGTGATAAAGGGTAGTAACGTTGTTTCAGCGGAGCTACGTCTCCAGTGTCGATATGGTGGAATATCTTGTGGGTTCGTGTTAAACCATCGTGGGAAAGAGTTTTAAATTTATCTTTTATGGCGGCAAGAGCAACTCGTTGTTCAATACTGAGATCATCAGCGGCTCTGATAGACTCAATTGATTTAACCTCGTTAACAAAAAATTGATCGCGGGAAAAATCTGCCTTGACTCCAAACAATTTGCAAAAGTCAATTCCTAAAGTCAAACTAGTGCGTATACTATTGCATACCAAAACGTTAAGGGAACGAGTAACATCACAAATTGAAATAGGCAACTCGACCGAGCCTAAAATTTGTTGCGAAGTACCGTCAGCCGACCGTACAAATACGTTTTGATCACGTTTTAACTTAAGGTCTAGCAGGTCAATCAGGTAGTGTCCATCTGTACCGAGTATGGATACACTAGCACCGGAATCTAAAAGTGCAGTTAATTGCTCTTTACCAATAAAAAGATTAATATGGGGTCGTTGATCAGTCGTGGGATGAGCGAATAAAGCAGAGGAATTGGCGGTTGATCCGCAAAAAGCGCTAACGTGCACCAACCAATTACTCCAACCCAACCTGTCTGCTCTAATACTTAAGGCTAGCGGCGAGCAGTGTTTCCGCTTGGCCCACCTGCGTTTTTTTGAGTGGTTACCACTGCAATTTAGTGAAGTAACTCCTTTGCGTCCGCAAAGATAACAAAACGTAGTAGGAGGTTTGGAACAGAATCTGTAAGAATGGCCGCGTGTCGAACAATTCCAACAAGTGAGAGGTCTGCGAGGATTCACAGAAGGTGACTCCTTAGGAGCGGTAGGGGTAACAACAGAAGTCAAAGCTGCGGTGGGGACTTCTTTTGAAAGAGTCTTTTTAGCTAAAAGTTCAGCTCGTTGAGCTACTCGAATAAATTCGCTTTTCTCTGTAATAGAAGCCGTACCCATCACTAATGAAACCGAAGGAAGCATATTTTCCCTAATTGTCCATAGTTGATCGCTTTCAGCAGGTATAGGTGTAACTCTAGCAAACTTTGCAAACATTGATTCGATGTAACTGCTAACAGATTCATTCGAATTTTGCTTACATTTATTGATTTCTGCCAAATAAACCCTACTGAAATCGACAGCCAAGAATCTTATTTTCAGTGCCTCTACTAATTGTTCCCAAGTGTTAATATTAGAATCTAGCGTACGGTACCAAACTAAAGCTTCTCCAGAGAAAAATTCAACCGCTTTGTTGAAAAGCTCTTGAGAATTGACTCCTCGAGTTTTTGAAAGTTCATTGGTTCTTTCAATAAAATTAAAAACTTCTTGAAAACCACCACTGCCGTCAAATGAGAGATTCCACTTGTGGATTGCTACACGGTCATTATTTTTAAAAGGTAAAATATTCTTTAAAACCTCAGCTAATTCAACTGCTGGCAACAATGAAGATCTCTTAAAAGAAGAATAACCCGGAGATTCATCATTAGTTGCTGTTCCAGACGGATTGCTAACTTTGGGTTGCCTTAAAATTTCATCGTCATCATCACTGTCGTTTTCATTCAGACGAAGTAAATGTTCTACTTTAGAACGCAATAGTTTAGATAGTTCTAATAAATTTCCCCTTTCAGTGTCTTTAAACCCAGCTCCCTCCATAATGTCTAAGCGATTACAATAATGTGCAAGACGATTAGTGATATTGTCTAGAGTTTGTGCATCAAACTTCTGTTCAAGATTATTGATTTCAATTGAAATTTCGTCAAGAGCATTTTTGCAAATTAATAAATCGACTTTAATATCAGGTGGAGTGTACTTATGTATAGCAAGACGAGAATTAAAAGCTTCATCGAGCAAAAGCTTTCTTAGCTGTGCTCGACGTGTTGCCTTATGAGCAGGGATGGTGTTAATATCTTCCGTTCTTATTGTTAACTCAACCAGTACCTCCTCGTTACTGAGTGACGTAAGATACTTTTTAACATTCGACATGATAACGAGTGATAATAACTTCCTTTAGCAATATTTGATTGAAAATAAAAATGAAAAAAAACGCAGTAAAATATTTCGCTAGGGCTGTTAAAATTGTCAACAAAATTATCAACACTACAGTGATAATTATAAAAATTACACACAACAGCAATCAACTTCAGGTCGCTTGTCAACAAGACAAAAACAAAATCGTCAAAGGTGTTCCGTCGCTTAATCAATAAACAATCTACCACGTGTTGCACAGATTTCAACGATATACTAATTAAGTTATTTGACATCAAAATGAACAAAAATTTGCCTCCACAGCGGGCGCCAATGTAACTTTTTCCACCCTTGCAAGTTCCGAAGACTAATGAGGTCTTTGGTATTACAAGGTGTCAAAATAACATCTGCCAAAAAAATGACAGTAAAATTTGCTGTCGGCAGTAACCCTGATGTACGTTTAAACCAACTCGTATTTAGCGGGAGCTAGAGTCATGGGTTGTAAATTCAAATGATGCAATAAAAAATAAAGAACGCAAAAATTAATGATAAACAAACTATATTCGTTGAAATTTCTGTACAACAGCTGTGGCAGTATCATGCAACTACAATTCATATAAAATCAGCGAGCTGATAACGTAATAATAATAATAAAATGGTGTAGTTAAATGTACAGATCAAATTTATAAGTCTTACAAAAATTGTAACTCACCCAAAGGTACCCTGGTAGAATTAAACAAATACAAAATAACCGCTTGTGACAATGAAGCGGACTCCAAATTTGACTTCTGTAGCACCAGAGATGAATTGAAATACGTCTTGTACTCGGCTGCACTGATAATACGGAAGCAGCTGCAATTGATTAGGTCGGGAACACCATAAAATTCGTTGATTAAAGAGAACCTCAAAAATTCAAAGTTACTCCTGAAGTTGTCGTTTTCCAGTGTGTAATTTATTATCGAAATTTCATAAAATGACTTGACTTGTGTTGACATCAACAAGAATAAATCGTTGGTTAAAACTACAGTTTTTAAAACAGCCCTTGCGAAAAATGTGTCCTTGATTATTGACACATGTGTTCTAAAATAATGAAATGAATTTACTTCAAGGAAATTATCATTCAACAAGTTACTTACGGAAGTAAAAATGATGTTTTATGATAATCCGCAGTAGCGCATCCATCCACCAAGTTAAACGATCAAATAAATTAATTACTCGTCTAATTAGCAAAAATTAGTCGGAACAAAATTTAACTCGACTTGATCAAATTGCAAAATTGGCAAAAGATGGCTGCTTCGCCGAGCGATCACGGAAAATTGAACGAAACCGGTCGATTTCAGAATCTTATGTACACGGTGTTGAACAAGTTGATATTATAATTCGTAACGAGTGTAAAAATTCGTTACAAGGACTGTGAGGCGGAATGAATTTCCAGGTGATTTCTGTTAAAGACAATGAGGTTTTTATCCTAGCGAGAGTTTCTTTGCTGCTTAAAAAATTGTAAACTTCCCTTAATTTATTATGTGCACCTTTAAAGTTAGTACCATTATCACTGAATATAATTCCGGGGCAACCCCGTCGCGCTATGAATCGATTTAAAGTTAGTATAAAAGCATCAGTGCTCAATTTAGAGACTAACTCTAAATTTATGGCTTTAGTAACCATGCACACATATAGAGCAATGTATGTTTTAGATACAACAGAACGGCGTAGTCTAGATTCGCGCACCATTACTGGACCGCCAAAGTCAACACCCACATTATAGAATGGATGTGTCATGTTAACTTTTTCTGGGGTTAAGCTGCTCATTAATTGCTGTGCGGCTTGAGCTTTAAATCTGTGACAACGTATGCAATTTTTTATGATAAACTTGATCTCGCGCAAACCATTTATAGGCCAATACCGTAACCTAGTATGTGATAATGTCAACTGTGCTCCAGCATGGAGTAATCGCTGATGTTCATTGTGCAAAATTAATTTTGTAATATGACATTTAGAAGGTAATATTATTGGGAATTTTTGATCAAATTGTAACTTTGCGCGAGATAAACGTCCTCCTACTCGAAGGATTTGATTATCATCTAAAAAAGGGTGAAGTGGAATCAAAACGCTATTCTTGCATTCATTACCAGCGGTTAGCTCAGAAATATCACGGTGAAAATAGGAATTTTGTACGCCTCTAATCACATTACTTAAAGAGGACCTCAACTCTTTAACACTAAGCGGCCCTATCCACCTTTCTTCTTTACACCTAGTATTGTGTACAAATCGAAAGCAATATGCAATTACCCGCTGCAGTCTGTTCAAAGTTGAAAACCTCGTGAATTGATTTTCGAACGATTCCGTGACACCAGTTATAGCTAATGTAGTCTTTTGCTCTGGAATTCGTTCCAACGCTTCAGATACTATTTTATCATTCACTGGGGTACTGTTTAATAATAAATCTGGACCCACCCACCAGGATTTTAAGGCGTTAATTTTAGAGGGACAAATGCCGCGCGAAATGTGGTCTGCCACATTATCCTGCGACCTGACATGGTGCCACTTATAGCCTCCAGTTGTTTCTTGGATTTCAGATACTCGATTTGCCACAAATGTTGTCCATCGTGATGGTGTTGAATTCAACCAACACAGGACTATCTGTGAATCTGACCACAGCGTTACGTTGGAGATTTTTAATTGCAGCATCGGTATTACCTTATGGACAAGCCTACTTACCAACAACGCGGCGCAAAGTTCAAGTCTTGGTAATGAAATTATCTTTAATGGTGCTACCCGTGATTTCGAGCACAATAGCGCAGTTGATATAGTGCCTTCATGGTAAATTGCCTTTTTGCAGATGCATCTATGAATTTCAAAAAGATCAGGCTGTACTGTAAAACCCTTCAGCGTAATATTATCATTTAATGAAAGCCCATTGCTAGTTTTCATACTAGCATCGAAAACAACCCGTATTTTAGTGCTGGTACTTTCATTTTTAATGACCTCTCGATGACCCATTATGTACCTGTCTAAAAATTGATTACTGTTAACGTATTTACCATGCCCTAAAGCTATGTATTCCTCAATAAATTTTTTATATGCGTTGAAAAGCTCTTTGTTCTTATTAAGACATTTTTCTAGCCAAAGGAATCTTCTTTTCGCCTGAGCATACGAATCGCCTAACATAGACTCTTGACCAGGTTTGAATGGTACCTCTACTTCAAACCGTCCATTGTCTAGCCTTTTTATTGATTTTTTAAAAATGCCTTCTGACAATTTGTCCTCTGGAGACATTATTTGTTTGGTTGACAACTCTTCGAGTTGCCAAAATTTTGGGATCATGTCATTAACGTTGACTATTAACGAAACTGCAACATTTGTTCCAGTTTCCGTAGGGGCGTGACCTCCCACGAGCCAACCTAAATTACTGTTTTGTAAAGTCGGTAACGATTTGCCTAATTTTACTAATCCTGGGGATAGAATTTCGTAGTATAAATCTACGCCCAGCAATAAATCGATTGTACCTGGCTTATAGAACTCTGGGTCAGCCAATATATACACCGGATTAATGTTTAACAATTGCCTATTGATAAATGCGCTCGGTAAGGGATCTGTAATTTTATCTAAGACGACATATGACGTTTTGAACTGAGACTCATTTATTCTTGACTTTATTGTCAAATCTATCAAATTGGTTGAGCAAGTTGCATGTCCCGTCACCCCGGTGATTGTCTGCATTGTTTGGTATGGTTGTAACCCAAGTTTTTTAACAAGATGGCTCGTAATGATGCTCATTTGTGACCCCGAGTCCAATAGAGCTCGTGCTACAATGCGTTCGCCTTTGCCAGATAATATTTCAACTTGCGCGGTAGCTAGTAAAATTTGCGTTTTGGGACCACGCGATATAAAAACGTTTTGTTCCGTAGTTGCCGTATTTGCAACTATAGTAGGATTAGCGACAACATTGTTATCTGTATCGCGGAAAGGATGCGGAATTTGATTATATCCAACCTTTTTAGAATGTTCTTGAAAACCCGCATTTTGAACTGCGTCAGTATGAATTGACGAGTGGTGTTTACCTTTGCATGTTTTACATCGGTACTTTGAAGCGCAATGACGCGACATGTGCCGTGAGCTGAGGCAATTATGGCATAGCTTTCGAGTCTGCACGACTTTTAATTTTTCAGGAATCGGTAGTTCGGCAAATTTGGGACATTGTCGGACTACGTGATTTTCTGCGCAAATTTCACAATGAAAGTTAGTTTCTGACCGTATGAAATAGTTTACCTGCTTAACAGCACTTTTATGGTTCGTTGCAACTGTTGGCTTTTGTACTATATTTTCAAAGGATTTGCACCTTTCTTCTACAAAATTTAGGAAGTCTTTTAGAGTTGGGATAGTAGTTTTATTCGTATTGAGATGGTAAGCTTCTAGAGTATTTACATCTAATTTGTTTGACAAAAGATACAACCAAATAAGATCCAATTTTTGTTCTGGAGTTAAGGTACTTGATTCAAGGGTGGTCAAGCATTGGTTTGCTTTCGTTATAAATTTACGTAATTGCGGCCCATTGCCTTTAGCAATCATTGGAATTTCTAGCAATGTTTTAACAACCGCGTTGATCATGAAAATTTTGTTGTCGTATCTTTTGTTTAACAAATCAATGGCACCTACATAATTGTCATTTGATAATGGCAACCTATCTATGATTTCTAACGGCTCACCTCTTAAAACCGATTTCAAGTGAAGGAATTTTTGAATATTAGATAAATTCGAATTAGTATGAATAACCGCATCAAACAAATCTTTAAATGATGTCCACTCCGTTTGTTCTCCCGTAAAAGTCTTAATATTAACATGCGGTAATTTAATGCTAGAACTAAAATTATTGTTAACAACGGGGGGCTCGGTTAATACACCTATATCGCTATTTTGCGAAGCTGATCTGATAGTAGCCGAAGTGCTCTTACATTGAATCAAGCTCTTTAATCGTCCCAATAAGGAGAAGAATTTCTCCTCAATTACTGGGCGATCAGGAGCATATATTACTTCCTCATCCGTATCAGCAGCTTCTAGCGCATTTTGAGCAGTTGAATAATCATCAAATGCTGACATTAAATAATTTTCCCTACATGAAAGTTCGTGAATGTTAAAATCATTAGATGTTTCATACTTGACAATTGCAGATTCGATTCTAGTGATTTTTCCTTTCGCAATTGATCTAGATTTAATTAAATTATCCATAGTGATACGCTAATGAACCTTCAGGTATAGAAATTAAAATAACTAATTACAAAATTAACCTAAAATTAATTAACCTTAAGTTTTCTGACCTTTATGTTACAATGTTGATGCACTTGTCTTTGATTCACTTATCACAATTTTAAACAAAACCACTAAATCAATTTCACTGACGATCGCTGATCCACGGTGAATAGATGATGCTGACTTTCTTGTACCCTGGACTCTTCCAATAATTAATTTGTAGTTTATTTTCACTTACACTGTGATGCAATTTCACTTCTTTGCGCGAATTTTCCTTGATGAGCTGGATTTGATAAGAAATGATGCGGTATTGATCACTTACTTATCAACTTCTAAACTTTTTTCGATGATTGTTGATGATTCTTTTTAATATTTGAAGTTGGGCACACTATCTTGAGTTGTAGAGCCAATTTTTTCCAAATATTGAATGCTGTAGTTATCCACTTCGATGGACTGATACTGATTAATCCGGGTCGAATGGACCAAATGGTCGGGCCTTTTGATTTTTTCACTGTAAAAGTGTACGGCTGCCGAAAAACTTCTTGATTGTATAATAACGAAGGACCAGTCGTGATTTGATGTCAAAGACGAATTCAAATAACGTGATTATTATAAAGGTCTTTATTTACACTAAATTAATAATTAGTACAACTGCACAACTCAATTACACTAATGAGTAAACCCTTTTGTTCTTTTTGTCAAGTAACAAGAAAAGCGTAGTGTTTCCTTAGATGTCACTTGCCAGAAGCTGGATGAATACTAAAGTCCGTCCGACAAGACGGCCCTTTTATGAACAACTTACAACTAATAAAAATTTACAGATTGAAAATATTTACAACGGTACAAATGTTTAGGAAAATTTCCCAATTCGTGGGAACAAAATTGTCTTGAAATCACCATTGTCATCGTCACGTACAACTATCTACCTCTTCTAAGAAGGGAGCTTACATTTGTACAAAAGTACTTCTTGTTTGTTTGTCGGCTAAGATTTTACAAACTTGGTCACACAAATTGACAATGGTGCTTTTAAGTTTATGACTTAATCTAATCCTATAATTCTAAAATGTTGTTGCTGTCGCAACAATTTGCCTTAATAAGAAGTACATGCACTTAGCAACAAAAATCTTACCGTAACCGTGGCGTGGTAATAAATTAAATTATTAGTATTGCTACCTTTTATAAATTTCACTACACAGGCCTTAAGCACAACACTATGTCTATTGTCTAATGTATAATACATGTCAAAATCTACCACAATAATTATTATTATTGTCAATCACCACTCAACTCACGCAACTTCAATGCACGGGCTAGTTCAATGCAAATGCTAATGTAGGAGTATCGTGGCTAAATACAAAATAATTAGTAGAGAACCAAGCGTTAAAAATTTCCTTAAAAATAGGAGGAGCTGGAGAGGCGGGTGGGATGAGAAAATTTTTGTTTATTCTTTATTGTCGTTAAACATGTCGTTTTAGGCATGGGTAGATTAAATCATGACAAGTTTGCAAAAAAAATGCAGTGAAGAAATGTTACTAAGTATAGGTAGTAGGTCCTACTTGGAAAAGCTATCAATTTACTGATACCTACAACTGATTCACGACGAAAGTGAAGCTGAAGAAACCAAAATAAATATCACATTACTCTCTGTTAAGCAAGGCGCTTTGGGATATCACGATAATTTATTATGGTCATATCATATATCCGTCAATTACGAAATTATATTACATATTATTATAATATAGATACTAGGAAAACTTTGAAATTTTAATACCTACCACTAAAATTTTACGGACCAGTACTAAAAGAGATAAATTATTTTTTTTTGGCTTTTTATTTTTTTGGCGTCCAAAATTTTGCCGCCCCCTAAAATTTGCCGCCCTAGGCAGCTGCCTAGGTTGCCTATGCGGAGATTCGGCCCTGAAAAGCAGTTTTACTCAAAACTATCATTTTGGAGTTATCTTGTTTTAGCAATAAGCCGACGATATCTTCATCTGTTTGATGTTCTTTTCAAATATGCAGTCCACTCCTGGATTATAGCCTTTCTCCTGTGAGGGGGAGGAACTGTAGTCATCTGAGTTCCACCTTATTATGAAATAAACATTATTTTGTGATCGAATGTAAACTGTTAAAAATTTATTAATCTATTTTGCTGGCCAGTAAAATCGATTATCTAACCAATTAATTGTTATTGCCAACTTATTGCTTATTTTAGCAACTTTTCAGCTCAATAATAAAAAAGTTAAAAATCCATTTACTTCTTTCAACCTCAAAAATGGAAAATCTCGTTAATCGTCAGTGTTCTTCTTATGAATATCGCGAAACAAACTGTAGTTTGTTACAATACAAACAAATAGTATTTTGGATGTAAAATTTGAAACGGAAAGGGGGGAATTCCTCCTCCAAAATTATCTAATATACTTCGAAAACATAAGAGGTGCAGTATTTGTATGTAACTGCTCTCAGGAAAATTATAATATTCAAATGTTGCTCGACGACAGGCATTTCGAATATGCATTTCCAGAGGACTTTAGCCCTAGGGAAATTGCACAAAATGGCTATGAACACGCTGCATATTTATCACTTGCAGCGATCTGTTTGTGGAATTACAGCTTGGAAGTAACAGTCCTCGGTCTGTTACCATCCCCAAAGAGCTGTAATTGGTGTATAATAAGGATAACTGACTAACACACCATAAATTTGATAAAATTAAAGTAGTAAAAACGAGATTAGAAATTAATGGAAAAGATACGCGAATTTTAGCCTTTAATTTATTGAATTCTATTTACAATCTTGTGCACAAAATAGTGTGGTAAAATTTTTATAGTCCAAATATTATTTTCGACAATTACAATAATTCTTCTTAGTCGTATTGTTCATTTCCGAACGTCGTGACCCATCTCTTTCTATGTATGTGATGTGCGTTCCAAGTGTTTTCACATACATAGAGGACCTACTTGTTTAACGTGGGCTCCGAACCACGGGAAGTGTAATACACTTCAGTTTGAGATGGGCGCACTTGGAAAATTACCTCGGTGGTTTGCCATTGCTTTCCGAGGAGAGACGGCCAGAATAAAGTTCTTACCCTGCCCGGATTCGATCCGAGCGTTTCGCATTAGCAGTAGACGCACTTAACTGCCAAAGCTGTGACCATCTCTAATTACAATAATACAGTGGTAAATTACAATAATACATCATTATATTAACCCCAAGAAGGAGTAACCTGTAATTATGAATTGCAATCCAATTTTGTGACCTTTGTTTCCAAAATAATGTGCTGAAATTTTTATAGTCCAAATATTATTAATAAATTTTGAAAACTAAATCCTTTAAAAATATTTTGAGATCACGGAATATCAAATATTGAAATTAAAAATGAAGAATGGAAAATCCACTTCGTGTGTTCTGATGCCTATAACTCCGTAACCAATCTATTAATAAGAAAAGTAGCAGATGTTTTTTGTAGAGAATTTAGTGTACTTTATTTTTAATTACTTAACATTTTGCTCTAAAGTTAACTTAATCCGAGAAATTTACATATATTTATATAAGTGACCCATTTCGCGTGGTTTTCCCAATATGGCGTTTAGTATGTCTTTCAAGAGCCCTAAATAAAGATAATAATAGTTATTCCAATTTTCTTCCAATTATTTCCATTAGAAAAGCGTTGCGTATCAGATACAAATATCTAAAATAATTAATAATTAGAAACTGGAAAGTGTACCAAGCAGGTTCCGGTTTCCCCTATGCATGGTTTAGGTAAATTATAAAATGTAATTTTTTCAGTACTTAAATTACTAACCTCATTAATTTGTTAACCTTTTCGTTTCGTATAAGAATTTTCATTATTAAAATTGGGGAGTAATGAGCATACATAGCACCTGTTGGTTTTCAACTGGCTTATAAAATATTACTACGTAAAAACCCTTACCGCAACAGCATAATTTTCTTTTCACTCTCTACGTACAAAGAATACGGAACTAAGTTTATTTTCAAAAATTAAATTGGTTTATCGTTAAGATGAGAATTATTAACTACGACGACAAGAAAACGTAATTTGAATAAAATTCCTTTGAAAGCGGAAACCTTTTCGTTGAGTTTAGGGTTTTCCTTTCATTCTCGAGCAAATTAAAGTGTTAAAAACAATTTATAAAAAATTATTTCGCTCAATTTGGCGTCGATCGGCCGATAATTCATTACCTTTCGTTCTCATACTTCAGTAAACTTTTCAAGAGCTTCGGACTAAATTTCTTGCCAAGAATTCCACCCAATAAATAATTTTATACCTATTTATAAAATTAATTTTTGGGTTTTAAATTTGCATTAATTGCAATTAAAAGTTGACGTTAATTTAAGCGTGTGTTTTTAGCGAAAGTTTCGTATTTGAATGCGTTTTTTTCGTGTGCTTATAAGATTAAATTTTTATTGTTGACTCTGTAGAACACACGCAAAGCTTTGAATACGTTAACGATAAATAAACATAACATCAAAATTTTAAACACAAAATTTTGTGTGTCTATCATTAATTTTATTTTTTCGGTGTACGTTCTAACTGCATTCGACTAATTGTAAAATTTCACTAACAATAAAATTAAAATCCGTGCTTTTGCACTAAATAATAAATCAACTTTAGTATTTCAATGAAGCAATAAAATAAACTTTAAACTAAAGCATAAAACTGTAAAATACAAATGTTCGCATATTTTAATGAATCGGAGTGATAGTCATAAAATTTTTAATGGATAGTAGTATGAAATCTCTTTCTTCCTACTTCCAATTTTTTAAACTGCAACTGAATGTGTTAAGCCATCTTCCATTATGAGAAGTTTTGTTTCAGTTTATCATTGTTATAATGTACTTTGTATGCAAAAACTGGTCTTGTTACCATTTATGACTCCATTTCACCTACCACGCTCTGAATAAATACAAAATTTTATAAAAACTTCACGTACGTTTCTTGATAAAAATTTTCAGATACATAAGGTATATGAAGTTGGAGGATTTGTACTTTTTATCAACGTATAAGGAATAAAAATTTTTGTATGTCGCACAACAATTTATAAGTAACTTTTTTAAAGTTTTTATGTTTCTTTGGGAATAAAAGAAAGTGTAAGTAAGTGTGCAAAGCTTCAAGATGCTGGGGTTGGATTATCAATAAAAGGCAAAAAACTACTGGATAAAACATAACATCGACTTCAAATATTAAAGAAAATTGTTTCATTCCGAAAGGAAACCTTCTCATAATAGTAATTTGGCTATACTTCTTTATTTGTTGTTTTTTTTTTGTATTTTGACTGTCCATTGAGACTTTCTTATCTATCTCTCATATTCTGAATAAAATTCACCGGTAATAAATTAAAACACCTATACATGGTGTTCCCTCGACCTATGTATCCATCAGAGGTGGTGATAAAAACAGTTTTCTAAAAAATTAAAATTAATTAAAGAAATTTTAATTAAAACAATATTTTTAATTTCTAGGTTCAAATGGCTATAACACCAAAAATATGAATTGTTTAGTGTATATAGTTTTTAAATATCGTATAATTATCTACAAAATAATATATTAAAACATTTCATTGTCTAAATTCACAGGCTTTCGAGTTATGGATTAAATTTAGTAGAAAAATGTGGAAAACGTTTTGTGTCTTTTTGGTTTTCCAGCAAATCTGGCATCTTTTAAACAAAACGTCTTTTTTTTTATTGACCTCCCTGAAATTTACAATCTGTTCAGTTAACATTCAGTAGGTAAATGGTTTGGCTTTACAAGTGTCGTAGAAAGTTAAGTCCAATGACTTTACTTTCATTAATCGTTACTTACAACAAATTTAATTATAGTGTATACAATTTAGGTACAGAACTCATTTAAATTATTATTGTTATTTTCCTAGTCGAATCTGCTTGTGAGATCCCATGGGTGGTATCGTTTTAATCTACGTTGCGTGTGGTTGTTTATAAGAAGGTTCGTAGCCAGTTTATTTGGGTGGTCACCTAGTTTACTTTTATATTTTTCACTACGCACTTTTATTACCTCTTTCACTGTTTTAACCTGTAAATCCTTATGTATGACCTCTTTGGGTACGTACCATGGCGCGTTAGCAATGGTACGAAGCACTTTAGATTGATATCGTTGGAGAATTTCAATATTGGAATTGCTTGCCGTTCCCCACAACTGCACACCATATGTCCAAATGGGTTTGATAATCGAATTATATAACAGTAACTTGTTTTCCAAAGATAACTTAGAAGTGCGACCCAGGAGCCAGTACACTTCTCTTTACTTGATACCAAGCTGCTTTCTTTTTGACCAAATGTGTTTCTTGAACGTGAGGCGTTTGTCTAGGTGCATACCCAGGTACTTTACGTCATTTGCCTGCGGCAATTTGTGTCCATTTAATGTTACAGGTGGGCAATCCTCTCTTTTCGTCGTGAAGGTAATTTGTACGGATTTGGTATCGTTTGCTCTTATACGCCATCTCCTCATCCATTTTTGAATTTTATCCAAACTTTCTTGTAGGTCAGCTGAGGCTTAATTTTTATTTTTATGGGAGGACATGATTACCGTGTCGTCTGCAAATGTGGCGGTCGTTGTAAACTTGGTTGCTGGCAGGTCTGCAGTGTATAATAGGTAGAGAACTGGTCCCAGTATGCTACCCTGGGGTACTCCCGAGTTTATTGGGCAAAGGTTTGAGTATGCTTCTCCGTACTTTACTCGATACATCCTGTCCGTAAGGTAGGACTTAAGGAGCAAGTAATATTCAGGTAATTCTCTTCTAATCTTCTCCAGGAGACCCTCATGCCAAACCTTATTGAAGGCCTGAGAGACGTCGATGAATGCGGCTGTGCAGAATGTTTTATTTTCGAGATTTTTATTTATAACCTCTACCACTCGGTGTACTTGTTCGATGGTGGAATGGTGCTTTCTGAAGCCAAACTGGTGCTCTGGTATTATGTTCTTCTTTAACAAGATTGGCTGGATCTTCTGTAATAACAATCTCTCAAGCAATTTCGACAGTATCGGCAAGAGGCTGATTGGTCTATATGAAGTGGGTTCTTGAGTCGGCTTGCCAGGTTTAGGTAGCATGGTTAACTGCGCCACCTTCCATTGAGCTGGGAAGACATTTAAGCGAAGTGAAGCGTTGAATATATATAGGTGAGTAGTCTCACACCCTTTTCAGGTAGCTCTTTTATGACTTTTCCAGTGATCAGGTCATATCCTGGTGCCTTTTTTGGATTTAAGTGGAATTTAACAGCTTGTACAATATCATTCAGTTTGAATAATTTATTCATCTTATGTTTATAGCGGGGCTCCTCTGTCTGTTCACTGGGACTCACTTGGACTTCTTCTTGAATTTCTGGTTGGAAGGGCTGAAAGACGCCTGTTAGGTGTTCGGCAAAAGTATCCGCCTTTTCTTGGTCGCTTCTTGCCCAAGTGCCTTCTGTTTTTTTGATTGGCGGCACAAATGTTGTTGGTCTTTGTATTTTCCTGACGGCTCTCCAAAGTGAGTAGTCTGTCGCTTCTGTCGGTGATAAATTTTCTAGATAGTTTTGGATAGATTTATTTTTTAAATCATTTAAGAGATGTTTAAGTTTTTCAGTTGATTGGTTTAATTTTGTTTTGTCACTAGGATTCCGAGTAGTTTGCCAAATTCTTCTAAGTTTCCGTTTTTCAGCGATAGCTTCCTTCACTTTTTGTGGACAATTTTCGTCCTTTATGGTGTTGTGTATGGGAGTAGATAGCCATGCCCAGCACTCTGGATAGCAGTTGTTAAGCTTTCCACTACCTCAAAAAGATCCATTTCCGTTTTGAGTGGTATCGACAGATCTATTTTATCGTTTACCAATGTTTTAAACAAATCCCAGTCGGTGCACCTAGTATACAAGGATAGTGGTCTATTTTTATGTGTAATGCTAGAGGAAAGTTCGATGATGACCGGAGAATGATCCGACGAGAGGTCTAGGCATGATTTTGCCTCCAGGTAGTTTCGTGCAATTCCTTTCGTGATTAAAATGTCTAGGATATCTGGTTTCTTTTTTCTGTCCGTAGGCTAGTATGTTGGGTTCCCGGATGACAGGTGGTTTAAGTTCATTTTTGTTAAGGTTTTAAATAGTACTCTGCCTCGGGGATTTGCAATTCTGGAACCCCAATCTTGATGTTTGGCGTTGTAATCTCCCGCCGCGATGAAGCGGCCACCGAGTGTTTCGAAAAATTCAGTAAAGTCTTCCTCCTTGATTTTGTGCTTGGTCGGGCAGTAAACAGCTGCAATCGCCATGGGACCCTTTAACCCCTCGACCATAATATTCGCTGCTTGTATGTGCTCTTGTTGGTATTTAGGCAGTTCGTCATGTCTCAGTGTGCTCTTGATAATAACAGCAGCGCCACCATGTGCCGTGCCGTCCGGATGAGGTGAATGGTAGATTGAATACTTTGGTATTTTTAAGTAGCTCTTGTTGGTGAAGTGCGTTTCAGACACCAACATGATGTCGATTTTGTGATTTATGATAAAAGTTTTTAACTCTTGTCCATGCTGGGACAAGCCATTGGCGTTCCATATTGCTATCTTTGTGGAGGGGATCATTATGGCATTTTTGACACTAATGTCATTAAAATTGTTAACATTTGGTCCATTTTATTCATGAGTGTGATCATCATATTTTCTATTGTGTTAATAGTTTCAGTTGGTGTAGAATTCGTATGTTGTTTGTTGTATGTTATTTGTTATATCATTTTGACTTGGTCTTCTTGTCATGTTTGCATACGACTCTCTTGAATAGAACGTTCTTGTTTGTTGTGCTGGGTGAGGGTTTGGTGTTGTTGGAATAATTAAGGTCTTACAAAACGTCTTACAAAAAATTTAACGCCCCCGTTTCGGATAGAATAGTTGGCTACAACTTTAATTTAATAACCTTCTTTCCAAAAACCTATCCATTTAAAAAAAACTCATTTTGCTTGTTGATATGTGCAATTTACCATCGCATTCATAGTTCTCACGCGACGAAATTTGCATTGAGTCAACTTCTTTTGCCGATGTGTTAAAATTATTGCTACGATAGCGTGTTATTGATATGAAAACCCCTAATTTATTAAAAAACAAAATAATTTATTATATTTTGACTTATTTGTATTATTTGCTTTGTGCAGTGTTTTTAATAAAAAGTTACATTTTGCCCATCTAATGAATTAAAAAAAGTTTACTAGATTAAAGGTAAAGTCCGATAAATTTTCTATCAGATGATAATATGAATTTATTTTGCAAAGCATTTCGTTTAAAAGATACAGGGTTTTCAAGCAATTCAAAAAAAGATAAAACTTCAAATTTTTTAACATTTCGTTACTTAATTTGATGTGAAACTCCAAATCCCCTGGTTTTAGGCAGTAAAGCGATAAAACAATAAAGAAATAACACCATAAGTCAATAGTTTTGGTGATATGGCCATTCAAAGGTTAAAATAAAAAAAATACTATTTTAATTTAGACAATTTAGAAAAGTGTCTTCTATCAGGTAGAAGACATCTGATAGACACCCCCTCCATCATGAAATCTTTAAATAAAATTGATCTCAATCGTTTGAACTTCATTTTAGCTTTAATAGGCTTCTATTCCCGTCGTTTCATTTTCAAAGGTTCTTAATAAAAATTTAATTGTTTATAGAGAATCGTTTAAGCTTCAAAGAGCTTCTATTACCATCGTTTAAACCTCATAGGTAAAAAAGTTAGAGCAATTTAAAGACTGTGAGACTGTAAAATGTTAAACGTCAGTTCGAGCAAATAGCGCTTAAATTTGTTGTTACAAAGGTAAACACGTCAGCGACTAATTTATTTGGAATCATTCTCTCAATTTGATAACAAGATTCTTCCACTGCTGATGTTTTTCTGATTCTTGTAAAATCATGCTCTGGTGATGGTGCTCTGAAACGTATTTTCCACATCCATACACACATTTTCTAGATATTCAGATATCTCTTAAGTGCACATTACACGAGGCCTTTTTCTCATGCGATCGGTTGCAGCAGCCGATCGCAGCAGCCGAATGCACGTGCAACCGAATGCATACAATTTATCACAAATTTTAACTCACAAAAAAAAATTAACAAATTTAACCACACAACATAAAAGTACAATATTTTTACGTCAATTTTATCTATTGGTATAACTTCAATAACATCAAATGTTGATAGAAATCACTAGATTGCATGAGAAATCGCATACAAAATAGAACGAGTTCTATTTTATAGCCAGGCGATCTAAGAACGCATGGCAATCAATTGCTGAATGGGTTGCCTATGCGATTAGCTGTTTACACGAGGCTTTCGGCTGCAGCGATAGGTTGCTATCACGTACATAGTGGCGGCGGGGGGGGGGGGGGGGGTTCTGATCCATATGACAATTTGTGACGATGGTCGTCAAAATTTTATTATTTTGTTCATTTTAATGGAATTTTAACAGAACGGAAAATTATACGGATAACATGAAGAAATATACTGGTGATGGGGAGGGGGAGAGGGGTAAAAATCCTGAAATTCCATGACGTAATTATTTATGACCGACCTTCATGAACATAATTATATAGATAATTAATAATTATTATTGTCCTTATCGTCCTTTCAAGGACGTCCAAGAGGGGTGGGGGTGTTGACATTTTTGGAATTTCTAAGAAAATTGTGTTTGAATATTTTTAAAAGTTTATAAAATAAAGTTTATCTAAATGCTTGCTTGTTTATAATTATTTCTTTATAAAGAAGGGGTCGTCCTGTAACGACGACCCCTTGCGTTTGTCCTCTATTGTCGACCGAAAATGAGAATATTATAACTGCTCGAAATGAGCCTCGAATTTAGTTAAAAAGAATTTGGAGAAAAAGACGAATTTTATTTTTAATTAAATTTTTAAAATTGTCAAATCAATATCATGCTTTTGGCTCCTGTTTATACATTATTTTATTAATTTTACACAATGTCCTGATGATGGTTAAATAAACCAAAGCTGGTTGACATAAAGTTTGTTTTATTTGTAAGGATATACCTTTTCTAATAGAATTATTATTATACTAACCTTGCACATGGAGTGATCCATATTACAGATGATTAAATCAATTAATTTTATTCAAAAAGACAATATAATTTAATAATATCTGCAGTTTTAGTTTAACCTAAAAAATGCACAAAAAAACTTTTTAGACTCGAACGAAGCTCTAATTTTCAGAAGTAAATTTTTACTTGCAAAACTTTGTGCCTTTGTTTTAGTGTCCGAAGAGTATTTTTTGTGCATTTAGGTTAGGTTAAACTGAAAATACAGATATGATTAATAACAATCTACAAGAATTGTAATACATTGATGTATACATTTTTCTTTAGTATTCACCCCCTCCCGCCCCTGGATATATAACCGGGTGTTGAATGAGTTAGCCGTTCATAGGATATTTACATGTAAAAACTTATTTATGCAAATTCCTGCTTCCCTAATTATTTTAGAAAAAAAATGAAAGACACAAAAATCATGCAGAAAAATAAATTACAAATGATAAAAGAATTATTTTCATCTAGCTTTTACTTAAAGTGGCAAAAAATGCTTTTGAAATTGTTCAAATTTTCATTTATCAGACAAGCCATGAAATAAATTCAATTTAATTTATTTATTACATAAATTATTAATAATAAACAATTACAAACATTAAGAAATAATTAAATTTACAGCAAATGTTCAAACAGGTTTCCATATTCAGCTAAACAAAAACCAAATCTATCATAAAAGTTACATCGTACATTCGCAAGTTGTCTTTCGGTAATATTGCCACACTCCTCCACAATTTTATTTTTTAATGAATCAATACTTTGGTATCGTTCACCATAAATTTTAGATTTTAAATGACCCCACAAAAAAAAGTCATTTGGAGCCAAGTCTGGTGACCGAGCTGGCCAGTTTATTGGTCCATTGCGTCCTATCCAAGAATTGGGATAACATTCATTTAAATAATTGGTTACATCTCTAGTATAATGTGCCGGACATCCGTCTTGTTGATAGTAGATTACGTTATTTTCTCCTGCCACAATATCAATTGCCGGTCCAATTTCGTTTTGTAACATTTCTAGATATTTTAGTCCATTCAAATTTCCATCAATAAAAAATGGTCCGCTGATGTTTGCTCCTAATATCCCTGCCCAAACATTTACAGTTTGGCGATACTGTGAACGATTGTTGATCATTAAATGAGGATTTTCGGTGGACCAAAACCGATAATTTTGAACATTTGGTTCCCCGTTAATACTAAACGTTGTCTCATCGGTAAAACAAATATTTTTAATAAAATTTCTATCCAAATTGGCCTTTTCGATAATGCTTTCACAGAAAATCATTCTTTTGTACATATCCTCTTCAAAAATTTCTTGATGGTTTTGGAACTTATAAGATATAAATTTATGTTTTTTTATAATTTTGAACGCCGTAGTGTGATGAATATTTAACTCCGCACCAATTGTTCTTGTACTGATACAAGGATTATTCACTACGGCAGCAATTACATTTGTTTCGATATCGGTACCTGGAGCTTCACCAATATTGATTTCTTCTAAATTTATTCTTTTATTTCTGCAGGTCTTGCATGACGGCTTAAATACAGATCCATATTGATTTTGATTATCAATTACATTTTTAATTGTCGAATAAGTAGGGATTGGTCTTTCTGGCTATAAACCAGCAAAGAGATCTCGTACCATACGTATACTGTTTCCAGAGTAATATAGTTTTAAAAATTGATTTTTTTCACTAATTGTGTACTTTGCTTCCATTTTATGAAATTAAAATTTAATAAAATGCAAAACTGTAAACAAAGTGCAATTGTTTTTTAATACTTATCAAAAATAATTACCTTGGAAACTTTCATGGCTAGTCTGATAAATGAAAATTTGAACAATTTCAAAAGCATTTTTTGCCACTTTAAGTAAAAGCTAGATGAAAATAATTCTTTTATCATTTGTAGTTTATTTTTCTGCATGATTTTTGTGTCTTTCATTTTTTTCCTAAAATAATTAGGGAAGCAAGAATTTGCATAAATAAGTTTTTACATGTAAATATCCTATGAACGGCTAACTCATTCAACACCCTGTATAAAGATAAAGAGTAGGGCCAAGAAATAACTGACCATTAAAGCAATTAAGAGAATGGAAAAAAGAATAAAAAGTGAATTTTCCCTCATATTTGTTTGTATTATCCCAGAATTGAGAATTAATCATAGTTCTAATCCAATTTTTCTCTATTGCAATTTCGGCACATGACGGAACATCTTTTCTATAACAAAATGATTCCAGAGAGGTTCTCTTGACAAAAATTACATTCCATAAAACTGCTATTTTAAAATACAGAAATTTATTTAATTATTGTCACGTTTTCCAGATTCACGTAATCAATTTATTTCGTTTCAAAAAAGTTTCGTTAGGTACTACATGTAACGAAAAACCACAAATTGCAATACATGACCAAGCAAACGCATTGTTAAAGTGCCTTGAAGCGTTAGTGTTGATTTACAATTTCTATAACAATGGTTTTAAGTAAATAAAAATAACACAAAAAGCTTGAATTGTGTGTTAGAAAAGTTTAAAAAGGAGTGCTTGCGTGAAAAGATTTCCCCGATAATTTATTTCTGCTTTAAATAGACTGACTTTTCGTTTAATTACTGAAATATATTAACCAAATTCTTTTAAATCAAAATTGGGTTCGAAAATTTCAAACCTAATTAATTGCTTGTCTAAAACATTAAATGGGCGAACATTTCGATATGAATGTTCCTGAAAACTTATTTGATATGTTATGAAATAATTACATAACCACTGTTAGTTTTTGTTTCAACAATCCTAATTTTCGTTTTACAGCGACACCTCAGAAAGTTATTACTAAAAATTTAAATATTTTCAAATAACTTTGGTATTCGTCTTATCAAAATTGTTAAATTTTGAAGGATTCAGAAGTTTAAATCGGATTATTTTTCTTTTAAAATTCATTGAAAAATTAAAGGATTATTTGTTTTCTATAATAGAATGGTATGGTTTGATTTTTACACAATTTAACAAAATTTGTATAGATTTAAATTTTTTAGGGTTTTCACAACTTTTATATTTTAATTAAATCTTGAGGAAATTTTCAAGTTTTCTAAGGAATTAAGCTTTTTATCAACTTTCTTGTTGTGATTCAAAAATACATCTGTAACTTAATATTTTCTATTCGAGATGACTCAGTACTAAATTGATTAAGACAAATTGCATCCCTAAAATTAGGGTAACTTCTGATAGAGAGGAAAAAATGGAATGTAAATTGTGTCAAGGCGCCTCGTCGTACCCATTTAACAAGGGCGCCAAGGGCAAACACAAGTTATGTAAAAACAAACTACATCCCCTTCAAGAAAACTTGAAAGTGTAAATAATAATTTTGTATTAAATTTCATTTCCGCGTGCAGTTCACCATTTTCAGTCATTAAGGAAGTACAGCAGGATTTTATAAAAGTAAATGCATTCTATGCTTTAGTTTTTAAAATTTCCATAAATTTCAATTTTCCTTAGAAAAAACTGACTTTATTTGGAACACTCTATAGTAATTTGGTTTGTATTCGTAACTTTTCTACCAGGACCCATTAATAACAATATTTTCTCATTAGATCTGTCACTGCGGGGAATCTAATAATGAAATAACCTGCAATCTGTGAGACTAGCACAAAAATAGTGAAGGTGGTCAAGGAAGTATGAATCGGTTCCAATGAAATAATTATCCAACTTGGGACGCTTAAATTACTTTGTATGTAAAGGATCTGGTCGTATTTTGCTCAAATGTCATAACATCATTAATTTAATTCAATTTGATTTGATATAAGGTGTTACCCGACTAAAATTTAAGTGACGGAATTTTTATCTGCGGTTCATAAATCCTCAATGTTATAAATCTTTTCTTCTATCCTATGGTACTTAAGGTTCCTCGTAAACTATGCTGTATCCTGACAGAGAACGCCAACGCCTGTAGGACGTGATCTGAGTTATTTACAAGCTTCTGCAAACTAAGTTATTAATATTTAACAGAGGTTCAATTTCATCTAATAACGTAAATTTTATATATAGCATTATAGGTACGGATTTATACCATCTAAACAAAATTTCGAACATTAAATCAACTTCAGTTATGCTTTTTCAAGAATTGAGGTAAATTGGGTTGTTATTTTGTGACAAGCTGGGATTTCAGCCGTTAATAAATTTAATTCAATTTAAAATCTCTGCTTCTAAATTAAGATATGGGAAATGAAATTAACTAGACTCTAAAAAATTTTAATCTGCAACAGGTCTTTTCTAATGAAACGTTTTCCAAACAGCACAACCGAAAATCGATCGACTTACGATGAAAATGATTTTTTCTTACATACTGAAAATAATAGAGTATGACTTTTCACATTCAATAGATTCCATTATTATCAACTCACCGGGGTCGCTGAATATGTGATGGCATTCCAAATAGATTTGAAAATACGTACATGCATCTTTGTACGTATAATGGAGAGATATTCGACCTCTTCACAGTTAGTAGTTATTCCTCCATTAAAACTAACAAGAAATTTACGCTGGTTACAATAAAAAATTTAATTTTGTAAAATTGCTATCAATTAATTAAATTGAAATAACTGGATGAGTTTGTGCTGACTATCATGTTAGAAGTTTCCTTTAAGCACCCCAGTAATGTTGAAACTTAAGTAATTACTACTGCATTTGAACAAACATTTCAAGGTAGTAACTACCGATTAAATTTTCCACGAGCAAAATAGTTTGAATAAAAACCAATTTGAAATCATTTACAATAGTAAAAAACTGTGAAAATATAAAAACTGGTTTCAATATTCTGTTACATAATACAAAAGAAAAAAAACAATGCAAGAAGTAAAATTTGCTTTCGAAATTTTAGGGCATTCCTCGGGGAATATGGAAAATGTCCAGAATAAAATAGACTACTACATGCCTATAGAAGAAGTCGTTCGGCAATAATAAAGCTGCAAACCTTTTATCGATTTAAAAAAGAAAAAGTGCAGTCCTTCAGTCTGGCTTTAATCCTTTCCTACATCTTATAGTATAATGTAAGAGAGGATTAACGACAAATACTGAAACAAGAGAATTTATAATTGTAAATAAATTCCTTCATTTAATAAACCTAATTATGATGCGTTTGAGTGCTGCACTTCTTTGATCAAGTAATTAGAACTTCCACTAAAGAGAAAATCTATAGAAGTTACTTACCATCGTAGAGAAACTATCCGGAGCAGATCACTCGATAGCTACAGACAAACTCAAACGTATAATTTAAAAAGGTTTGGCTTTGATATTAAGTACCTAAGTATACGTAAAAACTTAATGGTATTTGAAATGTTTGTTGCAGTTATACACTGGGAGCGACAAAATAATTCGATCAAATGTTATGAACTTAATAAATTGTATAATAATGGAAAAACAACAACGAAGTAAGGAATTTCTTGAAGAACTTCAAACTTTTCTAGCCTTTGGTACCTAACTTTTGTTTTCTTTTGCTTATAAAGAAAATTATTTTAAGTACCTATTATTCAAAATGAAATAATTATAATTTTTTTACTTGATGAATACTTTACTCATGGTACTTGATCATGAACAAAGGTGGAGGGAGTTCTTACATTATAAGCAAAGCCTGCCTAAAAAGTTATGCCAATTCAAAATAGGTTGACTGTTAATATTAATAAAAATTCAATTTAAAATAAAATTCTATAAAGTTGAGATATATTTTGCAATTCTATCAAGGATATTATATTATGTTAATTATAACAATTAAGGTTCAAGAACAACAAATTTCAGACGTGACCGCCTCGTCGAGGGTCATTCTACCATTTTTTTCTTCAAACTTGTAGCCGGGCTATTCAAAGAGCCAATGGGGTTGAGTTGAATTCTTTCAAACAAGTAAGCTGCGGTCACGACGTCGCTTGCCCGTCTATTGCCCAACATGGGTGGCCCAAAACAGGACAAAAGAAGAACCCTCGGACTGGTGACGCAATCAATCATATTATATGCGGCACCGATATGGCACGAAGCACTTCGAGTAAACAGGAACGCACAGAGATTGCTAAGCGTCCAGCGAAGAATGGCGCTAGGAGTTTCCTGCGCCTATAGGACGGTCTCGCTCGATGCGGCCCTCGTCTTGGCGTCGATGCCCCCAATCGACCTTCTCGCCTTGGCAAGAGGCACAACATACGAAGGAACAGAGGATGCCGGGAATGAGATGGCCGAGATTTGGCAGGCCAGATGGGAGATCGCAACTTGCGGCTTGTGGACCCGACGACTAATCCCCAACATCAAAAGATGGATCGAAAGACGGCACGGACAAGTAAGCTTCCACCTCACACAAATGTTGTCAGGGCACGGCTGCTTTGCCCACTACCTACACAGATTCGGAAAGTATTGCGAGGAAATCGACAACGCGGAACACTCCCTTTTCCACTGCTGGAGATGGGAACGCGAGAGGACAATTGTCTCCCTAGCACTGGGGTACACGATGACTCCCGAGGACCTAATCGAAGCAATGCTCGTCGACGAGATACAGTGGCAGCGGATAACTACCCTCGTCACCACCATATTAAGATGTAAGGAGGCAGCCGAGAGAGCCGAGCAACAGGCAGCCGCCACTGCTACTCTAACGGAGGAGGACACACAAACGGAGGACGACACACAAACGGAGGACGACACACAAATGGAGGACTAACGATTCGACGCGAAACCCGGACAGGTAGAAGAGAGGCATGCGGAAGAGCACACGCCACACGCGAGTTCCATCGCATTGCCCCCTACCCGGCTGACAAACTAGGACGACACTATCAAAGGAGAAGAACATGGTCCGATTCTAGGACACATCATCCCGGAAGCAATGCCTGACGGCGGACACCCGGGAGGACAGGTAAGGAAAAAAAAACAAGTAAGCTGCAAATTTTATTTTAAAAATCTCTACTTAATTCTGAATAGTTTGCATGGTTATAATTTAATAAACGGAGAAATATATTTTCATACGTACTACATAAATATATACTTTTTAAGAATATTGGGTAATTACATTAAACATATGGTATATTGTTAAGATATTCGAAACAGTTTTTTGTATGTTAATTTTAAAATTTTATCCTGAAAATTTAAATTTGATCAAGTATTTATTTAAATGTTTAATTTTGCTTCAAGGGACCGGTGCTCAATCATTGACTAATAGCGCCCAGGTGCATTATTATCATTCCACGGTCCCAACTCAAATTTTAACATTATTTTAAGTTCATATTGTATCGTATATCTAATTAATTCAAATTTTGATAATTTTAACTTATAATCTTAATAATATCTTGTTAGGATTCAAAATGCCTAAAAATTCATAAAATATAAAAATCTACAGGTGTGGCCAACTTCTTTTGAGCACGGCATATCCAGGAGAACTGGAACGATGGAGAAACTCATCGTGCAGGGCAAGATTGAGGGTCGAGAGGAATATAACCCAAAAATATGGGTTAACCAAAAATAGAACTAATAAATCGCCAGATACAGGAAACAATTCGTCTGGCTGCGGACCGAGAAGCATGAAGAGACAACCTGAATTATATCTTACCGCACCAAATCCTCATTACGGCCCAACAACCGGGGAGGAGAAAATTTTTAGCAATTAAACAATTGATAATTTTATTAGTTGGAATAGGTAATTTTCTGAATACTTGTACATTATCGTAATACATGATCATTTAGCGTTTAAGACTAGGTTTGAAGTTTTGGGGTCGTTCGGAAAAACAGCAAGTTTAATTATTATTTTAATTTTGCCAGTATGGATCACATGAGGTCTGTTTCACGGATAAAATCGTGAATGAGATCGAAAGACGTTTTTATTAAGGTTTGTAATTTTTTTTTAAATGCTATTAATTACCTTCCGTGATTTCGAACCGATGTTAAAAGTAGGTACCCTATGTGCATGATGACACATTGTACGTACAAGACTGACTTATGAAAGAACTTACATATAATTTAATATTTGGTAGACATTTTAACAAAGACAATTTACTGTCTAAATTTATAAATTTCATTGTGGAATGAAAGATTGAAATATTTTAAAATTATTTTAGAACATTTACAGCACCACAAACTTTTGTAGGTTCCCTATGTACCTACATGATAATATTATGTCAAGCGCACATTTGATAGAAATTTTAACAAAAGCAGTGACTATATTAATAATAATTATTGTTGCAATCTTTGATATTTAAATAAATTAATTTTGTTATGGAATAAAAGACAGAAATTTTTTAAAATTATTTGAAAACTTTTTACTGCCCCACAAAGTTTTAAATAATTATAGCTCTTAATATACCTAAGAAGTTGCTGAAAACTAAAGTCAAAATTATTATCTTTCATATTTCGTGGTTTAACTTTTCAACAAATGACACTTTTAATTTGACAAAGTAAACCTTTACAAAATTTTCAGTGCATACTAACTTCAAATTCTTCACAAAGCTGAAAAGTTTGGCTCATATCTCAATACGGGTCAAATCACCTTTAGAATTGACTCGAACAAGTGAATAATGTAAGAGAAGTTTTTTATTTACAAATTTGTTCAAAGAAAGAATTTTTTTACATAGTACATCGAAGAGTTTCTCTTCATTAATTATATATTGACAATAATAAAATAGATTTTTCGTGATTGTTTCATTATAATAAAATGTAATTTGCACTATTATGATAATATTAAATTTATAGTAGCGAATATAAAAAGAAATCAGCCAAGTTAAATTTCAGCGACATTTTCAGTTTTTTAGTGACCGAAGCTACTCATTGAATATTTTTTTTGAAAACATATCAATTTATAACCTAAACTTCGCTTCACAATGAAAGCGTACAATGGAATTTTTGAATATTTATAACCATTTATTACAACCTTCAAACTATTACTTCAAAGTAACCGCGCCGCATGCATCTCATCCCAAAGTATATTTTATGGTGTAACAACCGCATTCTGAAACTTACACAAATTATTTTACATTAAGTTTACTTTTTGAATTAAACACTAATTTCAGTTCAAGAACTTGCATTGTGATGCATTTGAATAAAGTTTGTCCCATGAAGTTGGTTCTCAGAGGATATTAAATGCACTTTATTGTGTTATAAGTTTATGTTTTACCATTAAGTTTATATTGTGGTAGTAAAATATTTTGCACAAAATTAAATTTTCCAAATGTATTTGAAAATAATACGGAGTGAAATAGTTTTACTGTTGTAAAGAAATCCACAGACCGTGGAGAAATTTTAGTTGATTGACGACCGTAAAAAATTATTTGCAATATAAAACTAAAATATCTCAGAAACGTAAACGTATTCATAATATAAAAGAAAAGTAAACATTTTGTCATATCTACGACATGATGATGTCGGAAGTAGGCGCGTCAAGCACTCAATGGATTAGTTTGTCTTTGGACAAGATACGACATTTTATCTCCGACTTTCAGTATATTTCTTTTGACTTTCCTTTTGTTACCATTCTACACAAAAGCTTAAGCGTTTTCAAATTAGAAATACAATTTATAATACTTTGAATTCTTTTAAATAAATTAGAGTTTCACTTTCCATTTGAAAATTTGCGAAATCATCCCACCAGAAGACATGCTGCCAAGTGTATACACATAGGTCATTCAAGTCAAAACTTGTGTATCGAATTCCAGGACATTACTTCCACTTCTATCGTTCTAAAATAATAATAAATCCTTAAAGCAATTTCGTAATTAATCAAAAATTGACATGATAAAAAGATGATAAAAGTTCGAAGCCAAAAAAACAATATGAAAACAAAATGTAATTCAGAGGAGACTAAATTGTAGTCATCAGAAATTTTAGCAATCCTTTTTCAATCCCACTCCAAGTTATACATTTTTATTGAAAGATAGAATCGCCTTTTAAAGATTATCTGACCAGGCTTTTTCTTTTAAAATATCTTTTTTATGAAACTACATCGAAAAAAAATTGCACATAAATTTATCTAAGGATCCTTCAAATAAATTGGAATGGAATGATTAATAGCTTCAACTTGAAACTTTTTAATATCAACACTGTAAACTTTTATAATTTAACAATGAAAAAATTTGAAGTGAAAACGAAATGTAATGAACTATAAGGGTTTTTAAAATTAGATGTTATATTAAGTTTTTCATTTATTTAATTTTTCCAATTTTATTCTTACAAATAAACTTACCTATTCGCTTTTAATGTTATGTAATACGTAACGCGATTCGTACGTGGGTTGAGAGAATTTTGAATAATACGATTAAATGATAATATCTTGTAAATTTTATCATATTTACTGTTTCGAATTTAATTTCTTTGATTATCTAACCAAAAGAAAATTTGTTAATGTAATTAAATATATCATAATAATATATTGCTGTGCTTGACAGTTTTATTTACAAGATATCCTTTGTTATTAACGAATATAGTAAATATCTGGAGCTTCATAATTGCAACCTCTTAATAAGTTATGTCTTATTCGTCTTATTATATGTATTATATCATTATATGTAATAATTATTGTAATATAACTAACAATATTAATCTATTAGTTAGTCTTACAAAATATAAATTTTAAATTTTTACTATAAATTAACATGTTAATATTTTCATGAGCTTTCAGTAGGTGTTTTAATGTTTTAACTATTACCGACAACTATTGATAATATTTTGAATGTTACTGTTTAATTAACTGGTAAATATTTTTATTTTAATAATTTAGCGTTGGTAATTTACGTTAAGCTTTAGGGCTTTAGCACTGGGTCTTTCATAATTAATGGACAACGCATTACACTGAAAAACTGTATATAACTGTTAAGAAATATAAAATTGTTTTTTAAATTGTACATAACTGATAAAACTTTAATAGTAAGAATAAGTAAAGGGTGTTTTTTTAGAGCGTCAGGATTTTAGTGGTTGGTCACTCTGGTATATTTTTAGCATTTATATAGTCACGAAGAAAATTCACAATTCAAAAATTTCATTATTTTTCCGATTTTGTTGCTTTCACATTTTATTCTTCTTTTTACTATTTAACCCTTTTTGCATTTTCAACTTCACTTCAACTTCTAGTAACTTTTACACTTTCAATGATAACTGGTGTAGTAGTAAGAAGGGCTCTCAGTTTTAATCACTTCTATTCTGCCCGTAGGTTATTAATATGGAGGGGTCTCACTTATATTTAGGAAAGCGTTGGTTTCTAGGGAAATTGCGATCGGTGTGTACTTGTAACTTCAACCAATCAACCGTAACCATTTCAAAGTTAATACTTACAACAATTCATCAGTATAAAACGTAAAATACATAAATCAATGAAAGAACCCAGAACAATTTCACGTTGGGGGCCAATGGAAAGGGGACTAAGTAGAAGATGGATGACGAAACACCTCAAACAGGTATACGTAGAATCCGTTGAAAACTTCTTGCAAAATTAAGGAAGTCATAATTATATTGAAATTACAACTCTTCTCAGGAAGAACGCCACCTTTAACCGCTATGCGAGCTTCGTCATCTGAAGCTATATACCCATAAATGATCCCACCGGGACCTTTTCAGACGCTGATCAAAACATAAAGTAGGCAAAAATACTGCTACTATACCGACATAGGGAGCCCCAGGGAGTCCGTTAACTCAGGCTCCCTCCCCATAAGTTGAGATGTAGCTGGATATAGCAAAAGAGTCACATGTCGACTAAGTGAAAAAGGTTCTCCTGCTGGCCCACCTTAGGTACCGAGGATCTTGCAGTCAAAATGTTAATCTTGGTTCTTACTAACAACCCACGTAGGGGGATGGACCTCACACCCATGGGGGTCATGCAATTAAAAGCTTCCCGATACTAAACATAAAACGATTTATTCACTATGTCCCCATATAAGAGAAAAAAGTCATTCCCCAGGTGCCCACATAAAAAAAATAAAATTTCAACTAATTTGCATTTACTTCAAGATATTATTATTATTATTCAAGCTTTTCCATTCCATTCGGAATATTGCTACTCTGCTTCTCTGCAAAGTTTTCACGATTCATTTTTTGAGGTGGATGAAACCTCTTCCTCCTCTTTACTTTATAACTTAATTCATCCACAAGGTGTCGATGTTCACCGGAGGGCTGCGTTAAGAAATTTCGTTAAGTTCGCAATTCGAACCAACAATTTTCGCACTGTAACTCAACCAGCGATCACACCAAGCCACTGCTTGGAGGGATCCTCTTCCGAAAGGGCCTCCAATACTACACGTCAAACAATATTGATTATATCCTCATATAAGAAAAAAAGTAATTCCCCAGGTGCCCATATATATAAAAAAAATAAAATTTCGACTAATTCTCATTTATTTCAAGATAAATGGGATGGAAATGTGGAATATTTGATTATATTTTTTAAATAAAAATATTGAAAATATTAAGGGATGAGGATTTAATACTAATATTAAACCTGAGAATACACCAACAATAATACAAAATTTTTAAGCACTACAGGATTGCTTTAAGGAAGGGATTAAAAATAAAGTTTATTTAAAAAATAGGATGCTAATTCTAAACACCGCGGAATTGTTTTTAGGGCAGGACGAGGGATGAAAAATCATTATTTTTGGAAATTTTTAAAATAAAATATAGTAATATTAAACCTGTCTGCATAACAATTAGTAAAACATTTCTAAGCAATGTGAGGTTGCTCTTAGGGAGGGATGAAAAATAAATTTTATTAAAAAATTGAATACTTGGAAAATATGCTCATATTAAACCTCCACATGCACTGAAAATAGTAAAAAAAAAATCTAAACAGAAATAAGTTACGGTGCAACTGATGAGAATCTTTTTACTATTTTTTACATTCACAGGTTTAATATTAGTTTTTTTGGTCTTTTATCATATTTTAGCCTTTAGCTACCAAGTGCTTATATTTTTTAAACTATTTTTTATTGTATTCGCTGATTCAATATTAGTATAGTTTCCAATTTTCAGAAGTTTTAAACAAAATTTATTTTTCATTTTCTCTAAAAGCAACCCAGATTGTTTAGAATATTTGGCTACAGTTACCTAACCACTACTGATCAAATCATAATTTCTTCTGCTACACACTAAAGAACATGGTTAATATAGCAAATTGCCAAAATAATTTTTGGGAATTAGGTCCAAACTTTTGAATAAATCGAATTTGAAGTTAGCAAATTTACATGTAAAATCCTAACGAGATTCCGCGCGTCGTCATTTTATTGACGGACGGTACGTGTGGAATGAATGACCCTAACACTTTGAAAATTTCGCACCGGCAGATGCAGCTCGTCTCTCGTACATGTAACATCGATTTATTTTTTGCTTTATTCGATATTTTGGGGGTGAAACGTAATAGTTTACTGCCCCATACCGCAACTATACTTTTTAATGCTATTTCAAGGGTCCCTAAGCTCCCGGTTTTTTAGATCCCGGTTTTCTTGATGGGTGGCGCCTTCTCGTATGTTTAGCCTAGTAACCAGAGTCAAAACCGCCCTGGAGGGATGCAACGCGGAGCAGCGCCCCGAAAGGGTAGGTTTTGACGATGGATAAACCTTCCTATCGAATGCACACCCCAAAAATCGAATAAAAAAAAATTTTATTTTTTCACTTTTTTGGCGATACACGGGTTATTTTCCATTTTTTGCTAATATTTATTACTAATATCTACTAATCACACCCCCACCTATCCGAATTTCAAAGAAAAATTCAAATTGGAGCGAAAAAATTTCACTCGATCTGAAGGGAAAGCCGATGCATTTCATCGCGTCTGCCTGGGGGGCGCGGCCTATTAGATGCTAATTTCCCTACTTTCAAAAAGTCGATTTTAGGGTTGTTTTTCAAGGGTTCTCGAAAATTATTGTTTCTATAGACTAAAATAAGCCTGTTCTTTAGTGTGTAGCTGAAGAAATTTTGTTTCAGCCGGTAGTGGTTACATAACCCGACCCGAATATTTTGTTGTGTTATTAATGGGCTAAAAAGTATATTTGAAAATACTGAGTTTCATATAAATCCATTAAACGTTTTAAACTAATACATAAAAATTATTTTTAAGACACGAAAAAGACAAAATAAATAAATTAATAAATAAAGAATGCAAATAATATACTATATCGCGTGCTCTGATGGCTTTAATTCTGCAACCAATCAATTTACAAGAACAAATGATTACATCTTTCCTGCAGCGAATTTAGTTTATTTTATTTTCAATTATCTAATATTTTCCCCTAGAATGAATCCAAATCGAGATATTTACGAATATTTATAGTTATGTGTTTTTTAGCATGATTTTATTCAATATGACGACTAAATCTGATGTCGTACCGAGCAAAATTAGTATTTTTTTTTAGAAGTTCAAATAAAAGTAATAAAAGTTATTCCAGTTTGTCTTCAATGTTTTCCATATAAGCCCTTTTAGAACAATTTTTTCGGTTCAGGTTTGTACCAATTTATATCATTTTAAATATTTCAAAAACATCCACCTACGTTAACAATTCTCCAACAAAACCAATTTTTAATATGGTAATTAAATTTAATTAAATAATTGAAAAGAGACAGATTGATATTTTAATTCTACAATGTAATGGAGATGATGATAGGATCCAATTCACGTCGACTCGGTATATAGCAGATACCACAGGCGTAAACTTAGATTCGGTTAGATGAAGTGGATGATTCAAACCAAACTTCAAACTTAACACTTGGTAACGCAATGTTTCTAAATAATTAGTTAGTATAGCGCACAAATGCGTTTAACCAGGAAGATTTACTTCAACAGCAATAACTCTACAGGTTTCCGGATTTTAGCAATAACAAATTGGCCTAATTAGGAAACTTTAAACCAAAAGATTCAAAAAGTTAAATTTCAATATTGCTACAAGAAGTTGGACAACTAAAAATCGTAAGTTATTGAAGTAACCTTTCCAAAACTAATTAAACAATCAAAAAAGTGAAAAGCGACACGTGATTTTAGATTATACAATTAACGCGCTTATCAGTTCATCTCAACATTAACACCATGAAATACGATTTTAACTAAATCTCCGTAGCTCTAATACAAATTCGTAACAAATACGAGTTGTAACAAAAAAAAGATAATAGAAGAAATCCGGGATGAATTTTTAAAATCGCCAAAAAGCTATCTATTTATAATACCTTAATGTATATTTTGATGAAAATATCTTTTTAATCAGAAAATTTAAATTCTGTCCCAATATCTACTGATGGAATTTTTAAATTTTAATATTAATTAGAAGTTAATAAGAGGCACTCTACCGGATGCCCCAGCGTGTCGTGACACAAGGTCCTGATTTCGCTAGCTGGACGATGGTGCGCGCCGGGGTGTCCTTTAAGACAAACGGCGCCTGTCTTACAGTTTTCCCAATTTAATAAAAATTTTAACAATCCACGTCGCCCTTGCAAGACTGAGCAAATACCATCAAATAAAAAAGATTTAGAAAGTTTTTCATTTTTATATGATAATTTTCCAAACACGATTCGGAAAACAGTTTAACTAGAACGTCAATCATAATCGTACAAAATTTTTATCTGATAAGTAAAAAAACCTCAAATTGTAGACGATTATTACATTATTAATAGCTTTGCTTTTGCAGATTACAACATGAAGTTTGTATTTCTTACGGAGTAATTCCAGAAAACTAAAATAAAAGTGTATTTTAAAAGTATAAAGTCAATGTTTCTCATTCTCACTCACATCAAAAAATACGAAAACAATATAATTTTCAAAACCTTCTCAAGATCAACAACTAAAGCTGTATACATTCATCTTTGATGTGAAAACAGGAAAACGCTGACAATGTAAAATTTAAAGCAACGAGAAACTGATATCAAAAGCTTTTATATTGTTGTGCTAAATTAACCATGAAAAGTTGTGATCGCAAAAAAATATACACTACTGACTTTCTAGTTTAGCGGTTTCTTTTTATCTTCAACATTTATGATTTATTTGCTATGTTGCATACAAACAGTAATAGCTTTTATTATTGCAACTTGCATTATTAAAGTTAAATAAAACTACAATTAAGTACTTAAAACAGTAATACTTGACCCTTACCACACTCAGATGAAGCGTGGATAAACAAACCCTAAGCTGGATATAATAATTCCTTTATTTACTAACCCCTATCAAAACTTTAAATAATGCATTTTATGGATAATTATACAAAATCTAGGACTAAAGTTTGTGGTTAGTAGTTTATAAAATAATTGCTTGTTAATAATTTCATGAAAATTATGTTGAGTGGGTTAGTACAGGCTTGTTCATAATTAGTCAAGCTTATGGGGTCGTAAAAGTATATTAATACAATTTAGGTTTGAACAGATATTAATTACTGAACATTTCTGTGTATTATTAGAAGTGAGGGCATCCTTTTGCTAAATTGGTTTAATCTAATCCCAAATATTCTGAAGAGTATTTAGGTCGTGTTTACTTCCCAAATGAAAAGCCGTGAAATATTTCGCATTAAAATTCAAACTATTAGCCCACCCCGTAAAAACATGCGTAGATATCAAAATAACTAAATTAATTTGAGCAATTTATTATAAACCCTACATTCGTTCCGTACTTGATCAATGTGCGCATCAGACCACTATTGAAAAATAGTTCTTGTTTTCCATTCCAACCGGATAATTAAATTTTTGTCCTCAAGGGTACGAGTGCGTGTCAATTTATAAATCAGTTTTTTATAATTTTAAATGCAAGCATTTTTAAATAATCAGTAAACCGAAAGGGAGAGCATCGAACCAAAACCACGTACTAAATTTGGTGATAACTACAGCAAACATAAATTAATATCGAATTTTGCATTTTAATTGAAAATTTTTTACGAGCTTTATAAAATATTTATTTTAATGAACGCAAATGCATCAAAATTTTAATTTAACTCTGATAAATTACGTAGTTTTAAATTTGTATCTCAGAATTTTCTGGTTCATGTAAGATAGTTTTTATTGCAAGTCACGCCGCAGTACAGCTTGCTGAAAATTAAAAAAAATCGATGTAAAATTATCGCTGAATTTTATCATGCATATAGTAGCTTTACTGCTACACGAATAATTATACTCTATAGTGGGACCATAATCAAGATTAATTATTTTTGGGGTTCTTTGTACTTAATTTTTTTCTAAAGTCTCAAGTGAATTAATAAATTACAAAAAATTTAATATTCCTTGGACAGTATAATAAATGGTAGGTTTCGCACTCAATGGTACTTTTTCAGTAAAAAAATACGGCAAAATTATTTCAGTTTAGTAAGGTGAAACTTTTAAAAATCACTACAAATTCTACTTGGACACGAACAATGTATTTAATTTAAAAGTTTTAATTCGCTTATTTAGTTTAGCTTTCAGTGACCGCATTTTCTAATTTTTAATAAATAATTATTACTAGTTACCGCTCTGAAATTTTTAATGAAAATTAAGTTTCAGTTTTTTGTAATATTAATTCTAAAACAGGTGTTTCGAACTAGCAATTTAAAATTACTCCATTGTTATTAAGTTTCTCATAGTAGTTAGACTATACAATTCGTTTTATATAGGTAAGCTAACAACGGGATCCTGATTCTTCATTTTCTGGAGTTTTGAAACTTTGTAAAGTATGTCCTATTTATTTTAGAGTAGAAATTTTCATACATATACTATGGGATAATATAGCGGATGTTACAAGATTACAGGAGACAACAAACTTGACATGCCTGTGTGGTGTTTCAACTTTTTACAAATTTTAACAAGTTAACTTTATTTCCTACTTTAGAGAAATTAATATGTCGTATTATATCAAAAGCAAGCTAATAGCACTGAAAAATAACGCAAAACATTATTCTATTTATCAAGGAAATAATTTTCAAAATATTTACGTAAATAAAACAAATGTTTGTTTGATTTTACATAGTTATACATATAAAGTCCTTACTCTTACTCATCAAACAACTAGAATTGTCTTATAAGGAACATATCACGGAAGTTTCAATAGCCCAAGTCATAATTAATGCATTACCAATTTAAAAATTCCACATTGAGAAAAGAAATTACTTTATCTAGGAACATCCATAGTTCCCTCGATTATGGCCAGACTGAGTCGGAGGAATGGAAAAAAACCCAAAAAAGATCAATATGCCTATTTGATCTTTTCTAAAGACTCATACTGGATAGACTGAAAAATACAGTATACTGATATGAAGAATTTTTCCACTCCATATACGGTTTCACAAAAGATCGTTCAACAGTTCAAGCTGTAGAAAATTTAATTGGGAGAATAAATAACTCTAAAATAGGAATCTATGAAAGTTTTCTTTATTTATAAAATAAAAACAAAACATTACTAATATAAAACCGCAAATTGGCGGACATAAATATAGGAATCTGGGGGACCAGACAGACTTAATATATTTGTAAATCCCATAACTGAACTATGTATCTGTGGTCATAATAGGAGAAGTAGAGACTAAGAACATTGATCCACATTTATATGTTCTACAAAGTTACTTTAGTCATAGAAAAGCGAGGGGTTCCAGAGGGTTCCATGTTAGACCTCTGCTAAGTAATATTATGTACGATGTCATCTTGGGGTCGACAATTTCACCGGAGGTTGTTAGAGAAGATAAAAACACATCCATTTAATCTTTAAATGTTTGGTTCTACAAATATTGTTGTTATAGGTTGTAGTATTAGTAACAACATTAGTTTGAGTTTTACATCTTTTTGGGGGAAGCGGAAAAGATCGTAGCACCATAGCGGATCACCAATGTCCAGGAGTGTCGTGGTTGATTGGCAGAATGGAAATGAGAATTGCCCACAATTGAGAAGTGTTTTCTTGGAACTTTTGGTCCAAGCAGGTGACTCACCAATTTCCTTCTGTAATTCTTTCGAGGGTTATGTAGAGGATATGTTTTAGTTCAAATAACACCGGTGACTTTCCTAAGGGCGAGTATACAATTGATTACCTCAATCAGTACTAACTGATTGGAAAGGCCTAACATACAGCATTCAAAATAAGAAGTTATGAAATCATTAGCGGTGCCTTTAAACAAGCTCATTCCCAATATGAAGACCTAGGGAGGTTAAATCAAGATTATTAAATGAAATTGCCGCTTCAAGAATTCTATACGTAGCGTAGTCCTGAATGCGAGACAATAATTTTGTCCTGGTATGTGGAAAACTGTGAAGGGAATGTGGAATCAGAACAAAAATATCAAAACACTACCAGTCAGCCATCCCATAGAACTGAAGAAACTGGTTTTGGAATATCGACAGGCCCTAATAGGTCCAATCTCCGCTTCTCTTCGAACAGAGATGCTTCAATAACTACCTGTGGAGATTCAAAAGAAGGGAAAATTTCACCACATTCTATTGCACAAAACAGACCATCCTATATTGCATAAGATGGACAGAAGTCCATTTGTAATTAGCCAAAATTATCAACAAAATATTCTCATATTGTTTTACAAAAATTAATATTATGCAGGAGTGACCGGAGCCACTGTTTCTTATTTATGGACAATCTGTATATTTTAAACAATTTGTAGAAGGTGAACTCGTTCAGGACTTAATACGTAAGTAGTTTATATAAATCTTCAGTTTGACACTAAAATACAAGTAAATATAATGCCAACAAATAAAATTTAAAAAGAAAACTGAAGTTCAACAGTGAACGAGAAATTATGTTGAAGGTAATTAAAAGAATGTAAGGTTTCTTATATAATTATGTACCCATTATAATGATGTTAATTATGTGATAGGATGAGTTGAGGTATAAACAAATATTGTTGTGTTTGTTGTATTAATTAACGTACTGCAAGACATATACAGGGTGGAGCTTTTTCACATCTTCATTTCCATTTTTAATTAAATAATTCTGTATTTTACTTTGAATTGTTCGTCAATTTTTTTGAAAAAATGAAAATATCTTACAATATTATTATTATTTTTTGTAATCGAAGCTTTTCGGAAAAGATAAACTTATCGGATAGTAATTACTCACACTATAAATAATAAACAATTAATTCAAATCATGATCTACCGCTTTGGCCAACATAAATCGCGTTATGTGTGTTGCAATTATTAGGCTGATAGATTCCACTTTTAGAAAGCCGTTCAGTTTTTGCCTTATTGCTACATTATTTTGACTATGATCTTACAACCTAACTTATCCAAACGTTGCCCAATTTTGCCACTGACTCCCCACACATTTTTTTGCGAATATTATTTGTATTGTTAAAATTTTCAAATTTTGATAATAGATACAATTTTTACCTTGATTCGGTTTCTCGATCTAGATTGATTATTGTTAACAATATTGATAAGCATTGACATAATACGTTAAATTAAGATTGAATTGTAGTTTAGATGCGGTAATATCGCAAATATCCTATTTAAATTGCAATATAATTCAATGTAAATTGCAATGTAACAGATAAATGCTTACTAACATTTTGTCAATATTGTTAATTAAACAGACTGCACTAATTGATTGTGGTGACTGCCAATATTATCAAGAAGGCACCTAAATAAAATTTACTGCTACATTTTTATTAATACCTTATTTAATAACTGCAGGATAAATTAATAAGGGACTAAAAAGTGCCTCCTTTAATCTTGACTGTGAAGTTTTTGCAAGAGTCGAAGCCGAGTGTAAAAATTACACGAGTGGTTAAAAGTCATTTTTCCCCTTCATAGGGTCATTAATAACCCTGAGGTTTATATACTATTTTATGCCCTTGCGGTAGATTGCAAAAATTATATTTTGAATTGAGTTTATAGGATACTTCACAGAAACAATATATAATAGGGTATTAAAGTATGAATTACATGAATATATTATAAAATGAAATTATTAAATAAATATTCTAATATGTGAGAAATGTTTAAACCTGGTATATATTTTAATGTTGCTCCTCTCAATGCATTGCATTTTTCGTTTTTTTAAGGATTTTATAGGTATTGTTAGTGAAATAGTTTTATTTACACCATTTATTTGATCATCACCAAATTTAAGATGGTAGTTAATCTTTCCGGGGTTTGAATTTTGTAAAATTATGGAGAAAGATTAAAATTTAAAATTGTATGTCAAAATGTTAAGCCTGATTTATATATATGCGATAGTGCTCAGCTTGTGTTGGCCTGTTGATATAACAGGTCACTGGAAACAGGACGTCTATAAATCCACCACATGCAATTTCTACAGGAATTCATAATATAAATATATAATTTTATGCACGAACGGTGGTAGTGAAATTACTTCCATAAATTAACTGATAATAAATTGGCACTTACTTGTTTGAAATTCAGCTCTTCTGCATTGAATTGTATCAGTAACTTTCTTGGGTATATAAGTACAACAGGTTGGTATCCTCAAAGAAATCCTGTAACAACAAAATAAATTAGAATGAATCGGATGTACCGACATGGTATAAAACTGATAAGAATTTTTTATAATTTTGGTGAGGCTAGATATTGTTTTGATATTGAAATTAAAAATGTGACTGACATTACTTAAATTAAACAAATCAAAACTACCGCGGTATGAAAAAGAATCGGGGCAAATTGAATTATTAGAGCTCTCGTTCCACCGCATAAAAAATTTAACTTTTTTTTAAAGGAACATGATATTAAATTGCTTTCGAATAGCAAGTTTGTCATAACCAAGGAAGAATGCGTTGCATATATTGAAGTATATGGTAGAATATAAACGAGAGTGCTTTGTGTTGTAGAAGGACCAGACTGAGAATCAAAGCAATCCATTATCCATTTATAACTTTAGTGTTCGTGACGTTCTATAGTTAAATTGGTGTATATTCTGAACCAAGCTCTTGCCGCTTCTAACTTGAATTAAATTGGTTGAAAATATAATTATTAATTTTGAATGATTAAAGTGATATGGTTTACGAGCTTTTTGAATTTTGCAATATTTAATTAAATCTTGTTTAACACCAATTAATTACGCTGGCTTTATTTCAAGTAGAGTTAAAATATTTTAATTTCATAACAATCGAATAGTACTTGAAATTAATTTTCATTTACAATCAAGGAATTTTTGTTTTATCTGTTTTATAAGAGCTAACACTTCGTGACATATCGTTAATTTAATAGATTGGAGTTTAAAGTTTTACCATTGTTAAATATTTAACTAAGTCGTCAATTAAAAATAGAAAAACTAATTTATTTTCCTGCCATTTGCTTTTATTTTTTCTGATCGTAAATGGTTTTTTTAATTGGCAGCACTTCATTTAACTAAATATATTATGCAAATAAAGACATAAAATTGCATTAACTGCCATTGCATTGGGAGAACAACAACATAATGTATTTTATATTATGATTTATAATTTATTCGGATAAAATAAAATAAAACGGTTATTTGCTCTACTAATTAAAAGGAAACAACTTCGTATGTTTCCTCGTTAACTCCATCAAGTATTACATTTTCCCGAATACCACAGGGTTTGGATGCATATTTTCAGTCCGCGCCTGAACGCCACGAATTTAACTCCAAAATTACTATGTCGTGGTTTTGAATCCACGTCCTACTTGTTGTATAAAAATACCTCAAAAATGTTTATTCCTAATCATGCGCATATGGGGATAAAATGTTATAAACCTAATGGCTGACAAGTTACGTGCAATTAAAACTTCCAGAATTTGAAACCCTTTCATTAGGAAACTATTAGTGTGATAGTAAAAATTAAATTAAACTTCAATCAACTACTACAATGTAAAGTATTGCATTTCAATGGAGCCATGTATGTAAAATCTCGGTTCTAATTCCTGCTATAAGTTTGAAATTGTGGTGACGTATACTCTAGTGTACAACAAAGCAAAAAGAAGTTCAATCAATAGTGCCCTAGAACTTTAAGCCTGAAAACTAGAAGAGTTTCAGATTTCATTAAAAGTACGATACCTAAATTCCACTAAATAAAATAAAATTGGATTTGGAAAAGCTTGAATATAAAATTTGTAATTATTTTAGTGTTAAAAGTTGTCTTAATAGTAAATGGTACAAATGGGTGGTGAATGCTATTTGTATCCTACCAGCATAAGATTTGACTGGTAAAGAGCGACTGACGATGTTGTTGTACTCGTATGCTAAAACTGATTATTTAATTTATTTACGGATGAAACTTTTTCTACGAAAACTACATTTTCGAAACGATCTTTAGAACTTCAGCATTTGAGGTTATGAAGTTCCTAAATTGGGCAGTGCCATGTCAGTGGCTGTTTTAGCGAACAGTCAGATTAAATTAAATTAGTAATTGCAGTTCCGGTAGAGAGAGAAAACAATTTATTATGAACATTAAACATGGTACAATTAATTTAATTGCTTTTACAGAACACAAAAATATTAAAATTTAACAATAAACGAGATCTGAACAGCCCCTTCTGGCCACGTAACTTTCTTTGCCAAAGGTTTTAATGCCTAAACATTTTTTTTAATAATTAATAAACGTGACATTTTGTATTTGACGTTATCGATTAACCATAAGGATAATTTTGGAAAGTTGAAGGAAAAATTATCTTACAAACTCGGTTGAAAAAAGCTTTTTACTATTTTTGCATAGTTTTACCAGGAAACCAACTTGGTACTTTCATCTCATAGTCCAGTCTACCACTGGGCTAACCACGCACTTCTACTATAATACTCATTATAGCAAATTTTATAAATGTTTAAAAAATGTAAAATACTTTAAATTGATCAGTTCTGATCCTGAGATACAAGCAATACCTCGCTCGAGTCGATAATCAGTCAACCCTGTTAGTCCAAAAGATAATCTGTTCTATTTGCATTGAACCGTTTAATACTCCACTTCTGGCCATTCGTTTATCTCTGAAAGGTCTTTAAACTTTAAAGTTAGGCAGGATAACCGCTGAAAATACCCGATATTAGAGAGTTTTTGCAGATCTTACGCTAACGGTAACGATAACGCTAACCTTATTTTTGCACTAATGCGCACGTGCAGTAAATACCGTGACGGTAAATAAATACCGTGGCCCGCTATTTCTTAAGAAATAAGGGAACGAAATAACGTTTATGATAAATCCACGCCATCTAGAAGTTATTGCATGAGCTCTCAATTTTAAAACTAAAGTTAGGTTATAGTTCAGTTTTGTCCTATGGTTTTGTCTATATTCAGTACACAATACATAATAATTGAAGTACTAACTCATCCATGGCAATTCTAATTATTAATTTGAAAAAAATAAAAGGCGGTAGAGTATAACCTATAAAAATAGCGTGGTAACGTTACGCTAATTTGCAAAAACTCTAAAGTTATCCGTCCCGTTAAACAAAATATCGGACCAGGTCACGTGATTTTATCGTTAGCGTTACCGTTAGTGTAAGATCTGCAAAAACTCTCTATTGTATCATTATTTTTTATGAAGACACCCAGTAAATATTAACTTCTAATAGTTTTGTTAATATCGTACAGTTGTTTGTACCATTTTGATTAGGTCACCATGATCCAATTTTTCTAAAAATTGTCATAACATTTATTGCTTTCGGCATCATCATCATGTCATGTCTTATTTTGGACAAAAATGTGTTTTAAGGTGATGATTCAATTTATGTCACGTCATTTACAAATCTTGTACAATATTTGCAAAAATAAGTTGTGAACCTGGACAAATGAACTTGACATATTCAATTTATGTGAACGAATTGAAAAGTACAGAAACTACTGCCTGGAGTACTTGAAAAGTGTGGCGTAACGGACAAGTCTATAACCTGTCGATGATGATGATGATGAAGTTGTAAACAACTCCAAAATTTGTAGAGAATTGTAAGAATAGCAGATAATTAATGCAAACAATTGCTGACACTTGCCATTGCCAAAAATGCAAAAGAAAATTTGGCAGAATTCATTTTTGGTCCCGAACACATAAAATAGTGCAAAGTGATCCCTCACAAGAATAAATTCGAAGGAATGAAAAAAACCATTTTAAATTCAAATTTCAAGATAGCCTCCTGTCGGTCCGAGATATAGGAATCTTTATGCTTCCATTTTGATCTGTTTTCGAATTATGTGAAAAATATCTACACAGATTTTAAATATACGTATTTGAACTTGAAAAACAATAAACTTGATTATTTATTTTCAAAATGGGCCGACATTTGGAATCCTAAGAATTGAAATTAGGGGTGCTACGGATCAAATCGCTTGTTTTGGTTTAAGGAACAATGAACGGTACCAAATTTCATGCTTTCTTCCCAAGTGTCAATTGGACCAAATATTTTACCCTCCAAGCCGCCGCTATGTCATGCACAATTCCTTACATTTCCACAGGTCGTCCAATAACAATCAAGTAACAAATCTACGTGTGTTTTAACCAATTCAACAATCTAATTTTAACTTTTATTCGAGCCGTAAATTTGATTTGGTTATCTCAGCAAATTGTAATAATTAATATGTAACTGATACTGCTATTAAGGAAAGTCCTAATATGTGTTCGGTAGTATATAAGTACTTTGAAATGCAAATTGCCATGGAAGTGTCATTAGATATGTGAGTTTAAGTTTTAAGGGTTATTGAAAGTTTGATTTTGCCTTCAAATTGGAATAGGAGAGAAATTACTACATAATTTAAATTGTACTTTAGAACATTCGACCACTTAAGCTGTTAAAAACCTTTAATCCTCAAAATTATCCAAAGGGAGAAAATTTGTCAAGTTATGATAGGAAATTTTCAGTTCAATTTCAAGTAATTTAAATTTGTATTGTTGTATTGTTTGAATACACAATACATTAAAATATAATAGTTGCGTAGCAGTCAAGAAAAGCTTTAATTGTTTTGTAGACTTTTAAGGCTGCACTAAATGAAAATGTGAAGCGATTGAATTTCCTTCTATATTTTTGTTTTCAATGTCAAATGAAACTTTAGTATCAACTATGATAACTTTGAACGGAAATTTTTCGAAAAATACTTTTGACAAGAAAATAAACCAAGAGATACTAGATTATCAATGAAAGTTAGATAATAAAAAATATGTGGAATCAATAATTAATTGCAATATAGCAGGACCAGCAATAAATTTTCTGCGCAATAATTATCATGTGGATGTATTATCGATCATTTGTTCATATTAATAAAATTAATACGTATGACCATATAAATTACGTCTATCGAAAACAGCAATACGTCAGGATCAATGAAATAAAACCATGTTATATCATGAACGACAATCTTTCAAAAATACATTAAAAATTCCGGTTTAGGTAAATTTTAAAAAGAAATAAATTTTTATAAAAATAAAAAAGCAGAATAAAATATAATCGAGTTTAATTGACCATAAGTTAAAACCGTTGTAACTTTTTATGATTTTGCCAACAATACTGAGCAAATAAAAATTATAAAATACACAACTGTTTGATCTACGTATTTACGAACATTTTTTTTACAAGAATTATGAACGATATAGGTATAATAATAATAAATTGATGTTAATTGTATACCTCATCAGTTTACAAAACTAGTGTTTGTTTAAAATTGTCTATATTTAGGGGCAGACAGATTACTTTGTAAAAGTAACTAACTTACAGCTACAGATTACTCTTACAGAATTTGGATAAGCCAGAACTACACAATACTTTTTGTAGTGTAAAAGTAGTTAAAGCTGCAAGTCCTTCCAAGTTAATGGTAGCTGCAACAACTAAGCCCGTAGTTTACACCGAAGCGAAGTTTAAATTATGTTTTGAATTATTCAAGTTTCCGAAAATAATCCTAAAAACGAAAATCTTCGATTCCTCTCAATTACTGTCTTCCCGATACACGGTATCGACTTATCGATGTCAACCAGCGGACTTAGAAGTTGAACATCAGACATGTCCGTTAAAATATAGATAATCCTTTCAATGTATGATAAAACCATCCTATTACAAAGAGATCTCATCAACAAAGCATGTACAATAAATACAAAATTTAATATCAAGAAGAAGAATCGGTTTTGCATTGCAAGTATCCGGGTGGATAAATAAGATGGTTTTAATTTCAACTAAACTAATTAACATTCTGAATCATTCGCGAGCTGCTTGCTTATTACCCAGTAAATCTGAGGAAAAGGTTTAAAGAAAACCACGAACTTAGCAACATTACGGTCACGATTATATTTTTAAATTTAATATTATATTCTATATTGTAATAAATTTCTGTTGGCATGCTTGACATTTCTCGCATTAATTTAGTCGTTTCGTTCAAGAGTATCTTGGGGTACAGACCAGTTTTCACAAAGAAATTCCTTGTATTTATTGCCTTTGAGTCTTTTTATCCTTCATATATTATGTACACGTATTTTCAACTATTTTTCATTATGTAAATTTTCGTTTGTTTTCAAAATTAGTGGTTTTGACCTTAAATTGGTCAGTGATGTGATCGGGAAGTAGATAATACAATAACCGTCTATTCTCGTGGTTTGGATTCCATGTTAAACACTGTACACGTCACACATGCTCAATATATATTTTCCAAATTAACGTAATATACAGAATTAATCAAATTGATTCAAAAATAAAGCGGTGACAAAATGTTTGAATCCAGTCCATTCATAGATGGGCCTGTCACCAGGCAATTGAATTCGGATATAATTTTATCGCTTTATTTCAAATATGTACTCAATTAATATATTACTAAGTTTTCTCCCTCTTACGAGATCTGTGTTTAACACCAAACTGGAAAGAAGACACCCAAATAAGCGTTTCTGCAAATATCTCGTTAAACATTAATTTTAAAGCAAAATTAGTTAGTAACAATATTATAGAAGATAAAATGCTCTACAAAAATATTCTAAGGAGATTTTTCGTAAAATCAATCCTTTCCGAAATATAGCGATGAGAACCTAGGATTTTCTTCTATCTGATGTCGAACTTAGGGATTGTTTTACAATGCCGAACTTCAAGTTTAAGCAAAACGTTGAAAATCCGCAATTCGGGACTACTATTGAAAAGAAAATCAATTAATTCAAAGAAACCTCAGTATTCGGCGTTATCAACTTATCATTCTACCCGTGAAGCTCTTGTCTACAAATTCTGGTACATAGTAATAAAATAAAAATAAAAAAAGTACATAAAATACGTATGTAGTACAGGCTGAGAGAAATGTCATATTAGACGAATACTACTTTTGCATACATAACCAAAGGCTAAACACAAAGCAATGATGAGGCACTGCCGTCTGTATGATCGATTTCGATCTTACTTCAAAAAGATTGATCCCATCAGATCTACACTAGTGAAGCGATACCAATGTCGATGAACGATGATCATCTTGGCTATTACGGAGGACCGGGGAACGTAGAAAACTGACTGCGGAATTTGGAGGTCTATAAACATCTTAGTTGAGCGCTAGGCTGGATCTGGCTGGTTTGGTTAAACCTGGTTTTATGATAACAATGTCTATGAACAACACGGCTGGTCGATTTGGAAGACCAATCTCTAGACTCGCATACCGCACAAGCACATACCGCTAATACTTCAAACGTCACCTCAATACATACCGCCATCTATGATATACATTATGCAAAAGTTTGTGAGCGTCCTAAACAGTTCGGGTAATAAAATAGCCCGCCTAGTTTATAATAATAAACTTCAATGTAAAATTAAAAGCTAACGAGTTCGTTTCTTAATAAAATTAGAAACTGGGGCTAAAAAAGGTGAGCTTGGTAAACACCTAATGGCGAGGCCGAAGGCCGAGTCGAGTTTAAACTGCTCAAGACTCAGTTTTTAAAACAAAAAATTCACCGTTTTGATACGTATAACTTCAAAATTGAGATATCTGATGTTGAATGGCGAGGTCGAACCGTGTTTGCATAGCTTACGATAAGATTCAATTTTCAAACTAAATTTGAGACGTGAGGAGGGCAAATCGTGTTCAGACAGTCGAATATTCCATTCTTCGAAGTATATCCCTCTTTGAAATCATTTTAGAATTAAGAGGCTGAGTCGTGATGGGACAGCTTAAAATTCAATTATTCAGACTGAAAAACTCCCATTTTTTTGATATTAGTTCAAAATTAAGAGGCTTGGTGTTGACAAAAAAATGTAAAATAAACATGAAACACTTTTAATTTTAGTTACGGTTCAGTTTTTAATCACCCCCCGCCCCCTTCCATTCTAGTGCGGGATGTACGGGTTTCAAAATTGAATGACAATGGGCTTCTCTCTTCTCTCTGTATTGGTAATAATTGAAATGGAACAATTAGTTCGGCAAAAACTAAGAAATTCAAATCTGGACACTTTGGCCATAATGGGAGGTAAAAGTAAACAAAATTTTATTCCCTAAGGTTACATTTTCAGGATAATTTAGGCAACAACTAATGGTGATTGAAACGAGATAAAATTGCAAAAGCCTGCGAGATTTTAATTTCTCCAACTATTTAATAAGGGGAAATCGTAATAAAAAATAGAAGTAAATAAAAAGTAGGTATATTTTTTTATTTACTTCTAACCCCCCCACCCCCCCCCCCGTAGAGGTTACTCTTTGATAAATTCCGCGGTATAAAAATTTAGAAAAACAGTTTTCAATTTCAATTTTTAAAATACCTCACCTATTTGATGTGGAGCAATCAAAATGACAATACGAGTACAGTTTTGGAAATTATTGTTAAAATTAAAAGTAATCCCTCTGCTGCTTTTAAAATTTAATGTATTTTTCGACGAACTTCTATTTTTTGGAGGTTCAATATTTTTGTAAAACAATTTCTGCTCCAGCGTCTCTTGTAATATTACTCGCGCTGTTAATTAAGTTTGTAATTATTCAAAAATATTATTGTCATCCTTAAACGTGCAACTTCACATTTAGCAAGTATTGATTTGTTACAATTAAAAACAGGATTGTTTTCTTCCAAAGTTTTATTGATTTTTTTCAAAACTGCATACTTATAATTTGGTGTAAAACTTAATCGTAAAGTATCAAATACTCTTTCTATAATTGATATAATAATAAATATTAAATTGTCCAGTGCCGTTTATGTGGGTAGGGGAACTGATACTAACATTTTGACGCGTAAACATTTTCAATGCCGTTCGTAACGACGGTTTCCTAGCTTATAGATAAGAAATATAATCTTGAGTTTTGCATATTTACACTACTTATATTATAGATGAATTTTTTGTCACTTTCCGCGGTCTATTTAGCGAATAGCAGTCCTGAACGGACGATAACAGCCGATGTTGCCTCCAGGTAATCAAGAATCGACAAGAGTAAGATAATATTTAAATATTTTAATTCCTTGCTGTAATTCTATGTAACGAGTCAAGGGAAATGATAATATTCAAATGTGGAAAATGACCGCTCAAAATTACTATCAAAAGGTAACACGACGAATATTTATTACCTCCCGTGGTCTGTTTGGGGAATTATAGTCCTGCGGGGATGGTAACACCCCAAGAACTGTTACTGTTACCTGTTACTGATATCGATTTCGTATAAAATGACTATCCAAGGAAACACACCGAAGGGCTGTTACATACAATTACAGCTCAGAGGAAGCAATCCCCGGGCTGTTACCATCTCCGCCGGGCTATAATCGCCCATTCAGGAGGATTATTATTAATGACCAAATCCTCAACCTAATTTATTTATGGCTAAAAAACTTCCATGATCGGAGTAGGCGATGTAAAAATCGTCTATTCCCGTGGTTCGGAATCCACGTTAAGCTGTAGGTCCTCTGTGCTCGTCACACATTTTCAACACGCAACGAACAGAGACAGGGAGGTATCGGGAAAATGTCGCAAGACGTTCATAACCGAATATACATACATCCTCAACTATAATTTTAAAATTATAACTTGGTATGTTGACTATACAGATTTTAAATTAGGCAAATAAATTAATATTCAGGTTTCCTCGGATTATTTTTGCATTGGGGATTTTTTATGCCTATGGACTGGCCCCAGAGTGGCAAACAGAAAATTGTATCAGAAAAGCCACATAAATACGTAATAATTTGTTGGTAAGATAATACACAAAATTTACAAGACAGTGAAGTATTGTCTAATTCCACAATGCTATTTCTGTAAGTAAGACTCGACAAAACCGCAAATTAAAGTAATGATTACGACACAATTTTAGAACTGAAAATCTATCAGTTCCAACAATACAGTCTCAAATATACCACACTAATATATACAACGCAGTTTTACTACAATCGGGGGTCCGGATGAAAATATTATTAGCAATTTTCAATTTTTGTGCAACTGAAAAAAGACATTTGAAATATTTGTAAAAAATTGAAAATCTTTGAATTATAAATGAAGATTATTATCGGTTTTAAAAATTAAATTACTATAATTTTTGCAGTGTGTAGCATATTTTTTATCAATTAATTGATATTGATTGATGATACTAACATTCACATGGCCAAAACTGAACGCTTGGGGTTCGGGCACCCCTCCTTCTGAAAAATGAAAAAGAACAGCGGATTTGGTAATGAACATAGTTGGAAATATACCCAAAAATGACAACATTGCAATAATAACAGTCCTCCATAAGTAATATTCCGATCGTATACAGACATTCTAGTGTGATTCCCATCCCAAAATTTGTGTTTGGCGTTATAATGCAAATATTTATTATTTCTTTGATTAATGATGTGCAGAATTTGTATAACAAGCGCTTTTTTGACGATTTGCAAAAATTTATTGATTATAATAAAGGGTTATTAAATTTCAAGAAGTAATTTCTTGACGAATGAAAATATAAGCAAAATATCCAATGATTCATTACTGCAGAAACTACTAAGTATAAAGTTTAAGTTAGTATGGAATGCAATTAAAATTAGTATAGTATTAATTTTAATTTTATTCCAAATTGACTGATTTTCTTCAACTTTTCTATTATTTTCTTCATTAGTTATAATGGACAAATTAAATCGGTGGATTCTTTCACTTTCAGCGTAAATGGTATGGAAATGTACGCGAAAAGTAACTATAGGGTGATTGAGAAATTAAATTCCTAAAACACAAGTAGTGTCAGTAAAACAAGTTAAATGGCTATAAACCCTTGGGGTTAACACGTCCGTTTCTTATAATATCCTGTAAGTATACCCCGCTGAATTTATTGCTTACCGTTGTAGCTGTTAAATTTATTTAAAGCTTTTATATTTGAAAGCTTTATCAATATGATTTTAATATTGAAAATGTGAGTTATCAATAAATTAAAAAGATAGCTCAGTCGAATAGAATCCGTGATAGGTAAATAATTCATGTCAAATCTAGGTGAAGGCGAATATATTTTTTTTGAAAAGGTAAATACACACCTAATACACAAAGTGTTTTTGAAATGAAATCAAATTGCTGGTACTTGAAAATTAATTGCTAGCAATACTCATTTCAGAAGTAATTGTCGCACCATTCGTGATTTTATAGATTTTCTGATTGAAATCCTGCCTGATACAACTAATTTGAGCTTTAAAGAAGAGCAAAATTGCTTTAACTTTCGTAGATCGATGTGCTCAGATTGTGGTAATTTATTTTATTCAGAAAGGTGAACAGAGGGAAACTAACCCGATTAGAGGTCACATCTGCACTAGTTAAAATTATTAAGCATTGCACATTTTATCTTTCCAAAGCGTTTCGTGCATTAATTTACCGTGGAAATTTGTGTATTACTATTGGAAAGTTCAATTTGTTGGAAAACGAAATAAATATATTCAAAACGTAAAGTTTCTTTCAGACTTTGCATAAAGCTTTTTTATCTAAGAGAGTATTAAGTTTTAAATTTCTTTTTAAAGATTGACAACTTTCTCAAAGTTTTCAATAACAACACTCGTCTCATTGTAAGTATTACAATTTGCATTTGAATTAAATTTCTATTTGTATGAAATGATGTTACTTTTTAATAGCAATTTAAATATATATCATTATATATTTAAAAATATCGCTTTTAAATTTTTTTTCACTATAATGATCTCCGCATTATACTTGATATACGAGGTTCATAAAATAGTAAATTAACAAATACCTTTTGTGAAAGTTGTAATTTTTTTTGAAGAAGCGTTTTAAATTGCTCGAGAAGACAAATTGGGAAATATATTTAATAAAAAGTCTGGTTTTTCATTTTATTTACCTACAGCTTTTGAACTTTAACTCATACATTATTAAAATTATTCGGGAAATTGTTTAAATTATTGAGTATAATTATTACTACCTAACTTTTGCAACATTTATAAATATACGCTTTATATTTAAACATTATGTTATCAGATTCACGAAATGGAACGTTTTGGTGCAACGCCGTTTCAAAGTTTTAGCACGTTTTGATACGTTTTAACGCAAGATAATGTAAAATATTGACGTATTATTATTATTATTATTGCTGTATTTTAATGCTAAATCATGGTTTTTACAATATCGCAACCATGAACTCTAATAGTAATTTTTGAATAGTTCCAAATTATCGGATTGGTTTACAAATTAGACGATTTTTCTCTCGCAAGACCATACATAAAATTTGATCCATTCCTTTCGGAATACCTTGTATGTATATATAAATGTCTGTATTATTATTTTATATCAATTATTATATTATATTGTTCGTATATAAAATTAATTATAGATTCTTTAACATCTCAACATTTATAATTTAAAATTTGAAATTAATATTATATTTACATTTATTTTAATTAAATAACATAATAATTTTTAATAGTCCTCTATTTCTCGTGACACGGCAAATTTAAGGTCTTTGTAAGTACTTTCACCAGGTTTCAGTAAAATTAAATTTCAGTTATATTATGTACATAGCAAGTGGTAAAGAACCATTTAAATTTTGGAGTGAAATGGTAACTAAATAATATACAACCACATTTAAAAAAATTAAACTACAGTGCTCTAAGAAATCATTCTTTGCTCTAAGTAACATTCTAACAACTTAATTATGGGGGCACATGACTTTAGATTGCTTTCTATATAACTTTTAACACATACATTCATACAGAGATCATCACCACATTAAGGTTTGTAGTATTACAGTGGTGGCTTACTTTAAACAGTACAGTACAAAAACTGAGAAAGCAACATACTAATCCAAAAATGATAATTTTAAGTCAATAAAAATACGATACATTTTTATCGTGTTTATTTTTTTTATTCTTCAAATTTTGTGTCCTTCAATTGAAAAAAAGACATGAACCTAAAATATCTTACAAGCGGTTATCACATCGGTAAATATGTATGTCTAGAGAAATAAAGTCTTGGAATGTGCAACTTACATGCACTATTATGCAGGTGCAAACTTATCTCTTACTAGTTTAACATGTTACGAGTAATTTATATCCTGCTTTTTATGTCAAAACTAAATGTAATATTTTACTTTTGTCTGATTTTCAATGTAATTGTAGTAGTGAACAAAATATTTTACTACCCCCCATGTGAGGTAAAATACTATTATGATACTCGTTCACTTTCCTCGATTATGATGTTGATGTGATATTCAATTTATCAATGAAGAGTATTTATATTTTCAATAAATAACAATAATGAATTATATTTTTCCTTTAAATTTTTCACGCTCCCATTGAAAAAATTAATGAGTCAGCACCAAACGGGGTTCTAAAAAATTGGCGGGTCCAGAGACCGGGAGGCCTGAGGGTGCCGCATACGTATATTTTCTCATTTTCTCATTTTCTTTATATATTCCGCCCTCCTATTGAAAAAGTCACGATCCACCGCTGTAGTTTTAACACTGTTGCTGTGAATCGTGCGCCATCAATCAGTGCATCCACCAATTAGTGAAGAGTGATAACAGGATCTATAATAGCATTAAAGTTGTTACTCAACAAAAAACACCTTGAACTCGTCCGGAACTGACGAGATTCTTATGACGCTGACAAAATCCATTTGAAGTTAATGTATTAGAAAGACTCACCGGAATAGAGCAATTAGTTAAAACATAAAATTAAAACAAACTCAGTCAAGTAATGCATCGTACTCGTATGTACATAAAGTGTAGCGGTTCTCAACCTTTTATTTATTATCACCTGGAGACCTCCGTTGCTCGGCACACTATAGAAAATTGTTCCATCTTATACTTCTATTACAGTAAACCCCGATTATTTAAATTAATATGTGGGGGGGGGGGGAGTTATTACCTTATAACAACAACTTCGGATTACACAGAATTTTCATAATAATGTGTATAAAAAAATCAAAATATTTTTATTATAGTCCCATTGAATATAACCTGCTGCAGATGTAGATCTCTTCTGAAGTTTTCAGTTTTGATGATCCTGAACGTTTTACACCTCGCTGGTCGCTTAATTTCGTCCGTCCAGCTGTAGCTCCAATCGTAGGTCTCCATTACATTCATATTTTCTTCCACCTGTTGTCCTGTGTTCTGGTTTGATACAGGTCTTGAACATGGAGTTTTGTCATTGTCCATTCATTTATTGCTTTATGGTTCTTTAATGTTGCCCCTAGCTGGAACATTTGTGCTGCTATTAGTTTTTCTTCAATTTTTTCTGTCAGGATTTATGTTTCCGATTCATAAGCCAGCACAAGAAGTCTATTTTGCTTGAAAAATTTAATTTTTAATCATGTCGCACCGAAAATATGACAAAAACTAACAACATTGCGACTGGGAGAAATTAGCCATGATCATTGCCGAAGCAGGAGGAAAAATATCAACAACCTTTCATTTTTACTACAAATTCATTTTTGTTGGATTTTTTTGTTTTATATTGTTTATCTTATTGGGAAATCCTCAAGTGCGAAGCCCGACTTAATTAAATTAACGAGATGGTCGAATAGTATTTGGTTAGATGACAAAACTTTCGGTTTTGTAGAAAAATCCTAAAAACTTTATTCTTGTAACTAATTTTATTACGGTTCGAGCTTGAACATTCTTTGTGTACTTTGAAAATTTTGAGATCGTCGGAATATCAATTGAATAAAATTGAATTACGAAGGTTTAATCATATCTATGAAATTATTATGGAATATTGAAAACTTCTACAATATTTACTAAAGTATTATTTATATCATAAATATGATGATTTTATTATGAACATGATTTGACATTCAATATTCGTTTTAAATGTTATGAACTTGAACAACGACAGGATTTATTTAACGACATTATTAAATTTAAGGTCTTAAATCAGTTTAGTTTAGGAAAATTGTGGGGGCTCATTTGGTGCTCAGGGAATGATATTTTCATTAAAATATTGGTTTAGTCAATAACATTGTCTGAAAACTGAGTTAACCCTGATCTTTATACTATTCACTTTAACAATACCCTTATAGATTTCTTTTTCTAATAAGGGGGATTAAAAACCTAGCATTAAAGTGATGTAGTACATAGAATCATATACTGTTCTTTCTGAGACTCTGCGATCGATTCAGATCGGTCAACTTTTTGCAATAAATAAAAATACTTCAACCAAGATCCCAGGGGCAAGTTTAAAGAAAAAAGTGATCTGGTATGTCTATAGTTAATCTACTGTTGTGTTAACAATAGACAAAACCTCACATGCTATAATATTTATTACTACACAATTTACTGAACATCATGAAGACAGACTGTAATTTATTGTCAAGTGTTCATAGAAGTCGATACAAAAAATGAGTGACATGAGCAATTATTTATTTACTCGTAAATAAAGCTTGTGATATTCCGCTTACCCGTTTATTTTCTTATTTTATCAATAAAGAATCCTTAAATGATATTTTGTATTTACTAAGCTTTTATTATTTATTTTTAATATACGAGTTATTAACATTAGTGAATCGCTTTACATTAATTTACATTTTCTTTTCATTACGAAAAGAAACTGGATGGTTCCCCTGTTGGAATTATCATTTAAATGTGTTAGTAACTATAATTTGTAGATGGCACTTACTGATTAATAAAGATATAGTGTAGTCGTAGCTTTAGAAATGTGTGTAGAACTGTAGTCGTTACCAAGTTGTTACTTTGAAATGTAGTTCGAATGTAGTCAATAAAAGTAAGGTTATGAAGTCATAATAAAACGTGGTTTAATTATTGAATTGTTTTCACGTTAATAAATCAAGATTATTTTAATTCCAAGAGGTTATGGGCACAGCTTGAAGAAAACAATATAAAGGTACAATATTAAATTCGTTATAAAAATGGCAGAAGGTAAATACACATCCGTAGTAAAATTAAACAATGAGAATTATTCCGTATGGAAGTTTAAAATGGAAATGATTCTAATAAAGGAACGTTTGTGGAAAACAATAGTAAACCCGGCTCCAACAGATGCGGCGGCATTGGAAAATTGGAATGCGGATAATCAGATGGCGAGGGCTTCAATCGGTTTGGCTATCGAAGACTCGCAGTTACATCATATTAGGAAATGCAAAACCGCAAAAGAAGCATGGGAAGTATTACAGAAGTATCACGAGAAGGACACTTTTGCAAATCGGGTAAGCCTTATGGGAAAGATTTGTTCGATGAAGCTCGATGAAGGTGGTAATGTCGAGATTCACATAAATCGCATGGTGGATTTATTGCAAAAGTTGACCGACATGGGGGAGGAACAGTTATCCGATAAATGGAGCGCAGCAATGCTCATGCGGAGCTTACCCTCCAGCTACGATACAATGGTAATGGCTCTGGAGGCACGTCCGGATCAAGATATCACATTCAGTTTGGTTCAATCTAAGTTAATTGACGCTTATAAAAGAAGAAATGAAACTATTATGGAAAATGTTAATGAATCGGTGTTACAAGTGACGAACAGAAATACAGTGCACAGTGGTGAAAGGACATGTTTTTTCTGCAAAAAGGCAGGACATTTAAAAACTAATTGCAGAAAATATTCAGAATGGAAAAAGAAGAAATCAAACTCTGTAAATACGGTTAAAGATAATTCCGAATACCTTTTCTTGATGTCACCAACAAGTTCCGGATGGATAATCGATTCAGGTGCTACCTGTCATATCACAAGTAGCAAAGCGAAGTTTGTCAAGTTTAATGGGTGTTATAAGGAAAGCGTACACATGGCAAACGGTACAACCGCGAAAGCTTGCGGAAGAGGAAATTGTGTTGTGTAGGTTGTTAACAGCAATGAAGAGCAGTCTACAATAAACCTTAAAGAAGTTTTATACGTGCCAACAGTTCAAGGAAGTGTGTTGTCAGTTAAAAAATTACTAAAAGACGGTTTCGTGATTAATTTTTGCCAAAAGGGTGGCATGGATTATTGTCAAATAAGTAAAGACAACAAACAGATTGCAATCGGTGAAAGTGAGAATGGAAATTCGAATTTGTTTATCTTACGAGAAACAAGCAAGATTTACACTGCGATCACCGCAAAGCATCATAAATGCATACACTATTGGCATCGTGTTTTTGGTCATCGTGATCCGGAGGCAATAAGGACTATGCATTCGGATGGTTTGATTAGTATCAATAATTGTGGAATACAGATTCAATGCGAAGTATGTTTGGAAGCAAAGTTGACACGATTACCATTTCCAAAAAGGTCTTTAACAAAGACTCGTGCTCCACTTGATTTGGTCCATTCAGATGTTTGCGGGCCAATGCAAACGGTTTCTAAAGGTGGAAAACGGTACGTCGTAACGTTTATCGATGACTACACAAGATATACAATTATTTATTTGTTGGCACACAAATCGGAAGTTGAAAGTAAATTCAAGGATTATGTTGCTATGGCAAAAACAAAATTCTCAAGGAAACCTAAAGTACTACGATCGGATCGAGGAGGAGAATACATGAGCAGCAACATGAAGGAATTTATGAGGAATGAAGGTATTCAAGTCCAATATACTACAGCATATACACCGCAGCAAAATGGTGTGGCTGAAAGAAAAAATCGATCGCTGGTAGAAATGGCTCGATGTATGCTACTCGATGCAAAACTCGGTAATGAATTTTGGGCAGAATCAGTGTCAACGGCTAACTATATACAGAATCGATTGCCAACAAAAGGTGCAACGGTGCCTACTCCGTACGAAGGGTGGAATGAATCAAAACCAAATGTGAGTAATTTAAAATTATTTGGTAATAAATGCTTTGTACATGTTCCAGCCGAAAAGAGAAGGAAATTGGACCCAACAGGAGTTTGCATGCTATTCATCGGATACGATGAATTTTCAAAAGGTTACAGATGTTTGGATCCAATATCAGGAGCAATTGTAATTAGCAGAGACGTTCGATTGGTAGATGAAGGAAATTGTGAAAAATTCAAAGTGGAATATGAAAGCGACTCACCCAGTGTGGAAAATAAAATGGACTCTGTGGATAAAGATTTAGATCAAGAAACGGAACTACAAGTTAGTAAGGTTGAAGAAATTCAAAATACAAGGCAATCCCAAAGAGTTAATAAAGGAATACCGCCAATTAGGTTAATTGAAGAAGTAAAGGTGGTTAAAGAAAATAAAGAAGCAGTTGAGCCAAAAACGTTCCATGAAGCAATATCAAGTAAAGAAAAAGAGGATTGGATTAAAGCTATGGAGGAAGAGATGAGTTCCTTAAAGAAAAACGAAACATGGACACTTTGTGAACTACCAAAAGGAAAAACCGCTATAGGCTGCAAATGGGTTTACAAGATTAAATCGGGTATTGATAGTAAGGCTCGACGATTCAAAGCTCGTTTGGTGGCACAAGGATATTCTCAGAAATATGGGGAAGATTATGATCAAGTATTTGCACCAGTATCCAGGCAAACTACATTTAGGATCCTATTATCACTTGCATCAAAAGAGGGATTGATTGTGCAACATTGGGATGCAAAAACAGCTTTTCTCAATGGAAAATTAAAGGAAACAATACATATGAAGCAACCACCAGGATTTTTAGAAGAAAATAAAGAAAGCTACGTTTGTTTGTTAAACAAAAGTCTTTACGGACTTAAGCAGGCAGCGAGGTCTTGGAACGAAGCTATTAACGATACATTTTTAGAAAATGGATTTCGTCAGAGTAATGTGGATCGATGCCTTTATCATAAAGAAGTGAATGGTAATTGGTGCTACATACTAATCTATGTGGACGATATCGTTATAGCATGTAAGGAAATTGAAATTATTCAGTTAACCGAGAAGGAATTAAATTCAAGATTTGTCATACAAAATTTGGGCAATATTAAAATGTACTTAGGAATTGAAATAACAAAAGATAATTACGGAGTATACCAATTAAATCAAGAAAATTATATTAAACAGATTGGAAAGGAGTTTGGATTAAGCGATGCAAAACCATCCAACGTTCCAATCGATCCAGGATATCGTCAAGATAATAATTCGGAAGTCATGGTATGTAATAAAAATTATCAGAAACTTATTGGATGTCTATTATATGTGTCGGTTAATACAAGACCAGATATATCGGCTGCAGTTTCCATATTGGCACAACAGGTTTCTGCACCGAAACAAGAAGATTGGAACGAATTAAAACGAGTCGTTAAATACTTAAAGGGAACGGCACATTTGAAATTGAAATTAAATTGTGAAAACGATAAATTGTTATTGTATGGATATGCCGATGCAAGTTGGGCAAATGACAAGATAGACAGAAAATCAAACAGTGGATACATATTCAAGGTAAACGGTGGAATTGTTAGTTGGTGTTGTCGAAAGCAAACATGTGTAGCATTATCATCTACCGAAGCTGAATTTATAGCATTATCGGATGCTTGTAAGGAAGTAATATGGATTCGTAGATTGCTCGAAGATATGAACCAGAATATAAATGGACCAACGACCGTTTATGAAGATAATCAAAGTTGTCTCAAGATAATCTTAGAAGAAAAACTGTCAAATCGTACAAAGCATATCGATACAAGACTGCATTTCGTAAAAGACTATGTTCAGAACAAAATAGTTGTGTGTGTATACTGCCCAACAAATGACATGCTGGCCGATTTGCTTACAAAACCATTGGCAGCATACAGGTATCAATCGTTGCGGGACCGTATTGGACTTATTTAAATGAGGAGGAGTGTTGGAATTATCATTTAAATGTGTTAGTAACTATAATTTGTAGATGGCACTTACTGATTGATAAAGATATAGTGTAGTCGTAGCTTTAGAAATGTGTGTAGAACTGTAGTCGTTACCAAGTTGTTACTTTGAAATGTAGTTCGAATGTAGTCAATAAAAGTAAGGTTATGAAGTCATAATAAAACGTGGTTTAATTATTGAATTGTTTTCACGTTAATAAATCAAGATTATTTTAATTCCAAGAGGTTATGGGCACAGCTTGAAGAAACAATATAAAGGTACAATATTAAATTCCTATACCCTTATAGATTTCTTTTTCTAATAAGGGGGATTAAAAACCTAGCATTAAAGTGATGTAGTACATAGAATCATATACTGTTCTTTCTGAGACTCTGCGATCGATTCAGATCGGTCAACTTTTTGCAATAAATAAAAATACTTCAACCAAGATCCCAGGGGCAAGTTTAAAGAAAAAAGTGATCTGGTATGTCTATAGTTAATCTACTGTTGTGTTAACAATAGACAAAACCTCACATGCTATAATATTTATTACTTCACAATTTACTGAACATCATGAAGACAGACTGTAATTTATTGTCAAGTGTTCATAGAAGTCGATACAAAAAATGAGTGACATGGGCAATTATTTATTTACTCGTAAATAAAGCTTGTGATATTCCGCTTACCCGTTTATTTTCTTATTTTATCAATAAAGAATCCTTAAATGATATTTTGTATTTACTAAGCTTTTATTATTTATTTTTAATATACGAGTTATTAACATTAGTGAATCGCTTTACATTAATTTACATTTTCTTTTCATTACGAAAAGAAACTGGATGGTTCCCCTGTTGGAATTATCATTTAAATGTGTTAGTAACTATAATTTGTAGATGGCACTTACTGATTAATAAAGATATAGTGTAGTCGTAGCTTTAGAAATGTGTGTAGAACTGTAGTCGTTACCAAGTTGTTACTTTGAAATGTAGTTCGAATGTAGTCAATAAAAGTAAGGTTATGAAGTCATAATAAAACGTGGTTTAATTATTGAATTGTTTTCACGTTAATAAATCAAGATTATTTTAATTCCAAGATCCCCTACCTATAAACCAAACAGTTTCTATTCGATCTTCATCAAATTTTACTGCAATGAAACCAATTTAACGAACTTTTATATGAACTTCTAAGATTTTGTTTATTGTACCAACTTGGAGTATGCAAAAGTCAATATTGCTTTAGAAAACTATAAAAGCAATTGAAGAAATTGATAGGTAGGAAAGGAAACAATAAGAACTCATAAAATTCACAAACAAAGTTGTCTGCATGCTTTTGAACATTCTTGGCAATAAATAAACACTGCAAAGACCTGCATTCTTTCAACTCAATTAAAATTATAAATCGCTCTGCATATAAAAAACTTAATTAATTTTAAGTAAATTAAAACGCCGTTACAATAAAAAGTAAACATGTCGCTGTAACAAATTTATAAAGAAAATAATTAGCCTGACAAATTAAAAAACAACACCTACAGTTAGTAATTGCAATTTACTCAAAAAATACGGAATATTAGTCTGCTTTGGTTAATTTATTAATATTAAAAACTGTTATTGGTTTCCTGCAATTGAACGCAGAAACTAATTATGCTGTTGCTTCATCGCGGTGCGGAGCAAATTGCAAGAGTTTAAAATGTAATTATTTTAATTAATTATGATTTCAATTGTAATAACATGCAATTATGTTATATTCAATTGGTCTTCATGAAAACAATTTACAGTGGAAATTTTGTATCCGACTAAAGCATACAATATATTATATACATAGCTTATAATAGAAGATGTATTTAAGAGGTAAGAGGTATCGACTTTTCACGCTGCCTTAACTTTCTTTCAGTTTACTTAAAAAAATTGGTCTAGGATGATCATAATCCCACTACTTTTCTACTTCACATGCATTTAAAACGAATAACTCGTTTTAGCGAATAATGTCGCAACAATTTTATGAACGAACATGAGAAAATCGCATTAAATTTCTATTTCATCCAATTTTTTGTAAGTAAAAGCAACTATTTCGAATCCACACTTGAATGAAATATTAAATAATTTTATAAAGTGAAAGCTTTTATGGAATTTTCTTTAATTACACATTGTGGAATAAATATAGCTTAGATTTTCCTTCGACGTCATTTTTGATTAAATTTCTCTTGACAATCAATAAAATCTAAATGTACAAGTTTATCAAATGAAAATCTTACGTATGTAAATTATTTAGTTTTATGTCAGTCAGGAAAAGCTATGACGTCGCTTCATTTTCATTTACATCGTATTTAGATCGTATTTCGTAGAAAACTTTCACTGATAGTAGCTTTCCAGAATTTTTTGCTTACAAATCAATCGTTTAGGTAATAAAATGCGCCTGTAGATTTAGAATCTGCTAAGAATTTAATTTAAAGAAGAATCCATGAGTAACAGTTTATAAGCCTTCTAACGCCAATATATCTAAAAGCCTCCAAAGATTTTGCTTTCCAAATTCTGTAGCTTGATAGGTTGCTGTCGTAAACTACCTACTTTTTCCGACACCAAAAAGAAAAATCTGAAAAGGACACGAGGAACTAACAAAGTAGTTATAATTTGTTAAAAGTTTGCAACTTTTTTTTATCCTTTATCACTGATTTTGATCACCACAATTTGTTGGTGGTAACTAATCACCCACACAAATTTCAAAAACGAGTAAATCATGTTCCGTACCTGATTTGGGAATTTGCTACACATTGGCTTATAATATTTATGTATAGCGAAAATGTTTACAGCCAACCACTTGAGAGTAATAATTGAAATTTTGACACATGAAACCAATTTTTGTAAATTATATTATAAAATGAACAATGAACAAACTTTTTCATTATTTTATTTTTAAACAAGCTACGAGAGAATACTAATGGATAGATAATACTTGTTTGTGATGTGACATAGCAGCTGGTACCAGAAATAAATTCTGCATATTGGAAAATTTAGATTAAAAATTGCTATTGCAATAATTGGAATTAAATTCTTAAAATATTCGTGATTTCACATGGAAAAATTAATACAAACATTTATTGTTTTATTTGTAGAAAAACTTCCAGAAAAACAAAATAAACAGCAATTTTGCGATAACATAAATTCCACTAAAATATATGAAGCGAGGGCTAATAAAAATGACTTACGATTCGAGTTTACAGATCGTTGCAGTTTTCATTCAATTACATATTCTACATTTTCTCTTGATACTAGGCTTTCTTACAAATTTTTATTTTATGTTGCTCGTTTTCGAATAAATTTTTGATTTTATATAATGTCAACAATTCTTATTTACCTTACATTTATCACGTTTACAGTATCAGTTGTTCGGATGGACGAATACGTTAGTAAATACGATACTGCAAGTTTGCGCAAAGGCAACCATTAAATCTTCAATGTCCAGGCTAATTAAGCAGCAGATCAACAACAAATTCGGAAAGGAAATTCTTTTTTAGGTTTTTTGGGAATCGTTTTTCAATTGTTGTGCTAGATTAGATAACCATTATTATATTTTACGATTTTTGTAATTAATTGGGTTAGAAGTTTACATCGCTGTGAATTTTCGTATGATGTATAATATTAACGAAAAGAAATAAAATATCAAACCTGTTACAAGACATAAAATTGTAAGCGTCGCCGTACAGGAGCACGAGCATTTGTCTTAATAATATTGCCGTGAACAACATGTGCAACAGGGTAAGTCATCATCTAGCGACGTCGGAGGTGTCGGCAGTATCAATATTTCATTTACTTTATAGCACTTTTTGCAGAAGGATCTTGGTAGAACATACCGTAACTCTTTCAACTTTTCTATATTAGATAATAATAATATACTGTGTACTGTATGCCCATATTCGGAAGTAGTAGATGTATCCCACAGTGGAATTCCACAAGTAAATAGTGATAACTTACCAAGTATCTTAGTTTTTTGGCCACCTGTGTGTTGAATTTTGTCAAAATTGATGTCGACTAATGTCTCAGCGGTTGAGAAAATTTCTTTTTCCGATTTTCACTACTATCAGGGTAGATGTTCTTTGTTGGCTTGAACAAAAGAGTGCATCGCATTTGACTACTTGCAGATTTTGATATAGAATACCAAAATCGCAAGAATTTTTGATTATAAGTTAATTGGTGTTCTAGCGTTTGCAAAACCATATCGCGGAGTCTTGGTCCTGAGAAAAGCAATCAATCAAGATCTCGACAAGGGCGCATCCCGGTTGGACAGGACCCATTGATATCTTTTTTAAATCTAGTTTTGGGGTTGATGCTCAAAAACGTGCTTTTAATTTTGGGTGCAGCATTTTTGGCCACCATCAGTAAGTGACAGATTCCAGTGACCACAAATTCTCAAGTTACGAATATTTTGTCATCTTTAGTAAACATCTATTTGGGCTATATGTTGCTAACTTATTAAAATAGTCGCCTATAATCCACAATTGGGGGGGGGGGTTGGTTTTAGTTCCTCTAATGTGGTTACTCGCTTAATTTTATTTTTGGGGAAAATGATCATTATATTAAAATGTGTAAAGTTAATTTCAGGAATAGTGTATGACCTAGGAAAATTTTGAGATACTTGTTCTAACATCTATTTGATGAGAATTTTCTGTAGAACTGAAAGTAAGAGAGTTATATGCAAAAAGCATGGTGGCCGAAATATTATTATCAGAGGATTTTAAAGATATTTTGAAGGATTCATTGGAACTCTCAAGTATACAACTTATATGCTTTTTTTCTTGCCAACTAAATATCGGGCCTTATTTTTATTTTTGGTGTAATTTGAAGCAAGCTTTCAGGAAATAGCTGATATCATCCGAATGCAGGTATGTAAAGACGTCTTTTAGCTTTTAGGTCAATCTGCAGGTCGTTAATGAATGATAATTAAAAGTGTAGGGTTCAGGATAGAGAGCCTAGAGGCACTCCGCATTAATTTATCGTTTATTTACGCCTCCGCCTGTTGAATCGAGCACGGCACTTACTAAAAGAAGAGAATAATAGGCCTACTGTTGGAATACAATGGGGAACATGCATGAATAAAAAAATTTAGTTAAAACAGTATTTTCCGATTAATCCTATATATTAAATATCAAATCAGCAAAAATAACTTCTATTTATTGTATTTTGTTATAAATAATCCATTTTAAAATTCAATGATAATTTAAAATAAATCATGTGACCTTAAACGCAACGCGTTTGGTTTAAGTCACCGGCACAATAACAATAACCTCACTTTCTTGTTTACTCTACTCGTGTAGAGTACTTTTTTAACTGTTTGTTTTTAATTGATTTAATTATGATAAATAACAGCTTTTAACACTAATAAACTTCAACTTTCAAAGCACAAAATCACAGAACAATAATATAAATGAATGTAAAATTCTGTCTTGTGGCGTCACAAACCAATGGTACTTGCGCGGTCGTTTCCTTCAATTCAAATTGACGGATTTTTAAATATTTTTTAAATTATTATCAAAACGAAAATAAATAAATTAAATAGCATTAATTAGTATATTTAGTTATTTTTGATCGAACTACGCTATAAAAAAAAATTATGCATCTTCCCTATTTGACCACATTGCAAGTACAGTCATTTTACGAACAATTTCTCGAGGGCGATTAAAATAATCTATCGGAACAAAATAGTAATTGTGACGTCACATCTGGTGACAGCACAAGGGCTATTATTGGTCGGCGACAGGTCTTTGGGTGAACTGTTACCATAGAATCACAGACGTGATATGAAAAGTTTACATTGTCTGATATACGTTGTGCGATGAATAACAGCCCTAAGGAGTTTAAAATATTCAGATATTGTCCGATCACTGTCGGAGGGCAATAATTGCTAAAGAAAAAATACTTTCTAAAAGAAATAAGGTTGACGCACGCTATTTAAATTTTTTGTTTATGTCCGTTCAGTAAACATCGCGTGTTAGTTGTAGAGGGCTGTTACCTCTGATGACAACGTTGTCATCGTTGACAGCAAAATATGGAGCGTTTTCATTGGTATTGCCGAACTGGACAGCAATTATTATAGGATATTTTGTGCAATGGAATCAAATGCTTTCAATAAATCACGGAATGAGTTATACTATCTACTATGTAGATGTACTGCTATTCAAAAATTTCAGACAGTTGCGTGAAAATGGCTGTGAGTCTGTAATTTGTCGGATTCCCTTCCCTTCCACTTGTACAAATTTTGCTTCCATAAGTGGTCTAAAGTCAAGAATCCCCTAGATTAGACTGTGGTGACCTAATATGTAGTGACCTAATAATAATAAATAGTTAAGTAATAACATTGCAATAATAATTATAGTTAAGTTATTGGGTAAACGCTGACAAGCGTCTAGGATTTATGTAGGTTACAAGCATGCATTAAAATGTAAGTCATTTGTTATTATAGTTGTTATAAATATAAGTTGCTAGTATTGCAATTAGTAATTAGTAATTACTCAATAGTCAACAGTTGTACTTTGTAATAATGATAACTTAATATTATTACAAAAAATAAAAGTATTCATCATATTTAGTTGTTCATCTTAATTACCCCTACAAGGCAAACCTGCCCTACAAGACAAATATTTATAATAATCGATCGTGGACCAATAATTCCCTTAATTATGGATTTGTCTTGATTCTGTAAATATCTTAAGACTATCGGGTATTTTGTACAAAATGTCGTTCAAACCCAGAAAATATTTGTAAATTTGAAAATTACCAAAATCTTAAACAGCGATGCGAACACAAATTTGTGTCTTTGTAGGTATTCTGCCTAAAACTTTTAAAATTAGAACCAGAAAAAAAATTGAATATCTGCAAATTGACAAATATTAAATATCTCCAAGGTTCGTAGACAGGTGTCACGTCCCCCCCCCCCCCCGCCGCGACCCAGAATAGCAAAACATTCTGTATTCGACCGGAATCTCCGTCAAAAAATCGCATGAAAAAACTTTGCTTGGGAGCACACCCCATGACCCCCGAAATTACTCTTAGAAAATAATTATCAGTATCCATTCCAGTTTTCATAACCCATGTTCTAAAACTGCCAAGACCAGAAACTTCGGCTTCATTGATCTTCTGTCCGAAACTTTTGGGATTTGAATCAGAAAAAATTTATAGTCATTTAAAGACAAAAATAATTTAGAAAAATAAAACTAATATTGAAATGCCAAAAAAAGAAATTTTAACTATCATATCAAATGCATTCATTCTTCAGCATAAATCGTCAAGTAATAAAATTCAGAGTAAATGAAAAATTATTTGTTTGAAAAAGGGGAAAATTGAATGGAATAATTAAAACTAAGCTGATATTTCACTAAATAGATTGTTCGCTCACATAATAATATATTATGCCATCATGTAGTAAGCTTCATAAAAGAATGATACCGAAACATCGATCCGGTGAGATATCCGTTTTTTACTAATTATTCATTTCAATTTACCTCAATAATTTTTCATTTACCATGGATTTATTTATTTGTTGCTTTCTGGAAATTCTCTTCATCGAGTCTCTTGTACACAGCATTACTTGTTGTGAATTTACGACTTTTCTTACTGTTCGTATTATTTGCAAAACGTCTAATTTATTTTTCAGAACAGTCACCTCTTTGTCCTAAAATTTAACTTTGTCTCAGTGGTGGTAATTTTTATTTCTTTTTCAAAGTAGTACTCACTGAAAATCGAAGCAACTTTCTAAAAATATATTCAAAGGATTCTGCTACAGATTTGCTCCCTGGAGCGACCGACAGGTTAATCAATTGATCCGAGTCTTAAATTTATCTAGTAAATAAATTATGTAAATTTTCTAGCGCCCAAACCGACGTACCAGATTCACCTGTACCATCTCGACCCGGGACCACAGTTGCTGTAATATTTGGCGCCCTACATGGGGCGCCAATTTACAGCAGCGACACCTTAAAATTTTCCTTGTTTTAAACCGTATGTTAAATAAATTTATTAAATTGACTAGCAAGAAAATTCCGTGAAATCTGAGATTCAAACCTATAAAATAAATTTTTCGGGAAGCGCCTCTGTATTCACTATATTGTCATCAGAAGCTATTCACTAAGATCATAATAAATTCTTATGGAATACAAGGGTGGTAGCAATTTATATATCTACATTTGGGTCGACGTTGCAGTATGAATAAATAAAAAATAAATCAGTATTTACAGTATGCAATTTAAATTCAAAATAAAAACAGGTCATGTTGATTTTAGAGTAAAAGTCTGTTAGGCGAGGATTGAACAATCGATACTTTGCTAATACTATAAATAATTTATTTAGTACTATGTAGCATGCTTACAAACAATAATTGTCCTCCATTGCGCTTCATAGTAGCTATAGCTACATATTTATATATTTGTTCAAATTTTAACAGATTCTACCGCACAATTACTACACCCACAGTATAATTATTTTTCAATTCGATCACGTCGAGCTCAATTGTAAACGATCGAAAGTTCATCATTTACGCCTTTCTCAGTAGTTTCTTCGTAACTTTTTACTTACAGCCCGAAATTGTTGGTTAATTAAAAAAATTTTTTGGAGAAGATAAAAGTTTTAGCAAATTTTTTATTATTAGCAACTTTCATTTCAAACCTGTAATGGAAGTGTCAATATTTGCAATTGGATTTTCTTGTTCCTTCACAATAACAATTTCACGTTTTATTTGAGTTAGGAATTAAAATTTAATAAACCAATTTTATTTTAATAGATTGAGTTTTGATTGCAAGTTTTATTTGAGTTAGAAATAATCACAGTTTCCAATTAAGTTTATATTATTTTTTAAAGAGTAATGTCTAACGTTTCCTGCAAATGCGGAATCGAAAAACTTTTTTTTAATTACTGGTTAGTTTGTGCAAAGGAAAAAAACTTTTAAATGTGTGAATGCAGTATATTAGAGAAGAGTCAAAGTTTTGCCAACTCAAAAAAGGACAAAGGTTAATAAAATCCTTTGTGTGAAAATTCTTTAACGATTTCGTATTTGTTATTTATTTTAGCATGCGGACCAAAAGTACCACATCAAAGTTTGTCAATCTTATTAAAAAATAATAGGAAATTATACATTTTATACGGTTTTCGACATTAAACAAGAATCTAATTTAAGCTCGTAACGGCAAGTTAATAGCAATAAAAACTTAGAAAATGTTTAAAAAACGATTGCACTAAAAAGTTTGGAAAACTTTTTAATTTTAAGGTTTTTTGAGGTTGTAAGATTATCTCTCAGGACTTTGCAGTTTTATTGACCCCGTTTTTCCGTATTTTTATTTTGGCAAGTCTCACGACAGAAACATCTGCGGGATTTTTTATTAACAAGTGCTTGTTATTTTGATTCTAAGTTTGGTAGCTTCGGATATCATCAATCTTTGATTTACTCTTGAGTTCCGACTTTCGACTTGACCTCCAGTTTAGTAATGATCTCCCTTTGTGCTACTAAGTGGAATTTGATACGAATGAATGACGCGAATAAAGTTGTGTAGGTCCTAACAATTTCACATCAGTTTACAATTTCATCTCAATCAAAGTTAAGATTACCTAAGGGGTAATATCAAATGTTTAAGTGTATACAAGATATTCTCACCTCTGTTTCCGTTGTTATCCTTTCGTTGCTTCCAGGAGGTGTACCACGAAAGTAATTAAATATATAGATATTATTTAGTGGTCAATAATTACTAAAATTACATTGAAATATTATGTACAATATTATATTTAATTCGTTATTATTACTTATACTATTTTTTGTAATCATGCTTTATTACGTAATTAATGTAAGCAATGGTTCAAGATTGGTTACTTCAGAATTTTTGACACCGATTTATTGTAGTTTTTTGTTGTTCCTCGAAAGTTCGTAGAGATTAAAAATGCCACAGGTCATGAGATATAGCTTATGCTTAGGGAATTCCCCTTTTGACCCACATTTCAATTTTGTGCGTCAACATCAGTGTCTCAATTGAAATTTGTTGGATTTATTTGTATTTAGTAAGAGTTTTCAAACATTTTGAACAAAAAATATGCAAAATTAAAAATTTTAAAATGTAAAGTAACTTTCTATGTTTATAAACTTTCCCAATAAATTGCCAAAAACTTCCATGTTAATTCTTTCACGCCCAAACCATTACAGATAGAAACATGACTTTTCCGTTGAAAATTTTATTCTTTACAACTTTGTCTACGGAAGTGTTTCGGATATTTTACCGTTTCGCAGTTTACCAATGAAAAGTGTGTAATGAAACCCCTATTTTGCGGTATAAAATATAAATGGAACTTGAATAATTTATTTCGATATTTTAGAAATATTTATATTTGTTTTAAGATGGTGAACCGGATCACCGCGGCTCCTTTATGTGTTTGATCTATGATGATGAGAATGAAGGACTACTAACTTTAAGTTAAATTTTTAAAAATTTGGGTTTTTAAAACGAGTCCTTTGCGATGGCTCGTAAGAAGAATTGGTTCGTAAAGTTGCGGGATGCAAACTAAGGTTGTTAAATAAACTGCATTCATTTAGTTTTGTATTTCTTAAATTAAATACAAAATATAAAATGCAAAGGATTTCCATAAACCCATTTTATAATCAGGAAGGACGATTTATGAAAGTTTATTTCATAATCTTAAAGTAGCCCCAAAGTCACGAACTTTGTTATTTGTCTTTAATGTGAATGTTGGCTACGATGTGTTTGGTGTCGGAAATCTTAAAATTGGGTTTACGTCATAAACATCTTAACTTAGTGCAGATAACTAATCATGCCTATTGATGAATGGAAACAACAAATGAAAGGACCTTATAATAATTATACAACATTATAATGATAGACATTTATTTGACTAAGGTTTTCGAAACGAACATTTTGATATTTGTGGTTTAATAAATTATGGACAGGTTTCTCAGTGACGGATTGCCCTGAACATTACAAGGGCACGTACCCTGCCGATTCTAGGTAATTTGTTCGACTCAGCATTTGTACCACTGATAATTGCATTCAGTGTCACGTGATGGTCGTTTCGACCAATCAGCGTGCGTTAATTTACATTGTAGATAAACGAATACATATCGTGCACCTAGTGCAATATCCAGTTATATTGAACCCTAGGAATTTATATTCAAATATAATCCTACGAATATATTTCAAATAACCTTTGGTCAATTTAAATATTTTAAATTGTTTTGATAATAATTATACATTTTTTATATGAAATAAAAATTCGCCGTCGGCAAGATTCGAACCTCGGATGTTCACATTGCAAACCATGTACGATGACGATTGACGATGACGATGAAATTTTTTTATTTTGTTTTACAATGATTGTGATGCGATATGGTCAATTTGTTTCACCATTTTCGACATTAAAAATGGCGTTTGAAATGTCGATTTTCGTATGTGATGTTGTGCTTTTAAGTTGTGGCGTTTCTTCACGGAATTATCATCGCAACAGCAACGCGGGTTCGGACAATACTCAAAGATTCAGCGCTGAATCTTTGAGTATTGTCCTTACCCTTTTGTTGTAACATACGAAAATTTAATTGACAAGGCATTTTATACGCCATACATATGCACGACGGACATTTATATGACTGAATGTACCCGTATTTAGAAAAATGAATAGAAATTAAACGTTAAGTAGTATTTTATACTATTGCTCGTAAAATTTTAATTCGCACAAATTTAAGCTCTGAAAACTGTGACAAGCAACTTTCTTTCTTTTCCTATTCTTTCAAGGACAGTTATATTAATTTGTGATTCTATCTGATCAAGGTATTTTCAATGTGCGTCGGTACAAGCACATTTTAAATGCTTTCAGTTTTTTACAAGAAGCTTCTATTAGGGTGCAGGACTCCACCCCATACTATAGAACTGGGAAAACTCTGGTTTGCCGTAGCAGTTTGATCTTCATTGTTAAAAATAGATCGTGGCACTAAAATAATTTGGGCATCTTCAGAAATGTGGCTCTGACTTTTCTAGCGAGCATTTTATTTCGATGGAGTGGCCTCATTCTTCGTTCAGCATTGTTCTCAATCATGTGCATTTTTGCTCATTTTTGCACATTTTAGCACAATACAGATTTCTGATAATTCGCAGATCTCGATGGTCTAACCCTATTTCCTTTATTATTTTAAAAGGTTTATCGTGTCTTACGCGATCAAGCGCTTTTTGGTAATCGATAAAGCAGATAAAAACGTCACAGCTGAAATCTCCGCATCTTTGGAATAGCAATTAAAAAGAGCTTCTCTTGTACCCATCGCATTGAGGAAGCCTAGCTGTGATGCCTGATGTGTATGAGCCTGAAAAATTATATCGTGAATTATTTTTAGGTTCATGAGGGCTCTGGTGCGAAAGTCACCGCAGTGCTTGGCGTTTGGCTGCTTAGTCACATTCTTCGTACTTTTCCGCTGGAGTATATCTTGCTAAATATTTTCGCGAGTCAGGAAATGCTCAGGTATCCATTTTTGTTGTCATGCTGGACTGTTGAATCAGGCCGATAATCTCACCTTTTTATGCATAATAAATAGATCATATTATCGCTCCAGGTATTTTATTTCCTCACATTGCACATTGATCCAGTTTTCATTTGCTGTCCTTATTTTTCGTCTCATTTGCCTTTAAATGTTCCTAAATGCCATCACTTCGTTCATTGCTTTTATTTTCTTCTTTCCTGCATAAGTTGTAGTATTTCCTTTTTGTATTCCTGCTTACTAAATATGCGTCTCCGATCTCGTTCAGGGACTCAGACAGCCCTTCCAATGCTTCGTTATCTGGTTCTTTTAATTTTCTCATGTGCCATCGTTTCTCAGATGTTTTTGTTTTAAATCTTTTAAGTTTAATTCTAAATCTTCCGGCTAGTCCAGCAATGGTCAGATTCTATTTCGGCTCCAGTGTAAGTCTTAACTGATAAACAGCTGTTGCGACATCGTTTATTCCCAAGTATGTAGTCAATTTTTTAGCTTTTCCTCACAACTTCAGTTCTTCGTTAAATTTTGCTCTATTTCAGTGCGATCGTGAAGTCGAAAACTTTTCTACTCTTTTATGAAGCAAAACAATCGCATATTCAAGTTATTTCTGCATAAACCCCGTTTTGGAAACCTAATGACTGGACTATTATAAAATAATATAATTATTATCTGTCCTTAACTTATTATATTAAATAAAATATTTGGGCTTAATCATGTATACATTACAAATAATTTTACATCAATCATGCAACATTTAGCTGTTTCCCCAATTCCAATCCTAATCTCCACACCTTTCGGTCGTATACTATTTCTTCTTCTAATTCACTACCCTGCATAGCCTTTCACATGCTTTCGACCCATCATTTTCGGGGACGTCCTCTCTTATTTTTTTCTGGTGGTTTCCATACGAATACTTTTGTTGGCCATCTTTTATCTTTCATACGTATCAGATGTCCAAATCATTTAAGGCCTTTTTTGTTTCCATTATATGTACTACATCTTCTTCATGTGTCATTATGTTTCTGCTTCTCTCATTTCTTACTCTTTGTGTTCTCGATATCGTGGCACTTCGTCGTTAAACCCGCTACACATGATCCGATTTCTAGGTCCAACTTGCGACCAGGATGAGATTGGAAGTTGCCTCCACACGATCCGACCGCGTTGGGTGTTCTATCCCCTTCTATCCCGTGGGCCAGAGCGCATCGAGGAGTGTTGTTCCCTATATATAATATACCATCTGGCTTAGCTCGGGATACCGAATTCGAAAAAAGTTAAAACTATAAAAACGTTATCTTTTGACATGATAATAATTTTATCGGAAAAAGTATTCTATTAAAATAAAATTTAAAATTACAATGAAAATAAATTAACAACTCGTAGGTAATTATAAATACAAAAATTCATTTAATAAATTTAACTGGACAATTTAAAATATTTAAAAATTTTCTTCGAAATACGTTTTTTAAGTCATTTTGGGAAGACGTACTAAAAATTATCACCAAATTACTTGAAAAAATGGTTTTTATAAGTAGTTTTAGAAAAACTGTTATGTTCTAAATATTATGTAAACAAAACATGTTACAATTTAAATTAAAAATTTTCTTCATTTATTTTAAAAATAAATACCATAAATTTCAATTATTTAATTCTAAATAGTTATTAAAATAATTTTAATATCTCGTATGAAATTTTGTATTGTGTTCATCTCATAATCAAATATGCTATGTGCTTTCCGTAGTGAAAACTATAAAAATGGTATGTTTTGACATAAAATAATTTTCAGTTTTAGTCCGGTCAATTTAGACATCCGAGGTTGCAATAATTCACACCCAGCTAAAAATTGGTAGGATTGTTCAAAACACCATCATAAATGAAATCTAAAAAGTCCTCATCGATCCGACACCTGGAAAAAAATTTATTCGGGGTCAAAGGTCACTAAAACGGGTTTTCGCGATTTTCAGCAAAACGGTAAGTTTTATCATAAAATTATCCCATTCAAAAATTGTAGATCAGATAATTATCTACAAAAAATGTCTAAATACTTTTTTTCCTAAGAGCCACCGTTTTTGAGATATAACGATTCGAAAAGTTGAAAGAGTTGTAATCGTCATAATATGGGGTCCGTTACTTTGACCCCCCCCCCCCGGTTAATATTTTTACACCAAAAGCAAGCACTGGGATCCTTAGAGCTAGCATCAGCTAGCACCCAAATATGAAAGCTAGCACCATTACAGTGTTTTCACAAATCGACTTTGAAATCGGGGGGGCCAAAGTAACGCTAGCTCTCCCCGGTTAATATTTTTACCCAAAAACCTAGCACTGGGATCCTTAGAGCTAGCACCCAAATATGAAAGCTAGCACCATTACAGTATTTTCACAAATCGACTTTGAAACCGGGGGGGGGGGCAAAGTAACGCTAGCCCCCCCGGTTAATATTTTTACCCATAAACCTAGCACTGGAATACTTAGAGCTAGCACCAGCTAGCACCCAAATATGAAAGCTGGCACCATTATAGTTTTTCCACAAATTCATTTTATTTATTTGCACCTAAATGACGATTACAACTCTTTCAACTTTTCGAATCGTTATATCTCAAAAACGGTGACTCTTAGGAAAAGAAGTATTTAAACATTTTTTATAGATAATTATCTGATCTACAATTTTTGAATGGAATAATTTTATGATAAAACTTACCGTTTTGCTGAAAATCGCGAAAAACCCGTTTTAGTGACCTTTGACCCCGAATAAATTTTTTTCCAGGTGTCGGATCGATGAGGACTTTTTAGATTTCATTTATGATGGTGTTTTGAACAATCCTACCAATTTTCAGCTGGGTGCGAATTATTGCAACCTCACTCCTATTTTTTGGTCTAATTTGACCGGACTATTTGTTCATTACAAAAATATTTTATATGTACTGAAAGTGAAAATATTTTTCGAAAGACCCTTTCATGCCATTTTTTGTGAGAAGTACAAAAATTACCACGTAATTACCACCCAATTCATTTTTCCAATTCAACATTTTTTTTGTGATTGATAATTATTTAAAATATAGATTTTGGTCGGAACATTACCTCAAGTTTTCATTATAATTATGCATTATAATTTTAATATTTCGTGTGATATATTAAAGGTATTTAATAAAAAAATAATATGTTTTTATATAGTAGATAACAAGTCGGCTGGTTGGTGGGTCTGAACCTTCCTACATGATCCGACAAGGAATGGCATAAAAAACAGTTTTTATCAAGTTTAGCTCGCCTTATCTGCGATCCGACAACGCTCCACACGGTCCAATCTCGTCAAATGCCAACGCGGTCGGATGGCTACATCGGTGACTACATATCCGACAAGAAATGTTGCGAAATTTGTAGGACGACAAGCCTCCACACGGTCCAACTTGAGACCCGACCGACGAGATTGGATTTTAGTACCAACCAGATTGGATCGTGTGTAGACCCTATTAGTCGTCCATTTCCATGTCGTGTTCTTTCATTGCCCATACTTTACTTCCATAGGTAAGGACGCTCTCTACCATGGTTCTACCAATCCTTTTTTTATTATATTTTGAAATATTCTTGTTCCACCAAATCTAATTGAAGGGTTCCAGTACTTTTCGTGCTTTCAGTACTCTTTGTTCCATTTCTTTTTTACCTATACCGTCTTTATTCGCCATCGCTCCTAAATATCTAAATTCATCCGCTTGTCGGATCTGCGTCTCATCATTCATCAGGACCTCAAATCTAGCATCCGAATCTATCACAAGATAATCTATTTTTTCCAAGCTGACCTCCAATCCCCATTTTTTATATTCTGTATATAACCTTTACATCATGTACTCCATGTCATAAGAATCCTGTGCCAGCACTGCCTTGAATAAATTAGGAAAAGGTGGCAAGAAGTACGCCTCCTAACTTATGTGGGTTGAGTAACACTCAAGTCGTAAATTTAAATGATACTGTTTTTATTAAGTTAAATACACTTATTTATATAAAACTTAATTGCTAAATTATCACATTTTAATTCTATATTAAAGTTATTGACCTGATGACTGAGTTTTTAAATGATACCTGCGTAAAATACGGAAGTGCATTTATGCTAATTAAAAGTTAAATGTGACCTACTTAAAATACTTGAGTTGCATTATGCTTTATTGAGTTTTAAGTAGGTTTTTACAATAATGCGTTTATTCTTAATTTATTTTATATATACAGGGTGGTTGGAAACGACAAACCAACCAACAAAAACCTGTTTAATTTTTAAATTAAACAGCCCGGTCGTCTATAAAGCTTATTAATTTTAAAAATTTAATATCAAGTTTTAGCAGCTAATAATTTTATATCATTTTAATTTATTTTCGTTTAAATTATTACACTATTATTTAGAAATTATAATATGCCTCCCTAACGTCGGCGACCTCCATGGAGCCTGAACCACGGGAAGTGTATTGAACTTCATTATGAAATGGTTAGACTGATTACACCTCGGTGCTCCTTTCGAAGGGAAATAAAGTTTTTTCTTTGTTCGAAGTCGAATGTATTATAAATTAGGTTTTTATATCAAAATTTTTACTGATGTTGTATTATAAGGTATTCTGGAAGCGTGGTCAGACACTCAATTAAATTTTCAAAACAAAAAATGCCTCACGAAAACAATAAAATAAACATCAGCATTTATTGCTTCCACGGGGCAGTGTCTTTTATTTTTAGAATTTAATACAGTACATGTCCAGCTTTCCCGAATACATTAAAGATTCATTAAACGCCCACAGCTGGCAACGGGAAACCGCCCCGTTAAATATACCTTCCTAGTAGGTCATCTTGGCTTCAACTAAGTTCTCTAAGCGGATACGGCCCTTCAAGAAGAAACCCACGTAACTTGGTGTTTTCCGTTCTGTCACATTTTGATGCAAGTAAATCAACAGAGACATGCAATGTGAGTAAGTGTTCATGCATTTGACGTTTGTTAGTAAATAAATTTGTCATAAACTGTCACTTTATGTAATTATATCAGTTTAACGGAATTTTGACAAGTACGTGAAGTCAAGTCTGAGGTGGTCGCTAAATCGAAATCCGTTGTTAAATTTCTAATTTTCTTTTTTTGTTATATCTAGACTCCATGTTAGGGCTCTCTTGTTTGAAATAAGCACACAAGCGGTTGTCAAATAATTAACAGTCTAGCCGTAAATAAGGGTAGTAATAGTTATTTATGTACCAAGGGCGATATAGGTATGTTTATGCCCGCGGATGCAAGTTTCAGCCGAGGGCCCTCGGCCCGAGGTTGAAAGCAGTCAAGGGCATAACCTATATCGCCCGTGGTGCATATAACGTTTTATTTTTCACTTTGAATATTATATTATTTGTATATATCGAATATTTTCTATTGATATTTAGTAAATTGATAAGCTTAAATATCAATTTGTTCAAATAGACATGGGTAGCGTTGGTAATGTTTTTTTTGTTTCAATTTGTTTATGAACTATTGAGATTTTAAAAATTAATAATTATAAATAATAAATTATAATATGTATAAAAAATGCAGTTAGTGAAAGTTCCATATTAAATGTTCCACATAATATTCAACTTCTGAATAAATTATAATACAAAAAATAAATACCATATTTTATATTTGACATAAGAACAGCTGTTTCCATTTCGCCCGCGCGGGCGAAATGGATCCATTATGCCCGCCCGGGCGAAATGGATATGTTTTCATGTTTCGTATCCAAGGCAAAATCAACAAATATATTCAAAGTGAAAAATAAATAAAGTTATGCGATGTTTACATAGCAGATTTTTTTAAGTAGCACCGCCCGGTTGTTCGATCGAGTAGAATTGCATGTAAAACGGTAAACGAGACTTCACAGTCTATCGGGCACCTCCCATCAACTTTATTGTCACTTCGGTGCTAAGGCCTTACAGACCGTAAGTCGTTGGAAGTCTAATGTCAGAAACTTTCTATAATATTCTAACTTTCGTGTATTAGAATCATTCCAAGCTTGTTTGATTTGCATTAAGTTCATTTAAATTACATTTTCTTAGCTCGATGCACCGCATCGCTTTAGTATCGGCTCGTTTAGTAGGTATGTATAATTCAATAAATTTCAATTTCTAATCAGCAATTTTTATTTCTTTAACATTTTTACTTCCGAGACCAGGTCAGCCTTAACCTACAAAAATCCAGGAAGTTATTTAAAGAATTTCAATAACGCCCGTTCAACCACTCTTAAGTTACCGCATTACTTTTCCAATATATTTTAATTATAATCCCGGTTAATGTGCACGAAATATTTACGATCCTAAATTTTCTAGAAAATTAGTGGTAAGAAGAAGTATGAGTTTTCCCACTTTATTTATGTATGTTCTAATAAAATTAACTCCTGTTTCACCAGGTTACTTGTTGCCTATCACTATAAATATTCATTTTTATTTTACGTTATTAACCACGATAGTTATTAACAATTTACCCAAGCTTAATAATAATTATTATATTAAAGTTTTAGTTACACAAGTTCGAATTATTTTTGCTCAAATCATTATTTCACGTCAACGTCAATTAATGAACCATAATTACCACATTATATTTTCCACCGCGTTATTAATCTCATAAATTAAAGTTTAAATTTTGTTAAACCTTTAATTAAAACAACTTCGTCGAGAATAATAGAGAAAAAATCACATAATTACAATAAGGACAAGCAAAGTTAATTGAAAACGAAATTAAATATGCTGCCAGAAGTCATCAGAGACAATTTTAAATACAACGAAGGAAAAGTTAATTTTATCTTAATTGAAACTTCTTTTTAGAACAATAAAACCGAAATTAACAACTATTCGAATAACAATTTATATTTTTTAATTCTAATTAACTATGCAGAATAAATTAAAATTAATATCAGCAATGCGGATAATTGTATCGAAAATTTATTAACTGGAATAATTACCACCTTTTATTAAAGTTTGATCACTCGGGAAGATTGGAAATTTTTTGAAAGAGTTTGAAAAGAAAAATTTTTTAGATTTAATTAAATTACAAAAGTTTTGAGGGTATTTTAATATAAAAGTTTTAATTATAAATATTTATCATTTCCTGTTTAGAGTAATTAGTTTGATATGAAGCTTTGCGGACTATAAAATTTATATCTCCAATATAGAAAATGAAAACTGACTTGACATATTCGGGGTTAACATTCAATGCGTGTTTCCAGTTTTAAAAACTTGTTTGTTATTCAAGTAAAACTTTCAAGCGGGTTCGAATATTATAATAAAAAGGGTTTATGATTGGCTACCAGGGTTTCCCCTAATATTTATTTAGATTCAACTGTATTATCCTGATTATGACAGAATTGAAATATATTATAGGAAATTTAAATTACGTTCATTTGAATATCGAATTTTTGTAAAAAAATTATGCGCAAGAAATTATGTCGCCTTATTACATTTTTTATAAATTATTCAGAATAAAATTAACTTAAGCGTTTAGACTCCAGACTTCCAGCTACCTATTTGAGTTCTTACTCGAAACATTTTAGGTAAGTTAATGCAAACTGACAAATTATATTTTACGATACGACTTCTAGACAGTAATTTTTTTTATAACCACAAAATTTATTCAGAAATAAAACTGTAAGTTTTATTTATTATACGACCGAGTTTTATCAAAATTTCGCAATTTCCTGCTTTTTAAAGCTTACTGAAGGTTTTATTATTAAGAATTCTGGATTATCCAAACTAACGTGAAAGCTCAAACAAAACAAAAAATTTTTAATTAGTATATTTTTTAATATAAACATTGAAATAGCCATAGCCGCATATTACCGAGAGCTATGTAGCGTGCGAAATGACATCCTAGCTACGCTACTAAATTATTTACACCTTCTCGACATAATAAATATTTATATAAAGTTGTGCATTTATTTTATTTCTTCCTATATATTTAATTAATTTGAAAACTATAAGTGAGTGAAATTGACGCTTTACGGTTGCGATGACTTTTATCTGATACCTGTTGTTCATTTTTGCAAGCTTTTATTTTAAATTTTATTTCGGTTTTTTAAACTACTAACGAAATGGTATTTTCTTCGTTTTAAAGGATCATTAATTTATGATTTGCAGGTAAATAATCCTTTTGTCATAGCTTTTATCATAAGAGGCGGTCATAGCTTGGCAGTTAAGTGCGTCTACTGCTAATGGGAAACGCTCGGATCGAATCCGGGCAGGGTAAGAACTTTATTCTGACCGTCTCTCCTCGGCAGGCAATGGCAAACCACCGAGGTAATCTGCCAAGAAAATCCATCTCGAAATGAAGTGTAGTACACTTCCCGTGGTTCGGAGCCCATGTTAGAACAAGTAGGTCCTCTATGTATGTGAAAATAATTTGAACGCACATCATATGCATAGAAAGAGATGGGTCACCAAACCCTCATTAGGGTAAAAGAACTGAGAAGGAATCCTTTTGTAACACTGTAAATATCTTTACAATGTAATTCTTTACTTTTTATCGTATAATTACTTTTCCCGCAAATATCCTCACCACAAATATGCTCACATTTTTGGAAAATTGTTTAAAAATTCACATGTAAAAGGAATATATTGTGAGAGTTAATAAAAATTTTATCGAAATTATTATAATGTAAGTTAATGAAATGTAATTTACGGCAACGTTGTTTCGTCCTCATTGCGACTTTTCAGTAAATATAATTAAAATATTTTCAGCAAGTTAAAACTCGGTATTATATTATATAAATTATTTGAAGTGTGAACATGCACTAAAAATTATAAGTATATTCGGATTAAGCGGTTTGGAGCATGAATTAACATTAGGAAAAGTTGGTGCATCGTACCCATGGTTAGTTTTTTTAATAGAATTTAAATATGAACGCGGATGAACGGATTTTGTTTTGGAGATGTTGTTTAGTAACTTAGAGACGGGTAGAGAATATAAATGATTGAGATTTTGTGGCGAAGGATAAATTCCTCACTAGCAATAGAGCAGATTTTATAGCTTGAAAGGCGATGACATATTGAACGCCTAATAGCAATAATTTAAACAAAAAAAGATTTTGAAAAATACATTGAAATACAATTTTGGAAAATAAACTGGAATACAATTTTGGAAAAGACAATAATGAAATCAATTAAGAAATTTAAAAACAAAATCAGTTGGAAAATGTATTCTGAGACGACCAGGATGGACTGAAGATCCGAAATAAGAATAAATTTAATAAAAAGTTAGTAAATTTGCCATTTGTGTTACGTTCTATTGAAACTATTTATTATTATTGATGATGTTATGTGTTAAAACCATTAATTATTGTTATTTATGTATATTTTCAAGGTTAATTGTCGTTATGTAAAGATTATTAAATAATTATATTATTTACCATTCGAATACTGCACAAATATTTCATTAGATCAACTATAAAATAACAATCAATTAACTGAATTTAAGAAATGAGGCGAGCAAATTGAAATAGTTCAATTACTCCATCAGTAAATAATAAGATTATCAATTCAATTACACCTATATTAAACTCAAATCAAATTATAAAAGGAAATACATAAAGGATTTACATAAATAAAGCCTAATTAATTAATTCTCAGAAAAGGACATTTCACATCAGGGAAGCAAGTGGGTAACATAGCAATATTTTCATGTAAGGTTTTATTTCTTATAACCAATAATCTACAGGTTTGCTATAATTTTTTATGAATTCTACTGTCTAGTGGACTTGAAAGGTTGGTAGCTCTATATTTGGGTGACGGTAAATTGCACGAACGACTGCAGGTAGCCGAAAAAAAAGTAGTAAATTGCACCCCGGGTAAACTGCACGAAATTTTGCAAACTGGTAAACTGCACTCCGAACATTTTCCAGGTAAAAATAAAATAAAAATATTTATTTTTATAATCATGAAATAGTGGGGACCCGAAATAGTAACGAGTTCGAGGGAGCGGTTAATCCACCTATTTGCGGCAGATCCACATCTCTTTGTGGCAGATTTAACTTTACGCGGAGTATTGTTTTTTTAATTAGTTTTCTAAAGAAATATCAAAAACTAACACTAACCTAACGGCAGATCCACCTCTTCGCGGAAGATCCACCTCTTTGCGGAAGATTTAACTTTACGTGAAGATGAAATTGTTTTTAATTGGTTTTCTAAAGAAATATCACAAACTAACACTAACCTAACGGCAGATCCACCTCTTTGCGGAAGATCCACCTCTTTGCGGAAGATTTAACTTTACATGAAGATTTAACTTTACGTGAAGATTAATTTGTTTTTAATTGGTTTTCTAAAGAAATATCAAAAACTAACACTAACTTAACGGCAGATGCACCTCTTCGCGGAAGATCCACCTCTTTGCGGAAGATTTAACTTTACATGAAGATTTAACTTTACCTGAAGATTAATTTGTTTTTAATTGGTTTTCTAAAGAAATATCAAAAACTAACACTAACCTAACGGCAGATGCACCTCTTCGCGGAAGATCCACCTCTTTGCGGAAGATTTAACTTTACGTGAAGATTTATTTGTTTTTAATTAGTTTTCTAAAGAAATATCAAAAACTAACACTAACCTAACGGCAGATCCACCTCTTCGCGGCAGATCCACCTCTTTGCGGCAGATTTAACTTTACGCGGAGATTTGTGTTTTAATAAAAAAATTTAATAATTTTTGTTTGGAGTGCAGTTTACCATTTTTATTTTTACCTGGAAAATGTTCGGAGTGCAGTTTACCAGTTTTCAAAATTTCGTGCAGTTTACCCGGGGTGCAGTTTACCATTATCAGGTGGTTTTGGAGTACAGTTTACCTTACCCGCTATATTTGTATGTTAGCTATTTTTAATAAATTATTATTAATTTTGATACAATTTTAATTTAAGATCCATTTGCATTGCATAACATTTGCATAACAAATTACCGCGAATGTTAGATATTTTGTATCATAATTAATATAAAATAAATAATTGAAATGGCATAATATTACTTATTATTGCAGATTGGAAGAAATGCTTTCATTTGATTTTCTTTTTAAAAACTTGTGTGAGTATTTTGTTATTTACTTATATTTTATGTAAATAATGGGAATACGGGTTTTCTAGTATTACAATAAAATAATTATAATATAAAGAGCAACAATAAATCAGGTATTGACAAAGTTATAAAAACGGTAAAAATTAAAGACATGTTAATCAAATAACTACAACTTTATGTTGTACATTTACTGGAGGATTTAATATTTTTTGCAACACATTTTGATATAACAATATTCCGTAAGTGGCGATTATGTTATGAAAGGTGCATGCTAGTCTGGGGAGAGAGTGTTCATAGTTTAAAAGATTCCGTTGAAAAATATTTCTTGAAATTGATTTTTACCAACCCTTATAATCTTTATACTATACCTATATCTTATAAACCACAAATTTTTCACCCATTCGTTCGAAACAATTTATTTTTAACTTGTCATGGAGATAATACAGATTTCTTGTCTCATTACAATTTAATTTTGTAGGGGAGTGCAAACATTTTCGTGACGTTTTTTATGAAAAGATATTTTTTTCAATTTCGACCTTGTCGGGCTACATAAGTTGAGAAATTCCACGAGTATGCCAGTCAAACCCGCAATATCCACACTGTAACTCAGCTAGCGATCACACCAAGTGTATTGTGTTGCCATGAAAAGCTATTAGGTAGTTTTAAACCGCCAAAAATACTTTTTAAGAATAAAATAATTTTTTACATGATGTATGATAAAAATATTGCATAAGTAAATAAAAATTCAAATAAATATTCGCGGTATTTTGTCCTTGCGGTATTTTGTCCATTATCTGATGTTAATAATTATTGTTAATACAGACGATACATTTTGCGACTAAAATGTTCTACTATGGATCGTAAGCTACAAGAGAAAATAACACGTTAATTGTTTGACCATTCAGTCACCTCCAGAGAAGATCAATTTTATAAGCCTAAATTTAAATAATGTTTTGCAAAGTTAAGCCTTAGGCTGACATTATTTAACCAGTGAAAACAATATCAGATTTGTTTTCTGATTTTATTAATCCGATTTGATGAATTATTGTTTACATTATACTCGCCATGCCGAAAAAGATATAACCATCTTCCTTTGCTTTTACGTTTTCAGGATCATCACGTTTTAGCCACTCTCAAAAAAGGTTTCATTGGTATTTTGAATTTGAGTTGGGTATGCAGTCCAAACACAACTGCCCGCACCCTATTACTCTCAATTGATCAAATCGTTGCTTTGCTTTAAGTGTCAGAAAGTAGGGTAAGTTTAGGTACAGCTTACATTATTGTTGCACCTGTTCCAAAACCGAACTTTGAGGCAACACAGAAAGCTGGAATATAATATTACATTATTTGATTGTGATATTACGGTATTTCGTGCATATTATGAATCACTTCAAGCCTTCAAACAGAGCAGTAACGTACAAATCATAATATCAACACTGCAGGTGATTTATTAATACATTCTATAGTATCGTAGGTTATAACATAACTCAAAGGTAACTCGCATCTCACACTGCGTTAAACCTCAATAATACGCCGAATGCTGAAGTCAACTTGCCATGGATTTATTAATTTTATTTAAAGCTTACATAATTGGCTCGCTTTTTACAGCGTCGACGCTGTAACATATCGACAGTGAGATTCACATTGTTTGATTAATTTTTTTGTCTACGCATTTTTTAAATTATGGTTAATAATTAAAATAAAAAATATTAATTATTGTGACTTGTGGAACTGAAATACCAGAAGTGTAAATATACGGGGTTTACCTACAGTATGCCAATAATGCCATACAATTAAATTAAACTAAAACATTTTGAATATTCATTAAAATGGATTAATTACGGTGTGGTCAACCATTTGACTACCCATTCACAGACTTTTTGATACAAACAAATTATATATTGTTATATCACTAGATTTGTACTTTTTAAAGTTTATTAAAAGCAATATTGCGATTGGGTTCCTTGCTCTCTTTACGTACCTTCAATTTTTAATAGCAAAAGCTAATATAACTTCGTACGCACAAAGTTTTGATTAAATTAGTGATGTAAATTCAGATATTGCAATATATTTAATCTATCGAGTTCTCGTTAAATTGGTCGAGTTAACTTTACTTCCACGATCGGGGCAAATTTTCTGTACTTTCAGTACAAACTCTATATACATGTCCCTAAAATTAAATGTTTACGGAATTGGTTAGTACAGCAGGGAATAGATATTTAAAGTAAAGTTTTAAAGTTAAATTTAAAATGGTATAAAATTGTATGAATTTTCCATTTCGGTCATGCAGGTAGCCATAACTCTACTGATTATACTTACTATAGATTGCTCTAAATGTAGTCTCAAACTTTCCTCATATCATTTTGCGTAGTTGAAAATTGACCTGAAATTCAATCAGCTTATTATTATTTTAATCTGACGTAGTACTGAAAATAATCATAAATGAATGATTTACCAAAGGATTTGCAATGGAGTGGAAAATTAAGTACGTTTGTTACAGTAAGTTGCATCCTAGTTGCATGTTTTGAACATAGTGGAACAGCATCGTCGTATTTAAATAAAGCATTTTATACTTGACGGAATAAGCTGCATATGAAAGCCTTATTATTTAATAAAAGAATATCTTGTGTTACGTCACGTCGCTAAACTTGCAGGAACGTAAGCCCAAAATTCGCCAAAATCTAAATTTTTACTTCAGTCCTTGTTTCATTTATTACCATATTGATATATTTGCACTTTTAAATTGAGTTTATAATTTTTCGATAATTTTGTGCGAGGTCCTTTATAATAATGGGATGACATTAATATCTTACAAATAATATACTGGGTATTTCTAAAAATAGAACAAAAACAATTTTGAACAAGAAATTGGTATTTCTAATAATAAATAAAAATTTGGATTCTAAAGTTTTCTTATTTAATACGACAATTTAATCAAAAAATTTAAACTAATATATTCTGTTATTTTGAAAATGCGAAATAACATAACATTTGTTTGCCTTCACTTTATATTAACTTACGGTTTTCGTAAATGTGATGTAAAATAGTTAAAAAAAAATTTATTCATCATATCTGGTTTTGTTATTAAATTTTAATTAAACCGTTTGAAATAACAAAACGATATTGACATGACTAAAAACCAATTTTCCAGTTAAAAAAAAGTAACACTTGTAGAATACGAATAAATATTGAAAACGTTTAATTTATTCGATCAAAGGGAAATTACTATTATAATATACCTAATGGCTACAAAAATTCTTAAGTCGTTCGATTCTTTTTAGTTATTTGAATAAATATCAAGTTTTCCACTTAAACAAATTATTTACTTTTATTGCTTGTATATTACTCGAAATAAAATCCCTACTAGGTAGAACTTCTTGTCAGTTTTATTTTTTTCTTATTGTTTCAGATTTTTTAAGCTGATAGCAAATCTCAAAGGAATGAAAGAGAACAAGAATTTTCAATATAAAATGTTCTAGCACTGCATTCGAAAATAAAAAATTATTACTTTTAACCTGCTGCAAAAGAGCAGATTAGAATAAATATCTCAATTTTAGAATGTATAAAAATTGAACCAAATCCTTTATTTGTTTCAATAAAAAAAATTGAATAACTGAGAAATTTGCAATGAAGAATAGAAACCAATGGATTGTATGATGATTGAACATTAGAAACATTAACAATACTTAACATTTTTGAAAAACAGCTGCTAAAGCACGAAATGAAGAGTTTCCTAAACAAGGTCGGGTAGTTCTGATTTTTGGATTTGTTTTGAGACTTGAGGTTCTAATAAAAATCCCGAGTTTTTGACTTCGGCGACTGCCCGGAAGTGTCAATGGCGTCAAAAATAGGTCTTCCAGCATTATCTTCTTAAAAGTCGATCTTAGGACTAAAATCGTTGCTATAAATTTTTGATTTTACCTCTTTTTGTGTTTGGCGTTTAGTTATGTGCAAGGTTTGCATAGTTCTGAGAAGGTCCCATTTTTCTTACCGTAAGCCAGACCGGAGCATATTTGCTTAAGGTATTTTTTTGGGATAAAGTTTTTCCAAGCAGTCTGGGGCTTGAAAAAAAGAATATTTTGGCTCAAAACATACCAATATATTTTAGCGACACTCGACGTACCAGGTTCTACAGTTCCACACTAGAACTATAATTTTTATGGCAGGTCAACATCATTCGAAAATTGAATGAAATACACAAGTTCCGATCTGAAAAACTCGAATCAAAATGTTCCGTTGAAAAATATAAATTAAAATATCAATTAATAATAATTAATAAACCACAATATTTGGCTATTCTACCGTTTGAAAATTCTGAAAATCCAGGATCGGAATTGAAATTGTTTTAAATTCAGAACATTATGTTATTTGTTGTAAGCCAAATATGTTGCTTTTATTTCATAGGCAACCTGTAGATGTGATCAATGTTGCTCTTTGAATAAATATTTTCCATTTTATAAACATCTATCGCTTCTATTCAATTTGTAAACTTGATCTTTGACGTAAAACCAAGTGGCATGTATTTTATAAATATCTTTAACTCAATTTTGACTTCTATAAATAAATTTTATATTATTGGAGAATATTTTTTCAACTACATAGCTTAATTATTTCATTGAAAGGGACTACTGAGGCATATATAATTTATTGTAAATATATTCCTTCCTTCTCAGTCCTTTTACCCTAATGAGGGTTTGGTGACCCATCTCGTTCTATCTCTTTCTATGCATATGATGTGCGTTCAAATTGTTTTCACATACATAGAGGACCTACTTGTTTAACGTGGGCGGGTTTAAAGTTGTAAATATATTATCGAATGTATAATGATATAATATTGTGCGTTATGTAGGTAGTGGGGTCAGCAGAGTGGTATCCCCTATTTAGAACCACTTCAATCTAATAAACGGATTTCTAATAAAATTACATAAATTAAAACCCATAGTTGTTCTTGATGATCTAGGAACAAATTAAGGAAAGTTTTTGTAATATCATTAGATCATTACAATTGCTCTGATTTATAGCCTTCAGGTATGCTATTTGTTCTGCAATTCACTTATTTCCTGTTAATTGTTTAACAGAAAAAAAATTCAAATCACCATTAAATTTTTCATGTAGACCAATAATCTTCATTTACAAATAAGAATACGCACACACAAAATTTAAAATTTCACTTATCATAGTTTTTAAAATAACTCAACTATTTTGTACATATCAATTTATAAAATCCACATGAGATAATGGTGACAATTCAAATTTTATCAATAGTAAATTCGTTCATTGAAAGAAGAATGGCCGATTTTTACAAACCACACCGGTTGTCACGATTAAAACTTGGATTAACATTGCGTTATTCATCATTTAAGTTGTTAAGAGCACAAATTCAACGTAAAAGATCCCGATAGTGTGCAGCTGCAAAGTCAAAAATGGGATGATCCCAGCTTTGATATCAATAATTGTTGAAAATTTATTAGAGAGGAAAATAACAGTTCAATAAATATATTAATTATTATAAAATTTAATTAATGATTGTGATTTGTGATTTTGGGGGAGGGTCAAGTATAAACTTGCACGCACTTATGCCACACTACCAAGCCCATTGTACAGCCTCCACTTTGCTGCTCACCACCAGCCTGACCCACAATGTCGACAAATTTATTAAATCCAGAATGAACGAAAAATTGTTAAATTAAAATGAAACACTAGAGAGAAATGAAAACCGAAAACTTAAGACAACATTGATGTTTCGATATCATTATGCTATCATCAGGTTAGCTTAATCAAGGAATGAACGAATATGGAAGTTCAAATCAATTGGAGCGAAATTTATTAGAAAATCAAAATTTATGTAATGAGAAGAAATAGAAAATTTGAAGTGAAAATCGTAAATAAAGACAATCGAATGTTAATAAATTATTAACAGTAAAGTAACGGAGAAATTTAAAAAATGAATGAGAAAGTACGATGCAAATACTGTAAATTACACTAAAAAAAAATTTGTAAAAAAATTACACCAAAAATGAAAAAATTAGGAACTACAAATAATTATGAAATGTTGTTCTAATTTTGATTTCAAAATTTATGTATTTTTTTTAAAGCTTACTTTAATATCGAGCCTGTACTTAAGCTATCGTTTTTACTATTTTTTAAATTCAATTTAACCACCCTCTTTTTTTCCATAATTTCTTGATAATTCTCGTTGATATTGAGGTTTTGATTTTGGTTCAAGATTGCATAATTATTTTTTCATTAATATTCGTAGTTTTGAAAATAATTTATTTAAAAAAATTCATACTGAAATATCACGTTATTATCATAAAAGGTTCTTTTTTGTATTGAAATTTTCAATTTCATATTTGTGTATTAAATTTCTATTAGGTTTCTATATTCGATAAATATGTTTTCGATTGATATAGTCAATAGTTACTGTCGATTTCCAACTTTATAACTCAAAATATCGTTTTCATCAAACTTTATAGTACTTATAACAAATTTCCAAACTTGAGAAGCTTTCCTCTTTATTTGATAAATAATATAAAACAGATTAATTTTATTTAACATTGAAACTAAGAAAACTTCTGCTCGGTGTGACAAAAGTAATGAAAAAGTAATTTTCAAATTCTGCGGAATTTTTAAATTTGAAAGCTTCTTTTTGAATAACTTGAAATAACTTTTTGATGAGGAAGGTTTGTTTATTGTTGCATAAAATTAAGTTGTAAATTTTTTGACTGACTTCCACGTCGGCAAGTTATTAGCTGTTACTAAATCCCAAAAATTAGTTTTTATGGCGGTTTAATTAAAGATTTAAATTAAAATGTTGTTCTTTGAACATTTTTTGTACTAATAATTAAAATTTAATAACAATAGCTGTAAGCTTGTCATTGTGCGAGAAAATTAAGCATTAACTCAAGTTTATTTAAGCCTCAAGTCGTTTTTACTCGAAAGCGAATTTGTAAACTTTAATAATAATTATTCAAAATAACAAACTGCTTCGAATTCCGATGCGTTTGTATCAAAAAGAAGATCGCTCTGTGGTAATAAACGTCGCTCAGAGGCGCAATAAATGGGTTCAAAACAATACAAGTAATTTCAAATATAATAAATTACCCCAACCGTTTTTTCCCCAACAAATTTTTCTTTATAATAACAATGCTATTTGTTTCTTCGCTTTATTATTTTGTTTTAAAAAAATTATCAATCTTTTTCCGTTATCTCGATGAAGCGCTTTGGCTCATTTATAAATTTTTGAGCCACACACCACAGCCATAAATTTTTTACGAATGCAATAAAGTTTAGATAAAAACTTTCCTACACTTGCAAGTCGTGATAAATGAGAATGGAACGAGACATACCAAGATGTTCCAATTTATTAGAGCTATAAAATTATCTACATTTTAAGTGTGCGGCAGTTTTAATAATTAATTACACCATTTTTACTGGAAGGTTTTCCCCTTTACACTTTGAGTTGGCATCAAATTTCTATTTTTCTTTTCTGAAGAAGAAGAAATTAGATATTAATGGAGAATAAAAAAATTTGAACTAGGAGCAAAAATCTCACAATTTCTTTACCCTCACGACACTTCAAAACCGCTGGAGCATCTAAGAGTTTTCCATGTAGTAAAAATTAAAGTAAACTTTCAAGTTTGTTTAGGATAGCATAGAATGACCGTAAAGTGTATAAAACAAAAACACGACGAATCAAATTATAGAAATTCTACCTGGTTGCTTCCCATCATTCAAAATTTGCTTGGTAATTCTTTTTCATCTCATAACTTCACTTAGTTTCTAAATTTTCATATAATAATTTATTACAGTTCAACGGAGATAAATTGTTTGCAATATTTGGGCACTTACTTACCTCCTTCATGTTATAATATATCACGCTAATGCGCTAAATCTCGAACAAGCAGTTTTTTGGAAAACAATTAAAACTTGGTAATTAAAATATTAATTTTGATTTAAACCGTGCTTGAAACGTATGTTAAACATCTTCGTAACTTATCAAAGTTGTGAGAACTTTAAAAATGTGATAAAAAACTTACGTTTTTCTTTAAGCTGCTCTTTAATGTATAAAATACTCCGGTGTTTTTCAAGATTTAATATTTAAATTGGTGTCATTAAAACTGAATAATATTTTGGGTTGTTAAAATAGCTGCAATAACGTTTAAAAATTGAATTTGTTTTTGCTGGTATTCTCTGATCTTCAAGTTTTTATCGTGCTTTTATTATAAACGAGGGTGGTTAAATAAAAACGCTGTTATTTTATAATAACAAAATTACCTATTAATACAGCAAAGAAAAATTTGTAAAAATAAAATTAAAAATCTTACTCCACTACAACTATGGAATACGTTAACATTTAAGCTCAGCGGACACCGGTTGATAATATAAAAAAGGTAACTTATATTTATTTTTCGACATTTTAACTGGAACCTGGGGCAATGACTGGTAGGGTCTTGAAGGTGTGCACTGATACTGAAAAAGTGTACATCAATAAATCTCGAGGAAAGCCTCTGCGATCGTAGCTCTGTTAGTAAATTCTGTCTCATGTTCACATAGTCATAACAGACTGTAACTAACGGAACAGGGTGAAAAGTGAGTTTCCAGTGTGAATACCTTGTCATATGTATGGCAAGTATAGGGGCTGGGACGATGGGTTAGCTCCTTGTTACCTGCAAAATCAGTTTTAATTGCTAAAATTACCAAGAACCAGCTTTTGAACCCGGATGTGGAAACCAATTATGACGCAAGAGGACCATGCGATTCGGTACGGGGAATATTAGAGGGATGACGAAAAATGGCTAGTGTCCACTTGAGACAAACAGTCTCGAGACTAGATTCAAAAAAGGATAAGGGTTTGAGAGCAGTCTCGGAGATAAGCATGTGCAGGTATCAGAGACTGCACGTGTCACAAGTGGACATGTTCATTTCTGCTCTCGTGACTTAGTCTCCAGTTTTCCTTAATTTATTGTTGGAAGAGCTGAGACTTTCTGAAGTGACGTAAGATTTTAATATTTCAAATTTTAAATTAATTTAAATTTTAATCATAAACAGGAATTCCCCCACGCAATTTTGTATCTTGCTTGACAATCTGGTGTTTAACCAAATTTAAAAGCTGTTCAAATTGCTCTACAGACATGCGAATAACACTTCTAAATTGTTATGAATCTTCCAATCGTAACTCATTTACGAGTGTTAAACAAGGTCTAAATTCATTTCGTCGATCAACCCATTTTTATACCCAACACTACTTCTTTTTAACTTTCCGTTTTTTCACAATTTTATACGCAATTAGAAAAGCTAAGACCTGACGCGAATTCATTTGCAAAAAAATAAAAAGCTTGCGATCAGGTCACACAACTGGCCGCAAACAACTATGAGTTGACTCTCAATTCAACACGAAATTTTGCTGATCACGAGACTGTCGAGTCTCCACAACTGTCCCGAGAGCGTAAGTGATCTCAAATGGACAACACCCTGAGACCAATCTCGAGACCTTCTCTGGAGATTTTGTCTCAAGTGGACACTAGCCTTAAGGCAGCTGAGATAATATACGAAATAAAAAAAAGTATAATCTCGATATCCCAGAAATATTTGAAACAAAAAAACAGGATATGGTATGGAGAAATCGGACGAATATCTCCATTTTTGAACAGCTGAGACGGACATGGGCAGATTTGAAGAAGATTACACGTACATATCTGATAGACCATTAAGAATTAGTATGAAACTATTTGAGTACAAAGTTGTTGTAAACTGAGAAAAGACGATCAGGAGAAGCACCGAGAAAGTATGAGCGAAGAAGTAGTTGAAGAAATAATTCAAGGAAAAAATAGGTTTATAAGAGATTTTGTAAATCTCTTCATGTAAATCGGATCAACATAAACAGAATGACAAAATGAAAAATAGAGAATTAAATAATAAAATAAAAGCACAAAGGAATGAAGTTTGTGAACAGGAATTCCTGCAAATACTTAGACTCCTATATTGGTTGGCCAAAAACAATAGAAGTGTGACGAACTATAAAGAATTTTAAAACAAACAATAAAGAGAAGGTATCCCGCTTATTGCTGTTTATCGATGGAAAAAATATTATGAATCCATGCTAATAAGAAATAGAATCGAATTTTTAAATGACACCGGTGAGACAGAAGTAGATTGTGTGCCGGACTTAATAACAATAGAAGAATTAATACAGTATAGTTATTAGAGCATGGTAGAGCGCCAGGACTTGGAAATATAACTGCAAAACTGATTAAGAATGGCGGACTGAGGTTATGGGAGAAAATATGAGAATATGTATTTTGAAAGAATGGAATGGAATGGACAGCTTTATGTCATCCTTATATGGATGGAATGGATATGGATATGAAATGAATGGAGAATGGAATCGAGAGGACACGAAATTTAAATAAAAAGGAAAATACAACATTTTAGTTTTTTTTAAATATTCATATTCTTTGTTATCAAATGAAATACTCAAGTAAAATGTGAAAATAGAAACCGATTGGAGAGAGGATCAGAGTTTTCCTTCTTTACGCTACACTGTAAAAAAACACGTAAAAATACATTCAAATACGTGTAATTTTTACATTCAAAATTATGGTAAAAATACATATTGTGTATTATTCCATTGATAATAATGTAATTTCACACTATTATCAATGGAATAATACACAATATGTATTTTTACTATAATTTTGAATGTAAAAATTACACGTACTTATTTGAATGTATTTTTATGTGATTTTTTACAGTGTACTACTAATTAGATCGAAACATGTATGCAATGCTTGGAATTCCGTGGTTGTGACGTCTTTAAATTGGTTTAATCCATGAGAATGGATAAGTTTGCTTTGTCCCAACACTGTATATGGGATTATGGGTGAGATTCAACCCTCAACGCACATTGAAACTTTCGTAATGAAATCCTTTATACCCCTGATTGTAATTAGGGCTTCGAAGCATAGTTTTTATATAATTGAAACTATTCAAGAACTATTACATAAAGTTAACTAAAGGGTTGAGACGGAATGCAGCTTGTCCCCACTTTTATTCATTATTTATGTTGAGATGGCATTGAAAGAGTGAAAACGTCCATGCAAAGGAATAAACGTTCCAATTGGTGGAGCTCATCTGCATACTCTTAGCTTTGCGGACAACCATGCAGTGATAATCCAAGATGCATGGAATATGATATGGAGTGCTTGCTTAAAATACTCCATAAAGATTATGAAAAATGGGGTCCACATAATGTAAGCCTTCTGAAAACAGAATACCTAGTGGTGCATTCTAACATGAGATTCTAGGTTTTAATCGATGGCGACACCAATATGAGACAAATAAACGAATTTAAATATTATATTGGATAAGGATGGTATAGAAAATTAACTTTAAAGGCCCGTACAGTGGTGGGTTCACTCAGCTTGATTTGGAGGGAGAAACATATATATAGGTAAACGAATTTTTAAAAAAAATGTGCAAGCAATGGATGCTACAGTGCTGTATTGTGGTAGTAAAGTATGCGCTATTTAAGATAAGGACAAACGAAGAAATTGACTATTTGCGTAAGAATGCTAGGGGGTCAAGGTTGCAACGAATATGAAATGAAGAAAAAAAAAGTTGTCCACAGCAGAGTCTGTTTCATCCAAAGAGTGGAAAAGATATCTGAGGAGGTTTGGCCATCTGTTAAGAATAGAAAACACCCGATTATCCAAACGCATATTTACACGGAACCCAAGGCGGAAAAACAAGGGAGCTATGCCCCACAAATCCTGGAGTGAAGGGGTCAAGAAGGCGATGAGAGATCGGGATTTACCTTTTTTACGTTGGTAACTTGATTATATTATATCATTGGGCTCTGTGGAAGGTATCGGGAAACTTTTAACATAAATCTGTCTATCTGAAAAAAAACTTCACGTAGTACATAAATTGTATTTTACATAATAGTTTAACTATAAATCCGGTATTTTCCTCCCTTTTTGGTCGTGGAATTAGATTTCAGTGTATTACTGATGCAGTTAGCGATTCAGTAAGAGCGGTTTTAATTTAATGTTCATAAATAATGGTTTAGTTTATTTTCTATTATTTATCTAGAAATTAGTTATCCGTTTAAGTTCTGCAGTATACGGAAAATTGAAGTTGAAAACGTTTTCATTGTCTCTTTTTATGTTACAAATAATGTCGTTACAACAACGCTATCGTGCTTTTAACGCATCATCAAACATTGCATTTCGCAATTTTATGCATCCGCAACAATCTTGCCAACAATACCGTCCCGGAGATTTTGATTACATTTTCAATTCCGGTAAGATGAAAATAACTTAAAATTCAACTTGCAAACAAATTTTCTAATTTTTATTAATCCGATAACCCAAAGCGTTAAAACTTAGTACATCATAAAATTAAATTTGAATTAAATGCCGTAAGTTTAGATTTTCATTTCCTTAGAGAGTATAAACAATAAAGTTGGGGAAAATTTTCAATTGATTTACTGGAAAACTAAACTAAACTAAAATATTAACTTATAAATATTTCGCCACCTCCTAAATCAAAACTTTATTATTTCAAGCTTCTCTGTAGATGACTAATTTGATTTTTGATTTACCTGATCCGCAGTTCAATAATAGGGAGCGGTGGGAACATAAAATAATTTGACGGTTTAAAAATCTAGACACGAAAAGTTCCTCGAAAATTGAATTGTTTTATCAAATTCGTTGTCTCAAGTTAACACCACATCCCCGTTAACCTATCCTTAGTGAGATGAGATATGTGCATTTCCCCTCGACCATGGCCTGAGGAAATTAGGGTCCCTGATTTATAGTACATAAGCAGATAAAATGCTAGGGGGCCTTGTTCTAAATGTTCGTGTCAGAACTTAGTCGCCCTAAAGAACAATTCAATAATTTTTAAGTATTTAAATTCCAGGGATTTGTTAGAAAACCATGTTTTAAAATTCCAATGAATTTTATAGAATTTTCCGCAGCAGCAAGTTATCCTGGATAAAAAATTGATTTAGAAAAATGGCAAAATGAACCACGGTAATATATTTTACGTTTAGCGTCCATTCTAAATGGAATAAAATCTATTTCGTGAGATAGATTATACCTTTGTTCTTGTTGCTAAACAATTTCATGCTGCATTATTTCCACTTTACAAAAACGATTGAGCTGAAATCGTAAAATTTCAGGATTGTCGCACGGAAATATTTTCAGTAGTTTTTAAAATTTAGTTTTCTTTGAATCCATATAAATTGTTTTTGGTTAGGGATTCCAGCTACAATAATAATTAATTACAACAATGCCTTGGTGTGATCGCTGGTGGGGAAATTTCGGATTCAAATCACAGAATTTATTAGCTCGGCCCTCTGGTGATTTTACGACAGAAAAAAAGTTATTGAAGAGTAGATGCAATATAAGATTATTGAGGTTTATGCCACAATGACGTTTGGTATGGGATGCAGATATGAAAGGAATAATATACTATTTGAATTACTATTGCCTCATAACGTCATAACCTTTACCAAAGAGAATGTAATAATATTTTATTACTGTTAAATCTTCTTCTGTTTTATTACTTATAAATTTATCCTTCAATAAATTTCATTAATTGATTGTTATCCAATTGTACAATTTTCATTGTTTTAATAGCAAATACTTTTATTTTTAGGTGGTTATGTGATTTCACACTCGGCTAACTTTACTTTTCGAGTCCTGACTTCGTTGATGAATTTCTAATCGTGTAATTGTATTAGTTTGTAATACTTATTTTTTATTTCAATTTTCTATTCTCTTTAATAATTAACCATAGCTTCAACTTACTCAAATGAATTTCTTTCTTAAAACTTAATATTTAAATTTAACTTTTCTTTCTTTAACATTAGCTTCCACTATTTTTTTTTAACAATTTCAAACTTTCTTCATTAGGTTATATTTTCGTTCCTTCATTATTTATACTTATGTATAAATTGCACCCTGTGAAGAAAGTTATTGTCATTTCCCCGATTTTATTAGACACAGCCTGTGTGATCCTCATTTTAAAGGTGGATCGTGATAGTTTTCTGATAGGTTTAGAAATGACCGATCATCATCAATTGCAGTTTTGTCTCTCAATTAAATGGGGGATGCAACCATGTGCAAAAAATATCCCACCTCAAATTTTATTTGCTGACGGTCAAAATTCTTAATTTTCCAAAACACCTTTGCTGCTCGCTCAAAGTAAATCAGAGCGAGAAATTTCGTTCCAATTATTTTAATTTCCAATTTTTTTAAATGAACCAAATCGCCGATAACCTTCAGTATTTAACTTATCATTATTTATTATCCAAACTTTCTATTCATATTTTTAGAAATTATTCACTACCACACGCACATTAGTTTTTCACAAATAACAAACTCAAAATTCTCCATTAATTCAACTTTATGCCGTCTTTATTCTGATTGTCTGAGCAACCCCGTCAGATTAAGTAAAAATTTAATAAACTTCAAAGTCTTTCTAATTCAAATTAGCGGCGTCATCCAAACAAAAATTTTTCAAATTAACAATTTGAACAGTTTTTGCAACATGACATTATATTATACTAACTTTTTTATATTTTTAGTTGCACCACCAATATTCTTCGATGGGGCGCTTACAAGAAACCGACTAACTAAAGAACAAAGAACAAATTCTCTGCTCTGACTTTGGCTTCCCCCCCCCCCTCCCTTCCCAATGCCCCAATTTAACTTTATACCTTTTCTTCCAAGCCAAAAGAGAGAACATCGAGCAGAAAAAAATCAGTAACCTTTTTTTCAAGGCGGCATAACCTTTCTGAAGTCATAGATTATTTTTGATTTCAAGAAAAATTTGGAAGGCACCAAAATCTGAAATTTGCGGACATGTGTTTCTAAGTGCAATAATAAACTCCCAAAATTATCTGTCAGCTTCTTCTTCAAGGTTGTTCGTCTGTAATTCGCTTAATTTTATTTTTACGGAAAATTCCGATTCGAATTGAAGGGAACAAAATTATTTACCAAACTGATTTTTTTAAATATACTACCTACATCGAATTTTCCTGAAACAAAAATTAATTTCAGGAAAGGGAAATGCAAAATTTGGGAAGTAATCGATATAAAGAAAACCGAATATCTGTTGGTTGGTCAAAGGGATAAAGTTTTAAATGTCAAATCAGGCTTGATTAAATAAACTACAAAGTTCAAATACCTTGGGGGTACCTTGCATGATGTGTATATGAAAAATAATATAGGCCAAGGACGAATGGCTGTAAAGCAGCTGAATTGGATACTATGGAACGACGACAAAAAAAGCTATATCAATAATATGAGTGCAAAACCTCCTAACTCAAATGGTTAACCATAACGGTATGACATGGTGGTCCTCGATATACAAATTAATTTGCGAGAGCATATCAACATAATTATAAAACATATGGAACAAGATTAAACTAAGAGACTTAGAGATGGACTTTTGGAGCCGCAGTTGTGCCGTTTCCAAATTACAACATATCTGGAACGACGATATTCGGTAACTAATGGACGTAGAACGTTCAATAATATTTTATACAGTTGACGTGATTCGGACACATCCATCGAATGAGAGATTGTAGATGACCGAAGAAAATGTGGAACTGGACAAAAGCTTTTTAGGAGAAGGCGAGAAAGACCAGCAAGTACGTGGGCACAGGAGGTGGTAGATGAAATAGAAGTCAGAGGACTACAAAATGGGGATCAAACTATTAGGGAGGAGATGAGCAAGATGCCCGTAAAGCACTCCTAATTTTGATCTGATTATGATTTTCCGAAAAATGATATTAAGAAAGTTATAGGAAAAATCTGCTATAGAGAGACTTCTTCTTCTTAAAATGCCGTATCCGCTTAACGAACGTTGGCTATCAACTTGTCCGAAGCCAAGATGACCGACTAGGGAAAGAATTTTAATGGGGTGGTTTTCCGTTGCCGACCCCATAGCCCACAGATTTACATTGGGCTTGAAAATCACATCATCCATCGCGACTATGTATGTTTCGAAAACCACGGTTTCCCGCTCGCTAGCCTGCCGGTGTAAGCTTTACGCCACACTGCTGGTCTAGAGAATATAAAAACTGTAATATATAATTGAGGGAGAAGCCAACGAGAGATTTTAGAGGATTTTTGGGGAGTTCAATAGGGCAGTCAAATATGTCCACATGTCTGCCAAATTTTAGCTTACCCGAATTTTCATGCAAGCTTAAAGTTTAACTTGCCTGGACTAAAATAAAATTATACATTAACATAAGGACCCAATAGGTCCCTGTACCATACTGACAAATAAAAACGGACGGGATGCAATGCTACTTTGATTTTTGTTGGAGGGTTAAGATCGCCATAAATAGCTCGGCCTTCGGCCTGGCATCTTATAAGCCTCTGTCAGGAGTTTCTTCACTACGTCGTGCTCAACATAATTATTATTAGCTGCTTGTTTTCAGAGTAAACTAAGTCGTCACCACCAAGTTATCTAAGACTATCTAGCAAGATGATATGCTGAAAAATATGTTTTTCAACTTGGATTCGAACCCAGGCGTATTAGCTGTGAATACGCGCGCTTTAACAACTGCGCTTCCGAGGCGATTAGTTCATGTAGCGCGGAACTTCTACATTTATCTCGTGGACTAATTCTATGACTAATACAACTGATAATAAATGACTGAGCTGATCAGAGGTTTATTACCTTTTCATGGTCTAGAAATGACCAAACATTTGTTTTAAATCCCAAAGTTTTAGAACCCTTTCTTCGTCCGAACTTAAACTTCTTGAGCATCTAGAAAGTTGACACCTGTAATTGGTTCATTTATTTATTACCAACCTAAATGGCGGTAAATGAAGTGCAGTCCAGGAAAGGAAGTAAAAGCTGAAATTTCAAGGTAGAAAGCCAAGTTAATTACGGTGACTATGGGTCGCCACCTCGAAAAACTAGGGAGTAAAGTGACCATAAGCTGCTTAGTTAAATTAACTCAAAATAACAGCAATAACTTAAAGATAATCTGTCCGCCAGGGGACACCGAAAACGTATGGCTAATCTATTTCGGATGAAAACGCAAATAATTAAATTAAATAAATTAATCATAACGTGCTAGTAACCAGCGTTCCTTCCGAAGTGACCTCAATCTAATGACAGCAAAAATAAGTTTAAATATAGATTTGAAGTAGAGATTTCAATTCAGATATTCAACATTTACGATAATCTGATGCGAATACTACTAAAAAAGTGTCATTGTGCATAATAAAACAATTGGAAACCCTCCAATAACTGATCTAAGAAAACTGAAGCTGCATGGTAAAAGATTTAATTACAAATCGGTCGAATTTTGTCAATAATTTTTGTGCATTTTTTCTTGTTAAACACCGGTATTAATACACAAAATGTTAACACAATTCGTCCGATTTTAGGGTAACTATTTTACCATTCCGCTTATGCTCTGGTGCTTTATTTTGTAGAGCTTTAAATTGTTTTGCTTTGGTTAGTGATAGTTTTTTTGGTGGTCTTGGCAAATTATGCCGCCTAATCGTACCAAAATGCTGAATACCTGTAGTGGGATCCATAATTAAAAGAGATAACACAATAATAGTAAAGGTAAAGAAAAATAAAACTAAGTGGAGAGCATCCGATTGCTAAATGTCATAACAAGGGCAATCGAGGAAGTAATAAACTAGCTAGCAAATCCCAAGAGACAAAACTGCAGAAAAAAAGAATTCGGTAAACATGCTATAAAAAGCTGATCAGATTGGAAATGAAAAGAAATGAACTTCAATTACTTTGACCATTGTGTATAATAGCCTAATTTTATCTACACACATGTGTTTGAATGTTAAATTAATTCATTCAGTGGATATCCGTCTCCACCATCACCAATATGGCCTTTAGGCCGCACAACCTAGGAAATTACGTAGTAGATGGTTAAAATATCGTGGCAGCTGCCATAATATAAATAATTAAAAAAAACTCCGCTCTAAGAGATAAACAAGATTTATGACAGACAACCGAGAAGCTTTTCTATGGACGCCGAGAGAATTTTACTAAGAGTTATAGAACTTCCCGCAACGGCCTAGAAAATTAAAAATGCATTTCGAGAATATACGAGCAATAAAAGGCCCTGGGAAGCAACCACTCATAGAAGTTGTTAAACTGATTCGAGATATGCTAATAAAAACCATCTACAGACGATAAAATCTCAATTGACAAAACAATAAAATATTTTATCGGAAAACAACGAGAAAACGATGCGTTCCGAACCTCCGCTCGGGTGAGAAAACGAAGGTTCCCGGGTCTCGACTAAGTGAACGTTCGGCTGACGGAGATAATGAACGAAGTTCGGCAGGCGGAGAAAGTGAAGCTTTCCGCGCCTCTTCAAAACCCGACAAAAACCGAGCATTTTGACATTTATTTTAATATTAATTTAAAATAAAATGTCGCCTTGGTAACCACATATTTATTTCAAAACATGGTCTCGGATTTTTTTAAATTAGCAATAACTCGATAACGGCGCTAGATATCGAAAAACTGAGCAAAAAATCCACCCCCCAACCAACCTTGTCACTATTATCCCCGAGTGAATTGTCAGTAGGAAGGCATATACAAAAATTCAGATCGATCGCGCGCAAAAAAAAAATTTTTAGGTGACTAATTTTAATTTAATTTAATTTTTTTAAATTTTTCTCGTTTTCTCTATGTTTTCCGATAAAATAGTATACTGACCTCGACGATAAAATTCTTTGTTACTGGACTTACAGCTTTAAAAAGCTCGCTTTACAGTAACGACGAATTTTCTCTCGTCGGACAGTAATATACTATATAATACCGTAGAACTGTCCGTAATAATATCAGTTGTAAGGCACAGTAGGATCGATTATAATATTCAAAATTTATTCAATATAAATAGGTACTTAATATTATGTTACAAATTTAATGTTAAACTCCAAAAAGGACGGATAAACGGAAAGATTGGACGGGGTATCCGGCATAGACACAGTCTAGCCGAAACCGTTCTGTGCGATCCTGGAGTACGAACTCTAATCGCTTCCTTATGAAGATAAGAGAATCAACATTTACGATGAGAAGCTTAATCATTTTAGATTCGGCAATGACATCATCCTTATCACAGACAATGTCAGAGATGCTAGAAAAAAGTGGTGCAATTTCCATACGTACTTGGGAGGGAGAGACAATCAGACAAGCAGAATATAATATGATATCTCCCAATTAATTTTCAGCTGAAACCGACGACAAGTAGTATCATTTGTTTTAATAATCTCAAGAAATTGCTGTACGAATCCAAAATGTCTAGCAAGTAATTTCAATTGCTAGAAGTCTTCCGGAGTTCCGGCTTAAAAAGATTTAACTAAAACATTTTTGAAATATTCAACTTAATATTTTTAAAGTTTCGGTCGCTTTTCACTTATTAAATTATACTGTAATTGAGCTTTTATGTATATTTCTTTCAATACTTTTATATCATAAACTGTAAATTTGAACGTTAAAAGGTTCCCTGCTTTGAACAACTAAAAGATGAACGAACGTTTTATAAATCAAACAGCACCAATTAATTTAATATTAACCAAGCAAACTGAAAATGTTTAAAAACTACACGAAAATTTAAATTTTCTGAAGCTCTCCATCCGCGAGGTTTAATTTAATATGACGAACATTAAACTTAGTGTAAAAGAATTTTAACTTAAAAATGTTGTAGCAATTTTGGTTGCGCCGGAAAAGAAAATCTTATAAATATAATGAGAAACCATAAACTCGACGTAAAACAATATTGAAGAAAAATTTTTATTTATTTTCTAATTTTTCATCCCAAGTGTAATTCGTTGACACGTTAATAGAAAAACAAATAGCAAACTTTTTGTTGTCGCCTTTGTTCATGACGTTTCCTTGGTGTATCATACTTTCAGGTTATCTTTTTATCTCGTTAAATTTCCACATGCCTTTTTATGTTAAAAAATAAATAATGAATGATCCATCTTTTCAAAAGTTTTCTTTCATGTAATTTAATCCGATATTTTTCTTAATAAATGTGCCCCAAGTATTTCACACGCTTTTTTAGCTTTTTACTTCAGAAAACAATTTTAGGGACAAAGGACACTGACGAAGTGATTTTAAAGCCAGCGAAATATTTTTAAACTGAAAAGATGTTCGGGTTCTTGGACATTTAAAATTTATGAAGGTAGACTTATTCGATTTCTTTTAGCGAATTACAACAATCTTTTTGTCGATACATTTGACGTAACTCCATTGAAATTTTCAATCTTAAAAATAATAAACTGGGTTATTTACATTGAAATGTAAATGAAACGGTAAAATAGAAACCCAGGATTTTAGCGAATATAAAATATGAAAAATTAGTTTATTTGTTTTAAGGGTTTACATAAAGTGCATTTTCGTGCGATAACTTGTGAGTGGTTCCACTTAGGCGAAAAATAAATTTCTTTTTATCTAATATGCACTAAAATTTAATTATCATGGAAGGGTAGTTTTACAACTTTTTTAAATGAAATAAAGTGAGGAATCCGGCATTTTATATTCACAAGGGTGTAAAGAAAAGTCTAAGATCTCTCTTAGTTTAAATATTTTAAAACGGAAAGTCTGCTTTCGTGGATCATCTTCTTTGAAAATAATAATGAACCTAGCAGCAAATTTATATAAATATTACGTCAAAAAAGTTAATCCGACGATGTCTTTGAACTTGGCAATGGAAATGGTCAGAAAGGATTTCAAAGAGGGTAATTTTTGTATTTTTGAATTGACTATTTTTCTACAGTTTAATACTAATCCAGTAAATGCATTGAATCGACACCGCTCGACTTGGTCCATTTGCTCCGGTATGTTCGGTACTCTCTTTAAGAGCTTTCAGAACGTTCGTTCTAGTGAAAAAATTAAAATTATTATAAGATTAGTATTCCTATTATTTACCTGTAATAAGGTAAATCCATACTTAAGGTACTGTTCCAATTGTACCAACGAGCCGAACAGATGTAATGCGTTTCCTGCTTAATTGTGATTTGTTATGGAAGCCTATGATATTCGGAGTTTCTGTTTCGTGTTCGACTAATCATACACAATGAACTTGGCATTGCGTCACATTGCAGTGTGTGTATAAAGCTCATTTTAGGTATTAAACCAAAAGTATCATATTGACACTATCTCTGTAGGTAGGGGGTTCCCAAACATTATGAGCGGACGGCCACATTAAGATATTGAAAGTTATTTGCAGACCGAATCGAAGTTTTTAAGGAAATAATTAAAATCATTTCTATTTATGTGTAGCCGATAACATTTGCCAATTAATTACCCCCAAGTTATCTTGAAAGTATATATGGGGGGTCCAATGCAGAAACCAGTCAAGTCCACTTTTTGGCTAAAATGAGTTAAGAGCACATTTTTACGCAGATTTAAATTCTCTATCTTGCTGTTCATAAACCAGCTCTGTAATGAATAGTTGGTGTCATTACCAAGTAATGAAAAAAAGTTATATACAAATGAAATGGTTCAAAAGAACAAAATTCTCTCCAAAATGAATTTTTCAAATATTTTCCTACGAAGAAATGGTTCGAATTTGCAAGTTGAAATAATCTAGCCCATATGTATTTAAGTGTCCTGATGAACCCAAAAATTTCTTTAAACTCCCTAGTCGGTTTCTTTCATAAATTGGGAATAATAATTTTTCGCCTATAACTCGCTTAATTCTAGCTTTACGAAAAATTTTCGTCAGATCAAAATTAAGGAGCACACAATTCTCTATGATACGAGTACAAAGTTCTTCAATATTTGTCTATATTATACTATTTCTGAAATAAAATTTTGTTCCACAAAGCCGCAATGGAGTTTATTTTAAAAAACTTAAATTGGAAAAATGTTTTTGAATAATTTGTATTTCGAATAAAATATTCTTACATGTCATCCTCATCATCTGAAGTGAATTGTGAAGAAATATTAGTTTTGTAGAGAGTTTTTCCTTCTTCTTTAGTTAGAATTATGTTCTTTGCCTCTCACTGGAGCTCGGTGGATGAGGATTTCCTGCTCTGTGCCTATCTCTTAGGCGGAAGCCCACGTAGTCTCTTTCCCGAAGGTTCCCAATTTTTTATTCATTATGTCTTAACTTCTTTGATGGCCTAGAAGTGTTAATTCTGAGATGGATCTTAGAATTTTCATTTCTTCAGTTCGGGCCTATTGTTTTGTCCCAACTGTCTCTGCTCGCATTTCTGCTGCGTACGTCAGGATTGAGGGGATCATTATTTATATTCTAGTTTTGCAGTCTTGCTCCTCCAAATAGTGCTTCTTAAGTAACTTGCTATTTGAGCAGCTTGTTGGAGCAGCGACGTAGCGTAATGCAAATGTCTGTGGTCATTAGATTAGGGAACGTCAAGCAAGGTTGCTGTATGCACTTGGATGGGGACCGCGTGGTTCCCAATTTAAAAATAACTCCGCTGGTCACTGCTCCCCCTATCAATTCGCACTTGACCAGCGTGGTAGAGGGCATAGCCATACACTCCCACTTGAAGGGGAGAGGCCTACATCCAGCAGTGGATAAATAACGGTTGGGAAGAAGAAGAAAAAAGTTGCTTGTTGAAGAACTTTTCGCAAAGAGAAAATCTCTGCTGCTTGTTATTTGTGAGCCTAGGTATTTGAATAACATAGCCTGTTCCACTACCTCCTCGTCAATTTCCAATTTGCACCTTATTGGGTTTTTAGAAAGCATCAGTGCTTTGGTTTTTTCAACATCAATTTCAACGTTGTACTTTTTTCCAGTCTGGTTGAATTGGTGCAGTAGTCGTTGGAGGTTGTCTTCATTTATGACCAGCAGAACTGCATCGTCAGCGAAACTTATGATATTATTATTGTTTTCATCAGTATTATAACTGTTTTTACTTCTTACTGCTTCGATTCTTTTATTCATAACCAAATTAAAGAGAAACGGACTGAGGGAGTCTCCCTGTCCTATACCTTTCTTTATTGTTATGAGCACGTTTAATCGATTTTTCTACAAATTGGCATAGCATAAATATAAAATATTTCGATTCTTTCTAAAACCTTGTTGTTCTTCTGCTACTCCTTCTGCTTGTGCTACTCGAACTACGTTCATTAGTACTCGTATCATTCCGCGATAATTGTCTATATTATTTTTGAGGCCCCTTCTGTGGATATTTTATAGTTGAAATAAAATAATTTTGGTAAAAATTGGTTTTAGGGGCAGTTTAGAGGACATTGGAAAGAAGAAGTGGAAAGTGTTGTTAACGGAAAAGTGAAATAAGGCGAATTAAAGATTTTTGTTTATGAGAAAATCAAGACAGGGTGCAAATTAAATAATTAAAACGAAAGTTTCACAACATAATTTTTGACACCCGGAACGTGGAGTAAGGTTGAACATTTTTCAGGCAATTACTATATAAAAATGGCCTTGATCAATTCGAACAATTGGATTTAAATTAAACCCCGAAGTAGCTAGTAAACACACGGAATAAAAAATGGATATAACAAAAATTTTGAAAAAAATATCGTAAGAAAATGAATAACACAAGTTGTAAATATTAGAAATTATAAATAAACACCGGTTTAAAAATAAAAAGAGCATTACTGCGATATTCAAACAAAGTCAATCAAAAATTAGATGATGAAATGAAAGAAATCTAAAAAGAATGGCATAAAATTTATAAGGTCCAACAGCAACATCGAAACTCACAAATTTTAAATTAAACAAGACAACAATAATTAGTAAGAAATAAACGTCCGGAGAGAATAGGGAAAGATGTCGAAGATTTGATAGATAAAGAAGAAGGTTGCAAAAGAGCAACTAATATGGACAGTCCTAAGAATGAAAAATTTGGTTTATAAACAGTTTTCATATTGGTCAATTAAAATTAGATAGATTGTGAAGTAAGCAAAAATATTAGCTATTAAATTTGTTCTAATGCAGGTAAATAAGCTATCCAACTTTTTTTGACTACTTTATAAACTACCCAAATTCGGTGTTATTATGGTAGAAATTTTGTTTTTAATAAAATAAGCAAACTATTTTTAGATAAAAATATAAAAATTATAACACATCGCATCTGTGTAATCAACTGTTATTAATGCATCCCTCATTAGTTTGATTTTTAGTTGCCAACCCAAATATGCTAGATTGCCAACAATGGCAATCCCACACAATTATTGCAATCGCACACTATCTAGTGGAATAATATTATTATCATCACACGCGATTAGAATACTGTATTTTATCGACGACTATAAAGCCGCTTTAGACGATCCTCTTCGTATCCTAGATTGCATGCAATTTAGTACGTTAGTTTAGACGTTTAGAACATACATAAAAATATTATACTTACAAGGTAACTTGTTTATTTTTATTTATTTTTAATTAGTGTTTATTCAAAATTCAAATATTACTTAATTATATTAAAGAAATTGGTATGGCCTAACTATGGTCACGCCTCAAAGGTTCATTACGTCAAGTAATAACCATAGCATTATTTAATAAAAAACGTTATTATATAATATTATTCTTGTTAATAAATAGAAATAAAAAAAATAACTATCTTTGAAATAAAACCTTGTAAAAATTAATATAAAATAAAAGTTTAAAACTTGACAAACTGATCAAACACGATACAACCCAAATAATTTCATAAGCTTGAAGCGCTGAATTCCATCATTAAGATATTTATTGTGTTTACTTAACTTGTAAATTTTTAAACTTTAATTTTCTATTAAAATAACATTGTTTAGCAAGCCGTTAACAGCGTTTAAAACTTTCAGACACGCCCAGGAGTTTTATAAACATGCTCATAGTGCAAAAACACTTGTTGAGCTGCACGAGTAAGTCCATATTTGTCATGCAATAGAAGCCCCAGCCTTCCATAACATAAATTATGATTTTCATATTCAAGAAGCTTTAGTTGGAAAACTAAGAACGGGTTCTTAACAGTTATCCTATAAAGGATCCAATAAAATTGGATTTTCAAAATCTATCTTCATTCTTCATAAAATTATAGATAGAGATTTTGCAGTGATTGTTTCCCTTGTGAGTGGACGTGCACCGATATTCCTCAGACTTACATTTCATTTAACTACGTAAGCGAATTTTCCAACTCGAGTTTAAAAGCTGGGTATATTGAAACATTTACAATCAGTTGAAATTAAGGTTTATCTTGATGTGCTAGTGGGAAATAATGGTGTCCAAATTTGTAACTTAATTTAAAAAAGCGTTCATCCAGTCAAGATTACATGCAATGCTATGTAATAAAAATAAGTACGTAACAAGAGGGTTGAATCCGAATTGCGGTACCTACACATCTACTGACACAGAAAGCAATCACAACCGAAATAACGGTTTCGATATTCTGATGATTGTGCAGATTAACTTGGTGTAAAACCGTGTAATCACAATTCGCTCTGTGAATTTTTTCAATTTTGCAAATTTAACAAAACTTTGTGTTTAACATTTTTTCTCATCCAACTTTTCTTAAGAAGTTCGTTTGACACCTCACACTTACTTGGAAAGCAGTTTCATATTACAAACAAGGGCAATAAGACAAACTGTAAACATCCCTAGGGATATTACCTAATCAAACTTTAGGGGATTATTATGTTGAAATTTCGTAATGATTAACGATTTTTTATATTAAGTATTAAGCAATTTGGTCAAAAATTTAAGGGTTGACCTCATTTAGCACTAGGTGGTGGATAATATTTAGTTGGAATTGAGTCCTTACGAATTTGTGTCGTACCTTACTTAAAGCAATCGATTAGTTCGAGATAACGCAGATAAGGAATTTCAATTAAAGTGTAATTTTTATGGAGATTTTGCACGCAGAACTCAATTTTATTAAGTTTTCGAAGTTGTTATATTTGAACTTATGCTTATTTTATTCACATTTCTGTTACAATTTGAAATTGTATTTCCGGCTTAAAATTTGCATGTTTTAATTATTATTAAATTATGCGTATAGTAGAAAACAGGGTTTAAAAGTTCGAACCGGATATGTTTGATCAAAATCCACTGTATTTGAATTAAATTATGAACTGTAAGCGATTTTACAAATTTTAAATTGATTTTCTAGCAGAAAATTAAAATTATTTTTGAACAGGGGTCAGTTCGTCGTCCTGGCTATGTCCTTGTTTCGTTTAATAACCACAATAAAATATTACGATTTTCGACGGTTTTGATTTAATTTCTAGCGAAAGTTTTAAATTATCATAAATAATATCTGGCCTGAAATTAATAATTTAGTCCTTAACGGTTTTTTTGCAATTATTGCATTCATTAAAACAGCATGAAATAATATAATTATTCATGAATGAAAAACGCGATTCAGTAATTCTAACTACTGAAATAATATGAAACGACCACATTAATATAATAAGGGAATTTTACAGAAAAAAGATACTAAATTTGATCCTTAAAATAAACAACCCAATAAACTCTGCGAGTTCCGTTAATTTTAATTTTTTTTTAGAGGCGTGCAAATTTTCGCTATATTAAATTTAATTTCGGGATTATCAAACTTCAAATTTTGTTTTTGTTTTCCCTAATTATATAAACTTACCTGAATGCTTAATTAGAAGACATTGTAACTTGATCTTTCAGCCAATGTCAGCAACTTATCTGTAAACATAAAGAGCATAATTACATTGACTATCGCGTTATATAATATAATAAAATTACACAATTAAAAATAAATTGTCGTAAAAATACAAATTTTAAAATAATTATTTAATTATTTTTTATTTCCGTCGTTTTAATTGTGACTCGAAAGTAAGTCATCTAAATCCTATAGGTTTTTTACAGTTTGGAGGCCCATAAAAAGCTTTGATGTGAAAGAATTAATTAAGAATAGAGACGTTCAATTGCCAAAGGAACATGCAATATTACGTTTTTACAGAACCATCCAAAAAGAAAGGAAATTTAAGTTTATTAAGCGTCATCGATTTCGGTTTTTGCATTACTTAATATTTATCTATTTGAAAAGCTATTGTCAATTATGGAAGCAGAGCCTATTGTTGTGCACTTTAATTGCTTCTAATATCTTTTAGAATTTTCAATAAAAATAAGTTAATTTTAAAACCCCAATAAAAATTACTTAGTACAATATTGTTGTCATGTCATACCGTTTGTATTTGACTTTTTTCTTTACTTTCGAAAAACTTAATTCAATTTAAACTGAAAAGAAAATGGAAAACTACGAACGGATTTAATTTGAATCCAACTTAACAGTAAAAAAAATGAAAAAAATGAAAAGAATTTCATATCTTGTCCCGAATAATGAAGCAAATTGTACGAAAAACTTTTGTTAAGAAAGTTTGTTGGATTTAGATCAAATTAATTTTGAAATGTGAAAACTCAGGCAAACACAAAACTTCTGAAAATCTGAGTATTTAAATAAATCAACTAATATGGAGGTGATGCTCACGCAGCCGGCGAATGTGGGATTCGAATCCTTGACCAATTACTTGTAAGCACTTACGTTTACCACAATGAAACTGCTGAGCTAAACGTATTTTAAACTTTGCTGTTAAAAGGTAAAAGCTTTTAAAAAGCTGCAACCATAAAATGAAACCTTAGCGTGCAAGTCAGGTTTTGCGTGTTTGCGCTGAAGCCAGCAATGTTTAAAAATTGCCTTGCAACAATTATACGAACATTCTTAAAATGTATTTAGATCAAATTCTACAATGTTCGCTTAGTGGTAAAATTTAACTCATTATCTTTCCAAACTAAATTTGTGTCACGTAAAAGACGTTAGTCATCGTATTTTTAACGGTAACTAACGCTCTTAATTACTTTGCAAACTACATTAATAAAGTACAAGAACACTTTTATTAGTAATAAATTGTTAATCTTACTTTGCGTCCCTTAAAGGGAAAACCATGAAAAAAATTTTAAATTTAAATTGTTTTCTGTGTAATCCTTTGCGTGACTGGGCTGCATAAAATAAGAAAATGCACCTCTAAGCTCTTTCGTTGGCACTAACTCATACCTGAAGGAGTAAAAAATTTTTTGATAAATTAATTGTGTACAGAAATGTGATAAAGTCGTTTTATGTAGGTTAACGGAAATTCAATTAAAGGATTAATGAAGTGGTGCACTGTAATTATTGCACTTCAACGTTTTAGATTGATTTTACAGTTTGTTTTTATGAACTAACAATTTTTCACAGAAGCACGTTCATCGAAGCACGTAATTTTCAGTTTCTAGTAACTTTTGATTTAATCATTTATCGATATTCGAAGGGATTATTATTTATTGGTAACGTCGTGTAAGTACATTAACTCTTTATACGACTACAATAACAGCAAATTTTGTAATGAACTTATTTATTTTTATTCGTCCTCCACATCATTAAAGGGCTCCTTTCGCTCAGGTTTAGCGAAATTTTCTTCAAATACCAGATTAAAAACGTCATCGCTCGTTGTATTGTTTCCCACAGATAACATAAAAATTATTCATATTAAATGTTATAAATTATATGGGCTTTATCCATATAATAATGGTATTGCAATTACTAACAATTTTAATATATCATCGGATAAAATATTATCATAATATGGCTTCATATCCATGTATCTGCAAACATCCATAAATTTTTTATGTGTATATAAATAAAAAACATTTTCGTATCTTTTTATATTTCCGGAAAAGTAGTTATGTAAATTATATTCAAAAATACCTAATGCACATATTTTATGCTTCAAATAAAAATTCACGTTTTGTTGTTAAAACACTGCATAATCATATTTTCGTTTTTTTATAGATGCTTGACACTATCAAATTGACTACTCACTATGAAGTTAGAATCTTCCTGTTCATTTTTTGAAAAATCACTAAAAATCGGAATGGTTATGACCGGAAAGTTCCCATTAATATATAAATCTTATTACTTGACAATTATTACAATTCTTCATAAACTCGAGACTCAATTTGTGGTACCTTCTAGCTTACAGCAAAAGAACTTTTTCCAAGTGGTTAGGATGTTTCCAATTAAATTAAAGTATCTCATTACATTTCTGTTACAACAAAATTGGGTTACACCGCGAACTTCTGAGAAATTTAAATTTCTAATTTCTGCAAATTTCCAATTTGATTAGGAATAATATTCTCGAATATGAAATAAATCATCTGCTTAAAATGGAATAAACTCACCTTTACTTGGGAAAATCTAAATATTGATAGAGCATAAACTCAACTCAAAACAAAGCATCAGCTGCCGTTTACAAAAATGATTACATTTTCATGTATCTGCTTACTTTACGTAATCCTAAATAATTGTGTTGCTTTCAGGTAAACTAAACAATTCCATTTATCGCTTCGCTAACGCTTATGCAAGAAAATGAGCAGATTGTTTATTTAAAGATTTTCTAAATTTAAAATGAACTTAAAGAATGGGGTATTTCAGTGGAACAGATTTGTGTGAAAGGAAGAAGAATAGTAGCGTTATTTGCATGCAATAATAATTCTGAAGCACGATTTTCAATCGTGTTAGTGAAACTGGAAATATTAAATGAATATGTGTCATAATTATTTTCCTACAATATTTCAGCTTTTTGTATTTTTATTGTTACAAATTTTGTATTTGTAGCTTCACTTTTATCAACTACCTGAATTCACCTCCACATCCACCGCGTTGATACCTACAAATAGCGGTATGTTTGCTAAATTGAAAATTTTGTGTGTATTAGCAACCAGTTATTAATAAATTTTAAAAATTATTGTTTCGATATGATAATGAGCAGCTATGTTCAAACAATCAATGAATATGCTAATTTATTTTTCAGCCTGAAACCAAATTTATTTTAATTTATCTACTTTCGTTTGCTATAGATTCATGTATTATAATATAAGAAACTGTAAGAATAAAAGTATCTACAAAAGAGTTAAGACAAATAATTAAAGATTAAAATTTAAAAAAAATTAATTAATAACAGCAAACCTCGCTGAATTTAATCAATTCGGCTTGGTCCTTTTGGATGTTACGTTCATTTACAGAAAAAAAAGAGGAAAACAAGTTCAAATTCTAAGAGCGCTATCTAAAGAATTATTTTCCCCTCACTAAATGTCTACCTGTTGTAACATCATAATTATATGGGAGCCGGACAATTAGGCGCGGCCGATTGGGCGCGACCGATTAGGCGCGGCCGATTAGACGCGGACTCAATTAGGCGCGGACCCAATTAGGCGCCGTGCCATTTAGGCGCGGATACAGTTAGGCGCAGACCGTTTAGGCGCAAAGCCATTCAGGCGCCGGCCCAATTAGGCGCCGGCCGTTTAGGCGCCGGCCATAAACAAATTGAATTGTTAATCTGTTATAAGTCTGTATTTATTTTTAAAAATCACAAAAGTCCATTAATAATTAAAAACCAATAAATCTTCGCAAAAAGTTAAATCGGCCGCAAAGAGGTGGATTTTTAGAATAATTAATTTCAGGAGTTCCACCTCCGCAGAAAAAACGAAAATATGTTGTGGCCGATGAACGTATCAAGATCCTCGTAATGGACTACGAAAATCGTAATATCGTAGAATTTTTTCGTGGGGTCTCGCATAATTACGTCATGTAAATTATTGCAACATATTATTATGTATTTCTATATTTCCTTATATTGTAGAAATAAATTTAAAAAAACTTTCAAAAATAATGTGAATTCGGTAGTAATTAATGGAAAACCCATAAGTTATTAATGGACTTCTGTGATTTTTAAAAATAAATACAGACTTATAACAGATTAACAATTTAATTTGTTTATGGCCGGTGCCTAAACGGTCTGCGCCTATAGTCTATCTGGTTTTGGATTGCAGTAGAGGTCGCCTTGAACGGCAGGTCAGATTTACACTGGGAAACGTCAAATAATTAAAGTGTATGAGCGACAAAAAACAAATGTCACTTATTTGATACTTGAAAAAATCGGGTTAAATGTATTTTTTTATCAAATAGCAATTTATCCTGTACAAATTTTTTAAATTTGCCAGAAACTTTTAGAAAAAAATATTCGCGAGTCATCAATCACAAACGAAATTTCGACACTGTAAACGGGAATAAATTTTAACCAATCACGTTCCGAGTTCACAATTTTAGTACAATCTAGTTCTGCATTCTTAAAACGGATGGACTATAGTTGTATCCGCGCCTAAACGGTCTGCGCCTAATTGTATCCGCGCCTAAATGGCACGGCGCCTAATTGGGTCCGCGCCGAGACCCCACGAAGAAATTCTACGATATTACGATTGTCGTAGTCCATTACGAGGGTCTTGATGCGTTCATCGGCCACAACATATTTTCGTTTTTTCTGCGGAGGTGGAGCTCCCGAAATTAATTGTTCTAAAAAAACATCCCTACCACGTTGAATTTGTTTTAAAGAATCCAGAAGCTTCCAAATCGTGGGATGGTCCATTGACAGCTCACTTTGCAAACGTCGGTGAGCTGCTTCAGCGTGGTTGTTTGTTCGATCTGTGTCTGTTAAAACTCTTTCGTGAACAGACCATATTTCAGGAGGAAACATAGGGCGACTTCTTCCATTAGCTCTACGATTTGGTCGCCCTAAATAAGTGTCCTCAAACCATTGTAATAATGGTTGCAACTCAAGGCAAAGTTCATTGGATAATGCATCAAGAGCAGTGTCCAAGTCCGCAATCCGTACAAATTCCAATGACGTCACCATTCGCGCTTCTAAAGCAAAATCGCCTTCGTTATTGTAGCGGCTTAGTAGGTGAAGATCACCTAAATGCTTTCTCATATTTTTCACAAGATGAAAAAAGCATCCCAAAATTTCAGAATTTGGAAATGCTTCCCTAAACGCATTAATTGCTGCCAACTCAAAATCGCACGAAATTCTTAGAGGGTTTAAATTTGGCTCCACTTGTGTTAGAAGTTCTATCATCTTTCTATAAGTACTACTTTGTTTATTTGGTAGTAACGCGTAGATTACTGGATGGACGCCGCCAAATCTCTCTGCCATAATTACATACACTTGGTAGAACAAGTGGGGCGCAGTTGAAAATGTTCCATCCACGAACGAATGCTCCGATTCACGTAAAATTCCATGTACATGGCTTTCTCGTCCAAAAAGTGAAATTCTTTCCGCTCCTGGTCCACTGTCGGCCACTAAAAAGTTTTCTACCAATCCGTTCCCTTCAAAAATTCTATACTCTTCCGGAATGACCATATCTTCCAACCTTAATGGTGCAGGAGGTGCAGCATTAATTTGATTTCTTTTCCTGCGAATTGTTTTCTTTAACGCCCTATCATTCGGTAATTGTGCTTGTGCTGCCCGTGACATTTGACTATTGAGGCAAGCATTGACAATTTGGGCGGTTGTTTCAACAGTAGTTGCAGCACGATTCTTCATACGATTAACCAAAATGCCAGCTTCAATTTTGGCCGGGTTACTGTCGTGGGAGTGTCGATTCATTTGCTTCACTATGGCACCATTTACTGTATGAACTCTCATTTTGCAACCGTTGTTTTTTTGATCACATCGCCAAAACCTTTTGGAACCACATGCACTGAGCTTATCAAAAACGAAGCAATGCCCGTCAATATGAAGTTTTTCATTTCCTCTTTCCGAAACCACTTCCATTTTGTAATAAATTGTACTTTTGGTTATTTTAATATGTTATTCTCGATTAATTAATTTTGGTTTTTATTTTTGTTTATTAGTTTTCACACTCTTTATATTGTACTGGAAATTCAAATTTTTGTAAATCCGACTCATTATCGGTAGTGTTTCGTTTGCAGTTCAGGTTTGTTCGCAATAGAGCAAGAAAGTATTTTCCTGGTACATCCCTGCGAAACATTAGGTAGCTTAGTTTCCCTTCATTAATTCAGATCGATGGCATCTGATTAGAAGCAATTCTCATGGTTAGTTGAGGACCTCATCTGTATTCGAGGTCATTGAACTGAAATGTTTGATGTGGTTTATTTTTCAATAAAAATTAAGTTTTTGATGATGTAGACTTGAAATTACCTTTTTACATTGTTGTAATATTATGTAACATTACTTTTGCTGTGGCTTTGCGCTAATTTTGTATAGAATTTAATAAGGGTGATATTTGCTATTATGTTTCATGATTACGGGTTGCAAGCTAAAAATTATTTAAAAATTAGTGTTTTGACTAAAATTACGAGTGTAGTGCACGTTAAAAATCAAAAGGATATTTACCAAATGTCTATCAAGTCCAGATCATTGGGATTTCCATCAACAATTTTGAATTTTTTCCAATTTTTATCCAACCATTTCCGGTCCACGCTCGAAGTTTATAAAAGGACTTGGAACAACTTAATCTCGGTCAGTCGTTTTTGGAATGTGCTAGAGTAAACGTCGCACAATTGAAAATATTTTAGTAATTTTGGATTTAGCAGTTGGTACGAGAGAAGATTTTTTACAGTTGGCAGAAATTTTTGTGCTTTTTAAGATTGGATTGATTATAAATTATTGGATTTCGATCGCTATTAGTTTTATGCTGGTTATTTTGGGAGCCATTTATACAGCAATTGGAAAGTTTTGTTGCTGTTTATTATATCGAGGACCGCCTGGTTATGCTGGATAATTTCGTACCGTTGGAGGAAAATTTAAGGTTATCTGGAAATAAATTTTGGTCAATTTCAATAAATTTCAAGATTAGTCCACAAAGTATTGGAATTAATTTTAACGTACCTGGTTATTTTGGATGTACGATTGGATATCGTGCGGATGTGGTTCCGTTGCTTGGATTTGGGAATGCCAATTCATCTCTCGGGCTTGCAGATAACAACACACCTGTTCTGATTGTTTCTACAGAAGTTAATATCACTAATGTCATCATTCACAGTGGCGTACTAAACGAAGGTAACTGTTATTTAAATTTAGTTAAAACATTCTTAAAAATTTCGAAATTATCTTTTATTTTTAATAATCGTGAACAATATTTGTGTACCAAAACTTTTTATGTATTTTGTTATTTGATATCGTCAAGTTTACATCTTTTTAATAGCCACAGCAAACATTTATCTGGTTTTGTAATAAAAACAACCAATACAACTGTCTATGAGATATTGTTTCTTTTATTTAACGTCAATCAAAAGGGCTACATTTGCAGAGTGGTACTAGGATTTTATTCCAAACAAAGCGGGGTAAACCAGCAAATTATTATAATTTGTATATCGAGTTGCTATTTTATTAAAGCAACAAAATTAAGGTCTGCGTCGGATTTACGAAGACGTCAAATCACAGTTCAATATTGTACAAATATAAAAGTAAAAGAGTCTCAAGTTCTGGAGCTAGTCGTGGTGAGTAAGAGTGTGACTATCAAGGGAGATAAAAAAGCAAAGCTCCTTTATATCACAACAATATATAAAATTTTATTTACCACACTAAAAATAAAAATAGTTATTTAAATCATTATAGCTTGGTTTTTTACCTACCCTGTGGCTTTTCTTCTGGTTATTGGGCAAGGGGGTAGTTTATTTCGTTTATTTATTTACCACCCTAAAAATAGTTATAAAAACGAAATAAACTATCCCCTTGCACAAGCACAATTACCGAATGATAGGGCGTTAAAGAAAACAATTCGCAGAAAAAGAAATCAAGTTAATGTTGTACCTCCTGCACCATTAATGTTAGAAGATACTTATGGTCATTCCGGAAGTATATAGAATTTTTGAAACGTATCAAGACCCTCGTAATGGACTACGACAATCGTAATATCGTAGAATTTCTTCGTGGGGTCTCGCATAATTATGTCATGTAAATTATTGCAACATATTATGTATTTCTATATTTCCTTATATTGTGGAAATAAGTAAAAAAAATTTTTTTTAAATAATTTGAATTCGGTAGTAATTCATGGAAAACCCATAAGTTATTAATGGACTTTTGTGATTTTTTCTTAAAATAAATACAATACAGACTTATAACAGATTAACAATTTAATTTGTTTATGGCCGGCGCCTAAATGGGCGGCGCCTAAATGGCCGGTGCCTAATTGGGCCCGCGCCTAAATGGGCCCGCGCCTAAACGGTCTGCGCCTAATTGTATCCGCGCCTAATTGGCACGGCGCCTAATTGGGTCCGCGCCTAATTGAGTCCGCGCCTAATCGGCCGCGCCTAGTCGGTCGCGCCTAATCGGCCGCGCCTAATTGTCCGGATCCCGGGTTATTCATGATGGTTTGTGGGTTTTTAAGCTTTATCTCTTAAGATGATTTTATTGCAAAAATCAACATCGTCACCTTTGTCTGCAGGCTTTAGTTCTTGCGTTAGATTTTTTAAAATTTGTTGCAGAGTGCTATAAAAAGGTCAAATTGCTGTGCACGGTGACGAATTGAGGTTTATGGCTGAACGATCACCACGACGACGGATAAGTGCTCTTACGATACATTACTTACTGAAACACTTTCCCCAAAATATTCTATCTTCTTTCCAAAATTTCATTTATTTTGCGAATTGTAACTGCAAAGTTTTCACTATTTTGGTGACCACTTTTCATAATAACTATACGTTCGTCGATCGTATAACGTTCCATGATTAAATCACATTATTTGTAGATGACATTATATCAAAAAATATGAGCCCTGTCAAATCTATAGACCCAAATTGCCACTCAATTCAAAATGAGACCTCTAATTGAATCATCCTTTATAATATTTTCTTTTACTTAAGGCAGAGGGTAACAAATACATAATTTAATCTACCCTAATGTAAATAGATGTGCATGTAAAAATTTTATAGCCAGAGATACAAGAATTATACCACAAGAAGACATCGCTACTCTCAATTTGCTTAGGGTAACATAATATTACATTTAGGGTAAGTTGCATACTACTCCATAATTTAATTGAAAATGATTTCGAAAACCTTGAGATAAAAAGTAGTCGTGCCGACACCTTCAAAACAACGATAAATAAATCTAAACAACTCTTCGCGACATTTCCAGCTGTACATGTACCTACAATATATTTAAACTGTTGTTTATTATTATTAAATGCTTGGTCGGTTCAATTTGACTGACTTTATTACTACAATTTGTTGCAACGTTTATTTGTAAGAAATGTTTCGTTCTTTCCTTATTCGCTTATATAAATTTTGTAAATGTAAATGAATTTAAGAAAATACGAGCGTTTATTGAAGCCGTTCTAAGAAACCATAAATTGTAGGCTTACGTTTCATAGAAGTTTTTTTGTGGTCAATGCTGGATATTTAAACGGGAAGCAGAAGGGTCTTTTGGGCTGAACAGGTTACAGACGTGTACGAGTTTCCTCGTGCGATTTGAAGAGAAAAGAAAAAGCCTTTAACTCCGGGAGATGGCAAGACATCCGTTCAGGGTAACAGAATCCTATATATTGATGTACAATTAATTTCTTCAGGAGACTGTGGCAGTGACAAGTAGTGTTCCACGGGGGTTAGTTTTGTGACCAACGCTGTAATATCTTATGTACGACAATGTGTCGATACTTGAAACGACTGCGGGACTGACATTATTCGTCATCACGATTTTGGCAAACTCGAAGCTTGAAAAAGCTCTTAAAGGAAAGGTTAACGATGTTCAACATATGGATGGAACGGTGCAGCTTCAAATGATGTAGGGAAAACAGAGCCTTTGCTATCAATCTAAAGGTGAATAATCTATCTGAAAGTGAAAATAACGTTTCGAACTTATCTTTGATAAAAAAATGGTCTTTATTGAAGTCTCGAAGATAAGTACAGTAATTTCCAAATTATTATCCAAGACAACAGAAACTGCAGAACGCACAACGGGTTCGAATATCACATTTCTGGCCAAAAGTAAAATAATTCGCTTCTAACGACTTCGATGTAGATAGAAGCTTCCTAATTTGGGCTCTTTGAGTAGGTAGCAGATTTCAGGGGTTTCCAATGAATTCGAAGTATTTTCAAGGAATTCACAGTGATCTTGAACAAATTTACTAAATGAAACAATTCAAATGATATTTAAGGACTTCTAGGAATTTCTAATGAATTTTAAAGAATTTCAATGAATTTCCAAGTAATTTTCAGTGATTTTAAACGAATTCAAATTAAAGAATTCAAACGATTTCCAAGGCATTCCAATTTTATTTAATAAATTCCAAGAAATTCCAAATTAATGTAGGGAGAGGTGGCATCAAAGGGATAGGTATTGAATGTGACAGTTACTGAAACAGCATATCTGCTAATATGGCAAACTTCTATTAAAGACCTATAAATGTCCCTAGGGAAACCAAATATGTCACAAAACCAATATTCTCGGTCGCTTTTGTTTAAGAGTTTATATAGGTTATGTAAGTTTAAGTGATGGTAAATTATAAAAAACTGAATTTACATAGTTTTTCAGGCGTTGCGTTGGCTATACAGGGTGAGCTTCACGAACTCTTCAGTCACGAAGAGTTTACAATATTTAATAATTTTTGAAAACGTCAATTATTTTTATAATTTAATACAGATTTTTTATAAAGAAAGTCTTAGAGATTGAATATAGAAAATAAAAAAACATTCAATAGTGGATATAAATTCAGATTTTAGAAAGAATTAATTTATAAAGAATTTATATTTAGTATGTGGATACTCAATATTCTCAATATGGTCAGGAATAAAGATTCCTCGTTGACGCTAAATCGCCTGAACAAGTATATAAATTTTTGATTTTTTAACTATTGAGAATTAATAATAAATTAAATTTGAAACATAAAATAGTTAATTAAACAAGTATAATTTTTTTTATACAAGCTTTCAGCAGTTTACATAATATTATACTACTATTATCAGATGTTTATTAACTAACAAGTACCTACGTGGAAACGGGTATACTACAGCTTAACAGTATATTGCGTATTGCAAACTAAAAGCGTGGGACTTGATCGCGTCTTAAGGATTAACAAATTAGGTTGTTCCTTAACTCGCGATCAAGTCTCACGCTTTTTAGTTCTAGATCGTATCAAATGACAATACGTTTAATCTGTGCACTAGTTTCCATGTACTTATTTATTAATAAACATCGTATGATAGCAGTATACACTGCTGAAAGCTTATGTTCAAATAAAATATATTTTACCCGATTAATTAACTATTTTATTTTTATAATTTAATTTATTTTGAAAAATTATATACTGGATAAAATAAATTGATAGTAACAAAGTTTGAATCAAAAATTATGTCACAAGGTTTGACGTAAAAGCTATAGTTTGTATATTGCATAACTATAGAGGCTATAACGGGGGGGGGGGGTGAATAAACAAATTATTGGCGTAATAACTACTAAACGGGTTTTCTAACGGGAAAACTTTCTCGTCTGAAATAAAAATTATTCATCCATCCCCCGCTTCTAAACGCTATAGTCGATACCACTAATTAAAAATCTACACGAGGCGAGGGAAGGAAATTCAATGGATATTGGATTCTCATGTACCTAAAAGTATGTATACGAAATTTCGAAACTATACAATATATTTCGACAAAATATGCCTTTTTGAGGTTAATTTTGACTATTACCTCAACTTTTAACATTACTTCCGCGAGTTGAGAGGGAGTTTCAAGAAAAATTATTAAGGTAGGTTTTTTTAGGATGTAGATCTTTTTAGATCCTTATTTTCGACTTTATTTACATGTTTTTGTAGGTCAAAACCTAAAAGTTTTGGACGAATATTTGAGCGAATTACAATATTTTTTTAGCAAAATTTAGTCCGTGTACCAAATATAAAGTTTTTGTAAATTATTTCCCATATTTGGTTTAATTTCATTTAAATTACGTGGTAATATAGTATAATTTCATAAAGAGAATTCTGAAAAATACTACGATAGAGCCTTTAAATGCTTGGCATGGAGGGGGTTTTATTCGATGAAAATTATAGGTATAGTACATGCATGATTGCACTCTTGCATCCAAAACCAAAAACATCAATTATCCAAAAATAATTATAAAAATAATTTAATGCCCTCTTATCAGTAAATAAATCACCAGTCAATATTAAAATGAAGCTCTACAATATTTACGGCTGCAGAGATTGAGGTGTTTGGGGGTTATGGAATATCCTCTAGAATACCAATGTTAAAGAGATGCAAATGATTGAAGCAAAAGCTTGATAAATTTTAACCAAATTCTAGTTTTATAGATTCTTTGTTTATAAACATTCTTGTGCCTTAAGGGATCCAAAACCGAGAAAATTAACTATCCAAAAATAATTATCAAGATACTGATTTTAAGTAAATAAAAATACGTGAAATTAAAATGTTTCCCTTTTCTTTCAATTGTGTGTCCTTCCATTGAAAAAATTACGAAGCGCCACTGTAAATAACAAATTTCTTTAGTCCAAGAATTATTTTAACATTATGTGGAAGTAAATAATATTTACCACATATTTGTTAATTTTTATGTAGTAAAGAAATTGACTTTTCTTGTTCATTAATTCATTATCTATGCTTATATGGCTTCTGCTATCACAATGTGCAGCCAAGCATTTAGAATAAGAGCCATTACGTAAAAGTATACAAATAAATTGTATCTCCAATAGAGTTTGAAATTAACGGAACAGACTTTAAAGTAAACGAATTTCCGTTTGGATTTAAGTATATTAGAATTTAATATAATAATAGAATGTAAGATTATAATCAAATAATGTGAAACAGTTAGCTTTTTGTTAAACTTTAACAACGGAATAACTTTTCTCCCACATGGAAACCGAAAACTTTTTTTAATAGTATTTAACAAAGCTGGAATAGTTAACTGGCAGTCAACTGTAAAAATTAGCTAGCACCTAAAGAGGATACAGCATTTTTATGTCCATTAGGCTGGAGTCTCCACTATACCATCTACTACCATCAAATAAAATGTTAACTAATTTAATCGGTTTAAACCGAATTCAAATACCCACCCACCCACAAATCAACATCTTCCATTAGTTAAATTTTATTTGGTAGTAGTAGAAGGTATAGTGAGACTCCAGTCTTATACAGTCACTATTGTCTCGGCAATATCCGGATGCGAAATTAGACTGCCATGCCAGTCAATCATTTTCTTAGTATGAAAATGTTACTTGGCATTTTAACTGAATTTGTTGATAACAAGAGTAAATGCGTTACGGTTGATTTATTGTAAATGAGCAAGATGTAATATTCCATGCAAATCTAGTAAGATCATAACAAATGTTGTAAATCCATAGAAACGCATAAATAAATTAATTATTTTTCAAACCTTACAACTAATAATTTTATTTCTCTTATAAATTGTAATTTTATATAAAAAATGGTAAGAAATAATATAGTTTTTAGTCTATAATTTATTAATACCTAATAAATATTATTTTTAGCGTGAAGTACTATCTGTACATATTGGACAAGCTGGTGTACAAGAAGGCAACGCATGCTGGGAGCTGTTCTGCTTGGAGCATGGAATTCAACCCGATGGTCAAATGCCATCAGATAAAACTGTGGGTGGTGGTGATGACAGTTTCGCTACATTTTTTACAGAAACAGGTGCTGGAAAAAAAGTACCCAGAGCTGTCATGGTCGATTTAGAACCAACCGTAATTGATGAAGTACGTACTGGAACTTATCGCCAACTATTTCATCCCGAACAGCTCATTACCGGTAAAGAAGATGCAGCAAATAATTACGCCCGTGGTCATTACACTGTTGGAAAAGAAATCGTTGACTTAGTGCTTGACCGTTTAAGAAAACTAGCAGACCAATGCACCGGAATGCAAGGTTTCATACTTTTCCATTCGTTTGGTGGTGGCACCGGATCGGGATTTGCTTCCTTGCTAATGGAACGTCTTTCAGTGGATTATGGAAAAAAATCCAAACTAGAATTTTCAATTTATCCTGCACCACAAATTGCTACTGCTGTAGTCGAACCATATAACGCCGTTTTGTGTACCCACACAACATTGGAACATTCGGATTGCGCTTTTATGGTTGATAATGAAGCGCTTTATGATATTTGTAGAAGAAATCTAGATATTGAAAGGCCAACATATACAAATTTAAACAGATTACTTGCTCAAATTGTCAGTTCCATTACAGCATCGTTGCGATTTGATGGTGCATTAAATGTCGATTTAACTGAATTTCAAACTAATTTAGTACCTTATCCTCGAATACATTTCCCCCTTGCTACCTACGCACCGGTGGTTTCAGCTGAAAAAGCTTATCATGAGCAATTATCAGTGGCTGATATTACCAGTGCCTGTTTCGAGCCTGCAAATCAGCTGGTAAAATGTGATCCACGACATGGAAAATACATGTCGTGTTGCGTCTTGTATCGTGGCGATGTCGTGCCCAAAGATGTCAACTCGGCAATTGGTACCATAAAAACCAAAAGGACCATTCAATTTGTTGATTGGTGTCCAACTGGATTTAAGGTTGGTATAAATTACCAACCTCCCACTGTTGTACCAGGAGGTGATTTGGCCAAAGTGCAACGAGCCTGTTGCATGATGTCAAATACTACCGCGATTGCTGAAGCTTGGGCTCGTTTAGATCACAAGTTCGACTTAATGTATGCTAAACGTGCGTTCGTGCACTGGTACGTAGGCGAAGGAATGGAAGAAGGTGAGTTTTCAGAAGCTCGCGAAGATACTGCTGCACTGGAAAAAGATTATGAGGAAGTTGGAATGGATTCTGGAGAAGGAGAAGGTGAAGGAGGAGAAGATTAATTTATTTTACATTTTTATACAATTTTATGCAATATATTTTATATGAAATATATACTACGTGTAAAAGCTTTTACAAGAAATATTATTTCTTTTATTGACGTAACCAAAGTAAATTCCAATTTTAGTTTAAACAGATTATTTAAAAAATATTAAGGGAGGTATGAAAAGGTAATTAAAATTAAAAAGTAAAAGTTCAACATCCCAAAGTACATACATAAAATGTAGATGTTGATCGACATAGCGAATCTGATTATTTGAGAAAAAGTACACCGTACTTTCCAATAAAAGAAATCGAAATAAAATATAATTGCAACGTTTAGTTTTTTATTTGAAAGTTTTTGTAGTAGTTTTACAAACAATTTAATGAGAAAAGTTTAAAACCGTTAAAAAAAGATTGAAATACCTAGGAAATTGCACGAAATGAATAAGAAAATAAAAAATATTAAAGACCGGCAATCGGCGTCATTATAAACATTTGGAATAAAATCTTCGTGGGAGTATAAGGTAGATACGATTATTTTGACTGAAATAAAATATCATGTATAAATCGTCAGGGCTGGTCAAGTTCTTAAAATTGATTCAAAATTTACCCTGGACTAGCTCGAGCCTTTCGAGATATTTGCTAGCTACCGGTAGAAATACAACCCCAATTTTCTATAACGCACACCTAACCAATATTTTTTATTAACATACCAAATAAAATTTTAACATCAAAAGTGTTCCGGAGTTAAACCTCCATTATAATAATCCAGCACGAACGCAAACTAGGTGAAAGTATGCTTAGGATAACATAATCCCAATTGATCGTGATGCCATTAAATAAATAAAATACACGATGGTACCTTGTGCAATGAAATTGAAATTTTAACTTGGCTTGATCCAGAAAAGATTATATATATCACCAAGAAACGCGTTCCATCAAAGAAGATAATGGCAGTTACACATACGGCAATAAAAATAAATGTACAAATATGACAATTTCTTAAAAAAATAGTTCGATAAATGTCATCGAACAGCACAAAACTAACATTCAGACAATTAATAACTGAATGGAACCTGCAACATCCATAAACCGAAATACCAAGTTGATAGGCGTGGCACCAAATTCCTCGCACTGGCAAAAACTTGCAGTTGGCCGTAAATCCCCATTAATAACGGGTAATTGTTGTTGGATCATCCATAAAAATATAAATCAACACAGGCTCAAAACCCAGACACACCGGATGATGGAAAACAAAACTCTTCCATTCGGTAGCCTCTAGCGAAGAAGAAACCAACACAATTTTTCCGCAGAACTTAAAATCAAATCTTTGTATAACGCAAAGTCCTATCCGGTGACAAAAACTTCCCAGAAGTGCCAACAATCGTTTCTCGCAACAAGACGATCATAGTGTGAATTTTAGCGAAATCGTCTGCTAATGCAAGCTTTCCTGGCTCGACTCCGGGTACAGTGTAAAAATGTTCTTGACCATCTCCGTGCTTCGGAAGGTAAGTAAAGCCGTCGGTCCACCTGTGTTAATGATTTACCATTGTAACAATAAAAAACTGTGCACAAGCACCTCGAAGGTAAGCCTAACAAGTTACATACCTAAGATGTAAAAATTAATGCTCAAAAAACGAATTAAATAAATTAGTTAAAGAACAGATCATAGACCTATAAGAACTACAATGCTTGGTGTCTGGTTTGTAAATGAAAATTTTTTTCAAATTAGTTTTGTAGCGAAATTTCTGCTCATCAATTATGATCTAATGAAAATTCTTCTTAAAAATTAAATTAAGTGGGTTATAGGCGAAAAACCAGGTTAGATACACATACATAGTTCTTCTTACCTTCAAATACACACATATTTGGCAATTATCAAACAAGCTCTCAGTTTGGCTTCTTTGCCTGAACCGTTAGGATCAATTCTTATACCTTTTCGAATAGTTCATAATGAAAAAGCGCAATCTATTCATTTAAGATCTCAAAATTGGTACAGTAAAACGCAACAAAATACCGTCGAGCATAAACAAAATTTCTTTGCCACATGTATCCGGCTTGAACCTGAGCGAAGTCAGAAATTTATTCTGGCTGTATCTCTTCATAAGGTAATGGAAACCACCGATGTAATCTGCAATGCAAACCCTCCTCCCTTAAGTGCACTTAGTGCATTCCGCTTTTCGTGGTTCGGAGCCCACGTTAAACATTATGTCACCGCGTAAACACTTTGAACGTACATCACATATTATGTATATATGAGAAGAGGATCACGATTTTCGTAAAGCAAGAAATACGAATGAAAAGAAATACATAAGATATTATATCTAGCTTACAATATAAAATAATTCAATATACGTAAGAGAGGTTACCCGAGTAGAGTAGAGTGGCGCACGTATATCCCAATCAGTATACCCTCAGATTCGAATTCAGATCGAGACACATACTATTCAGCAGATCTCACTCATTATTTATTCTTATTTCGAAAAGCTCTTTAATACTTAAGTAAAATTCAATTACACCAAGCAATTTTCCATTTCAGATGAAAATCAGGGCAACATTTTTAAATATTTCATTATGTCAGTTACCTACTCACAAATCGTTAACGCACGTTAAATTTTAATAATTAAATGTAAGACTTAATGAAAATCTTGATTAAAATTAAAACTCTCGCAGCGTTGAACTTAAAAATAATGCAATTTCCATTTATTATGATTTCCATTTTCTTACGCTTTTTATGTTAGTAATTTTTTTAAATATTTGCAAGTTCCGCTAACAAAAAGATTTTGACGTTTACGACCAATAAGAATTTCTATATATCTTATTTGTGCTGTCGTCGAGTCATATTACTTTTCGAGTCAATAAAAATACAACTTCCTAACATAATATTTTCTCAATTTCCGAAAAAAATTTGTTTTAAAAGAAAACGGATTTGAATGCTATTTCTACGACATGATACTTTCAATAAATGAAAAAGGAAAATGCATATTGAAATAACGAATACAATTTATTATTATCATCCCGGATTGTGATTTGACGCTTCAACCGGATTAGTAGTTAACTTGAGGTAAACTTTTAACCACAGTCATTCGCGAGGGTTGTAACTAACTAGAATTCTTGCATGGATATTCTCTTTGTACCTTCGGGTGACTTGCATTTATAAGCTAAATTTTTGTCTAAAATCCCTTGTTAAATATTTAACACTTTCGAAATTGCTCACGGTTCACGCTGAGGGAACTACTATAATACTCGTATAACGTTGCTGTATATCTTTTATAAGTTTTATTATAACTACAAAGAAGTATTTTAACCCGTTTAACTACGTTTTACCCAATAAAATTTTGTCGCTCCACTTTACCACGAATTATTTTGTGGTTGCTCATTGTTGTATTTTAATTTTTTACTGCCTGATCTTGTCTATTTATCTTTAGTATAATATTTCACTTTTTGACATAATATAGTTAATATAGTCAAATAGGAACAAAGCAAAAAAATTGATATATTCTTGAGATTTGACGTAAATATATTCATTTAGGTGTACTATTAAATATATACTAAAAGTCCTGAGCGAAAGTTGTTGCGCTCGATCCGCCCTTTTCATGTTTTTGCTAACCACTGGCGATATTGGAATGTTTTATATTAAAAAATTGAAGCCAAAAAATGAAGCCTATGGAATTCTCTACAGAAAAGGTTTATACACTTTTTGATTTAATTTTATTCATTCCTACTTTTCTGCATCTACAAGATGAAGTACAACCTTTCTTGTAATTACAGGAAATCAATGTTAGCCCAAGAGTCTGGATCAGGGCTTGCTAGTTTGCATGCTTAAGTAGGATGTTGGGGAGCATATTGCGAGCGAAGCTCGCTTGACTCCCTTCATCGGATACTTGAAGAACTGACTTTAAAAAGCATGTAAATTTAAAAAATTTACGAATGGGCTAGAAGGACGATTACATCCTCCGCCGGTTATTATTCATTGAAAATAAAGATACAGTAAATCGTGAAGCGATTTATCAGCAAATCAAATGACGGTGAGGCCGTCATTGAAGAACGGACCATGACGCAATTCATTCAACCTCACCACGAGTTACTGAATGATCGGCTCTGAATTTCACTTCTGGTAGTAAAAAAATTGAAAACAGGATCAGAAACTCCAACGCCGTGGAGTAATCCCCTCGTTTTCCTATATTAAACAAGCCGATCGTGAAAACACAGATAGGATTCCTCAATCGTAAATTTGAACTGACTGATGATTGCAACATAATGATGGTATCTTCTCGCCTGAATGATTGAAACCTTGACCTGAAAAACAAGACGCAAGGTCGCAGCTGCAATTCAAGTCCGAGAACACAACAAAATCGCAATCTTCGCTTGGCGGCTTGAAAATTACAATGACATGCCATCAAGCGATAAAATTCTATTTAAATTTAGAACCCACTTTGGATTGGAATGAAACAATATCTCATTGTCGAACATAAAAAAGATGTTTTGCGAAGGGTTCTGATAGGTGACATCAGAAAGAATGGCATCTGGCTCTTGATCCAACCTGGAAGGAATTTGCAACTGCAGTTCATGTAAATTGAGAAACCAGTTCGGCTTAGAATGCAACAATATCTCATTTCTAACGCATGAACTAGATGCAGATGTAACATCAGAATGCGAATGGAATGTGAATCCTGCAAATAAAAGATTAAACTGAAGGAGAAGTTTGACTTAATCTTGATTGCATGCTTTGGGAGACGTTCTAATGACTTTATATTATCGTCTGTTTACTAACACCCGTAATTCCTAGTCATTTTTTGGTAGGCGAATTCAAAGTTAGAGTTGTTGGCTAGAGTGTGCGGGTGCGATCCAGTCGTCCTACCTCTTCTCGTCTCGTTCTAACCGTGCAATTCTACTGGCGATTTTAGAATCTAAGTCTCGATAATGACTTCTTCTTGTACCCAAAGACATCCCCGGGCTGACGAACGGCGATGCAGTGGACTACATCGGTCCTAACTGTTAGTTCACTCGGGTTGAGTAAGAAAAATGGGCTAAATGAACACTGACTATATTTTTGTTGGAACAACAGAAAGCAAGACTTGTCTGTACGACGTCTGGCATGCGACATCTGGAGCAGGGGCTAGAAGTGTTCGTACAAGGGTGACAAAGTTGTTTATTTTTTTCCAACCTTCAAAGTTCAGGATTCATTTAATATCCGCGCCGTTTTTGAATCTGGTGGAATACCCGAAAATAATGCTGTTGTGCTGCTGCAGTAGTGCCTGAGGGGTGGGAGGGGGTAATTAAGCTAAATTTGACTTATTATTTCTATAATTTTCTATCAAATGTGATAATTTTCAATATTTTAAAGATATTATATTTATAAACAAAAAAACCTAATATCAAAGATAATCTGTTATAAAGGAAAATTGAGGAAGAAAAATTTAGAGGTGGACTAGGCATGCAATGGGCTTCGCGATTAAATAATTGAAATCTGTTATTTTTCTAAAAAATTGTCACCGTTATCTAAAGATTTCGTTAGTAAATTGTCCTAAAAGTTTATGAAAATGTTCCATATATAATATGCATTCTATTTGCAGTGGTCAGGTTTTTATCAATTTGGTAAGAGCCATTTTCCTTTACAATCAAAAGTATAAATGAATTCCACCTTATTCCCTATTTTCCTATGTATGTAAAATAGCGTCAAAAATTCAAAATACATTGGCGATTTTCTCTCGACCTATACAAGGAAAAATATTTTAATTCTCACTGATGTATTTTGAAAACTTCCAATAAGAACTGGTCAAAATTTGAAAATTTTGGTAGAAAATAGCGAGACAAATACCTTAAGATAGCTAACTTTGCTTACTCCAACGAGATATTTGGTCTATAATTCGCTTAATTTCATTTTTAAGGAAATTGTCATTATATCAAATTCAAGAGCATAAAATTATCTACAAAATGAATATTTCAGAATTCAATTCGAACGAGGAAGTTTGCATGAAAGGTAAAACATTTTATTCGAAATACGAATTATTCAAAAACTTTTTTCCAATATCAATTTTTAAAATAAAATGCATTTCGGTTCACTGGAATTGATTTTTATTTTAGGAATAGTATGATGTAAATAAATTTTGAAACACTGTTTTATAGAGAATTTTATGATGTTTGTTTTCGTAAACTGAAATTATAAAGTGAGTTATATCGTACGCGAAAAACCACGTTGGAGAAACTAAAACCTACAATTTAGTGAGAAGCCACCATGGGATTTTAAACGACTTTTGGTGACAAAAGGACATACTATATCAACTTTCTATATTAAATTTGAAAACAAATTTCAATATAGATCAAATATAACAACCAGTTAAAATGTAAACAAATGAAATAATACATAAAGTATTTGTAAAGCGTTCTGGTTGATATCAACCAAATTTTAAAAATTTGATCTCAACCAGAACGCTTTAGAAATACTTTATGTATTATTGATATCAACCAAATTTAAAAAATTTTGATATCAACCAGAACGCTTTAGAAATACTTTATGTATTATTTAATTTGTTCATGCATAATATGTACATATGTATGTTTACCAAATTTTCCCAGATTATTTTCAATTTTGAGTCATGTGTTCAAATTTGTTACTTGGAATATACGACCTCTTTTTAGATTATAATAATTATGATTTCAAATAAATTTTACTTGAAATTTTGAACGCTAGAACATAAAGGAAACCCTAGAAACATCTGCCGTCCGACTCCTTTATGGGAGCTTAATTTTCTCAAGATGGAAACTGGAGCGCAAAAATTAAGTTTAGGAATTTTTTAATCTGACTTCAATAAATTCGGTGAAAACAATATAAGAGAAAGAGTTATAAAAAATCCCAAAAGTGGTTTGTAATAAAGTCAAATAGAAGGCAAGTTTTCAAAAAATAAAATAATAATAATTAATAAAAATAATAGTACTCAGTTTTGATGTTATTAATTTGTAAGAATGGAGAACTTTTTTTGACAAAAAAGGGTAAAAGTGCAAAAGAAATACGAAATGATACGTTTGAAGTGTACAAGGACGAATCTTCACCTTCACTAAAAATATTTTACAAGTGAGTATGGCTCTTCAAAGCATGGCAGGAGTTTTTAAAAGATAATCACCGCAATGGTCATCCTGCGGATGCAGTTAGTCACGAAAATGAAATTTTAATATCTTAAAAATATCTCAAAACATCAATTTGTAATATGGTAGTATTCATACAATTCTACATGATCAACTTTGTGGATCAAAAATAAGTACAAGATGGGTTCCACGCTTGCTGTCTCCTGAAGAGAAACAATTTCCAGCCGAAATTTTTTTTGGGGATTTTTTGGAAATGTGCAAAGCTGTTCCAAGAAAAATTTTAAATAACATCATAGCAGGTGATGAGACATGGATTCATTATTATGACCCCCTCGAATCCAAGCAAGAGTCTATACAGTGGATAGAAAAGGAAAAACGGCCATCTAATAAGGACTTCAAAATTCAAAGTTGATTTTCTAATCAACTTTCATATAAATATTTTCCGTAAAGTTTTCCCTAGTACACTGGGCTAATAATTTAAGTCACTCACATATAAATAAACGATGAACAATGCGATATAATGTTTGTTAACCAATTACAGAAAATCGTAATTGATCGTTAAGTGATTATAGCGGTTACATAAATAAAACGACAGCTAAAATATCAATTTGCGGTGAAAATATATTATTTTATTGATTTCTGCGGATAATAGATTAAATTTAAGTATTTTATCGTGGATGTGCCAAATATGTCAACTTTATATAGATGTTGACATCAAGCAATTCATGTTAAAATGTTACGGAAATTTTTAAGGATTACTTGCACTTAATTTGTTAAATTTCGGAAATGCTATATTATGTACACCTAGTAAAAGTTTCCCGACTTATAAATTAAAATATTTTCAAGGATGTAATCTAATCAGATAATTTGCTACGCTGTAAGGATTTTAATTCAGCGAAACTTTGAAGTTTCTAGTTAAAATTTACATAATATTGCTATTTATTCATGAGCTTAATTACAATTTTTCAAATTTAAAAATATTTAACAACGGTTTTTATTGTTTTTCGATAGCAAACAAAATTTGTTTAATTAGGATATTTCCAATCCTTGGGTTTCTTATCCCTAACAATCAAAACTTGATCGAAAAGCTCATGCTTACAATTGGAAAAATAAATCGCTTTCTTTCAAGCTCTTCATCACAATTTTGTAAAATCATTTTCAACTATTTTACCCTACACAATAAGTTTATTTCGAATTTTTAAAATATAATGAAAATTAATAAAAATTTATTCTTAAAAAACAAATTGGAATTCAAGTTTTTTTAATCGAATGGATTAGATCTTGTAATAAGGTAGACGTTAATGTTCAAAGTTATCCTAAAATTGCTGTTAAAAAGCACTTTAAATGAACTGTGCGTGAACAGAATCCTTGATTTAATCAAAAATTGCATTTTCTGATTATTAATTTAACATCGAATTCGTTTCTATGAAAAGAACTTTGTCGTTATGCACTTACAGTAAGAAAGAAGAGTAATAAATTTCCGATGTCTGGAAAATTTTACAATAAAAGTAAAATAAACATTCTTGTGATATAAAATTCTTAGTTCACAATGGGGTACTTCATCAATTTTAACTAAGCTCATATCGTACCAAGCGGTATTTTTGAAAATAATTGCTTTTGTACCTAGAAGAAGCCGTATTTGCAAAACAGATGTGGTTACGACGTCACATTCTCTTTAATCGTCAGAAAATATTATCATTTTGAAAGATTTTTTTTTTCATTAAACTTCTATAGTGGCTTTCGAGTTCTTAGTCGTATAATAGGCATATTATAGCCACATAATATTGGTGTCCATTCCAAAGCCAAGATTTTTAGCTCAACTGGCGATCACACCGAGATTCAACTGTGGGATGTACCCAACAAAAATATTTTTAATTGCTTTTACTTGACCCACTTTTACAATGAAACAAAAATAATTATCTTGTTAACTTGACAGATACAGCTAGCGTTACAAGTTACTTAATGTTTCCATCTCTGGTGGCTGTAAAATGTCAGAACAACCAGCGGACAATAAACTGACACTGTGGACCTAAGTTTTAAAATTTTCAAACAAAATATCCACTAAAATCGCGTTAAAAAGTTGAACATACATTTTCTCTCAAGTCCGGAAAATTTTCGTGCAATACTCAATTTTTTCGTATTTTCATTGCATCGATAATTTTTCTTTAAGTATACAAAATCTCGCGTTCAGGTTCAATAAGTTGAAAAATGTCAAAAACTTTATTTGTTTAAAACAAAGTTGATCCAATGAAAAATACAATTGAGGCTTGAATAGAAAACTTTACTTAAAATTTTCTTAGGCTTGGTAAGAATTTATTGTCAACCTTTTAGTCCTCGTATTTTTCTACAATTTAGAAATTTTTTGCTATTAATACCAAGTTCTAAACTTAATATTAGGTACTTTCTTCATAATACATAATATTTACATACTTATTTATTAAATAAAAACAAAATTAAATAATGTGGACAGACTTAAAAGTAAGGGCGACCTGTGATGGGGCAAAAATAAAATTGATGTTAAGAGATGTTATAAAACATCGAGCTGAGATGATGTGGAGTTTTAATTTATGTTGATTCTAATCATTCATTTTCAGCCTTATATCGTATTTACCACATAGTTTTCTCAATACCAAGGTTGCGTATCTTTTTCCGGAAACAATTTGAACTGAAAATGGTTCTTTATAGTGTCATATAGCAAAATTCTGAAGTTTTCTCCATCCAATTATATCGACGACACTTTCTATATTAAGAGGACTCCATTTTCACAGAAAATTACGATAGTAAATCTGAGAGCACCGAATTAACCGACATTGACAATGTGAACACTATCAACAATGCACAAATGATTTCTTCTTCAGAATTTCTCATAATGCCCAAGTTTGTGTAATGCCCAAGAAACGACGAATTCATTAACTTAGATTATTCTGTTACATAAATTTTTCGCAACGTAAATAAAATTGCATAAATAAATTTTTATTCCTTTTTTGGTTTCTGAATTTTTAATCAAATGGTATTATTAAATGTAATACAATTTATTACGTTTTTTTATATTTTGAAATTGAAATTTTTTTTCCATTTTCGAAGAATTTTTGTCATCGGCGAGAATTTGGCATTGTACCATGCAAAATGGTGGACGTGTGATTTAATCGTGAGTTCCGTTGAAGAATTATGATGGCTTCTTCATTAGAAGTTTTTATCCACCGTTATTTCCGGGTTTTGAGCTACTATTGGAAAATATTTTGGTTATTGTTAGAATTATGTATTTTTCTTGGATGTTCCAACAACCATTTTTTCCATCATTATTTGGGGATTTACGGCCTTGTGCAATATTTAGTGGTGCAAAGAATTTGCTTCATGTCGATCAACTTATCAGTTTGGTTTATTCAAGAAGCAAGTCCCGTTCAGTTACCATTTTTCTGGATGTTAATTTTGTATTGTTCGATGTCGTTCATCTGCAATATGGTTAGCATACTACATTAAGTTTGAATTTGCACATTTACTTTTATCATGCGTGAGTGTATCTGCCATTATCTTCTTTGATGGAAGACACTTCTTACGGATTTCTATATATTTTTTTCGGAACGCATTGATGTCTTGAGGTGCGCAACATACCTACATTTATGGACGGTCAGAAAACTTCAGACTACACCATCCAATCTTCGGTTACGCCGGTTACATCCAAATTACGCTTAAAGTTAATAAAACAATATAATTATCAATATTAACAATAATAAATAAACAATATAAATTAACAAAGTAATTGCCGATAAACTAATGCGCTTTATAACAATGTCGCTCAAACGTCAAACGTCAAACGTCAAACGCTACAATACGTTTTAACAATGTTTTAACATTAAAACAAATTAATGCTATAAATCAAATTGAGATTTTTAGTAATTATATTTTTTATCTACACCTTGTTTATTATTTTCAGAGTTTCTGTGAAAACGGTTGGTTGCCCAAAAAAATTTATTTGACTAAAGTTGTAGCCCGTTAAATTCCCTATCCGGTTTGGGCCGTTCGTTTTTCTCTTAGACGTTTCGTTTAAGAGATACGGGGTTCGCAAGAAAATTTAAAGAAAAACCTGAATTTTTTAAATATTTTTTCCCATAATTTAATTTATAACTCGAAATCCGTTGATTCTAGACGATAAGGGGTTTATAACCTAATTTGTAGACAAGCGAATGATCTTTAAAAAAGTTCTAATCCGTTAACCTTAAAAAATCAATAATATCGGAGCTATGGCCGTTTGAAATCAGAAATTCAAAAAATTGCTTTAAAGGGAGGTACCCCCCAAGGGTTTGGACTTGGGCAAAAATTTTATTTGAAAATTTGTCTTAGAAAAGTGTCCTTTATCACCACCTCAAAGGTTCTCCACGGTCACGGGGACACCTTATGTTAAAACCGGTTAGAAATTTTTCCACATTTCGTTAATTATTCGGACTTAGTCCAGGGGCAGAAGCTAAAAAAATAAGAGCTTGCAGAAAATATGGACAAGCTGAAATTTTGAAGATATATTAAACTGTTATTTTCTGTTATAATGGTTACAAAAAAATTCAAATTGATTTGGGATAGACAATTGAATTTTCCGTCATTAGTTTGAAGGAAGATAAGAGGAGGATTGTTGTGAAAAGATAGGAGAAAAATAGGATAGGAGAATAAAAAGACAGCAAGATTATTTGTGTATGTCAGTGGAAAAATAAAATTAAATTGAAAGATTACATACCTATTGCATTATTGAAATTGGTGAAATAAGTAAATAAAAGTTTTTCGAAGTTTTCTTTGCGAGTTTTAAGAGAAGTAATAAAACACGACAATGTGTATTTGAGATGCCTAATAAACCTTTCAAAGGTTCCCTAAAAAAATTGAAAAACATAAAATTTTCTACAAATTTCATTTTTAAAAATTTTCCCGAGTATTCCTGAAATAAAAATCAATCAGAGAAAAGCGAAATTCATATTATATTAAAAAGGATTTTAAATAATGTTGAAAATCTGTTTTCAAATAACTCTTATCAAGAATAGCAATTTTGTAGAAATTTAATTTTCAGATAAGATTCTACTCTTCAATTTTGGTCTAACGAGAATTTTTCGTAAAAATTAAATTAAACGAGTTATAAGCGAAAAACCGCGTTGAAGGAACTAAAATCCTCAATGAGGAGAGAATTCAACGATTTTAGGGGACTTTTGGTGGGGTACTTTCGGACACAATAATTACTACGCATGTCTACCAAATTTTTCAGACTGAAAATGTAACTTGCCTAAATAATAACAAAAATATTTATTGCTGGATAAATAATAAAATTTCGAAAATTTTAATTAAAACAGCAACTTTTATTACTACAACGTAGAATTTTAGTATTAGTAACACTATTTGTAATTTAGTTCAATTTCTGTGTTTCTACTAGTTTGTTTTGTTGTTGATTTTATCTTGCTTCAATTTTCTGTTGTATTTGTAATTATTACATTATATACATGTAAGATTTTCACTTTATATTTTCTATTTCTTTCAATTAGTTTCTGATTTTTCAATTTCTAACAAAATATTTTCTAATTTTATTTTCAATTAACCTTTGCTTTTTGCTAAAACATGCCAGATGATCTATCTAAGAATAATAACGAAACATCGATAGTATGTTATCGTTTTTTCTACATTTTAATTCTATTTTTACCTCCGCCTTTTCTAAAATTTTTAATATTATTTTTTTTTTATTATACCTAATAGCGTTTATAATAGCGAAATTATAATATTATTTCATTCATTCGGGATGTTAGGAAAATAAGCATTTGTAGTAATATTTATGTGGGATATAATTAATTAGATGTTGATAGTTTGGCTTTATAACAATTATTTATTATTAATGAAAAATATGTACATAAGTAAAATAACATTCGAATAGCAGATTGGCCGTCGTTAATTGTCAGTCCCTTGCTGTTACCAGACTGAAGACCCTTGTCCGATGCCGGTCCGATGGTCTACCCCATTCAGGCACCCCTGTTGAATACCACCAGACCACCTGCTGAGTCGTACTTCCTGGAGTATTATATTCGCTCTCGCTCTTACATTTAAAATTCAATTATTTTATTATCAGTCTTTTTTTAAAAATATTTTATGGAATATTGTCACATATTGAAAATTGAAAACTAAAAATTCATAATTAATTAATAGAAAACGTGACAACCTCGCAAATTAAAGAAATATTATAGTTTATTAAAAGTTCAGTAACACGAAAGGATGTGCTGGATGGGATATAATTATTACGATACGAGAGCGTCTGGCTAGGTGTGGGAATCGCTTAGTTGCAATTACAGTTCCTGGGAATTGCATAGTCAATAATTCTTATGGGAAATGCATTGTTATCAAAATGCACGGGAAAAGTTGAAATCCGTACAGAGTAGCTAAGTGGTAACGGAGGTATTAAATAAGGGAACGGAGAGCTCGCTCAGTTAGTTAGTTCATCGGGGAATAGGTGGTGTGCGGTCAAGTAATGAACCGCGAGTTATTGCGAGTGTTAATATTTGTTCAAAGTTAAAAAGTTCACAAAGGATAACTTCAAAATGATCCCTCGAACCACTGTACTGTACGGATATCAAACAATCCTATTCATTATAATCATCAGGTTAGTGTAAATATGAATTGTAAATATGTGTATAAATTGTTCCATTTTATTAGAGTACAATATACAAAATTATTATAAAATGGCTTATTAATTACGCTACGTTCACACCAAAATTAATAATTCTGACTACATCCCTGTTAGAGCGCGTTGAACAACCCCTAAACGCGACAATATTTTAATTTTAGTGGCATTTAAATTAAGAACACGTCGGACGGGTCGAGTAGTAAAATTAAAGATGCGTCCGACAAATCGCACAGGTATTTTAATAGTGAACGCATTGGACCGTCAAAGTGATTTTTTGTTTCAAAAGTTTTTGTTGGAAGTTCAAATTTGTTTTATTTAAAATAAATTAACAACAATTGAGGACTCAGGTGGAATTAATGACTTAACCCACAAAAATAAGTTTTAAGATAGGTAATCTCTATTCAAATTTTTGAAATATTCAAGTTTTAACAGTAAGGGAGAACCACAGAAATTTTATTTAAAATCAATTAAGAAACCCATTTTTATTTGCCATTTTTTGACAGAAAAATTTGAAAAATAATAAAAGTGATAAAAGGGCGGGTTCCCTATCACAAAATAGCACCAAGTGATAAATAATAAATGTTTTTCAGTATTTGTACATAAAATGTGTGGGCATATACGATGCATCTTCTTACTAACTGTTAAAAGTTTTTCCATCTGAGTCCTCAATTATTATTATAAAAATCAATTTTTAAATGAACTTAAGTTAAACTTCAAATCCGATAGATTATATTCCAAAAAACCAAGTTCTTGCAGTAATACCAAATACGGCTTAAATTGTTTACAACGGTGAAACTAAAAAAAAGAATTTTTGAAAACTTCAAGGGTGGTCATTCCCTTAACTTTCAAGGATAACTTTCATATGCATGTTTATATTCTCCGCTATCATGCATAAACTACCCTTACATTGGCATTTGCAGTCAATGCGCTAACGTCTAGGCTATAACTGCATTTATGGTTTTATAGATATAGAAAACATAAAGGCATTACGAGGACTGCTTACAGTCTTAAAAATTTATTCTGTATTACGATTTGCTTTGACAGATCAAAATAACCAAATTTAATTTATAATTTGTAGCCGATTGTTTCCTAAGGCAAGTCATATTTCTTAAAAAGTGCTTATTTTGGTTAATTTAAACAACTGGCTTCCTATGTTAGTTTCCCATGTTTAGGTATAAGGCGTGTCACCCGGTATAATATAATATCTGATCAAAACAAAAACATTAATTTACAAACTTTCACGAGATAATAACTTATATATTTTCATACAATAGAGATATTAATTAATTTAACAGCATTATAAATTCAATATAAAAATAGCTTTATGTTTTAATACATTAAACCTTTTGAAAACTAGCCAGTTACAGATAACAATAAACATTGGCCTTTGTTGATCCCTACCTTTCAAGATAATAATTTAATTCATGCTGGAATAAAACGAGTCATTAATTTATAAAAATTACAGATAATTTTATTTTAAAATCAATATAGAATAATTTTAAAATTTCTATTGTTTTGCCAGATTTTTGAACTAAATTTTTTCTAGTAATAAGCGGATTTTGTTTCACTTTGGACAAAACACTTCTCCTCTACCGTGTACTCTTCTTAGTGCTAAGGTTGAGTATGGGGACCTATTGTTTAAGGTCGATTCCGAACGATGATTTCAAACAAAATGTTTGGCTGGAATGACGGAGGAAATCAGAATTATGGGTAAACACGAAAAATATAGCGTAATTCTAAGACTGAAATTGCCATTAATCAAATGCTGTATGCTAATAAAATATTAGATTTGATGGAAGTATTCTCGAGAAAATTTGCAAAGAGTTATATTGAATGAAGATGTCCAGAAACTTAAAATTGGCAGAGATAAATTATTATTAATACACTTGGAAAACAAAATGGAGGTTTCTGGAGATTTTTCTATGAATGCATTCCGATTTCAACAGTACCTACATACTATATCAGACATTGATATGGCATCATCGTTATCGTCTAAGGATGAGTGTAGTAAAATCTAAATTTATGAAGCACTGCATTTTTACGACTTTAATTTAAAATAGTGTATTTACAGAGATTTTTAAACGTCGAGGTTTGGAGCCTACGCGCGTAAACAGTAGGTCCCCAATGTAGTAGTATGTTAAAATACTTCCTACGCACTCACAGAAATTACAGCAAGAATCACAACCTTCGTTAGCAGAACAATACGAATGAGAATAATAATAATAATATAATGCAAGTTAAAAATTTAAAAATAAAACACTTTGTATAAATTTAACGCATTGTTAAAATTGAAATGCAATTTAGGACTAACTTAAAACAAATTCAACTATTTGTTCATGTTAAAATTTTCACGTTAAACATGAAAATCGTACCAACCGACTAACTCACCATCAAGAATGTACATGTAAAATTCTCTTGCTTTAATAATTCATTTTAGTATAATCTAAATATTTACTTAAGCGGTAGCCTAAATCATAAATTTTATTGCCTTTAATGTTAATTTAAAACGCTATAATCTTAAGACCGCAAATATTTAATAACATTTGAAATTTTATACAATGTGCAAGTATAATTTTCTAAAACGTAAGTAAATATTAGGTGCGTGCGTACTCAACAATGTGAAAAGCTTACCGATTACTTTCTTCGCCAAGCTTAGTCATCCTCGATTACGAATATTTAGAGGGTTAATCGGATTAATGTTGAATTGTTTGTAATAATTATAATAAATTTGTGCATTAAAATTTTAAGTAAACCGATCACCAGGACATAACACCACTATCCCAGGTAGGATTAACCCTAAGGATAATTTATTTAATGCCTTCCTCACATACGCTACTTATATCCTCTTTATTTATTATCTCCCTAATCGTTGAAACTATCGAAATAAATTTAAATTAAAAGTCAAAATATAATACAATGTGTTATCGAAAAAGTCCATATTATTTGTTCACCCTGTATACAGAATTGCATACAGTATAATATTATGTACAAAACCCAAAATCAAAGTTTTAACAAACCCCAACATTATTTTTACAAGTTTAAACTTGTCGTGTGTCCGTGCGATAAATTTTCCATTACTTGGTTTCATCGCAAAAGTTTTACAAAGCTCTCGCGTTATTTCAAGTATGGAAATTATAACGACCCCGGGAATTGTTACCATTTCTAGTTATTCGCAACGATACTCTTTCTCTAAACTTTATCGGATTTCAAAAGAAAAGTTGCTTTCAATTAATCTTGCATTTATTATTTATTTTATTCTTTCAGCAATTCAAACATATACAAAATATTGTTGAAGGTGTTAAATTGAAGTGATTACTTATAATCAAAATGGTCATAAAATGACAAAAACATTTGTCAAAATATATACTTACATTAAATTTTAAAATTATACAGTTTATAAGTTCTTGAAAATCATTAGGAAAAAAAAATAAAAATTAACAAACTAAGCAAGTACAATAAAATTCAATTTATATTATTAGCTTTCGACAATATACTGTATTATTTATTTTCTGTATTCTACTTTGTCATTACATTTTCTCTAAAAAAAACTGAATGAAACGAACAATTGCAGAAACTTGATAAAACCAATTGGATTTTATTGTGTTTAAAAACATTTAAACAACATCTTCGAGCACAGCGAGTTAAGCTTAGTGTGCTAAAACTGAAGGATCAGTTGCACTCAAAAATTTACTTTACAACAAATTAATAATAAATTATGTTATAATAATGTATGTCATGCTTTTTCAACTAACAAATCGGGCTTCTCGTATATCAATTCCGTAATCAAATTGTGGTCAATTATAATAAAAAAAAAGTGTTTAAAAAACGAAGCCGTTTATGGAAATAGATTGATTACGTATATAAGCTGTACAATTTACCATCAGAACATGTTTTCGTCATTAACTGGCGCTGTTGCTTCATCAGTTTATATTCAATTAATAGACAGTAGCACGCCACAACAATAATTATTTTGTGTAAATTAAAAACATACGTATAGATATTCGGAAAATGATCAGAAATCTATTGGTAGTTTAAAAATCTTGATCGGTACAATTAAATTGAAAATTAACAAGCTAAGCAAACATAAAATTCGAATCATCTCATAAGCTCTAACAGTAGGTTACTGCTTTCTTCGGATGTTTTAATCTAAATTTTATTGGTTTTGCTTAGCTTGCGCAAACAAACAGCATCTAACTAACAAATTGGATTGGTTGCAAGTTCACGAGCTGTTTGAGTTTCTGCCATACGAATGATGTGTATAGGGTACGTCCTAATTTAAGTTAACATTTTAACTAAATTTGAATTCCAGGCCGTAGTGACTGTATAAGTTTTACACAAAAGGTTTTATATGATAAATTACACTTAAAAAAATAGCAATAATAATTATTATAGAGCAATTAATTATTCACTAAAATTTATGATAAATTATTTCCAACTGTCAATTTTAATAATTATTTCGCTAGAGGAAATTTATAAAAAATTTCTCAGCCTTTTTTTATAAAGTTATGCAATCACAGATGAAGTCAAATTTCCCTCAGTAATTTAAATTGAAAGCAACTATAGTTAAAATGAATCAGATTCGTATCTCCCTCGATAAACACGCAATTCACAGTTTTACTTACACCTACAGATTAATGTGGAATTCGAACCACTGTATAAATCATTCGGAAGTAGCTGAAATTCTACTTAACGACCATAAAGCCCGCAATTCAACTCTGTCACCCCTACTACGAAAACTGAAACTACACGCACACTATACATATAAGCATTAATACTGATCAATTGACATGGATTGCATTATAACAATTTGCATTTACAATATTTTAAAAATAAATTTGAACAAATTACAATTTATAATTAAATTCTAAACAAATTGTGCTTTATTATGAGAAAACGAACCTTTCATTAGGTTGGAAAGAATCATGCAAACTCTTAAACGAGATAAATTAATAAAAAAGGTATACAATATAAGAATTTCCAACAAATCTGAATGTAATAAATAAATTAATTTGATGTATTACAAATAAATGAAATGGCTGGCATAATAAAAATTTTAGTAGATTAAATTCTTCAAATGGTTTTAAATTAAACTTCAACGTTAAGTTATATCTCAAGAAGTATACAAACAAAGCGGAAAGAGGAAATCGGATTGAAATTTATAACATACAGAACAGGAAGTCTACGTCTTAATTACATAACTAACCAGCTAGCTAACTGCATTAATGATTCATTTGTCTTCTTCCGGTCGTAGAGTGTAACAAGTTTCTAGTAGATACTGATTATTTATTTTTATATTTCTAAGTTTTCTCAAATTTTTTTAACTAACTAAAAGGAATCTTGAAAAATAATATTAAAATTTATTTTATTATATAGTAGAATTGCAGTAATCCTACACCTCCCGTTCCGGAACACCGCAGGATTACCGGAAAGTTGCAGGAAATAACATATGCACATACAGTGGCGGCTCTTGTTCCCCCACCCCATAGTCACCCTGTAAACTGAAAATACTGTTTTGCTAGGAACTGTTTGTTCCACTGGTCGACGGTTTTACAAGATAAAATGAAGGGTTTTATTGTGGAAACACTAAACTTAATAAAGAATATCAAATGTACACCACACGCTCTTAAAGCTGTAACTCGGCAACCGCCCAATTCACAAGAAAAAAGTGTAGGGTCCTTACTAAAAATTTAGTTATCTTCATATTTAACTATTTGATATTTTGCTTTAAAATAAAGTCAAACCCAGATATTCACGAATATTCGTCAAAATATGCTCCGAATATGGAGGACAAATCCGGAGTCTCTAGACTAAGCAAAATTCGGATAACCCTTTGAAAAAATTAGGGGTTTAGGGGTCCTCCAGTCACACCTTACTTATAAAAGAAACATTTTCAAGTTTTAAAACCCTCAGGACTAATAGATCAAGTGGAGTAATTCTTAAAACATTGCAAAAATGTATTGTGACCGATCAGCAAAGAATATACACGTGTACCTAGAGGGAGGGGGGAGGGTGGTCCAGTCGCCTGCCTTGTATATCTGGGTTTATGTGAACTGTGAAATCATAAAACATAATTTAATTTAATTTATTTTCGGTGTTCAATGAAAAATTTCAATGTACATAGGTACATAACCTCCCATAGGCGTTCATGCTACACTTTCGCTAATTTAATTTAATTTAACGTTAGGAAATATCGGTCAACTCTTTTTTCTCTCTTCTTTCCATCTGCGAAAGTATCTTCATCTTTGTTAAACCAAGTTCTAACGGTAGATTTTTAAGAATTCTTTAAGCTAAGGAAAAGAAGCATGAACTCACCTTTAGTAGGTATACTAATGGTGCATTCATGCTTGACGTAATTTAATTTATTTCTATTTAATTCTATTTAATTTTGCGCTAAGAAATTGGCCCGGTTCATGGTAGTTATTTAAGAATTCTATAACGGAAGAATGAAGCATGCGTAAACACTACTTGTTGCAAAAAGTGTCATGGCCGCCTAACATCGGCTGTTCACAACAACTTGAATTAAACAAAATTTCGAATTGCCTTATCGTTTCGATCAATACTGTATCATTCATTGCAAATACCAAACAAGTTAACTATCTAACTTAGGATAGATAGGTTATATTTTTTATTTTTGAATATCACGCTCATGCGCAGATACAATCATTTAAGAAGTTGACCAATATTTCCTTACGTTAAATTAAATTACGGCGCCTTAAATGTAGCATGAACGCCTATAGGTGGTTACGTACATTTAACTTCCTTAAATTAAAATACGTTATAATAAATTACGTTAAATATTTTCCCTGAACGCACCATAAATGTTTACCTGCAGATTACTATTTTAGAGATTGGGGGATATGGGGAATGTGCACTTAAATTATGAAATAAAAATGTATAACTTTATCCCCCTCAGTATCAAGTGATCAAGAGAAGTAATTTTTGAAACAATCCAAAAAAGGTTGCCTCAGAATCAACAAAAATTAAACGATAACAAACTCGGCCTTTACTTGGTGGGATAAAACCAAGAAAAAAGGGAATGAATAAAGAAAGAATAAACAGGCTTAACAAATTGCATCGACTTGCATGCCGAGGTATTACAGAGGCAATTTGATCAACGCTCACCGCATCCATGGAACCTTTTCTAAGGTTGCATCCACTACATTTATTGTGGAGGTTCTCCTAGCAGCATACAGTCTGACACTTAATGGCCAAGGTAAAACTACCCCAAAAAAGGGATACCACACCATGATCTTCAATTTAGCATGCAATCAGATGGACTTACGTTGTGAGGGACTTATGAAAACCTTTCATAGTAATAATACCTTAAAGGGGAAGGAAAAAACCACACAAGAGCTAGGTAGACGATTTAATACCATCTGATACACCTGATACACAGATGGAGCAGGTATACGTATGCTGGAAAAGACCAGGCGATGCTTTTAGGATCAACTTGAGATATCTTGCTATTGTGTTTCAGATAGAATTAATTGCAATGTTGGTCTGTGCTGAGGATATGATACGGACGGATGAGGGTGGCCGAGCCACGAGGCCATCATGATTAATGAAGAGGCAGACTTTCTGGCTAGGAAGACTGCTAATAAACTCCTAATGAGCCATGAGCCTTCTTGCGGAATTTCACACACAACCGCTAAGGAAAGGATCAGAAACATACTACGAAAACAACACGTCGCTTACTGGGAGGGCCTTCCTGGACTGAGGAAATCTCGGATGTTCATCCTAGGCCCGTCAAGTGAGTTCAGGAGTAACGAAATTCTCCACCTAAGTAGGAATGCTGTCTCAACAAGCACCTCATTTTTATTGGGGTAGCTGAGAATCTTACATGCAAGATGTGTGGTGTAAGAAATGGAACCCCACACCACATATTATGTGAATGTCCGGCTTTGGCAGGTGGAAGGCTACGACGAGATAGCACAGGTATCTTCTGATTTCGTTGAGAATACGCGGCTGTTGGAATGAACACGGAACGAAGGGTACAGTAAGCTTAAGCTTCAGTTCAATGAGCGACATACACCACAACGCGCTAACGCTGACGTTCCAATTGACTTTATTTGCAATTTTCTTCGGGACTGAAAATATTTTCATTAAATATCTATATTCGGTTATGAACGTCTTGCAACATTTTCCCGACACCTCCCTGTCTCTGCTCGTTGCGTGTTGAAAATGTGTGACAAGCACAGAGGACCTACAGCTTAACGTGGATTCCGAACCACGGGAATAGACGATTTTTACACCGCCTACTCCATCAGGGAAGTTTTTTAGCCATAAATAATGTTATCTGGGGCCAACAGATAGACATTTGGTGAGCGAAAATTTCTTCTATAGATAGTACCTCACAGGATTTGAGCCCGTGAATATTGGCTTGAAAGCGAACACGCTAGCATTTCAGCCATTCGCTCACCCTCACTCGCTCACATAAATATCAATAGCATAAAAGGTAGATTTCAATGTTCACCCAAATAGCTGGTAATTAATCTTTGATATTAAAATGAAAATATTTCAAAGAGCGTGCACATCAACGGTTCAAAATGACCTTAGCTTTAAAATGATCAAGGCACACATCAATTCAATTGTCCAAATCTAGTAACTAATTTTGATCTATTTTATAGATAATTGAGATTTCTTCCATTTCGATTATTTGAACATTTTGTTCTCAAGTGAACTTAAACCGAGATGTTCACGAATATTAATAAAAATATCTGTTTTTTCAATTTGGCGACCAAATCGTGAATTTCTAAATCTTGCTAAATTGGGTTTGAAAACCTTTTCAGAAGTTCAAGTAATGAACAATGATAAAATGTATTCCGGCTTGGGCCTAATTATTTTCACCTGTAGAACGCCTTGTCGACAGGCCTAATGTTAGAAATCCATTAGCAATTTATTATTCAAGCAGGTTAAAAATAAATTAACCATGTCCTCTCTGTCCACCTTCTAATAAAACTAACGCTGCCACTGCGTACTTATGCGTATAAACATTACAATAAATTATAACAAAGCTAATAGCAAACTGAGACTTGCCATTAAATTCATTAAAACATCGGAATGTAGACTATTCATATAAACTGACCACAAAACGCCGGATTAGTGGCAGTGTCGGACTATTGAACAGCCGAATTAGTGAGATTCTACTACATATAATTTTTAGTATCAGCTATATTTAACTATTTCTTCGTTTAGTTATCACGTCATGGAATTTAGTTTTTTTTATCAAGTGCTTTGTGAATAAGGTTACAAGAATAAAAGTTTAAGAAGTACTGGAATAAATCACATCTTTTTGAGCTTTTCTTAAAATTATATACTGTAAATATTTCGTAAAATAATTCTTGAAGAATTTAGATATTAGGTACAATTTTAGATAATCCGTAAGTTTTTTTTTATATTAGCGTATTTGATGATGTACCTACCTAGTAAATATTGACGTGACATTATGTCTTCCATAAACTTTCCATCTTCTTTAACTACAATTTTGAAACTTTTTATACATAATCACATTTACTACACGTCTAAAATTACATCATACGAAGTAAAAATTTTACATGATTGTAAAAAAAGCTCGACAAAATTTTATAGTAAAAAAGTTTTCGTTTCATTGGATTTTCAATATTTTGTTTTAAATTTGATTTTCCGATAACTGCCGTGCCGTATTATCAAAAGTATATGAAAATATCTGTTCGATTCCAATTTTTTTAAATTATTTTTTGTTTCAGCGAATAACAAATTAAAAGAAGATCCCAGTAGAGCTATAATATTCCGTGCAATTTAAGAAAACTAATGAATCTTATGCTCAGACGTCTTGTATAAAAGAGTTTTTTAAATAAGATCTCGTCCGAGTTTACTATGATGATTACGTACTTGAAAAATTTATTATTTATGAGCTACACAGAATAGAATTCATAGAAACAAAAATTAAGAAGATATTCAAAGATAATTTCAGAAATAGCACTAGAGAAATAAGAGCAGCTTATTAAGTTCTATAATTTATTATCATAGTATTGTTAGGTTTCTAAAATAAGCACTTAGCCAATGTACCAGTGAACTTTAGAACTTGAAAATTGAACCGGAAGAAACTAGCAAAACTGATGAATCTATGCTAATTACTATGTTTTCGTGCATGATTGCGTTCATTATTAAGACATAAAGCCATGTTATGATTCGTGGGGTGCGATTGGCCACATTTTCAAAAATTTTAACCGCAAAATATTTTTTAGCGCCGATGTTATTTTAGATATTACGCAAATACTGCGGTAATCTCTCAAAAATAGTCTTCTGGTATGATGTAAACAAACTCTAATGCGTTTTGAATAAAAGCGCCAAATATTGTGATAGAATAATTTTAAACGGTCCAACCTTGAAAATGAACATAAAACAGACGAAAAATCACAAAGCTATTATGACAATAAACGAAGCGATTCAGTAAAAGTTTCCAAGTCAGCTCGATGAAGAAATCTGTCCGAATTAGAAAAAAAATTATATTTGTACAGAATGCCTGAACCGTTGAGTTCCTCGAGCAAGGGGCACAAGTTACGTTTACAACTGAGATATATCTGCGTAAACTTATTTATTTTTCTATTTAATTTTTCGAGTGACAATTTTTCTGATATGGCTTCAACGTATTACACGCCTTCTTCCTAAGCTCCGTTCGTTCAGCTTAATCTTTTCAGACGCCTCCTTTATTACTTTCACATTTTGTATTACTTTTTGCATCGAAATCTTATGGCAATTATGAATTACAGCAATTGGTAATTTAAATTGAGGTGTAATTAGGTAATTTAAAAGCGCCTTTACACAAATCCAAAATTTGTCAAGGGGGTAATTAATTACTTACTGCTACTTCGAAAACTCATATTTTTTGCCAAAGCTTTTAAGGTATCGTGAAAAGTTTGTATTTAAGTTTTGGAAAAATATAACAAAATTGAGATCCATTTTTTGAAACCTGCCCCGCGGCTTATCATCGTGACCACTGTATTCCATCAAACAACCAATTTACTAAATTGCAATAAATTTGTTAAATACGAAAGTGAAATTGATGATAACGATACATTTGGTTTATTTGGTGGGTTTCTCGTATTTATTTAATGGCATTTATTTCAGTAATGGGAAACAAAATGAGTTTAGAAGCCAAAAATTTGTTAGCAAATTAGGTACAAGTGGTGGATATATTTCCTACGGGAATCTAACTCATTAGTAATTTCAAATTTTAACAAACATTAGGTAGTACTCAAACATCAATCATGAAATTAATTTCATATTGCGTGACATTCCTTGCCTTTGGGTTAGACGACTTTTTTGAAATTTTTTTTAATAACTTCCAATAATTAGAAATTTCCTAAGGGCCTAAAATAATGACCTTAAAATTTAAGTTTCTTAAGAGATATTCGTAAAGACAGCTTTAATTAGTTTAATTATAGGATGCTCGTTTAAATTTTTCAGTAATCAAACAATTTTTATAAAGTAATTAAACATCCAAATTAAAGTTATTTTTAAATAATCTCGTATCATCATTGTATGTTTTACTGCAGTGACCTTAAATTAAAAATATCGGCGAGTTCAATTTTTAATAAACAATTTAGCATTGGGTTAAATTATGTATGTAATAATTACAATTAATTTTTATTTCGTAAAAAATATTTCTAATAATTTCGCTAAACACGTAGTGCCTTCAGTTGATTAAATTACGTCGAGTTATTAGTCGACATAAAAGCATACAATTTAATGTTTAGCAGCAAATATCACTCGATCCTGCAAAAACAGTATTACGTATTGCACTAGAATTAATTTTATATTAATTTAATTTAATAATTATTTGGGGCATACATAAATTTTGTTGCGGTACGCAAGCATTTGTGGTATGTTAAAACTCGGCAAACAACTGAAAAGTCGCTTTTCATTTTTTTTCAAAATTTCAAGGTAAGATTGAACTTTTAAGGACTCGATATTTAACTTAAAAATTTTCTTCATAACTAAAAATATTTTAATTATGTTAGAATTCAACTTACAGAAACTTTCGTTAACTTTAAACTAAATGAAAGGACAGTCAATGTAATCGCTTTTCACTTAATTACATGGAAAAACAACTTTTAGAAAAGTTTTGTTTTCATTCAATTTTTTCGATATACTTGCGACTTTTATGCAGTCCACAAAATGAAAATTGTAAGTTGTGAGTTGCACCACCTTGCAGCACGACGCGCTTAAAACTGACGCTAACGCTGTACCACCATGCTCAATCGTTTTCTAAGTTTCCACCCCACTTTTCACGCACGCCTTAGCATAAACTTTTTTTATTTTAATTTTCTTCTGCGGGGTGTCTTCTTTGAAAATTCTTTATACCGGCTTTTCTTTTTGATGTTTTACTACGGTCGGGTTAAAGACAAAAGCGACAATGTTCGAAAAATTTGAATACCTACAAAGTTCATCCCTTAAAACGTTATTAAATTTTGTGATTAATAAATTAATATCATCTGATATTATTTTTGTAAAAACACCAAATCAGTGTTGACCTCAAAATTCCATTGTGTTATATTACAAGGACAATGGGAGTGTTGATTTCAATAATTTTGTCATTTCACTGAACAAGCGACATCCAATTATGTATCGGATGTGGTCAATAAAGAACATAAATTGGAATCTTTTTATGTCATTCACGCTTAGGTCAAGAAAGACTATTTACTTTTTTAAGTGGTCGTCTCACGAACCGGCTTGGATTTTCTTGTTTCTTAAATTTTTATAATTTTCAGATTTGCAGCTCCAATTTATTATTTCGAGAGATTTTCTTTTGAAAAGAAGTACTTTGTTTTTTAAAGGACAGAATATATCTCAGATATTACTGTCACCAAAAATACAAATTGTAGAAACTCTATTTTGTAGCCATCCATCAATTTTGACGGATTCCTATTTATGCTCAAATATTTTGACAATAATTTGATTTGAAAGTTAACTGTGCCCATTTGTAAAATAATTTATTTTTCCCGAACATGTTCATCGCATATATGTAGAAAAATGACACAGTAACTCGTACATAATTCTTGTTTACACATTTTTATGAACGCTTCTTACGGCGGAGCTTCTCCATCTAGAAGGATTACTTTTAGCCCAGTATTTACGATGTCTATTAGAAAACTTAAGTTAACGTAGGAAATATGGTTCTTTTATGCCGAAAAATTGGCTAACGAAATCAGTCGACACTTTGTAAATTTAAAAAGCTACACCAAGCAGATTATTCAGAACGTACAAATTTTATTAAACATTTTTCCGTAATAAAGTATTTTAAAATGCATCATTTCCTTTTAACATCTTCATGACACGAAATGTTTATTCCGTGCCTGTTAATATAAATCCCACTTGAAGTAACCCACTTGATTAATTTAAAGTTGAAGGTGTTTTAGGTTTTACGACGCCGGGTTCAATTTAAATAACGTGAAAATTTAATGCAGTTAAAAAATTTTAAAACTGTAGTTAATAGCCTACGTTCGCTATCCTGCTTGTAAACACTTTCAGATTACAAACTTAACAGTCAAGCAAAACTTTCAACCCCCAGTTTTCTATAAATAAAGTGGTATGTTTTGCATAAACTCCAAAGTTTCATTTTGTATCTTCAGTCAGTTTACTTAATAAATAACCCTGAAAATGATATTTTGCTATTCTTGGGGCAGTTGTGTGGTTACACAGTATACTTTCTTATTGTTGTTCGAGTTAGCGTCTATTTTAAATAAGGAATTACAGAGCGACTGTAAACAAAGGTTAACCCTATGTAAAATTAAAAATGCATTTCGAATAACTGAAATGCAGAAAATTTTCAGCTAATGCGATTCTTGCATGCATCTAATAGTGCATTTAACTTGAAATTGAAAACAGCCTATCCAGAGCTTGCCAATATATCTAAAGATAATTAACATCGTAGCTACTGCTCTTGATTAGCGTAATATCGACATTTCAGGAACATGCATATTGTGAATTTGTCTTTAATTGTTGATATCGCTAAATCAGCCATATTGCATTAAGATGTGGGCATTAATTATCTAGAACAGGTCTTGCCGAACTAAATCGTTCTGCGGGCCATCTTGTCGACCTACAATTTTCTGCGGGCCACCAATGTAATATACCATAACAATCTTTTAAAAATAAAACATCGAATCCCATCAATATTAATGCTATTTTTCAATTTTTATCATATTGTATTGTAATAATACAACTGTAAATTTTATTGTGCGCCACCTTGTACTTCAATTTCTAACCAGTATACTGAACTAGTAAATTTACATATGGCATTGAGATAAAGCAATATAAAATTTAATAGCTATTACAAAAATAATTATAATACAAGAACACGCGAAGTTTGATAGACGCGCGAGAAAGTTGAACTGTGAACATCGTCATCGGGAGTTTGTTCCGTATTATTTGTGTCGTGGTTCGGTTCCACGTTAAACTCTTTAGTTTATCTGTGGGTTTATGTCTAAATATAAGTCGTTAAATATTGTACAATAAAACGATCTGACAGTCAGTGTTCTGACATGAGAGAATTAATCAAGATTATATCCTGAATACGTACACGCTTTGTTATATCAAAACAACTTTCTGAATGAAAATCTAACATGAAAAAATACACATGTACACAAAATACAACAAAGAATTCATTGCACGCAACATCTGACACCTTCCGGTATTATAAAAGTCACTTGTGTCTCGAAAAAAAGAGAAAATTTGAAATAACTACCATACTTAAATCTCACTATTTTTGTATTACAGCAATTTAATGCATTTTTATAGTTATGAACAGCAGTTTACAAGAAATTCACGTTGTTCTCTTGCACGGATGAGTAAATATAATAAAATAAATAACATTCACGTTGCTTCAAGAGTTAATTTAGAAAAAAATCGTTATAAACTGTGCCCATACTGTGTGTTTAGTTTCAACCAACCATCATGAATATTTCATGAACCAAAAGAAATACTAGTATTAGGTAATTTAGGGACGAGAAGATAAAACTAACTAAGTAATTATCGAACTTCTGCTTTCCTTCTTATCGTACCAAACTTTGGTACGTTTGGTACAAAAAAGCAGGAAACTGTGAAAATATAAGATGAGGTTTGCATCGAGTTTCAAGTAACCAACTCGGACTTTTATTCTGCGTGACTGCTTCCATCAGGCTTTGCTTGGATGTTTGTCTTATTTAAGCTATATCATAGCTTAATTAATGGAATACTGTTGTAAGCTTTCTGCAGGTCAACATACAAGAAATGAATTTCCTGGTCATGTACCATTTTCTTTTCTATTAGTTGTATTATACAGAATAAATGATCTATCGTAGATCTGCCCATTCTAAAACCCGCCTGTTCTTCAGCATCTACCTAATATATATCTCTTCAATTCTTTTCTTCCGAATTTTTCCGCATATTCTGCTGATAGCGCTTGCAACCGATATTCCAGTATGGTGGATATATATTGAACTGGAAATTTTGGTTTTTGTAAATTTGACTCATTATCGGTTGTCATCCGAATAATTGTTCAGGTTCGGAAAGGAACAAATTTAGTATTTTTCTGGTACAACTCTGTGGATCATTTGATAGCTTTGTTTTATTTAGTCAATTCAGATCAATAGCATCTGATTAATCATCTCTCGTGGATAGTTTTGAGACCCAATTTGTAACTCGGGGTCGTTGACCTGAAAATAATAATTATGGTTATATTTTATTATTATTAAAATTTATCATTATGGAAATTCATACTTACATTATTTATATTATTGTTATCTTGCATTATTTTATATTTGCGATAGTTCTTGCGCTAATAATTATAAATAGGTCATAAAGTCGAAATTCGTAAAATGTGTGCTTATGTTTGTAGCCTTTAAACTGAAAAATTTAAAAATTAGTGCTTTTTGTAAAATTGTAAGTGCTGTGAATATTTAATAATGAAATGAAGATTTACCATGTATCTTTCGAATCCAAGAAATCATTATTTCCATCGGTAATTTTGAAAAATTTTCAATTGCACGTTGCCATTTCCGGAAGATAGGCGGAGGCTATAAAAGGAATTGAAATTTTTCAACCGCTCTCAGTCGATTTTATTAGATGCCACAGTAAACATCATAAAGTGTTATATTTTTGGAGATTTTGAATTTTTGTAGTTGGTACGAGTTTGAAAAAATTTTGATGGTTGGTGAACATTTTTGTACCTTTTGGCGAAAAGATTTGGAAATTTATTCGATTAATATTGTTAATGCCAAGTTCGAATTGTCATTTCTACGACAATTAGTGGAATTTATAGCGATTGTTTACATCAAGTATATTACGGCTAGGTTATGTTTGAAACCTTTTTCTTAGTCGATGGTGGAAGTTTGAGGTTATCTGGAAAAAGAAGTTTTGTTTATGCAATTAATTTGGAAATTAGTCAAGTAAATTTGGAAATTTGGATTAAATTTTACGTACCTAAATTTATTGGATATGTTGATGGAATTTTTCGTACAAGCGTGGCGTTGCTAGATGGATGCGAGGACACTACTGAATTTGCAATAGTAGACGATAAGAGAACAAGTGAGCCATCATTTTCAACAGAAGTTATTTGTGTAAATTCCAGTGGCGCGGATATTAAAGGTAAAAGCACTTACAAAATTTATTATAAAACTGTTTCACATTTTTCCGACCATATTATCGCGGTGTGTATTAGCGGACAATATTATTATTTAGAAATTTTGTATTCATTGTTTAATTTCATAAGTTTGAATTTTTATATTTTTGCGAACTATAGTTATTATTCATTTGGTGTTGTAAATAAAACCAATTCAATTGTTTACGAGAGATTGATTTATTTCTTCAGTTCCAACGAAGTAGGCTACGTTCACGGAGTTGTATTAGAAATTTACATCGAACAAAGCGTGGTATACCTACATATCGTCAACATTCTTATTTTGAATTATAGAGTTGATTTATCAAATAAGTTAAAGTCTACGTTTAATTTACAAAAACCATCTACTGCAATTCAATATTATAAGAAATTAAACATTAAAGAGTCTCAAATTAAAGCAAAAGCTCTGAAGTCAGCCGAGGTAAATGAAGTTGTGATCGTCATATCATTTCTTGGGTGACACAATTGCCATAGTGCAAATATCACAACAATATTATGTATTTGGCATATTCCACTCTTCTGGAACTTTCTCACCATTTATGCACTTTTGGAATAGTTTTGTAAGATGTTAGTCTAGTTTACCTGTCTCATATTTAAATAACTGCGAAGGCACCTCAACAGGAGCGGATGCTTTTACATTTTTTAAGTCCCGGTATACTGTTTTTTACTTATTCTTTAGTAAAATTTACTTAATTGAGTAAACTGATAAACAGGGAGGTTGCTATAGAGTGCACAAGATTCATTAGTTTGGTCTTGTACACTTTGCATGTGTTAGATGAGGTCGGAAGTTTGGTAAAACTGTGTCTTGCTCTGACCCAGTTGACACATGTATACTTGTTCTGGTCTGTTCAATAGGTGCATATTTTAATTGACTTGCAATACTTGGTCGTGTGCCCGAACCGTTGGCATTTGTAGCATCTAGTCAGTTTAAAGTAGTCATTGACGCGGTAACTGCGCCATGCTATCCGGATTCTTCCTTCACTTAGTATGGCATCCTTAACGACGAGGTGCAGTTCTATGACCCACCTGTTTCTGGATTTCTTCTTCGACAAAATTGGATTAATGTTCCTGAGCCATTTTAGTTCGGCCTTTTTTGTTGTCTCAGGAAGTGTTTTTACACTTCCGCGAAAAATTGTTCCTTGGTCACGGATATTTCGATCATTTCGATGTTGATTAAAGTGCTAAAATTTTTAATGTGTACCAAGGAGTTAGCCCAATGCCATAACCCCCAATCTGGGGGGCCAGGAACTTTGAAATCGAGATTATCTTTCTGAACTTTGGCGCCCCAACGCCCTTACTTTGATCTCAGTGGATTGGGTTTTCCATTTCATCTGGGATTGTTTCATTTATTTCGTTTCTTTTTGGTGTCCTCTTTGCTTATAATTACTTTGATGTGTCCTGTTTCCAGGTTTATTTCTTGCTGTGCTATGGCCATTTTTCTTCCCTCGTTGTTTTCCTTTGATTTTTATCTTTGTCCTTCTTTTTATTGTTATTAATATTTTATATTATACCTTCTCCAACGTTTATTAATCAGAGTTGACATCCTGCTTTTCTTTTTTATTTTTTGGCACTCCGCTATAAATAATATGGTCAAACCCTCCCAGAGCTTCTAAACCTTGACCTTCCTTTTCAGTTACCGTAATTACAGTAATGTCCATTTCTAAATTCTTAATTTCGGTAATAGCTTCGTTACTTCTTCTAGAAAGACCCTGCACATTCCAAGTGCCAATATTCATTATCGTTTCCCATAGCTTGTTTCGTTTTAACCTTTCCGTTCTATTCCGAGGCTTCTGATTGGATTATTTAACATAAATTTTTTTTATGTGTACCTACCGAGGAGTTAGCCCAATGCAAAATCGAGATTATCTTTCTATACTTTGGCGCCCCGATGCCACACTACAAGGTAGTAAGCTTTGTCGTACCCTGGAAGAGATAGGATACTATCATCCGAGCCAGATAATCACTAGGTTTCTAATGAAGTTTTTACTCCTCCTTTTTCCAGGCACTCCTAACCTGGAGAACCGACGTTGTTGTGCTGTTGATCCGCGGGATGTACTTCATTTTCTTCCTACCCCACACATCTGAAGAGCATTCCTCTATCATGGAGCCACATGGAGACGCGTCCTGTAGAGGTTTCAGACTCCCACGAGAATGAAAATTTAAGTATTTCCAAAATTATACGATTTGTACAAGACAAAATGAGTTCGTCCATTATGCAGTGTTGCTGCAAGTTAGTGCTTAAACTGTGAGTAATTGGAAAGTGGTAAAAATTAGTTAGAAACCAGCAGAAGGCCCCCTCTTCAGTTCCAGGAAAGGAGTTTGATGTTCAACTCCTCCATATTTCGTCTCTCCAGTTCTCAATACCTCTTCTTACCAGTATTAATATTTTCCTCTATAGAAAGTTCTTCCTGGATTTTAGTTTCTTATTGTAGGTCTCATGGGCGCACATTCTATAGCGGATATTGAATATCTTTGAGCTATTTTTACTATTACTGCTGCTTCTTTCCTCACTGTTACCTTCTAGAAGGTAAGTCTTTCGAGTGAGGTTGATCAGATAAAACTTATTATTGTACGTATCACTCCGTCGATCCCTATTACCATGGCATTTTCTATCTTATCCCGGGTTATTGGAAATTTGAAGAACTTAAATGAATTTAGAAACTCAAATTCTGAAAGGTTAAAAGTTTCGAAGAGAGTTCTTCATTTTTATGTCAGTGGTGCGAATATTTAAATTAAATAATAATGGTTGAAATTTACTATCGTATTTTTAAAATGTGATAAGTGAACGTTAAATTATAAATTTACCGAAAGCACAGAAATTGAAATTGCAAATTTGATCAAAGAGGTATAGAACGAAGACTCGGGTGAATTAATGAGGCTTTTTGATAAAACCTGGTGGGGACTAGACAGTCAAATAGTCAAAAAAAATTTCATTTTTCGAAAGTGTTATCCTTCATGAGTAAAATGTCTTTTCGATTATGTCAAACTGATAAAACTTGATGTATTTAGGATACGGTAAAGGTATGCATTTTATGCATGTATTTAGCTAATGTTCCAATGCTTCAAAACTTGAAATACGTTTTTCTCAATAATTCATTTTCTCGTGAGGGTACTATTATGATTAATTAACAGGGTTGGGCACTAACCCTAACATCAGAAGAAGAAGAAGAAGTAGGAGAAATTTGGATTTTAGTAAAAAAATAAAAAAATTTGAAAAGTAAATTACGGAAGACAGAAATAGGAAATTAATGAATTGATCCATACATTTAGAAGTAAGAAATTTTTGACACATGTTGGAAGAAACTTTTGTGAAGAAGCCAGAATTGGTTTTAAATGAGGAAATATTGGAAATTTCGAATTACTTCTTCTATTTCGAGCCCCATACCTGATTCCAGGTGAAGGCGACATCTCTCCTATGTATGATCACACAATTATAAAGAGCTGCATTTCTCCTTGAAGGGAACAATTTGCCACGTACTTTGAATTCGTTATTTATTTTATGTTTTTTAAACATTTGCAATTATTTTGTTTGATACTTGGCTACAAAAAATTAATTAATTTCAAGAGTCTGAAAAAGTTGACGAATAATTCAATCACACTTAATTAGTTTTCCTGCTTGTCACAGTTTACCGTAGGTACTAACAATTATTTCTCAACATCACCGTTTATTATTTAGAATAACAAAGTAATTATTTGTTTGTAAATAAGACGTTTTAAAAAAAAATTAAAATAATTACATTTTATTAGTTCTAGTTAATCTATAATTATTACTCAATAAATGGGATAGTGGGGACCAAATTATTTGCCAAAACAGCACAAAATTACTTTTAAGTTAGCATGTGACGTCATTAATTTATTTATTTATTAAGGGGGTATTCTAGTCTACAATATTGAAAAATTCGATTTATATTTTTTCCATATTTTCAAAGCTTAAACCTTTAGAATATGTCTTTAAAACGATATTTCAAAATTCAAATTATTTTTGGAGAAATAGCTATTAGAAAGAATATAATAGAAAAAATGTAAGTATAAAGTACCATTGTATGACTGACTGCGCCAATATTTAAACGCGATATTCTCGATATTACCTTTTTCGAGACGGTTGACATGAAATCTCAAGTTCTACTGGACCGATTTACTTGAAATTTGGTGTGAACCTTCTCTATACATCCCTCTATCGTCCGAACTAGAATTATAACAAAATTTCAATTTTTACTATTTTTAAAAAATTCGCAAAAGTAAAGAAAAACAGGTAAAAAAATGTCTTTTTATTACAAACAGCCGCCATTTTGCGAAAAAAGTTTTTTTTTACTTCCCCTTGTTCGGACGATAGCGGCATTAGTTTCGATTAAGAATCTATTTTGTTTTTTGATTTCAGATTACTAGGAGGGTTGGAATCATGTCAACCAGGACGCGCCATCTTTTTGAGATCCCCCGGATTTTATCAGCCTGTAACTTTTTAAATTTAAAATATTTTCATTTGATTTTTTTTATGTATTCTTCGAACAACTGTAAAAATGTGGTACAAAAATGGATAGTAAAAATATTGTTTGGTATTTCTTTATTGCACTTAAAAAAATACCTAAAATTCATGCCTGTAGACTAGAATACCCCCTTAATTAATATGTTAATTTTGAATTTTTTGCTTGAATGCTATAAATTAAATATTTGAAGCTGGTTTTTAAATATTTTTCTAACGAATATAATATAAGCTAAATAATATAAACCGAACGAAAATTATAAACCATAAAATAAAATAAGTATTCAGAATTTTTTATAACCTAATGGGCTAAAAACATCAAAACTGGATATGTGTAAGAACCCTAAAACCATAAACTAAACCCAAATATTAAATACAGGATCAACAAATGCATTGTTCGAGTTATTTATCCTGCATAGCTTGTACGAATATAATCGACAATTTTGAATAAATTTTAATTTTGATTTGATTTTTTGCATAGTGGGGAATTTTGAATAAATTAAAAAACACAACGTTTTTATCTATCTACGTTTCTAAGATATATTTTCTTCTTCTTTAGAATCAATAAAATTAAAGTTTATTTTATAAAACAATTAAGTTTCCCTCCATAATTAAAGGTGTTCATTATAATGTGTCGAGAGACTTTTGTGTGGTTTAACAATTTTTAGGATGTTAAAATATTTTTAATTTTATTGAGATAATTTTATTTATCTTGAAGAAGAAGAAAATAAATCTTCGAATCAAAGATCGATAGAAAAGTTGTGCTTTTTAATTTGTCCAACATTCCCTACGATTCCTTAGATTGGGTTAAATTTTAATACAATGAACCAAAACAAAAAATTTCTTAAACACAGAATGAATATAAAAATAAGAATTAGAAGGGACGGATGGTATAAATTGACCTGAAAAATTAGGAAAACGTAATGCATTGATATTTCGGTATTGTTACAAGCTTGGATCAAAGCAGTAGAAATTGGCGATCTAAGAATAAATGATAAATAATTGAAAATAAAATTAGATAATTTCTGCTATCAAATACCAACATCGCCATTAATAAAAAGAAACGGAAAATTTTTAGCAAAAATATGCAAGGTGGCCAAATAAAAGTTACTACCCATGATATTTATGAAAATTCCATTATTATGGACAAATGGAAAAAAACAAAATGGAATAAATATATAATTTAAAAAAAAGGTCCTTAAATGTTATTATAAAGAAAAAAACAAAATAGTTTTCTCAAGAAATAGTAAAATAACGTGTTTTTTTATTATTTTTGCATATTATTATTGCAACTTATACCTGAAACTTAAAATTATTCGATAACAAAAATTAATCCATATAAATTAATAAAAAAATGCTGTAACCAAAAAATAATTATAATGGTAACATAACAAATTTGTTAATACTTTGTGCAGTCTCATCGAGCCTTTAGAACTGCTGCAATCCTCCTTGGCATTGACTTTTTTAAGTTCCTGCAGTATTCTGCCGAAATATCATTTATCAGTTTTAAACTCGACCTTTGTTGAAAGATTTCACTTGCGTATGCTGCACGTTATAATCGTCCAGCAGTTCTCAATAGGGTTGAGATCCGGACTAATTGCAGGCCAAGGATATGTGGTACGTAATACCGACCTTTGCAACAAATTCTTGAACCTGGAGAGTCAAAACGGCAAAATGTTAACTTCAATTGCCGTTTTTTAATATGTATGATAATGAATGATACAAAACCGCAAAAATTTACCTTCCAGGCACGACATGGTGTAGAGTCGTTCTGAAATATAGTATAGGGTCCTAAATCACTGAAAAGAGTCTCTCAATTGATGGGCTTAAATTGTCTTCGATGATTGTGATATAATTGTTTCCATTCATGGATCCAGTATAGATGGTTAAATCTAAAGTTTCAAAGTAGGAAATACAGTGCCATAACATGAAACTAACTGGAAACTTGTTCCTACTGACAATGCAGTCGTTTCGAAGTGCTTCACCAATCCTTCGATGAATGTACTAAATTCCAGCAGATTGGTTTAGCTTAAATTTTGATTCATCAATAAAGATAACCCTCTTTCAGTCATTTTCAGCCCAATGACTCTGAGTTTTTCTGAAGTTTAGTCGCTCAATCCTCATTTGTGATGTCAAAGCAGGTTTTTTATGAGGTTTTCTCGCCAATAATCTGCAGGATTGTAATCTACCTCGGACAATGCTGTCGCTCAATTATGTTTTGTGTTGTCTTGTTAAGTTGACATGTTGGTTTAGGAAATAAATATGGTACGTCGTTCTTAACACACGGTATAATATGTAAAAACATATTATGTAACAACCTACATATTTTTTGTATGGGCTAGGAGGGTATCAAAAAAGTATTCTTGTGATTAGAATTAACAAATTTATGTCGACAGAACTAGAAGCTAGTATACAAGCGAAATTTTTTGGTTTGTAGGTAATTACTTCCCTAAATTAAGATAACGACAAAGTGATGTCGGTATAACTAATACTGATTAACAAATGCAGCCCTAAACCATTGCCGGTTTACGGAAATCAAATAAAATAATTTAATTTGGATATTTAGTGTTTGTTTACAAAATTAACTTTAACTAAATTGAGAATTTGTCTTATATGCCAATTTAAATAGCGTCAATGGGACGGCGCGACGCCCCTTTATTTAATAACTAAGATATACACATTTTTTTAAGCAAAATATGATAAATTTTCTTATTGCAACTTTTAAGGATGAAATAATGTATCTATTTTCCTTTTAAAAAAATTAATCAAACATTTTTCAAGCGTCAATATCGAAAACCTCGATTGTTAAATCTTATAATCTTGAAGAAAATCGCACTTTCAGGCAATAATTTTTGAGCACGAATTTACACACAGACTTTTCGAGGTAACTTATGTACATATTACGTTATCAAATCTCGTCAATTCAAAAATTGCTTAACTTTTACGGTATAATTTTTACTGTTTGGGGATATAAACTTCGGTTACAATTTTGTCATAAAACTAAAACGAAAAAGAAATTTAATTTAATAATAACAAGTGGATTGCAGTGTTGGGGTGGCTATGCAGTTAATATGAAAGTTATTTTGTTAAATTTAACCAAGCCATGAAATTTTCATAAAGCTAGTTTTACTAGAAATTTTACTCCGCCCAAATAATTTTGAACAATTTCTCATTTTCTCACATTATGTTGTGGAAGACTGGGGTCGGTAATGATCATGCGACTAGAGAATATTTAAAATTAATTCCTTATGCGGAAATTTGGAGACTGAATAAAGATAAAGGTTCAATAAGACCCTTATAGCGACAAAAACCTTACAATTTTGATTTTATTGTAAAATTTGCCTTGTATGTACGTTTAACCTGAACATATTTTCAGCGGAGTACCTAGACCACTTGGGGCCCGGGGCGGATTTATTTTGGAGGCCCCCCTCACCCTCAAAATAAAACTTTTTAATGTGGCTAGCCTTTTTTTGCCTTAATCTAACCGTCTTCCATAAGCTATTGCCCTGTGCAGAGAAGTAATAGATAGAATAAGGGAACAAACTCGTGCAGTCCGAGGTCATCAATTATCATTACTGTTAAAAATGTTAAACTGATAAAAAGTTTTATCGTAAGAGCCCGAATTCGAACAATTGAATCTACGACGTTCAGCACGACGCAACGCAGCTCCGAAACCGACGCTCTCTGAACGACTGAGCCACGAACGAGCTCGCTCACTTGAGAAACATGGAATTATTTATTTTTGGGTGGGGCCCCCTTAGTAAAGGGGCCCGGGGCGGACCGCCCCCCCGCCCCCCCCCCTAGGTACGCCACTGCATATTTTTAAAAAAAATTACATATGGCGCTTAAGGAAGTTAATAATAATTAGAAATCACTGTAGTAAAATTTTGAACTTAAAATTGTATCATCCCCGAGACATCCATATAATTTATTTGAACTTTTACGAACATCACGTACATACTTATGATTTTAGGGTTGCAATATTATTTTTAATTCCAAAATTTCTATTATTTTTGTTAATATAAGAAAGCTATAAATTCAGAAATGTGATCATGAAACTCTGACATTTTCATTAAAAAAGTGTGCAATTGAAACGAGGAAAATTATAATTAAAAATAAATACCTAATATTATTTTAGAAACGTTCAACAATATTATATGTATTTTGCACGCAACATTTTGGCAATCAATTTATGCTAAAATTTGTTATAAAAACTTGAACTCTTTTGTTTAATTTAGAAAATTTATCATCAAGAAAATCAACGTAACATTTAAAAACTACTGTGGGTCGGGACTTTAATCAAACTTTGTGTATAAATGAATCTATAACTTCCAATTATTTACATAATACAACATTAAAATAACAAATCAGCATTTCTCGAATAAATAAACATATAATTGCGAAATAATAACAAATATAAAAAATTGCTTTCACTTTTTGTAAAAACAAATTGTAAAGTAATTTCATTTACATTACGTTTAGCAACCGTTGCTTAGTATATAAATTTCACTTAATTAAAAATTGTTGTATTACCTTTTTATTGTTTCGCATTTTGTACTCTTTTTAAAATAATTACTTTAATGCATTTTTGATGTCCCTTTATATTGATTAGGGGAAAGAAACAATACAAACATGTGCAGGTAGTTTGGTGTAGTGTAAAGAATAAAGAGTTGAGCTAGAGACCTTCATGACGTAAGGTTCGAATCCTGGTCGCTCCCAAAGTATTTGTGCCGTGGTTCAAATTACACGTTGAACTAGCGATTTTACGAGGAAATTTGGTCAGTTAATGACATGTAATTCGGTCTTTGCGGGTTTAGTCCTCACATTAACAGAAACCGCCACGAGGTTCCCTTTTCTATTCACTGCATAGACTCTAGTTTAGATTCGGGACATAATAATGAATCCATTTTCACCATCTGTTATAATGTTATTTAAAAGTTTTCTTGGATCAGCTTCGCACATTTCCAAAAATTACCTAAAAGTCTCGGCTCAAAATTCCTTCTGTTCAGAAGACAGCAAACGTGGAACCCATATTGCACTTATGTTTGATACATTGTTACAAAATTTTTTCAATTTCGCAACAAATTTGAATTTATCTAAATTCAAATTCATACATCAAGCGCCACTTTCCCTAAGCCCTGTACAACGAACGTGATATGACGAGAAATATGAGACGCGCATACGAGAATGAAGAGTCTTGGTTTTGACGAGTAACTGGGCAGTCGACATTTTGTGAGTTCGAGTTTTTAAATCGATAATTTTATTCGATTTTCGATCGCCAGTTCATATTATTATCGTGCGTGTTAGTATTTTCACCGTGGAGAAAATCAAGCGTAGCGATTTCTACCGTTTTTGGATATATAATTTTTTATATCGCCGACCACATTTTGTATCTCGTACGATTGACAAGCAGTGTTACCAACTGTTATTTGGTTCGAACCGACTGGTATTATTTTTTGACAGTCATCAAGTTGTTGTCATTTTGGATGATTGAATATCTTTTTGGACAATCATCATTGTTACATCATTGGATTGTTGAGTGTACCATTCCATCACACATTCTACTGAGGAGCGCCGATCCATCATCGTCCATCCTGCCGAAACCTGTTGTTCGTGCCATCACGTCGGTGCTACACGTCCGAGGGTTCTTAGAGGGAAGCCAATTGTATCAACATCTTGCTGCCACCTATTCATTCAAGGAGCCGTCTGTCACCATTAAATTTGCAAACGTGCCTGAGCTCACGGTAACGTATTCTTTTAAATTCTTGTTTGTTTATGGTGGTATATTTTTGTTCATTAAAGCCAACATTTGCATTGGCGGGGTTACCCTTCTGGTTTCCCAGTTTGTGTACATCTTTGATGTGACGTTTGTTAAATTCATTAACGTGCACTATTTTTTTAGCACGTCTCAGCCGCGCTTGCTTTGTCGAGTTGATTTTATTAAATATCGTCAATTCAAATATTGTTTTATTTCGACGAAAGCGTAACCTCATATTATTTTTAGCATTGCACGGAGTGGAATTCACGATCCTCGCTCACCGCTACAGCGAGTTAGTTTAAACCGTCCATCAGGGTATCACGCAATAAAAGTAGGAGGTTTTACTTTCTGCGTGAGTCGTTTTCTTCTCTGGGCCGTTCCCTCATTATGAACGGGGAGAAAGGAGAGCGTTTCAACATGAAGATGATCATGTACTAGAATTATTATATGGATAGTACCATATTATGATAAATTGATATCTTGAAATATTTTGCAAGACTTTTACCCCTTTTTATTACAAATTTTATCACAGCGCGGTGTTGGAGTTTCTCTATTTTTACCAATATCAAAACGGACTACCATTAAAAATGTAATAAAAATCGATTTGGATCGATTTAAGTTTTGAAAACTAGCCTTCTATTTGATTTTCTTTCTCTTTTCTTTATACCATTTTTAGCTAACTTATTGATCTTCCCTCGTAATATAAAGAGGTTGTAAATATTTACTTTTAGGCATCGTTATGAAGAGACCACAAAATGAATTTCCATCATTTAAACAATGTTTTAAAAATTCAGTATACTTTTAATTTGACTTAACATGATTTATCTGCATATAAATAAATCATAAATGTATATATAAACTATAAAAAACGATACAATGAAATTTTAACTATTTAAATCTGAAATGAATTAAAATTGTAATGTTTATTATGCTTTTAGATATTTTAATTCATAAATACTACACAAATTTATTTATTTAGTAGTATTTTTAAATGTTTGTTTATTTATTCTAAAAGCTTCAAAAGTATGATAAGTTTCTTCTTTATAGAAATTGAAATAAAATTGAGCATAACACATTGTATATGACACACTATACAATATGTTTGATTCGTTTCATTTATTTTGTAACACAAAATAGGAAAAACGTCGGTTTCCATATTTTACTTATTTTTAAAGAAATGTTTCCCATTACAGTTAATAATTCACGCCGATAGTTTATCTTCATAGGCATTTTTCACATAAAGATATACATCTTGTATTATTACTAATACGGTGTGTTTATTTCAAAGTCCTGCGACTTATAATATGTATTTCCATAAATAAAATCTATAAATAAATAATCCTAGAAGATGACAATATATTATTAATATCTTTTATAATATTTTATGTCTAATACACTATGAATGCTGATGGATCTGTGGAACTGATATAAGAGGTAAAACAATCGAAAACTCCTAGGAAGTAGTTAAACAAAACCGGTTCGAGACCAGCTTTAAACAAAACTTTTTCAAATCCCAATGTGATTAATTGCGATTTTTATTGGCAGTTTTTTTATGGAAATTTTAATTAATCTTTTCTAACGGCTGTGGCACTGAATAACAGGTTGATGTGCAAAAATACAAATTTTATTTCAGTACGCAAAATACAATACATAAGAGACGTACTGCTGTGTGATGGAACATGCACATGAGAGGCCTACCAACCACGTCATTATAAAATAACCGGTAAATTTTACTCTTGTAAACGCTAAAATTCTTGTAAATCAGTCTGGTTCCTGATCTGGTGGCCAGAGACACTCCATCACCCCCCAGATTCTCACTTGTACGGTCCGATATAAGAAATTCATGTAGATGAGTTCTTTCAAGGTTTTTGAAAAAGTAGATTTGTTTTTCTTTAATAGCATTACTTTTGGTAATGTTGTCGATCATGGCTGTAGGAAATCCGATAGATACGGCCAGCTGCTTGATGGTGTGATTTTTCTGTATCAGACTTAAGCCTTCTATGTCTTATGTGACCCTAACCAAAAGACCTTAACGCACTAAAATAAGTTTCTAAGTGATGGGCTTGTAACAATATTTTAGTGATCCCAAATAAGAACATCCAGCACGCTGCTTTTTTGTGAAGAGGAGGGATTGATATGGGATGTTATTAAATTTCCAACAGAATTTATCCAGTTTTAAATACTTTGATCCCTGTAGAATAAGCTGGCTTCCAGTCTGCCCGAAATTGTTGTGGCCAAGTTTTAGCATTGACTTAGCATATAGTAGCTGGTTTTTAGGATAAAAAGTAAACTGGTGTGGTCTTTGTAGATTTAAGATTTAAATTTTACTATCTCTATACCTATATGAATGTATATAGTAAAGCGCTAAGAGCCTTTTAGAATCAGGGCTGAATTAACGATTCTTCTCCATGCTTCTCTGTCCGTCGCTTTCTCCCTCCATTCCTTCACTTTCAAATCTCTCATGTCTCTCTCCGCCGCATCCTTCCATCGCGATCTTGGCCTTCCTTGCCTTCTTGTTCCTATTGGTCGTCTTCTAGGTATCATCTTTGGTATTCTTTCTACGTGTCCCAGCCATCGGACCCTGTTCGCACACACAACCGCCACTATGTCAGACTCTCCAATTAGGTTGGTTATGTCGACGTCACTACCCTAAATACAGCTTCTTCACACACCAAAAGTATTCAAGACAAATTAAACAAGAAAAGACATTTTGTAGTAGATTATAGTGAGTAGAACGGTGATATAGAGAATAAATACCGAAAATAACTCTCCATCAAAAGGTAAACACTAATAATAAACCCTCCAGAATTTTTAGAAAAGCGGAACATTTAATGCAGATTGGGATCGATAACGGTCAGATTGAACAATTCAAAGGTGGAAATCTCTTAATAGGAAAAAACTATACGAATAAATAAAATAAATAAATAAATTATACACGGTACTTTTGTAAACGTATTTAAAAAAAATTTGCTATTTCACTTTTCCTACTTCTTCGGTGAAATACTTTGAATTCGGTTCTGTAACGAAAGGATATAAATATCTTATAACTAAGAGCTTTTTGAATAAAATTTCTTCGTATTGCTGTGATTTAAAATGACCCCACACAACACAAATGGTTGTAAAACTGAATTAATTGTTATATTTAAGAAAATTAAGCTAATTACAAACTTTAGATTGAACAGATAAACACATCCAACTCAATTCATGATATTGTAGACCTAATAAGATCTTTAAAGATAAGAAATCTATATCAAAACCTGCTAAATACATTCAATTTGAAGGTGAACAAGTCAAAATCTTCTAATAAGATGCTTTATCTTAGAAATGATGAAATTTGTTATAATTTGTTATCTGAAAAACATAACCTTTACGTTTATAAACTTTTAATTGAAAAATCTCTGTAAATAACTTGTTGTATGAAAATCAGTTTATAACCAAAATTCTTTTATATCTAATTGTATGTGATAACCATAAATTCATCTCCATAATTTGTAAAAAGGTAAATAAGGGTCAAAATCCATTAAAGGTTGATAAGTGAAATGTGATAACGAAAATAGTCAAATGTACTCCTTCAAATGGCTCCCAAATCAACTACTGTGATGGAAAACAACTGGAAAGCAGCGGATAAATAATTTCTTCAATAATGGAACCAACTCTGGAAATTACATGAAATTTCATTAAAATAAAAATCACACAAAGGAACAAATTTGACTTACAAGTCGTTGAAGTCAGCTCAAATTTGTATTTTGCGCAAGCAAGAGTTAGTTGAATTTTGATATTTAAAGTGGACGGACGTGTGCAATGCGATCCAACAGTTCAATCAATTTTGGTCGATAAAAATCCAAGATGGCAAAGTTAGTTGCATCACCTGAAAATTAAATATTATTTTTTCAACTCAACTCGCAAATATCCGAGATTTTCTTAATTTGAAATTACTTACCGGCATACTAATTAAGAAAACAACACAATTAGAAAGTCAAATTTGGATGATTACTGCCATCACAACACAATCCAAACAGGAGAAGATCCAGAGCGTCATCAACGAAAACATCTGATCGTGGAAGTGTCTCATAGTGCGCTTGTGTTTGTCAAAGGAGTGTTTTTCTACGCAAACTTATATAAAAGTCCGGATTATAAAATTACAAGGTACTGATAAAATATTTTATTTGTTTCTCATTTGTAAACGTCAGTTTCCAAAAACACAATATTAATCAAGAAAGTTTATTTTATCAAGTCACTAACTTGTAAAACTGACAGTTAACTTGCAAAATTTTTACAAGTTAGTAGTATTATTTGCATTAGGAAATTTTGTTTTATCGTCATATATGTTGAAAATCATGGTACAATTGTTATTTCCAGTAACACAGATTTTTGATGATGAAAGAGTTGATACTGATGATGATGAACCATCTGTTGACTCAGAAACTGCTGAACTCGAGGACTGCAGAACATTTGTATTCTCCTTACTACCAAATAATTTGCTAGACATTTCGATTTTTTTGTTGACCGAATCATCGACATAACTCATCGCAATTTCGGTGCTCTTCCACCCTCCTGCACGCTTTAGTGCTAAAATATCTCCACCCGAATCCGCAACCATAGTGGCTCCAGTTCTGCGAAAAGAGTGGCCGGTGTATAACTCTGGGTTTTTTAAACCTAAATATTTCGCTATTTGCTTTGGGACACCACCAATAGTGTGCTGGCCAGCATTAAGGGAAATGCACTTTCCATGTCGGTATGTCAAAAAAAATCTTAGGCTTTCTGTTCCAGGAGGCCGAAGATTTACATATTTTCTGTATAACATGCAGGGCTTGAAGCTGCAGCCATCATCGGTTATGGTGAATCTTCTTGTTGTTAAATTTTTTGTTTGCCGCAATGTCACAATAACGTATTTTCCCATATCTTCTACATCATTCATGTTTAAGGAGAGAATTTCGTCACATCGACAACATCCAAAAATCCCAAATATTGTTACAATTTTCGCCAGCAACCACTGGTCATCAGGAGCATGTAAAAGAAATTGTTCAACCTCTTCTTTACTTAATACCTTGGCCTTTTTTGGCGCATAACGCTCATTTTTTCGTTTCAGAAACGCTATTACCTTTTGAAATCTGCAAATGACAACTAAACGTCATATTTTTCAATAAATTTTTTAAGGAAAACAAACCTGCGAACAGGGGCATTTTCTTTCATTTCCAAGCAGCTTTTCAGCATAGACCATTTTGCCCATAAAGTATTAGGGCTGAATCTAGCTGATAGTTGATTCAAGTATACCAACAAAACATCTTCAGTTACCCCAATCACACTATTTTTGTTTTGCCACTTTTTGAAGTCGTCGTATTCTCGCTCGTACCTTGAAGCTGATTTTGCAGGTAATAAACTTGAAGCTACACTGCTGGCTGCCTCAATAATTTCTTTTGGTACATTCATTTTCGCTTTCGCCAAAACAAATGTAAAGAAAAATAAACAGACATGTTCATGGCAACGCTTCCATAGCTTACGACATTTGCGACAAATTATTGAGATTTTTTTGGAATTTATCTAACCTTTTTACAAATGAGAAACAAATAAAATATAAAACAATGCACGCAAGGTAACGGGTTTTACTGGCTCAAGGAGGTAACTGACTCGCCTGCGGCTCGTCAGTTATATCCTCCATTCGCCAGTAAAAACCCTCTTACCTTGCTAGTAATGTTATATACTATTTTTATTATTAACATTTATGAATGAACGTCATTCTACATTATTTTTGATTTTTGATTATTGTGAACGTTCTGGTAACGGATAAGATGTCTGTGCAGTTTGTTAAGATTGATTATTTGCGCTTTGCGATATTATTTTTGAATATAAAACTCATTTCTAAATTAATCCAATCTTTTATTATTGTCAAACATTTACAGGTCGGTATTCTGAATTTTAAAGATCATTCACATAGGGAAGTGGATCGTTTGTCTGGTAAAACAATTAAGCAATTTTATCCAAAGTCATTGAACATTTTTCTATCATTCAAAAATAAAATTTTTCAACTCAATAAGCTACATCCCCTAATTTAACCTAATACCTGCAATACTCTGAGAGAGTCTTAGTCTGAGCTAAACAAGAGGGACAGGTTGGTGAACTCTCTAATTGTATTTTAGCACGCGAATTTCAATTATTACATTTTTTATATTTTTCATTCATTTGAATGTGGCGCCCAAGTTAAACGACGTGTATAATTATTAATAGAAGGGAGATCATAGCAGTATGTATTATGAAATTTACAGTTAAAATTCAATTATTTTAGCATTTTGATATGCTTTTGTTAAATATTCTAATTTTTCAATACATACTAAATTACCACCTACTTACTTGAAATTTACTTTAAGATAGTTTTACCAACATTAAACATTTCATATGCAATTCATATAATTGACTTATTCAAGCAGCTGAAAGCTTTCGTAGCTTTGATATTACAATTATCATTTTGTGGGTTATACAAATTTTCATCTCAAGAATGGTATTAAAATTGTCTTGTTAGATATAATGAACTGATCAGCTTCTAATGCTCTTCCATACAGAAACTTGTATGCTAGATTCATTAACTTTTAGTAACTTGCCCAACAAATTGTGGTTGAGACTGTGATCATTGTTAAGTAAAATAGGAATCAAAATATGAAGTTAAACGTGATTAAATAGTATAATAAATTAAATTCAATGCAAGTATTAATGCTGCACTTCACTACCAAAATGAGAAAAATAAACGGGTTTCTTACAATAGTCAGGTTTGGGGTTTTAAGGTTATCTTCCGATCGTGCCCAATATTTCAATCGAAAAGTAGTAGATATTGGCCTCTGGAAGTAGCAATACATTATAATCATCAGAATATTTTGCAAACTTGAGGTATTAATTTGTTTTGTTGTTTGTTAAAATAATAATTAGAATGTATTGAATGTTCACTAAAACTATACGAATATGGTTCATAAATCACAGCCATCGATGACATTAACTAATTATAACGAACACAAAGGATTGGTTTTATACAGCCTGCGGTTAATTTTGATAGTAGAATTTGTATAATTAAGATTAATAATCGACAAAAGCTTAAAATTGTTTTTCATGGAAAATATCATTTTATTGCTGTCGACCAGTTCGCACAAATTGTACCAGCAGTAAACGGTAAGCTCTTTGGCATTACGTTTGATAATATTCATGAAACATCCCAATCTCAAATTTGTTCAAGTCACATAAATATTCATTCGAGTGCATATGAGATATTGAAAGCATGATTTTCGAGTATATAAATCACAATTACATAAATTGAATTTAAAAGCATAAGTCCCAAAAGTTCCGATAAGTATCGCAGTCGAGTCGGTGGTAAAATGTAAATTTGTATTTGATGAAAGTAACTCAATGGATCGTTCTTATAGTTTCAACTTTTCTAGTGTTAGTGGGATTAATTGTAATTTTATTATATAGTATATAACGTAATGAAATGAGAAAGTTTTCTCTTTATTCTCAAACTATAAAAGTCCCCAAGGAAAATTCTCGCTTTATGAAAAATAAAAAAATCAACCATTATAAACTTCTTCAATATGATTTAAAGAAAGTTTATGAATAAAATTTTCTTTAAGTTGATATTGAACTGATTTCAAATCACTGTGCTGGAAAAATCACTTCTGTTTGAAATTTAAACTTAAAAAAATTGATACAAGTCTCAGTTCCATATAGGAAACCGTATACTTATAGTAGAACAATGCGGCTTTTCAACATAATTCTCACATCTTACTATACCATAAAGGAAAGTTCTTGAAGTCACGTAAGTAGTTTCAAGTAAAATAGATTCTTTTTGTTTTTCACTAGTAAAACGTTCCTAGCATTCTTATTATCGTACCACATTTTCTTACGGTTTTAGAGAGAAAACGACTAACTAAACTTATTTAATATATTATATTTTGTATAAATACATAAACACGTTCACAGGGACGGCTTAATCCCATTATTAAGTTCTATGACAGTAAACAAAAACTTACACGTTAATTATTTTACCGCAAAATATATTATTGCATCACCACTTTTTATAGTTCAAAATTGTTGTTTTGTCTACGTACCCTCATCTCTTTTTACTAAATAGACTTGACGGACTCAGAACAAGATATCAATTTTGACAAGCTGGATGGAAAATAGCAAATCTTGTATAATCTAGAAATGTTATTTTCGCTTGTTTTTGTTACTTAATCAAGCTAAGAAAAACTTATACTGCGTTACAATAATATTATACCAAAACGTAATTCAATTTCGCTCGGAAGATAATATGCGCTTTTAGTTGTTACCAATGATCGTTCGAAAAAACTCTTTATTTGTTTTACAACTTTTATTGCAATTCAATATTTAATATTACACTTTTTTGTTTGTTCAAACTTGGTTTACGCATAAAACTACTATGTTGAAATAATATGGATATAAATGAAAATGCATTGTTGCTTAGCAATGCACGAAAGCTTCAGCTTGGGTGATCGTGCTTAAATAATTTCTATATCAGGAAAATTGTGGCTCGATTAATAATATTAAATTTTGAATTGGCGAATTTATAACTGATCACCGATGCTGATTCGGTTTTTTTATAACTTATAAGAACCTTTAACTAAGATTTAAATCTTTAAATAAGAATTTAACTGCTCACAGAACAACAGTGCCTCGGAAACTCGGACTGGAATTTTAGTTGACGACTTGGCGAAAAATAGGAAAAAGCGAATGTGGAAATCTAAAGGTCTACGTATCTGATGTTGGAATGTTACCTCATTCAATAATAAAGAACAAGAAATCGTAAATCTAACGCATAAAATTGATATATTAATCAAATTATTGAACTTGTAACATAAATTTGCAATTGCGTTACGAGAACTTTTGTTGTGCCTTGTATAGCGGTTTTGTCGGCGATAATTTGTTAATTGGTCATATTGCGGCGCTATATAAAATTATCATTTTTGCTTTGAGTGTGACGATACACGGCCGACTTCTTTAAAGTCAATTTGTTTAATTAACATAGTTAATGATTTATTGGTGTCGTTTTTCGCTTCTAGCGGATTATTTTCAGATTTGATCGTGAGTAGCATGATTTCTTGTACCGTTTTGTATTTGATTTTTGTTGTATTTCCCCTTATCAGGAACTGAAAACACAAACGACAATTTTTGCAGGAGCTGTCAGTTTGACTGTAAATTTTGATTTTGATTGTCATATTTGGACAAAGTATTTGATGCTAAATTTGGTAGCAACCGATAAGACAACCTACCTCAGTACAATTTCCCGCAACGTTCCTTTTGGGAAGCAATTCAGCCGGCAGTATCATCTGTTCCTGGTAGATCAAGCTACTGTATCAGCTTCCTCATTCCAACATTAGCCGGTGAAGCCATCGTCTCCACCTACGTTCTCTTTCAACGGGGTCATCACGCATCAATTAAGGAACGCGCTTGTAGCGCTTATCACAAGCATTTTTGTAAACCTAAATAGCTAGGAGGGTGAGTGCTAATTTTTGTTCTTTGTTGATGCGAAGTTGTTTGATAACACCCCAATTTTTTTGTTTCACAATTGCCACAAGCAATTGCTAGGGGTGACTAAGCTGAACTGGCCTATTGTTTTCATTTTTTGTTGTTTATGCCAGTACTGTAGCGATTCTCAGCGAATATACTAGCTTTAATTATTCGTGTTTTTTATTATTCTTTATTGCAGCAATCACCTCAAGTAAGCGACTCACGACTCGCCTCCGACGCTCTGCGAGTTAGTTTATCTGTCCACCAGGGTACTTTTTTCCTTACGGCAAATTTTACTACCAATAATTTTTTATTAGTAGATGTGGTTCGATTGAACCGTTGGTTTCAACGGCCAAACGGGGAAAAAGGTCACAAACTTTTTATCAAAAATCAAACCAATAATTCCAATAGTTGGTATGGTTCATACTTGTTGCATCCCTCTCATTTGTCCATCTCCATCTTATCCGCTTCCATGAGAAACAGGCAGTCATTCTCATCGAATCATTAATTCGACTCCATGTGGAAAGCAAGTTGTCCTTTTCTCCAATTCTCATCATAAATAAAAATTTTCAATTCGTACTTTTTCTTGTTTTTGGATTTCCAATTTTAATTTTCTTGTTCACGAAATCAATTTTAATTTCTTTATTGGCTTTAATCACATATTCGTTTTTCAATCTCTTTTGTATGTCAAATTTATCGTTTCTAAAATATTCATGTTTCATTTTACCCTTGTTTATCTGAGAACTTTTCAATTTCAACATTTTCTCTCCATCCTTATTCAGTAATTTTAATATAATTTTTATCTTCAATTTTTCTTCCGTTTTTATACTGGTGGTGATTTTCCTCTTACGTCCGTTAATTTTTCTAGCCATTTTAACTAACTCTTTCATTTGGGTATTATTATTTTCTGGTTTTTCTTTAATTGCTACGTCCGTTTTTATGTTAATTTCTTCAATAAAAACTTCCTTTTGGATACTAGTTAAAATCGTTATGTGGCATTATTTTATTATCAATAATGGTATTGACACACCCCTCTATTTTGTTGTCTAATTCAGGTTCGCTTACTTCAACAAATTTTCTACGCCGCCACCGCAGTAAATTTTCACTGTTTCTTGTGCTCCACCTTGCTTCGAATTGACAAATAATTTTGCAAGTTGTTTTTCCCATTTTCCTTTTAAGTATTCTACGTTTTTATTTAAAGAATCTTTAGTTACTGCTTGCATTCTTAGATCTTAGATTTAATCTGCATACAGATTATCCGTAGGTACTTAATTTGAGCTTCTTTTGTGATTCATTACATGTTTGCTCAACGATTTCTTGTTTATACTCGTCTATTATTTCTTGATTATTTTCATAAATTGTTTGATTCATCTTTATTTTCCCAATTTTTGGTTATTTTTATTAAACTTTTAATTATATTCGTCAAATTTTTTAGTAATCTCTTGTTTATATTGGTCCAATGTTTTGTTAATTTCCTTAATGCTTTAGTAAAAACAAAAATAGTGCCAACAGAAACGTAAAATTCCCAACAATAATTTTGAATTACAAATAATATTCTTTTTTAGTTTTTTTTTAATTAAATTTAAAAAAAACACCACAATATTAAAGTCTACCATCGCTAGGGCGAAGAAATTATTGACCAGAAGAGGAGTGGATTGGTATAAGGATTAAGGACCTTCGTTTTCAAAAAAACTACTTCAGACAAGCTGTTTTACCTCCTCTTCTGCAAATTTTCAGATGGTTGTAATCGATATTGTAATCGAAAGGAATGGAGTACACCAACTATCTATTTTGGAGATGAAGAGATAGATGTAACGAGTCCATTTAAGCAAAATGAATTTCATTTATCAATTTTGTATTTGTTTCAATATTTTCTGTCTTAAATGTACTTTTAACTACAGCAGTGGCTTGGTGTGATCGCTGGTTGAGTTGCAGTGTGGTATTCGTGTGTTCGAATCGCGAACTTAACAGAATCAACATTCCGTGGATAAATTAAGTTAAAACTAAAAGAGAAAGTAGAGGATTGATCCACCGTAAAAAATGGATCGTGAAGATTTTGCAGAGGAGCAGAGTAGCATTATTTCGAATGGAATGGATATTTTTTTAATAATTAAAAAAAAGTCGGAAACCATATTTACCCCATTCTTTTCAGTGTTTTATTTTTTTAAATTACGATTGTTGTTTTTTTCAACCAAATTCAAAGTATACAAAAATTTATTTTTACGAATATCACACACGGTTTTTGTGCCACCTGATAACCGTGACATGCAGCTCTATTTCCACGTTGAGGATTTATAATATAACATCTTCGGAGCGAACTTCAATAAAGATAACTAAACCACAAAGTGGAAGAATTCTTGAGGTCGAAATTGAAAGTTAACACAAAGATAATAAAGGCTGAAATAATAGAACCAAAGTCTGTACCTCCGCTTGTAATAATGGAAACATGCAATTGGAAGTATTATCGTATTTTTTCTGACATTTTAAAATTCCTAAAAATTTGTACAAATATTTAAATTATCAAAATATTTAACCAAGGATCAATCCCTCTTTGAAATTTGTTGTCATGGTTTTAGCTCAATCGGACTGCATTGGTCCAATAATACAGACGCGTTCCACATGTAAATCGCTAAACTCAAATTAACTATTGATAATTTTATTCAACACCAAAACCAATTAAACACAAATATGTGTTGTCAAAATTTACAAAAAACACATTCAAGTGTTCAACTAATTCAAGTTTTGGCATAAAAATAACTTGGGTGTACTTTTAACCACCCATTCAATTATATCGTATACATATACTAAACAATTTTATTACCATGCAGTAAGTTTATATGAATAATTAAAAATTAAAATATTTCGTTAATTTAATAATTGAGTATTTTTTTTGTTTAATTTTGCCACTATTTATTTGCAACCCGTTGCTTCATATGAAAGCAAAATCATTATTGTTTTGGTTAAAGTTAGAATAAGTTCTTAAGCCCGTCTTACATCAGGACATTTCTGGCGTCATTTCTTGGGCCATTTCTGCGCACAACGGTATACGCACGCGCAAATACTATGAACTCGTCTCTGCGCAGAAATGGCCCAAGAAATGACGCCAGAAATGTCCTGATGTAAGACGGGCTTTACGCGCATTACAAACCTTCATAAATGTCCTCGCATTTACGTGATACTTTAAGAAATCTCCTATTATTTACAGTAAAAGCGTTCGTGCAACACAACAACCCCGTCTCAATCCTTTTGAGGCGTTGAATGTTTCTGATGATTTGTTTCCGACTTTTAGTGCGCTTTTCATGTTGTAAATATTTTTTATTGCTATGATGAACGCTTTATTTGTCCCATTTTTCCGTAATGCCTGCCATATACTTTGATTAAAGAAACACTATCGATGTTTTCTGTAGGTCTGTGATATGAATACAATGTATCTTTCTAAGTTCCGATCAGAGCAACCAGGGTTGGTGCCCTGTATGGAAATATTATTTTTAATCTCAACAAGAAATGATCAAATCCACACTCCGCTCTTCTGTTGGCTGCTATACCCTCTATATGTATTTGTACTTTTTTCCTTCCAATCACGTAATCTATTTTATGGAACCCAGATGCTTAGTGCTTTTCATCCAGGTATATTTGTGGGTGTCTTTATGTTGGAAGTGCTCATTCCAGATTCTGAGTTCGTTTGTTGGCAGCACTCGACGATTCGTTCTCAATTTGTGTTCAATACATCTTCTCTGTGTCTTCCAACCACCTCATCTTCAGGTTTTCTCTCCACTCCAGCATTCAAGTCTCTCATTAATAAAATTTAGCTTTTCCTTTTTTCCCTTTTTACAGGATGAGATGCTCAAATATGATAGAGGCGCAATGAATAGTATAGAACACGAGCTGATAAAGCGAACTTATGGCATAAAAAAGAAATATCAAAGTCCTGAATGGAGGTAATAATAGTATGTCCACTATATAAGAAGGGCGATATTTGCCGATTTTTCATCTACAAAATATTCTCCATATGCTCCAAAAATAGATTGGGAAAATATGTAGATATTATCCCTATGACTTATTGAAAACGTTCATCTTCGGATTCAATAAACAGGAATTCACTGGTTTTTGATACTCCTAGACGTATCGAAAGCCTTCGATAAAGTCTAGTACGACGGTCTCCTTTCCAGAATGTTTCAGGCCAACATCCAACCTGCCCTAGTAAAACTCACCAGCTCGTACCTCGGGAACCAAGGCACGAAACAAACTCTAAGGCATCCGCTCCACGGAGGGACCCATCACAGATATTCAACATCTTTATGAGCGGCATCCTCTCCTCCTCATCCGCTTAGCAAAATTTCTTTATACGCAGATGACACCGCCATCTACACATACTCAATCAACCTGGACGTTGCCACTGCCCAATTTCAAGAGACCTTCAAAGATTTAAGATGGTTTGAAACTTGGCGCATCGGGGTAAACTCGAGCAAAAGTTTCGCAATCATATTTAGAAATCGTTAAAAACCTCAAAAATCTGCTATTTCCGAATAGCGGATCCCGTAGAAAACTCAGATCAAGAACCTATGTATCACCATGGACCATAGCCTTCACTGGAGATCCCACATCTCACCACGGCCACAAACCGAACCAAGGCATTTTACAAATTCTACCCAAGGTGCTACAGGAAAAGCAAGATATCACCCCCCAACAAGCTGCGCATCTAAAAAGCCATCATCAGACCGACCAAGACCTACGCTGCCCCCGTCTGGGGCTACATCTCACCCGGACCATGAACAAACTCCAGGTTGTTCAAAACAAGATTCTCAGGTCCACACCCCATTCTACGTCACAAGCCGGACTGCATACAAACGTCAATCTGGAAACCATCTTTACCCATACAAGTAAGCTCGCCACGAAATTATATTCAAAAATTCAGTTCACAGATAACTAGCTGATCCAACAACTCGGGCAATACCAGCCGGACGACTACCGCACTAATGTGAGGTCCCTGTCCATCCTCAACCCGCCAGTCGCATGACCTCAGCCAGCCGCCGCTAGCGTCAACCTCTTTCTTCATAAGTTACCACACAACAGCAGCAAAATTCCCAGGACGTCTATCCAATAAGATGTCCCACCCACGGTCCACGACGTAATAATTCTTATCGTTCCAAAACGTCAGTAATCCTTTTCTACATTTTTTCTACATTCTCTACATTCTACATTCTACGACAGACTCAACTCAGCGCTCAACTATGGGGTCAATAGACTTCCAAATTTTACAGTCAGCTTTCCGTGATCCAGATGAAGGAGATAAGGGGCAAAGCCCCGGTGTTCCGTAGCAGTCAAGAAATTCCTCGTTTGTAGATATTATATTAGGAAAATACCAGAGCGGCTTTAAGAAAGGTGTAGGTTAGTTACAGACCAAATATACCTTCTCAACGAAATTCAGTCCGAAAGTCATGGACGTAAACTGTAGACACATTTGATGTTCGTTGATTTTAAACAGGCATATGATAGCATCAAGAGAAAGCGACATTTCCTAGCATTGGGAAAGTCTGAAATTCCTATAAAATTAGAGAATCTTATAAAAATGACTTTAAAAGATACTGAAAACAGGGTAGGAGTAAATGGTATATTGTCACGAAGATTTAAAGTAGAGAATGGACTAAGTCAGGATGTTGTTCAATTTAGCTCTAGAAAAGGTAATACAAGAAGGAAACATAAATAGATACGGTACCATATTGCGAAATCGTCATCAGTGCTTCGCCTTCGCTGAGGACATACAATATCTTAGCAAGAACTACAAACGCATTGCAATATGCTATAAAGAAGGCTGTGAAAGTGGTTCTAAATTGGAACTGGATGTAAACGAAAACCAAATCAAGTACATGGCATGAAGTGGCAAAATCTTCGAAAAAGACAAGCAGTTAAATTGTATGAAATTCAATTTTGTTAATTTTTGTGCACGAAATAATTGAGCTCACCTAAATTTATGAAAACTGAAATTTAATATTTATAAGTGGGTAAATGCTGGTCAATGTGTAAAATATTTAACCTGCCTGGTTAAGAAGAGAATTCAATGAGTGATTTGATGACTTCGAAATGGAAAGAATAATGTGCGAGAAAGCAGAGACAGTTAGTCGCGATTGGGTCGACGCGGTTCGGTTGAGCTAAAGCCATAGCAACAAAATTTCAAGGATGGATTGATCCTTGGTTGAAAATTTCATTTTGCCAATTTTGCATAATTTTATCTAAAGTAGGTACAAGAATGTATTAAAAAAAAACGCTAAAATATATTATTGCTATAATATATCCCAATTAAATGGGGGGGGGGGGGGCAACCATTCGCAAGAAACTATCGTGCCTCAAAATTAATTCTTTAATATTAAAAAATTTCAAATTTACTCACAAACGACTGGAATCTCTTTCTCTTCTTCCTTCCCAATTACTCAACCATATTTAATAATTAAACTCGGAGTTTCATTTATTTGCAGTTTTATTTTAAATTAACTTCAAAACCAAAAATTTTCGACTGGCCTGTATTGTAGTAACGCCAAGTGATTATCCTGCCATCAGCTTTATAATTTTTCACAAAACATAGGCGTACCAAAATATTTAACATAAAAATCACTTCTAAAAATTACAAAAAAACATCGAGATAATTATAATATGGTTCATGAAATATTAATTTTTCAGTAAAAGACTTTGTTTTCTTATCATTTGTTTATAGAATCGAACCGCGAAGGATATTATTTAAAAAAAAGTATTTGTAGCTTGGGTTAAATTTTAAAGTGCCTTAAAGTTTAAAATAATGGCAGTTCTTACTTTCAGTTAAAAAGCAACTCTGAAGATATTTAATAAAACTTTCCATTTTCACCTTTTTCATTTCCATATGTAATCAATTTCATTACAATTGTAGATCACTTTTAAGAATAAGTTGATCTATTCTAAATTTTCGGTTTAGTCAATTACAAGAAATCTAGAAAAAAGGAAATCTGACTTTAACTGCACCTCCTGAAATTAACGCAAGAATTTTTCGTGGAACTTTTTTAAGGTGAAACCACAACCAATTACGTGCACGGCAGTGAGGGAATTGAGCTGCTGCCAGATAATTCCGATGGGAATCCATTTATGATTTAATTTGACTATATATACTATTATTTTATAACGACATTCGATATCTCGCCTGATCAAAGAGAAGTAGGATTTTTTGGGTATCATATTATTTCTTTTGTATACACGATGTACTTACTTAAAGAATCGACCGATTTATATCAATTTGTTAGAGTACCTATCGTATAATGTTTTTAATTTATATCATCCATGTTAATTTTAATTTTGGGAGTGTAACTTAATTAAAGTTATTTAATTAGCTCTATTGATTTTTCTACACTGTTATGCGGAGAAGTATACATTACTTCTCCGAAATAATTTTTTATTATCAGAATTTTATATATGACGCAAAATTTAATGACATTGGGAAGGTTTTATAATCTGCGTAGTTCGACAATCCGCGATATAAAAAATTCGGATGGAACGGATATAGGAAACAAAGTAGCCTAATCTGTCTGAATACGCACACAAACAAGCAAACAGAACTTGGATTGGAAACAACACAAAGCACTCGATGTGAGAAATAAAGTATTTGATTCCTGAACAATAATTTAAAAATATCTTGTTATAAAATTCGGCTGATATAATAACGTTTGCATAAAGAAAATGTTTAAATCTTCTGATTACAAATTACACCTTAAAAAAACTGCCTTCGTTATCTTTCTGATGTCAACAGTTTTTTTTTGATTTTCCATTATGTGTGATTTATAAGAAATAATTTATCATAACCCTCACATGAAGAGAAGCCAAAAATTTAATGTCTCTTTACATTACAACGTAATACATAAAACACAAATTTAAAAATATGGTTTAGAATTTCTAAATGAATAAATTTAATATTTTCGCTGATATTATTTCTGCGTTTTCTATGCCTATAACATTAATCTTCTTACCCCGCTTGTGTTGTTTTATATTGAGGTAAAGGTTGATTGAAAATGGAGGAAAGTTTTCATAACTTTCCTCGAACAAAATTTAACACAAATTAACAAATTTTTCTTAAATTATTATGTACAAGAAATATAATATTGGATAAAAATATATTTTTCTATCACATATAGTTGAAAATGTTGAGTTTCAGTTTCTCTAAATTCTACAAAACACTGAAAATCTCTTAGAAATTCAAGTTGTGTAGAAGGATAATTTAATCCTTTTTTATGTCACGATACAAATCGTAAAAGACAGCTGAGACTAACACCATTTATTGGTGTATAGAAAATAATAAGTTTAGTATTGAACTACCTAGTAAAAGTATTTCTTTTGCTTACTTTGCAATACTGCTTTTATTGTTAGCTACTGATGGTAAGACCACTTTAGTGTGAATGCCGAATAACCTATTTACAATTTACAATAATTTAAAGTAATTGAAATAAAGAAATACTCAAGGGATTTTAAGAATTCTCCATCAACTTAAAAGATTATCTAATATTCTACTATTGTGTTACACTAATTGGATATTTTATTAAATTGTTATTGATCAACTCCTGAATTTGTATATACAAATTGTGTAACTTTTGAGATAAAATTTTTGAAGTAATTACCATTATTCTTTTTACTGGTGATTGCACAGTTAAGCACTATTTTATTTCAGCGTGGGAGTGCAGCGTAAAACCTAAGTGCATCCGAAAGCTCATAATACCAATTGGAAATTTTCTTGTAGGTCGTTTTTGACGAAAAATAGAAAACGTTTATTACATTAGATTGGTAATTTTAATTTGGTGTTTTGTTTTGTTTTTGATTATTGTACAATGCTAATATGTTGAACGGTATGAAGGAGCTTACTAAAACAGAATGTTGCTGAGGAAAACAGTGTCACTAATTAATTGTTTTCACTTTTGTTCTTTTTGCCTTCTGTCTTTTACAGCCGGATGGTTTTTATGCTTTTAAGAATACAGCCAAGGGTTAATTGTTAAAACATCCAAGTGTACATCCTACCGGAGGTCCTTTCTACAAGGTCTTTTTTACTATCTTTCCGGTAGGATCAAAAGTTGTACCGGCAATTGAATCACATTTTTAGTAACGTATAGGCGTAATAATCAATCGACATAAAATATAATAAAGTAGAAAATAACCGCACGTTCATGAACTTTGTATAAGACTCGTGCGAAATTAATAAATTTGTATAACTTGTACGTTATTCAACTTAACATGTTGATTTGCAAATTTTTTACACATTACACTTGAGACTTCGTATGTGTATGATGGAACAAGGGTTGTCCGTCTCCTGAAAGGATACTTAAAAGAAATAAATGTGAATTATTAATGTTTCATGATCGCAATGGTATTCTATTGGATGGCTGACAAAGTTATGCAACAGGTTGGTAACTAACAAACGAAATATTCAAAAATAAAATGGAAATTCTTGATTGAAAACCCATTTTCGAATTATTAAAATTTCTGAATTTTTAGTTTGTTTAGCAAACCTCTACAAACATTTGATCTGAAGAAGATGTCTTACAATGCGAAAATGGTTAAATTTTAAATTAATGAAGAATTTTCTTTAGAAGGAAAGTTTTGCAATGCTAAAATCATTTATTATATTTGTTAATAAAAATCCAATCCAAATTGTTATGATCATCGAAAATTTGTTAAAAATTTAAGATGATTACAATAGGTATTAGGTTTGTTTCATCGACGAGTTCTCGTTAGTTCTAGTTGGTTCTAGAGCTATGCGCATGCTCTTTAACTAAAATCTTAACAGATTTTAGTTAAAGAGCATGCGCATAATTCTAGAACTAACGAGAACTCGTCGATGAAACAAGCCTATTAAGTTTTTGCTCTATAATGCCTTGAATAACTGAAAATACATAGTTTGATGCTAAATTTAGCACAGCTACATCTTACTCCTAAGCTACCATCTTTGATCTGAAGATATTAACAAGATTAGAGGCTGCAATTGATGTAAAACAAAAACTTCATAGAACTGACCAAATTTCAGCAAGATACTGCTGAAAATGTGTTTTTCAATATGGAATCAAATCCTGGTCATTGGAATAATTTTCATTGTCTAATTAAATACTCAAGTCAACAATTGAAAATAAAAAATACTAACCGGGTGGTCTGAAACTATAAAATAGTGTCATAAAATAATTCAATGTTTTACCACCTGATGACAATATGCTGGGGGGGGGGAGGCTGTCCTCTGCGTCCGGTTTCAATAGCCATTAATGTTTTAAAATTTCATTTGCAGGGGCGACTCATGGTTTTCTATTTTCATTTTTTTGTTTATTTAAATTTATTCTTTCTGTAATCCCCATTAGATAGTTGTTGGTATTGGATGAGATAATGCCCTTGGGTTCACTATAGCAAGCCGCCACAGTTGAAACAGATTTTACAAATTTTATTATATCTATGTAGATGACATAACATTCAAACACATTGTGATGTTTTAACAGACGAGAAAATTGAACAAAGAAATACAACAAGGAATGAATTCACAAGATAAATTGCTACCACTGCTATTTGGCAAAAATGACTGTTTGATGCATGCGTTGAATCCTTATTCTCTTCTGTTCAGTGTATTTAAAGTGGAATATTAATTTAAAAGGTCGAATTTAAACTTATTATTGCATGCCTAAATATTAAAATTCGATAGACTTATTGGATTGAAGTATCTCAGTCAAAAACTATAATCAGGCACCGCCGTCACCATCGACTCTGCGTCGCTCAATTTGGTGGTTTTGGAACCGCTAATTTTAAAAGATAACAAAACCGAAATAATGGCTCAAGCTTGGAAAGAAATTCGGGTAAACTGAAATTTTGTATCTAAATTTAAAAAAAAAGATTATTTAAATTTACCCCCCCCCCCGCCGTTCTTGCTTAATTTAATTTTTAGGGACAGTTATCATCAGACTAAAATTGAAAAACACAAAATTCTCTACAAAATATATATTTCTGTTATTCCTTCTAATCCAGGTAAGGAAAAAGAGAAAATTTGAGCCCGAGTTTCCAAAATAATCCGAGCAAGATGAAATTGTACAAATAAGGTATGTATGTGTATTTGAGTGTTCCAAGGAACCCCCCCCCCCCCCAACTTTATTTAAAATACCTTGTCGCTGCTTTCATAATTGAGGGTGTTAATCCGGTTATTATTGAAGCTATGCTTCTTATCGCACGGGTATTGCACGTGTATTTTGCACGGGTATCGCACGGGCAGTTAACTGAAAAAAATCGTTCGTCACACAAAATCGTCACACAAAATCATCACACAAAAATATGTAACGGAAATATGTAACGCAAATTCGTCACACAAATTTCGACCGCGACTTTCAAATTTCGAACTTCCCTTCAAACACCATAACTCCGGAACCGAGAGGGCCAGGACCCTGGGAATGGTGGCTATGGATAGGGGGCGGAGGTGGCAACCGCCCCCGACCCCACGCCGACCTCGCCGCCTCCGACCGGTTTTTAGGGGAAATAGTTTTTTGACAAAACTAAAAAAATTAAAACATTTTTTTTTTAAATTAAAACCCCCCCTCCCCTTTTCGTGGGTCGGCAAAAAACGTCAAAAAAATTTTCAAAATTTTTATTTTTCAAAAATTTGGAGCTAGTTTTAGTTTTTTGACAAAACTAACAAAATTAAAAAATTCCCGCCCCCCCCCTTTCTCCCTTTTCGTGGGTCGGAAAAAAACGTCGAAAAAATTTTCCCGTATTCTTATAAGCAAATTGGAGGCCGAAGGCCGACCCGTATTCTTAAATGCCAGTGGGAGGCCGAAGGCCGACCCGACCCGTGTTCTCTAAATCAAGTGGGAGGCCGAAGGCCGAGCAGTATTCTTATAAGCACGTTGGACGCCGAAGGCCGACCCATATTCATAAATGCCAGTGGGAGGCCGACCCGACCCGTGTTCTCTAAAGCCAGTGGGAAGCAACCGCCCCCGACCCCACGCCGCCCCCGCCGCCTCCAACCGGTTTTTAGGGAAAATAGTTTTTGACAAAACTAAAAAAATTAAAACATTTTTTTTTAAATTAAAACCCCCCTCCCCTTTTCGTGGGTCGGCAAAAAACGTCAAAAAAATTTTCAAAATTTTTATTTTTCAAAAATTTTGAAGCTAGTTTTAGTTTTTTGATAAAACTAACAAAATTTAAAAATCCCCCCATTCTCCCTTTTCGTGGGTCGGCAAAAAACGTCGAAAAAATTTTCCCGTATTCTTATAAGCAAGTTGGAGGCCGAAGGCCGACCCGTATTCTTAAATGCCAGTGGGAGGCCGAAGGCCGACCCGACCCGTGTTCTCTAAAGCAAGTGGGAGGCCGAAGGCCGACCCGTATTCTTATAAGCACGTTGGAGGCCGAAGGCCGGCCCGTATTCTTAAATGCCAGTGGGAGGCCGAAGGCCGACCCGTGTTCCTGAAAGGCAAGTGGGAGGCCGACCCGTAGTTTTATAAGCAAGTTGGAGGCCGACCCGACCCGTGTTCTCAAAAGCAAGTGGGAGCAAGCATAACTCCGGTACCGAGAGGGCTAGGACCCTGGGAATGGTGGCTATGGATAGGGGGCGGAGGTGGCAACCACCCCCGACCCCACGCCGCCCCCGCCGCCTCAACCTCCAACCGGTTTTTAGGGAAAATAGTTTTTTGACAAAACTAAAAAAATTTTTAAAAAAACCCTTTTCGTGGGTCGGTAAAAAACGTCGAAAAAATTTTAAAAATTTTTCACAAAAAGGCCGAAGGCCGATCAACTGTGGCCTTTACGGATCTAGTATGGTCCTCCCCCTGTGAGACCGAAGGCCGAACAACCACTGGCAATCACGGACTAGCAGTCAAGACAGCTGAAGGCATATAAATATAATCTATTATGGTCCGCCCTGTGAGGCCGAAGGCCGAACAACTATGGCCTTCACGGATTTATTATGGTCCGCCCTGTGAAGCCGAAGGCCGAACAACTATGGCCTGCACGGATCTATTATGGTCTTCCCCCTGTGAGGCCGAAGGTCAAACAACTATGGCCTTCACGGATCTATTATGGTTCGCCCTGTGAGGCAGAAGGCCGAACAACTATGTCGTTCAAGGATCTATTATTGTTTGCTCTGTGCGTAAGAAGCATAGCTTCTGTGGACGGTCCGACGACCGCTCTCATTTTTAGTTTGTTGCCTATAACTCGTTTAATAGCAGCTTTACGGAAATTTCTCATTAGATCGAAATTGAAGAGCATTAAATTCTTTACAAGATGGAATTTTTAAAATTTATATGTACCGTACTATTCCTGAAATGGAAATCAATTCCAGAAAGCCGAAGTGCGTTTCATGTAAAAATAAGAGTGAAAATGGACAAAAGTTATCGAAGGATTTGTATTTCCAATTAACTTTCCTTGCATGTGATTTGAAGTGAATTATGGAATATTTATTTAGTAGAGAATTTTGTTCCATTCCATGCCCTTCCATTTTGGTATAATGATAATTTTCCTTAAAAATAAAATTCAGCGAGGTATGGACAAGAAAACTATTTTTGGGGCACTAAAATTACCAATTCGGTGAGAAGCCACGAGAGGAATTTAGGAGTCTTTCGGTGGGTTCGTTCAGACACTCAAATACACGTGTGCTAAATTTCAACTTACCCGGATTTTGTACAGAAAAAGGTCCTTAACAATAAATTATTGATTCTCTGTGTTTATTTGGTATTTACCGTGAGAAAACCAGGGGTCCTCCTAATCTTTAGGTCCCCATCACTTTTCAACTATTTGTGTTATGATAGCTGCATCTCTTATTCTATATTTTGTATATTTATATAATACTTATACCAGATTTATATGATTCTTCATGTTCTTTAAATAAATTTAAAATTACCAAGTCAAAATATACTAACGACATGTATGTAGATTTAATACTCGGTACATTTCACTAATTAGATAAATATGAACTGATCTAATTAGGTAGTTCAATAACTGACAATATGATAGACATGTAGGTGCACAGGGTAAATTCCTAATTTGAAAAGCAAATTTGATTTCATCCATTGCACACATGCAAATATAATACAGCTATTAGACAATTAGGTTAAACGGAAAATTTAAGCTATAACCCAAAAGAAAATGTAAATTCAGAAGTAACCGTGAACAAATGAACCGAATAAACGAATTCCTTAACAAACAATGTTCACATACTCGTATCTTCAATTATGGTCAATGTCACAGTAGACGAATAAAAAAACTGACACTGGCCATATTTTTAAAATATTTTAGGTCAACGTTGGTGTTCCAATAAATAAAAAAATTTTACAGTATCTCAGATCGTAGAGCGGGGTGCAAGAGAAAGTTTAAGCATCTGTATTCCTGGAAAATCCTTAAAATCCTGTTTAAAAACTGCCATTGCTTATGGAGCAATTATGCAGTATCGCATTGGTCTGTAAATAAAATAATCAATTAGTAAAACTAACGGCACGCTCATGACCTTTGTAAACGACTCGTGTGAAATAAATTAACTAACGTCACTTTTTATGTTATTTACGTAATCAAGTTGAAATTTGAACATTAGATGGACAGTTTTTCACAAGGATTCCAACGGTAGAAGTAATATATTTTTATTTATAAGTCTACATTTAAAAAATGTATCTTAAAAATAGATCCTGCTGGCAGGACCTTTTGTATTGTCTTTCTATGCGTAGCTCATTTTTAATGGTTCAATAGTAATACAAAATTTGTTAAGTTATATTTAACCTTTATTAATAATTGTAATAAAACTTATAAAATGATACACCTCACGTTATTCGTTCCAATTTCATTAAATTATTGTATTCGTGTTTAACTCGAACTTTATTAACGCTAAATATTTAATAAAAGTTTAACTACACCTAAAACTAGAATTAAAAGTTATTAATTGAACCTATACTCTAATTGCGCCTATTTTTAAGTGTTTGAAAGTTTAACATGTGCAATGAAAAAATTTAAAATAAATTGTACATGATATGGTAAATGGTAAAGGGTTGTCGTTTGATCGCCCTATAAATTAAACTTTAATTAGCATTTGTTAATGAAACTAAATGCCTAAATATCACACTTAAAATTTTAACTACGTAATTAATTAACCTAAAATCTACAGTTACTCTTTATTAACAATAAAACAGGAACTCATTCGAATAATTACGATTGACCGCTAAATTTAAACTACCTACAACTTTAGTTACTTATACATTTTTTGAACACAACATTCGTTTTATATTATTAATTATCGTCCTTAATTTTGTAGAAATATTTTATTCGTCAGCAGCGAATTTACTCAGGAAAAGCACTCTCGTGGAATGCGGTAAAAGCACGAAAGCGCTTTCTGAATTAAACAGTTTTCTACATTTCTTCTTCGCTCCCGTAAGGCTCAATTGCTTCATACGCAATGCTAAATCCCTTACTAACCAAAGTATCGTCGGTTTTAAAACGAATTAAAAGAGCTTCGTTCATTGATACGATATCACCTGGTTTCTGAAAGCACAACAAATCATAAATTGTAAAGCAGCGGAAATCTAAATCCATTTTAAATTTACCGTATTTCCGCAATATTTTCCATAAGAATAGCCGCTAGCATCCAAACCATTGAACACTTCGATGTGATCATATCCACAATCTCTTTCATCTTCCAGATCAAAAGTAACGAATATTAAGTTTACGTTATAACCAGGCGGTGCCTCAATTGTCCAGTCACAATCGGCTCTATTATCATAACTCGAGCTACCGTATTTTGAATGCGAATAAAAGTGTTTCCTGTCTAAGGTAGCTATTAAATGACCACCGCAAACTGTAGCGTGCGTTGCAAGGAATCCTTTCCTTTGAATCGACACGTCAGATTTAAAAACTAAGAATAATTGGTTTCCGGAAGCTACAATAGGATGAGGTAATTTAGAACCGCAAAATCGCCCAAGTGTTCTCGATTCAGGCGAATCTCCGTCGTAAAATACGATATGATCGTATGAACATTCTTGATGGGGCTCCACTTCAAAAGCCATAAACATCACTTTAATTCTATGCCCAGGTGTGGTACTAAAATGCCAGACACAATCTTTTTTACTAGGATACTGCTCCGGATAGTTTGGGCTTGATATTTCTCCGTAAGGGGCAGTTATTGTGTATTTGCATCCCCCTTCTTTACAGTCTCTTCCGTTTTCATGCAATGTAAATCCATTATGACATGTACAAACATAAGAACCTAATGTATTCATGCATTCATGCTGACAACCCCCATTATTGACAGCACATTCATCCATATCTAAAATAGTAGTACACATTTTCATAATTAGAAAATTAAGCCACCTTAATTACCTGTGAAAAACACAGCTGCAAATCCTGTCTTTTGCATACTCGCATCAGACGTAAACGTAATTCTTAAGGCATTGCTCTCGGAAGTTATAGGAGAAGGAGGTCTCGTTCCACAAAAAACACCATGCTTGCTAAGCCTATCGTCACCTGCTTTACTGTGAACTTCTATTCTGTCATAATCACACTGCTGTTGATGCATATTATTTCCTTCCAAATCAAAATGGGTGAAATTCAAAGTTATCCTGTACTGTGGCAAAGCTATTATTTCCCAAACACAATTTTTATTTGATGGATACAGGTCTGGAAAAGACGGCGAAGTGATCGTTCCGTTCGGATCCTCAATAATTCCACCACATGCATCTGGAAATTTTCAAAATTAATAACCGAAATAGAGAAAATTTTAATGTGACCTTCGCAATGCTTTCCGTCCGAGTGTAACTCGTATCCAATCTTACATGAGCATTCGTAGCCTCCCAACGTGTTGATGCACTCTTGAGCACAGCCGTGATCGATCATATTGCACTCATCAAATTCTTTGATGAATGTTGCCGAAAAACCAGATTTTTGGACAGAAGCGTCGGAAACGAATTTGATTAAAAGGTTGTTAGACGATGAACGTATATCTGCTGGTACTTTATATCCACAGAAAACTCCTATCAAACGGCTATCCATGGTTAAACCATCGCGGATCTCCACGTAATCGTACACGCAATTGTCGTGGTTTTCCACTTCGAACGATTGAAACTTTAATGCGACTTGGTAGTCGTTTGGAACGGTTATTTTCCAAATGCATTCTTTACTTGGTTGGTAATCTTCTGGATAATTTGGGGATTCCAAATGACCACCTGTTTCTATACTTAATTCTCCTCCGCATACAGCTGTAATTTTGTTATTTTATAGTGAAACTTTTTGTAACTTTATCAAATACCGTACCTTCGTAGTGTGCAACGAAACCTTTAAACCCACTTGGAGTTTTAGCCACGTAAGTAACCAACATTCTACTACCAGAAGAAGATACAACTTGAGAAGTTCGGACACTTCCACAAAATTTCCCTAAAATTTCCGATTTGTGCCAATATCCATCTCGAATCTCGACATAGTCTGTACGGCAATCCTGACTTTTGTGAATATCCAACTCAGTTATGTTCAAAACAATTCGTTCACCATGTGTAGCCGTTATTCTCCATTCACATCTTTCACCATCGTCTGGTCCTTTTTTTCCAACATAAGACGGAGACGAAAAGTTGGCCGCATTTGCTTGAAACGTTCTTCCACATTCTGAAAACAAACGTGATTATAGTTTTGGTATTTTTTTGGGCGGATAAGTTTATACTTGAACATTTATATAGAAGCTTTGTTTGAGCAATATCTCCTTCACTTAACCTAATACGCTGTCCAATTTCGGGACGTTTCCGCCCAGGAACATCTATTGGCAAAATTGTGTCTAAATAGGTTCCTTTTGAAAACGTGTTCCGAGCGTAGTGCATTATAGAATCGTAGTCGTATGTTAAACCCATCGAGTTTACCTCTTCGTCCGTTAATTTGTTAAAATTGTATTCTTGGCCTAAAATAAGAAGTATAAATTATATATTATAATTATTGAATATAACTACCATGGGAAAAGTTAGTGAAGGAATTAGTAGTTGTTTATATTTCGAGGGATAAAATTTTACTGGATTTAACAAAGGTGCTGATTTTCTTTCTGTTTAATTGTGTTATGGACTAAACGAAAGCAAAGGATAAAGAAACCTGAAAACCTCCAACAGATGACATACAATTTGGAGTGGAGTACAAAAACACCAAAGTCAGAAATACTGAATTTTTTGCAAAAGTTGAAATTATAGATGAAGATGTGAAACAAGCAAAATAACTCTTCCCTACCATGGTTTACGAATGTTAGAAATGGTTACTGTAAAAAGCAAGATGCAATCCGAGGATATAAGGTTTTTGAGGAAGATTTTATATGGTACTGAAAGCAATAATCGTATAAGAAATGAAAACATTAAAGTGAAAATATATGAAAAGTGAAATATTTAAGAGACACAATAGAGCAACAAAAGTTTAGATAATTTGATGGACAACTGGTGCGTATACAATAGAATAGGGAGACCAAGGCGAATATTGGATGATAGCGTGGTTGAAATTTTTCAGATGAGAGAAAAAACTAGGTAAGAGACTATGGAAGTAGTTGCGAACAGGCAAACCTGGTCTAATTTTGTTAAAAAGGAAGGGTGACTAATTTTTTAACCTCGACACCAATCACAATAAAATAAAATTCATAAAGTAAAAATAATCTCTTCTTTTATGTATTTACTTAAAACTTTTGAGTGGCCAATGAAAAATTGATTGTTTATGCATCAATAATCTTGGTGGACTTTCAGGTTTTGACCCAGAAAAAAATATTATAAATCTGAAAATTGGCTCAGATGTCTCTAAGGCATTTCTGAAAAATATTCTAGAACTTCCAAAACCGACAGTGCTGGCTTCGTTGTTTTCTGTCTTTGTAAATCCCCCGCCCAAAACCGTTAGATGGTGCTTCAAAAACAAAACTCATAAATTTAAAATTGGCTCAAATGTTCCTGATGCCTTTGTTAATAAAATACTAAACCTGCTTGCAACACCTCAAACTCCAGTTTCGGGATTTCTGTCTTTGTAAGTCTTCTAAAAGGAAATTATGCTGAACGGAAATTAAAATGAAGTTTTTTGAATTTATTTCTGGGTAAAACTTAAACATTTTGGGCAGAAGACTTACAAAAATAGATATCCATGTAGGATTTGATGGATTTTGCTCGAATTTTCAATAAAAGCCATTTTTAAAACAGATATTCATGAAGTCCCCGTTTGAAGTCTTTGATGGTGTGTTAATACCATGTGTTAAGGCATGGTGTGCCTAACTCTAATAAAGCCTAAGCTGGTTATTATGATGACAAATCATTCTCAGCCGGGGGACCGATGGATTTATGTGCCCTCCGAAGCACGAAGATGGTCAAGAAATTTTAGATTGTATATTGTATCTAGAGTCGAACCGGGAAATCTTACATTAGCAGTTAATCTTGCCATCAATCAAGCCATGGCTGTCGTCGATTTAAAAACTTCGAAAAGAAATTGTTCTAACCTTAACAGTTTTGGAGTTAGATGAGATAGAGCTTTTATTCATAGGATTTTTAGGAAAGAAACTATTTATTTATATCCAAAACAAAAAAGAAATGAAGCAAATTAAGATTGAATAAAAAATTATAAATTTCCAATAAGGAGTGGTTAAATTATATTAAATAATTAGAACACATTCTTGAATTACTAGTCGACGACGACTGGCGCTTTTTGTGCTCCGTCAAAAAATTTTATTTAAGTCAAAAATGTCACGAAAGAATAAAAATAAAAGATCATGACAACACCCCCGAACGATAACGAAACCGACTTACTTACCACTTCTTCACCCACTACCTTTTGTTGTACAAGTTGGAGGCCGACCTAGGTAAACCATTGGAGGAAGTCCAGCATTTTCGTGACAAATTGGCCGAAATGGTGGAAACAGTCAAATTGCGGAATGAGTCAATAAAACGAACTTATGCAGCGACGAAACTTTTGAATGCTTACTAGTACGCCCTTTTAGAATAACAAAAATTAACACTCCAACCTGAAATTTTGCCAGAAATCGACGACTTTTATTCACCTGTTGGGAGAAACGAACGCATAAAGAAGAAACGAGACTTCAATTCCACCTTCAGCGGCCCCTTCGCTCGTAGACACTCCTAAGAGCCAAAAAGTTTGCCAAGTTGATATAAATTAACTATGAGGATGACCAAATTGCGATGCCAGGCAGCAGCAACCAATCCGACCATATCAGCCGCTCTCCAACCTCACATCGCAAATCCCCACACCACACCAGCCTAGATCTAGAGACTAAAGTGTACTAGGATCCCTTCGCTCGTTCTGAAGGACGTTGGCAAGTAGCCTCAGCTTGTGGAACAATTAAAATTTGAACAGATCAATTTTTTCGGGTATTTTCATCATACCCCTCCACACAAAAGGTTTTATCGAAACATGTTCAAGTTATTTGAGGCCAACCTGGACACAGCAGTGGGAGGGGGCTTTTTCAACCAACGCCTGCGTTACGAAAACCTACTTCGAATCACGATTAAGAGCATCCATTAAGATCTGGATGTCCAAGTCGTGAAGGATGACCAACTCGCCCAAGGTTTCTCTACTGAGTGAGTCCATTAGTAGGATTTACCGAGGGCGAGATAAAAATCCCCTCCCACTAATCATGGTATCCATGAAGAAGATACACCAAAACCAGACGTTTCTTCGTACTTCGAATCTCCGCACAAGAAAAATTGAATTGCCCAGTGCCACCGCTGTCAAACTTTCGGGCATTCACATTACGGCTACAGGTCGCCACCTAGGTATTTCGCCACCGAAAATATTTAGTATATAAAATTTTTTTGGTTTTAGCAACAAGAATTTATTAAGTCATATTCCCCGGATCTGGAAGCATCAGATTTCATACCACGGCGCGGGGATATCTAAAGCAACGTTTTTTCTGAAATAGACATATATGACAGTTAAAAACTAACGTTATGGTGGACTGTAGGGCTTTAGGAAAAATTGTTTTAGGGTAACTTATAAAAAATACCATACACCAAACAAGACTTTATAAAACAATTAGAGAAAAACATTTTCGTGATATCAAAGGCAAAGAGACGTAGATTAATGGTTAAGCAACTGCTAATACTCCAACACCCGGTTCAATCCCGGCCGAAATAAGAAATTCGTAGTTCACCTTAAACTGTAGGTTCCCTCTATGTGTGTTATTTAGAACTTATTTATTTAATTCGTCATTCGTCGTAGGAAAAGTAGAATAGAATAAAACAAAATTTTGACCACCTTAGACAAATGGAGTAAACATGGGGTGAACAAAAATCCATGGAAGTTTAAGTGTAGTGGGGTCTTGAATAAATAATAGTATGTTAACATTCTGTATAGACACTTCGATTATGGGAAAAGATTGAGTTATTTGTCGTTCCTCGGATAATAATTTCTATATCTTCAATAAAGTCAACCCAATTAAATGGTTATAAAATATCTTACCATTCATTATATTTTCTCTAAAAATTAGTACATGGCGATCACGATCTGGACGAGTATGTTCGTGCCAAAAACCAACAACATGTCCCAATTCGTGAACAACAATTCCAAATTTATCACAATTTTTACCGATACTAATAGCTTGCACTCCGTTACCTCTCTTTCCTACGAAGGAACAACACCTGAAAGTAATCATCACAACATGACAAGCTTAATTTTGACTTTTTACTCACCCGCAAGGTCTTTCAGTAAACAAAATGAAGTTAGGGTGTTCCATTGGATCTCTCTCGACAAATTTAATACATGTAAAATTTTCCCAATGCTTCATCGCTTGCTTAAACAGCGCTTTATGGGCCCCACTAAAATTAGCATCTATTTCGTAGGGAATCACCCCGTAATCCCAAATTCTTTCAGGCCTCGCAGTAGCCGCTCTGGTAATCCGTCGATTTGCCGATTTATCGTGAATGTTAGGTATCTTGTACAAATCGGAACTTTTTTTTTGTTTAAAATCAAAATTTGGTTCGAATTCATGAATAGGCCGCTCGTCATTTGTTTTCGATTCAACATTATAAACTTTTTTTTGTACAGTCGAACTGAAACAAAATTTATGCTTACAAATTACAGTCCAAGTTTTTCAACTTGAAAATATGGGGAAATTAAAATGCGTCTAGACAAAGTTGCAGACTAAACTTTTCGTGTGGGGTGTTCGAAAGCACTAAATTACTTTTTCAGTGTTGTCTTGTCCGGTGCTTTTCATCGGCTGACTTTCTATAGAAATGAAAATGTATAAAGCTAAAAGCTTACCTCGATTTCTTGTGACTTTTTCTCACGTGTTTTGCGTTTTTTGTCGGTATATGCCGCTTTCTGTGCTTTGATCTCGATTTTGTTTTATTTATGTTGTGATTACTTAATTCCTCTAATTCTGGGTTGATTTGTGCTAAATTTTTCATGTCATTGCCACTTCCCACCTGAAGAATTTGTTGGTTTTTAAACGAACTTTTAACAATCGTAGCATCGATTGGATCATTGTAACTTTTAGTTGTTGCAATCGGTGATATCTGCTTGGTTTTTTTTCTAAATAAATCTGTTAAACCTTCTTCTTCTACTTGTAAACCTTCTAGCACGTCTTTTTTGTATTGCTCGACTTCATATTGTTCAAAGTGACTTTTTTCGTATTTGGGTTCGCCTGGGATTGCAATATCACCGAGAAATTCAGCTGAAAAAAAATTGTTGCTATTAGATAAGTTTTGTTTGCACATAAATTGCAATAAATTAAGGTCACAATTGTCGATAATGGCCAATTTGGTTAGAAATTGGGTTATAACATAAAATTTAACAATATTTGCATAATGGATTGGAAATAATTGCATAATAGGGGTATCATGTGTAGTAGATATACAATCACTTAAAATCAATGTATTATTTATTTAATTGGTGCAAAATTATTATAGTGCAACTGCTGCCAATTTAATCTTTATTTCGTGCATAATTAAGGTCATTTAATTATTGATTTATTTCAATTAATTACTACTTAGGACTTTCTCAAATCAATTCTGAATGCAGGCTTCAAACTATTTTTACTGAGTAAATACAAATCTAAGATAAATTTTGAATGTGAAACCAAAAGGCCGGAACACCATCATCAGATAACCATTACACCACCAACGGCAGATAACAGAAATTGGATTTATTAAAATTCCCGGTTTCTATTAAAAAGGAAACATGATTGAGATAACACAACATTTACTGTTCTGAATGATAAAATTTAAGGGATGGTCCAAATGTAGGTATCTACATTTGATGTAATTAAACTCAAAACTGTTATTTCTAAAACGCGATAATCCTGCTATTGTGATAATTTTTAATTAGCAATATCGTTCATCCACAGTATGACGTCATCTTAACATTAGATAAGTGCATCATAAGAGGTTAAAAGTTATCAGCAATAACTTTTCCTTGAAAAGTTACATCTTTGTTATTATTTTGAGGTATTTCACAATTTACAAACAAATAAATTATTTAAAGCACGCTTACAATTTTGATGAACGTAAAGCGTAATTGACTTGCAAAATAATTTTTTGTAAAATGTAATATTTGAGTAGGTACATTAACGATATGGACGTTAATTTTATGTGCCATTTTCTTTTTATGATATTTTAACGGTACTAAAAGTGGTGCTATGTACGCCCTAATTAGCATTCATAAAACTCAAATTAAAGTTTAGTAAATAAAATTGCAATGGCGTGTGTATATGATGTTTTATTTGGTGGTCTAATTAATTTTGTTTAAAATGTTTGCGAGCTGGTTAAATTTACATAAATTCTATCCTTTTGTAAATTTTCAATTAATGTTTAATTTAGCAACAATTCAATGCAAATATTTTGTGAATCAACATTTAAACTAAATAAATTATGTTTAATTTAATATGGGATTTAAATTATTTCGAGAAGTAATTCGATCCCTAAATGAAAGGCTTTAAAGGTGGCCCAGCCATTAAACTTATGGGCTTAACTTGTGATCTTAAATGGCATTTTGGTAATCTTTATAAATTGTTGTCACTTTACATCAAGTTTTGCATTAAATCTTTGTCATTGTTTTGTTAAATATTGTAATATCAAGGAGTTAACGTGATTTGCACAAAAAAGTTTATTAAAATTTTTTTCTTGGTTTTTACAGTATAATAGAACATAACAATTTTTTTTAATATTAAAAACAATTTAAAATAATCGTAGTTATAGCTCATGCTGATTCAAGCTGAATAAAAAGAAATAATCGTTACACAATTCCGTGAGCGCGTAAGTCTTTAGGTCTGTTTGGAGGTCGATATGCGTTGAGGAAACCTACAGATCATCTGAAAGAATTATCTTTGGTCAATCTAAAACTGGACGTAATGCTTTTCACGGTAGGTTAGGCCAAACTTCCAAACCAGACGGAATGCGGAGGTCGCCAGGTCATATTATAGCTTATTGATAGTCAGGTTAGGTCAACAATCTTTCAGCACAGAATGAGAGGGAGCATGTTGGCGAACTATTGCGACCTGACCTGACCTACCCTGACCAGATCGAATGATAAGTGACAAGCGGTGGTAGCCTGCAAACGAAATGATCGTCGTAGGAGGTTTTTCAAAGGAATATCATCTGATTTGTCCAAAATGTATCGTTACTGGAGAGCTCTTCACATCAGGCCAACGACCTGACGAAAACACAACACATCAGAAAGTATTTTGGCACGTGGCAACGTTAGTAGATCACATCACGTCAGACAATAGTCCTCAAGAGAAGAGACAGCGTGTCCTGGCGAAACACGGATGAAACCGAATGATTATTGGCAACCTATTGGGTCAGGTCAGTTTCGTTTCTGATAAAAGGATCTACAGTCCAACTAACCGTTAATGGTGGCTTTAAAAGCTTAAAAGACATTGTTTGGCCAAAAAATTGATTCTTTGTTAGTAATATTTTCCGAAAGTTTGAATGTGTTCGTATAGTTTTAAATCTGAATTCCATAACTTGAGCCCTATAAAACCGCTTTAAAGGAAGGTATTTCAGAATGGGACTTGAAATGTGTAGAATGCTGCATAAAGGACCATAAACACTCCATAAGGAAAGAAACAATAACTCACAGAACAAGAACCCAGCTAAGGAAGATCATTTTGGAAAAGAAAAGGACTTACTGTATGCCATTGCAATAGGGAATGAATGCATGTATTCTGGTCTTTAAACTTTAATTTTGACTAAACTAGCTAATGAAAATTTACAGTTTAATTTTAATGGCAGAACTACAGAATGTAATCAAGCTTGAAGTTTACCTTTTAGAGATAAAGGAATGACCAGAATCAACGTGCAACTGTAGTTCAAAAAATTTAAATTTTATATTCCTGCTAACCAAATTTGAAACTATTAATTAAATATACCTAATCTCTCAAAACAGGAAACGGAACTAGAAACTAGAAACGGAACCTGTGTTGAATATGATATAATTTTGCAGCATGCCCTCGGTTATCTGAATACTTGATTTTATGAACCATTGCACTATAGTAAACGGTCATAATTTAATTCAATAGGTTCTAAAGAGCGAATTACGAGAATGAAAATTTTGAGCATTCTAAACAAATTTTCCTCCCAAGAACTTCCAAACAACATTTTTCATAATTTTTTCTATGAAAATAATTTATTATACTATTACTAACTGGCCCGAGCAACACTCCGGTCGGCGTTATGCATCTAGTACGCAATTCCCTCGAGTGTGCGGCCTAAAGGCCGCACTGATTGACATTCCAAACTCAAAGGTACTCATATAACTTTAGGTTATATGTTATTTTTTAACCAAATTATTTAAATTAGTTCGTTACAGGCCGTAAAAGCATCACAGTCATACAATAACATTTGAATCCTTTAATTAAAAGATAATTGATAAAATCTATTGCAACGCATTTGGTGCGGAGCGTTTTGTAAACGAAAAATAAACTAAACAGATAGTTGCTGTTCAAATAATTACAATTAATTTGTATCTATATCCTATATCTGAGAATATATTTATTTACTCACGTTAAAGATTGTTTATTTAAAACCACAATATTTTCAAATATGTGTTCTAAACTAAATTTAACCGTTAAAAATCTCACTCTCGAAGATAATAATTATCTATTGTTTCATAGTTCAAAATATTAAAAATAATAAAATTAGTAATTGACTACAAATTCTGTCCTTACAATTATTTTATCTTTTTCTTCACGTTTTAGGCTTTGGTCTGTTACACGTCACCTCTGGTCCTACCATCTGTTTTGGGTCTTCCTACATTTTGTCTTCTGACTGGTTTGTAGAGGTACAACTGTTTTGGAAGTCGGTCGTTCGTCATTCTCATCATGTGGTAAATAATTTACAATTATTTAAAATGAGTTTTTCATTTTAACTTGGAATTCTTTATTTGGAAATTTTTGCATCTACTACATTAATGAACTACAAGTACATTACTGTACAAAGGAATCCCCAATTACAATAGGCGTATTAAAGGACTTCCCTACGAAAATTTCGGTGCGCATCGAAACATCGTCGTTTTCACGTGGCGAGGACTTTCAGGAAAAAAATATTTCATTACGAATTCAAAAAAGAATTTACCAAATTCTATTTTGGTGGCTACTTGTAAATATTTGAAACAGTAGCAAAATTCTAGGTAAGTAACTCTCAGATGATTAAAATACTATTTATAACGAAATTAAATGGTTTCTTAAAGCTGCTAGGGTAACAAAATTGAACATTGACCCCGTTCTAATCTACTGCGAATTTAAATGAAAAATCATACTAGGGGATTTCGCGTTTAAACAAAATAAAATATTTTCCGTTCTTAGTCGACCTCTCAAGTCTCAAGAAGTTTGCAGTTTAACCACGAAGTAGTTTTGACTGACAATACGAGGTATCCGATTCGATTCCAAACAAAATAAGAACTTTATTCTGGAAGTATTTCGTTGGAAGGTAACATCAATCAAATGAGGTGCAGTCTACCTGAAACTCTTTCTCGGTCTAAAAATTGTAAAACATATAAAGTCCACTAAGTAAACTCTGTATCGATTGCAAAAAAGTGCTTAAGTCATGTTTTTGCTAAACATCCAGGTTTTGATTTATTCTGATAGGGGAAAACTTGCTCTTGCTTCGGATATAACTGCTTAATAGAATACGTTTCGCCTAAGCCAAAAGTAACCTAAATTTGTGCAATTTCAGTTTTTCTCAATAATTATTTAGTTATATGCCTTTAATAACAGTAGGTACATTAATTTAATAGTAAATATGCAAATTTTGCCTAAATTCGTTTTCGTCATTCTCTTAGTTTGACAAATAATATTAACTTACGGACTTTTTCTCAATCAACACAGAACTAATGACTCTCCTTTATTTATAGAAAGTTATCTCAAGAAAGGTGTTCTCAAAGCGATCACCCATCCAAATAAAAACCTCTAATTACGTTGCTTGACGCCCGTAATCTGACGAGATTTGATATTTGCCTTGTTCTAAAAATTCAACATAATAATCTATCTTAAACTACAGGTCCCCATGTAGTATGTGATAACACTTCGCACGCTTAGAATAGAAGATAATTACAATATCAAGTCGTAAACTAATATCATGGAAAAGAGTTCAAACACACCAAGATTTAGCTATTGCATTATTTTTAGTTTCATTTTAGTTAGTATAAAAAAATTGTTTGTAAATACAATTAGATATTATTAAATAAATTAATATAGTTACATTAAACGTATTTGAGTCACTAACAGAAACTCTCTTCAAAGAAGCGATATGTGAAAATTTTTTCATGGATTTACTGAAGTAGCATACATCATATTCTTGTTATACCCCCATCTAAAAAAACAAGGCGATTTACAAGTTTGAGTTGTCATGGAAGATGTCTTTATCCATTATTAGTGACAGAGGTCAATTCCTATTATTATCAAATCGTATAAGTCGATAACTTAATTGTTTCAGTTGAAAACGTAACATTCTGAAGTTGCTTTGGGTAGAACTCAAGTTTATCACTCTACGATTTTTTTTAAATAACTAAAATAATAATTGCATTTGATATTGTCTTAAGCACCCCCCCCCCCCCATTTATTGTATTTTTTAACTTTTATTTCATTTTATTTCATATTTTTACTCTGGTTGCTATTTTTGATTGTATGATGAATGGTAAAAGATATTAAATTTAATACAAAATACAAGATACAGTATATCAAATACAAAATAGAAGATATTTTACAATTTTGTATTTTAAATAACATAACCCATCAGTGGCTTGGTGTAATCGCTGGTTGACCCGGGCCTCCGGTGAACATCAACACTCTGTGGATGAATTAAGTTGTCAAGTAAAAGAAAAATTAGAGGATCGATCCACCTCAAAAATGGATTGTGAAAAGTTTTGCAGAGAAGCAGGTAGCAATACTTCGAATGGAATGGAAAAGCTTGAATAAATGAATTTTAAATTCAAAATACAAGATGCATTAGAAGGCGCTAACCACTGCAAAATAATTTGTAGGTACACCAAAATTGTACAATTTACACATTATTTTGACACGAAATTGCGAGAATTACAATAATAATGATAATCGACATCGACCAAATAATCATCTCAATAATTTATGAATCGAGTTGCAAACTCAGTTTAGAGCCTGGAGGGGGGACCTTCCTAGTTATACTGTCCTGTCTTCACTGTTACTATGAAGCGATCTTAATTTCAGTTATTTTTATCGGTTGAAATTAGGATTCGTGAATCTGAGATTAGTCCGAGGTCTTGTCTCTGACGGAGATACGAACTCACGAAGTAAAACTCTGAGAGTTTTACTTAACTCGACACCCATCTTCTTTTATTCCACTATTTTAAGGAAATATTTTCTTAAAATAAAGCATTTCATGTTAATTGGAGTAATTCCAATGTTTGAATTCCTACAAAATTAAATTTGCACTCGGTAAGATTGTTCTTTTTTGTCATCTATGTAATTCATTGAAAAACTACTTTATTGAAAAATAACTAGAAATATTACTTTAAATTAATTTAGCTGTAATTAACGGTTTAATCTTGAAAATCTTAATGCTCCCCTCCCCCGAAAACTCTAAAATCAGGCTCCTAATTCTCTGACTTGTAACACTTAAGCCTATTAAAAATCTGCGCCAATTTTCAATGTTTTTAAAACATCCCTGAATAGGAACGTAAATTGTCAAGCATACGAGCTGCGATCAAATAGTCAAATAAATATTTAAAAAAAATGGATTATAAAAATTTTTAATAAATGTTTAGGTCACTTTGATAAAGATATTAATTATTTTAGATAATCAAATTAATGGTGACAATGGTGATAATGGAGAGACGGTAATCAGCTTAAGCGGTTAAGTGCATTGCTGCTAAAGCTGAATGCCCGGTTCGACTCCGGGCTCAGTAAAAACTTTATTCTGACCGTCTCCCCTCGGAAGGCAATGGCAAACCACCGAGGTGTAATATGCCAAGAATAACCTCTCTGGAGATGAAGTGTATACACTTCCCGCGGTTCGGAGCCCGCGTTAAATAAGTAGGTCCCCTATGTGTGTGATAGTACTACAAATGCACAACACATACATAGGAGAGAGGTCGCCAACATCCGTTAACGGATAGGCACCTGAAGAAGAAGAATCAAATTAATTATTTTAGTTGATCTGATTGATTATGGAGTGATGGGAATGTGTTTTTGAAAACCCACTCAATTTGTTTTAAGTTTGTTGAATAATAAGAAACGTGTTTATAAGAATTTAATAAACAACATAATATCATAGTAAGAATTGAAATTTGAAAAAATAAGATATTTTATGAAATTTATAGGCAATAAGTGGAAGAACCTAAGTTTGGAGAAGCTACATTTTCCATTTTATGGACATCTGAACATCGATCGTGAAAAGAAATTTTGCAAGAACAACGTATTAGAAAATAAATTACAGTTTTTGGTAAGAACAATTATTATTATAAATAATTAAAAACCTGCAGGTATAAAATTTACAAACATGCAGTTTTATATTTTTGTGGTAATATTTAAGAATTGAGCAGCAACGCAGCGCAATGCCAATGATCGTGGTCAATAGATCATGAAAGTCCCGCAAGGTTGCTCACGGTTTGCACTTGGATAGGTGACCGCGTGGTGCCTAATTTATAAAGAACGCCGCTGGCTGCTCCCCTACCAATCCGCACATAGCCAGCGTGTATGGCCTGAACCCTTCCCATCATGGGGGTGAGGCTTATAGTCCATGAGTGGACTGGATGCTAATAAAGAAAAGATTTAAGAATGCAGTTTAGGATTTTAATTAAGTTCAACAAAATTGCAACTTGTAAAAATAAAAATTTATAGATTTCAAAATTTAAACATTTCCGTAAAATTCTATGTACAAAATTATACATAAGCCTTTCAGCTTACATAAAATTTTATTTCTTTTTGTTTTCGAACTCAACACGTAGCATTTATAAATTTTAAAATTTTGTTGATTATTACAGCAACTATTAAAAAATCAAATAAAAAATGTTAAATTTTGTTATAAATTTACAAACATCAGTGGAAAACATACCAATGAAAAGTTCATTGATTTGCAACCAATGAAAAAATTTTATTGCATTCATGGTTCTATTATTATTTAATAATGCCAATTCATAAGTTTTTAATGAACTTTTTCATTAATACTACGACATTTTCGTAAATGCAATAAAATTGATTTATTGGTTGTAAACCAATAAACTTCTTCATTAATGTAGAGTTTTTTTCAGTGTATAAAACTAATAGCCCTCACTATTTAAACACTTAATCATTGCCCTCTCCGCTAAATTCTACACTTTAGAGCAGGGGTGGCCAACCCGCGGCCCGCCTTGAATATTTTTCCGGCCCGCGACATTCATGACACTTTTACAAAATATATTTATTTTATAATGGCCAAAGTAGTGAAACGAAATGTATTAAAAAAATACATTATTTGTGCATTCATATAATATGTTTAGTATTATTATTATTATATTTATTATCTACAGTAGTGATCAAAAGTAAGTTGGCAAACAGTTTTTTGCAATAACTTTTTCAAATTTCAATATTTCTCTTTAATTTTTTTAATATTTAGTCCTTAAAAACTCTTAAATTACAAAATATAATTATAACTTTCCAGATAATTGTATTAATCTGAAAAACTTCAAAACAAAATAAATTCTAAATATTTGCATTTAGCAAGTGTTGACAAAAAGCTCTTAAAACCGAAAAATAAAGAAATGCCTACAAAACTGTAGATTAAAAACATTTAGTACTTCGTTGCAAAGCCTTTTTCATAACAGCTTTACATCGTGATTGCATAGAGTCAACCAGCTTCTCTAAACGTTCTAATGGTATTTTTAACCATTCTCTCTGTAATACTTCCCATAATTTAGTTATATTACTATAATTTTCACTTCCTATTCGTCGTTCGAGCTCTTCCCACAAATGCTCGATGAGATTCAAATCTGGAGACTGACTAGGCCACTCTAAAAGGCGGATTTTTGCCTTTTCCATGCAGTCCTTAACATGCTTTGAAGTATGTTTTGGGTCATTATCATGCTGAAATATCAATCCGCGTGGCAATTTTCTCTTACCATGTTGTAACATAATATGATCCCTTAATATGTCGGCATACATAAGCCGATCCATAATACCATCAATTCTGTGTAGGGATCCAATGCCACAACGGGAAAAGCAGCCCCACACCATGATGTTACTTCCACCATGCTTTATGGTGGGAACTTGATATTTAATATCATGTTTTTTTATTTTTTAGGCGTCGAATATACTTAATACCATCCGAAGAAAACAAATTATATTTACTTTCGTCGCTCCAAAGTATTTTAGACCAATCTTTTTTTTTCCAGTGTAAATGACTTCTAGCAAACTTGAGACGGGCTATTCGATTCTTCTTAGATATAAGTGGCTTCTTAGCAGGACGTCTGCCAAATAGGCCAGCTGAATGTAGTCGACGTTTCACTGTCTTTTTTACTGCTTCACGAACGATCATTTTATCATTTCTTTTGGTTGTTTTTCGTGGTCGTCCTGTTCTTGGTCGTGCCTCTGCTGATCCATAATTATTATTTTTATGACACCAGAGACTAATAGTTTAATTTGGAATGCTAAATTCACGTTCTGCTGCTCTTTTTTTAACCATTTTTTTTAACCTTTTAACCATTCCGTTTTTTTAAATCTTCGGAATACTCTTGACGTCTGGACATGTCGATTTTACCTTAATTAACTTAAGTTACACTTCTATGAACGCTTATTAATGTTTAATTTTCACATTTCACTAATAAAACGATTTATGCCAAATTAATTTTGAACCCTGAATAAAATGTAATTCGCTGATTACTTTTCGCGTTAATAACAGCTAAAAGTTTTATATGTCAAAATCCGTATTAATCTACATACTTCTAAAAAGGATATAATCGTCCACTAAATGACTTCTATTTTTATAAATTTTTTCTAAAAAACTGTTTGCCAACTTACTTTTGATCGCTACTGTATGTTTACATGTAAGAATAATAGTATACACAATAATAACTCATTATATTTCAATTTTTTACTCCCAAAAAATGTCTATAGTGTATCTAAATCTAATATGGGGATATATAATTTTATATGTGGCCCGCGGAGTTATGATGCATTTCCAAAATGGCCCTCAAGATCATTTGGGTTGGCCACCCCTGCTTTAGAGCATACAGAAACCTCATTATCTGGCTCCATTACAATAAGAATGGAAAAACTTGAAAAGCTTAAATCGCAGGCCGTTGCTTCACTGGTTTAGTTTCCGGTAAAGAAGTTTCAAATTTAAAATAATTGCTTCTGGATAATTATAAACTAATATTTCGAACAACCGCACACAATTCCTTAAATCAGCATAGGAAGTCCTGAGTTCTAAATGCCAAAACCCTTCTAGAATATTATATTATATTTGTATGGAACCGACGTTAAACTGTAGGTCCTTACAAACGGTATTATTAAAATGGAGAACGGTTAAAAAGAATCGCATCCTAGGATGATTTCGTAAAAGGCATTATAATAACAAAATTTAATTAAAATTTTTTAATTTTAACGTAAATCGTTTTCTAATAAGCGCACTTGTTTATCCATGCTAAGAACATCAATATCCTAAAAAAATGTATAATTAAATATTATCACACCCATTTCGAACCATCCCAAACAGATTAAAAAGGTTAAATATCAGGTACCTGCTTCTTCCAAATTAAGTAGAAAATTTAAACACCTAATCGATATATTTTACACTTTTTCAAAGGGTTCAAGTTAAGTTAAAAAACTAAATTAAATGTTATGAAGTTGAAATGCCAGCACTAATAATGGTATTATTATTATATTGAAAGAAGATAATTGGTCCTATTTCTCAAATAATTAGATAAAGGTTTTATTTATCGAGCTTAATTTGTAATAATGGTCGTGGGAACCTCAAACAAAAAGCTTTTGCGGAAAATTTTTAAATTTGAATATTAAACCAAAGTTTTGGTAAAACTTTCAGAAACTTCCTTGTATCTTAAATACTATTTTATGCATTAAATGGCATCATCATCAGAGCTATAGAATATAATGTCGCTTATTGATGTTTTAAAACACTGCCATTTGAGTAAACAAAACAAAGCTTCTATTTAGGTCTACACGCCACTGATATTTAACAGTTTCAGAACTTTCGACTTGTTCAAAACTAAAGTTTGTTGGGGAAAGTTTTATTAAATAAATTGCTATTCGAAACTACATTGAAAGATATTTGAAGTCATAGAATTAAAATAAAAGTAGAGATGACCAAGTTTTTAATCCAACCAAATAGTTTCGCAAGGCTTCATCATTATCTGTCACAATTCGCAATCAATAAACCTTACGACTGCATGTCATTTAAATCCATTTGATTTAATTTTCCTTCGAACAATGGCCAACGTTCAACATTTAATAAATTTATTTGGCGGGGTGCGGGCCTTTAAATTTGAACATAAATTATTGTTAACAATTCTCCCCTTTTGATCCACATACATGAACGCTCGAAGAGCTGCTTTACCTAAACAACATCGCTATCATAACGAGCTGCTAATTGTGTTAAATTTTGTTAGACTTATTGACGCGTTTTCTAATTTGTCGCAATTAGCCAACTCAACAATAAACAAACGTTTTAATTAGGATGAATTTGAATTTTGACTCGATACTGCATAAAATTTTGATTCTTGTCATAACATGTGTGCGTAATTTAAAAGTCATTATTTGTAATTAAACAGTTAATTATTAATTAATTTTAAATTGGTGTATTTTACTGGTAAGGCGATGAAAAGGGATAAAATTATAATCTTTAACGACTTTGGAACAACTTCTTGGAAGATTGCGTTTTAGCGTTTTAGGGAACGTATCTCATTTTAAGATAATAATAGCCTGGAGTTAAGTTTTAATAATAAGGTGGTAGGTATTGGATGCTGATAGATTTAAACATCATCCTCTAACCATCTTATTTTTGGAAATAATTTTTCCTAAAAGTCCATACTTACCAGCTTTGCATGGATCTATATCCACATCGTTTGAAATCTTCGGTGCATAAGTATTAATTAAAAGTTCATCTATTGTAAATTTTGATTTAATTCTTGTTCTATTTGTCTCACTGTGCACTGGAAATCTACTAAAGGATACTAAAGTTTGAAATTGAACGCACAAAAACAAAATGAACAATTTCCAACACATTGTTTATAATTTTTTTGGGTATTGTCTTATCACTTGAAACACCGATAATCACAGCTTTAAACTTTGTATTCTAACTATAAATTTTGATTGAGTGATATTCGAAAAAAAATTAAAAGAAGTAGCACATTATCAGTAATGTTTATTTGATCCAAAGATCACTTCGTCATATCGTGCTATTGTTGCATTTTTTCATAATTTTGAATTCAGAAACAAAACAACCACTTTCTGAAAATTTTGAACCGATAGCGCTTTTAAAAATGATGTCGTATTACTTACAAAGTAAAAAAATGAGTTGTGATCAGTCTTAAATTTTGAGCCACACTATTATCAAATCAAACATCCACAAAACTCTTGTCAGTTTGTTGAAGATGAGCGCGCCCCAAGCCTACACTAAAACTACTCGCTCCGCGTGGGGCACGGCGTGCGGCTCGCGCCCTCAACAAGGGGTGGGTGGGTGCATTTCATTTTCATATCCCATCTGAGTATCTGACATACTACTAACTACAATGTATAGTATAACACACCAGCACACGCCCTGTTAAAAATTTCTGTGCCACTACAAACTGTTAGAAAAGTCAATAACTAGGTTAATTTTCGCGTTTTACTATAAATAGTAATTATGTACGTATTTTACTAAAGTAAAAACTTTGCGTTTTTTAATTTTTTTGGTGGTCAATTATTTAAATTTACTACAACGTTCACCAAATCGTTACAACATCAAGTGAATTTATAACGTGACGCGTTTATTATTATATTAATTCATTATTTATAATCAATTTACTGATATTAAATTAATGTTAACTGCGATTTATCTTTTAGTTGACATTACGAGTAATTATTTAAAAAAGCTTTCCGAAGAGATAAGACTCGGATCCTAAGAGAGAGAGAGAACGTCTGAACGCATCAGTGTGCAGCCGACTTTATAAAAATCTTAACGGCTTACGGTGCTGTGCAGGCACCTTAATTTTTTTTATTTAAAAATATAGGCTCTCATACGAAACTCAGGAAGAACTATAACTTCTGGCATATATTTTAAGTGCATCCTTTAAAGTAATTCACGACTTAACGCTATTACCAAATAATTCAAACGCAATTTTAGCACACTTCTCAAAGTAGTTAGTAAGTGTAACCACTTAAGTCGAGCAAAATTTGGACGAAACCCCAATAGTGCAAATTTGTAATAAACCACATTGTGTGTAATTTACTTATGAACTTTGTCTAACTATGTTGAGTAAATTCATCAAAAATGTAATTGTGTAGTTAGCATATGCTTGCAGATATTTCATTTCTCTCCTGAACTAAATAATATTGTTGGTTACGAGATTTCAGCACTCATAAGTTTTCTCCCTGCATTGCAACGTTGGAAAATAAAATGAAATTATTTTTGTAGTACGTTTAATTGGTTGTTACTTTTTATCACTAAAAGGTTAAAGTTAAGTTAAAAGCGTATGATTTAGAAAAAAATATATCTAAAAAAGCTAATAACCTGTTGCTAAAAGCTTTCGAAATAATTGGAATTTTATTGTGTTTACCTAACTGCAATATAATATGATATTACTTTATTCTTTCCTCCACTTGCCCAACAGAAGCCAGTCATGAAAGAGGAATCCGTGAACCAAACCCCGAAAGATATGTTTAAAAATCTTAGGGAAATCACTGCCCATTATCTTCTGCTAGGCTGGAGACGGTGTGCGAAAGTCGTAAGTAAGCTAAACTAAGGGATATTCAAATTTTCACTTCAAAATAAAATACAACAAATATAATTAAACAAAATTGTCAGACAGAATTGAAAATAATCTTCAGGTGCGTTCAACATTATAATAGTCCAATAATAACGATATAATATTATAACATCAAATAATCTCATAATTATATAGAAATTCACAAAATAATAAAAATATCTTTGCAGCTTGTCGTACAAAACAAAACTCTGGCAATACAGAAAAAATATAACTGAATTTCTCTACTCATCCTAGCGTTTTTCGTTTTATTTATAAGTCACATAATACGAATAATTTTTATATTTTTAGTTTGATTACCAAAGGTATTCTAGTAATAAACATTTTAACTACTTAATAATGTTTAATTATACCATACCATAATTATGCCACACCATAACCTACCCATAATTATAATATATGGTATAATTAAACTTCTAGATCATGACAACAGTGTAATAACTCGTAAAGAAAAGATAATCGAATTAACGGAACACTTCTATGGAACATTATATGAAACAAAAACAAATCCACCACAAGGAAAAACAGAAGTGGAAAGAACTGTAGTTCAAAACGTAGGGTCAGAAGAAATACCGGACATAATAGAGGATGAGATAGCTGAATCACTGAGAAAACTGCCAAATGGACGAGCATCAGGCGAAGACAATATTGTTGCGGAAATGTTGAAATATGGAGAAAAACCAATACTAAGACTTCTCGAGAAACTATATAACAAATGCTTAACAGAAGAAAGAATACCAGAAGACTGGAATAATGCCTTAATGGTTCTATTATTCAAAAAAGGAAATAAATTCAAATTAAGCAACTAGAGGCCTATTAGTTTGTTATCGGTATTATACAAGCTTTTCACAAAGATCATAACACAGAGGTTAACAAACTGATAAATTGGATAGTTATCAACCACGAGAACATGCAGGCTTTCGAAAAGGATTTGGTACGTCGGACCACCTACAGGTGATCAGAACGATCATCGAGAAAGCAAATGAATATAACATCACACTATATATGGATGGCATTTATAGATTACGAGAAAGCATTCGACTCCATTGAAACTTGGGCAGTACTAAACGCTCTAAGCAACAACCGTATAGACCACAGATATACATCTCTGATACAGAATATATACAAAGACGCAACATCCCAAGTTCTTTTACATGAAAAAACTAAGAAGATAAAAATTAATCGAGGCGTTCGACAAGGAGACTCGATCTCTCCGAAATTATTATTTAATCTTGCCCTGGAGGACATGTTTAAGGAACTAAAATGGGATGAAAAGGGCATTGTTATCGACGGTGAAAGGTTAAATCATCTACGGTTTGCCGATGACATTATTATAATATCAAGCGATAAAGGAGAGTTACAACAAATGATAAATGAAATAAATGAAAAATCCAGAACGATCGGCCTAAAAATGAATATAGCAAAGACGAATTACATGACCAACGACATAACTGATGAAACAAATGAGATACGTAAAGGAAACCTTAATGTGGAAGATCAGATTATTGAAAGAGTTGACTCCTACATATATCTTGGGCAGAAAATTATGATATCAAAGGAAAATTTAAAAGGTGACTTGGGTAGAAGAATATCACTGGCATGGGCGGCATTTGGAGGACTGAAGACACTCTTTAGATCTCAGATACCAAATACACTTAAAGCACGAGTGTTCGATCAATATATACTACCAGTCCTAACTTATGGTACAGAGACATGGGCCCTTAACAATGCAATTATAAAAAAATTGCAAGTCACCCAACGATCCATGGAAAGACGTATGATAGGGATTACACTTCGAGATCATATACCGAACACTGAAGTCCGAAACAGATCCAAAGTAACAGATGTAATACATCGACTATGTAAATTGAGATGGAACTGGATGGGCCATGTTTGCTAGATTGGAGGACAATAGATGGACGCGTCGAGTAATTGAATGGAGACCACGATGTGAAAAGAGAAGCGTAGGACTACCTCAGACAAGGTGGACGGACGACGTGAAGAGATATGTGGGAAGAGATTGGATGCAGAGGGCAAGGAATAGACAACAGTGGAAAAATATGGGGGAGGCTTACATCCGACGATGGATGGCATAGCTGTTGATGATGATGATGATAACCTACCCGCTTTGGGCACGCTTATTTGGTTAGCTAGGAATTGAAGCAGGGAATTGAATAATCGTGGATACATTTATGATGATAATTACATCAAATAAATTAAATATTAAAAAAAAGTTTAGTTCGTTATAATATTCATTCCATTTCACAAAACCTCTTGATTAAAATTATTTTTTACTAGCCTAAATTGTGCAAACTTTTTTTATGAATCCGAAAAATACACTAAATATATTTCAGAACTATTTTACTTGTAAAATTTTGTGCGTTTTAGTTCTTAAAAATATTTAAGTGTATTTTTCAGTTATTCTAGGAAACGGACGTGGTTAAATATTTTAAAACTGATAAATGCATACTGAATTATTAAATGGGAACAAAATCTCCCCATCAGGATATTGTATAGATACTGTGGTATTTATTTCTGTTTTGACAGTACCTACATTTATCTTTTTTTTTAAATTTCTAATCAATGTTAACTTTAATAAATTTTTAATAAAAGTCAATTTTAGAAACAAAATTTGAAAATTTAATAAAATGATTTGCGAACCATTTCATGATGAAATCGTCAGTTATCTAATTAGTGGATTATAATGACCTAATCATTAGCCATAATTTTACGATAATTCGTTGCAAGGTTAACTGTTTGTTTTAAATTTTGAATTTTCAAAATTTTAAAAACTGTTTTTATTTTATTATAAATTAATTGTTTTTAAGAGCAATGGGAAGAAATATAGAAAATCCTGTTGAAAAATTAAATATTTGAAGTTATTGAAATTTAGAAATGAGCGTCATTCCCAAATTGGTCGAAATTGCTAAAATAATTTTATCTACCACTGAGTGAAAACACCAACTTTTCAAACACATTTACGTTAGAGAATGGTCCACTTTATCGCATCAGTGCGAAAATTTTGCAAGTTATAGTCGAAAAACCGTGTTTTGACTAAAATCCCCAATTGGAGAAGAAGCCAACAACGGTTTTTTATAGGACTTATTGAGGGGGGGGGGTATCAGGAAAATTAGAAAATTATTGACAGGGAAAAAATGTATAGGGCGATTTGTAGTTTTCACACTAATGATAAAACTCGGAAGAGCTTCAAATTTGGACAATTACATTGAAAGGCGTACTTGTTTGCAGTCGTTGTTTATCATAGCTCATGTATAATTACCTACTATATTATGAAAGCATTGAAATAAATAGATGAAAAAATTTGTTGTTTATACTGGCACCATAAAGCAATCCTTTCCATATTTTATAGCAAAAACAAACTTTTCGTTTTCATATATTACAGATAAATTCTGAACTAATTTTCGAACAATATTCAGCTTCGGTATACTTTTACATCATTCCAGTCTCTAAAAAGTCGATCTCCTCATTTTGCATGTTTAGACTCAAAAAATTTTCCTTAAAAAGTTATAAAGCATCGAACGCCTCTGTTCAAAGTCGTTAACTTAAAATAATTAAAATTTAAAACCAAATTTAGGTTTTTATTAACAGCAATCAGTATAAATAACAAAATTTTAAAAATGTCAAACAACAATTGCAAAAATCAGCCAGGAATCTGGAAGAATTCGTCTATGATGTGCACCTTCGCATTTGAACAGTTCTATTACTTATATTATAGTATTTGTATGGAAATAGACTGTACGAAAATCGTCCATTTATTAATTTATTAGTTGCCTTAAAAACAAAAAAAAGTTTTTCCTAAAAATTACGAAAACAACAGGGAATGCCTAATAAAAGCGGAAGACGAAGATATTATAAGCAACAAATTCAATAAAAAATATCAAATTTTCGGACGTTTTTATTAAAGGTGGACCAACTTTTTCTAGAAAATTTTACTTTCTACAAAATTATCCATTTACAAAGTTTGCTCTATTTTAAATAGTTTTCCATTGCATTTTATTACCAACTTTTCGTCGTGTTCAGCTGTTTATTTCTTAGGAGTCAGGCTACGGATTCCACAAAACTGACATTTTCGTTAACTTTCCCCTTTCAGCTTAATACCCAAAGTTAAAGCTGTCTCGATTTTTATGATTTGGACTGTTTAGCTTTAATTTATGTAAAAAAATTAAAACGGAAAGCCAATATTTTTTGTTTCTAAGCACTTTGTTACTTTTTGAACCCAAAAACAAACAAAATCGTACTAAAATTTTATTGTTTTGTATTATATTATAATTATTTGTTATATGAGGATTAATTCACCTGAAAACTCGACCTTGGAGAACTTCTATAGAAGCGGTTATATTCCGCTATGAATGGCACTGAAAATTCATTAATTCGCAGTTGCACGACTTTCATTCAAAATTTTGTTCCCATCAATTTTATCTGAAATAAAGTTTTTTCGAAGATGCACTGTTTATGAGATAATTGCGAAAAACCACACATTTCGCCATTTAACGGGTGGTTAATAACGCTAATTAATCGCTATTAATGGTTGTTACTACTTTTATTGCCTGTAAACTGTTAATTTTAACGGTATCGGGTTTTTTTCATACAGTACCATTCTCGCAGAATATTTTTTGATAACTTCAAATTTTTAGAGTCATAACTGGCCCCACAATAAAATTCTAACTGTAAACACTTCAAATTAAAACTTTAGCCCCTGTGGTCAAGGGTAAATTCCTTAAGGCCCCAAATAACCCCAAACAATAAAATACAACTGCAAGAATGTTACCTTTATAATGGACCAGGATACAGCACAAATTGATAAAAATTATAATGAAAGCGAATTTGCTTTTAAAAGTAAATTCGATTTAAGTTTAAACTTGCACTGATAAATTAAGAAATAATAATGTAATATCTAAAACGCGGTCATTCACATTTTGAATACATTTAGAAGCTTTCGACATACAAAAACAATTTATATCCTATTTCAATAAATAAATAATAGAAAATCTGAAAATCGTTCAAGATAAAATCAATATAGTATTATGAATATTTATGCACAAATTAATAATGTACGAGTATTAATAAATTATTATTAGCTTTTACAATTTAATACTTTGTAATAAAATTTAAAAATCAGCAAGTCAAACAACAATACCGTAAGGTTCAAATCATTTCAAAAGATTTCAATAATTTATTCTGATTTAAATATTATAATAATAATTTTGTTGCGTTTAGTTAACTTGGTAATTGCTAAACTTTAATTTGCATAATAAAAGTTAAATAATTAAGAAATAACTTAAAATTAAATGAAAAAGTCAATGTGGTCTTTGTATCTACTTGGTAAATATGTAAAATAAACAATAATAATAAATCCTACACACTTCTATTTCTATTTAAACAAAACTTAAATAAGAAATAAAGATAAAATTTTGTTGATTATTATAAAAAAATTATGTTAGTATTGTTTGCTAGAAGCTCTTATACTGATGAGTTAACTTATTATATTATACTTATTATATTATATACACCGCTGTATATATTATTTATTACTAATTATAAATCGCACATTTAAAAATTATATTAATCGTAATCGGTCTTATCACAATTATTACTCAATTATAAAATTCTGATTCGCAGTAAAAATTAAGAGATTGTCAGACTAAACTTAATTGAAAATTAATAAAACGAAAATAATTTGAAAAATATTATCGGGAAGAAGACGTAAAATGACACCCGGATTTTAAAAATTCTCTAAAGATATTCGGAAAACTGAAGGTTTACATAGTAAAAATATTAAAAAAACGTGCGGAATATTCAGGTTTAACCCTCAAAAACAACCCTTGAATTTGATTGAAAATTGTTAATTTGCGAGAGCTCAACCAACTCAAACAACAAATTCTGTTATTTTTTAGTATCCAAATAAAAACCCCTAAAATTCTCTGCCAGCTTCTCCCCCAATTGGGAATTTTAGTTCCTCCGATGAGGTTTTCTGCCTAAAACTAGATTAATTTCAAGTTTAGAGAAAATTACCATTAGATCATTACATGAGATGGCATGTAAGGAAAATTTATTTAAAATACGAATTTTTTTGTATTAATCGAGCCGGTCGTGTTTCTTCCGGTTTTTCTATAATTTATTCAACATCTCTGAATTAATAACAAGTAAACTATTTAAATACTAAATATGTAAGTACATAACAAAATCAAACTTAGCAAATTTTGTACTTTTAATAAAGGTTACGTCCTTAAATCAATTATTTAATTGCGTAGATTAATTCGTTTACATAATACAATATTAATTGTTACTAAGTTTCCTGGTTTGCACCACATTTTTGAAATAATTTCCAGACGCTTTGATAGTTCTGGTTCGGATGGGGTCACTGAAATTGACCTGGTAAAGTCCAAATCTTACTCTGAAAAAATTTGATTATATCAAATATAATCTAAAATTGATTATTAATTATAATTACGTATATCCATCGCCCCACTCCATATTATCCATTAAACTCCAGGCTAAATAAACTTTTACGTTGCATCCATCCAAATGGATTGCTTCCAACAATGCTTGCAAGTACTCCTAAAATTAGTTAATAATTATAATACATTTTGGTAAAAACACGAAATAAAAAGGTAACCTTATGATAATTTAATCTATCGTAATCCATTAGATCGCCACTATCTCCATATCCATTTTCGGTTATGTAAATTAGTGGATTATTGTATTCCTTTTTAAGCCAATTTAATAATTTGCGAAATCCCCAAGGAACGGAATTCATCCACTTGGCAGCACTTTTGGGCCATTCTGGGTTCACTTCCAACAAAACCGACGTGTCTTTAGCAATAGACGTAGGATTTTCCGTTAATATCTGAAAGTGACTGGTTAACTTAGTTGTGTAGTGGTTTAATCCCAAAAAATCGTAGCTTCCACGAAGCATCTCTATATCGTCTACACTTAGTTCAGGTAAACGGGTTTTCGTAAAATTTTCGCTAAGACTAATTTGGGCAATTTGCTCTTTCATTATTTCGGGATAATCGCCAGTTTTTGATAGAATTGGATGTAACCACCAGCCGAACTAAAAATTTAAATTATCAACATGTTATGATTCTTCGTTTTGCTTACATTCATTTGTCGCATTCGCTCAGCTGCTATTACATCAGTTATTGATTCCGTTTTAGGTTCGTACCAATGAGCACTAACAGCTAATCCAAGCGTTCCTAAAATTATTCCTGTTAGAAAAATAATCCAAAATTTTTGTTAGTTACCATTTTGAGAAGCTTTGAAATTTTTCTGATAGTTACGATATGCTTTGGCATGAGCAAGCAAAATGGTTTTGCCACACAAGTAATCGGCTATACCGCCTTCCTTTATAAGAGGTGCTCTTCGTCCTACTCCATATCCACCTTCACATACTTCAAAGGGTTCGTTTATTGTGATCCACTTTTTAACCCGATCACCAAATAATTTAAATGCAGTGTTTGCATAATTTTCGAAATAGTTAGCAATTTCTGGATTAACCCAACCACCCAAATTTTGAAGACTTTGGGGTAAATCCCAGTGAAATAAAGTGATTATTGGTTCGATGTCGTTTTTTAAGAGTTCGTCTATGAGGGAGTTGTAGTAACGCACTCCATGAGGGTTAACATAATTGGAATGACCAGTTGGCAGCAATCTTGACCAAGATAAAGAAAAACGGTAGTAGTCTACCCCAAGATTTTTTATTATCGAGACATCTTCCTTCCACAGATTATAAGAATCGCAAGCAATATCAGCATTTTTTGAATCTTTTGTCCAGTTTGGAAATCTGTGCGTTATTACGTCCCATATGTTTTCGCTCTTTCCTGTTAACAATAAAAATTTTATTTTCACAATTTTAACATATCCATAAAGCTTTTACCATCAGCATCCCAGCCACCTTCAATTTGATACGATGCAGTAGCAACACCAAATTTAAAATCATCCGGAAAATAATTCTTATCTTCACAGTTTGCCTTTAAAATCATAAGGAAAAACAGTACAAGAAATTTGCAATACATATTTTCACTTATTTACTTAAACCAAAACTTGAAAATGTTTTGAACTAAACACCAATACTTAATCGTGAGATGTTATGAAAACAATAAATTGTATAACTAAATCTATATTTAGTATAAAACAATCTGGTAATTCCGCTAAATTGGAAATTTAAATTTGATGAAACCACAAAATGATATCTGTATTATCACTACAATGTAATAAACAAACATAAGTGAATAAAAATTAAAAGTACGCAGCCTTGCTGTTCGCAACACACTAAACAAAATTGAATATTTTGGTTTTGTGAATTATGCAAAAAAATTTGTTGGTTGAAGTTTTAAAAATCGAGGCTAACCTGTAATTGTGGATAAAATTCTTGACTATAGGAAAAGTGTACTAAAGGTTTGGTTGAGGTGGGCCAAAAACAGGTGGAAATCGGTATTTACAGTAGAAAAGCTTTTACCTTTTTCTTAACGGCGATATCTATTAGACCAGGGTTTCTCAAAGTGGGGTTCGCGAACCCCTAGGGGTTCGCCATTTGATGGTAGGGGGTTCGCGACAAGATTTATGTAATGGCGGCTGGATGGTTGTGAAGCGCGTGATTTTTGAAAAATTTGCTTGAGATCAAATGAGGCCGTGAGCGCAAGAGTGGTGTAACCCTCAAATTGCCAAAATTGGGCTTTTTGGTGTAATGCCTCTGTCTTAGTAATACCTTTGAAATAAAATCGATGTAACCAACATTATTGTAATATTCTAGTAAATGGAAGCCATACAATGTTTTTGCATTCCATAAATGTAATGCACATTTCAAAGCTTTAGTGGTGAATATCTGCAATAGTTATATTTGATGGTTACACCACTCTTGCGCTCACGGCCTCAAATATTGTTAGATGTTTTCCTCTTCTGCACGAATTTATTACGACGAACGCCCTGACCGTGGATGCTGACATGAGGGCTGAAATTGTTCTTCATCTTTCTCAGCTCTCCGGTGAACTGAAAAGGTATTTTCCAGATATTGATTATGCTGAAGGCTGGATTCGAAACCCATTAATGGTCACAACCGAGAACATGGATGGTTTGAGTATTAAGCAACAGGAGTCATTACTAGAAATGTCCGCAGATGAAACTCTTCTAGCTGATTTTAAAAGGACGTCTTTAATTGATTTTTGGGCAGCTAGACAGGAAGAATATCCCGAACTCTCACGTAAAGCGGTGAATTTCCTCTTACCCTTCGCAACAACTTACTTATGTGAGAGTGGGTTTTCACACCTGGTCATGTTAAAAACCAAGTACAGATTGAAATCGACTTGATGTTGAGTCAGAATTAAGATTAAAGTTGTCCAAAATTGCTCCTAAAATCGACTCAATTTGCGACAAGAAACAAGCCCACCCATCATATTAATATTAACATACCTATTTATTTTTGTCACTGTAATACAGTGTATTATTTTATTTAAATTGTATTAAAATAAAAAACCTTATTTTCTTTATACAATTAGATCTTCTTTTTTGGGGGGGGGGGTAGGGGTTCGCAGTCATTTGGGAACTTGAACAGGGGTACGTGGGGCCATAAGTTTGAGAAACCCTGTACTAGACGGACCGCCATTCTTGACGATCTATTTGACCCAATTTCCGTAAAATTATGAGAAACCAAAGTCCAGAATTGAACGAATAAGAAATTTCAGACTTGTGTTAAAATAAACCCGTTTGAGTTTAAATATCCAGAAAATCTAATGGAAGAATGGAAAGGATTGGAAACAAAACTTGCGGGTCTACATTGTCGACATTTATTGGTCCTAATAAAAAAAAATTCACCAATGGGCTGAATGTGAAAAATTCTTAATTCCTCTTTTTTATATAAAAATAAGAAAAAACATTAGCGACCAAACAGAAGGCTCCATCTGTAGCAATAGCATTGAATCAACCATTAAAAAATCTATTCCAACTTTTTTTAAATTATTCCTCCTTGTAGATAAATTAATTTATTAAAATTTTAAGTCAAATTATAATTACATAAAATTAACTTAATTACATTTTATGGCTGGTGTAATAAAATAATTAGAGACAGATTAAAATTAATGTCGTATATTACCTACAAAATAATTAAAACTTTTTGATTAAGATTTGGGTGCATAAAAATGTCATTAAAACTTTTTATTAAATTTCTCAAAGTACCTAATATTATAATTTTTAAGTACAAAACTAAGTTAATAACGTCTTTAATAAACGATAAAAGCTATCAAAAAGCTGTTTTTCCTCATTAAAGCCTCAAGTGTGCGTTTTTTATAACTTTTATGAGAAATTTCACTACTACGATTTTCATAATACTTCTTATAACTTGAAATGATCAAAAATTTCTAATTATCAGCCTTTTCGATCAATATAAAATAAATTATTTGGAAAGTAGTTATTAAATTAAAATTTAAAAATTAGCAAGTTAAAACAATATCTGTTGAGAACCTTAAGTTAATTTGACTTCTGCTTCGTTACCCAAAAGCATCCTAGTTTTTATAACATTTTTGTAATATTCTAGAGAAGCTTTAGCCTTCCTAGGTCGTCTTGGATCGGTAAAATTTACATGATATAGACCAAATTTCAATCTAAAAAATTCTGGTTTATTTTCAGTTATTACTTTTTAAAATTATTTACGTGTATCCATCCATCCATTCCATATTATCCATTAAACTCCACGCAGTATATCTTCTCACATTACATCCATCTACAATCACTGCTTTCAGAACAGAATCTAAGTAACCCTAAAACAATTTTTATTCATTTTTAAATCTTTAACCTGGCAAGTTTATACTTACTTGATAGTACTGAATCCTTGAGTAATCTTGTAATTCTCCATGGTCTGCATAACCATTTTCCGTTATAAAAACAATCGGGTTATTATATTCGCGTTTGATCCAGTTTAATAATTTTCGCAATCCCCAAGGCACGTCGTATAACCAAGAAGCTGCGGAAGGCTTCCAATCGTGACCAACTTCTGCCGCAACCGACACGTCCTTGTAAAACGAAACCGGATAATTATCGGGAAGGGTGATATCACTAATAAGCCGAGCGGTGTAATGGTTTAAGCCAAAAAAATCGCTGGTTCCAAGAATAAAATTAATTTCTGTTTTAGTAAGCGGAGGCAATCTTGATATGCTAAAGTTTTCAGCTTTACTATTATTTGCAATTCGGTCTATCATTATTTGAGGATAGTTACCAGTTCTTGAATAAATTGGATGAGCCCACCAGCCCAACTGAAAATATTTGTTAGGTTTAAAATATTTTTATTTTAAACTTAAATTTACATTCATTTGTAGAGATCTTTCAGCTGCTTCCACATCTTTTGGTGAGGTTGTTTTTGGTTCACACCATTGACTGTCAATGACAATTCCTATCTTACCTAAAAATTAAAATTTGATGAAGAAGTTTTTTCTCTGGAGTTTTAGGTAAGTACCATTTTGTTTTCGTCTATAAACGTTATTATACAGATGGTAAGCTCTTGCGTGGGCTAAGAGTAAGGTCTTCCCACATAAATAATCCGCAATTCCGGATAAATGTATACCTGGGGCTTCTGTAGCATCTCCATAACCACCCCCACAAATATCCGGCGGTTCGTTGATTGTAATCCATAATTTTACACGATCGCCGAACAATTTAAAAACAACATTTGCGTAGTCTTCAAAATGGTTTGCAATAGCTTCGTTGGGCCAACCTCCTAAGTCTTCCAAAGGTTGCGGTAGATCCCAATGATATAAAGTTACCATTGGTTCTATTTTATTTTTTAGTAATGCATTGATAATGTTATTATAATAGCGAACTCCATCGGGGTTGATATAATTAGAAAACCCTGAGGGCAAAATACGTGACCAAGATAATGAAAATCTGTAGTAATCAACTCCGGAATATTTTAGAAGACCGATATCATCTCTCCATAAATGATAGGAGTCGCATGCAATATCTCCATTTGTACGGTCTTTTACCCACGTAGGGTGCCAATGAGTTAAACGATCCCAAATATTTTCACCTTTACCTAAAATTTAAATTTTTATAAATCTACATTTTCTTATCAGAAATTTATTAAATTTCGTTGTCGTTTTAAAGTTTCGATTTGTTTATTTGTATAAATAGTCCGAAGATGGGTCATTCGAAACTAAAATGCGTAACTATGTATATATTTTTTAACCAAAATTTACAAGAATATTGCAGTAGTTTTATTTAGTTCTCTAATATTATTTAATTATTTATTATAATAACTTACCGCTTGCGTTCCAACCTCCTTCGATTTGATACGCAGCCGTTGCCAAACCAAATTTAAAATATTTGGGAAAACTAAGTTCACTTCCATTTGTAAATTTCGCAAATATTAAACAGAATGTAATAATATGTCGGAACATTTTATTAACGGTTACACTTGCTATCAATTATTATTACCGATTTTTTTATTGAATAATATTGATGCACTTTTAAACAAGTCACTTCTTCAGATCATGTGGTATTAGGTATACAGTATTGCACTGGCCGGCAATGTTGACAGAAAATAAATTGTCAACTATTTTATCACTAGATTAATATATCAACTTACTGCTTCCTTGTTAGTCATCTAAATAAAAATAATTACATAGGTCAAAAATCTCAAGTCTCATAAGAATTAAAAGGAAGGGCGTAAATGTACAATGGTTTTTTTGGTCGTGTGAACCATCATATTAGAATTAATTGTTTATAAGTATTTGAATTTTTATTATTTTGACCTTTACTTTGATAATAACATAACGGTTTACCTACTATAATACAGAAAATTATAGAAAATTATAAATCACTGTCTTACGGTAATAATTTTTAGCATTTAAAAATTATGCTACCGCTGTATTTTTTACACAGGTAGTTTTCTAGTCTTGATAATATTCCTAAAAAATTCAAGAGATGCCTTAGGTGTCCTCGTTCTATTTGGGTCAGTAAAATCAACATGGTACAGTCCATATTTCAATCTACAAAATATATTTTAATACCAGAATTTTAAAATAAACGTGATAAATACGTATATCCATCCACCCATTCCATATTATCCATTAGACTCCATGCAGTGTATCTCTTTACATTACATCCATCCAAAACAATTGCTTTCAACAACGCATCTATGTAACCCTACAAAAAAAATTATAAAACGATGAATATTTCTAATACCTGAAAGATTTACCCTGAAGTATTCAATTCGTTCGTTATCTATCAAACCTCCAGCATCTGCATAACCATTTTCGGTAATATGAATTATCGGATTATTATATTCCCGTTTAATCCAATTTAATATTTTTTGCATTCCCCAAGGAACAACAGACAACCAAGGAGCTGCAGATTTATTCCAGGTTGGACTTACGTCTTCCAAAACAGACACATCTTTATGAAACGATACTGGACTATTTTCAGGAATCTGCACATCACTAATAAGTTGTGAAGTATAGTGGTTTAATCCTAAGAAGTCACTAGTTCCACGAATAAATTGGACTTCCTCTTGAGTGAATTCAGGCAACCGCGATTGGTTAAACTTTTCGGTTTTACTTACATTCGCAATCCTGTCTTTCATTACTTGAGGATAGTCACCATTTTGTGAAAAAATTGGATGTGCCCACCAGCCAAACTAAAACAATAAAATTGTTACCATTGTTGCCATTGGTAAATCACAAAATTTTACTTTCATCTGAAGTGATCTTTCAGCCGCTTCAATATCATCAAATGAATTTGTTTTGGGTTCTGCCCATACCGTACTAATCACAATTCCTATTGTGCCTAAAATTATATTTTATTTTGCGTTTCCAGGATTATGGTAAACTAACCGTCTTGTTGTGGTTTATAAACTTCGGTGTAGAGATGATAGACTCGAGCATGGGCTAACAGCAACGTTCTTCCACATATATAATCTGATATCCCCGAAGATTTAACACCAGGTGCCAAAATTCCGTCCCCGTATCCAGTTTCACATATTTGCAATGGTTCGTTAAATGTGATCCATATTTTCACGCGATCACCAAACAAATTAAAAGCAACATTCGCGTATTCTTCAAAGTAATCTGCTATAACTTCGTTTGTCCAGCCCCCCATATCTTGCAAGGTTTCCGGTAAATCCCAATGGTAGAGAGTTACCGTAGGTTCAATATTGTTTTTTAATAATTCGTTAATGAGATCGTCGTAATAACGAATTGCATCGGGGTTTATGTAATAAGAAAATCCTGTAGGTAAAAGTCGTGACCAAGATATTGAAAATCTGTAAAAATCAACTCCGGCATGTTTTAATAAATTGACGTCTTCCTTCCACAAATGATAGGAATCGCACGCAATGTCCCCAGTTGAACGGTCAACGACCTTTTCGGGATGATGATGCACTAAATAATCCCAAATACTTTCGCCTTTTCCACTTGCATTCCAACCGCCTTCAATTTGATATGCTGCTGTTGCCATACCAAATTTGAAATCATTTGGAAAACTAAGTTGATTTGCACTTGCGAGACTTATTATGGTTAAGCAAATTATATGGTACAACATGTTGGAACCTGAAACAAATCAAATATAGAACAAATGAATTTTTTTCCAGGTGGTATACATCTGCAATGTTTTTTTTTATAGTTGCATGTTTAAAAAGATATTATGAGCTGTTAAAATATTTTATTGTAAATTATAAATATGATTTTTAAAGGTTACCTGTCAATCTTGTATCTCAATATAATACAGGGTGAGGCAGACCGCCAGTATCAGGCATTGTTTTCCAAAAATGGTTAGACACAGAGGTTTATGAAAAAAATGTTGATCACGAAGAAACGAATTGTGATACTGGTATGCCCCGGAAAACTTGACGTCCTGAAAGGTTTGCCCCAAAATGTCGAAAACTCCAGATTTTCAAATAGTACAGGGGGTCAAAAATGGTATCGTTGAAAAGGTCTTTTATAAATAAGCAAGTTTTGTAGGGTAAATATTTTATTGTTCTCGCCCCTTTCGAGGAATAATTTCATGAAAGTTAAATTCTGGACAATTAAATAAAAATGTTAGACATATCACAAGAGTTAAGAGTGCCGTCCATTAACTTCTAAACACTTTTGAGCTTTATGCTACCACTATTAGTGGCTCAAGAGTTACCTGAGCATTCCTAATATAATTTATAAAGGAAAATATTGATTTAGTTGAATATTGATAAATTTGAAAAAGTTGAAAAAATCTCCAAATTATGGCTAAATGGCAATTCAGATGGGCATAACAGCAAAGAATGGGATGTGGATCCATAGGCTAATACCCATCATCGGCCCGTGGATAACAAGGTGACACAGCCAATTGAAATACGAAACTACCCAATGCCTGACCAACTATGGCTGCTTTAACAAATACCTGCACAGTGCGACGGATTTTAGAATCCATCACTTACGTTCAACCCTGTATATGATACTAATTGTTTGAAAGCGATAATAATTGTTCAAACTGCGCGAAGGAAGTCTTGGTTCAGCTCTTGAACGAGCAAGACAAGCTTAAAGAAGTCTGGTGTGAGCTTTTGAACGAGCAAGGAGTCTTGGTTCAGCTCTCGAACGAGCAAACAGTCTGGGGTGAACTCTCGAACGAGGAGGTCGACTTTTGTATGTGCTGTGAAGTGATCGTGAGTTTGGGTTCCGAATTTAACAGGATATGGAACGGATATATTATTTGGAATATTGTTTGTATTCCAAGCCCAGTAGGGGATTATATATATTCGTTGATGAGGGATGGTGGATTCTTCCCGTATCGTACGTTTTTTGTCGGATCCCATTGTCCATACTTTCTTTGAAGGATTTGAATCCGTTCAAACTGGTGAGTCACCAAATTTGTTGCTAATTACTTCACAGATGCATACGTTAATCAACTCGGCCAATTTTTGCTTCGACCACCTGAAGTTTGTTATCACTATCTATTGAAACAGATTTTGTTCAAGTTTCAATAATAATTTCTAATTTCATCGTTTGAATTTGCCCTTGGCTACATAATATTTTGATGTTTTAGCATTTTGGATATTTCTCTTGCCTTATATTTTTTTAATTGGAAAGTTTTGCCAAGTTTATGATTTGTATGCAGGTTTTGTGTTTCTGCATGAAATTGATTGGGGCAATCTTATCTCTATTTATGAATTATAATGTTTTCGTTAATAAAATTTAAACCCATTATAATTAACTAAGGTATCATCGTGCAGTGCTGGCTTTATTATTGCATAGGCAAGGAAATTCCAATGTGGTCGGCATGGTTTCGAATCTTGTATTTGAAATTTTATGCTTGATATTTTTTTGTGTTTATTTTTATTTGTGTTTTTTTATTTACATATAAAGGAAGGTATAGAAAGAAGGTAGCGATGCACGACCAAAGTACAGGGTGTAGAGTTTCATCGGGGGCTTACGATATTGGTTGGTTATATATGGAGGTTCGTAGGGGTTCCACCATTTGTGGGATTTTAATGACCACTCGGACGTTCTCTTAATTAATTCGGGAAGAAGTTCTTGGTAATAATGTCTTTACTTCTGTACATTCTGGTCGGTTAATGCAATTACCATCAGACATCGCTAATCTATCTTCTAGCAACGACCATCTGATTGCTACTCTATTTTTGTTTTGTTAGCAAAGCTGTTCTTTGATCTTCTTTGGGGCATTCATTTTAAAGGTTCACGACTCTCGCTTGCCGCTACAACGAGCTGGTTTAAACGAACATCAGGGCTTCACGCAAAATAAGTAGGAATTTATTTTTTTGCGTGAGCGTGTTTGATCAAGCTATCTTCTCATCAGAGATAGGGAGGACTAACAACGTTTCAACAGGTTCAAGAGAGTTGTACAATCTTCAACTGCACCAGATGGGTATAAGAGCGACAGGACACCCAACTCCCACTGGGGGTCAAACTGAGGTCCAAAAACATGGCGCAGTTCATGCTGGAAAGTGAAGAGAAGTGGAAAACTATCGAAAAAATGTTAATGACCATTATGGCGAGAAAGGCCTAGGAAGAAAGAACAAGACAAAACGAAGGCATGGACAAGCGAGCTTGAAAGAAGAGAAAGGTCCTGAAAGGGCGGAAGATAGGAAAATAGACAGAAGACAACCAGGCGGAAGGCGAAAGGTATACGGTGAAATGCTTTGGACGACCCAGGTGCCTTTAAACAGGAGAGGTTTTTTAATGGGCTGACTTCATACTACTACCCAGTACGGGCTGGTGGTGTCTTGTTTAAGATTTTCCCCCTTTCGATATAGAAAAAAAGAAAAAATTGCCCTATGTCAAGTGACAGACAGAATGCATGCCTTTTTCACCCATTTCAGAAGATATACATCCCACTGAGCTCTTCCTTCACTTTATGTGAAGTGGCCCCAGTAAGACACTCTTATCTCGTATACTTGCTGACTGTTTTCCGCTGGGATTGATCTGCAACCTTCGACAGAGTTGCTCAGCGTGTCAGGACTTACCATCGTGAAGGTAAAAGTGGAGTTGAGATGGAGAGGCTAGATAATATCTCTAGTTATTATTTTGTATTGCGCATCACATCGTCCTATTTTGATTATCATGAAGTGAAAAATTTACATCTCCCGCATATTTACTTGTCAAAGTAGACATTTAAAAATGATAAATTACCAATAATTTCCTGTAAATGATAATGATGAACGAAAATAGATCTTCAATATTTAAAAATAATGTTTTGTTTGTTACGTAACAATACACAACAATGAAAATTATTTAATTCCTTTGAATAAATTTTAGTAACTGTGAGCAGCACATTTATTTATTCTTGCAAGTAGGTCAAATACAACCTTCCTATTGTAGTTCAACTGTGTTAGTCGTAGTTTAAAAGAACTAAAAACCTAAAAATCAAGAAACGTAAGTATTTGTTTATGTAAATTTAACCTTTGCTCGTTTATCAAAAGCATAAATAATCTTGTATCATAATTTACACATTACGTCAGTGATGACGTTTCTATTATTATAATTCCACATGAATTTTTAACAATGGTATGCATAAAAACGCTGTAAAATATAATTTACTATGAATAACTTTTTTTTTTAGTTTTTGACCCGTTTTAGAAATTTGTGTGCAGTTTCGGTACGAAAAATGGCAGATGTGGCCAAACCTCAAGCAAGTGTGAGCGAGGAAGACGTGATATTTAAAGAGCATAATGACAAGGGGGTTATAATTTTGAATAGGCCGAAAGCGTTGAATGCTTTAAATTTATCGATGGTTACTAAAATTTATCCTGTTTTAAAGAAATGGGAGAATGAGAAAATGTTGGTTTTGGTTAAAGGTTCAGGGAACAGATCGTTTTGTTCGGGTGGTGATGTAAGAGCTGTCGTTCTTGCTGGATTGAAAGGTGATAAGTTGGGACACGAATTTTTCCGTAGGGAGTATGGCTTAAATGGTTTAATTGGTACTTATGCTAAACCTTATATTGCATTTATTGATGGTATAGTAATGGGTGGAGGAGTTGGATTATCAGTTCATGGGCATTATAGGGTTGCAACCGAAAGAACTTTGTTTGCAATGCCTGAAACCGCTATAGGTTTGTTTCCCGATGTTGGGGGTTCATACTTTTTACCACGGTTAGGTGGTAAATTGGGGTATTATTTAGCTTTAACGGGTCAGAGATTGAAAGGTGTGGATGTTCTTAAAGCCGGAATTGCTACACATTATTGTCACAGTGACCAACTCAAGAATCTCGAAAATGCCTTATTAGGTTGCTCAAGTTCACAGAAAGTGCAATTAGTTTTGGATGAATTGTGTCCGAAAGACAGTAGGGAGTTTAGTTTGGCTCCACATTTGAATAAAATTAATCAATGTTTTAATGCTCCAACGGTGGAAGGCATCATAAAAAATTTAGAGAAGGATAATTCGGATTGGGCACAGGGAACTTTGGAAACTATGCACAAAATGTCTCCAACTAGCTTAAAAATTTCACTCAAGGAGTTACAGTTGGGTGCCAGTATGGATTTACAAGATTGCTTGAAAATGGAATACAGGCTAGCAGTTGGTTGTCTTGCTAACAAAGATTTTTATGAGGGTTTGTATTATTTACTGTTTTTATTTAGTTTATTTTCCGTAAGTAATCGAAAAGTTATCTTTTCATGTTTATAATTTTGTTATTGTGTTGTACAGGAAGTTTATTGTAGGATGGCTAAATTTAAAAAATTTGATAATATACCATAACTAAATTTTTTAAATAGAGAAGGTATATTTTTGGTAGACTCCAAAGTAAATTTAAGATTATTTTTATTCTGCTTTAAATTATTCAATTTTTACAATATAAAATTGTACTTTCACTTCTGAAATTCACTTTTTATCAAATTCTTCATCTACATTTACTTTGAAAAGATATTTTCAGTTAAAAACTGAAAATTCACTGTTATACAACTGGAAGATCAACACAGGGTATAATTTTCTAATTACTAGAACTAGAAGGCAAAATTTCAATATTTTGTAAAATAACTTAAAATTCAAATCAACATTTTCTTTTGGATACCATATTCAACTTTCATATTAAAAATATCTTATTGTAAGAAAACAGCTATGTAAAACTTGTTCATATTTATAATTAATTTAATGCACAAATTATACAAAAAAGAACAAGAATTTTCCCATCAAACCACATATTCTTTTATGTGCATAAGTGAGATTGCCATGTAAACAGAGTTCCCACTTAAAACGGAGCACCTGCATTTTATATTGAAGAAACGCTTTTAATAATTGACCTGTACAAACTGGAATTGGGAAAAAATAGCATTTACTCAAGAGAGACCGAATATTTTATTTGAGCAAGCAAAACCCAATTGTGTTGACTAGTAACAATATAAGTCAAATAATGTTCAAGTAAAGATTTAACATCACGTGTGAAAACTTTTGACTTCTAATAATTGACTGCATTCAGAAAATGTAATAATTTTTTTAAAGTCAAATAATTTAAAACAAGGTTTAGCTATGGAGGACCTTAAATGAAAACTGAGCTTAATGGCTTTTATCCTGGTGACTTGGACCCTTGTTCAACAAAAGTACATATTTATTAACATGAAAAGATGGACAAACTATAGATACGAATTTTTAAACCGACATTAAAGAGTTCTGACCACCTTCGAAGTTTTCAAAAATTGTTTTTCTTATTTCGCTGTTAAACACTTGACAGTTTTGCAAACAACTTAGGCCACAGTTGGAATTAAAATTCAAAAATGTAACTATAATTAAGTTATAATTTATAATAATAAATTACTATATTTTACGTTTATCTCTAAACTACATTTCTCGACATGTTTGAACTCAATACTCTACATTATCTACAATGTAGCGTACCATTTTTTTGATCTTATCTTAGTTTTCGTGTAAAAACGGTTTTTTTAATTTTTTAACTCCAAAATAAGTTTCTTTTTATATTCCAATTTTGCGATATGTCCTAAATTACTACGCAAGGGTAGTGTATACGGATCCCTCAATTTTTTTAAAATTAATATCGACGTTGTAATTTAAAAAAACAATATATAACAAACTAGCAGGGATCTTCCAACAAAAACCAAAAATAACTCCAAAAAAATTTCTTTTTATATTCCAATTTTGCGATATGTGCTAAATTACTACGCAAGGGTAGGGTATACGGATCCCTCAATTTTTTTAAAATTAATATCGACGTTGTAATTTAAAAAAACAATCTATAACAAACTAGCAGGGATCTTCCAACAAAAACCAAAAATAACTCCAAAAAAATTTCTTTTTATATTCCAATTTTGCGATATGTCCTAAATTACTACGCAAGGGTAGGGTATACGGATCCCTCAAGTTTTTTAAAATTAATATCGACGTTGTAATTTAAAAAAACAATCTATAACAAACTAGCAGGGATCTTCCAACAAAAACCAAAAATAACTCCAAAAAAATTTCTTTTTATATTCCAATTTTGCGATATGTCCTAAATTACTACGCAAGGGTAGGGTATACGGATCCCTCAATTTTTTTAAAATTAATATCGACGTTGTAATTTAAAAAAACAATCTATAACAAACTAGCAGGGATCTTCCAACAAAAACCAAAAATAACTCCAAAAAAATTTCTTTTTATATTCCAATTTTGCGATATGTCCTAAATTACTACGCAAGGGTAGGGTATACGGATCCCTCAATTTTTTTAAAATTAATATCGACGTTGTAATTTAAAAAAACAATCTATAACAAACTAGCAGGGATCTTCCAAAAATAACTCAAAAAAAGTTTCTTTTTATATTCCAATTTTGCGATATGTCCTAAATTACTACGCAAGGGTAGGGTATACGGATCCCTCAATTTTTTTAAAATTAATATCGACGTTGTAATTTAAAAAAACAATCTATAACAAACTAGCAGGGATCTTCCAAAAATAACTCAAAAAAAGTTTCTTTTTATATTCCAATTTTGCGATATGTCCTAAATTACTACGCAAGGGTAGGGTATACGGATCCCTCAATTTTTTTAAAATTATTATCGACGTTGTAATTTAAAAAACAATCTATAACAAACTAGCAGGGATCTTCCAAAACAAAAATATTTTTCCAAATTTATACGGGGTTCTTGTGATCTCGAAAAATACAATAAAACAAAACCGCCCTTGATTTTTATTATTCCTAGTCCTATAAGAAACCTGTTAAGAAATCATTTTGAAACTTGGCAGTAATATTTTTGAAATTATTTGAAAAGGAGTAGGTGCATATTATTAATTTGAAAAATTGGGGGTAGCCTTCCCTTAATTACTTAAAAATTGGTTTTTAAATACTTCTTACAAGACCTGAAAATCAGAAACTTTGTAAATTGAATAATATTACAATAGTAATATGAAATTTGGCTACTGTGCAATAAGTAGCCGGGCGCAAATCAAAATTTCTTCTGCTACACACTAAAGAACACAGTTAATATAACAAATTGTCAAAATATTTTGCGAGAATTTATTATCAAAATTTTGAAATAATCGAATTTGGGGGACGGTCCCCTAACTCTGGTAACTCCAAATAAAATGGAAATTTCCTATTGCAAAGAGAAAGGTTTATATAGTATACTGTAAAAATTTCACTTGCGAAAGTATACATAAAATTTCGAGAAAAATCAATTTGAAAAGTACGGAAGAGTAGCATCGATCAGGCGGCCGACCGAGGTCAATGTGCATCAGTGGCCCGTGCTTCGTTGAAAATGCGTAAAATTGTTTCGCTCCGATTTGAATGTTTCTTTGAAATTCGGATAGATGGGGGTGTGATTAGTGGATATTAGTAATAAATATAATCTGGCTTGGCCAGAATTATGAGCATCAAAAAACCTCCGCATCTCCGGGCGGTTTTTCGTGCTCAGAACCGCTACGCGGCAGAGCTAAACATACGAGAAGGCGCCACCGATCAAGAACACCGCAGGGTGGCCACTTGCCATAAATTCATAAAAAATCATAAATTTTGAAAATTGCCATAAAAATCATAAATTTTACGACTTTGCCATAAAATATCATAAATTTTAGTTAAAATTAAAAATTTAAAATACTTAAATTATTTTTAGTAACCGAACCGATGCTCATCCCATGATCAAATTTGGTAAAAATTATATCTTATATATAAAAATTTATGTGATTGTTATTGACAAATTTTTTGCATTTCTTCATTTTTTACCCAGAAATCTGTGGGGTTCTGAAAATATTTTCTTCATTTTTTACCCACAAATTTGTGGGTTTCTGAAAATATTTTCTTCATTTTTTACCCACAAATTTGTGGGTAAACCGGTGAAAGGGTTAAGTATTCATAATTATTTTATTTAGGGCCGCGATTATAAAGGACAAATATTTGTCCTAAAAGTTGTAAGATTCCTCAAAAATTGCTTTACTACAACACGGTTTTGCTATAAATATAAATTTTTAAACAACAAAACACGTGTTTGCAGGGCCAGGCCGGCCTGAAAATATTGAATATTTTTTAAAATAAAATGTTTTTATTTTTTTAAGTTTAAGAATTTTTAATAGGGAAAATTATATTTTTATTATATATATAAAAAAGTAGCGCACTGGCTACCCAGTTCTTAGACCTCTATACACACAGAGTATTTCCAACACGATTTGAAACGCTCTGTATGATTTTGAATTATGCGGACAGACAGACGGACACGGAGCCAGATCATAAGGCTTCTTGCTATACTTTGTATAGAAGCCTAAAATGGATGTATGTTCCCTATAGACTCCTAGACCGTTTGGAACCAAATTTGGCACAGTTATTATGTAGGTCCCTGCGCATGTTTTTGTATTGAAATAGTGCAAAAATTCGCAAAGGAAAGGAAAGTTGATTTGAGCAGGCTACTCAAAATCAACTTAAAAAACAATAATGAATGCTGTCAACCGATCGACAATGCAAATACACGTGCTTTACGTTTCTATTTGACCAATCTTAACCAAATTTGGTGTAAAAGTTATTTACAACGCTACGAGAAACATAGGCAGAACCTTGGAGTGAGGCCGAACAACCACATCCGACACGGTCTAGATGGCTAAAGGCGGCCGGTAGGCCGACTGTGCCAGCTAGTTATTTATAAAATGATCTATTTTTGATGTCCCAATTTATACCCAGGCAATTTTTAATTGATTCGGTTGGCAAATTGAGGATTGCTTCCCCCCCTGAAAAAAGTTGGTTGAGCACGTCCCTGACTATTACTACAATAGTCAGGGTAATTCACGAAACTGGTTTCTTTTTAGCTTGAAATATGCACACATTTTTTTGTAAATTGTCTGGATGGGGCGAGGTATAAAGGGAGTTCCCCCCTCGGGGTGCGGCCATAAATTTGCCATAAATTTTTGTATCGAGTGCCATAAATTTGCCATATATTTTTGTATTGCCTGCCATAAATTTTTGTATCGAGTGCCATAAATTTGCCATAAATTTTTGCTTTGAGTGCCATAAATTCATAAATAAATGTTACTTATTGCTAGTGGCCGGCCTGACACCGGGATGGAGGCAATCGGGATTTTAAACCCCCAAAAAATCGCCTAAAAACAAAAAATAATCGATGTTACATGTAGGAGCGTCGAGCTGCAACTGCCGGTCCGTAATCGGCAAGTCTAAGACTAGTTCAAGGCACACGTACCGTCAACAAAATGCGCGACGGCCGGGCGAAGTAGTGGCATCGACCGGTTCAACAGCATGCTCGCTGCTACTTTTCCGTACTTTTCAAATTGATTTTTCTCAAAATTTTGATAATACTTTCGCAGGTTTAAATTATATCATTAAACTAAATAAACGTTCCTCTTTGCAATAGGAAATTTTCAATTTATTTGGAGTTACCAGAATTAGGGGACCAAAGCCCGAATTTGAACTTAGCAAATTTACATGTAAAATTTAACGAGATTCCGCGCGTCGCTCATTTTGTTGACGGTGCGTGCAGAAAGAACTAGTCTTAAACTTAGCGTTTTACGGACCGGCAGAAGCAGCACGTCTCTCGTACATGTAACATCGATTTATTTTATGTTTTATTCGATATTTTGGGGGTGTCATTAGTATCATTTTTATTTCATATTAATTTATAATAAAATTGAGCACAATAATTGAACCTCCACCTTCAGTGGCGAGCATGAATATATTAACTTGAGTAATATAAACTGCTCCAATCCTCCATGTAGCTGGAATAAACGTGTAGACTCCCTCCATTCAAAAAGGTCAACACTAATCGCACCTGTAAACTACCCTAAATTTGTTATGCAGAATGGGAATTTACAATCAGAATTCAAAATAAGGAAATTGTAGTTTAAATGATCCCAAAAAGTATATTTAAAATTCTATCATGGTGGTTAGTTTATGGCAATGGAGAAGTTTCCAAAATTAGAATATCACAATCAAATTGAAAAATTACGTAGGAAAAATAAGCTTTAACATTTTAAGTTTTAAGCTTTATTCTTTTTAAATTTTACCACGGACCTAGGAACTAAAATAATGAAAACTACGTAGTACACACTTGGTACAGACATTCCAGAATATAATTGAGTAAAATATTTTAGAAAGCTGAAAAATTATTAAAATAATAAAGGTTTGCCTAACTCCCCCCCCCCCTTAGGACTGCCACTAGTTGGGTTGGATTTCACATTTTTGAATCTCGTTAATCTAATCATAAGCGTCACTGGTAGACGAAAAACCATAGACGCAACTAAAGGAGAGCTGAAAATCGCAATTAACCCTCCCTCAAAATTAGTTGCCTGCAGTAATTTAAATGACTATAAGTACATCAAAATAACAAATTCTTGAAATTATCGGTTTGGAACTTAAGAAACAGAAGTACCAAAAATCATAGTTATGAGTTGACCGTTTCTTATGCATTCTATGTCGAAAATAGTAGTTATCATCTAAATTAAACTAGATGTAATTTTAAGTCAACATTTCTAGCCCTTAGTTTCCAATATACAGCAAACAAACGTAGTTTTCTTCAGGTTTTGTGGAAATAGTTTTTTTCCTGGGAATCCTATCAAGAAAAGTGATCAACTGAAATTGTAGAAAACTTAGTTCTTCGCGCTATTTACAGCATTTTTACCAAAAAGTTTTTTTTCTGTCTCCAAAACTACTAGGGCTAGAAGTACTAGAACAATTTCTGCTTTTGATTCCTATGCAAAATTTCATTTACTTTAAATCTTAACCAAAGGAAGTTGTCATAAAATATGATGCATCAAAAATGTGAAATTCTTAAATCCTGAAAAACATCTATCGAAAAGAGTACAAAATTATGAACTTGGAAATCCTTCAGCTAGAAAGTTTTTCTATACAGAGAATTTATTCTAGTTTTCGGGTAAAAATTTAAAAAAAGTAATTGAAAGAACATCCAATAATTTTAGAAATGTGGTACTAGTTTTTGCACGGATTTTAAGATTTAAGAGCGCGCTGCGGAAAGAGAGAGAGGGAATGATGTTGAAAGAAGCCTCTAATCTTTTCTACAAATTTAAAAAACTAAACGTCGTATCAATGTAATTCTTTTTTTATATTAATAAGAAAAGACTATTGAAGGCAATAACCAATTTTGAGCGCTTTAAATTAAAAGTAAATAGGTTAATTTAATTTATGAAAAAGGACAATTTTGAATTTTTATGACAAGCGATCTTAATGAAACTTCGTTATTGCCTTCTGCAGATCATTATAAGGACAAAACCTGATTTTGAAGCGATTTCATCATCAATTATAGAAAACTTGTACAAAACTTGTAAATCAAAAAGTGCCCTTAGTGGAGTTTTAAACTATATAAAATCAACTTAATGCACAAAGGGTTCAAGGGTTCCCTTAGATATGGCGCAAATAATTTTTTTAAATTTCTACAAAAGATTAGAGGCTTCTTTCAACATCATATCTACTGCTTCCCTCTCTCTCTTTCCGCAGCGCGCTCTTAAGGCTGCCGTCCTGACAGTGTTTAATATATGGGAAATCTGTTGAGATTGCGGACGCACTAGGTAAAAAAGTATGCACTTTTAGGCAACCATTTTATGATCATTGTAAAGCTAAAACTTGGCCCTTGGATCTGATATATTTTTAATTCCAATCAGAAAATGAGAAATATTGAAATTTTTTCTGTAAAGATGCTCTATTTCACAGGGCATAAAGGTGACCGTGCAATAATTTTTATAATCATTACAGTTATAATTACAAACTTGCAAAGTGTTTCACATCCAGAACAAATGCTTAACCTAATGTGAAAAAAAATTTGGTAGAATTATATGCATTTTTCTAGAAGATACTGCGTCCGAAAATAATAATTTTTTCTTGTTTTGAAGGATTTTTTTGAAATGGTGAGCAGAGTTCTGTTGCATTTCCAACGAAGTTAGTTGGATCTCGGTTAAAATAGTTAGTCTATTCTATATCAGAATTACTTCTTACGGTTTATTGCTCATTTGTCGAATGGCATTTTCAATCGCCCACGCGTAGGACGGCAGCCTTAAGGAAGTTTAGGATAAAAAACCCTGCATAAATTAACTTGAAATAATTTTTTTTTTAAATATAACAGAGGTTATTGAAGAAGTTTGCACAATTGGTTAGCCCTGTATATGCAAATTCGTTTCTTGCTGCTGTTTGCTAGGAAGCCATACATTAAAATAAAAATGAGAGGAAACAAAAATAATTGAAATTAAATTTTGAATAAAAATTTCTTTTGGTATTTATATCAATATAAGTAGTAATGATTTGAGCATATCAAGGCCAGAACTTTGAATGAAATTAATTATATTTTATGTAAATAACTTACAAACAATGGAAGCTTTATAAAAGATGTCATTTTGTGAGTGATAATTAAAGAACAGCACATTAATGTAATTAAAATCATGATTTATTATTCCATATAATTGGAATTCTCAAATTTTTCTATAACTTATAATTAGCAATTACAAATTTTATTTTATGCAGTTTCTTATTGAATAAAACAAGTTTTTTGATAATTAATGGGATGGTGATGCATATTTTTGTTGACAAAACCATCGGCACTTGTTGAGTTTGTTCAAGAGAAGAGAAACTCAAAATTTTCAGAATTAACATTACAATATAAAAAAAGATTATTCATAGACACAATTAACTTGCAATTAAAATCTAATTTCGAGTAGAATAAATTCAAACCGAGTAGGTAACAGGACAGTTTAAGAACAATCAACCTCTAAGTTTATATTTGAAATTAAAATAAAAACAATTTTTGTATAATAATTTATAACTACACATTTTAAAATTTCAAAATGAAATCTTTTATTGGATCAACGTTTATTTACATAAATCAGGACCAATTAGCGAAAAGTCAAGGCTAAGAAAAAAAGGTCAACTTAAACATGCCACAGCACGTGGACGTTGATATTATTTAAATAATTTTTTTTATCCTCAACATACTTACTAAACAAAGATATCTTATCTCCATTTCATATTACTTTTTTTTTGTAGGTGTAAGGGCTCAACTGATAGACAAAGATCAAAAACCTGTATGGAATCCTAGCACTTTGGAAGCAGTTTCAGAGAATATGGTAGAAAAGTATTTCAATAAATTACCAGAAGAGGAAGAATTAAAACATAAACTGTAATATACTTGAAATTTGAAATAAACCCGCAAATTTTAACTTGGTTTTCTATTTTTAAGAAAGTTTGGCCTAAACTGATGCAATTCAGTAGTTTGGTTTTTAATAAAAATCGAATATTCAATATAAACAGTTTTTATTACAACAAAGGTTTTTTAAAGTTACCAAAGGTTGAACAATTTGCCTAAAAAAAATTGAAACAGTCAACAAAAATTTTCACCTAAGAAACAATTTGGGGTTGGTGAAATTTTTATTAAAAAAATTATATTTACGTTTTTATCCTTAATAAATATGTTTAAAAGAAATTTCCTATCTTGTATTATTATTTAAAGTTGGAGAATTTACCAGTCATGTAGCGAGCATTGTTTAAACTGGTTGAATCACGGAACACAAAAAAAAACACTTAACAGTCCTATATTATTATTATTATGACTGGAAAATTTGTATGCACAGGAATAAACTATTCAGTCGATGTATTGTGCTAACCAACGGAAACCTTCACCATAACCCTGTCGTTTGAGCACCGAGCACATGAACAACTCCAATGGACGTCCTGGCAATTCCAAACGTGACACTTTACCCTGAATTAAAAAAAAACAGTTAAGGTTTTGTTGTTAAAATATGCAATGTTTACCTTTCCAGTTGTTTGTCCATAAAGGGCAAAAACGTTCCTTAGTTCGTCTTCCGAAGCTGCACCGGGCACATCTATTTTGTTGCCCAATATGAGGACAGGACAATTTGACAATGTTTCGTCCGTGAGTAACGAATCTAACTCCTTTTTACTTTCCTCGAATCTTTGTCTATCAAAGGCGTCTATTAAAAATACAATTGCATCTACCGCAGGGAAATAATCTTTCCATACTCTTCTAGCTGTAAAAGGAAAACAAGAACAAAATTAAAGTAATGAAAAAAAATTGTATTATTTTTGCTTATCGCAAAATTCAGTGAAGAGTTATTGTGTCAATGGGATTTTGTTATCTCATAGATAGTTTGAACAATTACATCAAAATATCCAATGAGTCGAGTACTAAGAAAGATTTGCGAATTAATCTATTTGAAAAATGGCGTTCAACAATTTTTAGATAGCGACCTTCTCATTTCCTATGCGCAATCTCAAAATTTGCTGGTAGGAGTAAATTAGTCCCTTTAGTTCTTGTTACATTGCCTTCTATAAGTTTCTCTGTTTTTGCCTCGTGCAGTATATTTCTCAATGCCCCTGTGTGTATTCCACCATTTTAGGTCTATCAATATAAATACCTATTTTCGCCACTGTCTCTATACAATCACTGTAATTGAAGGTTTTCTTCAAAAAGAAATTGGTCCATTTTTTTGTCACTCTTTCCATTCCTGAACACACTTCTGATTTGTTAAATTTTTAGTTACTAACCTAAGATCATCGACGTCGGTTTGTTTGAGAAATTTTGTAGTTTAGCAAGTTTTAATGGTTATAACTAGAGATGAGATTTTTAGGTCGTATAAATGTTATACCAGAGAGCGTTAAAGGGTTAATTGATACACGGCCCCGTTTCTTCTTTCTTTTTCATACAGCATAACTTTCGAACGGGGCCGTGTATCAATTAACCCTTTAACGCTCTCTGGTATAACATTTATACGACCTAAAAATCTCATCTCTAGTTATAACTGCAAGGCCTAGCTTATTATTGCTGCTTTTTTATTTTGCTACTTTATCGAGCTTTTCCATTCCATTTGGAATATTGCTACTCTGCCTCTGCAAAGTCTTCATGATCCACTTTTGTGAGATAGATCAATCCCTTCTTTCTCTTTTACTTTCAACCTAATTTATCCAGAGTGTTGATGTACACCACGCGGTAACTCAACCAGCGATCTCACCAAGCCCTTGCCGTGGTTGCCGACAGTACTACCTAGTTTTTAATAAAGCAATAGCCTATATGCATTCATAAACCATTGTGGATTGGTCAATTTTATTGTCAATCTAAGAAGTTACAATGCAGCCTTCTTTTTTTCCTTTTGTATATATAAAATCTAATCATGCCTTAACGCATTTCTGATGTGTTCCGATTTTTGATTACTAATCTAAAAAGTTCCAGTGCTATGGCAATTACACATCAGAAGGTTGTTAAATATTATTTAACTTTATTAAATATATTACTTTCTTAAAGTAAAATTGGAGAAGATCAGCAATTTGCTACTTTCATCTCAATCATTTACCCAGAAATATACATAATGTACAGAGCCGTAGCAAGGGTGAGGCGTTTGCCTCAGGCGCCATCGCAATGGGGGCGCTAAACCTTGACAAAACCCAATAAATAATAGTTTAAAATTTTCGGAACTTTCTGAAGACTGAATTCCAAAATTTGACAACGATTTTGTCGATAACAAAATCAACGATAAAATTCCTTGCTAGCCTTTTCCCCAAATAGGGATTTTAATCCTCTACAGTAGTTTTTCGACTATAACTCGCTTACTTTCATTTTTAGTGAAAATGATCATCAAATCAAAATTGAAGAGTACAAAATTCTCTATAAAATAAGTTAACAAAATTTTCCTACATCATACTACGTAAGTATTTATGAAATAAAAAGAAAATCAATTGAAAAAAGTTTTGAATAATTCTTATTCTGAATAAAAATTTCGTACATTTCAACTTCACCATTGATGGTGAACAAAACAAAACAAGGTTTCAGGATTTACTTCAGATCTGAAGTAAAAATATCACATTATCATTGGGAGAATATTATTTAAACTGAAAAGAAAAATTCCTACCGATATACAGCTCCACCAAGCTTAGAAAGGACGCGGCAAATATGCCAACTAATTTGATACAAATTTGAATGAACCAATGAACGTTGAGTTATTTCTCAAGTACATTCTGTTGTAAAAGTTTGTGTATTTTAGTAATTACTTTTTGTACATTTCTGAATAGATTTTGAACTTAATATTTACTAAATTTATTCCAAAAGTGCTTATTATTTAATATTTGCGATAACATTTTTTACGTATTTCGTGACTGCAGGATTCTGGATTGTAGGTGGAGGGCAAGAAAACTCACACGCACTTAGGCCACTAAATTGGGCCCATTGTGCTACCTCCAATTTCAGCGACCCCGCGCCCCGTCATTCCCCAAGCCATCCCAACTGGAGGATGAACTCCAGGATCCTGGCGGGTGGGGTGCCACTGATTCTGGCCATGTCGGGCCAGAAGTCTCCCAACATGGATCCTCTCATAGAAGTCAGAGCTGGGCAGTAACAGAGCACATGCTCAGCTGTTTCCTCCTCTTCGTTGCATCCACGACATAAAGGGTCATCTGCAAACCCCATATTGTGGAGGTGTTTATTTAATCTGCAATGTCCAGTCAGTATCCCTGCAATTGTCCGCAGATTGACTCTGGACAGCTTCATATAGTATCTTGCATGTTTCCATGAAGGCACGCGTATTGCTGCTCTAGCTTGGTTACATGTAGTTCCTTGTAGCCATCTGCTTTCGTGACTGCAATTTGACAAAATAATTTATGGATTTTAAATATTCGCGCCGAGAAACTCTTCATCTGAGTGTACATTTTTAATTTTAGCAGCGCCTGACACGCCCCCTCAGGTCGGTTCTAACGTTGGTGGAGCTGTAAATAATCTTCATATTTGGGGAGGGAGGGTATTGCGTTACGTTACCATGGAAACGGTGATTCTGACATTACTATGCATATTTTATATAACATCTTCAGAAGTTCCCAATGATAATTGATATTACATGACCGGGTGGTCTGGGGGGTATGGAATACCCCCCGGTACACTTGCCATTATTCAGAACCATCAAAATTTATTATTTTTCGTTGAATCTTTTGCAATTTTCGTTTGTAATCCGGGTGGGGGGGGGGGATAGCAGGTGATATTTTTCATAACCATCCCAGTACCGTTTTTCTTAATAACCAGGGACGTAAAAGTGAAAGTTTTTCTCTCGCAATAAATTAATTCCATACCCCCCAGTTGTTAAGTTTTCAGTTCAAATTTGCCTCAGGCACCAGAAGAGCTTGCTACGGCGCTGATAATGTATACAATAGAGCTCAACAGGCCATGCAGGCCCAAGGCTTCTTCCATCATCCTCTCTCTCTCTTACTTATGTCTCAACACTACAGACAGGGCCGTGGTATCCGGTATCTCGTCATTCGCTCTGACTCATTCAGAGTGTTGATGTTTTCCAGAGGACCATGCTAATAATTTTTGTGAAGTTCTCTATTCGAACCCACAATTTCCGCATCGTAACTCAACCAGCAATCACACCAAGCCACTGCTGTGGACCTAAGAATATCCCACGTGCCAATTTTGGCATAATATGTTTAGATACCCAACGATTACCGTTAAATCTAGACCACAATAGATAAAAAAATTTTATATATAAAAAATAGTAAACATTTCGACTAAATCGCATTTACATATTATGTATTTAAAGATAATCGCAAGTAAATGAGAAATATTTGATTATTTTTTCTAAATAAAAATATTGAGACCATGGGTGATGCTAATGCCACCTATAGGGCTATAGGTTATCAGTAATGCATGTCATATTGGTAAACATGCACAATACAATTCTATCAATAATTAGTGATTCTTATAATTTTTGTATTACAGCCTACAAATAGCACCAGAAAATTCTAAGCACTCGCGGTTGTTTTCAGAGAAGGATGAAAAATAAATGTTATTTAAATATTTTGAAACTTCGGAAATAATATTAAACTGACAATTTCGTTCATAATATTTCAACCAATAGGATGTTACAATCTCATCAATTTGAACCAATCATAATCTACTTCCTTTGACAATACAGACCACGGTGGTGTATTGTCGCGGCAATACGACCACCGTGGTCTGTATTGTCAAGTAACGATGGAAACTACGTAAACGCATACTATAAATTTTTTGTTGTCAGAAAAAATTGAAATTTTATTTACGAAATTGTCAAACGAATTCCACACGATACTATAAAATTGTCGGTTAATTTTTAAACCATGGAATCTTCGTGTTTGTCGGCCTTAAAATCACCATTCGTGCTAAAGCACTCATGATGATTTTAAGGGCGACAAACACTCAGTTCCAGTTTCAAAAATTATTGCCGACAATTTGATAGTCTCTTGTGGTATTATATATGAAAATACATCAAAAATTGTCTACTAATTCTAAACACTACGGCCGCAAAAGTCCCATAAAATCCCACGCCGGCGTCCCCCACAATTGCGGTTTTTAGCTCCCCCAACGCGATTTTTTGCCGATAATTCGCTTATTTATGCTTGTATGAAAAATTATGATCAGACCATAATTGAAGAGCATAAAATTCTCTATAAAATAGTTTTTTTTTCATATTTTTCTATGGCACACTAATACTTAAATTATTGACCGAAAACACGACCCACCCTTAAAATGGCACAATATTAATTCGTTGCAGGGAGAGAAATGTTTTCGGGCACGGGAAATGCTTTTAATAATAAATTAATTGAAATTGTGGCCAAGGTTGGAAAATGAAGAGAAAAATAATTTTTTCAAAATTTGCCCAAGTTATAGTATTTTCCAAGTAATGAAACCGAAATTTTGGTTTGAGCTTACAGAAGGTCCGGGCAATCTGAAATTTTGCAAAGATGTTTATTGACGTGTTCTAATAAACCCCCAAAATGTCTCATAAAAATCCCAAGCCGGCGTTCCCTCAAATTAGGATTTTAGCCCCCTAAGTGCGGTGTTTCGCGTATAGCTAATGTATTTTTACTTTTAAGAAAAATTACCATTAAACAAAATTTAATTTGCCTATTACAGTATGTATTTAGTACTACCTACTGCAGCGCCACAACTTATAGAGAATTTTATGTTCTTAAACTTTGCTTAATGGTAATATTTCGTAAAAGTAAAAATACGTGAGCTATAGGCGAAACACCGCACTTAGGGGGCTAAAATCCTCATTTGAGGGAACGAACGCCGCCTTGGGATTTTTATGAGACATTTTGGGGGTTTATTAGAACACTTCAATATACATCTTTGCCAAATTTCAGCTTGCCCGGACCTTCTGTAAGCTCAAACCAAAATTTCAGTTTCGTTACTTGGAAGATGCTATAACTTTATAACTTGGGCAAATTTTGAAAAAATTTATTTTTCTCTTCATTTTCCAACCTTGGCCACAATTTCAATTAATTTATTATTAAAAGCATTTCCCGTGCCCGAAAACCAACGAATGAATATTGTGCCATTTTAAGGGTGGGTCGTGTTTTCGGTCAATAATTTAAGTATTAGTGTGCCATGGAAAAATATGAAAAAAAAACTATTTTATAGAGAATTTTATGCTCTTCAATTATGGTCTGATCATAATTTTTCATACAAGCATAAATAAGCGAGTTATCGGCAAAAAAAAACGCGTTGGGGGAGCTAAACCCTCCGATTGTGGGGGACGCCAGCATGGGATTTTATGGGACTTTTGGGGGGTTCATTAGAACACTCCAATGTACAAAATCGGCCAAAATTCAGCTTGCCCGGATTTTTTGCAAACTAAAAACCTTCCTGCCTGGACTATTAATTATATTAATTTATAATTCCTAAATTTTTAAACAAAATCCATTTTCAGCCCTCCCTGAAAATAACCCACCAATATGACTAAGTTTACAGTTTTCTTTCACTATTTTGTGCATTTACGGATTTAATATTGATATATTTACGTTTTTTAGACGGAATGTATTTTGCATACCTCCCTAAAAATAAACCCAAAATATTTTTGATAGCTTTACAGAATTTTTAAAAAAATTCAGCATTCATCCTCCCAAAAAGTAACCCCCAAGTGCTTAGGTTACAGTTTTCTTACTTTTAGGCTTCTATACAAAGTATAACAAGAAGCCTTATGATCTGGCTCCGTGTCTGTCTGTCTGCATAATTCAAATCCAATCAGAATCCTCGAAATTGTGATTGTAAACACATCGTATGCATAATAAAATAAAAATTTGTTATAAATTTAAACTCGACTTTCTAGCCACGTTCTACAAAAAATTTTACTTATATATATAATATTTGTTAGGTTGCTATTAAAGATTCAAATTATCAGAATTACCACAGATTTAAGAAATGAATTATTCCGAGATTTATATTTGAACTTAAAATGCTATATTTTTCTTATATCTGAAAAAATAATTGTTATCCGATGATAAAGATACTAATCTGAAAATCGAAATCTTTTGTCACTAAATTTTACTTATATATGTAGAATATTTTTAAGTTAGTAACTCTTGCTCGTTTTCTTTCTATTGTAAAAATTACTTCGTCCTATATAGTGTTTGATTCGTTGATTCAATCCGCTAATGCTATCCGGCTAATGATTCAATTTTTATTATTTTCATTATAACCACAGCAGTGGCTTGATGTGATTGGTGAAGTTAAGTTGTAAATAAAAGAGAAAGAAGAGGATTGATCCACCTCAAAAAATGGATAGTACATCGAGGGGTTAATCACAGAGGCAGTCTGGTGTACAAGTCTCGTGGCATTCTTTGGAAATCTCGTGGCAGTCTTTGGAAGTCCGTGGCATTCTTTGGAAGTCTCGTGGCATTCTTTGGCAGTCTCGCGGCATTCTTTGGCAATCTCATGGCATTCTTAGGAAGTCCGCGGTATTCTTTGGAAGTCTCGTGGCATTCTTTGTAAGTCTCGTGGCATTCTTTAATATTTCGAGGAAGTTTTTGAAAATTTTATGGTATTAGAAGCTCTAATGTAAGTTAATTATATTGGAGAGGAATATAACGCCTGAAATCAGGCTTGAAAGAAAAAGAATTCGAGATTATTATTACAGTTTTAACTGTAATGAAAGTGATTAATGAGTAGAGTCCGGATTTGTAGCTATTATGCTTTTCTTGCAAATTCGAAGCAGCTCAAAGTTTTTAAATAATCTATGCGATATATCAAAAAAGGGTCCATGTTTTAAATGCTTTTTATGCTTTTTTTGGGGTTTTGTGCTTATTTTCAATTTTTATGCTTTTTTGTGCTTTTTTTCAGACTTCATTGGTCTGATGCTTTTTCCTAGGAAACATTCCGCCGACTTATTGTCGCGTTCTTATCATATCAAGCTTGCAAACTATAATCTTTGAAACAAAATACCGTCGGTGCACCTTCAAAATGCGATATGTGCATATTCAGTTTTATGTGCATTACATGCTCGCAGGAGAGATTGGTAGCATTATTAAATAGTACATTATATATCAAGGTTGTGAAGGCCGTCATTATTGCCCTAGCGCCAAGATTATATTCCGAGGTGCTTTGCACCGAGGAATATAACGCGCGGAGGCAATAATGGTCTTCACAACCGTGGTTTATATCTATTTTTTCCACTACTAGATTTATTACCATTTTTTAAATTCTTTTTAATAAAAAAATTTTCAAATTTAAAATATTTTCCGGAAATCGTCATTGAAACAACATTTCCCTGCTTATGCACGCGCAGGGAAATTGAACTTTACTGACTAGTCCGGTAATAATTAGTAAGGTTAATAATAACAAAATAAAATAGACAAATGTCAATGTCAAAAAATGTCGTTCAATTAGTGTTTCAAAATTTCGATTTTAAATTTCGATTTTTTACGATTTTCGGAAAAATTTAATACAAAACATGTCAGTAAAATGTCTCACTTGACTCGGAGCTCTAAAATACTCGGCACGAAGTGCCTCGTATTTCAACATTGCCCCTCGTCAGTAATATGTCATTTTCCTGACTTTTATGTAAATAACTATTATTTCAAATGACAGTTTTGTTTTGTTGATTTGACAGTTGTTGACAAATTTTAAATCACGTATGTCAAATCATTTCATTGGTTCATTTTTTTAACTTAAGTGTATAATGAATCTGTCAAATCATTTCATTGGTTCATTTGTATAATGAAAATATTATTTACCGCATGTCTAAAATGCGTCACTTCACATGTGACTTGGATAAGTTATAATGGTAGCCTATATGACTAGTAGTGGAAAAATAAATTAAGCGGTTTTAGAAAAAAATGAAGGATTGATAACATTGGTTGATATAGCCAAAACAATATCCGGAGAAACTATTCCAAGTTTAATAATGGATCCCTCGGTGGTAGCAAAATTCAAGTTTGCACCAATAACTAGTGAGGACGTTGAAAGAAGCTTCTCGTTTACAAAAATCTGTTAAGTGATAGAAGGACTAATTTTACTCCTGAACATTTAGAACAATTTTTATTGTATTAGCTACGCAAAATGGTTACTTTTGAAGCTGTTTCGGGTCCGCAAAATTCTATTTTAGCGGCCTAGTACTTAAAGTCGTCTTGACAGCACTTTAGCGGATTCAAATTTGTTTATTCCAAAATCTGGCAACCGGTTGCTATAAACATTTTCGCACAGCCTTCTAATATACATACATATGTTATTGATGTCTATTTAAAATGAATATTTTAATTCAAGAAAATATTTTTTGCGAAACTAATACAATAAAACGTTGTATGCAATACGTACGCAAATAGTTTTAGCAGACTCATCTTCATGTTACGGACTCGGCTGGCGCCTCGTCCGTAACATTACGATTCGTCCGCTAAAACCATATTTTGCGTACTTATTACATAAAATACTATTAATAATAAATTGTTTTAAAAATTAAATTAATTAATACTTTTGTTTATCCTTATTTTTTATAAAATTGTTCTTTTTTTATTAAATTGATGCTTTTTTTGGTAATATTTGATGCTTTTTTAAGCACTTTTTTTCAAATTTTTCATGCTTTTTTATCCGGACTTATCATAATATAGTACGTGATACTTGCGGAGAGTAATCCTATATCTGCGAATAATAATAATTATTACTGATTATTATTTACGCGAAGAAATGTATCTACCATTCTTTTGAATATCTTGCAATAGTACTTCAATTAATTGTAAAATTTATTTCAAATTGATGCGAGACGAATTTGCACAATTATTATAGTAAACAAAAATTGAAATTTAAAAAAAGATCCTGTATGCAGAATGATTATTGCTTACTTCGGCATGCTATGCTTACTCATCAAATAAAAGTAACTTATCGTGTTACCGCGTTATATCAAATTAAAAGAAAGTGTTACTTATTTAGTCACATGTGGGATCACAGTTGCATTTTAATTGAAACAAACCTCGAGATAAATATTCCGAAATATTTACAACATCAACTTAAATTTTATGCTTTCGATAATAACTGATCTTGATCCGAAATCACTGATCTAGGTCATATTGAAAATTTTGCAAAAACAGATCTTCAAGTAATCATAACTAAGAATGATTTAGACAATTATTATGGCATATTTTCAAAAATCCCGACTCGTTTTTTAATAAATTAAAAACCCATATTTTTAATTGTTTATAAATGAATCAGGACGGCCACTAGCAATAAGTAACATTTATTTATGAATTTATGGCACTCCAAGCAAAAATTTATGGCAATTTTATGGCACTCGATACAAAAATTTATGGCAAATTTATGGCCGCACCCCGAGGGGGAACTCCCTTTATACCTCGCCCTATCTAGACAAATTACAAAAACATGTGTGCATATTTCAATCTAAAAAGAAACCAGTTGGTGCCCAACCAACCTTTTTCAGGGGGGAGCAATCTTCATTTTGCCAACTGAATCAACTAAAATTGCCTGGGTATAAATTGGGACATAACAAATAGATCATTTCATTTCATAAATAATAAAAATATAATTTTTTGCCATTCCGGGGGTAAAGTACTCACTTTTTACCCCGGTTTGCGGGTGTAAAGGGGCACTTTTTTACCCTGCGGTAAAAAAATAGCCAACTGCTATTTCTTAGTAATTTTTAGTAGTATAGTTGGTAATATTACTAGTGCTATTTTGCGATTTATCGACCACGTGTAGGTATTATAAAAAAAAGCGCTAAATTTTTGCTTTAAGTTTCTAAATAGGCGAAGTTCCTACTTTGCCTCCCGGAATGGCAAAAAACAGTATATGCACGACGGTAGTAAAGTGACTTTTGGCCCATGGGTAATTGTTTCACTCGGCTGGCGCCTCGTGTAAACAATCCTTTACCCTCGGGCCAAAAAAGTGTCACTTTGCTACCTTGGTGCATAATGTACTATTCCCTATTAATACCTATTAAAAATTCTGAAACTTGAAAAAAAAATAAAAACATTTTATTTTAAAAAATATTCAATATTTTCAGGCCGGCCCGGCCCTGCAAACACGTGTTGTGTTGTTTAAAAATTTATATTTATAGCAAAACCGTGTTGTAAAGCAATTTTTGAGGAATCTTACAAATTTTAGGACAAATATTTGTCCTTTATAATCGCGGCCCTAAATAAAATAATTATGAATAATTAACCCTTTTACCGGTTTACCCACAAATTTGTGGGTAAAAAATGAAGAAAGAAATGCAAAAAATTTGTCAATAACAATCACATAAATTTTTATGTAGTATAATAAAGTATGGTGACCATATTCAGTGCAACCCCAGAAAAAAAAAGGTCATCAATCGTAATCGTCGTATATTTAGGTACGCCGCACAGTGTGGTGAAATGGGGTTTTTGTGGACAAACGGTTGCTGAGCCTTAAATTTTAGGGCAAAAAATCTGGAAGTTGTCTTACTATATCCTTAATCCTTAATATATATAAAAATGGATGTATGTGTGTATGTATGTATGTTCCCTATAGACTCCTAAACCGTTTGACCGATCGGAACCAAATTTGGCACAGTTATTATGTAGGTCCCTGCGCATGTTTTTGTATTGAAATAGTGCAAAAATTCGCAAAGGAAAGGAAAGTTGATTTTGAGTAGCCTGCCTTCCTTTAAGGAATCTCGATAATCCATTCATGCGCGTCCCATAGGGACGCGCATGAATGGATTATCGAGATTCCTTAAAGGAAGGCAGGCTACTCAAAACCAACTTAAAAACAATAATGAATGCTGTCAAACTGTCAACCGATCGACAATGCAAATACGCGTGCACGTGCTTTACGTTTCTATTTGACCAATCTTAACCAAATTTGGTGTAGAAGTTATTTACAACGCTACGAAAAACATAGGCTACTTTAGTAATTTGGAGTGAGGCCGAAGGCCGAACAACCACATCCGACACGGTCTAGATGGCTAACGGCGGCCGGTAGGCCGACTGTGCCAGCTAGTCCTTAATAGAATAGAAGAAAACAATAATTTTTGTGTTTTCCCACAGAATATTGCATAAGCCACGATTCGAAATGCTCAAGTTCGTCATTTTAAAATAGTTTTCAATTGTTTTTAATATCTTTCTGTATCGTCCGTTCTGCTTATGTATTGTTTACATGGGCATTTGGGAAAAATTTATTGATTTGTTAATCCAATAATACCTTCGGTAAAAATTGGACAAGTCTCAGTAAAAACGCTCTTGTGTTCGCATCTGCAAGTATCTGCAGCTGAAATTTGGAGGGCAAGTACTAGAGATACCAATGATACCACAAAAAATTTTTCGGTGTGTCTCATGCGTTCTCACACAACTAAATGTTTAAGAGAAGTTAACATTTAAAAAATCGAGTCTTTAGGTCGAAATTAGGTCTACAAACCGTTAAAAATGTAATTCTTTGTTTTGTTTTGGCACTTGTGTGCTAGTAACGAGAAACAGAAATAATATTTCAACCTGAAAACTGAAAAAAATCAATGTATTTCCGTTTTTAAGCAAAGTTAAAGTACCTATGTATACGGTATATATATGAAAATAAAATGGTTGACTGCCCCATTTTTTCGACACTTTCCAAGCGCATTTTTAATAATTTCTTTTGTGTTCCTGAATCCTTGGGATGTTCCTAGCAAGAAACTATTATTAAACAGACCAAATGAATTACTTTAAAAATCACCATTTGTCCGCTTTTACCACACTGTGCGCCGTTGACCTTTTTTTAGGTATTTACCGTGTTTCGCCGAAATGTACTTTTTTTTCATAAAAGTAATATGGTCACCATAAGTATATGGGGTCATTCCATCTCAAATCAACTGAAGAATTTACCTGACCCCCACCAAATTTGACGAAAATTGGTACACACCATCTTACTAAGAAATATAAAATACAAATTTAAGGATTTGTCCAAAAGGGCATTCGTTTCGTTGTTTTGGTTGTTCAAAATGTCAAAAAGTTGGTGTGTAGACTTGTAGAAAAACGGATGTAACTTCGTCCACGGTGGTCTAAATTTAAAAATAAAAAATGTTATGTAAAGGTAAATGAACGTTCTATCCAAATATTCAATCACATTTTAATTTTTAAACCCCTAACTGGATTAATTTTATAATATTAACCCTATTTCAACCCCTATTTAAAAAACGATTCTTTTTTTTTTTGTTTATTTTTTTACTGTTTGTTTGTGCAATTATGCTGAGTATGTGTGCCAAATTTTATCATGGGATCTGCATGGGTTCGGTTGCTAAAAATAAATTAAAAATATGGAATGCAAAATTGAATTTTACAAAATAATGTTTGGCAGTATAAAATCAAAATTAAAATATAGGCCAGAAGGAGTTGACTACTATTAAATTTTGGGGTACAAATATATCAGCAAATTTTGCCAATTTTGGGAGCTTTTTAGAATTTTTGAAGATCTTTTCAGCAATTAGCAATTTTAATGTGCACAACTTTACTATAAGTACCCAACTGCTCGTATTCGAGTATTAAAAATTAATGAATTTTGTCATATTTGTATTAATATTATAAATGTGATAAAACTCTTTTTCTGATTTATTAATAATATTATTGATTGCGCCGACTATATACAGGGTGTCCCCGTGACCCTGGAGAACCTTTGAGGTGGTGATAAAGGACACTTTTTCTAAGACAAATTTTCAAATAAAATATTTGCCCAAGTCCAAACCTTTGGGGGGTACCTCCCTTTGAAGCAATTTTTTGAATTTCTGATTTCAAACGGCCATAGCTCCGACATTATTGATTTTTTAAGGTTAATGGATTAGAACTTTTTTAAAGATCATTCACTTGTCTACAAATTAGGTTATAACCCCTTATCGTCTAGAATCAACGAATTTCGAGTTATAAATTAAATTAAGGGAAAAAATGTTTAAAAAATCAAGTTTTTTTTTAAATTTTCTTGCGAACCCCGTATCTCTTAAACGAAACGTCTAAGAGAAAAACTAACGACCTAAACCGGATAGGGAATTTAACGGGCTACAACTTTCGTCAAATAAACTTTTTTGGGCAATCAACCGTTTTCACAGAAACTCTGAAAATAATGAACAAGGTGTAGGTAAAAAATATAAATTCACAAAATTAATTTAATAAATGCTGAAAATGGCCTCCCTCATTTTCAGCACACAGGCGTGCTCTTTTCGAAAGGTGTTGCACGGTATTATTTATAATGGCGCTTCTTTCGTTAAGTTCTGTCACACCTATCTGTATTCTTTCCATTAATTCCTCTCTGGTTTCGGGCTTTCTTCTATCGCTGTAAATTATAGCTTTAAGGGCACCCCATAAAAAATAATCGAGTGGTGTTAAATCAGGTGATCGTGCCGGCCAATTGATAAATCCTCTTCTTCCTATCCATATTTCTGGATACGCAGTATTTAATTTTTTTTTAATTTAATTTTTTTTTTAATTAATTTAATTTAATATTTAGATAAACTAATGCGCTTTATAACAATGTCGCTCAAACGTCAAACGCTACAATACGTTTTAACAATGTTTTAATATTAAAACAAATGCTATAAATCAAATTGAGATTTTTAGTAATTATGTGAATTTATATTTTTTACGGTTGGTTGGCCAAAAAAATTTATTTGACGAAAGTTGTAGCCCGTTAAATTCCCTATAAGGTTCTCCACGGTCACGGGGACACCCTGTATATAGTTGGCGCAATCAATAATATTAGTAATAAATCAGAAAAAGAGTTTTATCACATTTATAATATTAATACAAATATGACAAAATTCATTAATTTTTAATACTCGAATACGAGCAGTTGGGTACTTATAGTAAAGTTGTGCACATTAAAATTGCTAATTGCTGAAAAGATCTTCAAAAATTCTAAAAAGCTCCCAAAATTGGCAAAATTTGCTGATATATTTGTACCTCAAAATTTAATAGTAGTCAACTCCTTCTGGCCTATATTTTAATTTTGATTTTATACTGCCAAACATTATTTTGTAAAATTCAATTTTGCATTCCATATTTTTAATTTATTTTTAGCAACCGAACCCATGCAGATCCCATGATAAAATTTGGTACACATACTCAGCATAATTGCACAAACAAACAGTAAAAAAATAAACGAAAAAAAAGAATCGTTTTTTAAATAGGGGTTGAAATAGGGTTAATATTATAAAATTAATCCAGTTATGGGTTTAAAAATTAAAATGTGATTGAATATTTGGATAGAACGTTCACTTACCTTTACAGAACATTTTTTATTTTTAAATTTAGACCACCGTGGACGAAGTTACAGCCGTTTTCCTACAAGTCTACACACCAACTTTTTGACATTTTGAACAACCAAAACAACGAAACGAATGCCCTTTTGGACAAATCCTTAAATTTGTATTTTTTATTTCTTACTAAGATGGTGTGTACCAATTTTCGTCAAATTTGGTGGGGGTCGAGTTAATTTTGCCTATTTTTCAGTTGATTTGAGATGGAATGACCCTATGATATAATTTTTACCAAATTTGATCATGGAATAAACATGGGTTCTGTTACTAAAAATAATTTAAGTATTTTAAATTTTTAATTTTAATTAAAATTTATGATATTTTATGGCAAAGTCGTAAAATTTATGATTTTTATGGCAATTTTCAAAATTTATGATTTTTTATGAATTTATGGCAAGTGGCCACCCTGGAATAATTATGTAGGACATAATTTTTGTAGAAATAATTTTCAATCAAATTATTATTGGTTAACGCAAACATTTTGGATCAGATTACACCAAAAACGAACATTTATTGAAATGCAATTTTAGCAGAAATTTGCAGCGAGTTGCTACTAGACTATAAAAATTTGTGGAAGTCTTGAAAAAAATGTGGTAGTCTTTAAAAATTTGTGGCAGTCTTTAAAAATATGTGGCAGTCTTAAAAAATATGTGGCAGTCTTGAAAAATTTGTGGCAGTCTCGTGGCATTCTTTGGCAGTCTCGCGGCATTCTTTGGCAGTCTCATGGCATTCTTAGGAAGTCCGCGGTATTCTTTGGAAGTCTTTACATTTGGCAGTCTGGTGTACATGAATTTCGCTTGTGATTCACCCCTCGTACATTACAGAGAAGTAAAGTTCCGGATGGAATGGAAAAGTTTGCTTATTATTGATTGTAATTATAGTAAATAATAAATACCAACCGCAAAAATTTATTTAGTGCAGATAATCTGATATTACATTATACGGCGACCAAAAATAACTAGCCAACAACAATTTTTCACACCAGAAAGGTAGCTGTATAGAAGCCTAGGAACTGCCGCTAAAGCGAGTTCCACCTTGTTTTTTGTTGTATTCGTGGATTTAATAACGATATTAAACTTACAGAATTTTTAAACAAATATATTTTTCATTCCTCCCTGAAGAAAACCTCGTCAGTAAGTGATCCCCCACAGCTAAATGCTGAATGTCCAAAACAAATTTTTACCCAAATTCAGGTGGGAATTTCTACCCTCTAACCGGAATAGTTTTGGATGGCAAGAGAATTGTTGTCTAGTTGTTACAGAGTAATTCTCTCTACTATACTTTAAATAGATGTCGCTGTAGAATTCCTGAAGCAACATTTTGCCATTATCTGGTGTAACCACTTGCAGAAATTTTTCTTCGGTGTCACGATGGTTTTATTGGAGCCATGTTTGATGATAAACAATAAATATTTTTTAAATCCTATCATTATGAACCGAGTTATGCTAGAAAATTCATCTGATAAAACAAGTTGTACCTATTGTAAATCCAAATTACTAAAGTATCGACTTTTAATTAGCAATTTGTGCTTTAGTTATGGACTATGTATTCTAATTCGTGCAACTCGAAAGATAAGGATGCTGTGCACTTTACTGTGTCATTATGGATTATATTTAGATATCATACAAATTATTCTCTTACAAAGATTTGTCTTCACGTTATAATAATCGTCATGACATTTCTTAATTTATTGTGAATGTAATTTGTTGATGTTATGTAACAGTTCATCCATAAAATTATAAAAAAGTTAAAATTTACAACTCACCTTGCGAGTGACCACCTAAATCAAAAGTTGTAAATCTCATGTTACCAATGGATAATTCTTCCGATGCTACAAAAAAAATTGTGTTAGCACCTTAGTAAAGTTAGTAAAAAATGCGTGCTTACTGGGATGCAAAGTAGGAACATGCTGGGCCAGCCGATCATCCTTGAGCATATGAAGGAGTGTGGTCTTGCCTGCATTATCAAGCCCCAGGAAGAGCAGCTTCCCAGATTTCTTCCATAAACCTAAACACACAACATGCGTTATTACCTTGAATTTCTTCCCTGAAATTAGGTGAATACGGTAAAGGATCAATTAAACAATCGTCGACAAGAAGTATCATTAACGACTCCTTGCCCGAGTTAGATAACCCAAAAATTAGGTATCTTCCTTTTTTACGTTTCACAAAACCTAATAACACTTGAAATAAACGAAAAGAAACGGTGGTAAGTTATTAAATGTAGGTACTTACCTAAATAACCTAAAACGCCAGTAAACCAGTCCCATATAAACATTTTGAACTGAAAATAAAACACGCAATTTTAGCAACTTAACCTTGACCAGTGTTTTTTTCTGACTCAGCGAAAATAGTTTAATCTTCAAATTCTTTAAACAATAACTTTTAACCAAACAATTTGACAAGACAAAAACCTAACCCTTCACTATTTACATGTTGAAATTTCACCCCTCATTACATAAAAAAACTTCACAATATGTTTACCTTAAAGTGTGTGACGAAATATGTGGTTCGGTATAAAATAAATCACAATTTTGCTAAATTTGTTACTATAAAATTTGGGCCACGGCCAGTCACTTCGTTCGTTTAAGCCTGTTCACTGCTCACACGCAAAAATGTAAGAAGACCGTGTATTGACGTTACGCTGATGATGTGACATTTCCGGTTATTAATTTTGAACCTCAAACTTTGACCCTTAAATAAATTAAATCTGTTATGTTAATTGGCGAATTTTTATAACGCGTTTATTTAATGTCGATTATAAATTAAATTAAATTTTGTTAAAACATGAGAATAACGAAAAATAAATATATTATTTTAATTGTTAGCGGAAGTCGTCAGCAGTATCAAATCAGAATCTAATTCTACAGTGGTAAAATTAAACCACGCCAATTTTAAGTTTAAAATTAAATTTTCGGATAAATACGTACAAATTACAATTTTTTAATATCGGATGTTAAGTTGTGGACGGACGCTTTTGTCGACTCGCGTTCAAATTTTTTTATTGATTTTTCTCCCAAACGTAACTCGAGAAATAATCGATATTACCAATACAAATAAAGAGGTAACCTGTTCGAATTGAATATAATTCGAATACAACTGCAAAGACGTACCACAATGACAAACGATGTCAAAAAAACGAAATCGTTCAATCAAGACAAATTTTAAATTTCCAGCGGATTATCTGCGTGTAATACCCGAACCAGATAAAGTTACAAGTGGCTCGAACAGGAGCAGTGGTTTGGAACATAGATTGAAAAGTACAAAATCGGATAGTACGTCTTCGAGTGATTGTGACAATACTAATAGTGAATCGTCAGATTTTGATATAGTGAGTTATGACAAAACCTCATCGAGCTCCGTTAGTTGGTGTGATGATTTTGACACAGAAGCTACACAGCGTGTCCAAAATGAATTCGAACGTATGGAAAGAGTTTTACAGGGATTAGAACAAATACCTTCACATTATAACGTAGATGAGTATAAATTATGGATGAAAACGTTTCCGGAGTTAAGGTAAATTTTTGACATTATTTAGAAACCCAAGAAATTCATTGCTTAGCTTTTGGGAAGCTTTTTCGTGAGCCAATTTATCACATCATATTAGGAAATAGAATATTTTTATGATTAAATAGGTTATTGTGTCTTCTTCTACCATTTTCAGTCCATATTTCTTCTTTCTTTCCACTCCTTTCGCTCGCTATTTTGTACCAATTATATTCATTATACACAATCTGGAGTTGTGTTTGAACGGTTTTGCTTTAACAAACTACTTCTTAATTATGAAAACCCAGGCAGGTCTCTGCTTTGGGGGTAACATGGGTTATCTGCAACTGCATATGGTTCCAAACTCGGTTACGTTTCTGCGTATCCAGTTAGAAGATTCCTTTCGATGGGGGGGACCATTGTTCCTTTTTGGTATGTAAACTGAGCGTTGTCTGCTTTCAGATCAGAGTTTTGAGAGTTTTTGTATAAGCCCATCTGTCATTAAGTCTTTTTACTTAACCTAGTACGGCTTAATATTTTAGGGTACGTCAGGAGTTGCAAAAGAACTCTTTGGTACATCTACAAGCTTTCATTATTCTCGTTCGACCCTCAAAGGTCGTGGAGTTATTCGCAAAATCTTCGAAGGGTGGGGACATGTTTTCCTATTTTCCGTCCCTCCGAAGAATTTGGGAATAACTCCGCGACCTTTGAGGCTCAAACCAAAATAATGGAAGCTCATTCAGGCTCAAACAATGGGCCGAGTGAATAAAGAAAAGTAAATGCTTTTACTTGCAAGATTCAAGGAAATACTTTACTTTAAGTGAATAAAAAAATAAAAACTTACTTAAACTTAAAGTAATAGAAAAGACAAACAAGTATTTACTAATTGATTATATTCTTTCAGTATTTTCTTAAAATTAAGTGTCTAAAAAAAAACATTTACTCGAATTTAAAAGCAAATGCTATAATATTTTTAAGTGTGGTTAATAGCAGGCTAAAATTTTTTTTTCCTTTAAAAATCTATAAATCAATATAAACCTTCAAAATATGGCAGCATTTATAAATATTAGAAAAGTAAAAAAATATGAAAAAAGTACAGTTTCAACCACTAACAACTATAAGGATCTACATCGATTTACGGAAGAAAATGTTCAACAAATTGCACATCATTTTCTTGGTGAAAACCATGAAAGACATGGTGGCGCATTAACCTCCATGAAAAGAATGGAAATTTTCTTAAGATATATAAACGATCCAGGCTTTCAAATTGGTGTTGGAGAAGAAAATCGTGTTCATAGAACTACTGTGTGCAAGACAGTTAGCTTCGTAATGTTAAAAATAGTGGAAAAATCACATATTTGGATAAAATTTCCTCAAACAAATACGGAAATTATAGCTGCAAAATCTAAATGGAACGAAAAATTTAAATTTCCATCAGCGATTTGTGCAATTGATTGTACGCATGTTCAGATATTGAAACCTCGACTTTTTGGAGATGAATATATAAACAGAAAGGATTTGCATCTATTAATGTTCAAGCTACTTGCGATTCAAATTACATTTTCACAAGTGTTGATGTACGTTGGCCTGGTTCTGTTCATGATAGTCGAATTTTAAAAAACTCTCAATTATTTGATTTTATGTGTAATAATAACACTTCTTCAATTATTCTTGGTGATAGCGGTTATGGATTGTATCCCTGGCTGATGACGCCATTTAAAAATCCAATCACAGAGCAAGAAATATATTTCAATAGAATTCTCACACGTGAACGTGTTGTGATTGAAGCAGCATTCGGACAACTGAAACGACGTTTCCCATGTATAGGTTACAAAGTAAGAGTATTACTAGACAAAATACCAAAATTTATTCTATGCTGCTTCATACTACATAATGTGGCCAAAACATTAAATGATCCAGACGATTTTTCTAACACGGAAGAGAGAGATAATATTTTAATTCCAGAAATTGAGGAAAGTGAATCCGAAATCAGGGGCAGAGCTAAAAGAAAAAGAAATGATATTGCTAATTTATTGTTTAACAATAGAGAAAATTAATTGTTATTTTATTGAAAATCATTTTCAATAAATAAATACATTGAAAATAATTTTTTAGTCCTTTCCATTTGGAGAGTTCGGTTTGTTAATTTTGTTCAATTTAATTTTTATTTCTTCAGTTTGAAGCTTGATTAATTCTAGCTGCTTTATTAAAACTAATCTCTGGATCTCTGCTAAAGACAGATCTTTAGTTTCAGTACTCTCATTTGACGTTTTTGCAGGTGTATGAAAATTTGGTTTTCGTGAATTTCGTACTGGATGAAGTTCTATGGGATTGGTTGATAATTTTTTTGGTGTATTTATTTGAACTGGCGAGAATGTTGGGCTCTTGTCATCTGAATTAGTAACGAATCCACCTACGATTGATCCTTTCACTTGATGGAAAACCGGATTGTTATCTTCATTCAAAATAGCAAAAAATTGTTGCTCCCAAGCTTTTAGAGCAATTTTTTTGTTTCCGGTTTGTTTAATGTCACTTTTCTTTTTAACTTGAGTTTTCATATTATTTACTTTTTTCTTCAATTGAACTACAGTTGTCGCTTTTCCAAATACTTGCTCATATCTATTTACGATGGTTTTGTAAGCATTATCCTTTTTCTTTTTGATCTCCGACTGTTGACTTTTATTCAGTATTATTTTATTTTCTTCTATTAATTTCAAAAACTGGGTATTTTGGTCAGATTCATCTTGAACGTTGTCGTTTCCATCAATATCGCTTGAATCATTTAGTGTTTCTTCATTTGACTGCATACCGGTAACTATTTTAGGAGTGTACTAATAAAATTATAATAATTTAAAAAATTATTATAATATTTTGTCATAATATGTCATTCCCAAAATATTTATTACGTATTCATCGTAGGTTGCCGTGCCCAAGCAACATTTTTAACCTGGTAGGCCCCTGGCAAATCCCTACCAGTCAAATCTCACAGGTCCCTGTCCCTGTCTAAAACCCTAGTTGGGATTGTGGTAGGGGCTTGCGCCAGGGGCAAATGGACCACCTATTAGGGGCCTCTACTAGAGATCTACTAAGTACCTTTCACAGGGGCCCTGGTAAGTCCCTACCGCAGGGATCTACCAGGGAGTTGTTATAGGGATCTACCAGGGAGTTATTATATGCGATTAACAGGGTGCAAAAAAATTTTGATTATAATTAAATTTATTGTTTATAAAATTTATTTATTTAATAATTTATTTATTATAAAAAAATTAATTTTTGCTACATTTTTAATTTTAACAATTTTAACTCTACAACATATAATTTTTATTTTACCCATTTCTCATTATTTATTCTCATTAGTAAGAACTTTTGTTGGTGGTGATATATCTCATGATGTTGTCGTCTTCTTTGTTTCTCTTGGAGTCTGGAATTAAATTTTGAAAATTAGAAATAAAATCTTACCTTGTGGCGAGGATCGAACCCGTAACCTTTCCTTCATTGTCCGACAGCGTTAACCACTGTGCCACCGAGCTGTTGTTATTTTAGTTGTAAAATTGCTTTATGACTACAAAAATTTAATGTGAGTAATTTTGTGAGTGAGTGAGTAATTTTGATGCAAAAAAAATCCTTCTACAGTAACGAATCTACTTCTACAGTGTTTCGTGAAATAAAAAATTGAAAAAAGCGAAAAAAATGTTTTTCAAACACGTGGCGGGTTCGACATCATATAAAACACGTCAACAAAATTAGTAATTTTGATGCAAAAAAAATCGTTGTACAGTATTGTTTGAAATATAATAAATTGTACAGGGATTGGTAAAATAAAAAAGTGAAAAAAAGCGAAAAAAATGCTGTTCCAATTTTCATCGTAACTTGTAATAAAACTGGCGGAGAGGGCTGTACTCGGTGAATCGAATGACATTTTTCTTAATTTTCGTGTTTTCAATGATTTTTTGTCTTCTTACTTCTTACTAAGCCAAGAATTACAAAAAAGAAGGCAAAAATTTTTTTTTTCTTAAATTTAAAAAATTTATCGCAAAAATATCGGAAATTATGGCAAAAAATGAGTAATTTTGATGCAAAAAAAAATCGTTCTACAGTAACATTTGGAATGTAATTCTACAGTGTTTTGTGAAATAAAAAATGGAAAAAAGCGAAAAAAATGTTTTTCAAACACGTGGCGGGTTCGACATCATATAAAACACGTCAACAAAATTAGTTATTTTGATGCAAAAAAATCGTTGTACAGTATTGTTTGAAATGTAATAAATTGTACAGGGATTGGTAAAATAAAAAAGTGAAAAAAAGCGAAAAAAATGCTGTTCCAATTTTCATCGTAACTTATAATAAAACTCGCGGAGAGGGCTGTACTCGGTGAATCGAATGACATTTTTCTTAATTTTCGTGTGTTTTCAATGATTTTTTGTCTTCTTACTTCTTACTAAGCCAAGAATTACAAAAAAGAAGCCAAAAATTTTTTTTTTCGTACATTTAAAAAATTTATCGCAAAAATATCGGAAATTATGGCAAAAAATGAGTAATTTTGATGCAAAAAAAAAATCGTTCTACAGTAACATTTGGAATGTAATTCTACAGTGTTTTGTGAAATAAAAAATGGAAAAAAGCGAAAAAAATGTTTTTCAAACACGTGGCGGGTTCGACATCATATAAAACACGTCAACAAAATTAGTAATTTTGATGCAAAAAAAATCGTTGTACAGTATTGTTTGAAATGTAATTGTACAGGTATTCGTAAAATAAAAAAGTGAAAAAAAGAGAAAAAAATGTTGTCGGAATTTTCATCGCAACTTGTTATAATTGCCTGAAAACATCGCTCGTGGGTACTTGTTTGCATTTCAAAGTGTAACGCATTTTGCTCGGAGCATAAATACGTAAAAAAATGATACCTCCGACATTTCGTTACAACCTACTAGAATTACATTCCAAACGATACTGTAGAACGATTTTTTTTTACATCAAAATTACTATTTTTTTGCGATATTTTCAAAGTTTTTGCGATGAATTTCTTACTTTGACGTCGATGTCGACTTTGATTGGTCTACTAATCAAAGGTTTTCTATTATTGGTTGTTCAACTTGCCACACGCATTTTACAGAGAGCCCTACAAATAACCTGTAAATGAGTACCTGGCAAATCCCTACCGCAAGCATTTCACAGGGCCCTACAAGGAACCTGTATATGAATCCCTGGCAAATCCCTACCGCAAGCATTTCACAGGGCCCTACAAGGAACCTGTATTTGGCTACCTGGCAAATCCCTAGCGCAAGCATTTAATAGGGCCCTACAAAGGACATGCTAACAGGTACCTGACAAATCCCTATAGACAGGCAAAGCCGTAAACCCTGTTTTAGTTACCTACCAGGTATTTGCCAGGGACCTACCAGAGAAATTTTAATTTCACAGCAAACACTAGCAAATACTGAAAATTATTAGACAATACTTGATAGTACAAGAAAAATTTTATTCACTTAAAATCAAGCATTTACTTATAGCATTTCTTTATGCTTCAAGTAAATGCTTTTACTAGTACTTGAATTTATTCACTCGGCCCAATGTTCTAACGTTTGACACCAATTTTACCTAAAAATTAGACTCGGGGTGGGGGGAATTATGTCTACAGCCTCCCTAAAAGATTTTTGCGAATAATTCCCTAACCTTTCTTTCAGGTTCAAAGGAAAATAATGGAAGCTCATTGATGCTCAAACGATGCTCTACCGTTTGATACCAATTTTATAACAAAATTCGATTTGGGGGGGGGGCACTGACATGCACCTCAAAATATTGGCCAATTTGATGTTGTTCATGGACATGCTAACGGATTAATTTGGCGTTGTAGGCACACAGTTGGATAAATTAATAAAAAGATGGCTTTGACTTAAACAAATAATGAAGACCATTGTGATCTTCAGTTAACTTTGGTGGCGCTGCAAATGTAAACAAATATGGCCGCTTTAATTTGGTTTACGTAAAGAAAAATGTCATAATATTGTGACAGATTTATTCACCTAATACCGCAATTAAAATTGCACTTTTATCACTCGAAACTACGATGAAAACATGCACAAGTAAATAACGGTGACCGGACAGGTGACCACATGACAAGTGAACGCACGACAAGTGAACGCATGACATCCGAACACATGACAACTGAACCCACGGACAACTGAACACACGGACAACTGAACACACGGACAACTGAACACACGGACAACTGAACACACGGACAACTGAAAACACGGACAACTGAACACAATCTTAATTTTTAAATTTAAATATTTGTTATTTATTTTTATAATCATGACATAGTAACTTTGAGGTTTACGATTTTATAATTATTATTTTATAAATACTGGCCAAATCCTAATCCGAAGTTAAATATTCATATTTTGAAAAAAAAATTCAGTCGTCGAAATATTCGAAGAAAAACTTTTACTTTGATGTCTACTCAACGCCCCACAAAGATGGTCCATTTTAGCTAATTAGGTTCGAAACCGACTTTGCATTGTTCCTCGACAATTTTGCAACGAGATCATTCTACTTTCGTTCATTTTCGCCATCGATTTCACAACAAAGAGGTGCGAATTTCAGATTTTTTCAAAAAATTTCAGCTTTGAGGTCATTTTTTTTGGGCCGCGGAAGAATAATATTACTAAATTTTCTTCGACAAAAATTCTTAAAATTACTCGGAAAATGAGATTTCGTCGTTAAAATTCCGATTTTCGAAAAAAAATTTGCAATTTAGTTTCAAAGGGAACCCTTCAAAAAAAATTTGAAAATTTTGTTTTTCATTTTAAAGCTTTGCAGTGCGAGATACGAAAAAAAGCTATAGAGGTAAAATTGTTTAGGCCCGGGGTCTACTTCCGATGCCGGTTGAAAATTAAAAATCCCTTGGTAAATAAGGACACTATAGCCGTTTGAAAAATTTTCTAAATTTTGACCTTACAGTCGTTGTGGCGCGATGACTATGAAACAATTTTTAATTTTAAAAACGGTATTGGGTGGCATTTTTCGAAATGTATACTTTTTTTCGTGCGGCGTCAATTAAGGTGGCAAATTGCAAAAACGCAAATTTTGAAAAATTTCGATTTGAAATCGGAACCATATTTGCATATAAATATTTGTGCGCAATTTTAAGCGAAACAAGTTGGTTTTTCGAAAAATTTTATTGAACACTTTCCGTTTTATTTGGCGAATTTAAGCGGTACGTGAAAAGAGGTGGATCTGCCGCGAAGAGGAGGATCTGCCGTTAGGTTAGTGTTAGTTTTTGATATTTCTTTAGAAAACTAATTAAAAACAATTTAATTCTCCGTGAAAATTTAAATCTGCTGCAAATAGGTGGATCTGCCGCGAAGAGGTGGATCTGCCGCGAAGAGGTGGATCTGCCGTTAGGTTAGTGTTAGTTTTTGATATTTCTTTAGAAAACAAATTAAAAACAAATAAATCTCCGCGTAAAGTTAAATCTGCCGCAAAGAGGTGGATCTGCCGCAAAGAGGTGGATCTGCCGCAAAGAGGTGGATCTGCCGCGAAGAGGTGGATCTGCCGTTAGGTTATTGTTAGTTTTTGATATTTCTTTAGAAAACCAATTAAAAACAAACAAATCTCCGCGTAAAGTTAAATCCACCGCAAAGAGGTGGATCTGCCGCGAAGAGGTGGATCTGTCGTTAGGTTAGTGTTAGTTTTTGATATTTCTTTAGAAAAGTAATTAAAAAAAAGAAATCTCGGCGTAAAGTTAAATCTGCCGCAAAGAGGTGGATCTGCCGCAAAGAGGTGAATCTGCCGCGAAGAGGTGGATCTGCCGTTAGGTTAGTGTTAGTTTTTGATATTTCTTTAGAAAACAAATTAAAAACAAATAAATCTCCGCGTAAAGTTAAATCTGCCGCAAAGAGGTGGATCTGCCGCAAAGAGGTGGATCTGCCGCGAAGAGGTGGATCTGCCGTTAGGTTAGTGTTAGTTTTTGATATTTCTTTAGAAAACCAATTAAAAACAAACAAATCTCCGCGTAAAGTTAAATCTGCCGCAAAGAGGTGGATCTGCCGCGAAGAGGTGGATCTGTCGTTAGGTTAGTGTTAGTTTTTGATATTTCTTTAGAAAAGTAATTAAAAAAAAGAAATCTCCGCGTAAAGTTAAATCTGCCGCAAAGAGGTGGATCTACCGCTCCCTCGAACTATTTTCCAAGTTGAACGGAAAAAGTGAGAATGGACTCAAAAATAATAATAATTACCCCGAAAAGCTAGATCCATTACGATTGTGTTCAGTTGTCCGTGGGTTCAGTTTTGTAGTTTCGGATTTGGCCAGTATTTATAAAATAATAATTATAAAATCGTAAACCTCAAAGTTACTATTTTCTATTTTGCGTCTAAAATAAAGTCATTTCGATACGCGAATGGGTATCGAAATGGACTCATTACGATACGCAATTTTTTGTTTTAAGAGGTTGGCAGCATAAACGTCATTGAAAATAATATTAATTATTGAAACGAATGTCATTTTAAATCACATTAAAAATCTCCAAATTTGTGTTAAACATTTTAATTAACTATAAATTAAAGATATAATAATAAATAAGGAAAATTATTAACGGCAGGTATAATTTCGTTACTATGAACAAATCTACAATTTGACACAAACTTCAAAAGTTTTTCAAATTTCAATTGTTTGTAAAAATGTCAAAGTATTACCAACAAACATTAAATAAAACGAAATTTTTAAAATGACAATCATTTAATATTGTCCTTTTTTTTTAATTTTAAACCATAAAAAAAGCAAAATAGAAAAAATTGTATAAAGTACTCGTTTTATAATTGTTTTTATCGCACTTATCCTTTAGAAAACTTCCCGCTACGTGGGTCGTTTTCTAAACAGATTTCGTGCGATAAAAACATCAATTATAAAACTCGTTCTTTAATATACTATTTCATGATTATAAAAACAAATAACAAATATTTATTTTAAAAATTAAGATTGTGTTCAGTTGTCCGTGTGTTCAGTTGTCCGTGTGTTCAGTTGTCCGTGTGTTCAGTTGTCCGTGTGTTCAGTTGTCCGTGTGTTCAGTTGTCCGTGTGTTCAGTTGTCCGTGTGTTCAGTTGTCATGTGTTCGGATGTCGTGCGTTCACTTGTCGTTCATTCACTTGTCATGTGGTCACCTGTCATAAAATCATAAATAACGCTTTTATTTTAACCAGCTCTATTTTAGTTCTATAAATGGTTGCGTGGCAGCGTTTTCTGTTTTGGAATTGCCAATTATATTAAATTTTAATAATTAACTTGTGAAATTAACATTAAAACAAAATTTGACAATTTAGCAAAACACCCTGTATAGGTAATAGCGTCATTAGTATCTTCCGATGGGGGGGGGAGGTGAAAATTAAATTTTTAACCTTTTAGTCAAATGTTTCAAATCCGTGCAATTGTTTACGGTGCTGACTATATCGGATTGTCCAATATTTAGCGGTGTAACTACATTCGCATTAAACAAAATTTTTCTCAGTTGCCATTTTGGGAGGCTGGCACTCCAACGCCCACCCCATACCAGCCGTGACTGGTCTTTAGCAAAATGGTATGCTGAAAAATATATTCCTCAACTTGGATTCGAACCCAGACGTAATATTAGCTGTGAATACACGCGCCCAAACAACTGCGCTGCCGAGGCGATTAGTTTTTTTTCCTGCAGGGAAGGGGGAAACCTTCATAGGCACCACCCCATCAGGGATGGTAGTGTCAGATTCTTACTGACCAAAACCCCCTCCCCGACGACAGCAGGCTTTACCTTCTCGGCATTACTTCCGCTGTCGTCTGCGATCTTCCATGCTGCATCGATGATGCAGGCTCCCGATGACCTCCCTGTTTAGCACGAAAGTTTGTGTCCGGGAGGTCAGGCACTATCAATTGATTCTACTTTTTCAATTGAACCGGACACACCGCTCGCCGCGATCCAACACGTCGCACCGGGTCACCTAGTGGTCCGTGATCGTAAGTATAGGTGAAAGTCCACTCGTCATTAACTTAATAGGCGGAAATTCCGGCGACAAAGTCAAGGCCGAGCAGACCGTCATCCATACCGGAAACTCCGAGCCCCCAAGCGACCTTGCAAATCATATTAAATCACAGAGCGCTATGCGACCGGGTCATCTTGAAAAACTTGTGGTCGCTGGCAAAGTGCCAGTCCACTCGTCTTTATATTTGACGGCACTATTTTCGCGATCGTCCCCCTCTGGATTAGCACGAGAGTTTGTGTCCACAGAGGGTCTATGCGCTATCGTCGTACCGACAATAATCTACCCCGTCGAACGACCGTCACTACTCGACCCGACCCGACCCTCCGATCAAGGACGATATTCTTCGGGAATTCTCTTGGGAACTTCTCGCGCATCTTCTCGCGGGAACTTCTCAAAGGAACTTTAAAAGGCTGTCATTGACTTAACTGTAGGGCGAGGACTCGAGCTTCGGCTTGCTCAGCTCGTCCGTCCCCCTCCTTGGTCTTCATCACTTGACTGATGAAGACCGCTACAGCCAGCCATTCGTCTTCGCCGGACAGCATGAAAGCAATCATGTTGTCCGGGCTTAGTGTGTCGCCCATCCGGAGCGAAATCATCACTCTCTCCCTCTCCCATCTTATGCATCCGAAAAGAGTGTGTTCCGCCGTATCTTCGTCCCCGCAGTAACGACAGGCAGGTGACTCGGTCAGCCTGAACCTGTGGAGATATGCCTGGAAGCATCCGTGGGCGGTGAGAGCTTGTGTTATATGAAAGTTCACCTCTCCGTGCTTTCTTGCCACCCAAGGACGAAGATCCGAAATGAGCTTTCTGGTCCAAGCGGCATTCGTGCCGGAGGACCAGCTCCTTTGCCAATCGTCGAGCGTCCGCTGCTTAATGGTGGGGTCCGGTCCCGCTCGTACGTCTGCTCTCTCTCTAGCTAAAAGCTCTATGGGAGGCATGGAGGCCAAGACTCGCACGGCTTCGCCGGACACGGTCCTGTAAGCGCAAGTTACTCGAAGTGCCATCTTGCGCTGGACCGCTTGCAGCCTCTTACGGTTACGCTGGACGTTGACGGCCTCTTGCCAAACGGGAGCGGCGTACAACATCACGGACTGTGCGACGGTGCCCAACATCCTTCGCTTCGTCGGTTTTGGGCCACCGATGTTGGGCATTAGTCTAGCGAACGAAGTAACTATCGCCGTCGCCTTGTTGCACGCCGTACGGATGTGATCGGCAAAATTCAGGTTCTTGTCTATCTTTACTCCCAGTATGGTGACGAAGTCTTTGACTGCAATTGGGGAACCACCCAAAAGCAGCCTCATAGTGGGGGCGAGGCGATTAGTTTAAGTAGCGCGGAACTTCTACCATATTTATAGTGAACTAATTCTAGGACCGCTAATGTTTATTAATGCTGAATTTTAAGCAAATAGTCCAGTTCGTAGAAGTAACTCGGAAATGTGAGTTTTTTGCTTAATTGCTTTAATTTTCGGCATTGGAAAACAACTCCCTAATTTTTTGACATCAGTCTCGGATCACAACAGAGGTGAATTTCTCTAAGAAGGTCCCGAAAATCACCAAATCGTGATATGATTAAATGCGTCTAATATCTAACATAAATATTAACAAAATTAATCTAATAAGTAAAATTCTAAGCCTAATATATACCCACTATAAAAAGTGAATTTCATAAAGAGTTGTTTCTGTGCGAATCACGTACCTATGCTATTTTTTCTTCAGGGCAAAGCTTTAATCGAAATAAAAAAATTAAAATCTGTACTACAAAAATGTAAGGAATATTACAAAATAAATGTTGATTTCAGTGGGGTGATCACATTGCAGCAGACTGCAGGCAGATAACAGACCACCTACACTTAATAAACATTATATTATGTCACTACAATGTTCAAATCTTACAATAATAGTTTATTATATCGACACTTCACAGATCCTCATTTTAAATTTTTTTCTGGAGGCACGAAAAAAAGGTGGGTTACGACATTTGGAACCCAGATATATGCAAAACTCGATTTTCAAAATTTTGAGAGTTACGCCTATTGACCTATGAAGTGCCGATATACCAAGGGACGTAAGTGCATTATTAATCCTGAGTGTGAAGTTTTTGCCTGAGTCGAAGTCGAAGGCAATAAATCACACGAGGGATTACAATTCACTTAAGTTCTTTTCAAATTCCAGGACTAAACTGCAATCAATAATTACTTAGTGCTTTAATTTCAACATAACCCTAACGAAGTAAATGTCAATTTGACGTTTCTTAACAATCAAGTTGCATACGGTCGTCATAGAAACAATGTATTTATTTTTTACTTAAGTCCCTTGGGATCTAAATTCACTTTAAATCTCTTGAGATTTAAAGTTAGAAAGCTAAGCTTTCAGCTAAGCCTCAAGCTAAGCTTCAAACTAAGCCCCAAGCTAAGCTTCCTCTTTGAACTTTTCTAAGCCTGTCCATGTTCTTTTTAGTGAGTGTTTAGTTTTGTAAGTAACTTTGGTTTTCAGTTGGTGGGGGATTGTTTTTTTCTTTAGTATGTAGCTCCGTTTTCCGAAATGCCACCCATCCCAGCATCATTCTTCTAACGATCTCAGCTGTAGATCGTGATCTCACTGTAATATGTCAAATATGAGCGCTGTCAAATCTATAGAACGGAAATGCCACGCAATTGACACTTCTTATTGAATCACCCTTTATATAATATACTCAATTATCTATAAATCTCTACATAAAACAACTTTTTAGTCCTAATTTGGGGCTGGTAGCTGTGAGCTTTCAAAGTTAATCATTTCGTTCCCTTTTTTGAAGGATATCGTTTATATAATATATTTTTACATACTTATTTAACAAAACTTCAAGTCTTTCTCCAATCTCTGATTTTAATCATTCGATAGAAGTTTCCAGAATCTATAATTTTTCCTTTTTTCGATCAAAAAGAGGCCGTACTGTGAGTGGTTAATAACGAGCTTGCAGAAAAAACTTGAATTTTTATTAATTTGTTTTGAAATAAACTCTTAATATTGGTAAAATAATTATTGACATTATTTAGGTCAGTTTTTCTAAAGGGTACAGCTGGATAAGGTGGTGAAAACTGCCCTTAGACCAAATTACACTTACGATACATTATTGGTTAGAGATTCAAAATTAACCATTTTCTGTGAAAATTTAACCCTCTACTCTTATTATCGGGGTAGTAATAAGCACTAGAGGAGGTTTTTACGGTAACGGACAATTGGGCGCGACCGATTGGGCGCGGCCGATTGGGCGCGGAGACAACCGGGCGCAAAGACTATTGGGCGCAAAGACTATTGGGCGCAAAGACTATTGGGCGCAAATACAATTGGGCGCAAGGAAAATTTTATAAAACTATTATTTACATATTAGCTTCGTTCCAACAAGCAGTTCTGTTATTGTTCACGAGCAATAAATATTCAACAGAGTTGTTGCTATCGTCCCAACTACAATCATAAGAAAAAATATTGCATAGGAAATAGCAGCGTTTAAAAAAAAAATTGAAATTTTCTACATTTCCTCATTTTTTAAATTTTTTACAAAATTCTTTCACTAACATGTTCCAGAAAGATTCCAGATTAATAATAAGTACTATATAAAAAAAATGTATTTTTTCAAGTGAAAATAATGGAATTATTCTTAAATCTAAAATTTAAAATGAAACAGTTGCTGTTGCAACAAATGAACACGATCTGTAAACAAAGTTTAAACTCGTTTGCGAATTCGCGCACGCGTATCCACTTTAAGAACGCTTGGTTCTTGCTCTAGAGCAAGAATCGTTTGAACTCGTTTGGCCGATAATATTACTGATTCTAAACTTGTCGGAACTGCAGATTTATAATATAATCTAGAATTCCGTCCTAGTAGTTCTAGTCTGTGGGAACGACATTTCATGAATGCGCTTGCGTTGTAGTAATATTACTGGAAATAATAGTTGTTGGAACGAAGCTATTATAACAATTTTGTCAATTATTAACTAAATCTAGATATGCTTATTTAGGCAATAAAAAAAATTATATTTAAAAATTTAAAGAAAAAGTTTTTAAAATGGGTATTCCTTCTAACAATTACAAATAAAATAAAAATGTCTATTAATAAAGTACCTAACTAATCACGGATTCATTTCATAATTATGGGAAATGCCCCGCAAGAAGTCTATAATATTTCTATTGGCGTAATCCTCTACTAGATTTCTGATGCGCGCATCAGCCTCCAAGTATTTCCTTTTCTTAATAGGTGGATTGTTGCCGGCAAGTAATTGCTCATAAAAAACATCTCTCCCATGTTGAATGATTTTTAAGCTAGAAATTAATTTCCAAATGTTTGGGTGATCAGTTATAATAATTAATACGTAATGGATAAATTTTTCCTCGCGCCCAATTGTATTTGCGCCCAATAGTCTTTGCGCCCGGTTGTCTTTGCACCCGGTTCGTCGCGCCCAATTGTCCTAGACCGAGTTTTTTATTTTTAATCTGCAACGTTTTTTCACCTGATAGAAAATGATGTAAAAAATCATGAAGATTTAATTAGCACTAGCGCCTGCGGCTCTAGACATACGTATAGTAAACAGAACCAACACATTATGAACAATTTTTTTATTATTTCAACTTTAAAATGACTGTGGGCATGTAACCGACGTTGGAGAAAATGTTTGTTGCTCCGAATGAAGTCATTTGAAAGCATGAGTTGTACTTGCGAATGTTTAGCAGGAAGTGTTTTGAAATTGCAGTGGTGCCAGTAAGATAACTTAGAAGCGGCTCAGGTGGATCAATCAGCGGTGGTAAAACAACTTACAAATTTTTTTATTTATATTTTTATTTATGAAATTTAAAAAAAATAACATATAAAAACAATTACAAATTAAACGTACAATTAGTAAAGTTAAACACCGGCCGTTCCAGCGTCACGTCAGTGCTTGAGTGCTGAATGTGCTGTACGTCCGCCATGGAGTAGCGTTGACGCAATTCCCGATGATGCCACTGCGAGTGCAATCCCATTCTGCATTCGAATCGATGCCAATATCAAATTCAAAAGAAATGTTTTTCCTGTGCCACCTGGAGCATCAAGAAAAACAATTCCACCATTTGCGTTGGCTACACGTAGCATGACTTTGTCGTAGGCAATTCTTTGATCAGCAATTAAAAGTCTTGTTTGCGTTTCCACAAAATGTTGTTGCTGGCCTACGTCGAATTGATGTTCTCGCACAAGGTCTCTGTCTTGCACGTCATTTCTGTCTCGTATAGATGCCGGCATACCAAGTTGACAAAGGACTTTGTTGTTGATTGATATGCATAAGTCCTCAATCAATATTAGAACTGCATTAAAAATGTCGTCCGAATACTCCTGATTTGGATCGGTTGCACATGCTTGCCTGAAATTGTCTTCACTGAGGCTTTCGCGATGCGTTTCCCACAGGTCTATGGGATTTGATGGTGCGCAAGTTGTTAAAATGATCGCAAACAAAGTACGTATTTGCTTTGGATGACATGTAAGCGATGCCTCTGTGAGTGTTGTGTTCCAATGCTGATCATTTTCAAGTAAGCCCAATTTGAAACATGCTTCTCTGTACGTTTGGCATACCAACCCATCGACGATTTCAAGGAAAGGAATGATGTAGGACCTTTGATTTCATGCAATAATAATCGCAAAAAATAACATTCAGCGTTATTCGGATGTACTGTATGCGGCCCGCCTACTTATCTTAAGTACCGGTCGACAAAAATGGCCTCCTATTATACGCCGACCTTACCTGCTCTTCTGGGCCTTATCTAGCGACGCTAAACTAGCTCAACGGAAGAGCAATTTATGGGGGGGTCAGGCGAGCCAGGAATGAATACCTGCTCCCTCGAACTGAATTCAAATAAAATGAGCGCCACGCCCTTTATGTCGCTAAAGTAAGTGATGTTATCCTGAAAGGGCAAAAGCAAGTCAAAATAAAACGCCAAAGCAACAAGTAAACGTATAATAGAGCTATGGGTGAATTCAGTATAATAAAAATAATTACAAAGGTCTCGCACTGTACAAGTGGTTACCTGATTGTCGTATATGACCAAAATTATCTTACGCAAATTGAACAAAATATTGCGTCCAAACTAATCAAATCTATTTGTACAAAAATAATTTGATTTCAAAACAATTTAAATAGAAACCCCAAATTTACATGGAGGATTTACCTCTCTATTTTACAAACAATATAAGTTAGGTTGAACTTCGCTTCTTCAGAAGCCAAAACAATATCGCCAGCGCACTATACACCACGAAAACAAAAGAATAATTTCGGCGGTATCACCAACCCCGAAAAAAAACAGTGATAAATACAAAAGTTATTGCTCACCATACAATTTTGTTATCGGCACGCCCCTGGTATGTTTGTCGATGGAAGATTAGTTGTAAAATTGATATGGTGCTATCAGATCGAATTCGAACGTTGACAATTTACAGGTGTTTTTGATGATAATAGCGGTAAACCAAAGTCGACGATAAACATCCAAAAAAAGTTAACTTGAAAAATCACGCAGTAAATAGCTTTCCCAAATCGAATAAATGATTAAAAAAACTCTGACCGTTTTTAGCTTCCGTACGGAAAAATTGTATTCGGCACGTTGTAACACACACGTTTTTCCGAATCACAAAACAGCTTCTAATACTTAATACCGGCAATCCGACTTTCGATAAATTAATACTATAATTTATAACTCGAAAAAAACAGTATCGTGTATGTTGAAAGGTTGAAACGTAAGTTGAAATATCGCACAGTCGAAATGTAAAGTCGCAAAGTTGAATTGTTGAAATATGTTTATTAGTTATAAAAGTTTAATAGGTATATAGACAAATTTTGGTACCACTTCAATCTCAGGTACTTAACTGCTGGGTTAGCTCAGGGCTAACCCAGGGAGGAATTAGTTATAGTGCATATATAACAATATCTCCCCCCCCCCCCTTAATAGCTCAATCGAACTGGGGCTTTTCGCACTCTTGTCGATCTTCTTAAACTTGGAGTTTCTTCCTGTACGTCGGTGTTTTGGTTATCGTCTTGCCTTGAACTTCTTACCTTCTCTTCTTGGTCGTTTTCTTGCTCCGTTTCTCCAGTAGAATTGCTTATTTCTTCCCTTTCTTCGTCCAAAACATAATTTGTATCTTCTTCGTCAGGCATTCTTCCTTCATATGGTAACATTTGATTTGCATGCCTATGTTGTATCCGGCCTTCAATATTGCAATCGTAGTTTAACCTACCTCTTTTTTCAATAACAGTCCCAAAAGACCACTTCTTTTCAGGATTATTGTATATTCGTGCCTGGATTTTGTCGCCCGCTTTAAATTCTTTTATATTTCCTTCGGTTAATTGTTTTTCTGAAATGTCAATACTGACATTTCTTCGTACCAAATCGATTCTTGATCTAATGTTTCTTTTAAACATAAGTTCGGCAGGGGCAATATTGGTAGTCGAATGTGGTGTCTTCCTGTAATGCAGTAGGAATTTGTAAAGACCTAATTTTATATCGGTATTCGAACTTAAAGCCGCTCGCAGGCTTCTTTTCACTGTTTGAACGTATCGTTCGGCTTGGCCGTTTGTGGCTGGATGGTACGGTGCCGAAACTTTATGTAGAATTCCATTTTGTTGTAAAAAGTTTTCGAATTCTGCGGATTTGAAATTGGTTCCATTATCAGTCACAACAACATTAGGTAAGCCGAATCGAGCAAACATATCCCGTAGAAGATCAATAGTAGTAGTTGACGTGATCGAATTCGTCGGTATTGCTTCAATCCATTTCGAATAAGAATCCACCAATATGAGTAGATATGTCCCATGAAATGGACCTGCGTAGTCCAAGTGTATTCGTTGCCAAGGTGTCGTTGCGTAATCCCAGGGATGTACAGTAATCTTGGTTGGATTGTTACGAGTTTTGCAACATGCGGTACACTCCCTTGTTACTTTTTCTATATCGTTGTCGATTCCTGGCCACCAAACATATCCTCTTGCTAACGCTTTCATCTTAACAATTCCTGAATGTGCACAATGAAGTTCTTCCAATATTCTGTGACGTAAAGGTTTTGGAATAGCTACTCGAATTCCTTTCAATAAACAACCGTCTTGAAGCGTAAAATCTGTTATTACATATCCGTTTGGTATTTTGGTCCCATTTTCTACGGCCATATAAATTTGAAGCAATTCCGTATCCTTCAATGTGTGTTTTCGAATTTCTTTATGCGTTATTGGTAAGTTTTCAATTTGGGTTATTTGAAATATTTCTGCTCTATCATATGCTGGTTTTGCTACTTCTAGAGGTGCTCGGGATAAATAGTCGACGTTACCATGATCTTGTGTTCTTCTATATCTAATTTCGTAGTTGAACCCAGATAAAAATATTCCATAATGTAGTAATCTGGTTGCCGACGTAGCTGGTAAATCCTTGTTTTGATGAAAGATTCTCATTAACGGTTGATTGTCGGTTACCAATACGAATTTTCTTCCATAACAATACTGAAAGAACTTCTTAATTCCCCATACAATGGCTGTCGCTTCTTTGTCAATTTGACTGTAATTCGTTTCAGCCGTGTTTAATGATCGAGATGCAAAAGCGATCGGCCTCTCCGAGCCGTCAGGCATAATATGCGAAATTGCTACCCCCAGACCAGTGGGTGATGCGTCTGTTGCCAACACTAGTGGTAATTTAGAATCGTAAGGTACCAAAACTTTAGTACTTGTTATATCTTTTCGAAGTGAGTTAAATGATTCATCGCATTCCTGATTCCACTGAAACGGCGTGTCTTTTTTCAAGAGTTTGTATAACGGGTGCAGTTTTGTTGCTATGTTGGGCAAGAATTTTTGATAATAAAGCACTAATCCTAAAAATGTACGTAATTGTGACACATTTAGTGGTTTCGAAGTATTGATGATTGCGTCTATTTTTTCTGGTAATGTGTGCAATCCGTTGCAGTCTATTTGATGACCTAGGTAAGTAATATTGTCTTTGAAAAATCTGCATTTCGTTCTATTAAGGTGTAAATTGTTACTTCGTAATCGGTCCATTACCTTTGCCAATCGTTGGAACAACTCTTCTACTGTACTGCCCTGTACGGCAATGTCGTCGAAAAAACAAACTACTCCATCTAGGTCTTGTAATGTTTGATCCATAAATCGCTGCCAGGCACTTGGTGCTGTTTTCACTCCGAACATGAGTCGTTTAACTTTGTAAACGCCCTTATGCGTTGATATCGCTTGTAACATCGAAGTTTCTTCATCCACTGGCATGTGTAGATATGCGTTTGAAATGTCCAAATTACAAAAATATTTCCCGCCATTCATCTTATTAAAAATATCGTCGATAATTGGTATTGGGTAACAATCGTCTTTGATGAGTTTGTTAATCGTTGCATTGTAGGCTGCGCATAATCGTATGCGTCCATCCTTCCTCATCACTGGAACAACCGGTGTACCCCATGACGAATGTATCACTTGTTCAATAATCCCTAAATTTTCGAGACGTTGAATTTCCTCTTCCACTTTACTTCTGATTGCATACGGAACTTGTCTTGGCTTCATAAAAATCGGTTGAACAGCTGGATCCGTGAGCTTGAATTTGTATTTAATATTGGGAATTTCCCCAACGTCATTAGAAAAGACATCTTTATACTTCTCCAATAATTGCTCTAATTTTTCGTGGTTTTGATTTTGTTCGACCTCTATTCGTTGTATCTCTTCTAATTTGACTCGTTGATTCATTAAACGTATCCAATCTCTACCAAATATTGCATCAACTTTATCATCCACAATATAAATTGTTCCCATTGCAGTTTTGTTTCTGAAATGTACTGAGACGCTTGCTATTCCTATTGATCGGACAATTTCACCGGTATACGTTTTCAATTTAGTCGTAGTTGTTTGTAGTTTTATACCTGGACATACCTTCTTAAATTGATTGAGTGACATCGTTGACACCGCTGCTCCCGTATCAAGTTCCATTTGGCATTGGTTATCGTTTAGTCGTACTTGTATCATTAGCTTACCGTTATCCGCATTGATCGAGTTTACCGTTGCTAGTTTTCGTATTGTGCAGAAATCCTCTTCTTCTGTGTCACTGGAGTTATCCTTTCGCCAATTCTGTATTTGGCGTTGGTTTTTGAATTTAGTTTCTTTTTTTCCTAGACATACCGATTGTATATGCCCTTTTTTTCCGCAGGCGTTGCATGAACTTTGTTTAGCGTAACAGGTATCGGCTTTGTGGCCTTCCTTTCCACATCGATAACACTTCCCTTGTAGATGCGACATGTAACTACTTTTACGTCCTCCTGTATCTTGTGCCTTCCAAAAGTTGGTTGTTTTTATCGAATCATTTCGTACCGCATTGATTGTAATATTTTCAGGTTGCATTTGCTGAGCTTCCTTTTTCGATATTTCTATAACGTTTGCCATTTTCACCATTTTGTCGAATTTGACTGTAGTCTCCTGTTGGAGTAACTTTTCGCGTATACTGCTATCTCTGATACCTCGAATGAATTGGGATCGTAAGTGCGTATTAATTGTTGATGCACTGCAGCCTTCGCACTTGAATTCGCAATTTATGGTCATCTTTTTGAGTTCTGCCACATAATCCGAAATTGTCTCACCTTCATGTTGTAATCGAAGCGTGAATTTATGCTGTTCTGCTATTATACTAGCTTTAGGTGAGAGGTATTCTTTCAGTCGCGTAACTAGATCGGCGTATGTCTTCGTATTTGGAACATCTGGTGCTGTAAGTTTGGTCAGTATCGTATAAACCTTTGGACTTAAACAACTAATTAAAATTCTTATACGAATTTTATCACATTCAGGCGTCGATCCTTGAATTCCTTTTAGTTCAAGATGGTTATCTAGCCTTTGTAAGTATGAATCGAACGTTTCATTATTCTCCTCGTATGGTTGTAAGTTTTCCTTAAAATCTAAATATGCCGGTGCATCCTTTTTTTGATTCTCAGCTTCGGTTTGTGTTTTCTGCATGTTCATCAACATGGTCGCCATTTGTGCCATAACTTGTTCTATCGTAGTAGTCATTTTCGTAAGTTGTTATTAAGTTGAATACCGTCGCGTATAATTGAAATATTGTAGGTTCGATCTATCCTCGTCGCCAATTTATTGTGTATGTTGAAAGGTTGAAACGTAAGTTGAAATATCGCACAGTCGAAATGTAAAGTCGCAAAGTTGAATTGTTGAAATATGTTTATTAGTTATAAAAGTTTAATAGGTATATAGACAAATTTTGGTACCACTTCAATCTCAGGTACTTAACTGCTGGGTTAGCTCAGGGCTAACCCAGGGAGGAATTAGTTATAGTGCATATATAACAAACAGTAATAAGAAGCTTCGGTTTGATTTTAAAAATCAAATAAACTACTCAGAAAACTCACAATTTTCTTGCGTAAAAATATCCACGCGTTCAGCTGTTCGCTTGCTTTCTGATTCCCTCCGACCTTCCCAAGCATTATCAAAATTTAACAAATTTTGAAAATGTAAACCTATCTACAGGGTATTCTAAAAATAGGTATGTAATTCAAAACTTGAATTATTAATTAAGAAAAAAAAGGAATTGCAATTTTGAGATCGTACTGATTAAAGGAAAACCGTTCTGTAGCGCCAAATGTCATAAGGAACAATTTGAAGGCTACATGTATATACCCGTCATAAGGCATCCGACGAACGTACACCTGCATACTCTGCAACAATTGCACCCCGCTTTCTTCTCACGAACTTCTTTGTCGATGTATTCCAAGTGTAGTATTTAGGTGCTTCGTGATACAGCAACGTTTTAGCAAAATCATCGGATTCACACAATTGAAAGAAGGCGGTGAGTGTTGTGTTTGGTGGTTCATCAGCTCTATTTTGTGCATTTTGTGCGGTAAAGTACACTCGCTGACCATTTTCCAGATGTACGGCGAGATGTTGAACTGTTGGATAGCGTTCATGAATGTTGAAAGATAATATCCGCCAAACCGCTTCATTGCTGCTGATGTAGCGTCCCATCTGAAATTGTGTAATTTCATCGCCTTGATTTGCTAGCCCGAATACTGCCATGTCACTGCCCTTGTTAACATATTTACAAATGTATTTGATGGACTTCACAGAATTGCAGCACTCGACATTTATGTGAGCCTCAAACATTTTGCACAGTAATGGTGAGTAGGGTACTATCCATCTGTTGTCGACGTCTACCTCTACATGTCTCACATTGATGGTGGTTGTGTGTCCACCATCTTCGGGTTTTCGACGTCTGTACAGCGGATATCCATCGCCACCAGTTTGCGTTTCAGGAATGAGCTTACGTGGATATTGTTTTGTGCATATGCCATCAGTCTAATTAGCTTTTGCTTGAAAACTCGAGCGAGAAGATCATGTCTGTGCGATGAGTTTTGACCGGGGAAAAGCAGATCTGTGATTTCTCTCCACGCTGGATTGCATGTAAAAGTGACGAACAAATCTGGACGTCCATATTTTCGAACATACGTCATGGCATCTTGCGCGTATTCATGCATGTGGCGTGGACTTCCGGCAAATGTTGCTGGCAAGATCACCATTTGCCCAATGTTAGCAACGTCTCCATCATTGGCAATTGCATCACGCAAGTGAACGTAATCTTCAACGCGCAGCTTCTGTTGATTTAACCGAATGAAAAGAAGACGTTCGCTTTCAATTTTCGCATACATGTCCACAATGTATTGATGGAATAGTTCACGGCATTTCAATATGTGATTGGTTTCATTTGGACGAATCATAATGCGGCATGCGTAATAATCCATGCAGGAAACTTTCTTCCTCAATTCTTCATTCGTAATGGGGTCGATTTGCATGATGTTAAAATGGTAGCCATCTTCTCCCCGCGGAAACAGCACTGGATATTGGAGTGCGTCGTACGATCGATGTGTTTCCGAAACTCGTTGCAAATCTGTATTCCGGCGGTGGATGACTATGTCACGTCGATTGAATTCGGTGCCGACCATCACAACTGCTACATCACCTATCACCGGTGCATTAAATCGTCTTTCATGTTCACCAGGCGGTGTTTTGTCTGGTTTTATAATAACAGTATAGTCATCTGATGGCATTTGATCTATAGCTGATTTGAATAGACGAATTAAATTGTTGCTTTCATGAAACATCGCTTGTAAGTTTGAAATGATTTCGCGTCTGGTTGCAGTATTAATTGCGCAGCGCAGTTCAACTTCTCTTTCTTCATTGCCAGTGAAATATATCTGGAGAAACTTCGGATTTTCTTCTGGTAATGGAAGCAAAGAACCGATTTGGTGATATATTTGGCCTTGAACCTTGAATGTGGGCATGTAACCGACGTTGGAGAAAATGTTTGTTGCTCCGAATGAAGTCATTTGAAAGCATGAGTTGTACTTGCGAATGTTTAGCAGGAAGTGTTTTGAAATTGCAGTGGTGCCAGTAAGGTAACTTAGAAGCGGCTCAGGTGGATCAATCAGCGGTGGCAAAACAACTTTGCCGTTCGAACAACACATTCCTGGTGATTCCTTAGCGAACTTCGAAACACGACAATGCAAGCAAAGTTTGTTCATAAGTCCTATTACTACATCCTCGTGATTCATGTAATCGTAGTCTTTGTCGTAATTAAATGCTTCCAATGTTAAATTCAATTTTTGTCTTGATCGAACTAATCGTAAGCGATTGACATTAAGTCGTTCTAAACGTACTTCCTCAGTTTCGCCAGCTCTTGACGTCGAAGCTATGGCGCGTTTACCTTCAAGCCGAATTTCGCGTACTTCCTCAGTTTCGCCAGCTCTTGACGTCGAAGCTCTGTCGCGTAATTCTTCAAGCCGGATTTCACATACTTCCTCAGTTTCGCCAGCTCTTGACGTCGAAGCTCTATCGCGTAATTCTTCAAGCCGTATTTCGCGTACTTCCTCAGTTTCGCCAGCTCTTGACGTCGAAGCTCTGGCGCGTTTATCTTCAAGCCGGATTTCGCGTACTTCCTCAGTTTCGCTAGCTCTTGACGTCGAAGCTCTGTCGCGTAATGCTTCAAGCCGAATTTTGCGTACTTCCTCAGTTTCGGCAGCTCTTTTTTTACTTACCTTCTTAGCCTTTGTTATTGGTGTTTTATTTCCTATAAATGCTTTTTTAGGTGGCATTGTATGTACGATATATTTAGCAAAATTAATTTTATACAAAATGTAACGTAGTTTTATCAATGTCAGTTTCACTTTCTGAAAAAGAAAATAGAATGCGCTGAAAAATTAGGTAAATCTCGAAAATTGAAATCGTAATGGAACTTAATAGCAGTAGGTAAAAATGTTTGGGCCACTTTCGTATTATTCATTTAGATGATTAGGGGGAATCAGATATCAATTTTGGTGATGATCGATGAAGTTCCAAAAAAAACTTTTGTTTTGCGGATAATTTTTAAAATTTTTTTTCGTATTATTCATTTAGATGATTTGGGGGAATCAGATATCAATTTTGGTGATGATCGATGAAGTTCCAAAAAAAACTTTTGTTTTGCGGATAAATTTTAAAATTTTTTTTCGTATTATTCATTTAGATGATTAGGGGGAATCAGATATCAATTTTGGTGATGATCGATGAAGTTCCAAGAAAAACTTTTTTTGTGCGGATGATTTTTAAAAATTTTTTTCGTATTATTCGTTTAGATGATTAGGGGGAATTAGATATCAATTTTGGTGATGATCGATGAAGTTCCAAAAAAAAATTTTGTTTTGCGGATAATTTTTAAATTTTTTTTTCGTATTATTGATTTAGATGATTAGGGGGAATCAGATATCAATTTTGGTGATGATCGATGAAGTTCCAAAAAAAACTTTTGTTTTTCGGATAAATTTTAAAATTTTTTTTCGTATTATTCATTTAGACGATTAGTGGGAATCAGATATATATTTTTTTAAATTTCTGAGTGTCTTTAGTCCAAAATTTTGTGGTGGAGGGGGAAAAATTTATTTTTATAAAATTGTTTTATGTTACCTATTGATATACCAAATATGAAGAATTTATTCTAGACTTTAGTAAAAACTCTTTAAGTGGGGGTAAATGTCAAAAAAAATTTCCACTTTTAAAATGATTTTAGGGTTATGTGATTAGGTCCGTCACAATTGTTTTTGATATACCAAATATGAGGAATTTACCACTTGGTTAAAACGCGCACTATTTATATTTTACCCTGTATATGCAAAATGATTTTTAGGTTATGTAGTTAATTCCGTCACTTTGACACTATCGGGCGGCCCAGTGAAACAGTTTAGACGTCTATACGGAACATACATTCATACACCATAGAGGTATATATTAGAGCTACTGGAGGCATCACTTACATAAAATCCCTATAAGTTAGAGTTGTGTGGTTTTGTGAATTTAACTATTTACCTAAAATGGTAGCATCATGTTTTGCGTATGGATGTACAAATAAATTCAAGAGTCGGCAGACATATGTGGTTTTTTTTGCATGTAGTGATGCCCCCACACAAATGTGAAAAGGGGGCGCGTCTTGCTAAAACGTTTTATGTTACCTACTATTGATATTATATGAGGAATTTATTCTCGACACATACATACCCATACACATTAATTACTTCAATTATTATCTATTAGTGGTATTTTAATTTGATATATGTTTTCTTACCCCTTCTAAGACAGCTTTGCACACTTTTAATTAATGTACACTGAATGTCATAATTTAATTCATTTGTCACCTTATAACTTGATTTTTGATAATTTTAAAAATATTGTGCAACGCTACTGACTATAATATGTCAATGTCATTTTTAACTTTAGTCAAAGTTGTGCCCCCTATTTTTCGAGCCGCTACTGACTATAATATGTCAATGTCATTGAATTAATCTTTTAGCGTCAAAATCGCATCGTAACTATGACAACGACTGTGACCTGAAGTGTTTAACTGCTGATGACCGTCTTATGGTGACGAATTACTAAATTCAAAGACGACGAAAAACTTACTCTTGAATGTCGCCAGATCTCGTGAAAGTTTCAACGCCCACAGTTACGGGGTTTAGGCGTCTATGCGGAACATACACACATATATACAGTTACTCACGAAAGGATTCGCACCCTATAATAAATTTCAATAAATCGTTTGTATCTTAATTATTTATTAAAAAAAATAGTTAGTTATAATTATATTTAACAAAGTGATTCTTTTAATTTGTACAATTTAAAAAAAAAATCATAAAATTTGCATGGTAACAGAAATAATGAACATTAAAACAATTAATACGCAAATTTCATGTTACAAAAGGATTCACACCTTTAACAAAGTTGCAGGATTGCATTCATTTTCTAAGAATTGTAATATAGATTATGTGCATTGTTTGCAAGCAATATGATTCATAATGCAGTTATTAAGTAACGTGTAACAGTTTATGTACATAAAAATTTATAATTTTTACTAAAATGGGGCGTAAAGGTAAAACTACTGGTTTTGATATCAGACAACTGGTAATTTATAATTATGAAAAGGGAAAATCATACAGCCAAATAGGAAATATCTTAAATTTAAGCAAAAGCACAGTAGCAGACATCATAAAACGCTATAAACGTGAAGATAGGATCGAAAACAAACCAATAACAGGCCGCCCACGAAAATTTACAGAAAGAGAACGAATGCAAATTGTCCGAAAAATACAGAAAAACCCTCGACTGAGTGCCCCGAAAATAACCATTGAGGTGTTACAAGAAATGGGAAAGAAAGTTAATCCACAAACAATTCGACGGGTACTACAAGAAAATAATTATCACGGTCGCATAGCTAGAAAAAAGCCGTATATTAGTGAAATCAACAGGAAGAAACGTATTAATTTCGCTAAAGAATTTAAATGTAAAGATGTAACGTGGTGGGATGATGTAATTTTTGCGGATGAGAGCAAATACAATATTTTTGGCTCCGATGGACGCACCATGGTATGGAGGAAACCAAATACGGAGCTGCAACCGAAAAATTTACAAGGTACTGTAAAACACGGATTCGGAAGTGTAATTGTTTGGGCTTCTATTTCAACTAAAGGGGTAGGTACACTAGTGTTTATTGAAGAAATAATAAATAAGTATAAATATTTAGACATTTTAAAATCTAACTTACTGCAAAGTGCCTATAAAATGGGGATCGTCGATACTTTTAAATTTTACCAAGATAACGACCCTAAACATAAATCACGTGTAGTGCAAGAATATCTGTTATACAAGTGCCCAAAAATATTACAACCCCCTCCCCAATCACCAGACTTGAATCCCATAGAAAATCTATGGGACCATCTAAATCGTAAAATTCGGGAAACTCCGATACATACTAAAGAAGAGTTAAAAAAAAGACTACAAGAAGAATGGGACTTAATAAGCGTCGATTATTTAAAAAAAATTATTTGCAACATGCCCAAACGATTGGAACATGTTTTGAATCAAAACGGGTATCCAACAAAATATTAAATTATTTTTAAATTTTGTAAAATATTGTATTTTTTAATAATTTTTATAATACGTGCGAATCCTTTTGTAACATGAAATTAGCGTATTAATTGGTTTAATGTTCATTATTTCTGTTACCATGCAAATTTTATGATTTTTTTTTTAAATTGTACAAATTAAAAGAATCACTTTGTTAAATATAATTATAACTAACTATTTTTTTTAATAAATAATTAAGATACAAACGATTTATTGAAATTTATTATAGGGTGCGAATCCTTTTGTGAGTAACGTACACATATTTATCAAGTGTATCATGTCACTTCCAAAGTAGATACATTTGCAACGGAGTCACTTCATATATTTCGTCGTGACTTCCGATTTTGGAAGTCACTACGAATCTCCATGTTTTTAGTGTTTAACGGGTAGTGTATGGGATCAGGCGTTAAAATCCGAAATTTTTACTGGAAGTGACTCCGGTGCACTCGTACTTGCAAAAAAATGTTTTAGTTCCACTGTATATGTCTGGCGCTAGCGTCGCATATATGATAATATATATGAAAAATCATCAACTGGACCGTGCAACTTCCGTTAATACGACTGCACGTTCTCACTTCTTTTTATCGGCAACATTGCATTAGACATTTCTTGGAAATCAGTTTCTATATTTAATTTTGATTAGAATTATTAATTTAATACTCTTTAGATTTAATAATGTTATACCATTAAAAATCTGTGCAAATTTCTGTCGATTATACATTATAATAATTAAAAATAATTAAAATCAATTCTGTTTAAAATTTTTTGAACTATTATAATTACGGCTTTTTCTCTAGTAGAATGCGCCGAGACGCGCGCGGCGCACAGTAGTTGAAAGTAGGCATCTGAGTGAAAAAAAACTAAATTTATTCAAAATATTTATAGGTCATTGAAACTAGCTAGGGGACACAGCATATCATATCGGCAATCAAGTTCTCATTTTATTTGATGACGTATCCCATGACGTACCAATTTCTGTTTTAGATAACTACCTACTTTTAAAAATGATGACATTTATTTTTTTTTCTCTTATATAGCGTTTGTAACAACAAGGTCATTACGCTTTTTGTTGGTATGGGTTTATTTGTAAGGGTTACTTTTGGTAGGGTTTGTTTTTTGTATGTTATTTGAATTAATTATCTTTTAACATTTTATTCTGCTTCCTTTGCATCCTTTGTGATTGATCAAGTTTTGAAATCTCGCCTAAACAAATTGATTTCGTTAGGATTATAGGATTCCCCCATAATTAACAACGTAATTTTTTCAATGTTTTGACGTGTTAACTCCGAACAAGTACCATAGTAAACACAGATCCTATTAAGCCTAGTGTACGATATTTCCATAACAAATTCCTCAACATTTATGCAATTTACAAAGACACAAACGAATATTAAATTTGCATAGCTTATTTTATGATACTTATTAGTGATTGATAATTTTTTACTAACTTAAGTTTAAAAATAACTCTTTATAGTCCGGTCAAATTAGACCAAAAAATAGGAGTGAGGTTGCAATAATTCGCACCCAGCTGAAAATTGGTAGGATTGTTCAAAACACCATCATAAATAAAATCTAAAAAGTCCTCCTCGATCCGACACCTGGAAAAAAATTTATTCGGGGTCAAAGGTCACTAAAACGGGTTTTTCGCGATTTTCAGCAAAACGGTAAGTTTTATCATAAAATTATCCCATTCAAAAATTGTAGATCAGATAATTATCTATAAAAAATGTCTAAATACCTTTTTTCCTAAGAGTCACCGTTTTTGAGATATAACGATTCGAAAAGTTGAAAGAGTTGTAATCGTCATTTAGGTGCAAATAAATAAAATGAATTTGTGGAAAAACTATAATGGTGCCAGCTTTCATATTTGGGTGCTAGCTGGTGCTAGCTCTAAGTATCCCAGTGCTAGGTTTATGGGTAAAAATATTAACCGGAGGGGGCTAGCGTTACTTTGCCCCCCCCCCCCCGGTTTCAAAGTCGATTTGTGAAAATACTGTATTGGTGCTAGCTTTCATATTTGGGTGCTAGCTCTAAGGATCCCAGTGCTAGGTTATTGGGTAAAAATATTAACCGGGGGGGGCTAGCGTTACTTTGGCCCCCCCGGTTTCAAAGTCGATTTGTGAAATAACTATAATGGTGCTAGCTTTCATATTTGGGTGCTAGCTGGTGCTAGCTCTAAGGATCTCAGTGCTTGCTTTTGGTGTAAAAATATTAACCGGGGTGGGACCAAAGTAACGGACCCTCTAAATAATTTTTCCTAAGAGTCACCGTTTTTGAGATATAACGATTCGAAAAGTTGAAAGAGTTGTAATCGTCATTTAGGTGCAAATAAATAAAATGAATTTGTGGAAAAACTATAATGGTGCCAGCTTTCATATTTGGGTGCTAGCTGGTGCTAGCTCTAAGTATCTCAGTGCTAGGTTTATGGGTAAAAATATTAACCGGGGGGGGCTAGCGTTACTTTGGCCCCCCCCCCGGTTTCAAAGTCGATTTGTGAAAATACTGTAATGGTGCTAGCTTTCATATTTGGGTGCTAGCTGGTGCTAGCTCTAAGGATCCCAGTGCTAGGTTTTTGGGTAAAAATATTAACCGGGCGGGGGCTAGCGTTACTTTGCCCCCCCCCCCGGTTTCAAAGTCGATTTGTGAAAAAACTGTAATGGTGCTAGCTTTCATATTTGGGTGCTAGCTGGTGCTAGCTCTAAGGATCTCAGTGCTTGCTTTTGGTGTAAAAATATTAACCGGGGGGGGGGGCAAAGTAACGGACCCGTATTTAGACATTTTTTATAGATAATTATCTGATCTACAATTTTTGAATGGGATAATATTATGATAAAACTTACCGTTTTGCTGAAAATCGCGAAAAACCCGTTTTAGTGACCTTTGACCCTGAATAAATTTTTTTCCGGGTGTCGGATCGATGAGGACTTTTTAGATTTTATTTATGATGGTGTTTTGAACAATCCTACCAATTTTCAGCTGGGTGCGAATTATTGCAACCTCACTCCTATTTTTTGGTCTAATTTGACCGGACTATAAAGAGTTATTTTTAAACTTAAGTTAGTAAAAAATTATCAATCACTAATAAGTATCATAAAATAAGCTATGCAAATTTAATATTCGTTTGTGTCTTTGTAAATTGCATAAATGTTGAGGAATTTGTTATGGAAATACATACTATGTACACTAGACTTAATAGGATCTGTTTACTATGGTACTTGTTCGGAGTTAACACGTCAAAACATTGAAAAAATTACGTTGTTAATTATGGGAGAATCCTATAATCCTAACGAAATCAATTTGTTTAGACGAGATTTCTAAACTTGATCAATCACAAAGGATGCTTTATAAATATTAGACCCATCTCTACCCATTTATTGTAAGATTTTGGCAACCCCTTCACTTTTTCATACGTAAGAATTTTTTTTAAGTTTTCAACTTTACCTTCTAAGGGCTTTTTTTGATTTGTTTTATTAATTTTTATTATGAAAAAGTAAAAAATTTCATTAAAAAGTATTAATTATTAAATAATAATGTAAGCAAAAGATAAAAAATTGCGTTCAGTACATTATTAAAACGAAGCATATTTCCGGGAATTCCCCGCATGTAGTAATGCGAGCGGTCAACGTCCTTGGTCCTTTTAAGTCAAAGTTTGATCATAATTTACTTTTTTAATAAAATCAACTCTGAAGTTGTCTTACTTTAAATTCTTAATTATGCATTTATACCGTTTTTGCACCAAGCTTCCAATGAAAAAAAAAATTCGATTTGTTGTGTTGTTACGTTATTGAAGGTCACCGTCGAAATAATGCTGTATTTAATTAAAAGATTTTAATTCAATTTTTATTGTTACCTATATCATATTATTATTATACCCCTTTAATGTTATTAATTTAATTTTGTAACATTAATAAACATCTAAAATGAATAATTAATTTTTTAAATTTGCATTGAACGTTTTAATGAGAAGTGTAAGTATCATGACGTAAGTATGATTGGAATGTCGCGACTTGGCAGCGCTGTTGGAAGTTTGTACGCGTTCTGTTTATCTGCAAATTCAGAGATTGACTGCATATATGCTCGGAAGTGCCTTCGTCACTTTTATACTCTTGAAAAATAATTTAAAAAATGTCTTCCCCTCTGTTGCAAACCTCGTTAAGAAAGTTCCCCTCATGCATAAGTAGGAATCTATATATCAATTAAATGCTTGGTAGGGATGGAAGTCAGGTCGCCATTTCTATGCATCGAAAGTCACTCCTTAACAGAGATACATACATACATCCATTTTTATATATAAGAGATAATAAAATGCATTTTTATGAATTTTACTTTCCCATTTACGTAGTAAAGGAAACTATTGCTATCGAGTTAAAAAAAAATTTTGAGTTAGCATTTTTCCCATGGTCTATGAGCCCATACGAATTGTTTAAGACCAATTTTGGAATGATGTCCGGATGTGTGTGTGATGTGTGATGTATGAAGTGTGATGTGTGATTATTCTATCGTCAACGTTTTCAGACAAACGCGTGCACCAATTGAGTTGAAATTTTATACACTAGTTTGAAGTAACTGTCTAAAGAGCTGATTAGATTTTGGTTGAAAACCGTCCATTTTTAACCCCTTTTTTAGGGGAATGAAAATTGTTAAAGAGCATTGCCGCTTCCCAATGGAACATATGAGATTGAAACTCATATCAATCGAAAGAGATTATTTTTCCGCATCTTATGATACCCCACACTTGATATTTCGCTCTTAAATTATTGTTAAAATGCAAAAATAAAATAAGCGCTGTTAAAAAAATATGGTTTGCCTTGGATAATTTTGATCCAAGTTTTTATCCAAATTTTGTATTAAACACATAAATTTGAGCAAATCACTCACTCACTCATTCATAATTTAGTGCGTATTATAGCTACGAGGGTCGTGGAGAGTTGAAATTTTGCATACCCGTGTGGTTTTACGAGGATTGAACGGGAAAATTTTCCCAAAAGATTTTAACAATTTGAAAATTTGTCAAGGTTTAGCGCCCCCGAGCGCAAATGCCTCAGTCGCCTCATCCTTGCTACGGCGCTGAGTAGAGAGAATAAAATTGTGCGTAAAAAATTTTTAGATTCAATTTTTTGGTAATAGTCGCTGCTTGGGAAGCCTATGAATAAAAGTGGTAACCAAAAGTTATAGAGGTCTTATTTAAGTTAAGTTAATTATTATTAATAATAAGGCTAGGCAATTTTTTTTAGTTTTATGCACATTTTAAGCAAAAAGGTTGTCATACGCACAGATTTATAGAGAATTTAATCTAATTTCATTTATCTTGGACCACTTTGGTGTCAGATGGACAGGTAAAACCGTCTACATCAAAATCTGAAAACTGGTGCGCTATTTTAAGCAAAAATATAAAGAAAATGCAATTCTTTATCTCAGATAGGTACCAAAAAGGCTAATTTTTGGAAAATTTGCCTCTGTCCCGGCCCGAGCTTGATGTCGAAAACTTATTCCCACTTATTTTTGCAGAAAGGTACCTAATAACTTAACCAACTATAACTGCGTAAAGAAATCCTAAATAGTGACGAGAATTTTAACATACGAGTACTTTCTCATTTTTGCAAATATTGGTTAAAGTTTCCTTTGAATACAAAGAAAGTGCTATAATTTTTTACAAGCCATCATCTAATAGAAAATCCAAAGCAATCAAATAGAGGCCAAAAATTCGAAAATAGATCGGAAAAAAAATGGGTTGACAAAAACTATTCTAGAAGATATTTAGAACTTGACGGATTTTAAATTTAATTCAGAATTTAATCTTTCTATTGACATTACGCTTTGAAAAATGTAACGCAAGTGCTTTTCTTTCCCTCACTCTCACAGTGCAACAATCCAGGTCAGATATTCCGGCGTAACAAAACAAATCTCCGTTCTAGCAATTCCTTTTATTACTCGTACAAATTAAACTTTATAAATATTACAGATGAGTTGTGGTCATAGTTTACTATATCCTCTTTATGGCTTCATGGATGTTGCTGCGTCATCTACTTCGGTTTTGGAGCTTTTTGTAGTCTGATTGAATGGAATTCTAGTGGCCTCTTTGATCTGATCAGTTCAGCTTTTCGGAGATCTTCCTTTTAGTGTGGTTCCTTCAATTCTTCCCTGGATTATCAGTTTCTTCAGATTATTATTTTAATCCCAGATTATTTTTATTTTGGCTTATAGTTTTGTATATCTGTTGTGTTGCGCTTTTTCAATGACAATACTACCTCTAAGTTATACTATTCCACCCTGTTTTTCCTAACTACCTTCGATATTTAATAATATTTTTATCTTTAGGACTTTTGGAATCAAATCAAAATCATCAGCACAAATTTTAGACGAAAAGTTCGGCCAAGTAATCTCCTATGGATTTCTGGACAACTATAATCAAATACCTACCTCGTTAGATATAAAAGCTATTGATAATTTAAAAAGTTCTGTGATAGATGAAGTATTTGAAAGAGTGTCTTCAAGACTCTTGAACAATAGAAAACATCATAGCAAATTATCCCCAATTAAATTGCGAAGTCGAAACGAAATTACTGTAGATGCTATGACAAATCATTTTGGCGATATTTTACGAATATCGCCAGAAATTGATAATCCGTCTGATTATTTTAGACAGCAATCTTCAAATTCCGTCACGCGTTCCGAAATATCTTCTTCTAAGTGGATGCAAAACAAACCAAACGAGTATTCATCTTTACCATATTTAGCAAACACAAGTGCCAAAAGTAAACCAAAAGGAAATTGGCAGAAAAATTCGGAATTTGATAAATTGAGAAGTTCATCCAAGTTGTCTCAAAACAGAAGTAGTTGCGTGGTGTTACCACCAATTAAGACAAACTCGTCAAGCAGTAAACAGTTTAGATCGATTTCTGCAACGCCAAGAAGATTTCCTCAGCAATCTTCGGCTGTATCACTTCGAATAGATTCTAACGTAGCTAATAGGAAATTATCTTTTAAAGCCACGGATAATTATTTTGGATTTCAACAAAATTAAATGTGATTTAGTGTGAAGATAATAAATGCATTCTGTATTTTTGTTTATTTTTAAATATTATATTATTATTATTATTAAAAGTAAAATTTTCCGTTCTAAATTGAATAATAAATTTTAATATGGCAAGAGACATCAAAGATCGGTTATTTGGAACCGAAGGATGTAATATCTAAATATGAAAAAGTCCAATGGTGGAAAGAAGTTTTCAGTGATGTTATCAATGATTTGCACGGTGAGTCCTTACTGCTAATCCACTTTTTCAGTGAAAACACTAAATAAAATATTTCAGGTTACTCTATAATGAATGAGAGGGACATCTGCTGCAAAATTCCGAAATTTTACTGTTACAACATAATTGCTGATTTGCTAAGTTTTATTCCACAAGTCCACATGGTGGGAATCGGTTTCTTCTAATAGTATTACTATAAATAATTTTCAAAACCTTATAAAAAATTGTTTCTCTTAAAAAAACCAAAAATTTGTGAAATATTTTTATTATAAATTGTGTGATGTTACTTTAATAAAAATTTTTTACCATGTAACATGTTGATTTTTATTTTTCTTAATTGATTTATTTAAATTATTTTTATTAAATTAACCAATAATAAATAACATCAACAATAACGTAAAAATTAAACACTTTGTGTAATAAAATGCCGTAACATTTATCTTAAGCAATTACATTTTTGCGCCGATATTTATTTATATTTTTTATATAATAATTAATTATTATCATAAACATTTAATATTAAAACATATTAATTAATAATTTGCGGTAGGTACGTTTAGAATATTTGTTTATTTAACCAATATTTTAAATAAGCAGAATTTTTTTAAATTATCATAAAAATTTTGTTATTTAATATTTAAACATTTAATTTTGGTTTTTAAAAATTGCATGCAGGTTTAATTTTTTATGTGTCGTGGTGACAATGTGAATTGGCGTTATTTCCAAAGCACTATAATTCGACATGATTGTGTTTCGTTACATTTGTGATCCAATCTGAAACTTGCAGAATAGAACCGAAACGTTTTTTTTTGTTTTGGCCCGGAACCTTTCGGATTTAGTAAATGATTGTCTCATATGTGAATAAAGGCAAAAATTTCGGATTTGTCAAGATGTTAAAATTAGATGAACTCATAGAGTTCCCGAACATCCCCCCTGATAAACAACCAAATTAATTTTTTCAAGTTCTCTTCTGTAAGTTTCGATTAAATCGCGTTTAATAATAAAAAGAAATGAACATACAACATTTTCATTATATTATACTGATGTGTAAAGTATGGTCCGGCAAACTAAAATACCAAAATAAAGTACAGCTATGTCTAGAGTAAACCAAAAAAAACTATTTTCACACAAGTTGCAATTTCATTGAATTATTCTTATGTCTAATTATTTACAATATCACAATTTAAGAATACACACTGTACATATCTTACAAAAATTTTTTATATTGTACACAAATCGTACAAATGTTATAGAAACAATATAATAACAATTAGGTCTTTTTACCCATTTTTGTAAACTTCTAACATATAACTAGAACTATCTTTTACACCCTATAAAAGCTCGAATTTAACTGTCTGTTCACATAACACGCTGGCATTTAACATACGTAAGTAGCATCTGAATAATTTTTATTTTTTTATATTTTATATATTTTTTAATCGATGTGTTTTCAAAATTATAAAATTGTTCGTTATAATTTTTAGCATTACATAAAGCACTAGAGATTTAATGTATACCATTAAATTTTTACTGTAGCGCCCTTATCTATTGTATCAATTTTGTTCAACATCCAATACCTGAACAGCAATAAATTTAGTTAAAAATTAAAACTAAACATTTAATAAGTAACAATACAATAAATTAATAAAAAATTTATTAAGAATAATAAAAATAAGGTTACGTTCAAATATTATAATTTAAAATGTTAGTAAAATAATCATTATGGAACATGGGCATTGGAATGATGTTCAAAATTAGATATAGGAATAAGGTCCATCTGTAAGGGCGCTACAAAGCAATAGTCAAGAATTGTCGTCTTTATTTGAACCGCCTCCACCAGTTCCACTTCCTTGACCTGTTCTATTACGCCCCCTCACTTGCTTGTATTCTAATCCAGGATCGAACTGCATCAGCACAAACACCTATAATTTCATGATTAAGCTATGCCAAAACTCTACATTTCGCTAACCTGATCAGATGGCAATAACTGGAAATCGTCAGGTGGATTCGTTATGACGTAGCGTTTGCTGCTAGCATCACACGAGTTGCTTGTATCTCTAAATCTATACAATCCAATACATAACATTCCGTATTGTTTGAGAGCGGAAATGAAGAGGTCACCGTACTTCCCGCCTTCTCCGAATTGAGCAAGAGGTCCATCATAAAGTGAAATTTGCCCAACACGACAACGATCACGATTTGATAAACTTTCTGGCGTACTAAAATAAAGTTTGAATGTGGTCGTTCACGATTTATTTTGCTTACCTGTAACCACCACGAAGACCAGCACCTTCCGCTAATATCAGTTCCAATTCTGGTGTTGCACCACCAGTTATTAATGATCTTATTAATGTTAAGGCATTTTGGTTGAAATAAGTCTAAAAATATGATATACAGTAAACGGTATCCTAAATTTTTTAGATTTAACTTACAGTAGACATTAAAGAATCCAACACACTAACAGCAAATGCAGTACCACAGGCAAAAGGCTGCGTTAAATATAACTCAGTATCTGGATCGTCATCATCATCTTGATCCAAAAATTGAACATTACTATCATTAACCAATTCTAAAAAAAAATGAGTAAGAAACTATTACATTTTGATATCGTGCAAACGTACCCGTAATCATGGGAACATTAGCACCATATACTGAACCTCTTCTCTGTAAGACTATAGGGCTACCGGGAGTTCCATCAGCGTCACCATTAACTTGACTAAGAACACCAATAGTATCGTCAAACGTCATTGCTTTAATATTTAAAGACGCTAATATGGCTTCTTTATCTGCTAATGTCGGATCATCATTACTGGGCACTTTTGCGGAAAGTATACAACACATATCGCACAAATTAACATTTACTGCACGCAAATCAGCTCTACTTAATGGCGAACCCTAAAATTTAAATTTGTAATTTGCATGTTTTCAGCGACTTTAAAATATTACATTTAACACAGATATTTTAGGTAAATTTTGCAACATTTTCCATTCTCTTTTGATATATTCTATGGATCCAACTATGACCACATATTTAAGTTCATGATAATGGAAATTGCTTGCTCTTAAAGGCATGACTAAATTACGTAATCCTATAAGAGGCGAATCCGGATCTGCAAATAAACAAACCACTACGTGCCCATTTAATACCGTCATTGCTGCTTGGTTACGATCCTAAAATATGAGTAAAATTAGATTACAATAATGGTAACAAAATAGGAACATACCAAAATGCAGTCTTCCAAATTTTTCGCAGGTCCCCAGTGGAACATTCCCGTACTGTCGTACTTCATTTCGGTTTTCTCAAAATCAAAATCCTTTGCTTGATCATCTGCAAGACCTACTGGAAGGGCTACGCTATTATTATTTTGATTTGTACCACCACTACTTCTACTGGTTGGCCTATAATACAGAAAGTTTGTTATATTTTAGACAAAAAATGTGTTTGTGAAATTTATCTATCGGAAAACTGTGATCGTGTAAAGAGTGTCCATCTTCGTGTAACAAATGCGGTTTTTGCGCCAATTATTTTGTGTGTAGTTGTGCAAAACCAATGATTAAGATTTGAAAAAGCGAAATAAAGACAAGCGGTAATTTTGAACAAAAATAGAATCTTTATAAGATCATCAGTTTCAAAACTAGCAATACTAGATTCTACTGCTTTTAGGTTAACATTAAACATATTAAAAAAATTAATAACAAGAAATATTAAAAATCTAAATCCAAAGGAACTCCAAACAACTAATGTTATTTATAACAAGAAAGCGTTTTAAAATTTAAAATACAAAAAGTGGTGTTTGTTCACAAGTATGGTTTAGGCCAAACCTGGACAGACAATTGTGCGTGTGAGAAAAAGACGGTTAGTTTTTGGTGCAAGTAGATTTTGGCCAAAACCATGTGTGGGTATTACCGTGGAATATTGATTAATGCGGAAGTTTCATTCTGTCGTGTGCATGCGTATGGTAGAAACATCAAATGTACCAAGAGGTGGTGACACTTCCGTAATCTATGTTCAACGGTAATGGTGTAGTATTATATTATCAAATTTAAAAAATTTTGGAAAGTTGCATGCAATCAAAACGTAACAAAATATTATGTCTTGAAACACAATAATCAAAAATGAAATAGTATGGCACCTAGAATTTCCATGAAAATTTTGTCACTTAATTTTCAAAACTTTGTATTGGTTTGACTAGCAGCAAAAAGCGTCAACGATCATAAATTAGTTGAGCTTAGCACATATATTTGCTGTGATAAAAATTGCTAAATAATTAAATTAATAAAAACAAAGCTAAAATAAGAAATTGAGAATATTAAATTTTACTAAGGAAATTATTAGTCGATTCAATTCTTATATTCATTTAAAATGATTTATTTTCGAGGTAGAAGGTAAAATAACGCAGTACACTCGAGTATAAGACAGAAAATAATGTTAGTTGTTAATTATTATGGAAAGGACGACCCATTTCCTCAACAAATCATTCAAAATAAATTTTTGTTATCTATAAAAATTAGTGCAAAATTCTATTAAAATTTTACTGTGCCATACGGTTAAGTGTGAAAAAAACTTAACAAGAAATCGCCATGGTACAACGACTGAAGAAAATTCTTTACAGTTTTTCATTGGCGCGGTACCATGTAATTTAATACGCAAAAGAATTGCGAAAAAGCTTGTGAACTTTTTAAAAATAATTTAAAGCAAAGCACTAATAGAAGTAGTGAAATGTGTAAGTAATAGCTTAAGCATACATGAGTTTTTTGACTTCATAGGCAAGATGATAGCCGGCATAAGACGTAGTATCCTGCTCCGGCGGTCTGAAAACAGCACACTGCTAATAGCACACCACATGTCAAACCAATATATTATTAAATATATTTTAATACAAGAAAATTATTAAATATAACCACAATCACCCTAAGTAAATTATAGATTATGAGTCCATATTATATTTACAATAGTATACTAAGAAGATAGAGCTATAAGAATGATTATTATTATTATTGTATCAAAATACTATATTAGAATAAAATGTTACCAAACCTGCAATTAGTCCTGCCCAAGCCCCATGATATGATATATTTTATGGTATATTATATAACTTATGTAGTATATTATGTAGATACTAACTATAATATAACCTAATATAATGAAATTTCTTTCACAAATTATTTTAAAAATTGTTCAAAATAATAAACATGCAGTGAGTAAGTTTAGGGTGATGTGGATGCAGTACAATAATACCTAAAATTCGTCAGTATACTTAATAAATAACAACAAATCATAATATAGTAATTTGTATAATTTATTTACAAAAGCCGACCATGGTAATTAATTTGGTATGTTCAAATGTATGTACAGAATCTACGAAATAAAAGTAATTGATTATACCAGGTTGATGCATAAGTTCGTAGTGTTTTTGGTTTACAAGATAAACAGTGCTTTGGAAATAAATTCGTTTGAGAAATCTCAATGTCATTTTAATGCCATAGTATTTTTCAATTTGTAGCAAGTTGGGGGTAATTGTTGGCTAAAGAAAATGGAGTGTCAAGTACAAAATATTGAACATTTCCGACAAATCCTTTTGTTTGAGTTTAACCAAGGAGTCAAGGCATCGAAGGCCGCTAGAACCATTTGTGCTGTTTACTAAGAGAACGCCATCGTGGAAAGTACTGCACGAAAATGGTTTTCTCGTTTTAAAAAGGGACATTTTGATCTGAATAATTTCCCACGTTTAGGAAGACCATCTGAAGATCGTCCTATCTTTGATGAAGATCGATTAAATGCTTTAATTCGTGATGATCCACGTCAATGAACTCGGGAATTGGACAATATGATGAATTGTGACCAATCAACTATCGTACGACATTTGCATTCCATGGGCAAAGCTCAAAAGTTGAGTGTTTGGGTACCATACGTTGTGAGCGAAAACAACAAAAATCAGCGTGTTACCATTTGTGCTTGTTTGCTTGCTCGTCATCGGTTAGCTCGTCAACAACATCGGCCGTTTTTGTCCCAAATTATTACTGGTGACGAAAAATGGTGCCTTTACATCAACATCAAGATCAGAATAGAATGGCTGATCCCTAACAAACAAGCAACTCCTCGTTTAAAAAGCTGATGCCCATCCACGCAAAGCAATGTTGTGCATCTGGTAGGATAAAGAAGGCGTAATCTACTATCAATTGCTTCCAAAGAATGTAACCATCACTTCTGAGGTTTATTGTCAACAACTGCGTCGCCTGGAGGCTGCAATTCAAGAAAAACGACCGTCAAGACGGCATCAAGTGGTTTTACAGCATAATAATGCCCGTCCGCATACTGCTAACATTACAAAAGTAGCTATTCAAGACCTCGGTTGGAAGGTTATTCCACATCCACCCTATTCTCCTGATCTTGCTCCATCAGATTTTCACCTTTTCCTCTCTATATCCAACAATCTCCGCGGAATCTCATTTAATAACGATGTTGCCCGTCAAAACTGGCTCGACGACTTTTGCACCTCCAAACCACCAGATTTCTTCAGGCGTGGAATTGAAAAACTGCCAGAACGTTGGGAATCAATCATAAACAATGCAGAAGAATATAGTATTGATTAGTTTATGTATTATTAAATATTTAAAAAAATACGCTACGAACTTATGCATCAACCCGATACATTTGGAAAAGATAAGCAACCTTTTGATAAATTTATAATCAAAGATAAAAGTAAAAACTTGCTAGAATAATTGTGCAATAGATTACTTTCGTTGTGAGGCCTTCGACAGGCGTTTCGAAGAGTTATTATATGTAGGTATGTACATGGTCGTGATGAGAACATAGTAAGTTCCAAATATTTCTTCTACAGTTATGTACATCGGAACTTTTAAAATCTAAGAGAATTAACCAGTGGAAGTTTATTTTTAGTCGGGGAGTTCCTACATATTATTAAGTATACTTTCACCTATCTTACTATAAATTGTTTCATTTTACCTAGAATTGAATCCCGGTGACGATGCATTCTCCGCATTATTTCTGTTAACATTGGGTTTCACTTTGTTAACTTGTTTGGTTGAATTTACCATATTTGAAGTTGGTAACGCGTTGCTCCTGTGATTTTGATTTTGATTCTGATTCTGATTCCGATGTGTTACTGATGAACAACAAATTTGGTTAACGCTCATAAGTTTCAAAAAAAAAATTGAATAAAGAGAACTTACAACTTAAGTCGTCGTGCCGATTTATGTCACCTATAAGAGAAAGACAAATTCGATTACTATCACCGGTGAGAAACTTGGTACAAAAAAATCTGTCGCTACTTTGCGATTAAGGTTAAGTAAACAGATGTTTCTGTACTCGAAATTGTTAGTAATTGGACGTTAATTACAGAACAACTACACAGTCTACATTGCCAGGTGCGTACAACTAAATTTGTTAAAAGGTTTACTCTCAAACATTAAGCAGGACTTTTGGGAACAGGAACTTAGCAGAGTTTATCAAGAAGCGGAAGCTTTTTAATCTCTTAACCACCACTTTGACATTTTCTGAATTTATAAAGCCACAACAAAAAGCGGGTTTATTTTTATTGCTTTCTTCGTTTTGTAGTTGTAAAAATTGTGTGCAGCATGGAATAACAAGTGAAAGATAATATAATATGTGCAATAAGCTTAAAGCTTCATCTATTTAAAATACCTCGTACGTGAACCTTCTTGGGCAACTCTGGCGGTGTAAAAGTTGGGGGAGGATGGTGGTCATCTGTAAACCACAAACCAAATCTAGCAAACAATTCTAGTTTTCTAGTAATTAAATTGCTACTGCTAGTTGAGACTACTCTAAAGTTCTACTTCCAAAATTTTTAAAAAAGAGTGCTCAGTAAGGAGCGTTGAAATGAATAAATTTTGACACTATTTTTACTTTACTACTAAACTAGTCAAATTGTTATAAATTAATTGGTGCTTAAGTAAGACATGCAAACGAGCTCACAACGTATGCAGCATGCATTTAGACATCAAGAGCATGGACTAATCTAAATAATTGTGAAGTGGAAAAGAAGTGTTTGCTTAAATGATTTAGATAAAAGTTTTAAGTCTTTGAGATCCAAATGATAATCCTCGATCATGATGGCGACTCAAGTATCTTTAGGTAAACTTACTTGAAAATAAGTTTGTGAAGTCCTCGCCTGCCGACCAAAGAATGTTAAACAGGCATTGTAATGATGGAAGTGCATTATTTGTGTTTAAATGTTACAGATTGTGTACGTGGGTTTATAGTTACAAAATTGGTGAAACTTATTTACCTCGACTATGTACAAAGAAAGATTTCACCAAGGCTGTATTTGGTTTTTTGGGATATTATGAAGGGTGTACATTATTAACATTAAATTTTCCTATGTAAAGAAGTATACACGCTTCTTGCTAAACACCCAATACTAAACCTGGCAAAACATCAAAACTAGAACACCAACATACAAACTGATATGTATCAAAAACACGAGATAAGGAAGAGATTTGAATAAGTAGATAGATTACGTTTAAATTAAAATGCAAATACATTCATGGTAAACAGTCATTTTATTGTAGTAATTCCAATAAAAAATAAATTGGAACAAGCGTTTAGAGTTAGAAAAGCTTTTTCCAAACAACAATTATAAGGTTTTAAGTAATTTTGACATACAAGTAGTGTTAATAAAGTGTTATATCAATAGTGTAGGACATGTTGCATGTGTAAACATGTCTTTATGACAATATACATACTTGCTCGACTAACCATCTGCACGGTCCGAACGCCTTTCCTGAATGTAGCCACTATATAATGAACCAGACAAAAGGAACTGTTAGTTTTAGCAAAAACGAAGCATTTCTACTAAGGAGTCCTATCTTATTATGTTTTATATGAAGAAGAACCAAAGTAGCAAACAAATTGTTGTCTTTAGGCAACGAAATTATAATATGCAAAAAATAATGGTCTGAAATTTATTTCGAATTTAGTTCTTCGTCATACTATAAGAACCTAAGAAATTACTACAAAAAGGCCCATAATATTAAAAATTTGGGCGTTAAAAATAGTAAAACTAAATCTAGCATTTCGAATTATCAATATTTCCGTCGTTTGTTTATTTATCACAGTCAATACAAGGGCCTAACCAACCGTCGAAGTGGTATTATTTCACAAATTAATCACTCTATAGTTAATTCCGTTAGTTGCAAATGGATCTTGGAATATACGAGTCTGTCTATAGATTAATGATGAGTAATATAAATTATCGGGTTAACCAATGAAATTATAAATTACAATAAGCTGCTGGTTTATTTAGCAATAACTTAAAGTAGAAGGCGATTATTTATAGCACAAACAAACCAAATTAGCGGCCAAATTAGTGCAAATCCACTTAAAAACGTTGTTATCTATTCAAGCAATGCATTCCATATACATTTTATCGTGTCCCTTAATTTGTTTTTAAATAAAATATATTAAGAATGCAAATTAAAAGCGAATTAGCATGGCACTTGGAAGGGTGCGTACCCTCCAGATGTCTGTGATATTGATATGGAGAGTTAAGCCCTTGTTTCACCATGCCCGTCTGCATCATGATCATTCCCACATCTGTAAAAAAGCCACAATCCCACCCAATTTCAGTTATGTTAAATTTTTATTAAGAAACGTTCTAATTAGCAAATCAAAATTTTTGAATAAAAAAATATAGGTAGTAATATCAAACGATAAATGAAATGAAATAAAACGACTTGTACAGTTAATAAATATAACAAGTGGAAATTATACTTACAAATTTTAATTGATTATGATTTATGAATTAAGTACATGAAAACCTACCCATGCAATAGAATGTGCAAGAGGATATCAGATGTGTGTATAAAAGACATTCCCTCAATTCAGGCAAAATTTAACAAAACACACTCGCATAGTTTGATAGAAAATAATCTACATTTAATAATAATAATAATTGATTAACTTTGTCTACTCATAGCAACCCAGAACTATAGTTAGTGATTAGAAAAGTAGTAGATTAATAAGTGAATTGTGTGTAAAAAAATGCAAAACTCGAGACAGTTTAGGTTAGCAATCAAAACTATAAAGAGAAAAATAATTAACGAGCCCATCCATCAGGCCCAGGCAGATCTAGAGAGATCTATGATCAAACGAAGATCAAATTACCTAGATCATGGGACCAGTTACGTTGCTGAACTGCAACTAAAAGCCACCACAATATACTTTAAACATAATTTGGATTAAACTCATTGTAATTAAAAGCTAAAAAAATGCACGAATATAAAATGCTGATACAAGATAAATAAGTATTTTTATTAACACAAATATTTCAAGGCAATGTTTTTGTACATTGTTAATGAACAATTTTCTCAATCAGCAAAAATGAATAGAAACTTGAAATGGATTAGAAAATAGTTGACCGATATTATGCTAGCAAAAAAAAATTCAAAGACATAAAAAAACGTAACACTTACAGTTTTTACATTTGCACTTCTTTATTAAAGTTTCGTCCTTAATTTCATCGTGACAAGCCTTACAGTAAAACCAAGCCCTAAACAAAAAGGTCGTAAGTAACTTTTACCAAACTCTCTCCAAATGTGTTACCTTTTAACTTCGTCAGCAGATTGTGCTATAAAAAATCCCTGAGTATTCGCTTGAATTTTTGCACCACGTGGATTTATGGATATTTTTGAATCGATGCCATCGTCGTTACCTTTTATTTCAATGGCTAACAACAACAGCTTTAGTTTTGTGAAGCAAAGCCTATTGAAGAAATAAAAATTACCAACTCATCGGTTTATTCCATTTCTGTTATTATGTACGTGATGAAATTGATGTTAAATCAAACCAAGTAAAAAATGTATCAAACTAGTATTTACTCGACTTGAAGTGATTTTTTTGTAATTTTCAACTCATGCTGTTATTACTGATGTATGATAATTTGTTTAGGTTTATTTTAAATTTGTGTATTAATAGTACCTAAGGCTATTTCATAAAAAATAACGAAAGCTTAACAAACATGCAGGTTCAAACATAACTAAAGAGCAAGCATTAAATTATGAAAATAGATTCATATATTACGAAACATTTAAATTACGCCAGGGCCGGTGATGCACAAGCAAAAGTTAGAAATTGAAACGACCACTTAGGCAGTCTGCGTCGTAACCGCTCTACTAGCCTAGCGTTCAATATTTCCTGAACTATTGGATTTCCGAAACTATTCTGAACACTTATTTTAGCATTAAGCAATAAATAGACAAACTGCCAACATTGCTATAGCTTTTTGATTGATATTGATTGCATTAGTAGCATTCCCATTAGTAGCCCATTATTGAGAAGCAAGAAAATCTAAAGTATTTGGAAGTACTTTTCCCCAAACTCGAAAAACTATAAAAATATTTTGCTTGTGCTAGAAAAGATTAGTACCGGCCCCTGACCATAATAAGTCTGTTATCCTCTCCATCCCCCAATACATCATCTAAAAATTAAACATTGTTAATTAGTAAATTAAATTAATAGTCAATCACATTCATAAAAATTTAATCTACTGTTCTATTTGGGAACAAAACCATCACACGCATACACTAAAACATATCTACCGCTATTTAGTATTGTAAGTAAAATGCTAATCAAACATTTAAATTAATTTGTTACATTTTAACACATTGGTTTAAACAACGGTTTAAGTGTTTTTTTTTAATTTAAAAGATGAATTTTTAAAATATACATATTTTGAGAAATGCAATCTAAAAAGTGAATGTGAGCGGTCACCGAAAAGTAACCGTTTATGCACACGTCGTAACGCGTCACGTTACGACGTGTGCATAAACACATCTTTGGTTTTCGGTGACTGCGACTCTAAAAGTGCAAATTAAAGGTAAAAAATTATTTTTTAAGATCTATTAACGTCTAACATTTAAAATCTAAGTTGTTTATGCAGTGTAATTATTATAAAATTACAAGTAAACATTCAAAATTAACAGTGCTTTGCTAGAACTACAATAAGTCATTTCAAAATGTGCTAAAATGCATACCTAACAAATTATTCAAAAATTTTCTCTTAAATGTTGTGTATACTGTAATTTTTCTAACGACCAACTAAATGTTCTTATTTTAATTTTTCAATCTGTTTCCAGTTTTCTATGTTGAAAAACGGTTTATTCGTGCAGGACAACAAATTATTTAAAAATTGAAATATTGAAACTGACAGAATTATGAACTTGGCGATTGATATGTTAACTGCGCAGCTTGTGCACGTACTTATATAGGTCAAACTGTTCGATTAAAAAATTGGTCATCGAAAATGTATTATTTTAATAGTGTATGGCGTGTTGATGTGCTCTTACTCGCTGGCCTGAGGAAATGTCATGCCTGTGAACGAGGGGGACAGAGTCTCAGTGTACATCTCGCATCCTGTGCCTTGCAGGTAATCGTTTTGCCAGACTTGCATATCAGGGGACTGAAACCACAATACACTAACTCTCAGACATTGCACTAATAAATCACATTCAGCCAAAAGAGTTCAATAAAATGGTATAAATTTAGTAGATAGTACCTAAATAACACATTCATTTTTCCTGCTGTTGTATCATTAAAAACTGGAATCTCGTCAGTATAATAATACATCAACGTGGAAAAATGGATAGAAGTTTGAAGATCTCTCGTGTTCAATCTCTGAAATTTTTATTACACAAGATAATATGCAAAAAAAGCTAAATTCATCCTATAAAGTATAAATCCCCTAAATTACACTCGACATTTACCTTTTTTTAAAGTTATTTAATGATAATTAAATATTAAGGGTAGTCCAGCGTTTGAAATGATATCAAATTTGACTGGCTCGATTTAATGACAGTTAATTTCTACTTTGGTTTAAATTAGTGGTTCTAAATGAGGACTTAAATTGCAAACTAGACTACCACAAAATATTAGTAGAAAATGTAATATTGATATGAGCAAAATTCCCTTAATTATGTGCCAAAGTGTACAAACATTTTTAAAACCAAAAATTAAGAGACATTGCATCGGCAGGACAGGAGTGCTATACAATATTTAAGTATACAAGGCTTTTTCTTTGTCTCAAGCCAACTTACTCTGTGGCCTGAGCAAATGGCATGCCTATAAATGAAGGACTCAGTGTTTCAGTATACATCTCCATCCCTGTCCCACGTAAATAGTCGTTGGTCCACACTTGCATATCTGGCGACTGTAATTATTAACATTTCAGTATACAAATAAAAAGAGCGGCGGAAAACTGAAATAAAACAAAATTAAAAATTCGCCCTGCGTAATGTTGCTTCATCGCTGCGCACCTATTGGGGTTTCTAAATAAAAAGAACTTTTTATTAAATTATAAATTCAAATTTGCATGTCTGATGCAATGTTGCAATCTCATGTTTCTATTTAATAAAATAAATAATTTAAAATTCTAAAATGCACAACAAACAAGAGCGTTCGAGTACTTTTAGCACGAAACTGGATATGTATCACTTATTTGAATCACGATACATAAATTTGCGTGATTTAAATGCAAAAGATGATTCGAGCGATAAAGCGCTACAAAATGTGAGAAAATAAATATGAATTTTTTTCGGAACAAATAAATTTCCATATGTAAGAAAACGAAACGATTTCGCAGAAGCAGGAAAATTATTTATTTCGCAAGCTGGTGGTGCTGCATTGCAGAGTATTCTATTTTATGTTAAGATTGGGCGAAGGTAAACAAGAGTTAAAGCGATCCTACCAAAAAATCGTGTAATACCTTGAACAAAAATTGAGGCGCGAAATGGTCCTTTGTAAAGAAAGTGTGGATTAGCGAAGTGTAAATATTTCATCCAAAAGTGCTCTAGTGGGCTTTCAAAAGCTGACGGTGATAAAAATGTCAAATTAAACGTTGCTTAATCGTAAATATTAAAATTATATGGAAAAAAATTAGTCCAAGTCTAAGTTTTCTTAAATTTGTAATTCCGAAAGTGTCCTCATCAGAAGTTACCATTTTGCAAATGTTAAATAATGTTTCCGTGTTCGTGCAGACTTTACAGCAGGCCAACTTGCTTGAACGCAATTTTGTTTACAATTTAGCTGATACGATCAAAATTGAATCAATAAAAATGAAGTTAATATGAACTGATCGAGTAAAGCTGAGTTTATGGAAACACCGTAATCTGACGTAATGATACGATCTGCTTCGATAATTGGTCCAACATGAAACATCAACGCCATTTTGCACATTAGAATTTTGAACTATGGCGTTGTGTTACATAACGTTATGTGCGTAAATCCGTTAAATGTAACGTATCTATATATCACTCGTTGATGTAAAGATGAACAGGAAAAGATGAACTAGAGCCCAAACCGAATCCGAGTTATGTATAAAGGGATTAAATTATCCACGGAATCTCCTGACCATTTATTTGCCTAGCTAAAACTCCACTCCATGATTTTACATACACAACGAAGGTGGTACAATAAGAGGTACCACTAGATTAATGAATAAAATAGAGTACCAAAATAATTCTGTTTTGTTTATGAACCCAAATAATGGCCCTAAAATGGTTTGGTAATATTTTGGAAAAAACACATTTTCTGTGGAATTCCATACAGCCCGAGTAAAAGGAGCGGTAGTACGAGTAAATGCAAACTGCTACATGAACACCCTGACACCATTACATAATAAGCTTTTAAGGGTAGAGAATAAACAGTCACATACAGAGAGGATTACTGATGGATCTGTTTCGTGGCTTCTCGTTCTACGAAAAGAACGATCGACTTATAGACTAAGCAAAGAAGTTGAAGAATGGTTCGAGATCCAACACAAAATCCGGATAAACTGAAACTGGACATACCAAAATGATTCGCTGAATCTCCTGTTATTGGGGATTTTAAACCTCCAAAGTGGTTTTTCGGCTATGACTCATTGACTATTTCAGTGATGCCTTAAAGTATAGACTACCTACGAAACACTGACTATAACAAAATTAAGACTATGAGAATTTATATAGTGGGCTATTTCGTTTGATTCCAATTTTTAATTAATTCTAATACCTGTATCTATTTATATTAAGAGCAATTGGATGAGCAAAAAGGGTTTAGAGTTAGAGCCGAAGAGTTGTTTAGAGTTGGCGTTTTGCAGGTTGTCCAACTAAGGGACAATGACGTCACACTAATATAGTGAATTTCAGTTTATAATTGAGGAGCTTAAAATTCTTTATAGCACAGATTTTCAATTCAAATTTTATTTTAATCCATGCAAGGAACCTAAAAACAGGTTAGAGCTTGCAAAATATCAAGAAAAGCTGAAATTCAACAGACATCTGCATTGAATAGGGAAATTTTACCCAATAGGCTAATAAGGCTAAAACCACCGGCGCCCCTATTTACCAGATTAAAAACCTTCTTGAGGAAGAAATCTTATTGAATAAGAAAATATTAATAGTTTTAAGCATGTAAATAATAAATATTATGTTATGCAACGGAGATAGAGAAACAAACAGCGGGCCCACAAAATTTGAAATCAAAAATACTTACAAGGTCGATAAACTGAATCTAAACTTCAAGTAAACCAAACACGATAAAATATCGAAAATGACGCCCGCTGCATAATATTAATTAACGCTTCTTAAATGATATTTCTTTTAAATATTGTTTTTGACACCTATTAATAATTTCTATTAAAATTTAACATCTTATTTTTATTTAAATATTTGCAGTTTTTATCAGCTTTTAATGAATAAAACTTACAAAACAATCAGAATTATTGTTGCATAGCTAAAGTTTATTTCAGGGGGGAGGGAGGGGTTAACCGTATAAAAGATACCACTACTTGTTTGAAATTTACCGATGAGAGAAAAATTTGTATTCTAAGAAAATTAAGACCGTTAACTTTTAAATTTCAAGCAAAATGAAGGTACATTTAATCATTTTTTAATTTTTTAAAAATGTACATATACCCATCCCTTTTACCTCCTCCCCCTGCATCCTTCCTTTATGCCCGGCTTTATAAAACCTTTAACAAGCCGTTAAAATTACAAGATGATTTTTATCGGCTTGTTAGTGCTAACAGACTTTTTCTATTGGTTAGTTAAATTTAACGGGTTGTTAAAAGATTTATGAAACCAGGAATTAATCTATTAAAAGTCCTTAAACGGTAATTATAAATATATTAAAAGTCACGTGTTCGAAAATGAATGGACCACGCCTTTTTTGCGAAAAATTTTTTGCCTACGATGGGCGTATTTTCTCATTTCCTGGCGTCGCGTCGGTTTACTTTTAGCTTCAGGCGTCTTAAATCTTTAAAGCGTTTTTTAAAGTCTTTAAAAAGTCTTCTAAACTCCCCTGTCGGCTTCATCCCCAATTGAGAACTTTCGCTCCGTAACGCGGTTTCTTGCATGTGACTCGCTTAATTACATTTTTCGTGAAAATTATCACTAGACCAAAATTAAAGAGTATAAAGATCTTTTTAACAACAAAACTTAATTCCAGAAGGGTGAAATGCGTTATTGAAAAATGTTTTCAAAACTTCTCATTTTAAATAAAACTTTTTGATTTGAAGCAAAATTCGGTGTGACGGTAATTTTCTGTAAATATAAAATTAAACGATGTTACGAGGAACAAAATTCACAATTTCCTCAATTTCAGCTTCCCAAGATATTTTGTAAGCTAAAAATATTACTTGCATGGATTACGGTTCCTTATAGAATCCACCACAAAATCTGCATCCCTTTCAGTTTTAAAACAAAAATAGATGGAATAAGGGAGATCAGCCTTTAAAATGTCTAGCAAGAATTTTACAATTACCAGTTACTTCAGGAAGAACAAAAATAGGTTTCTTAGGAAAAACGAAACGAAATAATTAGAAAAGCGTAGTAATAATATCTACTTATTTAAATATGGAATTGGTTCCAAAAGTTCTAACCAGGCTTTAGAAACCCCCAAATTCCGCTTGGAATTGCAGGATAGCATTATTTATTATATCCACTTCAGGCTGAAATAAACCCCGTGGGATTTATTCAAACAATGAAACAGGTAAATTTTTTACTGAAAGATTTTTATCTTTTTTCATGTTTCCTATTATACATAAATTCTGCAATATATTAAAAACACAAGTAAATAGGTGTAAACGGAAAATCAATAATGTAATTTATTAAACGACAACCATTAACTTTTTTTTATGAAATTCAGCTGCAAGACAAATAAATTGAAATATGTCCAAGAAATTTTTTAGATCTTGAATACTTTTATAATTAAAAATAGGATGGTGCCAGAAGTTTTTAAAGAAACATTGACTGTTTTTTTATTCAACGTTGCATAATATTTAAAATCACATTTTCACTTACCGTTTTAAACGATCGCATAGCAAAAAGATTGGCCATCATAGTGGAAAATCCTGGTGCTAAGCACGATTGAGCAATGAAACCCAATTTAAGTTCCGCTAAACAAATAACATCATCCCCTTGCTTCCAGTCCCAAGATGGAATGTTTAATAAATAAGCCTGAAAGAACAAACGTTTCATGAATATGCAATGAAAAATTAAAACCCAATTAATTACCTTATTGTGATATTGCATTAACTGAATGATAACTCTAATATCGTCACTATAATTTTTGATGGAGATGACTCTCATAATATTGGCTGCATCTTCGGCATCAGGATCCTGGCAGTATTTGTTTGCTAAGACTAGGCACGCATCAGCTTCGTGTACCTGAAAAGGCCATATTTATATACTCAATATTTCAAAAGGCAAAACTAATTTGCTAAGTTTACTTGAAAGATTAAGTTAAAAAAATTTAAGTTGCTAAAAAATATTGAAAAATTTTACTAAAATATTGCCAAATTCGGACTAATAATAAAATTGATCTCTAACCTACTAACTACCATGACATATTAACAGAAATCATGCAAGAGGATCGAAATTGATTAAAAGTACGGTTGTTAATTTTGTAATCAATATACAAACTCATTAATTTGCAAACAAAATCTCCTTACGTATTTCGTCTTCGTGTGCATTACCAATTCTTCTAAAGGTGTTTTATTGTAAAACTAACAAATTCTACATCATGCAAATAATAATTGAATTTAAACATTCGTTAATTTGAGCAAACGAAAACCACCAATTGAGCCAAAACATGTTTGCGAATATTCGAATCAACTTACCATCAAATAGATGACTGCACAGTCGCGTTAATTGGAACTTTTTTTGTTTTATGTAATTAACTAAATAAGATTCTAATAAGGATCGATTTTCTACCTGGTTTTAATTTTAATTTTCGTAAAACTATGTCCAGTTTATAGCAGCCGAAAATGGAAGTTATATGTCTAAATTCTACTGATGCAAAACAACATGCTGGACATAGCTTTAAAAATTAGTTAGTGCACACTAGGAATTAGGGATAACTGTTGCAGTTTTTTACATTTCCGATTATCATTATATCTAACAGTCACAAACATGACCAATAACATTTAAACTTAAAATTTAATTCATTTTTCAACTTGCAAACTGAGTTTTTAACAAAATTTTGACAACAATTAAGTTAATAAATTCCCGTTTTCCAAAATCGCTTTATTGCTTCATTTCAGCTTACCTTCACCCTTTGCAAGTCGATAGGGTTCATGATGGTACCCTGGAAGAACTCAACGGTTGTAAAATGTCTCTTGAAGAGACCTTCCAGTTCAAGGTCGGGCGGTTTCCTGCACAACCGAACAGTTACCAAATTGTGTACAATGTGAAGAGGCCTTGTGCACTAATAGTAGATTTTTATTTAATTCTAAAAATCGCCCTCTTAACTGAGCATTCCGTTTCAGCAATACCATGCATCAGAAAGGCAACTGTGGCTAATCCACTACTCTGCAGAAACCTTACAAGTTTTCTGGTGGTTATACGATTTTTTAGTGAATTTAGCCTTTCGCTTTCTCAAAATTTAAACAAAACGAAAACTTATAAGGTATAAAAATGTGTTGCTAAGATAAAGAAAAAGCAAAATATAACACACGATTCAATTTCATATAAGCAGGGTAGCCCTTTTGGTACCTTGACTCTTTCAAGGTCAACGGCATTCATCATTGTTCCCTGAAAAAACTCCACAGTCGTGTAGTGACGTTTCAGTAATCCTTCCAATTCCAAATCTGGTTCTTTCCTAAAAATTATAACACGAATTTTATTACTTGTTCATCAACATCTTGAGGAACCCTGTATGAAACTGCATCATGTTTGTACAATATTATGGGAAAAAATTACTTATCACTATATTATAAATATTTATTGTAAACCTGTAAAAAATTTAAAATGTCTGCTCTTTTCGGTCGAAATTTGTTAAAATAATCATTGTTAAATCTATTAGAAAGTGACGCTTCTTATTTGAACTCACCTGTGTAAAAACACCACTTCGACGTCGACGTCTTCACGATCCTCGTGGAGGAAGTCTTTGAGGAAGTGGGAGACGGATTCGTATGTTATATGGCCACAGACCACAATATGCCTAATGTAAAAACAAATTAAAAATATATATTCATTAATCGCTGTATAATAAAATTTAGCGAAGCTTTTGCATTTCAATCTGCGTTAACACATTTCTGAGTCTATAGCAGTGGAAGTAAAAATGTTTGTTAGTTATTTATTAGAAGTAACGTAGATTAAAATGTACCAACAACAAATAAATTTTTGATTATAAAATTGCAAAAAGTTATTGATTGTATTTCGTTCGCATTGTAAATTTAGTTTTGAAGACCCAAACAATTTGGATTTTCAAAAACCGAGAAACATTGTTTGTGAACTACTGTGTATGTCAAATCTACTGAAATTTAACTACAAAATTCAAATTAAAATAATTTACTTTAATGACAACTATAGTAGTTAATTGCATAATTACGGTGAGTGTAATTAAATTAATAGCACATGCAGTTAAAAATTTATATCTAATTTGGATAAAAGGAGTCAGTAATAAATACACTATTAGTTCATCTACAATTTGCGCAAAAATGTAAAAAAAAGTTTGCTCTAAGAGTTAATCGAAATTGTTAAACATTATGCAACTAATTTAATTAGGTAATCTAATTTCTATGGTCTAATTTTACAGGATGAGCGCCTGTGCACACAGCCTGGCCACGCACATAAACATGCAATTCACACTCTAACAAAAATTTTTGAAGCATGATTGAGAAGAATCAATAAAACCTAAAAACCTCAAACATGTTCAAAAAAATATTTTATATTAACACCTACATTTTCCAATAATGCTGTTGAAGATTAAGAAGAGGGGGCTAGGTGTACACACATAGAATTGGAAGGAGATATTAGGATGTAATGTTGCGTGCAGGATTTTGATACATCAAAACAAATATTTAAGCTCCATAATACAATGTTTCCTTAACACATCTTTGTTACAAATTTTATTAGTCTAAATGTTAATTTTGTGTTAAAGATGCAAAGTATTTGAGTTGGTTCTCACCTTCTGCCTCTTTCATTCTTCAAGGTTCCCCCATATTTTGGCCTAGTCCCAATCAAGTCAATAATCTCAGGAATACAACTGGCAAAAATCGCCTAGACGCCAGCCGCACAAACAAAACAATACAAAGGGATCATTGACAGCAGACCAGAGGCAAGGAAAATTTTGTTGAGCCTTCATCAAACTGATTTTCGTTTCGGAAAATCGTTCAAGGAAGGTTCAACAAATCGTAGAAAAAAGTAAACAGTACGTTTTTTTTGCTATAAGCGCATGTATGGGAAAAGTGGTTAAAAGGAATCATTGTATAGGATGTTGAAATAATTTTAGTTTACACATTACCTGTAGAACAACAAACGAGCATAGTCCTATTAGAGGAGCCTTATAGGTAGGTTTTTATTTTTTTAATGGAAGCTGATTTACCAAACTTGTTAATCGCATAATGTGGTATGTGACAGTAATTAATTTTTTAAATTAATTTAAGTATCTTTTGTAACTGCACCAATCGCATCAATTATTATTTAACTAAACAATTAATTTTTCTAGTCTAGACTATTTCAAAATTTTAGCTAATGTTAATCCTAGTGGCCTAACCTTTTTTTAATTTTGAAAATAATTTCACTACTCCTTGTTAATGAAATTTATAGTGCTTGATGCAATTAGTTACATATGCTTTTAATTTAGTTATAAAATGTTAGTTAATATTTTATTAAAAAATTAAGACGAGAGCACACTGTAACATCCTGCACATTTGTGTGAGTACAGCGCGGCCGTGCGTGGCCCTAGCAGGCTGTGCAGGCTTATTTTGGGTGCTACTATCAAACTATGGGGCCCACTAATCTAACCAGGCTTGAAAACATCGTTCTGTGTGCTCTATTAAATTTTTACGTGATGAAATTGAAGATGCCTTTATGGCTAAATTGAGTTATATTTGCAGATTTGGACATAAGATGAATTAATATCCAGCACATGTTGTACGTAGGGCGGCACAGCAAATATTTTATGTGTAAACGGTAGCACTCCTGTGACTCTGTAACAGAAGTGCTTTTTAATCCTGCAGTGCTAGTGCAAAAATTTGTGCCCCGAATAAACCATATAACAATAATGGCGTCAATTAGATGTCACGAAGTTAATCCTGTGCATAATAAATTTTGTTGCGGTGTGCGATGACGCCCTGCATTCATTGTGCAATTTAAAAATACAATTCCATCATCACTCAAAATTAATCGAAAACAATTCGGATTCATTAAAAATATTTTAATAAGCACGCAGAACAATTCGAATAAGCTATATTATTAGCATGCCAAATAAATAAATTAACAACTCTAATTAAATGGAATTGCTATTAAAAACTTCACCAAAAATATTACCCTTTAAGTACATATTACAATTTTGTTTTATTGATGTGCAGCAGTGTTTAGTTTTTGGAAGAAATATTTCGGGGTAAGATTTTTGAAAATTAATTAAAATTACAGCTAGTGCATATAGCTGTATGTAAAACTGCTACAAACTCAAAAAACTAAAGTAGCTCCATTCTGAGTGGTTATAATTTAAAGAAATGCAGCTTTGTTGAGTTTATACCTGCGTCGCACATCTTTCGAATATGATCCGCCATATTTGGGGCGACTGGCAGCAAGCTCCACGATCTCAGGAATCCAGCTGGCAAACACAGCCTAACAACCCACATACCCCATCAGGCTCCTCCTTGGACCCCATCTATTCTACTCTACTCTACTTTTATATCATATATAACACAAATAGTACCCTGTGCCTTTATTTTACTATTAGGCACTGAAATTTTTTTTTACTTCAGTTTCTTTTTGATTCTTTTTAGTTATGTGTTTGTATTGTCATTTTACGTTTTTATTATTAATTAAGCAAGGGGTGGAATAGGAAAGTGATAGTATCAAGATAGTGTCGATCGATAAAGGTTTTGTGCATTATCAAAAGTGAGTAATAGAAAGATTTACAAAAAAAAAACAGTTTTCCTAAGTGCACTACCAGATAAAAAAAATTACAAAAGAAGTCCTACATCCTACAGTAGTGCCCTTGCAGGCGGCAGCAGGCTGTGTTAATTTTTAAATCAAAATGCTTATATGTGTGCGGGGCTGGCTGTGTTATAATATGTATTACTATTTTTTTTTTAAAAACATCATGAATAAAGAAAAAAAAAGTACATGCACCTAAATTTTTAATATCTTTTTCTTTTTAATGCAAGTACTCTAGCACTTACGTACTTACATTAACTTCGTTTTTTTCGTTACACTTTCTATTGTATTCCACAAAGAAATTTGGTTAATTAGATAATTTTATAGTAAAAGGTAAAAAGAACATTGTTGATATTTTGATAAAAATATTAACCACATTTCTTTAAAATGTTTAAAACATTTAGTGTACCTCTTTCCATGCTCTCTCTTGTACTCTCCACAGTATTTGGACCTAGTGCCTACGAGATCTATAATCTCTGGAATGCTACTAGCAAATATTGCCTGCAAAACAAACACTCTCACTACTATTAATAGTGTTATTTCTGTAAGAAGGTTTGATGAAAATGTACGTCAATGTTGTGTAAAGTAAGCATTATGTAAGCTTATTGAAGTAGAAAAAATTTTAATAATAATATTACAAATCAGCAAGCAACATTAAATAATAGAGCAGTGCAACAGCCTTAAAGTATTCATGCTTTTTGTGTTAGATCATACCACATTTAGAGAAAGATTAATGCAGAAAATTTAATCGTCTTATTAACAATACCTAATTATTCCATGATGGGTCATTTGGAGAAACAAGGTAAATATTATGAAAGGATATTGAGGTGAAGGAAGTATCAGAAATTTTTTCTAATAGCACATAAAGACATAAAATATTAATTTTATCTAAATTCTAACAAAAGATTTGTTTTATTTACAACAAGTGTAAGTCGTTGAAAATATACATCATAGAAAAGCACCAAGTTCGATAGCACATGAAAGTAAAGAGAACAAGTTTTTGTCTTTTTCTTTTTTTTAATTCGTATTTGAAATTCAATAAATTTTGGTGTGATACTGTAAGCCAAAAGCACACGACATCTAATTTAATGACCATATAATTTTTTCTTTTAGCTTTGTGAAGTATATTAATTGTATAGTACATAATATAATTAATTAAAAATTTGAAACTTACCAATCCAACTAGAAGAAAAAATACTAAAAATGTACGACCAAGTAACGTTTCACAGTGTTCGTCTCCATAACCTACTGTAGACATTGTAACGATTAAAAAGTACACGCAGTTCCAATACGACATTCTTCGTGCGTTTTTAAAATCCAACGGATCGCCGGAATTTTCCAACTGAAAATGTTAATTACAGTAATTAAATTTGGCTCAATTAAAAATTAATTTACCAAATGAATAATTCCAGCGGCGGTAAGCCACACAGATATAAATATCGAAACTAATTGGGCGAGACGTATGGAACTAGAAGTTTTCAAAATGTTTAAATATTGGAGAATGTCTGGTACAGTCATTAATCGCAAAGCACGTAGGAACCGAAGACCTATTAATCATAATTTAAATTAACGCAATTTTAACAAATTCATTCATCACATTTTCAAGTAGCGCATTCAACAACATTAATTAAAGAGAAGAATGTTCTATTACCTATCCATGTGCGATCCAAGTAAATTGCGACAAAGGACGGGGGTATCGTGAAATAATCTACGAAAGAATACATTTCTAGCATAAACCATAACTTATCGCTAGCTGCTATAAACTGAAACAAAATAGAATATTAGCAATCAATTAATTTTTCAATAATATTAAAATTAAAAATCGTATAAGAAGTAAATGCTAAAACTATCCAAAATTAAGCAAATGCTTAGATCTAAACGAATTACTATTCTAGCCCGTCGTTGGCTAATAAACCTTTTACTTGAGTTTTAAGTATCTCCTTAACAGGTAAAGATTGACACAAACTGGCGTAATAAAATTAAATAAAGATAACTGAACCGATAAAATAAATAAATTTAAAATACTCGTGTAAGTGGAAATGCATGCAAATTTGATTTAACAACGAACACATGGGGTTATTTTTTAATTTAAATGTTATTAGGTAAGATAGTATGATTTTGTTTTAAATGTTAATTTTATATTTCAGTTTCACCGTTATTTTAATAAGTTTTCCGTATTTACATTTGGTTTTTCAGTTTTTTTTAAACTCTTAGCATATTTTTCAAGCTATTGCTTACGTAAAAGAAAGTGTTCTATTTTTCATTTTTTGAAAATGCCTTTCCCTTTTAGACCATTTTTGTTATTTATTTTCAAATTGTGCTTTTTTATCAGGTCCTTGATTATATTTGGCTGATTAAAATCTAACAAGATCGAAACAATGAATATTATAATCATTTCTGATTTTATTCAAATTTAATTTGAAAAAAAGGTAAACTGAAGTAAATAAAAATCCAGTAAATCTCAAAGAACTCCGTACAAAACTGACTAAATTTGTAATATATTTTGAAGTTCAATTGCTATTGGACAACACAGAAGAAACCGTTTTTATATAACTGTTAATCCAAATAGCTTTAGCTACAAAATGACGGACTTTAGATCCATTTCTAAAAATTACGCGACGAATTTCTCAAGTTTTGCTGGATTAACTTGGCTTAATTTTATATTTTATAGTTCAAGTTATTTTGAATCCCCAGAGTTTGACGGCTTATATTTCAAAAAATTACAGATGAAATTTAATAAAGAATAACTTACTGAAATTTTCGTAGCACCTAGGGAAACAGTTCCACGTGGATGCTGGTACACTAATTCATTTTTATCTTTGTGTACCACTCTCAGCGCTACACAAATCTAACAAGTACAAGTTTTTACAAAGATTTTTTTTAGGGTAATTCTACAAACATTTCTGTACTATTTTTCAAATTATTAAGCATTATTATTATGTACTTACACTAGAATAATTTATTATAGTTTTATATTCTAATACGTGACTGTCAAGGTTGTACGGCCTAAAGGCCGCTCTGGAGGAGTTTATTGCTTTAAGTATAAGCCCTAATTTTATAAAATTATCTTATCAAACTATCTACCTTTATCAAAAATGTGCGATGTATTTCTCCGCGGTTACAAGTAAAATTCCACGGTTTCCCTTCTGATCTGACATTCTTATAAAATAAAGACTTCTATTTATTTAGTCAGTATTTTTATCAAATAATGGTAAGTATTTTTTTAAATAAAAATTTAGTAGGTATATACAATAATATTTTTGGTCAGTATATTTAATATATGAGGTGCTGAGGCGGTCATAGCTTGGTAGTTAAGTGCGTCTACTGCTAATGCGAAACGCTCGGATCGAATCCGGGCAGGGTAAGAACTTTATTCTGACCGTCTCTCCTCGGCAGGCAATGGCAAACCACCGAGGTAATCTGCCAAGAAAATCCATCTCGAAATGAAGTGTAGTACACTTCCCGTGGTTCGGAGCCCACGTTAAACAAGTAGGTCCTCTATGTATGTGAAAACAATTTGAACGCACATCATATGCGTAGAAAGAGATAGAACGAGATGGGTCACCAAACCCTCATTAGGGTAAAAGGACTGAGAAGGAAGGATATTTAATAATTAAATAGCAGTACCAAATAGTACTTGGTAAGTATAACCTTTGGTAAAACTTTGAATTTTGGTCAGTAGAATTTTGTTGTCTGGTGTTCTGGTGCATACATTTCAGAGTTTTGGTCAGTATAAATACTAAATTTACAATGAGTAATATTTTTATATCATAGATCTATTATATAGGTATGTATCAAAATCTTCAATGCCGAAATCGTCGTCACTGTCAATTTCCAAGTTGCTCATCGTAATAATTAGTATTTTATTATTTTACATAAAAAAATCAGGTAATTATTTTTTAATGTGTTAGGTACCCTTGTTTAATGTAATAAATAAAAATTAATTTACATACTCCAAATTTTTAGGTCTTTTGTGACGAAATATTGATTTCCCCTCCTGAAACACTAAATTCTTCATTGGGTGAACAAAAATATTGAACTGATTTCTGATGAAATTTGGTTAAAATAATGACTATCTATTTGAAATACTAATACTTTAATTAATTTTGACCATTTATATTACGAACTGATATTTCATTATAAACACTGACCATCTATTAAAAATACTGACCAACATTTTTAAAAACTACTGTCCCAATTAATAGCAGCCATAAATAACCACTTTAAATTTCAGGTTTGTAAGTAGCTGGGTTCGTGATGAATGAGTGGGCGTTACGGATTTACACGTTTTCATTATATTATAATATTGTAAGTATATAAATATTTATAAGTTAATATATCAAATTTTGAAATATTGATAAAATTAGAACAGTTCAAAAGTTTTCATAAAGAATGAATAAATTATGTTCGAGGTGTTAGAAACCCATACTTTTTCCCACATACCATAAAAATTTCTTTAAATTTCAAATAAATCACGTCAAATTTTGAAGGAATTTTTTTGAAATCATATTCAAAATTATATTTCTTTAGGACTTTAAGTTTTATCATTTAGTAACAGTCTACTTCTTGAAGCCATTCTGAAACTTTAATTGCTCAGCAGTCTTTAATAGTACGATAACTTGTTTTTTAAAATTTATTTTGTAATTCCTAATTTTTTTTTGTCATTCTTGGTTCGCCTTTTGTATTTCTTAGGATCTTATTTTCTTATGTATTTCAACAATTTGTCTGTTATTTTAATTTCTTTCACTTTGGTCAATTTTATTTTGATTTGCTGTATTTTTATTATTTTGTCTTCTTATTTGTCTTCTTATTTGCCTTTTTAATCTTCTTTTTCTTCGCGTTTTAGGCTTGACGTCTCTGATCCTTCAATTTTTTTTGGTCTTCGTACATTTGGTCTTCCTGCCGATTTGTACAACTGTTTTGGGAGTAGATCGTCTGTCATTCCCAACAAGTGACTTTTCCATTCGGATATCGGTGTTTCTTATTCTACCCAGACGCGCGAGTTCCAAAATAGATCTCAAAAACTTTATTTCTGTATATTGTATGTATTCTGCTCTCAGTTTTCTTTGTTAGTTTCCCTTCCGTAGGAAAGTGAGGTAGTTCCATAGTTAGTAAGTTCTATATTATTTTACTAATTGTAACTTTATTATTACCTTTATTTAAGTTCTTCACTTCAAATTTTCCTATTCTTTTCATTAATTCTGATTTTTATTTCCTAACAAAATTTGTTCCAACTTAATTTTCTTTTACCCAAAATATTTAATTAGTTTACTGATAGTTGATCTATTTTTAGCCTTGAAATATTTTCAAGGCTATATTTTGTGATGTATTCAAAATATTCGACATGATGGACCATAATACGTTTTTAGAAAAAATTCAACATAATGGTCTCCAGAGGAAAGCCACACGAAATAATTAAATCGTTCTTCTTTCAATAGAAAACAAACAATTTTTTGGAATAAAGAATTCAGCGAAGAAATTGTGTGCCGCAAGGAACCATCTTGGGTCCGTTTTTCCTTCATTTATTTATCAACGACCTTCCACCTTGCATGAAATACAAACCATGCTGTAATATCTTTCAATATATGAAAGAAAGATTGAGAAATCAATGGAGTGGTTTTCGATCAAGTTATAAGTAAAACGCAAAAGCAAACATTTATAGTCAATGGGAGAACCGAACAAAAAATAAAATGATGATCGAAAAGACCCTACACAATGTCGAAGATTTTTTTCAAATATTCCAAGACAAAACTTTTTCCAGCGTTGAGATGGAAACCAGCTTTTTCTGATTTCCACCTTTTCGCGCATGGCTACTTTTGTACCAATTATTCGCAATTTTCATAATACTCGTGTTTTATAGATTAATAAAGATTATTATTATTATTTGAAATAATTGAATAATAAAATTTTTTATTTTTGCTACTGTTTACGCACAGTCATTTTCACCTAATCCCTCTTTACAATTTAAATTATTTAAATATTTTTTATAGAATTGACTTTGAATCAAATTCTTGATGATGTTTATGATGAAACAGCGATGATATTAAACCGTATTACACAAGAAAATCACAACTTATAGAAATCCATTATTAATAGGAATATGCAAATAACATAAACTGAAAAAGTATACTTTATTACGTAAAACAAAAATTTTGTGAAATTTTATAAAATAACAAACTGAAATGTTTAGGCACATGAAGTTGCAGATTTTTTTCAAGAGTGCTCAAAATAGCACTTTTACTGAAATGTACATTTTTTAAAAGGGTAAGTTATAAATATAAAATTTTAGTATGATATTTGATGCTAATAAAAAGATAATATATATTTATTTGAAATTTTTCCATTCCTTAGTTTTCATTTTATTCACGTAGGTTGTGTATAGTACATTAGATAATAATAAAGGTTGTTTGGTAATGACTTGCCGCTTTTTCGCTAGAGGTAGTTTCAACCGTTGTGGGGTGCGCAAATAAAGTTGCATCTGGCAACTCTGTATCGTGTTTGAATTATTATGAAATTAGCTACAAAAGGACGCCTCATTTATTTAATTTTGACGTTTCGTTCACAAGTGACAGTCACTCAAACATGGAGTTTACTAATGCGGTTTGGCCACCGTTTGGGCCGCTTCGCCAGCCCTCGCCCACGATCGTTTGCGAACAACATTATCGTAAGTAACCCATTTCTCATCGCCAGTCACCATCCTCTTCAAAAACGGCTCTTTGTCGTTGCGATTTAGCAATAATTCGCTGATGGAAATGCGGTCATTTAGGTTTTTTTTGGACAATTCGTGGGGCACCCAAACATCCAGCTTTTTCGTGAATCCGCTTGCTTTCAAATGCCTGTAAACAGTTTCAGTGCTTAGCTGGAGCTCTCCCGCGATACTTCTGATGGTCACATGTCGGTCTTTGTGGATTTTATCGACATCAGTGGTTATTGGTCGTCCACTGGGTACAGGATTTCTTGTGTCGTTTCGACCGGCTCTAAAACGCCGAAACCATTCTTCGGCTGTTCGAATCGACACAGTACCATCTCGCATCTCCTACAACACTATTAATCTGACGATGCGATTCGCGTGCGGTTTCGCCTTGCACGAAAAAGAATTTCAAAACAGCGCGAACTTCCGCATTAGTAAACTCCATGTTTGAGTGACTGTCACTTGGAGGGTTCAGAAGCCAATCAGTGTAAGTCATTAACTAAGTTAAATGAGATAATTGGATATTTTCAAATTGTTGCACATGAAAAAAACTACTTTTTATTGGAAACAAATACTTAAACACAGTATTTTTAATTGAAATTGAATTAAAATCACAAAATTGATGAATAACGAACAGGCTATAATAGGTAAGTCATGTTGAATAAAAATTTGACTTACACTGATTGGCTTCTGAACCCCCCACTTGTGAACGAAACGTCAAAATTAAATAAATGAGGCGTCGTTTTGTAGCTAATTTCATAATAATTCAAACACGATACAGAGTTGCCAGATGCAACTTTATTTGCGCACCCCACAACGGTTGAAACTACCTCTAGCGAAAAAGCGGCAAGTCATTACCAAACAACCTGCGCTACGTTCGTGCAATCTCCTTGCTAAAAACTATACTCGCTGAATCTTTGAATATAGTCGGAACCATTATACAGTGGAGCCCGCTTATTGGAATCGCGGTTAATGTTATCATTCGGGTAATGTTATCACTTTTGCGAAGAACGGAACGGACGTATATTATTACACACAAAAAATATCGCTTATAGTAATCAAAATTCGGTTTATGTTATCATATTTTATTATTTTTAAGATTATTTTCGCCCACGAGCAAAAGAGTAGATTTTCATTTACAAGCATTTTTTTTATATTGTGCATAAGCTAACTCTATAGTTTCTGTTACCGTCACATTATCACATTACATTATTATGTTTATTATGCACTCCGTCGCCGCCGTTTAAATAAATGTACAATAGTTTGCTGTTTATGTAATGTAAGATTCAGTTCTGAAATTTTTATAAACAATTTACTCCTCGCACAACAGAGACAAACAACTCTAGATGAGTTTTTTTAATTTGTTTTTTTTTCTTATTCTTATTAATTATTAATTAATTATTGTAATAAATAATCAATAAAAAATTTTTACTTTTATTGTTATCAATCGGTTATTGTTATCAAAAACCCCAAGTCCCGATGTGATCACATTAAGCGGGCTCCACTGTATTATGAAATTTTAAATTGAAATTTAAAAATTTACAAGCCAATTAAGCTGAAGATCCATTTGTTTTTAAAATTCATATTAAATTCGTTATGAAAAGTCTCGTGGAAAAAGCTTTCGAACTTTTGAATCTCGTGACATGTTTTTCTATTTTTTAAATTACTATTTTCTCAAGATATTTAAGCTAATTTTCAGACTTTTGGTTTTAGCGAAATTTCACTTAAAATGCTCGGGACAAATGTTATTTTTTCTTTCTTAAGAAATTATTTTGTTATTCTTTATTCTATGTGTAATAATGATTATATATGTTACGGTCAATAATTTGAATGAGGTATTGAGGTCAATGGCCGGACAATGACGTCAGTGACCATTTTTGCTGCCCATTTGACCTTTGATTTCAATGATAGTTCGCGGTGGGCAATAATGTAAATATTTTCATCTGATTGTAATATTTACGTCCTTTACCGGTAAATGACGTTATTGGCAAAAAATGAACGGACAATGATGATATCGTAATTTAATGGATAGGAAGCAAAACCAAATATGTCGAATTTTGCTAATTTTACGATATTTGTATTTAGAAATCGTTCGTCAATGAAGTACTATAATGTTTAATAATTTATTAAGAACAATTCTTAAAAATTTGAAAATAATTAATTTAGATTTTTTAATTTAATCATTTTTATTCTGACATGGGAGTCATCCATGGCACTTTGAATTGCAAATTTATTTACTGGCGCGACATGCACAATCATGTTTACACGCGCCCTTGCAGTGACAACACTTGTAACCCTGTCCCCCTAAAACACTGTTTTGAGCTGGAACTTGTCTAATAGTGATCTCCTTTTCTTTGATCGAAAAACTTGGGCACTTTTTCTTGGGGTTTTTCTTGAACTGAATAAATTTGATGCCTGCGGGCCAATCTGTAGTTGTATTTTCATCCATCCAGGCTCCATCCTCAATATCTCTATGGGCTTGTTCAACAGACCTTTGACTTTGGCTATGCGCAGGTTTCCTTTGAACAATTTTTACCTCCGGCCATATAGCATGTAATTTCACCAACAATTTATTACTCCTTATTATAACTAGTTATTAATTTCTTAAAAATGACTACTATACTAGTTATATTGTACCAATTATACAGGTACTTTTAATAGGTACATGCCTGATGGAATAGTAGTATTATCATCGCCCGCTCTGTATTGAGCAATGACGTCATTGCCCGGACAAAGATGTAAAAACCATAGATAGAAGGCATTTGCACAACTGCCCGGTAACGGGAACGGTAACGATAAAGAAGTTAAATGTACATACCTGCTCTTATGGACCTCGCCGCTAACAAACCGATAACGGTAAGCGCCCGGAAAGCCGGAACGGTAAAGTTAAAAGATAACCAACTTTACCGTTCGGCTTCCCGGGCACTTCCCGGGCGCTTACCGTTATCGGTTTGTTAGCGGCGAGGTCCATAAGAGCAGGTATGTACATTTAACTTCTTTATCGTTACCGTTCCCGTTCCCGTTACCGGGCAATTGTGCATCTGCCTTCAGATTAATTTGTATGGACATTGATAGCAAAACGCTCTTTGTTTGTTTCACTTAACAATTGATAATGTTTTATATCATATTTCAACAAATTCCACGTACTTCTTGAACCTCCTCACCCCCCTTTTTAATTGTCTTACCTCTTCAACGAAATATTTTAGTCCGACTCTGTCCAAAGAGTAAAAAAAATGCAAATATTTTGGCATTTGGATAAGCTTTTGTTAAATTTTCTAATATATTTTAAATTTGAATTTAATGGATATTAATTTCACAAGTTAATAATTTATATATTACTCAAATTGAGTTAATTTTATTGCAATTAGGTATTTTAAATTTTATACGCATAACCATATAAATAATCATTATTTCATATCCATATAATCAACTCAATTTAAAATCGCTATGTATAGCAACTAGAAAATTGTTGAAGAAATAATAGCATTTCCTTTTAAGCAAAACATCAAAATTATACTATTTTTCCTTATACTACTTACTTTAAGTACCTTAACTTATGCATTAATTATTAATAAACTAAATACTACTTAGGTAATAAAATAATAAAATATAATTAAATATTATGTAGCTATATTTTGGAAAATATACCGAATAAAATCAAATAATTAACAACTTAATTATAACATTTGAATTTTTTCATTATGATTTTATTCTTTTAAATTACAAACTTTTTCATTTTTAATCATTTGAGCCTAGCATAATAAGCTTATTACAAGTAAGCTAGGATTTTGTAGGTAAAGGCCCCGAGATTTATTCCCTTTTCACTGACTAGTCTGCTTTTGAAATCCCTCTCTTTCTGTTTTTAATTTAATTTTGTACACTTGAGTTTAACGCTTTTGTAAACAATTTAATAATCTAAAGACGAACGTACGTAACACTAAGCATTAAAGCTCCATAGTACTGCCCTATGTGAAATCTAGAGCAAGCGAATAAAAAGCACGTAGTAGATCCGTAGACGCAATTAAAAACAGTTATATGGTTTTCCATGAATAAAAAACCAATTTGTTATGCGTTTACGTACTAAACAAAAATTAATATTTTGATGGAGAACACAAAATATTAAATGTGCCTAACGTCTTAGGAATTAATAAATCAAAAAGGAACCGATAAATTATTAAATAAACTAGACGATATAGGTTACTATATTATTAAATATCTTTCACTTCGGACCCTAAGTTATAAAATATTAAAGATTCATGTTTTAGTTTCCCAAAGTAGCTGTTCAAATAATAAAAATGTTATCTAAAATATTTAAGCTGCGAACACTAAACCTTAGTGTTTTTCAATTATTAAAGAATATCGAAGGAATTTTTAATATTTATTACATTGTAAAACGTAGTAGAATGTTTAAAATGTTGTTAGATTATAATCTAAACGTAAACAATCTGAATAATTTGTTACTATGACATTGATCCATCCTAACTGTGTTAAGTTCGAACTTAACTACTTCGGAATTACTGGTTGTAGCCGGAAACCTAGCATGTTGTGCTGATCGTTCGCTATAATAGCTAATAGCTAATAGCAACTATAAAACTATGAGTTTGGCTTGTGATAGATTTAGTAGGGTAGCTCTGGGGTTTTCAATTCACTCGAGCCGAACAGAATTGAACAATAAATATTTAATAGTAAGTTGTCGGTGTCTGTCTGCTTGTGTGTTCGGGTATTCGGTAAGAAAACTTGAGATAATAATTGGAATTTTGAAATTGAACTCGTGACAAATTTTCCACATAAGAAATATAATATTTCCTGAATAAAAATTAAGCTCATTTTTTTGCAAATCCCGTGTAATAATTTAGAAAATTAAGAACTCCCGATGGTAAAATAATGCTTAATAATAATTAAAATAAAGCAAAATGTAAAAGGGTATAAAATAAAATTAACCTCTCCAGGAATTTTTAGTGCTAATGTATATCTGAGCTAAGTAGGTACATACCGTCAGTGACTGCTTTGCTGCGCTTAAAAGTTTGAAGCAAGGTTTCCCAAATGGGATTTCCGTGAAAATCCAGAACAAGTATACATAAAATGTCCCGTAATGATCTGACACTGTGCAGCGTAGAGCCACTGGCACGCTTGGATCTCTGTTCTTCTAAATTAAAGTAAACTTAAAAGCATAATGCTACAATGTAATGCTTATTTTGTCAACACTGATTTAAAGGTAGACCAAGGTAAAGAAATACAGCAGAGCAGTTACCGACGGTATGTATTGAGTTAAACTATACACTAATACCTATTACGAGTGCCTAGAGAGGTTGAGTCGTGGGCTAAGATATATTATCGAGATGCTAAGACCCGAGGTGATCTATAGCTCACGCGCCACGACGGTAATGAAGCATTTCACCGAAGTATGTACACTATTTTAGTCACAATTAGCTAGTTTTAAAAAGAAATTGGCAAAGAAATAAAAACCTATAGAGCTTTAATATTTTCACTATGTAGTAAAGGCACTGATAATAATTTGTTATAGGTTATGTTACAAACATTTCTTTTGCAATTTGTAAATAGAACGTAGTTTAAATTTCGAATTTTTAATCTACATACATAAGTAAACGAAAATTCTATAAGTAACCGTGGAACCAGTAATTGTTTCAGGATAATATTTGCTTATTTTTCAGTTCATAATAATTCTGGATGCGGTCCTGAAACAATTATTGGTTCCACAATTTACTTGTAGAATTTTAGTCTACGTATTATATGGATCAATAGGCATTCTTGGCTATATTTTAAAAATTGTAAAAGATTTTTTAATTTGTTTGTAAATAGAACCTTACTCACGTCCTTGAATTTATTACATTCCAATCTTAATTTGAACACAACTTTCAAAAAGCACTATCTTTCAATAGCTTGTACCAGATTCTTTTTAAATGATTTTCTAACTATGTTTCTTGTAAATATTGGGGAAGAAATGTATTTCCTACACAATAATTATTATAAAAAAAAAAATCACTACCAAAACACGTAATTAAATATATACATTATTTTCCAATTTTCATCGAAATTTTTCCATTTATTTGCATTGTGTTTACAAATCTGCCCTATAAACTACGATGTCAGGATTTCCGCCAGAAATCGTGTCGCATAATGCTAGATCCCAATCAAATTTAAATGAAATTACCTAAAATAAAATAATCAGTTCACTAAGTGGTCATTTTAAGAACCTTCTAGCGGTCAGTAATGGATTATTATTAACTGCTGGAAAGGTTTGAAATTTGAGCACTTCTCGTATTAATCTGTTCAAAAGTTAGGTGCTTACTAATAATAATAATAATACCTTAATAATAGCACAATATTTTAAAAACTTTATTTTTACTAGTAAGGTGAGTGAGGGTAATTACGCCACTGCAGCTAATTACGCCACCTTCAAATATCTCCGGTAATAAATGAAATTTTCGTAATATACCGCACGCTGTACCTTAAGGCTTCCTACAGACTGATCAAACAAAAACGTTTTGTCGCACAACGTTTTTGCTTGATCAGTCTGTAGGAAGCCTTAGGCACAACATTCTTAGTCAATAAAACAGAAATTATCCTATTTTGATGGCTAACTTGAGTTTGTCAACTGTTTTTGTTGTTAATGGCGGTGTACGATTTTGTTGTTGTAAGTAAGGCAAGCATTTACTTTTGTGTGTATGCATTATTTTTTACGTGGTAAAAATTTTGCATATATACTTGTTTTGTTGTAAATTTAATGCTCTTCAAGAATATGTATCACTTTCTGGTGATTAATAATTTGAACGCACAGTAAAATTAGTTTATTCATGAAGTAGTAATGGCTGGCAATTACGCCATGCATTATTATTATTCAGTTCTTACGTATTTTATGATTTATTTTTGCGTTTACTAGGATTGACTATGGCTCCACCACGCAATAAATGGGTTGAGGATGATCTTGAAAAAGCATTGGCCGATGTGAAATTAAATACCATGTTGGTGAAAAACCATCGGAAACTTATGGCATTTCAAGAAGGACTTTGCGTCAACACATTAAAAAAATAAAGGTTTTTTTTTCCATAAATGAGCCTATATATTACAAAAAACTCGTAATATATTTTATTTAAACATTTATTATAGTAAACTTGCTGTAAAATTAATTTATTTAAATAATTTATTTGGGTGGCGTAATTGCCTGCATAGGTTGGTAAATACGCCAGTTTCCCAATTTTTGGAAAAACACATCTTTTGGAATTGAAAAGACAGCTAAAGCGCTCAAATTTTTTTTTTCTTGTACCCAAAAAGTTCCTCTTGGTGGGACCTATTTTTATTTCTTCTCTCTATCCTCAGGAAAATTTTAAAAAATTGACAAAGCTTAAGGTGGCGTAATTACCTTCACTGACCTTACTGTTAAACACAATAACCCATATAGCACATTTGTCCTATGTACGTCCGTAGTTCGTTTATAGTACGTCCGTTCGTCCATCATACGAACTTTGTACGTACATACATAGAACGAATGTGTGCTATATGGGAAGTGCATCCTTTCTTAAAATATGTTGGCACAATCGCCCACCCCCCCCTCTAGTGGTACAGGATAGTATTTTAGAATCTACTCTGAAGAAGTATCTAATTTATGAGTTATGTTATGAAAGGACAGACAAACAAACTTATTCTAGTTATTGTTACAAATATTTAAAATTATTTATTGTACCTTGTCCCCTCCCCGTGGTACCTTTCACAAAATAGATTTCGCACATAAATTATGTGAATACCATCTTACAGTCGGAAATTCAGTAATAAATTTTGTTCATTTCTTTTCCACTAATATAAAAAATATAGTACACGTACATAAAGCCTATCCGTAGTGCGGATCGAACCACGAGATTTTGGCACCGGAATTCACACAACTAATGGTTTTTGTCACGATATCCTACAAAGTATTGACTAAATTAATATATTATATTATTATAAATAAATTCTTAAATATATAATTAAAATATATAATTGAAATTTTTTTTAATATATTTTATTGATATTTTGTAAACATATCGTGACAAAAACCATTACTTCTGTGAAATACGGTACGAAAATCTTATAGTTCGATCCCCACAACAGATAGGTGAATACATATTTTTTTAATACTGCTAGAAAAAAAAAGAACAAACATAAAAATTAGCGTAATCATTCGTTGTGTAGGTTGTGGTGCTGATTGTATAGGAATGCATGACCATTAGATCATTTTGTTACATATTACTAAAAAAAATAATATGTATGAAGGATCGACTATAGGGAATTTATAAAATGGATTATCGAAAATTGTATACAGCCATGCCAGCTCTTTTCGAGCTGAACACATTCTTTCTATAATGTAATTTGCAGGCTAGCTCAATATTATTATTGAATTTATAAAAAAAGTAAAAAGCACGTTCTGAGCCAATTGTATTATCTCAACAATTTCCAGATTATTTTCTGCTTATTATTTACTAAGTTTTGTTTCTGAATTTATTTACATAAATTAAATATTTTATGCTGAGTGAATTTTTTAATTTTCGAATGAAAATATTGTTTATTTTATAAAAATAAATAGCTTATCATTATATTATACTGAGGTGTAAAATACTTTTTTACAGCCATGGGCTAAGATGGATTACTGAGGTGCGAAGCGCCGATGTCAGCTATAGCCCACGACGTGGGCTAATCCCGGGGGTAAAAGTGCACATTTGCCGGTAAATATACACATCGTGACACTTTACTGTACGAATAAAGGTACAGTTTCAACATACAGATGAGCTTGAAATATTCGCACAGAACTCACTTTATTCTGCGCAGAAATGGTACCGTTGTTTGTACAATAAATTTCATAGTGTAATACCAGCATAAGGCTCTTGTTTAAGTATCTTAGGGGTCGTCCATAATAGACGTCCACGCCTTGGGGGGAGGGGGGGTTACAAAATGTGACCAAGCGTGACCAGGAGGAGGAAGGGGGGGTTAAACAAATGTGCGTCCGCTTAAAAATCCAGTTTTTGGGATTTATAAGAAAATTGTGTTTGAATACTTTTTAAAGTTTATTCAAATTGTTACTTGTTTAATTTTAATTTTTATAACAGCCATAAAAATTTAAACAAATTAATTACTAGGTCAAGTTTGATTTTAGATAAATGACGGGGTGGTCTTCGATTTGTGACCATAGGACGTTCCTGGAGGGGGAGGGGGTCCGAAGATTGTGACCAACTGTGACAAGGGAGGGGTTGAAAAGTCGGAAAAAATTGCGGATGTCCTTTATGGATGACCCCTTATTTCCCAACTTATTCAAATTTATTAATAGATCGATAATTAATAACTGATTGTGAATTTTATTTATTTAAATTTTTCCTAATATTTGGAAAACAACTAAGTAAGTTCGCAAACGGCTAAGGTGGGTTTACAGGCCTATATATCTTGACTGATTTAGATATTGATCGTATTGTCAATGTCTTTCAATAGTGTCATCTTCATGTAAATAAAAGTCATTGTTGCATTTAATCACAATTTAAAATTGAAACAGTACCAGAAATAATACGCTGGTAAACTCAACGTGATCCATTTTATAACTAAATTAACTTCGTAGTTAGGTATTTTGTTGGACAAGTTGCAATCTTTCCTATTAGATTATCTAATTTAAGTCTTATTTTACCTAAAAAGTATATACCTACTTAACTAAATACCTAACTTTATTACAAATACAAAAAATAATACATATTTTATATTCGGATCCGATAGGTTCACATTGGAGATCTAGGACTTTTTGGTACAGCCGATTGCACGTAGCAATCAAAAAGTCCAATTCGCAATTTACATCACATATTACCATGTTGTTGGTGGCGCCACCACCAACAACAAAGTGGCTATGTTTGAACGTTATCTCGAAATTCAAAGTCATTTTATTGTGAATGTTTTAGCGCGTTGTTAAATTTATTGTAATATGTTATGTTAATTAATTAACTTTGTTATAATATCTTGCACCTAAAAATGTATTTTTATTCTCATTTAATACGTTACTTAGTCATTTGAAATGTTTCCGCATAGTGGCGTTTCCTTAATGAAAATTGTGAATTCGTCGCGATATAATTTTCCGATTAATTGTAATGTATTTAAAGAGGTTCCAACAAAATTGTGCACCTAGGGTGTTTTACAAATATGGGGGCACAGTCTTTCGTACCAAGCAATACAAAATCGAGCGGTTTACTGTCACTTTCCCCGGCAAAAGCATTAATCTACACACTCATGGATCTACGCTCGTGCAATCTCCTTGCTAAAACCTGTACTCGCTGAATCTTTGAGTATTGTCCGAATCCGCGTTGCTGTTGCGGTGATAATTCCGTGAAGAAACGCCACGACTTAAAAGCACATCACATACGAAAATCGACATTTCAAACGCCATTTTTAATGTCGAAAATTGTGAAACAAATTGACCATATCGCATCACAATCATTGCAAAGAAAAATCAAACAGAAAATTTCGTAAGTACCGAAAAAAATGGAAGCATATAATCACACTAAATTTGTAATATAAAATTCGTTACTATAAAATTTGTTACAAGTACATTGCTTTAAGTGAACTCGGGTTGACACTTATTAGGATTGACTAATGCGTTGAACCGGTACCTGCATCGCATCTGTTAGTCACACGTCATCACACTCATAAATTATATTCGAATATTTTTTATTACGCATGAATTATTACTACAAATATTCGATATTCACAATATTTAAAATTTTTCAATTTTACATAGGGTTATTTGAATATTTTCGTAGTGCACGATTTGTATCTGTATAAGTATCATGTAAAATAAACGCACGCTGATTGGTCGAAACGCCAAAATTTGACCCTGAGTGGAATTATCATAATTATTGGAAGCTGCAAACAGTCGGATAGGACTAGCATGAAAGTACCGCGGTTTTTTTATTGGCTTCTCATGCGAAACAGTAAATCCTTAGCAAAAACTTTCTTATCGCTTAAGAACCCTTGATCATCAAAGATGAAGAAAATATATTATTTAAAATACACAAAATATTGTTGATAAGTCTGTAGTGAATTATTTTGTCAATGAATAAATTAGTACTTTTAGCCCATATTATGCAGCATAGAAAGTACCAGGCACGGGATGAAAAATTCCTAAGGTACCGTTGCATACCATTAGGAATATTGTGCTTACTAAAATTGTACTTTAACTATTGTTGACTATTGTCCGAGGTTCTTTTTTTGGAGAATTATTGCAAAATATCCGGAGAGAAATATGCTTCTTCTTGTAATAGGACAGAGTCCTGTTTCTTTCATAATGCCTTCTTCTTTCATCGGGGATTGTTGTCCTGTGACGATGACGTCCAGTTGTCGTACCACCTCTTGTGGAGTCTCCTGGGTGGTCTTCTAGTTTCTGGTCTTTGGGTTTGCACTATATTAGCAAGCCTTTCCTCGCCCATTCTTACTACATGATCTCCATCAAGTCAAAATCTTTACAGATTCTTTCGAGCTTTTCAGAATACTTGATATTAACCATTCACATACCTCTTCAACGCTACTATATCTTCATTTATTGTGTTGCATTCGAAAAATATGTTTTGACTTTAACTGTAGATATACTTAATGACTAATTTACAAAAGAAATTCGTTCAAACATGAACAAGTGAGATTTGTTATATTTGTGTGCCATTTGTGAAAATTTATCACCTTTCTAAGCGAATTAAATATTTTCTTAAATTAATAAATTGCACTCTTCTCGTATGTAGTAAATCTTTATTTGTGACGCGTTTCGATCACAAATTGTGGGTTCGAATTGCGGACTAATAAACATATTTGTGTGGCTTGATAGGAGAGGGGAGTCGTAATACAACAAAATATTGACATTCTGCGGAAGGGGGGGTTATTAATTAAAGTTATTTTCAGTTTCATCAACATTTTTTATTACATTTGGACAGTCATAAAATATAAAACTTTTAATGCTTTGTATATCAATTTCGCCGTTTTTTACTACATAATATGAATGTGGTATATTGTGCAAATTTTTACAACACAAACATTTTAGCTTTACTAATCAACTTTTGCCCTATTATTGATTCAGCGGTATAAAACAACTAAATTTGGCTACATTACACATAAGGTCACCATAATTATTAATAGGTATATGTATATGTAGAGTATAAATATCGATAACATTATTAAAAATTATTCTTTCCATGAAGGTAAAGGTTTACAATTTCAAGGTTTCATGGGAACTTTTGACCTAATTTGACCATCTAAAAATTCTTTTGTTTTCAATGAAAAAAACTATTCAAACTAATGAAAAATTACTGAAATTTAACCTAGCCATTTCGTTTGATTATTCTAAAACTCAAAACAATTTATACAGAAAATAGAGCATTTTCGGTCTTTAAATTGCGGCCAAAAAAAATGAATAAAACAAAGAAATGAAGCGAGCATCAATCATAACTGTAACCACCAAGATAAGAAAAAAAATGCAAACTATTGAATGCAAAGCTAAAGTAACACTTTCATTCAATAATGGTGTTTTTATAACTCAATTTATGAAAGAGATTGATTATTGTATTATCAAAGTTTCACGGTTTAAACCCCAAGTACCAAGCTAGTAAAAAACATGAAGATGAAATGAAAAACGAATTAATTCTCAACTTTTGTTAAAGTTTGTAAGTTGTACCCAGATTTATTTTCAGTAACTTAGCTTTTTCTAGATTGTTTTTATTAGTGTTTAGTTCTTTATTGACTATAAAAGTCTAGTGACATTGGGAAACGATCTACAAACTTTACGAAGAATGGCTATAAAATCTACAAATTAGTTGTCCGAATGATTCAGCGCAGGGTGTGATCACGGCAATACTTTTTGTTATGGAAATATCTTGCAGAAGCTTTCGGTCGAGGCGGAGCTTCGTCATATTTGCATTCATGAAAAGCTCCGCAAGTCGTAACCAATTTATCGAATTTTTTAAACCAAATAAATTTCGTGTTTGTGAAAGATGTCACACACCCATATTCGTTCAGTGATAAATAACACGGATATTGCTAACTTTTGAGGAACACGTTCTAGAAACTGAAAATTTTTTAATTTGATGGATATCGCCGCCAAAAAAATAATTAATAATTACGTTTTGTGCAAAAAATTAACACGCCAATTTTTTGTAATATATGAAAATCTAAAATTAGAGAGAGTTCAAAGAGATCTCTTGACAAAATGAAGAGCAGAGGAACTGATTCAGAAACAAGTGCTGACTCAAATTTACACTTTTAGATTAAATATAAATAAAGTTGTATTAAAGAAATTTCAGTTTAGTGAACTTAAAATATTGTTACTTACTCTTATACAAAAATAGACCATAAAAAATATGTTGAAGGCAAGGTCGATCTGTTGCGTGATATTGCTGCTCCATTCTTGGCAGCGCTCCACTTCGTCACTGAAACAATGCAATTTACTAATTACCATAACTTAATAAAGTTTACGTTCAACATTTTAGCACTTGGTTATGAAATTTTCACATCTAAATAACCCGACCATTACTCTTTTTTACTGCTTTTTGATTTACGATTCAGCTTAAAGTTTACTCACCTGGAAGTATCGATGAAGTATATGATAAGTGAAGCGATGCTTAGCATAAAGACTAACACAACCTGAAAAAAGAAGAAAAAGAGGTCAAAAATAATTTTGATTCATAAATTTAAGCTTAAATCTATAGACATTTGTGGGGGTGCACCAAGTTCTTATTTTTAAATTAAAAAGGAAAGTTCAATAGTTTGGAAAATTGGAGATCTTTAAGAATCATGAAGAAAATGTAGCTATCCAATATTGACTCACTCAAGTGAAATCTGACACATCAACGAATCTTAAACATACAAACCAACAACTGCTTAATGTGTTTACTTTCGTTTTTCAAGTGGTTTATATGTTATGAACACGCACAGAAAAGGAAAGTGCAAACACTGAAATTTCGAATGCTTCATAAAATGAAAATTTAGTTTTAAAAATTCGCTCTTTGAACCAATTAGGAGGTACAAAACTGCAGGAGCATAGCAAATTATCTTGTTTTTAAATTTTCTTACACGTATTGCGGTGAAACTATGAACTTTTCCCACGGTTTAGTTATTTTTGAATTTGCAAAAACAGATATCAACATTATTATTGATGACGATTTTAAAACTGTTTTCAATTATGTAACAAAATTTATGCCACACCACGGTTTACGTATCCTACTAAACTTTAAGCCAATGTGACGTCAATTCCGTTTGATTTAAAAACACAAACTGACAATTTCAGTTCCATCAATTAGGAATGTTAAATCCAAACGAGATATCATTTAAATTACTATTTTTACGAGTTTGTCTAATCACTTAGGCTCCTAGTCGATTTGATGTGACTGGCTATTTTTAAATTTTAATTTTCTAAAAAGCTGCATTGATGGCTATCGTGATAATATAATTAAATTAAAAAGGTTAAACCATAGGTAAAATAATTCAAAATGGTTTTCAATTCCCAAAGAATCAATTTTGGTTCTTTTAGATCTAAATTACTTATTAATACTATTTATAATTCTTGTCTGTAACTACACAATCGATAAATTGCTTTAAGTTTGACCTAAAAGATTTTTCCAATTTATTTTTTCAAGAGCTTTAGAGACGCGTGCGTAATGTTGGTAATAGCACGTAATAGTTAAATCATCAAAAAATGTAAAACGATTTTTTGGAGCCGTCACATGGGATTATTCAAATTGCTAAAAATACCGGTAATCTATCAAATATGGCTTAAAAGCAGCCATTTAATTTTTTGTTTTGCCTGCTCAAACTTTGTACCTATCAAATATTGTCATATATAATACCACAAGAGACTATCAAATTGTCGGCAATAATTTTTGAAACTGGAACTGAGTGTTTGTCGCCCTTAAAATCATCATGAGTGCTTTAGCACGAATGGTGATTTTAAGGGCGACAAACACGAAGATTCCATGGTTTAAAAATTAACCGAAAATTTTATAGTATCGTGTGGAATTCGTTTGACAATTTCGTAAATAAAATTTCAATTTTTTCTGACAACAAAAAATTTATAGTATGCGTTTACGTAGTTTCCATCGTTACTTGACAATACAGACCACGGTGGTCGTATTGCCGCGACAATACACCACCGTGGTCTGTATTGTCAAAGGAAGTAGATTATGATTGGTTCAAATTGATGAGATTGTAACATCCTATTGGTTGAAATATTATGAACGAAATTGTCACGTTTATTTTTTGGTACATATTTTTCAAACTTCATCTGTCGTTGAAATTTTTGAAGGGGATAATGTAATTTTTTTAAATGTAACACCCTGTATATTTCAAGTCATTATTTTATATATTTTCTGTAATAATTATTAAACCAGCATTTAATACAATCGATATTTTATTCAATATTTTTATTGATTTTGAAATAATTATCCGAGCTAATGAAGAAAGTGGAATAATCGAAAACTCATAGAAATTTGTAAAATAAAATAAATAGTTTACAAAATACTCAAATACTTTTCTTCTTAGATGGGACATAACTGTGGCAATTCACAACTAACCGGCTTGGGGTAAACGGAGTGAGAAACTGACTAATGACATCATCCCATTGTAATACTGAGAATTATTCGGCTCAGTTAACACTGAAAATCGGATAAACGAGACTCAGATAATTGGGGTTTTACTGTAAAAATTTTACAATAGTTTAGAGGTTCGGAAAAATTTAAGAAAATATATTAATAGCGTGAAACAGTTAAGGGTAGGTTATATGACTCCGCCCTCTTTGTTCTTTAAAATTAGTATTAAGCTTAATAATTAATAATATTTAAGCTTATTTCTAAAGTAGTTCTTATATTTATGACTTCGAAAAATATAATATATTATGCTTGTGTTATTGTTCATTTTTTATTCATTTATGAATAATTCGACATTACGATAACCACATTACTCAGACAAAATAATCAGATATGCCACTGTAAAATAATCGTGGAAGAAATTTTAATATTTTTTTAAAATTTAATTTAATTTTTAAATGACCAGCTGTGTGCTGCCCCATTAAAAAATAACACCGTATCTCCATTTTTGACGATTTTGAATTAAATACACCATCTTGACTAATTTTTTCCAGCTTCCCATTGCGCTTAGTTAAAATATCTTAGCTCTACTCCACGCCACTTCAAATAGCTCAAATCAATACTCAGATTCAACTTATATGCAATGGTAAAATATATTTATCTATATTATCGTATGTTATTTATATTCATCTTAATTATGTAGATTTTTAGGTTATAAACTTGAAGGGCCTAGTATAAAAAGACACTAAGTCATGTTTTAGAGTTTCTCTAGAAATTGGATTTAAAGTTTTTGAATTGCGTTTATAATACTTTTTATTCGGAATTTTTTAAATTCAATGCAGGGCATGGATAGATATGAGCTTAAAGAACGTAATTCAAGAGTAAAAAATACATTTGGTAAAAAATGGAATAAGCGGAAAATATTATAAATGACTTACCTACTTTTTCCACTACACCTCAGTAAAGTAGGTAAATTGAAGGACTTAGTGGACTTCGGGGACTTCGGAGGGGGGGGGGATATTCCAATTCATAGTTTTAATATTTTTAAAATAATACAAGAGGTTGTATTTTATAATTACGAGAAATTACGTAAACAAATTACGAGCCGCTACTAAGTATAATAGTAAATATAGTAAAAGTAGATAGACACCAACCAAGTTTTGTTAAATTCCGAGAAATGACAACATCACACATCCACCAGATCCCTTGCCAACCTCCCAAGATCACCCCTATGCTCCAACTTGAATCGTAATCTTTCGGTTTAAAGACTAATGTAAATTATGGAATTTATTACAACCGAAATTTACAGTTTTTAACGATCGGAAAGATATAACTCTTTGAGTTAGGGCATAGGGGTGTTAGTATAACTATGGTAACGCAATTGTAGTACACAAAGGCGGATACGGGGAGGGGGGAATTAACTACCTACCAATGACTTTTAAAACATCAGAAAACAACGAATAAATGCATAAAAATTATTTAAAAAAATACCCCTACCCACATGAACTTTCCCTGTATCCGTCCCTGGTAGTTCAGTAGAAATCTTCTTACCCTACGTTAGCTTAACCTGCGTCGCGTCGGATTATCCGTCGAAAACATAAAAATATGTACTACTCCATAGCACTACACCCCATGGTGGATCTTAGCTGCCTCTACTTCTGGATCTTGGGCGAACTCGCCATAGATAAGGGAAGAGAAGAAGGGGCTCCTCCATGTGTCCATATCAACACATGAATACATTAAATATTTGTAGGTTGTGTATTGTAATATTATAGTATTATTATGATTGTCGAAAATCCGCTTCAATCGACCTTTCAATCAAGTCGATTAAGGGCTTTTACTGTTTTAGAATTATTCCAGATTATGTTTGTATGGGTTTCATTCATTCGGGCCAATTTTTTTTAACAGTGTGTTGTATGTATGAAAGAAAATATAGAAAATTATTTAAATGCAAAAATTTCTATTGTTATAAAATATTGGAAAAATTATACAATGGAGGAAACGACCTTTTTAATCTATAAATAGATAAATAATATAAGTACTACATATTTTTATAACATAACATACATCGTAAAGAACATTAGAATTTACATTAAATGAAAAGCTATCAAGAAAATTTATAAAATGTAAAAGAAACAAGAGACATTTTTTAAAAATTTTCTGAGTTTTCTTTCTAATAGCTTTTCATTTGATGTTGATTCTGAAGCCGGCCCTTGACATTTAATGTTCTTTACGATGCATGTTATGAAGAAATATTTTATCTACTTATAGATTAAATAATGTATGTACGTATAAAATTTTGAATTTATAGGAATTCAAAATTTTTACTGTTATAAAGTATAATACATAGAATCAACAATTTATAAATAAGTATAATAGAAAATGATTAAACCGACGCAGTTAATATACGTAAATAAAAAAATAGAAGCTTGGTTACAAATTAATATACTATACTTAATATCTACTTATGTTTTATTAGGGGTTGGGTATAAATTTTTTTAAATTAATATGTATTATATTATCTTGCAATTCAAAATCCAATTTTAAAAATAGCAGGTTTTTTGAAGTTATTTGGACAGACGCCCTGCTATTTTTTGAAACTTGTTTAATAAATTGCAAGGTACAAGTAGTTAGTATAATATTCATTTAAAAAATGGAGGGACCCATTTATTACCCTACCTTTAAACACTTCATTTTCATGTTCGCCGTCGCCAATTAAAATGAATTTATAAGAATACAACCTTGCCCCTTTAAAGTTTTTAAATTGTTAAATAACTTTGTCAATTAGCCAGCTATGTGTAAATATAGAATCAATTCTTAAATCCACAGAGCGCTTGTGGTTCTAACGCGGAAATTACCGCACTCTAACTCGAACAGCGATCACACCAAGCCACTACTGTGGTTATGTAGTAGCAGTAGTAGTAACCAAGGAGGTTGAATACGATTCATTACCAAAATTACTATTTTGTTTATGTTCACGTTTGATGAACATTCACAGACTTTTCAATAATGAATTGTACTCGAGCTCTCGTGGTTTTGACTAACTAAATTAAAAAATGAAAATAATTTTACAGTATCGCGGCTTGTGTAATGTAATCGATAGAATTTTTCTCGGGGATATTAAAAATTTACTGCTTAATCTGAATTTTGCTTAGCTAGAACTATTCAATTATGCATTGTGACCATAGGGGCATAAAATTGTTATGGTTCACTTGCAAATTAATAATATTTCATAGTTTTAATGGCACAAATCTTTGAGGTCATTCACTCGAAGAGACAACTAGGTTCATAATTAATTGTATGATACAGCAGTATAAATTTTAGTTTAGTTATTTAATTGGAAACTTATAAAAAGTAATATTTTATTTAAAAATTCGAAAACGTTCTAGAACTAAATATTAACTCTTTATTGATTTTAAAATCAGAACTTTTTCTGTCAGAGTTCTCTCAATATTGATTATAAAAGTTTTGGTAGGCAGTTGTGAAATATGTTCTCTCAGCACCCGAGTAAATCAATCCAAAGTTACAGAAAATTTTAATTAGTTCCAAGCACCGAGTTTGCAACAAATTTTTAAGTAACAGCAAGTTCACAAAACTATGCAAGCATGTAATGCAATTTTCTGTTAAGAGAGAAGCATCTCAACCACATCGCTGTGTAAGAACCCATATTAACTCTGGGGTCGTTTGAAATGCCTGTCTTGATCAATTAAACTTTGTGAGTTTCACACAAACTTCTAATCAATTCAATTAATCTTGAAATCTTAACAGTTCATCTGCACTTCAGGTTTGAAATATTAAAATTTAATATGAATTTCTATATTATTTTTGACCAGGCCATCGATAACAAAAACCATCCCATTATTGTTATCTCTTTGATGAATATTATGTAAATGAAGCGAGCAGCGATGGAATATTTTGAATCAAAATGACAAGAAGAAAGATAAATCAAAAGTTTACATTGTGTATATTGCTGACCTCTCCGAAACTTTAAATATAAAAAACAGATCAACTAGGAAGATTTTGTTTAATAAAATATTTGTATCGGTTTTTCTAGAGCGTGAAACTGGAAAATATCGAAAATCCCAGCTAATTCGGAACTTATTGAAATTCGTGGGAGCTGATGCATATTGAAATACTCTCATCAGTTAGTCTTTTAATGCGATTACAGAACCTATCAGCAAAATTAACAAAATTAAGAGCTTTTTATTTATATAACACGTAATCTGCGGTGTCGTTATTATTAATTTATCGAGTTGTGCCGAAATTTCTGGAATATCTTGGTATGTTAATTAATTTTTAACCAACCAGGATGATGGTATCTTTTTGCAAATCTGCAAATTCAGTATATTCTACGTCCGAGTCAGCGAAGTGCTTTAAAATCCCTTTTGGCAATATAATTCGAAATTGCTTTCTTTTCACGAAATGTAAAAAAAGTAGAGCATTTTATTGAACTCGATAACTTCCAAGTGCTACAAAGTCGCGTGTCACTAATTATCAATATTTTAACTTATTTGTTATTTATGATAGTTCACCACGACATCGACGGTGGCTCGTTGTGACTGTCGGTTGTGATACGGAGCGGAAATTTTGGATTACTCGATATGCGAGCTTCCTCTACACAATAAAACGCATTAAGTAAATTACAATTTTGTATTTTAGATGCTTGTTTCTCAAATTCTCAGAATTAATTACTGTATATTCGTATATTTATAACCCAAAAGTTTTATTTTAGGTTCTTCATTTCTAATTAATTACTTCCATTTGTTTTGTCAAGTGTCACAACTTGCATAACTTATACATTTATCTCTTCCATTGAAATTAAGTTGTCGCTATCTTAATCAATGATCTTAGAAATTTGTAACAAATACTTGCATGAGTTATCTCGTCTCATAATATATTCGTGAAAAAAGGAGAAGAAAGATGAAACTAACACATTTTAGCCTTCGGGACACGAAAAAGATCAATGCTGGGGATTAAATCCAGCTAGGGAAATGTAGAACACGGATTTGATACACAATACCGATTCTTACGCTAAACAGTCTTCAAGAGGAAGCTTTCATTCAGAATTCAGAATGTCGTGTCACAAGCTTCGCCTTTCTTTGGTGCGTCTTCCTTAAAGTATTTTCTCCAAACAATACACACCCACAAAATTCACCAAGGCTGAGTATAAAATATAAATTTTTTAATTTACTTTGCAAATATCATCCAGATCTAAATGGTTTTCCAGCAAAGATTCTTATCCTAAATATGTCATTTTCTTTTTGGTATGCGAAGACAACGCCAATTTAAGTTTTTGCAAAACATTTCGTTCTCATGCTATCTTTTCTATTCGCAATACAATTCATTTATTATTTCCTCATTTTTATAGAACTTTATTGCCGGCAGAGCAATTCTTTGCTCTACAATAGCAAAACTTTTCATAAAATCGCACATAATAACTTGTTACATCATAAAAGCTCGCAATAATTGTTAAATCAAAGGATTAACGGCCCATTTGAAAATTTCAATTTAACCGTGAGGTCGTTAAAATGTTTGATTAAAAAGTAAATTACAAATAATTCATAATGAAATTTTTTATGGCACATTTTAATTATAATTCTTACTAATTATTATAACAATTCGGTCAAACAATGTAAAAAAACATAAAACCTAGTAAAGTAGTTAATATCCTTGTAAAAGGATATAAAACAACGTGTCCTACAAAAGGAGAAAGAGTAGCAGGATAGAAGATCGAGATCAATACACTCCTGACCCAGAATTCTGCAAAAGCTCTAACTTCCATTCACTCACACTGAGACCTACTCAATTGAGAAAATACGTTTTTGTTACGCTTATTTTATTTTATCCTTTCCAAAGTGACATTCCTAATTCTTGTTAGTAACGTCAAAATTTATTGACACTTTCATTTTAATTACGAATCGTGTAAATTGTTGCAAAAACTTAAACGCTGCTGCTCTTTTCATTATAAGATGCTTGTGAAAACAACAAATTCAGCTTTATAGAGCTTTAATTTAACGATTTATTTAGTTGAAATAATTAAACTACGCATAAATTAAACATTTTTAGCCGGAATTTGGGGCATCATTTAACCACTATGTGGTTAATTTTGATACTTTGCAATTAATTAATAATGGGTTAAATGAGTTGTTAAAGGAAACCACACACTTGGGCATGTCCTTTGATATCGGGTGAAGGTTGTTGACCGTGCACAAAATAGTCCTGTAATGGAGTATAACTTCGAGATGAAAGACTCGACCGGCTGCAATTTTATTTTGCAAAAATTATATTTATCCTTTTCGAAGAAGAAGTGGAAGTCAAAAAACCACTGAATCCTTATTTTTCATAATAAGATGTGAAATTCTATTCCATTAAATTGGATTATTTCCTGACTTGAAGTTTTTAAAATTTATTGCATCACTTGTGCTGAATAATGCAAGACCGGACGATTGCTTGAAAATTAATGGTGAGATCGAAATTTTAATCGGATTTTAAATAAGTTTTCAACATGTTTCGACCGCTAAGCCTTTCGACGACCCTTTTCGTGCGAAAGAATTTTAGTGGCCGTTTTCCTTTGCAAGTGTACATTTTCGGTTAGATTATTTTGGAAACAATTAAAGGTTTGATATTACTAGAACGTAATGAAAACTCCATTTAGAAACCAAATTGATTTTGTTGGGCGAATCAATGGTTATACGCAGACGTTCGACATTCCCAAGGATAAAAGGATGTTCTCAAAATGTCGTTCTAAGAGCATTGTCAAAAAGCTCTCAACAATTAAATTTGTTTTAGTGGGAATGCATTATTAAATGGAAAGTTAAAACTTTTGCACACAAAATGAATTTTTTATGGTGACTGCCAAAGGAACTAAAACTTGTTGGAAAGTAATCTCACATGTACGACAAGGGCCCTTAATAAATAAATTACTAAGCAAAAAAATAATTAAAGAGTGCTTTTCTGAAACCATTCCACATTTATTGTAATCACTTAACCCTTAAACTTAAAAACGTGTACTTTTAGAGTGCATCTTAAGTAATCACTTCTTATTGTGATTATTTTAGAACACATACGTGTAGCACTTCTGCCGAGTTTTTGTATTCAGGTTATTCTTTCACCGTCTAAATGACGCAAATAAGATGGATTTTGTGTTGATATCGCAGGAAACGTTACATATTCTGCATATAAATTATTAGTTTATGTGCATAGCTTTTACGATTCTGAGCGTGAACTGTAGCAAAAACCTACAGGGACATCAAGCAAAAATATAAATATTACATTCTAATGTTAAATTTAATTATTTTGAAGGCATGACAAAGCATGAGTTTGATCGATAAAAATTGAATGCACCACCTAAAGAGATTCCATTCTGAATTGTTACGTCTCAAATAGGAAAGGTAATTTGTCAAGCCACTTATGATGTACTGATGAAAGGCGGCGAAAATCAGAAAAGCAATTTGTGAATGAAGAATAAATGGAAAAATTATTGCGGAAAGATGGCAAGACGGATAATACTGTTTTAATTGAATCAGGAAATCGGGTCGAATACTAATCAAACCGTCCTATGTTGTTCGTGATGCGAATCCACGGGACTAAACAACTTCCGATAAATTTTCTTTGACAATTATATAAAGAATTTAAAGGCGTTTGCAAGCGGTGTGGATGGAGCTTGCGAAATTTAGTCTTGTAATTAAAAATAAAGTTTTTAGGTAATAATTTTATGTGTCAGAAAGAAATTACTGAAAATTGGATATGAAATTTTCCGATTGAACCAATTTTGTTATTTTTGCACACTTAAAAAATTGAGTAAAAAACCCACGCCAATACAGAGTTAAAATTATTCAATTCCGTACGAGTGATAATTGAGTTAAATGCACTCACTTTGATTAAAATTTGTTTACTGTTGAAATGAGTGAAAATTATACTCAATTTACGTCTGTTGGCGAAATCTTTTCGTTATTTTTATTTTATATTCGGTTTTTAACGTCTTGCGAGATTTTCCCATTTTCTGACTAGGTTCATTGGGTGTTAAAACTTTGCGACAAGCACAGAGGACCTACAGTTTATCGTGGATTCTTATTTACGAACTGTCCATTCCGATAAGGTTTTCCACCATTTTCAATTAATTTTAGTAATGTAGATAAAAGTGTTCCACTATATTTTTAGGATATCATAATGCTGCGGAATTTATCGAGAACAGCACAATTAATTTTGAATACCTCGAGGCATCATAAAATGTTATGTCAAATGATAAATGATTGTTGGCACTTCTAAACATTTTTCACGCAGCATACAAAATCTAATCCGATTGAAAGTAAATGCATAGTTCGTATGCACATTCTGCAATACAAACACAGCAACGCACATAAGCCTTCCATATTATGCGTAATTGGCAAATGCTTATTTGTCATTAACAAATTGATTATTGTTATTAGATGTAAATGTGCAATAATTGCACAATGTTCGTTCAAATAAAATAGAATTCACTTTAAAAGAGTGAAATTCTACCCGAAAAAAAGTTAAGCATGTCACTCAAATAAAGAGTGAAGTTTTGTTCACTCTTTAATTGACTGAAATTAATTCGAAAAGAATAGTAACATAATTATTCTGCATCCATAAGAGTGAAAATCCATTTCGGGTGTGTAAATTCGACCTTTTCTAATGGAAATTATGTCAATTCCACTTCGTTCACTATAATTAGTCCTTTAAGCCAGTGCTCCGCAACCTTTTCTCACCTACGACACACCAAAGTTCTTCCTAGCCAAATTTCAGCCAAATTAACTTTAATTTTTAAGTTAACTTAAATTATTAACCAAATTAAATTTAAACCAAAATAACAAAAAAAACAAAAAAAGCAAATATTGTCTTATGACCGCGGCACACCTGTATCGGCTCACGGCACACCGGTTGCGGTGCACTGCTTTAAGCCACTTCAACTTGGAGAATTTTACGTGAAGACTTGAATGATGTATCCATGTAATATTCATAATGATAAGATGTGCAATAAAATTCACTCTTCTTATTATTTGTTGTTATTTATCATGTAGTTAGTATTCAGTTAACTCAAAAACATCAGCCAAAAGTTCATCTACTGCGTAGCAGATTTGCTTATTACACTTTAGAGCCGGTCGCAGTTGATTCAGAATTAGAAAAAATCTTATCTGCAGATTGAAGCTCATTTTTGCTTTTGCAAAAGCAAATCTTGTGTTTAGGGTGGCTTTTGGACTGGAAGTATCAACAAATCTTATGTTTTGCCAATGCCGAAAGGTATCGTGCGATGCTATCTGAATTTTTATGGCCATATTCAGGGGGGGGTGCACTTCTGGAAACCCAACGGGAATATTACTCGTGTCATCGACTCCTGAAAATATCATTAATAATCTGGTCTCTTCTATTCATGCTACCGAGCAAAGCCGTGAACATTTTATGATGTATTCCATGTACATTTAATGGCATCGAATGTACTTTAAAATAAAATAAAGAAATCTGTAATATCTGAGAAACTTTTTGTTTTATTGCAATTTCAAGTTATATCGCGCTTATTGAAAACCCCTTTATAAAGGGTAAAGGATTTATGCAGAGTTGCCAGACGTTCCGGTTTCCCAGGATTGTCTCGGTTTTTAGACCATAATCCCGATTTCCCGAAAGAATGCTTTGGAACACTCGATTTCCAGGTTTAAGGTTTTTATTGTGGATTAGAAAAACTTTCAAAATATAAATTGACTACTACTTGCTAATACCACTAATACTATTAGATTTTTACCGCAAAGCGTTAAAAGAATTTAAGATAAAAATGATGAATATGGAGCAAAGATTATCTTTATTAAACTAATCAAAAAACTTCTTATCATTTTTCGCAAGTGTTATCCTTTATGATAAAATGAAAAGTTATCCTTATGTATAGTGTATTTCAAATTAATTGGAATTAAAAAAAGTCTAGCATCAAATTACGTTGTTATAAAAACATACAAACTATGCAAGGAAAAACAATATAAGAGATAAGATTATCGCGCCAACGAAAGCCCGCATTTCATACTCCACGTGGAGTAGTGTAGTTCTAATTGGTTAATATTTATAATAAGGACTTATTATTGGATAATATTTCTATTACGAAAATTCTCTTTGCGACTCCACGTGGACGCGTGTACCAGGTGTACAGTAAGTTTGTATGTTTTTATAACAACGTAATTTGATGCTAGACTTTTTTTAATTCCAATTAATTTGAAATACACTATACAATACAATTTGTGTACAAAATATTATAAAAAAAACTGCCACCACAAAGAAACGTACATAAATAGATAAAATATTTAATGAATACAAAAAATATCTAATAAAAAGTATTAATTTATCAGAATCAAAATAAATATGACCACATTTTTTAATGTAGTCATAGTCGCATTCTTTATTTTTAAATTATATTTTTATTACGAAATAAATGAATTCGTCCCATCAGTGCGACCTTTAGGCCGCACAATCTAGGTAATCACGTACTAGTAATAATATAAATTAAATTAAAACACTATTTTATAATTTAAAAAAAATTAAATGTAAGCTAAATTTTTTAACATCGAAGCTGTTGCAACTACGCCCTTAAAAGTGTTTAAAAGTTTTTTTTCTACCGATATTAATATTACGCTAAAAGATGTAGGTGGAAATTATATCAGGAAGCAGAGCATACTTGGCTTATTACGAATAGGGTGTCCGTTTTTCGACCTTAAAATAGAGGGGGATAGGTACAATACCTAAGCTTCTTTTATAATGGAAGAAGAAATGATTGGGGTGGGCGAATGGCTGAGCGGTTAGCGTGTTAGCTTCTCATGCCGAGATTCATAGGTTCAAATCCTGTGAGGTGCTCTCTATAGAAGGATTTTTCGCTCACCAAATGTCTATCTGCTGGCCACAGGTAACATTATATATGGCTCCAAAAACTTCCCTGGTTGTAGTAGACGATGTAAAAATCGTCTATCCCCGTGGTTCGGAATCCACGTTAAGCTGTAGGTCCTCTGTGCTCATCACACAGTTTCAACACGCAACGAGCACAGACAGGGAAATCGGAAGACGTAGAACGTTAAAAAACCGATGCATACAACAAGAAATGATTGGCATAGGAAAATGGAAATCTATGTTGCTAGAAATTGAAATAGAATTTCCGGTGATTTTAAGATAATATATTATTATTATGTGTTTTCATTTAAATTCCTCGTCATAATAATAGAAACGGTGAACCGAAGTATTGACTATATTTAAAAAACTAAGACCTTCCCGAAGAAGCAGAATCTTACCGCAAATTCTTTCGCTTCTTCCTTTCTTTTGTGTTATTTATTTTTTAAAATTTTGCATTTTAGAAGGCTTATAATGAAGTCCAGAAACACTGAAAATTTTATTTAATGGATGTCCAAAGAAAAACATTTTGTCTCGCTAGTCTTGGAGAAAATCTGACAACAATACTTTTGGTCAATAAATTTGAAAATTGAAAATCTCTGAAAATTGTTAAGATAGATTTTATGTTTAGTCGATATACGTTAACTGAACAAAAAAAGGTAATGTTGATTTTACACATCTACGGTTTTGAAGTAACTGAAATGCAAATGCAACCAGAAGTTTGTTACGATCGAATGCCCTGATAAAATGTTACTTTTATCTTCATACATACATGTACATACATGATACATGTACTACCTATTTGAGCATTTTATGGATTTTAATTCTGATAAATGTGATACCAGATAGAGGGTCCGCACTTCCGTATATATTTCTAACATATGCATGGTAGATTGGTAGATAATCTTTATGCTTCCTATGCTCGTAAAATCATGACAGTTTACCAAAACCTGGATTGATAACTATCTGTAATATTAATTTTAAATAAATAAGTTATATTATCATGACGTTTAGATTTAGACATGACATCAGATTTTAGATATTAGTTAGAATTAGTTCGTGATGCATCAGCGCTCCACTATATTTATTGCTTCCTGAAATGATAAGCAATCATCGTGTGGAGAGATAATCACTTGATACAGTTTTAGGCCAACAGAATGAAGTTCTGAAAACTTTATAAATACTTGGAACAACAGTGGGCCAAGATTTTTAGCCTTGTGATACACCAAAAGATTCAGATTGATATTATCCAGATTTTCAGCAAGTTATATAAAATTATAGATCATAATTCAAATTCCAAATAGGTTTGAAAATTTTATAACTGATAAAATAATATGTTACTAAGTGGTGCTATTATTAGGGGATAGTTTTACTATTAAAAAAATTTAACTTTTCAAAATAAAAACGTTACACCCATCAGGAATATAATAATATTATGTAAATATAATTCCTGCAAATTAAAAATTTAATATCTTTTAATTTGTCAGTTATCATAATTTTTATACAACAATTTACAATTTACTGGCATTTTATAGTATATTTGTGGGATTTTAAGGGCATTAAAATGCGAGCTGTGATGTTAATGCATAAAACACCACTAAAACTTTAAAAATATTTGCTGTAGCAGTAACCACTAATAACTTTTAGCTTTAAAGTTAGTTTTGTAATTCATAAAATATTTCGTGAAAACAAGAAACATTAAATTTTGAATTCTACTTTGCCAACAAGATGTCTAGTTGTAAATTTTAAATCACCAAATTTGTTTAACAAATTTTAATGATAGTGCGTATCACATCGTAGCATTTGTGAAAAGAAACTTTTACGCAGATGCTCAGTTTAGTTTGAATTTATTTTATTGCATTTTACAATTTTTGTTTTGTTCAATAACTTTTTGTACTAAAATGTATTTTAAATGTCTTGTTGTATTTTTTATTGTGATTTTAAAAGTAAACTGTGACGATATTACATGTTTTCCCGAAGATTTTAAATTTGGAGTTGCTACGGCAGCGTATCAGATCGAAGGAGGCTGGAATGCAGATGGTAAATTTTTTGGAACCAAATTATTAAGTAACGCCCGTTTTTATTATTTTCAGGAAAAGGTGAAAATATTTGGGACTTTATAACTCACCAATTTCCAAATTGGACCGCCGATTCTCAAAACGCTGATATTGCTTGCGATTCTTACAACAAATGGCAAGAAGATGTGAAAATGATAAAAAACCTTCAAGTAGAGTATTACCGTTTTTCGTTATCTTGGTCTAGAATATTGCCAACTGGTCATTCCAATTATGTTAATCCCGATGGAGTACGTTACTATAACTCACTTATAAATGAGTTATTACATCACGGCATTAAACCTATAGTGACTTTATATCACTGGGATTTACCCCAAAATCTTCAAAATTTGGGCGGTTGGGTTAATCCAAAAATTGCGGACTATTTTGAAAACTATGCAAACACTGCATTTAAATTGTTTGGGGATCGTGTTAAGATATGGATTACAATCAACGAACCGTTTGAAATATGCGAAGGTGGATATGGAGTCGGAAGACGAGCACCTCTTGTTAAAGCAAGTGGTATAGGTGACTACTTGTGTGGTAAAACTCTGTTGGTTGCTCATGGTAAAGCCTACCGAAACTATTACAAGAACTTTAAAGCTTCCCAGAAAGGTAACTATGAATAAAATTTTGAAAAACTTTGTCAAAATGGGTTGTAATTTCAGGAATAGTTGGAATAACTGTAAGTGCACATTGGTTCGAACCTAAAACGCAGGAAATTATAGATATACTAGCAGCAGAAAGAATGCGCCAGATGAATGTAAGGTTGATTAGATAAAATGTTACCGCTTTTTAAATTTACATTTTTAGTTCGGCTGGTGGTTACATCCAATTCTATCAAAAACTGGCGATTATCCCCAAATAATGATAGATCAGATCAAATATATTAGTTATGGCGAAAATTACGCAGAATCACGGTTGCCTCAGTTTAGTGTAGATGATATCGAGTTGATTCGTGGAAGTTCCGATTTTTTGGGACTAAACCACTACACAACGAAGCTAATCAGTAACTTGGAAATACCAATAGAAGCTCCTACATCTGGTGAAAAAGATACAGCCGTATTAGTAGAAGTCGACCCAAGTTGGCCAACAAGTGCGGCCAAGTGGATGAATTCAGTTCCTTGGGGATTTCGCAAACTGTTAAATTGGCTTCGAGATGAATACGATAATCCAGAAATTTACATTACCGAAAATGGATTTGGTGATACTGGTGGTACAATGGATCACGATAGAACAAAATATTACAAGGTTACCTTTTAAGTGAAAGTTTTACAAACGTTTTGACGATAATATCGTAATTTTAGGACTACTTAGGAGCAATGTTGGAAGCCATTCATTTGGATGGATGTAACGTGAAAGGTTATTTTGCGTGGAGTTTAATGGATAACATGGAATGGGACGACGGATACACGTAACAACAATTAATAATCTATTTATCTTTTAATAATGAAATTATTTCAGGGTAAAATTTGGACTGTATGAAGTCAACTTTACCGATCCAAACCGAGCAAGAACCATCAAAGGATCTGGTAATTATTTCAAAAGTGTTGTTCAAACTAGGAAACTTAATTGATTTGGGTATAATTAGTACAATAAGTGTTTAAAATTCCTTTGAAATTTTATTACGTAATACTTAACATTTAATTTTTATAAATAAAACATTGGAGTTCTTTATTTGTTTTCAGTTTTTATGATTTATACACTGTATCCCGTGCACACCCCTAAACCCTTCAAAATAGAATTATGACAAAAATGAGAGTAAATAATTTACAAAATAATTAAAATTTCATAATTAAAAAAGCAATTAAGAACATTTTTCGTTGAACTGTAAACACATTCAGTTCTCTTTTTTGTTTTCCTCCATGCAAAATGCAAATCGTATACGACTTTGCTTTTAAGATTTTCCATGCTCGGAAGGTTATGAAAAAAAACGACCACAATAATTTTATATTATTTGCAACAGTTATGCCAACCTACAAAACTAAAATATTGTAACCTTTGTCGAGGAAAAAGTCGTAGTGATTATTGGAAGACGTATCCAAAAAAAATCACGTCCTGAAAAATACTTATCTGACGTTCTTACGTTTCTCGATATTCATGAATATAACTTCAGGCCGCATTTAAAATATCAGATTTTTGCAAACACCGAATAACCCCAAGTTGTGAACACAAAAAGCATCTATTACTATTTAAATAAAGAAGTAACTTTAAATATTTTATGCACATGAACCCGAAAATTCCATCGTCTACTTTGGGATTTCAACAGTTTCGTTTGACATTTATGAGAATTTAAACTTTAAAATCTTTCTGTAATACCAACATCATGTTTACTTAAAAAGTAATACGGTAATTTTTAGATACAAATTAACAAATTTGCACACCACAATTTCTGAACGTAAATTATTAATAGGTTGTAAAACAGTTTGGAAACGAAGTAATTAAAATGAATTTCTTACATCTGGCACTTTGTGGTACAAGTTTGTGAAGTTCACAATCCTTCGATTAAGCTATTTGCTATTACTTCGAAAACTGCCACCGCGGAAGAGGTCAGACGTAATGATTAAAGATGTTTCGAAATATATAGGTACGTGTTGATTGCTACAAGAATCCCTCAATATTGAATGTATTTATATAGGTCAACAAGAAAGTTCTATAGAGAACCCGTCGAAACTCGAGTATACTCTATAGGTCTATACTCTATAGTCTATATTATGGAACATGCAATACAACTTACAATTTAGCAAAATCACATTTTTGCATTAAACAAAGGAGATTTTTTCAAAAATACTGATAATGTTTTATTGCTCTCTTTTATACATTTCCTTATTTACTAGATCCGAGCGACCGCAAAACTAGGTGATATCCGTTCAAACATGATAACAATTCAAAATTGCGGTTTTTCCAAATGGCGGATATTAAGTGTTTTTATCTCGATGGCGATTTACCGATTTAAATTTCAATTATAATAATAGCTTAAGGTTACCCTTTTATGTAGATTTAGTATTGACTGAACTTCCGATACAGCTACAAATGCCACATCATTCTGAAATAGAGTTAGATTTCAGAATTTCGAGCAGTTGAACTGCTTCTCAAATAAAAATAATTATAGGAACAGTAACTTTGTAATGAATTTTTGTAATTTGGTACGAACCTTACCGATTTACCCCTATCGGTTTTGTGCGCAAGCGCTGCGGTTAATTAATGTTCGGTTAGAAATGAACTGCGCTGTGGGCTTTTTAGATTTAGCTGGCAGAGTTTACCGTTTTTGTAGATGAAAAACTCCGTATCTGTAAACCGTTGCGGTTTATTAGGAGTGAGTGCGGTTAACGCCTACCTATTCGGTTAATTCGTACACCATTTTGAAATTGATAGTGTCGCGCCATATTCGATTCAATTAAATTTGAACGATTACTATATAAAACTAAACCAACAATACAATAAACTATATTGCAGATGAAATGAACATAAAGGTTTACGTTTAATAAGCACTGTAGGCACTCGTGATATAATAATATTTAATAAAAATTTGTACGCTTTGTTTTCGAAATATTCACGAAAAACCTCATCTAATATTAACGCATAAAAATAGGTTGAAGAATTTTTCACTTTTCAGTACAAAAATTGATTTTTAAATACTTTAGTATATAGAGTTCAAACTATGTATAGAATGAAAGCAATATCAATTAGTATATTGATGATGATGCAATGTATTTCAATTCTTCCTGGTCAGCTGATTAATTTGGGTAATTAATTTTATGAGAACTGTCCTACAAGTCAATAGATATAGGACAATGGCTAAAACAATATTATAGGTCTCGGGTTAGTTAAGTGTGCGGAAAGTAATTAATTACAGAACCCTGATACATATTTGTACTTGAAGTGAAAAATAAACTGGGTCGTGATTATCTTGCAAGAAATATAGAACAATTTATAGGCGCAGTAGAAGTGACTTATTAGTTTAAAAAAAGTTTAAAAGGTATAGACAAAAAGCAATATTTTATAAAGGAATTCGGAATAAACGAATTACATGAGACGATAGTCAAGAATGAGACTAATTTGAAAAATTTAAGAGAAAATATTTGATCTTTGTAAACGAAAAGGTAGAAATCTGAGATTGTATACATTATTATTTTATTACTTTTTGTAAAATAACAATTCATTACGTGTTAAATAAATTATTATTTTATAAAAACTGTTATCTACCCTTCTGAAAGACTTAAAATTAAATTATCTATTTAAAATTTTTTTTAATGATTTTAAAGGTATAACAGAGAAAAAGTGCTGTTTATGCATACACTTTATGCCCATTACACTTCAGCTTTTCTCAAGAGTAGTTTATGGTTCGTGCAATCGAAAACTTTAATCAAGTCTAAGAATGTGACATAGGATAAAAGATTGTCGTAAAATTCTTTGACGGTGATGTTAATTATTTCAATTGCATCTCCAGTTATTAAAGCTTCATATGCTCCAACTCAAGGTTCGTTTGGCTCAGGGAAAACCACACACGAATTTCCTTTCGCAATTCTAATAATTCGGCATCAATTTTGGGGGGTGCAAGATTAAAAATAAGGTCATAAAACTTTCTGCTGAAAATTTAAAAGAGGAAACATATTTTGGAATGTTTGGAATATTATTTTACCTGCCAGGTATATCAATAAAGAATCTGGTAAGTGTCTCTAGCTGCACGTAAAATCGGAGGCACAACTCGTTCTCTACTATATCATGAAAGGTATGAAAAATCTAATAAAAATCGAATAAAGGAATAAACTTAGGGTAAGACTATGGATCAGTTGTCATGGGCTTTCCTGTTGCTCTGTCATCGTAATTCGTAAATGCTGCTTCCGGTGAAATAAAGATAAAAATCTAAAAGCCTGCAAAAACAGCGATCCGTAACCGCTCTGCAGTAACTCAGTGTTTGCCTAATTCTTTTTCCACGAAAATTCTGCAAGAAATGAAATATTAAGCAAGCTCATTAATTTCATTTTTCAATTTCTTCAGTTATATTTTTAATTTAATTAAGTATAACCGCAACAACAACGGAAGTTTGTTGTGTACGCGCATGAGAAAGGGATGCAAATCGATCTCCATAAAATGAGAAAAATAAACATAAAGCAAATGGGTGCAAAAAATGGTAATGCATAACTTTTTTTAATAATAAAAGTCTGTGAATAACTAAATTTAATAGTATAATCCGACGAGATTTCTACATAGCAAATTGAACTCTATGTTGTCCATTGTATGGTTAATGTAGGGAAGGTCGCGTTAACATAGAGGTTCTAAATTTAATTATAATTAAATTCCCGTGATCGCTGATACCGCTGTGCAATTTTTTAAACGACATGAATAACCATGATGTGATAAAATTAAAATTTAATGTCATACAAACACTCTCCCGTAAAGACAGCTGTGTTTCCCATCATGAGGTACTATTTTAATATCGCTATAAGCTAAATTAAGTTCAATTTTATATTTAAGTTTTCTAATTATTATACACCTTTTATATTCACAGATAAAAATAAAACATAATAATTTTAAAATTGTTTATAATATCAAAACATAATCGAAATGTTATCAAAAAGGATAAAAATTAAACTTTCATAAAACGGGTTATAATGTAGCCGTTCGACTATTAATTGACTGAAAATAGAAAAGCGAAAAACAAGAATTGCGTTTGTACACGAAAATGCGTTTAAACAGTTGAAATTATTGTTGTTAATAATAGCAAAGATAATTATTACAAACACGTTTATCAAAAAAGTTGTAATTGTAAAAGCTTGTAAGCATGCATGCAAACTTTCCTATTTTTAAAAACTTTTTGTAATGGAAAATAAAAACTAAACAACCAGCAATTAATTAAGCGGTAAATAAATTTATTAACCGAGCTTTACAATTACAAAAAATTGTTTGTTAATTTGAAGCAATCAATTCATAAAATATTATGTCACTGTAAAGGAAAACTACGCATTCAGTTAAACTGATGATAATATTTTAAAAATTAAAAACTCATTTATTCCAAGATGTATGTATACAACTATGTGGTTAATAACTAAAATTGAAAACCAACAATTAATTAAAACAAAGAATTTGTGTCCTGTGATGAAACTAAGCTTAATTTATGTGCTTTTTTTTAAATTAATGAATGTTAAACGACCAGCCACAAAATTGTAAGTTTTAATAGTCACGTAACATCTTTCCCCAATATATTTTTTCATCTGTTCATCCTAAATCCCATCGACAACATTTTAAGAGGTATAGGGCGAAGTGAACTAAATCCCACATACTTGAGCTGGATTACCCAGTATTAATGTATTAGTTTTTCGAATTTGATATCTCGTAGAGATTACAACTTAAAGACTGCAAAATACCAAAAGATACGGTCGGATTCATAAACACGATTTAAAATATAAAACAGGTTTAATTTTTTAGCGTATCAACTGAATTATTAAGCGTTGAACAGCGTTTAGTTTTTCTACAAAAAGTAGTTATTTACAATTATTAAAAGTAGCTTTCATTCTCGATAAAAATGTGTTACATAACTGCAAGAAAATTAATCCAAAATATTTCTCATTTGAATTTGAAAAATCTTCGTTAATCATCCGAAAAACGAATAACATTAAATTGCGAAATTGGGGGATTACCCTAACGCTTTAAATTTTGCGCCATTCGTTTTTCGGGTTATTAGCTACAATTTTTCAAATTTGAAAGCATTTTTCAGTAGTACCTAAAAGAAATACTGCATGATCCTTGCGACGATTTTTATAGGTCTTTTATTCGTATCTTTGTACGGTAAAAAGTAGCTTATAGCTGTAGTTTAGCTTTTTTAAAGGTGGCTGTTTATTGCCGTTGGCCATTGCGTTGAAACACAACTTTGCGTTTCATATCGATTAAATAAAAACCGTGAATTCCTTGCACCAAATTAGGGATACGCAGAAAATGGAAAATCGAGTGATTACAACGCAACCGAATTTTTATTACATTTCATAAAATCAGAAAGCTAATATTGATAGAAATTGACATTGAATGTCAGTTTTGGTACAAAATATATCTCCACCGATGACGATGCTAAAATCGTAACTCTGTTTAGATCGAATAAAAATTTAATGCTCGTATGCCATTCGGATTCAGGTCAAATGTTAATATTAAAGGACATGAAACTAAAACTGTTTGTTTTCTTTGCAATCAATAGAATGACAGCATATAGAAATATCTGCAGAAATGTTAATTTAATCGATATTCCAACCGACTGCAATAAAAAAATCATTGAAACTAAATAAAGTTTTATATTTTCAATACTCGGGTATATTGCCAAAATTTTATGTAATTAAAATTTAATTTAATTAATTATACCTATTCCTTCTTAATTATTTTTAGATTTATTAAATATTGCCAAGTCGAAAGACTACTGAAAATAAATGTCCAAGATAATCTTCTGTATGATGTAAATGAAAATTTAAAGTACCTACACAATACCGTTTATCACAATTTTAAATTAAGTTTAAAAATAAATTGCTTATCTTATAATAAAGGACGCAAAAATATTTCATTTTAGTCAAATTATTAAGTACCCACTGAAGGAAGTTTATAACGCAAACTTATTACGCCTTATCACATTTGTTACTAGTTTGTGGTTTCATTATCGTGCAATTATAAACTTTTTGAGTTGTTAATATTTTTTAATGTAAAATTTTGAGTTCAGTGAACTTGCAACTTTAGGATAACATAGTTTTAGGGGAAAGTTAAATCTCAATTGTACGACTCATTTCATATTCATTTTAGGTACCTACCCACAATGCGCCTAATACATAACGCACATATACCATACTACACATTCATATCCAGAATTCAATTACCAAGTCATTTATTACCAAAAACCTACTCAAACTTTTCATTAAAATTAAAAATTCTGGAAAGACTAATTACCAATTCAAAATCCATTTGTAAAATTAACCGGCAATATTAAATGTTGAGATGCTTCAGTTTAAATTTGGCAATTTACATGGATATTTGGTTTCTAAAATCAAATTTAATTAAGATCGACTGTGCAACAGTAGGTGGGTTCATTTTCATTAAATGCAAATTTAGTCACGTCTTTCCATAAGACATACAAAAGGGGCTTCTAATAATGTAAGATGACTAAAATTGCTTCTGATTTAAATTTACATTCATTTTTTTCGACTCATATTTTATATTACAAGGGTTCTGCCTAAATGTAATTTATCACAAACTTTTCAACTGTGAAAATGGAGTTTATATTGGCCAAGGTTGCCGAATATATAGAATTTTCAAAATTTCGAAAAAAAATACCTACCATTTTTACTAACATTTTTGGATTCTGAATTCTAGTTCTAGAAAACAAGTTCAGGTGAGTTTATACCGTTGAATACGCTGAAGCTCATTCATAACCGTCAAAGTATCCCAATTTAGGCAAAAAGAGGTTCTCATCAATATACGTAGTTCGCATCTTTAACAACAGACTGACATTGTATGTATATCATGGAATCCAGGGTCAGTACTACGATTTGAATTATCTTCATCATCGTAAATATAAAATTAAGAATGAAAAATATTCTCTGTTTTATCTTCTGTATGCCTCTATTGATGAAAATCGTGACGTATTATTTTCTTAATTATATATCAACACCGCCATACGAAATTTAAGATTTTAACTAAACGGTAAGTAGGAGATTTGGTGATGACTGATGAGTCAGGTATTGATTACTTTAAATTTTATATATTTAAATATAAAAAGGCTGCTTCGAGTCTCTTATATTCCTATTTAGGACAGTGACAATATTTTTGACAGTTGTCAGAACAGTAACAAAGCGCTCGCTTTGCTGATTTGTCCATCCCATTATTTCCACGATAATATTCCTGTTTCGTTTTCAGTATTGTTGATATTCTTGAAAATGTTTGTAAGCTGACTTGAGACAAGCTCTCTTCAAGTGTATTGAAGAGATTTACCCTCTTGCTAGTTGCTAAAAAGAATTTTTTGAATGTGCTGCCTTAAAAGATTGTCCAAGGATTTCAGCATTCTTAAGGAGGGTCTAAGACTGTAGCGTCATCAGCTTTTTTGTCACCCTCATTTTCTTAATTTTCTTTGGTGTTTTTATGTATTTAATTTAATTTTTATATCCTTCATAGAGTGACAATAAGATGGTGGATTTAGCTTTATTGATCTTACACTATAAAATGTGGTTTTTTTCAAATTTATTCATAATAATTACTTAAATTATAATTACTTAAATTACATATTACGTAATATTTATAATTATTTATATATTTTATTTTATTTGAAACTTTGAAGTTAATAGTTATTTATTGTACTATACCTTAACAGCTTCAAATTGGAACAAATTCAGGAATTTTAGTAATAAATTGCACCTTTTTTGAGATGAAAATAAATGTTTACATCAAAAAGTTATACCTACATTATATTATATTAATAATTCAGGTATGAATTTAATATCAACGATATAAAATTTGATTTTTAGTGCCTTTTTTGGTTATTTATTTAATTCCAGTTTTAAATTGATTAGTCGCAATTCGAAGTTGTAAAGGTATAATTGAAGGGCCTAGTGGAAAAAGTAGTTAAGTCACTTTTTTTTCAATTTGTAGTTGAGCACATTTTCACATTGCGGCATTTATTCTCTACAAATTAGTATAAAAATCACAAAATTGAAAAAAAGTGACTTAACTACTTTTCCACTAGGCCCTTTAATTAATAAAGATTATTTTTAGCCACGAATGGAAAAGTTTCATCTACGATACCGTAGGCCGAGTCGGGTAATTTTCTTAGTGGATAATATCTTTTAACGCATGTGTAAGAAATGTCTTTTAATAAACCATACACATTCTCTGCTGGAGGAACACTTATTTAAAAATCATAAAAATTGGTTATTAAATTAAAAGAGGCAATGTACTGAGACGGTCGCCAGCTTAGCGGTTAAGTGCGTTGCTGCTAATGCTAAATACCTGGTTCAACTCCGGGCTCAGAAAAACTTTATTCTGACCGTCTCCCCTCGGAAGGCAATGGCAAACCACCGAGGTGTAATCTGCCTGGTACAGCCTCTCTGGAGCGCCTCCCGCGGTTCGGAGCCCGCGTTAAGCAGTAGGTCCCCTATGTACGTGATAATACTTCAAACGCGCAACACATACATAGGAGAGAGGTCGCCTACGTCTAAATCAGGCACGGCAATTAGAGTAGAAGAATGTCCTGAAAATGTCAAATATATCCCCGATTTTCCACATCCGCAACTGAGTACCTTCGGTGCTTTATGATTTTTTACAATAAAACGGTCGACTCGACGATAAAAAGTGAAGAGATCGAATTTTTAGAGCATAGAAGAATAAAAAAGCATTAGAAGGCTGTACATCGCTGGACAATTCCTTTATAAGTTATGTTAAAAGTAAGAAGAAAAAGTAAGAAGTAAATTTATCATCTGCTTAACTTCGTGCTATCATATTGTAATTTAATGTCCAATAAATGACGAATATCAGCGAATCAGTGTGCAATGAAAAATTTCATATTTTCGGACACTTCTTAAGGCTCACGTATTAAAGATAGAAATATGGCATTCATGAATATTTTGTAGGAAATTTTACGTTCTAGCAAATTGTCTCTTTGAAATTTTGCTCTATCTGTAATAGTTTTCCCGGTGAAAGCTTTGAAAGTGCACTCGGCGTGAATTTTAGTAGTAGGAAATAATTTGGATGAATGATCTTAAATGTGATAAATGGATTTAAACTTAGAAGGTATCACACGACTCATGGTAGTGTAGTCAGTATTATTATTTATTTTTTCATTAGATATATTATGTTTATAATTACCAATTATGAATTTTAGTATCTACTAAATGTAATTAAGGACCAGAATTGAGATAATCGCAATTTATTGGTTTCAGCTCAGTCATTAATCTGATAAAAAAAATAAGATTATATTTTATATAGCATGTGCAACATCTAAAATTGTGAAGGGAATACAGGGACGTGTTTATCCAATAGTACTAAGTTTTGACCAACAATAATCCAACATTGGTTTGGAATCCAGCGATATATGATAAAATTGTTGGCTCGCCCTGAACTTTTGGAAAGCTGCATAGCATACGGTGGAAACGGAGCAACAATGACCTTAGAGGTCAATCCTGGGGTCATTTGCAGCCCCGGATCTGGGAAATTCTTGAGAGCGATAATATATTTTTTTGCTCTCATTTTATCCAGAAATGCCCGTTACACTGATGCTAATAATATTTTAATCTTACGTTAAATTTTACAAGCAGCAACAAATCGTCGGCATACAATCAAAAGTGACCATCTGCAAAACCCTAGTTTTACTTTAGAGCAGTTTTTAAGTTATACTTCGCCTGTAAATAGTCAATTTTACCAACTCTATAACTTATTCATTTAATTTCTAATAAAGATTGGCATTTTTCCTTGTAACCGTACTGGTTATTCAATCCCATTTAGTCAATTTTCTCATTTTCAGCATTTTGTAGTTGGTCACTTTTGCTTGTATGCCGACGAAATATTGCTTTGAAATATTCACGAATTACGTACAAAGAAATAACTTGAAGCATATTAATTTGATTGTGCTTTTTTGTAATTTTTTGCCTAAGTGGCGGCTGGTAGGGAAGGTCGATGGAGCGCCTCCCACTCAAAACAAAATAATAAATAATAAAAAAATAAAATTTTTTAATTCGAATCGCGGAGTTACATCGTTGAATAGTGGATAATCCGATGCCACCTGGACCATGGATAGTGGCACAGATTTAAATAGCGAAAATAAAATTTTAGGGGATAATTACCTATCACCTGTCACCCGAAATCGCCCCAAAATATTTTTTTTAGCAAAAGGAACCTTATTAGAGTGTCCTGTAAAAATTTCGCCCGAGAAAGTATAGTCAAAATTTTGAGAAAAATCGATTTGAAAAGTAGGGAAAATTTTTTTTGCCTTCTAATTTTTGGCTTGGCCAGAGCTGTGAGCATCAAAAAACCTACCCTCCGATGCTCCGCATCTCCGGGCGGTTTTTCGTGCTCAGAGCCGCTACGCGGCGGAGCTAAACATACGAGAAGGCGCCACCAATCAAGCAAACCGGGATGAAGGCAAAAATACTCTTAAGTCTTAAATGAGTGATGCGCGGGAATCTCGTTAATTTTACAAGTAAATTAGCAAACTTCAAAATCGATTTACTCAAAATTTTGATAATACATTCTCAGAATTTTTTTGCAGGAGGGGCCTATATAAACCTTCCTCTTTGCGATTGCAAAGTTTCAACTCATTCGGAGTGACAGGTGTTAGGACATCCTCACCAAATTTTATTTTTCCTTTCTCTTTAAATTTTGTACCCTCCCATTTAAAAAATTAAATTTTAAATATTGATGACTGCGGGGTCTGGGGGGTATATATGGAATACCATCCAGCATATGGTGATCATGTTGGCAATGAAAATGAAGAGTACCTAATAATATTTTCAAAGTCACGCAAGAAGATGGCTGATTTTTTGGTGATTTTTATCATCCATTTGTCAGCATTTGGAACACTGCATTTCGTTAAACTTTGCGTTTATTATATAAGTATTGGAAGTAAATAAGTAAATTTATAGTTGACGTTTTAATTTATATTAATTTATTTTGTGCCCCCTCATTAAAACAAGTCGCGAGCCACCGAAATAAATTTTTCAAAGCAAATTCTACTTTTCCAGGTTTTCCCCAACTAAATATTTCCCTGGCCAAATTTTCAATTCCAGGTTTCAACAGTGATTTAGAACTCACTTTTGGTTGGTGAAATTTAAAAACAGTAACTTAAAAACTCAAAATTAAACAAATGTTTACATAATAATTAAACATTATGAATCTGTAGAAAGACGAAATCCTTATTTCCGAACAGAAAGTTTTTTTTATATTTGAGTCAACTCAAAATATCAAAAGCAATAAGAACAATTTTGTGACTATAAATGATGTTTTATCGCGTTTTTACGGTAAATTTTTGGGTTAATTCAAATATTCAATTCAAATAAAAATTTAATTCAAATAAAATCATTGTAGGTACGATATTCATAATTACTTATTGCATGTTCCTACAGATTTATAACTATTAATATTTTAATCGCTTGTCGTATTTTGAATTTTTTTTAAATGTCGCTTTTTTTAATTAAATATTAATCCTCGACTCAACAAAAATGTAAAATGCTTCAAGGACTACTATCACATCACAAATGTTTACCACAATTTTTTGGTCAACTTGATAAAAATTTTAAGAATCAACCTCCTATACCCCTTAATTTGATCTATAAACCATATTAGTGTGATAATTATCACTTATAATATATTAAGTGCATTTTTGATTATCGGTAACAATTTGACTACGTTGCTATGAAAACTTTGTTGTCAAGTAAATGTCCGAATGCGAAGCATGAGGACATTTACTAATGACAACAAAGTTTTGAATATAGCAAAGTAGTCAAATTGGACGATAATCAATAATGCACGTAATAAATTCGGTAAGACTATTGCACACATTAGAATTTGGAGGTTAAATATAATTGAAGTAGTGTTTCTATGGTTATTGTGTAGCAGATTTGACAATTTAAAGCATTACTTTGTATGTCACCCGCTGTGGCGAAATGGTGATAGTACATGAGTACATGATTAGCAATGAGAATATCCGAGGTTCGAATCTTGCCAACGGCGAATTTTTATTTCATATAAAAAATGTATCACATGATATAAAGTAAACGTACACAATTATCAAAATGAAGCATATGTGCAATTATCAAAGCAACTTGAACAATTATCGCGTAATTCTAACTCCATTGGTTAGAATTGATCGGATCCCTAAATATCATTGGTTGATGTTAGTCATGTGACACATGTGTGCAATAGTCGATAATATAAACTCGATAATATTCTTCTGAGCACTAGGGTTACAGGTTAATATTGAAAAATGTTTTATATTATTTAGTCCCCGTGGTTGCTTAGATCGGATTGGGAAATTGAGTACCCCTGGTTCCAGCATTACTTTTAATTTTGCTGCTTAATAAGGGAATAGCTAATGGTACACTTTAAACAGTATGTCCTAATTGTGATCAATTTCCTCCAATAAAACCTGAATAAAAAAGTGTTCTAGAATTTTTGAATAATACTTCCTGTAATTGACTTCGCTTGTTGGAAATCAAACTGATTACTACTATGATTATGATTACAAAAAAGCATTGTAACGATACACTAAATATTTATTTATACAATTTTGACGACTCGAGAAATTGTATAAATTTTACACAACAATTTCCAACTGCCACGTCATGAAATATTTCAACAACGTTTAATTTTTGTTGAAAGGTTATTATTATGGAAATTAGAAACATTATAATTGCATTTATTTCGTATTTAAATTTCAAACAAAGCAACTAAAGGTAAATTTCAACATTCAAAATTGATATAGGTATTAAACTTTTCGTTTATCAAAACCTTCACTTCTGCAACAAACAATGCCAAAGTTTTTCAGCAAAATAATTGCTTGGAATTTTTGCTGGAAGTATTTGTTTCTCAAATATTATGTCACTACCAATTAAATGAAAATTTAGTATCTAGCATTTATATATAAATTGCTTTGCATCATATTCCATCAAATTATAAACAACAGTCTGTCCGAATGCTATTCGAAATATCTCAAATATTTAAATCAATCATGATTCACTTATCAATGTTAAATTTTGTGATAAACTCGTGGTAATTGGCCTATTAATAATAAATTTATATCTAATGACAATATAGCACAATATATAATAGGTTTAACAAAACGCATATTCGTGATACAATTAATAATCAGCAAAGGGCGGCGATTGATTGTGACATATATGACTTTCGATACCATCGATAGTTTTGAATCTTGCTGAAATGCGCAACGAAATATTTTTATTACTGAAAAATATTTTGTTAATTTATTGTTTAAAGGTATTTTTCATTTTATCCGTAAATTCTTTACTCGACGACCGTACAATATAAGGATGCATTCATTCATACATTCCGACGATAGCATCCCGCCGTTATCCTCGTGCGAAATTAATAAAAAAAAAACGAGTTCAAGTGATAATCCTGCAATTCGATTCGTTTATTCTTGGTCCTTATTTTGTTACTTAGAACTAACTTGCCAGTTGGAAGTTAATTGATCAATTTGAAAAGTTTTCGTTCCATTAACTGGGTTACCACGTAACAAATATAATTGAGGCGAGAGTGAAATGTATGGTCAAGTTATGAACATGCAAATGTGAATTTATAAAGCGAAGTACTGAAAAATGATTGACATGTAAACATGTTTTATGTATGCCAAGTGCAAACCCGTTACGATATTATTGAAAACGTTGGTGATTCCCAAAAACATACCAACTACTCTTCAAACATATTTATGCCAGTTTATGCTGATGCAGAAGCATCAGCCAGAAAAATAAATCTGAATTGTTTTTCTCATCCGAAAAATTCTTTATATTATTGGATTAGGTCTGAAAACAATGTGGTCACTCAAATGAACTAAACTTGCTGACATGAATCCCAGTGAGTGACGGGTGATTTATCCAGCTAGACGCTCATAAATTATTCAAATTGCTATGGAAAAGAAAGGACCCAAGGTATTACAGTGGAAAAAACTTTATGTCTTACGTCATTCCCTATCCCCCTAACAAAGTGGCTGACGAGTGTTTTCCTTCAAAGTTAATTATTAAACTAAAGCATTTATCTTTACGCGACGGTATGCTCTTAAAATAGTGTAATGGGTGAGAAAAAAGCTGCCTCTTGCATTAAAAAAGATTACTCAGTAGAAGGAAGGCCATAAATTCGTTCCAAATGTTAAAGATAATGGGCAAACAAGATTTATTCCTCAATGAGCTGCAATCAAAAATTTCATATTTTATAAATCACTTAAAAAGCGTAGATATGAAAATTTTATCTTGATATTTCCATTTATTTAGTTATTATTTTAATAGCGGCTAACAGTAAAAAGCTTTCTAAATTAATATCGAATGATACAAATGTGACAATAGGTTTGGAAAACTAATGAATATAATTCAGTAGGTACGATACTATAGAAATGCTGGCAATTTGCCATAATTGTGAAATAAATGATAAACGCTAAATCTATTTTATTGGCAGTATCATCGCAAGTATTGCTAAATAGAATGTTTCGATTGTTTACAGTGTCGCATAAATCAATGTTACCTGTAAGGATATTTTATTTTATTATTGGAATAAATTTTCACATATAGAGTGGTGCAATTGAATGCACGTTTCGTATTTGTCTCATCCAAATTTAATTTAGAAGCAAACTTTCAAGAAACTCTTCTATTTTATTTTATGAGTTGGCATGTAAAGATGACATGAGATGGCTGAAAGTACGGAGATTTTCAAATGGTACTTTGTGGTCTGGACGTTTAGTTAAAATTTTAGGATCCTGCTTACAATTTTCTCATGTTGACTATAATTTGAAACTAGACGTTTACGACCAAATTGCTTTTTTTACAGTCAAATTGTGCACAGTAAAAGAGTTGCTTCTATTGCATTCTTTTTACGTAGCCAAGTGTATAATTTTCTCTTTTTCTTCAATGTTTGCAAGAATAATAATGAAGGTAGTTTAGGGAAATTTTTGTCCTTCTAAATTGATGAAGGTGAAATAAGATACTCTCAAAAACCAATTTAAAGTAATTGGTAAATATATACTTAGTGACAGCTTGACATAAATTAATTAGGGCCTCTAAATGAACATTCAATATTTATGTTTAATGTAGTGAAGGAAAAGTAAACTTAATGGAACTGTTCTATGGGTAAATATTTGCATTGCTTAAAATAGATCTTCATCAGTCTTAATAAATTACGGAAATTCAAACATTTATTAAGAAGTTATTTTCTTTATTTATCGATGTTAAATAGCGTTAAATTATCAGGAGCGGACTGGCTACGTGGAGAATAAGGAAAAATCCATATTACGTCGTTACTTACAGTCATTGTTGAGTTTGATTCCCAACTTAAAATATTATTTACTCTATTGAATTTACTTTTTCCATATTTCCCACATTTCATTGCGCTTGTGCGGTTGTCCAGTGGTCCATCGCTCGACTGCTGAGGTGAAAGCATACAAGGTTTTATTCCTGGTAAAACTGCGTAGTAGCTAAATTAGCAAATTCATGCTGCAACCAACAGCACACATCTCAACTTTATACGTGTCTTCTTCTCTTACATAGACGTTTGGAACCTACGTTAAACAGTAGGTCCCCACGAATAACCTTAACCAGAGAAGGAGATAATTCCACAGATTTGTCTTCTTAAGTGCACATTACACGGGGCGTTCGGCTGCATGCAATTTCTGCGTAGAGACGAGTTCATGTATTTGCGCTTTGCGTATACCGTTCTGCACAGAAGTTGCTGCAGCCGAAGGCTCCGTGTAATGTGCACTTTAAGAACCAAAAGATAATTTCAAATTGAAAACGAAATCGTATTTAACTCTTCTTTTCATCAAAATCCATTAAAGTAGACCACGCTCTTTAACATATCGCATGGCGATATTGTGCATTTATTTATTTTATAATTTCTTCATCATTCTATTCATATTCATTATCTACCTTACATTTACTCAAATACTCTTTTGAAATTCCCGCTTTCGTCTTGGAATTTATAGTTCAGGATTTATAATTCAGGCATTGAGCCGATCGAAGAATGGCTCTAGTTCACAAAAATTCCAACCAAGCTGAAATTTGGTATGCATGTGTAGTTAAGAATCCGAATAAACCCCCAGAAATTCCCCTAAAATTCCCTGGTACGTTCTTCCCCAATTGGTAATTATTGTTGTTCCGCCGTGGTTTTTTGTTTATATACACCACGCTTAATTTAACTTTCAGGGAAAATTATTTCCAGACCAATATTGAAAAACACAAGATTTTTTTGAAATAGATTTTTCTACTAACCCAGGAAGTCAAAACACTGATTGGAATTTTACCAAAAATCTGTTACCTTAAATTTTGCAAGCATATGTATTTTACTGTCCTAAGAACCCCAACCCCAAACTTCTTTAAAATCGCCTATTATCTGCTTCTTTCCGAATTAAGCATTTTAACCCTGGTAAAGTAGTTTTTCGTCTATAATAACTATCTTAATTTTAGCTTTAAAAAAAATTTTCATCTGATCAAAATTGAAGAGCATAAAATTCTCTACCAAACAAAGTTTTCCAAAATTTGCCTACATCGCACTAAATAAAAAAACAATTCTGGGAACCCGAAATTTAATAAAACTGAACTAGTAAAAAGTCGAAAAAGTTAAATAATACAATTTTTATCGGGTTTATCTTTATGATATTTTAATAATATTTTCCAACGTTACATACCATTTCAATTTGGCCCATTTTCAATGCTAAAAAATGAATAAAATTTTAATTAAACACTTTTGGATTGAAAGTAATTGCCGATGACAATTAAAAAACAATTTAAAATTGGTGTTTGTTTGTTTTTGACAAACACCAATTTTAAATTGATTTTAAATTCTTTTTAATTGTCATTGCTAATTACTTTCAATGCAAAAGTGTTTAATTAAATAGTTAATTTATTAATAGTTTACTTATATTTTAGCCATAATCAAATTTAAATGGCACGAAACGTTGGAAAGTATTAAAATTTTCAAAAGAACTATACCGAATAAAAATTTTAAATATTTAACAAAAAGAGGTCAATTGATCTACAAATATACCAATTTATTGGAAAAAGTTTTTGAATAGTTCTTATTCAATATAGTAAATAGAGGAAAACACCTGCAGCGAATTTTAGGGGATTGGGGGGTTTATTCGGACATTACAATAAACATGTGCCAAATGTCAGTTTTCCCAGATTGTTGCAAACTAAAAATATTCTTTGCCTGGACTGTGAATATTTTCGACAATTTCCATTCAAAAAAGAAAACCTAGAGGAATACAACGTAGTATTTTTAGTATGCATTTTTATAAATAAAATATTTTCAAAAAAAACCTAATATTAACATAATAATATTTTATTCATCTTTTATTAAATACTTCATTATTTGCATTTGAGTTGTAATTTTTTATATGCCTTTTTTTACAATATCCGTTTAATATTAAAATACCACCTCCATATCCTAGCTTACACTCATGAGTACAATAATATGTTTTTTCTATAAATTGTCATTTATGGAGGATCTATAGATTATCAGCGGATATCTCTATACCACATCCACCACATCTATACCATGTTTAACATTGCTATTGTAAAAATTGTCTTTTGGAAATTTTGTAAATAATACATAAGTCTTACATTTTCTCGAAAATAGACTGCAGTGCTGTAAATTTTAAGGTTACCATCTTAAATTGTTCTTTTTTATGATTCTCCTTTCATCCAATTTAATTTAAGAAAGGAACTGAATTTAATTTAAAATCGTGATTATATTAATAATTTCATAACGAAAATATAAATAAAAAATATTCGCCGATGCAAGTATCGAACCCACGATACGTCCTAAAAGCAGACTACCTAGACCATTATACTACCTAGGTGCTTCCTTGTTATCATTGAATTGTATAAAGCTGTTAAACTACACTTATGTTGTTATTTTTTAAATTCAAAAATGTTACATAAACTATTTATAAAAAAAACAAAAACCGACTTCAAAAAAAAGTAATACAAAAAAATTGCACTAAAAAGTAAAAAATAATTAGAAGTTATTAGAAGAAGATTTAACAGAAATTAGAAGTATATTTTTACAGTGCTGAGCATAAAAATTAATGTATTACGTCAATAATATACAATTATTGTTATTTTTGGAGTCGGTGCCAGCCAAAGTTAACAAACGTGTATTAACGAAGTAGCGGAGTACCAGTAGGTATACATTTTATATCACTTTGACTGCAAAGAGTTTCACAGTCGACAAGATCGCAGGCGCTTGGCGTTAAACAACACGACATCGGTATTGCTACATTGTCGTATTAATGTGATTTCAAATACATTTTGTAAATTTCTTAACAGCTTGGCTGGCACCGACTCCAAAAATAACAATAATTGTATATTATTGACGTAATACATTAATTTTTATGCTCAGCACTGTAAAAATATACTTCTAATTTCTGTTAAATCTTCTTCTAATAACTTCTAATTATTTTTTACTTTTTAGTGCAATTTTTTTGTATTGCTTTTTTTTGAAGTCGGTTTTTGTTTTTTTTTTTAAATTTTTTTATTTCTTGCTTTTTAGTGAATCTTGCGTTCCTTAACTGATTTATCGAAAGCGAATATGGGTAGACCTACTAAACGCGCTGCCCATATGCGACAGCGCCGTTCAAATGAGACAAGCGAAGAAAGGGCGAAACGCCTATCTCAAAGTTGAAAATGCGGGCTTACAACAAATATTTTATAATTGACAATACGGGAAACGGAATACGGGAAAAATTATTGGCGACAAGATTTACAGCGCATCTACCGGCCTGAATTGTCAATTAACACGTACAAATTGATCCAAATATAAATTATAAAGTTGTATTGGTTTTCTGTACTTTTTGGTAATTTTAAAAATATTGTGCAACGCTACTGACTATCCGTCAATGTCATTTAATTTTTAAGGTTAACATTATAATTTTAAAAATATTGTGCAACGCTACTGACTATCCGTCAATGTCATTTAATTTTTAAGGTTAACATTATTATGTCAAAGTTGTGCCCCCTATTCTCGAGCCGCTACTGACTATATGTAAATGTCATTATTTAATTAAACTTGTCATACATTATTTTAATTTATAACTTGATTTTTGCTAATTTTAAAAATATTGTGCAACGTCACTGACTATATGTCTGTCAAAGTCATTTAATTAAATTTCTAGTGTCAAAATCGCAACGTATCATTATTTAATTAAACTTGTCATACATTATTTTAATTTATAACTTGATTTTTGTGTTGTGCTACGCCACTGACTATATGTCTGTCAAAGTCATTTAATTAAATTTCTAGTGTCAAAATCGCAACGTAACTATGACAACGACGTTGACCTGAAGTGTTTAATTGCAGATGACCGTCTTATTTAATTTATAAAAACCAAAGTACTCAACCGATTTTGATGAAATTTAAATGGGACCAATCTGAAACTATATGCTTTCGAATTGTGAAAACATTTTGAAAATCGGTTAATAAATGACGGAGTTATGAGGTAACAAACATTAAAAAAAAAAAAAAAAATACAGACGAATTGATAACCTCCTCCTTTTTTGAAGTCGGTTAAAAAAAAGTTAATTGCCTGTAATTTTTAACGAAAACGATCACATTATAAAATATTTAAACAAATTTTCGAAAAATGTAAAAAAGATTGTATTCTAAAGGTAACGGTGATTTACCAATCATAGCACTGGGGAGGCGTGGCGCGGCGAAATTTAAAGTGTCGATTACGTCCAAATTACACCTCATGAGCACAAAAAAAAATTATAGACCTAATGAAATTCGATCTAGTTTTACCAATTTCAAATTTATCAAAATCGGCTATGCCGCATGATAAACCTCCCCTTGTTAGTTTATTTTAGGGGTCAAGATATATGTACTTGTATTCTATATTTCTATTTCCAACATTTTTAATTTCCACCTTTAGCCATCTGTCAGGACAGGATTGCCAAGGTTGTGCGGCCTAAAGGCCGCAATAGGAAGGATTATTACCATAAGTATAGGTCATAATTGTTCTCGTTCGACCTTTCTTTGCCCTTTTGTAAATTCTGAAGTTTCCCTTCTTACATGATCTTAACTACACATAAACAATAAGCACGTGAAATTTAAGCTTTGTTTAAGTACTTAACCGAGTTTACCAGATATTTTAATGAATGAGTGAGTGTGTGGACGTTACGGATTTAAATAGAAATTATTTTCTGCAACATTCCTAGGAAAATTCAATTTATAATATTATGTGTGGATGGCGGTGCTAAAGGCTCGAGATCATATCCTCATCATTAGATCAGTTTTTAAAGTATTGAGATCCAAACACAATGCTGGGGTTTAGAACCTGAGAATCAATAAAACTTTCAGAAACTAAATTTCATTTTGCAAACAAAAATTGAAATTTTTATCGATGCCACTTTAACCAGGCCCGGATTGAACTCGGTCATTCGTAACTAGGCCAATGACAATCATTTTGTGCGATTGTTTGATATTCTGTGAATTGATATTCAATCTGCTTGCCGTTAGGGAACATTTGAATATTATCATTTCTCTCAGGATGTTACGCACAATTACGCACTTTGGACAACTTAGATCCAATGAAAACGTTTTATTTTCAAACTGTTAGATTAGACCCGGCCCTAGTACTGTTATCACTCTGTCTATGACCTCATGCAAACCCTATGCAAAATAACCTGTCCTTGGCAAATCTTCGATGATTTTCCCTGCCTTGACAGTAACAGCCCGGGGACTGTTACCTCTGGTATGTAATGCACCAAACAAACCAAGGTAATTGATAAATATTCGGTGGGCCATTTTTGGGTAACGCTCAAAATGATTGTCGTCGGGCAATATTTGCATAGGTATCATCACTTTTCTGAGGCTGTTACTTATTACAATTGTCCATTAAACCGACAAAACCAATAAAAATGCTCTATTTTTGGCTGTAAACTCTCGATCACAACGTTGTCATCCGGTGACAAATCCCTGACATTCAACACATGAAGATTACTGATCGGCTATAAATAAAAATTTGAAATAACGCACCTTTCCTAACCGTATTTTTTTTAAAAACTCTTTTTAAACGATTAAAGTTTCCACTATTCTTGAGGGCGTAGCAGAAGCAGCTAAAAAGTAGACCTGACATTGAGAAAAGTTAAGTTATATTAATTTAATTGCAATTTTGATTTATTTACTTTTAGAATGTTCCATTTTTTTACAGATATAATTTATCTGTGAATTTATATAATTAATAGTACGGGATTGCGTATATTGTGCAGCCTATAGGCCGCAATTTATTTCAACTTATTTATTAATATAAAATATAATATAAAAATAAGAATCCCGACTTCGAAAACATTACGATATCTTAATCGCATTATTAAATATTCAGACATGGAAATCTTGTTGTTAATCCATTCCTGCGCGTCAGTGCTGGGCATCAAAAGGTCCGTACATTTATTTTTTAAATATTGTTGTGAACATTTCTTGAAGGGTGGGGTTGCTCAAAGGAATTTCTCGCTAACTAAATTTTTACCATCTTTTCCACATTTTAAACATTTGTTTCAAGCTTTACGTTTATTTTTCCCTCTCTGTATGTTCGAATTTTAAACAAAAATTGATAGTCTTGACAGTGCATTGTTGGAAAATCACTTTTCAGCGAAATTTTAGTAAGGAAAATCAAGTATTGTTTAAATTTTTAGAAAAAAAATTAGTGTTTCCTAATTTATTCATGTTTATAAGGGCAATCAATTCATAATAATTTCTTTTGAGTCACTGTTTTGTAGTTACAAATAATATTTTCAAGTTATTTCCGTCTAGTTATTATTTTCAACATTTAAATTCACTGCAAATGACAATTTGTACAATACACTTCATCAGGCCAATTCAAGCGTCGAATACCTTCCTGATAGCATCGAGACGTGGCAATTGATTTATGTCGATCCCATTTGGATAATTTTAATTTGAGATGGTTTTTTTAAGTTTCAGTAAATTGTGTTGTGACGTCATATTCAAGATGAACCCTGGTATATTTTAGCTACCATTAGTCAAATTTTCAAGGTGGACGTCCGTTAAAGGAATGTAATTTTAATGGCGAAGACGTCGATTAACCCAGCTTGAATCCCTGGTGAATTTTATACTATCTGAGTTGGCAAATTTAGTTACTGTAAAATTTTGAATTATTTATCATCGCGTCATGGCGTTTATTATCACTGAACATGCTAGAGACCTTCATTGGAACGTAGTGGTGAATTGAACCTGTTTATTGCATTTACAATGTTGTTTGTTTTATTAACTACGCCTGGCGCCCTGAAGTAATGCAGGGTTGAAGTACCCAAACTCGCGACACGTCGACATATTTTGATACGAGATAAACCCACTTGTAGTATTGGAAAAAAACTCAGCATACAATTTTTTACATTTTAATTTGATTAATTGAGATTAGATGGCTATATCCAATTTGTTAGTATAAACATGTCATAGACCAATTTATATCAGTCAAATGAATAATAATTTTATTTTGGGTTAATTAACTTTTCATAAATATTTGAACCGATCTGAATTGGAATTTTTCGTTTCGTTGCTTGCAAATAAAATAAAGTTTGACTTTCGTCTCAACTTTTCTAGAATCTATTGAAAATGCAATTTTCTTCTTGTTAGAAATGCCTCAAAATTCAAACCGAAGTAAAAGCATTATTGTAGTCGCTACAACCGCAGAGAATTTAAAAGTTTCAGAACATTGAAGGATTCTTTGCTTACGTTCTGGAAAGAATTGATGTTTTGATTATTGAAAATCTCAAAGCGCACGCACCTTCATAACCCCAGGCAGCAATTAAGAACTCATTTTTCAGAAAAGGAAACTTAATTTGAATGAAGCAAAAATCTTTTTCAAATTAACTACTGTATTACAGGTCTGCAATTCTTGATAACTAGAACTACATTTTCGAGACTAAAAATAGAGAACAAAAGTCCATTGTTTATTAAGAAAACGAATTAGCCAAATTGAGCAAAGCTACAACGTAATATTTTGTACCAGTTAACTAAGTTTAAGGATTTAGTACTCCTTAATATTTATTTTCTTCCATAATTTAGTTAGTTTTGTACAATTTTTTTTGTTCAACATCCACGAAGCCGTAATGGCCTTACAAATTAACACATCAAATGCACATAAAATTGTTGTTATCTAAAACGTTAACTTTGTTTAATTACCCCACAAATGTAATACTTCGATAGTGATTAATGAACGCAATAAATAAAAGGATTTGGTTCGTATAATTTTAGGTCGTATCTTATAAATGTAGGCAATTAAGTCGTTTGTACCTAACAATAACAGGTCCGGATTAATGTTCGATAATTGAAAAAGTTTCTTTTATTTTCCGAGACTTAAATTTAAATCCTTGAGCAAGAAGTTTGAAAATCTAGGAAAAACCTATAGTACAAGGTTTGAAAAATTAAAATCGAATTCAGGCGTATCACGTGATGCTTTTTAATTATATCGAAATTGATTTTTTTTATTAAAGTTGAAATCAATGCCAAAGTCGTTAGGCTGAACGTTTTTCTACACAATAAATGGGTAATTTAATTTTAATATGAGCTGAATTTGGTTAAATTTAAAGATAATATTTTAATCATTATTTCAGTATTTACCAATGATTATCTCGTTTCCTGTTTGCTTCCAGTCGGGGGATGGAAAACAGGAACGTTTTTCATATTCAGACCAATATTTATAGCTAAATTAAATAACTTCATTATAAAAATTTGTTGTTTAACATTCGAGTATGTGATTTTCTGGGGTTTCTCTAATGAATAAAATTAATTATTGCTACGGAAAAATGAAAGAAATCTATAAACATGAAAAACCGAAAAATTGTAGCACATCATAATGGCTAGTGGGAAACCGAAGTGGCTGCTATCAAGTAGTCTTAGTATTCCGATGATAAGACTTGCAAAAGAGTACAAATTCATGTGGTTTAAAAATGTGTGGGGGGGGGTATTCAAGAATATGTTTGTACCGCCTATTCTTTAGTTCAACGTTACCAATGACACATAAGGGTTATCATCGGTACAGTGAGTTCACATTTATCTAAAGAAATCCACATTTAAAAAAATATTAAACTGGACATTATAAATCATTACAATTTTTTAAGAAAATCACCTGTGTCACTTTTTACTTGAATTTATTGATTAATTATTATTAATCCTCTTAAATTGTCGTATCTACTCGGAGAACGTTGACTATCAACTTGGCCGAAACCCAAGACTTATTAGAGAAATGTAATTAATGGGGTAGTTTCCTGTTGCCTTTCCCATAGCCCAGAGATAGATGTCAGAGGTTAGATAACAGCAGTGTATCCGGTGCGAACAGGAATAGAACTGCAGTTTCCTGGTCCCTAGCCTGCTGGAAGTTATATTATGCTTGACGTCATACTGCTGGCTAGTCCATCCCTGCCTAGAGGTAAACCTTTTATCGGGAATATCATATTTAAAGGATTGTTAAATAATTTGAAAAAGAGACATCATTCGGGCACTGCACAGTAGGGTAAATTTACAAAACTTTACTCCCCGTTGCTCTGCAACTCAACTTGTCTTATTTTTTTTATTTTATTACTGTTTGTGTGCTTTTCCCCTTATGTCTGGTGATCACAACGCATTCAACTGAGACACAAAACAGAGAATAGGTACTATAAGATGTATGTTTTTAAAGGATCTTATTTAACTGCCAGGATACAAAATTCGTGTTTGTTATATTCTAGGAAATAATAAATGCCGTATGAAAAAATTGATGTTGTTCTTCCCGTATATCCCCTTTGGGAAAGTGGGGTAAATTTGTTAAATCTCATAGCTGCCAGAAACCAAAGAGGCTTCAATAATTGTGCATTGATTAAACAACGAATTTATTAAACAATAAAATTTTTTTATTTTAATATAGAAAATTTTAAGCCACTCAATGGCACATTCTAAAAGTGTTATTATGTAAATATAAATTGGGGCAAGCTGGAATAAATTTTATTATCTTTATCAAGCTTTTCCATTCCATTCGAAATATTGCTACTTTGCTTTTTCTGCAAAGTTTTTACGATCCATTTATTGAGGTGAATCAATCCTCTTGTTTCTCTTTTACTTTTCAACTAATTTATCCACAGAGTGTTGATGTTCACGCTAAGCAATTCAGTCAAGTCTGAATTGCTGTAACTCAACCAGCGATCACACCAAGCCACTGCTTTATTAGAACCTCTAAAAAGACCTACTAATTTTGCACCCTCTAGCGACCCCGGATATTGCCGCCATTATGGAAAAAACATGCGAAGAATTCATTTTTACGAATATTCGTGAATATCTCGATTGGAATACACTTGAGAGGAAAATATCAAGTAGTTGAAAAGAAAGCACATTAAATTATCTAAAGAAAAGATCTAAGATTTTTTCTCTAAATAATTTAGTCTACTTCACTTTCAATAACTTGACATTTTGGTCTCAAATTCAACCCGAGATATTCCCTAATATTCGTAAAGATGTTCGAGTTTTTCCTATGGGGGACAAATCTGGGGTCGCTAATAAGGGGTGCAAAATTATTGGGTCTTTTTTGAAGTCCGAATAAAGATAATAAAATTTATTCCAAGTAACTCTCTAAAATAAAATTAATTCTATAGATCAAAAAATTATTTCTATATACCATTTTGAATTTTTTATAATTATGAAAAGGATGTTCTTAATATTTTTTTTTTCTCTAAATAATTTAGTCTACTTCACTTTCAATAACTTGACATTTTGGTCTCAAATACGTACATCCAAGCTGAGATATTCACAAATATTCGTAAAAATGTTCGAGTTTTTCCTATGGGGGCCAAATCTGGGGTCGCTAATAGGGGATGCAAAATTAGTAGGTCTTTTTCGAAGTCCGAATAAAGATAATAAAATTTATTCCAGGTAACTCTCTAAAACAAAATTTAATTCCATAGATCAAAAAATTATTTCTATATACCGTTTTGAATGTTTTATAATTAATTATTATGAAAAGAATGTTCTTAATCTTTTTTTCTCTCTAAATAATTTAGTCTACTTCACTTTCAATAACTTGACATTTTGGTCTCAAATACGTACATCCAAGCCGAGATATTCACAAATATTCGTAAAAATGTTCGAGTTTTTCCTATGGGGGCCAAATCTGGGGTCGCTAATAGGGGGTGCAAAATTAGTAGGTCTTTTTCGAAGTCCGAATAAAGATAATAAAATTTATTCCAGGTAACTCTCTAAAATAAAATTTAATTCTATATAAATATTCGTTTTGAATTTTTTATAATTATGAAAAGGATGTTCTTGACCTTGTTTTAAAGCTGTGTGCTTGTAAATAGTTTTCACTAATTTCATACTACATTTTGTAGTATGTAATTACTACATGTAAGATTCTTTTAAAGATTTGTTTTCGACAATAATTAATACCTAAACCAATATTTAAAACATTTATTTTTGACCGAATTTGCTTGCTCGGTCTTCGGCTTCGCTCAACGCGAACCTGGTTCCTCTTGGTTTTGTAAACTACGTATCTATTCAAATAAATATTTTGCAGTGAATTTATAAAATATAATTTTGTTATTTTATCATTTTCGATTTTAATACAAATTCATTTCTATTGTGCGCTCGCGTTGGGTTGCCATACAAATTAAACCTCAAGCTTTTGGTACAAAACGACATAAACTTATACAATTATTGGATCTCAAATATTTACCTTTTCATGAATTTTATTATTCTTAAACTTTTTACTTACTTTAAATTTTCTGCGATAACTTTTCTTGTTAAACTTTCTGAATTGACTCTAAATTAAGTTTAAAAATTTAATAAGCAATCTTTTATTTGAAATTCTTCATCTGCATTCATTTTTCTTACTTTTATAATTTTTAAAACTTACGAATTGAATAGACTGTGTAAAAATCGTCTATATCCATGATTTTGAATCAACGTTAAGCTGGAGGTCCTCTGTGCCCGTCACACATTATCAACACGCAACGGATACAGGCGGGGAAAACAGGAAATTTTGTGAAAGGTACAAAACCGGAAATGTAATACTTATATAAAACCTCAAATTCTTGCAATCATTTTATTTCTTAATATTCAATCTTTCTTTTTTTTTTAGAAACCTTCTGTGGGCCTTTTCACGAATGTGCCAAAATGCTTCGCTCTAAACACACATAAAAATCGACTACAAACTCAAAAATGTTCAAAAAATTTGTTATCAAACATTGCCTTTACTTTAAGCCTAAATAAATAAATTTAGGTTCTTACGTACATTTTGAAGTCCTTATAACCCTTCGTCCTCTTCCTCTTAATTATATGGGCTGTTCTTTATTAATTTATTTAATTAATTCTATGAACATTAGGTTTTTACAATTTAGGTAACTTGTGGGCATTGCCTATCGATATGCCTGCACTTTGTTTTTTATTAGTATGATGGCAAATCATTAACACGGTGGGGACTGACGGCTTTACGTGCCTTCCGAAGCACGGAATACGGTCAAGATATTTTAGACATTCAGGTTATGACCGTGGTCTTTAAAATTGGGTTCTATAACCCAATAAAGCATATTAAAATTAAATAAACGAACAAATTTAAAATTGCGTATAAATAATATACAAAATAATAATTATAGGTTTTATTGTGTAAAAAAAATGAGAGCAAGCTGGAATAAATTTTATTATCTATATTGGGGCCTCAAAAATACATACCTACTAATTTTTCACCCTCTAATGACCCTGGATTTCGCCTGCAGTAGTGGAAAAACTACGCGAAGAATGATTGTGAATACCTCGGTTAAGTGCATTTTAAAACAAAATCTGGAGTAATTGACAGTAAAGTAGACTAAATTATACAGAGAAAATATCTGATACTTTGTTCTTCTTAATCGATCGGTTATAGAGTTACGGCTATCAAAACGAGTCGTGTATTTATATCTGCCATTGTTTTGTGCGCCGCGCCGTGAAATACTTTTAAATTACCCAAAACCGAGATATTAACAAATGTTTTAAGGCCATAGGGTTTTTTTTATTATGTAAAATTTCTCATTTCTTCCTATGGAGGAAGAAATTCGGAGATCCAATCTTAGTTCTGATTTTTTTTTTAATTTCTTTTCGTAATTTCTACGTCATTCGAATTACAATGTATCAAAATTATGGAAATCAATACTATTTGTTTAGCAATAATCATTTTTTATAAAAGAAATATGCAGTTCGGTATTTTCATTGCCTTTTTTTTATTACTTTTGTTGTATTTTATAATAAAACTATTGAATTTTGCAAAAATTAAAAAAATGTAAATAAATACAATATCGTAGATTCTTCCATAACATTATCAAATTTCAATTTTATTTAGAAAAAAATAGATATTAAATTAAATTTTAAAATGCAATATACGCAATAGCAGACCTCTACTGGAACCAAGAAGCAGTGGTGCGGGTGGAGGGGGAGCAGACGGAGGAGGTACGCATTATGAGAGGAGTGAGACAAGGATGTGTCTTGTCACCTCTGCTGTTCAACCTCTATTCCGAATATATCTTTAGAGAAGCGCTTGATGGGACTGACGCGGGAATAGTATTGAATGGGGAACAACTAAATAACATTAGGTATGCTGACGATACAGTGATCCTAGCGGATAGTATAATGATCATCTACATCAGCTAATGAACAAGATGAGTGAAAGTGGCAGTCAATATGGGCTGGATATTAACTTGCAAAAGACTAAATTTATGATCATTAGTAAGAATAATATCACAAACTGCCAACTAAAAGTCAACAACCAAATAATAGAAATAGTCAGTAGATATACATACCTAGGCACCATCATCAATGAACAATGGGACCATTCCCAAGAAATTAAATGTCGCAAGGAGAAAGCTAGAAGTGTGTTTAATAGAATGTCTGCGCTGTTTAAGAGCCATAACTTGACGATAGCAACAAAGAACAGAATGTTGAGATGCTACGTTTTTCCTGTACTATTGTATGGAGTGGAGGCCTGGACGTTGACGGAAGCCACGACAAAGAAACTCCAGGCGTTCGAGATGTGGCTATACCGAAGAACCCTGAGGGTTTCGTGGGTGGAACGTGTGACAAACCGAGAGATACTTAGAATAATGGAGAAAGATCTTGAAGTTGTGAACACAGTAAAAAGTAGGAAATTGCAGTATCTCGGTCACATAATGCGAAATGAGAGTAGATATCAACTGCTACAATGCATTCTACAAGGCAAAATAGCTGGAAAAAGAAGCGTCGACAGAAGAAGAATATCTTGGTTGAGGAACCTGAGAACGTGGTACTCTATGACGACCACGGAACTCTTCCGAGCAGCGGTGAATAAGGTCAAAATAGTCAGGATGATAGCCAACATCCGAAACGGATAGGCACCTGAAGAAGAAGAAGATACGCAATAAAAAGTCAAATTTTTCACAAAAGATGTAATGAAAATACCAAAGAGAATATTTTTTTGATTTTTTGATCAATGATTATTGGTAAACAAATAAAATTTATTTCCATAATTTTGATACATTTGTAATTCGAATGATGTAGAAATTAGGAAAAGAAATAATTAAAAAAATTCGACCTCCGAACCCTTTTTCTCAACAGGCGACTTCGTTAACATCTGTAAGCTACAACCTTCTCATGAACATTATAACCGTTATAGCTTTATAACTATTATAACGTTATAATTATCTTCTTCTACTTTTATTAAGAAATCACCTTCTTAATATAGGTCTAGGACCTGTTCTTTATTAATTTTTCTAATTAGTTCTATGACCATGGCAAATCATTAACACAGGGGGACCGACGGCTTTACGTGACCTCCGGAAGCACGGAAGACGGCAAAGACAATTTGGGGGGGAGCCTTGCATTAGCAGTTGATCTCGCTAAAATTCAAGCCATGACCATCGTGACGACCATGATTTGAATTTAAAGCTCTTAAAAAGCCTAAGACGATTAACGTACATATATTTATTTATAAAACAAATGTCTTATTAATCCTAAAAATAAGCTTAGCTTTTTCATTGAGAATGTATTACGAATGAACCGTGTTACAAAATCATAGTGATTAGTTACTGAATAGGCATAATTAAAATCTTTACGTATTTTTTATTAGTAAATTTATTTTATATTTTAAATATTAGCTAGTGACTTCTTACCGGCAATTCAATAATATAATCTTTTTGGGAAATTATATGACAAACTACAAATTAATGTTATTAATTTGACATTGTCAAATAATTTCAAAAAAAGCGCTGCAATTTATATTTTTATAATTTAACTAATGTAATTAATTTTTAACCTTGAAAATGGACCAAAATAAACGGCCCGAAACGTTGGTTTAATAATTGAAACTTTAATAGATCTATACCCGACGAAAAATATCTTATAATTTAATATAATCTAGGGTACCGGTAGTACCGCCTTCTTTAAATTGACCAATGAACTTAATCTACCGGCTCTCAATATAGTAACCGGTACCGGTTACCCAGACATTACCTTTAATCTTCTTTTTAAGATTATCTATTATTTTATTTCGTCTCTTAGCTCTAACAGATTGCTTGATTTGAAAGATTGTATCGTGTTGGTGCCTTAAAGTAGATTTTGCCTTCTGTAAAATAAACTCAGAATTTCGTCTCTTTATTCCAGGTTGTCCTCGTTTCAGAGCGCGCTGTCGACTGGCCTACTCTAGGACGCTCCATTTAAAAACATACACCGAACCAAAAACTATGTAAAAAAATGTATTGAATTAATGAACTTTAATCAATGTACAAAATTCATTGAATTTATGAATTTGTTCATTGTAGTATTTATGAAAGCTTTTTTAACGCGAATAGTTTCAAAAGGCAGAAGATAGAGAGGTTTAAAAAAAGTTAAGAGGGGCTTACTTCCAGAAGTGCATGATAGCAATCTAACAAAGATTTGCAACATTTATTCAAAATTATTTTAATATTCCAAACGGTAAGGGGGTTAACAAAAAATTTCACAGTATTGATTTACCCTGGCGTTTAGTTTACGAATATGCATCTCAACTACAGAAGATACTATGTTTCTTAAATTTTGTGCCTTACACCCCTATTCTCTAACTTCAAGCGATATCTCTCGGATCGTTGAGAAGCGTACGCGGTTTACATCCATAACAGCAAACACTCGAATTTCAAGCGGTAATTTAACATGTAAACTGAACTTTACAGAATTTCACGATCCGAAAAATAATAATTTGGGTTAAGGAATAGGGGTGATAGTATACTATATAATATAGTTTATAGTATTGAGGGTGCTTTAAACGTACGGCCCTGACCTCTTGTTGTAGTTTACCCAATATTGCGTGACATTGGTTACATTTAATGGACCAAGTATATTTATGGCTTAGATTTTTTCGTTTTACATAACCCAGCGCCGTGATTATGCTGGTTGCTCTTTGATAGTACCAGATCGACAAACCTTATGAGAGCTTTAGAAACATCTGAAGGAGTTCAAAAGGTCATCTACAGATAACGCTACTAAATTGGAAGTCGTAATACATTGCTTTATTATTGTAATTCTCCGGTTTTTAGAATTTTTGAACTCTTTGAATCTTTTGAACTCCATTAGATGTTTACAAAAACTCCCATAAGGTTTGCCTATCATCTGACAGTACATATTATTCTAAGATAACAGCTATCCTTGTTTTATTAGGTATAGGATTGCAATATTGGTAATGTCTTAATTAAGACTTAAGCCCATTGCAAACAAACCACTGATTTTTTGAAGAAAATGATAATAGAATTTGGATGCTCGGCCTTCGGCCTCACTCAGGGTTATTATCGCTCCTGGATAAAAGCAATTTCTTTTCTCAATGTGTGCCTTAATATTATTATATGTTCAGAAATTATCAACATAAAGAATAATATTCCCTAATTTTTTTATCAAAAATTGATTTTTGATAAAAAAAATTAAACCAAAAACTCAACAATAAATTTCTGATTTTTAGATCCAGACCAGCAATAACCGTTCTTTAAGCCCGGTGTTAAAATAACCCGATTTATGAACGCAATACAAAATATTTTGTAAAAAATAAAGCGCTTCCGAATTTTAGAAATTACAAATAAAATTTAAAAATTTAAAGCTTTAACGAGCTTTTTTCATTATAGTACGTGTTACCTTTATGTATTTAATATTTATTAAGTTTAGTCAATAGAAAAACACAATCAATAAAATCGTCAGCTCGTGGTCAAGGTATTATAGAAGTTTTACGAGTTACTTCGATTTTCGAGGTTCCAGTCAAAATTTTTTATAAAAAATTACCTCGTTGATGATAAATTACAACAAAGTTGCGAATAATGTAAAGATTCGTAAGCGATGCGGGCTACCCCCAAAATCCTGAATCTTGTATAATGGTATGTAGCTAATTATGAGATGGAGGACATAGTTTTATCTTAAAAATAGAAATACATGTGCTTAGGGAACCTGTCATAAATGCTGCAAAAAATTTGTACAAAAATATACCTAAATTTTAAAAATATTTGGTGTTTCAAAAATAAAATTTAAAAATAACGGTTAGAATAGTAAACCGTTTAAAATTTCATAATAAGCAGAAATCCTATTTAAAGTACGTTCGGAATTTTATATACATAGGTATCTACAATAAGTTACAGGTGAGTGTGACACAGTCAAACATAGCTTAAGCTTATCATGAAATCAAACGGGAAAAACTTTTAGGGGTACCGAAGTATACTTATAATGTTTAGCTTGAAACTTTAATCAATTATTCGGTAGTTACCCAGAATACAATAATGTCGATTGGAGTTTGTTTTACAACTTTCTGAATATTTGGACAATGAAAGAGGGGGGGGGGAGGCTTGAAATTTGAAAGTAAAAAAGCTCACCAAAATGCGGCCAGTCGTAGTTTGACCCGATATCAGTTCTCCTGCCCAATCCTTGGCTTCTGTCATAAAAGTACCTTCGAACTCTTGTTTTCCTTGTCGAGCAAGCTTTTGTTCTTTCTGTTTGGGGTCGTTGGGTCCATACTCGACTTCTTTGTGACAGCAAAGAAACGCAAACGCTCTCCATATTAAAACACTGAGAAGACCAACTAAAAACGTGCATATACTCGATAATAAGAAACACCAATATTTTCGAACACGGAGGCAAGGATCAGGCACGGTGGCATTTGTTGCTATCACCGAGAGAAACGAAGCGTCGCTAGCCTCTACTTCCGTCATGCCGCGCTAAGCGCTACCGTTGGTCAAGGCATCTACTCTGAATGGGTCACTCATCCACCATGGAATTCGTCTCCGAGGATAGCGGCGCATCAACACGTCTTGCTGGCCCGAACACAACTGCGAAAACCCCGTCGCGACGCTGCGGGAATCAATATCGCGACGCCCAACAGCGCGCGCCACTACAAACGCAATCCTTCGGCGCGACGCCAATGCCCTGACTCGCTTATTTATTTACAATCCTCGTCGACATTAAAAAATTTCCTAAACTGACCGAAAAATTTTTAAATATACTTTTTACTGCAAGACGAGAAAATTAACAACTCGTTGTGTTCAAGTTGAAATTTAAAGTCACTTTTAATCGAACTTTTCGAATATCTCCGATTCGCGCATGCGTATCCCTGAGAACTTTTAAAGGTTTGAGGCCAAGCTGACTTGTTTATTTGTTGCTCCAAAATAATTTTGGTTTTTAAAAAATGGCAGAAGATTTGGAGCCAAAGTAAGCTGTGAGATTATTATTTGTTCCGGGGCTTTTTTTTACATTTTTTCTAGACTTCCAGACGATCAAGAACCTCGACCTGAAAAAATTAGTGATGGTGCTTCACCGAAAACAAATGAACTTAAAACAAACACCAACGAGTTGCTTGGAAACTTGAAACTCAACGATGTCGAAAAGAACGAAACAAAAGCCGGCGAAACGGCACAAACGAACTGTTATTGGTAAGTTATTGCTTGCTGTTTTGTTTGAATGCTGGTTAACCTCAAAATATTTTAGTGGGAAGGAAAGAAACTTGAATATTGTCGAATTGTTGTGCGCCAATTGTTGTAGGTGGTTTCACGAGTCTTGTATAGGTTATCAGCTGGGAAAATTGGTACCTTTTTTGTCAAATTATATTTTCTTATGTAAGAACTGTTCTCCGACCGGTTTGGAAAGTTTTAAAAAAAGTCAAGCACGTAAGAATCGAAAGTGTTGTGTTGATTTTTGTGTTGAGACATTTGATTTTAGAAATACAACAAATGTGCATAACTGCCATTGCAAATTTACAACAAACTAGCTTGAAGGAAGGTCACAATCGCATTATATTTAGTAAAGATAAAGAAATTATTCCTTACATTGATTACCACTGGGAAGCACTAACGACCACCGCTAGAAGGGTAACGCAATCTTGGCATATGACGGTGCACAGGTCACTGGTGAAAGAAATTCATGTGCTTTTTTCTTATGAAGAGAATGCAAACGATGGCCAGATGTATGGACTTTTATGTGGTGATCTCACACAAATTAAACCAAACTATGAGGCAATGATAAAGGGAGGAATGTTGAGAGTGACAGATGTGGGAATCCAACATGGTGAGATTTTTTGAAATAAAATACTTGGCTTTGGAAATAAACAAAATTTGTTAGTGAAAGTTTGTTGCAATTGTTTTTGTTAGCAAACCTGTAGATAATAAAAATGATGCGTGCAGGTAAATTAGTTGTTACTTAGATAACTGCTAATTAGCTGATAAGTTAAGTGTTTGATTATTTATTAATCTAAATTTTTTTTCAAATGTTTTCAGTGCCAGTTGTTGGAGGTGTCAAAAATAGAAATGCCAAAAGGAAGTTTCCAAATGATGTTGGATCCTTTGGTAAAAAGGGTAGACAAGTTGATGTTGCACCAAAATTACCTTCACATGGCTATCCATTGGATCATCCGTTCAATAAGGATGGGTATAGGTACCTTTTAGCTGAACCTGATCCCCATGCACCTTACAGACAAGTGAGCTTTTTTTATATTAAATTTTCCAGATTTAACTGCTTGGCATTGTCCGGCAGGGACATCTGATTGCTTTGAAGAAGAGTAATTTTCATTTTTTGTATTGATATGCCTTAATTACTATTTAACCAATTAATCTTGTTGATTTGGCCATAGTATAATCGGTCACAGAATATTTAATGAACGAGTGAAGACACCTAGCGTTATAATAATTATATTAACTCGCAACAACTAGAAAGGACTAAATACATAAATTATAAATTAGTATTTTTTTGTATACCAATTTTTTAAAAAGTTTGACTTTGAAACTTTGAAAATTACGTTTTATGTCAATCTTCTAACTTTAGTTCACAAAAACTTTTTAATGCAATGGAAGTTTTACCAGTTTCTTATTTTTTGTCCAATGCAATTTCAAAAAGATTGCTGAAAAGGGTTAAATTTACCTTACTTTGTCTTCATGACACTGTGGAATATGAGGACACAGCTCTATAAATACCTCTTTCGTCCTCTTATGTTCCTTGTGATGCAGGCAATGCAAGTCAGACTGTATGCAGTTTTAGATCATACCCACAACTTGGTATGTGCTTATCCAGGACAAATTATTTAATTCCCAATTACAGCTTAATTTACTTAAGTAATTATTGAAGATTTTCATAAGTACAGTACAACTTTGATAAAACTTCAATAAGTTTACCGGTCAAAAATTGATCTTAGGGGTCATCCATTAATTACGTAAGGGTTTTTGGGGGGGGGCAGGGGGTAGTTGATAATTAATATTTTAAAACGCATGCAAACTTTTAACTTCAGATTACTCAAAACTTTCATTTTTGACTTAGTGCTTTTTGCTTGTAAACCCACGATAATATAGTACATAAAAATCATTAAAAATAGTGGCACAATAGTGTGAATTTTAGAAAATGGCATCAAACTTTGGCGATCTTCACGAACGGTTTTCATCTATGTAAATAAAAATTTAATTTAAATTTTTGTATTTATTAGGTATTTAGTCCAGTCAAATTAGACGAAAAAAGGGGTTCAGCTCGGAAAAATTCCCACCTAGCTGAATTTTGGTACACATCTTTATGACATCGTTGTAAACAATATGTAAAAAGTCGACCTCGATATCATGTTCGCGGGTTTTAGCTCCCGGGGTTTTAGCTCCCCCAACGCGAGTTTTTGCCAATAACTCGCTTATTTATGCTTGTATGATAAATTATGATCAGGCCATAATTGAAGAGCACAAAATTCTCTATAAAATAGTTTTTTTTTTTATATTTTTCCATGGCACAGTAATACTTAAATTATTGACCGAAAACACGACCCACCCTTAAAATGGCACAATATTGATTCGTTGCAGTAGAGAAATATTTTCGGGCACGGGAAATGATTTTAATAATACATTAATTGAAATTGTGGCCAAGGTTGGAAAATGAAGAGAAAAATAGATTTTTTCAAAATTTGCCCAAGTTATAGTATCTTCCAAGTAACGAGACCGAAATTTTGGTTTGAGCTTACAGAAGGTCCGGGCAAGCTGAAATTTGGCAAATATGTATATTGAAGTATTCTAATAAACCCCCAAAATTCTCATAAAAATCCCAAGCCAACGATCCTTCAAATGAGGATTTCACCCCTAAGTGCGGTGTTTCGCCCTATAGCTCACGCGTATTTTTACTTTTACGAAAAATTACCATTAAGCAAAGTTGACGAACATAAAATTCTCTATAACTTGTGGCGCTACAGTAGGTAGTACTAGAATACATACTGTAATAGGCAAATTAAACTTTGTTTAATGGTAATTTTTCGTAAAAGTAAAAATACGTGAGCTATAGGCGAGACCGCACCTAGGGGGCTAAAATCCTCAATTGGGGGAACGCCGGCTTGGGATTTTTATGAGACATTTTGGGGGTTTATTAGAACACTTCAATATACATCTTTGCCAAATTTCAGCTTGCCCGGACCTTCTGTAAGCTCAAACCAAAATTTCGGTCTCGTTACTTGGAAGATACTAGAACTTGGGCAAATTTTGAAAAAAGCTATTTTTCTCTTCATTTTCCAACCTTGGCCACAATTTCAATTAATTTATTATTAAAAGCATTTCCCGTGCCCGAAAACATTTCTCTCCCTGCAACGAATCAATATTGTGCCATTTTAAGGGTGGGTCGTGTTTTCGGTCAATAATTTAAGTATTAGCGTGCCATGGAAAAATATGAAAAAAAAAAACTATTTTATAGAGAATTTTATGCTCTTCAATTATGGTCTGATCATAATTTTTCATACAAGCATAAATAAGCGAGTTATTGGCAAAAACTCGCGTTGGGGGAGCTAAAACCCGCGTACATGATATCGAGGTCGACTTTTTACATATTGTTTACAACGATGTCATAAAGATGTGTACCAAAATTCAGCTAGGTGGGAACTTTTCCGAGCTGAAAACCTAATTTGACTGGACTAATTATCTATATAATATATTATTATTCATATTTTATAAATATAAGGGGCGGAGAGGGGGGGTCAAAATTAATTTTCTTTTAAATAATCCTTACGTAAGATGTGGGGGGATTGCCACAATCTTACATACCCTTACGTGGGGGAGGGAGGGGGTCCAAAATTACAAAAATCATTCTTATGTAATTAATGGACGGCCCCTTATCAGATTAATGATGAATTGCGTTAAAGTAGGAACTGCAAGTAGGAGTTTGTCCAGATTGCAGAGATAAATATAAAAAAATGTCCGAATAGTAGAAGGCACTGGATTATTGGAGTGACCAGATTATTGAAATTGTACTCTATTTGATTTCTCTACTACTACTCTTTCTTTTCACTTCTGTCCGTCTTCGGCAGACTCCCATATATTATGTGTCCATGTCAACTTGCAGCATTCTGAGATCTGCGTTGATGCCATCTCAGTTGCGGCCCTTCCCGTATGCTTCATCCCAGACTGTTTTCTCTATCTATCTAGGACCAATGTATTTAAACAATTGCCCTTTTTGTATACTGGTATTTTACCTCTTCTTTCTATTCTTCTGGGATCAATTTGTTTTTCTTCTTCTTCTTCCTCTTAATATAGGTCCATGACCTGTTTTTTACTAATTCTGAAATTAGTTCTGTGAGCATTTTTGCTTTTTTACATCTCAAGGTAGCTTGCTAGACTTGCCTTTCGATGTGCCTGCACCCTTTGTGCAGGCACAAAAGTTTGTTTTTCCAGTTGACCAATTGTGCTACCCTATTCTTGAAACATTTTGCAGGAATGCCGTCCCGTGAAAGTGCTTTATTGTTCTTAACTAGAAATTGATTTTCAGTAAAATAATTATATAATTTTTCATCAGTGTAAAATTACCACCCAATTAATTGAAAATTGATTTTTAAGTTGATTTTCAGTAAATTAATTATATAGTTTGCAAATGTTTGGTACTTGTTTTAGCAAAACGTGACAAAATAATTTAAGTTCCGCTATTTACAGGAGTTCTTTTGGATAAGCTGATAAAATATGCGAACAATAATTTAACCATTCTTGGCTGCATTTTATAATTAAAAGTTATAATAGTGCACAAGGTAAGGGAATAGGACTTTTCGGCGCGACTTTTTCGGCTCAGCCGTTTCGACGCCAACCCTGTTCGGCGCAATCCCTTTCGGCGCAAAGCCCTGTCGGCGACATCTGTTTCGGCGCCGGTTTATTCGGCGCGAAGCTCATTCGGCGCGACGCTCATTCGGCGTGAGGCTTATTCGGTGTGAGGTTTCTTCAGAGCAGATTTGGTGCGAGATCTGTTATTGTAATTAATAAATCTCCGCGTAAAGTTAAATCTTCCGCAAAGAGGTGGATCTTCCGCGAAGAGGTGGATCTTCCGCGAAGAGGTGGATCTGCCGTTAGGTTAGTGTTGGTTTTTGATATTTCTTTAGAAAACTAATTAAAAACAAATAAATCTTCACGTGAAGTTAAATCTTCTGCAAAGAGGTGGATCTTCCGCGAAGAGGTGGATCTGCCGTTAGGTTAGTGTTAGTTTTTGATATTTCTTTAGAAAACCAATTAAAACAAATTAATCTTCAGGTAAAGTTAAATCTTCCGCAAAGAGGTGGATCTTCCACGAAGAGGTGGATCTGCCGTTAGGTTAGTGTTAGTTTTTGATATTTCTTTAGAAAACCAATTAAAAACAAATAAATCTTCACGTAAAGTTAAATCTTCACGTAAAGTTAAATCTTCCGCAAAGAGGTGGATCTTCCGCGAAGAGGTGGATCTGCCGTTAGGTTAGTGTTAGTTTTTGATATTTCTTTAGAAAACCAATTAAAAACAAATTAATCTTCAGGTAAAGTTAAATCTTCCGCAAAGAGGTGGATCTTCCACGAAGAGGTGGATCTGCCGTTAGGTTAGTGTTAGTTTTTGAACGTGAAGATTTCGCAGAGGAACAAAGTAAAAATATTCGGAATGGAATGGATAAATAAGCTTTTCGCCAAAAATATTTGCATTGAAATGACTTGGGCCTTTGCGCCGAAACGGCTTAGCGCCGGAACGGCTTGCGCCGAAAGTGGTATGGCGCCGAAAAGGCCGTGCGCCGAAAAGGACGTGCGCCGAATCGGACTCGCGCCGAATCGGCTCCGCGCCGAAAAATCTTGCGTAGAATCAGCTCCGCGCCGAAAAATCTTGCGTCGTAACCCGAAATTAGTCTACATTTTTGCTAAAACTCGTAAAATTTTGTATTTTGATAATTTTTTTCTAGGAATTACAAAATATAATAGCCTAAATTTATCTGTGTATTTCTGTATTGGCTAAGCTAATCAGTGCGGCTTAAGGTAATTGCGTACTAGATGGTTAAAGGGCGGGCGACGACTGTCTTTGTCAGCTAGTCTTACGAATAAAAGTGTAGACAAATTAATTCTGTGCGATTTATACAATTTTCATCAACTTTTGTTTTTCTTCTATTAAACTGCTAGGTTTAGAACAATATTTTGTTTTGAGTTTTATACAGAATTTTATTTACTTTAGAACCTAATTCATAAATATTTGTATCACAAGATGTATAAAAACGAGATAATTTCGAAAAACTAAGACCTTAAAAGGTATCTTTGAAAAATGACTACTTTGACTATTGTGGACCATCGTTTAGTCAAATGAATAGAAAGTAAGTAGTTACATCGAAAACTAAAAGGACATTTTTTGTGTAAAATTTGTAAAAACCAGCGTTCTATGCAGGGGCGCATCTTGGAATCTATTCGAGATTTACATTACCGTTGGTTCCCCCACTAACTGTGTTTGAAAGTATATCTCAAAATTCAAAGTCATTTTATGGTGAAAGTTTGCAAGCTGTTAATTATAATTATTTAAAGCCTTAAGAACGTATTTTTATTTTCATTTAATACCTCACTTGGTAATTTAAAATTCTCCCGCATGGTGGTGTTGGCTTATTGTAAATTGCGAATAGGGACCACGACAATACTTTGTTTTAGTTTATGCTTAGAATATTATTTAAATTTGCTACTACCTAGTTTGACTATAGGAGCAATTGAAATTATCAATTCACAAGTTTTTGATTTTTATTCAATGATCTGAAAATAAATTTGACTCATCATTTTTAGTTTTGGCGAAACAAGTATCAAAATAAAAAATAAAGTATGTATCGTAATTCTCAAATTGAAAACTAATAAAACTAAGAATTTTTAAGACATTATTGAGGCACTTTTATTTAGGAGGAATCCAAAAATGCAATCGAATTTGCGATGACGTCTAAAATCCGTCTTTTTCAAAATCAGTAATGGGGTTGTCCCGTGTTGTCAAAAATATAATTTTTACCTATAAAAATCGATGGCCCATAGCAAAATACTATATATAATTACAAATATATAATTTTAAAACGCTATACTAATTAAATAAAGTGCCTTTTTTAAATGTATACGTTTGAAAAGTCGCCATTCTGTGACGTACCAAAAGGTAGTCCAATCACAATTCGGAATTAAAATTGCATTTACCACAATACCACGTTTATATGTATGCGAAAATGACATCCTTGAGTCTACCCATGTGATGTGTTTAAAAATTGTTAAAAATCCGTAAATTCAAATACTTATTATAACTTGGCAACCATGCATACATAATACGCCATCTACGTTCACTATGAAAATTACATTATTATTTAAACTTTTAAGGTTATAGTATACCAAGTGACATTTAAAAATAATTAACCTTCAATAGTGGGAGTGTATAGATCATTTCGAGGTGACGTCACGACAGGTATGCCCTCCAGACAAAATGGCCGCGCCCTGTCAAATTTCGTAATTGATTTTTATTTTAAGGTTATGATTATAAAGTTTACACCTCATAATCATAACCTTAAATCACAATTTATCATTTCGAGGTGACGTCCCCCGACAGGTATGCCCTCCAGACAAAATGGCCGCGCCCTGTCAAAGTCACGTGACTCAAAATGATCTATTGGGTTCTTATTGGCTTACCTTTTGATACGTCATTATTTACCGCGTTTTAATTATTTAAAAATATTTCAATTTTTGAACTTCAATACGATCGTTAAAATTGATAAAAAAAAAATTTTTTTACGCAAGAGGGGTTTAAAATCACTTAAATTTTCGATTTTAATGAAAAAAAAAATTTGAGGGATTAGCCCATTACGATGGTAATTATGGTCATAATCTGCGCAGAGATGAGTTTAGAAATTTGCACATTGATTATGACCATAATTACGATCGTAATTATTGATGGTGTAAGACGGGTTTAAGATGGCAGAGAAACAACTATCAACTTTAATTTCATATGGCGATATGGGATTTTCACAATTTTGAATGCAGTTTATTTTATGATTACGATGATGATGAGGTTAATATTTTTAGTTTTCAAATTTTCGAAATTATTTAATCCAAAGTCAGGTAAAGTAGGCGGAAAAAATCTTCAAATAGAATTTTTCTGATGTTAAAAAAACAAAAATCCACTAAGAAATAAAAAATAAAAACTTGCTAGAAAATAATCACAAAAAGAACGGTCACAACATTCTGTACTCAGGGCCAAAAACTAAAAATTAGAACTAGAAGCTATAGAAATCAAACTACCTGTGCTCAACTTCTTCCATGAATAACTTACCCCTCCCCTCGTTGGGCACTAAATTAACCTATATTTTCTGGTCACTTTAAATTTAATCGCCTGAAGATGCCACAGTGTGATGAAAACGTTATTATCCATCTATGTTACAATGATAATCCGGTGAAGGTAAAATTTGCAATTTTTAAATTTTGATTTTTTAACAAAAAGTTTACAATCTAGTTACTATTTAATATTATAATGCTGCCGTCCTTAGTTAAAATGTCCTAACAAATTGGTTTTAGGGAGAAAAATGATTTTATGTAGATGTTATAACGATGTCTACATTATAAAATAGTATTTAATACCGTCTGTTAAATGAAAATGAACATAGGTACAGAGCCGTAGCAAGGGTGAGGCGACTGAGGCTTTTGCCTCAGGCGCCATCGCAATGGGGGCGCTAAACCTTGACAAAACCCAATAAATAATAGTTTAAAATTTTCAAAAAGATAAGAATCTTTTGGGGGGGGGGCATATATTCAAATTTGACTGAATTCCAAAATTTGACCACGATTTTATTTGCAACATCGTATAAAATTCCCTGCTAGCCTTTTCCCCAAATGAGGATTTTAATCCTCTACAGTAGTTTTTCTAGCTCGCTTACTTTCATTTTTAGTGAAAATTATCATCAAATCAAAATTGAAGAGTACAAAATTCTCTATAAAACAGATTAACAAAATTTGCCTACATCATACTAAGTATTTATGAAATAAAAAGAAAATCCAGAGAAAACAATTGAAAAAAGTTTTGAATAATTCTTATTCTGAATAAAAATTTCGTACATTTAAACTTCAGCATCAATGGTGAACAAAACAAAACAAGGTTTCAGGATTTACTTCAAATCTGAAATAAATTCTGAAACCTCGTTTTGTAGGGATTTTTCTCCTCTTCAATTTTGGTGCAATGACTAGGAGAAGACAGGGGATTTTAGGAAAGTTGATTCCAACCCCCGCGTTCTTCTTCATTTCCCTTTAACTGGCCTGGTAACCGGCAAAAATATCACATTATCATCGAGACAATTATTCAAATATATTTAAATTGAAAAGAAAAATTCCTACCCATAAAAATAATCTTCATATTCGGGGAGGGGGGTGTTGCGTTACGTTACCATGGAAACGGCGATTCTGACATACTATGCGTATTTTATAAATATAAGAACTTCAGAAGTTCCAAACGATAAAAATCGATATCACATGACCGGGGGGTCTGGGGGGTATGGAATGCCCCCCAGGTACACTTGCCATTATTCAGTCATCAACATTTATTATTTTTCGTTGAATCTTTTGCAATTTTCGTTTGAAATCCGGGAGGGGGGGCAGCAGGTGACATTTTTCATAAATATCCCAGTACCGTTTTTCTTAATACCGAGGGACGTAAAAGTGAAAGCTTTTCTTTCGCAATAAATTAAGTGGGGGGTATTCCATACCCCCAGACCCCATGGTCCAAAATGAGTTCCTGATAAGCATCCATTCGTTTTCATTACTCTAAGGCCCACTTGTTCAGTTTCGGGTTATTTTTTAACCTGGGTTATTTTCCATAGAAATGATTGTTTCAAGAATTGTTTCCATGGAAAATAATTTAGGTTAAAAGATAACCTAATACCTAATACAGAACAACAGGGCCTAAGTCAGCGCCGCGCCGTAGCAAGGGTGATCGCAAAGGGAGCGCTAAACCTCGACAAAACCCAATAAATAATAGTTTAAAATTATCAAAATGATAAGAATCTTTTGGGAGGGGGGCGCATATATTCAAATTTGCCTCAGGCGTCAGAAGAGCTTGCTACGGCGCTGCATAGGTATATAAATTCACGCTTTCCCATTCCATTTGTAATAATATTGCTATTCTGCTTCTCTGCAAAGTATTTAGAATCCATTTTGTGAGGTGAATCAATCCTCTTCTTTTCTCTTCTACTTCACAACTCGACTCATTCACAGATATGTAAACTCATTTTCTCCCAAAAACCAATTTGTTCGTTAGGACGTTTTAACTAATGACGGCAGAGTAGAGCAAGAGTGGTCTAATATACAGCTCCACCAAGCTAAGAAGAGCCCTGGAGGGGCGTGTCAGGCGCTGCTAAAATTTAAAATGTACACTCAGATGAAGAAATAAGTGTATTCTAACCTAAAAAATACTTACTAAATAATATGTTCAATTTACTAAGTAAAATGATTTATTAAATATAACTATAAAGATTTGTTCTGAAAAGAACACAAAATAGAAATAACACGAAATCGAATTACACAAAAAATCACGACAAATGTAAACACACGCAATTATTTGTAACTTTTACAACAGAATGTACTTGAGAAATAACTCAACGTTCATTGGTTCATTCAAATTTTTATCAAATTAGTTGGCATATTTGCCGCGTCCTTTCTAAGCTTGGTGGAGCTGTAGCGTTTTCCTGCTACTTATAATATGTTTCATTGGAATGTAATAGTTGAGAATGAAATTTCACTGAAATTTGAGTTACTAGGTACATCGCGAAAAAGGGGTGTATGTGGAAATAAATCAGAAATGCCATATTTTTGGCTTAAACTCTATAGTTTTCCAAATATTTTCAATACAAGAAACCAATACCTCAAAACAGTTAGGATAGATAAAATGGGAATATGAAAGACAAAAAATATGCCAACTGGAGAGAAATCACTAAATTGGCGATACAAGAAAAAGGTATAAAGAAATTAATATACAAAAGAAGGGCTATAAAATGGCATTGGCTTAAAAAAATTTTAACAATAAGACTTACAGGTAAAATTAAAATTAATAGGAATTAGTTTAGCGTTATTTACGCAAAATAAGGATATTATTAGGTATCATTCTAATCAGTTTTTATTTGAGTTTTGTGGTAATAACATCGTATTTAAAAAAAAAATGGGAAAATTTAAAATGAAATTCAAATTTCTTCGTTTTCATCGATGGGAATGCCTACACGCGCAATTGCAACTAAAATTGGTTCCAACCAATACACTGTTGCAGGTTTTTCAAGAAAAAAGAAGCGATAAACAAACACCAGGGATCGCAAGAAAGATAGTGGCCCTAAAATACTAGGGACCAACAAAATAGGCTCCTGAAGCGAATCAGTTTAAGGAATCGTTTTACAACTGCGATGGATATTAGAAAAGAGTTTGTAGGTGCAAGTGGAGTGAACATTAGTGTGGAAGCAACACGAAACCGGTTTCGTGTATAAATTTACTGCAAAGAGAAGATTCCTGCAAAAAAGCCGAATTTAACATTTCAAAATTCGACGTAGGCGAAACCTCACAAAAATTGGACCATAAATGAGTGAAAGCAAGTAATCTTTTCAGAAGGAAGTAAATTCAATTTGTGGGGCGGGACTCTGATGGGAATCACTTTGTTAAGCGGAGAACCAGTGAAAGATATGACGAAGAATACCCAAAAAGAATTGTTAAACAACCAGAGGGCCAAAGGATTTATAGGTGTTTCTCTTTTTATGGGCTATGGCAATTGCATTTTGAGTAAAAGCTGTGGACTAAAATGATACTAAAATATTATTTGCTGTTTTCTATCAAAAAATATAAAACAAAGAATTCTAAGTGCATATTATTCTAAAATGACTCTGCCCCATGTCATCGAGCTAAAAGAGTAATTTCTCATTTTTTGTTCTTTTTTACATAATTATTTATCACAATTTTACGAAAATATCTAGAACACACCAAATATTTTATTTTAGAAAATCGATTTTAAATAAAGAAAGGGAATTATGTCGTTGATCAGGTAATGGTCCCAATTTTAATCCAATTACAATTTGTGGGCCATCCTTGGGAATAAAATTCGAGTACTGAAACCTCAGACAGAAAATGAGTTGAAAGAAGCACTCAAAAAGGCATGGTCTGAAGAAATTTCGTTAGAAGTTATTCAAAATTTAATTTAATCAATACCTTCACGACTTATCAAATCTCAAGGAGAAACCACTAAATACTGAAATTTGCTTTTTGTGTTAAAAATACAATATAAATTTCGGTCGTGAATAAAAATTTGTAAACTATAAAAAAAAATAATTTTTACCTTTTTATTGCTATTTAATTAATAAATTAGCTCGTTAAAATTCGCCAATTTAGAAAATGTATTTTAAGTTATAGATTATTTTTGGAATGATAAAAACGAGATTTAAAAAATTTATATTGCACATTTTAAATGTTACTTTTGACTTGATTAGAAAAAAAATGAATTCCTGATTGAATTTTCATGACCGCTATTGTATAAGGGCATAAAAAAGCTTAAGGTGAACAGTCGTTTTCAAGCTGATTTTTAGGAATTAAATTTGAGAAAACTGTTACAGCTATTGAGCTAAAATTTAGGATACTTATTTATTCACATTTAAACTAACACCTAAAATTTTTGTAAAGCTTTATATTGAAAATTGTACAAGGTACAGATCGACGCGTAACTCATGTTTCGAAATGACGCGCCAATCGGGCGCACCGCTTCCGACCGATCCAGTTATCTGAAATAAATAAATTTTTTAAATTCTTGTTCTATATGAATGTGGCTCCAGTTGGAACCTCGAAAATTGAATTTAAACAAAAATGACAAAATGGCGTGGATTTAAAAAAAAACTTCGATTTTTTACAACAAAATATTTATTTTTCACGGCCTGCAAAATGGTAATTTTAAATATATTTTGGATATTTTAGGTTCTGACTAGAGCCTGAAATATATTCTAAATGCTTAAAAAAATCAAGTTAATCCGCCAAGTAGTTTGTTTGGAAAATGTGCGTCCGACTTGAGAAATGTAGTTTTGAGATAAATCATTTTAAACTTTTTCGTGCTGTAATGAGGTGGATAGTGGTTGATATTCGTAACCTACGTAAGTGAAATTCGGCACTTATTTCGTCTTTTGTGGCAGTTCTCGCTTCTTTAGAATGGGAAGACGCTCGGTGATTAGACAGTATGATGCGCTCGCCGTCTCTCTTATATGCGTAAATTTTGGCCTTCTCGCCGATTTTTACATAATATATCTGTACCAGTTCGGAACAACGGCCTAAGTCCATTTTTTTCACTTTTTGAGATTTTTATACAGATCGATAAAGCGCAAAAAAACGAATTTTTTGATATATATATCTCAAAAAGTGAAAAATGGACTTAGGCCGTTGTTCCGAACTGGTACAGATATGTACGAATACCTCGGTTTTTATCCCGTCTTTATTTACAAATGGCTTCTTGTTATACTTTGTATAGAAGCCTAAAAAGACGTGTATATTTTAGGAGCTCAAAAGTCACTGAAATTTTCCTATCAAAACTTTTTGTTTTATTAAAGAACCAACATATTTTGTAACTCATATTATTTTGTCAGGTTTGTCAGGTCATACTGAAAGTAGTTTATTTTGAAAACTTTTAAAATAAAAATTAGCATGATAAATTAGTCAAAATAGATTAAAAAAACAAACAATTTTAGGGATTTTGTACCTAACATTATTTGTTTGTGTAAGAAATGTGTCAGTTGAAAACCTTGTATAGTAACTGTACCCATAAAGATGTTCCCCCCAGATGTTCCTGGGGAGTTTCAATTTGTAAGAAAAAACTTTTAAGCTCCTTTTTCACAATGAATTCGATTTTAAGGGTGGACTAAAACGTCGATTTTTAATAATTTTCTTTTTTAACAATTTTTTAAAATTTTTTTGGACTCCTAAAGACAATTACAAACAGCTACAACTTATATTTGTTAAATTTATTTTTGTATATTTTGTATAAAGTACAAAATACAAAAAGTAATTCCGTTTTAAAATGTAATCATGATTTAAAAAGTTTTAATAATGAACTCCATTACAGAAAATCCGTTATAATTCGGGTAATTTGATTAATTTTGCTTTAATATTGTTTGGACACATTTGCAAGACCCCAAACTATAAAAATATGTAATAAAAAAAAATCAAAAAAATGTATCTGTCACAATAGGTAACCCCCTTAATTGAGTGGTAATTTTATACTGATAAAAATAATAGCAATTTCTAGAAATAGAACTCGAGCAATTTATATTCTATGTACTAATAAATGAACAATTTGATGTTGAAAATTTTAACTGCTTGCTATGAAACTCCTCGAAAACATCCTGCAAGGTACCTAGATCAAACAAATTGACTCTGGGCATGTTTACATGTAAACAGCACAACATTACTGTACAAAATCACCCCCTCCACAACTAAATTCAGAATGCAATTCTTTTAACTGCTAGAAAAAATTTACCAAAATTTGTGACAAGTAACATTTTTGTTTTAGGAATTCGATGAAAGTAATGACTGGGCAGGGAAACCTATTCCGGGCTGGTTGTATCGCATTTTAGTGCCCGGTACCGTTCTGTTAGCGCTACATGACCGAGCACCACAATTAAAAATCTCTGAAGACCGGCTAGCCGTAACCGGTGAAAAAGGTTACTGTATGGTTCGTGCAACGCACTGTAAGTTATACTCGTTAACTTAAAAACCCGAAGTAAATTTAAAATTTAGGGGTAAATCGTGGTTGTTGGTACTGGGAAGCAACAATAGAAGAGATGCCAGAAGGTTCTGCCGTTAGGCTTGGATGGGGGCAAGACTATGCTAATCTTCAAGCACCATTGGGGTACGACAAATTTGGGTATTCTTGGAGATCTAAAAAAGGTACAAGATTTCACGAGTCAGCCGGAAAACACTTCAGTGATGGTTATGGTGAAGGAGACACTTTAGGATTCATGATTGTTTTGCCTGAAGTACCCACAACAAAATTAATACCCAACACATACAAAGACAGGGTATGTTTTTTATTTGAAAAATCAATCGGGTTTAATTTTGTTATTTTTCAGCCCTTGGTTAAATTTAAGAGTCATCTTTACTATGAAGATAAAGATAAAGTAGCCGAATGTCTTAAAGCTTTAAAAGCTATACCGGGAAGCAAAATTTTATTTTTCAAAAATGGTGTACTGCAGGGCACAGCTTTTACCGATATTTATGGAGGCTCTTATTATCCCGCACTGTCGTTACATAAAAGTGCAACAGTCTCGATTAATTTTGGACCGAATTTTAAACATCAACCATCCGAGCAAATATATCAATGCAAAGGCGTAAGTTTTAAACTTAAAAAAAATGTTTGACTAATATAATTGTTTTAAAAGATGAACCAACGTGCCGAAGAAGCAATTTGTGAGCATACCTTTGCAGATACTATTTATTTAACTGAAAACGAAGGCAAGTTAAGATTAGATAGCTTTGTTATGTGACAATAGTGGATTTTTTTTGTTACGTTTTGTATTAATTTCACCTGAATTTTTTATACTACACAATAAATAAATTGAAATAATTGTTACAATTCTATATTTACAAAACTATTTTCCAAAACCTCCTCTACATTTTGGACTTGATTCTACAATTTTTTCGCTAGTTTCCCATTGATCGGGAGATTTAGCAACGATGGATAAGGCATGCACCCCACTATTGAGCTCTTCTTTTAATAAATCGTTTACTAAACGGTGTCTCTGAAAACAAGTTGAAAATTGAACTTTTTGTATTTAACCAACTTGGTAAATTAGGCAATCTTGAATTACCTTAATTAATGGAACCCCTTGGAACTTATCAGATACCACTACGACTTTGAAGTGAGTTTCAGCACCTTTGGGAACATTATGCATATAGGATTCATTTATCACATCTAAATGGGTCGTTTCTAAACTTTTGCTTAATTTATTGCGAATAGAAGTTTCTACCGGATTGCTTGTTGACATTCTACGTAGGTTATTCAGTAAACCTAAATAGGGACAGTTTATTTATTATGTTCCCCTTTCGTGTTTCGTATATTAACTTACTTTTGTTTAAATGAACGGCCTGTCTAAAATTATTCATCAGTTAATTTATTATAAACCATCCACTTTTGCGCAAATATGTTAGGTTAGAGTTTTATATGACAGTGGCGTACTTTAAACTTTGGATAGGTTGAGTGGACACAATCTTCAATCTGACTTTTGAACTTCATCAATTAGGGGAAGTAAGAGGAAAGAGACTGGAAAGTAGTCGAAGAACAGGCGTTGTTGGGACGAGAAAAAAATGGGCAAGCGACTTAGAAGAACCAACCAACAAGAGGCACGGGAAGAGAAAATTACCTTAGCAACAAATAAGAAAATGATTTCAGAAGAGATAAACGACACCCAAAAACGAAAATAAAGAGAACCCATGGAAGAATGTTTTAAAAATAGATACAGCGTTAAAAGGTACGAATAGGATTCAGGTACATGCAAAATTTATTGTCTTTCTTTTGGAACAGGTTGCGAATTGTCCGCAACATTGTGGAGTGTGCTTCTACATTTAATCGAACCCAATTTTACGCCATATTAGAGTCTCATTGCTGAGTAGCCGGGAAGAAAAAAGTGCCGTTTGTTTGCCCCGCTATAAAAACTAAATTTTAGTAGCTTATCACGGCAATATGGTTATGATTTAACAAGGTAAATATTGAGGTGGTCAGTATTTGGTTTCATGTGTTCTACACACATATTTTATTATTGGTATGTTTGTGTCTATATTAAAGGTTTGGTAATTTATATAAGGACGAATATCGTCTCAGCTAGGTAAACAAGATGTTGAAAGTATGTCGGTATAACACGGTCCTTTCTTTTATAGTGATATTTACAAGCTCATCGTATGAGTGTAAATTAATATAGTCCATATCAGCAAATCACAGCCGCAAAAAATTCCTCGACAAGCCAGAGGCCGGAATGTGATTTGTGCAACTTCATGCACTTCCAGGAGCATGGAAGTATTAGTAGAAATGTACGTTTGTTATAAAGTGGTCATATTTCACCCCCCCCCCTGAACATTGTGTGGAGCTTGGAGGTGTTGCTTTATTCGATAAGGGGGAGCTTTGTTATACTAGGGTGTAATTTTCCAGGTATTATAAACAAATATTATGGTTTCTTTCAGGTTATAAATTAGATTAGTCATAAATAGACTTATACTAATATTTAAATCGAAGGCGTAAATTAGCCCGACTTACGATCCAGCTAAATCCAGTCGTAACTTGACTGATGACAATAACAAACATTCTCAAAAAGGGAATCTAAATTCAAAATGATTAGGGGAGAGTGGGGTGCTTTCGGAAGTGGGGTACATTGGGCCACCCCGAATAAATCGGTTATAAATTAAATTTAGCGCCTTCTTTTCAGTATAGCCAGGGTAAGTACCCGTCTTTACAGCTTGGTTGTTAAAGAAGACGAAATACGTGTTATGTTAAAAAGTTAAGAGTGATTGTTTATTTATGTGTATTTATGGTAAGTTTTTACTGAAATTTAATGCTTAAGTAAAACAAACTATGATGTGCTTATATTATTTTGCTTTTATTTAGGTGTTTACTTTGATATGTTGCAACTAAACTTCTATAAGTATACAAGCTCAAAACTTTCACATAATTTACGTACAGTCGTTTTTTCTAAATAACTGCTAGTGGGGTACTTTCGTCATAGCTACAGTGGGGTAGATTCGGCATGGCGAATGCACCCCACCGCATTTAGTTTAAAAATTTACGCTAAAATTTACTGTTTAAATTCTAGATGCCACGCAAGTATTTAAGAAAAACGAATAGGGCTTTAATCATCGAAGAAGATATCAACGCTGCTTTAATCGCTTTAAATCGTCTCGCGTTCACCGACGAAGATATTTTACCAGCTTATGTAACCGACAGACCTTTAGAAGAAAAAAAAGATAATCAGAAACTGCTACAACAGAACAAGATAAAACAACAATTGAAAAAATCCAGTGATTGATGATTTGCCATCCACAAATACGAATCTAGTGTGTAAGGCAATACCTGAACAAATATGGCCATACCCCAAAGCACCTAAGCGTAAGGAAACAAAAAGAAAAAGAGAAGGTAAATCACGAATGTAACAGCGGTGAAAAGTCTCGTTTAGAAGAGATGGAGAAGGGAAAAGAAATAAGAAAGAAACATTTAGAAGAAAGGAATAAAAGAAAGGTGACGAGACAACTTTTTCCATAACAAACACATAAAAAGAAAAAACCTGCACTAGCAGATAGTTCAAGTGAATCGGATAACGTGCTCGATCATATCATCTCAAGTGATGATTGTAGTGAAGAGATGGAAGAACTTGATGAAGGTGCACTCCAGGAAAACGAAATCAAAACTGGAGATTTTGTATTGGTTAAATTTGCAACGAAATCATCTATAATTCATTATATAGGCGAAATACAAAAGATGAGAGGTTTGTGTGGCATTACAATGAAATTCTTGCGAAGGAAAGGTCGTAGTAATACATTTGTATTTCCAAAAGGAGATGATGTTACCGAGGTTGAAATAGATGAAATTGTTGCTCAGCTCCAAAAACCCACCCTTACTGGCTCTGCAAGGACATCAATATTTAGCTTCAATTATAAGTTTGATGATATTATTGTTAGATAAATAATATGTACCTATGTATGTATAATATACAAAAACGTTATTGATTACTTGATATTTTACTTTTATGCCTTAAGGGCTCGCCACATAGCCTGTGCTGTGCTATGCCAATGTCAAACATTGAAGTAGAAACATAGGGTTTCAATAGTGACGTTCACATAGTTATGAGTTGCTATGCTATTTTGCGCATGACCAAGACATGGTTCAACGTTTGTGTTGACATAACACAGAGCACAGCACAGGCTATGTGGCGAGCCCTTTACGACGAAAGTAACCCACCTATATGACAAATGTGGGTCTAGGACAAATGGACGCGGCCGAAAGAACGCGAGCGTTAGGACGCAGACCCAAAAGGACGCAGACCCAAAAGAACGCAGACCCAAAAGAACGCAGACCCAAAAGGATGCGGGCCATAAAGACGCAGACCCAAAAAGACGCAGCCATATAGGCGCAGACCCAAAAGGACGCGGGCCATAAAGACGCAGACCCAAAAAGACGCGACCATATAGACGCAAAAAATTATTTTGACATTTTATACTGATTATATACCAATATTTTGAAAATGGTGATAGGGTTACTATCGAGTTGCACTACTTAAACAACGTGTCAATTGGTTAAATTTTATTCATACAAAGTTTGACATTAAAATTACATTATGTAATTGTGTGAAATTCCACGAAGAAATTCAATTATTGATTATTTTGAGTCCATTCTCACTTTTTCCGTTCAACTTGGAAAAAAGTTCGAGGGAGCGGTAGATCCACCTCTTTGCGGCAGATTAGACTTTACGCGGAGATTTGTTTTTTTAAATTTGTTTTCTAAAGAAATATCAAAAACTAACACTAATCTAAGGACAGATCCACCTCTTCGCGGCAGATCCACCTCTTTGCGGCAGATTTAACTTTAAGCGGAGATTTGTTTGTTTTTAATTAGTTTTCTAAAGAAATATCAAAAACTAACACTAACCTAACGGCAGATCCACCTCTTCGCGGCAGATCCACCTCTTTGCGGCATATTTAACTTTACGCGGAGATTTATTTGATTTTAATTAGTTTTCTAAAGAAATATCAAAAACTAACACTAACCTAACGACAGATCCACCTCATCGCGGCAGATTCACCTCTTTGTGGCAGATTTAACTTTACGCGGAGATTTGTTTGTTTTTAATATAGTTTTATTATTATGGCCGCGTCCTTTTGGGTCTGCGTCTTTTTGGGTCTGCGTCTTTATGGCCCGCGTCCATTTGGGTTTGCGTCCTTTTGGGTCTGCGTCCTTTTGGGTCTGCGTCCTTTTGGGTCTGCGTCCTTTAGGGTCTGCGTCCTTTTGGGTCTGCGTCCTTTTGGGTCTGCGTCCTTTTGGGTCTGTGTCCTTTTGGGTCTGCGTCCTATTGGGTCTGCGTCCAAACGCTCGCGTCCTTCCGGTCGCGGCCTTTCGGCCGCGTCCATTTGTCCGGCTCCGTGACAAATGTACCCCACCGGTGGGGTACATTCGGCCATTTGTAACCACTTTACTTAAATAATTTAACTAAGGATAACCACTTCCTCGTTAGTTGTTACAAGTCCACTTTGATAACCGTAGATGTTGAACAGGTTGGCTAGCTCTTGGTTTTTTATGCCTTAGTCGTAGAGCGAGGGTTACTCTGGTGTAATTCGAGTGTTCGGGGTTCGGTATTCTCTTGCTGCTGATACTAAATGCTCGGGGCGCCAAAATGGTTAATAAACAAACACCGATGCTTAATCGTTCAATAACCATTTAATAAGAAAACATAAAAATAAAATTCTTGAGTGAACAGGAAATAAAAAATACACTTTGTGCAACTTAAAATAACTAAATTGGAACGTAACGAAATCTCTTGGTACAATATGAAAAACTTAATACTACAATAATTAATATATTTACAAATAATTGAGTGTTCGTCTGAAAAGATCGTAGCCTCGTCTTGACGAAGTCGTGACGATTCACTAAAATGAATTGATACACAGATCATATATTATTTAACTGAGCCACCAATAACCAAAGCAAAAATGTTAATGGAAGCAATAGTGAAAGTGTTATCAAACCACCAGAAATTAGTTTTGTTAACTCTAAGCAAACCAAAGTTATATAGTGAGTGAAGCAGATACTCACATGAATGATTTTTACAAATATACGTAGCTGGAATTCCTACAAGCTTGTATGATCCTCTCTCGGTATATTCAATTTCTGAATAAGGTTCTAAAAGAATACAACACATATACAATTCGATAAACAAAGCGTTAACAAGCAAACAACGAACTTTATAGTTCTTATCTGAAATTTGAATAAAAAGTAATAAAATATGATACTGTGTGTCTTCGGGATGTTTTCTCCAAGTTGGTAGATAAGTGAAAATAGTTTCGGCTTCAGTAGATTGAAATTGATCTTTGTCGTCAGCGTCTTTCTCAGTTTTTAAATTCCAAAAGTTTGTTATGATTTTAATTTGATAGGCCACCATTAATTCGACTGCGCGTAGCCAGGATAATTCCGTTTACTACTGCGTCTATCGATTGGAAATTGTAATGGCGTCTTTACTTGGTCTTCGATTTTTGTAAATCGATATTATTGATTATAAACAAATCGTTGGCTCGAAATAATCTACTCGAATTGTCACTTGACATTCGGTGAACGTAATACACAAAAACTTGGTAGTAATTTTCACTAATTACTTTAAAAATACTCAAAAACTAGGAGCACAAAATAATACGTGTAGTGTATGCCACTTCTAGCACGCCAACCTGCATTCGGCATGAAATCTACCGACGAGTAACTTCGACGTATTAATACGCCGTGAAAAATAGTACTAATATAAAATTGGTGGCATTTGATTTTATCGATCTTTTCATACTAAATAATAATTATATACATGTTAGGAAAACTAAAGAAAGGTCTTTCGACAAAAATAGTTAAATAAAAATGTAAAATTCGGAAATAAATTTGATCGAGTTGTACTTGATCATAAATTGACAACAGGGTTGGCATGGTGACATTCTGGAATGTTACACGGCCCCCCCCAAAATCAATAGCTGGCGAAAGAAAGCTATTGCTAGGTAAAACATGTGCGGCCTCTTGGCCTACCTAGTCTAGAGTTAAGCTCGCATGGAAGAGCTGAAATGGTTATCACGAATGTGGAGGACACTAATCTCTCACATTCCTTCTACTTCATCAAAAATTATATAAACGGACACATAAAAAATAAAAAACATGAAGGTGTGTAGAGTGGTATAAGTGCATTGGTCACGGCTTTCGATTCGGCATAACTTCGACCTGTTTCGAGCAATCCTTCGATTGTTTCGAAACGCCTAAAGAAAGTTATGGTGTTCGTCGACGAGAACATGGCAAGACGAAACGCCTTGTCTCAGAGACCAAAAAACAGAGTGGACTCGTCTGGGTTGACCAAAGGAATAACCAGTCCTTTCATAGCGGTATGGGGTTTGTGGCTAAAATATTCAGCTGAAAGTACTTCGAGGAAATCTTCTTACCGAAGTCGTGAAGGTTCGACCTGACTAATAGGAAGAACGTTAACTTTCCTAAAGCCCTAGTCGTCGAACTGCGTCACAATAAAACGAGGTAACTACTTTGCTCTTAAGCAAAACTGTAGTACCGGGGGAAAAGTTAGGTGGAAGCTGGCACTTCTTGTCTTATGTGAAAGACATAATTAATAAAATTTCACCTGGGTGAATCGAAAATGTGAGTTTCACTATGGGAATCTAGTAAACTCTCAAATCCCTTAGACCAATGACCGCCCAAACTACACTAATAAAATGTTGGCGTTAGAAGTCAAAAAAAAAAAAAATACAAAATTACACACTACTATATACAAAATTTACATTAATTAGGATTTGCTTTCAAATCCTTGACGTGATAAACACCTACGTCTTTGCCTTTTTCGTCTTTAAGACGATAAGTGACAGAACCAGTCACCTCCACAACTTTACACTTGGTGTACTTGGGTGCTAATTTTTTGGAGAACTTGTCTGGAGCGCTAGAAAGTACGAAATTGCGTTTCCAAACAATGTCCCCACGCTTAAATGATAAAGGTCGCTTTCTTAGATCGTAATAGGCCTTATTGCGTTTGTACGCTGATCTTATTTTTTCTACAACTTTTCGATGTAGCTCGCTTAAACCATTCATGTCGGTCAGCAATTGCTCACGACCTTCTAAAGAAAATTCCCTCGGTTCACCCGAGTCCAATTTTCCATAATAGTCACCGCTATTCGGTACTGACCTTCCGAAGTTTAAGAGAGATGGAGTGTATCCTGTGACTTCGTGCACGGCATTGCGGATGGCGTGTGCAATTTTATGTATGTACGTGTCCCATGACCTATGGTCATCTTCCACGAAGGAACGTAGACATGTCCCGATCACTCGGTTTGTCCGTTCGACTGAGTTAGCCTGGGGAGAATAGTTTGCCGTTGGCCAAACTTTCTGAACCTTATATTCTGTCATGAGATCTTTAAACAGTTTGCCGGCAAATTGAGGACCATTGTCGGTTGTAACGACTTGAGGAACACCGAAAAGAAGGAAAGTTTCCTCAACAAATTTAACTACGGCCGCTGCGGTGGCTTGCCTTAGGGGCTGGACGAGAACGAATTTCGTGAACCAGTCAGATATCACTAACAGAGATGTATTGCCTTTTTTTGTTCTGGGAAAAGGTCCCATAAGGTCAATAGAAATTATCTGAAAGGGGTACTTAACTCGTTTCTCCTTTCCCATAAAACCTGGCCTTAGCAAGTTTGAAGCTTTGCTGGCTGTGCAAATTTCACACCGTAAAACATATTTGGTGACATCAGTTTTCATACGGGGCCAATAGTATAACTCGTTGATTTTATTTAGCGTCTTAAATACACCAAAGTGTCCGCTCAAGGGATTATCGTGGCAATCCACCATGATTTCACGACGACGTGATTTTGGTACGAGTACCTTCCACTCGACAAGATTCGAAATTAAGTTGTGCTTATTAGCAACATACTTATAAACTAAGCCGTCCTCGATTTTGAAATTTGGATATTTATCTGGGCTAGCTTGGATTTTGTCGATGGTTTTCTGATACCAATCATCGATATCGGCGGCTGCAACTGAGATCATATGGATATTCACGGGGGCTCTAGATAAAGCATCTGCCACTACATTAAATTTACCCTTTCGATGAATGATGTTGAAATCGTATTGGTTCAAGCGTACGCTCCACCTAGCGATTCTACCTAAAGGAGACTTGACAGTACCAGCCACTTTAGCGTTTGATTGTCAGTGATAACGGTGAATCGGGCGCCTTCTATGTAAGGGCGGAACTTTTCTATGCCGAAAAGGATGGCACAACACTCCTTTTCCATGGCGTGATAGTTTAACTCATTGCGGGTTAAGGTGCGGCTCGCGTAAGCGATTACTCTTTCATCTTCACCCTCGCCTTGGACTAGAATTGCTCCCAGTCCAGAATCGCTAGCGTCGGTCTGAATTATGAATGGAAGAGCAAAATCAGGACTTGACAGAATCGGAGATGTAGGTAGAAGATTTTTTAAGTTATTGAAGGCTCGGTGTGCGTCCTCATTCCAAGATATCTTTTGACCCTTGGCGCGTCCTTTCAGAAGGTGCAAGATAGGAGCGGCCTCGGATGAAAAATTGGGTATAAACCTCCTATACCACCCTGCCATGCCTAGAAATCTTTTGATTTCGGTGGAAGTCTTAGGTACGGGGTAATTGTTAATTGCCTCTACCTTATCGGGGTCGGTTCGAAAGACCTTTTTCGTCGATAACAAATCCTAGGTACTTTAGTGATTCTCGGCAAAATTCGCACTTGTTTAGATTTACAGTAAGCCCTGCCTTTTTTAAGCGTTTAAACACCTCAGTTAAAAGTTTCAAATGTTCTTCAAAACTTTCGGAAATAATAATTATGTCGTCTAGATAAACGAATACGCCTGTAAATTCTGGACCGAAAATGGAATCCATGAGTCTTTGCAACGTTTGGGCACTATTATTAAGACCGAAGGGGAGAACATTGAATTCAAACAATCCGCGCCTTGGGATGGTGAAGGCGGTTTTCTCGCAAGATTCTTTAGACAAAGGGACTTGCCAAAACGCTTTGCGTAGATCTATTGATGATAGATATCTAGCATCACGCAAACAATCTAGTATGTCATTTATGAAAGGTAGTGGATAGGCATCGGGTTTGGTCACTTCGTTCAACTTCCGACCATCGAAACAAAACCGGAGGTCTCCGTCTTTTTTCTTCACCATGACTATCGGCGAATTCCAACTGGAGTGCGACCTTTTGATGACGCCTAGGCGTAGCATCTCATCCGCCTCCGCATTAACTCTCGCTAACATAGCCGGTGACAGGGAATAATGACGCTGCTTGATTGGAGTGGCCTCTGCCGTGTCTATGACATGTCGAACCATATTGGTCCTACCTAACTCTGCTGGAGCTAGTGTTTTAAATTTTGAAATGACTTTATCGAGCTGTTGGACTTGCTCATAATCTAGATCTAGTCGAGAATGTATTATTTTTTCGGTGTTTAAGGCATTTAATTCTGATGGAATTGTGTATGAATCTGCACCGAAATCTGTTTTTATTTTAAAAAGTTTGCAAAATTCATACCCTAATATTAGCGGATAATCTACGGTGTTAGTGACTATTGCAGTTATATTTTTTGTATGGCCTTCTAATTCAAGTGGTAATACTACTGTACCTAGCACTTTTTGATAAGTCCCGCCTGCTGATCGCAGCGGTATTTTGTGGTAATCATTAACTTTTAAATTTAAAATATTTAGTAAATATAGCCCTTTGCGGCCTAAAACGGATTGATTCGCACCAGGATCAAGAAAAGCAAGCAACTTCTTACCAAGGATATTGACGTATAAATACGCTCGATTATCAAAAGGTCGATGCGTGAAAAGTGTCTCTACCTTAGCTTCAGGAGCTTTGCAAAAAGATTTGATGTTTATCAACCACTGTTGCCACTCGGCGCTATTAGCCTTCATTAAAAATGGGCTGGAAGTGAACTGGCTACGGTTCATTCCGGCCTTCCGGCGTTTTTTGAACACTTGGGGCAAGTAGGATAGGTGACATCGGAAGTACCACAGATATAGCAGAAAATGCGTCTTTCTTGTGGACAGGTATGATGTCTAGGACAGGTAAAATGTCCCGTACCATGGCAATTAAAGCATTTAGCGTTGGCCGATACGGCTCGCTTTCCGTATGTTCGGGAGTTATAATTTTTTCCTTGCGCTTGCATGGAATGGACTTCATGTCTTTGTGCGCGTGGACGAATATTATAATTACTGGGCATGGCTAACTCTGGTTCTAGAGGACGGACTGTGGGGACGTGATATTTGCGAGTTTCCTCTTTATCATACACTTCGGTGATTGCTTTGCAAGCATCAACTAGTTCAAGCACGCTGTTGATGTTAAGAAAAAGGAGCTGTTTCTGATATCTAGGTAATAAATTTTCTTTAATATAGTAAAGTTCTCTATGAGGACTTTCGGTGTATGACAACCTGGATATTAAATTGGTCATGGCAGCAATGAAGTCGCGTACCGGTTCCGTTTCACCCTGTTTCCTATTAATGATTTCTTGCCACAACGATTCATCATAATTCGTCGGCAAATATGTATGTCTAATCTGGTATTCAAGATCGCGCCATGTATGTACATACTTCTTAATTGATCTAAACCAAGTTAAGGCTGTACCCTCGAATAAGTCTATTGCACTATCGAAAACCGCAGCTTCCGAGACATGTCTCGAGATACGTAATTCATTTATACGTTCTAGGAACGCATTCACCCCTAGAGATTTGGAATCTCCTGAAAATTTTATATTCCACCGACTAACAGTATCAGGTTTGGTGGGAGCATAATAAATAGGTTGATTTTGTGCTATTTGCATTTGGGGAGGTTGATAATTACTAAATTGTGGATTTGGCGGCGTAAGCGAGTGTTGTGGATCATTTTGAATATTTTGATTAGTACTGATGTTTTGACTTTGATCATGATTTAAATTTTCTCCTTGCCTGACGGGCGTGGAGCTATGCTCACCCTGTAACTGAACGTTTTGGACGGCTGAAGGCTGGTCCATTTCGAGATTTGGCAGTGACTGATTTATTTGGATATTTTCAAATGCTATTGAGAGATCATTTTCTCTTGTCGCAGGGGAGTCAATCATAATTTCGGCTCTCTCGATTAATAGATTACATTGTGTTTTGAGGTTCGTTGCTTCGAGCTTTTGTTCTTCCGAAAGTTCTAAATTTAATAAGCAATAGTCGATTAAATATTTTATAAGATATTTAAATTAAAAACAAGTGTCCGAATGTAGCCCACTCTCCCCTATAATTAATATTTATTAATATTTACTGATTTTAAAGTGGATCGAAGGTATGATTTTTAGTTCGCAGTCACAATTTAGGCTGTAGAATATTCTCTAAAAGAAGTTTATGTGTTTTATTATTAATATGAATTACCACCGACCTTATTATCAGAAATGACGACTGAATTACCAATAAATATGAACAAATTATTACAAATATCAAAATCCACTCAATAATGAGTTGTGTTCACTTGGTTTAATATCAATAAGAGATAACTTTCATTGCTATTTTGGCTTGTCGATCCATTCCCGTGATTTTTTCTTTTTTTTTAATATAATAATAAATAAAAATCTGAGTACAAAATTGGGTGTTTTAATGTTTTATTTAGTCAATTGAATTTGAGAATGTGAACTTCCTTCACATTCTGCATCGAACAACAGGGCATCTTTCTTTGAATCACTGTGTATGATGTAGGTAAGCTAATTATGTTTTAGAGGTAATGCAATCTTCACGAACCGGGCTTTACCGTTCAATGAAAGAACTGAGGTGTACTACGGTAGGGTATTTACAACGTTTGGGTTGCTAGACAGATCGCAGGCTTAGAACGATGGTATTTGAATTTGAACAGCGGGAGATTTAAATTCAAAGTTCATTATTACAACTGAAAAATTATGCGCATTACAGTCCAAAATTATTTAAATCAATTGACTTTTGCAAAAATTATCCACTGTTGAATATAAATTCTCTAATAAATTCATAATGTGGATTTATCGTCGAAGTTAAGAGCCAGCACCACCCACCAATGTCGAATGTTATTGGCGAAAATTTAAATTACCTGGTGTAAGTACAACCACAAAATATCTCATATTGGAAGCAATTGAAAAAATGGAGTTGCAGAAAATGCCGAACCTATCTGGTGATGAGTTTTTAAACGAATTTTGGGTAACAAAATTGGGAGTAGGTCAACTCGGCAAAAGGTACAAGGGATAGGTTAATCCTACCGGTCAACTGGGCAAATGAAAACCAGAGGCCGTTTTAATTTTCGGTCAGCTCGGCAAACGCGCTGAATAATGCTATTTCGAGGGTCTCTCACATCCCGGTTGCATTTATCCCAATTTCCTTGATCTGTCGCGCCTCTCGTATGTTTAGCGCCCGCCGCGTAGCGGCTCGGAGCACGAAAAACCGCCCGGAGATGCGGAGCATCGGAGGGTAGGTTTTTTGATGCTCGCAGTTCTGGCCAAGCCAAAATTTATTACTTTGCCGAGTTGGTCTATGTATTTCCAGGTAAAAAATTTGGACCCGGATTAAATATCTGACCATTTGCCGAGCTGGCCTACAGCCACAAAATTAGGCAACAGCGAGGAGGATATTGGAAATGAAATTTTTAAATACAATTCTACCGCAGAAGCATCGATGAACAAACTTGTGTTGGGGGGGGAGGAAACTATAGAAGATTTTTATGTGTTTTCTAAAGAAAATATGTCAGGAGTTGAGTGTAATTACTTTCCCATTTACGTAGTAAAGGAAAGTATTGTTATTGACTTAAAAAAAATTTTGAGTTAGCATTTTTCCCATGGTCTATTAGCCCATACGAATTGTTTAAGCCCAATTTTGGAATGATGTCCGGATGTGTGTGTGTGATGTATGAAGTATGAAGTGTGATGTGTGGTCAATCTATCGTCAACGTTTTCAGACAAACGCGTGCACCGATTGAGTTGAAATTTTATACACTAGTTTGAAGTAGCTGTCTAAAGAGCTGATTAGATTTTGGTTGAAAACTGTCCATTTTGAACCCCTTTTTTAGGGGAATGAAAATTGTTAAAGAGCATTGCCGCTTCCCGGTAGAACATATGAGATTGAAAATCATGTCAATCGAAAGAGATTATTTTTCCACATCTTATGATACCCCATACTTGATATTTCCCTCTTAAATTATTGTTAAAATGCAAAAATAAAATAAGCGCTATTAAATGAATATGGTTTGCCTTGGATAATTTTGATCTGTCAAAGTGATTTGTATTGTTCATTTCTATAATTTAATATTTCAACTAAATTACTTGTATAAACATATTATGTAATTAATATCAAACGAATTTTTTAATTACTTATAAAAAATTAATTCTGACGTCATTACGACCATAGTTAAAATTTGATTGCATATAGACGGCACGGCACCCCGCAAATTTCTATTTTTTTTTGAAAAATGACAATTTTAAACATTTTTCAATGCAAACATGTTATTTTATTGTTAAGATGAAATATAAAATAAGTGCTTTTAAAAAAAATATGAGTTACCATGTTAAATTACAAATTAAATTTCGTAACTTTGATATCTCAAAATAATTTGTGTATTTTATGGAGTTAAAAATTTTTTTAAATTAACATCTTTTTTATTATTCAATATAAAATGAAGTGCAATCTAATAAATGGGAAAGTAATGTGTTGTCACATCAGATTTTTTTTTGTCGGTACCCATTAGATTTAATCTTAAAACTTTTCGAAAACACCTTGTATTTGATACAAAAATATTGCATAAATCCACGCGTCAGTTGTTGAATGAAGTTGTTGGCGCCAACTAGCGAAGTAGAATACGTGAGAAGCAGATAAGATGCAACAACTGACGCGTGGAACTTTTGTGCTATTTTTTGTACTAAATACAAGGTGTTTGCGAAAAGTTTTAAGATTAAATTTAATGAGTGCCGATAAAAAAAGTTACAGTCAACTTCTGACATATTCTCTTTCGAAAGCTCTTATACAGTCCTCCCCCATCACTTAAGAAAATGCGATAACAATAATTATTGATGAATTCCAAGTTTGCTAATCGATGAGTGTGTGGAATAATAATTTAAAATTTCACATCCAATATCCCTCTCGCTGTTGCTGGGCTGTTACCCAATTTGCACAAATTCGTTTAAAAACTCATCAGCTTAAAATCGGCATTTTTCGCACTTCCATCTGTTTTCTAATTTCTTCCAACCTGAGATATTTTGTGGTTGTACCTATGGCAGCTAATTTAGATTTTCGCCAATAACATTCGTCATCGGTGGTTGATACTGGATGTTAACTTCGACGATGAATCCACATTATTAATGATATAACATTATATATGATAATGACGCCGAACACACCATCTTTCGTTTCGTTCCACACCATCTTCTGAGTACACCAACACATTAACCACTCCAGCATAATTTGATTAAAAAACTTTTCACAATTTCCTGAATAATTTACATTAATTATCACTCAAATCTTACATTCGATATTACAATTTTTATTTGGAAGCCTAATACAATTTGACAATAACATAGACAAAAATAATTTTGCTCTTCTAATTAACATATTATTGGATTTAGGTTATTATTTCCTGTTTATTAGGTACTAAATGCGGCTTGTGAAATTGGCAAAAGTGTTGAATATCTGGAACCGCTTGGGGAAATATGAAAAAGCCTTCGTTTGCCAATAGGTTGTATATCCCGATAATTCCTCAATAACGGTTCATCATTTGCATCCCACAGCCATCGGAAACGATCCACCTACATGATTATATGAATTAAGAATTTAGCACTTGAAATTGTAATCATCTCACTTGAGCGACCGATATTCCTATGGGTTCTCGACAAATTATCCAGAGAACTAAATGACTTGAATCTGTTGTAGTTACCGAACCCCAATAAAGGTAGTAATCGCTATCAAATTTGCGAATCAAAAATGATATCGGTAATTCACTTAATCGAGCCGAACAGTGAGGCTTTTGGACAAATGTTATAGCGTCTACTATTGTTTGCATAGCAGGATTTGATTGAGTTTGCAACTGAAATATTACGCTTTTACTATAAACATGAAGCATTACCAAAACTAATACCTTGAAGAAATAAACCAATACTGCGATTCCATCATCTTCCTTCAAAGCTGCTTCTTGTGTTAAATAACGACTTCTGAAATGGACCACGTGCATTTCCAACGGTTGTTGAGAACCGTCGATGGTGTGTTCACTTCCTTCCATATTATTTTTTCCCCAATGAAAATGTAGCTGAGAGAAGACATATTTTCCCACAAAGGGACCTCCGCTTAGAAAAGGTCTCTCTTGATGCCACTTGGCACTTAAAATAACTGCATCAAGCACAATCTAAACAATTAACTTTAAACTGGAAAAAAAGCTACATACGGGTATGCCCTGTGTTAGTTAATTTCATTTTTTTGCATGGCAGATGTTCGTGATGCCATTTCAAAGGACTCAATTCCATTGGTACGGCAATCGTCAGGTTAATATTTATCGGAGATTCGTAATACCCTTCACTTTTAGCTAAATCTTGAATCCAACGAGCTCGATCCGTTAAATCGTTAACCTGAACGTCTCCTAAAATACCAAACAAATTTGGAACCGTTTGATTCCGTTACCGTGAAAAAATACCTTCACGTTCCTGTTCGTCATCGTCATCGGCATCCATTTGTGAATGATAAAATTATAAAATATTTGACATTTGGCCAAATTTCAAAATCAAGCTACTTTAAACGCAAATTGTTTTCCGTAAGATTGAAAATGTCGTTTAGCGATCTCCCGCTTCTTTCCGATTTATTAAAGTCGCACACATGTAAAAAAGGGCCCATTTGCGAATGCCAACCAAAATCTAAAACTAAAGTTGTGCCCGATCCCCGTCTAAAAAATTGGGAAGAATGGATGTCCAAACGGAAAAAGATGCACAACAAACTGGAATTGCTGTTAAAACGCGAAGCAGGCGAAATGGTTATGAATGCTTCAGAAGAACTGAGAACAGTACGAGAAAGCCAAACCGCCATGCAGTATACAAGAATTCCTAAACCCGATCCCCAAAGAGGTTGTCCTGGATTTTGGAAACTTCCTTTCGAAATTAAAGGACAGAATGATAGCCATCCCTCATGTTTTGGAGTTTTGTCAAAAGAAGATAAATGCGAAGTTCCTGTTATTATACATGTTGGAGTTCCTGCGAATATTTTGAAAGAAAAAGACGTTTTACCTCGAACAAGGTAAAACAGTAATAGTTTGGTTATTTTTATCCAATAGTTTTATTTTAGAAATCTGTTAACTTCGTGGGAAAATTTAAATAAAGCTCGAAAAAAGTCTGTAAGTTGGAAAGATGAATTGAAAGCTGTTGTTCCGCATCCACCAGACGTGGAAGATTTAATTATAACAGGTGTCGGATGTGGAAAGACTCCGGAATTGAAAAAAGCATCGCCACGAAGCAAAACCACTATTTGGGATGTAATGCAAATACCTAAAAAAGAAGAGCCAATTAGCGTTCTTTATTTGTCTGCTAACGATTTGCTGTTAAGTCCGAATGCAGATTTATGTGGAACCAGAAAAATTTGCTTGATGTATGATTACGACTTAAATGACACGAAAATTGCCACCAAGTATTTTAATTTACAAAATTTGGGAACCACCGTAATTCGATTCTTTTGGAAGTTTACGGAACCATTTCAAACGTTTAAAGATATTTTGCCCAAGAAAAGGAAGCAAAGTTTTTTCTATTTCAATAAAAATAAACAATTAATTCTGCCGGGACAGTCCATAAAATTTCCTGTTTGGTTCAAAACGGAAGTACCGGGTGTGCATTGCGAAGAATGGGAATTTTGTACAAAGCCATGCGTCACGCCTCATAATGTGAAAATTTTGTTAACTTTACATGCGTGCGCTGCTATCGCAGATTTGGAGGAACGAATGGACGCCATTAGAGAAAGGTTGGATCGAAAGGTTCGAAATCAATTAATTAAGGAATCTCTTTCAACCGTTTTAACAAACATCCCGTACGAAAAATATAAACCGACAGTTTACTGTTATAACAAAAAAGATGTTTTCGAAGCAGTTAATTCCAAATTTAGTATTTTACATAATAAACCGCAGTATATGTATAATAAAGAAGTTGTTAGAGAATTGCAGAAAATTTACAAAGTTGTAAGGCGTCAATTTGACCCCAAATGCTGGAATTATCGTATTGACGAATTGAGGTTATTAACACGAGCAAAACATTTAGAAGAAGAAGAAAACGTAAGGTATTCCAAACAACATGCAGCAAAGATAAAAATTGCTGGGAATGATGATACTACTGCAGACCAATCAAAAAAAGCAGATGAAATTTTGAAAATATTAGGGGATAGCAAAACCTTACCTGAAGCTTTGGAGAGCATTATCATGAAATTGGAACATTATGCGGTTGATACTAATTGGGATCGTAATAAATACTCTCAAAGTTATTTAATCATGTGTACTTGTTTTTGCAAAATTGAAGAAGATATTGAGGAACTTAAGAAAAAATTAGGAATTATTAAAGTTTGCACATATCCAAAACTGTTGACCTCGGAGAACCCGTTGTTTAGAACACCTACTCGATTGGTTTACGAGAGTTTGCCTTACGTTTTTCAAGGACCACAATTAGTTCAGACAGTAGGTTTACCTACCGATTTACCAGCAGCCATATGTTTGCTAGATATACCACAGAATGAATCAAAGAAAAGATTTCGAACTTATTATAACCTTCCTGATACTCCTCCAATAGTAGCAGGTGGTAAAGGGGGTAAAGGAGGCAAAGGGGGTAAAGCAGGTGGTAAAGCGGGTGGCAAAGCAGATTCTAAATCTGCGAAAGGAAAACCTGGCACCAAGGATGGAAAAGGTAAAGGTGCGAATAAAAATTTACCAAAAGCGGATAAAGAATCTGATGAGGATGCCGGTCATGTGATAAATAAAACCTTTGATCCTTACGCAAAAGTTAAACGACCAAGTGCACAGCAAGAAACCAGCTCATCTCTCTTTGAAGAAATAGAAGAAGACGAAATTACAACCAACAACATAAATACGGTTTCAACACATTCTTTAGCTTTGTATAATACAAATATTTACGTCATAGTATACAAACATTTAGAAAGAGCCATCATTAACATTATCGACATGATTGAAATACAAGACAAACCCAGCATTCCGTATGCCGTTATAAAAGAAATAGAAAATGAAAATTACAATCATCGGTTGATTGATCTGAAAGGGTTGATATTGCAAGAAGCTTCAGATAAAGTGAATTCGAAGAAAATTTTAGAAAACTATCGCAAGCAATGTAAAAAAGATTGGAAAACATTAGAAATGCAAAAACAACTTAAAAACGTTAAATCTGATTCTTCACTGTGGAGTGTCTTGAAAGGATACCAGTCCAAATCGGATCATCAGTTTAGCAAACCAATTAGTTATCCGATGGATCATTACGACAAATGGGAGAAGGATGAGGCTGAAAAAGATGTCTTGCATGTTCATACCTCAACTTCGGGCGGAGCACTAGATCCAAATTGGTTAGATTTCAAAGACGTTGGGGCTCAGCAAGATTACGGTTCTGAAGAAGAACCAGATGATTTGGTAGCTTATATCGAAAAGGTAGTGAGTGAAATTTCGGTTCAAGATTTGCATGATATTAAATTGGAGAAGGAAACGCAGAAAGATATTGAAGAGCATGTGTCTGATGAAGAGTATTTTTATGATTCCGATTCTAACAAAAGTGTGTCCTCAATAAATTCGGAACAAGTTGAACCTGAAGCAGAAGGTGAGGAAGTTGTAGAGAAAATTGAGGTAAACGATGACAATGAGAAATGTGCACAAGTTGGAAGTACGATGCTTGTGGTTACTGAAGAGGATGAAGAATCTGAAACTCCACTATCAAAAAGAATTAATCGAAATTCTATTAGTAATTTTAATTAATGTGAGAACCATGATCACATTTAATTTTGTATTATGTAGTTTATGAATTTTAATTTCATATTAAACGAGTTTTATTGTTAATAACGTTTTCGGTTGCCTGCCAAAGGTTGATAATCCAAAGTCTAGATTAATAAATTATTAAAACCCAAAGGAAATTTTGTTTTACTTCCTTAATTTTTCAACTGTTTAAGTCTTTTGTTTTTTGTAATTGACGCATCATCTGTTTTAAAAACTTTTCTATTGGAAGTTTTTGGAGAAGCCACACGTATGCATATTTGTTGAAATAAAAAATCACTTTCTGTTATATACAGGGTGAAGCGGGCTGCCTGTATCGGGCATTTTTATCAAAAACGGTTAGTCATAGAGGGTTGGGAAAAACTTTTGATCACAATAGCCTATATGAAGAATTAAATGTTGACGATGGCATTCCCCGAAAATGTTGGCATCCTGGAAAGTTTGCTCCAATTTGTCGAAAACTTTAGATTTTCTAATAGCACATAGGATCGAAAATGTATTTCAAAAAGAAACAAGGTTTTGAGAAAAAAATTTCATTGCTCACACCCTTTCGAATAATATTCCAAATGAATCTGGTGTTAGCCAGTGAAGTGTGTGCAGGATATTAACAGAACATAGCTTTCATTAATACCACAAAAACATGCACCAAGAGCTAAGCGAAAATGATTTTCAAAATGAACCTATTTTCTGTACTTGATTATTAACTAAGGACCTTCACTTTTCCAGGACAGCAACGAGACTACTTTTAAAAGCACTGGAGAAGTCAACATCTACAATTCTCATTACTGGTTGTAGACAAATCCTCATTAGCTGCGAAAAATTGACAATCGACATTTTTGGAGTATCACCACATGGTGCGGTGTACTTGGAAAAAAATCGTAGGCTCTTATTATTTTGAAGGAACCCTTATGAGATAAGGTATTCTAACTTTTACGTAGAGATTTCCTGGAATTGTTAGAAAATGTTCCTTTTGGGACGCGAGCAATAATGTGGTTTCAGCAAGATGGCTGCCTACCTCATATTTCATTAGTTGAAAGGAACACTGTGGATCAGATTTTCCCCAATGAGTGGATTGGCAGAGGAAACCTAGTCGGGTAGCCTCCAAGGCCACCGGATTGTACTCCACTGGAATTTTCTCTGGGGCCGTATCAAGGATATTGTATATGCACGAAAACCTACAACTAGAGATGATATGAAGCTGATAATTTGCAAGGCAGAAGAGATCCTTAGTAGGTATCAGAAGAGCTCAAAAGTGTTTAGAAGTAGATGGAAGGCAGTTTGAACACTTGTGATATTGTCTCTAAATTATTTTTTTGAAGGACATTTTCAACTATACCGTTTTCGACCCCCTTGTTCTTTAAAAATGTGGAGTTTTCAACATTTTGGAGCAAACTTTTCAGGATGCCAACATTTCCGGGAAATGCCAGTATTATCATTCGATTCTTCATATAGGCTTTTGTGATCAAAAATATTAAAATATAAATGGGTAATTCGTCGATATTTGGTGACTACGGTCCTGTGAGCATTGAATGCAATAACGGTGTAGTTTCACGAATTTGTAGCGAAAGAGAAGAGTATTTGAGGAGATATTTGGAGGCATTGAGGTTCCGAAAATTGGAAAAAGCGTTGGCGGTGTTACTGACGCAATATTGCGAGATTTGGAGACGGAGAACTGGACGATTTGAGGTTAGATTTGTTTGACAGTGTGCGGGATACCAACCTTTGGAGGTGTATAGGGAAATTGAAAATCACACTGAAGAAAAACCATTACATTGTTAAAATCATAAAACAGGCACTGAATAATCCCAGAGGATTGTGAGTTTCGAGGGGTTGACCCGATAAACAGTCCTAGCGGGGGGGGGGGATAGATTAACCTGTAATCAAACACGTTTAAAGAAACGCAGGCCAAAAGAACAACAACAGCGAGAACCGGCGAGAAACCATTTACGTAAGAAAAGCTAAGAGAGAATTTAGAGGCGAGATAAACACCGCGTGATCGTAAACAAGGTCGACGATACAGGATACAGGTACCGCATCGGTACCAGACGAAATAACCAAGAATTGACCACAAAACAGTATCGCGCAGTAGTGAAAAACCACATAACAGAAACGCTGAAGGGAAGATGAGTACAACAATACAAAACCCAAAAACGATAACATCTGACATAGAGAGCGACGGTTCAACAACAGAAGAGAACAGCAGAAAAAGACTGGCTCCTCAGGATATATTCAGGAGAAGCAAGAAAATGATTAGATCACCAACCACAAAGAAGCAAAATGAATCAGAAAGAGAAGGAACCGAAAGCGAAAATGGCGATCGCCCAGAAAATAAAAAATCAACAGAAAACAATGTAAGAATGGAAGAGAAAATAGACCGACTTACGGAAATGTTGACGAACTTTATGTTGGAAATAGGATCTAGCCTAAAAGAGACGAAACGGGATGTAACCAAATTAAAGAATGACGTGACACAAATCCAAGAAGACGCAGAACAGACCGTCGAAAAACTAGAAAATATAGATACCATACTAAAGAAAAGAGAAGATACCTGGAAGAGAGAAAAGGAACAATTGGAGAAGAGAATCGAAGAGATGGAGAAAAACCATGAAACTCAAGAAAGAACTAGAAAGCGTAACAACGTAATAATAAAGGGACTGCGGATAACAAATGGGTCCGATGCGAAACAAACAGTAAATGCTCTACTGAAAGATAAGATGGAGGTGGAAGTCGAAATAATGGACACCTTCGAAATAGGAAAGGACAGTGAAAGCAGGGCGATAGTGGTGAAACTGAATAATTGGGAGGACAAGATGAAGATTTTGAGAAATAAAAACAAGCTGAGAGGTGAAAGAATCTATATAGACAGCGATCTGACCAGGAATGAACTAAATATACAGAACAAGATAAGAGAAGTCGCAAGAAAAGAAATGGAGAATGGGAATAGGGTTAGGGTTGGATACCAAAAGATAACGATAAATAACAAGCTATACGAATGGCGAACGATCCAGCAGTCCCTAAATCCCGAATCGATGGCAGAAATACAAGGGGGGTCAAAAAACTAGCGGTGAGAAAGCAGGACTACCCCAAGACGACCCAAGCTATGACAATGGAAAAGCAAACGGTAAACGGAATAATAAACAATGAGAAGAACGATGGGACGATAAAGAACATTAAGAGTAAAAAGAAGCATAGAAAGGATCTGATAAAGATAGGAACATGGAATGTGAGAACGTTGCTGAGGCCTGGAAAAATGATTGAGGTGGCGAATGAGACCATGAAATACGGAATTAGTGTGGTAGCACTACAGGAACTGAGATGGAAAGACAGCGGCGAAATAAAAAAGAAAAACTACACACTCCTCTACTCCGGTGAGAACAAACAAGGAAGAAACGGAACTGGCTTCATTGTAACTGGAAAGATGACCAATAAAATATTATCGTTCAAGGCAATAAGTGGAAGAGCATCATATTTAAGAATAGAATCAAAGACAAACATATCAATCATAAACGGCTACGCCCCAACTGAGGATGGATGCGAGATTGAGAAGGAGGAGTTTTATAGCGAGATTGAAGCACTATGTGATGCAGCGCCGAGACAGGACGTATTGATAATATTGGGAGACTTTAATGCGAAGATCGGAAAGGAAGACCGCATAAACTCAGTAGCAGGAAAACAAACAATACATGAAGAAACAAACAACAATGGAGAAAGGTTATGCAACCTGGCAGTAGCAACGAACACCATGATATGTAGTACCAAATTCAGACACAAGAGGATACATAAGGTCACATGGGTGTGGCCAGGAGGGAAAAGTGAAGATGGGAACCAAATCGATCATATACTGATATCGAAAGACAAAGAAAACACAGTAAAAGATGTACGAACATATAGAGGAGCCAACGCGGACACCGACCACTACTTGGTGGTAGCGACAATGAAGCAAAAAATTACGGAATATAATGGAATACGAATATTTAACAGAAGAATAGCGACCGAAGAACTTAAAATCAGCGAGAAAAGAAAAAGATACGAAGAAAGTCTAAGAGAGAAACTAGGAAACAAAAAGAAAAGTAATGATATGGAGGAAGAATTAGACAGCATCATAACAAGTATACACAAAACAGCAAGTGAAACACTAGGATATAGAAAAATAAAGAGAAACAAGGAATGGTTTGACAACGAGTGTATGGAATATAGCAAAAGAAAAAGAGAGAAAAGAACTAAGTGGTTAAGAACAGGAAAGCAAGAAGACCTAGACAGCTATAAAGAATACAATAGACAAACGTGCAAAAAATATAAACAAAAAAAGAACTCATGGTTTATGGAAAAAATGGAAGAAATCGAAAGTACCCAAGTAACACACTATCGTTTATTAGACGTTTATTTTTGGGATAATTGGTCTATTTTTAGTATAGGTCTAAGTTTCGTTTATAAGTTAGACGTCTATCATACACTGTTTATATACGAATACCTAAAATAGCCATATATTATACGTTATTTTTATACCATAATTTTAATGCTATAATTTTGAACTACGGAATATGTTGAATGATCGTTTAATATAGACGTAAACAGCTAAAACAGTTTTTCTATGCATAATTGGAATTGTAAATACGTTCAATAGATGATTTTTATATACGGTTAAATATCGCATATAACTTTCGTAAAATATACGTATTTTATAGAATTTTAAATACGTTCAATAGATGATTTGCAAATACGGTTAAATTTCACATATAACATACGTAAAATATGTGTATTTTATAGCCCAACAAGTAAACGATTAAACGGTATTCGAGCGAGCGTTGTTATTTGGAATTGAAAATACGTTCAATAGACGAATTTTATATACGGTTTAATTTCGCATATAACATTCGTAAAATATGCGCATTTTATAGAATTTTAAATACGTTCAATAGATGATTTGCAAATACGGTTAAATTTCACATATAATATACGTAAAATATATGTATTTTATAGCCCTACTAGTAAACGATTAATAACGTTTGTTATTTGGAATTGTAGATACGTTCAATGGATGATTTACTAATATACGTAGTAAGTAATAATAATACGTAGAAGCCTACGTAGGCTTCTAGTCTACCAGTCTACTAGTGAGTTTGCTTCCATAAGAGTCAATGCATTACAAATGTTGGGCTACTAGAAGCTCGGCTGCTAGAAGCTATAGTGAAATGCGGGCTTAATACATTAATTTTTAGAAATTAAATATTATAGTTAATTTATCAATAGTAATGAAATGAAAATACGAAATTGTCCATTTTTTTAATTGAAAAAATGATTATTGTTATACAAATAGTTACATTACTGCAAATGATGTATAAATAAAAAAAAATAATTATTTAAAAAAAATCGCGAATCTGGGATTCGAACGCTGGACCCATACCTTCGCACGCATCTCTTGTATCAACAGAGCTATGAACTCCTTATGAATAATACGACGTTATAATAGCCTATTATGAACAATATCATAACAATATGAACTTTTAAAAATTAATTTATCCGAAATGGCTCTAATGTGGGCGCTATAATTTGGACCCTTTACAGTACTAATTGTAAACTGCTTCGTATAATGAAAATTGATAAAATCCGATATCTGCAGTGATCGGTTTCCCCTTGTCAGCCACTTGAAAAACAACTGTAGGTATAAGAAGTCAACATTTCGCCCAACCTTATTTTGTAGCCTTCTTCGGGACTAATTACACTGTTGACAATGTGTAACGATTATAGTTGTTAAAATTTAAAAAAAACACAATTCTTTAAATATGTATTTTTCAAATTTTAACAACTAATCATATAACACATTGTCAACAGTGTAATTAGTCCCGAAGAAGCCTGCAATAAGGTTGGGCGAAATGTTGACTTCTTATACAGTTGTTTTACCAATTGTGTTACCAAGTCCAAAAAGCTGTAAATTAATAATCATTGATAAGATGATGGACGATAATAGTACTTCAATAAAAGCATAATATTTTGAAACAAACTTATTTTATTTAAATCAATATAAAAAATTATTTCATTAGTAGATTATAAAAAATAAAATTTAATTTTTAAACTTCTTTCGACCTGGCGGGGGCTTGTTTCAACCAGTCTTTCACGGCTTCTTCGATTGTTTTATCTTTCAGATCTGAAGGGTTTAATTTTAAGTTCCCCAGTTTAATTGCATCTGAAAACAAGTAATTTATTGTAAGTTGATAAAATTCTAATATAATAAAAAAAAACCTTTTACCGTAAACAGCTCGCATTAATGTAGTTATTTTAAATGGTAATTTAGGAATGCCTACATCATCCGTTTTTCGGTTGCGTCCAACCCAATTATATTTAGACGCTAATGTGTTTGATAACAAATACTTCATCATATTCATAGTCGCAGTTCTTATATCCGTTCCTCCGATAGCAGATAACCGATTTACCTAAAATGACAAAAATATACAACTGCATATGGGTTTTCAGTATAAAATTTACCAAATATTTAAAATTATCCTTATCCTGCAAAAATGCTTCCATATTTAGCATATCATCTATGCTTTGCAATGGTGTTATCGGCAGATTTATTGGTTCCGATAAATTTTGAATATTCTCATTGGCAGTCATCATTTTAAAGATTTTGTCGATTTTCATCGCAGTTTGGTCTTGTACTGTCTTGATATGCTGCAGGATCGATGCTAATTTTGCGGAACTCATCGGAACAACATTGGACGTACCGGGAGTATCATTCTCGATTATATTTTCTGTCAATGAAGGTGTTATGGTCGCCTTTAAACCAGCATCACCGACCATTGAGGGATGAGTAACTTCAGAAAATAAGGGATGACGACGCGGTGTTTGATTTACACTAGTATCAATCAATTTTCTACATTTTCTGGATGTATTTTGTTTTAATCTGTAAAATTAATAATTTTATAATAAGTTATAATTACAGCATGCATCTAAAAATTTACCCTTTTCGTTTCCTTTTTCCTTTATTTTCCTTACATTGAACACTGATGTCGTCGTCACTGGAACTACTAAAATTACAATAAAGTAGAAAACATACCACATTTTATTTTGCAAATGAAAAATTATACATACATCATTTCTGTTGATGTTAAACTCTGATCATCTATGGTAAAATTTTTAAAAGCTAATAATTGTGGTTCATCGTCTGCATCACAATTACTTGTCGAACTGGTGGATTCCGCAATCAGGAGTTTACAGCGATCTTCCGCAACGCCATAGTTATCTACAAAGATAAAAACACACAAAATGCTCTCTGGCAATTTAAAAAAATATTATTTACTTACCTTCTGTAAATAAAATTTTCGCTACATTAAATAACGGCCACTTATTTCTTGGCGGACTCAAATTGTGCACCAACTTTAAGGGGTGTTTACATTATAAGATTTTCCATATGTCAGAGCTTAGGTGAAACGCGTAAGATTTTGCTTAAGATTGCTAATAATAACAAAAAACATAAGGTTACCTGGTTTTGTGTTTACATTGTATGACAAGTGTTAAGAGTCGCCAACAGTTTATTTGACAGGTTGTATTGTTTGAACATAACCTAGTAAAAAAATTACGATTTGTTAAAGAACAATTATTAAAATGCTTTACTTTAACAACTTTATTATTGTTAAATCTTGATAAAAAAAAAATTAATTAATAAAAAAAGGAAGTTGAGAAGAAATTTTTAAAATTTATTGTAACCATGTACTACATAATAAATAATATGTAAATCAATAAAAATTTGTTATAAAAACTTTAAATCTTAACTATAATCCATACGTGCCTCGTCATATCTTCATTCCACACAACCTGCAGTAATTAAATAAACACAATATTTTATATTACATATTATTACAAACTTAATTTCATTATTTTTACATTACCTCTTTCACACTTGGTTCACTATTCATTTTAAAGTTCAGTGTTAAATAAATGCTTTAAAGAAAATTCGCCAATATAACTGAATATTAATTTAAAACAATAATCATTGACATAACCTTATCTGATATAACGGATATAACCAACAAAAAGTCAATATAAACACAACACTAACCTTAAAACGTCAAAAAATCTTACGAAAAATCTTAAGAAAATAGGTACGTTGCTATTCCTTATGTTTGCTAAAATTCCTTATGATAACCTCTATGTTTTTCCTTAAGAGTCGGCTCTTAAGGAAAATCATAAAGTGTAAACAGCGAAATACCGTCTTAACCGTGTCTTACGTAAAATCTTAAGCTCTGACATAAGGAAAATCTTATAATGTAAACACCCCTTTAGAAATGCTTCATCCGTCTTCACAATTGGCCAATAGCATCTAGTTGTTCCTATTAGCCATATAATGGGGACAATGGCAACTTCTTTATTATCTTCAAATTCTATTGCGACATACATTTTTAAACTCAATTGAGAATTAAATAAAAATTTTTGCAAAAATATCAGATACCAAGCGTGATTCGCGTAACAAGCACAGCGTAACAGTGCATCTTTTTATTTTTCGTTAACCAAACACAAGGTAAAATTCGAGGTGCAAACGGGGCAAAGTGTTTTCTAATTGGAGTAAATTACATCACGTGTGATTACGTGGGTAATCTTTCAGCGCGAAAATTATGATGACGCTGCAACGGATGTATGAACCATCAGGAATGTGCAATTTTAGCAAAATCGCAAACTTGTTTAATCCTGTATAAGCTGTGCGTGATGAGTTTTTAATACATTATGCATTAAAATTTGAAAATAGTGGGGGTGTGGTGCCTTTTAATGCAATATTTACAAAATAACTCAATTTAGTCAGAACTATACTTTATTTGTGTAACAACTTAAAAATTATAGAAAACTGTTCCCGCAATGTCCGAAAAAGTATTGTCTAAACGTCAGTTAAACCGTGCAATAAATGCAAACACAAAAAAATTTCTTGCTGAATTAGCATTAGAATATTTAACACCAACTTCATCTGGAAATGTTGAACATCTACCGCCATTACAATCAAGTTTTTCCAATTTTAATGAAAAACGTGAAATGAATTTAAATGGCGATGAAAATCAAGAAAGAATTCTGTTTGATATTAACCGGGACAATACGTCGAGCGTCAATACAGTCGATATGGTAAATAGTAATGTAAACATGCCACTTTCTGATGTTTATAGTGGTAATGTTGAAGACCAGGAACAAAATTTGTTTAAAGAAAGTTTGAAAAAATGGGCAACATCAAATCAAGTGACACATACTTGCTTGAATCAGTTGTTAACGTTAATTCGCCCCAAATATCCGTTCTTGAAGAAGGATGCTAGGTCATTTCTAGATACTCCTAGGACAGTGAATACTATAAAATTGGAAAATGGGGAATTAATATACTTTGGAATTAAAAATCAACTTGTAAAAAAATTAACAAAGGAAGTTCGTTACAGTGGGTGCAACGTCGTATTACGTTTACAAATTAATATAGATGGACTACCAATTTATAATAATAGTACTATACAATTTTGGCCAATTTTAGTGAAGTGTAATGAATTTTTGGATAAATTTCCTATGATCGTTGCAATTTTTTGTGGAAATAACAAACCTACTTCGTTAGAGGAGTATCTTAAATGCTTCATTGCGGAAACCAAGCAACTTGTTGAAACGGGATTGAAATTCAATGAAACTTTTTATCACATAGAAATTAGTTGTTTTACTTGTGACGCTCCTGCTAGATCTTATTTAAAGGAAATTATGGGTCATACAAGTAAAGTTGCATGTGAAAGATGTATCATAAAATCACAATATTCCAATAAAAAACATTTCTTTCCTGTCGATGAGTATTTTACAGAAAGGCAAGACTCGGATTTTTATATTAAGACGGAAAACTCAAATGATAATCACATTAAACGACAATCTCCATTACTCGAGTTAAATATAGGATTAGTGACACAATTTGTGCTAGATCCAATGCATATGTTATATTTGGGTGTTACTAAACGATTGTTAGTGAAATATTTCATAGGAGGCAATCGACAATTTAAAATGTCTAGAAATTCCATAGCAAATATTAATACTCAAATACAAAATTTAAAACTACCCAACGACTTTTCTCGAAAATTACGTTCGTTAGATGATGTTAAAAGATGGAAAGCTACCGAATTTCGATTTTTTCTTTTATATGGCGGACCCATTTTATTAAAAAACCATGTCAATACGAACGTATATAATCATTTTTTATTATTTCATGCCGCTGCATTCATTTTGTCAAATGCTTATTTTACCGGAATTTATATGGATGTGGCAAAAGATGCTTTGCGTAAGTTTGTTAATTCGAGTCCCAATGTGTACGATCAGTATTTTGTTGTTTACAATGTTCATTCATTAATCCACATATGCAGTGATGTAGAACGATATGGCCCATTAGAGAACTATAGTTGTTTTCCCTTTGAAAATTGTTTGGGAACTTTAAAGAGAAAAATAAGAGGAAAAAATTACCTCTTAAACAAATTTATAATCGTATCAAGGAAATGGAGTTCGATACAAATAGGAATGAAATTATTGATACAAATGAAGTGACTGTCAGAGGAAAGTTTGACGAGGAAGCAAACTTTTTCAAATGTAAACAAATCATTACGAAAGACTTTCATTTATCGACAATAAGTCCTAACAACGTTGTATTTACTAAAAACAAAGTTTTCCAAATCAAATCAATTTTTTATTTAAATGGCAAATATCAGTGCACAGGTATCCCATTTAAATACATGTATAATTTATACGATACTCCTTTAGAATCATCTAAATTAAACATTTATTATGTATGTGGCGAAGGAAAAAAGTATGAAAATTTTGCTCTATCCCAAATACAGCATAAATGCGTTGCTATCAACTACAAAAATGGTTATGGAATTTTCCCTATTCTTCATCAAAAAGTACGTTGAACTATGAATTATTATACCGATGTGGACCGATGACAATACAATTTAATGTAAAATTCTGTATGTTCTTGTAAACTTACTTATAAGTTAAATGTTTATTTTGTTTATAAATAAAATTAAAATAAACATTATATTTTTCAAATACCATGTTGTAATTGACTACAAAATAATACTATTCCAAGTACAAATTTAAAATAATAATATATTAACTTGATATTTTTTATTTTAAACACGAAACCGGTCAGTAATCAAGTTAATTTTTCATCTGCGATTAGTGCTTGATTTTATATTATCAAATTCTCTATTTGATAATATTTGACTCTATTTTTAATTTTTAAATTTATTTAAAAAATTTTTATTTAAAAAAAATTAAATAAAAAACTTACAAAATGAATTATATGGTTGACTTTATAAAATATTTAAAAGTAATTTAGATTAATATCGTTTTAATATGGTACCTAGTACTTCTAATAATACTACTTATAGTTTATGTAAGGTGGGTATATTATATAGGACTAGTTGGCGAAATGGTAGAGTGTACAGCTGCAGATCTATAGGTAAAGCGTTCGAACCCCAGAGGAAACCAAAAAAGTAAGTATTTCTTAAATATTAATTTAAAATTATAATAAATGTAGGACTTGATAATTACAGATATAAACATACAAAGGCGCAGTCTAAAAAAGGCAATTAACCTATATTCATCAAGAAAAAGAATATTTGAAAATAATTTTTTATGGGCCTATTGCTACGTTTAATAGTCGAAAATCATATACGATTAATAGACGAACATTGTATCCGATTAATATCGATATACCAAACACGTTGTAAACCGGTAAGATTTTTGCGTAGAATATTCGTTTTCGTTATACATTAAATCGACGCCGCGCCGATACGAACAATATACGTATGTCGACACGTACAATGTTCGTCCATGATGAACGTCTAGATATTGGACTACGACTGACCAAATAGACGTTTTATGAAACGCTTTCATAACACGGACAATACACGTATGTCAAACACGAACAATATACGTATGTCGACACGTACAATGTTCGTTCACGATGAACGTCTAGAAATTGGACTACGGCTGACCAAATAGACGTTACTTAAACGGTTTCATAAAACGTTATATTGACGAAACTAACGAATAGTATAGTCGGTTATTAGACGTCTAATCTACTATTCTGTGTTACTTGGGTAACAACAAGTTCAATAACACAAAAAGCTTCTACCAAATGTTAAAAAACCAGAAACCAACAAACAGGGTAAAAACACGAGGCATGAAAGACGAGGAAGGCAGAGTACAACACGACACCGAGAAAATAAAACAGATCTGGACCAGACATTTTCAAAAACTGCTAAATGGTCAACAAGGAGAACGTATAACAGCAAATGCAACAGTGACAGGCGGTAATCAAGAAGTCCCTTCACCAACACACGAAGAAATAATGAACGTAATAAAAAGTATGAAAAATGGGAAGGCGCCCGGAAGAGACGAAGTGGGAATAGAACTTGTCAAGTATGGAGGGGAAGAGGTCCACGAAAGGGTGTGCGGACTGATTCAGCAGGTGTGGAGAGAAGAAAATATGCCTACAAAATGGAGAGATGGTGTTATAGTACCTCTAAAAAAGAAAGGAGACCCCGAAGAATGTTCGAACTACAGAGGTATAACGCTGCTCAACGCGACATACAAAATATTGTCAACACTAATATATAGAAGACTAAAAGAGCAAGCGAAAAAGATAATAGGGGAATACCAATTTGGATTCACAGAAGGAAAACCAACAGTGGGCGCAATACATACAGTGAAACGCACAATGGAAAAAGCGTTGGAACATAACATCGGTCTGCACATGCTGTTTGTGGACTTCCGACAGGCTTTCGACAAGATAGACAGAAAGAAACTATTTAAAACGATGGAAGAGATGGAGATCCCGAACAAACTGATTAAATTGGTACAAGTGACAATGAGGCAAACAATGGCAAGCATCAGAACAGTGGAAGGAGAGACGGAGAGTTTCGAAGTAAACAACGGGGTGAGGCAGGGTGACGCACTGTCGGCGTTGCTTTTTAACATCGTCCTGGAAAGAATCACGCGAGAAATGGATATAAAAGGATCTATAACCACTAGAGAAGGGCAAATAATTGCCTACGCAGACGACATGCTAATTATGACAAGAACACATAAAAGAATGGTGGAAATGTTTAAAGTAATGGAGAAGGCAGCAATGAAAATGGGTCTTAGGGTCAACGAAAACAAGACGAAATACATGAAATGCTCAAAGTACGCAACAGAAAGAATGAAGGACCTGGAGATAGACACATATACATTCGAAGAAGTGAGAAGTTTCAATTATCTGGGAATACATATAGATAAGAACGGAAGCAGGATGGAAGAAATCAAAAGAAGAGTACAATCAGGTAATAGAGCTTACTATGCCAACAAAACCTTACTTAAAGATAAGACACTAACAAAGCGAACGAAATTGAAAATCTACCAAACACTGATTAGACCGGTGATTACATATGCATCGGAAACGATGTGCATGTCACAACTAGAAGAAGAAACACTACGGATACTTGAGAGAAAAATATTGCGCAAGATCCTGGGTCCTAGAAGAGATGAAAACGGCGAATACAGGCCAATGATGAACCATGAAATCAAGAACGCAATGAAAGGCGAAGACATAGTGAAGTTCGTAAAGTCGCAGAGATTAAGATGGATGGGTCACGTCATGAGAAGCGACGAAGATAGCATAGAGAAAATAATAACATTATGGAAACCGAACAACGATAGAACACGAGGAAGACCGAGGGCGAGATGGTGGGACCAGGTGACGGGCGACTTGAAAAATATGGAGATCGGTGAATGGTGGATAAAGGTTCAGGACCGGAAATACTGGAAAGAAGTAGTCAGGAATGCGATAGCACATACGAAATTATAAACGACAAACTCGGAAAGAAGAAACAAATAAGACAAAACCAAAATATGTTATACGGGGGCTAATCCTCCCCTTCAAATGGATTTGTAAATCCTGGTAACGGGATAGCAATATTCTACAAAGAATGTAATGCTTTAAATAAAATAAATAAATAAAAGCTTTCATTAATACCACAAAAACATGCACCAAGAGCTAAGCGAAAATGATTTTCAAAATGAACCTATTTTCTGTACTTGATTATTAACTAAGGACCTTCACTTTTCCAGGACAGCAACGAGACTACTTTTAAAAGCACTGGAGAAGTCAACATCTACAATTCTCATTACTGGTTGTAGACAAATCCTCATTAGCTGCGAAAAATTAACAATCGACATTTTTGGAGTATCACCACATGGTGCGGTCTACTTGGAAAAAAATCGTAGGCCCTTATTATTTTGAAGGAACCCTTATGGGATAAGGTATTCTAACTTTTACGTAGAGATTTCCTGGAATTGTTAGAAAATGTTCCTTTTGGGACGCGAGCAATAATGTGGTTTCAGCAAGATGGCTGCCTACCTCATATTTCATTAGTTGAAAGGAACACTGTGGATCAGATTTTCCCCAATGAGTGGATTGGCAGAGGAAACCTAGTCGGGTAGTCTCCAAGGCCACCGGATTGTACTCCACTGGAATTTTCTCTGGGGCCGTATCAAGGATATTGTATATGCACGAAAACCTACAACTAGAGATGATATGAAGCTGATAATTTGCAAGGCAGAAGAGATCCTTAGTAGGTATCAGAAGAGCTCAAAAGTGTTTAGAAGTAGATGGAAGGCAGTTTGAACACTTGTGATATTGTCTCTAAATTATTTTTTTGAAGGACATTTTCAACTATACCGTTTTCGACCCCCTTGTTATTTAAAAATGTGGAGTTTTCAACATTTTGGAGCAAACTTTTCAGGATGCCAACATTTCCGGGAAATGCCAGTATTATCATTCGATTCTTCATATAGGCTTTTGTGATCAAAAATATTGTCCCAACCTTCAATGACTAACCGTTTTTAAAACAAAATGTTTGATAGGGGTGGACTGCCTTACCCTATATATTTTGATCACTATATGAATGACGCGTTTCAGTTTATTAGGCTATATTTATGTTAAAGTGCCAAACGTGAGAAGGTGAACAATATTATCATTTATTTACAGAATTAAATACATAAATTATCATTATCGGTCTATTATTACAACACTATGTACTTACTCGTAAAATTTATTATCATAATAGAGAAAAATAATCCCGTCAAAAATCCAGATGTATAAAAATAGATCTGGATTTTTTTCTTATCTAGCTCTATAAATAATAATATTGTACATTAATTAATAAATTACGTTCTTCTCGTATAAATCTTTATTTGTGACGCGTTTCGATCATAAACAAACTTCTTCGGACACAATTATTAGAGTATATAATGGTTTGTTAAATAAATTTTACCTTAAATTAATGTTAGACTAACCAGTTATTAAATAATGAATGTTTGAATTTTTTTTATATTTTGATTCTTTTGAAAAATACGTTTTTCAACAAATTTATCAACAGTTAATTAAAAATTTAAGTATTTATTATTTAATATCTGGTTAGTCTACATTAATTTAAGTTAAAATTTATTTAACAAACCATTATAAAATTTAATAATTGTGTCCGAAGAAGATCGTTTGTGATCGAAACGCGTCACAAATAAAGACTTACTATACGAGAAGAGTGCAATTTATTAATTTATAAAAACCTCGTAAAAATCTTTAAAAAATTCAAATATTGTTCACCTTCAACTTTTTTACACTTGATCATGATATACCTGCCTACTGATGGTCGTAGGTAAATGTGCCACCAAATGTACCTGACCAGAAAAGGGTACCGGTAAATGTGCCACCGACCAAAAGGGTTCTTTAAATAAACACAGGTATTTGTGCCACTAACAGTGAAAAAATTAAATTTTTTTTGCCTCGGAATTTTGGGGTGTGCATTCGATAAGGAGGGTAATCCATCGTCAAAACCTACCCTTACGGGGAGCCGCTGCGCTCCGCTCCGCGTTGCACCCCTCCAGGGCGGTTTTGACTCTGGTTACTAGGCTAAACATACGAGAAGGCGCCACACATCAAGAAAACCGGGATAAATGAAACCGGGATAAATGAAACCGGGATGTGAGAGACCCTCGAAATAGCATTAAAAAGTATAGTTGCGGTATGGGGCAGTAAACTATTACGTTTCACCCCCAAAAAATTCGTGTAAAATCAAAAAATAATCGATGTTATATGTAGGAGATGCATCAGGTAGATGCCGTTTTCTCCGGTGGCACAAATACCTGTATACTTTTAATATTCTAAATTCGTAGCAGGTAGAATAACATTACTGGTGGCACATTTACCTCCGACCCTACTGGTCATGATACTGATATAAACCTACAGTGATTTGGGCGGAGGTAAATGTGCCACCAGTAATGTTATTCTACCTGCTACGAATTTAGAATATTAAAAGTACACAGGTATTTGTGCCACCGGAGAAAACGGCATCTACCTGATGCATCTGGATTCTGGATTCTGGATTGTAAGTGAAGGACAGCCTCTTACGAGGTCGTACGCACTCAGGCCACAATTGGCCCATTATGCTGCCTTCATTAGGGAAGCCGTCCCTCTACTCCTCAAGCCATCCCAACCTTAGAATGTACTCGAGAATCTTAGAGGGCGGCATATCCCTAATACTGGCCATGTTAGGCCAGAGCTCCCCCAACATGGATCCTCTGATGGACGCAAGGGCAGGGCATCTGCAAAGCAGATGCTCCGCCGTTTCGTCTGCTTCTTCACAACCACGACAGATGGGACTCTCTACAAGACCCATCGTGTGTAGGTGTTTATTTAACTTGCAGTGTACCGTCAAAATCCCCGCAATAATACGGAGACTATCCCGAGACAACTGTTTGTAGTATTTGGCATTTCTGCTGGAGGGCCCGCATATAGCTGCTCTCGCTTGACGGCATGCCTGTAGATTCTCCCATCTTCTACCATGTAGTTTCTGAGTTTGTTCTCTTATGAGGGTGTTGATTGTGCTGATGGCCGGCGTGACAAATGGCTCAGGACCGCACGGTGTGTTACCCGAGCCCGTTCTCGCCAGCACATCCGCCCTCACATTCCCTTCATTGTCTTGATGACCTTTCACCCAGCTGAGTGTAAGGTTGTTGTGGGTTGATATCTCATTCAGTGTCCGATAGCAATTAAGTATCAGCCCCGAGGTAATCTTGTGACGGTTTAGTGCCACAAGAGCCGCTCTACTGTCTGTAAATATCTGAATTCTTTTGCCTCGGATGCCTCTATCCTTGACTGTTTTTGCGCCGTGTAGTATGCCTACAAGTTCCGCCTGGAACACTGAGGCATACTTACCCAGCGATATTGATGTGTTTAGCTGCAGTTCCCGGGAGAAAATCCCCACACCTGAGCCATCACCAGTTTTGGAACCGTCAGTGTACAGAGATATGTCTGTCTCTACGGTTCTTGTTGTATCTAGCAAAATGCTAAATTTCCTATCAAATAGGTGAATAGGGGGAATCCTGTCAGCATCCAGGGCCAGGATGGGGAGCCTATCGAAATAGTGCCCCCCCAGGACCCCCGAATGTCTCCCGACTCCTTGCCTATTGGTCCAAAGCCCCCACGCTCGCAGCCTGAGGGCAGCCTTGACCGCCTGCTCCTCCACGTGGAGATCCAGTGGAGGGAGACAGAGAAGAGCCTCTAAGGCCGCTGTGGGAGCCGTTCGCATCACTCCTGTCACCGCCAGGCAGACCATTCTCTGCATCCGGTGAAGAGAGGACGCCACTGTTGCCAGCTTGGTTCTAGGCCACCAAACCAAAGCACCATAACTTAGCATGGGCCTTATTATGGCAGTGTAGAGCCAGAGGGCAACCCTAAGGGAAAAGCCCCAGGATCGCCCCATTGCCCCACGACATTGCCAGAAGGCCATGCTCGCTCTTCCAGTTTTATAACTGACATGTTTGCCCCAGTTCAGCTTTTTGTCAAGTATTATGCCTAGATACTTGACTTCCGATGCTAGTTTGAGTGGGGTTCTGTTCAGCTTCGGCATTCGCATGCTCTGTAGCTTCTTCTTCTTGGTGAATAAGACAAGCTCAGTCTTGGTTGGGTTAACCGAAAGAGCCTGCTCATTGCACCATGTTTGCAAGGTACGAAAGGCTGCCTGCATGAGATCACACAGGACACTTTCGTACTTACCCGTAAGCAGTATGGTAATGTCATCTGCGTATGCAACGGTATAAAAACCGTTGTTGTTGAGACATTGTAAGAGGCCGTCTACTACCAAATCCCATAATAGTGGGGATAGCACGCCCCCCTGGGGGCAGCCCTTGGTGGCAATGCCTTTAATGTTTGCGTCTCCCACGCTGATCTCAACAGCCCTGCCTTCCAACATGGAGTTGATCCATCTTACGATGGTGCAGGGCACATCGTGATCCCTGAGGGAGGCGTCTATGCTTTCGAAAGTGGCTTTATCAAAGGCCCCCTCGATATCAATGAACGCTCCTAGGGTGCATTCCTTGAAATGCAGCGATCTTTCTATCCGCTCCACAACGACGTGTAGTGCAGACTCGGTGGATCTCCCCAGGGTATACGCATGTTGATTCGGATGTAGCGGCTTGGTTACCAAGGCCACATCACGAATGTATTTATCGACCAGTCTTTCCAAGGTCTTCAGAAAGAAAGACGTCAGACTTATTGGTCTGAAGGATTTGGCCAGGGAGTAGTCCCCCCTGCTTGGCTTGGATATAAAGATGACCTTGACCCTCCGCCACTCTCTGGGCGTGTAGCTATGCGCAATGCATGCCCTGTACGCCCTCACCAGGTAATGGATGATGTGGTCCAAGCGCAATTGTAGTAGGGCCGGAAACACCCCATCATGCCCCGGCGATTTGTAAGGGCTGAAGGATCGGATAGCCCAAGCCGTTTTGATCGGGTCAACGATCTGGTTTGCAATTTCCCAGTCCGCCCCCGTCGGTGTCCGAGCGTTGTGCTCAGTCCACACGTGATCAGGGACAGTCCTGCTGCCGGGAAAGTGTGTTTGTAGCATTATTTCAACGGTTTGCTCAAGGCTCTCCGTAAAGGAGCCATCCTCTCGCAACACTCTGCCAAGCTGGTGATTTGGATCCTTGGAAATGAGCTTCCTCAGTCTGGCAGCTTCCTTGGTGGATTCTATGCCACTGCAGAAGTCTCTCCAGGATTGCCGTTGTTTTTGGCGAATCAGTTTCTTGTACTCCGACTGTCGCACCCTAAATGCCGCCCAGTCAGAGTCGCTCCTTGTACTTTTCGCTTTATTACAGAGTTTCGCGACCGCCTTCCACAGCCGCTCTAGTTCCCCGCACCACCAAGGTGTTGCCTGTTTGCCAGAGCCAGCCGCCTTTAGCGGACACGACGCTTCGTATGCTCTATTGAGAGTTCTTTGCAGTGCACTTGTGCATGTTTCGATCTCTTCAGTGTTGTCAAATTTGACTTTAGTGGCAACATCACCAGGCATATCGGCCTCCAAGGTGCCAGAAAGCAGATCCAAAAAGGTCTGCCTATCCAGCCTCCTCGGATTCCTGTAATGCCTGGGTTCCACTTTAAGGGCTTTAATTTTAAAGCATATCCATCTATGGTCCGACATTGTCAGTTCTTTGGACACATGCCAGTCATAAATTTTTGTTGAAATACTCGGTGTAGCTAGTGTGATATCAATCACAGAGTAGCGAGTGGGCGACGCGTAGAAATTGGCGCGCCCCCCCTGTTGAGTACTTCTAGGCTTGTACCATTTAGGTATTCAAATAAGGACATACCTCGTATGTTGCAACCGTCGCTTCCCCATGCGTTATGATGGGAGTTAGAGTCGCATCCAATAATGAGGCGTCTTTTGTGTTGTTCGCAATGCCTGACAAGATCCGCCAGACCTTTGGTTGGTGGCAGCTCTTGAGAGTCAATTGGGAAGTAGGCAGATGCCAGTATGACATCTTTTTGACCGTCACCCAAGTCACAGCTCAGCCGGACAGCCGTTAGGTCACCACTGCTGAACTGCGGCAAAGGGTTAGCCTGAATGTTGCCAGGAATGTAGATACATGTCCTGGTTTTATCTGATAGGTTGCCTGTAAAGACATGTCCTTTCAGCATAGAAAGGCCGGTTATCTTGGTCCTAACTACATATGGCTCTTGAATTAGAGCTATTGTGTCCGTACATCCTGCCAGGCGGCGGCATAAGGTAGCCGTGGCCGCCCGGCCGTGTTGCAGGTTAGTTTGTATGAATTTCCACTCACATAGAGTCGCCATTAGGCATCTCTTGTGGTGGAGTCTTCTGCACGAGCTTCAGTCTCTGCTGGAGGTTCCTCATCTACGTGCATGAGTTCCAGCTCAGCAGCTACCTGCTCTGCAGTGGGTTCGGTCTCAGCATCATGGGATATCTGCTGTACCTTTACTTTTAGAGAGGAGAATCTGTAACTCAGTTTCTCCTTTCTTGTTTTTAGGGTATCGCTGTCCTCTTTGCTGACACCGAAAACAATAAGCTTCCCCGGGGGGTCACTATTGTCGGCGTCGTAGAAGACACACCATTCTTTGATGTCGATCCAGGGGTTCTGTGCCCTTAGCCGTCCAATGACCTCCTCAGTGGGCTCGGGTTTCCCCGGTACCCAAATGGTGGCCTTAGACAGCCTAGGCATGTCGTCCACCTGGACGATTTCCAATTTTGCCCCCTCCCACAATTGTGGTAGTTCGGCTACTGTTTTCTGGAGCCAATCCAGAGAGGCCCCGTTATCACAGGTGATCCGGAGGATCTCGTCCGAGTAACGGAAGCCTCCGAAAGTTGGCGCCACTATTGCCGTCTCCAGGGCCCTCAGGAGGGTCCTGTCGATGGCCTTAGTGAGGGCTTCCTCAATTAGGTCCTTTTGGGCAGTTGTAATCTTGCCCGAAGGTTTGGAGCGGTCAATAACCGCCACTCGAAGGTGCCTGGTGGCAGCCTCCCTATAAGTGGCAGCATTAGCCGCACTAAATGTTACGGTGGAGGTGGGTTGGGACGTTTTAACCCTCTTACTCGGATTGCTCCGAGGTGAGGGCTGTGAGTCCCGCGACCTCACCCGCTTTTTATCAGCGTTTTGAGAGGAAGCGTTTTGCCACTTCCCCTTCTGCGCCGTTTTGTTTTTAGCCACTCCGGCAGGCGCGCCGTCCTTGCCCTGGGGTTTGGACAGCACTGCCCGTTCATGAGCGGTTTTTGGCTGCTTTGAGGCCGCGAGAGCCGCGGCCTCTTTAGCCTTCCTGCGCCGCTTCTTTTCTGCGCCGCAGAGTCCACGCTTTTTAGGGCCAGACCCCGCGTTGCCACGATCTTGTGGGACACCCACAGGGGGTATACCCACAGTTGAAGCGGTCGCCTTGTTGCTGTTTGACGGGACATCCTGTAAGGACATGCCCATCGCAGTGTTTTTTTTTAAGGACATCCCGTGGGGACATACCCTCTGTATCTTTAGGCTTTTCGCTCACTAGGAGCACCTTAGCCTCAGGTTGTTTTGGTTTTTTAAAATCATCCATTGATTAGAGGTACATTTTCATCTTCCAGAGCTCCCCACCCGTCACAGAGTCCAACCAGGGGGACGCCACCCACGGCGCCAGGGCTACTCGAAAGGTATAGTCCCCGGAGAGGCAAAGTGTTTGCACACTCCGTCCTCTCCTAAGGGCTCGTCCTGCTGTTCCTCTGACGGAATCAGCCAAGCCGATTGATCCGGGTGGACTAGTCCGGACCTCCCGTTTGAGTGTAAATCCAGGCCAAAGTGGAGTGTTGTCGGACCCAGGAGATCTAAACCGCTCCCGAGCCGACTCAGCCACCAGGCCCCCTTCATCCTACCGTACGGGTCTCCACGCACGGCAATAACACGTGGGTGCCTGTATTAGTCAGATTCCTCTACGGTGACCATCATCCCGGTTCCCCGACTGCCGGTAGCCCAAGCACGGAGGGTTTCAGACCTCGGAAGGGCCCGACAGCCGAACCAGACCGAACACGAGGGGGTTTTAATTCCCTGGCCCGTATCCTAACAGGTACATGCCCACCGCTTCATCGAAACACACAAGCCCACTCACCACGACAAGGTTCAGGCACATTCGAGCGGGACATGTAATCTCCTACATGTAACATCGATTATTTTTTGATTTTACACGATTTTTTGGGGGTGAAACGTAATTGTTTACTGCCCCATACCGCAACTATACTTTTTAATGCTATTTCGAGGGTCTCTCACATCCCGGTTTCATTTATCCCGGTTTTCTTGATGTGTGGCACCTTCTCGTATGTTTAGCCTAGTAACCAGAGTCAAAACCGCCCTGGAGGGGTTTATGTTGTGTTTATTTAAAGAACCCTTTTGGTCGGTGGCACATTTACCGGTACCCTTTTCTGGTCAGGTACATTTGGTGGCACATTTACCTACGCCCAGTGATTTAATGGATACATTTTTTTATATTTTCTGTTTGATAAAAATATTTTTTTAAAGAAATTTCCCGTTAAAATCAAAATAAATGAATTGCAAATTTTCAGAATTTCTTAATAATTGTTTTTTTAGCACTATAAAACGATTCCTGTTTTAGCCAAATGTTTTTTTGAATATTTTCCCTTTTATTAGCATTACAGAATTAATAAAAACGCCAAATTTCGTATTTTTCCATAAATAATCTTTTCACCCCTTGGTATGATTTTTATTACATAATTTTCCATAAACCTGTGGATCGTTTGTTTAAAAATTTTGGCTAAATTTTCGGGTTTGTGATCCCACTATGCACTCTTAAAATTCTTTTGAAGGTCCGATTATCCCTTTTTGACGAAGATTATTTATGATTTAATTATGTTTCATTGATTGAAATTATTGTGTATTGATTTTTATTTTGGAATAAATATTTTATATTTTGTTGACATTGTCTATTTGGTATGTTCATAGCACTTTGCATGTTTTGTATTTCTATGTATTTGTAGAAGCAAATAAATATTATTATTACTATACAGGGTGTCGTTCCGACCAATGTACAACTCTTAGTTGGTGGATAGCAAATTTAACGAGCAACAACTTCAATCCAGGGAAAATGTTTTGAAAAACCAATCATCCATTTCAAAGAAAAACTTTAAATTAAATGTAGATTCTAGTAAAGTACACTTCAGAAAACAATTAAAAATAAGTCAAAAAAATAATAAATTATTTTGGTATTCAATAAATTAACGTTTTTAATTAAAAAATTTGCGTTTTTTGTTCTCAAAAGTGTTTTGTGGATTTTTAAGTACCATAAAAATACGGTTATGATTGATTTCAATTTTCGCTACATTAAATGTGTACTACGTTAAACTACATTACATAATAATAATAGATTTATAGTCGGGTATAGGTCTGAATTAAAACAATTTTATTGTTCGACGTTTCGGGCCATTTATTTTTGGTCCATTTTCAAGGCTAAAACATTTTCATGTAAATTAATCATGTCTTTAATGTTAGCGAGATCAACTGCTAATGCAAGGTTCCCCGGCTCGACTGAGGGTCCAGCCCAAAATTTCTTGACTGTCTTCCGTGCTTTGGAGGGCACATAAGGCCGCCGGTTCTCCTGTGTTAATGGTTTGTCATATTAACAATAAGAAATGGGGTGCAGTCACATCGTAAGGCAAGCTTAGCAATAAGCTACCCAAGATATACAAACCAAATGCTCACAGAGCTTGGAAATTGATAGAAATTGGAAAAATGTTCATAATTTTTCCGCGAATTGAAAGTTTTTAGAGTATTGCGATTTTTACTGAACTGATGCCCGTGAAAAATTTCAGCTTTGTATGTAGTCTAAACGAGGCCGAATATTTTACGGTTATAGAGAATCCAGTTTTATGAGTAAATCTTATTTTATACAATACTTCTTTGGTGTATCAGGGAGGCGCTGCAGTGCCAAAATATCTACTTATAGACTGATCATCATACTGTACCACCAGGGGGGGGGCACAATTCCAACGTAACTTTACAACTTTACAAAGGATGCACTAGTTTTAATGCAGTTTTATAAAATGAAAATAAAGTTTTGCAAAATTCCCCGGACAATAAAAAGTTATGAAACAAAACAAATGGTGAAAGAAATACTTAATAAACACAAGGAGAACTAGAAAGTATTTTAAGCCTAAATTGCAAAAAAAACAAAGGGACTTAAAAGTCACTTCAATACTTTTTTAGTCTGTAGACTGCACCAGTGGCGACGCAATTCCAACGTAACTTCATCAAGGTTGCTCTAATTTTAATGCAGTTTTATCAAAATAAACTAAAATAAAAATTTTTGAAAAGTTCCCCGCCTAGTAAAAAATTATAAACAAAATAAATCATGAAAATAATAGGCGACAAATTCAAAATTAAAAGTGAATATCGGTAAATACGATAAGCCACAGTTATGATAATCTAATACGCTTAAAGTTTGAACTGAAGAAATACAGTAGGGGCACTCAAAAGCATTTTAAGCCTAAATTGAAGAAAAAAAAAGGGGATTTAGAATTATTAATAAAAATCAAAACCCAAAATCAAATCTGGATTGTCTTAGGTCGGATCTCCGTTGAACGACGACGCTTTGAGTTTGTCGAAGGGTTAATTGCCGAAACTGTGTTAAATTTGATTTGAAAGTGTTTAATGAATTCTGAAGCGGATAGAGCTGACAGTAACTAATGAAAAATTGTGTGATAAATTAAAAAATAATTGCTCCATCGTGAACTATCAAAAATCGTGCATTAGAAAACGAGCCAAACTGTTTTTATATAGAAATAAAGAAAAATATTGCATGTAAGCTGTTGTTTGTTAGGATCGTTTGGTATTCTCACTATGTCTGTCGGCAGTACATTTTAAGAATGATCTGCGACTATTGATCAAACCCCAATTTATTTGGCCACAAGATTGAGGGGTTACTCCCTTAGGTGATGATTTAAGTTTTACGATGAGCTTTTGTTAGGTCTAAACACGAATGGAAAAAGCTACAATATGGATTGATAACGTGAGGTAGGAACATCCAAACATTCGCATTCCTTTAAAATATAAAACCAAAATTTTCTAAAATAAGCTTTATTTATTGACAAACTACATCCATCTGCATAATTTTATTCCGTAAACTATTTATAATATGTATATATTTATAATTTTTATTATATAAACAAAAGAAATTAATTTAATTAACTTCTTCTGTGTGATCTCGCATAATAAATATCCAGTTTTTTTTCAGAAGTTTGTAATGGTCGAACATTTTTTAATATATTATGTTGTTCACATGGAGTTGATTTCAAGTTGCGAAATAGAGAAACCTAAAGGTAACAAAAATAATAAAATTATCCATACATTAATCAAGTCCATACCTGTTCTCCGGAAATTGGAATTGGCGTTGGATAAAGAATCCACGTCACGCTTTCGTTGTAAGGTTCCGTAGTTAGAGAACCTTGATAAGTATAATAACCCATGCATTGGGCTTCTTGTTTAATCCAGGTTAAGCAATCTAAAATTATAAATAGTACATAATCCAACCAACCAACCCTGGGCTTTTCTTAAGATTTATTAAACGGATTTTCCGCCTTGGAGTTTTATTATTAAACTGACGTAAATATTTTTTCACGAAACCAACCGCAAATTAAAAACTCGTTTAAATGGTAGTAAATATTTGTTTAACATAAATCATGGTAGAAATGCAAACAAACTGCGTTCTGGTAATCAGTAAATCGATGGATATTACTCAATGAACATAAATCACAAAATGAACTTATTAGTAGCGTAATGCAAACTCCACCCTCTTTGAGTACCCATGAGAAAAATTTATTGTACCTGAAGGAACGGTTGTTGTAGAATCAATTTTCACAATATCTTTAACTGCTTCGCTAAGTTTGTTAAAGCATGGGTTTTCCGAACCATTTGAAGCTTGCAAGAAAAATGCAACCACTGCTAATCCATCGTGTTTATCGTAGGCCTGCGAAAAATCTCCATATTTCTTGTTAAAGTGAACAGCATGAGCCTCCATGGAAAATCTATCAAAGAAGTTAATAATTATAAAAATAATTAAAGCATCCATTTGAATATCAAATTTTGTGGTAGCAAAAACAGTTCAAAGAAGATATATTATGACAACATTAACGGGAACGATAACTTCAAAGTAAGGTTCTTTGGTTCTTAAGCAAATTAATTACAGTAAAATCAATTATGCAGTTTAGGTATAAAATCGCTAAGTAATTAATTAATTACTCTTTAAAGAGCACAACTCAAATTTAGCTAAAGTGTAAACTAAAAATCTTTACAGCTTTAATATTTCACGTTGATTGACACAGATTTTTAATTATCGTCTGGACGATTTTACTTTTTGATAATAGTAAACCGGATGTGGTCACCACAATCATTGTCAAATTACGAAAGAGCAAATTTTGTTAGTCGTTTTGAATAAAACAGATTAAAAAAATGTTAAGAGACCCATGTCACATTTTTTGTAATATAATAAAATTTACTCTGTTAAGTATTGTTTGTAAAATACGCTTTGATTTCCTTTTTGTTACATTATATAAATTAATTTGCATTAACCTTTTGTCCTCGACCACAAAAAGTTAATTTAAAATTTAGTGGTTTTCATAAATTTAATTATGGTACAATTATTGCTATTAATTTGCCTTTAATTATTTAAAATTGTTATTTTGTTACATTTTAATGTATTTTATTCCAAGGTAAAGTTTTAGAGCATAATTTATTTTAAATTAGTACTCAATAATTTTTTTAAAATACTGCACTTTTTTATTACATAAAGTTGGAAAACCACTGAAACGTAGAGGTTTATTTGATTATCGATGTTATATAAATTTAACAAGGTGATAATGAAAAAAGCTCTCGATTTAGAAATATTTTAAGCAGAATTAATTTTCATATAGTACGCACAATTTTCGTCTTCTTACATAACAAAAAAAGCGTGGGACAGCTTTTTTGTTGTTTATATTCTAATTCTAAACAACAATAGCTAATTAATTAAATAACTGACTTAATTAGGTCTCACAAGCTATACACCTTAGTCATAATGTTTTTCATGTTTATAAAACCCTTCAATGTTAGACAAAATTGTTTAGCTTTAACTATTTATAGATAACAGTGGAGACTCGTGACGTTTTTCAATGCGAAGGCACAAAATTTAAAGAAAAGGGAAAACTATAAATTTACAATGTTTATTTACTTATTTATTTTCAGGGTAATAAATAGCAATGCTCTTGGCTGGCAAATTAAATATACAAATCAACAATAGAAAGTGAAAAATAGAATCCGGGGTCTGGGGTTTTCCATACCCCGAATGTGACGTCATCAATTTTTTACAACCTCATTTGCAATGAATAAAATATGAATTCTCTTGATTGTCAAATTAAATACTCCATATATCGAAAATTTGAATTTAAAAACCAAAAACTTTTATGAATACAACGTGGTATTTTAGTAGGTACGCGTTTTTGTAAATAAAATATTTTCAAAAAAGATTAATATTATTAAATTTACATTTTGTTCGGTTATTGCTTATATAAGCATATCTGATGATTTTTTCTTTTTAGTTGACTCCATGAATATTACAATCTATCCTGACAGGGACAATAAGCAACAGATCTGTTAAAGTTTTACATGGTCATAGCAGAGGCCAGCACTTTAGTGACTTCTTTTATGCTTCATTGTGATAAACCCAATATTTTGGATGATGGAATAATAATTCTGAAACATGAATTTAGTGTGCTAAAGTTTTGTATAATTTTTCAATTCAATTTCCCCCCCCCCCACATTTAAAATTGTAAAAATGTACTCAATATTTCATTCATTCTTACCCAATTCGTACAAAAAAGGTTAAAAAATTATAGATACACCTTTCTGCTAAACGATGTGGTTATCCAACGCAAGGAAGTCACGTTCATAATTAAAGTTAAGGAAAGAATCAGGAAGTTTCGGTTAAAGCTGCATTCATGAAAGAGGCAGCGGATGACATAAACGAACATCGTCCAATGGTAGCCCCATCTCCAAAAGAGTTGTGATACAAGATAACCAGGTTAGATCTAGATCCGGACGGCGTATCAAAGCACAGTCAAAATTGACCGCGACTTTGTCACTGAATGTGGGGGGGGGGTTGTGTGGCGGCCTTGTCACCGTCCTTGTTTTCAATACAACCCTCCTCAAATCAGTTAGCCACTACCATCTTTAATTTGGCAACATTTAAACATGATTAAGTTGGCCATATAAATATAAACACAGGGTTTTGAGAGAAGATCATACATGAAACTTCATAGCGATGGGTTTTTGTACTCGTTTTCTCAGGAAATAATCATGACTGAAAGAATATTAACTAGTAGCCATGCAAATAAACATTTACCTTACTCTCTTTAGTAAACCGCTCTGAGCAGTAGGAACAAATACAACAATGAAATCTTTAGAAATGCTTATTATTTATCTATTTTGCAATAAAGTGTTTTCTTAATTAATTAGAAGATTACACATTTTCAAGTTAGTAGTTCAACGAGTTAAAAAAAGTAAAACGAAGATTGTTTAGTAAAGTAATTCAGCCTCGGGCGATATATTTGATCCATCGTAAACCGTGGTACACTCTTTTATCTTCCGTAAACATTTGAAATAAATTAAGGTAACATGAAATCTACTTGCACTTCTGTATTTTTTTCAAATTTCGATGTCGATTTTTCTTATATGAGTGAAATTACTTATAATTATTTGTACATCTTCTTGCCCAATAAATTTTAGTTTATTAAGAGACGTAGCTAGGAGCTTATCAAGTTGATCGTTTTTAACCTTTTGTGCTACTTTTCATATTTTTACAATTAGTACTTCAATTCCAGTACACCTGCTGATGGCCATACTGAATATAACTTGGAGTATAAAATTCTATGTAAAACCTTTAGTTAATTATATAAGATTGGCACACCTTTTGGGAGTTTCGGAAACACCTGTTGCAGTTCAAAGGGTTGTCAAACAGATGGCGCTACTTAATTTGAAGTCATAATAAATTACTTGATTCTTGTAATTCTTTGTTTTTTATAGGTTCTCAACCCATTTACTCCGCCTTCCAATTTAGTAGCGCCTTTTGAACTCCACCAGGTGTTTACAAAATTCCCATATGGTTGCACTAGGCGTATCTCCAAAAATTCTGGATGTAGAATAATCTTTTTTTTTAGTTTTACTCAATATTTTATTTACTTTAATCTTAACTTAACTTTTGTTGTGCGATGCATCAAAAAGGAGTAAATTTCGAAAAATTGAAACCCCGAAAAACATTCTTCAAAGAGAGTAAAAAATTATTAATTTGGATAGCTCACAGCTGGGCCTCGATTGGGACTAGAAAGTTGTTCTGTAAGAATATTTACAGATAAGTTAGTTTGGTTTCATTTATCCGCGGACCACTTTTACGTCAGATGAATATAAAAAAGTCTACATCGAATATTTAAAACTACGATTATTTAGGTATAAATCGCAAAAAATGGCATTCCATGGAGGGCTGTAGCTCGAAAACTATAGGGGCTAAAATAATTTTTTCATTTAGTTTCACGTATAATTTTATTTAGGTTGATTTATCTACTGCTCATTTTGGGCACAGGAATCATAAAAACGGCCAATCCACAATTTATGGAATCTTTGCCCCTCTTCTGGTCCGTTATTCGATGTCAAACTCTAAGGTTTAAGTGAAAATGTTTCATTTTCTACGTAGATTCCTTTTTCGCGACGTAATGATTGGGACTATTCAATTTGTTAAAATTATTTTAGAAAATTTAGAACTGAAAAATTAGATTTCGTAAATTGACGTTTATTATAGATTTTATTAAAAAACGGTTTAATTGGTGTCATGGCTATTCCACATTTGGTGTCACAAAAATAGGTATTAAATAACAAAAATGTAAGAGATATTAGTTAATACCAGTTCGAATTAAAAAAATGTACAGCTGGTTTTTCTCAATTCAGAAGTTTAATCACGTATTTGGAAATATAAAACTGCATTTACTTTTCTCGATAAATTGCGTTTTTGAAAAAATATAGTGCAAAAATATGTAACGCTTATAATATAATAGTGGTTATGCTGCAGACTGCAGCACTGGAGTTATGCAAGTTTTCGACAACCCTTAAAATTGTTGGAGTTGACCCAACATTTAAAAATGGCGCTATAACTAATGTGTGATACGAAAATATCGATATTGCCAATATATATTTAAATTTATCTCTCTATACCTGTCATGTTCAAGATGCTGGAAATATGCATCCAGGGGCGGCCTGACTACGTAAATGATGCAGAAAATTAACTAAATATGAATTTAAATCGTCAGAAAAACCCGATGCTTTAATTTATTCACGAATTAAATTTATTTAATATGTGATAATCAAATTAACATTTTTTTGTTTTTTTATATAAGCTCAAGGACTTGACTCCCACAACCGACCCAAAAAAGGCGATTTCTTGACGTATATTAACTTTTAAATTGTTAATTAGGTTTTCTGTATTCATTTTTGTTGGTTGTAGATCTACAGAAACGTTAGGCAAAAGGAGGTAATAATCTCTTTGCCCCGCTCACGTATAGGCATCCTTCACAGACCTACACAACCAGATCAAAATATAAGCACGTCATTAGCTGAAAACTAACCCTAAGAAATATTATAATATCTTATTTCGTAACTGTTGTCCAAATACGTGTCACTCATTGCTGATATTGATTTCGGCAGACTCGAATCCCGAAATAAACTTCTCGAGATAGACCATCAATATTATGATTATAGAGTTTCATTGCAGTAAATATTTAAAGAGCATTTTAATATTTGTTTCCCGTAGAACATTGAACTCTATGTTTATGATCAATGAACATCCTCTTTAAATCAAGATTTGACATTGAAGACAACTAACGTACATATGTTGTATGAACATAAAATAAATTAAAAATAATAGTTTAATGCAACCTTATGACGATAGCAGTTTATGTATTATAATAGTAATATAAATCACAAAAAAATGTTTTCAAGTTTGTCAAACATTGCTTAGGCTTTAAAAATTGTGCAATAGATTACTATTAAGTAATTACACGTGTTGAAATAATTTATTGCATTGAAGTGACGCAATTTTTACTAGGTGCAAACAAAATTATTTTGCGTATTAGGTAATTATTTGTTTATTACAGTAAAAGTTGCTGTAATTTTTATTTTACGAGATGCAACTCCAAATAACAAATATTAAAATAACAACATTACGTTTAATTAAAAAATTGCGTTATCAATTAAACTAGTCATGAATACAATTAAAAAAGTGGTGCTATTATACAAACATGTTTTCCTTCCCTATCGTCAACGTTTTTATTTAATTTAGCTTATTATGAGTAGCGTAATTTTTCAATTGATCTATACTTTCGATAAGTACTTACAAAATCACGTGAAAATTATGTAATACACTTAATAATAACATAACAAAGTTTTGAATAAATAAATAAAAAAAAGATACATCACTTACGCTCTGCCTTCGAAAATGTGTTCACATCCGCTGTGATCGTCATCGCTCCAATGAAAATGGAGTTGTTCGAAAACGAACTCATCATCATGGAGTGGCCCCCCTTTCAAAGTGGGCATAGTTCGATTTTCAAAACGTAGGGTAGCTAAAATATTTAGTTACAAATAAATGAATCTATGAAAACTGAAATAAAATGAAAAAGATCGTAAGGCTCTGGGTTTCCTGTAAAGTAATATTATTTATCATTTAAGTAATATAATTATTACTTTTTTAGTTCTTTAAACGACGAGCAAAATACGAGGCCTCTAATAGACGTCCTGTATAAATTACTGATTTTATGATGATTCGGTTGAACGAACTTGCTATTGTTTGTAAATGCAATAAAAACATCGATAAATGATAAATAAAAATATGTATAATACATTGCTAATATTATTTTAATTTACTGTAAATATGGCAAACTTTCGTTTATATGATTTTTTAATTCAGTTTTTGTAACGAATTAAATTTAACTGAAAATTAAAACTTTTCAATATGGATTTTCATCCTTGATGGTTCTGTTGAAAAAAACTCATTTTCTCGGAGGAAGCTCATTTTTGTTCTAACAGAAATTCCTAGAGTGATTTTGAGGAGTCTTTACATACCACTCGGGTTACTGTTTAGTGCGCTTTTTAGTCTGGAGGAGTGATTGGACAGGATTTTTGTGAAAATGAGGCTGGAAACGATGTTACTGCCAATGGATGGCGTTATTGGGTCATTTTGTCAATTTTTTTTGGCCTATTATTGATAATATGGATGCGGATTCAACAGCTCGACGCTGAAACATTGAATTTATTGAGAAGTAAACTTTCGGATCGAAAAATTTCTCGTAATTCTTCAGTCAATTGGTCGTCTAGATTGTGTGATCTATGTGAAAGATTAAGTCTATGCAGATAATCAATCCACAATCCTCTGAAGCCTTGAAAACCAGTATCCCACGCGTAAGTGGTAAGATGGAGCCGGAATTATGAAAAAATGCAATCGAAAATTTTGGCAAAAATCATACGTGGTCTTGGTGGAAATTTTTCTGATATTATTTTTCATATAATATATTACAAAAGAAATACAGCACTTTCATCCAAAATGTATGTTTTATTTAAAATTTAAAAACAAAGTCCTTGTTGACAAGCCTTTTGTATGCAGATTTAGGCACAATACAATTTCAAACATTTTTCATTTTGCAATTAATTTATTATTTGCTGGAACGTCTGCAATTGAATGAAATTTCCAAATAAGTTTTATGGTTTTATATTTAAGATTACAAAAGCAGCAATTCATCGTCGATTAGCACTATATTTTTATCGCCAAATAAATCCGGATATTTAGATTACATTTTTCCTACATCCGCCCAATTTGTTGCATTTAATTGATTTCGATATTATTAAACATTTAAATAATTTTATTTCACTTGGGTAATTTAAATTCCTTTCAGATTCATTTGCTTGATTATCACCCTCATATACAGACTGATAACTTCCTGCCCAATTGTTTGTATAGTTGGTACAGCGTTAAATGTACCCTCCAGGTACGAGGTTCGCATATAGCATATTATAAACTAAGCAATAAACTTATCAACATCGTAATTTTGTTTTATGATTATTATAATTATTTATTCAAGTACTAGTAATAATTACTAGAAATATCAGGTAAAGATAAGCAAGGTTTTTAGGTCAAGTTAAGGTGCATTTTTCAAATTTTTTATATTTAAACAACTTGCTTAACTGGTGTCTGGCATTGAAGCTTTTAACTATAATAATAACTTCCAGAAGGCCGAACAAAAAATTTTAAAATATTTTTTGCACTTAACATTGTAAATCTGAGGACGTAAGGTTGCCATATATACATATAAATTAACATAAAAAATTACTTCATTATAATTTATATTAATTTAAAATTTAAAAATTAACAAGTTAACTTTTATTTTTTAAATAAAATTTCTATGCTACATTAAAATTAATTTTACTCACCCGTGTACCCATTATTGTTGAAAGTGGCTGATCCACCCTCGTCCCAATGGCCGTGGAATTCCAAAGGGTCAAAATGGTCGTAAACATTACTTTCGTCATGAGTCAAATGGATTGGGGATTGGACACTTTGCAGTCTCCATTCGGAAACCAAAATTTTCGCATCCTCTAATTACAACAAAAAAATAAATATTAAATGTTAATTGAACACATCAAGGACGATCTTCGATTTTGAGTTCTTTTTAATTGATATCTATATACTTATTTACTTTGAAGGACAATCGCTTAATGGAATATGTAATACAATTGGATTTTAATAGGTATCATTTGGAATCTTTAATTTTGATTAGCTAATTGACCTAATTTCCCAAGTTCCGGTTACTAATATTTTAACGAGCAAAAAACCTTTTAACGAAAATAAAAAAATTTAAATGGTTACTTACGTTCTATTGAAGGATCCTTATTGAATATCTTGTCTTCTGGACAAATGCACGAATTTTTATTTGTAACTGAAAGAGTAGCAGAGCCCATTATAATGCAATTAATAGTAAGCAGAAGTAAACACTAAATGTATTTGTACATATAACACACTCGCAGAAAATACAATGTCCCCGGCATAATAAAGCGTGGACTTGTTTACATATTTTTGCGCATGCTCTCAAGTAGAAAAAGCTTTATCACAAAAAATCGGCTACTTTCGGTCGCATAAAACTTAAACTACAATTTTAATAGTGTATTACTCACTGCCATGTGATCGCATTTGTATCACACAACACTACAAACTTTTTCCTTCAATTTTCAGGTACCTACCGGGATTAAATTGAAGCGCAACGCTTCATTTGTTCAGGGGCCCCATAATTATTTTTTTATTGCTATACGATTATGTAACCCACATTTTTCGGAATTGCATTTCATTGAAATATCGATATGTATATTTAATAAAATACAATGAAAACGTGTTTTACACGTTTTTGACCGTCGTCGATCAGGTCAACACTGGCCGGCCAGTAGGCACGAAACTATCAGCCAAGTTCAAGTTTATTTATCGTATTATAATCGGGTCAGTGTATCAGTCTTCCAATGTGATACTTGGCAATAATTTATTTATAATATCTGCTTATTTAGGTATTTTACGATTACAAAATATTAATTTTAAGTTCGTACTCCATGATGAATTGTAAATATGTACATAAGTTCTTGACCGATATCATTTGACCCAAAACAATGGTTGTATTACCTTCTATTTTTTGTTTTAACAACTTCAATGTTATTTTCGGTACAGCTTTTGATTATTATCAACCCACAAACGACCCTGCGGGACCTCCATATTGTTATTCCTATATAATAAAGTACATTTTATTGAAGCAATAAAAACTTTTAAATTTGTAGAACAAGAAAATGTTGATTTATGCAAATTTTTGTTTCAGAATTTTCGGTTGATTTAATAATGTTTATAACCAGGGACGGACTGCCCTTGGAGCTCGGCAGGCCATTGCCCGTAAAATGTTCAAGTGCTGGATATTTTAACACGTTTGGCAACATCTGCATCCTGCGCACGTAATTTCCCATATTAAATAATAACCATAAATAAATAGAACAGGTTATGGTTAATGAAGGGGCATCTGGAATTATTGAATAATTGCAGTGGAATCAAAATAAATGAATAATTCAGGTCCAAAATGAATTATTATTTTATTGTCCTTTCCACAGGGACGCAAAAAAACGCCGTAGGAGATTTTCTGAAAATTTTAAAATTTCATATCATTTTTTAAAAAGTTTTTATTCAATTTTGTAGATCAAGTTCGATTCTGATTAATTGGAGAAAGTACACTTCAAACCATTTATCCGATAATATCACTAATCTAGGATGTTATATTGAGCACATCGATATCTTAATTTAATTCATCAGAGAAACCTGGTGATTTGATGCAATTAATTTAATTAATTTACGACGTAATCGATTAATCAACTCAAGATACACCCTGAGTTATAGCTTCCATAACAGGCCTTGCGGAGCATTCTAAATCGAACTCTACTGTTCGATCGCTTGAACATGGCGTACCGCAGGGTGAGGTTCCGGGCCCGCTTCTTTTTCTTATTTATATAAACATAAAAAAGACCATACATGTATGACGACTAATACCGGAAGGTCGATGACACTATTCGGTCTAGTTGCGGTCGGGATTCCAACCTGACGATAACGAACTTTTTGACGGGTCATTGAATGTTTAAATTCCAGGGATTTTTATCTCCCTGGTGTGCTTTAATTCAGTATCTTTTATGAATTGGGAATTTCAGATCCTCAAGTATTACACCCGTTTATGAAACTAACGAAGGCGCAAACTGGCTTCTGCTGCTATGGATTTGTTGTTGCCTAGCAGAGTCAAGTCGGTAGACCATCATAGTTTTAGGAAAGCGGTTAGGGCTTATCTGTAGGCTCGTATAATGTGGTCTCTGCGATCTGCGGTTGCTGGGTGCTATTTTAGTATAGTACAGACTTGTTTCCTTCTCTTCACGAAGGTAAACTATTATTACGATGGCTACAAAAATATATTCGATGTGAATAATTCCTTCCTATCAGTTCTCCTCACCACGCCGAACCAAACAAAAGCCGACGCGAAGATAACCTTGAATAATGATACCTTGAACTTGATGTATCTAATTTTAGATTCTCTATTTATAAATAACAATAGTGAAGTATAAAAAATCGCACTGAGGCCCGTCGTGTCAATAAAACTCTTGGGATGATGTAAAATCATCCAAAAAATGTTCATTTTATTGCGAAATCTGCAAAACTTAAATATCTGTTATTTTTCTGAAGACTGAATTTAGAAGTATCTGCATGGCCACTTCATTCCAGGTTCATGTGATTTTTATGTTACAAGTTTTTAAACTGAAAATTAACATGGCGGAATTTGTCAAGGCGAAGGTCAAAATATCAATATGTATCTACATTTGAAATAATCCATCAGATTATAAACCCAATTGTTGAAAATTCTCCGTGCAGATAATCGAATACTAATGCATTTATAGTAGATAAATTAATCAAACATTCATTTTGTACATACATCAATTCGATTTCTAGTTCAATATGTTAGATAATAATATTTTTTTATTGTTCACATAAAATGTATAGGTAACCATTTTGCATATATGTAGTAGGGTAAGGTGGTCGACAGTGGATCACCAATTTTTCAAACCCATCATATATCTTGGAAAATAATACATGAAGTTTGTTGAAATTTTGGGTAGAGTAACATGGACTATAATTTTATCGAAATATGGTAATTTAAACTAATTTTAAGTGCATAATGATTCAGTGTTGACCAGGGGTGGTCCACATTGGATCGGCCAACGGTTAACAGTGGATCACAGCCACCACGATTATTGCACATATTTTAAAATGGAAAAACTAACAGATTTTAAAACTAAAAATATAGAAAAACAATATATTTTCGAAAAAACTATATTATAGAGAAACAGAAAAAATACATTTTCGAGATAAAAATATAGGAAAATAAAAAAATTAGCACATTTTCAATAGAGAAAGATCAACTGAGAACTTATAATAAGACCGTCGCCTAGCTGTACCGCTAATTATTGGATTCGGAAGGATGAATCTTACATCCTGTTCTTTGACCATGTTTTGGTTAACCATGTAGCACTGATCCACTGTAGACCAACCCACCATTTAATTTTCAAACCGTGGTTTTGACAAAACAAATTGAGTAAAACCTGTTATTCAAGTGTCATCACGTGCGTTAATTATTTCTTAAAACAATAAAAATATCCAGAACTCTATCATAGAAGATCTGATCAAATTACACAAAAAGTTCAACTTACATGATAATAACAAATGGAGGCTTTAAACCACAAATGTAACTGGTGAACATCCGACCATCAACGGAACCGCTCAGTTGTGGAATGAGTCAATGAGGGATCACATTGGCTAACACATACATCTCGCGGAAGCGCATGCATACAATGGTTTAACTAATAAATGAGCGATTCACTGTGTACCACCGATCCACTGTTGACCACCCTACCCTAAGTAATATAATATTCCACATAAAATTTCAAAATTGCTATAAAATCTAAAGACGATGATTAAACCTATTTGACAAAATTAACCACATCAGGATTCCATAAAATTTAGACAAATATTTACCTGAATATATGTAAATTCAGGGTGGCTAATCCGTTTCTGTTCACAACCAAGACCGTTTAAACTATTTATAAACAAGTTAATATTAATATCGTAATATTTTAATAATAACGGTCTAAAACACTTTAGGGTCTGAAACTTCTAAATTTCAGCAATATTACCATTATGTCTGCAGGATGAAGTTAACTGGATCCAGGTTAACCTATCGTTTTGAATTAAAAATTATCGAATTAATAGTAAATATTGAAAACAGTTTCATGGTCTTCCAAATGGATGTGTTGATTCTATAGAAAGTTTAGCTCATATTGTTGGTATTTAACAATTTATAGTTGATTTTAGTTTTAAGCGTAGGAAAGGGTGCTTTGACGTTAATTGATAAGAAAAATATTTTTATTAAATTGAGGTCGGAATTAATTTTCTATTAACACTATGTGTTAGTATAGACATATCTACATCTTTTAGCTCCTTTAGATTTTCGAAATATTTACAAGTAAACTTTGCGAATGACCGTTAAATTGAGAAGTGTCGAGTGGTGTTAAGTAGACATGTTAATTTTTTATAGTATTTTATGAATATAAAGATGTCCAGAATTCATAAAATAACAAAAAGATCTCGATTTTATCTTGATAAAAATTTGAAATCACCAGTCAAATATTAGAAAATGGTAGTGCAGCGAAATTTCGAAATAAAAATTTCGGGATCACAGTAATAATTAAAAATGATATATTTTGATGTAAATCTAAGTTCCAATATAAGAAATGCGGAGGTGGGTACCTCCTTGCATAAGAAACAAAATTTTTGTGTCGACTAGTTTCGGACTTTTATTAGAAGTCCATCTTCAGGGCACACTATAAAAGAGACAATAAATTATAACAATGTTCACAACCTCTTTGAATTAAAACTCCTTATCATTAATATAAACTTACTGAAAAAACTAAAACCTCTTGAGTCAGTATGAATTAAAATCCTTTCAAAAACTGATACACAATCAATTAAAAATCATATCTAATGTGCGAATGTGGAATCTAATCCGCTTTATGAGATTATAATAAAATGAAAGCCGATCGTTCTAGACTTCAAGTAACATTGATTTTATTCCCTTCTTTTGTTTACTATGTATTAGTTTCTCAGTTTTAGTGCAATCCGCTGTATGGCTCTTTCCCTGAGATGCACCCCGAAGTTGGATTTAGGGTTCCTCCTTAGATGTTCTTTTATCGGTTCCTCCATTGTTCTAAGGTACATTTTTCCATTTTTTTAATTAAATTAGTGGCAAACGGTCGAGCTTTTTATCTTTAGGGTACAAATGATTTTTGTGGAAGCTCATTGGAGCTCAAACGATTCTCTATCGATTGACTCCAATTTTATACAAAAATTCACGATGGGGGGGGGGGGGGTGGAATCTCATTCTGTTTCACAGTCTTTCAAACTCTTAAAAACGATTATTATGGAAGATCATTGTATCTCAAACGATTCTCTACCGATTGACACAAATTATATACAAAAATTCGCAATGGGAGAGGAGACTGCCGCTTCTACAGCTCCTCCAAAAATGTTTGCGAATAACTTTGCGATGCATGTGGTACAAACGATTTTTATGGAAGTTCATTGAAGCTCAAATATTTTACATTAATTTCATTATAAAATTCGCGATGAGGGGGGGGTTAATGTACCTATTGTTCTACTGTTTTCACCAATGCACTATGGTTTCTGAGTCCTGATTTGTTGGTCAAAACTAATTAAATTACTTTAATAAAAATAATAATTACAGAAGAACATTTTTGGATAAAATTGAACTAATCAGGGTCATTTCATGTAAAAATTTCAACAATAAACACATAATATTTCGTAAAATATAATTTTATTACAGGTAATTAAATTTTTACAATTCGTCGTTGATGAAGAGCAAATTGATATTAACCATATTATCAGTAATTTTAGGATAATATTGTTTTTTGTTTTCTTTGTGTTCGGGTCTTTCAAATTTTTCACTTTAAATAATAGTGACGGCTGCCGAAATCTTCTTCAATGTTTTTTCGAAGGACCAGTTGTGATTGTTTTTTATAATCAATAAAATAAATATCTTGATGGACAAATACTTTATTTAATATACTATATTTGTAATTTTCACAACACAGATTACTGCGAGCACAAACTTTTAGATTTTTTTGCCAAATCTCTTGTCTTGTATTGTCTCTTGACTGCAAACGGAGAGGTATAATTGTCGTTGCAAATAAAGATGCATCAGAGTGGGTTCCAGGAGTGTCGAATTTCTGCTTATAAACTGATTGCCCGGAACTTCCATCGAAACCATAGCTGAAAATTATTTCAGCATCCATTTCGTTAACATCCTCCCCCAATGATTCTATGTACTGCATTATAACATCTTCTTGTAATTGCACTATTCGATTTGTCGTGTGTTCCAGAAGATTGCTTAAAGGGACTTCGGCCACAATATCAGTAACTAATATCTGACGGTCTACATTTAGATATACATTTCCAAACTTCTTTGTAGTCCGGATAAAGATTACAATTTTTTGAAAGTGCTCCTTGCCGCATATTCAAATATTGCTGCTTGCTTAAATTGCTATCCAAAATAAGTTCTAATGCTTCTTCAGCAGTATAATTCGAAATACTTTCTGCAGGCGAAGAAAGAATTTTTCTAATTTTGGACGGTCGAGATGGAGTTCTGATCACTTCTTTTAAAACCGCCGCCAAATCATGCTTTCCTTGTTTACGCGTGCAGCCACATTCGCAGCTTGTACCATTAACGACGATTCATGTTCTTTTTCATGCGATAATTGTGAAGCTTCTCGTCTTTTTGATCTTCTGGATTTTTCATTAAATAAAAGACTTGGCCGACCAGTAGATGTTGACGGTGTAGGTTCGCTAGTCTCAACAACAAAATCACCTTTAAGCAAAGCAGCGTTTTTATTTTGAAAATAATCCTTACGCCGAGAAGCTTTACACCATCTTTCGTCAAAATTGCGACACAAACGTCGAATTTTTCCTCTATTATCTTTTCATTTGATAAATTAATGTCATCTCCAATCTTTCTCGTTATATGATCATAAAGTATCGAGAATTTTTCGTCTTTATTATCTCCTTGCAACCATATTTCTAAGAGATCTTCGTTCTTGAAATGTTGCATGTCTAGGAAAAAAAATCATTTTGTCAGAAGTTGCAACTAGTAGCAGCTAAAATGAATTTGCGATCAATCTATAGTAAATACTGAATATATTCAAACAAAAATTATCACCGCCAAACGCCGCCAATTTTTTGAAACTCAATTGAAAATCTCTGATTTATATTCAGTTATTGTATTTAATGTATTAAAAATACATACCTACAGCATATTATATTAAAATGATGTACTAGCACATAAAAATTCTATAAAACACAATAAAGGCACACTTTTACAATTAAAATTCGAACAACTTTCTACTAGCAACAACTCGCACTTCTAGCACAAGTACAAATAACGGTGCCTATATCGGGTGACTGGGGTACGGAATAACAAAAACTAGTTTCAACCATTGTCCATTGGGGTGTTTTGCTTCAACATTAACGAATAAAGATGCTATTTTTAAGAATCTGAAAATTTGATTTATGGCCAAAAAATTGCTCCCTAGAAACCATAGTGCAATGTAAGTGTCGATACAAACTCCACAACAAAATCGATATACTCCTCTATAACAACCAATGACTCCGCATATGGTTCAGTATTCAGAAACTGCTCAAGTTTCCCTTTGTTTTTTCCGTTAAAATTATGTCTTCATTCTTGAATACACCTTTCATGCGTGTGGATATTGGTCCACATATTGGATATTCGTTTTGTCTTTCTTTTGTTCTGCTAGGACACTGTGACTGTTTCTTCTGTCATTCGTTTTTTCAGATTTCTAATTGTTGTCGGGTTCTTCTTATTCTTAATCGTTCTCAATGTTTTTTTGAATCATTTAAATTTTCAAATCACATTAATTTATTTAGAACTTTGATTTGGTTTAATAAATTTTGCGTGTATGTACATGTTGATTTCCTTCCACCATCTTGTTTTGTAAAAGTTCTTATCGCTTGGCGCAGGCCACATTTTTATTTTTGTACCTCAATTGCGATATAATTCTAGAACTAACGAGAACTCGTCGATGAAACAAGCCTATTATTACCTTTTAAGTTATTAATTAAATATAACACTTTTAACTATTGAAAACTATAATATAATTAAAACTTTTAAATTGAAATTTAATTAACTATTCAATTGAAAAGTCTTAAGTAATTATTCCTTTTTAGTAATTAATTTATTAATTGATTGTGCAACAAACGATTTTCTGTTATCTGGCTATTTATGGTACCTGTTTCTCATTGCTTTTGGTTATCGCAATTGGGAACCACAGTATCGTAGTTTCGTCGGTGGTTTCTGGTTCTATGGTGAGCAGGGTGGTAAATTTAATCTATGTGGCGCCCACTTTACTACCTATACTTCGCTTCGCTCTTCAGAGCATCTCTTTAGCGCTCTAGCCAGAAGTGGTGGCACAGTTACTTTGTCTTTTGCCCTCTAGAGCTAGCCAAAATGGTAGTCCATCGTTTAAGACGGTCGTCCTGAATTTTGGCTTCAGGTATCGCCTTATTGGTCCAATTTTGTCTCCCCAGATTTTCTAGGGCCGTATTTTCAAATAAATTATGTACAGTCTACCGATCGGAAGAAGAACAGTGAGAAGGTCCGGTAGGAGATGGAGAGACCAGTTCTTAGAAGATAAGGCAGTTTCAAACATCGTATGAAAATCGGAACAGGCCAATTGGTTTAACCCGTGAAAGATGATAATGAGTGTGTGTAGCTTGTTTATTCTCATTTGGTCTTGTTGGAAGTATGAAAAACATCTTCCTATAATTCTAGCAAACTTAACTTATCCCAAAATTTCAATTATCTTCTTTTTTTACAATTACTCCATTTCTTTCAAATCAAACACAGTTTTATTTAATTATTCAACTTATTTTTATTTAAATTAAAACGAATACTTTAAATTTACCTACAAAATTCCAATCAAAATCACAAAAACATGCATTATATTTTATTTCAATTCTAATAAATTTTCCCAATCGGACACCTTCTGATATGGCATACTATTCACAATAAATTCAAAATATAAGAGAAACAAATTATTAGAAAGAAAATCTAATTTTCAGAATAATTAAAACTTGATCAAAATTTTTCGTTAGTATGGCATACTTTTTACACAAAATCAAACTTGACTACAACTTAAATCCACTTTCCAGTTTGCATGTTTTCTAGACAATCTTTACTAGCTTGGTGTTCTTTCAAACATCCAGTCCATTCCTGGACTATAAGCCTCTCCCTCATGAGGGTGAGGGTTCATGGCCATACCCTACCACGCTGGCCGTGTGGGTTGGAATGGGAATAGCCAGCGGCGTTCTTTTTTTTATTAAATTAGGCACAACGCAGTCACCCATACAAGTGAAAACCACGAGCAACCCTGCTGGACTCCGGTGATTTATTGATCACGGGCAGTTGCATTGCGATGCGTCGCTGCTCCTAACCTAATCTAGGCAATATCAATGGTAAAATCAAATTACAATAATCTGGGATAATTTTTTATAGTAGTTCATGACACCTATGAAGCCTCTTGGTGTCCTGTGATTTTTAGACCTTGGATACTTCTAAATTTCTATAGTTCTTTTATTATAAATTTCAATGTTATTTAATGTTATCTTGTATCCCAAATAATTAACCAGACTTTTGAAGAATTCACTTTTCTCTATATTCAACTTTAATCCTGAACCATTCAGTGCCGATAAAATTATTAGGACGTGCTTCTCATGCTGTTCTGCATTATTACTATTAATTTGTACCCCTTTACTATTAACTTCCCATAAATTTTCTTCAATCTCCATATCAACTACCCGTAGTAAATATTAACAATTTTCCCGTAGTTATCCCAATTTTCTCCATTATTATTCAATTTAACTACATTAGGTTCTTCCTTCTTTTCTCGTTCAAACCAATTGATTTCTTGTTGCATTTGTATTATGTAGTCTTTTTGGTAAATGAATTTCTATTCATTCTGTTTTGCGACGTGTAGTTGATTTCTTCTTCTAATTCAGCAACCCCAGCATTCGCATTCATGTCTAATTCCACTTGACTTCTGCTCGTTTACAAATCATTTTCTAATTTCATTTTATTTGTATCTCTATCTTTTGATCACGTTTTCCATTGCCTGTCGTAGTTTACTCAATTCCTCCAGCAACATGCCGAATTCCGTTTCTAAAAAAAATACAAAACTCTAATCTCAGATAGTTGAATCTTGTCAATATGCTTCTCTACTATTTGGTATGCCAATCATCATAAACTTCTTATCGCCGATGCCTCGCCTAAAAGTGCAATGCACGATAAAATTTTCACATCGACCTTCAATTTATTAATTTCAAAATTTTAAATATTGAAAAAAATGTAATAAACAATTTTTGTATTATTAAATTTCCAATTAAAGATGCCCCACGCTGGGCTCGCAAATTAAATAGTAGCATTAACTTATCCAATCTATTCAAAAATTTCAATTATCTTCTATATTAACAATTATCACATTCTCTTTCAAATCAAACACAGTTTTATTTAATTATTCAACTTAGTTTTATTTAAATTAAAACCAGTTCTTTAAATTTACAAACTTTGACTGACCCACGTCCATTCATTTTTATCGACCTGGCATGAGCCCTTATCCAATTCATACAAATTTTGCATAATTCCAATCAACATTCAAATCAGAATTTCAAAACTCTTATTAATTTGATACAAAATAGAATAATCAAAGTCTTTGTAAGAATATGTGCAATTCCTGCTGGTGCAGATTTTTCGTCAGATATGCACTGATAAGAATTTTCGTAAAAATATCGTACCTCAAATTTTTATTTATTTCGAAACGAATTTATTATTAAATTTATTCAACACCTTTTGCATTATTTTCACCACAGCTACAATATCCGTCATCAAATATTTTCACCAATTTATGCCAATGTCCTATCTATTTTTCAGCTTCAAATTAAATATTTTCTTCTTAGGTCTAAAATTTTTAATGATTAGTTAGGTACCTCTTTTTGCACAAAACTAAATTATTCTTTATTTAAATTATTTTTACATTACTATAATTTTTAATTTTTATTAACCATTCGACTTGCGTGCTTCGTACTTCAAAACAAAGTGTTTTTGCACACCTGACTTGTGTTTTACAAAATTAAAATTTATCGCCTCAGCCATAGGCGCACCAAATAATATACAAATTCAAATTTATACAATAAAAAAACACCCCAGTATATTTATTAATTATATTGTTTATTTTACGATATGAGAGCATTTCTTCAGCATCTTTTCATAAAAATATCTAATCTGACTCATTCATATGTGATGGCAATTTGTATTTGACGAACTTGGGCATTAATTGTTCATTAACGCATGTGCTGATAAAGCATCTGTATTATTGTTTGCGGTTGCTTTGTCTTTGTGCCTTTGTCAATCTCTCATGGTATTTGAGTTTAACGACATACTCCTTGTCAAGGAGATACCCACCTCCACATTTCTTACATATTGGAACCTCGCACAAGGAGTATATTTATTAAGTTCCAATAATTTCCATTAAGTATTAATTTTTATTTTTAACTGTTTATTTTAGTTTATCTGCAAAATTTTCCATATAGTCCGGTTAATCTGATCATAAGCTCCTAAATGGAAAAATTGATCTGACTGTTCTATGTTTCAACTATTTAAGTTTTTCAAGATTAAGAATACACTGTATGACGGATTTTGGAATCCGCCACTTACGTTCCACCTTGTATATATACAATGTCTTGGAGCGCATGATATCCGCGCAATAGAACTGCGCGAGAGGGTCAGTCTTGTGTCAGCTTTTGAACGAGCAAGAAGTCTTGGTTCAGCTCGTGAACGAGCAAGAGGTCTGGTGTGAACTTTCAAACGAAAAGGTCGACGTTTGTATCTGCTGTGAAGTGATCGTGGGATTTGGGTTCCGAATTTAACGGGATATGGAACGGCGATATTTTTTGGAACATTGTTTGTTGCCCAAACTCAGTAGGGGTTTGAAATATCTTCGTTGATGGGGGATGGTGGATTCTTCCCATATCGGACGTTTTTTTGTCGATTCCCACTGCCCATGCTTTCTTTGAAGGATTGCTATCCTTTCAAATTGGTAAGTCACATAATTTGTTGCTAATTATTTCACAGATGGATACATTAATCAATACGGCCAATTTTTACTTCAACCACCTGGAGTTCACTATCGTTTGAATTCGCCCGTGGCTAATTAATGTTTTTTGTATTTTAACAATTTGGTTTTTTCTTTTGCCTTATATTTTTGATTGGAAAGTTTTGCCAAGATTGTGATTTGTTTGCAGGTTTTGTGTCTCTGCATAAAAGTGATTAAAGACAATCTTATCTTTTACGCTCGCACGCGTGGATATGGATATAACGTTTAAATTTTGTGTTTGCTAAATTATTAATTATGAATTATAATGTTTCCTTTAATAATTTTATTTAAACTACGTATATTTGACTAGGTACCATCGTGCAGAGCTGGCTTATTGCCTAGGCAAGGAAATTCCAAAGTGGTCGACATAGTTTCGAATCTTGTATTTGAAATTTTATGCTCGATATTTTTTTGTGTTTATTTATTTTTATTTGTGTTTTTTTGAAAGAAGGTAGCGATGCACGACCAAAGTACAGGGTGTTGAGTTTCATCGGGGGCTTACGCTTGGTTGGTTGATTGGAAGTTCGTAGTGGGTCCACCGTTTGTGGGATTTGTATGACCACTAGAACGTTCTCTTGATTAATTCGGGAAGAGGTTCTTGGTGGTAGGTCTTCACTTCTGTACTGGTCCTGGTCGGCTAAGGCAATTACCATCAGACATCGCTAAACCATTATCACCTTCTAGCAACGACCATCTAGTTGCTACTCTATTTTTGTTTTGTTAGCAAAGCTGTTCTTTGATCTTCTTCGGGGCATTCATTTGTGATGATCCACGGCCTTCGCCGCCGCTACAACGAGCTGGTTTAGACGAACATCAGGGCTTCACGCAAAATAAGTAGGAATTTATTTTCTGCGTGGACATAGTGAACCAGTTAACTCCACTCTCCCTATATTACTCAAAAAATAATACACATTTGTTTTCAAATAATAAAACGTCGCAATAAACTAAATCTGTAAAACCAAAACGAAATACTATAATTAAATATAGTACAAAAAGTTAAAGCGCCTCAACTTTTTAATTTTATTTTGCGCGTCCTGGTTATATCCTTCCGGGATCTATATTAATGCATGATATTTTAGTAAAACTTGTGAAACATGAAAACTATTTTCAGAATTTTTTAAATAGTCGAACCATTAGAATTTAATAACATAACGACACAGTACATTATAATTATATTATGTATAATATACACATCAGTTTATCTTTTATAGTACTACATAATACAATAAATTATTTACTTAAATAATGCAAAACTATAATTATATTAATTGCATTTTGATTATAGTTGAATTACTTAGACATTGATAATTACTTGTTATACGATGCAGCGTAAAATAAAGCATGACTACTTTTTTTAAACATATTCTAGCAAATCGAAACCCGTTCGACAAATGATTTCTTTTTAATTTTCCAATGGAAGCAATCATCTAGGTGTTGAACATGATTAATCGTCCTAAGAAATTTATGAAGAAGCAACAGAATTGTAGTTAACAAATACAAATTTATTAATCCGAATTAAAATTGTATAAAATCAACAAGTAGAGCTCTTCACTGCAAAGCTATGATGACTGTTTGTAAATATCAGGTAATGTTATGGTAATCAAATTAACAATAAATTATTACTAAAAAATTTTATTCCTGCTATGCCTATGTGATATATTAAATTATTTATGAAAACATAATTATATTAAAACAAATCACAATAACGAAATATAGAATCAATATAAATAATAGTAAGATATCGTTTTGGGCAAGCTAATATTTACACGCAAGTGTAATCCGATTGTTTATTTAGCTCATTCCTTAATTCTAAGATCAATATACTTAATGCAAAATTATAGCGGAAGAATAATATAATATTATTGTACGGAAATAGATTGACTGAATGGCCGAACGGTTAGCGTGTTCGATTTTCGTGACAAGATTCACGCGTTCGATTTCCGTGGAAAACCATCTACAGTAGGATCTTTCACTCACTAAATATCTACCTGTTGACATTAGAAATAACATAAATGCTTCCCTAGAATCGAAATACATGTTAACCTGTAGATTCTCCATAATAGACAAAGGCAGGAAAAACCAGTGACTAATAAAATTTATCCTCCCCCCGCGTTGCCGCGGTTCGAATTTCACGTTAAGCTGTAGTTAAATTAAATTTCTTGAAAAACAAGACGTAAATGTATCAAGTTAATTAAATATTTTGATCATGTGAGTTTGTGCAAATATCGAGTTTAAAACGTGTAATATTTGAAGATATGATTGCTATGTTATCAGTCACTCTTATCTTTAATGACCAAGCACTTAATTAAACGAAAATGTTCTAATAATCTTAGATTGTATTAGATTGATAGCACCAAACATGATTTCGTTATTAAAAATTGAATTTCAAAATTGCTTACCTTCCTTATCGATTTTCTTCGCAACAGTTTTGTCATTTTTAGAATCGATTGCACGTTTACGGGAACTATTGTGAGACATAATTATTAAATGAATTCTTTATGCTTTTTTTATTAATAGTTTACGATGATATTCTTTTGGTATTTCTGTAAACCGATTTGCTAACTTCATGTGTTGTGTATTGCACATAACTGACATAAATTTAAAAACAGATGAAATTTTATCGGTTTTCCTACAATTTCATCGATTACCATATTTATTTAATTAATAATTCAGTATCCTGTCGAATAAAGAAAAATATTGTTTTTATAATGAGTAGGGTATTTCTGACGAAATAATTAGACAACAAACAGTTTGAAACATTAGGTAACAAAATTCAGAAATTTTGAAATGGCGGTACTACTACACGCATCAGACTATTATAATCAGTCACACCTTAGAACGCACTGAACATGATCGACTTGAACGTTGTACCATTAGTGTAAGTACAAAATATTGAACGCAATCCATAGTTTTCCAACGCCATTGATCCTGTCTACCCAGTTAGAGACGGTATTCCAAAGTAGAAATATTTTAATTTTTAATGAACCCTAATATGCGCAAGGCGGAGTTGCACAGATGCGTAAATGTTGAATAAAAATATTCGATATTTTCTTCTGCAAGTCCCGTGCTTGATTCCAGGCGTAGGCGACCTCTCGCCTATTTTAATTTGTTTAAATATTGTCTACCCGTCTCAACATAAATGATGGTGCCAGAATTTATCACATCATGATCATTATTAGAGTTCCACTAAAAATGATTTTCTGAGCCAGACCATTTGTAATATTATATTATTTTATTTATTATTTTTTTCTTTTGCAATTCTACACATTAAAAAAAATTTTCCAACCCATAACCGGAGAAACCTAGGGGATATTCCATACCTCCCAGACCCCCCCCCCCCTTTGACTTTTCCTTTCACATTATTTTTTAAGTGAACCAGTAATCTCTAATCTTGCTTTGGAATATAATTATTTGAGAAGGTAAAAGGAATTCTTGAGGCTGGTGTGCTGTACTACTACAAGGGCTCTTGCCATCTTATAGTGAGTCGTCACTGCTCAAATAGCCTTAAAAATACTGATTGTCATTTAATCTACGAAATAATATTAATTTCATTTAATAATAAAATGCAAATTTAAGCAATACCAAACATTCAACTGATGTTTTGTGGTCAATATTTTTCGTTCCTTGACGAGTTTACTGTAGGGACCATGACCGGAATTCACTCGACCGATAACGTGATAAGTCAAGTGTATTTAATCTGTTGTCTTAATACCGATACCTTAAACTAAAGCACTTGAAGAATAGCATTACGCACCATTCACGATGCTGGTTTTTCCAACACTTGTAATGGCACTGTGGAGAATCTCAGCGCGGCTTGAGCACGACGGTCATCGTAGCGCGCTGTTGGTATTTCATGGTGCCCAAATAAAATACAGAGGATACAGAAAGCAAGATATAGGGGAGCTACAAAACTTGCAATTTGTTGTTTAATCCTGGGTCGTCTTGTTGGATAGTCACAGTCGTTGGGCCGTCTTGTTGAAGGATGAGGTCCAACTCGAAACATAAACACATTTCAATGTTGAACTTGAAAAAACAATTTCAATAAAGTATCAAAGATTAACAACCAGTAGTAGTATAATTATAATATAGTCTATTAATTAGTCTAACGATAAACGTCAATCTTTATCTTTATTTTTGTGTTTTACGATTAAAATAATTTAAAACCAGTTAATAACAGGGAGTGAGCAGCTGCGCTCTCAGAATTCCTTATGAGTGGAGACCTAGTATTGGACTGGATTGGAACAGTTTTAAGAGAAAAATCGAAGGCGGAGATGGAATACCATCAGAACGGCGGAGATACAGCGATATGGAAGGCAACGGAAAACTACCACACTACTATTCATAGGACAATCAACATGGTTGAAGGCCCCAAGTACGGGTGCCCCTTGAATGGGGTAGGGGTGCGAATCTCCCGATCGATAGAATATTGCGACGTGGAATGTGCGAAGTATGCACAAAACGACTCCAAACATACTTTATGTATGAATTTTTGTTTTTACGAAACAAACGCAACGCCGTTGCAAGCTCTTCGGGCACCTGAAGCAAATTTGAATATATGCGCCCCCCTCCCAAAAGATTTTCATCATTTTGAAAATTTGTCAAGGTTTAGCGCCCCCATTGCGATGGAGCCTGAGACAAATGCCTCAGTCGCCTCACCCTCGCTACGACTCTGCATAAACGCTACATATTACTATGAAATAAATATCAATAATAACAAATATAAAATTGAAATGAGCACTCGTTAAATTATTAATTGCATGAACTTTTTAACAACAGTAGGAAGCTCCGACAGGAAGTTGAAAGACTCTGATGAGCTCAGGTTATTCAAAAATAGGTGACAAACGAAATTATTTACCAATGATACGGACTAAAAATGGATATCACAAATTAATTTATATTCATAAAAATTTGTTTAATAAAAATAATTTAATTTCTAGAATTGTAAAACTAGGTTAATTTTAAGAAATGCGAGGTGAGGTATAAACAGTGAGATTACGTAGTTGTTGTTGAAAATGATGGTGACGACAAGTGCAACGATAAATCCATCCGAGGCGAACGATTTTACGTGTGACCAGACGAGATGTTGTTATGGCAACTCCAGAATGAAAAATAGAATTAATTGAATGACATTTAATTAAAATTGAACATTATCAAAGTTGCGAGATACTTACGCTTGAAATTAAATCATCCAAGAGTGACGAAATTCAAAAATCACAAAAAACCGGGGTAACGGAAAATAAATAAATAAATAATAATAGAGTTGATACGCTTATGCGTGGTAGAACGGAGGTTTTTGTCCTCGCGTGTCTCAAAGTGTTGATTTGGATAAAATCCAACGAAAAGTGTGTTAACCTAAAAATAAAAAGGTTGATATTAGACCATAAGAATTGATATTCGATTTCGTGAGATAAAAATTTAATGAAAAATAAAAAAGTGCTTACCTTAAGATAAGTTTGGAAAGTGATCACTAATATTTGGAACCAGGATTTGGTAAATGAGAAGAGACGCACAAATTGAAAAACACGAGTTGATGATTCATGCAACAAGATTAACAATTGCTGGTAACGTGATTTTGATAAGAAAGAAGAAAAAGTACGGCGACCTCTGTAGTGGTAAGAAACAATTATTTAACTTTTACGCGGAACAGTGCCGGGTTGCGAATTTAAATCAACAACAATCATACGTAAAAACGATAATCAAACACTAATTTGCGTAGTATTAAGAATTTTATTTTGTTACATGTTTAATTATAAATTTAGTATAAGTTTGGGGTTTTCATTTTGTTATATTGATGATAAAAATAAATTGTTCATATTTTTTGAAGTCCAGTAGCGTATCATTGGGAAGAAATTTCCCGTCCACATTAAAAATTTCAGGATAAGTAAAGAGTCACCCTCGAAGAACTTACTACTGAGGTAAGGTTGTATTTCATGCTAATTAGAGATTGCAACTGAGCTAGCAAAAAGAAAACCATAATAAAAGATTATAATTTTCCAATTAAAAACTTTAGTAAAATTTACATGTGTCCCATCTATAAGAGAAGCGATACATAGTAAAATTGCCAGCCCAACGTGTGGCTTTATTAACGGACAGGTACACATAGTAATATATAATACGAGTATATATCCACATAAAATCGTGGAATGTCGCAAAAAGCAGTTTAATGGCCGTATGGCCCGTACGAAGTTTATTGTAAAAAAACCATACAGTTTATTATTTTGGGCGAATTTAAAGAATTTAGAGAATCAAGAAAAAAAAAGAAAATGTAATAAAAAAGTAATTGCATCTCACACATTATAAATTGTGATAATAAATTACTGAATTGTAATAACATCATAAATTTATACTTTTTATAATAATTATATTAATAATTACAATAATTATGAATGCATTAGTTACATTACATATTATATGTTATGTTTAGATAATGATTAATGATAATTATTTACAAACACAACAAAAGCAATGTAGGAATTTTTAAGATATTATGTTTGATTAGCAATCCGACATTCAAAGTAATTTAATTTATTTAAGAAATAAATCAAGAATCCGCGCATCGATTTAAAACATTCATAAAATTTTTTAATTCACGAATAAATTTTTTCTTATTTTTATCATGAGTAAAAACTAAATTCTTATTCTAAACCGATTGTAAATATAACTTGATTAATTTCGGGATGTTTTATGAACAAGAATACCTCAAATACCTGCTATAATGGGGTATGTATGTTGTTAAACAATACAAGTTGTCAAGTTTATACTCTAAGAACGATAATCAGCAATTCTTTTTTTAATCTACAAGTTCAAGATACCTACTACATATCTGCAAAATCTACTAAATTCAGTTGAACATGTGAGAATCTTCATTACAGTAATTATATGCAGTTTCTTTTTCAGTTGCAATAATTGACAGTGAATTTTATTCAATAGTCATAAATAATGGTCACTCTTTGTAAATTCATTTTATTTATAAAAGTGATTGAATGGCATATTTATGTAGTAAAAATATTCCACAAACTTATAATAAATCTAGAAAGTGTAAGCTATTGGGAACTGAAATTAACGTTGGTGGCGCTGCAACTGTAAACAAATATGGCCGTTTAAATTTGGTTTACGTCAAGAAAATAAGTCACAATATGAACAAGTTGCTGTGAAAGAGTCCAAATATATTTAGCAAGATGGTATGCTGAAAAATATGTTCCTCAACTTGGATTCGAACCCAGGCGTTATTAGCTGTGAATACTCGCGCTCAAACAACTGCGTTGCCGAGGCGATTAGTTTATGTAGCGCGGAACTTCTATATATTTCGTGACTAATTCTTAAACCGCTACAAATACCACTATTACTTTAAATATTACTTTTATCACTCGAAATGATAAAAACATGCAATAGTAAATAACGCTTTTAATTTATCCAGTTTTCGTTTTCTTATTTGGAGTTGCCAATAAATCCAAAGAAATCAGTTTGATGTTTTCGTGGGAGCTTTTTCAAGAGATCGTTCAAAAATTAACAGGTAGTAAGCGAATTTAAAATAGATATGATTATTATACTCTTTTTCTTCTGCTTCACGGTATAGGTCTTAGGCATGTTCGAATTCTTAATCAGCCCATCTCTTCTTTGGACGTTCCACGTCTCTTCTTCCTTTCAGATCGTGTATCATTACACTTTATGATAGACGCTGGTCTTTCATTCTTTGCACATGTTCTTTCCATTGGCAATTATAATCTTTTACCATGTCTTCTACTGAAGTGATCTACAATTCTTCTCGGATGTTTTCATTTCTATTCCTATCCAGTAATGAACCGCCTTTTACTGCTCGAAGAAATGTCATTTCTGCTGCAATTATTTTAGCTTATCAAACTCTTATTTGTAGTTCGCATAAATTAAAAATCGTTCAATTAATATGGGGGTTACGGTCGTCTAAAATGTATGTAAATTCTGGTAAATTTAAAGGTGAATCCGCCTCAAGTTCATAAGGGTTTGGGCAGGGCGGAATTCATTGCATAATAAGGCAAAAAGGGAAATAATAAAAAAAATTTATAAGACTATGGCTAATAGTTGACACACGAAAAATATTGCTTGAACTTTTTGTACAGTACTTAGATGTGTGTAGTTCCTAGCGCCCTTGTCTAAGGGAACGGATCAAAATTTCCAATATTTTCAAGAAGTTTTATAAAATAATCTAAATAAAAAATTGTTCCGATGTGTGTCTACTAGGGTTAAAACATTTTGCAAAATCTGTGAGCTGACCGTTTAACTGGTTTATAATTTGCTGCAGAGAGTATGGGAGTATATCGATTAGCTGCTGATTTTTTATTCCATACCTCAAAGAAAGGACCCTGTTATACCGACATACCTTCAATACCTTGTTTACCTAGCTGAGACGACGCTCGTATCGTATATAAATTACCAAACCTTTAATATAGACATAAAAAAATACCAATAATAAAATATGTGTAGAACACATGTAACCACATACTGACCACCTCAACATTTACCTTGTTGAATCATAACCACATTTAACCACCGTCCTTTATCATCCTCCATTTTGAATTTACCACCAATAAAATGAACAACTTAAAACTACGTTATAATATGTGAAGCAATGCCAAATCTTTCCGAAACACCCTGTATATTATGTAATTGAATATAATTGAACGATAATTGACGATATTTTTATGTAATATGCAAGATATGATTATAGTTAATTATTAATAGGACAAACAAATCGAATTTCTTTGAACTACTGTATATAAAATCAAGATCAATTTACCACGTGACAGTCGCTCACTGGATTTTCAGATATCGCGTTAAATAACGGTCATCCTGTATTATAATGGTTTATTGATTAAAGATCTAACTTGATATTTCCCAGACCTCATTGAATAAAGCAATATTTATAACATTTTTAGCAAAATCACCGAAAATCCCAAAAAGGTCAACCTCGTGGTCACTTATTTCACAAAAAATAAACCATAAATAATTAAAATTTGTTACTTACACGTACACTAGTTAATTTTTAGAATATCCGTCTATAATCTCCTTTTATTAGGATCTTTTCTTGATGAAAATTAAAATAAAAATTTCACTTGGTAAAACTGCCCGCTTCATACCCTATTGACACCTCACCCGCTTGTCTCTCACCACCCGATGATCGTCACGTCCCTCCCTCTACCATTAATTGGTCAACCCTTTTATTTTCTGCTAAATCACCCCATCTCGATTTTAAAAGATTAACTTTCGGTCTCTCTCTCTTTCCTGTTTTACTACTTTGTTTATATTTTATGTTTAAATTTTTAAAAGACCGCGCTAAAATTGAATTGCAATATTACAGTGGTTTGTATATTTGATTTCGAGGTTGTTCCATCTTATTACTTCGCATATTACTGCTAGCCGCCATGTTAGACTGGCGTTAAAATCCAACGAAGTTGGTGGATTATCTGATCTACTAGCTTTCGTTTAACGTGAACGAAATTTTTCTTCGGAAGAATAAGAAAAACGTTTTAACAAATGGATATTTGGAATTTTAATGGGAAGTGAAAAGATCGGCATTAAAACAACCTACCACAAGTTTATAGTAAAGATGGACATACTAAACTGAAAACAATAATGTTTAAAACTAAATTTAAGACTGTTTATCCTAAAATTAAGAACTGTTTAAATCTCTTAAAAAAACCTCCGAGTTAATTGCAACCAATTCTGCTTATGTAATTTGAGATTTACCATTCTCCAGCAATACTACCGTCATCAGTTAAAACGTCCTAACTAACAATTTGGTTTTTGGGACAAAATGGATTTATATGGATGTTATTAAGCCATTTTCATATCATTTAACAGAAATTTGATATAACCATACATTACAGAAGGCATTAAATACAATTTTATAATGAAGATAGCTTTACATATAACATCTACATAAAGACAGTTTTCTCCAGAAAACCAACTTGTTAGTTAGGACGTCTTAACTAAGCACGACAGAATATTACTTGGTTGTTAAGTACACCATTCTGAACCATTAACTTTAATTAAAGAACGTCGTAAGATTGAGTCAATTTCCAGCAATAAGTTTGTTCTTTATTTAAAGTTTATTTTTCTAGGTATTCCTAGTTAAGTAATTTTTATAATGTCTATAGTGGTGTCGATTAACCCAAAATCAATATTAATAACAAAAGACAGACTGGCACCGTTTATCAACATCATATCTACTATAAATATAAGCAAATAATTAGGTAAGGTAAGGTTCAAACATAATCGTATCTATGAGAGTAAGTTGTTGAAAGATTAGAACAAAAATAACTATAGACAAATAATGCTCTATATATAGAATTTTGTTCACACGGAGGATAATACAATATAGTATATACAATTAGTTCAATCCTGCAGAAGAAGTGATTTATCTCTTCAAAACAATTTTAAATATTCTGCTATTTATACAACATAATCTATTCCTCTTGTGAAAAAACCTACTATATATTATAGCATATTTTTTTAATTATAAAATTTTTAGTCGGGTGTAGATGTATGGAATATTTTTAACAATATTTTTCAACGTTTCGGACCATTTAATTTGGCTCATTTTCAAGGTTAAAATTTAAATTATTAATTAATCAAATTATAAGCACTGTAAATAAATCAAATTATGAACACGTTTGGTGTGAAATTAATTGACAATGTCAATTAAAAATACAATTGGTGTTTTTTGTAGTGTAATAAATAATAACAAAAATATAAGAATATTTTTTGGAGTAGTATTCCAGTGCTTACGGAAAAAGTAGTCAAGAATCCCAAATTAACTCTGATTGGAAGCAAGAGATGCGCTATTTGGATTAACTACCACTTAGTTGACAAAATGTGCAATTTTTAGGTTGAATCGTTAAAGCTTTTTACTTATATACGCAATAAAATATAAGAAACATTAAAATGCAATTAATGTTATAATATTAATAATATATATGATAATAATTGTCATCACGTCCTTGTACATAATACACTATGTTAATTTGTCTATATATTTTGCTTTTCTGATGATGGTGATAAATAATTTATTATTATTATTATAAATTAGTGTAATTTGAATTATATTTTAGTACAATAGGAATGACGGTAAACGTACGACATATAAATATTAAGATTACGAATGACGTTTGTCTGAGAAAAAGTAAATAATATATAATATTGCATTGAGCAACGAGAATTTAAAAAAAATCACCATGGGTACATTTTTTAATAAGATTTTCCTAAGAATTATTTTTCTTCTTTTTTGTTCAACTATTTTCAAACCTTCGCGTCGCACAGGGGTTCAAAAGGGGCCATAAATGGGATAAATAGTGGTCAACCAAGCCGCACTAATTACCATGATCAAAGGTTGTGATGCTCTTAATTCTAGAAGAAACAATATAATATTATAAATTGCGTAACATAATTATTCATGAATTTATAATTATTGTCCTAGATACTTGTACGCAATATTTATATAGAATATTATTTTTTTGGGCTTGGTATGTTGAATTTATACCGTAAAATTAAAAAAAAAGCTGAAAAGAAAATCATAAACTGCACATATTATGTACGTATTTTGCTTCCTACATATAAATTATACCTCGCAAAAAGTGCAAACAAATACGGATATTTTTTTATAACTTTATATAGGCTAAGTAGTAATTATTAATCAATTAAAGTATTATTTAATAGTAGACCTTCCATCGGTAATTAATGTAATGCATGTTATTGGTTGAGAACAGTGGTCAAGAAAGACAATAATTAAAATTACTTTGTATAGCGTTTTGGGTATTTATTCAGCCATTATCAATGCTACAAAATGAAAAATACAAATGAAGGGTCATTCATTTTGATTTGTTAAAAAACGCGCTAATAAATGGAAAAAATGTAAGATTTTTATTTTAACATAAAGAGCAAATATTGGCGATTATACGTATATAGAACACAATATCATTCAAATGCTCTCCACGGTTCTGCTGGCATGACATAATAATTTTGGAAAAAATTTTCCATTATGTTTTGCCATGAAAGTTTGAGGTTTGTTAAAATAGACTTTTCCTTTCAAGTAGCCCCAAAGAAAAAAAATCTAATGGCGTCAAATTGCAAGATCTAGGCAGCCAATTGATGTCAGCACGTCGAGAAATAAAGGGATCTTCGTTTGCAATATGGCATCTTGCCCCGTCTTGCTGAAACCACAAATTCACTGCAAAATTTTCATAATTTTGGTAATGTGTTTACACAATAACTATACGTTCGTCGATCGTGTAACGTTGGGCGCTGTCAAGTTTATGAAGCGGAAATAAGTTTTTTTTTCTGATTTTACTCGTAAACTTGTTCATTCATACAGAATATTAAAGGTTCCAAATTTTACTTTCAAGTTTTGTAGTGTGAATACTTTTCCGTTTTAGCAAATTTATTGTTTTTTTGTATTTACATTTTGTATAATAGTATATAAACAATGATTCTGTACCAGTTCGGAACAACGACCTAAGTCCATTTTTTTCACATTTTGAGATACGAGTATATATTGTCGTGTTTCAAGGGCTAATTTAAGGCAATAAATAATGATAAATACAAACAAAAGGAAGCATAAGTTCTTCAAGAAGGAAGGGATTCCTTAAAGGGATGAAATTAAGGTACAAAATAAAATACTCAACAAGTTTGAAAAGTAAAGAACGTTACAATACAAAATGATGATGCCTGCATTCACTAAAATGTGATATGTAGTTAGAAAATTTAATCATAAAGTTTGTTAACAATAAAGATAGGTAATAAACAGTTCGCTACCATTAAGTGAATTCGGAAAAGGACGGAGTATGGCGGTCCGACGCCGCCATTTGAGAACCGCTGATGGAAACCAAACTTTAGTGATGGAGTGGTAAACAATTCCTGAAAGACAATAATTCAATTAATGCAACAAAAAACAATTAAGTGCATCGAATAATCAAGGATGTTAACTCACCGTAATACTAAAAAGGATCCAGTGATAAAAAGTTTGATCTTATTGGATAACCAGGACAACGTTATTTTTTATTAATAAATGGAGAGGCGCGTAGCACTCCAAAGTTAGAAGACGTATAAAAGATACGCTCTTCAAAAACGTCTTTAATTTGAGCTGTGTTGGATCGAGATTGATCAAAAGATATTGGATAATTAATTAACCTGAACACGTGGTTGTGAATGATAAAAAAAAACGAGTGAATAATAAATTGCACTTACCAGATACGGAAGAAATAATACAGGAGTTGAGCCTGTACAATTATTGAAGCAATAGGAATTGGATGCACCGGAGAAATTTGCCAAAAGTGAATATTTATGAAAGAACATAAACGTTCAACCAAAACAAAACAAACGAACTTACGAAAGCATACGAACAAGTAAGTAATACACGCTTGATCGGGTATCGACGGCGCATGCCGATTTTGCGGGAGTTTGAACAACAGTGGGGTAGTATAATAAAAAGGGTATATGCTAAAAGAAACAATTTTGTTAATTTAAAATAAATGTTTATTACACAATTACACAATTACAAATAATTACAATTTTTATGATAATAAAACTTAATTTGTTTTGTAAAGGCATTGTCATTTTGCTATTATAGCATTTAAACTAACAGGAAAAATAAGCCAGGGAATATTAAATAATTGAGGAGCTCGCTTCTGGGATGAAGAGGTTATGCTCTTAAACAATAACAGTTAGCCGGGAAAATAAATTTAACAACTTTGAATTCAGAAATGAAAATTAACTGTGATTAATTCGTTTCGGAATAAATAAAAATAAATATTGCGTTTGTCAGAATTAATAGAAGAGGGACATCGCAATATGTTACACTCAATAGTCAAATTCGGGCAATGCCCGAAAAAAATGCGCGAAACTAGTTTTTAGCAACGAAGATTTCCCAAGCCCGAAATTTTACTTTTATACGGTTATTGAGCGTAACAAAATAAGCAGAACTAGTTTTGCGCATTTTGAATTGTACAAAACTAGTTTTGTACGTTTCTGAATGACCAGCACTAGTTCTGCTTGTTTTATTTAATTCTAACGCCTGCCGCCTGAACCCAGATAAAAAGTAAAAAAAGTTTTCGCTACGATTTGAATTTTTCTTTGAAATTCGGATATGTGGGGGTGTGATTAGTAGATATTAGTAATAAATATTATCAAAACAATGGAAAATAACCCGTGTATTGCCGAAAAAGTGAAAAAATTAAATTTTTTTTTCTTCGATTTTTGGGGTGTGCATTCGATAAGGAGGGTTATCCATCGTCAAAACCTACCCTTCCGGGGCGCCGCTTCGCTCCGCTATGCTCTGCACCCCTCCAGGGCGGTTTTGACTCTGGTTACTAGGCTAAACATACGAGAAGCGCCTACGATCAAGAAAACCGGGATCTAAAAACCGGGAGCTTAGAGACCCTTGAAATAGCATTAAAAAGTATAGTTGCGGTAACTATAAAGTGTAACACATATCAAATTTTTTGTTTTTTTATTCTGTATAAGCCTGTATAATTATCTCAAAATGTGAAAAAATGGACTTTGGTCGTTGTTCCGAACTGGGAACTGGTACAGAATTATAAATAAAGAAATTACTCATTTTATATTTTGTTTAATAAAAAATAAAATAAGTATCTATACAGCAATTTCTTTTTATAGAAACAAAACTAATTGTTCAAAATGAACTCCGAATCGATATTACTAAATTATTTTGACTATTGCACACATGTCTCACATGACTAACATCAACCAATGATATTTAGGGATCCGATCAATTCTAACCAATGGCGTTAGAATTACGCGATAATTGTTCAAGTTGCTTTGATAATTGTTCAAGTTGCTTTGATAATTGCACATATGCTTCGTTTTGATAATTGTGTACGTTTACTTTATATCATGTGATACATTTTTTATATGAAATAAAAATTCGCCGTCGGGAATATTCGAACTTCGGATTTCTCATTGCTAAACATGTACTATCTCACTTACGCCACCGCGCTGACATATAAAGTAATGCTTTAAATTGTCAAATCTGCTACATAAAAACCATAGAAACACTACTTCAATTATATTTAACCTCCAAATTCTAATGTGTGCAATAGTCTTACCGAATTTATTACGTGCATTATTGATTATCGTCCAATTTAACTACTTTGCTATATTCAAACTTTGTTGTCATTAGTAAATGTCCTCATGCTTCGCATTCGGACATTTACTTGACAACAAAGTTTTCATAGCAACGTAGTCAAATTGTTACCGATAATCAAAACTGCACTTAATATATTATAAGTGATAAAATTACTATGACTATGCAACCTTTTGTACACCAGCGTTACGCCACTGCCTGCTGTTTAAAATCCACATAGAATGTCTTGTACGTCACTCCATTATTTGACGTTTCAGTTCTGCAATTAAAATTTTATAGTATCGAAATTTAATTATTGATTAGAAGAGCAATGGCATCAAGTTCAACTGCAACTCCACTTTTAGCATGGGATTCCAATAAAAAACACAGCGATAGAGAAAGGTTTGATTCTAACCTGTCGTACATAACCTAAATTTTTATGATTTATTCTTTCCAGATGGATATGTATTTACCCAGCATATATTAACAGTAAGAAAACGTTAGGTCAAGGTAGGAAAATCGCAAAGGAAAAGTGTGTCGAAAATCCTACACATCAAGAAATTCGAGATGTTTTAGTAGCTGCCGGTTTGAAAGTTGGTGTCGAAAATAAGTTATACTGTCGTGAACGCAGTAAAGAGTTACTGTATCGTGGTCGAATTAGGGTTCAATTGAGGAACGATGATGGATCTTTGTATGATCCTAAATTTGAAAGCCGAGAAGGTATTATGAATCATTTAGGTGAAATGATTCCTAAACTTAAAACACGTCAATCAAAAGCAGGAGGTGATCAACATCAAACTGCAAGTGCGCCACAAAATAAAGGTAAAAGTAAGGGCAAAGGAAGAAGATAATTTGTTTGTAGAAATTTTATATTTTGTTTATGAATTCAATATAAATATTGAAAATTTTATTTGAAATTATTACATCCAGTAGCTTTATTTTACCCTTTATATTTTGTTTTATGAAAGCGTTTTTGCACATAAGAAAAGTATTGTGAACTATTTGAAGTAACCACCTGGCACACTGTAAACACAATTTTTAGTGCTTCCAATTTTTGTATATTTAAAAAATTGTCAAAAATTAATGCTAAATTTGGTCGTCAGCATTTTGATCCAACCAAAAGACTTGATAAGAGATTTGTGTTAAAGTTTTGTATTTTCGTATATTTTCTTCATGACTTATCCATAGGATTAAATTAAACAATTAGTTTTAATCAAAATAATTTGATTTTTACTTTCCCAATATAGTGTAAGAAAATTGCGAAAAAAAAATCCAAAATCGGTTTTCTGCGATTTTTCGACGGATTTCGTTAGGTAATTGTTCGTACTTTAACATACTAAAAAACGTCCTCTTGGAAACCCTGAGCTTCTTACCGAATTCTTCGTCTGAAGTTGAAATTTTTTATGAAGGAGCGAAAATTTTGTTTTTCAGCAAAATATTTTCAAACAAATTTCTATTTCAGCTATATTGTTATCATATTACTCATTAAAAAGATTAAAAACACTTAAAATATTTTAACAACATCCTCGAAATCATGAAAAGAAGAGTTTCCTAAAAATGGTCAGGGGGTTCTGATTTTTGTATATATTTTAAGGTTTGGGGCCATTTTTTTAAAAATGGCGAAAACAAAATGTGTGTTTGCAATATTTCCTTACCAGTTGACTTGAGGACGAAAGTGACTCCAATAAATCTTATGGACAACAAAATTTACTACAACTTTTATCTAAGGTATTTTTCTCTAAGTCTGATAGTTGCTGAGCGCCAGCACTGTTAAATAGAGCACATTCTAGAAAATTTCAAAAACGCTCGATTTTGCTGTGAATTTTTTTTATAAGTTTTGGTTACATTAATTTATATTAATAGACTTTATCATATAATAGACTTTTTTAGAGAGAGTAACCAAAAATTATAATAAAAAGTCACAGCAAAATCGAGCGTTTTTGAAATTTTCTAGAATGTGCTCTATTTAACAGTGCTGGCGCTCAACAACTATTAGACTTAGAGAAAAATACCTTAGATAAAAGTTGTAGTAAATTTTGTTCCCCATAAGATTTATAGCAGTCATTTTCGTCCTAAAATCAACTGGTAAGGAAATATTGCAAAGAAACATTTTGTTTTGGCATTAAACGATTTGTTATGATGCCACGATAACATTTTCATAATTTTTTAAATGTCCGTCTGCATGTGTGTAGAGGTGTGCTAGTCTGCGTGGCAAAAATAGCACAGGTTGAATGTCCAAACAAAATGTCATGAAAATAAATATGAACATTATACCAAGACCAAACTTAAGAGGCCAGATGAAAATGGTAAATATCGGTTGAAAATTAGGGAAACAAATACGAAAAAAAAAAAAGTTACAGCGATTATTACTTTGGACCACCACTTTTATTAATTTTTAAATGTTCTAATTGGTTCCGTTTTCTGTCTCACTTCTATACAAGCGAATAAAAAGATACACACAGTGCGATCATTTTAATTTAACGTTTAAATAATAAATTATGACAAACGTCACTTGATTTAATTTTTTTAATTGAATCGAATTTTATAAATTATGTTAAATTAGAGTTAAGGTAAGTTAAATAAAAAGATACACACAATGTGATAATTTTATGTTTGACGTTCGAATAATAAATTATGACAAAACGTCACTTGATTTAATAATTTTTACTTTCCGAACCCCTAGGTAAGGAAAGTATTGTTATCAGGCAAAATTTGACCCCCCAATTTTTTGACAGATGTTCACGTTTTGAGGTCCCCTGAATCCATTTTTATCATTTTTGGAAGGATGTCTGTATGTATGTGTGTATGTGTGTATGTACGTCTGTGAACACGATAGCGTCTAAACGAAGCAAGCAAATCATTCCAAATTTTGCATATAAGCTTTTTCCTGTCGTAGGACGAAGCCAGATGAAAATAAATTAAATCGTGTAACGGGAAAGGGGGGTTTACCTGGAGCTATTTTGACATTATGCGTCATAACTTCGAAACGAAATTAAATATGTAAAAATATTAATAACAAAAAATTAGCGCTATGGAATTTCCTACATTTTTTGTCCTACAAGTTTTTCTCTAAAATATACAGGGCGTTTCAAAAATTTTTGTATTTGTAAAAAATGTTTGTATTTGTAAATAAAATAGTAAACCGCATTATATTAACGAAAATAAGATGAAAAGTTTCTAATAACATGGGTCCAAAAATGCTTCGTTTGCAAGATATAGGCATTCAAAAGTTTTTTTCTTCCGATTTTGGCAAAATATGAAATTTTTCATCGATTTACTGTAGAAATTATGTAACCATTTTATTTAAAAATATAATGTAAAAATTTGCATCTGTTCGGAAAGTTATGCGATGGCCACATCAGATTTTTTCAATTTAATCGCATTTTGAAATTAGTTAAATTAGAGCTAAGGTAACTTTTAACTTAGTAATAATCCACAAAATTGGTGTTTAATTGGCAAAATCCGTTCTAATGTTTAGTTTTCATAATAATTATATTTTGGAATCTTTCAATGGGTTCATGTAGGAACCGTTTTTTGTTAATTTTGATTCCACTTCACAGTTGTGTTGTTTGATATCGTATATAAATATCGTAGAAGTTAGAAGATTACTTTATAGAACATTGTTATGACCTTTCCTTGTCACTCAAAAATTAACAATAGTTCGGTAAACAAGAACTCGGCGAAGAAACTGAAAAAAGAACTAATTATGGTTTCTAATTAGTTAATTAGTAAACCTCATTCATTTTACGGCAAAATAATTTTTAATCCTAAATTTTTTTTTTGGCGAAAGTTATGCAATGTTCACATAGCCAATTTTTTATCTTACAATTAACTGGTCAACTTTCAATATTTATATTTATATTAATCAGTTTAAAATTATATAATGTAACAAAAAAATAAGAACATTTATTGACCTAGTTCTATTACATGTTCCAACATAGGCACAATAATAGTACATTGTCTTATTCGGATTAAAAGTGAAACTTTGTTTGACAAGCAATTTTTGCATTTGCGAGGCGGAGCGCCAGCGTCATGTTTTGCTGTCATAGTTTTTGTTGTCATAGTTGTCATAGTTTTGTTTACAACATAATCAAAGTGAAATTTAATTCGTTTATTTAATAATGTTTGAAGACGATTCCTCTAATACACCTGCAGATATCTATAATTGAAATAGCGAAAGATGTGGTTTTAGACTTATTGCCATCCAAGTCAAGAGAGGTATATGAATTCGCATACAACCGTTTATTGCGATGGTGTAACGAAAAAAATATAAAATCCTATTCAGAGAACGTTTTATTGGCATATTTTTCGTATTTGTCTAGTACAATGAAATCTTCAACACTTTGGTCACAATATTCCATGGTTAAAGCAACACTGAACCTAAAAAATAACGTAGATATTGGAAAATTTTCAAAATTATGTGCGTTTTTAAAAAAGCAAAATAACGGTTACACACCTAAAAAATCTCGAGTTCTAACAAAAGAACAAGTGGACGAATTTCTAATCAAAGCAAATGATGAAAAATTTTTAATGATTAAGGTAAACTTAGAATATTAAAAATTGAAATAGCACCTAAATTTTATACCGGGTGACCGGCCGAAAACTGAACATGGAAAATTGATTTTTTCTAAATTCCTGCTTCCCATTATAACTGATATGAATAAAAAAAATACCAAATTAAAGAGATTTTTTTTCCGCGCCTAAAGATACCAAACACTTAATATTTTGTTTTTTAATTATTTTTAAAAAGTCGATAGTAAAATTAAGAAATAGCGCTTCTTAAAAAATATTAGCAGGCTGGGTCTTTGCATTACGTCTAATGTGCCGCATTGCTATTGTATGAAAGCCAAATATTGCAAACAAAAGTTACTTTGACAGATTAAAATTAATTTTGTTAACAATGAAGTGGTCTGTTGAAGAAAAAGTTTTCATGGTAAAATATTATTACAGCGGTAATAGTTTACGCCAAATACGTGACTTATTTTCTGTTAAATTTAATAATAGCCAAATTCCATCAATATCGGCCATACAGAATATAATTAAGAAATTTGAAGACACTGGTAATACTTCGACAAATTTAAATAAAGGTATTAACCAAAATTATTAATTGAAGTTGTCTTATCATTATTTTTTAAATAGGATATCAGAGAAACAACCATGAATTGGAAGAAACTATATTAGGTTTAATTTCTGCGAATCCAAATGCAAGCATTAGATCCATTGCAGCTGAGTGTAATGTTGGTAGAGAAAATTTTCGAACAATTTTAAAAAAGCACAAGTACCATCCTTTTAAATATCAATGTCATCAAGAAATATTTTTGTTTGACGAAGAATCCAGGCTTGTATTTTGTGAGAAAATGCAAGAACGTGCTAACAGAAACCGAAACTTTCTGAAACAAATATGTTTTACAGACGAATGTACATTTACATTCAACAATGAGCCAAATGTACAAAACCATCGCTATTGGGCTATACAAAATCCGAGACTAAATTTAATGACCGGCTCACAATATCCTCAAAAAATTAATATTTGGGCTGGCATTTATAATAACCGTGTTCTTGGTCCATTTGAAATACTTGGAAATTTAAATTCAGGTATGTATTCAGATCTTCTTATAAATAATATTGGTCCTGCGTTAGACGAAATAGCTTCTGAACACCATGAGGTCTGGTTTCAGCAAGACGGTTGTCCAGCACATTTTGGGGTAAACGTTAGAGATTATTTAAACCAAGCATATCCAAATCGATGGATTGGTCGTGGTGGTGCTATAAACTGGACAGCCCGATCTCCTGATCTGGCACCGTGTGATTTCTTTTTGTGGGGTCATATTAAAAGCAAAATTTATAAAACTCGTCACCCAAATATTGATTCTTTGAGGAACGCGATCTTTGCAGAACAATCAAATTACTGCTAGACAGCTAGCAAATGTAAGAGAATCATTTTATAATAGATTGGGTTACTGTTTAGTGCAGAATGGAGGGTTATTCGAATACTTGTTATAATATTATTATTATTTGGTTACTTTCGTTCAGTATTTAATAATCCAATTGATATTTTTCTTATTCTTGGGTTTTGTTGACTAAATAAAACTACTTTTAACTGTTAATATTGGTCAACTTGTTATAATAAACTAATATTCAAATTGCGTTCTTATTATTTTTAAAATAAAAACAAATTTAAAAAGTTTAAAAACAATAGCAATGCGGCACATTAGACGTAATGCAACGACCCAGCCCGCTAATATTTTTTTAAGAAGCGCTATTTCTTAATTTTACTATCGACTTTTTAACAATAATTAAAAAACAAAATATTAAGTGTTTGGTATCTTTAGGCGCGGAAAAAAAATCTCTTTAATTTGGTATTTTTTTTATTCATATCAGTTTTAATGGGAAGCAGGAATTTAGAAAAAATCAATTTCCCATGTTATTTCCCTATGTTCAGTTTTCGGCCGGTCACCCGGTATAAGTTTTTAGGTTGTTTTAATATTTGGAATTGCCGGCGCATGTCGATGCCACGAATTAGTTCACTTATTATTGTTATTTTGTTTGATTATTATTGTTATTCGTGTAAAATTATGTATAGCCAATAAATGATTGACATTAAAAAATACATATATTTAATTCACTTTTAGTACATGTAAAATAATAGTACATTGTCTTATTCGGATTAAAAGTGAAACTTTGTTTGACAAGCAATGTTTTGCATTTGCGAGGCGGAGCGCTAGCGGAGCCGAGCGAATGCAATAATTGCACGTCAAACAAAGACACTTTTAATCCAAATGAGACATACTACTTTTTCTCCAACCAAAATTTAAATACTACGTACATCATTTATAATGCGAAATTCAAAATTTAAATTACTTCAAACATTTTGTTTTAATATTCGTGTAATGAAAATCCAGTGACTGGAATTTTTGTTTTTTTATATTAAGTTGTCATAATTTTGTTTACAACATAATCAAAGTGAAATATAATTCGTTTATTTTATAATGTTTGAAGACGATTCCTCTAATACACCTACAGATATAATTGAAATAGCGAAAGATGTGGTTTTAGACTTATTGCCATCCAAGTCAAGAGAGGTATATGAATTCGCATACAACCATTTTTTGCGATGGTGTAACGAAAAAAATTTTAAATCCTGTTCGGAGAACGTTTTATTGGTATATTTTTCGTATTTGTCTAGTACAATGAAATCTTCAACACTTTGGTCACAATATTCCATGGTTAAAGCAACACTGAACCTAAAAATTAACGTAGATATTGGAAAATTTTCAAAATTACGTGAGTTTTTAAAAAAGCAAAATAACGGTTACACACCTAAAAAATCTCGAGTTCTAACAAAAGAACAAGCGGTCGAATTTCTAATCAAAGGAAATGATGATAAATTTTTAATGATTAAGGTAAACTTAGAATATTAAAAATTGAAATAGCACCTAAATTTTATATATTACGTTTTTAGGTTGTTTTAATATTTGGAATTGCCGGTAACAAAACGGGTTTAATTACATTTCACCAATCTTGTGTAAACTGTACAATTAATATTAACCTGAAGGATTAAGGTGTTAAGGTTTTTTTTTGATTATTATTATTTATTTTGATTATTATTGTTTGATTATTATTGTTATTCGTATAACATTATGTATAGCCAATAAATGATTGACATTAAAAAATATATTTAATTCACTTTTAGTCCGGCGTAAAAAAAGTACTTTTAGTCCACGTAAAAAAAAAGTGTTGCTTAGCAATGTTCGCATTTTTATATTTATAACAAAAACGTCAACTTTTAGTTGAGGTAATGCTATTAAAAATGTACTGCTTTTAATACGGTTGGAGAAAAAAGTACTTTTTTCTTGTCTTTGCATGTCAAACAAAGTTTCACTTTTAATCCTAATAAGACAATGTACTATTAGTTCACGTAAAATAAAAGTGTTGCTTAGCAATGTTCGTATTTTTATATTTATAACAAAAACGTCAACTTTTAGTTGAAGTAATGCTATTAAAAATGTATTGCTTTTAATACGGTTGGAGAAAATAGTATATTACTGTCCGACGCGAGAAAATTCGTTGTTACTGGACGCACAGCTATATTGAAAAGCGAGCGATAGCGAGCTTTTTAAAGCTGTAAGTCCAGTAACAAAGAATTTTATCGTCGAGGTCAGTATACTATTTTATCAGAAAACATAGAGAAAACGAAAACAATTAAAAAAAATAAATTAAATTAAAATTAGAAAGTAACCTAAAAATTTTTTTTTGCTCGCGATCGATCTGAATTTTGGTATATGCCTTCCTACTGACAATTCACCGGGGGTAATAGTGACATGGTTGGTTAGGGGGTGGATTTTTTGCTCAGTTTTTCGATATCTAGCGCCGTTATCGAGTTATTGCTAATTTAAAAAATCCGAGACCATGTTTTGAAATAAATATGTGGTTACCAAGGCGACATTTTATTTTATTAAAAAATAAAATAAATGTCAAAATCCTCGGTTTTTGTCGGGTTTTGAAGAGGCGCGGAAAGCTTCACTTTCTCCGTCAGCCGAACGTTCACTTAGTCGAGACCCGGGAACCTTCGTTTTCTCACCCGAGCGGAGGTTCGGAACGCATCGTTTTCTCGTTGTTTTCCGATAAAAATAATTATTAACAAAATACAGTAGAGTCGCGATAACGTGAACTAATTACTGCATGGCGTTTTCACGTTTTCGAGGAGTTCACGTTTCTGGATAAGCAGACTAGATAAATAATATTTGATGTAATTTTTTAAAAGTTTTCATCAAATAATTTTTAAAAGTTTTTTAAGAATACGTAAAAAATAGCTAAATTAACATTTACGTTTCTGAAATGGAATATAAAAACAAATAAGAAAGAAGAAAAACAAAGAGAAGAAATGTTCTCACCTAAAAGTTTTTTGAGATTTTAATATTATGCAGACGAAAGGTTAGGTGATCTTACCGGAACAAATATTTTATTAAACCGTTCTTGAAAAATTAATGATGTCATCCATGCAGACTTGGAGTTTTTGTAGTGCACAGGAACTTCAAAATTTTTGAAGCAACGTGGTTTTCTTGATTTTCCTTCCTATGATTAAAGGTTTCAATTTATGTAATCCGGTTGGGTTTGTACATGTTAATAATGTTATTCGTTCTTTTGCTGTTTTTCTACCAGGGGCAGTTTTCTCTTCAATGGACACGTAAGTTTTCCTTGGCAAAAGTTTCCAATACAAGCCGATTTCATCCGCATTGTATATCTGATTTTAATCTAAATTTAGCTCTTCAATTGTACTGGCAAGTTTATGTAAAAATGGAAAAAGTAGTTCTGGCTGTGAAGATAATTTTTCACCAAATATTGTTAAAAATCTTATGCCATACCGTTTCTTGAATTTTTGCAAGCAACCTGAACGAGCAGAGAACGTACTAATTATATTGATTTTTTTGCAATTTATCATGAAAATATTTGGATTTTTGCTTTAATATTGCGGTGTCGAGATTGATGACCACGCCAATAGAAATGATAACGTCACGATTCAGAATTTTTTTTATTAATAAAGAGAGCACATGACTTATTTGTTCGAACGTAAAAAGCTTCATCCGATACCAAAAATTTAGTTCAATGTCATACTTTTATGGGAAAGACGAGTCACGGAACGAGTTAACAAAATAAATTCAAATGTAACAATTTAATTCCGTTAAAGTAAAAATATTTGTTAGTATTATAAATCAAATTAATTAATTATAAGAAATGTAATTTAAAAGTCAAAACTTTGTCAATTGCTTAAATAATATGAAAATTTGTGTTAGCGTTAAATTTAAATTAGTAGTAAAAATATTACGCAACGTTCGCAGTGTTCGATATTTAGTGCACCGTAAAAGGATAGTTCATCTTCGCAAGGTTTATCAAACAATCACAAGTGATGTGAAAATTTAATTCAATCTGAAACATAAAAATTTTATTAAAAATTTTACAAGTCACATTGGGCAAAGCCGTACCTGGAAATTGGAATTTCAATATTATTGATTTTATTTCGACCAATAATGAAGAATCACATTTGCCTTGGATAAGAGAGGTTGCTTGGTAAAACAATTGAAAAAATAAGTGGTTGATTGAAATTTTCTTAATGGTGGTGAAAGTTAAGCGTCCATACTAAAAAATTAAATAATATAGTGAAAATATTAAAGAATTTCAACAAAAAAGTGTAGTAATAGGTAAACATAGTGTACTTACGTATTTCAAAAGCAAAATTGGTAGAAGATAACGACGGATTACGATTATTTTTGGAAAAATTTGGTCACACACCACGAGGTAAATGCACACACAAGAAAATTTTCATCCCGAATTATTATACGTATCCAAGGTCATCCATCGAATAGAAATAAATAGTTTTATGGTACATGAACTGAGTAACCAGAAATACCCCAGATTTTGTTAAGGTAACTTACACATTAAACATTATTAAAATTAAAAAGATAGTGAAAATTTTGCGATCCACTTACGCGTGCGTTAATACGTTTAAAGTTTATTAGAATAAGAAATTTGTTAATTAGTATAAGAATTTTATTGCATTTAAATCACTTAAAACTAAATCATAATAAATTACCATTTGTATTTTAAAACGGAGCATAATTTTTGTAATCCCGTTCCGAAGGCCACGATATTTGATTTTAGCAGTACGATTTGGTCAAGGAAAGAACCCAACTTGAGAAAAGGTAAGTCGTTGCTCATCGTTATAGCTAAAGCCGAGGTTCAATTTCATTTATTTGAATTTGAGGGAATGTACCCTCCGAGGGTACATAGCACTTTTTGGCTAGCCCAACGTGAGGCTACGATACCACATAGCACTTTTTGTCAGCCCAACGTGTGGCACGATTAAAGGACTCCGTTCATTGTAATATGCTACCACTTATAGGAGCATTTTTCTCGTTGTTGCAAAAACCATTTATATAATGCTTATTCCATCCTGGAAAATTCTGACCTCAATGATTTTCCTTTTCCTGGACCGGCATATGTTTCAGCATCTCTGGAGGTAATCTTTAACTGTTTATTTTTAATACTACACACAGTTAACTTGACAACTCCTTATTTTTTTGATAAATATGTCACTCCAAAACCTTTTTAGCATCCGTTAAAAGTTCTATTTTATTTTCTAAAGCTAAACAATTTGGTTGGTTTGGTAGAAAAACATAAGAATAATACGAGTTGTATGCAGTTTTAAATTCGTATTGACAACATTGTTCACGTGTTAGAGTATACGATAACTTTTGCGTTCACGTTTTGGAACGCAATTTGAATGAAATTTGATTTTGAACCTACAAAATCAAATCAGGTGTTCATGTTTGTGGATGTTCACGTTATTGGACGTTCACGTTATAGCGACTACACTGTAACCTACATAATATTAAATTATATTTCAACGTCCGGTCCTCTACATAACTTGCCTACAAGGTAGTCCACCTTTCTTTCGTGCTTCCCACAATATTTTAAAGATACCAATCACACCCGACTCTCGTCTCCTATCGGGTCGTGGTATGCCGTGATACTGTCACAACCTGTCATTCGCCTTTTTGTGCTTCCACTGTGTGTACACGACTTACGTAAGTAATTTCATATTATAATTTCTCCTTAGATAATATGGGTAAATCTAAACATAAGCATCGCTCCCGTAGTAGGGACAACGATGCTAATGCAGATATGCTTAAACGCATTAGAAAACTGGAAAAAATGTTGGAACAACGAAATACTAGGAGTGAATATGTGCACAGATCCCGTTCGCCATTATCGAACAAGAATGTGCGACGTAGACGTTCTCCTTCCTTAAAGGAAAACATCGAGCGCGGATCACGTCATACTAGCCTCGCTACAGGCGATAGGTTAGAATCAAGTGTAGATCGCATTCCGAGTGAAGCGGCAAACACTGCATGGGGAGATCGCAGCCCGGGTGGCTCGGATCCTCTTTCAGAGCAATCAGAATCGAATAGTCCTAAATGGGATAATAGAAATCAGGACACCCTGATTTTACAGGACAAAGAAACAGAGGACGATTTATCACGTATACTGGGCGCAGACCCAGACCTATCCAGTGATTCCTCAGATGCCATTCACGAGGGGCTGGCAAAACGCTGGGCCATCACAATAACCAAGGGTACTGATAAGGAGTCACAGAATTTGCTCTCTAACACCTACAAATCTCCTAGTAATTGCAAAAGCTTAACAGCGCCTTTACTAAATCCTGAAATTTCAGCGATTTTGTCCCAGGCCCAATGTAACAGGGACGAGGTGCATAGAGACAAACAAAACCAATTAGGCAGGGGTTTGTCCGCTCTAGCTAAAAGCATTAATATACTTATGAATGAATCGGAAAAAATTCCGAAGGAATCAAAAGACAAAATCTTGACCACTCTGTGCGATTCTGGCCAGATTTTCACGAATTTGTTCTATGATCTTTCAATGACCCGACGAATGTTAATCGCTCCTTTATTAAATAAAAATATCAAATCAATTGTGGAACAATCTCCTCCAAACGATTTGCTTTACGGGTCAAACCTACACGAAAAGATCAAGGAAGCAAAATCTCTCGAAACGGCCGGCAAGGACCTTAAATCTTACAGTGGTCCTCAATCGTCAAAAATGGTGGATCGAATCCAAAGAGGGGGGGGAGCCCATAATAGGGGGCAGGTAAGACCCACCTACAAACAGTTAAACAAGTATCGCCCGGTCCGTCGCCAGAGGGAGGCGAGACCCTTGAAAGGGCAAACCCCGAGGGAAGACAAGAGGGACAGATTCAACAGGCGGTTTTAAATCAGGTAAGTTGTTTTGCGGGAAGGCTGTCACACTTCTATGAAAAGTGGACCTCTATAACCTCCAATGCTGTAATTTTGGAGTGGATTAGGGGATACAAATTACCTTTCATTGCGACACCGAAGCAACCCGTTGCGCCTACTGTTCCTAGGAGGGCCCCTACCGAAACGGCGGAAATGCATAACGCCATAATCGAACTAATAAAAAAGGGCGCCATTAACAAATGTAAAGCTCACCCAAACCAATTTATTTCTAGAACCTTTTTGGCAAATAAACCAAACGGAAAAAAGCGTTTCATATTAAATTTAAAACAGCTAAATAAAATTATCGAGACCCCCCATTTTAAAATGGAAGACACTAGAACTGTCTTAAGACTAATTCAAAAAGATTGGTTCTTAGGGTCAATCGATTTAAAAGATGCATATTTCCTCGTAGCCATCCACCCCGATGACAGGAAATACCTTAGATTCCAATTCGGACACGGCTTATATGAATTTTCATGCCTGCCGTTTGGCTTATCGTCGGCTCCGTATGTTTTCACGAAGTTAATGAAACCCATTGTCCAAAATTTACGATCTAGGGGTATCACTTGCGTGAATTACTTGGACGACTTCTTAATAATGGGGAAAACCTTCGAAGACTGTCTTAAAAATTTAAAAACGACCCTCGAGATCCTCGGAAATTTAGGCCTCACCATAAACAAAGAAAAAAGCCAACTAAACCCTAAACAACAATGTAAATTCTTGGGGTTCATTTTAGATACAAAGTTCTTAGTAATCAAACTTCCTAAAGAAAAAAGACAAAAAATAAAAGCATGGATTCGTTTTTTCCAATCCAAGAAACGCTTCAAAATTCAGAAATTCGCACAATTCATTGGCATTTTGGTATCAGCATGTCCAGCCATTAAGTACGGTTGGCTTTACACAAAGATTTTCGAGCGCGAAAAACTTAAGGCACTAAGACTAAATAACGGAAATTACAACGCATTCATGTACCAACCGAAAGATATCATGCCTGACCTAATTTGGTGGGCAAAAAATATCGATACGGTTTATAATGATATAAAATACGATACTTTTGAGAAAGAAATCTTTACTGACGCGTCACTCTCGGGCTGGGGAGCTTGCTCAGGTAACGAACGAACCCACGGTTGGTGGACCGCGGAAGATAAACACAGGCATATAAATTTCTTAGAACTAAATGCCATATTCTTAGGTCTACAATGCTTCGCTCGAGACCTAAGAAATTGCAATATCCTTATAAGAACTGATAACACCACTGCAATGGCGTGCGTGAATCGCATGGGAAGCGTACAACATGCCCTCTTAGGTAATATGTCTAAGAGATTGTGCCAATGGTGTGAGAACCAAAACATTAGGTTGGTAGCTTCTTATATTAGCTCCAAAAACAATTGGCAAGCAGACCAAGAGTCTCGAACTCTGCCTTCGGAAACGGAGTGGTCTCTAGCTCAATCGGCATTCCAAAAAATAGTCACAAAATTTGGGCATCCCCAAATAGATTTATTTGCCTCTAAGGACAACTACAAATGTCCTACCTATGTATCCTGGCTTAGAGATCCAGGAGCGGTAGCCGTAGACGCGTTCACTATGTCGTGGGAAAAACAGTTCTTCTACGCATTTCCGCCTTTCTCGTTGATTTTACGAGTTATCCAAAAAATCATCCAAGATAAAGCGTCAGGTATAGTAGTAGTACCGCAATGGGAGTCGCAACCTTGGTATCCACTTTTCAGGGAATTAATGTCAGCCACCCCCATAATATTCCCACCAGACACTAACTTACTCTTTTCGCCCTACAGACAGGATCAACATCCTCTAGCAGAGAACCTTACCCTGGTAGCCGCCAGATTATCAGGAAGGCCCTCAAACTAAAAGGGACTCCAGAATGCGCGCTGGAGACAACCCTACAGTCTCTATCAAGTTCCACCATGCAGCAGTACAATAGCTCGTACAAATCATGGTGGAACTTCTGTCAGGAAAAGGACATATCACCATTCCAGGGTCAAGTAGAGGACGTAATAAGCTTTCTACAACATCTACTGGACACCGGAAAAAACAGATATGGATCGTTCAATTCTCACAGATCAGCGCTAGCATTAATTCTCCAGATCAACTTGGGAAATAATCCAATCTTAACTCGGTTTCTGAAGGGCATCTCTAGACTGAGACCTCAGAAACCAAGGTATGATTGTACTTGGAGCCCCCAGGAGGTATTAAATCTATTCATTAATACCACAGAAGACAACCTCCTGTTCGCTTCAAAGAAACTAGTGACGCTATTGGCACTAGTAACGGGTCAGAGATTACAAACTATCAGTGTAACAAGAATCTCAGGCCTACTAGAGTCTGAATCAGGCTTTCAAATCCTTATTCCGGACAGAATAAAGACCTCCGGAATTAATAAGACGCAGCCATGCCTCACGATACCTTACTTCAGCGAAATGCCAAAATTATGCGCGGCTTCCGCCCTAAAAGAATACTTAAAGAAAACTGAAAAAATACGACCCAAAGACTGCGATTTTCTGTTTATTACGGTCAAAAAGCCACACAGGAAAGCAACGAAACAAACCTTAAGTCGATGGGTCAAAGACATACTAAAACTAGCCGGCATAAACACGGACAGGTTTAAACCGCATTCGACGCGCCATGCTTCAACTTCAGCAGCTCTGAAACAGGGCGTGTCGGTAGACATCATTCTGAAAACAGCCGGGTGGACAAAAGACTCTTCTACTTTTGCACGGTTCTACAATCAACCCTTAGTGGAAAACGATTCTTTTGCTACCAACATCCTCAACCTAAACAAGGATCAGCGTGTTTAGCTATATAATAGTTTAAGGTTTGAAAATACATGATGTAACCCATTGAGAGTTCTATTTTCTTATGTATAATCAAAATAAAATAATGGTTCTACAAGTAATTATACAATCATGTTTTCTTGCAACCAAACATCTTTAAACATCTACCTTGTAGGCAAGTTATGTAGAGGACCGGACGTTGAAATATAATTAATCAATCAAACGAACTTACCTGTGAAGTTCGATTGTAATTATATGAAACGTCCGGTCCGAATACATAACTACCCTCCCAACCCAACCCGCTAGGTTGCAAGAATCTGCTACACATCCTTTAAACTCAACGAATGACAGGTTGTGATAGTATCACGGCATACCACGACCCGATAGGAGACGAGAGTCGGGTGTGATTGGTATCTTTAAAATATTGTGGGAAGCACGAAAGAAAGGTGGACTACCTTGTAGGCAAGTTATGTATTCGGACCGGACGTTTCATATAATTACAATCGAACTTCACAGGTAAGTTCGTTTGATTGATTAATTATAATTAATTTCAATACTACTTCACTTTGAATTGCGCGACATTTCCGCTCTATAGATTTGACAGCTATCATATTTGACACGTCATCTATAAATAATGCGATTTGAGCATGGAACCTTACATAATCGACGAACGTATAGTAATTGTGAAAACATTACTAAAATGGTGAAAATTTTGCAGTTACAATTTGTAAAGTCGTAAAATTTTAGTAATTCAGTAAGTTGAAAATATGATGGAGCAAGATCAGGAGAATAGGGCGGATGTGGAATAACCTCCCAACCGAGGTCTTGAATAGCTGCCTTTGTAATGTTAGCAGTATGCGAACGGGCATTATCATGCTGCAAAACCACTTGCTGCCGTCTTGTCGGTCATTTTTCTTGAATTGCAGACTGCAGGAGACGCAGTTGTTGACAAAAAACCTCAGTGATGGTTACATTCCTCGGAAGCAATTCATAGTAGATGACGCCTTCTTTATCCCACCAGATGCACAACATTACCTTGCGTGGATGGGCACCAGCTTTTTCACGAAGATTTGTTTGTTTGTTAGGGCTCAGCCATTCCTTTCTGTTCTTGATGTTGATGTAAAGGCACCATTTCTCGTCAAGCAAAGAAGCACAAATGGTAACACGCTGACTTTTTTTGTTTTCGCTCAAAACGTATGGTGCCCAAACACCCAACTTTTGGACTTTGCCCATGGAATACAAATGTCGTACGATAGTTGATTGGTCACAATTCATCATATTGCCAAATTCCCAAGTTGATTGACGTGTATCATCACGAATTGAAGTATTTAATCGGTCTTTATGAAAGCCAGATGGTATTCCTGAACGTGGAAAATCATTCATATCAAAATGTTCCATTTTGAAACGAAAAAACCATTTTCGTTCAGTACTTTCCACGATGGCGTCCTCTCCGTAAACGGCACAAATGGTTCTAGCGGCCCCCGATGCCTTAAATCCTCGGTTAAAGTCAAACAAAAGGATATGTCGGAAATGTTAATTTTTTGTACTTGACACTCTATTTTCTTTAGCCAACAATTGCCCCTAACTTTCTACAAATTGAAAAATTCTACAAATCTTATATATAAAAATGCTTGTATGTGTGTGGGTATATATGTGTGTATGTTCCGCATAGACGCCTAAATCCTGTAACTGTGGGCGTTGAAACTTTCACGAGATCTGGCGACATTCAAGAGTAAGTTTTTCGTCGTCTTTGATTTTAGTAATTCGTCACCATAAGACGGTCATCAGCAGTTAAACGCTTCAGATCACAGTCGTTGTCATAGTTACGAAGCGATTTTGACGCTAAAAGATTAATTAAATGACTTTGACATATTATAGTCAGTAGCGGCTCGACAAATAGGGGGCACAACTTTGACATAAGAATGTTAACCTTAAAAATGACAGATGACATATACTCAGTGGCGTTGCACAAATAGTCAGTAGCGGCTCGACAAATAGGGGGCACAACTTTGACATAAGAATGTTAACCTTAAAAATGACAGATGACATATACTCAGTGGCGTTGCACAAATAGTCAGTAGCGGCTCGAGAATAGGGGCACAACTTTGACATAAGAATGTTAACCTTAAAAATGTATGTATGTATGTATGTATGTATGTATGTATGTATGACAGATGACAGATGACAGAAAATATAAAATAATAAAAAAGTACAGAAAACCAATACAACTTTATAATTTATATTTGGATAAACAATTCTTTGAGTGCCAATGTCATTATTTTAAGGTTAATATTCTTATGTCAAAGTCAGTTAATTCCAGGCAGGACATCGTAGGAAATAAAACACCAATAACAAAGGCTAAGAAGGTAAGTAAAAGAAGAGCTGCCGAAAGTGAGGAAGTACGCGAAATTCGGCTTGAATTAAGCATTACGCCACAGAGCTTCGACGTCAAGAGCTGGCGAAACTGAGGAAGTACGCGAAATACGGCTTGAAGGATTACGCCATAGAGCTTCGACGTCAAGAGCTGGCGAAACTGAGGAAGTATGTGAAATCCGGCTTGAAGAATTACGCGACAGAGCTTCGACGTCAAGAGCTGGCGAAACTGAGAAAGTACGTTCAGAACGACTTAATGTCAATCGCTTACGATTAGTTCGATCAAGACAAAATTGAATTTAACATTGGAAGCATTTAATTACGACAAAGACTACGATTACATGAATCACGAGGATGTAGTAATAGGACTTATGAACAAACTTTGCTTGCATTGTCGTGTTTCGAAGTTCGCTAAGGAATCACCAGGAATGTGTTGTTCGAACGGCAAAGTTGTTTTGCCACCGCTGATTGATCCACCTGAGCCGCTTCTAAGTTACCTTACTGGCACCACTGCAATTTCAAAACACTTCCTGCTAAACATTCGCAAGTACAACTCATGCTTTCAAATGACTTCATTCGGAGCAACAAACATTTTCTCCAACGTCGGTTACATGCCCACAGTCATTTTAAAGTTGAAATAATAAAAAAATTGTTCATAATGTGTTGGTTCTGTTTACTATACGTATGTCTAGCGCCGCAGGCGCTAGTCTAAATATATAAAAGAGCTTGTCTGCGTGCGTGTTTGCTAAACATCCTAAACCATTTCACCGATCTCAACCAAAGTTTGCACAGTTATTCTGTAGGTCCAGGCGCAACTATTCGTGCATAAATGGAGAAAAAATTCGCGCGGGGAACAAAGTTATTCGCGTTTTTCGATTTTTTTTGGCACACCCTATATGGATATTTTACACAAACCCTTACTTTACCTGGCCATGCTTGGTCACTCTTCTTTCGCTGGATGGTGCTTTTAGTCGATTTTAAATAAACGACCAACTTACAACGCCGTTACTGGCCGGCACTTCCAATACGGAACGGCCGGTCTATAGTTTTACAATAATCTATATTTTATTTATAATGCTTGCACACTCCGCATTCGCTAGATGGTGCTCTTAATCTATCATATAACCCTATATGAACTGAAATTTATTTTGGAGTAAAAATTCGCGAAGGGAACTGACTTATTAGTTAAAAAACTTAATTATTATTTAGAACAATATTAGGGAGATCTATTATGGTCCTCCCTGTGAGGCCGAACAACCGCTGGCAATCACGGACTAGCAGTCAAAGCAGCCGAAGTGAGGCCCCCTGAGTGAGGCCGAATAACTATCGCCCTCAAACATTAGTAGGTCAATGCGGCCGACAGGCTTGCTTAAAAATGATAAGCAAGCTGGGGAATTTGCTAACCTACTGTTGGACATTGGAGATGGGCGCATAGTTAACCGATGCGATGGCAGAATCAAAATTCCTAAAAACTTGGGTATGGCGGTTGAAACAGTAGACGCTTTAATTTAGAAAATCTATCCAGATATCCCCCTATATCATCAAGAAAGAATCTTCTTCTCGCCAATGACTTTACGAGTGTTTTGCTTATTATTATTGTTTATAATTCAAAGTTCTTTCAGAAAAACTATAGTATTTTATAATTTTTCAAAAATTGAATTGCTCCCCACCCCTTCCACTAGAAAATATTCAATAAAACAATACTATGGCATTAAAATGACATTGATATTTCTCAAACAAATTTGTTTCCAAAGCATTTTTACCTTGGAAACCAAAAAACGCTACAAACTTATGCATCAACCTGATAGTTCTCGTTATCGTGACATGTTAACAAATCAAATAAAATTGAGTGTCATTTATGCGAAAGCATAGTGGAAAATTTTGCGAAAAGAATGATATCATGCCAGCAGAGTCGTGGAGGACATTTGAATGATGTTGTCTTCCACGTATAATCGCAATATTTACTCTTCATGTTAAAATAAAAATTTTCCAATTATCACTAGTCAACAAATCCAAACTTTTTTTTTATAACATTAGTAAATTTAACTATTTTTATATAAACAATGCCTATTGTTCAAGAAAATGTCGTTAAAAAGTTCGTAGCACCCTCAGATTTTTTGTTATTCGACTTTCATGAATTTACAAAAATCGTTGTTAGCTATAGCATGGAGATCATTTAAAAAATATATAATTACAACTGCATTAATGAAAATTAATTTTTATTCTGCAAAAAACATACTCTGAAAGGTTGACAAAATATAAAAAATCGTGAAAGAAAAAATTAAGATAAAAAAATTATTTTTTTCTTTTATGAACACTATCATCTTCCCTCTGCAGGAACCAGCAAAAGTCTCCCATCATTGTTGAATCCCACCTTCCTTGGTAACGATGTTCCATTATACTTATGTCTTGGTGAAACCTTTCTCCTTGCTCGTCACTTACTGCACCCAAATTTTCAGGGAAGAAATTTAGATGGGAATGTAGAAAATGAACTTTAAGCGACATACGGCATCCTAACTCCTTATAGTTATGTAACAGTTCTTCCATCATGTTTTCGTAGTGCACATGCTTTTTGTTGCCTAAAAACTGATCTACAACTACTTTGAAAGAAGTCCAAGCAGCCAATTCTTTAGTGTTCAATTTTAAATTGAAGTTTTCATCGCGTATTAGCTTGCGTATTTGAGGTCCAACAAATATTCCTTCTTGAAGCTTTCCATCACTTAACTTCGGAAACTTATCCTTCAAGAAAACGAAACTATCATTATTTTTGTCCAAAGCCTTCACGAACTGTTTCATTAAACCTAGTTTTATATGTAATGGTGGCAGTAATACCAGTTTTGGATCTACCAATGGAACATATTTAATATTATTTGTACCGGGAATGAATTCTACTCGTGGAGGCCAATTCTTTACTTCATAATGTTGTTGTCTTGCACGACTATCCCACAGACACAGAAAACAACAATATTTTGTAAATCCACTTTGTAATCCAAGTAAAAGTCCTATAACTTTTAGGTCGCCACACAGTTGCCATCGATATTCTTTATATTTTATAGAGTCCAATATGAGAGACATTGACTGGTAACTTTCTTTCATATCGACAGCATGTGCTACAGGTATTGAAGGTTTTTTGTTTCCATTATGTAACAAAACTGCCTTTAAACTTGACTTAGACGAATCAATAAATAGCCGCCATTCTGATGGTTTATGTTCAAATCCTAATTCAAGTGCTAGGCCATATACATCGGTACATGCACACAGTAAATCTTGCTTACTATAATATGTAGACAATTTTTGGTGCCTGTTTCTGAATATTGAAATTTTGGTATTTTTATCCAAAAGATTCCATTCTTGTAACCTTGATCCCAGCAATTCTGATTTTTGTTTAGATAAATTTAAATCTCGCACTAAATCATTCAGTTCAGTTTGAGTTATTAAATGTGGTTCGGCATTGCTTCGAAAGTCGTAATCCGAAACGGAAGAAGTCGATAAACCTGCTATACCTTCTTCTATAATTTCATCTGATGAATTTAGATATTGTTCCCAATCAGAAGGTGGTTGAGGAATTGGAATGTCGATACTATGTAACACCGGTTTTATAGCAGAAGGAATGTCAGGATATTTAATTTTATTTTTGTTTTTCCTTGAAAATACAGAAATTTTTGTCATACAAAAGTAACAGTCGGTAGTCGGTAGTTCCCTTAAACCACTGAACTAAAGTTACATAACACGATATACAACATTAGCCTTCCTTCCTTTACGGAATCTCGATAATCCATTCATGCGCGTCCCTAAATTTGTTTCATGAATAACTAAAAATTGTGACGTGATAGAAATTTTTTGTTTGCATATTTGGAATCAAGGCACCAAAATAAACTAAAAAACATTGTTTTCGTATATGTTAGAAAAACCTTGTTAACTAGTGAATTAATGCGGGTTTTTAACTAATAAACATGACACCTCTTATTGAATCACATTTTATTATCTACTAAATATATTACATTGCTATTCATTTCAGTAATATTGTTTTCAGAAGAAACGTTAATAATACTTATATTATAATAATGTACCTAATATAAAAGTATAATACGAGTACTTATAATATATAAAAACCACTAAATTCATAAAACAAGGAATTTTGCAATTAATTTAATATTAAAAGGTTTCGGTGATTTTGAAACGCTAATAACATGCTTTATTAAAATTGGATTTATTTTCCAGGTAAATAACTATTATTCTATCGGTTTTATTAATTTTTAAATTTACTATTTTTCAAATGAGATGTAATTAAAATTGAAAGGTTGTAAATAGCAATTTGTTACCGCCATGCTAATACGTAATATTATAGAATTTTAAAACCAACAACTCATTAAAAAATTAAATAAAATGCTTATCTTTATGCCGTGGTTTGTGGTTATGATTCCAGATTAAACTGGAGGTCTCACATTAATGCTTAATTGGTAAGTAACGACTATTTAATATTTATATATTATATTGTCACGTGATTTCATTAAGCCTGACCTAAATGTCTTCTTTTTTTATCATATTTTATGAACGAAATAGACGATGATTCAATAAGAGGTGTCATTTTGATTTGTTAAAAAATGCGCATTCATAATTGGAAAAATTGGAAAATATTTATTTTAATATAAGGAGCAAACATTGAGATTATATAATTATATTATACTATATATTATGGAACACAATATCATTCAAATGTACTCTACGGCTCTCCTTGGATATCATTCTTTTGAAAAAATTTTCCATTATGTTTTCACATAAATGAAATTCAATGTTTGCAATTTTAAGTCGCATATTATTGTTCTTAAGGTCTGGAATAATTGAGGTTTCTCGACATAGACTTTTCTTTTCTTGTAAGCTCCAAAGAAAATCTATGGGCGTCAAATCGCAAGATCTGACACCATCAACCAATTGATGTCAGCATGTCAAGCGATAATGCGAACTTTGAATTTTGAATGAAATAAAGTTATTGTACGTTAGGTGTATGTTGACCCGGTTTGATCCATATCAATTAATTTTGGGCGCAAAAATTTGTTAACATGTCACGCTTTATTAAAATTGGATTTATTTTCCAGGTAAATAACTATTATTCTATCGGTTTTATTAATTTTTAAGAACCATTAACCATAAACCGTTGGCCGGCATTATTTTCGAAGAAGTATGGTCCAATTACTCCTTCAGCCCAGAAAGTATGTAAACCTGGGATAAATAAAACAATGGTTGAGATTTACACGAAGTGTTATTTTTTTAAAAATATAATTTGATCAAAAAATTCAAAACCGATCTTTTCAAAAATGTGCTCCATTTTACAGCCCTACCGCTGCGTACCTACCTATTCAACTTAAAAAAAAAAATCTGAGACAAACATTGTAATAAATTGTGTTCTGTATAAGATTTATAGCAAACATTTTCGATTTTGGATCAACTGATGGTAAGGAAATTTTGCAGAGAAACCTACATATTGTTGCACTATTTTTTGTAAAAAGGCTGCACTTGGGCGGTCGCCGAGATCGACAACTCAGAGTTTTTATTAGGATCCGAAACGTTAAAATATAATCCAAAAATCAGAACCTCGTGACCATTTCTAGGAAACTCTTCATTTCATGATTTAGAAGATGTTAAATAGTACAACTGTTATTAATCTTTTTAATGAGCTATGCAATAATAAAAATAACTACAGCTACATAATAACAATATATTATATAGTTTAAATAGCCCACATAAAATAATCAGAATCATCAGGGTGAAGGGTCTGGCGATGATGGTGTCCACATATTAGGGCGGATAAATGATACGCTGTTTTGTTTCAAGAATTTGAAACTGTTCTTAAAAGCGTGCGCTTTTTGCAGAGTCTCGATGGTAAATTCAATACCAGTTTTTCAATTCAATCATTTCACATCTTTCAAAAGTGACTTTTAAACAATTCTTTAATTAATATTCTGAATTAATTTTGGTCCCAGGCTCAAGAAAATTTGGCATTGTGCTTCTAAATTTTGATATCTCATCAACACCCTTCCCGGAGGAAGTGCGATTGTGGTCATTTATTGTTCTTGTCGTTTTCCACAACGAGTACTCTATGACTTTGCACTTAAACTCTCCAGATATTCCCGAATGGTTGTATTTTTATCACCATATAATTCTTTTATTTTGGTTCATGTGCGAAATTTTTTTTGTTGGTATAGATTTTAAGTGATTATTCTGCATAAAACCGAAAAAAGTTGTAGTTAGGAGTCCTATTAAGAATTTTCCAGATAGATTTTAAAGTTTTAGTAAAAATATCTTAAATAGTGCAGAATTAAGTTCTCTAAACCTCACTTTATGAAAAATATATATACATACATCACGTTAAATAAATTTATCTAGCAAAAGTTTATCAGTTGTTTGATAAAAAGAAACGTAGAAACATACATACTAAGTAAATATCGATGATGGTATTGGTTCATTCAGTGTACATATATCTGAGAAGATCAATCTTCTTCATATAATAAGGTGAATGCGATCCATTTTCATTTTTTTTTTTCAGTTTATCACTTTCCTTGATAAAGTAGAAAAATATGGAACAATTCATAGGTAAAATAGTATTTCCGAATAGCTAAATTTAATTGATTTCATTTAAAATTTTTAAAATGTTATTTATTAATTTAAAAGAGGGCAAATAAAAGGTGGGTATGCAAGTAACGACCCCCCCCCTAGAAATTTGCACACATCGATAAAAAAGCAACATAAAATTGCCTATAAATGTACGTTATTATACAATGATTTAATTCCCCCCCCCCCCATTAATTTGCCTGGATACACCCCTGAGCACTAATGAAATAGAATACTAGTTCGCCCGGAAAGATACCAGATTCTAATCCGCGTGGAACAAATAAAAATAAACAAGTATCAATATTTTGTTTCCAAATTTAAATATATTTTTCAAATACACAAATCTGGGACTAATTGACGTCCCTAGAGGCTGTTTCGGACCACTTGTTTCACACTGACTCGAAACAAAATTAAGCATATATGGGTATTTATATAGCGGTTTTATTCCAAGTGTTTTATTTTCCCGAATTACGAACTTTCAGTAATTTTAACAGGAGAAGCTATTTACATATACGAATGTATTTATAAAATAGCATAGGTATAGGAAAATAAAATTCTTGTATATTTTAATTTTCTTATATTAAATTAATCGGTTTTTACATTAATTTGTCTGTGGCCAAATGTCATAAATAAATTTTAAAATATTGAGAAAAATTTCAATGCTCCATTTTGTAATAAAATAAACTAAATGTAATCTGTATGTAGTATACATTATTTAATTGTGACGCGTTTCGGCAAACAAACGTCCATCATCGGTGTTATATATGCACTATAACTAATTCCTCCCTGGGTTAGCCCTGAGCAGTTAAGTACCTGAGATTAAAGAGGTACCAACCACACATGTTTAAATTTGTTGATATACCCATTAGACTTTTATGATTAACAAACATATTTCAACTATTCAACTTTGCGACTTTACTTTTCGACTGTGCGATATTTCAACATACACGACAATCGGACGTATATTAAAATTATGAACATCACCAAAATAAAATCTTTTCCCATTACAAATTTAGAACTAAACTAAACAAATATTAAGAACTAAATTTGAATATTACAAACCGAAAAAAGGAGAATGATTAAGACAATAAATATTAGCGTCCCAAATTTCATCAAACAACTTGAAATAGAGTAGCTGGTTTTGTCTAGATATTTCTAAGACTTCCAATAAAGTCATTTTATACGACTTACGTACTACATGTGCCAATTTTGTAACATTTTCGTTCAATTAATATCTATTAACATTAAATTTAGTTCACTTTATTTTATTATAATAAATAAGTAATAATAATTTCACAAGAGCGTTTTGAAAATAAACATAATATGCGAATTACAATGCATTGTTAGTTTGTTTACAGTCAAATGTCATATTAATATATTCAACTCTTAAATTTTAATAGTCGATATATTGAATAGGAATTTAATTGATATAATTATGTACATTAAATGGATATCACCATCGAGATGTTTTTCCGAAAGCCTCTATTATATTTTCTAACATCAGATCCACTGCAACGTTCACTTACTCATTCATCACGATATCTCTCAAATTCTGCTATCCGGAAAGCTGGAATTTTACATGATTATTGCTTATGTGTAGTTGAAATCAGATAAAAAGAGTAACTGTGGAAAACGCATTTCATATTATTTATGCTAAAGGTAGATGTGTGTCAAAATAAATTAACACCTTAATTATTAACATTGCTTAAAGGCGACTGATAGGCCGCCTGCACCAGTTAGTGTATAATGTTATGTTAAATGTGCAGAAAAGTCTTCAAAACATCATTGAACTTCAATGTAGATAGTCGATGAACATTTTAATAATATAAAATAATTATATTTGAATATAAAAATCGTAAATTTATACGCTGCTTTTCAATTATACAACGGTCAACTGTTGTGTTAACCAACTATCCACAACTTTTCTAACTCTTTTTAGTTTCTAACTGTTTTTAATTATAATGAAACTTTTATTCAACCTTCCTTTTTCTCTGTATCACCACGTTTCCTTTTTTTTATGAGCACCGTATTGGAAAAATAGAGTATTATTTTTAGTAGTAATCTAAAATTTTTTTAATTTAATGTAAATATTGGATACAAAACTATACTGAAGAAAATTCGAAAATTATAGTAGATATATGTAATATTGACTGCAATAGTAGGTACAGTATCCACAAATAAATTGTAAAATTTTAAGTGGTTTTGGAGTATCTAAAAGAAGTGCTTTGTGAATACTGAAGAGTGAATTCTTGTGAATAGCGTTACAAATTTCATTTCTACCACATTATTTTGGATAATAATTTATTATATTATGTTATGCATTGTACAACATACAATACAGATCACTCAAAGTGATCAGACGCTCCGGATTATGCGGGACGGTCCCGAGGTTAATTAGTTTGCCGGGAATTGCATACTGTGTGTGATGATTGGCCATGTAGTTTCCTTAATTACATCACGAATCGCAATTTTGTAATGAAAAGATTTTGCAAAAAAATATGTAAGTGGATTAAAGTTTCTTGCGTGGTTCTGATTCCACGTTGATCTGTACGTTCTATTATGAGTGAGTTAACCAGTAATATAAAAAGTATTAATTAGTTTATCCATAACTACAGTAAAATATCAAAGTTCTTATCATCTCTTCTCAATCACATTCACAGAAAATAATACTGTAACTTTGACAGATTTGCGTGGAGGAAAGTGGGATAATTACAACTGCTATTAAAAAATGTAATCTAAAGAATACTATGGTTAAAATCTAATATTTTTTATCCAAAACTGCTGCGGTGAAAATGGTAATCGAGTGCTTTTACGATCTCCGTTCTTAATAATCCCCAGTTTTTATTTTTAATAAAACTTCCTACATCTCTTGAAGCAATTTAATTTAGATTACGGATTAAGAGTTTCAAAATATTTTTCAATTTGTTAATAAAAATCATGAAAACCTTCAAAACGTAAGAAATTTATTTAGTAATAAAATGTGATAAAAAATTATATAAAACACATAAATAATTATAACGTTACAAATAATGCAATGAACAATTTGTTTATTCTTCGATTAAACTTTTCGGTTGTGTAATAACTCCGCTATTGGAAAAGTTTTGCGTAGGAAATTCGTCATCATTTTCGTCAACATTTTCTCTAAATTGTTTTGATTTATTTTTTTTCTGTTTGACGTTTGAAGCATCGGTATTTTTATCTTGTGTTGAACCAAGCAGTTTAGGATGTGGCGAGATCCTGATAGCCGGAGCCATTCTACTTCTCATACGGATTTGTTTTTTTATTGGGGAAGTTTTAAGATCTATTAATTGTGCGCGTGGTTGGTGCTTTGGTGTAAGTTTTTTAGAGAAGTGGTTCAGCGTCTTACGCATACCATCAATTCTCTCCGCAGCTGCTCTGGCGTTGGATTTATGTATGGATAAATCTCGTAAGTTTTTCCGTATATTTGCTGCTTTTATAGCATCATATTCGAGTGGCTTAATTGGCACTAATGGTCGTACAGGTAATTTTTTTGGTATTATCGGTGATAATGGGCGATGGTATCTGTCGCCGACGATGTTCTCTGAATTGTGACGAGACATTTCGTTTACAGATCTCGCTGTGATTATATGACTGCTGCGCGATTTCTCCTTTTCACCTGAAATGGAACATAATTATAAAAAAATTGGTATATTAAATTTTTGTTTCTTACTAATTGATCTCAGAAAACACGTGCAGGTCCGATTTTTTTCAAAGTATATCGTAATTCCTTCCAGATAATTGCAAAGTTCATCACAATGTTCCGGTGTCATTCTAGTCAACGGTTCAGTTTCGGGTACGGTTTTTGAAGCTATAAATATAAATTATTGGAAATATATGAAAATTTTAATATGTTGATACTCACCTATGATAGCTGCTGTTGCTACCAATGACAGCAAAGTATATTTCCACATTTCGAATTGGACTCCGCGCTACCTGATCACACTTAAAAGCCTGTGATTTATGCGTTCATAATTTTTGCAATCATTTTATATTAAAAAAGTTATGCAGAGTCAACAATTTATATTTTAATGTCGACAGTTCGTTATATTTAAGTGTTATTTAATTCAAGCAGGAAATTTATACATAGAATTGTTTTCAAAAAATAATGTAAATAATTTAACTAACAATAAACGAAAGAGTTTTAAGGTAAACAGGAAGAAACTCGATACAAAATATTTCAAACATAATATTTGTGGGTATTAAAAAAAAATTTAGAATTAGTTGAGCCCTCCCACAGGACTGGAAATGATTTTTTTGATTAAAATTATATTATAAGTACAAGTATTGATTTAAACTCTTTAAACATCTTCAGCTTTTACAACTTTGTCCTGTTTTATTGCTGCTTTGAATTATTATGATTGTCTTGTGATTCCATCAGACCTAAACCAAAACTTCCTTTTTTTATTTGATACTTGTATGTATTGTACGTGCTGTTATTTTATGCAGATGATGTCTGACAATGTCTAAGATCAAACAACGAACGTGATTTGCAGAATAAATGAATTTGTTTGAAGGTGGCGACATATAGAAGGGTTTTCTATTGAAGCAATTTACTAATTAATTTTGTTTCAAGTTGCCTTTAAAACTAACAAGATAATGTCAGAATAAAACCTAAGATGTAACATCAAACTAAAAAAAGCAGTCGATTAGGATTTTTCATCCAACAGCGTTGGCGTATAGAATCGACGATTGGACGGCGGCCTGCTGATACTTTTAAGTGAATAGCTGATTGATTCTCGTTTCATTTTGCTAGAAACTAAATAAAAAAATTTAAACAATTTCCCTGACAACTCTTTCCTCAGGAAATTTAAAACGTCGCAGTTGACAATATTCTCTTGAAATGCAAACTTAAAAATTACAAAGTAATACGACAAAATACTTCAGATAAAAAATTAAATTGTTGAGAATGCGATGATTGTTATTTTTATTGTAGATATGAGTTTCAAGTTTCAGGACCCTATTTTCTGATATTTTTACGATAATTTACTCGTGACACTGAACTCATCAGATCTACATTGGAATTAATCGAAGAAACATTTAAAAAGTAGACCTGATTAATGATAGTATGGAAATTGGGGTCTCATATATTTATTATTGATTTGATATTAAGTTGATAGGTTGTCTTTATTGGATAATTCTTTATGTAGCGAAATATTTCAGTTGGGCATGTAATATCAAATTAATGAACTATTTGTAATTTCTTCAATCACCACAGCCGCTCCTTTTCCAGTGTCGAAATCGCGATAAAACTTGAGGAATCGCTTTCTTTTAATCGGGTGATACTTTTCAATTTGTATGCATTCAGGAAGAAATTTGTGTGCCATGATATGGAATTTGTGATTAATTTCATATCTATGGAAAATTGATGAGTATAAAATTGTTTACAGTTAATATAGATTTTTTCAAAATATGTCTAGTAATTCAGGAGAGGAAATTGAAAAAATGGTTGCAGCTTATTAAAAATCCGGGCAAGCTAAACTTCTGCAGGGAAATGATCGACTACAAGCCTTAAAAAAATTCCTTGAGGAATTCTACTCCAATTTGGGATTTAACCCTTTTCCCAACTCGGATTTTCGCCTATAAATCGTTTAATTGGATTTTTATCGAAAATTTTCTTCATGCCAAAACTGAATATCATAACATTCTCTAGAAAATAGATCTGTTCGAAATTTTATCATGTCCTAATATTTAGAAAGGAAAAATTTTGAATTTGAAAGATTAGAAATTATTTGGAGTAAAATTTTCTTACATTTCAGGTTCATCAACGGAAAATTTTCTGAAAAAACAATTTTATAGAGAATTTTCTGCTCTTCAAATTCGGCCTGATAATAATTTTCCATGGAAATAAAACTAACCAATTTATAGAGGAAAACCCGCGTTCATTTGGCCATCCAAATACACATTTCAGCTTACCCGGAATTTTAGCAGGCTAAAAATGTAAGAAACAAGGTGGCTGTGTTTGGACGTATATCTCAAAATTGAAAGTCATTTTATGTTGGAAGAAGCTTACAAAAGTTTTTAATGTATTCTTAAATTTATTGTAATATGTTTTGTTAATTAGTTAACTTTGTTATGTCGTGAGCCTGAAGAATCTATTTTTATTTTCACTTAATACGTCACTTACTAATTAGAAAATTCCCCGCATGGTGGCGGTTGCTTAATGTAAATTGCGAATAGTCACCACATTAGCAAATTTAAAGGACTTTAAACTTTCAGTTAAATCTTACCTTGAGAAGGTAAGCAGAGCTTTTTATTACATCTTGACTTTTAAATATGAGAAAAGATAATTTTAACAGTAATGTATAAATTTGATAATGAGCTTTTATCGCTGTCAGTTAAATAGTATGTCTGTTAATTTACTAATCATGATTATAACAACAAATGTTTGAGAGAGCGTTATATTATTAACATATTATAATGCTATTTTACAACTACATAACATCGTATTATTTATGTAAACCTGAAATTATGGTATATTAACAAACGCAATATGATATCTATCTTTCCATATTGTCATCTGGGTACACTATCTGACGAAATCGGAAAATATAAAAGATAAGATATTGGTTACTAGAAAATATACATCAAAGTTGTCAATTTAAAACAAAATTGCTTGTTATCATACGGATATGATGTACATAGTACTGCATAACTCGAACGAGATACGAACCCATTTGGACCGAACAGGGAATCTTAACTATACGATTATTTTGCAGATAGTTTAAAAACTTTTTAATTTTAGTTAGTAACTTAATGAAGAAAACAGTAGACAAGTAATTATAAAATAAGTTTCAGGAGTACTCGTATATTATAAATTGTCAAAGTTTTTATTTGGATTCGAGTTGTAATTACTTAATAAATTGATGTCGATAATTAGAAATTCTTAGAAAATGTTAAAACTGTAAAGCTCATTAATGGAAATCTGAGGCTTCATTATTATTCAAACCGCAATGGATTAGAGTTTAATGATGTAGCGCGGCGATGAGGATCATTTACTTTTTGTTTTATATCCTGTTAAAACTTTAAATACACTCAAATAAAGACTCATTTCAACCGAATATTAGCACACGATGATTAACATTTAATGCACTCTTTGTTTTAATTTAAATTTACATAATTTTCCATTTTTCTTTTTTTGACAACCTAAAAAATTACCGATAAAAAGTTTTCGTTTGTGAATAAGCTATAACATTTTAAGTTTTCATCAGATAAACGCAAATGCTAACAAAACAAGCAATTTTACTCTTTTGATCTTCTTGGCTCTTGCTTGCCTTTCTGAATTTTGCTAATGGCATTTATAGTTTTTTGTTTATTTTCTTCAACTACATTATATGTTTATTTATCAAACTGCACTATTAATACCTACTTTTTTTGGAGCCTTTCTTTCATCACCGTGTACCGCGGATATACATACATATGTATTTGCCTTAGAGACTATTCAGTTTCTGACTTTAAATTTTTCATGATTCGCGGATTTTAATATTCATGAACATAAAAGCTGAAAAAGGCTTTAGTGACTTATAAATTTATTATTTTACATTTAGATTACATGCAAGCAAGTTGCAGTCTATAGAGGTACAAATATAGGGTATCATCCTAACATAATGTTTTTCGTGTTCCATAGTTGTTATTATATTATTTACAAAACCATTTGGGCAAATGAGTATAATTATCGCGATCTCATCCTTTTTACTCGGCAAGTTGCGGTCGTAATAAATTAACACATCGTTGCTTCTGAACAGGAGCGTTCAACACGTTCCGTACGCAAAGATCACTCATGCTGAAGCGCTCGTGATTTTTACGGACAGGGCGTATCTCCAAGCTTTGCTAAGTAACGCTCTTTTTTTATTTTCAACTTCAAGTTAATGTTGATGCTTTCTATTAGCTTGCGAATTTTGTAGGAAGTTTTCAAGGAAACTTATGGTCGGAGAAATTTAGCACAAAAAGAATAACAATCGACTCTAATCAAGCCAGATTCAAAGTTTCTGTTGTGGTACCGCTGACTATGAGTGACTGTTTCAAATTACAAATTTCGTGATAACTCCTGTTCATTGAATTAATTGTAGCTTGTCATTCGTAATACAGCAAAGCTTTGTGTATGATGGATAAAGCTCTTCCGAAAACTTTGAAAACTTGCGGTGATAGGTCAAGCAGATACCGAATCAATCTGACATTTCTTCGACGTGCCTGACTTAAAACTGCTGATGTTTTCACCTCATCGTCTCGAAAATACACCCACATATTAATTTTTTGAAATTTAACATAAAGCAACTGTGTTTGCTAGTTGGGCGTTATTTGTTGTACATCAAGTTATGTTTGTAGGATTTAGCAAATTTAGCACCAATTTAACATTTGTGAAGCGGAATTATCTTGTGATGAATGAATCAGGTGTCTTACAAGTATCCTTGTGAGCTGACAACAGGAATCGATAAAGTATACGGACCGCACCCCTTTATACTAATTACTCAGATTACGAAACAACTGGACCTTAATTTTGAATTCAAATTAAAATTATTTATGGGTTATATACAACACAAATTTAATTAACACTGTACATGTCTTATATGCGATTGATTAACACAATTTGTTATGACATAAATTTTAGTAACACATCTTAAAAACTTAGCAAACTTCGAATTAAAAAAAAACCTATTTTCTGATCCTTCAACCATAACAACAAATTTGGACAATTATTCAGTCATTTGTGTAAGAACCTAGCAGGTGAAATTGATAGATTGATTAGCTGTTGAAATGGTTCAAGAAAGAGAAAGCAATTTTCAGAAAAATTTCAATTTTCTTTGTCCAATTGAAATTTTTTTTATTTTATTTTATAGATCTTTTGTTTGAGTACAAAAACACTTTTCATATTAATATAATATTGGCAATTTTCATAAAAATTGACTTATATTGATATAAAAAAAATAGTTTTTGATGTATTACAATATCTAAACGTCCAATTATACTTTTTAACTTGAATTTATTACGGTATTATTAGGATATTCTGGCATATAGAAATGCCTTTAGGCATCGTGATTTTCAAAATCAAAAATGAATAAATATATAGTAATACATTTTTCTCTCTTTTGACTTTAACGTTTTATCAATTGGTCCGACTTATGTAAACACGTATAGAACCAATTTTTAAATCCATTGCGTGTCGATCTTCACTGGAGGGCAAATAATAAGCGGCTATTCAATTTTGAATTGCTTGGCGTTCCGCTCTATAGATTTGACACCGCTCATATTTGACATGCGTCATTTACAAATAATGCGATTTGATCATGGAACGTTACACGAACGACGAACATGTAGTTGTTGTCAAAACACCTTACCAAAATGGTGAAAATTTTGCAGTTACAATTCGTGAAATTTTGGGGAGAAGAAGTGCACCTTCTTCATGCAATAATTATTAATGCGTAAATAAAATAAAAATTATATAACATTAATAATAATTATACATAGTTTTATATTTTTACAATCCCCCCGTTTGTAAAATAAGTTTTCCTTTAATTCATCCCCTACGGCTACGCTACTGAAAGCATCAGCTACCAAAAAACCGACGATAATTTAGTACATAATTACAATTTATTGAAAGTTAGGTACATCATTCCTAAAGGAGACGTAATTATCTTTATGAATTAACTATCATCGTTTCAACTTATTTCTACTTGAATTTTACTTTAAAATTTTATAATCATTATATCAACGGCTTAAAATATTTTTCAACTTTAATAGGATTTTAAGTGTATTTACATAAATTTAAAGCAACTATGTTTAGCATAATTCTTAAAACTTTAAATATTTATAACTAATTTACATTTGTAAAGTCTTCAACATAAGCTAAATATGTAAAATTGTAGTACTGAATTTATTTTTTAATTTACGACGACGATATTCCCTTCCAGGGACAATAGGCTCACCATCCCGAATTCACTGCGAAACAGAATTTAGATTATTATATTATTTAATTTGTTATAATAAATTGTGACTAACAAAGCTGAATCATTATGAAATTTAACAAGCAACAAAAAAGGATTTTATTTTACATTAATGTTTGGCGTGAAAAATAAGATTTTCGTCTTTAACGGGGTTTAAACGGTTGATTTCAGGCGATTAGTTAATCATGATCGAAGGGATCGCGTAAACTTTAAGCGGAAACTAAAATACACAAAAAATATGCCACGGGAGTTTAAACTTTGTTAACAGTTAGTTAGACAACCGGCAGTTAGATGTATAACAGACAGTTTTTGTTTTGTTTTATTTTTTGTATATTATTTTACCGGAAATCGTCATCGAAACAACACTTCCCTGCGTATTTACGCGCAGGGAAATTGAATCTTACTGACTAGTCCGGTAATATTTAGTAACGCAGGTAACAATGACAATTTTCGAAATAACTATTGTTTGTAACTATGTAGTCAACAAATTGACAAACTTGATTTTAGCTCATTTTAAAAATGTTGTTCAATTAGTGTTTTAAAATTTCGATTTTTTACGATTTTCGGTAAAATTTAATACAAAATACGTCAGGAAAATGTCTCACTTTACTCGGAGCTCTAAAATACTCGGCACGAAGTGCCTCGTATTTCAACATTGCTCCTCGTCAGTAATACATCATTTTCCTGACTTTCATGTAAATAACTATTGATTAAAATAAACTCTGAAATGTAAGCAGTTCATTAAACAATAAAAAATCATCAGGCCAAAATTGTAGAGCACAAAATTAGCTACCCAATAGATTTTTCAAAATTTGCCTACGTCGTCCTATTCTTGCAATAAAAACTAATCCTAGAAATCGAACTGCGTTTTCAAAAATTAGCTAAAGTTTATTTAAAGTAAAGTAATAGTTATTTACATAAAAGTCAGGAAAATGACATATTACTGACGAGGGGCAATGTTGAAATACGAGGCACTTCGTGCCGAGTATTTTAGAGCTCCGAGTCAAGTGAGACATTTTACTGACATGTTTTGTATTAAATTTTTCCGAAAATCGTAAAAAATCGAAATTTAAAATCGAAATTTTAAAACACTAATTGAACGACATTTTTTGACATTGACATTTGTCTATTTTATTTTGTTATTATTAACCTTACTAATTATTACCGGACTAGTCAGTAAAGTTCAATTTCCCTGCGCGTGCATAAGCAGGGAAATGTTGTTTCAATGACGATTTCCGGAAAAGTAAATTAGCTAAACTAGGTAAAGTTATAAGTAAACACTAAAAAAATGTTGTTTTAGCTCTTTTAGTTTTCAAGATACAGCCCAGCAAAGAATTTAGATTTTTCTTGTGCTTTTCTCAAAATAACGTAGTTTTCAGATTTTGATGTCGACTTTTTCCTGTTCAGAGTAAAAAATAATAGTCCTCACGTAAATGAAAGTAGACTCAATTCTTTGATAATATCCGCGTAAAACAATCTTCCAACCCTAACAGAGCCGTAGATATGAGCTATAGAAATTGATCATGATTGTATTTTCGCTGGTTGGAGCTTGTAGTTTTTGTAGTCTTCCAAAGACGATTGTAAGGCCGCTTTGTTAAAGACGCCTTCCTGATAAATTCAAGAAGGCAAAGTTTGTAGAGAGTGAAATAATAACCACAAAAGGGCTGACTTTAGAGCACTTTATTGAAGTAAAAAAATTCACTAGATAATACAGACAACCCGAAAACTTCTGAATCGACTTGCCTGCCTGACTGTGTAAAATGAAAGTGAATGAGTTACTTGAAGTAACTCACGTGACTTTACCTTTTTTTTGAAGATAATCTCAGGGTTTTAGTTGTTTGAAATTGATTCTTTTTTTGGTGCATCTCAGAGTGTACCAGAAGGGTATTCTATTCCACATATAACATGCGAACGGTTTGAGAGAAGAAGTGAGGGGGTGGGGGATAGCTACAGTAGCTAGGCGAGTGTTTTGAAAATTCAATTGCAATGGAAAACTTCTCTGGGAAGCAGCATATCTTCTGCATACGTATTATGTTTTACAAAAACAATACAGTTAGTGAATGAACAGAGTTGCCGCTATTTGCCGCCCTCCCCGGAAAATAATTCGCAACAATCCCTACATTGTCTTAAGGTTACTGTATAGTGTATAGGCTGCAATGTCGTATTATTCTTCTTTAAACGCATTGGATAGGTGGCTACGGTGAACGCCAATCTCTATATTGTGCAATGATTAGCGAGTTTGTTGATTTCGGTTTTCAAAGATTTGATGAATTTAATGCCAGAACGTGATTTCATTAGGATTGAGCTGTTAGCTACTAATAGATGGAGCTAATTGCAGTGTGGAATGTGAGTATCTAATTAAACACTTTAGGAGCCTTCATAGGTTCGGGAAAACTGGAAAGTTTCAGCCCGAGGTATTTTCTTACCATAAAAATGCAGTATAGGATAGTGCACCCTGTTTTGGGAAGTTCTTATATATTTTTTACTATTAAGTAGTTTAAATTTTGAATTTTTGAAAAACTGAAATTAAATAATTATAGTTCACCGATTGTTAAACAAATTATATAAAAAATCTTTTAAAATATAGTTGAGAATACGATCTATGTATTGCCGTGTTTAGCTTCTGAATTTAATTTAATTTAATTTGTATAGCGGGGAAAAAATATACGGCTCTTTTTTAACTACTCCGGCTAGCTTTTGTGGTCGTGACAATGGTTCGCTGATTTGTAGTGAAAACACCTCTTTGGTTCGCTAATTATTGCAACCTATTTAAATTTAAACTTATCCTCTCGAGTATCTGAATCGACTCGTACCTATTATGCTGCATTAAAGTTAAGCAAAAACTCAAATAAATCTCCTTTTAAAAAAGAAAACAATCGCTTCATTTATTTACACATAAATCAAAAATAATTAAGAAACAAAGTTATTTCTACAAAAATAAACAAATTAAGTGTACAAAATTTCAATTATTCAAAAATCCTATCTACCCCCCGATTAATTCGCACTTAGTCAATTTTTAATATTATTTTTAAACAGTTTAAATAAGGCGCACACAGTTTATCTTACCACAAATTGTCCACCGTCGAAGAAAACGAAGTAGCGCTGTTGCTTGTTGAATTTTCTGTTATTGATGTGATCTTGTGCCCAATTTGTCCATCCAAAACTTGAATCATTTAACGAATTGATGACCATAAATAATTTTCCAAATAATATAATCCTCTTTCCATTTAATTAGGCAACTTATTAATTTTCTTGATTTATTCACTTCTAACGGTCTTCCAAATATTAACTAATAAAATTTTCCCAGTGGTACCAAAATCTTCATTTAACCAATATTTGCTGATTTCCCAACTTAATACTAATATTCAAAAACAATTATCATCCTCTTATACTATTTAATGGACATCAAACGAATTCATCAAAAATACATCCTCACGTCTCGACGGACACACCGTGAGTCCCTATCAAAATCTCCCCTTTCCAAAATTTCTGGACAGGCGTGCTTCACCCATTTTTCCAAACTTGTCAGCACCATGTCTGTCTTTTTCTCGTGGCCTTCACTTTCATTATCACACATTTTAATTATACACGTTACCTAACTTAACAATCTTTTAGTTACTCAATTTGTTTACCAACTAACTGAACATTTTCACAAATACTTATAACTTTATCTTTACATTTTAAAATGGATTGTTTCTTTTTTTATGAGACTTAATTCAGTTTGTCAGATTTGATCAAACAGCACTCAAAATAATCAATGTATTTGTCGACTTAAGTACACTTCAATAGTCGTTTCTTAAACTTCGTCCCTTAAAAACAATCGGTGTGTTCACTACCCAATCGAGCGCCCTTCGCAACACCGAAGTATATAATCTATGTGGATTGTATAATACATAGCTAAGTAGAGACAAGAATTCTACAAAAGCAGTAGTTTGCATTTGCGCTTAATACCAACCTGTAGATATTTAGTGCCCCATTACTGGGGTTAAACAATACAGGTTCCGCAAGTATAAACGTTATTAAAACCAGTATATTAATTTTGGATCCCCGAAAGTATTAAAAATCGAGAAATTGTTAAGTTTTTAGTATTTTTTCACATAATTCCAGTATATATATGATGATGCCAATATCACGATTGAACGATTTGTTTTAATCATATCCGCATTTTTAATTTAACCTAAAAATTGTTCAAAAACGTTTCGGGTACTAAAAAAGGCACAAATTTTCACAAAACGTCGCACCGTGACATCATCAGGCTTATTTCCTGAAGATATCACAGTGTGAACTTTAGTGCATTAAAAGTGTTGTTTTTGTGCTGCAAACACAGATTATGATTAATATCAATTTTCACTACATTAATTATAAATCCATCGATTATGGATTTATAATCACGTTAGATCTTGTATAACACGTTAGATCGTGGTTAAGATTGTAAAAGTGTTTTACAATCACATAGAAGTGTTGAATTTTATTAATTATTTACTTACTTAACTTTCAGTTCATAATAATTCTGGATGCGGTTCTGAAACAATTTTTGGTGCTTGTTGTTTGTATAATTCTCATTTATTTATGTATGTAGATTAATTCTCAACTGTATTTTAAAAAATTGCAAACGATTTTTTGAAATTGTTTATTATTTATTAATAGAATAAATTATTTTGTAAAATATTTTACAACCCGAAGCCTTTTATTTTCTTGTCAGATTTGATTCGATATTGTATTTCATACTCAAGATGTTTGTAATATGAAGAAAAAATACCAAAATAAAAAATTATATTCTGAAATATAATATGAAAAAATAAATAATGTTATATTTTAAGCTTACTTTTACTCAAAATTTGAATTTTTGCAGTTGGCATCATGGATTATTAATTCCTCAACTATAATAAATTATTTTATAATAATAATTATCAGTTTACGGTCACTTATTTTAAACATTTCTAATTTCTAAAAGTTCGAAATTTTGACTTATTTAAACAATTTCTCAGAAGTTTGCAAACTTGTAAGTTGGATTGCAGTGTAAGTTTCTATCGTATATTGTATTGTTTAGGATTTTAATAGAAATTATTCAAGGAAATAAATCCATAGTATAAATTTTATCAGATTAATTAAGCAAATATCGAAACTTTCAATTCAAATAGAAACTTTTATGAAAAACAACTATAAATTTTTAACATGCATTTTTGTAAATAAAATATATCCAAAAAAGTAATATTGATCTTAAAATAATTAAATTGTAATTAGTTATACAAATGTATACAATCTTGAATCAAAATAAAAAAATTAATGACATCTAAAATGAGCGAAAAATTATGAGTATAAAAGAATTCAATTGAAAAATTTGTTAAAACGATAGATGAATCGATGTTTTGGTAGCATCAGATAAGCGATAAGCTTATTCAACAAATAAATGATAATTGCAGATAAAATTTGAACAAATTTTGTTAGTGAAAATAAAAAATCAAAAATAATGACTATAAATGGAAAATTTGAAGTAAAAATCTTAAATAGAAGCAATAGGATAATAATTACAAATAACATAATTAAAAAAATGAAAAGGTAAGATGCAAAAAATGAAATTAAGTTATTGCAACTTCTCTGAACCCCTAATTAGACGGCTAAGTTTAACCAGGCTGAAGATACCAGTGAAGGATCTAAAAAACGTCGAATTAGAAAATAAAAATAACTGAACCCCCCCCCTCTTCCCAGTCTCATCTATCACGAGATAAACTACTACTATTTTATTTGATTTTGCTCAGTGTTGTGGATTTGCCTAAACAAAAATGCTGTCGTATAAAGTTTTGTACTGTTGGTAATTGATGCATTTTGTTAAATCATCACTCTATAGCAAAGTTGTGTTTCAGTGAATAATTTGAAAGTACTCAAATATACATTTATCGCAGACAATTTTAAAAGCGTGCTTATTTATTCGAAATCTTACGTAAAGTTTTGGAGTTTTATCGGAAATTTATTGCTAAAAGTAATATGAAAATAACTGCAAGTACACGTTTTAGAAATTCAGATAAAATTTATTACGATATAAGAACAATTTTCATCTTTCAAATTAAGTCTTAGGATGGAGTGTAAATTTAGCCAAGTATAAAGGGTTTGTTTACCAATTTACTGCTTAAACTTGTCCCAAGAGAGAGCTTAATTTATAACATAAATAGGGCGATAAAAAAAAGCTTAGATTAGTATCAACTTATCTAATATGGCTTTCATTTTGTTTTGTTTTATTTATATTTAGTATGCAATTTTGTAATAATAAAATAGGAAGCGAAAGTATGTCGTGCTAATATATTTATTTTGTTATTTATTTAAACAACTTTGATTTATTGCTTTATTAAATGTTGAGAGAGTGTTTTATGTATTTTTCATTTCTTTAAAAAGTGTATTATTTATGCGAATATTGCACTTAGCTCATCGTTTTTGATCAAATACCGTTGCAAAAGTTTAGATAAAACAAATTTAAGCTAAGAATAACACGTGTAACAGATTGCCTGTTCAAACTTTATGGCTTTTATGAAAATTTATACTCAGCGTGATATACATGCAAACACTTTATTTTATATTATAATGCCCCGTCTGGACCAAAACTATCGCAAATTGCATTCACCTTCACCAGCTAAAACTTAATTATTAAAAATCTCCTGCCAAACCCTCTACATGCTTAATACACCAAAATCGATTTTAATGAAAGCCAGGTCAAACCTATATTTATTGTCTAAACCGAACAACAAATCATTTGTTAGAAAGTCTCACAAAACTACATCAACGATGACAGCGCAATTTCCTTTATGGTTAGTGTGTATGTAAATAAGTAATAAGATTGTACAATTTTTTATTTTTACAAAACTGCTTTTGTATTCCCTGGACGATAAAAGTGCATTACATTGGAAAAACCTCAATTAATACTATTAAAAGGAACCCCCAAAGAAATAATGATAAGCAGTTTGAACAACGGAAAATTGCTTCTCCGCTTTTGATCTATTAGTTTCATAAAACTTTTACAATCCATCCGCATTTTATTTTTCCTGTTTCGATAAATTTTCTTATTAGTAGTATAACTATGAACGACTTTGACTCAAATTTTCAGTCAGGCAATTTTCCAGCCGAATATGTCATCGTTTAACTAACTTATTCACTCAACCATGTTTTACAATTCTGTTGTTGTCAAACTTGATCTATTAAAATTTTTAAATATTATAAAATTAACAATCTAAAAACACAATTACCTTTGGTAAACTGAAATCAGAAGTTGACGTTGCTTTTGATGCGATTCAAAATTTCGATGTCAAATTCTCTTATTTTTATTTGTGTGTTATGAAACTGCAGTGAAAATTGGGTTTCCTCCTTTAATTTATCTTAATATAAGAAGTATCATTTTGTAACTTTCTGGTAGATTATTCTTTTGAATTATTGTGCTTTTATTTTCAATGACATTTTCAACTCTTACAATCTATTTTTATTTCACAACATTTAATTTTGCTGCAAAATGAAAATTTGTGCAGTACTCTTTCATTACAACAAATTTTTGTGGCGGACTTTATTTTTGTGACATAGAAGCCGGTAATCTTTTTGCTGGATCACTTGGATTTGGATAATTCAAAGTTTGAGTAAGTTAAATATATTTCTCAAATCTTTTCTCCACGAATTTTTAATATTACCTGTATTGACAAATTGGATTTTTGAATTTTTTTATTACCTTCTTCTTAAGGTGTCGTCTCCTATCGGGGGTTGGTGATCATCATTTGAAACCCCTTCAACCATCAGAAGCACTTTCTTCCCAGACCTCTCTTTCCTTTGATATTTCCTTCCATTATTAACTCGAGCAGGAAATATCTATCGCTTCCGAATATGTAACCAAAATTAGCTGTTTTTCTTTTCTTCGTCGTTGTGGACAATTCGGAGTCATTATCATTCGTCGCAGCATTTCCTCGTTCGAAACTCGGTCCATTCATGAGGTATCCTTCGAGTATTATTAAGCTATTTTCAAATTAATTTTATTCTCCTTTCTCTACGTCTTTCAATACTTCGTTGAATATATTTTTAGAATAAAGGTTAAATAGCAACGGTGACAAAATGCAACCTTGTTTCACCCCATTTTTATATTTCGTCTATTATTGGGTTGCCTATTCTTAAGTAGGCCGTCTGATTCCAGTATAAGTTTTCAATTATTTTGAGGTTTTTACTGTTAATTCCCTTCTTTCTTAGGAGTTCCATAAGGGTGTCATGGTTAACGTTGTCAAATGCTTTCTCGTAGTCGATGAAGCAAATATGGACGTTTCTCCTGTGGTCCAGACATTTTTAAACTATCTATCATTCTAATAAGTTTTATGCTTATGTTATCTGATCCAGCTGGCTTTCCATTTTTTGATTGTCTAAGTGCTTTTTGCAGTTCTTCCCTTAATATTATGTGGTCCCTTCATTTGCAATTGTCGATTCCTGTTTGATTATCATTAAAAGTCTTGTTATGTATGTAAAATGTCTTGTTATTCTTCTAGATATCTGCTTGCCCTTCTTCTTCCAATACTATGCTATTGTTGTTATTGATTAGCTTTGTCGCTCCTTATTTTCGATCAGTGTGTGTCATTTCTTCAAACCTCCAATATCAGTTGAAGTTATCGTGTTTCTTTTCCAGCTGTTCTATTTTTTTTGCATTTTTCTTTCGGCCATGCGTCTTTCACTTGTCGTATCTGTTGTCTTACATTCTGTTTATATACTTTCATCTGTCTTCAATCATTATCGATATGTCAATGTGTTTTCAGCTTTGTGCAAGTTTCCTCTGTATCATAATATGACTAAGTAATTATTTTGAATGTACTAATTTCATTTTGTTTATCATGATAAAATCTATCTGATTTCTCATGATATTCTCGGGTCTATCCTGTGGGGATCTGTAGATATACAAACGTCTAGGTGGAAGTTGAAACCATGAAATTCCTTTTCCTGTGAAAACTCCACCAATCTATCGCCCATTTTACTTTTTGTTCCTAACGCATTTTTTCCTACAATTTTTCCAAATGCACCACTCCAATTTTTGCATTTAAATTGCCGAGTATTATATAATAAAATCTTGGTTCTTCAACCGTTCTTCCAAATTCTTCAGCCATTATATCTAGTGTAGGTACATATTGCTATGTTCCCTTAGGTATCTTCAAACAAATTTCCACCCTTAGAAACACACCACTTTATTTTCTCTTAAAAATCAGGGGCTTTCAAATTCGAGCATCTCGCAGGTTACACGGCCTTGGTTATTTCCTAAATTTTCATCAAAGATAAAATCTATCATTAAAAATGCGTTACTTTTAATTATTCCAAAATATAATATCAAAATCATTTAATTGCTTACATTACATTATATTATCAAAATTAAATCAACAGGTTGTTTGTTAAAAATTGCATGTGTTTTATTTACTTAAAATGTTTATCGATATCATCAATTTATTTTGTCCGTCTTGTGTATTTATTTTTTTTTTAAAGCGCACTAAATTTTGAAAAGTTTATTTGCTACCTGGTTTTTTGTTGACTTCAATGTTGAGTGGTGTATGCATTCCATTTGATGTTCTTCATTCCAAAATTCTCTCTTTCCCCATCTGCATCCATTCGCAACGCAATTACTCCAAAATACGATTTTATTGGAGGTACGTATTGTTTCCTTTCTTTTTACCACAATATTTAATTTCTCCTGGATTGCTAGGTTTCTTAGTTATCAAATTTAATTAAACTTCTTCGCACATTTTATAACTAATTAATTTTTATTCTAGTTTTTGTTTTCACGTCCAATCTGACGGAGCTCTAGATATCCACTCTCTGTTTATACGAATTGTTCTTCGGTCTCTCTTCGTATTTTTGATAATTCCTGCATACGAATCAATTTTCGTTCAATGATGTGTTGAATTTTGAATTTGAATTCAGGTAATTTCGTCGCTTTTAAATACACTTTTTGTTGTTTTGCGTAAATACGCGAACAATTCACTTTGTTTAAATTATGATATCATTTAAAATATAACAATACAAATAATATAATAATTCGAATTATAAATAATGGTTATGTAGATTAACCAATAAGTCTTTATACATTTTTACAATTTTATTTTACAATGCAAAACAATTTTTATGTGATGTCATGCAGTATGGTTAAAAATATCGCATCTTTAGTGTGATTAGAAACATGACAATATGCCATTATTTGATTAATGTTGACAGGTTTTCCCATAAGCTGCAAAAACATGCATCGCTCAAACAGAGCTATGAAACTTTGAACACAACCGGTAATTTTCTTTGACATGAGTCTTTTTCAGGACTTCCAGAGTACTACATTGTTGCCTCTTTTTTCACGCATTCTCTGTTGCCTCGCCATCTCACTTCGCTCATACCCATCATGCTAATGCCGAGCCTTTTTATTTCTTTGGATGCGTTTTCAAGTTTCCTAACTTGGCACAGAGAACGGAAGTTCCAAGTTGGGACTCTCAATGGGGTTTGAATTATTGCCATTATTTACCAGTTGCCCATTTCACACCCTTAGGTTCGGAACCCAAGTGACGCCGATTACTAGTCGAATCGCTCGGCAAAACAGTACCCATTTGAAAGGGACATTTATTAGCTAAGATGGGGCCCCAGGTCTTTCCATGCGATATAGGGTTTCACAAAATAATAATTAATCAATTAGAATACTCAAAGAAAAAAATATCAGTGTCTGATTGGTTAGAAAAATAGACGAAGTTTTTATATAATTTTTTTAAAGTGTTCTGATAGATTAGTTTTGTATTTTGTGAGAGTAACCCTGGTATAGCAAGTTATATTCCCATAAGAATTATGTAACCGGGTGATTTTCCATAATGTGATGTAATATAGGGAAATGCAAACATCATTGCAAATCAAAACAGCTTAATTTAATGCAAACTAATTAACCTTTTTGTCCCTATACTATTGACTGTTTTATTTTTTAACTGTTGAAATATTACTATAAGATCGACTGCAGTCCGTTTAAAGTAAAAGAATTTTTTAAATAATTTAAACCTAAAAACTAGCCTCCAATAGATCGCAGTTAAAATTTTGTACACTTAGGCCCGATTGCACCAAGCTCAATTAAAATCAGTCTATTAAGTGCTAATAGTCTCTTTATTATGAGCCTGTTAATATCAATTCCATAAATTATTTGACGTTAATTTAAGCGTAGATTTACGAGTCAGTTAAACTAAATTACATTGGTGCAACGAATTTTTAAGTTAAATCGCAATATTTAACAGACAAACTTGGTGCAATCGGCCCTTAATGACTGTAACTATTAGATAAAGTTGCTACGACTTAATCGTTTCGACTGGCATGTAGTGAGCCTAACGTTTCATGATTAAAAAGTATATTTAGATAGTTTTTGTTCACATTTTTAAATATATCTGAAAAACCTTGATGTCAAGTATTTAATGCTAAGAAACACATCGGACGGTATTAACCAAACGTGTTCTGGTGATCATTTTCCACGGTTTGGCATTTTCGATTCGAACAAAAAGATTGATAAAATAAAAAGTAATTTAATTACAAAGTATTGATCGAAGTTTTTCTAAAGTGAAGCTTATGTTTACTTACACGACAACATGAACATCAGTAGGTACAACATTCCATTACTAGTTTTCAATTTATGAAACTGATTGCCTCGGGATGCTATAGAAACGGGTTTTCACACAAATGACTTATTTTCTTTTAAGCTATGCGCATTTCCACTAAGATTTTCTATCGCTTCGGGTGATATTTATATTTAATAACAACAATTTTATTAAACTGTAATAAGCAATATTAGCAACTATATTGCTAAATTGTGGGATGATTATTTTTACAGCAATAAACAATTTAGAACAGAAATTGCTGTCTAACCGACATCGACACCTGCTAATACAAGCGAGATTGCAAAATTTGCAAAACGTCGATGTCTACAAGTTTGTACCGGAGAAGGGCGTCTTCAAAATAATTTAATTTTCGGTAATTTAAATTAAAATTAATCAATTTGTTCGTGTTTTGTTTTACGCAACTACGGAGTAATTATTAACAGATTTGTATGTAACGCACATAAGAGAAATGTCGCTCGTATGTAAAAACGATTACGTTCGTAGATGAAAAAATGTGTAAATTAATTCTAATTAATAGATAACAATTACAGATTGACATGGCGTACGCCTTTATAAATACTAAATGAATTGAGTATAGTAACAGTCCCGAACCGCTTTAAATTAAAAACAAAACCGACCCATAAATTATTGGGATTTAAGCTACACGACCAATTTGGTTAAAGGCGAAAATGCATTAACTGCTCATGTACTATAAAATTGAATTTTTTCGTTTACAAGTTTTCCATTAAAGTTTCATTTTAGCTATTGAAAAAGTTACAGCAAGCAACCAATTTTAATTCGATTGGAAGCTTTTGAAACAATGCACCATTTAAGGATCCATTTTAATTCACATTAAACGGACCATTAAAATTAAACTGTAGATACATGTTTTCTCTAATCTTAGGGTAAGTTAACCGGGTACTAACAGTTTAGTCAACATACTATTATTTTAACCGATTAGTTAACTTTGGTCATGCCGGTTTTCACCAAGATTACCTTAATCATACGTTAAATAACAATTTAACTCCATGTTAGGGGAAAAGTAAAAATAAATCTGACAAGGGTAATAACTGAAATAATAATTGAAATGTATTGTATTTTCTTAGCTTGTTGATTTTTAAACTTTAGTTTAATATCGATTTGCAGTGAAAAGTTTCAAATTATCATTATAAGCATTTCCATTGTTCTCTTTTTAAACCATTAGTGGAAGTATCTATGGTAGGTGTCTATGTGTATGATAGTACAACAAGGGTCTCTATCATATAATGTTTCAACAACAGAAGTAATCTTTATAGCTAAACTGACAATACACGTAATTTGTGAAACTCGTGAAAGCTTTTGACCCAGTAAAACTAAAGTGTACCAAATATACTGAGATAAGTATCACTAATCTTAGTGCAAATACAAAAGTGTCTCTAAAGACAAAGATTAAAGTTAGTAGCTACTTTAAAAAATTTATACTTACTATTTAAATTTTAATGCAATCGGTTAAAATAGCCAATAGCGACACACAACTTGACATTTACTACGTAACAGCTTGTTTTACATTTCTAAAACAGAAGTTATATTGCTGCATATTCATTTCATTCTGCATTGCTTTGAAAATACAAACAAAATAGTTAAGAAAGTAATTGGCACTTTAATTAAAATTAAAAGTAGTTTAAGTGTCTTTTTTTATTATTTTAAGGAAAGCGGCCATTAAATAAACGAAAATAAATTGAGACAATTTTAATTAAAAGTATAAACTAAAAAGGAAATAAAAGTGGTCTTGCAAACAAATTACAATTTATCTTTGATTACTTCTTCAAAAATTAAATAAATTAGGTATGTGCGGCTTAATTGCCTAAGTTGAGAAGCTTCTTACCGAGCGATTACTCGGCGTGCAATATCTTTACGCATTTATAATACACAATATAATCAAATAAAACCGAGAGAGCTTTTCAAGTAATTAATAACCATAAGAAAGAACGAAAGCAAAGATCGAAGAAGTTTACAGCACCTAAAACAAACATTGACATAACTTGGCGTACTCGATTAACTTCTGTAAGTATTCTGTTAATATAACAGGAATATGAAAAGCCTTCACTGCGTTCGTAAAATTTGTTCACATTGAGCTATATTAGTTTAGGTATATAAGAGATTTTAATAAGATTGTTAGCTATAAACGGATTATATAAATATTGTGTACCAGGCTCGGCCTTGTTATTATACTCGAGGTACGGAGTATATAATAGACAGCAATAACAACGGCTTTTGTAAAATCTTTCAAGTTTTCGTATGGCTAAGGTATATGACTTTTGTAGACGTTTCAATTAAGTTGTTAAAAGCTACCAGTTTTAGTTTGCAAAGGAATAATAATTACAAACAATATTAGCCATTCAAGTTTTGCTATACATAATATTAACGGCCTCCAATATTAAGTTTTTGTCGGTTTCAGTTGGTTTAGCGTGGGAATTCACAGCTAGTATATTATCATTGTTTGAGATATAAAAATATATAATTTAGTTTTATTATTTATTTAGTTACTAGCGCCTGCGGCGCTAGACATACGTATAGTAAACAGAACCAACACATTATGAACAATTTTTTTATTATTTCAACTTTAAAATGACTGTGGGCATGTAACCGACGTTGGAGAATATGTTTGTTGCTCCGAATGAAGTCATTTGAAAGCATGAGTTGTACTTGCGAATGTTTAGCAGGAAGTGTTTTGAAATTGCAGTGGTGCCAGTAAGATAACTTAGAAGCGGCTCAGGTGGATCAATCAGCGGTGGCAAAACAACTTTGCCGTTCGAACAACACATTCCTGGTGATTCCTTAGCGAACTTCGAAACACGACAATGCAAGCAAAGTTTGTTCATAACACCTATTGCTACATCCTCGTGATTCATGTAATCGTAGTTTTTGTCGTAATTAAATGCTTCCAATGTTAAATTCAATTTTTGTCTTGATGGAACTAATCCCAAAAACGGTTTGCCCGTCCATTTCTGGCGTAAATAAGAGCGCTACATACGTCCAAAGTTTTTACACAATTTTCACTTTTCAATTAATCTTCAGGTAAAGTTAAATCTTCCGCAAAGAGGTGGATCTTCCACGAAGAGGTGGGTCTGCGTCTTCTTGCACAATTCCGGCGAGTTTTTCTTTAGAAAACCAATTAAAAACAAATTAATCTTCAGGTAAAGTTAAATCTTCCGCAAAGAGGTGGATCTTCCACGAAGAGGTGGATTTGCGTCTTCTTGCACAATTCCGGCGAGTTCTGCGACCTATATAAAGTCTTCCTCACAGGGGGAAGACCATAATAGATCGGTGAAGGCCATAGTTGTTCGGCCTTCGGCCTCACAGGGTGAAACCATAATAGATCCGTGAAGGCCATAGTTGTTCGGCCTTCGGCCTCACAGACCGGACCATAATAGATCCGTGAAGGCCACAGTTGTTCGGCCTTCGGCCTCACAGACCGGACCATAATAGATCCGTGAAGGCCATAGTTGTTCGGCCTTCGGCCTCACAGACCGGACCATAATAGATCCGTGAAGGCCAAAGTTGTTCGGCCTTCGGCCTCACAGGGCGGACAATAATAGATCCGTGAAGGCCAAAGTTGTTCGGCCTTCATCTGTCATCTGTCATCCGTCATCTGTCATCTCATCTGTCATCTGTCATCTCATCGGTCATCTGTCATCTCATCTGTCATCTGTCATCCGTCATCTCATCTGTCATCCGTCATCTCATCTGTCATCTGTCATCCGTCATCTCATCTGTCATCTGTCATCCGTCATCTGTCATCCGTCATCTGTCATCCGTCATCTGTCAGCTGTCATCTGTCATCTGTCATCTGTCATCCGTCATCTGTCATCCGTCATCTGTCATCTGTCATCCGTCATCTGTCATCTGTCATCCGTCATCTGTCATCTGTCATCCGTCATCTGTCATCTGTCATACATACATACATACATACATACATACACACATACATACATAATCTTCACGTAAAGTTACATCTTCATGTAAAGTTAAATCTGTATGTGCAAAATGATTTTTAGGTTATGTAGTTAATGCCGTCACTTTGACACTATCGGGGGGCCCATGGGGGCTATTCAACACTATCAGGGTCACTCTCTAGGTTATGAAAAGGGTCTTGCTAAAACGCGCACTATTTATGTTTTACCCTGTATATGCAAAATGATTTTTGCTAATTTTAAAAATATTGTGCAACGCTACTGACTATAATATGTCAATGTCATTTTTAAGGTTAGTCAAAGTTGTGCCCCCTATTTGTCGAGCCGCTACTGACTATAATATGTCAATGTCATTGAATTAATCTTTTAGCGTCAAAATCGCATCGTAACTATGACAACTACTGTGACCTGAAGCGTTTAACTGCTGATGACCGTCTTATGGTGACGAATTACTAAATTCAAAGACGACGAAAAGTTTACTCTTGAATGTCGCCAGATCTCGTGAAAGTTTCAACGCCCACAGTTACGGGATTTAGGCGTCTATGCGGAACATACACACATAATATATACCCACACACATACAAGCATTTTTATATATAAAGTGCACATTACACGCGGCCTTTTTCTCATGCGATCGGTTGCAGCAGCCGATCGCAGCAGCCGAATGCACGTGCAACCGAATGCATATGGCTATGCGATGCATAGCCGTGGTGCGATTTTCGTATTTTAACAATTTATCACAAATTTTAACTCACAAAAAAAAATTAACAAATTTAACCACACAACATAAAAGTACAATATTTTTACGTCAATTTTATCTATTTTTATAACTTCAATAACATCAAATGTTAATAGAAATCACTAGATTGCATGAGAAAGCGCATATAAAATAGAACGAGTTCTATTTAAAGCCATGCGATTTAAAAAGGCATGGCGATCAATTGCTGAATGGGTTGCCTATGCGATTAGCTGATTAGGTGGCTGCTGCAACCGATCGCATAACAAAAACGCCGCGTGTAATGTGCGCTTAAGATAATAAAATTTTCAACAGATGAAATCGCCACATGTGTCAGAGAAACACATCCAACCATCCAGCCAGCTTACTGCTCACAAAGCATCTAGCAGGATATTGTCGAGTTCCATTTATGCAGCATGGAATTTGTGCATGCATGATTCGATCTTATGCGGTTTATTTTTGCAAAATATCTGAGAGGATGGTAAAAACCTAGAGGTCAAATGCTGAGAGCTAAGATGAGATGCGTTTTGGTTATATCTTCAGATGTTTCTTTTCAGGCAGAACCACATTGTTATACTATTGAGTACACCATTTCTTAGACTATTAATTGCATGAGCCGTTATCAGCTTAAGCAGTTAAGTGGTTGCTGCTAATGGTGCGAATACCTGGTTCGATTCCAGGCTCAGTAAAAACTTTATTCTGACCATCTATCTTCGGAAACAATGGAAAACCACCGAGGTGTAATCTGCATGGGTGCGGCCTATTTGGAGATGAAGTGCACACATTTCCGCGGTTTAGGGCCTGCTTTAAGTAGAACGGTATACACAACGCGCAACACTATGAACTCGTCTCTGAAATTGCGGCAAGAATTTGCCTGATCTAATACAGGCTTAAGAAGAAGCCTTACAGAATTTCTAGAAATAAGTCGATTTTATCCTCTATTATAAATATCTAAATGGATCGGTAAGGTACGGTCTGATTCAACTCATTTTTGTTGAAATTTTGAGAAAATATGATTTTATATTTTCATATTGATTTTATGACGAAATATGAACAACAACTGGAAGTAGAAGTATAGAATATAATTAAAGCAATTATGTTGGGTATACAGCAAAATAACAAACCAGGCATCCGGAGTGCTTCAACAATATGAATGAATTAAATTACCATGAATGAATTGAACGGAACGTCACAGGTGTAGTCCAACCGTAGTATTCCCAGAGCAGCACCAGACCAAAGATATACATAATATCACACTACCAAAAAATTAGAAATAATGGATCTTACCTCAAATTCGGGTAAGCTAACAACTAATAAGGTGACAATGGATTCTAACCTATGGAGTGTGATTTGGTAACTGGAGATGACACAAGGCTGCTATGGTTGATGCACCGCCGAACATGAACACCGACATTATATTTTGCCGCATACCGGTGGTACATTACCCAGGAACGCATGGTACAGAATCTGGCCTCTCTCACGGTTACAAAGAATTCTGGGGGGGGGGGGGGCAAAAAAAAAATTGGTGATAGATCAAACTTCAAATCTGAATCTATTGGAAATATCGGTCTATGGGAAAGAAACTCAAGAGGAGAAAAAATATTAGGTAATTATTTTAATGAAGAAAAACTATACTGCATGAATACTTTTTACAAACATGACAACAAAACAACTTTTTTCAAAAAACAAACCAATGATAAGGATATAAGGACAGGAGTGGCAGATGTAGCTGAGCAAGCTGCAAAATTGAAGTGGAATTGGGAGAGCGATTTAGCGAGACAAAAATATGAAAAGTAGACTATTTAGATAGCAAACTGGAAATCAAGACAAAAAACGAAGTAAAGGCAGACCCCAAAAAGGATGGTTCCAAAAGGCAGAAGATACACTGGTTTGGAAAAGGTTAGGAGAGGCTTATGTCCTGGAGTGGATGATACAATCCTGAAAAAGAAGAAGAAATATTTAAATCAGATGTTAATATGGAGAATCCTACTTCTTCAGATGGTTTGTCATAATTGTACTGTAATGCCACTGCTGTAACTGTAAATCTGAAGTGTATAAATTAAATAGATGCGGAGATAATATAGAACCTTGTGGAAGACCATTGTTGAGTTTCCCATAATTACTCTTTTCTCCAATAATCGATCCGATGATAAAGGTGATATCAAATTGACCGTTCTTTCACATTATAAAGTTTTGAGTCCACTCTTCCACACTGTATCATAGGCACCAGTTAAATCTGCGAAGACCACATCAGGTTTCTTCTTATCTTGAAAACAAGCTTCTATATGCGAAGTCAATGCCAAAACTTGGTCACAACAATTGCGACCAGACCGGAAACCAACCTGTTCCACAAGGATCAATGAATTTAAGACTGTAAAAATTCTGTTGTAAATTATTCTCTCTAAAATTTTATAACCCAAGCATAAATGGGATGTGCGTCTGCAAATGTCAAAAAACTGCCGTAATTTCCATTTTCCATTCTGTAAAATTACCAGTTTCAAGGCAATTTCTCGCATTGATCGATAGAATTTCAAAAATTCCGGGAATAGGCCATTCACTCCGCATTATTTGTTATTTATTAGATGACCAAGAGTGACAGTAACTTCTTCAAGTTTAACATCACAAGCATGGTCAAAATTTTTACAAGAGCTTCTTTTATTTTTCAGTTGATTTTGTATTTTAGAAACTACATCTGGAGAAACAGCAACCTTAGACATGCCTAATAAACCCGTTGAAATCAATTTGGTATTAATAGAGGACACCGATACCTGTAGAGATGTAGCGGTTCCTAATTTTTGGAGTAAATTCCAGCCTCATCTGGAAGAGTACAAGAAATTCATTTTTACAGCTGTTTTGTCCCGATGAGTTTTTTTTATAACACCAAGAACTGCACCTGACCAACGGATATAGCCAGTCCGTTTTTAATTTTTTTCAGTCTCAATTTGATTTATAAATTTATAATTTTTTTTTTTAAATTATTTTTCTTTATAAATTAAATTATAAAAAATTTATAATTTATAAATCAAATTGAGATTTTTAGTACTACTCGTAATTATGTGAATTTATAATTTTTTACCTACACCTTGTTCATTATTTTCAGAGTTTCTGTGAAAACGGTTGGTTGCCCAAAAAAATTTATTTGACGAAAGTTGTAGCCCGTTAAATTCCCTATCCGGTTTGAGCAGTTAGTTTTTCTCTTAGACGTTTCGTTTAAGAGATACGGGGTTCACAAGAAATTAAAAAATAAAAACCTGAATTTTTTAAACATTTTTTCCCTTAATTTAATTTATAACTCGAAATCCGTTGATTCTAGATGATAAGTGGTTATAACCTACTTTGTAGACAAGCGAATGATCTTTAAAAAAGTTCTAATCCATTAACCTTAAAAAATTAATAATATCGGAGCTATGGCCGTTTTAAATCAGAAATTCAAAAAATTGCTTTAAAGGGAGGTACCCCCCAAGGGTTTGGACTTGGGCAAAAATTTTACTTGAAAATTTGTCTTAGAAAAGTGTCCTTTATCACCACCTTAAAGGTTCTCCACGGTCACGGGGACACCCTGTATATTTATACTGCCAAACATTATTTTGTAAAATTCAATTTTGCATTCCATATTTTTAATTTATTTTTAGCAACCGAACTCATGCAGATCCCATGATAAAATTTGGCACACATACTCAGCAAAATTGCACAAACAAACAGTAAAAAAATAAACAAAAAAAAAGAATCGTTTTTTAAATAGGGGTTGAAATAGGGTTAATATTATAAAATTAATCCAGTTAGGGGTTGAAAAATTAAAATGTGATTGAATATTTGGATAGAAAGTTCATTTACCTTTACAGAACATTTTTTTATTTTTAAATTTAGACCACCGTGGACGAAGTTACAGCCGTTTTCCTACAAGTCTACACACCAACTTTTTGACATTTTGAACGACCAAAACAACGAAACGAATGCCCTTTTGGACAAATCCTTAAATTTGTATTTTTTATTTCTTACTAAGATGGTGTGTACCAATTTTCGTCAAATTTGGTGGGGGTCAGGTAAATTCTTCAGTTGATTTGAGATGGAATGACCCAATATGGACTTTTTGTATAATGTATTTTATAAATTTGCAATTGAAACATTAATTTTTCTATTAATTTCTGTAGTACAATACCGCTTTCATAACGCAATATTTTACATAAAATTATGTTAAAACGAAATTTTTGTTTTGAGTTTTAGTTTAAATAATGATTTAGTGCCTATTTAACAACGTGTCTTATTTTGTTTTGTATTATTTGGTACTTTTTAGTATTTCCATGATTCCATGTATTTCGAATATTTAATTAATTTTTTTGAGTATTATATCTTCTAAAGAAAATATAACACATGTAAATTTTATTCAATAAAGTGCTTAAATAACAAATAGGAATAAATATAATTTCTTTCAGATGTAGGAAGGTTACTTTTATGCAAGTATTTTTAAAACAGATAAAAGGTAATTGTGCACCACATCTTATCATGCAACTATCATGTTTCTTATCAACTCTACCGTCCACGGTACGTTGACAACATACGAATGCAACGGAGTTCTGCAATAGAATGACCGCGAGATCTCACGCGAAAATCTCACGGTCTAAATTGAAAACATCGAGTAGCGCCATCTAGTTGTCGCGACAATTTTGTATTACATTAATTTGCATAAGGTTGCGCGTCTTAATAAATTCATTCAGTCAACGGTTATATGTTTTATGTTGGAATTTGTTCAATTTATTAAAAACTTGTTAACGGAATCCAACCGTGTTTTATCTTTGTTGGAATCATGAATTCGTTCGAACATAAGCTCGTATACTAAAGTGTTGTTGGTTGAATCAGATCCCGACGCATATTAACCTGAGAAGTAAGAGTCAAAATAAAGGTAGGTGACCGAAAACCAAGTGTGTGTGTTCTCGTGCATTCTTCAAGGCACCAGACGCTACAATACATAATATATAATATTTATAATTTTCTGATTTGTACCTTATTATAGCTACTGATATTTCCATACCTGACAGTTCAACGTGGATTCCTAACCACGCCAATGGACAATGTTTACATTGTCCGCTCCGCTCATCAGGGACCCATTATAGGCAAGAATATTCTAAATAGCATTAATTTGAATACATATTATCTTTTTCTCTAGGCATGCAACGTTACTGCATTGCATTTCGTTAGTGAGCTATAGGGTACAATATATCGATAAAAAATGCTGTATGGCTCATGTGAGCGTATCTTTACTAGATTACATGTAGTACTTTATATGAGCACTATATTATATTGAACTGTTGCAAGCATTGTATCGAGTTTCATGAGGATAACAAAAAGATCGCATCCTTAATAATTATATATTTTATAATACCATAGCTTCTAATATTTAAAGCAGTCTATAAAAACTGAAAGCTTTCGGTTGATTAGTTAAAAACATAACTCTAAAGTTACAAACTACAATAAGACTAAAAAACAAAGTATTGTAAAATATCAAAATGAAATTTTTCGATGAGTGGTTTTACTGCCCTTAATTCTACCTTACCGTCTATTCTGTTTTACATAAAATACCTAGGAGTATGTATAAGTAAATAACAATATTTTTTGTAAATTTTATTTCAAAATTATTATAGTTGATTATTTCCGTGATTTAGTACCACATAAAGGTAATTATTATTAGCATATAAATACAAAAAGTAAGACGTTCAAATAAAAATAAGTGTAATTGATGAAGAGTTTATACCGGTTTTATGGAACTGGGTCTTGCTAAAGGTCTGCACATAAACGATAAATAAGTTTACAAAGCGCGATCTATTCGGTTTTGATTAAAAGTAAAATCGATTGGGTCCACAGGTCCAATAATGTCTAACCCAACTTATGAATACAACATCTTTTATATTCACGTTTTCTCTCTGCGCCAGTTACTTGGATTCTTAGGCTTACAGAGTATAAATGTGTACAGCACCTGAATCACTCTTGAACCATTAATAACAAACTAAAACACATTCAGTCTATGTTGTAAGTTAAGGACATGGGAGACTTATGGTGCACTTGCAACGTCCATACTGCAAGCTGGCTACATAAATTTATATTGTGTGGCACTCCCACCCACCGCAATTCGATAATCTTAAATAGCCTTTGCAATATCTAAAATTAAGTTCGCTGTAAATAAAATTAAAATCTAATTATATTATGTTGATGAGATACGACGTTCTAAAGTTATTATTATTTTCCAGAAGTTGGCGATGCTGAAAATTAACCACCAAATACTAACCATCTATAGTTGCTTTCAATTTAAATTACTCAGAGAAATTCTGTGCTAAAATTTGATCTCATTCGCGATTGATTAATTTCATAAATTTTCACTCGGGAAATAATTTTTGAATTTGTGCACTGTGCACAGTACAGAATGTAATAAGTGCTAATTGATTAACTCAAACTAATGTTGTGGTAAAAATGATTTCAAATTGTCACAAAATAATTTTGACGTTTGAATATTTATAATTTGCCTATGTCAGTCGATTTTTTAGTGACGGTGACGACGCACCATAATTCGTATGTAGTTTTAATTGAAAACAACGGTAACTAGATTTGTAGTGCTCATAATATGCTTTAGCGGAGTTTAAATTCAAAACTGGTAAAATTGTTTGAAATATTGAAGGAATGACTAAAAGTGAGTAAATTATAAAAATGAGCATATTTTTATAATAAGTCCTCGTTAGTATGTTGAAACTCATCGCATACCACATCATTTATTTCCTGTGATATTAAACGTGACAGTTTTCAAAAATGAATATTATGCTGTAACGCATGAAGCGATATTAATTTTTTACCCCAAAGATTAGCATTTTTCCAAGATACTTCAGCTTTCGTAGTAACCGTAGTAAATAAGAGATAATATACCCATTATTTAGTTTTTAATAGATAATATTAATTTTAATATTTTCGAGTAGCTACTACTGTATACGGTTGAAAAACGTTTTATATAAATTTTAAGATACTTCTTAGTATTATACAAATACATAATTATGTGCTATACGAATATATTTTAAGAAATTAGCATAACAAAAATTATAAATACAAAAATTGTAAAAAAAGAGTGTAAACATCTACAGGTAGTTTGATATTATAGTGGATAAGGCTCCATTCCCAGTAGCCCTGTTGTATTTATGCCGTGGTTAAGATTCCACGTTAAATCATTTATCCAATTAGTAACGTTGACTGCCATTACACCTTGCAGGTTTTGCCTAGTTGGACGTCGAAATCTTTACCAAAATAAAAGATTCTAAATGTATCTCGACGGCTTAACGTATAAACATGCTAAATAAGTCATTATGAAAACGACGTTAGTAACGGTTAGTACGTGAAGTTATGTGGATTACCTCACGGATGAGCACGAATAGGTGGAAGTTATGCCATAAAATTTGCATTGTAAATTTGTTTGTAATTAAATGCTCTTAAAGTTTATTTACCAATAAATAAAATAAAAATTTAAAAGGATAAAAGGTTAAAAGATAAAACAAATTAATGAGAATAAATTGAAGAGAGTAGAATAATACAACCATCACCAGACGTTAAAATAGTACGTCTGGTACCAGTCAAATAAAGCCAAAGGATTGGACTTTTTGTAATAAATAATAAAATTATATTTTATTCGAAAGTTCCTATTAAGAACAAGATTTTTTGTAACCATATATTTAAACTTTAAGGGTTCTTCACAAATTTCAAAAATCTGAAAATTACTTTTCTTCACCAATTTAATTGATAAAATTACTCTTAATTACTTATTACTATTCTCACTTATTTATCATCTAATAAAAAAGAAACAGCATTATTTCAGCATTGGACTGATATTACAAAAATTGTTTTTAATAAGGAAGGAGAAAATATACTTCAATTAATAAAAGCCAGTGTATTAATTTTCTCTAATGTAGCAAAGTTGGACAAAGCTGTTTGGCTTTGCTCGCAAAATAAATTTTTTTTCAACGATTTCTTACTTGAGAAATGATGTTGAACTTTTCTTTGAGATTTTTAGATTTGGATCAGTTGTTTGGACATGAAATAAATCTCAGATGGATAAAATCCCGAAAGAAACCAATATTTCGCCACAGTTCCAAGGATTCTGTTATAAATTCATTTATCATCACGAAAATAATTGGAAAATACTTTTCTGGAAAATTTTGATTTACTTTTCTGATATACAGTTATAAACACTGCTTTCATTTACTACAGAGCAACACAAGCATATGATTTTCCACCCAAAGCATAACTAGTTCAGACAAGGATTACATTCAGCTTGTAAAATTTATGGCAAACTGAAATTTGGCAGCTTCAGAATGAACCTCCCAAAAGTCCCATAAAATCCCCTGTCGGTTTCTGCCCGATTTGGAAATGTAAGTTCCTCCAACGTGTTTTTCGTCTATAACTCGCTTAACTTTTATTTTTAGAGAAAATGATCATTTCGCTGTTTTGTTGGTAATATTTTTTCTTCGCATTTTTAAAAATTGTGGTTTCTATAGGAGCTGGAAAGACTCAGAGATACATAAGCATATGCTATGAAAGAGAAACAGGCTGCATGGTAAGCCTATAAATCGTTCCCTGAAGCTGTGCAAGCTTTTAAAGCTGAGAATGCACTACATGGACATCAGAGCATTTAAGTAACTTTAAGGTTATAGAAAACTTCGTAAAATCGAGAATTTCGTTAAATCGTTATATCGAAGTTCCAACGCATCAGGAGCTCAATATTGGAGAGGATGTAAGAAATGATATTCAGTATGATAGACAACGTAATTACTAGAGATGAGATTTTTAGGTCGTATAAATGTTATACCAGAGAGCGTTAAAGGGTTAATTGATACACGGCCCCGTTTCTTCTTTCTTTTTCATACAGCATAACTTTCGAACGGGGCCGTGTATCAATTAACCCTTTAACGCTCTCTGGTATAACATTTATACGACCTAAAAATCTCATCTCTAGTAATTACTAGTATTTAGAATAAAAATAAGGTGTCTAGGGCACTCCCTACCCTTTTTAAGAGAACTCAAAGGAATTCCAAGAATCTCCCAGGTTTGTTCAGTTTTATAGCAACATCCCACATGAGATGACTTGGGATTTTAATATGTTATCCAAGGGTTGCATCGGAACATATCCGCTGAGTTTCACTTATTAGTTATTTTATAGGTCCGAGTGAAAAATTTATTTTCACTGAACTGCTACCTCAAAAGTCCATATTATTTGACGAGGCTTTTTAAGTTCTGCTAAAATCCACTGTTCTGATTTAATATAAAGGTGGAGAAGATTAAGTAGTCAATCATGTCAGAAAGATTGTCTTTTCTTCAAAAAGTTGCGGCCGAAAAAGTTTTCCCTCAAATGGAGCGACACCATGGCAGAATTGTTTACGCTTCGCGTATCAATTCAATATTTTATTTTATAGGAGATAAATAATGGTTATTTTGCCAGTGATGGCTGGTGAGGGGAGAGCGATGGAGCGCCGCCCTGCCAAAAACTGATAGGGTAGTACAAAATAAGATAATCTCACCGAATTCTCCAATTGAAAAAAATTATTCATATTAAAAATATGAATTCGGGTTTTGTGAACCTTCAACAGATAGTTCCGATTTTTTAAATTTATAATTACATACCAACTAGCAACAATCAGGAGAAGAAAATGTTATACCCAATTCGACAACTATTCAAAAATAAATTAAAAATAATAAGGTTAATAAAAATTTTTTTTTTCGACCGCGAGAGAGGTCGCCAACGTCCGGGAGACCGGATATGGCACACGAAGAAGAAGAATAAAAATAGGGTGAATTTATACATAGGGAATAAATTCTTTTGATTTTAAGTATTTTTTACTTCAAGTGCAAATTCGTCTCGCATCAATTTGATGTCAATTTTACAACAATTGAAGTAAATTTGACATCAATTAAAGTAATATTTATTTCAAATTGTTTCGAGAGAAATTTCAATTTCAATTTTTTCTCAGTGTAGTTTTGCTTTTCCTTTAAATTTCAAACTTTATCCCATTAAAAGTTCTCACTGTAAATGAGGTTCTAAAAAGTTCACGATTGCAGATGCCGGGTGGTCTGGAGGGTATGGAATACTTCCTCTCCCCCAGAAAATGGAATGTGAAATATTAAAAATGTCTTATGATACTGATGTTGATGTGCTGAGGGTATACCATAACCCTAGGTCCTAGGTATTAGAGACGTCCTACTAAAGATAATAATAATAGTCCTTTTAGAATGGGTTGTCCACTGTCCTATACATTATGTTCAGACGGCTGATTTCATTATTAGCGGCCGTAAAGCAAACACCAATCAATTAACAAAGGATTTAATTACACAAATTTGATATGGGAAATCAAATTAAGTTCCAAGATTTTAAGGGCAGCAAAGATCGGAGGGTTTATGGTGATTAAACGGTAAAACATTAAAAAATGTTTTGCTACTACTTTACAGCTATCATGATATGCTGGGGGATATTCCATAACCCCCCCCCCCGGCCCCTAGTTTCTATTTTTAAATTTATATTGAGGACTTTATTTAATGCGACAATGTAGAATATCAATATTTACGAAGTAACATAAGAAGTTATCGCTTTGGTAAGACTTTATATACAATCGACTCGCTGTAGATTGCAGAAACATTTTCACATCGAGGGTCGCATGGGAAGTTCGCGTTTATAATAAGGGTTATCGATTAAAGCTTCTTTGGAATTAAATTACTCTATATGAAAATAAAAATACAATAAATTTAGATACGGTAAATTACGAGCTACTACTGGATATTGTGCATAATAAAATAAGTAATTTATCAATGAAATTCGTGAGAAAAGAGACATTTTCAGATCTTTCAAAATTGTGCAGAATCCTTAAAGTTTACGGATAAATGTATTCTGATCATAAAGTTTTTTTTATAATAGAGATATTTAGAGATAAGGCCTTAGAATCCCCTGTCGGTTTCTCCTTCAATTGGTAATTTTATTTCCTTCAATGTAGTTTTTTGTACTTAACCCGCTTAATTTTATATTTACGGAAAATTATCAATATACCAAATTGAAGAGCACAAAGTAATCTGCAAATAGATTTTTCCAAAATTTTTTTACAGTCCACGTAAGAAAATCTAAAAAAGCTTATAATTCTAGAGAACTCTCCCTCCCTCCGAATTTCTTTAAAATCCCCTATCGACTTCTTCTCTAATTTGAGAATATAGCTCGTCTAAAATGCAGTTCCTTTACATAATATAACTCTCTTAATTTTGTCTTGACGAAAAATTTTCATCGGATCAAAATTGAAGAACATAAAATTCTCTAAATTTATAAATATTTTCAAATGATAATAATTTGTATTAGGTTTGATCGTCCTGCTCATTGAGTTGAGCTGCAGTCGCCATGTTTTCGACGAAATTTCATGCAAAGCAAGTTATTCGAATGTTGACCGTTATAAATCCGGTTTACGCGATAATATTACGTTATAATAAATTAGAAAAATCTATTTAACCCACTTGGAAATAAATATATAAATAATATTCACCTTGTTGAAAAATAGCTAACACAAACAAAAGTGCACAAAAATACAAAAAATATAACAATCAGAACTTAGAATCAACTCGTTATCGCTATTTGATCTTGCAGACTGGGTTTCTGCTTTCTTCCCCCACCAATATATCGTCTTCCGTTGACCGTTTTCCGCTATGTTGTCTACTGTCCTTATCCGCCTTGTTGCCGTTACTTGTACTTTGCCGGCGCGCGATATTTAAATGATATATTATATCATTACACCCGTATTCTTTTGCAAGCTAAAAGTGTTGCATATCAGAACAATAAACTCCCAAATGAAATAAAAATCTATGAGTTTTGATAGCAGTTCTAAAAATCCACAAAATTGAATCTTGTTATAATTGTAGCAAATTTAATATTGATTTAGAGAAGGATAGTTAACTTACATAATATAATAATGAATTAGTTTGTCTAACAAATTTAAAGTGCACGCTAATGGATCTACTTAAATAATAATATGAAGTAAACCAGAACGATTTAATAAAATGAGTAAGAAGCTAACATAGCAAATTCTCAAGTTCCGGTTGGCAGAATTCGTTAAAGATTGTAGCAAACTTACAGAAGAAACTGTTGTAAGAAGTATGTAAATATGAAGTATGAATTTTCATAATGGCCATTTATTTATTAAATATTTCAACAAGTTAAAAAACCATTACTTTAAAAATAATATATTGAAATTAATAAAATACAGGGTGAACATTTTGAGTCGGTGAGCTGCCAAAATGCACTATTCCAGTAAATATTGTTAGGAAGCGGTAAAATATTCTCTTTTATTATACTCTTAATATACTCTTTTATTATAAAAAAATCTCGTCACTTCTCCCAATATTATTATTTAATTTATCTGTAAATTTTATTTGATTATTTGTTTTTATAAAAAGTTTAATGCTAAATTTGAAAACTTTAACAAAGAATAACAACCAGTAGTTATACAAAACCTTATTGGCGTTATGCAGGTGGTGTTATTTCATTACTTCTTACGTTTAAGCTTTGGGTATTTTTACTTAAGTTATACTGTTTTATTATTTATTCATTAATTTTCTTCTCGCTTTTTTCACTGGTAGTAAAAATGAACTCGAAAAAACTTGAACTGTAAGTCTACTCGTAATTATTACACAAATCTTCCGAATACGTATAATAATATAAGGTGTATAGAGTATTCACATATCAAATGAACTACCCAAGTTCGAAACGGAGTAAAACATAATTACGGTATGTCATCGCACTTTTAAGTATATACATAATATTTAGGCTAACTATTTCACATGCCACCATTAAATAAAAATGAAACTACGTGATATTAGGAATGTAATGCCTGGAACAGGAATGGACATAATCCAACCTACGTGATCAATTGAACTACTACAATTCCTTCAAATATTTCAGTTTTTATTTATTTATTTGTATGGCAATATTTTTTGTTATTTTCATCTACGATGATGAAAATAATAATGTTACAGATTTACAACAGGCGAATCCAATAACAGAAAATGCTATTCTTATTATTCTTTTAAAATTTCGTTTTTAATTTAGCGAAATGCGATCCCGAATATCATGATGATGTACTGGCTTCCTCAATATGTGTTGTTTATTTTAAGTTTCACAAAGTTGACAATTGGTCGCAGCTCTCTATACTATGGCTATGTGATACATCAGTGTTGGAAATGTTTTCAGCGCATTCCCATTGTTCTTTTTCGTATATTATTTGAATACACTACATAACATATTTTTGTTATATTAAAAATACTCAAGTTTCCGGTAAAAAACATATCAAATATAATACACTAGCAATGATTTTTGGGGTATTGGACTAGGTGTAAGATAAGATGATGGACGAAAATAGATCTTCAATATCAAATAATAAATTGGAATGTTCATTTGTAGCAAGAATAAGCAACCTACCTTTCAAAAAATCAGATCTTATTTTTTTAGTACAATAACAAAGAGTACAAAAACTAATATAGAAATCTTTTAAAGATTTTGCCATTTAGTGAATTATTATCGTTATTTATTATGTACTATATGAAAGGTACATAATAAATGAATTGTAAGATAATTGACGATAATTAAGGCATTACAGATGTTATACTTCAGAAGTTAATATGATTAGCGATGATAAACTTTTTGAAACTTCACCGAACAAAAAATCCATTTCCAATCCACAAGGTTGAAAAAGAAATAATGTGTTGAACTTTATCAAACGCTTTTAAAAAATCAATAATTAGAGGGACAGAAATATACCAGCAGATAAAAACTTATTGATCAGTAATATGAAAAGGAAAGCTAAGCGGTCCTGATAAGGCTAATGGGTATATCTGCATATTATATAAATTTCAGATTATCATCATAATGGCTACATCAATGCGAACAATCTTTTTGAATTTAATAGAACACAAGTTACCCAATGCAATCTACAATTTAAATATTCGTACGGTTCGGTTTTGACTGACTTATACATAGAATTCGTATTTTTTAAATTTAAAAATAGAAGATAAGCAATTTATATTAAATGTCAGTAAAATATAAATAATATATTAATTAAAATTCGAAGTAAAAGGGGTCGCCTACGCCTAGAACCAGGAACGGAACTTGAACAAGAAGATGAATTAAAATTAGTTGGTTATTTATTTACTTATTACATCAAACGACTTAGTAGTCAATTACAAGATGAGGTGGTGAACACAAGTTATACCAAATTAAATCAATTACAAAAACAAAGAAAACGTATTCAGTGGCATAACAATGTGAAAACTGAAAAAACTTTACCAACCGACAAAAAAAATAGCATCCGCCTAATCGCCAATACTGGTCAGACCCAGCATTACTGAAGCAAAAACTTAATAAAAACCAGAGTTTGGTTTTCATTTGCATTGAAAGCCATGCTGTTGACCTCCGAGAACATCAAGTATAGCTTTAGAAATGGTTCGATATGGAAGATATTTTAATTCCTCAATGTCTTTGGAAGGACATAAAAATTTACTTTAGATAAAAGTTCCTGGAACCCCGGACAAGACGGCCATAAACTTCGCATCTGTTAACTTCCTTCTCTCCGGCCTCCGGAGGCAGTACAATGGACCCGGTAGAATGGCCTAAGTGCGTGCAAGTTAATACTTGCCCCTCCCCCGAAATCCAAAATCCAAATCTTTCTCTCCGGCAAGCGTGGTAACTTTAAAGAAATTTTTTTTACATCATCTCCAATCTATCAAGATCTGACTGATAGTAAAGGAAACCAAACACACGAGGCATAGTTCAATCAGGACTTAACAAAAGAAACGTATAAGCTCCTTAATTTAGGGGAAGGTGGGGCGGAATGGGGGTCGGGGCGGAACGGGGGATCAGGTTTATTTGGTGATAGTAGCACTGCAGTTCGCTGCAACTCTCTATACACCTTCATTATGCATCTGTGCAGTGATAAGAACGGTCGTTGTGAATTACCAAGTGTTTCTCCTTTGTTCATTAAACACCTCCCTGAAATCTGTATAAAACTACAACTTTATGAATATTTGAAAACAAGGTAAGATATATTTCACATTACTTTTCGTTATTCCAATTTAGTCTACCGAATTAAGCGTTGTTTAAAATATCTTTTCACGTGTTAACATGTATTGGAGAAGTAACATGGCTGTCGCTAACCTTGCGATGTTTGGTTTACCAACACTTGGGGCACAACGGGGTAGGGCAGAACGGGGTCCTACCCCGTTCCGCCCCGACCATACTTTTATTTTTCACCGATCTAATTTCTTTTCTTTTGTGTTTGTTATATATTCACTATAACTATTCACTATAATATAACAATAGCTAGCCCTATTTTTACCAGCTTTCCGAGGTTTTCGCCTGAACATATACTTCCCATACCCAGAGTAAAACCGGGACAAAAGCGAGTGACGAGGAAACGAGGCAAAACGGCAATCCTGACAGGTTCCCCTTATAAGACTGAACTCGAAGAAGCGGCTAATAACGCTAAGAAGATCAAAGAAGCCAAAGAAAATAGACTTAAGAAAAAACTGTTCACCGCTAACGAAAAAAGGAAGGAGAATACCCAGAAAACTGTTAACAAAATAGAAAAGAAAAAAACAGAGAAAATTGTTAACAAAATAGGAAAGAAAAAACACAGAAAATTGTTAACAAAAAACCACGGAAACAAAGCGTGGAATCAGATGAAGAAGACGATGCGACCTGTTTATATTGCAACGACTTATATTCAAAATCGAGTGAAGGCTGGATATCATGCATACAGTGTAAAAAATGGGCCCATAATTCCTGTGCCGGCATTGATACTGACGATGATGAATCACAACTCATCTGTGAACTTTGCCAGCCATAAAACATGATTTTGTTTCACCTTTTAATGAATACCCCGTTCTGCCCCATGCATGGGGCAGAACGGGATATAATCTTCTTTTTTTCAAACGTTTAAAATAAATACAAGCATTTTCATTATTTTAATTTTGAACATTGGAGATGTTAAACGAAATGTTAAATAAATTTATTCACACTATAATATATTTTTACCTCTTTATTTACACCTTCAAATACTGTCCCAACCACATCGGCCCCCGTTCTGCCCCACCTTCCCCTACTTATATTCACCATTTTAATGCAAAAATTAAATGCTGAATGCATCGATCATAAGTTTTTAGTACCTGATCATTCCGTAATTGAGAAAAAGAAGAAGAAATACGATCACCCACAGAACATCCAAGAAATTGGATGCAGCTGGTCAGATTATGTGGGTTATCGAAGCTATTTGTAGTGCAGGAAATGAAAACTAGCGATATCTTCGAGTTTTCAAGTTTGTTTAAAAAAATATGCCAACTACGAAAAACTGATGAAGATGGGAATAATGTAGTACGGAGAAATATCAAATAGTTCAGATAAATCAAAAAGAATGGTATCATTTTATATAAAACGACACTCGACCAGAACGCCCTATTTAAAGAAATCAGTTTCAGACGAAGGGGACGATTTTATAATGTAGAAAATGTGGACCTTCCTCTATTTTACAGAGGAACTTATAGAGGAATAAAGCAAAAATATATTGGAACTTTTGCCATACATAGATGAAAATTTTCACAAATTTTATGAAAATCTTTTGTGTTATAGCGATGTTGACGTTTTTTCAGGTGCTATAGTAAATACTAGCGAAGAAAATTCTGAGTGGAGAAGTATTTTAAAACAAATTTGGTTATTTTGATTACAATAAACAAAAATAATATTATATGTGTACATTGGTATAAGTCGCAAGTTCTTTGTGTAAAAAAGAATGTCACTTATTTTTCTAAAAATGGATTTTTTAATAAATATAGTCAAACTTCCATTATTGAACTTCTTTAACTTCAATTTCTCCATATCTCGAAATTTCAAAAGGATTTTTGCAGTTTTACTAGGAGAGGTCGCCAATGCCTGGATCAGATACGGCACTCTAAGAAGTAGTTTTTACATGTTAAATTTCTTTTATATCTCGAATTTCTTAAACTCGGCATTTAATATAAGTCAAAATAAAATTTTGTTACGTAGAAATAAAAAAAATTATGACTCGTAGTTTTTCAAATATAAACTAGTAATGTAGCAGTTTTTAAAACAGAATTCAAAGCATTTCAAATGTATTCTAATACGAGCACTATAAAAACCATTATGTTTGTAAAGCAGTGACATGCAATTTCAAAGGGGCCAAAATTTTGACAAATTTCAAAGAAATTACTAAAAGAATTGCACAGTTAAAAATTTATTAAGTTTCAATACCAACGAATTCGTTATATTTTCAATTGAATTTAGATGCTCGTTGCATCAAAAATAAAATCAAAAACAATTTAAATTCTTGAAATGATAACAAATAAATGTAAGCCGATAATAAAGGTAGAACTGTTCCCAGTATGGCATAATATTGTAAAATTATGTTGATGTTATATAGGTATTATTTTCTTCTTCAAATTTTGTACACCTGCTAATTTTAAAAAGAAGTGAAATTTAAAAATTAGTACACGATTCTAATAGCGGAAACTGGTTTTGCTTGTGTTTGAAGATTTGTTTGATTATGATCGTCTGCGCTGGTTTTGGATTGGTTTGCGTCCATAACCGATGGGACCGCGAACTTTTGCGTCCAGAACAAAAATTGAAGCCAACGGGCTTCAAATTCAGCACATGGAAATAATTTTTACTGGATAAACATGTTGGAATATGGAAATATTGGAGGATTGAAAGGATGTTCAAGGAATTAAAACATTTACAAAATGGACGCCTACATAAATTTATAAGTGAGCAAATTTTTACGAACTTATAATATAAACTTTTTTTGATGATGAATTTTGAAAGGCTTCGCGTTATAAAAACAACACGACAATAGATACTACTATCACAATCATGAGTAGACATTAAAATGTATAGTTGTTATAATTATAAGTATTGAACTGGAAATTTAGTTTTTGTAAATTTGACTCATTCTCGGTTGCTATCCGAAGAATTGTTCATTGTTCAGAAAGGAACAAATTTAGTATTTTTCTGGTACATCTCTGTGGATCCTTTGGTAGCTTTGTTTATTTAGTCAATTCAGATCAGTGGCATCTGATTAATCATCTCTCGTGGATAGTTTTGAGACCCATTTGTAACTCGGGGTCGTTGACCTGAAAATAATTATGGTTATATTTAATTATTGTATTTTATCATTATGGAAATTCGTACTTACATTTTATATAATTGGGACCAAATAAATTGAGACCTGCGTCACAAATTTCTGATTAAGAAAAGACATCCTGAATATAATTTAGGACGTCGTTGAGCTTTATTAAAAAGAGAAAAAACATATTTGAAAGTCTTTCTGGCAAAGACTAAGAAAAGACGTACGTTATCAACATTTTACATTAATAATAAATACTATATAAAATTAGTATGTCTGAACTTAAAAATAAAAGCAATAAAAATTGAATTGACTCGCGTATTGAAATTGAAATCAACAATGAGTAGATAACTACGGATATAATTTGTTTATGTCATTTTCATGTTAAGTTTTGATAAATTATTAATTTAACATTAAATTACAATATTTTGTATTTATCAAAATGTCTGCAATGCCTATAAGTGGTCGCACCATAAAATCTCAATCCCGACAATTGATTTTAAACTTGTTAAATTATTTTCAACGTGAGCTAGTTAATGATGGACCATTAATTCCATTAGCTGCTATTCAAGAAGTAAGTTATTTTTTGTAATATTAACTTGATATTTTATAATAATGGAAATTGTAGCGTGTTTCGGACGCTTTGGGTGTTTCTATTAATTCAGTCAAACGAATTAAGAAACTGAGTACTATCACTGAAAATCCAATTTTAAAAAGCCCGGGAAAAACCAGATCAAAGCAGAGTAAGAAATCAAAAGATTTGCCAGAATCGTCAAAAATGAATATAAGGGAATCCATCTACGAAATGTACAGAAAAAGTAAGTTTTAAAATATTAGATATTTCTGGATTATTTTTTTAAGTAATGAACAAGAAATATAGGTTTTCAAAAAATTTTGGTATTTTTTTCAGAAGAACATTTAACTGTTGCTACATTAAACAAGAAACTTCAAAAACTGCATATTATTTTAAGCAACACTAGCTTAAAACGAGCTCTCCACGAAATTGGTTTTAAATTTTGTAAAGAAAATAATCGTAGAGCATTAGTGGAAAAACACAATATTGCTTTTAATCGAGTACATTTCATGAAAAGCTATATAAACAATATAAATTCCGAATTTAAACGTCAAGTTGTGTTTTTGGATGAGACATGAATTTTTTCGAAAGGTAACCCTGGAAAGTCTTGGCAAGATAATTCAGTAAAAAGTGTTAGAAAACCAGAAGGTTATGATGGGAAACGCTTCATTGTTCTTCATGCAGGTTCGGAGTCTGGATTTATAGATAACGCATCATTAGTCTTCGCATCAAAATCTCAAAAAGAAGATTACCATGGAGAAATGAATGGTGACTTATTTAAAAAATGGGTTACTGAGAAACTTATATGCAACTTGGAAGAACCAAGTTTAATAATATTGGACAATGCATCTTACCACTCTACGTTAGTTGAAAAACAGCCTACGTCGGCGTGGAAGAAATCAGATATTGCAGCTTGGTTGTCTGCAAACAACATTTGTTTTAGTGAACGATTGTTTAAAGTAGATTTGTTAGAATTGGCAAAATTGAACAGAAAAGATAAACGGTATGAAGTGGATGAGCTGTTACGAAACCATGCCCATGAAGTTTTACGCTTACCCCCCTACCACTGCGAGTTTAATGCGATTGAACTTATATGGGCGAATTGTAAAACTTATTACAATAAGCATATCGGAAGAGATGGTTATGGGGATGAAAAAGTAATTTCGATGTGGAATGAAGCATTGGATAATTGTACATCTGAAATTTGGAAAAATTGCATTCGTCACACCGAAAATGTGATAACAAATTGGTATGAACGGGAAAAACTTTTAGATGTCACCGTAGAAGAACTCGTCATACAATTAACCAATGACTCCGATACTGGTAGTGACAACGACTCCGATGAATAAAAATGACCAGTTCCTCTGTACGTTTTAGGTATTTATTAACCCGTTTATTTTGACGACGAATTCATGGAAAAAATTTAAACAGTTTTTCAAAAATATTTCTTTAAAAATAATACAATAATTATTTCAAATTTGGTAATTCCGGAATCTTGCTTTTATTAAAAATTTAAGCATTTTCAAAGAAAACCCTAAAATTCAAGTTTTATTTATAATCAGTAAATTGCAATTCTATGGAAAGGTGTTTATGGGAAACATATTTATTACATAACCCAACTTTAGTTATATGACATTGACAGAAAGATAATTTAAATTATTACAGGAAAGAGAAAGAAAGCTATATTAAAATGAAAAGGGCAGATGCATCTTAAAATGCACTCATTTGACTAGCGATTTTAATATTAATTCGTACTGTTTTAAGTAATGACGCAAGTCTCAATTTATTTGGTCCCAACTTATTATTGTTATCTTACATTATTTTATATTTGCGATGGTTTTGCGCTAATAATTACTAAAAGGTCATAAGGTTGAATTTCGAAAAATGTGTATGTTTGTAGCCTTTAAACTGAAAATTTTAAAAATTAGTGCTTTTGTAAAATTTATTGTAAGTGCTGTGAAGATTTAATAATGAAATGAAGATTTACCACATATCTTTCGAATCCAGAAAACCATTATTTCCATCAGTAATTTTGAAAATTTTTCAAATTGAACGTTACCATTTCCGAAAGATAAGCGTAGGCTATGAAAGGAATTGAAATTTTTCAACTTCGCTCAGTCGATTTTATTAGATGCCACAGTAAACATCGTAAAATGTTATATTTTTGGAGATTTTGAATTTTTGTAGTTGGTACGAGTTTATAAAATTTTGATGGTTGGTGAACCTTTTTACGTTTTGGAAAAAAGATTTGGATGATTATTTCGATTAATATTGTTAATGCCGAGTTTGAATTGTCATTTTCGACGACAATTAGTGGAATTTATAACGATTGTTTACATCAAGTATACTGCGGCTAGGTTATGTTTGAAGCCTTTTTTCCCTTAGTCGATGGTGGAAGTTTGAGGTTATCTGGAAAAAGAAGTTTTGTTTATGCAATTAATTTGGAGATTAGTCAAATAAATTTGGAAATTTGGATTAAATTTTACGTACCTGAATTGATTGGATATGTTGATGGAATTTTTCGTACAAGCGTGGCGTTACTAGATGGATGCAGAGCTACTGATAACAGAACAAGAGAATCATCATTTCCAACAGAAATTATTTGTGTAAATTCCAGTGGCGCAGATATTAAAGGTAAAAGCACTTACAAAATTTATTATAAAACTGTTTCATATTTTTCTGACCATATTATCGCGGTGTATATTAGCGGACAATATTATTATTTAGAAATTTTGTATTCATTGTTTAATTTCATAAGTTTGAATTTTCATATTTTTGCGGACCATAGTTTGTTATTATCCATTTGGTGTTGTAAATAAAACCAATTCAATTGTTTACGAGAGATTGATTTATTTCTTCAGTTCCAACGAAGTAGGCTCCATTCACGGAGTTGTATTAGAAATTTACATCAAACAAAGCGTGGTATACCTACATATTGTCTACATTCTTATTTTAAGTTATAGAGTTGATTTACCAAATAATTTAAAGTCTACGTTTAATTTACAAAAACTATCTACTGCAATTCAATACTTATTATAAAAAATTAATTATTAAAGAGTCTCAAATTAAAGCAAAAGCTCTGAAGTTAGCCGAGGTAAGTGAAGTTGTGATCGTCATATCATTTCTTTGGCGATACAATTGCCATAGTGCAAATTAATATCACAACAGTTTATATTTATATGAATTCGGATGATTACTATTTTGCGCTATTTTGCTTTATTAAGGTATCAATTTACCACCGACGCGATGCATTCACATCACAATACAGAATAAATTTCATTTTTTGTTCATGATCGTAATGTGTAATTTACCGCGCACATTTTGTTTAATTTTGCAAAATGCTTGATCAAAAAAGAAAATTAAAAATTATTATTAAAGTGCAAAAAGGTGAGAAAAAGAAGAAATAAATTGCAGCTAAATTTGGCATTCCAGCCAATACAATGTCAACAACCATAAAGAACAACGACGAAATTTTGAAAAAAGCAGAAAATCTGACTACTTGTAACCACGAACGAAAGAGGTTTAAACATTGTTTATATGAAGAGCTAAACGCAGCAATTTTAAAATGGGTGGTGTTGTGTTGAGACAAAAATTTGCCACTTTCGGGAAATTTAATTCGAGACAAAGCACAACAATTTACACAACAACTTGGTCATACCAATTTTATTGATAGTGTAGGGTGGATTGATAAATTTAAAAGAGGAATAACATTGTTCAAAAAGTGATGTGCGGATGTAAATGAAGAAGATTCCGACCATTGGAAAAGAAATGCGTTGTCGGAACTTATAGCATCTTATGAAGAATGCGAAATTTTTAATGCCAACGAAACAAGATTTTTTAAGCGTTTTAAGTTAGCCCCCGTTCAATCGAATTTTTAACTTTTTCTTATGCCAAACGTTTGCTAATCGTTTCTTTGTAATTAACCAATCAAAATTTTTTATCAAGTTAGCCCTCCTTCAATCGATTTTCAACTTTTATTTAGCTCATTAATTTCGGTTTTAATTTCGATCGGTTATAATGTGAAGAGATTTGGTAGACCAAACAAGTTTTGATAGTTCATAGTTTAGTTGTAAATAAATAATTGATGAAATTTAAGTTTACTTATTATAAAACCTAGTGAAACAGAAAAAATATATCGTGAATAAGAAACTAAAGAAATAAGAAACAAGAAAATAAGAAATAAAATACTTTGTACATCGCATAAATAAAGTTTCAACTTATTTAATTAATTACGACTAAATAATGAACCAACCCAAATAGAGGCGGCCATTGGCCTAGTAGTTGGCGCAACCAACCACTGATGCTAAAGGCACTGGTTCGATTCCAAGAAGAGTCTAATTTTCTTTCTGACTTTCTTTCCTTCAATGAACGTCTACCCTACTAATCCGCATTGACCCAGCGTGGTAGGGTATGGCTAAAAACCGTTTTCTATTGAGAAGGAGGTTTTCTCAGTAGTGGGCGAAGATGAATGGAAGATGAATGAACCACCAAATTTTTTTATTGGACTACCAAATCTTCACATATAATAATCGAATAAATGAAATTAAAAATTTGATGATGACTAACTTGATGTTAAATTTTGTTTGCTTAATTGCGAAATAATAAACTACCAAAACTTTGAATGGAACTACCAAACTTTACCTAACGATTATCAAACGTTCGGCATAAGAAAACGTTAAAAATTTGATTCAAGGGGGGCTAACTTGATGGACTTTTAATTACAACCAAGCAATGCATTATCAAACGTTTTAATTAGACTACCAAACCATACCAAGCGATTATCAATCGTTTGACATAAAAAAGTTAAAAAATGGTTACACATGGAGTATAAACGCAATTTTGCAAAATTATTTAGCCGATATGGACAACAATAAAACACCAAAAATTAAATTTATTCGACGCCATTTACCATTTAACTATAAAGCTTGATTATTTGATGTAAAATATATAACGATAAAAATTGTTTCTAGATTCGCTAAAAAGTAATGCTTGCCCATAGCTGGTTGTAATTTACAAATGTTTTAATTATTTTATGGCCATTTTGTTTGATTTCAACAAAATAAATCTAAGCTAGAACAAGCTGTGTACAACAAAAGAAGTAACTTTTAAATAGGAGGTTAACGATTGCAGATTCTTCTTGGTCGTATAGACAGATGTTTTGTACGACTGAAAATGCAAATTTTGGAAGGATGAAGATATCTTCACCTCTCACTGAACAAAATCGTGACCTTAACAACCGAAAGTATTCGTAGAAGTCAAAATCCCTTAAGGTGAGAGGGAGTATTTTGAACACCAAAAGCACTTTGTTTTAGATGTTTGAAGCAGTTTCCTTTATAACCAAAATTTATCAGCAATGCGAAGAGACGGAATTCACATCTAAAATTTTCTTTACTTCTTAAAACTCGAAACTCCCCAACGCCGTGCGCATTTCGCTGGATGCAACCAAACATACACCAATACTTTGACGATTGTATAGCTGAATATTATTGAAAACACTGAATTTCTTATTTACAATTAAAATAAATTTACATCAGTAATTTACCCTTTCATGTATTAGTATATTATGTAGGTATTATTCCAATTTAGCTCGAGGAATTGTACCCCTACATTAGTATGAAATTCACACTACAAATTAGAAGATATTTATTATACTCTAACTAGAAAGGGTGATTTTTAACATTGTTGTTTTGCTGAAATACAATTGGACCTACTGTATACACAATTTTTAGTACCGCCTCTATTAGAATAAGAATTTCACTCAGAAGTTTTTTCTTTTCGGAAGGGTTGCGTTTTTCCTACGCTCGTTATGAAATTTTGTTAGAAATTTTCTGTCTGATACAACGTAAGTTAATGAGATCTGGCAATGTACAATTGCAAATGGCATTATAAAACCGCAGTGTAGAAGGCAGAAGTAACCCTTCGCCAATTAATCAACTGGTACAATTTATTAATTTATTAGAACAAATAAATCCTAATACCATTTACACATACTTTCCATTTTCCGACACCTAAATATACTCACTCAATAAACATTGGGCGACAAACAATAACTTTATCGTTTATTTACATTCATACATTTCCATAAAGAGGATATCGCATACCATATACGTTTAAGCTTTCATCTTCAATTTGTATATCCGCTTTGTTTACTTTCAGATTTACAAATATAAATAGCATAAATACCCAAATTTAATTCGTACAAAAATATTTTTAAAACAAACTTAAAACCTAAGATTTTTCTGAAAATACTACTAAGCACTGTGCATTGTTGGCTAAATCAAACGCAATGTTTTAATTGCTTAAATAAATTACGATCACAAAAGATCCGCACGCGGTATGAAAAACAGTAAAATCTAAAATTAATCACGGTGGGTTTTCTGCTTTTTATGAATTAAAGTACATAAAAGCTTTCCTTTTTCAGTGCAAGCGGAAAACGACATGAATGCTTAATTTGCATTTTTTGTATTTTAATGAAACAACAATTTAATGCGCCAGAATTCGAAAAAAGCTTTCCAAGTTTTAATAAAAATTTAATTCAACAACAAAACATACAAAAAATAACAACAAGGAAACTTTTAATAACACTTCGACAAGATGTTTCAGCATTTGCGGCACCGCTTCTAATAGGCAAGGTAAAAGGTGTGCCAAGGTACACAAGACAGCTTGAGATACTAGAAAATCGAGCTTAATTAATTAATTTAGAAGGGTTGAGGAGCTTAACTTTACAAAACGATCAATAGAATACAACTGTTGAAATATTAGTTGTCCAAATTAATCTTAAAACAACATCAAGTCATAAAAAAATTAATTACTTTAACAAGCGCTAAACTTTTAATATTTTAATTATCTTGCAAAAAAAACCCTCAGATACAAGCGGTGTTTCACTTCTAAGACGTTATGTTTACTTTTTCTCTTCTTTGCTATGCTGATGTAATTTAATAAAATTATAGTATTGGAAACTCGTTAATCACTGCAAAGCACCTTTAGTAGAAAATTTAATGATCCACTACGTACCTACACGGAAAAGATTAAGATGATAAGAAAATATTGAATTTATCGTAGCTTACCGCTGTTAAAACTTCGTAATTATTGACAAAATATTATGACAAAATTTGAAAGTTGTATTTGTACTTCTGAAAAGGTCGTAAACTACAGACGACACAACATTTATAAATGTTCTGTGTTTTCCTGAGTTTCCTTCCGCTCTTTTGAACGATGCTATCAGAAAATTTATATCTTCAAACTTGCTGATGCCGTTATTTATTCAGTATATGTTTACTGTGCATAAACTACATTTGAGCACAAATTACTTTTACTTTGATTGCGTAATTTGTGCTTGATAAGGCCTACGAGTAAATTTACAATATTTAAGTGGGTACTAAATTGGAAGTGCTAATCCACGAAGAAGAAAATGTAATTTTTAACAAAAAACAAAAATTAAAATGTAATAAAATCATTTCCATTTCAGAAACTTTTGAATTTCCTGACCTGAAATTAATTTAAAAATGATTCAATTCCTTTATAAATTTAATTAGAAGTTTCTTTAATTGAAATTTCTAATGCTAATTGGACCTTCATCCTGATAACTTTCAGAACTGTGTTTTACTATTATAGTTTGCATTTAAATTAACAAAACTTTTGACAAAGACAAAAATTGTTTTTTTTACTCAGACATATAAATTGGAAGCCAAATAAAAGTTCACAAACGAACTATTGCGTGATTAACTAAAATGCTGAATCCTATTATATTAAAACTTGTATATTTCATGTTAAGGTGTGCTAGACGTTTTCACAAAATTAATTGACTAAACTTCTCATTTTGTATCATTTATTTATAATTCAAGTCACGCAGAATTTGAATTACCCGCAAAAACACTTTTTATAACTGAATATCATTAAGGTAAGTCACTTAATAAAATTACCGAAATACTTTGCGTTCTTGTCAATTTAGAAATTTCTGTCTTATTCTAACTTCAATTTACTAAATGATACGAAAATTAACACGCTAATAAATTTCTCATTTCTCTCTCGTAATACAATATTAAAGAAAAGTTCCGAAAATCTTTACTTGACTTAATTAAACAACAGATTCGTGGTTTATGAAGTGAAAATTTATATACTTTAGAATTACCAAAAAATGTGAAAGTTCTAAAAAATAAGTAGGACAAACAGGTTGAGATTTTACGCGATCATATTGATTAAAAGATGGAAAATTCACTTTTGTGAAAAATCTGTGACAAGACGATCCTAAAATTCTCGGCCGAGGACCAAAATGTCCTATTATTCAATTAGTCTAAAATACTATAATAATATGCTTTACTTTACCAGGTACATTTTGCACTCCTTCCCCCAGCGGGAATTCTTTAAATTAGTGTCAATCATTTGAACTAAGTTTAAGCTTCAATGAGCTTCTATTTCCAGCATTTGATGAATTTTCATTGTTAATAATAAAAATAAAACTATTTCAATTATTACCGGAAAAGTTCAAATTATGTGCACCATTTGGTCGGAACGATGTTAAAAATTTTAAAATTTCACAATCTTTAAAACGTTCTGATTTCTTTACCTTTCTTGTTTTTATCGATATTATAACATCAACATAGACTCATTCTTGATAGTTAGGACGTGTTAACTGAGGGCAGCAGTATGAAGTTCTAATGATCGAACTAGAAGCTCATTAAAGCTCAAACGAAAATTTCGACCAATGTTAATAAAAAAAGGGAGTAACTTCGCGATGCTTCAGCAGGTACAAACGATTTGAATAAAAGCTTTTTAAACTCATACGAACCTTACTTGACTACGTCCTAAATATTTCTTTCATTTATATTTCTTTTATTGAATTATTCTTCTTTGTAAGCTAGCAGTTAATCAATCAGCAACCCTAAAAATTTTTAAAAGTCGCAAAAAAAGAAGTACAAACCATTTTGGATCCAAAAGTCAAAATGGGAATATTGGATATGCTATGTAAAAAGTGAGGTTAAATAAAATAAGAAAAAGGGGAAGAAACTTGTTTTATTTTCACCAAATGAAATAAGAAAAAAAAGGTAGACGTGTAATTATAAAAATATTTCCGTAAGATTTGTTAATACATGTGGTAAAACTTTACCGAATCATCAAAGTCAGGCTAATCGACATCTTTTATATCCTTAATAAAAACCATGAGGGATGTGCTGTTGAAGATGAGGGATGGATTTTGATAATTAGAGTTTGTCCAGAGCTGATTTTTTAGCCAAAGATGGTTTTATTTAGTAAGCGTATATGAAGTTCACAATTTGCCCAAATGACTGTGATAATTTAGCCGGTTAAGCAGTTGATGAACCAAATGGAAGCAATGAAAACAATTGTAGTCTCCACAAACACACTAAATAATTCATTGTTGTTTTTGTTTAATTCGATTAGCATTGTTCATGTTTCAATTTTATTATTTTTAGATGCGCTGAGGTGGGTGTCGGGATACCAAGGCATCAAGGATAATGAAGCAGAAGTCTCACTTGACAGAGAGGCTGCTAGCACACACCTAACAAGCCCTGAGCCTACCTGCGAGATTTCATACACGACCACAAAAAAAAAAGGATTAGGGAAAAACTAAGAAAACAACACTTTGCTCACTTGGCGGACCGTTGGGTGAGCCTAGAAGGAATTAAATACTCAAGCTGAGTAGGAACCAACTGAGAAGGATAGTAGGACTGTTTACAGGACACTGCTGCCTTAACAGACACCTCAACATCATGGGACTGGTTAGAGATCCCACTTGTAGGATGTGTCGTGAAGAGGATGAATCCTCTCATCATATCTTATGTGAATTCCCTGCCTTGGCTGGGAGTAGGCTACGTCACCTTGGTTCACCGTACCAGGTAATGGAGGAGATAATACAAGCACCCTTCAACTGCATACTTGACTTTGTTGAGGAAACGCGGTTGATGGAGTAAAAACTTGGAACCTGGGGAACCTAAGCTTAAGCTTCAGTGCAGTGGGGGGTCAGAACCATAACCCGTTAACAACAATAATAAATTATTTTTATAATAACGGTTAATATTTTTTTATTTTTTTATTTTGCTATTTTCAATTGTAATAAGCTTAAAGTCGGTGATTACAGAAATTCCAAAGGAAGATTCACAAATAAATATCCTAGGATCATTTGATCATCATAAAACAACAGTTAAAAGAACTGAATAAGTTTCAAGCTGATCAATTTTGGTAAGTTTGGATTTTTAATGAAGCTTCTTCAGACTCTTTCAATCCAATATTGGACATAGTCCTCCCTTTATTATTCGCCTCTTCCTCTTCCGGCTACTTCTCTCATATCATCTGCCCATCTTTTGGGCGGTCGTCCGACACTCCACTTACTGCATCTCGGTTTCTAGTTGATGATTCTGGTCGCTCATCTGCCGGCTTCTGTTCTCACAACTGTGCTATAACGAATATTATAATTAATTAAAATCAAAACTCGAATATAACCTTTTTCTTTTATTATCTATTATCTTGATTGCCTTCCTGTGACGCTAACGCCTAGCTGTCTTTCCATCCCTTTGGAGTCTTCCAGGGGGTTTTTCAGCGTTGCTCTTTATATCATCACTATGTTTGATATTCTCCCTAATCTTTCTACGTGGTGTCACCAGTACTTTCTTCTATCTCACGTCCATCTATCAACATCCTGGATATTGCATCTTTAGCGAACTTCTTTGCTTATAATTTTATTCCACAACGTCATTCCTGTTATCGTCCTCAGCGTTTTCATCTCAGTACATCTCATGATCTGTTTTGTTTTTAATGTAGCGACCCTTGTTTCTGCTGCGTATGTCAAAACAATTTGTAAATAAACACTGAACGATTTAGATTACGCCTGTTTCCTGGCTCTAATTCTTCTAATTTTTCTAATTCAGAGCCTGACCTCTGATCTACCTCCTTAATTTTTTATCGAAAAGCCTGCTTTACGTCAAACTGGCTAGGTTGAGGATAAATTACATTTGTGCTATCGTACGGTGTATATTTATTAAATAAAAATTACTTATACTTTGAGTTTCAAAATGTGAAAACTATAAAAAAAATAAAATTATATGAATAATTTAAAAAAACTCTAAGCTGGTTTGTTATAGTAGTGCCATGGTTTCATGGCTCCTTATAGCGAGCGGCCACTGTGGCATCTACCAAATTAGTTGCTTCCGAGTTAATGTACATGATTTTTCACCGATAAAAGTACATTATATATTTTTCTTAAAGAAAATTAAACGAAGTTGAAAATCATAAATTTTAATATAGTGTAAATAGTAATTTTAAGATACTATATGTAAATATGTGTATAAATTATTTACGATTATTTACCGTTAAAAAATCAATCCATCTGACTACATCCCTATTAGCACACGATAATCAACCCTTATCGCGACATGGTGGAGGGTAGCCGAGCATATTATTGATTATTATCTTCGAATAATAACCGAAAAAATAAAAAAAATTTTTGTTCATCAAATTTAAATCGTCAAATGTAATAATTTGCAAAGTAAAGTCAATTATAAATGTTTAGGCATAAAGTTAATGTAAAGTTAATTTGGTCCTATATCAATTAAATTTTCTTTTTACGGAGAAAGAATATTAAAAATTACATTCAAGACATGGCAATTATACAAAGGTTATCAGTTATCATAATGAAGCAGTTTATTAGATACACCAACGGACCGCAATGGGAGACGACGCAGGTGACTTATATTGATAACGAATGCTAAGCTAGTTTAATTAAATTCACGTAAAACCACTTGTTTAAAATATTTCAAGATTAATAAAAATTTGTCTTTTCGACTGTGTTAGAAATGCTATTATCTTTGATATTTTAGCGACCGCCAAATTGGTGTTCGATCTGAAATACAAAATTTTGATAGTATTATAAAATTACATTATTCTTTTATGGGACAAGACACAAAATTCGGAAAAAAAATTTTTCTACTTAATTAATTAACTTAAAATTTTTTTTCTTCACTGAATGGCGTAGCGTAGATAGGGTGCGCATGTTAATTATAATTTCAGCTATTCTAAAATGACAGTTCAAATCCAACCAGCCGTCCTCATTTCTACGGGAGCGGCATGACTATTGTTACTGAATATGGAAATATTTTGGAAATTACAACGTGGCAACGAGATTTGGTTAAGTTGGAAAAGGAACTACAGACGGCAGACCAGGGCCTAGCTATCCCGATGAATAAAGTCTCACGCAACTACCAACTACCAATCTGCAACTGCAGCTCTACGAAATCCAAAATATATATCCACTTCAGGATACCATAGTTACGAAAAATCAAGAATGGATATTACACAAACTGCTGGCGACTTCCTTCCCATGGTACGAAGGAAAGGCAATGGAAACAATTACGGAATGGTTCAAACAAAGTCAAATCAAGTCGGTCAGTTTCGCCGAAAAATATGGATGTTTCAGTCATACAACATTCTTAATTTGGAACATAATATTATCTGCAATAGTGGTATACTTAGGTTACCAGCAAAATTCGGACGAGGAAACGTCAGCAACCAGGCGTGAAGTCGTGATAATAACAACTCTAGCAGTGTGCGCGTTACTAATAATAATAGTAATTTGGTGGACAATAGTCAAGTGCAAAAAGTCTAGCAATTTAAATACGCCTATTAACTACGTAGTGAAACATAATAGTGGAAACTTCGTGTTAGAAGTAAAAAACGATGATGATCTCAGCAGACTAAAGAACGGTCAAGAAGTGAGTGTTCGCCTAATATTAAGTGCCAATGGAAATGATGGAAGAAAGTTCCAGTAATAAAAACAGTCAAGTGAAGTTACAAAAAGCAGAGTAGATAAAAGATAGTGCATTGGAAACGAAGATTTAAAAAATTAAAAAGTTAGGTGTAAAAGCAGAGTAATTAAATCAAAGTGCCTAGAATTAAGAAATGTATGTATATGAATATAATAATGGGAAGTAAATAAAACATGTAATGATCAAAAGAAGAAAATGTAAAATTAAAATGCGGCCAAATCAATAATATATAATAAATGGTCAATAATTGCAACTCAGGGGGGCCTCCAATAAATACGTTGAAAATTTAAAGTAGCGTAAAATAAAAAATAAAGTAAAAAATAATTAACAGCTTCCACTAACTTTTGGATGAGTGACCAAAGCTTTGATTTAAACAAAGGTTGCAAATCAAAATAGATAAAAGAATTATATCAGCACTTAAAATAAATTGAAGCCAAAAAGATTGTCAATGGCCAAATAATATATAAATGATTTAAAAGGAATAAAGTAAAGTGCCAAAAGTAAATAAATAATAGTAAAAAATATTGTAAAGGACACAAATGTAAGGCATACAAGAAATTAAAATAAATGCCCATAAAGAGATGTCTCAGTTAAATGCGGCGAAGACCTCATATAACAAAGTCAGTAAACAAGCTAGCAACCAAAACCAAAAACCACTTCATTATATGAGACTTCAAAACATTAAAGTATGAAATAAATGGTTAAAAGGCATTAATAAATATTAACAATAAAAAATAAATGAAAGAATTGTAAACAAATTAAAATGAATTGAAAGAAATGATTTAATTTAAAAGGAGACACTATAACAATAAAAACTTTAACAAGGCATAGGCACGTTTAAAGAAATGATTGGCAAATTATAAGGGTAACACAACATTATCGATGATATTTTAATTATGTAAATTTAGGAATATTTTTAGGAGTTAATTTTTTTTGTGTAAATATTTTTTTTTGTATACTCGAATTTCCTATAAGTAGTACAAGTAACCAATAGAACGAGAAAAATTTTTTTTTTACACATTGAAGGTCGCAAACAAAATATACGTATAGATGGTTATGTGAAATACAAAAGATGACTGGTTACTATAACACATAAATAAAATACAAAAGGGATATCAAGTTACGGCAGTAAGCTGCTTGAAAAAGTCAACTTTACCAAAAGTCAATAAAAAATAGCGGCTAAATAACCCAGTTGTTGGATTAATTTTACCACAATTCATTAATTAAAAAATAAAAAAGTATGGTTATAAGCCGACCCTACAAAACAAATCCGTATAAATACCCAAACCACAAAAAAAACCCGAATCATTTGGATTTTCAATGTGTACGAATTATTCAAAATCAAAATGATATACAGTAATTACTGAAATTATGGGAAAGTCGAGGTAGCAACAAAGTTTGTAACATTTTTTAATATTAAGTTTTTTAATTTTATTTTTTTTAAATTAAGTTTTGTAACAATTTTAAAAAATTTTTTTATTTTCCTTATATTTTAATTATACTTTTTGTGTTTTCATAAATTGTTTTTATTTTTTAATTTAAAATTTTTTTTTGTAATTTAAAATTCGTCAAGGGTATCATAGTAGTATACTACTATTAGATGTTATTTTTGTGATGTACATATTATTATTTTACAATTTTGCAATTCTCACACTCACACCAAGGCAGGTATCAGTCATAAACGGCTTGGGACAGCCTTTCTATGCGAGGGGGGTTATGTCACAATTGAAAATTCAAATTCAAATTCAAAAACAAAAATTATTAAATATTGAAATCAGGAAACGTGACAACCTCGCAAATGAAAGAAATATTATATTTTATTAAAAGTTCAGTAACACGACAAGATGCTGGATAAGAAATGATATCGCGATACGAGGGCGTCTAGCTAGATGTGGGAAGTGATGAGTTGAGTTACAGTTCCTGGGAATCGCTTAGTTGTAATACAGTTCCTGGGAAACGCAGAATTGACAACATCTTGGGGAAAGGTTGAAATCCGTACAGGGTAGCTAGGTGGTAACAGAGGTATTAAATATAGGAACGCAGAGCTCAAGGGGCGGTTGCGGCCCGGAATACGCGTGTGGTCATGTAAGACACCGCGAGTGTTAATGTCTGTTCAAAGTTACAAGTTCATAAAGGATTACTTCAAAATGACCTCTCGAACGACTGTACTGTACGGATATCACGCCACCCTAGTAGCTATAATTGTCAGGTTAGTGTAAATAGTAATTTTAAGATATAGCCTAGGCCAAAAGTATTAGGCACTTTAATCTTTTAGGGGTGCAGGTAGAACGGTTTTATTTAAGGGTATCTTTTATGGTTTTATGGTAGTTTTGGAAGGATTACTGATATTCGTATTACTATGCAATACTTGGAATAGGCGATAATGCCGTTACAAAGAAAACATGCAAATGTTGTATTATTTAATATTTTCTTAGTATGACGTTAGCGTGATATAGTCGTCTGTAGTGGAAACATTTAAGGTTAAATTTTGTTCATTTGGTTTAATTTTTTATATTAACAGTTTTTATCTTCTAAAAATGCCGAAAGTGAAAGAACTTACTTTAGAAGAACGTGTAAAAATTGTAACGTTATTTGAAGTAGGTAAAAATCAAACCGAAATTGCTAAAACGATGAAGTGTTCGCGCTGTGCCGTGCAATATGCAATTAAACGTTTTAGAAATACTGGTTCACACTTGAACCGTACAAAACTCGGAAGAAAAAAGGTGACAACAGCTAAAGAGGATCAATTATTAGTGAATTTTTCATTAAGAAATCGCAAAAAAACGTCTTTTCAGCTAGCTACAGATTTATCTGAAAGAACAGGTAAAAAAATTGCACCTAGAACAGTAAGGAGAAGGCTTGGGGAAGCTGGTTTAAAAGGTTGCAAGGCAAGAAAAAAACCGTGGCTGTCGGAAAAAAATCAGAAAATGCGATTAGCATGGGCTCGTAAATATCAACATCTTAAGGAAGAAGATTGGTCAAATGTTTTGTGGTCTGACGAATCCAACTTTCAGGTACTAATTTTTTAATAATAATTTGTGATATAAAATAGCATTAAAATGATATTGACAATGTTTTAATATTTTTATTTTACCATTATTATTATTAATAATAATTTTTAATATTTTATTAGGTGTTTGGTACGCCCGGTGTTACTTATGTGAGACGTAGAAAGGGCGAAGAATATAAACCACAATGCATTGTGCCCACAGTAAAACACGGCGGAGGCAGTATAATAATCTGGGGGTCAATGTCAGCTGATGGTACAGCCGAAATGTTTCTTTGTGAGGGTCGTATGGATTCAAAAAGGTACATAAATGTACTGGAAACTGCCCTATTTCCATCGTTTCAAAAACTTTTTGGTGACACTAACATGGACAACGTGGTATTTCAGCAGGATAATGCACCATGTCACAAATCTGCAGTAACCATGAAGTGGTTTAGAGATAATAACGTACCGCTGCTGGATTGGCCCCCACAATCCCCGGATCTCAATCCAATTGAGCATCTATGGGGCATTCTTAAGCGTAAGGTCCACCAGCACCCAATTTCTTCCAAAAAACAACTTTTGGATGTACTAAAAGAAGAGTGGGAAAAAATAACTGCAGAAGACTGTCGTAAATTAATTAGAAGTATTCCAAAACGAATTAATGCCGTTATTAAAAGTTGAGGAGGCACTACTAAATTTTAAAATTTATGAATAAAATATCTATTTTGAACACACTTACTGTTTTATTTTATCTTAACCCCATAGTATTTCAAAATATATGAAATTATTTACCGTTAAAAAATCAATCCATCTGACTACATCCCTATTAGCACACGATAATCAACATTTATCGCGACAATTCCATAATGGTAAATTATACAATAACGCAAATGAATGGTTTATCTGCAAATTACAATATTATTATTTGAATACAGAATACGTATAATGGGAAAATTGTTATTTTATTTTAAACGTATCTTTATAAAATGTCATAGACTGGAATTGGCAGTTGATAATTATCTACTATGTAGAAATTTAAATTGATGTTATATTTTAATTTAATGATAACTACTATAATAACAGCCTGCCTTACTATTTTAAGCGTTACTTATAAATCATCATAACGTTCCCACTGCTGCGTCCTAAATTTTCACGCTAACAATGAATAACACAATGTCCAACCGCATTGACATTGTTTACCAAGAAGCCAATCCTTCTCAAAGGCAGTACTATATTATATTTCTGTCCTGGAAAATTGCACTGAAAAGTTTTTTATAATTTCCTAGATCCGGTCCTGATTCACACTACTTGCTTCCAGTATGATTATCTTTTATGGAATTGCAGGGTGATGCAGGTCCAGTGCATTCTGGAGGTATGGCCATCAGAATTAGGATTACACAGGATGTGCAGATATACATCATATAACAAAGATGTCAGATACAGGACGTTGTATCTAAATAATATTGCATAGTGGATTTGAATAATCCAAACTTCGTTTAAAAAGCTATACTATATTAATTTGTTAGTATGGTATATAGAATTAATGTTTAAATTCATCAGAATTAATTAAAGTAAAGCACAAAATGTGAAATATCAAATTATAACTTGGCATAAAATAAATCTAAAACGCCGATAAAGAATTCATTGGAGCTCAAACGAAGCCCTATTCCTTTGACATCTTTTCACAAAAAACTTTCCTCCCTCTCTCAGTTATTTTGCGAATAACTCCAAAACGTTTGAAGATCAAAATCAAAGTATCAGAATGGAAGTTGAAATAATTCTTCCACATCAAATTAACACAAGGGGGGTGAGGAGATCACTTTCATGTTTATATTTTTCTCGATAACTGTTTTTGTTACGTAACTCTGTATTGTAATTCGTCCTTTTTTCGTATCTTTGTCTGATGTCATTACTTTTTTCATTTATTATTTTGTACACTTTATTATTATTTCATCATATTTATTTTACTCGAGTTAGTACTAAATTTGTCTGTTTACATGTAGTAAATTACTAAAATATAATTACTCCGTGTGGAAGCTCTCACGAATACCAAACACGTCTACCTCTGATTTAATAGTCTTTGTATAAGTTACAAGGTTTACCGTATTACTCAAGGCATATTAATGAATGTTACAGTAATTTAAAATTTAACTTCCAAATTTTTAATGTTTTAATATAAAATTGTTTAGTCGGATCGCATGAAATAGAACAGAATCATGAATGAATTTTTCTCATAAAGAACTTAAAAATGTTCTGTGTTGAAGCATAATTAGCTGCAATGTCGAAATAAATCGAAAAAGTTTTTTATGATTTTTTTTACATCTTACGACTTTATAAATTTTATTAAACAAGGGCTTTAGTGTTGTTTTCTGTGAGCATAATTACAGTTTTTGAATGAAAATGGATTAACTACATAAAAGTTTATTAGGTTAGTAATATACTATACTGCATTATGCTGTCAGTGATCCTGTTGGTTGAAAGAGTTATATGTATGTCTTGTAATAAATAAAAATTTGATATAATTTTAGATTAACATTTTTCATGCGAGAGAACTGTCACAATTATAAAAAAATTAAAAAATGGAACTAAGTTTCACAATAGTTATTCCAGCTGAGCTTTCCCATTCTCATTTAATGTTCCAATATATTGCACACTCGAACAATCATTTTTCAAAAGTTGGAATTGGTTAACTTGGCAAAAAGAGGTGTTAGTTTCATGAAACTTAAGATTTAAAACCTAAGAGTATAAGTTAAACAAAAAATGTAAAAAACGATCAGAAATCTCTTCAACGTTGTTTAAAAACTTCGATTTGGTATTCACTGGTAAAGTGCCCTAGAGTAGAGCTTTTTGTAAACTCGAGTTTTAAAGTAAAGTTGTGATTCAACACAAGAAATTGACGTTTGGTTTACTGTAAGACTAACATAAAACTTAAAATTTAAAGTAAATCATTCTATAAAATGTAAGTAACCAAAGTTTTCGCCAAGAGAAATATGTATTATGGAATCAAAATTATCTTTAAATGCGGTTATTGCGAGTTATCTATAATCGATATATAAGAACGAGCGAAAGCCTTAAGGACTAGTCTATATTGCTATTTCTAAGAATTATATTTTGGAGTCATTGCACCAAAGTGGGATACGAAATGATACTCTAGAGCCTGCATGTACTCGGAAGCTGAACAAATGAGTGTTCAAAAATTAATTCTTTTATCTAACGCTGCTGCATGGTGCTATACCAGTAATTTACTTAAGGACATACTTTTTGATAACTATTTAGTGAGCTTCAGGGAAATCGGTTTAAATTATTTAGTGCAAGTTATGAAATATACGAGGAAAATTCACAAGAAAATAATAAAATCGTATGAAAATACGGTTATTTTGAAACCGGAAAGAACTAAACACTGTGACTTCTTTCCATATTTCATTCCAGTAATTCGCAGATAATATAAAAGAAGAACTTGATAATTTGGGAATAATGTTCTTCGCTTGGAGTCGAACCGACTGCTCTGCATTAGTATTAGTCAACCTACGACCGCCACTTCATACATTTATTTAAACGTATTAAAAAAAATTAAATTCAAACTTAAATTTCCACAATAAGGAAATTAAGGCATCATTTTCAATCGTATGGATGCAGTCAGTAATCAGAGAAATTAGAGAGTCATCAGTTTCGCATTGAGATATCCGTCGAATTGCAGCCAAAACAAAGTAAATGTCGAGATTGATAGTGGAACAATAAAGGTCTTAACGGAAATCAGAAGTGATTAGCAAATATTCAATGTAAAAGTCTGTGTGTGAATGCACAAAAGGAAAAGTGGAAGTTATAATAAAAGCATAGGCAAGTGTTGAGAAATCATTTATATCATTGAATTACACTGGCCACAAACCTGTTACAATTTTGACTGGACTTAAGAGAAACCACAACAACAATAATTTACTCTGGCGAAAAACCATTTAAGTGGTTATGAGTTTGGAAATATTTCAGAGGGATATAAATAACGTTACAGAAAGCAGTGATGGAGCATCAACGGACGAGAGTTTAAGAAAAGAGTGGGCAATTGCAAAATCTTCAGAAGAAACAAAATATTCTTAAAATCTCTACCGGGAAAGGCATAAACACAAAGCGATAACGAGTATAAAAAGTATAATAGTGAGGAACCAAGTAAAGTTTTTATGACCAGTTTTATGAAATTACATCAAGCGTCCAAGAAATTAAATATGAAATGGGGGCTTAAAGAAACAGATCTTCTTCTTCAGCCGTGATTCTTCTTTGACAGGACCGTCTTGATCCATCTCTTTCTATGCATGTGATGTGCGTTCGAATTATTTTTACATATACGTAGAGGACCTACTTGTTTAACGGGGGCTCCGAATCACGGGAAGTGTAATGTACTTCATTTTGAGATGGACTTTCATGGTGTATTATCTCGGTGGTGTGCCATTGCCTTCCGAGAAGAAGCGGTCAGAATAAAATTCTTACTCTGCCCGAATTTGAATCGTGCGTTACCCATTTGCAGTAGGCGCAATTAACCGCTATGACTGACTATCCGAAAGAAAAAAACAGATAACACAGGTCAAAATTGGAACAGAGCAGACTGACTACGAAATACAAGCGATGAAGAGCGAAAATAAGTAGATCTAAAAAAAATAAGAGAAGAAGTGAATGAAAAAATGGAAAAGGAAAAGATAAAAAGTAACATCATAATGATCAATGAAAGAGACCCTGAAAAAGTGAATACGGCTGTAAAAAATGTTATCCGGGAAAAGGTGGGATTAAATATAGAAATAAGAAAGACGTACAAAATAGGAGAATAACCATGTGCCATTGAAATGAATAAATGGGAAGACAAGATGAATGTATTGAGAAACAAGTGGAAACTTGTGGGATGCGAGATTATCGTATCGATCTTACGATCATGGAGAGACGCATTAAGAGTGAGATGAGCAAATATCGAAAGAGAAAAGGGAAACCAAATAAATGTGGGACATATGATGCTTATCATGAAAGGGAAGATTATTACCTGGGTTCAGCTAACCGAAAAAGAGAAACAAAGAAACGTTCCAGGCACGGGAATAAAAAACTGAAAGGAAATTAAATGGATAGGAAAACATGAAAATAATATAAGGGTCGGTACAGGAAAATTTAAGTCAAGATCTACAAGACAATGATAGGGCCAGTGATCACGTACAGGGCAGAGATCATGGTCATGTCAGGAGGACAGGAGGAATTGAAAGTTCCCTCGAGAGGGGTTTTGAGAGCTATCGTGGGCCCAATGGGAATGGACAGAGAAAATAGAGTGAGAATGAACTTCATGCTGAGAGACGAAGTGAACGGTGAAGATATGGTCTGGTTTATAGAGGCGCAGAGAATTGCTTGGCGGGGACACAATGATGAAGAAATTTCAAAGCGGCTGTCATTGAGAAAGGATCCAAAGGAGAATCCAAACTGCGATGGTGGGTAAATGTGGTAGAATATTTGAGAACGAATGGTATAAGATAATGGAGGCAAGTAGTTGAGGACCGCAAAGGATGGAGAGATATAATCAACCAGGCGAGGGCACATCGCAATCTCTAGGATGGAAAGAACGACAAAAGTATTTATAGTGTGTTAGACAGGACTAATAATCCCCCTCCAGAGAAGGATTTTGTAAGTCCCGAGAGAACAGCTCAATTTTAACGAATGCAAAGCTATTAAATAATAATGGATGTATTCATAGTCAGTCCGTTCCTGGCTAAATTCGCATTTAATTTACTTTCAATATTTCTCTATAGCTTGAATGTATTTTATTTGATGGTTTTGTTTACGAGTTTGAACTATATTATTTGTTTGCCCTTGGTTAAAGTTAACTATGTATATAATGGCGATTTTGGTAATTTCATGCTTATTTTGTTTATAAGTTTGTACTATTACATTGTTATTTGTTTATACTTAGTCAAAGTTTAATTAGGTAATATAATCCTAATCGTAATCCATAATCCTAATTATGGGTGCTTTAAGCGCTATGTACCTCAAAGTCGTTCAATATTTATTTAGGAATACACGGTGCTTTTCTTTATGATGCCCATTTTATGTCGAAGCTTTTTCACAATTTATTTCTTTTATTTATTTAATTTTATTTGTTTTTGATTATAAATATAATTATTTATTATTGACGAGAAGCAAATATTAAAAAATGTATGTATGTACTTACCTACATCAAACAAAGCAATAATATTGGTCTCGATTATTTAAAATGAAAAAATAAATTAATGTTACATAAATTATTATAATCACTCAGTAGCGGCTTCTGACTGTTTTCAACGTAGGGCACAAAATAAAATAAAAGTGCAGTGTTCCAAATGCTGATTTCCAAATGTAGTGTACCAAACTTTCAAATTTTCCTTTTGTTTTCTGCGCTAAACTTGTGCAACTGCGATACTACATAAGCAAACGAAGGGAATAAAGTTGACGTTATTTGATGCCTATGAAATAGAAAAACTACATGGAGATCAAAAGGACGATATAATACTAAACAATCAGCTTTCATTGGGGTTTAAGTCGTTATTTTGTAGTTTATTGTAATCTCACATAACGGATTAGATTTCACATTCGCACATTAAATATGAATTTAAATTGCTGGTGTAATAGTTTTCAAAATATTGATTTATACCGACTCGAGAGGCGATATTCATTATTTATAGGTTTTATTAGTTGTACAATTTTTTGTATGTCCATTCTTTCAGTTGTAACGAATTATTTCATCTCACAGTTCATTACTAATTTTTCAACACCCCCCAAGTAACATTTTACCGTGATAAATGTACATATACCTTACATAAATTTCCGTAACGGTAAAGCATTGATTTGCCCCTTTTGCCGTTACTATATTGATGTATCATTTATGCACATATAAGGTACAGGTATTTTCGTAACGGTTTAGCATTGATTTTCCCCTTTTGCAGTTACTATATTGATGTATCATTTATGTACATATACATTACAGGTATTTTCGCAACGGTTCAGCATTGATTTGCCCCTTTTGCAGTTACTGTATTAGTGCATCGGTTTTATACCGATTATGTATTGATTTTTTATGAACTAGATATTATTAGTAATATTTATTTAATTAAATAAATAATTTTTATAAAAGAGAAATTATTTACATTTATTCATATTCTAGATATGTTTTACATTACAGACGATCATTTAGTTTTATTGATATTCGATACATTAATATTTTAATCATAATTTACTGCTAAATTGCTTCCCTGTATGTATTTTTGCTTGTCTGCGCCAGAATCTGAAAATTGACATTAAAGTGTAATAATAATTTTTACTTACTTTTTTTCCGAGGCCAGGGTTTGAACCTATGCTATACTGTACCAATATGTCTGAAAACCAACCGCTTAGCGTACTCGCCTACCTGGGTATACGGTATAAACTATGATATTTGTTATTTGATGGTCAATTTTATTTTCAATTCATAGATTAAAAATATTACCTAATATTGAAATAAAATAAATCAAATATTTTGCTTTGGTACTTGAAAATTTATTACATTGTGAATTATTTTAAATAAAAGTTGTTATTTTGCACGTGTTTTGAAGAAAAATGCTACGACGTCACTTTAATTCGAATCGACAGCGGTGGAACTAAATTTAATTTTTTTTAAATTTATTAAATTTAAATTACCTGACTTAATTTCCAGAATTTTTATTTCAAATTTGGAGATTTTCGAAGAATTTTGATTGTTATTATTTGTGTCGTAGTTTTTTTTTATAAATTCGTATTGAAGTAATGAAGTTAGAAACTTTTTCAATATTTAGAAAATCAAAAATTTGATACATAGTTGAAATAAAGATTTATGATTACTAGTAAGACATAAAGACCGATTCCTCAACTCATATTATGCCATTCTCATTATAAGACAAAAAAATATTCTAGAATGTAAAAAGTCTCGATGGCGTAATGGTAAATAGGCACGATAGTACCTTTGGCAATCCGTTGTACAGTGGTTCGAATCACAAGCGGGCAAAGTTATTTTAAAAATAAATTTCCTAATTAATTAATTTTTTAATATTTTTATTAATAAATATTATAAACACAGTTATTTATCGGTCTTGCGCACAATAATTTGTAACCAATGAGAAACAAGAGTTTTGCTAACGGTGAAATTTTTCTTCGTTCTGATTGGTTAAAACTGTTTTAAAAACCGTAATTAAAATTCATTGATATTTAAATTATTTATTTTTATAACAAATATTTTAATGTTACGTATTTTTCACATTTCAATATTAATAAAAATTATTACATTACATAATATATTTCATAATATTTTATTATGTACTTATTAAACCTGTCATGGACAAATATTATGTTAAACAATATCAAAACCGTGAAGTAAATATTATAAAGTTTAACTAATAAAACATCTTTACTGTTGTGTCCACTACAAGCTCCCTCAGAAATGTGTACGGAATACACAATCAAAATAAGAGGGAGGATATGTCTAATTTATTGAATAATTTTGTTTGTGTTTAATTAAAATTTGTTCAGTATGAATGTAAATTATAAATGTTGCTAGATTTAAGTTTTGTTTATAACGAGATAATTAAAAATACACGTAGCATAGTGCGGCCTCTTAGAAGATGAAACATAAGAGAAAAAGGGTAACCATGCAAAAATAATAAAGAGCGGTGGACAGTTGCGGAAAAGATTACCTACAGACCAGTTGTGTTTTGAGTTAGTTACAGAAAAGATGACCAGTAGACCAGTTGTGTTTTGCGGAGTTCAGAATTAAACGACATACAGATAGGTCGTGTTTATAAGAATGGAGAATTAAACGACCTACAGACAAGTCGTGTTTATAAAAGTTGCTGATTAAACGACATAAATATAGACCAGTAGTGTCTATAAAAGTTCCTGAATAGACGACAAGCAGACTAGTAGCATTTTAGCAGTTCCCAGATAAAGAGAGTTCGAACAAATTGTGTTTGAAGCATAAGAGTGTTGCAGTTCCAGATAAAGAGAGTCTCGAATAAATCGTGTTTGAAGCAAAGAGATTGCAGGAGAGATAAGGGTGTTGCAGAATTGAAAACGGAACGTGAAACGTTAGTACGTAGAGGAGTGAGGTGAAGGAAGAAATTGTCTGAAATTCGTCCGTGCGGAAAAATTAAGTGCGTTTGACAGATAAAAAGAAAGAAAGGTAAAGCTTTACGATATTATAAAAAAATAAATAAGTAGGGATTTTAAGTTCTTTGGTTAATAGTTGATTTTAGTAGTAATTTATTTGTATTGTTATGTTGTTAAATGTTATGTTGTTAATAAATTGTGTTAGATATGTCCTGTCTCGTATTTTGATTGTGTAGCACGTCTGAAGAACATTTTACTAGCGATCCTGAGCGCTGAGTGGATACAAAATTACATATTATATACCGGAATTGTAGCAACTATAACATTACTATTTAAACTGCACTTTCATGTATCAAACCGGTGATGAATATATCGTACCGTCCATCTCATAAAATACCTGTACATGTTAGACATTGCTTTTATAGTAATAAAACGGAACGATTAAAACATTACCTAAACGGTACCATATGTTCAAATATATTATAGTTAATAAAATTTCAATGCCGGTCCGATACAGCAATAATAACAGTGTAATTCAGAATAACGGTGTGAAAATATTTACATTGAAACTATACCTAAACAGTACAATGTAAATATAAACTAAAATTTATGTGCCGCATAGGTACCATTATGGTACGTAATTTTCAGGTATGAAAATATATGTACATATTCGTTATTACTTCAATGGTATACCGGTATAAAACCGACGTTGATGTTACTTGGGCCTGTACGATTCTCAAATTTAATGCTAGATAGACACTATCTGAATTTTGATATCGGGTCATTTCTCGTTTTCAACACCGAGGTCACGCGTTGATTTTTGCGTTCTATTAACTAGAATTTAGTTAATTATTTGCTTAATAATAGAAGATTATTATTTGATTTATGCATCACCAAGCGACCTTTCGTTTATCGTATTTATCGTGTTTTTGGGAATCGTAAGTAAAGTATAATCATTACGCCTTCGTAACTATCTTATATTTTTTCGTATCAGGTGGAAATCTTTGACCGCCATTTTCCAACCTTTCGGCAAGGAACTTATTTACCACTGTTTTACAACCAGTAATTAACTGTATTGGAGCTGTATTTTGCCACTAAGTTTTAACGTTCGAGCTTACCATCATCCATCTGCCGATAATATTCCATCCGAGGTATTTTGGATTGAAAAGCCGGACAATTACATTAAGCAGCCAATTCTCGTTCAACCATCGTCGTCGGTTAATGTTAATGATATCAGTTGTTAGCAGCATAGGGTGGCAAGGCAGAAACGCTTCTTTGTTTCAGTATTAATTGGCTACCTCACTCAACGTCAGGACTGTGGACTGCGTTCGCTCGGAACAGGGTACCGGTGTCAGGTTAGTAGTGGACTGGTTTACTTTTTTGATTGTTGGTGGGTGTGTTAAGCCAAATCTCTTCATAGTGGATCATATTTGCGTGATCACAAGTGAAACGGTTTTGCTAACCCATCCCTATCGCTGTTTGCTTTTGAGACAACTTGTGAATTTTATGCCTGATACCTTGTGTATATCTGTATCGTCGGAAAGACCTGTTACGAGTTACAATTTGTACCTAATCATTTTTCTTACTGTGTAATAATTGGTTTTACTGTCATTATATTTGTTACCGTGACTTTTGGATCATTATTTCACTCACAACCCTTGCCTCCGACGTGCTGAGAGCTAGTTTTAACATCTACGGGTACGTCTGCAAAAATTAAATACTGTTGAGTTTTTGCTTAGCAGATGTACAGCCTTACTTTTACCAAGCCGATTCAAAAGGAAAGTAGAGGAAAGGTTGGCACAGTTCGACACCTAAGTTTATATTAATGTTGACGAGTTTTCATTCAAAGCGATTGTAAACATTGTTGTAATTTTTTTGTCTCTTCTATAGTCGTCCTGCAGATGGACTTTTAAATGGACCATAATGGACCATAAAAGTCCGAAATTAGTCGACACAAATAATTGTTTTATTTATGCCAAGAGATACCCACTTTCACATCTCTCAGAATTGTGAACTAATTTTGGGCTAATTTTGGACTGTATTTGCGAATTCAGTACTTCAACGGTCTCGCAGTGTAAAAGATAAAATCTTTCGGAGGAAATTTGAGTTGTCATCAATCATTGGTTATAAAGTTAGAACAAAATATACCCAACCGTTTGGAAAATTTTGTGCCGTATTTTACTCTGAAAAATGGGGGGCGAAATTACAAAGGTGCGTTTATATACTCAAGAAATAAATTATGCAATGTATTAACAATGAAACTGGGCAACTTCTGGACATCTTTTGGAATAACTTGTAGCACAACATTTATCATAAGACAGCGTGTCTTTTTCAAATTTATAATCAATGCTTCAATCTAGCACCCCGCATCGAAATAATTAAATAATTCTACCACTCTATTAGCGAATTAAGTGGTCTAAAGGTTTAATATAAATTGGTATAATACTTGAGTTGGTATAAAATTGTTGGCTTTAAATAATATCTAAAAAAAATTTTATGTAAAACAGTAGAACTCCGGTATAACCAAATCGGTAACAACAAAAACTCTCGGTTATATCGAATAACAATGGAAGTCCCAAATTTAACAAAAAATGAACATTGGATATAACGAACTAACTTTCACGTCTCTCATTGAGATTTTTTTACATACGAGTTCTAGTGTATGTACTAACAACAATATTCGATTATTCGGAAAACTACAACATCGAAACATTTGTACATAGAGTAATTTTGATTGTTTTAAGAGCAATTTGTAACTTGTCATAAATTTCCAGAATCTTATAAAAAGTTAAATAAGCACTTACCATTCAAATATAAACATTTCTATTAATTTTGTAAATTAGGTTTAAATTTTGTATATTTACCAAGTTTCAAAATTTTTATACAAAATTTATTTTTCATCCCTTCCTAAAATCAACCTCGTAGTGCGTAAATTTTGTTTACTTTTTTTATGTATTCCCAGGTGTAATATTAGTATATTTTCCAAGTTTCCATATATTTACATTGAATTTATTTTCATCACTGCCTAAAAACAACCCAAGTGCTTGGAATTTTTTTGGTATTATTAGTGGGCTACGCGGTACATTTTTAATCCTTTCTGTAAAGTCAAAATTTTATATTTATTATGAATATTTCCGTATCATCATTGTTGCTAATCTCACAGCAAGTAACTTTTAATTGGTATCATTCACCCGTGGTGCTCGTGGCACTCAACATGAGAAGGAAAATAAACTTTAACTAATAAGAAAAGTTTGAAGTTGTTGATAAAAAAATGTGGAAGCAGATATTACAGGGAAGTTGGAATTTACATAATGAAGAATGAAAACGAAGATCGTAAGGAAGAAATTTTGTAACCTATAAAATAACCATAAACTGATTTTAATTTCAATTCGATTTTAATAGTTGTTATTTTTGAAGTTCTTGTTAAAAAATGTGTTACTATATTGTCGTGTTCCGCTTGTATGAGATAGGGGGTATGAAGTAATTGGGTAGATTTATGAAAACACTCATAAATTCAATTAATTTAATAAGACCATAACAGGTTATCACTAAGTTGTATCTGAGTTTTCTTTGGTTGAAAGATTTTTGACTGCTCAGCCTCACACATCCGGAATATGCGGACGTTATTGAAATCTGAAAGATATGAGAAAGTTGTAAGAGACAAAATATTGGTAATTGTTTGGTTCAATGAAAATAATAGGAAACAGATTAAATTTATTTCGTTTATTTGTTAATTTAGGATTTTATTGTGTAAAATAAGTAAAGTGACGATTTGTGAAATTTGCGAATGCGCGCGAGTTGAAAATTGGTGGAATATTTTGAAAATGATAACGGAGCGAGAGAAAAGGACTCCCAAGTCAGCCGTCGTATAGTGCAGACGCGCTGCTTAATTTGGAAATAAGTTTTTGTATTGAGGACTCTCTAGTGAGACGTTGGAGAGAAAAAACGTAACGTGTTAATTAAAAGTTAGTTTTGAGAACATTTAGTTAAAATTTTTCAAGTCAGTCTTCAGCAACGGAAGACGGAATTATAATTTTGAAGAGAGAAATAATTGGAGGTGTTAATATTTGGTTATGATCAATATTACGTTTTATGAGGACGTTGGTGAAAATTTTTGGGACCACTGAAATAATTTGATGGTTATGTTTCCATGGTTATTTTTAATTGAAGTATTGGAGAAAAGCATTCGAATTACTTACCAGTTATTGATTGTATGATCCGAAGAAGGATATTTATTCACTTGTCGTTCCTACCTGTTTTGTTTGGTTCGAGATCAGAAGCTGTTTGGTCAACGATAACATTCACGCTCCAACGCTCGACATACAACAACGGCCGCATCGGAGAACTACGGAAGAACGGTATACTTCGGTAAGAGTTTTTTTTGTGACGCACTTTCTATTCGATAAATAGACAAATAGGTTTCGTTATAAAATTCGGCCGCGCATAAACTTTGGGGGATCTTATTACAAATATTTACTTTGTAAAATTTAATTTGTGTAACTTTAAGAAAACCAATATTTTGTCTTTAAAATTTTTATTATGTTAAATAAATTCCATTGTTTTTCGTTTTAATAGCGTATGCGTTTAATTTCATTTAATAGCAGTAGTAGATCGAGGAAGAAACAGATGCAATATTCCATTTATTTAAGTTGTCTTTATAAGAAAGATCACGAATCAAGGTGACGTATATGAGTGTTTCGATTGATATAGATGAACCCAAGTTTCGACCCAAAAAATTATCAAGTCTCATGTATAGCTGGTCGGAGCATAATTAATTTAAGTGCCATTAAAGTACTCCCGCTATATAAATCAAATTTGAATATTTACAGTAGCAACACATGGCAATATACATAGCAAGTTTAAGTCAGCATCGACTTTCCTCGAAGTCACTTACAAACATCAACTTCAAAAGGTTTCGAGCGTCACAAAATAGTAACACTTCTTTAAATGTAAATCGAAACGCCTGTAAAATGTCAATTACACGTCACATTTCAATATCGACTCGAGTCGATGTATTCTGAAAAATGCACTGAATGCCAATTGTAAAATTATATTAGTTATTCGATTATTCACGATTTTGCCCATGACACTTGTCTCATCAGATATAATATGTGGAGTTATATTGGTAGAAATGAATCATAATAGAAAACTCTCAATTTTCAACGATCGCGAAAACTTTCAGCAAACTTAAACCATAAAATGCTTTTGTGACGGTCCTTGCAGAATTATTATAGGGAGTCTCTATTATGAGAGTGTTACAGGTTTACCAACTCAATTATATAATATTGAGTAGGTATATTATTGAAAAATTGAATTTTTGGAAAAAGAAACTTTAAAATTGTCTTTTTTCAAAAATTCTAATTTTAATATACCTATCTACTCAATATAAATATTTTATGAGATAATAATATGACATATTTATAGTGAAATATCTTTTTCAACTTTCTTTTATATAATCATAAATTCTAAATTTCAATGTATGTTATATTATTCACTTTATAGAGATGAAAATTGGAAACATTTCCATTTTCTACCTGCCATGATAAAATAGCATAATCACAAGACGTGAATGTAACGTTGGCATGAAAAGATTAAAAAAACACTTTACTTGGCGTCGGCGTGCGCGTCCCGTCACTTAAACGTTTTTACATAAACGCGCATGGAAATTTTAAATATTATTTACGTCGGTATTGCTCTTTCAAATAAATTAATCAATATTAAATTAATTTATAATTTTGTTCACCTTTTGATATTAATTGCTAAATATATAAAGTTATAGTTGCTTTCATGTAACGATATCTCAAGGCAAAATGCGTTCTAAAATTTGACTTTGCCAGTTATCGGTTAAATTTATAGAAGGTCCCACTAAAGCAATAATCAGTAAATACGACAGTAGAAAAGAAGGGAAACAATAAAATAAATCTAATTTAATTCTAATTCTAACATTTATTCGAGATTACAACGTTGTTTCATCTTTACAGAGAACCTTCAGTTGATTTTAATTATTTATTTAAGTTTTTCATCTAAAATAGCTCTTTTAAAACGATTTTTGTATCAAGAAACGGCGTAAAAACTGAGAAATGGAAAAACAAACATTGAATATTTTGGATTGTTTTGTTCCCTGCTGAGTCAATTGCCAATTCGGCATGTCCGTCGACATAGACACATTTTTGACAACTGTTTACGTCGTAGTACTAGGGACGGCTTGCTGACCAACTTGTTGATCGGCATTTGTGCTCTATCGTAAGGGTGTAAATCAACAGAAATACTGATGCATTTGCTCAGCATCGTTTTCATGTTTGATAAAAAATATTTCAGTACATGTTGTGCCTTATCGAAAATTTGCCATTTCGGTGTTAAACCGTAATCTGATTTATTTTGTGGATGCCCGGTTCCATCTAATATAAGGTTACGTTTTAGCGACGCAGTCTATTTGCGTTAAGGTGTCTTTTAACTAAAGAGAGAACAATCAAGCAGTTGCCAAATTAAATCAAAGAATCAAAATATTCTAAAAGATATTGTAACCTCAATTTTTGTTCTTCACTTTTACCGAGGTTATTTCAACAGGTTCAACAGAAAGAACTATTTATAATTTCCTATGCGACGATACCAGAATGTTTTTTCTTCTTTTGAGTTTCGAGAAAATAAAAAGAGTTTAATTAATTCAATAAAATTTAACCTAATCTAAGTGGGAGTGTGGATGGGGTATAAAAGAACTAATTTATTTACAGATAATTTAGTGAAGTTCAACGGAGTTTTACTGCATTTTTATTATCCACATTACGCAATGAATAATTGTGGATGTCTCCGTGTAGTTGAATTCATTTCTCTAAAATTATTGGTTTAATTGATTTCTTCCATACATCCGGAAAAGCTCCTAATTTATCGAATTATTTATCATAGCCAATAACTTTATAAAAATCTTCTTAAATACCATAGAGAATTAAAAGTAACTACTGCTCCGATAGTCGGGCCTTATACATAATACTATTTCTCAGCATTATTAAGATTTCAGTCCTGTGTTAAGCTTTATAGAAAATTATAAACTTGATGAACAGATACTCCAGAAAGAACGGAGAGGTAGCTTGTATAGTTATTACGCTACAACGATTGAGCTCAAAGACAAGTTTAAAAAAATTTTAACGAATAAACGTAAGTAGCTTTTCGAGGTTCAGAGCCAAATAAATTACATAGGTATCTTTAATTTTTATCTTGATGGAATAATCTTGCGCTTGGTATAAATTGTCTCTCCTCTGTTTGATATTTTTAAATTATTAAATTAGGTATATGTAAAAATTTCCAGCTTACGGGTTAATTTTTACAATTTGTATTTGATGTTCGTAAAAGTTTGTTGTTATACTGTTTGTTGTTAATAAAAACCTGTTCACAAAAAAAACTGTAAAAATTTAAATTAAAATTGCGAAATATTTTCAGTAAAAAAAATTACAAAATCTCTCCTGACATATTTAATGCTCAGCATTGTATAAATAATAATTGAATTATGTTCAAAATCGGTATAGTGCAGTATATTGATCTCATAAAAAAAACCAAAAAATTGAAATTTGTGCAGATTTTACACCATTCATAAATATGCAAATAAGTCCAAAGATCTAAAAATAATTCCAGGATAAAGACGAATACCTAACTTATTCTCAAAATAAAAGTTAGAGCCAGAACCATATTAGTTCTCTGACTAATATAATGTAGCGTCTGATGCTTTGAAGAATGCACGAGTACGCACACAATCGGTTTATGACACCTACCTTAAATCGACTCTTACTTCTCAGGGTATTAATGCGTCGGGATCTGAATCAACCAACACTGCTTATACGAGCTTATTCTTGATTGAACGAATTCTGTATTCCAACAAAGATAAAACTACAGTTGGAATTCCGTTAACAAGTTTTTAATCAAATCAACAAATTTCTACATATAACAAGAACCCAAACAATCAAACAATCTTTATGTAAACTACTATTCTACGCACTGATTATTAAAAGGTAGCTAACCTGTGATTTGTATCGTGCGCACTATTTTCTTTCTTCAAATATTCCACTTTCCAATCTCCAATCTCCAATCTGCTTCTCATATATCGGATAACTTCACGATTTAACTTCGAGACACGATCTCGATCACAACCTTCGTTGCCAACACCTTCTGTATCTCGCTATCTTGCGGAATCTTAAATTCTCCAAGGAATTAATCTTCTTGGGTAGTACCACCGTATATCGTTCACGAATATAAATTATTTCAGTATATTTTATTTGAATCTTACTTGAATTGGCGAGTTTATCTCGCAGTACAAAATACACGACCGTCACCTCTCGTGATCTCGATGGAACTTCGCGAATATAATTTATTTCAATTATCTTTAATTGAATTGCAATTATTCGCACAACTGCATATCGCAGTAACTAATATGCGACCGTCACGCTTCGTGATCTTGATCGAACTGTTATTTACTTTTTATGTAACGTTCGTTACTATATATTTTGTTTTTTCAAACCGGAGCTTCTTATATATCGGTTTGTTTGTACATGGCCGACGGTTCTCTGCACGTTTGATTAATTTCCACATGTTGTATATCCCGTTTACACACAACATATAATTCGAACAAACTTAAAATTAAATTCAAACGACACAACAAAACAAACACATGTAAACAAATGTGTTTGAACCTCCGGTCTCCAACTGTACTTCTCTCCTTGTTGGTACGACTCTATCCTTAACATGGATAGCGCGTATCACAACAATAAATATATCATATATATACCGGGTGTCCATTTCAAAAGTACCCAGCAGAAATAACTTTTTTTGAGTAAATTTGAGAAAAACCAAAAACATGTTGGTTCAGATAGCGAGGAGAACGTCCAAAACTACAATACTATTTTGCAATCTTTTTTTCTTCACGTGCCTATCTGTTACCGGATGTTGGGGATCATATTGGCTATCATGACTTTGTTGGTCGCATTTCTGAAAAGACCTGTTCTTGTCTAAAACCACCTTCTTAGGTTTTTAGTCATGAAATTCTTCTCCTACCAGGGCCTCTCTTTCCATACACCTTTCCTTGGAGTATCACCTAAAGCAACCCATAACGCTGCCCGTTTCTCATAATGTGGCCCAAATATTCGAGTTTGCTTCTCTTGAGTTGATTCATAATTTCCGCTTTCTTCTTAATTCACTGCAGCACTTCTTTGTTCCTGACATGCGCCGTCCGTAGAATTCTTAAGACGAGTCGATACAGCCACATTTGAATTTCTTCCAGTTTCCTATTTGAGGCCCCTTTCAGTGACCATGCTTCCACGCCGTATAAGAGCACCAAAAACATATAGCAATGGAGGAGCCCGATTCTTGTTTTTAAATTTAAATCTCGGTTCTTTAGCAATTTAACAATCTTTATAGACTCATTTCTTGATTTTTTAATTCCGTTTCTGATCTCCAATTCATGATCCCATTGGTCGTTGATTGTCCTACGAAATAAGCAAGTTTCTCTACCTATCCAATTGTCCTTTGATTAACATACGAGGCTTGTCCAGAAAGTAAGTACCGTTTTTAAATTACGCCGCCGCAGCGCTGCGGTCGCCGTTTGGGCATGCGCGCCAGGTATCTACATCTGTTGGGAAGCTACAGACGCCATTACGGAACCATCCGATCGAGTCTACATCTGTTTGCGTGATTTTTAAAAAGGCCGCACCTATTACGAAGCCCGCCGACTGCGAAGTGCGTGCGATTTCTCAGTACTAAAGGCTTCAAAGCAGCTGACATTCATCGCCAAATCAGTGATGTTTATGGTGAAAACATTATGAGTGCTGGAATGGTGCTGAAATGGGTTAGGGCCTTTAAAGATGGCCGCACAAACATTCATGATTAGGAACGATGATGAGACCGTTCCTCATCATGAATGTTTGTGCGGCCATCTTTAAAGGCCCTAACCCATTTCCGCACCATTCCAGCACTCATAATGTTTTCACTAAACATCACTGATTTGGCGATGAATGTCAGCTGCTTTGAAGCCTTTAGTACTGAGAAAACGCACGCACTTCGCAGTCGGCGGGCTTCTTAATAGGTGCGGCCTTTTTAAAAATCACGCAAACAGATGTAGACTCGATCGGATGGTTCCGTAATGGCGTCTGTAGCTTCCCAACAGATGTAGCTGCCTGGCGCGCATGCGCTAAACGGCGACCGCAGCGCTGCGGCGGCGTAATTTAAAAACGGTACTTACTTTCTGGACAAGCCTCGTATAAATAGCGTTATGATATGGGATTTTTACAACAGAAAAAGATTATATCCAAACCAAAGCAAAAGCCTAATGTCACCATCCTAAATGTGGGATCAAAGAAGTACCATCAGCAACACACGAAGACATAATAGATACCCTAACTACTGAAAAACAAACAATGCCCTGGAGAAGATCAAGTTACAGGAGAAATGTTGAAAATTGGATGGAGAACTCTGGTGGAAGCAATCCATCTACTATTAAATAAATGTTGGAAGAGGGGACAGATCCAGACAGAATGGTGCAACGCAGAGGTAATTCTGATTATTAAAAAAGGAGATACATCAGATATGGAATAATACCGACCTATTAGTTTGCTATCATGTATAAACATGTATAAACTCATCACAAAAATTATTACAAATCGTTTGGAAAGGAAATTTTACTTTTGTAAACCTGTGGAACAAGCGGGATTTAGGAAAAATTATAGCATATAATTATAACAGACCATATTAGAAAAGAACTTATAGAAATTGCAAACGAATGTAACATTCCAATCAATATAGCGTTTGTAGACTTCCATAAGGCATTCGATTCCATTGAAACGAGGGCTCTGCTAAGATCTAAGGAAACAGCCAAAATAGACTCCAGATACTCCAATACTATAGAAAACATCTATACCAATGCGTCATTGACTATTAAACTTATCGAAGGTAGAAAAACCGATAATATATTCTTGAACAGGGGAGTTCGACAAGGAGACACAATATCTCCAAAATTATTTACCATGGCTTTGAAAGATGTTTCGAAAAAATTATCATGGGAGAAGAACGGCATAAAAATTTATGGGTCTTACTTAAGCCATCTAAGATTAGCTGACGATATTGTTCTGGTGTCTAGTGGTATAAATGAACTTAAGGAGATGCTTCGACAACTTAATCAAGCGTCCAAAGAAATAGGCTTAAATATTAATAATGATAAAACTAAGATTATGAGCCCAGATGACGTAAATATCATTATTGAGAACCACACAATTGAGAATGACCTCAAATATATCTCTCTGGGTCACCTAATTAAAATTGCTAAAAGTACAAAATTTCTTCCTCAGCTAATTGATGAAAAAAGGCTTATTTTGGGTGTGAGGGAGTGCAATCAAACAACTAGTACCGTTAAGCCAACGTTTCGATCAATTTAGTCGATCATCATCAGTGCTAGAAAAAATAATACAAAGGTGCTCACCAAACAAACAAGGCACAATGGCACGGTTACTACATACCAAAACAGTAAGTGATGGTCAAAGTTTGACATTGCAAATAAACGGACATAGGGAACAAAAAACAGGACGAAGTGGTCAGTTTCCAAACACGATCTTCGTCAATCGGTAAAATGTACAATATTGTAACAACAAACAATAATTAAAATTGGTAAAGACAATCAAATCGCGGAAGTAACGCGAATAATTGGGCTAACTTGGGCAGCGTTAGGTAAGTTAGGGCATATGTATTTTAAAATATGTTCTACCCAGTAGCCACGTATGTTCTAGAGACGGTATCTATAACTAAAAACTTAAGTATCTCTCTGAAACACAAAATCAGAAATGAGGTAATTAGAGAAAGGACTGGGGTGACTGACGTTGTTCAAAGAGTAACGGAGCTTAAAGTAGCGTTGAGCTGGACATGTGGAACGACTAGAGAATTTTGCAGCGGTGACCAAAGGGAACAAAGAGTGTGGGAGGGAAGACCGCAGAGAAGATGAAGAGACGATATTAAAGAAACAGCGGGTACAAATTGGCAACAGCAGTTCAAGAGAGAAAGAAGAAGAAGGAAAAAGGAAAAAGTAGAGGCCTGCGTTTGGGAGTGGATAGAAAACGGCTGAAAAAGAAGATTCCACTTTTAGCGGATATTTTTTGAGGATTATTATAAATGTGGACTTTAGCCAATCTTTGGTGATCTTGCCTGCGTTATATTTTAGGTTTAATATCTTGGTGCATCTCTCGACGTTTGTATCGGCGAAAAACTTCAAAAGTTCCCTATTTGTATCATTTGGTCCTAGCATTTTTCCGTTATTTATGGGTGATATTGGTTTCTTTACTTCTTAGATTGTAATTTCTGTTGCCATCTTGCCAGATTTTAATGATTATGTTATCCAGCGACCATTTTCGTCCAGCAGCTTACCGGGTGGTTTTGTTTTGTACAGACTTCCTTGACTTTCTTTTGTAGATTAGAGTTGTGTTCCTTCTTTAGTTCTTCTACGATATATCTTTGCACTTTTTGTTTAACCATTTCTCCTTCGCTTAGCCAATCTCTTCTCGTATCTCATTCTGAATCTTTTTGTATTCGCTTTTATTCGCTTTTATTTGCTTGTTTTGCATTATTCTCTTCCCCATTAACACCCATATATTTATGATCAGCCATCTACTGTTTCCTGTGTTTAATTTACCAATGCTTCCACTTCTTCTATCTCTAATATTTCCCCAACTTTGTATAGTTCTTGATTCACGCATTGTGTAGCTTGTAATTTAGTGCTTTCCTCTTTTAAGTATTCTACGTTCCACCTTGGGTGATATTTTTCTGTTACGCCTTTTAGTTTTAATTTAAAATTTTCCCATAAATGAGTTGTGATCGGAGTTTATATCTGCTCCCGGGAAAGCTTCCACTGAAAGGCAACTGTTTCTGAATCGTTTATTTATTAATATGTAATTTATCTAATTACGCACCAATCTGCTGGTGCTACATGTATAGAATCTTATATCTCATGTATAGAGTCGCTATCCAGAAGAGCGACTCCACATGTTTTTAGAAACAAAATTGCCGATTGGCTCAAATTAAATTACAAATTAGAAGAAAATTTTCGTATATCTTAATATACAGATATTAATTTCAATAACATTTCTTCTTGTAACTTAGACGCGATAGTAGAATCATTTAATGAGAATGTATACCTGCCAATGTATGCCTGACTCTGTATGTTATAGCACGACGTTGACCCTTTTAATTTCTTTTATAAATTTATTAAAATTATAATTTCTTCCCTTAAATCTTTTAACATTTAATTTTCTTTCACTTTTTTATACTTCTCTTTTCTTTACTGCCATCTATTCTTTCTCAATGTTTTTCTCTTGTATCTCACAAGTTAATAAATCGTCCTGACTGAGTGAGTTCTGGTGTGTTATTGCGTCTTGCTCCCCTGGGTTCGAAAAACTCTTCGACAAAAAATAAGTTTGTTTTTTGGTATATACTTTTAACTTACAATGTTATATTTGTTAACCCATTCGTTATGCCACTTCGTTAAAAGTTTATTATATTTATTAAGTTGTTTTACCCATTTGTTATTGTTACCAATTGTTATATTTTGTTTCCCTTTGTTATACCTATTTAATCATGTATTAATTTTTATGTATTCACTTGCATAATCATACTCCCCTACTGAGTGGTTTAACTTAGCCAGGAAACAGAAAAGACAATTTTTAAGTGGTGAAATTCAAATAATTAATTTGAAATAGATCAAATTTTGATCACTGCTAACATAATTTTCGCAATAATAAAATTATTTAGAATACCTCTTTTATTATAAACCGATCCATTAAATCAAATTTGTTTAACGTGGACGAATGAGAAGTTCTTCCATCTTTAAAATGATGTATCGCAAAGTAATGTGCGCTATTCAAAATTTCAAAGTAGTGGTAGCTGGTGGAGAGGGGGTTAAACTTAAATTTCAAAAATGATAGAGAACACCTCGGCGCTTCGCATATCAATAGTCCGCTTTAGTTCACGGCTGTAATGAAACATTTTCCACGTCACTGTTTATTACCGTAGTTGTTACATATATTAAATTAAATAACGTTATTAAATAATAACTAAAGATATAAAAATTCACATTACGAGGAGAAAGCAAAGAATGATTTGTGAAAATTTATTCCAAATATTTTATATTGGAAAAATACAATTTATTGCGAGTTTTCGTAGTTATATAGTTATATACAAGCATCGTATTTCCTACTTCTAAACTCACTTCAAGATCACGATAGTATTCATTAGTTACAACACAAGGGCTAGGACAATACTCAAAGATTCAGCGAGTACAGGTTTTAGCAAGGAGATTGACACTCGCTCCGCTGCGCTTCGCTCGTGCAAACTCCTTGCTAAAACCTGTACTCGCTGAAGAAACGCCACAACTTAAAAGCACAACATCACATACGAAACTCGACATTTCAAACGCCATTTTTAATGTCGAAAATGGTGAAACAAATTGACCATATCGCATCACAATCATTGCAAAAAAAATCAAACAAAAAATTTCGTAAGTACCGAAAAAAATGGAAACATAATCGCACTAAATTTTTAACATAAAATTCGTTAATATAACATTCGTTAGAAGTACATTGCTTTAAGTGAACTCGGGTGGGAACTAATGCGTTGAACCGGTTTCCTACATCGCATCTGTTGCGAAGTGCGTTAGTTTACAAATACACACTACAAATATTCGAAGAGATTTTTTATTACGTATGAATTCTTTTACGCTCCACTACAAATATTCGATATTCTGGTAGGGTATTTGGAATATTTTTTATTTTCGGATATTATTCGACTGTGCATGCGTCGTACCCATTTAACTACAATGTAAAATAACGCACGCTGATTGGTCGAAACGCCAAAATTTGACCCTGAATGGAATTATCGTTTATATGCAGCACACAACTTTGCAGCCGCTTGATTGAACGTTCCTCGTATGCTTACATCACGTGATTTTAATCAATTTACCTTTATTGATATCTTGGTCGTAAATCATAGGGATATCCATAGTTTTTGTTTAATAATTTCAAAGTTTAATATAACTACTGTAGTTTTCTCATCGTTAAATTGGGTTCATCTAAAACTTTGAGATAAATAAGGTTATAACTAACCGTTCCCTAGATGTTATAATATAAACTTTAAGAAAAGGAAGTATAATAACAACACTAGAGCACATTTAATATATAACATACGGGCAATTTAAACTGAACCCCAAAAAATTAAGAAATTCTAAAAAAAAATTTTTAGTTAGAAATTTATGATCTTAGAACACCCGTGCTGGAATTTAATTGAGACTATTAGTTGTTAGATAAAACGTCATGCAAATTGCTCCGAACAAAACACCAAAGGGCAAACAACAGTTGTTAGCTAAGTGAAAGTACAAAATAATAATGTAACCGCAATCAGAACTGCACTAAGTTTGCGTAATGTTTGCCAAAAAGTTAAAATTATTGTTTTATATTTCTTGTGGTTGCTCTAAGAAATACAATTAGGCAACTAACAAAAGTTGATGTTTTTGTTACATACAAAACCACAATTTTCATATCAAGAATTCCTTTTTAACATGTAAAAGTAGTTTCAGGAAGAAGGGTTTAATGAAAACGTTAAGGTTTTCTTAAAGCAAACTTAGGTGAGTTCGAGTTACTAGCTCTCAACTCCCGTATCATTTGGCAGCAATTCAATTATGTTTTAGAGCACTTAAGACCGGGAAACACATGCCGCACTGATTTCAACCGCATTTCTTGTTTTAGTCAACCAGATAAGCGAATTTCTATGTACGACCAAATATCCTTATATTTGATAATAATCGATTTTAAGTTTGCAATCACTGTATATATACGAGTTCAATGATTATAACTTATTTAACGTATCCAATATACTCCGAGATTTAATCATTGTATCACTTTGACTTTCCAACCATACCTCTACGTGTTTGATAATAATCCTTTTTCATTTATTGTACAGCTTACAGTGTGATTAAAATTTCTGTAATAATTTATTTAAAAATGTATCTTGGAATACGGCATGCTCATAGGGAAAATCCTGGATCAACAATGTTAAAACATACTTAACTTTTATACTTACTTTGCAAATTTTAATTTGTTTTTCTAGAGAGATAGCTTGCATCTTCTTTATTGAAGTACTAAGTTCTAATGACAAAACGTCCTGCAAACTTATTGAATGGAGCGAGTCAGCAAATAATTTCAACAAGTTCAAAATGTTAGTAGTAGATCTCGTACAGGGTGTTCAAAGCAATATTCAAATATATTATTATAATATCTAAATTGGAGAGCAAGTTTTCTAGCAAGCACCTATTCATCATTTGTTTTTTTTTGGTTATGTTATGCTCATAACCGTGTATAGGGTTTATGAGTGAGGTTCAATTCTTAACAGACTAGACAATTAAGACTGTTCAAATGAAGTCCTTCAAACGGAATGTTTGGAAAAGAGCTTCCATTGTAGTGCATTTAGTGTACTTATGTTAACATAAATGTAACTTGTGCTGACAATATTATTTGCACGAAACACATTATCTTACAAATTACAATAGTTACTTGTGGAAATTCAGAATATCTCTACAATAGAAAATTCAGAAGCTAATCGTATGAGTTTTTGAAAAAGAGTTAGTTGATCTTGCTAAGCTACTTTAGTTGTTAATTTGTGTAGCTGATAATATTGTAGCTAAATAAGCGGTTTACTATTATTATACATATTAATAATAAACCTATAGGTGGTAGTCTGAAATTGTATACACATACCGTTCGATTTACTAATTAGAGTTTAACTCGATAATCTTCTCAGTAAAGTGTAGGTAAATATATAGTAACCCAAAAGCAAATACCTAGTATACGTTTAATCACCTCTGCAAATTTCCTGATAGACGCTAATGATGTGATCTTATAAGATCGAAACATGTATGAATGCCATTATTGAAATTTCTGAAAGTGGAAATTTGAAAGTTTAAAAATTACTAAAAGGATGTATTACAAAATTAGGTAAGCTTGACTGGTTCATTATAAAGAACTCTTGTTTCATTTTTAACAAAGTTATTATAGATTGTTTTCACAATATAAGGAATCAACAGCACATCAAATATATTATATTATTATTATAGTCGTGTAGTTGTAGATAAGCATTAAGGGTAGTGGAAGTCCAGAAATAGGTTGTGTAATGTAATGACGTAATGAAATATCGATGTAGTATAATATAAAATGTTGAAGTGAAATTTCTTTTAAACACAAACATTTTTTATTTACTTTTCAATTAAACACTTCTCAAAACCTAAATCTTTATTTTTACACACCTTTGTTAATTTTTCACACATGTATTCTTGAAAAGAAACTCTAAAAATTTTTTTACAACATTTTCGTACATTCTCTAACAAAGCTGAAAAATACATTATTATTCTCGCATTATTACCGTGAAAACATATCACCAACATAAAAATGAATTCCCTAACAACAATTTTTCAAATTCAAATAAATAAAATCATTCCAGTTAGCACAAAATCAAATATTTTTAGAAAAATCACGACAGTTCCCCTCCAGATTTGTGCATATAAATTCTTTAAGATTTATCTGCTAATATCGGCAAATTAATAGTTTTTCTACTCCCTCGCATTTTATAGTTAACTATCTCATCACCATAGCAAACCCTATCCTTAAATTTATGAAAGAAATTCCACGGATTAAATTTCATTGAATTAATCAGCAGTAAACTATTTTTTTACAATATCTCAAACTACTCGTATCAATTTTAATAATTACGAATTTCATTTTTTAATTTTTTTTTTACATTTTTCATTTCTTTATCAATTTTGAATTTTTATCATTTGCAAAATTAATCAAACTAATTTAAAACAGATTGCTTCAAATTTATTTTATAAAACTCTTGAATATTAAAAATTAAATGTCGCATTCTTCTCTCATCAAATCTCTTATCAAATCATCCAGTCAAATGTGCATTTCAAACTATTAAACTTGAAATCAAATCAATTTTAATCCAACCAATTTCAAATAGTTGAGGGCTTCTATGTTTGATACTTTTTACATCCCTCATTTGTATGTACATCTCTATTTTATTCGCTTCCACGAGAAATAGACAATCGTTCCCATGGTACCATTAATTGGGCTTCATGTGGAAAATAATTTATCCATTTCTCCAGTGCTCGTCGTTCCAAACGGATTCAATCCAAACTTTAAATTTCTTTCCTTCCTGTAAACAAACCTTTTAAATTCGCACTTTATTTGTTGCTTCTTGGGTTTCCAATTTTAATTTTTTTCTTCATTTTCTGCTTTTTTCTTAATTTTGTTTTTAATTCTCTTTCGGATATCAAATTTTTCATTTTTCAAATATTCACGCTTCATTTTCTTCTTCCTGTTCAGAGAACTTACCAATTTTAATAACTTATTATATTTAGTATTTCATATTCTCCGGGTATTTCAGCATTTTCGCGTTAGTCTTCGTCTTTTATTTGTTCTATATCAGTTGTTTCGTCGCTCTCACATCCATTCAACAGCTCTTGAAAATATTCTGCCCATCTCTCTATCATCTCTCCACTCGCTCCTATCAAACTGCCTTCCTTGTTTCGACAGAACGTTGTTCTTCCTGTGAATTTTTGTTTGATCCATCTGACACCTTTGTAAAAACTGCTTACCTCCCGGGGAGTTCTATATTTCTTTTCTACTTCCTCGAGCCTCTTCAGCTAAAACTCTCGTTTTTTCTCTCGAATCAACCGTTTACATCTCTTCTGCTGTTCACTGCATCAAAGCATAGTCTCTCCCATTTGGTGCTTTAACATAATTTTCCTCCTAACCATCTCTCTCATTTCTACCTCTTCTCTACATTGGTCATCGTACCATTCTTTACTTCCCCTTGTCACCACTTTAAAACATTTATCCGGTATTGTACCTATGCTGCGTTCTATTGTTTCTAGCTTATTTTCCATACTCTGCGCCCCAGTTCTCTTCAACAACTCTTCCTGCTCCTCTTGGTACTATTTCCGGTCGCTCCTGTTCTCAAACTTCCTTCTCTTTCAAATGTGACCTGGTTTTTCGTATACGTACTTTGGTATCGATTGCTTTATTCGTATTCCCACCATAAAATGATCCGAGTCCACATCTGCTCCTCAGTATGATTTTATATTCTTTATGCAGTTCTCATGTAACGTTTCTACCAGGACATGAACGATTTGATTATTGGTTCCTCTGTCAGGACTCATCCATGTGCCCTTATGAATTTCCTTCTGCTGGAGACATGCACTTTTTATCTTCATATCTCTTTCCATTGCGAAGTCGAATAGGAATCTGCCATTCCCATTCGATTCCTCATATAGGCTAAACCTTCCTACCGTCGGTCTGTACATTGCCTCTCGTCCCACCTTATCAATGCGTAACTGAAATATTTCCTGTGATTCATTCAATCTTAAGTTCATTGGTTGTTTATTTTCGTCAAATTTTTGATTCATTTCTTGTTAATTTTCGTCCAATTTTTTATTATTTTTGTCCATTTTTTATTTAATTTTCTGTAACTTCCATGAATTGAATAATACCCATTACTTTGCATATCTCTTTTACTACTTGAAAATGGCAGTGAAGGAAAGTTTTCAACCTCATCTGGTTTGTATTGATTGTTACTTTTCATGTCCCGCTACTATTTTATTTTTTTAACGCGAAAATTTGTACCTACATAGTTATGTATTACATCATATAAAGTTTGGCTCAAATAAATTGGCACCTACGCCACAAAATTAGCGTTTAATTTTTTAAAATTTAGCAGTATATAAAAGAGAACAGAAATATTTACATAACTTTTTGGTAAAGACTAATAAAAGTCGTACGTTACCAACATTGTAAATTAATAACTAATACATACTAATAATTTAAAATTAGTATATTGCAACTTGTACTGTACATTGAAATAAAAATATAATGGACTCACGTATTGAAATTTGATTCCACGAGTATAATATTGAGGTTTACAGTTGAATAAATGAGCAGTTTATTCATTTAAAACATTTCTTCATTGTTAACATCTTTCATGTCAACTGTTTTATTTAATAATCTGCAAATTGTAATTTCTTAAACTAAGTTTATAATTAGGGTCCCGCTTAAACATTTTTATTATATAACCCAACATTATGACATTGACAGATAATTCAAATTGTATTAAAAGAGAAAGTTATATTAAAATATAAAGAAAAAGATGCATTTTAAAATACGCTTATTTAACTAGTAATTTTAAGCTTAATTCATACTATTCTTACTAATAACGTAAGTTCCAATTTATTTGAACCCAACTGTATTTATACATTTATATACGGATTTTTCTACGGCAGGCGCCACCTCTCCGTCCCCAGTTTCGCCCTGGGAAATCACCCCGTCTATATCGTCTCTCCAGCTTCTCCTATGCCATCCTCTGATCCTTCGCTCTGGCGGGATCCATTTTAACACTTTTCGTGACCACCTATTTTTCTCCATTTCTTTTTGTGTGACCAAACCATTTCAGTTCTTTCTTTTCCACTTCTTCTGCTATGCTTATTTTCATATTTGTGCTTATATTAATAATCTCATTTCGTACCCTACTTAATTTAGATGTTCTGCAACTTCTCTTTAAACAGACCATTTTTGTGGCCAACAATTTTGGTCTGTTTACTGCACTTAAATCTCACACTCCTGCGCCGCACATTATCACACTTTGAAATGTATTTAAAGCTTCCCCTTCACGACCCTCGGGAGAATCGCTAAAGGAAACCTTAGTACGTCACCAGCTTAGAGCAAGTTCCAAGCAGTAAATTCGACGTATAAGCTCTGATGTTAATAACTAGCCCCGAGTGGTTCAGGTGGAATGGTTGCAGTTCGTCTATGACAGGAATCAGCTTCCAAATAAAACAACAAAGTCAACAATAAGATATTATTTAGTACTGGTAGTAACAGCACAGATTGAGACAAAACAGTATGGTGTCATGATGATGAACTTACTTAATACATTAATTTCATACACTAATAAATAAACTACATCCTAAGTTAAAATTTAAAATTCTCTTAAAAAAAGTTAAAATTCTCCAACTACAAATAACCGGAGATTACAATGGTATAGTCGATTTCAAAATTTACAGAAAAACTACCAACTCTGATGTCATAATTCCATATAACTCGTACCACACATATTCACACAGAACTGCATCAATTAGAAATTACATAGACCGAGCTTGCAATATTCCCTTATTATGTGAAAAACAGACATGAAGAATATGAAATCATCATATTATTTAAAAATGAATCCAAAAATGAATTAACACTGATATAATTAACTATTTAGAAACCGAAAGTAACAACATTGAAAACATTCAATATCGATCCATCTCTTACCAAGGCTCAATCAACGAAAGATCAAATATATTCCGAAATTATGGCATAATACTTAGTAGAAAAACAAAGGACACAACCATATATAAAATAAGAGAAATGAACCAAAATCATGAAATTGGAAACAGAAGTGGATTATACCAACTTTTTTGTAAAAATTGTCCAGCTACTTACATACATAGGTGAAATTAGACAAAACATAGACATTAGAATAATTAAAGAACACAAAAAGACCCCAAGTCCAAAATGTTCCACTATTTAAAATTTAACAACCACAACATATTTATATGAAGAAGCTACTAAAATCGTTTATACTGAAAAAATGGGATACAATCTGAGCCTTTTTGAAATTCTAAAAATTAAACGACAAACAGAAAAAATTAAAAAAGGAATTGAAAATAGAATTTTACTAAATCAACAACTTGACAAAGTTACATCACTTCGAAATATTCGAATTTTAGCTATAATAATTGGCTTACCATTTACCATTTATTATTTTTACAATACAATTTTTACCAATTATTCGTTAGTCTGCTGCATTTTTTTTAAGTTACAATTTATTTACAATACCACAATAATTTTCTAATCTAACAATGTAGGAAATATTTCATGAGTTTCTTGTATGTTATATTTTAATAATCTTAAATTACTATTACTATAGTGTGTCCGAAGAACATCGTTTGTGATCGAAACGCGTCACAAATAAATATTGAAAGTATTGAAATAAAGAAGAGTGCAATTTATTAATAATAGTAATTCAAAATAACCTCTTAGAAAACTTCAAAAAATGTTATTATAAAAATAAAGGAGTTATATTTTTAAATAATTTATGAAGAACAATTTGACATGGAGAGTGCCAGAGAGACTTTTGGGGAATATTTTAGCTGAACTCGGATATACTACCTAGTAACTTTTAAACATTTTTACCATTAGACGTTTCTAGATATTTTTCCTACATACTGCCGTGTTTAGCTACTGTAACTTGAATTTATATAGCGGGAAGAAAAAAAACAACGGCTCTTTTTTTTTTAAATTGCCTCGGCCAGCCTGCATGAGAAACTCTGTAAATTTGGGTCGTAACTTGGGTTCATGGAATGTCGAATGCTTATGTAAACTATTTTAATTTAATAGCCTTAAATAATTAAAGAAAATTATACTTATTGAATCTTACACCTAATAATTCTCTTCTTCACTGCTGTAAATTAAACGAAATCAAACGTATTTACTTGTAACCAAATACTGTAATTTATTAACAAAACAAAATTGTTTTTAAAACAAAAGATGGATTTTTCAATAATTCGAATTAAATAAAATTTACAAAAACAATCAATAATAAAAAAGTTTTATAACCCCCCTAATTTTATAACTCACGCGCGCTTGATCTTTACGATAAATGTTACTAAAAAAGGTGTCGACACAAATTGCTTACCGAGGTAATCGTGCACGATTCGATGTGGAGAACAAGTGACGAAGAATGAAGTGGAGATGACTGCAGTCTTGGTCCAATTTCCATACCATGAGAATTCAGGTGGATTGACGATCAATAGGATTTTCTTTTGTCCGGATAACACGCAGGTACGTTCAAATTTTGATAATCTTCTATAGCTTCCGGTAATTCTTAACATAACCATAAAAATTTTTAACCATATCAAACTTTCCAGTGGTCGCCAAATTTTCTCAAATATTACTCGTAAATTGTTGATCTTCTTAACCATTCACAATTTATAATTCATCAAACAATAATTAATTATCCTCAACTTATAATCAAATAATTTCATAACGACTTTTAACTCAACTTCTTAATTCTCTTATCTATTCTTTACACGGACGTACAAAAGTCCCCAATTTACCAAAATTCATTCCAAATCACGTCTTGATGTCTTCACTGGCGATCCAAGACTCTTTTTTTAAAAATACGTCCTTCCACTTTCATGGACGGAACCGGACTGTTTTCTCACTCCACTAAAATTGTTTATCTGACTGCGCACTTATTTTGAAACGCACTTATTATTTAGTTCCATTTCCTATACATTTGCAAATAATATTTTTATTTTTATTTAATCCCAAAATTATTCATTAAACAAAACAATTAAACCCTCTTTTGCCTTTTACACATTTTGAAATATCTGCGTGTACAAAATAATTACGTTTGGTATTGTAGATTAGGTGATGCAAGCAGTTCCTTCTGAAGTTAAGAAGATGTAGGTGTAAGTCTTTATTTTATCTTAATGGTCCTAAAATTGAGTGTTCCGTCATAAGCATTCCACTAGAATTGACCCATTTACATCAGACCTACCCCCTTATGATAAGCAGAACATCGCAATACATAGGTCTAATACTCAATTTATTCATATTTGTGGGATATAATTAATTAGATGTTATAAATTTGGCTTTATTAACAATTATTTATTAATGAAAATATATTGCAATGTCCAGTGGACCACGTCAATAGAAATGCGTACATTAAGATTCAGAGAATTTGTTTTTAATGAAAGAGCATCAGACTTATTGGATCGAATGGACAAGCTTCGTCTGATACCAAAATTTAGTTCAGTATCAAAATAATTTGAAAAACAAGTCATGGAACAAGTCAACAAAAATAATCAATAATGTAACAATTTATTAATTCCGTTAAATATAAAAATGTTTGTTAGTACTATAAAATCAAATTGTTTAGTTATAAGAAATGTAATTATAAAGTCAGAATATTGTTCAAAGTTAAATTTAAAAAAATTGTGTTAACGTTCTTCTTCTTCTTAACGTGCCTATCCGTTACCGGATGTTGGCGACCTCTCTCCTATGTATGTGTTGTGCGTTTGTAGTACTATCACACACATAGGGGACCTACTTGTTTAACGCGGGCTCCGAACCGCGGGAAGTGTATACACTTCATCTCCAGAGAGGCTGTTCTAAGCAGATTACACCTCGGTGGTTTGCCATTGCCTTCCGAGGGGAGACGGTGAGAATAAAGTTTTTACTGAGCCCGGAGTCGAACCGGGCATTCAGCATTAGCAGCAACGCACTTAACCGCTTAAGCTGATCACCGTATTAACGTTAAATTTTAAAATAACTACAAACTTTACACAACGTTCGGAGTGCGTCGCAATTTAGTGTACCACAAATGGAAAGGACATCTTCACAAATTTTACAAAATCAACCACGAAGTGATGGTGAAAATTAATTCAATCTGAAATATAAAAATTTTATTAAAAATTTTACAAGTCAAATTGGGCAAAGCCGTACCTGAAAATTGGAATGTCAATATTATTGATTTTTATTTCGACCAATAATAAAATAATCAAAATTGCTTTGGATTGCAGAGGTTGCGTTGAAAAAAACAATTGGATAAAAAAGGTTGGTGTTGATTGATTTTTAATGGCGTATGAATTTTATGCTTCTCTGCTAAAAATTAAATAAAATAGAGAAAATTTTAAGTAAAATCGACGAAAAATAGTGAATATTAATAATAAAAGTGTACTTACGTTGTTTAAAAGTGTTTTCAATTAGAAAAGATAAAGGATTTAAGATATTTTTACACAAAACCAATTTCAACTACACGTGGTTGTACGACGCACCAAGAAAAGTAATCCATTGATATCGAGTAAAGAAGTAACCATCGGCTTGTGGAATGTTAAGAATCTCATGGTCAAACATCTTGTGAATCACAAAAACCCTAGATTGCTAAAGGTAAATCCCCATTAAACATTATTTTCAATAAAAATCAAGTGCAAATTTTGAAACTTTATAAACGCGTGCATTATTCGTAAAAAGTTGGGTAGTTTAAGAAATAGGATTAAATTTAAGAACATTTATTGATTGAATCATCTTTTTACATAATTTTTGAATAATAAAAATATAATTTGTATTTACAACGGAATATTTTTTGTAACCTAGTTCCGAGTGCCTAAATTTGTTTTCAGTTATAATCGTTATTGGTCCCGGAACGAACCCAAACCTGAGTAAAGGTAAGTCCATGTCCAACGATATAGCTAAGCCGAGGTATAAGTTCATTTATTATTATTTGTGTAAAAAGTTTAACATTTCTATCGACGGGGTACATTTACGTTCACCCGTACAAAGCATTTATAATAAAACGTGAGGCATTATTAGTAGTCGAGGCTCCTCACATAGCAATATACATAAGTAAAATACATCAAATAGTAAATTGACCGTCGTGACGGTTTGTCAACTTGCTCGAGTAGCTCGCTGTTAAAGACTGAAAACCCTTCTCGGATGTCGGTCGATGGTCCACCTCATTTAGGCACCCCTGTTGAATACCATCAGACCACCCGCTGGGTCGTGCTTCCTGGCGTATTATATTCGCTCTCGCTCTTACACCACTTCTTCGATCTTTTTACGCGCATTAGGAAATAAATAGTCTCTCTTTATTAAATGTTTAGTTTCACCCGCCGAACCATCTCCTTTTTCATGTGTTAGCCGCGCTACCTGAGTTTGCATCGTTTGACTTAAACACATTTCATTTTCGATTTCACTCGTTTCAACGTATGGTTGTACACTCCCATTTTCTATTAAATGTTCTAAAAATTCAACGTTTGTTTCGCGCTCATAATTCGACAGCGGTTCTTTGATTTCCTCCGTATAATTAGGTGTGACCACATTTGTTACACAAACTTCGTTCACATCCCGTGCGCGCTCGATTTCACAGATGTGCGGTTTTTCTTCTTGTGAACCCAGACAGTTGTTTGACAATCTACGAATGTTTACTTTGCCTTTTCTGACCCGCAATTCTACTGAATTAAGAAAGTCGGTCCCTAGCAACATGTGGTAACTCATAAATTTACTCGAAACAACGTGTACCTTCATTTGGTAAACCTCCTCGTCTATTGTTGCTTCCGCTTCGAAATAGCCCATCGTCGGTACTTCTGCCGCCGGTCCAATTCCTCGAAACAACATTTTCTATTTTGTAAGGGCCGGAGCTCCGATTTCAACATATGTCTCAGCTATGATCATCGTTAAATCACTACCCGTATCGACTAGCGTAACAACTCGATTACCGTTTATTATAATGTCTTTGAAGAATTTCCGTTCTGCACCCCGTAGTGTGTCGCAAGTATTCACCGTAAATTCTGCCGCCTTTTGAAGTCTCTTACCATATCTAGATGCGATATGCCCGTACTCATCGCATTCATAACACTTGACACCCTGTGCTTTTGTAGGACACTGTGCACTCAAATGTTCACCCGAGCCGCAATTATAGTATCTCTTCGACGGACGCCAATTTTTATCACGCACATTGCCATTACATTGTTTTTCTACCGGATTGAATTCCACTACACTCCGAATTGACTTTTATTTTAGCGATACTTCCGCAAAAGCTTCTGCCAATGATTTAGTACTGTTGTACCGCTGAATCCTCGCCTGGTTTCTTAAGATTTCATCAGGTATTCCGTCGATTACGACACTAATTAACTCGTCTTCGTCGATTTTCACTTGGTTACCTAAGATTATCTTTTCGTGAATGTAATCACTAAAATTTTCTTCGGTTTTCCATTTTCGCGCTTCAAACTTCCTTCGTAATACTAATTTGCTTGGTCTATTGTCGAGCATTGACCTCATTTCATTAAGCAAATCCGCAATTAGCATTTCAAAACATTCCGACTTTGAATTGAACCAATTTCTTGCTTTTCCACCTAGACGCATTCCAATCAGAATTCTTGTCAACCCTTCGTTTAACTTGTACGTCGTTTGCAGGAGTTTTACTTGTTTCTCCCATATACCAAAGTCTTCGCCGTTACCTTCAAAATAATTGAGTACGTCTGCTATCGCACCGATGCTTGCCTTAGACGTCGACTCAATCCGTCGTTCTTGATTTGCACAAACCATAGCCCGTAGGTGTCCAATTCACGTCGCATCATCCGTAGTTCGCGCTCCGCTAACTCTTTCTCGCGCTTCGTTAATTCCAATTAGCGCACGTCGTTTACATCGTTATTCACCTCGTTATCACTCACATCGTCGTCATCGTCGTTTCCTAAATGATTTCTTGCGTCGTTACCACCGTTATCATCGTTATTGATATCACCGTCGTCGCCATAATTATCTCCATCGTTGTCGTCGTAATTATCTCCATCGTTGTTTGATAATTTTCATGACCCCGTTGGGTCATTCGTCATTAAACGATTGAATAAAACCGCTTTGGATCCCGCCGTTCGTAATCCTTGCCGTCGTAGGATTTCCTTCAGATCGTTTAACTTAAAATCACTCGCCGTCGTCGTTTTGTCCATTTTAACTCATGCACTTTTAATCACAATTAAAATAATTATCACCAATATCATCCCGGACGAGCCCCCACTTGTGGGATATAATTAATTAGATGTGATAAATTTGGCTTTATTAACAATTATTTATTAATGAAAATATATACATAAGTAAGATACATCAAATAGCAAATTGACCTTCGTGACCGTTTGTCAACTTGCTCGAGTCGCTCGCTGTTAAAGACCCTTCTCGAATGCCGGTCGATGGTCCACCTCATTCAGGCACCCCTGTTGAATACCACCAGACCACCCGCTGGGTCGTGCTTCCTAGCGTATTATATTCGCTCTCACTCTTACACCCCTCATAGATGTTCTTGCTCCTACATATTTTTTAATTGTTATTCACTAGCGTTCTCCTTTAATAATTTAACGCATCTAAAATCGTCATAGTCTTCTTGTTTCTCCTAAAATTGTCATGGTAAGTTTTTCAAAGTAAAAACCATGTGGCATATTTTGTGTTTCTCACCTTAGAGTTATGTAATCTTTAATTATTTATTTTAAATATAAAATTTTAAATTTTTACCGTGTTTTAATTATTTGATATCATATTCCTACAAAGTGCACGTTCTTAATGAACACCCCCTCCCCCCATTCCCATCTTCTTGCAGTTAAAATTCTAATAATCTTTTAACATTTAGTTTACTTTTTTGTACTATTTCCTAATTGGTACCGTTACCCATGAATTTTTCGGCTGGTTCCGCCTTGTACGTGAATACGAAGTTTTCTCATTGGTTTCATGACCCTGTAAACTGCCAGAGCCCTGACCTCCTTCATAGGCTGATTTTCACTTGGAACTCTGGTGGTGGTAATTTTGGCACGGTGTTCTTTTTGACGAAGGTAATGCAAGTCGGGTGGATCTTCGGTCACATATAATGGAATCCACAATTTAACGTTGAATCCGAACCACTGTATCATATCCCAGGATAAGCACTTACAGTTGTGGTAATTAGTAATGGTCAAGGAATTTCCATATTAAATTACGAAGCCTTTCCTTACCAGGACATAGCAGGCCTAGACCTCAATGAACGATCCGTATATCGGCTTTGCGATGCTGGGGAGTGACCCCATATCCCCTTAGCTTGATCCTTGGAAACGCCCGATGGAATTGAGAAGCGTTCAACTTGTGAGTCAGCGCTGGTTTGAATCTGGCTTGTTCTGGCGAACTTTGTGTTTGAAAAAACAGAAGAAAATATACGAAGTATACATTTTTAGTTTTATCCTAGGGCTCTGTAAAGTAGGCAGACATTGTGATCGTTAGTTCTTCGTGCGGCTTTCTATTGCTTCATTGAGTTTTTAGCAACACTAGATATGATGTTTTTATACGCTGCCTGCTGACTTCGCGCTGACAAGTATAATTTAAGCATCATCTTAAGGATGCGTCGCGATCGTTAGTGCTTCGATAATGATTTTTGGTGCTTCATTCGGTTTGCAACTATGGTTGCAGAGATATGGCCAGTTTTATAAAATACCTGTTGACTTCACGATGGCAGACACACAAACTCGAAACTTGAAAATTTATGAATATACAGCTTTAATAGTGCTTTCTAGTGCTTCATTCATTTTTTAAAGGAAATATATCGCGGTTTGACGCTAATGACAAGCATAAGTGGATTAACGAGATTAGCACTGATAATGTTATAATATTGATCTAAATATTTTTAGAATATACTTTGATGTTTTTTTATTACTAAGACGGAATCGTAGTTTGTTATTTTAGAAAGTCTAGTATAAATTTGAATTATTTGGGAAAATTAAATTTTTAAATTTATTGTTAGCGAGATTTGGCCTCCTTGTGAATATATTACTTTGTATTTTCGATATTCGTTTTTATATTTTGAATACATCAATATGAGTAATTTTTTAAAGATATCTTTTAGGGTCTTAGTTGTTCTAACTTGACTCGGTTTTCGTGCATCTTACACCAAAAATGTACGAATTACGATTTGAAGGAAATAAAGTTCTACATAAAATTTAAATCAAAACACAAACAAGCTATGATCGCCTCTTAAATAGAAAAATAACCATTAGAATAGTGTTTTTTAGTCATACGCAGAATTTTATTTACGTTAATCTTTAATCCGCTCAACCTTTTACGTGGAAGTTCAATAACAGTTGATGTAACTGGAATATTCGCTAAGTCTAACACGAGAATACGGCGGTATTCTCGTGTTAGACTGTTTTGTTCGGATTAGCGGAACTCTACTGTACTTTTATACAAAGTTTATATTTATATATGATTTGATTGATTTTTTTGCTTTACTGAAAATTACAATTTAGAACGGATACAGAACTGCTTAGTAAAATAATTAAATTTATCTAAAATACTTATCTAAAATAAATATTACATTTATAGTGAGAATCTCGTTAATCTACTTATTTGTGTCAAACCGCGATATCTTAAGAACCATGTGTGTAGCTGAAAAAATAAATAAAGCATTAGAAAGCTCTATTGAAGCACTAACGATTGCGACATATACCGAAGATAGTGCTTCAAGTGTGTCTGTCAACGTGAATTCAACAGCCTGTTTATAGAAACAATGATATCTCAGCAACCGTCAGAAGTTGCTAATAATACGAAATCTACAAGATTTCGTTGAAATCTGCCCAAAATAAGGATTTCTTGAGCGAAATGACCAAATGTCATTTTTCCTAAACCGTTTATTGACGTTACCTCTAAGCATGACCTATTTGAATCTGATAAAAATTATAAGATTCATTTCGTGTCGTGGATATGTAAAATTTGAAACAAGATCTTGAAGAGATCGCCCCCTTGTTTCCTGTGTAATGGGTTATATTGAAAATGTTTATAAAAAAATGTATTGTCGTGTTCTGTTTATTATAGGGGGTGGTCTGTTGTAGTTGGGTCAATTTCTGGTACAATGCTCATGACTAAATATTCAATTAATGGACCATTATAACAATTAGAGAATTACACCTGCATCTTCTCGATACTTCTGAATGAACTGCTTGCATCACCTAATCTGAAACATAACGAACGTAAATTTTTTGTACACACAAATATTTCAAAAAATGTTATGAAAAGCAAAAGAAGGTTTAATTGTTTTAATTTATAAAAGCTTTGGGAAGAAATTAAATAAAATTTTGTTATTTGTAAAAGTGTAGGTATTTAAAAATTAATAATGATAAGTGTTGCGTTTAAAAGAATTAGTGCGCGGACAGATCAGACATCAAGACGGAATTTTGGACTCTCTGTGCGTCCGTGGAGAGGAATAGACGTGATTTTAAGAAAGTTGAGTTTTAGAAATTGTTTTTGAATAATTCGCTTATTAAGTTAAGAATAATTAATTGTTGACTGATGATTCATAAAGTGTATGAGTTGATAAGAAGATTGAGGAAAGTTCGATTGCTATTTTGAAGATATTTGGAAAATTTTGGTGACCACTGATCAATTTCATATGGTTACGTTTTTTATGGTTATATTACGAATTATTGGAAATTATTGAAGATTATCATTTTATGGACCTACCTGAGCGTTTAACCTGAGAAACGAAGAAATTCAATTCATCATTAATTCTGTTTGGAATCTTCATGGTATGGAAATTGGATCCAATCGCAGAGTCATCTCCACTTCATTTGTTCCGCTACGTGTTCTACACATCAATGGTGCACGACGATATAAACTTCGGTAAGCACAATTGTGTCGACAAATTTTTAATAACCATTAATATTTAAATTAATAACCAAGTTCGCGCGTAAAAACTGCGGGGGATTTATAAACTTTTCTATAATTGTTTTTGTAAATTTAATTTATTCCTAATTAATAAAAAATCAATCTTTTGTTTTTAAATGATTATATTTGTTAATAAATTACAATATTTGGTTTACAAGTAATTACGTTTGATTTCACTTAATTCTACAGCAGTGAAGAAAAGAATAATCAGGTGTAAGATACAATAGGTTTATTATTTTTCATTTCTTCGAGGTTATTAAATTAAGGTAACTTACATGAGCATTTAATTGATGGACCCAATTTTCGACCCAAAAAATAAAAGAGTTTCATGCAGGCTAGTCGAGGCATAATTAAATTAAGTGCCATTGAGATTCTCCCGCTATATAAATGATATTTATAATCTGAACAGTAGCAATACATGGCAGTATATGTATTCTGTTTAATTTCTACATTTTGAATGTTGTATAACTTAATTAAATTTTAGGTGCCGTTGTATCGTATCGTGATGTTGCGTGGCATGTCATGTCGAGGACCAAAATATCATTGCAGTACCTAGGTATTCACCTCGACAGAAGGCTGATCTGGACCAAGCATATCTGGAGTAACTTTAATTGGATTTGGTTTATTGGGAAATGTATTGACTTATGGATCGTAACTCCAATCTCTTGGTAGAAAATAAGAAGCTGTTATACAAAACAATTTTCAATGAAAGTAAAAGAAGTCGAAAACGAAAAAGTACAAAGAAAACCATGAAAATAAAATAATGAAGAATCTGACTACATAAAATATATGAAGTACGATCCTACAGTCCATAATCGTGAATGAAATTCGGAATACCTGGACTAGCCCACATTTCCTTCATTGTGGAAGGAACTACTGGTGCGCACTTCACCTGAACTGGTTACCAGGCTGAGGCTTGCGTTTTACCTTTTCATCGGGAACTGTCTTCAGCAAGAAAAGCTAATCTTGGGTGGTACCTCGTGGGATACGGTAGTTTTTGTTTTCCGTAGCTCTCGCACCTCTTTCATCGGGCTAGATTTTAATTCAAATCTGTATGATTCGTAAAAGTTTTATATATTTACTATATGTTTAGGTAGCGACCTCTTTCAGTTTTCGATATACTTATCATGTTATCTACCGTTATTCAAATTTTAACGATGAGGATCATACAGTGTGAAAAATCAGAGAAACTCTGATAACTTTTGCACAGCATGAAATTTATGGTTTTGCGATTTTACTCGATGTAAAAAATACCAAACCTACGTCAGTGCAAACCTGTAGCGTTCGAGGTGGTCTAGAAATAGGTAAGCAATTAGAACGCGAGAAAGGTAAGAATTTTCTACGCAATTCTTATATTTATTAAATTTCAGTAGGTAATGATCTGAATTTTCATCTATTCCTGTATAGTTTTTCCCATTCGCAATACATCTTTCATACCATCCTTCTATGAGCACGTAATCAATTTTACCTGTCATTTTTCAGTCAGGTTGTTAGAATTGTATAGTACTTCTTAACGTCATCCAATGGTCGACATGTACTATCTTCTCTTTAGCGTTAAAAGTTTTTCTTATATCTTAACATCTGATTTAAATGAATCTCACTGTATATTCTTTGAATGCCTTGCTAGAAATCATATGATTCTTCTGTATGTAATCGTACATTTACAACTCACTTTATTTGTTTTCCTCATCGAAACTAACTTCTATGTTTGCTTTGTAATTTGTCATTGGTTGTCTGGAGAGGTAGCATGCATATTCTGAGATAGAAGTACTCATAACTAAGTTCCAATGACAAAACGTCCCGAAAGTTATCGAATAAAACGAGTCGTCAAATAATTTCTAAAGCAAACTCTTAAAAACGTTTAAAGTAAGGATTTAAAGTTGCGGTGTTATTACAAGAAGTGGAGCAGCACGTAAATAATGTAAAACCAGACTGCTTAATTATTAGGAACTTTTCTCAGTTGTAACAAATTTGCTGCATTGTTTGCACAATGAACGAATCAACAACAGCACATCAAAAATATTATTCATGTTTATTATTCAAGAAATGTGAAAATTAAATTTTCTGCATCGCAAACTCACGTACTAGTATGAAACAAAATCTTAAATTGGCACTATTGTATTAGCTTTAATAATTTGAGACCATCTTCAGGTATATGTAAAGTTCCCTGTGCGTATTGTTCAATAAATTTTCATGCCCAAACAGAATATCGATTCTATGAAACATTTAAATAATTTTAAAATTTCATGCAGGAAAGTCATTTATTTGGTTTAACAATTTCCATATAATATGCGAGTAATAAAAATTGCGAAATCGAAAAGAGTTTTATATGAACTAAAGCAGAGGAAATCTTTTCAATATATAAACGTTCTTTAAGCAATATCGAAGTGCTATGTTTCCGATCTGTACACTTCAATTTCCGAATACGAATTCCTTATTGTTTTACACACTTTCTACTTCAGGGTTTTTCGTATTTTTTATTCTTCTTCCTTCAAATAAAATTATACGAAACGTTGCCATATTAAATTTAAATTTTAAAAAGAGTTTCTTCTCGTGATAGGTCTAAAATAATTTAAGCATCATTAGGTCCGTTAAATTTTTGAACTTATATTGGCACATAAAATCAACAATAACATGTAAACTGTAGGTTGAAGGTATACGTGCATAAAACGAACAAGAAAAAGCACTCACTAAAATATTTACATCTAAATTTTATTTGTCTTTGTGCGTTCCTTTACAACGGAAAGTAAGTTCTAAAATTGAATGGAAAAATTTAGTAAACGTTATGACTTGAATACTCAAGTTGATTTATCTACTAGGTCAAAGATAGCAAATTTGATATCGGTTTATACACAAAGGGAAAAAATTCGAGCCCAAATTTATTGTCGTAAGTACCTTCCGGAAATTTAGGCTAATTTATTATTCCAAAAATTTTTTGCATATCTTTCTCTTAATTACTTACTCAATTTTAAACATAAATCTAAGTTTTCAGTTAAAAATAGATCCGTTTAATGCGTAAACAACAGAAATTCTTGATTAACACAATTTCAAAGCAACGCGATTAAGACTAGAGAGAATATTAAATTAAATTATGCAAAAGCGGATACGTAAGTTCTTAAATAATAACCATTTGCTTAAGGACTTAAATCATAACTTTAGCTAAACGTTATTGTAATATGACTTGCTTTCAATTAATTCCTAAAAGTTGGTCGATTCCTTACAAAAATTATTCCACAGTAAACCAAGAAGACAAAGTGGCTTCTGTCTTCCAATTAGGGATGCTAGTCAATGCCGGCGACGTTAGGTAAAAACTTTTGGTACTTCAATTAGGGGAAAATTTTGTAAGAGCAACAACAGGTTGTGGGCTTCTAAATATGAGATATTAAATTATCGAATTCTGTTAGATCAAATAATAATTCCAGGGACCGTACGAAAAAGTGACCGCTCACTCGACTATGAACATAATTATAATTTTTTATACGATTAAGCTGCAGGGACCAGATACATTTCTGTAAGTCTCAACTAAATACGTTTTTGCAGCTTAAGCTACAAGTTACTGCTTTTAGTTGTAAATAGTAGCTTCTAAGCTGCTTTTTAAAGTTCTGAACAACGAAACTTTGTTAAGGAAGCTACAGGATTTCTCCCTAAATTATCTTTATGGACTATAGTGGCTACCCTAATTAACTTACAAACATTAAATTTTAAACAAAGGTAGAACCTGTCCCATGTGTTTACCTACACGTGGTTTGCGGAAAAGACTTGATATTTGAACTGACTGGTTTATTGCCGTAATTATGTTAACATAGCTACTTATTAACTTCTATGAATATCACTGTCACGCGACAATCGACGTCGCTTCTAAGCAGAAATTTAACTTATTATGGTAGACTACGCAGTTGTAAGTTAAAATCTAGGTTATATCGTTTGGTTATTCTGTTCCAAGTATATTTATTTGCAAATAAAGTCGTTTTATAATATTTACAAATCAAGTTTACAAAGTATATTAACAACAAAACCCTTAGACGTGGCATAATCGATAAAACCTTACTTATCCGTGACGTAATTGGAATAACCTAACCTCACTCTTCATGAGTGACAGAGACGGTCAACAGCTTAAGCGGTTAAGTGCGCTGCTGCTGACGCTGAATACTCTGAATAATCGTGTCCTCTTTGGAGATGAAGTGTATTATACTCTTCCCACAGAGTGAGATGTTCTAATTCGGGTCATTCTGCAGTGTGTTCTGAGTATAACACCGAAAAAATTCATACAAAAGGATGTTGGGCGTTTCTGGTTGATTAATGTGGAAAATTAGACAAATGCATAACCCTTGCAAAAACATCCGAAACTTAAGCGCAAGTGAAGATGAACAGTGCTATTCGTTGAAAGCGCAGATAGAACATCTAGAATGAACCACACTTGCCTTATCGTGTGACCGAGGACTCAACTCTTCAGACACGCATTGCAGAACGAACGTTCTGGATTCGCAAACCCACTACTGCAAAGACAATTATAGTGAGTTAAAAGAACTCAAGACTGGTGAGTATGCGTACAAAAATATTGAAATATTTATAAAGAGGTCTGGAAGGTCGGACTCCTGTAAGATCATGATCTTTCACTCAGCTTTGGAATGAACGTGTCGTTTATTTAAACGGCAGCTGCATGCTGCCTACGGAGGCTGAATGCCGATCATGGAGATCGTAGGTCGACTGCAAATACCGAAATTCGACTATGAAGATGGAAGGTCGAGCGTAATATATTATGATGATTGCATTTCGTTGAAGTTGTGGAAGCCGTGGGCCGACTGTTAATGATGCAGGAGCTTTTCAGATTATTTGTTTTACATTATAGGATATCTTTTAGATTTAGTTTTATATGACTGTTATTAAATGGAAGTCAAAGGCCGACCCGCATTGCTAAAAATTATCAGGATTGTATATTCCCATATACGATACAATCGGGAAGCTGTTAAAAAAAAAGTTAAAAATTGAAATAGATATTTTGCACACTTTTCTTCTTATACTCATTTTATATTTGACTAGCGCCTGCGGCGCTAGACATAAGTAGAGTAAACAGAACCAACACATTATGAACAATTTTTTTATTATTTCAACTTTAAAATGACTGTGGGCATGTAACCGAAGTTGGAGAAAATGTTTGTTGCTCCGAGTGAAGTCATTTGAAAGCATGAGTTGTACTTGCGAATGTTTAGCAGGAAGTGTTTTGAAATTGCAGTGGTGCCAGTAAGGTAATTTAGAAGCGGCTTAGGTGGATCAATCAGCGGTGGCAAAACAACTTTGCCGTTCGAACAACACATTCCTGGTATATGTCACTGAGTATATGTCAACTGTCATTTTTAAGGTTAACATTCTTATGTCAAAGTTGTGCCCCCTATTTGTCGAGCCGCTACTGACTATAATATGTCAAAGTCATTTAATTTTAAAAATATTTTGCAACGCCACTGAGTATATGTCATCTGTCATTTTTAAGGTTAACATTCTTATGTCAAAGTTGTGCCCCCTATTTGTCGAGCCGCTACTGACTATAATATGTCAAAGTCATTTAATTTTAAAAATATTTTGCAACGCCACTGAGTATATGTCATCTGTCATTTTTAAGGTTAACATTCTTATGTCAAAGTTGTGCCCCCTATTTGTCGAGCCGCTACTGACTATAATATGTCAAAGTCATTTAATTTAATCCCAAAAACGGTTAGCCCGTCCATTTCTGGCGTAAATAAGAGCGCTACATACGTCCAAAGTTTTTACACAATTTTCACTTTTCAATTAATCTTCAGGTAAAGTTAAATCTTCCGCAAAGAGGTGGATCTTCCACGAAGAGGTGGGTCTGCGTCTTCATGCACAATTCCGGCGAGTTTTTCTTTAGAAAACCAATTAAAAACAAATTAATCTTCAGGTAAAGTTAAATCTTCCGCAAAGAGGTGGATCTTCCACGAAGAGGTGGATTTGCGTCTTCTTGCACAATTCCGGCGAGTTCTGCGACCTACATAAAGTCTTCCTCACAGGGGGAAGACCATAATAGATCGGTGAAGGCCATAGTTGTTCGGCCTTCGGCCTCACAGGGTGAAACCATAATAGATCCGTGAAGGCCAAAGTTGTTCGGCCTTCGGCCTCACAGGGCGGACAATAATAGATCCGTGAAGGCCAAAGTTGTTCGGCCTTCATCTGTCATCCGTCATCTGTCATCCGTCATCTGTCATCTCATCTGTCATCTCATCTGTCATCTCATCTGTCATCTCATCTGTCATCCGTCATCTCATCTGTCATCCGTCATCTGTCATCCGTCATCTGTCATCCGTCATCTGTCATCCGTCATCTGTCATCTGTCATCCGTCATCTGTCATCCGTCATCTGTCATCCGTCATCTGTCATCTCATCTGTCAGCTGTCATCTGTCATCCGTCATCTGTCATCCGTCATCTGTCACCCGTCATCTGTCATCTCATCTGTCAGCTGTCATCTGTCATCCGTCATCTGTCATCCGTCATCTGTCGTACATACATACAGACAGACACACATACATACACACATACATACATAATCTTCACGTAAAGTTACATCTTCATGTAAAGTTAAATCTGTATGTGCAAAATGATTTTTAGGTTATGTAGTTAATGCCGTCACTTTGACACTATCGGGGGGCCCATGGGGGCTATTCAACACTATCAGGGTCACTCTCTAGGTTATGAAAAGGGTCTTGCTAAAACGCGCACTATTTATGTTTTACCCTGTAAAATGATTTTTGATAATTTTAAAAATATTGTGCAACGCTACTGACTATAATATGTCAATGTCATTTTTAAGGTTAGTCAAAGTTGTGCCCCCTATTTGTCGAGCCGCTACTGACTATAATATGTTAAAGTCATTTAATTTTAAAAATATTTGGAACGCCACTGAGTATATGTCATCTGTCATTTTTAAGGTTAACATTCTTATGTCAAAGTTGTGCCCCCTATTTGTCGAGCCGCTACTGACTATAATATGTCAAAGTCATTTACTTTTAAAAATATTTGGAACGCCACTGAGTATATGTCATCTGTCATTTTTAAGGTTAAGTCATTTAATTTTAAAAATATTTGGAACGCCACTGAGTATATGTCATCTGTCATTTTTAAGGTTTACATTCTTATGTCAAAGTTGTGCCCCCTATTTGTCGAGCCGCTACTGACTATAATATGTCAAAGTCATTTAATTTTAAAAATATTTGGAACGCCACTGAGTATATGTCATCTGTCATTTTTAAGGTTAAGTCATTTAATTTTAAAAATATTTGGAACGCCACTGAGTATATGTCATCTGTCATTCCCCCTATTTGTCGAGCCGCTACTGACTATAATATGTCAATGTCATTGAATTAATCTTTTAGCGTCAAAATCGCATCGTAACTATGACAACTACTGTGACCTGAAGCGTTTAACTGCTGATGACCGTCTTATGGTGGCGAATTAGTAAAATCAAAGACGACGAAAAGTTTCCTATTGAATGTCGCCAGATCTCGTGAAAGTTTCAACGCCCACAGTTACGGGGTTTAGGCGTCTATGCGGAACATACCCACACACATACCCACACACATACAAGCATTTTTATATATAAGATTGATTCGCTTTTGATATTTGTTCATAATTTAATAATAATAATTATCAGTTACCTTGCTCTACCGCTGTCTATCTACATATTGCCATGTAATCCTGTAAACTTGTAAATTGTTATTCACAAAATTACGGTGGCACTTATTAAAATGCGCCAGCTAGCTCAAGAGATCTTTCAGGGTCAAGAGGCGAGTTCCTATACTCAATTGCAACGCTCATGTGTCTACTTACTTAAAATCTTTCTTATAAAGATTAATTGATGAAAAGAGATTACCCAGAATTGTATCTGTTTTCCTTCCTGATCTTTACTGCAAAAATTGAAATTCAAACTCATTCGATACCAATGAAAAATATTTGTATTTATTAAACATAAATAAAATGGAAACAAACGTTGATTGTAATCATAATAAAACAAATCAAATTTTACAAAATTATTCTTATTTCTACCCCAATGTTTTTACTTGCGCAACCGAATTATCGTACCCGACTCGTCTATACGCGAATAAAGTTAAAACGCACAAAAAAAACAATCCTTACCAGAGAATCTTACGTCCTTTTCGCACTTTTCTCTCTCTCGTATTATTGCACGCGTTGTGTTGGTTGGTGTTGGTGTCACCGTAGATGGAAAAAAAAAACAGCTCCCGAGTTCGATTGGATCGGATCAACCAAGGAAAACCATTAAATAATTTCTCTTCTTGAATCAGACAACTAATCATAGGTGAGTATTTGAATATTTCCAGCATAAATTAGTTATTTTCTTAATTTTCTTCCAAAAATGTACCATTAATTCCCATTGATTCCAAAATTTTCTACACCAATTAAATTTCTATTCCAATTCTCAATTAGAAAAATATTGACAACCATCGACTTATTCAAATTAATTATTGCAAAAATTTCAGCTTATTCAATTCTTCAATTCTTTTTACCAATTCACTAATTATATCAATAATATTACTAATTAACTCAACTTTGTCTCATGAACGTTCTTCAAATTTTTCAAATATGTCGTCCCTTTGGTAGACGAAACTCCACTCTCCAAAAACGTCTTTTTCCTTCCATCCACCAAACAAGACTCTCATACGTCGTCCCTATCTCGTGGACGGAACGAGACTCAAAACACTTCTTTCCTATCTCGTGGACGGAACGAGACTGTCTTCTTCCAACCTTTACACCAATTTTATCACTCGCGCATGCATTCCGCGAACCGTCACTTATATTCCAATTCTAATCCTATATTTACAAACTAGAATAAATAATTTGATTTGTTTCTAAATTTTTTACATCATAATAACCAAAATTTGTCTCTTACAATTCTTTTTTATTTTTCAGGGTTTTGGTAGCGAATACATCTATGGTTTTCTGAAGCAAAGCAGTCATTTTAAATTTCCAGATCAGGGAGAATTCAGATACAACTATTTTCTACCTATTACGGTCTGATTAAATAAAAGGACTTTATGAGTGTTCCAACTTTGTACAAATGACCCAAAAATCATCCCTTATACTGAGTAAACCATAACAATATTTATATTTATTTTTAAAATTAATCTTTTTGAAAATATTTAAAAAAGTTCAATTAGTTATATATTTATGTGTATATCGTATGTACTTTGAATATTTTCAAAATAACATTAATTTATTACATCAAATATTTTCAACAAGGTAAAAAATAAATACTTTAATCTATCTATAATAGCCTCTTCCATCTAATATTGGGCATAGGTTCTCCCATCACTTATCTATCTATATCGATTGTGGGCCTTATTCATCCACTTAGTTCCAGCATGTCTCTTGAGGATGTCTGCCCATCTTTTCTGTGGTCTTCCTCTCCTTATTCTGCGTTCCCACAGTCTCCAGTGTATTACTATGCTGTTCCATCTATTGTCTCGTTGTCTGACATTTAGACCCGCAAATTTCCATTTAAGTTCTGCTATTATTTGTCAGACGTCTATGACTTTTGTTATATTTTTCATGCTTTCAATAGTTTTTCTATCTTTCTATGTAATTTAATTTCTAATTAAACAACTTTTTCTACTAAACTTTATTATAATTATTCAAATAACACAGCGCCTCAGTGAAGGCACAAGAACGAATGAACATAAAACAAAATATGTTTCGCTTCGAAAAAGGTACAAAACTTCATCGAGTCAACAGCATTATAAAAACAGAATTTTCACACAATTCACGTAATTTACAAAATAACTACTTCAAAACAATAACTTTTAACAAGAAGTATATCGACCCTTTCATATACCAAAGAGAACATATCGCAATATGCATACATTTACACATTTTGCTTTGATACATATCAGTGTAATGAAAAACAAGTTAAGTTAGGATTACTTTTTTATTAGTTTTAATGTTTACTGTAGTGAAAAATTATATTAACCTGTTCTTTTAGAATAATGCAAAAAGTTCGCAAAACACTTTTCAGAACCACATAGCATAATTTTTTAGGACAAACCGGCGGAACTAAATGAGAGAAAGTCTACTTTTGCAAAACACTAGCTGTAAAATAACCAAAAACAGGCCGAATACAAAATTCTTCACATCGAGCCAAAAAGTACAAATTTAGGACACCTAGAAGCTTCGAAAATAATTCGGGTTTGTAAATTCGACTCGAGGTCGAATGGTGTAAGTATTCGCAGTTGTAATTTCTTTTTTGGGTTCATCCTCGACTTCAATAATTGACAGGTACGATTCCTCACATACACTCAAAAGGCCAATACATGAAATGAACTGGGGAATGCAGATCCTGATTTGTTGCTCAATTTCCCTGCTAACTCCGCATCATGTACTGCTATGGATCATAGCATTATGGAAGATTTAATGAGATTTGATGATCTGGCCGAAGTTTTCTTGGGAAAAAACAAAATGCAGTTAGTATTGATGAAAATACCTGCCGTTTGCTCAAAGTTGCTCTAATTTTTTTCCTAGACGTCTTCACCCATCTGACCAATTACTGTTTGAATAAATCTACACTACCTCTGAAGAAGGTCGTCATAGCTCCTTTTCGGAAGGTTAACAATGCTAATAGCTTCAGCGACTTAACAGTAGCATCTTACTTGCTCTCTCTAAAGGACCTGAATCTTTCATTTACAGGGAGTTGCTTGAGTACATTGAGTTAATTCTAAAATAATTCTAAAATAACCGCTATGGTTCTTCTCGATTATAACAAAGCGTTTGACGTTATTAACTATGAGTTACTGATCACCAATTTGCCTTACTACGGATGCGACGAATTGGCGCTACATTTACTTGCCAGTTATTTGAAAAGAAAGTCCTAAGTTTAAAACTGAATGCTAGCACGTTTGATCAACTTTCCATTGAAAGCGGTGTTCCCTAAGGTGATCTACTGGCCTACCCTTCTTTTTACGATTTTTACATCTAATCTTCCCAATGCACTATCCGATAGCTGCAAGGTTCATAATTATGTATGCTTATGATATTCAAATATACATCTTGGGGAACCCGGAATTAATTAATGAAATAATCTACTATTTCGCTGTAATCTGCAAATGGTTTGGTGCTCCATCATGGCAAAACTGTTAGCTTTACATGGTCATCTCGCGCTGTCGTGCAGTTGCCGATGTTTACCTCAACAGCATCGTAATCGACCTTAGTAGGAAGACAAAAACCTTGGTGTTACTGGGACTGCGGTTTAACCTTTTGATACCATGTCAACAAAATCCTTAGTACCAGGTACTTCAAGCTGAAGTCTTTATACAGATTCAAGCATTTTATTCCACCGGAAGTCAAGTAGAGCCTAGTCCAAAGCCTGGTATTGCGTCACCTCGATTACTGCTCCACCATGTACTGTGGCTTCTTAACGGGCGCCTTAAAAAAGAAACCATAAGTTCTACAAAACGCATGACTTCGTTACGCATTTAATATTATTCGCTATGATCACATCACGCGTTCCTACAATTCGCTCAACATTCTGAAGATTGACTCTCACTGTACACGGCAATTCGATCTATTCCTATATCGCATCTATAAATCTGCTATGCCAACTTACCTTTTGGGCTTAAAGCTGCAGGCCTTAACCAAAGATCTCGGAATCTCGGCAATGATGGAACCCTAGCGGTTCCTGTACACAAGACAGATAAGTTTGAAGGATCTTTCTAATGCAAGGATTATCACATTTTTTATCGCCGTTTAAGTTACGTCAAGATCATCAATTCTTTAGCTGTTACTTGAAAATCAGCTTATTGAATCAGATACCTCCTAAACAATGGGCTGTACATTCCTTTGTATTTCTTTTCATTGTGTAATGAATCGTACCCTCCCGTAAATAGCTTAACCACATAAATTAACCTTCCATATAACCAATAGAAAATCCTTCCACCCTCTAGCACCATGACCACTCCTACCCTAAAGTAATTTTTCCAGTAATATGTAAACAAATCCTCTCATCATTTTACATCCTATCATCTGCAGATGTCATAGTGTGGCGGAAATGTTAGCGAAGTTAGCTTTTGTTAGCTTTAATAGTTTATTTTAATTGTGAAAAGTTGTGCTTATTAGTTCTGAAAAGTCTTTAAACTTCCTTCTACGCGTTTTATTTATTTAAGTTTAATAATTCTGTTTTAAGGGGACTAACTATTTACGATCAATCTTGTTGCAAAACACTTAATCGCGCAACAAAACATTATATAACTGAAATTTTACAAATTCTGACACAGTTGTGCAAAATGTAATTGATGATACAGTTAACTGATTGCAATATCTCGTGTGTGCGAAGTACAGTGAAAATATTTTGAAGGCAAGTAAATAAATATGAGTACCGAAGCCTGTCAATCAAAGTCATTTACGATCAATCATGTTGCATAACAGCCAGTGTTGCGCAACAAGACAGATCTTGACTAGTCCCCTTTATATTCACCTGTATACTACTAGTCTTGTACCATCTTTTCCACGCAACCGCGACCGCCTGATGCGCTAGTTCTCGTGATAATAACGAGCTACAATGGGATTTGTGGAAAATTTTTCGATGAAATTCCGAATTCACAGAGGTTACTCGTTTGAAAAAGTTACACTTTATACATTAAGGAATTGGCTCTGTACTTTATGTAGTAAGTCGATATTGCTGAAGTTAAGTTCTAAAAATAAGGAAAAGGAAAAAATATAGTATCGATTTATAAAATACATAAAAGAAAGACTAAGAAAGGACCTACTATAAGAAAACAAATATTTATACTCCAAAATAATAAAACATCTTGTAGAACAAATACGAAAAACTAAAGCCTTGGTGTGTGAATTGCAACATAATGTTTTGGAAAATGTACTTTTTGTGATAATAGTAATCGGAGGCTATTGTGAAATCTGTTACTGTAGATCTACCAATACAATAAAAACCATTAATCAGTTTAGATGAGAGACTCAGTGCCTCTATCTCGTGAAGATAGTTCAGTTAATCATGCAGTCAGTCGTCCGCAGGTGATGGATCACTTTACACCTACGGGAATAAACCACGAATTCATATTGTCATGTTTTTATTCCAGAATGTAAAATGATAATTATAAGTTCTTTTTTTTTAGAAATTTACTTTCCATTTTGAAACAAATTAAAAAAATGATAAATACTCGGCGCCATATTTTGTGCGGCAAATGTGAAATTAATCAACTTTTAGTATAATGCTTACTAAAACGTAATACCAAGTTTGTTCTAATTAAATTAAAAAATCAAATTCAACGGAAAATATTAACAGTGCACCTCGTAAATTATAATTTTATCCACATTTGAACTTACCGATAGGTTTGATCATTTCCAATGGTCTTCCTCAACATCTTACGTTTCGCAATTTTTCCAGCTGCTAATTAAATACCTATTTTAATGCCGTTATTACTTTGAACGAAATAAAATTTATTATTAAAATTAAAGCAAATTTAATATTCTCTTAATTAACTGATGGAAAAAATGTGATTCAGAGAAAGATAATATAAAATAAATTAGTCAATAATTGTACAAAATTTGTAGCAATTAGAGAGAATTTTTACTGTATCGTTTTCAATAAAAAGTCAATTAGGTATTTCCACTTAACCAGTAGTAGTCATTTACCAATTAACCCAAATTTTAATTTTAGTACGCAATCATAAGGTAATTAAACTTTATTAAAACTTGAGAGAACCTATAAATTTCAATTTAAAATAGGATTACAAAATTTGTGACTTTCATTAAATATAAAATATTTACTTCTTCTGGCGCCTGCTATAATACGCCATAAGCGCAGATTTTCGAGATTACGAAGAAATTAATTACTTTTTTAAACATAATAATCTTACCCTTTCTGCATTTGTATTTGTTTTTCAAACTGTCGAGTTAAGAAAAAAAAGTTGAACATAAAGCTAGATTGAAAGAAAACTTTTAAATTGAAGAATCAATCAAAATAAAACTTGAGATAGTAAAACTTCTAGTTTAAGTTATTTTACGTTTATAGAATGTTTGTTTTTGAAATTTTAAGTAGAATTGATGAAATTTCTTATTTTGGTGGAAACGCGACCAATAAAGATCGATATGAAGCGTTCAAATTCGATTTTATCGGTGTCTACTGAATCTACAGTTGCCTTCTTTTGTGGGCAAGAGATGAACACAATTCGATTATATTTGGGTGACGCTATTAAACCAGACAATCGAAAGTTAAAAAAAAGGAAATTACGTCAAATAATTTAATATTTTTTATGAATTTTTAAACAAAATTGATCCCAAAATCCTACGTTATTAAATTATATTGCTGTCTATGCCTGTTAATAAGCGATTTAATAATCTTCGGGTAATCGATGATTATAAATTTAGTCGAAGCCGTTAACTGCTTGACTACAACTTGGTTAACAACTTTGACACTTACCAGAATTTTGGTTTTGTGATAATGTGATCGGTAATAGTTAAACTTAATTTTGTATTATAAGGTCGAATTTCCTTTCCAATTTGAATAGACTTCAATTTAACAGATAGCAAAAAATCGAAAACAAACTTCAGCAGTTGTAAACTACATGCAAGTAATAAACGCTACGATTGCAAGAAGTTACTAAACTGTCGCTGTCAGTGCCGTGTATTCGCTCAGTATCTTATGATCACGACAACATTAATTTGTAATGGTTAGTGCTATACAAAGCAAATGTCAATCCTAATCGATACTACAGTTACTACCGTAAAATGAGTTAAAAGCCGCAACATAATCACCCCATCACAATGTTGGTGCAATTATTCATTTTATCAGATTATCTATTAATAATAATGATCTGCAAGTTTGATAATAGTTCGTAGGGATATGTTAATATGCAGCAATTAGAATCAATGGTTCAATATTTGCAGTAAACCATTTAAATTGCTTTTGTACAAATACATATTTAAAATGGTTTTAGTTGTACCGGGGCCAGTAAAATATTCGGTGGACCAACAGTTTGTTAAGTACTCGTATATAGATAAAAATTGCAGGAGAGGCAAAATTTTTTCTAAAATAACATACAGGGTCTCCCACTGATCAATACAAAGCTTGAAGGTCGTGGACACCGCTTTCTGAAGGAAAAATTTCAACTAAAGCTTTTGTCTAAATCCAGACCCTCAGGGGTAACCTTCTTAAAGAGATTGTTTTTATTTTTACCTTAAAATTGTCCTAATTTCAAACCTATTTATATTTGATTGTCCATCATTGAATGCTTTTTAAAAGATCCCCAAATTATCTATAAACTATTTATAGTTGCTTTCAATTTAAATTACTCTAGGATTAACTAGAATTAAAACAAATTTCAGTAATATTCAAATATCATGCAAACACATATGTACATACTATTTATTTTCAAAACCGAAGGTTATTGATGTGGCAAACAAATGTGTGACGTTAGCTGATAGGACGCATGTAAGTTGGGTCAGCGGTCAATGTATTTTAAAATTATTTTGGTGGGTAGCTTAAGAAAACTCGTAATTTGGGCCAGCGGTCGGCGTGGGCAGCTTAAAGGTAAAGCCATTAAATAATATTCAATTGTATATATTAAGTATCGCAAAACGCAAGTAAGAAAAAAATTTTCGTGTGCTACACACTAAAGAACATGGTTAATATAGCCTATAGAAAAAATATTTTTCGAGAAATCCTTAAAAACAACCCCAAAAGTGAGTTTCGAAAGTACGTAAATTTAGGTGTTTTTTTCCGATTTTTGAGGTGTGCATTCGATTAGGAGGGTTATCCATCGTCAAAACCTACTTTTCCGGGGCGCCGCCCCGCTCCGCGTTGCACCCCTCCAGAGCGGTTTTGACTTTGATTTATTGGGCTAAACATACTAGAAGCGCCTTCCATCAAGAAAACCGGGATACAAGAAACCGGGAACTTAGAGAACCTTGAAATAGCATTAAAAAGTATAGTAGCGGTATGGGACAGTAAACTTTTACGTTTCACACCCAAAAAATCGAATAAAAAAAAATTAACCATGGCAGTTTTCTCAGTGTGCGAGAGCCTTTCAGAACTGCGACCAGTATTAATCTTTTGTCCTTTAATTAATTTATTATATGGAATATAAATAATAATTTCAATAGTCCGGAATTAATTAAAAACATTTAGGCTAGCAATAGACGGGCGTTTTTAACCAGCGGTTGTACAGTCAATATGAAAATGCAATTCATTCAAATTAGTTTTGTATCAACATGAAACGAAATTGTAGATTTGTTTAAAATGTACTTGGTACCTAAAGAACGAGAAATTATAAACTGGCCGTATTGTATCAATAAAAAGAGCGTTCTATATAATTTATTATATCGATATGACAATAAATAAATCAGAATAAAATCGAACAAAATTTAAAATCGTTACTTTTACTAAAATACTATAATAATCATGAACAGTAATCATTTATTTTCAAATAAATTTAAATAAATTTCTTCATGTCGAGCATTTTTTAATGCGAGTGTCCCTGAGCGGTCTAACAAAACGCTCATGTAGCGACCACCATATAAACTAATGTGTTACATAGCCAGCGTGTTACCCGCGACGGCGAAACTGCCGGAGTTCGGCGTTTTCAATGCTACAGCGAGCGTCTCAACCGCGGGCGCCGATGAGCCGCGACGTTTTAAATGCTCGTCTAGTGCTTTCCATTAAAATACATTGGTTACATTCGAGAGCGGAAAACGCGGCGTTTTACACGCCGCGTTTTCGATGCCCGTCTATTGCTAGCCTTAATAAAAATGTAATTTACAAAGTTGAATCAAAATAGTATATTGCATATTAAAAGCGGAAAGTGAATCTACGGCTCGCGCTGTCAATTTCGCCTCCGAGCACAAAAGTCACTTTACGCTTGAAACATGCATACTATTTTTCCTCCGCCCGCTTCAAAAATGATCAAAACCTAGATAAAGATTTACATTCAATCTCTGTAGTGAATTATTTTTATTTCTATCATATTAGCCTTGCTACATCGTTTCTAAGGAAATTTTGCGTTCCATTTGTTTTAAGCTGTCAGTTGAAAAAAAAAACAGGTTGAAAATCCTACTTTCACTATCGGGTGTAGGAAAAATAATAAGTATCAATAAGTATCAAAAAATAATAAAAAATACACGGACAAAAGGCAAAGGATTAAAATAATTACAGAACCTTTTCTGGCCCAATTTACATGGGACCCTTACAATCTTTTGGCCCAATTTACGGGTAGGCTTAAAAAGAACCTGACCGCCTGGCCCAATTTACAAGCGCCGAGCTGATAGCCGTTTTTCAATTTTTAATTTTCTTTTAATGTTTTAAAGAGCTGCAGTTTAATTATGGTTCCTGGTTTTTCTTTGTTATAAGGGCTTAAGCTATAATTTTCAGTTTTTTTTGTATATGATTAACTTTGGATGTAAATTAATTATGGAGAACAATCTCGGTGGTAAATGATTTCGTGAAGGGAAAACTGATAGGGATTCCACTGGTTATGGCATCCCCTGATTTGTTCATTATTTGACCCACTCTAGAGTATTTGTATTTCAGAATATTTTTTGTTCTGAATTATCCAATATATGATTGGAAGATTGTGATCAATTGGGGACGTCAGAAGCGAAATCCCAGGCAACATTCAATAACTAGTGGATATCCACTAACTTCTGGATGTCCACTGGATATCCACTAGATTTCAGTGTTGCCTGGGATGACTTGTGTGAACCATCTGTTTCGAGTTTGGATTAGTAACGTTCGTTTTTGGGATTTAGTTTTGATGACAAAGACGACGTTCGAATCCGTTTTGGTTTCCCTGATGGGATATTGCATTACAGCTCATTGAACTGTAATGTTTTTAAGAACATGTGCCGACGTATTTAAACAACTTTTGCTATCACTTTAATACATCTTCAAGGTTAAAGATGGAGTGTTGTAGGTGATGGACCTGGTTAGGGTGTAATCTATTTTGTAGCTTGGTTTTGCATGACTACGGATAAGAAGGATACGAAAAAAAGGTTGTTTTCTTGATGCCCAACTGACAGTTCCTCCACTCATTAAACAAACGTATTGCTGTGACCTTTCCTACCTAATTTTTGTACAGGGGAGGTTCAACATAACTGCCCCTTCTTACTAAACTCCCGGTGATGAGTCGCTCAAGGGTGGGTTCCTAATGAACGGTCAATATTAGAGGCGATCTTATGAATATTTATTGGCTCTCTCGGGATGTCTAATTGCTTTCCTTTTTTTAAAAAAAGAAATAAAAAACTTTCATTAGCTTATGAGTAATATTTATTCTTAACAAAATCGAACTGATTGAAATAATTTTCATAAAATAAATGTTTACACAAATGTTTTGGATCGCAGATCCAATATAAAATGAACCTTTCAAATTAAGAACAATTGATACAAAATAATATTTCAAAATAAAGAGGTGTCCACTCTTTATTCCGACGTGCTTGATTGTTAGGCCAATCAAGTCTCTCGCTTTACACTAGCGGGCTTAAATGTTTTTAAATAATATTGGTGCTTGTTCAAAGCTTAAAGTATTAATAACTAAATAATAAAACTTTTGATAAAAAAAACCTTTCACTTAGGGTAATGAAAAATGCACTTTGGAAGAAGTCCTTTTTTCAAATCCTGTATTAACGCGCTGATGGCCAATTGTGTAATAAAATTAAAGAAATAATAAATTCACAGTACCTGTCTCCTTGACAAATCGAAGTTTTTAAATTTTAAAAAGGATATTACTTCGTTTTTGTGTGTGTGGCCTACTTTAGTGTGCACATCTGATGAGTCAACAACATGGAATTACATTAGTGCGGCGATCGTCATTATCATCTTGTTTGACCTCACATGAAGTTATTTCCGCATTGACTGATGACTGAATTTTATATTTGTCGTTTGCATCTTTCCAATTGTAGATTTCCAAACGTTGAGAGGTAAGTTAATTTTAGTTAACAATATTTATTATTATCCAGAAAATTTTATGTGAGTGGAGTTCGTAAATTATAACCATTTACAATAACATTATGAGCATCCATTACTGTCCTTGAGTTTATTTTTAGATTTGGTTCCAACCCAACTGAAAATTTCTAACCTCTAATTGTTAGTAAACAAATAATTTCGGAATCCATCGCAAATATTTTGTAGAGCGCATAAAATGCGTGCACTCTGTTAGAATTCACGAAGTCAACTGATTTTCCATCGAAAATCGATATGATTGGCATGCCTGTGCGAATGAAGTAAGTCAAATCCGTTTATTTTCGAATTTATTTCTTTCTAATAAATAATTTTGATTGCAGATTCACTCCTTGTACCAATCTCGGTTTCCTTTGAGGTGTTTTTCCATGCAGTTTTGCTGGTATATTGCGTTTTTATGCTGTATTTGGATTGTCCATTGACTCATGTTCTCCATTTTTGTTGTTTTCTTTGATGTCACACAAATTTGACCTTTATTTACTATATTTTTGATTTACCCTTCGAAATTACTCACATTAGATGCATGAAACAATTACATAATTTTTGATATGATCACATTTTTACAAAGAATGTTATTCATAGAATAAATCAGTTTACAAATTCTTACATTTTTATAGGTTATCACCATTAACACATTTTTACAAATTTTCAGCTAATTAAGTTTTTTGTTTCATTCCTGATGTGACAATCATCAGTCTATTTAAACTTAGCAATGTTTATCATCTTTTGTTCATCCTGAGAGACTCAAGTAAAGTTAGAAAATTGAAATTTTAGAAAAATAAAAATTTCTCGTAGAGCAAATTTTTAAAGTGCCTACCGATTTAGAATTTTATGCTTATTTTGAATCTATTATACATTTTTGTATCGGGAGCCTTTATTTATCATTTTGAATCATAGCAGTATCTAGCAGTCGATTTTCTTAAGTTAGCTACCCACTCAGAATTACAATATCTACATAATCATTAATTTTTAATAGTTAATCGTTAATCTTTAATTCTTAATATTTAATTGTTAATATTTAATCGTTAATATTTAATCATTAATTTTACAAAATTATTTTTGCAGATTTAGAGATTAGTTTTGAATAATTGTTGATACAAACCAATCAAGTGCAATGTTCCTGTTATGTAGTTCGTATATTTATATTCTTGAAAGTACTTCAGGTTTCTTTTGCCGTTTTTGCATTTATAATTCCAGATGCAGCACTATAAATTGATCTTTGCCAATACACTTTTATTGAATTCGAAATCTAACTTCATATTTTGAAATTTCATGATTCCTTCGTATTTCCACATTTATTACTTTTGCGTTGTCTGGGTCAATAATCTATTAGTTTTATAATAAATTAACCATATGAACACGAAATATAATACGATACTTCGTAAATAATGCATGTAAAATGACACAAAATTCTTAGTAAAACAAAATAAAGTGTAACGTGTATAAATCAGGTATATTACACAAAATGTCAAGTAAAATTAAACATTATGTAATTTTACACAATTATATAAAATTGCGTCAATTTAGTAAATTTATGTAACTAAGTATTTGTTTAAATAGTATATTAAGTATCAAGAACAGTAAGGACATTTTACCGATCGAAGACAATTGTTTGGAGGAGGAGCGAAGCGACGACTTCAATTATTGTCTGAGATAGGTAGTCCTTAATGTTCGAGATGCTTATGACGTTTTTTGCGCGACTAAATTTATTAAAAAACATTTAAATGTGTATTTAATAAATAAAAATATGTTATTCTCTTTATATCAAGTTGCCTTAATGTCGTGGAAACAGACGCGGTAAGCAACCAAATAGAGCATAGTCGCACAAAAAAATACTTACCGTCGTCTTATCCTTAGCAACTAGTAAACAAAACTTACTGTCGTGGAAACAGACGCGGTAAACAACCAAATAGAGCATAGTCGCGCAAAAACCATTGTATGGAGTATAATTTTACACAACAATATAATTTATTGCACATCTAATGTGTATTTATACACACAACTCCAGTAACTTAGTAAACACGTGTTTATGACATTCAAAACTGTTCACTAATACTATAAAAGGCCGATTATACGCGAGGCATGTAAAAATACATAACCGTTGTGTATATTCACAAATTTATGTGAATAAATTGCCACAACAAATTATGTAATTTAACATAATTTTTTTACAGTGTATACTTCCATACGATACAATGCAATTATTCAAAACTATAGAGTATTAAATACCCTGTAAAATAGGTTTGTATTATAAAAACAACTATTATTCAGGGGTTCTATAATGCCGTTAATTCAGAACTTCGTCGGAGATGGCTTTTAGACTACTACCTCCAATAGTTGTAACATAATTTATTACCCCAATACAAACGAAAATATGAAGTTAGGAAAGCCAAGATTAGTGCTGCGGGTAAAGATAAGATTTTCCCCCCGTTCATCCTAGCTACTCTTCCACCCCTCCCATCCCACGAATATCATCAATCGTGATCAGATCGAAGGACAATTGGTTTAAAACGCACAATTTAATTACTAATAGCAGTGCATCCAATTACTGAGAAGGACTACCGTGAGCTCTCCACGCTCCTCGAAGTAAAGAGCATTCTATCATATACGTTCTTGGGTGTCCAGGAAGAGCTCCCTAAGGTTGTACAGGGCTCCCACAAGAACCCTCCCCACAGAGGAAGTTTAAGATGATTGAAAAGCGCAAGGACTTCGGGTTCTTAGCGTCCATCAAATAAGATTCGGACGCGTCAGACGACCCATGCCACTGTTTGTGGTCATCCTCGAAAAGCTTGAAGCAGGTAAAAACAGTTCTGCCTAGTAAATCTCCCTGGAGATGAAATGTATACACTTCTCGCAGTTCTGAGCCCGAGTTAAGCAGTAGGTCCCCTATTTGTGTGGCAATACTTCAAACGTACAACATGCACATGGGAGAGAGGTTACCTTCGCCTAAAGCACCCCACCGAAGAACAGATGTAGGGCAATGTCACCGGTGCCACCGCTTTGGACATTTGCAGCAGAATTTCTGCACATCCAATGTGATTAAAGTGCACGGGAACCACCTGCCAGCATCATGCGAAAACACTCAGATAAATATTATAAACCACGACGTAAACGCCCCTCTTAAGCTACTCTTCTTGTCCTGCCATTGTTTTTGAATTATCTCATGTAGAAAAAAATTATTCTCGATCTTAGCTCATAGCTATGACAAGAAATTAGGTAATTCACCGTCGTCTAAAATAAAGCTCTTCTTTTTTTTTTCCTGTTTCCCCATTGGGTTAAACCACCCAACGGGGGAGTATATTCTGCTATTGGATACAGACATAAACTTAAAACTAATTAATTGACATGTAATTAATGTAATATAAACGCAAACTTATAACTAGGGAAAAATGGAAACACTTATTTGGTAGAACTATTAAAACTAAAAATTGATAAAACATGGTAATGAGAACAAATTACACAAACACATATTAAGGCAAGAGATTGACTGTCCCTGCCCTGTATGTGTTTAGTGTTGGTGTTTTAATCTGTAGAGATGAGTCAAGGTGTGAGCCATGGCCAGAACGAGAGAATGAAAGATTAGAAAAACAAAACCAGGTTTGAGAATACAATGGTCCTTCAATATTCGATGTTGGTATGAGCTCAAGCTCAGGGTGGAGTATTAAAATCTTTAAGAGTTGAAATTATATGTTTTATGAAGGTGGTGAAAGAAATAACTAAGGAAGGATGTTTAAGAATTTGAAGGAGGTCGAGTGGGGATACTGAGTAGAAATTACAGAGAGTAAGATGGTTAAAACGGGAAGATACATAGCGTGGGCAATCGGACAACAAATGTTGTAGAGTTTGTCTACTTTTTGAATCGCAAGGACACACATCAGTAGGGCAGATCAGATTTGGAGCGCTGAATGTTAATTTAACACCAGCGCCCCAATCGCTTATAGAACGTAGCGCAGCGTTGGCCCGTTCCTAGATCTGCATCACACTGGTCGAACTTACGATTAGGAAGACATCATCTGCAAAACTTTGTAAATGGCATCCTTCTGGTAAGCCTACATCTAAAAGTTCGTCCAGTATGATGTTCCAAAAAGTAGGCCCGCAAACAGAGCCTTGAATGTATCCCTTCGTCATCCCCTTGTGCGACTTTCCGTCAGCGTAGACCAGCTCAACAGATCGATCTGCTATATAACTCTTTAAGAGATTATACATGTTACACAGCATAGCAATGTTACGCAATCTGTTGAATAATGCTGGCCACCAAGCGTTGTCGAACGCCTCTTTGATGTCCAGGGATACACCCAATACTAAACATTTACGATTTTCTCACGTCGGATGATGCTGATGGCATCACGTAGTGCATCCGTTGTGGAGGTTTGTTCCCTGAATCCATACTGACTAGGATTCCATGCCTGGCGCTGTTGACCAAAGTAGGTCAAGCGTTTTGTAAACAACTTTTCCAGCAGCTTCCCGAATACCGGGAGAAGGCCGATCGGCCGGAACGCCGATAGATCATTTGAATCCGACCTATTCGGCTTCGGCAAGATTTTTACAAAAGCCCTCTTTCACGGTTTCGGAAAGTGGCCGGTTGTCAGGCAGGAATTCATTAGTCTAGTAATGAATTCAGGGTACTCCTCCGCAAACGAGATGGAGATATCCGACGTGAGATTGTCGATGCCGGGCGCTCTGTTTGCGCTCATTGTAATCAATGGCTCCAACACCTCTTCTACGGCGAATTCTTCTTCGTCGGTCGTGTCACATACGTAGGTCGAATCAAACATTAGTCTGAGTTCGTGATGTCTCAATAGGATATCGTCAGTGTCGTCGGGGTAAAAGTGCCGAAGCAGTTTGTCTGCCGTATCGTCACTGTCGCTAGTAAATTTGTTTTCGCACGTTAGTGTCAGCGGAGGGCGTTTAGCGGGAGCATCTTTAATGAGTCTGTTAGTCAGAGACCACACACTTTCCTTGTGTTGCCTATTACAAAAGTCTCTAAAATGTTTTGTAGAAGTTGAGCGTATCAGGTCACGGTATTATCGTTTTAGCCCCGTTTGGTCTTCTAAAAGCCTTGAAATATCAAGGCCTTGTCGAAGACCGGAGTGAATACGGTGATGAATCCTGATACACTGTCTTTTGAAATCTTCCAATTCCTTAGACCACCACGGGTTATACGGTTTAGAGTTTCCACGTATTTTCATTGAGGAGAAACATAATTTGCGTATGTCCTCAGTGAGTTGTTCCACTGTGAGGTCTAAGTCATTTGAAGAAATATTTTCGAAATTTGTAGATAATAATTTAGATGCCAAAACGTTAATTTTTAATTCTTGTTTGAATTTTTGCCAATTGGCGATTTTGTTTCGAAATAGGTACGTTGAAGTTTCGATGACTGTGTTTATACAGTCATCTACTAAAATTTTGTATGTAATGGCATTGTGATTAGATGACTGACAGACTGATTTGTCGATAGTCCACAGCGACAAACGGGCGGTGATGCTCTCGGAGGCCAATGTGACATCTATGACCGACGATAGGAGTTTGCCATTCCTGACAACCTCAAATATTTATGTGCCTCCAACATTGCATATATCCAATTCGTGAGAACATGCAATACTCAGAACATCATCTCCGCGTTTATCGCTATTGATCGAGCCCCAAGCGGGGTTCAAACCGTTAAGGTCCCCGCCGACAACAACGTGCGATACTTTGGTGTTAGCAAGGAAGTTGTTCAAGTTTACCAGAGTATCGTTGTCGTCATGATCTGGCTCGACATACACGCTTCCAAAGTACAAGAATCGCTGTTTGAAGTTAATCCTGATCACGCAGAGGTTTGTGTCGCAGTATTGGGACATGCCCAACGCCGCTCCCAAACTATGCTTGACCAGGATGCAGCTTTTGACTCTAGGTTTGTTGTTTTTATTCCTGTTACTCTGGAAGACGTATACGCCGTCCACATCTTTTACCTGGTTGATTCGTCCTACGTACGGTTCCGTAAGCAGAGCGACATTTCTGTCGCTTTGCATGAAGTAAGTCATGAATTCACGAAAAGAGGCGCAAGAGCGCATTAGATTACACTGTACAACATGTATAGCCTTACCACCCATATTCAATCTTTTCCCTGAGCTTGCCCTCCATAATTTTGTAAATATTACAACTCGTAAACGTAGCAGAGTGTATTATATCATATTTTGTTTTGTTGTTAGTGTTAGAATTGACACAGTTAACACATTTTCTAAGTTTCCGGTCGTTGTTGTGGGTGCATTCCTGGTAAGTGTGACTACCAGCGCATTGAGAGCAGCATGGTGACTTCTCTGTGATGAAGGACATAAGGGACTACGGCCCCGGCGCTCCATCAAGACATGATGTTCATCGTTCATAATTATTGTCACCACGGTCGAACGATTTATAAAGACAAATGCGGAAAGAGTAATAACAATAAATTGTGTATAATATTAATTATTATTACATAAAAAATATTAATAGTTATGTCCAAATTTTTGGGTAGGCTGGGCCTAACCTGCCTGTTCGTTAAAACCGCCACTGACCGGGGTAGGTCAAGAAATAAATTATGTGCAACATTTCAACACGGCAATTCTCGTTAACTTAACTTCCCCCAGTCAAGAAACGGCGCTAGTAGTAGTACTAAAAGTTAACGCTAGCTGAAATGGGAATCAAAAGAAAAGTCTGCTGATATCCAGAGAAATGGTTATCGTAATTTATTTTTATTTCGTTTTTTCTTAAAGCTGTTGTAAATTATGACCTCCTATTTAAATTAAGCCTCTTAAGAACGTTTAATTATTGCAGCTATTAAAATTGAAAGCGTTATAAATATGACAAAAAATTGGGAAAAGTAAGTACAGAAACACATAAAGATAATACCAACAATGGTACAGATGTCGACAAGTAGTCAATAAAAAGGAAAACTGTGGAAAAGACGTGATACTTAAATGCAATGAGGTTAACAAGTAGACCACTTAAAGCATAAAAGAAAGAAAAATCGTCTAAAGGGAAAAATATACACACAAAATCTAATTTTATTTACATTTTTGCTTCAATTCGTTACTGCATAATTTCAGTTTTCTGTAATTTATTAGAAACAAGTTCAACATTGAAAGATTTTATCAAAGGAAATTATACTTTAATTTGATTTTTAATTGAAAACCGCATTTCACATGCATAACACAAAATTTATATCCCTAGGGGTTAAAAATGTATTTAAAAGTTTGAGGTTTTTGAATATATTAGTAAGCAATATTCTTCATTTTAAATAACAAGCAACAAATATCTCTCGAAAACTGAACATTTTTCGCACAAAAATTGAAAATCCTGGACTTAAGAGAAACGTTACATCATATAAAAAATTTAACGTGCTCTACGCTGTTAGACAACAAAACTCATAAATTTTCGAGATAAGAACATCTACAAATAATAGTTGTTTACTCTAACAAGAAAATTTTAAATAAGTTATTTTTATTTTGTGCTTCTTAGGTACATATCCCATTAAAACACAGCTTGATTTTAGTAGTAATCTCTGCAAAAACTGGGTTTCGAATGTCGAGCAGTTGAATTACAACCAAATTTAAAGACATGTATAATACATCTACACCTACCTCTTGGGATATTATCCTGCGGGAGGAAATTTTCACCCACTTAACAAGATTACAAAAGAATTTTTTACTTTCTTTATCTCGTAAAAGCAAAGTAATGTGACAAAATTCGATTTTTAGATTCTAACGAATCTAAAGTACCTACATGGTTAAATTAAAAATTATTTTTCTACGACTGTCTGTCTGTCGGTGGGTCTGTCACTACTATACAGTAGACAATCGTATATACCTTACTGGATGACGTTTAGATCTTAATCTGATTTTATCCTGATATTCATCTCTTCAGATCCGTATTAGTGCTTAAATGGTTGTAATCATCGAAAACTTTCAAACGTAACTTCAACCACCAAATGCACAAGATAAATGTATACTGAAATGTGTGCGAGCGTCTCTTATCAGGAGCATCTATAACCACCGCACAGAAAATTTGTACAATGATTCTCTCACACAAAAAAGCCACCACCGGCAAAATTAATTTGAATATAATTCAAATTCAACATTTCAAAATGATGGATTGGAAATTAAAATAATTGTAAAATTGCAGTTTTTGAATCATATCTGCTATAAAGTAAACATATATTCAAATTTTATTTATTATATTCAAATTTAACATCGTTGTTTAAAATGTTTCATATAAATTCCTTTGAAGAAAAAAACTAAGCCTTGCGCATCTAAATGACTTTTACAGCACCAAAATAATCGTTGTGGATGTGAATGGTAAAAATCTAACCCAGATAACTTCCAAACAGTTAACAATATTTTAAATACAACTCATCCACAGATAAACAACCCATGTGCGATTCACCATTTCAATTCTCAAAGGTTTCCTCGGGCATGTTTATGTTTCCACAATCTGTATCGCAACAAGAAGCTTAAATTTCAGAACCGAATACACAATTAACAAACTTCAGCTACCTCAAGCTAGATGCTCAAACAACCAGAATTGTTTCAATAAAAATAAAGTCATTTAAATACGCGATTACAAAATAAAACTCTTTTACAATCCCATTTGATGTTGCAAATTGCTTTTCATCATTCAACCAAATCATGTTGAATTATCAACTGGTAATTCAATCTAATCCTTCTTAAATTTAATCTTACTCCGGTCAATGAATGTATTCATAGTCCATCATTTTCCATTTGTACAAGAACAAAATTTTCTAGCCAATTTGTTAGTTCTTAAAGCAGTCTCCTCTAAAACAGTACCCCCCTATGAATTGAGGTTGCGATGGAGGATCAAGTCCTACATCGCAACCAGGACCCTTCTCATTGCTAGGGAGGGTCCCACCATGTTTGATATTAATCTGGAAAACGCTGATACTTTCCTGTCCACGTATTCGAATGCTTTATATTACATGTGGGGATAACAACATGGCTTTATCTATGGTCACCCCCAGGTATTTTATTTCTTTCTGGGAAGATATTATTATGTTTCCCCCCAAGTAACATTTTACCGTCATAAATGTACATATACCTTACAGAAATTTCCGTAACGGTAAAGCATTGATTTGCCCCTTTTGCAGTTACTGTATTGATGTATCATTTATGCACATATAAGGTACAGGTATTTTCGCAACGGTACGGCATTGATTTGCCCCTTTTGCAGTTACTGTATTGATGTATCATTTATGTACATATACTGCCATGTGCTACTGTTCATGACACTTTTTAATGCACCGGCCAGCTGATGAGCTCTTTTCAGGGTCAAAGGTGGATTCCTGTACTCAATCGGAACACTCATAAATCGACTTACTATTAATCTTTCTTATAAAGATAATTTAAATATTGGAACGTTGTATCTTTTTCCTCGTTGATCTATTACTGCTATTAATATGAAATGAAAAGCAAACGTTATCAAAACGAAAAATAATGGACTTTATTCAACATAATAAGAATTTTAAACAAAATATTGGTTTTCTCATATTCAAACAAATTAAATTTTACAAGTAAATGTGCAATTAAAAACCCCCAAATGTTTATGCGCGCCCGAAATTTTAAAAGAGGACGATTTGTCTATTATTAGAAAGTAAATGCGTCACTAAACAAAAACTCTTACCGGAGTATGATGTCTTTACGAAGTTTTTCAATGCGTTCGGTATCGTGTGGAGCATAGGAGCGTGAAGATTATTGTTGGCAAACAGCTTCCGATCTTGTATCAAACAAAAACAGGTAGGAACGACAAATGAAAAAGTATCCTCTTCGGAATCGTGCAACCAATGACATGTTAGAAATCCGAATGATTTCCTCCAATAAATTCCATTCTCATATCCATAAAATATAACCATCAAAAAATATTTCCAAAAACTTATTTTTAAAAACTTATTTCCAATAACTTATCCAAGAAAATTAACATCCAAAACTTTATCAAAAACGTATTTCCAATAACTTAATTCCAAGAAAATTAACATCCAAAACTTTATCAAAAACGTATTTCCAATAACTTAATTCCAAGAAAATTAACATCCAAAACTTTATTCAAACTTATTTTCAAAAATACTCATGACCCGTCTTAACACTTTGACGGCTCCCTTCCGAGTCTCCCGCTCCGTTCTCCTTATCCAAAAACTTCACTAAATTCCCCACTCGCGCACTCGCAAATTCCAAAATCGTCACTTCTTTCATTTACAAAATCCTACATTCACAAATAAACAAAATTAAATCTAATTTGTTTCTTATTTTATACTGAACCAAACAACCAACAATATTTTGTTTTTTACAATTTCATTCCATCTTTCAGATCTTAATAGCGTTTGCATCTTTATGGTTTTTGAGGCAAAGCAGTTAATTAATTTACTAGATCATGGAAAAGTCAGATACAACTAGTTTACTACCTAATATGGTCTGATTAAATAAAAAGAACTTCATGAGTGTTCCAACTTTGTACAAATGACCCAAAATCATCCCCTGTACCAAGCAGATCATGACAATACATTACAGGTATTTTTGCAACGGTTCAGCATTGATTTGCCCCTTTTGCAGTTACTGTATTAGTACATCGTTTTTATACCGATTATGTGTTGATTTTTTATGAACGAGATATTTATTTAATAGAAAAAATAATTTTTATAAAAGATAAAAGTTTTGATTTTTAAATATTTCTATTTTTTACATACTGCTAAATTGTTTCTCTGTTGTCTGCGCCAGAATCTGAAAATTGACATTATAAATGTGATAATTTTTACTTACTTTTTTTTCCGAGGCCAGGTTTTGAACCCAAGCTGTACTGTACCTATACGTCTGAAAACCAACTGCTTAGCCAACTCGACTACCTGGGTATACGGTATAAACTATGATATTTCTTATTTGATGGTCAATTTTATTTTCAATTCATAGATTAAAAATATTACCTAATATTGAATTAAAATAAATCAAATATTTTGCTTTGGTACTTTAAAATTTATTACATTATGAATTATTTTAAATAAAAGTTGTTATTTTGCACGTGTTTTGAAGAAAAATGCTACGACGCCGACGTCACTTTAATTCGAATCGACAGCGGTGGTGGGATTAAATTTATTTAATTTAAATTTATTAAATTTTAATTTCCTGACTTTTAATTTCCAGAATTTTTATTTCAAATTTGGAGATTTTCGAAGATTTTTGATTGTTATTATTTGCGCCGTAGTTTTTCTTAAAAATCCGTATTGAAGTAACGAAGTTAGAAACTTTTTCAATATTTAGAAAATCAAAAATTTGATACAAAAGTTGAAATAAAGATTTATGATTACTAGAAAGACATAAAAGACCGATTCCCCAACTATAATATTATTCCTTTCTCATTATAGGAAAAAAAAAATATTGGAGAATGTAAGAAATCTCGATGGCGTAATGGTAAATAGGCACGATGGTACCTTTGGCAATCCGTTGTACAGTGGTTCAACTCCCAAGCCGGCAAAGTTATTTTAAAAATAAATTTCCTAATTAATTAATTTTTTAATATTTTTATTAATAAATATTATAAACACAGTTATTTATCGGTCTTAAAACTTTAAAAGGGCCTTTAGTTAATTAGCTATTAGAAAACATAAAATATTTAAAATACACGTTTTATATTAGCTAGTTAACTAAAGGGCTTTTTATATGGGTTGATAATACCGGACGTAAGAGGTTTAAAATTTCCGCCCCCAATTTAGAAATTTGACCGCCCTTCTTACTCCAATAATATCTCATATAATAATTATTGTAATATAAAATGCTTATCATAATTTGTAACCAATCAGAAACAAGAGTTTTTCTAACGGCGAAATTTTTTTTTATACATAATCTTGATACATAAATAACTACCTATAATGTTACATATTTTTTACATTTCAATATTAATAAAAATTATAAAAAGCGCGTCTCGAAATTTAATTTAATAAAAAGGGACTTTGGAGAATAAGACGGATTTTTATTTATAAAATTATTATATTATACGAGTATATATTTCATAATATTTTATTATGTACTTATTAAAGTAGTCATGGACAATATCAAAACCGTGAAATAAATATCACAAAGTTTAACTAATAAATCATCTTTACATATTATATACCGGAATTGTAAGCGACTAAAACTTTACTATTTAATCTACACTTTCAGGTATCAAACCGGTGATGAAAATATCGTACCGTCCATCTTATAAAATACCTGTATATGTTAGACATTGCTTTTATTGTAACAAAACGAAACGATTAAAACATTACCTAATCGGTACCGTATGTTCAACTATATTTTAGTTAATAAACTTTCAGTGCCGATCCGATAAAGCAATTGCCTTCAGAATAACGGTGCGAAAATATGTACATTGAAACTATACCTAAACAGTACAGTGTAAATATGAACTAAAATTTATGTGCCGCTTAGGTACCATTTTGGTACTTAATTTTCAGGTAATAATTGTAATATAAAATGCGTATAATAATTTGTAACCAATGAGAAACAAGAGTTTTGCTAACGGTGAAATTTTTCTTCGTTCTGATTGGTTACAACTGTTTTAAAACGTAATTAAAATTCATTGATCTTTAAATTACTTATTTTTATAATAAATATTTTAATGTTACGTATGTTTCACATTTTAATATTAATAAAAATTATTATATTATATAATATATTTCATAATATGTTATTATGTACTTATTAAACCTGTCATGGACAAATATTATTATGTTGAACAATATCAAAACGGTGAGGTAAAAATCATAAAATTTAACCAATAAAGCATCTTTACATATTATATACCGGAATTGTAGCAACTAAAACATTACTATTTAAACTGTACTTTAAGGTATCAAACCGGTGATGGAAATATCGTACATTCCATCTTATAAAATACATGTACATGTTAGATATCGCTTTTATAGTAACAAAACAAAACGATCAAAACATTACCTAAACGGTACCGTATGTTCAAATATATTTTAGCTAATAAAATTTCAATGCCGATCCGATACAACAATTGCCTTCAGAATAACGGTGCGAAAATATGTACATTGAAACTATACCTAAACAGTACAGTGTAAATATGAACTAAAATTTATGTGCCGCTTAGGTACCATTTTGGTACTTAATTTTCAGGTATGAAAATATATGTACATATTCGTTATACTTCAATGGTATACCGGTATAAAACCGACGTTGATGTTACTTGGGCCAGTCTGAAAGTGATGGCCGCCTTTATTCGCCTATATATCTATATATATATATATATATATATAATTAAATAATATACCTAATATACATAATATACTACTAATTAATTTTAATTATAACATTTTTAGTCGGGTGTAGGTTTGTAGAGGCGGTCATAGCTTGGCAGTTAAGTGCATCTACTGCTTATGCAAAACGCTCATTAAAACATGTCCACATTCTGCGTAATTTTTAAGTCTTATATTTATTAGGGTGGACTTTAGGTAGGCACTTTATAAATAACCGGTAGCAATGTTATCCCTCTATAGTTCTCGCAGTCCCCCTTATCCCCCTTCTTATGTATCGGCATTATTCTTCCTATTTTCCATTTTTCTGACATCACTTCCTTTCTCCGTTCTTTAAGATTTCCCTGCAAATCTCATCAATTCCGAGCGCTTTTCCATTTCTCAATTCGTTCAGTACCTACCTTCTCCACTTTTTGCATGTCAATTCTATCTCTTTCTCATCTTTGTTTTCTTCCTCTTGTGTTCATTATTATCTTGTTCAATATATTTATATTCTTCTTAATAGCTTCTCGGTATTCGGAGAGACGGTAACCAGCTTAAGCGGTTAAGTGCATTGCTGCTAAAGCTGAATGCCCGGTTCGACTCCGGGCTCAGTAAAAACTTTATTCTGACCGTCTCCCCTCGGAAGGCAATGGCAAACCACCGAGGTGTAATATGCCAAGAATAGCCTATCTGGAGATGAAGTGTATACACTTCCCGCGGTTCGGAGCCCGCGTTAAACAAGTAGGTCCCCTATGTGTGTGATAATACTACAAATGCACAACATATACATAGGAGAGAGGTCGCCAACATCCGGTAACGGATAGGCACGTGAAGAAGAATAGCTTCTCAAAGTGTTCCTTCCATATCTCTTTCAATTTTTCTTTGCTGTTCTCAGCCTTTTAATTTGCATCTTTAAATGATCTTGCCTTCAATTTGGCGCCTCTTGTTTGGAATTTAATTTTCAATTTTTGCTTCCAAAGTTTTCTATTGCCCAACTCTTACTTTTTCGCTCCTTTGCCTCTTTAGAAGTTACTTTGAACTATTTACTTTGGACCAATAAGTGAAAATTAAAAACAGAATCGAAGAAAAAGTAGTTTTGTGTATTTAAATAATTTCTATTTCTGCTTTTTATCACTTTTAGACATCCATATGCAGTATAGAAAGAAACTTTATGATTTGGTTCCGTGTCCATTTGTCCGTCCACATGATTCAGATTAATTCAGAGGCAATCAGAACGCTCCCAACATCGGACTTACAGTCCTATATAAATTATTATTTTTTATGGAAGTTTTATGATTATTTTTATTTTTGGTTATTATTATAATAATTTATATACAACTAAAGCTAAGAATCCTCACTGTTTTAACGATTAAAAAAGATCTGGCTACTGTCCCTGGTTAACACGTTGAAAGTGTAAAATTTACTTATTCCCGTGGTTTTGGTCACAACCAGAAAAATTTTAACAGTTAAAAGTTTTTAATAAAAGAAATCAAAAATTAATTTCACATTTTGTTAATACATAAACATAAACATGTAGGTATTGCCATGTAATCCTGTAAACTTGTAAATTGTTATTCACAAAATTACGGTGGCACTCATTAAAATGCGCCAGCTAGCTCAAGAGATCTTTCAGGGTCAAGAGGCGAGTTCCTATACTCAATTGCAACGCTCATGTGTCTACTTACTTAAAATCTTTCTTATAAAGATTAATTGATGAAAAGAGATTACCCAGAATTGTATCTGTTTTCCTTCCTGATCTTTACTGCAAAAATTGAAATTCAAACTCATTCGATACCAATGAAAAATATTTGTATTTATTAAACATAAATAAAATGGAAACAAACGTTGATTGTAATCATAATAAAACAAATCAAATTTTACAAAATTATTCTTATTTCTACCCCAATGTTTTTACTTGCGCAACCGAATTATCGTACCCGACTCGTCTATACGCGAATAAAGTTAAAACGCACAAAAAAAACAATCCTTACCAGAGAATCTTACGTCCTTTTCGCACTTTTCTCTCTCTCGTATTATTGCACGCGTTGTGTTGGTTGGTGTTGGTGTCGCCGTAGATAAAAAAAAACAGCTCCCGAGTTCGATTGGATCGGATCAACCAAGGAAAACCATTAAATAATTTCTCTTCTTGAATCAGACAACTAATCATAGGTGAGTATTTGAATATTTCCAGCATAAATTAGTTATTTTCTTAATTTTCTTCCAAAAATGTACCATTAAGTCCCATTGATTCCAAAATTTTCTACACCAATTAAATTTCTATTCCAATTCTCAATTAGAAAAATATTGACAACCATCGACTTATTCAAATTAATTATTGCAAAAATTTCAGCTTATTCAATTCTTCAATTCTTTTTACCAATTCACTAATTATATCAATAATATTACTAATTAACTCAACTTTGTCTCATGAACGTTCTTCAAATTTTTCAAATATGTCGTCCCTTTGGTAGACGAAACTCCACTCTCCAAAAACGTCTTTTTCCTTCCATCCACCAAACAAGACTCTCATACGTCGTCCCTATATCGTGGACGGAACGAGACTGTCTTCTTCCAACCTTTACACCAATTTTATCACTCGCGCATGCATTCCGCGAACCGTCACTTATATTCCAATTCTAATCCTATATTTACAAACTAGAATAAATAATTTGATTTGTTTCTAAATTTTATACATCATAATAACCAAAATTTGTCTCTTACAATTCTTTTTTATTTTTCAGGGTCTTGGTAGCGAATACATCTATGGTTTTCTGAAGCAAAGCAGCGTTAAATTTCCAGATCAGGGAGAATTCAGATACAACTATTTTCTACCTATTACGGTCTGATTAAATAAAAGGACTTTATGAGTGTTCCAACTTTGTACAAATGACCCAAAAATCGTCCCTTATACTGAGCAAACCATGACAGTATATTAATTTGATATTAAATTAAACTTGGTAATTTTTCAAGTTTAATTCAATATTGATTTTCTACATTAAAAACTTCCACATTTTATATAATAAATTGAGGTTTGAATGTAGTATCAATTATTTTTATCATATTAAAAATATGCCTTTATTACGTTAATATAGTACAATACAATGTACGATATGTATGTACATACATAAATATGTAAAGTTATTTTATCATTGGCGACGATGAATAGTCATAGACCGCGTAATATGTGAGTTTCATAATAACTGAAACTTTTATTAGGATTATTAACAGTAGTTATTTATGTTCTTTTGAAAATAATGTACGTTGGTACATTGTCATCAAACTAAAATGGTTTTTACTGTAGTAATTGATGTTCCTGAAATGGTTTCACTTTACCTAACCCAAACATAAAATACGTGTGGATTGGTAATTCAACATAAAATTCTGTGAATTATTTAAACAACCAAAAATCAAGTTCATCTAAAATCCATATAATTATTATGATAAATAAAAGACGGTCATGGTCTGAACGTTAGCGCGATCAACTGCTAACGGAAGGCGCCCCGGTTCGACTCCGGGTATTGTCTAAAAATTTCTTGGCCGTCTTCCGTGTTTCGGAGGGCACGTTAAGCAGGCGGTCCCCCTGTGTTAATGATTTGCCATCATAACAATAAAAAACAGGGTGCAGGCACATCGAAAAGCAAACCTAGCAAGCTACCTGAGATGTAAAAACCGAACTGCTCATAAAACCAACAGTGCCTTAAACAGAGGCACTATTATAGTTAGGAAGTACAGGACGTAGTCCTAGATTAAGAGGAAAAACTTAAAGACCTAAACCATTTTCTTTTATATTTAAACAAATATTTTCAGCCCGAGCACAGCGAGACTCCTTATGTACGGGTTTAATAATAAATATTCTTATGATCCAATCGGTTTAATTGTTTTAGAACAATTAAATTTCAAGTTTTAATGGTACACTGTTTTTCAACTATTGAACTGTAATTAGCAGGAGTTTACAGTTTAAAATTGAGACTGATACGAATTTGCATTAAATTACTTTCTGATAACTTGTTAAAATAAAAATGGAATTCGTAGCCTTTGCAGTGTAAATTAAATAGAATTTTATAGAAGGTACTTGGCGTCAAATTAGTATTAGTTTAAGTCGCGCGACTTAATTCTTACGGCTGGCTTCCGCTGGGCCCGGCGTATTCCTAGTTAGTTTAATGAACTCTCTCTCTCTCTTGATGATATCATAGTATGACGAAAACCTTGGCAAATATACGTACACTCATTCCATATTACAATCAATATTGTAATAGCTATATCACGTTTTTACAAGTAAATCTGAATTACCTACAAATTATTAAACCAAATATTTAATGTTTCATATTTGACATACAATTAAAACTTGAAGAAGGTTTACGTGGGTAGATGTACTATAAAGTTTTTACCGTCTTAAATATATAATTATTGCATAACGTAATAAGATTTTCCGTTCGTGATTTTTGAAGTTTTCTATAACCTGATATTTTAACATTTCCTTTTGAAAACTCATCATTAAAATAAGGCTAATTAAGTTTAATTAAATTTTGAACAGATGTTTCACGTTAACATGAATCCTGTACAATTTTCAATGCGGGAAACATACATACTCAGCAATAAAATCATCATGTATATGCTATGTATGTACGATAAGTATATTTGGAAAATTTAAATTAAGTCAATTTGAAAATCTGGTTTCATGAAAAGCATTTTGAAAATATCGTTAGATATAACAGGTCACGAAACCTTTCTGACTGTGTATGGAAAACCTGGATCAAGACTTTGGGGTGGAATGAAGAATTCCAAGTACGAGGCGAAACACTCTCAGTGTTTGAATGAAAATAAGACGCTAAAACGATTTGAAATTAGCTAAGATATCCTGCGGGCTTACAACAAATACATGTTTTCAGGATAATTCAGGTTAATTATCTTGTAATATTCTCTAACTTCAGTAAAAAGTCCTATGTACATTAACGAACGATATTAACCTCTTTAATAATTTACACTACAAAAGTAGCAAACTTTTAGAATAATTACTTAATGATAATAATTAATGTAAAATAAGCTTTAAGAAGTAATTACCAACCCTCATGTTTTCTCGCTATCGTTTCCCTTTGGATTACGATGTGACAAAAATAATTTAAAAGAACAAATTAGGCATCGGTTTTTGTGAATATTGAAACAACGTCGTAACTTATTTCTTTCTCTAAAGCTCCGGATGTTGAAGGATTCTATGGAAGCGCAACATTGAATTCTAATTAATTGCCAATATTTTCGGATTTTTATATAATTCCCGATCTTTATCATTTCCTCTTTTATGTAATACGATATTTTAATTACGCATAAAAACTTTTAGCTTTAACTAATGGTGAAATTTATCATCCTGAATTTTTTTGATAAAATTGAAAACAACCAAAAAAATATCTATCTGCCAGAATTTTAGACGAAACCTTTAAATAAATTACTAACGAGACTAGCAAGTATAATTGAATTGCTTGCCAAGAAAATATTACAAATTGTTTGAGTTTTCAAAATTGTAGGTATTTCGTAATGCAATTTTAATTATTCTGAGATTTTAAATAAATTAAAAGATTCAAAGTTTCAATTTCGTTCGGCCCAAAATATTTTAAAAAGTTTTTCCGGAGCACTTTTTTTAATTTATTTAAGTACCATACAATAATTTCATTTCCATTTTCAGTGTTATCTACCGGTTAATAATTTAAAATGACCCAATATCCATGAGTGGTAATTTATCATAATAAATCAATAGGTCGTGTACGGATACGTTTAATCAATTTTAATACAAGTAAACGAAGCAAATTATTTCAAAATCAAAATAAAAATTGAAGGGAAATTTATTGTGTAAAATAAAAAATTCTCGATCGAAAGTGAAAACTATAAAAGTACTTTTTTACCATTTTTATAATACTACCAACTTTACATCTTATGAAGTTTGGAAACTTTGTATTTCCATAAATTTAAATTTTAAAAATAAAATCGAAAGTCTGCTAATAAAATAACTGATTTATTCACCGATCTTCATTATTATTGTAATTGTAAATTATACATCAGAATTTTAAAACACACCGTCTTTCGCGGTTTGTTAATGTAAGTAATTGGTATTTTCATGGTGCAGGTTGTAGAGAAGCCTTTGGAGATTTGTTTAATACAAATATAGTTGATCTGGAATTAATAAAATAATTTATTAACAATAAAATAAAAGTAACTTAATGCGCCCTTTAAGCAGTTCAAATATTTTTGATGCGTTTTGGCGTTTTTCATTACTCAGAGACTGTAATCCTTCCGAAACATTAGTGGAAAATATTGCAAACAGAATATTTACAAATTTGTAAACAAAAAAAAACGATTGTATTGTTAAGCTGTGGACCAAACGTTATGCTACGTGATTAGTTTTAATGAAAACTTTTTTTCCATTTACAATTGTTTAAATTAAATTTTTTTTAATTGATGTTCTATTGGATCAATGTTAAGTTTAAAAATTCAGCATTAAAATTTCCATCTTGTTCTACTAGATGGAAACCGGAGGGTTTCGCAGCGCTAGTCTTGTGCTATAAAAATTTAAAAAAAACATGTAGAAAATAATCAATTGTATTAAGATTTTTGTAGAAACTTCACTTTATACGTCTGTATTGGCACAAAATACAAGATATTTTTGTGAAAAATTTAAATTTGTCAGATTATCGAGGATTAATCGATCGGGAATTCTTGTGTCCAGTCACTCGGAATTCTGCAGCTATTCTTGAGGAAGTCGGAAGTATTTTTGAGGAGAAATGATTCAAGTTATCTGATTTAAGACAAATTTTATTACTTTTATTGCTTGTTTTTTAATTGATGTTGAATCTGAAGACGGATCTTGCTGTTTAATGTTATTTTCGATACATATTGGTTTTACGTAGAAATAGGAGGGGAACGTCAGAGGAGGGTTGTAGCGGATGCTGCATTTTGATTGAGTTGTGTTAGAGAAATTTATTAGAAACGTCTGTGTTGCTTATTTGACATTATGGAAATTATTTAATAAAAATTAATATGTGATTGCCTCGGTTGGCGGCTGGAAGGCCGCACAAAGGGGGGGGGGCATATTATCATAATAAGTGTAGGTTGTAATTGTTCAGTCGTATTGAGGCACTAGATGATTTTTCATTCTTCGTCGTCACTCATGGAGGATTGTGCTAATTAATTAAAATCATGGTCAGCCTTCCTTGGGATTATATAATTGTGCATGGCACTCGACGGACTTTGCCATCAGGCGGTCATTTTATCATCATTTGACATGAGGTTGGAATGCCTAATTCAAAAAGTATAATTTTGTTGTTAACAGTAATGTTGAGTAGGTAAATGATCCGTTCATTTATTTAAAAAATTTCTTCATTGTTAACATCTTTCAGATTTATTTAATTTATAATCAGTAAATTGTAATTTCATGAAAAGGTGTTTACAATAAGGGTCCCGCATAAACATTTTTTATTACATAACCAAATTATTATGACATTGACAGATAATTCAAATGGTAGCTAAGAGAGAAAGTTACATTGAAATGGAAAGAAAAATGCGTTTTAAAATGCACTTATTTAACTTGTGATTTTAAGCTTAATTCATACTATTTTTATTAAGGAGATATGGGGTTTCACCCTGGTGCTTCATTTGAAGATAATTCGAAAAATAGAAAAAATTGAGATGCGTTCCTGAGCGTGACGGACACATACATACACCAATAATTAAGGCTATTATTTATATGTAGATACAGTTCTATCCAAAACTAAATAAATTCTAATATTGTAATTGGAGCAGTTTCAAAGATGCTGCTTACCAAAAATTTTTATTTCATTTTACTTCAAAATATTGTAAAATTTATTTTAAAATTATTTGTATTTGCTGGGAATAAAATCATCATATGTGACCTGGTTTATGAAAAGGGAGCTTAAGTGCGAAAACAAGTTATCGAGAAAATAGCTGTTAAAGGTAAAAAACTCGGCGATGATGATGATGAACTAAATTTGTCTCAGGCAGAAGATGATATGGAACAAAGTTTCGTTAGGATGGATGTATCTGCTGTCGATGAAGCGGAAGAGAAGCTGGTAACAACATTTTTCTCAAAAGATTGTTGTAATAACAAATGCCAAACAATTATACCACGAAAAATGATCGAGAATACGATAAACAATTCTTTCTTTTCAAAAACAATTAAACAAATTAATTATGACTTTCTGGTTCTTACCATGTGAAAGAGCGCCTCAAACTCCCTCCGAATCGGCAAAAAAGTGGAAAATGATTTTTTGACACCTAAGCCCCCTTTTCATAAACCAGGTCACATATGAATAAAAGTTAAAACTAAAGTTTATTTACAATATAATTTATATAGTAAGTATTTATATTTCTATCTTTTATCTTAACTAATACATTTTCGTCGTGAGGTGCATCAAAATCGAGTAAATTTTGAAACTATGAGACTTCGAAAAACATCCTTCAAAAACGGTAAAAAATGGTAAACTTGAGTAAAAGCTTACTAAAGTTACAAAATTGTTCAGTGCGGGGATTTACGAAGAATTAAATGTAGTTGCAGTCATTTCAGGACTTTTTTGCATCAAAAGTTTTGCAGGAAAGAAAATCTACATTAAAATCTAAGAACTACGTTCATTTAGGCAAAAATCTAAAAACAGCGAGGTTCCTTGAAGAGCCAATGTCGGGATATAAAAAGACAACTTTTTAGTTTATTTGAAAGTTTATTTGGATTGATTTTGTTAAGTTTTAGTTTTGCTGTAGAATCCATTTTAAATGACCAATCCCATGACTTAGTAATTTTTCTACAAATTTCCACCTCTTCTTATCCCTACCTAATGTTGAAAAATTCGGGACTGTTTCCGATATTAAACTAAAGGGTTTAATAAGAAAGGTCGCATTTCCAAGTTATTTCCAGAACCTGTAATGCTCCTATAATCCTCCGCTAAACCTGCACTAACAAAATTAAAAGAAGTGAGTTAACAAAAATATTATTGGACTTTCAAACCGACGACACTTCAGTAAAAATCCCATTACTTGGCATCCAGGTATTTTAGCCAATCGCAATATTTAGGAAAACTTTTAAATAAGGTAAACTAATTTCCTGATGAAATTTTTAACTCTAGCTAGACTTGTAAAATAAAATAGTAGGTAAAATAAACAAAATAGAAGTGCGACAACGATGCAAAAACTTCACAGTTACTTATTTTAGTGTAAACTTTGCTTTTATTTGTTCGCTGCTATGTAGTTGCAAACTTAAAAGGAATGTTCAGTTATTACATAGTAGATATACAACATTGTGTGGCTGAAAAACTCGTTCAGTTAATTATAAACAATAAATTTTCGGATTATCAACACGCAATAAAGAAATTGTCAACTACAAGCCCATTGTGCTGTAATAAAAGCGCATTATAAGTTTTTTGCTAAAGCATTTAAATTTCATAATAATTAAACCGAACGTAGGTATTATTTTCTTGTAAGGGAAGTTTTTATTGTAACAGTGATCCGGGGGATAAAAATGCCAGACTAACTAAATTCATTTTAAATTGGCGACAACGATAATGACGTTTTTCGATTCTCATATGAAACTCTTGTTAAGTGACATTTATTTATTGGACATTACGGACCACACGTCGGAGAAGAGTCAAGACTTGTAATTAGTAATGTCCTTATTTCACCGTGACAGTGAAGAATATAGTGCAACAATTTAACCAGAAGAGAAGCAAGTGAGGAAGCAGTTGGTAAGTAATTGCTACTACGAAACCATAACGCAGGGTGCTCCAAAAGTGAACACCCTGTTTATTCCTACGATTTTCTTTTATTTATTTATTTAGAAATTCGTGTCGATTTTGTACAATAAATTCGGCGTATCCTTTACACAGATAAGTAAAAACTTGTACCTAACTAGAATTTGAAATGCCAGAAAACAGAGATCAAAGAGAAAGAAATTTAATCACTGTAGTTACAAAACGTATAGGACAGAGGTGTAAAATAACTTAGAACACAGAATTAAAAAATAAATATAAAAAGGCCACAACGTTGGAGGGTGACATTGCAAAGCTGAATTTTAAATTAAAAAAACTTTGATTGTTATATTTTAACATCATTGTGTTGCAACAATGATTTATTTTTCAAGAGCTTATGCAATTTAATATTAAACTCGGTTTAGTATTTTCATTTTTGAGTGATACTGTTGGATAAATTATTAACTAAGTTTTGTAGCTTATATGCAATATAATTTTATAAATATAAAGTAGTCATCAGAACTTCATTCCCAAGTATACCAACATTCTGCTAATTTTTTTGCATAAAAATTATGAATATTTGCTTAATTACAATTCTATTGCTGTATCAAACAATAGATAAGCTATTATAACAAATACTGAAATCGATTGTAAATCCATCGTGAAATTGCTCTAGTGATAGTAGTAACTATCAAGTATTGTAATATAAACCATTAAGTCAAAGTTAAGACAAACTTGCTAAAATGTATTCACATGCCGAAGAAGTACTTCTAAGTAAGCGGAAGTTACACAATTTTGCCGTTTGAATTTTGCTTAAAGATGTGTAATTTAACCAAGTGTAACAGATAATCTACATAAAATTGTAAAAGTTACACATAAGGTGCGTTAAATAAACTTATTATACAAAATTGTACATTATGATATTCTGGCTTCTAATTGTTCACAGAATCGGATTAAATGTTCAGTGAGCTTAGAAATTTTCATTAGTTCCAGATGAAATTCCAGTTTTAACGTCTTTAAGTGCTGCGCGTTTCAACAAAAAATCTTCATCCGTATATACAAGTTATAACGTTTTCATAATGTAGCTTGTCAACATCACGCACTTAATTGATATTTTAGACAATCATTATTAACATGTTAACGCCATTTTTTTTGTTTCTCGACAAAAAGTTTCAAACGTTCAGGACTGAACCTTTTTAACCCTAACTGGAAAGGTGGTTTATACATAATATTTAGTAGGATGTCTCATACCGGATTAACTGCTACAAAAAGAAAATTTTAAAATTAACAAGCTAAGCAAACACAGTAAAATTTAATTTATTTGAGAAGACAATAATTCAATGCTGAATGCTTCTGAAATAATTTTTATTGCGTTGTTTGTTTAGCTAATTAATTTTATATTATTTTATGCAATTCCGGAACTTCCACTGCTTTTAAATACCTTTTTCCGAAGACTAAAGTTGAACTTTAAATTTCAAGGGAATTAAAACTAATTTAAATCCCGAGGGACTTAATTTCTACGACGATCGCATGCAACTTGATTATTCATCAAGCTTTTCCATTCCATATCGGAATATTGCTACTCTGCTTTTTCTGCAAAGTCTTTACGATCCATTCATTGAGGTGGATCAATCCTCTTGTTTCTCTTTTACTTTCAACAAATTTATCCACAGAGTGTTGATGTTCACCGGAGGGCCGCGCTAAGAAATTCAGTCAAGTCCGCAATTCGAACCCACAATTTCCGCGCTGTAACTCAACCAGCGATCACACCAAGCCACTGATGTGTTATATGCAACTTGATTATTAAATAATAATTTCAAACTGATATTTATTTCAAGAGGGTTATGTTGAAATTTAAGTCCCAGATATACATACATACGTAAAATAAAGTATTGTGTAAATTTTATATAAATATAAATTTGTAAAATGTTTGGTAGGCCTATGGCTCAAAATTTTAGTTGTGAATTTAATTTAGAATAATAATTATTTAGAATAAAAAATTATTTGATTGAATGATTTGGTGATTTAAGAAGAATAAAACGCAAAAAACAGTAGTGCGAGTACAATTAAAATTTTTGATATTGAAGAATTGTTTATTATAATAACCAATTCTACAATATTAATGATACCAGTTGTGGTAATAAAAGCAAAGGTGTCTGAATAAATTTAACATTCTTGATTAAAAATTAATAAAATTAAGAACATTCACACCATTTTGCTGGCTCAACGTGAGGCATTTATTAAATTTAATGTCATATCATTTGGCGGATTCATGATGAAGGGTTTATTGAAGAAATTCGCAAATACATAAACGAAACAATTAAAGGAAGAAAGAGACGAATTCGCCAGCAGCACAAAGACGGAAGAAAAATTAAAGATGAAAATATTAAAGTAACTGAAAAAGGATGGAAAATTGTTAATTGAATTGTTCTCATAAGAACAAGTGTAAAATAAAGTTTGAATATTTCAAAAATTAAAAATTTGATTAAAAATGAACATGTGATAAAAGCAAATAAAGAAATGAGAATTAATTGCATGTACAGGAAAATTTTAAATAGAAAACAGAAAAATAACAAAAAAAAGTGCAAATTACAAAATTTTATTTATAGGAAGAATTTATAGTTTGAATCGGATCCCTTTCAGACTATAGAAAGTAGGAGAATCAACAACTCGACTTGCAAATGTTCAGGAATCACAGGTTTGGTAAAAATGGTTTAAAACTTTTTATATAAGGGTGTAAGATGGACGGTGACTGGACAGGTGACCACATGACAAGTGAACGCACGACAAGTGAACGCACGACATCCGAACACATGACAACTGACCCCACGGATAACTGAACACACGGACAACTGAACACACGGACAACTGAACACACTGACAACTGAACACAATCTTAATTTTTAAATTTAAATATTTGTTATTTATTTTTAAAAGCTTTTATTTAACTCGTACAAAATTGACCTCGCGCATATCCTATACGCGCAACTTGAAAATGGCTTCGCGAATATCAGATGTTTCACAAAAGCGCGCTTTCTGTAAGCCGTTGTTATAATTTGGTGTATTGTCTTATAATTTGGTGTATTGTAATAATTTTTGTGTTAAAATCAGATAATCAAACTAGTTTTGCGGCAAATATCTATTTTTATTTTGTTTTATTATGGTTATGTGATAAACTGTTGTGACATTTGTTGCTATCTCTTTTTTTTTTAGTGGTCAACTCAAATAATCCCATAGGCGTAACAGTGGTTTTGTTTGTTAAGGAACCCACGCAGGAATATTTTTCAAATAAAAACATATTACCTTTATAAAAATTTTTGGAAGACTAAAAAGAAATAAATAAAAAATAAATAAAAAAAATTTTTAAAAAAAAGCTTTTATAAAAACATGCACTAAAAAGTTAAAAATAATTTTTCGTCACAAAAAGGAATAAAAGCGTGCGGCTGTTTAGCAATTACTTAAATTAAAATTAACAGCCGCACGCTTTTATTCCTTTTTGTGACGAAAAATTATTTTTAACTTTTTAGTGCATGTTTTTATAAAAGCTTTTTTTTTAAATTTTTTTAATTTATTTTTTATAATAATGAAATAGTAAATTTTAGGTTTACGATTTTACAATTATTGTTTTACATGTTAATTAAAAATAGCCAATAGTTTTTCAATTCTTTTTTTCAAATGATTATTTTCAAAATGACACCCCACAAGGATGGTCCATTTTAGCTAATAAGGTTTGAAACCGACTTTGCATTGTTCCTCGACAATTTTGCAACGAGATCTCTCAACTTTCGTTCATTTTCGCCATCGATGTCACAACAAAGAGATGCGAATTTCAGATTTTTTCAAAAAATGTCAACTTTGAGGTCATTTTTTTGGGTCGCGGAAGAATAATATTACTAAATGTTTTTCAACAAAAATTCTTAGAATTACTCGGCAAATGAGATTTCGTCGTTAAAATTTCGATTTTCGAAGAAAAAAGTTTGCAATTTAATGTTCAAGGGAGACGAAAATCAGCTATAGAGGTAAAATTGTTTAGGCCCGGGGTCTACTTGCGATGACGGTGGAACATTAAAAATCCCTTCGTAATTAAATAAATCTCCGCGTAAAGTTAAATCTGCCGCAAAGAGGTGGATCTGCCGCGAAGAGGTGGATCTGCCGTTAGGTTAGTGTTAGTTTTTGATATTTCTTTAGAAAACTAATTAAAAACAAACAAATCTCCGCGTAAAGTTAAATCTGCCGCAAAGAGGTGGATCTACCGCTCCCTCGAATTTTTTTCCAAGTTAAACGCAAAAAGTGAGAATGGACTCAAAAATAATAATAATTACCCCAAAAAGCTAGATCCATTACGATTGTGTTCAGTTGTCAATAATTATAAAATCGTAAACCTCAAAGTTACTATATCATGATTATAAAAATAAATAACAAATATTTAAATTTAAAAATTAAGATTGTGTTCAGTTGTCAGTGTGTTCAGTTGTCCGTGTGTTCAGTTGTCCGTGTGTTCAGTTGTCCGTGGGGTCAGTTGTCATGTGTTCGGATGTCGTGCGTTCACTTGTCGTGCGTTCACTTGTTATGTGGTCACCTGAATCGAGTAAGCAATTCCGTAAGGTCCGTTATTCGAACCCAAAATTACCGCTCCGAATTCAACCAGTATGCACTCTAGCCACCGCTGTGAACTGGTTTGAGAATTTCTAAATGGTTTAAATTAAATTGAGGTTATTTATGACATTAATAGAAAAAGAGATCTTATTTATGCTTTCAAAAAACGACATTTTATCGAATGGATAAGTTTGTTAAGTTCAGAAGATTTTCATAGTTGGGGAAAAAATCCAAATTAATGTAGAAAAATTTTATTTTTGTAAACAATCTCTTTGTATTTCTAGTTAATTTTGTAAATAGCTCAGAACGTTAAATTTGATTTGGAAACATACCAAATTGATTAAACGGTAACCCAGGAAATGTTGTGGGGTAGGAAAACGATAAATTTACAGATTGTTTGCATGCAAATCTTGAAGGATTATCGTGTGCTGTAACAGAACTCGGCACTTCGCACCTCGGTAATTCATCTTATCCTACGGCTGCAAGGAAGCGTTTTCCACCTCAGTATGTAATATAATATTATCTTTATATATACAAAGAGATAATTTGTTTCAGCTCCGTTAAACCACAATGAGAATCGCCTTGAGCCCCTTAACAGCTTGCTCGAATTTTCACGTTACGAATCTTTTTCCAACAATTTTCAAGTTAACTTTAAAGTTAACCGAATAATTTAGGGTGAGTTGCATCGACCTTAATTAGTTTATGTTACCTAATTTAAATTGTCTAATTTGTTGTTAATTATTTTTCTCAGCTTGGAAAATTAGCGAATGGTGTAAATAACGATTTATAACACGAATTAGTTAATTACAATAATTATTATGTAACACAGGTTGTCGGTACAACCCACCCTTAATCTACTTATTTTATTGATTCCCTGGGGCGCCGCGCCGTGCATATTGGCCGCCCGTGTGAAAATTTCAATATGCCGCTTTATTGAAATCTGAAGAAACATAAAACCCATGTAAACTATATAATACGAGTATTATTTAAGATGTTAGATTACTTTTTTATGAAATAAATGTATTCTTTCCGTGATTTACAAAAAAGTCAAATAAAAGGAAAAAAATGGTTTAAAAAAGTGATAAGTTAATTAAACAATGAAAATCAAATTTATCTCATCAGCTTTTAGAAATTGGTTTTTGCTATCATCAAATGTTTTAATTACTAATTACGTGAGAATAATTTGATTTATTGTTTAATTAATTTGTCAAATTAATTGGAAATAGGGTTTGCAATACCGGTATTCAGTATTTAGTACAATTAGACCCCACAGTCTACGAATACCGCCAGAAAAACTATCGCTGATTATATCAAAACAATTCTAAGCTCTCCAACAAATGATTCAGCAAAATCAAAGCTGAATGGTGAAAGATTTAGCCGCAAACCGGATAAGTTTTGTCAATATTTTGTGAATTAATACTGGTACTGAAAAAAGAAATAAAACACGCAAAATATTGATAAAAATTACCCAACTTGAGGTTTAATTCTTTACCAATAATCTTCAGCCCCATCAAATCACTTTTGTTAAAAAACTCAAAATTGTCTCGCCATTACAATAATTCTTCTAATGGTTATTCGCAGATTGTGGCCGCTCAGATCATTGAATACCTAATACCGGAATTGCAAGCCCCAATTAGGAATTAATTAAAATATACGTGATTGACATGGTTGTGCGGCCGGAGAGCCGCATTGGAATTATTTTAGGTTGGGAACTAAAAAATGATCAATCAGAAATGCATCAACGATTGACGGATTTGAATTATATATTAAGTATTTTTAAATGTATGATTTTCAACTATTTTATTTTTAAAGTTTAAATGAACACAAAGTTCGGTTGATTGTAGTTCAGGAAACTGGTTTATTATTAACTTTATGCGTATTGAGTTCTTGACATACTTCAAACTCAATTGAAATAGTTGCCATTTTATAGGATTATTAATTAAAACTAAAATTTAGTAGGTATGTACGTAAATCAGATTTTAAAATATTATTGTTATTTTTGCAATTCCAATTATAGTCATCAACCATTCGGAAATTACATATAAAAATTAAATTGACATAAATTAAATTCGCATATTTTATTGTGTATTCACAATGGAGTTAAGTAGGACGACTTCGTCGAATTTCTAGACCCTCGTATAGAAAACCAATTCAACAATAAAAACAGGGTTCAGACACGTGGAAGGCCAGCCTAGCAAGCTACCTAAGATGTAAGAACCAAATGGCCATAGGCGATAGCACGATAAACTCAACCACGATTTTAAAAATTCTCTATAGATATTCGGAAAGCTGAAGGTTTATATAGTAGAATTAAATACATATTTTTTTGAAAATATGTACATGTTTAACCCTGGAAAACGCCCCTTAACGTATTAAGTGAAACGGGGGTCTCACATTGGCTGTTAGAACTCCAAGGCCACGTTCCATCCCGACTCTGTAATAAATAGTGGAATAATTTCCGATTATTATTATTGTGTGCTTCTAACTTTTTAACCTCTTGAAAATTAACGATTTTTAATATCGATTATTGCCACAATTACAGGGGTTATCAAATTCATCCTTAGCATATTCGCTGAATTTTAATATTGTCGAAATAATTCCATTAATTTTTTAACTCAAAACATCGTATCTTCTGGCTGAGTTTAGTGTTCTCTTCCCGGTCTTAGAACTAATTAAATAAATTATTTAAAAAAAACAGGTCATATGACTATAATAAAAGGAAAAAGATCCTGATTAAACCTAACCTTAACAGTTAACATTAACGATTCACATAGTAAAATTCTTTATTTTTAAACAAATGTTCATTATATTATCAATTTCTTTTTCGATGACATTGTAACTTTCTATTTTTATCACTGTTTGGCAACATATTTATTGAATATTCTCAAACGCATGTATGCACTCTTTTCAGTCAGATTTTATCTATGAATTGAAAGTTTGAATTTACTGTTCTTGTGATCCACGATCTGAAACATATTCTTCTGTTTATGTAAAAAAAATATGAAACGTTCAAATAAATATACAGCATACACTGTTAAAATTTTGGTTTTTCTGAAAAATACTTCTGTAAGATTCACTGTACTATAACTTATATAACTCTCTAATTATCCTTTTTGCACTACAAATATTTTTCACATCTCTACACAGTTTCAAAGTTTTCATGATAAATGGCTCCCAAAGTCGTAGTATTCATGTATCTTGCTATCACTTTAATAGCAAAACACACTCTACTGAACTGCATTTTAATTAGTCAGACTCCTCCTAACGCTCAATCCGGTGGTCGACAGTCTCTTAAATGCACAGACAATTTTCTACGTTTCAAATGAAGGACATGTGAAAAATAATGGACCAATAATACTTCCATGTGGAGTACCAATGATGCTTATTGAGGTCTAGGACTTTCTCTGTTACCTACTACTTGTTTCAACTTTTTGTGATCTATGTATTTAATAAGTACTTTGTCCTATTATTTCCACGAATTCCGGAGATGGTACGAAAGTTGGACCAATGGAAAGTTGTCATCGTTACAGGACAGCAACCCCTAAAGAAGTACGAGAGCAGTATGGAAAAAACAGGACTTTTGTCCTATAATATGAAGAAGAAGTTCAAGTGGTCCGGGAAAGACACCGTGCCTACAGAATTATTTATTTATTAGGTATTCTAAAGGTAATTCGACGTTCGGAAATTAATAAAATATTTTAGAAATTAACCCAAACCCAAGCTAACCTTAAATAGCGACACCAGGCACGTCGGACGTGTCAGGTATGTGAATTACAGACATTCATGTCAGACGGGTCATGTAGTTAAATTGGTGACACGTCGGATCGTAGAACTTATTTTTATTCCAAAACTATTTCTGTAGAAGTTCAAATGTTTTTTATACGTGTTAATAAAAAACAATCAAAAATATGTATTTTAAATTTATTTCAAGTTGAGCTGTGACTTCAAATCGACGGATTTAGTTTAGAAATAATTGTTAATAAAATATATAATAAACAGTAATCACTTCCCAAACGTTATAATAAAGAATGTATCTTGGGTTGTGGGGAAAGAAATAAAACTAGGTTTGTTTTGCCGACGTTTCGAAGGATTTATTCCTTCATCCTCATGGCTGCAATGGAAGAAAAATACAATTAAGCGTCGGTCATGGGTTGTAGGGAGGCTTACCTGACAAACGGATGAGAAGAATTTTGAAAAAAAGGTCAAATGTATCAATTAGTTGTGTGAATAACCAAAATATTTAAAAATTCCACCAACACAATAACTGTGTCAAATGAAACGTTATCTGTTATCTGAAAAACTGACAGTAGCGCACACCTTGACTGATAAAATTGCAAGGACGTCTATGATGAGAGGAGGGGGTTTTAAACAGTATCACGCAGAAGCAAACATAAAAAACAATTCTGTGGTAAGCCAACCAATTAACCTCCACAATACAGTTAATTAAACAACAAAGGATGATATAACAATTATACAATATAAAAACTAAAACTTTCCAAAGGGAATTTCGTCGTGAATTATAGTTCAGGCGAAGACCGAGGGACAACAGTCAAAATTTGGGAAATCAATCGTATGAGTCGCTAACTTTATTTAAACATGGTGAGGTTATTTTTTTATTAAATCTATGGAGAACTGATTTATAACCACCGTTAATAATACCATAATCGGTCTGTTTATTTAAATTGTCTTCCCTTGTAGATATAAATGCTGACTCCAAAAAAGTTCTCTTGTAGTAACATTTCTCACTAGCCAGTATCGTAACATCCTCATTTAAAAAATTGTGACCCGAGTCGATTATATGTTCGGATAGTCCTGTCTTGGACGATCCGTACTTAACATCGTATCTGTGTTGATTAAGTCTCACCATCAATCGTTGGCAAGTTTGACCGATGTAGGTTCTTTTACAGGAAGAGCAGCCAACATTATATACAACATTTGCTTTTTCTAGTAACGGGACCTTGTCTTTGGTCTTGGAGAACAAGATCCTACCCAAAGTAGAGTTGTTACTGAAAGCAAGCTGAATTTCACCGTTAATAATCTTGCTTCTAAATATGTGTTTAAGTCGGTTAGCTAACCAAGGATGATAACTAATTTTACAATATTTAGGTGTCAGCTTGTTGGTCATAATATCGAGTGGGGGGTCCAATGGACTCATTGGTCCCCTTCGGAACAAAGCAATGTCCACCAGCTTAGATGGATAGTTATTCTTCAGAAGCTGCTGTTTTAATTCATGGAGCTTAACACCGACTGACTCTTCAGGTACACACAAGTGAATTCTATTCTTGAAGGAGTTGATCACGCTCATTTTCTGGCAAAGGGGATGTGATGAGTGGAAGTTAAGTAGACGATCGGAGGACGACGCCTTCCGATAAACATCCGTGGTAAGAGTTCCATCCGGATATCTCTTCACCAATAGATCCAAAAAAGGAATAGATTCATCAACCTCTATTTCGTATGTGAAGGTTAATAGTTTATCAAACTTACCCAATACACCCATGCAGTAATCAACCTTGTCTTTAGGGACTGCCGTGAGGATGTCATCAACATACAACATAAGGAAGGGTAATTCAAAATCCACCTCTCCAAAGAAACCAAGTAAGAGGTCATTCATCACGAAGCTTGAAAAAATTGGGGAACAAGGGTCCCCCATGGCCGATCCGATTAACTGAGAGTAAAATCTACTATCAAAACTAAAATAACTGTTGTCGAATATCGTGGCGATTAGTTTGGTGAAAATATCTATAGGTATGTCCGTAAAAGGTGATATCATATCCCAATTATTGCTAATAGAGTTAATTACTGCCTCTTTCGATACATTAGTGAAGAGTGAGTTCACGTCAAAGGATACTAAAATATAGTCATGTGGTATCCTACCTTCAATAATCTTGCTTTTGGCCTCTTCGGTATTCACTATGTTAAATGGCATAGAAGGCGTCACGTTTTTCAAAATATTATTGATATATTTGGCCAATGGGATTGAAGGCGAGTCAATACAGCTGATAACGGGCCGGAGGGGAGTACCTGGTTTGTGCACTTTGGGTAACCCATATGCTCGAGGTTGTTGCGAATTATATTTCGTGAGTTGTTTTTTGGTATGATTAAACCAAGGTAGGTTTAATCGTAAAGTTAAGGAACTGTTTACACTAGGGTACATCGATTTAATTACTGGCAAACCACCGAGGTGTAATCTGCCTGGTACAGCCTATCTGGAGATGAAGTGTATACACTTCCCGCGGTTCGGAGCTCGCGTTAAGCAGTAGGTCCCCTACATGCATAGGAGAGAGGTCGCCAACGTCCGGGAGACCGGATATGGCACACGAAGAAGAAGAATTTAAAATTAAATATGTTAATATGGACGTTCTATATCAAAAATTGGTAAAATTTCGTTAGCGAGGCGTCAGTTTACAAAACGAGGGGGGCGGTCAAAACCAACAGTGTTTAAATTTTAAGTTTAACTCCCTCCCTACTAAGTACCCCCTACTTTAAAAATTCACCCCTTTCCTTGGGATACATCATTTTAAAGGTGAAACAATCCTTGGTTATCCGCTTTATATAAAATATATTGGATTTAGTGGATCAGTATATGAGTTAGGGTAAAAATTAAAAGATGAAACAAAAAATAATACTTTTCGAACCATTTCTTAACTCCACAACTTGTTGATATTCACGGATTGACCACGTTAAGAAATTTAGTGAAAACCGCAATTCGAACCCAAAATTTCCACGCTGTACATGAATCAGCACACCAAACTTCTCCTCCTTAAGTCCCGCTGTCTGAGACGTGAGGTGACGATGGATTTTGTTCAGCATTCAATCGGTCTACAGCTTCTCCCCCAACCTTGCGCCACTTTTCTCTGACGTCCGATTCCTTCATGGCGTGTTCGATGTTGATATTCATTACAGATTTTATTTTATTAGCCCATTGTAATGGGGATATTCAGCATCTTTGTTTTCCATCGTACTTTCCTTGGGCACACTCTAGCAGACAGTCTTTTTTTAGGTTTAATCTCATTTAGAACTGAGTTGTTGGTTCCTCGTTCTACCCAGGTCACTCGAAAAATTCTTCTCCACAACCACATCTCAAAGGCGACAAAGATACGACGTCTCTCTATAGCAAAGACTCAGAAGCATATTGGAAAACCGAGACCAGAGTTAGCATCAAGTTGGTTTTGGTATTACTATTGATGGCGGTACTTTTCCATATTTTCGTTAGTCGAGTCATGGCATCCCTTCATAGCTGCATTCCGTATATAAAAGTGTTTACAACTTCGTAGCCACCGAGTTGAGGTGGTCTTTGGATGTCTTCGGTTTCTCTGCCTACTATCATTATTTTTGTTTTAGGCCTTGTTTTGTTTAGCCATCCAACATATCTTTCACAACCTGCATGCTATATAAATTGAACAACAAGGAGGAGAGGATGGAGCCCTGCCAAATACGAACTATACGAAAATACAAATGCTCATTAATACGAACCATAGCAGAGCTCTTTGTGTACAGAATATGGCCGATAGGCCGTTGACCTTCTAATATTTATTAAGGTTGTTAGCTATCTTCATTGCCACTCCATGTAGCCTGGCTTTATCGGAGCCGAAATAGTAGTCCAAACAGTTCGGCGTTATAAATTGTCCCACCTTTCTTCAATGGGTTTCCGAGATACCCCCGATTGATATTTTATACATCATCAGTTCCCTAGTGAGTATTGCCAATCTTCCCGTCAGGCAATCCACTGACATTCCAAGTGGCTATCCGCATCGCACGTCGTCCATTCATTACTACAAACCACTACTAATGTGACTTTTATTAATGGTTGAAAATCGATTACCATCTCATTGGGATTTTGTAATGCACCAAAACGCATCATACCAAATTAGCTTGCGACGAATCGTCTCGCACCGAAATTGCAAAACACCTTCGCGCCACAACTACTGCACCCTAAACCCGTGTTTAAGGTAGGTTGAAGCATCTTTTCACGTTAGAATAAACTAAGTGGTTTGACGTGTGAGTTGGTAGTTTATCACTTTTCGAGGAAGCGCATTTAATAGACCTCAGTGCATGTGAACCTCGCTTACTCTGTTATTAGAAATCACCACTCCCAGGTTTAACAGCACCGAGATTAAAATTTCAACATCATCAAAGTTAAAATATCAGGGACGAAAGAGCAATTTTTAATTCTGATTTATTAATAACTATTATCTAGTTTATTCAATTACTTTGATATAATTTAGGAAGCTCCATTTCAAAACATAAATTTAATAGTTTCAAAAAGTTTTTAGGAAGGAGTTGAATAGTTACTTAATTAAGGCTAGTTTGTTTCTGTCCATGGCTGGACTACAGCCTTTTTCATTTCCTTCCATTCTCATCCACAACATCTGATATCTTTTTCTTATCTCTCAATCTTATCTTAGGGCGATCGATACTTTTTCTTCCCACTCTAAATCTCCACTGATATCTTTTCATGATGTTCTCTACTTCTAAAGTGATACTCAAGATCTACCTTTCCATTGCTCATTGTGTAACCCCAAGTTTTTGGGATTTTGTGTTCTGTAGACTCTATTTTTTACCCGTCGTTAAACGTTAAACCTACGCTATTAAACTAAAAGAGTTGAAATTGACTCAAAACTACTATTAAGGAATGAACATTATTTATCAAGTCGTTCAACGCGGATGCACTATAAGAAGTTTAACCACAAGAAAATGTTGAAATAAATCAGAATTAATCGCTCAGAAACAATAAACTACAGTTTAACTCAAGAAGGAGTTAAGGGTCCTTCTATCACTCCTCAATAATAAAATTAACTCACTCTTTGTTTGCATTCAATCAAAAACGAATCATGCTTCGTTTAACTCACTGAAAAAGCTTCGATTTCACTTGTTTGGTTTAAGAGTGTAAGCACTAACTTTTTAACTACGGACCATTAAGATTTAATGAGAAGTTAACAGGTTAAAGTATGGAAACGGGATAACTTCTAAACGGATAGATATATTTTGTTCAAATCCAAACTACTTAATTATGTCGGATTTAACCTTGACCCGTCAATTTTCGGTACCGACAAAAACGTCCGTTCAAGTGAAATACTGCAATATTATTTTTAATCAATAGATCAATTGGAAAGATAAACAAATGCTGAAATTTTATTATTTTTAAATTTAGCGATTGATAGGATTATTTCTATGCAGACACTAAGCATAGATTAAGCTTAATGAAACATTTTATTGCCAATGAACATTTACTATGAACAATTTTGCATTTGGTATTAAGTCTTATAAAATATTAATTAAGCAATTTTAATACTTTAAAAATTCATCACATTTTTCGAATAAATTGTAAAATTATAAAAATACAAACATGAAAATGAAAAAGTTAACACAATTAAAAATGCCAGTCCTAATAATTATTTTTACAAAAGTAAATTTGTGTTCAAACATCGTTACAACGATGAAAGCTTTCAAAGTTTAACAAAAACGAATAATAGATGCAAATTTTTGAAATACTTTGCTTTTAAAAAATTGTACTTTGTAATGAATTATAATTTTCAATTTGAGCAACCGAAAGGTGTATTTTTAAATTTTTTTATCTTTAATTTTCAAATACACACCCTCACCTTATAATTCGAAAGTGGTGGGAGTGCATAGTGAATTCGTTGTGCTGCAGTCAACATTGGGGCGTCGCGGCGCAAACACAGCTTGACGGCAAATTATTCGTGGTTACTTTCGTTGAATATAAATGAAATGTACGTAACGTCAATTTCTACAATTTTAAATTTATTTACGTAACTGCCGTTAGAATAAAACTTGTATTTAATTAAACTTTTTTCGTTTTGAGTTTCCCTCTATTTTTTATTTTAAAAATAAAATAATGAGAGTTAATAATTGGACTTGTGATGTTGATATAAAAAATGTGAAATAGTTGTATGTGAACGTTATAATGTGAGCTTAAATAGGAAAAGCTCAATTTGCAATCTCAAGCAGCAACAACACAACAACAATGAGAATTGTTTAGTTGGTGGAAATTACCCCATTTGGAATTTAAACAAGAATTTTATATTAGGTAAGGCATTAAAAATTGATCAAACTTTTTAGTGAAAATTAAATCATTCGATTTATAAAAGAAATTAGTGCTTGAAAAACTTGAAGTAGTTCTTTCAGATTACACGTAAACTTTTAGTTCTCAATCTGTCAATAATGTTAAGCCTATATATAGAAATGTTTCTTTTTTTCGTTCCATTTAATCTTAAAGTAAAAATGTGAAAAAATATTGGGAAGTATATTGGCGTTGACGCCGCTGTGGCAGAAACTTTTCCAACTTATACTCAAATATATATTATTGTCAGTGAGATTTTTTTTGATATCTTTTTCAGACCATTCTTTCAGTTTTTTATGCGAATTAATTTTAACTTTTCACAAGCTTCGTAATCCTTCAAGCATTACAGTTTAATACCTTTATTTGTGTCTAGCGCCATAATAATTAATTTTTTGGTTCTATGGTGCGTAACAAGTTATAAATACCTTCTTCGTCGACCAAATGTACTTAGGAAAATTTAATTGCCACGCAGTTTTGTGTATTCAAACATTACGTAGCAAGACAAGTAAGCAGAATACTGACAGGGTACACGTCTATTCAGTTAAGGTAATAACAGCCCTTATAATTAGGAAACTGTTAACTTACACATCCACTTTGCTAATTTAACAAACCAAAAACTTGATGAATAAAACGGAACCGTGTACCACTCTAAATTTTCCAAAATGTTTCTAAATTAACAAACAGATTTCTTAAACAAAACTTTCATCATCAATTCTGGCATTTCAATTACTTAGTACAATGGATCGAAAATACAAATCATTCGATTCAATTTTTCCCGTATCTTCCCTTAAATCATTGTCAATAAATTTTCGCAAACTAACCTTTTAGATGAATATAAAGTAAAAGAAAAAAAAGTTTAATAATGAAATGCATGTTTATAAATTTTCCTTTTAACTTTAACAAACTTTTTCGTTTATAATTCACGTACAGCTAAAAGAGGTAAATGTTTACAGGAAGAAAATTTTAATAAATTTTATGTGGTAGATGTAGACAAAGTTTTAAATAAATCGAATTTTAAGAGGAATTTAACGTAGAAATAAATTGAAATAGGTGTAATTTTCCTTCGGAAAACTTTTCTTTGAGTTGATACTCAAAGAAAGTTTCAAATAATAAATACATATTTTAAGAAATTTTCGATCGATCCGTCCCATGGAGAGACTTTTTGTAGTAAGCGGTATCGAAAAATAAAATCGTACATCCTTCATTCCACAAAGTTCCATAATGCAATAGTCGCCACGGCATTAAATTTGGTTACGGTAACTCGGGAAAAATTATGGAATAAAAACGTTAGCGTTTTCCCTAAGTGTAATTAATCTCTTTGATTTCTTTTTTTATCCTGCGTCATTTTTAACTCTGCGCACATAAAAACATCTTCCGGTGTTTTAAATAGCAGGAATTCTATTTTTAAGCAGACTGTTGACAGTTTTTTCCTTACTGTTTTTAGGTGTCATTTTAAAAAGGAATCTTGTTTTAATTTATTTCTCAATAATTTTTGCAATTCAGCAGTTTTCTTTGTTATTGGTATTTGCTGACAATGCACTCTGCAGTATATACTAGAAAAACATTTATCTCTGGAAATTTTTTACTTAGTGCTCATTTATTGTTATCCAAAAGAGAATTAATTAATTTTTATTACCAGCATACACAAACAAGAAAGTATTGAATGGCACGCAAATTTCAACCTGTATGAAGCAAACAGTAAGAACGTTGACATAGCGTGCAACTTTCATGGAAAGCCAAGTATATTTTATTTACTGATTTATACAGAGAATTTTATTTTTAACATTTTGGAAACTCTTGTATTATGCAAACCATAAAATAATAATGAAAATGTAACATTTTTTCGGATAATTATTATCTTGTTAGACGTCTTGTTTTTCTTTAAAAATTTTCTATACCTTACGTAAGTTTTGTATATCTTTCATTTTCAAATTTTCATGAATAATTTATAAGATATAAATAAATCGACGCTGGTTATAAATGCGTGAATGCATATAAATCTTAATCAATAACCATGCATGAAATTTTATCCAGAACCACAAATTGAAAGAAAAAGTGAACAATAGAGAATCAGTCATAGTGAGTAATATATAGCAAAATGTTATGGAAAATATTATTTTGTAAGTGTTCAAGCTCCAATAATTTCAATTTTTATTTTTAAATTATTTTACAAGTTACAGCTGTTCGCATGTGTTTCCGTGTTAACGCTAAAACCGACGACAGCGACGCGACGTTCAATTATGAAAAATTTCCTCGATCGACAATGTTTTAACTTTCTTTGCGGATTGTATCGAGTATTGCGATTTTCATTTTTAAATGATGTACTCATTAAAAGTTTTATATAATTGTAGATAATTGCAAAAAATGGTACGTTAAGGTGGATTTCTTTTAAACTTACCGCTACCATCACTGTAATCACTGCCGATTAGTGACGAATCTAAGGTAGGTAGGACTGGGGGATGAGTTCATTCCCCTGGCTGGCTTGAAATGTTACTAAACTTTCTTCAAAAGTATAAGTACTTCTTTTCTCAGAAAATGATCTAAAGCACATTTTCGCTATTTTTTCAAGAGTCAAAGTTTTTAAATTATTTTCTGTTAGTTATTTCTGTACTGTTGTTTTTACAAACTTGGCATAGGCGTAGTTTATTTCGTGCATTAGTAAACTTTACGGCTGCGACTTATTTCCTTTAGCTGGCTTGCGCTGCACCTGATGAATTTCTAGTGTACTTTTATTTATTTTGGTACGGTAAAGGTACCGAAATTGAGATAATTTTCTAATATAGAACCTCCAAGTTTCGTCCCTGCGAAGTGCTGATCACTAGTGGCGACGGCGGTGGTTATTAGAACTTGTTGCTCGTCACGTTTTCTCACATCTGTAATATTACTATTGTCCTGAGAAACCTTCAATGCATGTAGTTAAAGTTTTCATGATTAGTTCATTAGTGACTTTTTGAAAAATTATTTTGATATATGTACATCTTATTTATCTAAGTTCCTAAAAGCATCTCTTAATATAAAAGGCTCAAAAACAAGAAGTTGCTTGTAAATCGCAACGAACCATATTGCTGATTAATCCAGCAGCGATAATGCAATTCAGATGTTATTTAGTCAGACAGATATCATGAAGAAAGCATTGATGCGGAATGTCAGCTCTGTCGGTGCGAATTTTCAGATTACAAGCATGGAAAACAATGAATACAAAAAGCACGCTGTGCTATCGCTGGCCTTGTGAACATTGTGGTACTATTGACGTACAGTTTATATACCTACCCTCAGTTTAGTAGAAGCTATAGGGGTTTCGAATTAGGATGCCTTATTTTGTTTCCAACATTTTGACTCTGCAGGCTATCTTACAAAAAAGGGACATCGCTTAACTACAGATGCCTGGGACCGGTTTAACATAACTTGCGGTTAATTAACCAAGCGTAATTTTTAGAAAATATGTATGTAAATATGAGCAGTATGTCGGCGAGAGGTAGAGGGCAAAAAGTAAGCAGAAACTTATGTTTTATTTGGAATGATACGCATTTACGCTTTTAAGATTGCTCTGCCCCTTCCACACTGCAAGGTTCGGTACTCTACTGTCTTTCTTACATCATGATTATGATGTGTTCACATACGTATTAGGTATTATTATATGGATGGTGTTATGCAATAACGAGTCAACCCACATTTTTCAACAAATTGAGTTATCGTACTCAGTGTATTCCCAAAGTACCATTTCATAATAAACTAAAAATAGATCATCATAAATACATTGTGTAAGATGTTAAAATTTTATTGACATGCATAGAGTGAGTTAATTACTGTACTTGAATGAAGTATTATCTTCATTTTCTCAGAACGACCCAACGGTGGGTTGACTCGTTATTGCATAACACCATCCATATATAATATATAGGATATAAGTAAAATCCAGGAATTGTCATAGAGGATAATTCTCAATTAAGTACTGCATGAATACTTGTTTAAAAATCGTCAAGGATTTTCTTACGGTTGCTAGCTCAATGCCGGTAAGCGAGGGCGAAATAAAATTCTTTATAAGTCAAACAATACAACAAATATATTTAATTTGATAACAAAAATAATACATCTAGTATCCAGATATACACAATTAAACATCCCACAGCTTGAAGGAGATAAACTAAATAAGGTGGTGCGTTATAATATTAATAATAACACAGTAATAATCGATTTCACGAACGTTAATTAAGTTTAATCTAAGATTAAAATTATATAACCATACTATTAACAATTAAAATGCATTATAGGGGTGCGCCATCTTTTACTTCGGTATGTAAACATAAACATTGAATAACTTTGCGACGCATTTTGAAGAACGATTTGCAATTGTTTCCGTATAAGGTGCAATTAACACAAAGAATATTGCCCACTGACCATTCACGTCGCTTGGAATACGGCCAAACAGTCGCTCGAATGGCTGACACTGACCCTGATTTTTGGAAGCAAATTTTGATGACCGATGAGGCTCATTTCATACTGTCTGGCGGCGTTAATAAGCAAAATTGTCGCATTTGGGGTGCCGAAAATCCACACGTGATCTATGAACAACCATTGCATGACCAAAAAGTGACTGTTTGGGCTGGCGTTAGCGCAAAAACCATCATTGGGCCTTATTTCTTCAACATCAACGGATGTTTGATGTCGAAAGATGGCGATATTGACTGGCCACCGAGAACTCCAGATTTAACGCCTCCAGACTTCTTTTTGTGGGGATATTTGAAGAACAAAGTATACGCCAATAAGCCTCAGACCCTGGACGACCTCAAAGCCAACATCCGTGCCGAAATGCTTGCTATACCGACCGAAATGCTTGAAAAAGTGATGGAAAATGCCGCAAAAAGAGCCCATTTTGCCGTGACCAATAGGGGCGGTCACTTAATTGATGTTGTATTCGGAAATTGATCCAAATAAATTGTAAAGGTCCAAATTAAATTATAACAACTCAATTTTAAGTTTTTTGTTTTTTTTTTCAAAGTTATTCAATATTCTCATACCGAAGTAAAAAATGGCGCACACTTACTGTATCAGAGATTGGCTTAGTTATTAATCATAGACTAGAAACTGACCATAAATTTTGAAATCTCCATAAGTCTGTTGTCAAAAATCATCCAAAATGCGACGCTATTACACAATATGTCGAATCGTACTAAGACAGATTAGTCCCAAAAATATCGACTGTAGGGCAGGTTGGCCTTGTAGGGGTAATTAAGATGAACATCGGATGAACAACTAAATATGATGAATACTTTTATTTATTGTAATAATATTAAGTTATCATTATTACGAAGTACGACTACTATACCAGAACAAATAATCTTACGACTACAACTGTTGACTATTGATTAATTACTAATTACTAATTGCAATACTAGCAACTTATATTTATAACAACTATAATAACAAATGACTTACATTTTCATGCATGCTTGTAACCTACATAAATCCTAGACGCTCGTCAGCGTTTACCCAATAACTTAACTATAATTATTATTGCAATGTTATTACTTAACTAATTATTATTATTAGGTCACTACATATTAGGTCACCACACGACTTTGATCATTCTTGATGTCGCAATTCTGATGGCGCGTCATATTCGGTTAAGAACGAAATCCAAGTGACCGAAAATCCCGACAAGATGAATTTCCGGTAGAGCTCATTTGATTATTTCGGTTTTTGTTTTAATAAATTTTAAATCATGTTGAATATTATATTTATCTTGAAATGCCCATTTGATCGTATTTGATTAGATGTATAAAATAATTTTTTAACTTAATGTAGGTTAGGGTTGTACTCCTTCGTAATATAATTAATTATGGATCTATAAACTCTATACTGTTCTGAGTCCACACTGTTTACTGTAAAGCAGTGTTTTAAAGAAGTACTAACCTAACCTAACTTAAAAAAGTTAAACATGGCTTTAATTTAAGTTAAGGTTAATTATTAATAACATTATTTAATTTATTATTGCATGGCCTAATTCTTGCGAGACGATAATATCGGACAATCTCAGCGCAATCTTTGACGCTGAGAAAATAGTTGGGTTAGGTTTGATTAGGTTGGGTTAGGTGCGAAGTTTGTCGGTCGCTGTAGAGGCAACCGGAAGTTTGGAAATGCAAGACTATATATGAGTTTTTATTATAAAAAAATTATGCAGGGTGCCGAGAAATCTTTAATTTAGATTGAATTTAAGTTACGTTAGGCTAGGATTTTCATAAGATGCAAAGCTCAAGAAAAGAAATATAGTTATAATTTCGCGTCGAAATTTAAAAAAATAATAACTTGAAAACTATTAAATAATGTAAACGATTAGAAGATTAATAATTACAAAATCTGTAGGAAGACACAATAATTTCTTTTAATTTTTAAACAACAATGTTCGCAGCTATCTAACCTAAAGGTAACCACTTTTTATAGTGTTCAAATATATGGTGAACAATGTAATTCTATATTTTTCGCAAAATATATTCATAATCGTTGCAAAACCACGAGAAAATGAAATATCGAAAAAAATGCGTTCCTAGTTTTGAAAGATTTTAAAGTTCATGTAATAATGCTGGTATTTACTTTGTAATTTCCATGTAATTTATTGTACAAGAAACGGTACAATTTATGTGCAAAATGTTCAAATTATAAACTGCGCATTTGTTATTATGATAAATTGAATAGTGCAATAGAACAATACGAGTACAAGCATAGTACATTAAATTAATATAATACATACGTTTTTACGAAAAATGAAAAAAAAAGTCAATTATTTGAATGTTTTTGTCTTCTTCAGAAATTGGTGTTCAAGATTCAACTTCGAATTTTGAAAATTCACTACTGCAAGAAACTAAAACTGGGTGGGAAGAAAGGGAAATATTATATCGTGATGTTTTTTTTTGATTCTAGGAATTTTGTTCGCCAGCATTTGTTCGACAAACACTTAATCGACAGCATTTGTTCGACACGGAATTTTATTCGACATGCATTTGTTCGACTACACATTTATGCGAATAAGCAATTGTTCGACATGGAATTTTATTCGACATACATTTGTTCGACTCAACATTTAAGCGAATAAGCATTTGCTCGACATGGAATGTTATTCGACATGCATTTGTTCGACATGCCGACATGACATGACACGAAAGACGTAGGTAACCTTTTTTAGATATAATTAGAGAGCGGATTTATAAGCACAACAGGCAATTCCCGACGGGAAATCGTATTTCCGGAAATTTACAAAACAACTGAAAACAATGAACTGTTCTTGTTGTTCGATTCTGGTTATGTAGAAGATAGGATCGTTATATTTTCCACCAGAAGAAATCTACAACTTCTAGCGAACTCTAATCATTGGTATGCAGATGGAACTTTCAAAACGGTTCCGTCTCTGTTCCAGCAAATGTACACCATCCATGGCTTACTGGATCAAGATCTTTGCGGCAGATCCACCTCTTTGCGGCAGATTTAACTTTACGCGGAGATTTGTTTGTTTTTAATTTGTTTTCTAAAGAAATATCAAAAGCTAACACTGACCTAACGGCAGATCCACCTCTTCGCGGCAGATCCACCTCTTTGCGGCAGAACTTTACGCGGAGATTTGTTTGTTTTTAATTAGTTTTCTAAAGAAATATCAAAAACTAACACTAACCTAACGGCAGATCCACCTCTTCGCGGCAGATCCACCTCTTTGCGGCAGTTTTAACTTTACGCGGAGATTTGTTGTTTTTAATGTCGAACAAATGCATGTCGAATAAAATTCCATGTCGAGCAAATGCTTATTCGCATAAATATTGAGTCGAACAAATGCATGTCGAATAAAATTCCATGTCGAACAAATGCTTATTCGCATAAATGTTGAGTCGAACAAATGTTTATTCGCATAAATGTATAGTCGAACAAACGCTGTCGATTAAGTGTTTGTCGAACAAATGCTGGCGAACAAAATTCCGGATACGGTTTTTTTTTGATATCTTATTTATAAAAATTAATTATAAAATATGAAACTGGAATTAACGTGAAAATACTCGCCACGGCTATCAGCTCAATCGGACCGCATGAACTTAATAATGCAGACGCTTTCCACATGTTAATTTTCAAAACTCGAATTAATTATTGATAATTTTATTGAACACCACAACGATTCAACACTAATATGTGTTTTAAAAATGTGTACAAATGAAATGCAATCTTTGGCATAAAAACTAACTTGACTGTACTTAACCACCCATTCAATTAAACCATAAACTCCATACAATTTTATTTAACAATGTAATGAGTTTGTAACAATAAATAAAATTTCAAAAAGTTTTGTTGCTTTAAAAAATAATTGAGCCTGTTTTTAAGTTGCGCTACTGTTCGTGTTACCTCGCTCTGTTAAATTACGGTAAAATTCTCACCAGCGTAGAAGTCCATAAAAATCTGATCATCCCCTCGTGAAATGCTCATCTATCTTTCGTAACATGTAGTACGATTATCCACATGCGTTAATTTCCTATTGGTTGAATATAACCTCTACAATTTTCTCGTCTTAAATTTTCACTGATTATTCATCAAAATCTAGCACAAGTTGCACACTTAAATCAATGGTCCCAATTTGGACCAACCTAGACTTACAAAGACTAGTACAGCCCTACGCTAAACCCAAAAATCTCTTGCCTAAGTGTAGAGACTTTGTCTCTACACGAAGGCTTTCTTGAACCTGCGCGTATCTCTTCCCTTCGCAAAGTCAAATCGCGCATTCATTTCTTGGTAGGTTGCTAATATTTTTACTCGAATCACATTTTCGAACGTATTAAATTTAATTAATCATTCTACAATTTTAGGTGGCTCAATTATTTTACACAAAAAATAAAATTAGAAAATTTCACTTTCATCAATTAATATTAAATTTAAAATTTTGGTTCATTTAAATTGTAATCAACTGTAAGTTCGTCTATCTTAGAAGAAGGACGGTCGATTTTATTTATCATGTCGGGTGTCGCGTGTATAAATGGACCAATATTGCGTCTGCTTTATTGAAGTGGAGGTTAGCGTGTGACTGCAACTTAAATTTAGGATGACCCTTGTTCGGAATTCTAAAATTTTAAAAGTCTGAAGGAGGAAAATAATATTACAATACCTTATATACAAGAATGCCAACTACTCGTTTAGGCTGGAGTCTCACTATACCATCTATTGCCACCAAATAAAATTTTAACACAATCAATTAGTTTAAACCTAGTTCAACGACTCATCCACCCATAAATCACTATTTCCATTAGTTAAAATTTTATTTGGTGGCGATTGATGGTACAGTGAGACTCCAGCCTTAAAGATATATTTATGCAATCCCGTCTACTGGATCAGGAATTATCGTAGTATAGGAAAAACTTCTTTTAATTAAAAAAATATTTTATCAACAGAGACTCTCGAACTCAATATTGATTATTTTCTAGTTAAAGTTAAACATTACTGACGTTACAGAGCCTCACACTTCATACATGAAACATAAAACATTTTAGTTAATAATTTACACACAAAAAGTTTGTCATTACTCCACATTCTGTGAAAAACGCCTTCCATTTGTCGGGATTCCGAGCCAAATTCCTACTCGAAATTCCGTTTTTCAGCGATTCAGTATGAACCAAAAATGACTAAATGCCCCCGGAAATCCCGGCGGCCTTCTTTAGATGTTACATTGTGGAACATCAATATTATGCAACTCTTTGACGTCATTCGGCGCTTTGAAGAAGACATTTTAACAGTGGAGAAATTTGAACGGGAACGTAAAAAAGAAAAATGTGATATGCTCCAATAGTAAAAGTTCTATTATATAAATAACCGCTTTTCAAATAATAAATTTTATCTACCACTTTAAAAGATGAAATCCCGAAATGTTCTCATGTAATCAAAATAACCATAACTGATAAAGAGCGCCATTTTGAGTTTTGTAGTTTGAAATCCGGGAATTATGGAATTTATCTTAAAGAAACTAGCGGAATGGAATCCAAAGTAAGTATAAAGTAATGTTATCTTATTTTTTCGTCAAAGCATTGCAATTTCTGAATCAGAAAATAACTCTTCAATCTAACTAAACATATCTCTTTAAATTGAAGCAGTTTTGCGTTCTAATTATTTTCGAACAATTTCTGTCACTATGTTTGACTTTTATACCAACATAAATCATATCAAAGGGGAGTTTTGACAAAGAAATTTGAATCAAACACACCTTTTTGATAATGTGTACATTTGTACACAACGAACAGGATATGTAAGTCCCCTTGAAGCGACTCGAGGTACATCCCGTTAACTTATTAATGGAATTAAATTGAAATAAATTTTAAGCTAACTTATATGTACTAAATTAAGTGAATTCGAAATAGCACACATCTTATTATAACGCCGTCCAGAGCATCCTGACGTTACGCACGAACATCATTCAGAATTTTAATTTGGGTAATGCAAAGTTAATAAGCTACGGCGGCACTTAAATTTGGTCCTTCTTTTTTAAGTATTTGAAACTTGAGAATCCTCTCTCTTAGATAAATAACGAATCATCTAAAAAGACAGGTATTTTCATTACCTCGTTTTCAGCAAAACAAAATTGGAGTAATACTTTATGAAAAAACTAAGGAATGAAGATAGACATTCTTTATGAAACATTTGTAGGCTGTTTTATTAAACACCGCAGCTCTGGTTTTATTTGAACGATCTTCAACAGCAATGAAACAAATCGTAGCAGTATTTCAGGCATAACGCGCGATAAAAATCTTTCTAAGATGTCTCAAATGCAAAATTTGTTACAACGAATATATTTTTTTATCCGTGTAGGCATAAATATTTTATTATTTTTTTATTTATTCGAAAAACTTGTAAATTTTATTCCGAATGTGAGATTTCATTTTAATTGAATTTCTCTATTATACTATTTTATTTTCAAATTTTTAATGACCCATCAAGACTTTTTTAATAATAAAATAAAGGAGTTCACTTTACTTTCCGTATTAGGAAAGGAGCCAAAACTTTATTGAATATTGATATTATATGCACAGACATCTGCGTTTTTTTCATAACTTTCAGTCTCCAAACTGTTTAAAAAAGCGAATAAAAACTAAAGAAAAGTTTGTGACATTTTTTTTGTGACTAAATGTGAGTAACGTTTAAACATATTTATGTCGTTTTTGAGTTTAGTGTTTCCAATAAATACAAGTAACAACTTGAGCGTAAGCTTTTATAATCGATAATTTACGGTAATTGCCCAAAAAGCATTGTAAATTGTTTAATTAATGATTCTGCGAAGATTAACATCGGCACGTATCTATTTTATTTTTATCCTGTGAAAAGGTGTGCGTTAATCTATCCTACCCCTGTCATATCAGAAAGTCGGGTCGTTTACCTTACATAATATTTTATTTATACCAACATAACGCAAATAATAAATTATTATATCTTTCATTTTTACAAATCTGGGAATTTATTGATCTACAATGCCGTACCTTCACAATAGAACTTGTAATAAGGCACCACATCTTATTTTTATGGAGAAACTTTATTTAGTTATTTCATAGTTAACCTGATTACGTTGATTTGCATATCAATATGATTAAACTACTATAGCTCTCCAATAGCCAAGCTTTGATCTTCAAAGTTCTAGAGAGGTATTAATTTTTAGCTCCCCTTCGCGTGCTTCGTCACCGCGTTGTGCGTTTAAATTAGTACTTTCCTTACATATAAACCAACCACTTCATGCATCTATGGATTTTTAAAAGTTAGAAATCTCTGATGAAACTCTACATAATAATCCATATTTATGTTTCTTTATACATAAAACATTTAATTTGGGACTCAAGTTTCAACAAGTAAATCGAAAATGTTGAACCCGTGTTACACACCCATCAAATTACGAATTAATTTCTCTGTAATGAAATTCAATTGTCTCGGAGCAATTTTTGTGATACGTAATACGGAGCAATTCAAGTTAATAATCGTTGGAAGACGATGATGGATTAATGGGTTATATCCTTTAACTTGTTCCGCTTCGGAGGAGTGGAATGTCTCGGAACAATAACAGGCCGATATTTTAATTTTATTTTATCATATCTGTCATCGTGGGGGACAAATAAGGATAATTGAATCAGGATTTTAGAAATTTAAAACGTTTTAAATTAAGATGGAAGTAGACTTTCTAAAGAATGAATTATTTCAGACGTTCCTATACAGGACTTTGATAATATCGCACGCGTTTTATTGATTTTGTACAAATTTAAAAAACGGTTTTATTCCATTTTCAAAAACCTTGCACAAGAAAAATTACAGTTTAGAACAAAGTTTACTCAAGAACAAGAAATACGTGACAAAAAACTACACAAAGGTTTGAATAAAATAAACTAGAAGATAAATAAACTACAAATTCAACTAGGAAATATATTTAAATAAATTCAAAAAACAAATATTGCATGCAGAAAATACGCTGAAGAAAAATAAATTATGGAAAAACATGACAAATTACGGCATTGTTGCATTTAACTGTTATCGATCATAAAAATGTAATGGTTTATAATTTTACATTAAACAGTACAAATTATATTTCATATTCAATGACACAACATGAAAGGTAATACAATCGCGTGGACACCCTATATATTATTATTTTTCCTCATAATTTTCTTGCATTATAGATTAATTAACTTAAACAAATTTTAAATAAAGACGGAGAACCCTTTCGTATTATCCTTGATGTACAAACTTCAGTATAATACGATTAGTGTTGTCAGCATCAATTGTTTCAGCGATGATGGTAAAATACATCCCGTCATTGTTATACAAGGAAAATATTTTAAAATTAACTTTTTAATTAAAAATATTGCCTTTTTAGTTTTCGTAATAATGAAATATAAATATACCGGATTTAATTTAACAATTGGAATATTTGTTTAACTTGGAAGTTTTTACCCCAAAGTTTAAATGTTGGAAAAACTACCTTAAGGATTTACCACACGATGAAATTACGTGAGAATATCAACATGATTTAACAAGATAAAGCACACCGAAAGGTTCTTTATGTTTGCATATCAAAACACTGCTGAAAATTCTGAAATAGGTCGGTGACACAGTGAAAACGGTCAAGAGCCGACGACGTTCGCGCTTTTATCTCTTGGCATCTGTCTCATATCTTTGTAGATAAAACAAAACTAATTTTTTCGAGTCATTCAAATAATTCAAAATACGACTAGATTGACATACAGATAGATACTGATCGTAACTAAATGATTTATTATTCAATTTAATAAAATAAATAGAAACAATTTGATTGTTCGTCCGTTTCTTTTGAATGGTTCTTAATAATGTGCGTTTATAGACAGTGAGACAGTGACCTCTAATCGATTTATCAAAAGTTGTTGAGTAAAGGGGATGATGTCTATCTTGAGTAGAAAAGGCGCACTTATCACATTCAGTCGAATGCCTCTGAATGTTGCAACGAACATTCTAATCTCCTTCAAAATCATCATCAAAAGAAAAATGTATCGGATTCATTAGAACAAATTCCTGCCAAAATGGGGATGAAATAATTTAAAGGAAAGTTTGCGAAATATAAAAGCGGTAATTTCTTTTTAATTTGAAAAAGGTGAAACTCCCTTCGACATTGTTTCTTTGATGCAAACTTGTTTCGTGTTTTGAAACGCTATAATGGTACAATTTTAAAGAAATAAGGAAACAGTACCAGTGAACGTGAAAGAGTTTCTTTTACGCAATAGAAGGAATCACCTCCAATTTAAATTAATTAATTTTTTAAGAACTTTTTAAATGCTGAATTCTTTTTTAATACAATTTGAAATAAATATACACTTGACAAAAAATGTTTTTGTTAATGTATATTTTTAATATTTCTCAAGTTAATTTTTAGGGGAGAATGGGGTATATTCTGACGTGGACACATTTGGACGAAAATTGTTCTTTAAAAAAGCCGTAAATCATTGTTTCAATAAAACTGCGCCATGCTCATCCGACGAACGATCCATTCCTACTAAATAATCCACATGTTTCCCCTATATGATTAACTCTGAAGAGAATAGTTGCCGCAGGAACATTCGGAGGGTGGCTCTATTTTAAATAAGCAACTGTGAGCGAGTTTGGTATAACCTACCCGCACTCGGTCATGTTATTTTTTCCCTCGTGGTGATTTCTGAAAAGGTATTAGGTTATGTATTTTTAAATAATATATTATATTTTGTTAATAATAACTTTCAGTATAATAATTTAATATTAGTATAGTTATTCTCTTCTGAACTCTGAAGGTGGTTCATTTAATGGTATTATTATAAAGGTTACCTAAATCGCGTGGTGCTTATAATCGGATTTGCTTAAGAATACTGTATATAGTACGTAAAAGGATTTAACATTGTGACCTTGCCGAATAATTGAATAGTTAATATGTTTTTTACATATTATTTTATGTTACTCACATTTAATTATTAATATATCTTATTACATTGCTTAAATTTTCTTTTAAATTGTCAAGTTCTAAATATTAATATCGACCGGCACCATTAATTTAGTAAGGCCACTATGCTAAATCTCTTTGTGTATATTGTGTAGTGTTCTTAAAATAAACTGAATATAGCAAGAGGGGAGACCGGGGCTAGTTGGCTACAAAAGAATTAGTTAATTACATTGAAAATATTTTGCGTCTGTCTTTTTTTCTTTCTTTGTGCTTTTCATTTTATATTTTTATATAAAAATACATAAAAGTAAGTTTTTATTGCAGATGATATTAAATTGTAATTATTTTGTTCTGTGCTTTTAATGATTAAGTTTCTCTTTCCAGCATTTTGCTGTTTTTCTCTACGAAATCAAATAATACTAAACTGTTAGGTCTTCAAATCTTTTCCCAAAATAAAGCGGTTAATAACTTCCAATATTTATTTTACGAAATGCTCGCAGTATATTTCTTATAGGTATTATTTGTTTAATTTGAAATGAAAATATTTTAATCTTTTATCGTGCTTAATCGATGAATTATTTTAATGGTTATTTAATGATTTTCCAGTAAAATTTTTATGTATTTCTTTGTTTGTATATATCAGATATCGAATTCGACTAAATGCATGGCTATAGTTGGTTTTAAATTTTGGTAAATAATTTATAAATCTTTGTAATTACTTTAAAAAACGTTTTACCACTACAATTCACCTGCTACACGTATGTACCAACTTCTATTTATATTTCACATAAAAATACTGGAGGAAATAAAAAAAAATTAAAATTCCACATATACTATAAACGTCGGTCTAAAATTTATATCTGAAGCAAAATAAGCATTTTCAATCGAACGAACCACCGCACACCGCCTAAAGAAGTAGGTTAGATTAATGGCGAAACCGTGATACGGGTTAATGATAAATACACACAAAAAAGTTATATTATGGAATACTTTATTTATTTAAAATTATGCTTTATATTTACTTTTTTAATTAAAAATTAGGAAAAAGTTGGACAATTTTACAAAAGGGTGCGACAATGTAACGTTCCATGAGATATATTTATTGGTCTTCATTATTTGTGTTGTTTATTTTATTTTGCATAAATGTTATACAAACAACATACCTACAATATATTCAACGTCTTCCATGTCCTTCTCTGACATAGCCTTGACTACTACAGTTAGGATGGTACCAATGCAATGGTGCTTTGTCAGAATTTTAGCATTGATTATAAATTTGGAAAGATATGCCCTTATTAAGTACGCAAAATACTTATGTAGTTTTAATACTATTTATGTTATACGATGCACATCATTAAATATATGCCGTTGATGGTTGATGCATAAGTTCGTATCGTTTTTTTTAATTTAAAATTTAATTTATTAAACATAAAAAATACATAAATTAATCAATAATAAATATATTCTCATGCATTGTTTATGATGGGCTCCCAACGTTCTGGCAGTTTTTTCGATTCCACGCCTGAAGAAATCCGGTGGTTCGGAGGTGAAGAAGTCGTCGGACCAGGTTTGAAGAGCAACGTCCAACGATATTGTTGGATAGAGAGCGGAAAAGATGAAAATCTGATGGATCAAGATCAGGAGAATAGGGCGAATGTGAAATAACCTTCCCAACCGAGGTCTTGAATAGCTGCTTTTGTAATGTTAGCAGTATGCGGATGGGCATTATCATGCTACAAAACCACTTGATGTCGTCTTGCCGGACGTTTTTCTTGAACTGCAGCCTCCTGGCGACGCAGTTATTGACAATAAACCTCAGAAGTGATGGTTACATTCCTCGGAAGCAATTCATAATAGATGACGCCTTCTGTATCCCACCAGATGCACAGCATTACTTTGCGTGGATGGGCACCAGATTTTGCACGAGGATTTCCTTGTTTGTTAGGGCTCAGCCATTCCTTTCTGTTCTTGATGTTGATGTAAAGGCACCATTTTTCGTCGCCAGTAACAATTTGGGACAAGAAACGGCCGATGTTGTTGACGAACTAAACAATGACGAGCAAGCAAAACGTATGGTACCCAATAAACACTTAACTTTTGAATTTTGCCCATGGAATGCAAATGTCGTACGATAGTTGATTGATCACAATTCATCATATTGCCCAATTCCCGAGTTGATTGACGTGGATCAATCACGAATTGAAGCATTTAATCGGTCTTCATCAAAGCCGGATGGTCTTCCTGAGAAGAAAATACCCCTTTTTGAAACGAAAAAACGCCATTTTCGTGCAGTACTTTCCACGTTGGCGTTCTCTACGTAAACGACACAAATGGTTCTAGCGGCCTCCGATGCCTTAACTCCTACATAGGTTAAACTCCAACAAAATGATATGTCGGAAATGTTCATTTTTTTGAACTTGACACTCCATTTTCTTTCTTCTACTTTCTTCTTTAAGTGCCGTGCCTGATTTCAGACGTATGCGACCTCTCTCCTATGTATGTGTTGCGCGTTTGAAGTATTATCACACACATAGGGGACCTACTGCTTAACGCGGGCTCCGAATCGCGGGAAGTGTATACACTTCATCTCCAGAGAGGCTGTACCAGGCAGATTACACCTCGGTGGTTTACTATTGCCTTCCGAGGGGAGACAGTCAGAATAAAGTTTTACTGAGCCCGGAGTTGAACCAGGTATTTAGCATTAGCAGCAACGCACTTAACCGCTAAGTTGGCGACCGTCTCGTCCCATTTTCTTTAGCCAACAATTATCCCTTACTTTCTACAAATTGAAAAATTCAAGAACTATTCAATAAAACAATACTGTGGCAGTAAAATGACATTTATATTTCTCAAACAAATGTGTTGCCAAAGCCCTGGAAACAGAAAACGCTACGACCCTATGGATCAACCTGATAGTTTTAGTAGTCAAACATACAGTAACGTATTTATTGGTACATATTTATTCAACTATAGTTATTATATTATATAAAATGAAAGGAATATTTGAAAAATTACGGAAATAAAAAAGATAAATGATTAAAAACAGTTCATATTTATTAAAAAGAATTAATGAAGAAATTGTGCCAAGCAAAATACGTTAAGAGAATCTTAAATGTACAATTAATTATAGTACAAAAACGATATAATTTATTAACAACTGCTTCCGTTAAAGCTGTTTCAATGTTTTAACATTAACCGAGAAGAAGAGTAGAATTGTAAAAAACGTAATGAAGAGTTTTATTGTTAATAATTTTAATGTATTCTTTAACATTTTCATAGCGGTCAGTTAAAGCAAAAAATCAGTTCTTCATATTTCTATCCAATTTCATCTTACATAAAATTTTTAATATACCTAGGAGTACTTCTGTGATATTTTTCCATTGGGATTTTGGATTGTTTTTTTGGATCAATATAAACAAGCTCCTACTGGATGTTATGCTTGAAGTATTCTAAAATCTTCATATCTACTTCTTTCATTTCGTCAGCACAAATTGCATGAATCGAACAAAAAAACTCGTTAAATTCTTTTTTATATAATTTGATGAATTTTCAGTATACTTTTTAAATAAAATATCACTTGGTTAAATTCCAAAATTAATTAAAAAGTTCAAACGTGGATAGAGAGTTTAGCACACTCAAATCATTGAAATTTGTTTTGAAAAATTTCAATTAGGTAAAAGTAGGATTTCGCTGTATTAAACATTTTTTATGTTGATTTCAAGTTTGATAATGCCAACCCTATTGATAAAATGGTGACAAACAGAATTTTATCAATACACTTACATGTCAGTCTCGCTACATTTGATGCTCGAAATGTTTCTAATTTCTTTTTCTTAATTCTGTACAAACAATTTTAAACTTTTCTGAAAAATATATCATCGAGCTAAATTTCACAATTTGACGAATATTTAAACAATTACTATGTACTTTACAGAATTATAATTTTCATTCTGGTTTTTATACATTTAAAAGAATTTTTTAATTAAATTTATATTTGTACTTGAGTGGTTTACAATGTTTAAGCGTCCTCTCTTTTGATCGCCGTGCTTCCAAAATTTAATTGTAATTATCAGTTTGTATTAATGAATGTTACACGTTTCTGTGCAATTCTATTTTAAAAATGGAATAATTTAATTAAAACAAGAAGATCAAATTGGTGGTCCACGAATGGCTTCCTTCCAAATAAAACAAACAAGTAATTCATACATTTGAGAGTTAAATTATTGGTTTTCGGTTCCAAGTTCCAAACTTGAAAGAATAGATGTGAGAAATTTACGTGATTTTCAGCGGTTTTTTTGTAGAGCTAGGTTGTTATGAAAAGTTTAGCCTAAAAATAGCTAAAATTGTAAATGGATGATACATGAACTTAGTTTTTACCTTTATACTTTCCCAAACCATTGATTATAAATTTAGAATCTCCGAATCACGCGTCGGAAACAGAATGTTTGATCGTAGACCGCCCATTCATAGCGTTCATTGAGTAGTTCTTGGCAGAGCTTTTTTTCTGGCGTCGTGCTATTACTAGGAGGTCATCTATATTTCTTTTTCTTGACCACTAAATCTCATCGAGGAGCTTTTGACCCTGAGAGCACGATGAACTTGGACGAAATATTAGTTTTATGGAGAGCCTGGACTGATGATCATTCATCTGGTTTTGGGAGCCGGTTGTGGAATTTACTATATCTTTACATCGAAGACTAGTTCGAATAATGAAACAGGAAAGTCCTTTGAACCTATATGAACATCGTACAATCCTTTAGTAACTATTGATCCTGTACCTATGTACATAATACCTGATCAAATGCATACTATAGTATAGGTATATTCCCTAGATCCATAATATAAGTTTTCCTTATTACTTCCTTGAGACAGTAAACATCTGGTCCTACTTTTGATCCAAGGACTATCCGATTTCTTTACGCCGCGGGCACTTTTTAAAATGTTTAAAAAAATATAATATTCATTTTCAATAGTGAAAACTAATTTCACTCTTAATTTTTCAAGTGTAAAATTGTTGATTATAACCGTCTCGATTTCATTGCTACTTTAAATCCTTCGAGGATTAAGATTATTATTAACTTGTTATATTTTAATTACATAACTTTTAATTACTTGCCATGTATTTATTCATTTATTTATACAGTTTCAACAAAATTCTTTCAGTTTAATTTTAGTTGAAATGCAATTTTGGTGTTTATTTCATTACTTTTTTAATTTAATAAAAGTAAAAAATATTTGAGTAAAAAAACTAGTAATTTTAAAATTAACTGGATGTACACTTATTTTTATTTTTACATTTACCATTTCTGAAAAATAACAACGATGTAGCTTCATATTTTATATTACGTACGATGCATCATAATATAGGGGAGAGTGGGGTAAAATGATCTCCCTAAGGAAGAAATATCTCTCGAAGCTAAAAATAATCGAAATTAGGGTTTCACATTTAGCAGGCTTCTAACTACATCCTTCTTCTAACTGGTGAACTGTTTTGATTTTTTGTAAAACGAAAAATTCTTTAAAACATATCTGTGCAATCAGAAGGTGCGAAAGGATCATTTAACCCCGATAGGTGGGATAAAATAAACCCTCATTAAAAAGTTAATAATATAAATTAAATTTACTTCGGTAGTTAGATAATAAATTGCAAAAGAGAAAATATTTAAGTTTATAATAAAAACAGCAAATTAAAAAGTAAATTTACATGAACCAATTCATTTGAAAAACAAGTTGTAAAAGTTATAAATTTATAAAAACGTAAACATGCTTTGTTTACATCTTGACAAAAGTCACACAAGCAACATACTGATCATGAACCCATTTATGCCCAATATAACACCGAATCCTGATGATTGTCCTGATCTTTTATGACTTCAACGAAATGAAGATCGTGATAAAACAAAAAAAATCTTGTGACGAGTGATCATATAATATACGTAGTAGTATGTCGACAAAACATCCTAGAAAAGGCGATGAAGTACAAATATTTGGGGCATGATATCACAATAAGAACAGACAACGAAACTCACGAAATTAAAAGACGAATAGGTTTAACCTTCGTTTATGTTATGGGTTTACAGGTTTATCTCAAACTAAAAGTGTATAACAAGTGCTACCAACCTATACAGACGCAAGGGGTAGAACCTTAACACTGACACAGAAATCGATAAAGAAGTTGAGGGTGATGCAGCGGTCTATGGAACATGCTATGATGAGAGTAGTAAGTCTTCAGGATCGTATGACGAACGAATAGCTTAGAAAATAAATGAGGATTTAGGATGTCATTGAAAAAGTCAGTGGAATTGGGTGGGCCACACGGCGAAAGTTCGGGTTGGATGATGGACAAAACGTGGAAGGCCACCAACTAGAAGCACCGATGACCTAAACAGGGAAATTTTGAAATGGATATAAGCGGCCAAGGAAGAGAAAATTGCAGAACTTTAGGGTAGGCCTATGTTCAGTAGTGGACGCGTTTGACTGGATGAAGATGATGATCCCTTAATCATTTAAGTGAGGGTTAAGTGTACCCGATAATACATAATTTTGATAAATTTAGTTCAAGAATATTGTTACTGACTTAAGCAGAATACACTTGACAACCATTTGTTTTTTAATACTCACTCTGATAATTACTCCTTCCAACTTCCATCAGCTTTGAACCCAAATAAAATAGTAGGTATTTACTTAAAATCAGAATGCGTTTTTTTGTTATTTTACTGCATATAAACAACAATGTATTTTTAATCAAGAAAACATTTACGGGGGTTAGAAAAATCACTAAATACAATGAATTTCATTCACTTGCAGAAATCTGACAGTAGAGGTATTGCCAAAAACACGAGGGATCATTTTACCCCAGTCTCCCCGAAGTAGAATAAACAAGTTGTTGGAATTCGATTGAAATTTGTTGAAATAATTCAAAGCATATTAAATTTTTTCTTAAAGATTATTAAATTTATAATTCCGATTTAGTATTAAGTTATAACAACTTTTATCCAATTTTAGCTTTATAATGTACATAAATGTATGTAATTCTTTCATATCGCTAACTTTTAAAGCTTGGAACGTTTGAAACTCGGGTGCAGATATACTAGTAGCACATGCACTTACAACCTTACAACTGTCTAAACATATCAGCATGTCGCTGTCGTCTTCATGAGTTAATTTATATTATGGTAGTTGTAAAATAAATTTAAAATTTATTCTTAACATTTAAAATTATAAGTCAAAATTTTGGTAATTTTATAGAGCTGGGATTACTCAGTGTTTGGATTATCATGCATTTTATTTATCGGTATTGAACTTTTTTTGATTTCTGATTTTTTAATGGTCACTAATTTTTGAAAGTAGATAAAATAGTAAAGTTTATTTAGGAATAAATCCTTTATTTCTATGCAAATTGTTGAGCGAGTTAAAATAGAGCAGAAGGATAAAAATAAATAAACAATTAAGATAGATTTTATTAATACAAAATTGCTAAACAAGAACTTATGAACTTGTTGGCTTGGACGGAGCACCGAGGTTTGCCCTCAAATCTCCTTCATCTGGCTTGTGGAAGCTGGCTGCAGGATTTGGAGGTCCATTAACATCAGGGTTGAGCATTGGACTGGATCTGACCAGTTTAGTTAACCTTGGTTTTGATGGGCGAGCAACCTGGTATTTTTGGTTTTTTGGTTACTTCCATGACATGCTCCGTTTAAAAATCTTTTGCAATAGCCAGTTTAAAACTTTTCTTAAGAAAGCATAAAAATGCCAATAATTGGTAAATTTAGAATGTCAGTAAAACGAAATTTGAAGGAAATATCTTATTAAATATCTTATTAAATATTTTTTTAATATATTTTCTTTCATATTACTAATTTACGTATTTACGATAAAATTACATTTCTAAAGCAAACATTTGTGTTCTTGATATTTAAAAATTAGTCTAGTAAAGAATTTCCCTGACAAGGCAGGTAAAGTGACACCTCCTTGCCGTTTTTCACTGAGAGTTGTAAAAAAGTGTTTTTATTAAGTTAGATCTTTACAAACATTATTAGTTTCGATCCTCTTATTTCAAGATCGTCTTTAGAAGTTTTAGAAATTTACAAAACAAAATAGTTAAGCAAGTCAAGTTTGCGAAGATCTAGTTTAATAATGAAAATTATTTACAAAGAATAGCTTTTGTGTTATTTTATATGTTAAAGGTGTTATGTCGCTAATTGTCGTTCAAATGACTTACAGATGTACATAAGTGGTAGCTAGGTTTTTGAATTCAAATGCGGAGAACGTGAATAATTTTTTTTATTAACACCATAAAAAATGGGTGAGTTAAATTTAAGTAAGTGCAAAGTTAAATTTACATAATAGAAAAGAGCGTACAATGAATACCTAATATTTATTATGAAGAAAATGTGTTATACTAATTACTAATAACAAATCTATAATATAAACCACAAATATTAATAGTAGTTTCAATCGATCTCAATGTTGCACAGAGGGTGCAAGCAAAAATTAGTTCCGTGCACTTGATTCTCAAGGGTGTACAACACCTCAATTTGTCTACATGCACAATATCGTGTAAGTACAGATCTATCGAACCGTTCTATGGGTGTAAAAATTCTGCAATTACTTAAGAATTCTGCAAAGTGTTTCTGTTTTTAAAAAATTTATCTAAAGTGTTCCGATTGCAACAAATCAAATTGAATCAAATCTTGCGTGGAATAGGCTTACGTCAAAAATCGAATTGGTTTAACATCCAATTGTTAAATCATAGACTTTTAGAATGCTCATTGTACTTCAAATTAGTGGCGGATCGTAATTTTTTATTTCAATGAACGGGAACAAAATTTAGGCTTTCATTCGACCTCGTGATGAAATGTAAAAATGATTCTGTAATTGAGAAGTGGTCCGACTACTGACCGAGTATCTAGCAACAACTTATTGTGTTATAGAATACTTATATTTTCGCTCAAGTCAACAATAGAAAGTGAAAAATAGAATATCCCCCCCCCCCCAGTACATCAAAATAGCCAAGAAAAGTAAAGCAGTATCAGAAAACATTTTTAATGTTTTACCATCTGATCGCCATATGCTGGGGTCTCTGCAGCCTCCAATTGTTATGGAATTGTTGTTGTTATGGAAGTTGTTATGGAAGACACAATTTAAAAAAAAGAAAACATAAATATTATCATCATCATTACGTAGCCACTCTTATGCCCTGCAGGACGCAGGCCTTCTCTAAAATCTTCCACGCTGGTCTTTCTTGAGCTCTGGATATCCAATTTGTGGTCATTCCCATAATGTCGTCCGTTCAACAAGTGGTAGCCTGTCTCTACATCTCTTGATCTGTGTTGGTCTCCACTCCAAGACTTTCTTTGTTCACCTTCCATCCGCCATTCGTGCCACTTGTCCTACTCATCTCCATTTCAGCTTCGCCGTTTTTTCAATAATATCCCCATTCCTGTTCTCTAACATCTCACAGCGTTAGATATTCTGTCTCTTCTGCATGTTTCCAACATGGATCTTTCCATTGCTTTCTGGGCCATCCTCAACCTATGAGTCGATCTTCGTGTTAAGGTAAGTGTTTCAGACCCATATGTTTAGACAGGCATGACACAATATTTTCAGACTCTTCTTTTTAAAGATTTCCGAATGTCACCTCTAAGAATCTCTCTCAACCTTCCGTCAATCTCGTGCGTTTAATAGAGTCTGTGAATTTTAACCTCGTGTCCCTAATACTTACATTTGTACACATGCCCTAACTCTTTTCCATCTACGTATTTCCGTCTTTTCGAATAGAATAAAATTTTTTATAAGTTTTGTTTTATTCATGTTTACCTTAAGGCCAACGGTTTTTGATGCTTGTAGAAGTTGCTGAAGCATTTCTATAGCATCTCCAATGTTGTCCGAGATGAACACAATGTCGTTGTCGAATATAAGATGGTTGAGCCCTCTCCGTCCACCTTCATGCCCCTGCCTTCCCACACAAGCGATTTAAAGACATTCTCCAGAACCTCAATAAGCAGCTTTGGCGAAATTGTTTCCACTTGCTGGATTCTCCTTCCAACCCCGAATTTCTTTGTCATCTTATGGAGTTTAACGCTTACTTTGCTGTTGTATTTCTATTTACTCGTTGTTTTTGAATATCGGTAGTCAATTCTACTGTTCTGCTGTGTCAAAAGGTTTTTCAAAATCGACAAATATTAGCAACAAGGGCCTGTAGAATATTTATCGTCCGTAGATCATCCTTAGGCCGTTATTCTGTAACTCGTCCTTCATTAAAGGATCCTTTAAAAATAGGTAAAGTATGGTTTACGATGTAAACAATTGAATTACAAACGATATTTTAAGTAGAAACAAACTTTACCTAATTTTAAAGGATCCTTCAATAAAGGACGAGTTACAGAATAACCGCCTTAGATTCAAAACCCGCCTGTTCCTTGAGTTGGTAAAACTCTAGTTTTGACTCTAGACGTTTTGTTATTATTTTGATAAATAGTTTATATAGATGACAAAGAAGATTAGTTTATGATTTCGCAGATCCGCCGTGTCACCTTTTTTATGAAAGAGAATCATATTATACATATACCTTATACTGTAAACAACGATTTAATAATTTTCAATTTCGTCTCTCCAATCAGTTTAACAGCTTCTATGACCACATAATCATCTCCAGGAAATTTACGATTCCTCATTTCTTTTAGTGCATTTATAATTTCTTCCAGGATTATTTCCGGCATCTCTTCCGATTCTGGGTTTAATATATTTTTGTGATTGAGTCTTTCTCTTTTTGTGGCATATAAATTTACTATAGTTTTATTTAGTTAAAATTATTATTTTTAGATAGTTGTTGTTTTAGTTTTGGACGGAAAGGCAGGCACGCGCCCTTGTGCCTCTTGTGACAGGTCGCCACTCCTTATAGATTTCGTTAAAAAAGTTTTAAAAGCAGGATACAAGAGGCACATCCTGTTGGTTGCTATTTTAAGTAATTAAACATATCATATTTTTAAAACAACCCTCGTAATTAGTGATGTGATAAGATTTATAATCCAGTTTTAGGGTTATATTTACACGACTATGTTTCAGTATTAAACTGGTAAACATGCAAAAGCCATTTGTCGGAAGGTAATAAACATTACAATTTCCGTTTTTGAATTTGTCGTAAAATTATAACTATCTATCCGTACACTTAAGAACCCATTTCAAAAATTTTGACAAGTGTAAGATATAAAGAATATAAATAAAAAAAACCGCACCTTAAATAAAGCTCTACGGAAAGCACTTTCTGTAACGTCTATTTGACATCATAAAATCTTCTTTTGAATTTTTCCACTTGGCTTAATATCACGTATCCCAATGGAGTGACTTGTGGTATTGACATCAATTATTTCTTATTGTTCGCGTAATGGGATTGTATTGTTATTACTAATTTCATTTTATTTCAAAGCGAAAGTGTCGTGTCAAATTCATTGATTTGTAGGTTTATCGTAAGATATTGTTAATTAGGATGTCTTGGAACGACTTGTTTACAAAGAATTTTTTCATGAAACATTAGCAGCTTTTACGAAATAACAAAATTAATAAATAAATCTCGAGCGAAGAGCAAAATAATGAAGCTTGCTAAAGAGGTAGATTTGTCGTCACGATAGCAACTAAAGTTTAAATACCTGGAAATTGAATTTTGCTCAAAATGAGAATAGGCAATATGCAATAGATTGATAAGTCTATCGATTCATTAATCGGGCAAATTTCAGTTGATTACCTGAAATGCTGCTACAAATCGTGCCTAAGTTTTTTAACCAAAAACATTTTTCTTGTGCTGCTGAAAAACAAATGATCAGTCTGATTAGAAAATTGTAAATTTTCTAGTTTGTTTTCTTAATCCCGGTAGAAAAGAACTAGAAAAGCTGCCCGAAACTTTATAAAACGGGAAACTTTCGTTTTAAGGTGCACGGGAACATAAATAAAGTCTAATAAACCATCAGTGTCTCCCGCAGATATTTAACTCTTCAGGACGAACTGAAAACTCGCTGTAAAAAAAATAAAACATAAGTACCTGCATTATAAATTATTATAAGACGTACATTTAAATGCATTTTTGATTAAAATTTTATGGGCAACCAGGAACGGAATAAAACCTGATGTAAAATCTGATAAAAATACAAATCGATAAAAAAAATTGCATTTTCTTTCCAATAAATACAGAAATGACTTGTAACTTTTTTTTATTAGGATTAAGTGGAGTTTCATTCTTTTTGTAAACTTTTATCATAGCTCAATGGTGATATAATTTGAGGAATCTTGTGTTTGTTACTTATTTTGAGGTCTTGATGGTTTTTTTATATTAGGTTATCTCAGATAGGTTTACAGATTTTTTTGTTAGGGGTTGTATTTCAATATTTAATTTTGTCGACTCATATAAAATTTTGTATTCATGTAGCTTTTATGAAAACAGTTTGTGACTCTGTGTCTAACATAAAACCGAATATTCAACTACTGCTACACTGAAAGCGGTTCTGTAATTGGCTACGTATGTTTTATACGGAAAATTTTACAGACACTATTACGTAATATTGTGTGTACGTACAAACATTGTTATTTTAATTTTGCTCTGATAAACAATTCAGCCGAAAATAATAAACCAAGTATATAAATTTCTTCTCCGAGCAACAACCTTATGAGGGTTATTTTCCCAACTTGTATACTTTAAAAGCATATTTATTGCAATGCGGTCAATACATAATCTCGTAGGAGTACAATAATAATAGTAAATCAGGTCACGACGACAAAAATCAATTACAATATTTTCCCTTTATTTCTGTTGCACATATAATTTATTAATAGAACTTGACAAGCGGAAGATTTTTAAATTTTATGACGAAAATATTGCAACAAAAGAAGTTAATTCAGATTTATGTTTCTTTTATTTGTCTCAATATTATTTGTGACCCTTATACTTCCAACCCACATCACAGAGACTTTATGGAGTAAAATTTTTGACAAAAGTTTTAAGTTCCAAGACTGATCACTCAAAAAGGCGGGCGACACGACTACCCTGACGGTTTTTTATCAACTTATCCAACTATATCATGGCATGCCAGAAACATTTACAAGTTGATTAATGTAATGGAAATTTATACTTGATAAATATTTAACAGTCTACTTAAAATTCCGAAATTTGAAAATCATAAATTATTTTAATATAGAAATTCGTTTTTGATAATTTAATGTATTAGAATGACAAACTTTTTTAACCCAACGATTTTTTGTGATATAACGCAGTAGTCAATTCGCTTCTTTTAGAATATAAATTGACTTGTCAGATGATGTAGCATCAAATACGCAATATTTTTTGCTACTTATTCACTAAATCTGATATAAAAACCATCAAAAATTCTACATTACAATTCTCAACTCTGGATGTCTAAAACTGCACTTGGAAAAACTAAAATTCTTTACGACTAACTAAATTACTTTGTATATTTTTAGAAGAGGAAATTAATAAACCTTGTACTATAATTTTAAGCACGAGTTAATGATCCTTTTTATTTAAAATGTCACTTCCAGTAGAAAAATTTAAATGTTTATTTTAAGTGGATAATTGATGAATTACTGCACCTTTAAATTTCAAAGTTTTTAACTTACGAACTCCCTAAAATTAATTTAGCGGAGAGTGAAGTTACTTAATGATAAAAATTAGGTTTATACTTTTTTCCTTTTTTGAAGTCGATTGGAATACTTGGGAGTGTTTTGAAAGTTCGTCTTTTATTTAACAACAAAATTAGTTTTTCTAGTTCTTCAAATAACTTGATACGTCGAATCGATCCGTTAATGTTTCTGGAAAAATAAAAATAAATTATAATTTCTAAAAGTAAATTTAAACATGTAACGAAAGCTCTTGACATTAATTTAATTTTTATTGTTTAATTAACTTGCGCTAATTTTTAAATTATAATTTAATATGTAAACTATTATATCCTATTAAAATTTTATAATTGGTTAAATTTTTTTGTTTCATAACTTAATTCAATTTAAATGCAATTTTAAACGCATGGAATATAAAATATCAATTTTTGATGACATAGTAGGTACATCAAATGCAATTAAACAGGACATTCGGTTTAAATCCTAAAGCAACGAAATACGCCAATTTACTTTTCGAAATATATTGTAATAATGAATAATTAATACTAAAGTTAGGTCTGTAATTTTTCACATAATAAAACAGAACGAGGAAATAGAAAAGTTTTAACAGATTTAAAATTTAATAAGTACCTTATTAAGGATAATTTTCAGTTAATATTTTCCGAAGTAAATTCCTGGGTCAAGATTATTCAATTTGGCTAATAAACGAAAATTGTGGAAAGTTGCCAAAGTTTTCAATATGCACAGCAATCAAGTAATATTTGCTTACCATTTCATTTAAAATTAACGAAAACAATTGGAAAAAACGTACGTTCCAAATTTCAGCATTAAAAACATAATTAATCGCGGAGGCATGTTACCTACCTTCCAGGGTGAAATTGAAACTTGGTGTTGTAAATTTAGTCGACGAGCTTAAACTTAACTTCTACAGGAACTGCCATAGAAAACTTGTGCTTGAATTGTCCAAAGTCAGGGACTTCTTTATTTAATTATAATTTATTAATGGGTGATACTTATTTAAAGTACGTTAGGTACATTTGCGTTCTGCCACTAAGGACTATTAAAACTACATTATTCATGGTTCTGTACTGTAAGCTGTTGTTTTACACGTACCTAGGTAAGTTCAAATTGAGGTTACCATCGATCTCAATCTTGAATGGCAACATTTGTATGCACCGTCTCGTTTGGATAAGCCAACAAATGGAGATATTTTCTCAAATGAGGCTACGTTATTAAGACAAAAATACACAATTTAATTTGTAATGCAAAATTTCAACTTAAGTTGCTAATTAAATGTACTCCATATCCCCACCACTACCCGCTTGTACCGGTATAATTTAAAAATTAATTTGAAATTTTTAATACATTTAATTAAAATTTAATTCGAGTTAATTACAGTATTACCAATTACGAGTAAATTTACTTAAGATTTTCATATCGAACAAAATTTGATAAATTAATTAAATCGTAATAAATAAATTTATTTGAAGGGTTAAAATTTCATTGAAATTCGAATAAATTTTCGAGGGAAATAATACTAAACTGTTATAAAATATATTGTAGGCATTATTAATTTATTATCATATCATTATGAAGGGCCATTCAATTAAAATTTAATAAAGCACGTGAATATCAGGTAAACAAGGGCTGTGAATGTTATACACTGTGTTAATTTAAAAAGGATCATCTAAAGTTTTCCAAACCAAAAATATTTAAAATTAGAAAAACAAAGTTATTTATTAAAGAAATTTTAATTCTAAATTTGACAACAAATTCATAGTTAGTTATTTATTATTGATTGCTTATGTTTTACATTACACATGCATTACATGTGTAATGCATGTGAAAATGTTAAAAACAGTGAAATTTTAAGTTTTACGTGGTTTCACCTTCTCACCTAACCGGGAACAATAATTTGTATCACCAGTAAGTTACATTTTTATCGAAATGCGATATCATTGATACCCATTTGTCGCGGTGGTATATTATTTTATCCCCGTTTATTAGTTACAATCTGTTATTATAAAACTTTCAGTAACTGATTTATCTTATTCATAACATGATAAAGGATCGCCGAATGGAACTCCTCTCTCAACTTCACTAATAGCTAAACAATTAACATTTCCACAATTGAAAAGTATGAGTGTAGCAACTTCAGTGTTATTTTATAGAACAACCAACGATGTCATACCTTGTCGAACGCTTATGTAATATCCAGATAGGCTACAGTGCAGAGTCTCTTCTCTTTTAATTAGACTTCAATTATCTTCAATTTAAAATCCTTAATTAGTTATTGGATCACGTTCTCACTTTTTAAGTGTGGATATAATCTTTGTAGTAGCAGCTTCTCGAAAATCTTGAATGCAAATGATACAAGACTAATGGGTGCTTGTGATATGAAGTTGCTTCCTTCGAAGGTTTCTCCGTCTTTTGCATGATGATTATTTAAGCCACTTTCCATTGCACCCAATTGAAGCACTGGATTAAATAATATATGGCATCAGTCTCACTCCCTTCTTGAGCAACTGTTGCAGTACTTTACGTTGATTAGGTCATAACCCGATGTTTCTTGGTATTAGTTGTCTTTACGATGAAAGCGACTTGGCCCTCCGGTGAATATCAACGCTCTGTGGATGAGTAAAAGCGAACGACGAGATACCGTATAACACGGCTCTGTCTTCGTAGCGTTGAGTTGCAAAATAAGGGAGAGAAGATGAATAAAGAAGCCTTGGGCCTGCACGGCCTGTTCAGCTAATTTGTAAGTATAAAAAATTGTGCAATGAGGTTTGCGGTGAGTTACAACCGTCCCAGGGAACCTACTCTATAGAATTTCGCCATATTAAGGTTTTCAGCAAGTCAGAAACCAAGATAATCAAAACAAGGATGCAACGAAATAATAATAAATTTGCAGTTATAATTTTCTAACAAATAAAAAGTGCATCGTTAAATCGATCATTAAATTTCAGCTAGTACATAAAATTAAAAAAAAACTGCGAAAACTTTAAGACGTCCATAAAACACGTTACGAAGGATATGTCTACATTTTTTAAAGCGCGAAAGAGTTTGAAATCCAATAAATTAACAAAAGAACTCATAAATGTAAAAAGTGGATAAAAATATAAATCAATAAGAATTTCTTACGCTAAGGGAATCGAATCCGTGAACCTTGGTACTAAACACTCGGCCATTCCTTCATCACTTTTGATCTTTTAACTTAAGTTTTGTACATACATATTATATGAGTTGCATAAATTTTTTATCCTTTATAATTAAACTTATATACTACAAGTTAATTAAACAATAAAACTCAATTTATTTTCATCGGCTTTCAACAATGGGTTATTGCTCATAAGAGATTTTATTAAGTAATTAACTTCAACAATGAAAACTCATGAAAAAAATAAATTGATTGCAAATTAGATCGGCCTATGGTCTCGCCAGTAGCCTACGAACTGCGCAGAAAAATGTTTTTTCCACTGATAGATTTGGTGACCCCCTATATCCTTTAGTTAAAGATGGGATAGCGGAAAGAGTCAACCCTAAGATGTTATTATATTATTATATATAAATTTTGTATGTTTTTTGTTTAAAAATTTTGAATATTCTAGTTAAAATCCTAAAACTGAAATAAATTTCATGGTTGAACATAATTAAAATTATTTCAACAAATTGTTTGTCGGAAAATGGAAATTTCGTAAAAATGTATTATAGTTGATTATATAGCACTTTTCCGTACTGAAAATTTTTTTCCGACCACTCAAAAATACATTACTGCTCGCTAATATCCTGTTAGTAAATATAGTTGCTTTCAATTTAAATTTCCTAAAAAATTCTGTATTAATTTGACCTCTTTTGTGATTGGTTAATTTTATAAAAATGCATGATTAACTTTTCATCAAGTTATACTAGCGTAATAATTTCATGAATAACAGTTGGAAATAATATAAAATATCTTAAATTAATTCATAAATAAACTATTATTTTTGTAACATAATTCTTAAATTGTGTTTATAACTGTTATTTATTAACTGCAACTAACGCTGTTGCGGTCAAAATGGTTTTAAATTATCACAAAATAATTTTGAGGTTTGAAAATTAAAATTTTTCCTCATTTGCTTATGTAAATCGTTCTTTTGCCGACGGTGTGGACTCTCCATAATTATTTTATAAATTGCAAGCAACTACAAGTGCAGTGTCGAGGGTCATATTCAAAAATTTTTCAAACGGGTGTTTTTATTAAACCAATCATTGAAACAAATAGAAAAATGAACATGTGCCAAAAGAATTTTTTTTGTTTTTCACATACATCAGACGTTGAATCAAGATGGATAAATGTGGATAAAGAGATTTTGTTCTTTTTTTCATTCTCCGAATATTGATAAATTACATCCGGCAGCAATCTAAAATTAACAATTTATATAGCGATTATACATGGATAAAATTGACAAAATCTCTACTATTATGTGTCGGATATAAAAAATAAACTAAATGTGAAAATCCCTAAAACATGAACAAAATTCTGAATAAATCTCGAGGGGTGGGGGTTAAACACCCAAAACACTCCCTTGAATATACAGATTTGCAAATGTCGCGGATGATGATATACAGTGGATCTTCTACATAACGAAGTTCGATTTAACAAAATCTCGATTTTGCGATTGACTTTTGTAATAAATTACATGCATTTTGATTTGAATGTCTGACTATTTTAATACCGAAAACGAATTTAATCCTGAAGTTAAATTTAAAAATGTCATAGTATTTCTTTATAATTATATGAAAGTTCCATTGTATTTTCTATCCAAGTTTAGCTAAACTAACTTTTCGCATATTTGACTTGTTGGCGGACCGCTATAAATGTTTTACACTTTTATAGGTGTGAAGTACTCCCCACTATGCGATTGTGAGGACTTTTCATAAATAATTTAGAACTGGGGGGGGGTATTCCATTGGAAAGAAATAATAATAGTTATATTAATATGATCGCAGTGACCAAATTTAAAAAATATTTTATACGAAGGTTTTATCAAATTATGATTAGGATTAGAACTAGGATTGCGAGACGGTATTATAATAAAAAGAGTACACTTGACTTCCTTCCGGCATAAAAAGCACTGTAGGAAATTATTTGGTTTCAAGATCAAACGTATAAAGTTAAAAGTTACTCTTACAATGGAATTTCTACTTAATGAAAACGTATAACATTTTTTAGAGGACTAATTTTAATTTTATAATTTTGCATTGTTTATTATTTTTTGTAAATAATTTGGAATAATATCTTGGAAAAAGCATTTTTCTGCAGAAATTATTTTATTAATAATTGTAGCCTGTAGCTTTTAATTTATATAATATGCAATTTTTTACATTTTCACTTATAATTTAGATCGAAATATTTAACAATTTATATGAAATTAATTTCTGCATTACTTTTTTTTAAATTATAATTCAGATTCAAAGCTAAAGGCCACTTTGGGGTCTGATCGAATTTTCGTCCTGTCGTCCCCCAAAGAGCCTGCATTTAAATAAGCACAAATCCTGTAATTATGTCAGATTTTTATTTCAATATTTTACACTTGACTACAGGGCTTAAAATTTTCCATTTAAAATGCATGGCATTTTTCAGTCTATAGGTCTATACAATCAGTATTTTATTGCTGGATTAATTAATTAAGGACCGAAAAATTTTAAATTGTCAAAAATTAGTCTACCAAAATGCTGCAGTAGGGAAAAATTTTCCGACCTCCTACCCATCATAAAATTCTCTCTGGGTGATTCTATATCAATATGGTACTTATTTATTGTTTAAATTTTATCTAATGTTGCTTAAAAACATAATTTATCGATGTTTTTCGGTGTCTTTACGTTTTATATTAAATACTCCGTCACTATTTAATAAAAGTTGACTAGTAAAAGTTAAAAGTTATGCACAAGTTATAGGCTACGCAAGGCACACAGAAAAAGGCGATTATTAGGAGAAGTAATGAATTTATATTATTTTATATTCTCAATTGACTTTGACACTTGGAAATTTTAATTTGGATTTTTGGATTTTTGGATTGTTTTGGCCTAATTATGATAGGCAATGGTTGAAAATCAACTGAAAATGTTGAACTTTTGCCTTTTAAGCAATATTTATTACTTGTTTGTATATATATGTATTGCTTAATAAACATTATCTCTCTCTCTCTCTCTCTCTCTCTCAATGGGGCCAGAAATAAAAATTTTAAAAGTTCCCGTGTGCCCTGTGCATGAAACACCACAAAACTACCCCTATCTTGCACTTGTTTCTGAAACGTTAGTTAAAAATATGTAACATTCCTTCCTGCGTTAAAAATGTTGTACTGACCATTGAACTAATCCCCATCCAACTCCCGCAAATAACATTCGAGTTTTTCGCTCGAAAAGTCATTTAAGCAATTTACCCCTCCCAACTTCTAAGTTTTTTTAAACTTTCGTTTAGTGTTTTCATGAGTTGCACAGTTTACGAGATATTTTCGACAATCCACACATATTCGCCATTTAAGAGGAAGTACTTGGATTAGGAGGAGGACCCACGAGGGAAAGGACCCCGAGAGATATTCAATGCTGTAGTACTCAAGATTATGTCTACTAAATTTTAACACTATATAATATATAATAATACTAATAATAAAATAGTGTATTAAACAACGCAAAAAGAGAAAAGTATATCGCATTGCTTAAGAGGTTAAATCTGGCAGTTAAATAAAGATCGGAGAATGTGTTGAATATGCGATAAGCCCTGCATTGGAAAGATCCTTCAAACTTCGCTGTCATTCTCGTAAACAAATTTTTGGGAATTTTTAAATTTTAAGAGCCCCATGGATTTTTAATGGGATTTTATTCCAACTTTAGCCCCGCTGTTACATATTAAAATAAAAACCTGAAATTCTTACAGGGTTTGATTTTATTTATTTGGAGCTTTTTAGGGGGCGCATGATTAAAATTAGTTAAAATCCTAAATAACGACCACCCTAATACCCATACAATAAAAAAATATACCAGTCTAATTAAAAAGATAGCAATTTACGAGATCCTAGAGAAATCTCTAGAATTCCTTGGAGATTTTTGATTTCTTTGTTTGAAAAATATGTTTAAATGACAGGTAATTCATTTAAAATCACTGAAAATGCATTGGAAATCTTCGTTATTCCAAGTCCGGTGTTCACAAATTTGTCAGGGTATTTACCCCTCGACAATACTTATTAGAAAATAAACATACGGTTGTTTGGTGGGCTAGAGTACGCTAACCCACGCTCCGAAATTGATTTTTTCCTATTAACTATGGTGAAGTTTAACGTTTATAGAGTGATATTAAATTATAAAATTCTTGGATGAGGGCATTTTAATATGAAAAAAATAACTTTGAAAATTGTAAATTTTACACATTCACCGACGCGCATGAATAAAATTTGTGGAATCTCGCCAATTTTGTTGTCGGTACGAGTGAGTTGATATACTCTTAAACTTAGCGATTTACGGAGCGGCAGATGCAACACCTTTCTCGTACCTGTGACATCGATGAAAGGTTACTGTTTTTCCATTATTTTTTTAACGCGATTTTTTGGGGGTTAAACGTAAAAGGGAACTGCCGCATACCGCGACTATATTTTTTAATGCTATTTCAAGGTTCTCTAAGATCCCGTTTTTTTCCCGGTTTTCTTGATGGACAGCCGGACGAGTCAAAAAATCCACCCCAAACATTTAATATCGAAAAAAAAAATTTAATTTTTTCACTTTTTCGTTAATACACGGGTAATTTACGATTTTATTGCTAATATTTTTTACTAATATCTACTAATCACACCCCCACCTATCCGAATTTCAAAGAAAAAATCAAATCCGAGAGAAAAAATTTTACTCGTTCCGACAGGGGACCCCGATGCCAGTAGGCGGGCCTGACGCTACGCAACTTGTAGCCCCTGGTATGAATGTTTCCGATTTTCGCACTTTTTTCGTATTTTTTTTTATGTTCACGTCCGCGACGGCGTCAGAGGCACATTCGGACCGAAACATACCCAAAAAGTCCGATCCCCAAGTTTTGCTAATTTTCAGGTTAGGGGAGGAGCCAATTTGATCGAAAAATAGGCCGGCAACCACTCCGACCGCCGTGATGTGTTTTTACTTAAATTTTGGTTGTTTTTTCAATTTAAACTTCATGATCCTGTTATTACATGATAGCTTATGACTTTTTTGTTCGAAATATCAAGCCATTTATATAGGGAAATTTCAATTTCGCGTCGTGGGTTAAAAATCTGGACCCAAAAAGAGCTGTATATATAAGACTCAGAATTTCATTAATTTACAAGTAATTTCAAGGATTTCTAAGGAGTTTTTAGTGATTTTGAACTAGCGGTTTACATCATTTTTTGATCAACGCAATATAAAACCAATTTACGCTCTCGCCACCTCCCCTCCCCAATTTCTACTAATAAAATCAAAAACCAATTGGCAAATATATAGTGAATAGATGTGCAATTACTATTAGAATTTTTTCGTAAATTTTTGCGAAAAGCGGAAAATTAGATAATAACTTTATTGCAAAAAACAAATTTCAAAATTTGTATTAATTGGTATTTGCGTTAAAAATTGTGACGCGACGTATGTATGTTAATTAAACGAAGTAATTACAGTGGCACACCCCCCAGGAAATAATATTTCACATGTAAATTAAACATCTAGAAATTGCGTCATATGAATCATTTGGGATCGAGCGTCTATTAAATAAAATTTTTGTCGTATATCAAACTTCCAGTTAAAATTCAAATATTTAAGTAATTACATCGTTAACTTTGTTATTTCAACCAATCCAAAACTACACTATTTAATTTATTAGCAATTACATCCCCCCATGACGGTTCCACTCTAAGATTGTTGTGTAGTCTTGTAATAATAATATGTAATTACAAATAATAATGTAAGAATTAATAATTCGTAATAATAGTGTTCACCATGATTGTAATTGTAGGTAGTCCTGAAATTCTGAAGTAATTTTTCTTAGTAATATTTCACATGTGAAATATTATTTCAAATGTAAATTAAACATCTATAAATTGGTTCATATCATATAATTTGCGAATCGATTTTCAATAAATAATAAGACTAATGTTAGTTTAATATAATATTATCATAAGGTTACCTAATATGAACATCGTAGTAATAATCATAATGCAATTATTGTATCACTCAAAGAAATAGTATAGGTTAATTCAACTAAATTAAATGTTTAGCTAACAATCTAGTCAATTTTGTAAAATCAAACTACATTAATAGTATTTTCAAACCAAAGTGGATTGTTATTACAACTACTAAAAAATTGTTGGACAACAAAATGAAAACCTACTTAAAAAATAGGCACATTTGACTATTATTTTGTCATCTAACTATTAATTTGTTAAATTTTGTAAAATCAAACTACCAACGCGTTCAATTTTACATTTAACTATTATCAAATGGTTAAATCTAACATAGTAATAGTTTGCTTACCTTTATAATTGTTATATAAACAAATATTACAGCAAAATCAACTAGTTGATATGTTTATGTAAACATAAAATTGTTCTGCTACCGACCTTTATGATATTGTATTTTTTCTTAATGCAATTTTGCAATTTTCAGTTCTTTCCACCTAGTGATACAAAAATTTTCTGATCGTGCAATTTGTTTAATTATAAAAATAATATAAAACTTTTTTGAAAAAAATTTGATTTTATAAATTAATCAAGCTAAATTAACGTTATAAATTAACGGTATCTTGGAATATTTTCTGAAATTGAAAAATACAAATACAGCCGTGGCTAAAGTATTAGATCACCCCGGATTTTGGCCAAACGTATTAGATCGGGTGGGAATTTTATTAATTTTCTTGCTTTATGTTACACCTGTGACCTTTTAAAAGATTTTTAATCCAAATCAACCATCATTTGCAGTTCTAGGAAAAAAATTGTCATAAAAATTCTATTTTCTAGTTTATTACCTGACCGTAACGGTACTTTTAAAATCCCTTAAAATGTGATGCTTAAAATAATTCCAAAGGGATAAATTGTTATGTATTTTTTCAAATTATTTGTGTATTTAATAAATGAAAAATGTATTATTAAAATACACGTTGCATAGTGACTACAAAATGTGTTTTTAAACTTAGCAACTTTTATCAAAAACTAAAGATTTCTTTAAAATTAAGCTGTTAAAAAATTTTCAAATTTAATTAAACAATTTTAAATAATTCATAATAGTATAAAATTGATCTGAGAAACATTTCAGAAAATATTTTATTTTTATTTTAATTTAACACTGAATTTTTAATCTATGAATTATGATAAATGAAGTTGTTCATCAAAAATCAACATTCGTTTAAGTACACCCTTCCAGCTTCGACGAGTAAGCAGGTACGTTCAAATCTGTATGCACGTTGCGGCTTTGGTTCGAATCTTGTTTGGACGAAAAAAAATGTAAGTAAATTTTAAGTGATTTATAAATTTTCAGTTATTTCCAGATACACAGATACGGAGGATGGAAGCATAATATGGTAAAATTAATGATTAAATAATATTGTAAATAGTGTCGAGTTGTTAATAAAATAATTAATCAAATTGTTTAAAATTGTTAAAATTTAACAGCTGAAACGAAGAAATATGGTTAATTACAAAAATTAAATATTTTTATTTATTATATTTTTATTATAAATATTAAATAATATACTGAACTACTATTAATTTGTTTATATGAACAAATAAAGTTGTCGTAGAACTAAAAAAATTGTTACTTAACTTAAAAAATTGTTTACCAACTATTTCTTAGTTCAAAATAACAATTAAAATTGTATGGTAACAAAAATGGTTTAACTATTATTTTGTGGTTGATTTAACCATGGAACTAGATAGACGCCGTTTCATATGCTCTTTTTAGTTGATTTTACCTATTATTTTCTTTGAGTGTATTTGTTGAAATAATAAAAGAAAAGCCATAAAACCAAATAATGATCAACTCAAAACTTTTTACATGTCTTTTCTCAAGTAAAAATGTTTATTAGAAAACGAAATGTAGAGTACGAATTACGATGAAATATAAAGAGATTACTATTAGATTGTGACTTTTAACTTATTCTCACTATACAAAATTTTCATTAGTGTGCCGGAAAAGACTGCTAGTTTTATATTTATCACTATTTGAAATGTTATTATCCTCCTTGGGATATTTCTAATATTCGACATCCAAACTAAGGTCATCCTACTTTGAAGTTAATGAAAGCTATTTACACATTGAATTTTCGTGGTTATAATGACCTAAATGAAGCAGGCTCGCTTTTCTCGATATGTGGTTCGATGGATAAAATCGAGCAGTCTTCTTCTGATAGACAAATTTATGAAAGGAGATTTGATTAATTTGTATGTGCAGAATATAATTGAGTTCTAAAATTTACAAAAAGTGAGAATTAAATTGTATTTGAGGATTACAGTAATAATTAGTAAAAGTGTTTTTTTTATGTTAAAATTTTCAAGTCATATGAGCGCTTGGCTGTCCGTCACTTTTTAATTTTTAACCACATGTTCGTATTTAATTTGTTCTGGTATTCAATAAAATTGAATATTGGGTCAAATGCGGTCTGATTGAGCTGCAAGCCATGGCAATAAATTCTAAAAGGGATTTATCCTTGATTTCATTAATTTTCAAACGTCAATATATTGTATAATAAATAAATAATTATACCCAGAATGACAAGATTCTTGGTGGTTGAATTTTAAATTAAAATATAATATAAAACTTTGTAACAGAATAATTCCTTTCCAAAGAACATTAAACAGAATTGAAACGGAAGCAACAAAGGGAAGCTTCGCGATACCTTAGAACAATAAATTAACAAACGTCTTATATATCTACCTACATCGTAGTTCTGTTTATTAGTTTTTGTCTTTTTTCCAGTTCTTTAACACGCCAGTGTAATTTACCCCTTTAAAAAATTAAAAAATCCACAATAAGGACCATTTTGGTTATTTTTTATCAGTTTTATTTTTTATATTGTTATTGTATTTTTCTTGAATGCAAACCTGTTGATTCCAAGACTATCATTCGCTCACAGATCGTTTCATTTATTGGTTAATAAATTTGATGTATGTAGGAGTTTAATTCAGTCACTTTTGATTATCCATGCTTGAAACAAGCTATAATTGGTTTCTACGGTTTATTCACGTTCCTGTACATATGCCTTATGCTTCTGGTTATTTATTTTGCTTGTCTTAGAGGTATTGCTGAGCAATTTGATAATCTCGATTTCTGTATAGGAGAAAAACACTATAGCATGGAGAATTAATTTTGCAAACACCTTCTTATGTTTGCATATTTTGTAGACATTGTAAACTTAAAATTGTTTAAATTTTCAGGATATCGACAAACAAAAATCAGTTTCATGCCAGTTATGTTGACGTATCATATAGTTCAGCTAAACAAATATATCTTGGTTAAACGACGAGAATAGTAACTTTCATTAACTTGAGCAAAGTTGGTTTGAAACTGACTCTTAGGTAAACACGATCTTAGGGAATTGTTACAAACTAAGAAAATTAACTCTAACATTGGTTCTTACATTACAAATAAATCCAATTTAAACAATACCCTAGAGATCGATTCTAAAATAACTATAAAATTGTCATATACTGCTGAAGTTTAACAAAAAACTGAAAGTTTTTTTAGCTCAACTTTCGCTTGGACATTTTTTAAGAACTATAAAAGTGTGGTTAGCATTCTTCTTCCCCTTTTATGTTTTAATAATAGCAGGACTCTTACAAAACAACCATAACAATATGTAAAACGCGAGCCTTGGAACGTTGCAAATTACATATGTATGAGGAATGTCCTTCTGAAATTCTGATACGCTCACCTACATACAACTCTCACTCTACATATTTTATACCCTTAATACGGCCATCTTCTATGGATTCTTCTATTGAATTGACAATACGTGTAGGGATGCAGAAGTGCGATAACAAATTGCAGATATGTATACATACTTAGGGTCTCCAAATTGCACTCATAAAATATAATCTTCCACGTAGTACCGAAAAAGTTAAATTTAATCTTAATATATTACGTCATAAAATTAATTGATAAAAGAATAATCGTTACAAATAAAAATAAATTTGTACAAATGAGCAACTGTTGTGACAGTTTCCCGTAAACGCAAAAATACAAAATGAATTATATACGATAAACATCGTCCCTTTGGTTGCAATTATTATCCAATTCTTTTGTCGCAACAATTTATATAGATAATGGCTCTAAACAGATAATAAAATTTAAAAGTTTTATGGGTTTGTTGAGTATTTCGATGTGCTTTAACATTTGTTTAAATACATTAATTTATAGACGAACCTTTTAAGCTTAGAGCTTTTTCATATCATTTAATTGAAACTTTTAGATTTAACTCCTCTAACAACTTTAAAGTTAGTAGCGATTTATATAATTAAATTATTTTTGTTCATACCCTGTACATTAAAACTTCCACGTTGATAAAAAAATCTGACCAATGTTTTCCTAATTTATGGACGTCATCTTCAGATTCTTGGGTGCAGTAATCTTTATCAAGTTTGGTAAAAAAATATGGTAAATCGAGGCTCACGGATGAATGCGTTAGACGAAGTTAAGTTTAGGGGTTGAGCTTTATTCTTATGTTCCCCACTGAATAAATTCTTGAAGTGGAATTATTTTTGTAAGGCGTAGAGTGCGTTTACACTAGCTTGTTTCGGAATTTTAATTTTAGAGACCAGTGATTTTGACTATTCCTTGGGGAGGTAAATTGTTTATAGAAGTTACTAGAGAGCAGTATCAAATTTTCTCTGGAGGAAAGTTGTGTATCTCCAGGGTATATTTCCCTTGGCCTTTCCTTTGATTTCACACACAGGAGGTTGAGATTAGATGTCTGATATAAACCAACGAACTTTCCTCTAAAATTGTTAACTAACAATCAATTTTTAATTGCTTTACTTGCGAAGGTTCTCAGTTCTGGGAAGTTACATAAATTTGAATAGAACTAAAAATAACTCTAAAAGAATTGAATCAAATTTAAAGTAAGGGAAATGAAAATGATATATTGTTCAGTTCTAGAGAATTTTGCTGTTTCAGCTGGACCGTTCCTTGCAATACATAACACGTAAAGCCATGAACGCGGTTTTACTTTACACTTATTTGTGTAACCTGTATCAGTTGTATTGTTTGATGTTTTTCAAACGTGCAAAGGAAGTAGATTTTGGTAGAAATAGGGAATATAAATTTGCACAGTAGGAACGAAAGCTATTTCTTACAAAAACTAATAATAAATTAAAAAACAAATAAATAAAGTTTCTGCTAGATCGTAAAGTGCAAATGTCAATAAAAAGTAAAACGACACCACTCACCACCCCGCTTTTAGCAGCACACTACAAAATGTACAAACACTTGAAGCAATTTGAGATGAGTCCTTCTAAAAAAAAGTATCACGATAGAAAAGGATAATGCGGAGAATGTTTCGAATCTTGAGAAAATATGGTTTCTTAGAAATTGTACAATATTATTTAGGTGATTTAAAAATAAATCATAAAAAATTTTCGTTCAAGCGTGATTAAAAAAAAACCACAATGCTAATTTTTGATGTTGTCTTCTATTTCTTCTGTTACATTTATTTAATGGACGCCCATGATCATCACTCTAGTAGGAGATAAATAATGGGGTGGCTTTTCTTAGCATTGTTCATGTGGTGCGTTAAAATTTTGACCCTCCCGAGATTCAAATCGGGGACTGCAGTATAAAATTACCACAATAAAAAATGGTCGAACCGGGATAATTTCATTAATGCTGCAGTTACTTATCAGAAAAAGTACGTTCAAGTATTCCAAGTGTGAAGTACGATGGATCGAAATGTCTGGAAAAAATTTCAGTAGGATCCTTTACCCTTTAAAACTTGCTCTATGTAAAATGTATGTTCAAAAGAAACAAAATTTATTCAATTACTTCTGTCTCAAACTCCAATGAATTTTTTTTGTTGATATAAAGAACACAATAAAATATTTTCTTTAATATTATTTTTTATTTATTGAAGCAATATACTTCCAAGCGTATCCGATCCGAAATTATATTGATACAGAAATATATCAACTGCATGGAATGTTAGCAGTAGGTAATTAAAGCAGCAACAAATCGAATAAAAAAATTGTGAAAGCAATGTTTTTTAAATTGTGACTTCAATAAATTGGTTTAGTTACTCTTGATGAAGTCTATAGTTTAACCGCTCGACTACTCTAATGCCACATCAGTTTACCTAAACCAAATTTGATCGATTGTAGTAAAATTTTACAATTTATTGAAAATAAATAAAATTTTATTAAAATCAAGCAGTGAACTCGTCCTTTAAGTATTTCAACAAATATTTTGTTAAAGCTTTTGATTTAATGGAATGTGAGTAACGAACTTAAAATTTATTCGCTTTTTATTTTTATTTACTTTCACATGTCTGTTCTGACTCTTTGTTACATACCCACAGAAGTTCAGCAGGACTCACACCCTGTTAACCTTCACAACACATTTTTAGGTTTTTGATTCATAAAATACGGAACTTATTGTAAAAAATTTGCATTTTGCCCAAATCAAATATACTTTTTTCAAATAGCTTCCTGACACCAACTTTTGTTCGTCATCCTTTATAAAAATCAAAACTCTATGTTCAAAAATCGCTATGCTTATTTGTAAATGTGAAACAGAACAGAAAGTTCTAAACAAATTATAATACCAACTGAATGGAGAACCCTGAATGCTGAATACAATCTGAGAAATCTTAGTCACAGATGTGTCGAATTTACATATAATAATGGAAACAAAAAAGTTATGAATATGTCAGATCAACCAGGGATGGACTGCAATCGAGATCTTAATGGTAGCTTCTCTTCGGGATCAAAACTTTTTAATCGATTCATGTTGATAGAGCTTCTTCATTTATCCCACGACTTATTGAACACAACTGGTAACTTTTTATAAAACAAATCACTTAAGTCAACTTTTAAAACAAATTAATTAGAACCGCTGTTGAAATTAAACAAATTCTAATCCGAAACTTTCAAAATTAATATTTTAAAAGTGCCTACCTACAGAGTTTTCCTTATTTAGGACAATTATTATGAAGTAAAGACAATACGACTTTCACATGGAATAACTAATTGAATGATTAAACTTAAGGAGCTCATGCTATCAATGGAAACTCTTGTGAATTTATAATTACGGATGCTGCAATTGGACAGTTTCCTTTTATCTAATATTTGTCGTTCGGAACTTTGAACGTTCGGAGACAATTTAATGTAAGTGTAAGAACCTTTTTTTATAGAAGTTGCGAAGTGATAGGAATGTTATATTTTCTTTTCCGACGTGAAAATTTCGAGAAGATCACCACTGGCATTTTAAAAAACTCAACTTAATGTTCTGATCGTGAAAATTACATTAAGGTATCTGAACTGTCATTAAGGTTGGTGGATTTAATTCAAAGATTATTTTATACTGCAGCAATATTTTCTCATAAAATATTTGCTCAATGCTTCAATGAATTTGTTAAATATTAATAAGATTAAAATCTCTAAGAGTTTCACGTGGAAGAAGAAAATAGTATAGCATACCTGTCACTCCCCAATTTCTAAAACGCTAATGGTTACCTGGATTTTAATTATGCAGAAAAAGTAAAATCATTTAAGGTAGATCTTACACTAGGTGCGAGAATCGCTTACAGTTGTCAGGCGATTCTCGTCTTCAAGGATTTTTTTATCCATGCTACACAAACTGGTGAACTTATTCGTGTTTTTTAAATTTTCTCCACAACTACAGGTCAGCCCCGATATTTAAGACTTCAATCTCCCGTGCAAGTATCCGACTTACAAAATCTAATGAAACCTTTCGCTATTTATCCGCTACTTATATAATGATTTTAATATTTACTTTCAGCCCGGGTAAGCTGAAATTTGGCAGACATGTGTTTTAATTGTCCGAATGCACATCTCCAAAAAGTTTTATAAAATTTCGTGTCGGCTTCGCACCCAATTGGCGATTTCAGCCGCTCAACACAGTTTTCCGTCTAAAGCCGCATCTTCACTGCGTCGGCTTTTGTTAAGCGGCTCGCGTGCGGAGCCAGAAAAAGGTGTGCGTAATTTTTATTGCACGTATTTATGTGCACACATTTCGTGCCGCACACCTTTTTCTGGCTCCGCACGCGAGCCGCTCAACAAAAGCCGACGCAGTGAAGATGCAGCTTAATACTCGTTAATTTTGTATTTTGCAGTTTTATTTAATTTTAGTTCATGTTAACTTTCCTATAAATTAAATTAAGCGATGTATATAAGCATAAGTGGGGGGACGGTACCCTCAAAGTTAGTAGTCTGCAGTAAAATATTTATAATTCAGTCAAAACTATATTATAAAAAAGAAAAACTCTTGCTATTATAAAAGGAAACTTTCTTGCAATTTTGCATTGTTGCAAAAATAAGCTGCTAAAAATTTTTAGTCTTGGAATTAGTAAACAGGCCATAAGGGTTGAATTTGTCAGAGAATGTCTTAAAAATCATAAAATAGGGAATTGAAGGTTTCCTATGGTTCTTCTTTTCTATTGACCAAATAGAATCTATGTCCTAAATAGTTATTGTCAAAATTACTCTAGATGTAATTTTGAGCAAATACTAAAAAATATGAGAATTAATGTTACTCTTATAATAAGTAGTTTCCGAGATACAGATCCCATAAAATCCGCATTCATTTTTACAATTTTTCAGTTTTCTTTAGATTTTCAAGTAGAATTTTTGTCCTATTCATCTGATACAAAGGTGGTTCTAGATGAGTGTAATATTTTCTTCACTGATAATCCAATCAAGAAAAATGATAAATGGACCCCCTTCTGCAATAAGGAACCAACCGACATTTTCGATAAAATGAGTTAAGCACGCCTTTAAAATCACATTTTGATGCTTTCCATGATACAAAAGAGAACCAGAATATAAATCCATTTTAAAGGCATTTATGAGCATGGGAACTGTATTGCAATAATATTAAACCTTTCATTCATTTTTCAACAAGGAACCAAAGCACGGCAAGCTGGCCGTGGAGCACAGGAGGTGGGTTCTTGTATAAGGAAGTACGTTCAAAATCATGTGAGTGAAACTGTTACAAAACTCGTTTTATGGAGTGATTCGTGTGGAGGACAAAATCGGAACATTAAGGTGGTACTTTTACTGAAATGTATCCTTGAAGAAAAGAAAACTTTGGAAAGTATCCAGTTGTGTTTTTTAGTTCCCGGTCATAGTTTTTTGCCCAATGACAGTGACTTTGGGGATGTGGAGTGTGCTCTTAAAAAACAGCAGAAGCTTTATTCTCCACAAGACTACGTGGATATCATGAAAACCTGCAGAAGAAAAAATCCCTTTACAGTCACTTTTATGGAGAAAAAAAATTTTGTGAGCACAAATAAAATAGAGCGAGAAATCACAAACAGAAAGAAAGATGTTAATGTTGAAAAAATTAACTGGCTTCACATTAAAGAAATCAAAGTAGTCAAGGAAAAGCCCTACAGTATTTTCGTTAAGAACACCCATAATTTAAACGAAAACTACAGGGAGATTAATATTAGAAAACGACAAGGAAGACCAGCAGCAATGGACAACAATTTTTGTCCTAGTTTGAAAGGCCTTTGGCCCACTGGTAAACCCGTGGCTCAAGCAAAATTAGATGACATAAAATCTTACATGCACCTAATTCCTTTAGCCGATCAAGAATTCTACATAAACTTGATTGGAGACGAAAACATTGAAGAAGATATTGATGGTTATAATGGGGCATTAGATTTTGAACAAGAACAAGAACAAGATTAAAAATTTGTTTAATATGAATTTGTATAATGTGAATATGAATTTTGTATTTTTGAATATGAATTATAATTTTTTAATATTAGCTTTTAATATTCCTAAAAAAGGAACCAAGTGCATTTTTCCTGAAATATTGAAAAATTAAAAAATTTTAATGGACCATATTATAGTGTGTATAAAACTTTCATTAAATAAATTAAAATAGTATTAGATTTCTTTTATTTGATGCATAAATAATTAGAAAATATACTGAAACCTTTAAACGCCGATTACTCAGAATGGTGTTTTGTTGGTTGGTTCCCTATTGCAGAAGGGGTCCAAATTAAAGTTGGACACTTGTTTTCACCAAAATGAAATTTTTTATCCAGAGCTACGATTTATATTTTTGTTATGAATCTTACGCAGAATTTCATTTACTTTAAATCTGTAGAATTCAGACAAAGTTCGTGTAGGGGGGAGATTAATTGCATAATACCGCAAAATACGTAAATTTTTTAAGCAATTAAAGGGATAGTGGGGAATTTTGAACAAACTTAAACCACTGTTTATTATTTTTTCTTTGGCATTTTGATGAAAAATTGAGTTTGAACAACTAAAACGAATTTTATTCTTTGTTCTTTTTTTTGAAATCTAGATAGTTTGCACCCTAATAGCAGTTTTACCTTTTAATTCTGTAGGCGAAGGTCAAGAAATGTAAGAACATATTATCTTTCATTGAAGTTGAAAATTGTTTGCCATAACCAAGAAAGGAAAATACCCCATGAAAACCCTTCAAGTTTGTCATGTTTTTTTTAATTTGCCCAGGATAACCCCGAATTTTGAAAAATCACTTACGCAACTCTGCCGTCCTTAGTAAAAACGTCCTAACTAATATATAGACTTTTATGAGAAAAAAGACTTTATATGCATGTTTACAACCTATTTTATTTATAGGCAGCCAAGGCGTTTCAATACTGAAGCTAAACCCTTTTTACAAAAGTGATACACAAAAAAAACCACGACGTTACCCATTCCAAATTAGAGCATGTAAATCTCTAAGATTTACTTGAGAAAAATCGGTAATTCGTGGTTTTCTCCCCATTACATCTCATAGTTTACCATTTAATCAATTTGATATTTCCCCAACTCACCTAAACTCTCTAAGCTGAATACAAAATAAACTGTCCCAAACTATTTATAAAATATTTTGAATGTATCCAAAATAACAATTCATTGCCTAACAAAATTTTATTCATCAAATCAAATTTGTTTTCATCTTATAGGATGTACCATTTCCATATTTGTGTTTTTCTTCTTGTTGGTGGATTCAGTTTTCAATTTTATTTTTCTAATTTTTTCAGTTCTTAATTTCCTCCTGAAACTACGTTTACTGTTCTTCCGGTTTTTATGTCACAACCTTTTAAATTTTCTACATTTTCTTGTTTTTCTTTAATTGCTTCGTTTATTCTTTTGTTAATATCTTCAATAAAACTTTTATTTTGGATACAAGAATCGTTTTGTGATTTGATTTTATTATCAACAATAATACTGACACATCTCTCTACTATGTTGTTTAATAATTCTGGTTCAATTACTGTGTACACCAAGTAAATTTTGACTCATTTTTTTGTTCAAATAAGCGACTCCGCATATCAAATTCTCCTTTTAAGGATTCTACGCTTTTCTTCATAGATTCTACAGTCACTGCTTGCATTATTTTGTCTTGTATAAGCTAAATCCACATTTGCCACGTTTAATTGAAATTTTTCTAGATTCATTTAATATTTAAAATTTTGCTCAACTTTTTCGTCAAAGTTTAGAATTATCTCTTTTTTATTTTCGTAAAATTTTTAGTCTATATTTGGAAAATTTCCTTAATGCTTTTGTACAAATTTTCCATACCCTTTTATGAACTGAGGCTATTCCTCCATTATAGCACATTTTCGCTATTTTGCAAGGGTGACAGTTGGTTCTATTTTGGTTTGAAAAAAGTAGTAAACGCTTCACATTTTTGGGTTACCAAACGATATGAATTTTTATATTGTCTGCTTTGGACCAAGTCATATGATATTAATTTTGATAATGCACCTGGGGAGTGCCTCCAGTTGCGTGTTAATATCGTGCTTCGAATAATTAAATTTATTTCGAAACGAAATTTTTAAATGTATCCAACACCTTTCTTGATTATCACCACAGCTTTCCGATCGAGCAATATACGCCCACGCTTATTATAAGCAATTATTCAATTCCTAAAAAATTAACCAAACATGTTTAATCAAACTTCAACTTTTTCTTACCTTAGTTTTTATTTTGAATTAAATTTTACAATGAAAATGTTTCGACTAGCCTGTTCTATGATTTTATGCCAAGTGTTCTAATGTCTTGCACTATGCAAAATTTTACAAAGTAAAATTGATCACCTCAGTCATAAGCGTACCAGAATTCAAACAAAAACCTTTTTACAAAAATTACTAACAAAAAAAACGTGAAAATAGATTACAGAATGCACTAAATTCTATTTATAATGAAACCAGCCTTATTCGCGATTTACATTAAGCAAACGCTTAAACGCCACCATACGGGAAAATTTCAAATTAGTATGTGACGTATTAAGACAACAAAGCGAACTAATTAACAAAACACATTACAATTTATTTAATACCAGACCGAAAGTTCTGCAAACTTTCACCATAAAATGACTTTGAATTTCGAGATATACGTCCAAAAACGGCCATGTTGTTGTTGCTGATGGCGCCACTAACGGTAATGTGAATCGCGAATAATATAGTTTTTCTCACAAAAACCAATTTGTTGATTAGGACGTTTTAACTTAGGACGCTACTAGATTGCCCGACAACCCCCTAAACTAAATTTCAGAGGGAATTACAATATAATAAAATCCTAATCAACGGGTTTCTAAACTTATTTTATTGCTGATCGGCTTCGTGTTTTCCGCAATTATTTTTTTTAGTACTAAAGTTTTATAATAAATTATTAATTTTGCTATCAAACCGAAGATGTGCGGAAAACACGAAATTGGTCAGCAATGAAGTAAAATTTAGGAACGTAGTAATTTTTTTGGCCTACCCCGTCCAAACTGTTTTTGGAGAGTTTGAAGAGTTCAACCATCTGCCTCTACCTGAGGAGGCTTATAAGAAATCTCTTACCCTGTTTACATAATGATCAAGTTCTTCTACTTATATTATTTTTTATCATCTCAAAAGTTTTAAAATGGAGTAATAATATAGCACCCGAAATATTGAACAATTAAAATATTCATACTTTGACATACAAAAATACATTCCGACACGAATCCCAGCTGCTTGGCCTTCACCAATCACGGATATGGGTCGAACTACTTTCAAAACTCTACCGTTAATGTAGAATTACACGCCACTCGAGAGTCGTCATTTTTAACAAGTCGGAATAAAATTTTCCTGAATGCGAGTTTGACCATCTGGCCAGGATTTAGACAACGACAATCTGGTGGTTTCCGACCTTCCCGGCGATTAACACGCTGCCATCTTCACGGCTCACAAATTCGCTAATCCCGGTACTCACGCCGCTAACACCCCCCTTACTTGATGCTATGTAAACTAAACATATAGATTGGATTTACAAACGACCGATAAAGGAAGGTTCCCAATGGGGTTCCATTTCAGGAACAACTTTATAGTATGATTCCGATCCGTATCATCTTGGTTTAAAAAGCAACGCTACGTGAAGATTTCGAGTACGGTCTTGACTTTAAGTCTTTAATCCATTAGGGGGTGTCAGGAATACTGCGAATCACAGATGCTCCTGTGGTATTAATATTAAATTTTATTATCAGTTAACCCAATTTTGTACGCTAATAAAGAATTTATTAACGTTTTTCAGAAATAATCTTGAAGCGATCTCAAGGCGTATCGACTACCTGACATTTCCATATTTATTTTTAGTTCTTAATCCGCCTCTGTTGGAAACAAACCAAGCATTGTTAACTTGCTTGTAGATACTTAATTCCCCTGAAGCCCTGAATAAGTGTGATCTAAAGTGGCGCTGGTATTATTTCCTTGAAAATAGAAAACATGTTGATTAATTTTAAACACGTGAGAAATAACCAAGGGCTTTATCTACCACGACGACTCGGTTAAATCAGTGAATATAATCGGTCACAAGATTATGTTCCATTTTTATTTAATACACGTTTAACCCACTTTGAATTATTGTGTTCACACCCCGATCAAATGCTACAGCTTTGTTGATCTCGGTGGTAAAGTTGGAATAATCCAATTTTCCACATGGGATATTCTAATAACTTAAATATTAAAGCGTTATAACTTGATAAAGGAAAACATTTTGACCCCTATTCAACATACCGAGAGTTCCTTGAAATCAAGTGCTGAAAAATTTCGATTTATTTTAATAATTTTTAGTAGTAGCACTTCTGCCGAGTGGTTTAGAATAATCGGTTAGGAAATTTTAGTTACTACATAACTTTCCTGTGTTAACCGAATTGTTTGCAATAAAGTTGTTGCTAAAGTGCCTTTTTATCAACACGAGTGCCTCATGAAACGGCGAAGCACTAAAATTTCAGCATAGTTTCATTTAGAGAAATGTAGTCAGGTTTTCGAAATTATTGAATATGATATCTACAGTAGTAGAGTGTCACAAGCACGTTTGAAAAGCCCTAATTTTCCGTTTGGGAAACATTAGATGCAAATCTATTTCTAGACTTAACAATTGGATTAGGAAAACAATAGCTTTATTGCAATAGGAAGCTTTTCTAAAAGGCACAATGTTCTTTGTCCTTTATTTTATTTTCTGTTTGATGTTTGAAATGTCAAAGTGATTTTGCAATTGTTTCTTTTGATTTTGACCTTTGTACATCGGAATTGTCCTTTAATATCCGTAATTAGATTTTTCAATTTTAGTATGACAAATCACAAAAGCGTCCAGTGTTGAAAAGAGAGGAAGATAACATGGCTAATAAATAAAATAAAATACATAAGAAAACGGGTAGTTTATGCCCTTGTGCATGCGATCACAGCAAATAAGTTTTGTCGTGCTACATAAATTTCTCGTAATGTATTATATCAACATAAATTTTACACAATGAAGGTTAAAAAATTAAATTGCTTATTATTGCTATTAAAGCATGTTTTACACAATGACAAAGTTTTAAGTAAAAAAGCCGAATTGATGCGAAGCAATTTAGTTTTCTAAAAGAAAAAATCGCTTATTGTTAAGGTTATAGGCCATTATGGTAAAGCTTCTCGCTATAAAATTTATCTGTGAGAGAATCGAAAGCAACGTTTTTGAGTGTAGAAATCCGACCCAGTTATTATCAATGTTTGTTCAGCCGCCTTTCTACAACACAGTACCTGCATAGATTTCATTTTCCATTTTGATTTGAAAATTTTTTTTAAGTCACGTTTTTCTTATACGTAATAAAAATATCTAAAAATTACAGGAAAATAATCAAATTTATTCTAGTAACTTTAAAAAAACAAATCCATGTTCGAATTTCAGTTTAATTAATTTCAGATTTAACATTGTAAAACCGAAATTATTTTTATAATTTTGTTTACAAAATGCTAAACATTTTTTTAAGCGCAAGAACAATATTAAAATTTAAAATTAAATTTTCTGGTAATTTTAAATAAAATGCGTAGAACATGATATGAAAATATTAATATAAGTATAAGGATGACATGCCATGAAGTACAGATTGGCAGTTAATCGATTGATATTGTTTATCACCCCTAAGGTAATAGTTTTTAGAGAAGTTCTTAAAACTTAATGTCCCTCAAAAACTACTTAATGTTATTTCAGCAAAGTTTTTCTTCTAGTCCCTTAAGCAAAATCTGTGTCAGCATTTTAATTTCTATGTTGAAGTGGATAAAAGGACAGTGTCGCAAAAAACAACATTTCAGTTAAATCTCAACAACTCCTGACGATTTTTTTATGAAAAATGAGAATCATTTTATTTTCTCATTTAGCAGTACGGATTTAAAGAAAAGTTTAATATCATTTTCTTTTTCAAGATAAATACAATATGCTACCCACAATGAGCAGTTTCTGTGGTTTGAGGCTTATCTTTATGTCTAATAATGGTAGCATTAGGGTTTTAAATTTTGATAGGGAATGGATATTTACTTAGTTCTTCACGTTTACCAGAATAATATCCATTTATTTATGGGCGAAGCAAAGTTTAAATATTTAAAAAAAACTACGAATGTGTTCCGGCATAACTAGCATTATCGTAGTATTATGTAACCATTTTCCTGAATTAATTTTCATTTCCCGAACAAACAATTTTCAAATATTAAAATTCACACCAAAGTGCACTTTTGTTGCGGTGCTTTACAAACAACAGCGTGTAACATTATTACAGCACATCCAACAAAGATTAATCTTTTAGGTATGTCTGCCACGCTTTTATTTTCAAATTTTTGACATTTTTATGTAAATATAAAAAAAATTAAACGAATGATATAAATAAGTGTGCTAAATTCTAGACAGGAGAAAGCGTTCTACTGCGCTTTTCATGTTTCCTGCTAAAATCGATAATATACTTTCCAGTTTTTAAATCTCTTGTGATATATATATGCGTTTGTGACACGCGAACTTTACCGTAACTAGGTAAATACAAAAACGAACTTGTAGTTTTTATAGGGTTAATTCTATTGTTATTCAAATCGGAAAATTGTGTAAAAAGTTTCACGATTTATGAAAATTTAATTAACACATAAAAAATGTAACACCGAAATAAGCACACAACGAAACAGACGTTGCCTGTTATTCACAGTTGATTTTGTTATAAAAGTATTACAACCTAATGAAGGTGTCAAAATTTTGGAAATGCTTAATTAGATTTAATTTTCAGCAAATAAAATTCACCCTTTGGATGGTTAAGTTACCTCCGCTTTTATGGACGTTTCCACAAAAGCGAATTGACTTGATATAGAATTAATTGAGCCAGAATATTCCTTCTCTGTGTAAGTTATTTCTTCATTCTATATTAATATGAGTAGTATGCAAATTTTTTTGTTTTCTGCGGTAAAATACGTTAAGTCACAAAGTGTTTACATTTTACTCATTAAAATCGAGGTTAATTACTTTAAACTTATAAAATGTTTACTTTAAAGCATGGAGTGTAAAGGATTTGCTTTGAGAACAATTTATAGGTGGAAGATAAAATAATCTAAAAATGCTCTACTTTACTTAATTTCATCGTCGGCAATTCTCACTTTAATTAAAATATTTCTACTGAAAATGTTGAATACTTTAAATTTTAGTTGATATTTCATAACTTCACAAAGTTTCACTACTTTCATAGCAAGTTATAACGCCGACTTTGCGGTTGTGGCTAAAAAGACTGTTTTATATACTGAAGATAAAATATATCAACGGGAAGATCAAATAACTTTTAAAAATGTTGGCCTTAACGACAACAAGGTTTGAACAACAGTAGGTTAAATAAATTTTCTGTTTCATGTTCTACGATTTTTGATCGCCTAATTCTTTCCTTCGTTTTTCTACTCAATATAATTTATTTCGAAATTATTTCGAAAAGCAGTCCCTGCTGATAATTTAGCATTTTCATTATAAATTTATTATCTTTTAACTGAAAAAATTGCAATCTGACAATCTTTTACTTTGACTCAAATTCTTCTTTTCATATTTCTATAAAAAGAAATTCACAAATAAGCTACAAATTGGCTTTTATTAAGGCTGAAAATGTGTGATAATTATATACATTGCATTCATAACGATTTATTGTGCTTTTTGTACCGAAGCAGAATGATTTACAAATATATTATGATAATTTTAACTACTCAATTGTTCGCTTTTGGGGAAAAACCAATATTTCAAACACTCTGTACATCGTATTTGCATTGCTGCAGTTTTTTTAACCGACTTCAAAAAAGGAGGAGGTTATCAATTCGTCTGTATTTTTTTTTTTTTTTTTTATTTTTTTTTTATTGCTTCGAATGAAGATTTACATGAAAATGCAGTCTAGCTCTTTTCGCTCCTATGCGTTCCTTTTTATAAATTTTCTCCAATTTTGATTTGCTTACTATGGGCAAATTTTTACTACAAGCAGCTGTTATTTTTAATCCCCCGACCGAAAAATCTGGAGGGGTAGATTATGCGTTTGACTTGTCAGATAAAAAAGGATGTGCGGATTAGTTCTATCACAGTAATAAATGTGAGTCTGAGTAGTTAACCCTTAAGTTTCCTTAACATCTTATAAGTGTCCTTAACGTAAATTCAACGTATTACAATGTCCTTTTTTCTCAAAATTTGCCTCACGTGTCAAAAAAGGGTACTATATAAATGGAAAAAATGTAGATTGTTTTTTTAGCACTGTATTAAATAAAATATTCATTATATTCACACAAAAAACTACAATTACAATTAAATATTTTTCAGGAACTATTAAAACCGAGTACATATAGGTACAATTAATTTCGAACAATTCTAATTAAAATGAAGAAATTTCCTTTTCTTTGAAAATTACGATAGACGTTTATTTATAAGTACATAATGTAATAAGGAAGTGCTACGGAATTTGCAATGAAAAATAAACGATATAAAATTAAAGAATTTCCAACAAACAATATCTCGCTTCGTAGGCTGCGATGTATGCTTTATATATCTGTGACACTGTCGAATCGTTTAATCTGGCTTATGTAATATAAAAAAGAAAGTAATTCAAGAACCAAAGAAAAATTTATAGCTAGTTGTTTAAAATTCATAGATAAAAATATGAATTGTTGTCTTTTGTAAGTTTTATAGTACCTACATATCCTAAATTTTGTTCGCAATCGCTGCAATTCTCTTATAGCCTTTAAATCATGCGGATTGTTAAACAACTTTCTTTGAAAAATTTCATATATTGCCAATTTTACATGACTAACATTTTCTTTCCCAGATAAAAATATCTGTTTGGTTTATAGTTGTACCGTTATAGAGAAATACAATAAATTACAATTAGATGAGATTACAATTTAGTATGCTGTATGCTTCAATGGTTACTTTATGATGTTACAAAACATTTTAAAATGAAATGCTTAAAAAATTGTTTGTAGTCATGTAGTAAAAATCCTTCAATACAGTACCGTAAACAAATAAAGTTAAAATATTTATAAAAGCCGTTATGAGTGCTTTAATATAAATAGTGTAGGATTGAGTTGTAGGAGCGAGAGAGATGCAATCCGGCGGGTGGTGCTTAAGAGGGGTGACTGAATGCAGGCACCCATCGGTTCGGACCAACAAGGGTTGGGCAGTCTTTTACCAGCGGCGACTCGAGGCAGTTGACATTCAACGACGGTCAACTTGATATTTACGTATTTTTACTTATGTATATAACTTTTCATTATTAATAAATATTATTAAACAGCCAAATCAACATCTAATTAATTATTATATCCCACAATAGAGTAATATTGAAATTATATAAGCAAATAATAGCAATTAACTTTATTTATTATGTAGAAAATTTAAAAGCCAAAAAGATAACAAATTTATACATTATGTAGCAGATAATGTTACCCATTTCTACCTTAAAATGGTCATATATAGCACCGAAAATATTAATTTATTTAGTAATAATCGTTTACTGTATTTTTAAAGACCGAAAAATTATCTACAAATTCGATAAAATCTTTTCTTTTCTAAATTCAACGGTTTTCTTTTTATTGTTCTTTTTGGTTTTTACAAATCCTATATAGTATCTAGTTATCGAAAACTATAACAACTGTAATCCACTTAATTTTTTTTAAAAATCGATCCATTTCACAAAAAACTGAAATCGGTTGTTAGGTGGGACATTGCACAGGTGATATCCCTGTGCAATGTCCTACCTAATTCTAAAGACAAAATCTGTATTTCTTCGGCTCCTCTCGTTGATGTGTTTGAAAAAATGATTGTTACGATTTTCTGCTTCTTTGTTAGCTAACCAGCGCATATTGCGGGCACAGCTCACTTACTCTCAAATTCATAGTCGTTACTTAAGTATAAGTACGTGCTTAAGGGTCCAATTTATTTTGCATATACGCATTTTCGGGCAAAAACACTTAGAAATTCAGAAACTTCGTAAAAAAATTAAGATAAAATCCATTGATAAAAATTAGTTACTCAAGTAGAAAGGTGTTAACTTTTCAAGTAAAGTTGTAAGTGTAAGTAACACTTTGTCTATGTGTAAGATTTTTCCTTTCACAATACCCCTAATGAGAGGGTACCTAACGAGATAAGAAAGAATCCCCCACGTGAAGTGATGCCGCTTCACTTTACGACGTGGTTAGCCCTGATCTTAATGTAAAACTAGCTCTGTGATGGAAACGTCGGTTGCGAGAGTCGTGGGTCTCGACCGCGAGCTTATTCCTGAAAGGTTCCAAAACTTTACTCCTCTCGGAGGGAAATAAAAAACGGTAATGTGACAAACAGTATAATAATGCAAAAAGTTACTAATGACAATAACAAAGGTGACAGGTAAATGAACGATACAATTATACAATTTTGCGGGTTCCTGATGGGAACTCGCTAACAAAATATATAGCGTGTAACAAAATCTGTCGCTGGTAACCCAGGCGTCGCCCTGAGGAAGCAAAAAAATAAGGTGGCAAAAACACACACACCTTCGATTGACGTTAAAAAAATATCTCGCAAGAAACAAAACAATCTCAACACAGCAACAATGCAAACGTGACTTACCCCAGCCAAGACAGCCAACGAAAAACACTCCACTGCTTGAGATGTCTACGAGAAGGTGATGCTGACTGGTTGGCTCGGAACGACCTCCGGTCACCAACGAACAGATAACGCTTCTTCCGGCAGGAGCTTCTTCGAACGACACCGGTACTTCGCTGTTGGAATGATCGGACAGTAGTAGCTGATTGAGATGGTGTCGACAACGCAACCCAGACGACTTTTGAACCCCCAACGGAATGACCAGCGAATACGAAAATAACGGCGTCCTACGACACCTCGGACGAAGGACACTGTAAGACCAGGCCAACACGACTGATCGTAGACTTTGAAACTCGGAACGTATGACTTGTGAATTAATTCGGACGTGCACTTAACAAAGACAACAGATTAAAAAAATACTTGGTGCAGGTGACTTCTCGCGAGTTTTTAAGGTTATAATTAGAGATGAGATTTTTAGGTCGTATAAATGTTATACCAGAGAGCGTTAAAGGGTTAATTGATACACGGCCCCGTTTCTTCTTTCTTTTTCATACAGCATAAAATCTCATCTCTAGTTATAATAAAATGTTTGACATAATAAGCAGTGTTACCAACTCTGGTAACAAAATACTCCAATGGTTCCAAGCGTGCGCATTGACAATCAGTAGGATGGAACAAAATGTGTGCTTGATAACGTTATCGGATGCGGAAAAATTGCAATGTGTCGAACCCAAAATCACTATTGCAACTTGCTGAACAATAAAACTTGAATTCTCAAATTCAACAAATGAACTAACATCAAAATCTTCTCTATTGCGCACGCAAAAATCCAACGCGTCTGTACTCGCGAAAATCTGCACCAAAAGTGAGTCGGAAATTACCCTCTCTCCCCGACGGACAAAAATGGAACTCCGCGCTAGCGTCGAGGCCAAGTAAAACGTGTCTCACGTCACGCCAGTGGCAAAATAGACGGGCAGTGCATAGGTTGATGTTGACGGATAAAAATTCGTCACATATGAATACGGCCATTAATCTCATTTAACTGATTATTAACATGGCTTTGAAGTGTTAAGATGCAAGGACCGGAATCAGCATTTGCAGTGTCGTTTTTTATTTGTTTTTGATGGCTTGGAATTATCAGAAATAATTGGCAGTAATTTTCCCCACTTGTTGAACGTGTAACCACCCTGTATGCCCAGTGGTATTTTGATATTTAGCCGGAAGATGTGAGGAGTGATTTATTGTGATATGTTTAAGTTTTGATTAAATTGCCGATTTTTGCGGTACTTTGGTTGTTTGGTATTGATTTTTGTTTAGACCAGTTGCTTTTTGAGGTGGCCATTAATGTCTAAAATGGCCCCCTCTGGGATATTGTGGGTGGTCAGCGTAGAAAACATGGCTGAGATGACGCTGAGATTAATGTGGTGACCACAGATGGTTGGGTTGCACTTTGACTGCCCTGATAATTCTGATTTTGATTTTAAGCCGGTGAATAATTTTGGTATTGGGTCCTGGCTTTCGGAAATTTCGTGTGCCCACGGAAACTTGCGGAGTGAGCCCCGCTACAAGTAATGTAGGTTGCGTTTCCTTTGATTTTGTGCTGGAGGAAGTCAAATGCGTCCCCTCATATTTGACGCATCTAGGTGGCGACTTGCAACACCGCTGTGCATGCCCGAAGATTCGACAGTGGTGGCACTGGGAAATTAAATCCTTCGGAAGATGTGCGTAACATCGAAAATCGGCGTGTTTTGGGATATCTTCTTCATGGATAACAATATTAGTTAGAGGATTGGTCAATCAGGATATGATGGATGTCTTGATGACGATTGGAAGTGGGTTTTCGGCTTGTAGTCGATAGGTGTAAAATATCCCTCCCACTACCGATGGCTTGTCCAGGTTGGCCTTGAATAAATTGAACATGGTTCGATAATCCCCTGGTGTAAAAGGTGTAATGGAAATGCCCTTTGTATGTACCTATGTGTGCCTTGAGAAAAATTCAATTTCTCGAATTTTAATTATTCCATGAGCTACTTGCCGACGTTCTATAGGATGACCGGGGTATCCTAGTTTGCTTTGGTCGGTTGGTCGAGGCTGAGGGGAGGGTGGACGGGTGATGGAATTCATCGATGCAGCTCTAGATGGTGCATGGTAGAATTTGTTACTGCACCTTAGCATCGTATTTTGGTCCTCCTCATGATGCGTTTGAGCTAAGTTGGCCAACTTTTTGGATGGTAATTTTTTCAATGTACACTAGTTCTTCTTCTTCTACTCTTTCTTTAGGATTCTTTTCCTGTTTATAACCAACTTTTATTATTCGATTATAAGCTATCTCGCCATCTTTTCCTAGGGCGTCCCACATTCCTTCTTTCTTTTGGGCGGCTGTCTCTTGCTTTCTTTACGAGCCTGGTTTCGTCCATTCTTGTTATGTGGTCATTCCAGCAGTAGTAGTAGAAGTAAAGAAAATAAAATATTGTTTTATCGTATTTTTATTTACTTGAGATTATTATTTTTAGTTAGTTTTGGGTTGGGATGGTAGGGGACGAGTCTTTGTGCCCTTTACGAGAAGCCGCCACTGCCTAGAAGTAACTGCGATTTTCTTGCTTAAATCTTTTGTTTTGGCACCTGAAATCAGCCATTAAGTCATTTTGACGGTGGCACCAAAGCATTTTACGGTATTTTAGTATCCTCGCCACATTATCATCATCTTCTAGTCATCTTTGTCCACTACTGAGCAAACCTCTTTCTCATTAGAGAAGGGTTTTCAGCTAAACCCTACCACGCTGGCCGATGCGCGTTGGTTAGGGAGACGGTCATAGAAGAAAAGAAAGTCTAAAAGAACATTAGGTTTTTCGCGAACTCGAACACCTTTAGCATCAGTAGTTGATCGCGTTAACTACTAGGCCAATGACCGCCTCTGCCTCAATACGTATCCTCGCATACTATAAAGAAACAGAAAAAATAGGGCGCCATGATTTCTTTGCGAAAAAGGATAAAGGATGCCCAATGGATATGTGCAAAGCACGGCAAAAGTGACCGTACATCCTAAGATAGATAGATCCTAAGAATAATTTTAGGTACTTTTTAGATGTTCATTGCCAAGTATCTATAGGAACAGTTGTACCAATTATCAAAACTCTTGGAATTATTTTTCCTGTTGGCTTAAAATAGGTCTTTGTTGACAGTACTATCGGGGTAGGCAAGGCACTGTGTATATATCTCAAAAGTTGCTTCATCACTAACTCTCTCAATATTTTTTGTCTTTGCAAAGTTCTTTCACTTCGACACATCCATGCACCGAATCATAGAAGCTTTTTTGTTCTTAAAACTTGACATTAGACCACATTTTACTTGGACCCTGGAACACCTTATATAATATACTATTAGTTATATTAGAATTTAACATGTTATTCGATGTTATAAGTAAATATTTGTTGTTGCATGGTTTTCCAGATCATGCTTTCCTTAACTTTGATGTTTAAATATTTTTGTACTTTGTTAAACTTTTATATTTTAATAACAACTTGCATTCGCTAACCGCATTTTACTTCAAAGTAAGCCATTGTATCATATTGATTGTATATTCTACAATCTATTCCATAAATCTTTCAACTACCCAAGTTGTTTATAAATAATTGATCTTTGCGAAAATGAGAACATAGTACTATTAAAATTTAAAACCAGAAGTTTCAAATTCTGCCACGTACAAACCGCACAACTACATTATTCTAGTACCTACCCTTAAACCATAACGAAATCCATCGGCAAGCCACAGTCCTTACCTTAATTCATGTCTTAATTTGAATGGTAAAATGATAAATCCTGAATTATCCTATGACAAGGAACAGACTTGATTCTAGATGAGAAAAGAAAAGTATACATAAATTAAAGAGAAGAAGGAACAAAGTTTTTAAAAAATTATTTGGATTTTTGCATGTCTACAATCAGTTCTGTGATAACATGAAGTTCTATAATATCCGGTTACATGTTGTCTCATGAAATTAATTCCAAATTATAGTGCGTTATCTTAATCTTATTACAAATATAAACATCATTAGGAACCATTTGTCAAGGTTTAATTATACTTACCAGTATGGAGTGATAAAAATTGACAGTGATGGGGAGGGCAAAATATTCAGTGAAATGATTAATCAAATCCAGAAATAAAATTAATAGTTATTTATTTAGTACTAGAGAATGGCCCAAATTTTGATCAGTGCTTTTCGAGTAAGATGCGTTGAAACAAAATAAATAATCAACATTTTTAATCAAAATTTAATATTTACAAGTTTTAGAAGGCTATTTATAATTAGTATTAAACAGTGGAAAAAATGTTTGTAAACGATTGTTTTCATACGAGTGTTTATGCTATTCAATGTCCAATGTAAAAATTGACATTAGTGCATGTAAAAACGTAAAATTTTGAACTTCCCTAAGTTTTGGGTCGACATTTTAGAAACCCTCTGTATATTCGTTTATAATAAATTTTCAAATACACAAGCATTACCTTGTAAAAATTATTATTAAATTAAAATTTAAAAATAAACAAGCTAAATAAACAAAGAAATTCAAATTAACTTTATAAAGTTAATATAAAGCTTATGCTTTATATTATTTTGTAAGTTTACAAAAAATAAAAACATCTAACAAAAGCAGCAATTTACCGTCAAAATTTTATGAGATTAATTTAAATTTCATTATTGTTTAATCAGCTTTTTGATGTTTTAAATTTAATGTAATTTTAACGTATAATGAATTCATAGCAAGATCGAAAATATTGACTTGGCCCATTTATCATTAATCCAAATTCAAACTAAAATTTTTGCTTTACAAAATTATTTTGCTCATGGCTCTTGATTTGTTATATAACTTTATTATCAGTTTGGTCATTTGCGTGTTCTTCTCTTGTGTAATTAAAATAATTACGGTTTTGTGTATTTAATTGATCGATTATTGCCTTTGTGCGCTAAATATTTTATGCTATTGCGGGATAAATTTAACCAATTTTAGCAAAATTGATAAATCTATCGATTTAATGTCCTCTTAATATACAATTTTTCTGATGAATTCCTTCCAAGAACTTAATCCTGGAAGAAAGAGGGTTACAAAAATCGACACGTGCCATCTTGTCGAGTAATTCCACATTTCCATTTTAGTTTTTCATCCTAACATGCAATTTTTTACTCGAATTTACACTTTGTGATTAAAATTATCATGAAACTATTAAGAATTAATTATGCATGCAAAATCGCATAATTAAGGATTTGTCACTTTTATTGGACGGTCGATATAATGCAACTATGAGTATTTAGTAAAATGTCGAATATTCCAATACGATTTGGATATAAAATAGTTGACGTAATGCAATGATAAATAAGTTTTGTAATTTGTCATCCCTTGGGAGATATCTCGTATTTTTAGCTTCCTACATAAAATATCTTTTTATGATTTTCTTATATTATTTTTTAGAGCTTATATTGTTGTATATGCTGAATAATTTTATTAAATGTCCATGGACATTTAATAAAATTTTATGGATAACACACGTCTATCAATTTTATGGCAGACTTTTTTGAATTGTATTTCTGTCAATATTAATACTTCAATATTAGCACTTGATGGTACATCTTAAAAGAGAACAGATAATAAAGATAATGCAATAACTGGAATTGCCTGGAGGTCTGATAACACCCATTATTTCATATTAGCTTAGTAACAGCTTTTACACGCTTCACTTTGTTGTGGTAAGGTGAAATGTGTTATAAATATTATAAGAAAAATAAAGGTGGAACACGTAAATGCCTATAATATGATATTCAAAAGGTATTTTTAGAATTCAAGAACTTCACTTTTATTTTCCTTCACTACAAAATTTAATTTTAATATAATATTAGGTCTTGTCAACAATGAATATAGATTTTAATCTTCAAGTGTTTAAATGAACTTTGTAGAAATTACATAAAAGGGTTTTCTGAAGTAATAATGGGAAACAATCGGAAAAATTTTGATTAAAAGCGTTACCAGCACAATTTTCTTTAAAGTTTCGAATGACGAAGTTTACATTTTCTATTGGTCATTTCATTGAGATTTTTATAAACTCCATTTACTGATGAAACTATCTCCCTATGTAGTCGTGTGAGTCAAGATTCGGTTTAGAGAAAGAATATTACAAGTTTAAAATTCAGGCACGAAGTAGTTGGATTGTTTTCCCTACTTAAGCAGTGGAATTTAAAATATTCCTTCGAGAACGGTCTTGATGGATCAAACTCTTGCAATCAATCGATGTTGTTTATTTTGTACATCGATCTCTCATGTTTATTCCATCACATCTATTAGTTTTATCTTTTGTATTTTTCTTTTGTTATCTATAGTTTATAAAGCTTTGTGTTTTAACATTTTTTATACTGAAACAAAGAAGGTGAATTCGACGAATACCAAAAGAATAATGCCATTACAGTTTACTAAACGAACGATTTATTGGGTTTCGAACAAAAATAATATTCCATAAGAGCAACCAATTTATCACATTAAAATATCAAACCGAGAGTATCGATTATAAAGAATTAAAACCACTTAACATGTAATTAATTCAGAATTTCGTAGAGCAATTTATCAAATAATTTTAATACCTATTATAACTTTTTTTATAAGCTACTTTGTAAATTATTGAACGACACAAATACTTTCAATGCCAAAATTAATGTGGATGTTGTAACTTGACAACTTATTTATGTAGAGCATCGTCATATTGTATTTCATAAATAAAAACTAAATAAAAAGAAGATAGAAAACCGAAAAGCTGGAAACAAAATATTATCATGGTATGATTAAAATGTACATAGGAATAAAGTATATTATTTCGGTGAAATAATGTTTTTGTGTTGAAACTAAAGGAGTCAAGACAAAACATCAATACAAAACAAATTTTCAACAATTTTGTACATACATACATATACTTAAATAATGATAATGAAAGTTTTCATAGTGAACATTAAAAATCAACATTAAAATTAGTTCCTTTGAATCGATATTAAAACGGTATAATTTAAGTTAATACATAGTTGAAAGAGAAAATTGAAATAAAATTGTACTATTATTTTATTTATTATGTGATAACCATAAATATTTTATAACTTGTAGCTTTTTTATGATGTTTTAATGAAGAACATTGTCGATTTGTAAGTGACTGGCTGGTATTCTTATTGATCTCTTTACATTATAGAATAATATACATATAATATTTATTATTTTTAAAATATTAATAGCTTTTTATTTACTTACCATTTTTTATTTATTACTTGAAAACCAGAAACTGGCGTTAATACCAACACCATGTTGATTTTCTTCAATTTCATTTCAGAATAAAGAAAAACATAAATAAAAAAATTAACAAAACAATTTTTATTATATTAAGATTATATGAATTTAGATTTAGAATAAACATCACCATGTACTGAATACAATTTACTGCAACGATGTAAGTTGAAGTTTTTCTTGTCAAGTTTTTCAAGATATTCTTAGTTTCTCGAGGCATAATTTATTGTCTCTTGCTTTTCAGGCAGGTACTTGTGGTCAACTTTCAGAAAACTGTTGTAAAAAATGTTGATACGTAAAATATTGCTTAAATTTTTCTATAAAAGCTACAAAAGTAGAAAACAATTTTAAAGTAATTATGTGGCAGTTTGATTACGTATTGAAAAATTAGAAAATCTAACAAAAGTTTAACTAAAGCTTTTAATCGCGAAAAAGAGGTCTGTGTGGAACTAACTCAGAAATGTGATTTTTGAACCTTCAATTTTGCATCAGAAAAGAGCCCTTAACTTTTTAGCACATCAGGTCGGAGCGGAACAGAGGAAAATTTACTGAAAATCACAAGTCATGACTTGGACATTTTCCATGCCGAAAATAGGTATAAGTTAAATAAAACTGAAGAAGGGTGTGGACAAAATCTAAAACCTAGGTTGTTTCGATTTTTTACGATAATGTAGTTTTCAGATTTTAATATAGACTTTTTCACCTGTCCATTTGACACAAGTCGTCCCGAGATAAAGGAAAGTAAATTAAATTCTCCTCTTAGAACAACAACCTCAGCTGTGGGCTTTCAAAGTTGATCACTCTTAATTGTATTTTTAAGAAAATTTTCAGGTTATCAGTTTTTCGTTTTTGGTGCATTTCAGAGCAAAAAAAGTATAACATAAGATTTAAAGTAACTAAAAATGAACGCGAACCTAAACAATTTTTGCTTTAGCCTTAGTAATTTTCAGTGGCGGCTGATACGGGGAGGGCGACGGGGCGCTCCCTCCCAAAACAGAATATGTGACTCAGAATAATACTTTTTAATGCGAGCAACATAAGTTACGCTGTGAATATTAGACATTCAGACGTTGCTTGGACCATAAATTGTGGCACATATTTAAAACACTAAAAATTTCATTTATAAATAGTCGTCGCCATTCCCCTCCCTCCATTATAGCAAACTACGAGCCTCCATAGATGATCAGGTTAGTTAAACAACTTCCCTCCAATCTAATACATTCGCGAAATTGAATTGTTTGTTTACCTCCCATCCCCAAATTTAAATAAATATTTTAATTCAATATTCAGTACACAAATAATTAATTATTAAAATATAATATTTAGCCTTAATAAGCCTGGTGAAAATTATGTAAATTATGCAGAATTAAAGTTCTCTTAACTTTTGGTTATCACTTTTCTTCATAGCATTCCCAGAAAAAACACCACTTTCAAAAAATGAAATTTAAAAATTTTCAGCAAAAATGTAATGAAATTTTGGGATTTTCAGAAAGCCACCTCCCAAAAACTATTGGAATGACAACTTTCTAATATTTTCAGTTTTTAAGTTATGTCGTATTTGTACTCAGTTCCACTGCCGATTCACGGCTTGGGACTTTCCTCGGCAAATTTACTCCTTCGCCGATCCAAGCCTAATGTCCATAACTTAGGGGGTCCTTTTCTGATGCCAAACTAAATGGTTTAAGCAACAAAAATCGTATTTCTAAGTTATTTCCACACAAAACTAGGTACCTAATTACTACTGAACTACTCCTGATTCTAACGGTTATTTTTGCAAATTTCTCTTTTACAATTTATTCAGAACTGGAGGGTATTCCATACCTGAAATATTGGAGGAATTCCGTACCTGAAATATTGAAGGTATTCCATAACCCAGACTCCCCCCCCCCCCAACCGTGGTTGCAAAACCAGTTTTTCCATGTAGCACTATTTGTGCGATTATGAATTTATACTTATATTGTAAACAATCTTACGTGTTTCGAGTCACCAATCCACTTCATTTTGTCGGAGCCTTTCCGATTTCATAATAATTTTTTCTGATATACCGACACGGCGCTTTGTTTGATGATGATTTTCCGCAAATTGTCAAACATTATGGAACTTTTGGAAACATCGGATTTTATACAAAAGATAATTAACAAATGTCTCTATAAATTGGAAGGCTAGATAATTATATTACTGTTTTTTAAATTCGCCTTCCAAATTAGTAGCGCCATCTATTGATAATATTTTACCACGCCGCGCCGGGTGTTTCCAAAATTCTCGTACGGTTTGCTAATCTGATACTATAAATAATTAAATATAATAATACAGAGGCATTTTCATATTTTTTATTTTTATTTTCACGATAATTCTGCGCAATCCAATTTTTCGATTATCCGGGATACTTCCTCTTACATTAGCCCATATAATCAGGATTCTACTGTAACTCAAGCTTACACTTAAAATTGAAATGTTTTCGAGTTTAAATAAGTTTTTGTTAAATTTGTTTTAAATTTTCTTGTATACGTATATTTTTCAATTAATTTATTCTTTATAAGAAAACTTTTAGTAGTGATTTTTCAATCACTAAAATAACTTTTTTAAGTAAGTCTTAAACCAGTGCTTCCTACCAAACTACCTAATTACAAATTTAAATTCTTAATAAGCATATTGTAAGCAGACAGCGTGGCACTAAAGTTTGTTGCGAATTTTAATAATTCAATGCTTGTTATGTATAATTTTTTTTTATTATTATCTTTCCACATTTATATTATTTGTCAAATTTTGTTATAGGTCGCTGCGCAATTTAATGAAGCAATATTATTTACGACTTGTTAAATGTTTTACCTTTGCTGCCGAGATTTTATAGTAAACAGTAACCGGTAACAAACTTTATAGCCACCTCCTGTATCATAAGGGATTTAAAAAAATATTTAAAATTGTTACATTAGGATGATTCACAGTGAAATGTTCAATTTTAACAAGCAATAATTTTCTAAAAGGTAAGCTCCCGTTACTAGAGGAAAACTTGCCGAAAACTATTTCTAGTTCTAGGAGAAAATGAGTAATACAAAAGGCGCCGTATATCGGAAACACAATCATCTAATACATGATGGCCAAGTTGCGCGGCCCTAAGGCCGCACTGGGGGGTTTTTACCATGATGATAATAGATTAGTTAGCATATCAGCACATACTTCGTCTTTTCTTGGTGTTTTTCCGTTTTTCATTTTATCTATTACATTATAACTTCTTCCCATGGTGGTTTTAGCTCGATTTTGTCATATTTCTCTATTTCTCCATTTTCTTGTTCTTCGTAATTAGCATTACTTTAGTTCAATAACCCTTTAAAGTACTTCTTCAATTTTTCCTTAATTTTTTGTCGTTTTCTAGATTTCCGTTCTCATCTTGCATTAGTGTTGCTCTAATTTTTGAATTATTTGTCTGTTCTTTCAATTTTCTATAAAAAAAGTTTACTCGATTTTCTCTCCTGTCCTTTTTTATTTCCTCCATCACATTTTCCAGTCACTTATTCTTTTCTTACTTTTCAGTATGTTTCTCTATCCGCTTATAGTTTTGATCTAAACCATTGTCCCTAGCTTTTCTATTCTGGTCTATTGCTCTCTAATATTCCTCGTCGAACCATTTTTTCCTTCCCTTCTCGCATATTATTCTTGTAATATTTTCCCACTATCATCTTCTTTCATATCTCTGGCTCCGATGTTATCCTCAACTTTATTTTTGGTCTTGTTGTCTATATTGTAATTTTTCCATCATCCTTCTGTTCCTTATTGTTTCCACTTTCTCTTTAGGTTTATCTTTTGCTTCATTTTCGATACCACCAGGAAATGGTCAGAATCGACATACGTCCTTCTGTAGGTTCTTAATTTTCTTATTGAACTTAATCTTCTCTTATTAACCAGCATGTGATCTATTTGATTTCCTTCTTCGCTGGCTCTCCCTAGTCTCTATATGGAGTTACATAGTGTGATGTAATTGATGTTTTAGGCCCATAGCCACAGAGGACATAAAATACTAAAACCGGAATCTCCGCCAAAAAATTGCGCCAAAAAGCTCTTTTTTGCCCTAATTTTTCAAGGCATGGCGAAACACCTCCAGACCCTTCTCCAAATTATTTTCCGATAAAAGTTGGCCCCAAATTCGTTATAGTCCAGTCAAATTAGGTTTTCAGCTCGGAAAAATTCCCACCTAGCTGAATTTTGGTACACATCTTTATGACATCGTTGTAAACAATATGTAAAAAGTCGACCTCGATATCATGTCCGCGTTAAAGGTTATTCGAGGTCAAAGGTCACGAAATTGGCCTTTTTTAATATCTCGTTTTTTATTAGTCGTACAATAAAAAGTTTTAGATACAATTTGTAGAGGAGGTAATTATCTACAAAAATGGTCTTATGACATTTTCACGTTAAGTTGATAGTTTTTGCACAAACACACGACCCACCCTTAAAATGGCACAATATTGATTCGTTGCAGGGAGAGATATGTTTTCGGGCACGGGAAATGCTTTTAATAATAAATTAATTGAAATTGTGGCCAAGGTTGGAAAATGAAGAGAAAAATAAATTTTTTCAAAATTTGCCAAAGTTATAGTATCTTCCAAGTACCGAAGGCGAAATTTTGGTTTGAGCTTACCGAAGGTCCGGGCAAGCTGAAAATTGGCAAAGATGTATATTGAAGTGTTCTAATAAACCCCCAAAATTCTCATAAAAATCCCAAGCCGGCGTTCCTCCAATTGAGGATTTTAGCCCCCTAGGTGCGGTCTCGCCTATAGCTCACATATTTTTACTTTTACGAAAAATTACAATTAAACAAAGAATACATACTGTAATAGGCAAATTAAACTTTGTTTAATGGTAATTTTTCGTAAAAGTAAAAATACGTGAGCTATAGGCGAGACCGCACCATGGGGCTAAAATCCTCAATTGGAGGAACGCCGGCTTGGGATTTTTATGAGTATTTTGGGGGTTTATTAGAACACTTCAATATACATCTTTGCCAATTTTCAGCTTGCCCGGACCTTCGGTAAGCTCAAACCAAAATTTCGCCTTCGGTACTTGGAAGATACTATAACTTTGGCAAATTTTGAAAAAATTTATTTTTCTCTTCATTTTCCAACCTTGGCCACAATTTCAATTAATTTATTATTAAAAGCATTTCCCGTGCCCGAAAACATATCTCTCCCTGCAACGAATCAATATTGTGCCATTTTAAGGGTGGGTCGTGTGTTTGTGCAAAAACTATCAACTTAACGTGAAAATGTCATAAGACAATTTTTGTAGATAATTACCTCCTCTACAAATTGTATCTAAAACTTTTTATTGTACGACTAATAAAAAACGAGATATTAAAAAAAAGGCCAATTTCGTGACCTTTGACCTCGAATAACTTTTAACGCGGACATGATATCGAGGTCGACTTTTTACATATTGTTTACAACAATGTCATAAAGATGTGTACCAAAATTCAGCTAGGTGGGAATTTTTCCGAGCTGAACCCATTTTTTCGTCTAATTTGACTGGGCTACTATGGAACTGCCTTTTCGTAAAAAATACTATCTATAACTAGGTACATTTATTTCAGAAATACATATATGAACATATTATTTATAAAGCACAATAATCCTTGTCGAACTGTAACATAATATTATTAGTATTAAATCAATTATTAGTCATAATCAAATTTAAAAATTTGAATTATTTATTATATTATAATGGAATCAAATCCAACTCAACAGTCAGGTGCAAAATTACGGTTTGAGAATATAATACAAAATAGGTTGCTTCTACGTTCATTCGTCTGATTATCAAATTTCGCATTAAAACTTCAGACTATATTAATGAATCTCCAATAACATACCTCTCATTGTATTACATAATATTATTATAAAAACAAATTAAATTTTTCATTCTTGAATTTTTTTAATTTTAATACAAATTTGGAAAAACGAATATAGAAACGCGTTTTCCTTTGTTTTCTTTTACAATATAAATTCTCGCATAATTCAAATAATTATAATTCCAATAATCTAGAAAAATTTATATTGGTGTATATTCGGGAAAGTTTTTAATCCTTTGTGAAAAACTAATGGATCAAATTTAAATACAGTAGGTAATTAAAAATATTTATTTCGTAAAGATTATTAAACAAACTTCTGTACACAAATAATATTTTTAAATAATTTTTTCGATTTTGGGTTTGTTTGAACAAAATTAATTAATGTATATATACTAACTATATCAGTAAATTACAATTTCCTAATAATTAACAAACTAAGCAAACACAACAAAAATCAAATTATTTCGTAAGCTTTTAGCAACAACATTTTTTCTTACTGATTTTTTTCTCTTAACCCAATGTTAATTTTAAAACAACATAATATTAATTATTATTAATAACTCAAATTAATTTATTATATTAATTTAATCCAGTTTTAATAAAAGAAAGAATAATTAATACAATACTTGTATGAGGAAAGTTATGTGATGTCTAAATAGCCGATTTTTTATTTGAAATTACAAAAGAAATGCGCGTCTTTGATAAAAACAAAAATTTATTTCCTTGACAAGCTTGGAATCCGAGAAATGCTTTAGCTTGAAAATTGTACAATTATTATTATTGTTATTATCACAAGTGAGCACAATAAGCACGTAAGCCAATAACGGTTTTTGTTGTCCAGTTTATGAACTACAATTTTGCATGCAACCCAATGAAATGCGGAACTTATTACAGCTTAATGTTGGATCTTAATCACGGAACGAGAAGAATCACCAGAGTAGAATCGAACGGGTGTTTTCCTACTAGGTTTTCCTAGGCGGTCGACCTACGGTCAAATTTTCCTTTGGAAATAATAATCCCGTATTTATCTCTTCTATTTATTTTTGATAATGTGGTTTTCTTTGTTAACAAAAATAATTCATCTGCTATTAGATATACACTGATGATTGAAACTGGAATAACAAATAAATGAATTAAAATATCACAAAACATTAAAAGCAATAAATTATTGTCAGAAATCTAATATTCCTAAGTACGGAAGAACTGACTTCGGTTCCTGCTGTTGTTTACTTACTATATCCTTTAGCGATCCCTGTGCAAGAAATTCTTTTAATTACTTAACGCTAATTGGTTTATTTATATTATACAAATACATAATTAACTACGTCGCGGAAGTGAAATCTATAATCGATTGTTCTTTTTTGTTAAATAAATAAATTTAAATTATTTAATTTTAAAAGTATTTTAGCATCCTGAAAATTTAATTATAGATTCACATCTCATCTTTATGTGTCTCTGTAGTAGCTAAATAGCTCCGGTCTCTCCTAGAATTTAAGTGATGCATAACTTACTCTAAAAATTTCCTAACTATTTTTTACCGATTTGTATTGAAAGAGAACAGGCAACGTGAAATAATCCGAACCATCAGCTTATTTAATATTATAAATTAAATTTTATTAAGTTGGGAGTGCTTAATTATTAAGCGTTTTCATGTTAACATTTATAGCACCAGATTATATAAAACAGGGAACGATTAAAATCACTGCATATAATATATATATAAAGGTTAAATTTATAATTTTACTTAATTATATAAAATTACTCTCATTAAAAATTTTCAGCAAATAATATTCAGAAGCTCGAAGCTACGCGAGCAACGCAGAATTCCATGTTAACGCCGCGCCGCCGTCGTCGCCGCCAAAGGCCAACTCATCTTTAAATAATTTCCTAATGTATCTAAAATTTCAAATAAAACTGCATTAAAAAAATTTGTAATGTTCATAAAGCACAAAATTTCCTTCGAACACCTGGCAATTTTCCCTGCTTTGACTTTCAATTTAAGAATTAAAAAATCTGTTCTCTTTGAATGACCTGCATAATTTATGATAACAAATTTTTTTTGTTTTTGGATATAATTAACCCGACTTTGATCTTCAACTGGACCTAATATGTAAATTTAACGCATAGTTTTGCACTAAATTGGGTCACCAGATAGATATTATAACAAATTCCTTTAACAAGTTGTCAAGTTGTGTATTTGTTCGTCATTATCAACATTTTTTTGGGATAATTAGTGGCTTGTCTATCGCATTATTTAGCATAAATACACTTAATTCGTCTTGTTATTATTTTAACTGAGGACAAAAGTTTAGTCTGAATTTAACTGAGACGAGTATAAAGCAGCGTTTCAACAACTTTTTACTTACAAAAGAGTATAATAATGATAATCTAGATGGAAAATGATGACAAAAGTTTTGTTAAGTTTTATGTAAGTATGTGAAATTCGTATATATTTATTTATAGCAAAAACTTTTGAGTGGTAGTGTTAATGGAAATATTTGTTTTTCATACGGGGGAGATTCTAAAAGGGATCTTGTTTTTTCTTAAATAAATCAATTAATCTGTTATTATTAAAAAATTAATTTACTACTAGCAAGAATATGAAATTAACCTTCGTGTAGTAAAACAATACCGAGTTTACGAAGAAATTATAAGTTTAATGCTTAACGTCAACATAAAAACATATTTCTACAAAAATTACAAAATTAAATTTTCCTCGGGAAAAGTTTTAAACCATTTAATTTAATTTCGAATTTTCGTTATTAACTTGATACCGTTGAAATAAATTTACTTATTGTTCAATGAGTACATTAGCTAAATAAATATAAAACAACAAATACACATAATAAAGTTGTATATTTGTGGTTCACTTTGGATTGTTACTTTTACTTTTGCTTCTCGAGTTGCTTCATTGTGCGAAGTGTATTTTACCATATTTCTTTTTCAAGTATCATCGCTCTCTTCGTATTTGTTAGATCAACATCTTTTATAAACCTTTTAGTTTAAAAGAACACTTACATGTTTTGACAAACTTTTAAATAAAAGTTTAGTATAATTTAAGACGCGCATAATAAAAAAAAATTATAAAATAAAAGATATCGTATTATCACCTTATAAATAAAATAACAAAATTGGCGTAGGTTCGAACAAGACACGATAAAATTACATGGCATCTTTATAAGCTGCTACTTTACCCTCCCAGGACATTTATTGGTCGTTCCAAAGAATTAGATTGAAGCACAATTTTTAGCAAAGTTTGGCTGGGTGAACTTTGGTAATTTACAAAATAATAGTAACTTTCCAGCAAAATTACGGCCAACATAATAGGGTACATTACATTTTATTTCAATTCAACTAAATTGTCAAAGTTCGACTTCATTATGTTTTACTTTTACCTCGTGATTACATTTTAAGATTTATTAATTTTATATTATTTAAATTGCAGGATAGAAGAATTGCTGTGACGGCCATGGTAGGTACATGATGGCGCACAATGGCGCCACAGTACTCCTTTTGGCGAGTCTGTTGGGGTTGCCTCTTCTCGCACAAGAAAATAAGTGTCCAAGCTTCGCAGCAAATCCATCCTGTCCGTGCTATAACTTCGAAAATGGAATCTTTCTGGAATGTCCTGCGGCTACTATCACTTCGTTACGTTCGGTACTACAGGTCGTATCGGGTCCGATACAATCTCTCAGCATCTACGACCTAGACAAATCGATTACCATGTTATCGGCAAATTTCTTCCCAGACGGAACGTTCATAAAACATTTACAAATATCCCAGTCAAATTTGGAAGATTTACACGACGACTGCTTATATGTACTTAAACCCGAGTTAGAGTCGATCGGGTTAACTTCCGGAAAATTAAAAGAAATACCGCAAAAAGCATTTACAGGATTAGTAAAGCTTATCGCCTTAGATTTAGAGTCAAACGAGATTACCGATTTACCAAGTTACAGTTTTTACGGTCTTCACTTAATTAAGCTTAATTTAAAAGGTAATCAAATTCAGAAAGTTTCCGAATATGCATTCGCCGGATTGGAAGATTCATTATCCGAATTAGACATGGCTGAAAATAAACTTAAAAATTTTCCGATGACGGCATTGAGACGACTCGAACGACTTCGATTATTGCGTCTTGCATGGAACGAAATTAGCTTTATACCTAACGACGGCTACTCACGTCTACAATCACTATTATTTTTGGATTTGAGTTCCAACAATTTTGAGGCTATCACAGAAGATTGTTTTCGAGCAAGCCAATCAGTACGTACGTTATCGTTATACTACAACGCGATCGAAAATGTTCATCCCGATGCGTTTTTATCATTAACCGATTTACAATCGATAGACTTAAGTCACAATAAAATTGTCTATTTGGATTCTCGAACGTTTCAAACCAATAAAAAACTACGTTCTATCGATTTGAGTCACAATCATGTACACTATATTAGTGGAGTCTTCGCATTTCTACCGGATCTAAGGGAATTATTTTTATCGGAAAATAATATTTTAGAAATACCATCAGACGCGTTCACTAATTCCTCCAACGTGACGGTTATTTATTTACAACAAAATGCAATTAGACGTATCGATCCTGTTGCACTTAGTACTCTAGTAAACCTTGCTCAGTTACACTTAAGCTCGAACTTCATACTACACATACCTAAAGAATTATTTCAGAATAACAACAAACTAACTTCTCTAAGTTTGGATAGCAATTCGATCGTGAATTTAGAACCTGGAACTTTTGATAAAGTTTTTGCCGTTAGGGAAATTAGGTTGCATAATAATCGAATTAAAAGCATACAACGTGGAGTTTTTCATCCGTTACCGGCACTTTTGGAACTGCATCTCCAGAATAATTTTATCGAGTCCATCGAGCCGGGAGCATTTCATAGTTTACAAAGCTTACAGCACATTAATTTACAAGGAAACGAATTGTCTGAATTAGGAGACGTGTTTCTACACGAATCGTCTTCGCTCGTGTCCATTCAGTTAGACTCAAATAGTATTACTTCTCTTCACAACGATTCGCTGCGAGGGCAATCTAGCGTGCAAATTATGTGGTTAGGTCACAATAGACTAAGAAAACTAGACAGGGCTTTGTTCAGTGACCTTTTGCTAATTCAGCGAGTATATCTCACGAATAATAGCATTGCCCATATAGAGGATAAGGCGTTCGAACCAATGCAAGCTCTTAAATTTCTCGATCTCAGCGTTAATCAACTAAGCCACATCAACATTCAAACGTTTGCCGAACTTCACGATTTAGAAGAACTCTATCTATCGCACAACGGATTACGAACAATAGAGTCGAAGGCGCTCACCAACTTAAAAAAGTTAAGAATTTTGGATTTATCGTTCAACTACTTAACCGTACTCCATAACACAATTTTTCAAGAAGGCCTGCCAATTCGATTTCTCAATTTAATGAACTGTTCGATATCGAGCATAGAACCGGAGGCTTTTAAAGGCTTAAACAATTTAAATGAGCTTAATTTAGAAACCAATAATTTAAAATCGAAAGATCTCGAAAATTTAGATGTGCCCGGCCTTCGAGTGTTAAAGCTCTCGTTTAATAATTTCAGCGACATTTTCAGTTCTGCGTTACACAATTTACCATCACTGCAGACATTAATATTGGAAGAGTGCCATATAAAGAAATTGCCAAAAGATATATTTTCGAAAAATAAGAACCTATTAAAAATTGATTTGAGTGGAAACGACCTCGATATTCTTGAGCACAACACGTTTCAGTACCTCAACATCTTGAAAGAATTAAAACTCGCAAACAACGTTTTTCACGAACTTCCCTATAAAGCATTATTGAACATTTCGACTCTCGAAACTTTATCTTTTTCTAATAATACGATGAATTCTATAGAAATTTCACGCTTAAACGGCCTTCCTAATTTGAAAGAATTAGATCTGAAGCGTAACAAGATATCTTCACTATCGGGGTTTGCTGCAGCCAATTTAACGCAATTACTTTCTATCGATTTAAGTGGCAACTCTTTAACAGCTCTACCTGCAAATTTTTTTTCCCATTCAAATTTATTAAGTCGAGTCGATTTATCACATAACCGTTTTCGACAAATTCCCACTACGGCTCTTTCAGAGCACACTTTACCCGGTCTAAGATTATTAAATCTTACCGAAAACCCTTTAGTTCACATCCACGATTTTTCATCATCAAATACCTATCCGTCTTTAGAGGAAATTCACATTAGCTCGACGAATCTTACTATTGTAACAAGCAAAGACTTTGAAGCGTTTCCAATTTTATTACATGTATTTTTAGGACGAAACAAAATTTCTCGAATTTCTCCCGGTGCTTTCGGAAGTTTGCCGCATCTCTTAACGTTAGATCTCGGAATAAACGAATTAGATTTGCTTCCGCAAGAGAGACTACACGGACTAATACATTTAAGATTGCTAAATTTAACACATAACAGATTAAAAGAGCTCGAGATATTTCCGCCCGATTTAAAATCAATGCAAGTGCTGGATATTTCTTATAATCAAATAGCGCGTATAAATAAAGGAACTTTCAAGAACTTGGAAAATTTAGCCGAATTATACCTATTTGGTAATTGGATATCGTCAGTTTCTCACGACGCTTTTAAACCGTTAAAGAAACTACGAATTTTGGATATAAGTAAAAATTACTTGGAAAATATTCCGCTCAACGCGTTCAGACCCTTAGAAACGCAAATAAGGAATTTACGAACCGAAGGTATAAGTTTAACAAAAAACTTTCAAAGGTTTTAATTTTTTTGTTTTTATTTTCATTAGAAAATCCTTTATATTGCGGTTGCGACTCTCAAGAACTCTGGGAATGGTTGCAAGACCATCAGAAATTAGTCGAAAAAACTGATCGCCAGGGTCTGCGTTGCGAACAACCACCGGAACTTCGAGGAAGAGCTTTTTTAGATTTAAGTCCCGAACAATTTTGCGACCAGCCCTTAGTGGTTAAGATAGGAATTCAGGATATTCAACCTTATTCCTTGTTGGTTTCCTGGCAAAGTAGAAATCACTCCGGTTTACATGGATATCAAGTTGTTTACTATTCGATCGACCGAATGGAAGAGGTAAACATTTCAAATAGTTTACATAATTTTGCATTTTAACGAAATTGTTTTATAAATTTAATATCTTTAATTGTTGACAGATTCGAGGACGAATGATGGATCGCGTTTCTAGGTCGACCAAACTCATTCGTTTATTTCCGGGAACGAGGTATTTAATTTGCGTTATAGCTTTAGGAAATTGGGCTACGAGAAAACAAGACTTTTCCGATTTACGTTTGGTGAGGAAGAATGAAAATAGCACGAGAGAGGATTGGGAAGTGTTTAGTGACTCAATGTTGTCGTTATTAGTAGATTCTCCGAGTAGCAAGTGCGAAGAAGTGAGTACTTTAGAAACTCCGGGAAGTATACACGGTGAGCTAGGCAGTTTACCGGATCACAGTTTTGGCATACAATCGATTCTCACACGAAGATTGGGACTTATCGTTGGCTGCTGCATGGGAATAATTGTATTTATTATTTTGGTTTCTGTGCTTGGTTATTTAAAAGTTAAAAAACAAAGAAACGCAATAAAAAGAAATCGACCCGCAATTCCACCGGAATATATTTCATATAGACATTTTTCTATTCAAAGTGGTGAAGCCGGAGGACAATCGGGACATCCACAATTCATTACCAACATGAATACGACTTCATTCACTTCGTAATGTACAGGCAACATACAATCTGTTGTGTTTATCATATCAGTATAATAAAATAAATAAAAATGTTATATAATAAAATCAGAATTATTACACGAAACTCGCCAATAATTGTAATTTTAGAGACAGTAATTAAATCTAGTTACCATAATTAGTATAATGTTTAACAGAAATTAAATTAATTTTACGAAAAATTGGCTCACAATTTTTGGACGTAAATAAAAGTGTTAATAATAAAAATGAGACGAACTCCGTATAGGACCTACAGGCAGATGTTTTAACGGTGCAACGCTCACTTTGTAAAATTAACTACAAATTAATTATTATCTCACCCCATGGATAAGCTCTGCCTTGTGTTATGCTCCAGCAAAACATTCAAGTTTGCCCACTGTTTTGTATCAAAATCATTTATAACGTTGAACATTTGGTTAGTACATGTGTTTAACAAACAACTGTTTTCAAAATCTTACAAAATGATTAATAAAAGTTGATTATATGTAATTAAGCGTTTTATTACTTTAATCCATTGAATTGCTCGTCGTTAATCAAATCCGGCGTAACTTTTTCGCTTTCTTTTGAACAAAATTATTTTGTATTTTCATGTAACTGGTACTTAAATTTGTTTTGTGAAGCTTTAAGCGCCATGACATGGGGGTGATGATGGAAGCTATTATTTGAGGTTCTTATTTAACGGTTCGATAACTTACAATAAAAATTTTTATGGCGCCTTTTAATAAAACTAGTGAAAACCTTCTATTTACTTTTTTATTTTGTGAAGATACACTACTAAACTTTAGTTTCATAAAATAGAAAAAAATTTATCTTACAGGAATTTTTCCATCGTAAAAATTTTAGGACCATTTCACTATCTTATGCGTAGGCTATTTGATAAGTCTTGGAACGTATCCCATGCATGATACCGTTGATAATCTTGAAGGAGACAAATTGATACAAATACAACTTTATTTTATTAAAATGTTGTTATTGCTGTAATATAATAAATTCCAAAATCGGCAATCCAAAATTAAATTGAACGAAAGAAAGTAAATATTTTATTTTGATAGAATATTGAAATTGAGATAATCCGATTTTCACGATATTGTTCGTAATGGAATTTGGAATGGTTGAAGTTGTAATGATTTGTTTTCGTAATTTATAAAAGTCGCATTGTTACTTTTTCAAACTTGCGTTTTGAAATTCGGTTTGAAAATGGGTAATGTCATCGAAAAAGTTTGAGAATTCCTGTTTTCTACGAGAAACCCTTAACACTGACGACATTTCAAAATAATTGAATAAGTTTAGAAAAATTGCAAAGAAAAGAAGGTCGCTATTGAAGTACGTCATTAACCCTCATAATACCCCAAATAAAGAAATTATAAATCACATTAGAACCTACAGTTTAGAAATTTTCCACCTAAATTGAGGCACAATTTAAAAAATAATAATTGTTTTGTTTTAAAGGGATGTTTCTACCATAACAACAGGCGAGGCCATTAAAATTACGTATTCAAAGTTGAAATGTAAATATCTAAGTAAGATGTTTATATATATTTTATTTACAAGAGAAACAATAGGATCCTAAAAAAACATCCTAATCGTAATACCGGTTCTATATAGACATTTTAAAAAATAGCCTGCGGCGCTGTTTATTTTAAGTTTATAACATTATGCTGTTTTGAAATGGGATATTCTTGTGTTTTATTTGTGGTATAGTTTTGAGCAACCTAAATAACAGATTATGTGACTGTGTACTTTACTGCCTATCCAGTTAAGGGCCCAGGGACGACGTTATTAGGTATGTATAAATTATTATTAAGTGTGTCTTTGCACTTACTCGTCGAATGTATAAATTCCTTATTATTTTTTGTTAAAATTTTAATCAAGTTCCAAGGACATCTTTGATAATAAACTTTTAGAAAAACATCCACTTTTTGTATGCACTTAGTGACGTTCGCATCGTAAAGGCTAATGTATAACAGAGTGTAATGTTGTTGTATGTTTATCAAACAGAGTTTATTATATTTCTGTTCATCCGTACTAGTTTTCCTTTAAATCCAAATTTTTCACAATACTCGAAAATCGTCGATTCTAAACAATAAAACGTTAGCCTGTAGTTTGTAAATAATTTCGAGCTCTTTTAAGAAGCATTCAATGGTTAACACTCAAAAATCAATAATTTTGGTGCTACGACGAATGTAAGGTTCAAAATAAGAAATATTGCTTTGAAGTGTATTGCCCCTGAGGGTGTGGATTTGAACAGAAAGAAAGTTTATATCGTCACCTATCTATTGCTATGTACTAGGTCAGTGGGATATTCTGTGCCTCACTTTCTTAAAACTCCCCCTCCCCAATATTTTACCCCCCCCCCCCCAAGCAGACTCAGAGTGTATCACCGAGCAGCCAGAAAATGCCCGGTAGGCCGTTGCCTAGCGAGGCCGCAATTTGCGACGCTCGACTCAGTTTTTTTTAAACTTCGGGCAGCTGGTGCAATGCTTTTTTTTTCTATTAACTTCAATTTACATTTACAACCTGTTCTAAAAAACAATAAGTAAGTTATTTGACAACATAATATAACGTGCAGGAATGAGCCATTCAGTCCCTTATTTATTACAATTTAATGTTTTGATGGCTAGTAGATTCTTCTTCTTCTACTTTTATTAAGAAGTCTCCCTCTTAATATAGGTCCAGGACCTGTTCTTCACTAATTTTTGCAATTAGTTCTGTGAGAATTTTTGTTTTTACATCTCAGGTAGCTTGCTAGGCTTGCCTTTCGATGTGCCTGACCCTGTTTGTTTATTGTTATGATGGCAAATCATTAACACAGGGGGACCGATGGCTTTACGTGCCCTCCGAAAGCACGGAAGACGGTCAAGAAATTTTAGACTGTACCCGGAGTCGAACCGGGGAGCCCTACGTCAGCAGTTGATCGTGCTAACTATCAGGCCATGACCGTCGTCTAGTAGATTCTAGTAATAGATACTAGTAGATACTAGTAGATACTAGTAGATACTAGTAGATACTAGTAGATACTAGTAGATACTAGTAGATACTAGTAGATACTAGTATATACTAGTAGATACTAGTAGATACTAGTAGATACTAGTAGATACTAGTAGCTAGTAGATTCAATTCATAATAAAATATTAAGTTTTGAATCTCAGTTTTAACTCTTGAGGGTCTAAACTTTTTTAGTCGGCGCACTACACTCTCCTTAGATAGTTTAGTTGTTAGTATATTTGGGTGAGCACTAAGCCTGTCAAATTATTTTGCACTGTATTTTGTTATCTCATCCTGCACTGAATTCATTTTAAGATCGCGTTGTATAACTCTGTTGGGCACATACTAAGGTGCATCAGCAATCATTCTTAGGAACTTCGAATGATACCTCTGTAGGATTTCATTGTTTGAGATAGAAGCTGAATCCCATACGTCCATATCGGCTTTAGTATGGATTTGTACAATAATAATTTATTTTCAATTGAGAGCCGACTCTTTCGCCCCATAAGCCAGTACATTCTGGTAAGTTTGCAACTGAGTTGTTTTCTTTTGGAACATATATGTTTTCCCCATGTAAGGCGTCTATATAGATGTATTCCAAGATATTTAGCATCTTCCTATGTCCGAAATGGTCATAGCTTTGGCAGTTAAGTGCATCTACTGCTAATACGAAACGCTCGGATCGAATTCGGGCAGGGTAAGAACTTTATTCTGACCGTCTCTCCTCGGAGGGCAATGGCAAATCACCGAGGTAATTTGCCAACAGCGCCCATCTCAACATGAAGTGTATTACACTTCCCGTGGTTCGGAGCCCACGTTAAACAAGTAGGTCCTCTATGTACATATGTGAAAACACTTGGAACGCACATCACATGCATAGAAAGAGATGGGTCACGACGTTCGGAAACGAACAATACGACTTACAAGTATATCCGAAATAGGTAGAATATAAATTTAACTAAATAAAATTGTGAGAAAAAAAATTCTTCAAACCCCTATGGTTTCAGAGGTAGAGGTTTACAAAGAACTTCGTTATTTTTCGATTTTTGCTTAAAATAACGTAGTTTTTAGATTTTGATGTAGAATATTTTACCTGTCCATCTGACACAAAAGTGGTCCTGAAACAAATGAAAGAAGATTAGATTCTCTGTAAAACTATTCGTAAAACAAATTCTAACCCTAATAGAGGTTAGTTGAATAAATACCATTATTTTCCGTCTTCTATAAGGATTTCTTCCGATTATCAATTTTTATCATATTTATACTATTTTCGTTTTTAACTAAAAGTTTGTGTGAAACTAAAAAATATTGTTCTAGCTTTAGTTAGTAGTTGTGGAGATAAACCTAGAGGAACAATAAAAATTTTTTGGTGAAAATTATGTAAATTGCATAGAATTTAGCCCTCTATAGCGATGCTAAACTAAAGGGTTTAAGAACAAAAAATCGTATTTCCGAGTTATTTTCACACAAAAGTACCTAATGATTGAAGTATTAAGACTTCATCGAAGTAACACCGATTTAGTGAATACACCCGATATCGTTTGAAAGCGAAACTGACAGTAGTTTTAATGAAGATTTTCTCTTTGTCCCTTAAAAATAAAAGAAAAATTTATTTCGAATTTTCAGTTTTGAATCATTTTTTTTTGCTATCCCATAAAACGTCCCAATTATCAGTTAGATATTTTTAAATATTTTTACTATTATGAGTGTTGCAGAATTCATGTCAATGCAATTTTTTTAATTTTTTTGTTAATAATAATTGAAGGGGCAAGTGAAAGAAGGGGTTAAGTAACATTTTCTGAAAAAGTCAGGTTTTGATGTGAATGAAGGATGAATTATGTACATATGCAACTTGCTTCCGGAGCATTTGGCTCTATCTTTTAAATTAAAGGAGATACAGAGTGGTAGAAGGAGTCATGTCGCACTAATAATCAAGGGTGCTGTGGAAGAAAGAGCTATGTGTATGATCTTGTATGAAAATTAAGTGAAAGCTCAAACCTTTATATCCTTGAAAACAATACACACTCAACTCTTACTAACTAAATAAATCAAATCTTAAAATTATTTTTACTTAAAAAATGCCAATTAATTGTACTAAATCTTATTTATCTCAGTAATATGTATTAGTAACTTAACCCCTTCTTCCACTTACCCCTTTAATTGTTCCACCCCTTACAGGCTACCCCTTTTTAATATATGACTTTTTATCAATTTTTATATAAATAAGTTTTAGAATTTTGCACAATTTTGTTTTCTGATCTCAATATTCAACCACATGAGAATTTTAATTTCAAATTATATCATGGCGTTAAAACGAGCCTCTTTTAAAATATTCTAAATGTACGTTGAACGCTCGAAATGGCGTTTTCTATGGACTTGAACTTTGTTACGTAGGGGAGTGCGGGGAATATTTCACAGTGGACACATTTGACAGTCTCAAATTTTCCGCTAAAACTTAAAGCTAAACAGTCGGTACTCATAAGCCTTTCATATGAATTCCAAAGAATAGTAAAATAACATGTTAAAAGTTGAGTGATTTATGCAGAAATTTTTAAAAGTGATAAAAATACATTTACTTTTTCAATTTGAATAGCTTTTGGGAAATTGCTTCAAAAACCGTCTCAATCAACCATTATCAACTGGGTTTTAAGCCTTATTCGAAAATTTTTTTCGTGAAAACGGTATATTTCTTATTTATTAAGAGTAATTTTCTTTCTTGTTCTCGAGTGTAATCCTGCGGGAAATGTTCATTTCCCTGTACAAAAATACATTTTCCAAGTATTATTACTAGTAACAATTATTAACATGGGAGAAATTATAAGATAAGTATTCTTGTTGTTCACAATTTTATTCAGAATATTCAAACTGTCTATTTATTGCGTTTTACGAAATTAAGCTTAATTTTGGAATTCGTGAGGATTAAATTTATCCATATATTTGCCTCCTAATTATTATTTTTTTTACATTGAAGTACGCTGTCAACAAGCATGTACCTCATTGTAAAGTAGCAGGACGTTTGCACGATATATTTTAATTTTCTGTTTGATGAATTATTTGCGATTTTGCTAATAAAGTTCTTTTTTACAAAATTTTATTCAAATGTTTACCTTAAAAAACATTTAAACTGAAATTAAATAAAACTTATTATAAATTTAAAATGAACGGAAATTAAAACGTACTTACACAGGAACTAACCCAGTGGAGAGCAGAAGAAATATTTAAATAGAAGCTTCTACATATATTTACCTGGAGGATCTGCTATAATCTTTTATTAATTAGGCAATTCTTCAAGAAATCGATTTTAAATTTAAAAACTTAATAATTGTATAAAGATAAATAATAAAAATAATAACTTAAATATTCTTCAAGTCAATTTAAAACTTAAAATTCAGTATGCAAAGGTTTCTTCATACAGGAAAATTTTTATTTGAATGAAAAGCTTGTTGCCAAGCAATTTTATGAGTCAGTAGGGATTAACGTGAGTCGATCGTTAGCGATTTACATTTAACGTCACAATACTATTGACTACTTAAATTTCTTCCAGAAAACAAGCTTTGAATTACAAATAAAATATATCCCGATTTAAAAAAAGTTCGAGGGTAACTCGGCTACATAATTAAATGAATATTTTATTATTCCACATTTAATTTTGAACAGTTGTCATGGAGAAGGTAAATTCCTTTCAGGTAGATAATAAATTGTATATTTGATGAAAATTATATGAATTTAACTTTTATCAAGACACAAAATCATCATCTTTTACAACAATCACGGGATAAACCAATTTTTCTGTTCCGATTTTCTTATGATATTCACACCTGCCTTTAGTTTTACACTGATCACTCCATCTCTACCGCGGTTGTACCACTAATTTCTTCCCATCGGGCGATATTCCATTATTTGTTTTGATATACGGCTATTACCTATTCGTGTGATATTTGGTTTCCAATTATACTTTTATGTCATGAGTTTTTCTCTATTTGAAAATATTCCAAATTCATGTCGTATCTCCTTGCTTCTCTTCCAATATGGACAAATATGGACTCTGTCCAATCCTGTGGCCGTTCTGCATATGTCATGGATTATTTTGATGCTTTTATCTCCCATCTCATTTAAGCGTCTGCGGTGGTGTTATTTGCTCCTGGCCACTTATTCAGTTTAAGTCTATCTATTGCTTTCCTTTCTTCATCTCTTAGAATTTCTGGTTCCTCCTCGCATTTTCTTCCATGTTTATGATATTATCCATGAATTTATCAACTTGAATAGAACTCGTGTATTATTGGGCTCTCTTCCATACCTCAAGCAAATTCTTAACCTGGTCTCTTCTGCAGGCTCTATGGATTTTTTTGTTTAGTTGTGCGTAGTTATTCCGCTCTGATCGCTAAAATTTTTATGTCATTATCTCTCAGCAGGCGTCTCCTATTCGCCAGTTCAAAAATTCCGTCCGTCATTCAATGCTGGTGTTTATTGAGGCTTTCTTCTTAGCTTCATTTGAAATTTCTGATATGGTTCTCTTTGCGGTTTTGTATATCTATTCTGTTGTCGTCTGATGAGCCTACAGTCTCTGTAGCTTTTCATAAGTCTCGCACAGAATTATATTTTATTCTCAATATCCGATCTCAATATCATGAATGTCTCAATCAGCCTCCTACTTTATTTTATTCTCCATTGAGAGAGTTGCCTCCTCCGTTCTTCCGACCGGCGAGGAGTTCATTCAATCTCCTGGGCTGTGGTTAAATTTTCTCCTAACTCAGATTCCTCGTCCACCAAATCGATCTGATTATCTGATAAAATCAATCTTGTGGCGAGGTCTTTATTATTATCACCATAAATATCTGGTTACCTTCATTTAGTAGTTTAGTCTCCAGACCAATGCAGCTGCCATGGTGTAGCACGTGAAGCCATAAATGAGAGTAGGGTACCCTGCGAGAACCAGTTACCAATAACCATTGTTTGTCGATGACATTTGATGTGGTAGCTTCCGATAAAACCCCATACTCCCCACAAAATTAATGCCATATTAATCTCAGCAATAAAATGCAATTCAAAATCTAGTATTTAAATGCCATTATTGAAAAATAAATTGGAAAATAATTGAATCATAAATAAGTTGACTTTATTAAAATATTCTAGATATTCCACATATTCCCTCAGTGCTAAAGTTGAGCAGGAAAGACCTACAGTTTGACATCGGTTTCAAATCATAAATTTTATAGAAAGGTTTCAACATCTTAGTCTCCACGGCTGTCTATACCTGGTTGAGGAATTGCGTATAGTTGGTTGCAGAATTATAGTTTAATAGTCTTATATAGTATTTACAATTAATGGAACACGATACTTTCACCTCAGTAGTTGACCTCACTATCATTGATGAGTTAACAGCATACTTTTATTGACTGGGAGCAAAAAAACCATAAAAGATAAAAACTGAAAGCAGAAGTATTCAAATTCTAGAAATATGGAAAACTATAATTTAAACTAGGAAACTAAGTTTTCAGTAATTTATTATTTTCGGCACTAAATTGAAAACAAGTAATTTTGTAAAAATCGTAATCATCGTATAAATAGCGTAAGAAATTTTTTGTAAGTTGTAGATTCGGAGCTGTTTTGTAGTTGTGGTGAAAATTTGAAAATATGGAAAATTTTAACGGTTTAGATGGGGTGGGCGAAGACTTTTAAAGGCGAGAATTGTTTGACTTATTATAAAGGATTACAGCATTTAATGTAAGATCTGAAATAGGTGGCAACTTTCATGATAGAACTACTATTATTGGAGTTAAACCTGTTTGACTTTCCAAAAAGAAAGCCACGATAATTTCAAATTGGTTTTTATTTTTCAAAATCTATTTTTTTATCAAAATACTAAAGGTGGCATTTATTTGGCTATTTTAATCTAAGATCTAACATAGTTAGGAGTAAACCTTCAAGGTAAAATTGCCATTATTGGGGTAAATATTATCTGAATTTCTAAAAGGAAGGCGACATTAATTTAAAAATTGCATTATTTTTCCAAGTTTTATTTTTTTATCAAGAACTAAAGGTGATCGAGCATTGCTTATATACTGCAAACGATTCTCGCATTTAATATAAGATCTGTATTAGGTCCAAACCTTTAAGGTAAAACTGTTATTATTGGGATCAAAAGTCTCTGACTTTCTAAACGAAAGGCAACAATAAATTCAAATTAGTTTTATATTTTCAAACTCAATTTTTCTATCAATTACAAACGATATTCGCATTTAATGTAAGATTCGTAATAGGTAAAAACCTTTATGGGAAAACTGCTATTATTGGATTAAAAACTCTCTGACTTTCTAAAAAGAAGGCAATAATTATGTCAAATCTGACTAATTTTTCCAAACTCTATTGTTTTTATCAAGATACTAGAGGCAATAATTTTTTGGCTATTTCAAATCATTTACGCATTTGCTGCGATTATTGGGGTAAAACCGGTCTGACTTTCTAAAAATAAGACAATAATTTCGAATTCGTCTAATTTTTCAAACTCAATTTTATCAAGACACTAAAGAAAAACAGTCGATAATTAAAGTGGGACTTAAATGTTTAATTAAACGTTTTATGTCACCAAATAGGAGTTAAAAGATAAAGGTTCCAATTTATTATTGGAATAGAGAAACTTGCTAACATTAAAATTGAACTAGAAACAAATTGAAAAAGTACAGTCCAGATAAGGAATAGCTTGCAGAAAATCCGTGCAATCTAGAATTTGATAGACATAAATAGATCTTAACGATTTAATATACCCCCAAAAGAGTGTTTTTACTTTTAAACCGCTTTATTTAATTTTTACGGAAAATTAACATCTGACGAAAATTGAGGAGCACAAAATTTACAATAGGAAGAGATGCCTTACCACCAGACGATTTTAGAGAGTATTCATTCGGGCACTCAAATACATAGTATTTATTTCAAATACTACTAGCTAATATTAAACATTATACTATAAATGGGGTAAGATGTAAAGGTTTCTTTTCAGCTTCGTTTAAGAGTTTTTCGGATAGCTGGGTGGATGGTTCACGTCTTAGAAAATCAAGGCTGGCCTGCAGTTAAGGAAAGTATTCAAAAACGAACAAGTTTAACTATTTGGACGGCGTGGGTTAGCCCGTCTTATTTTGTACATCAGAGGTGAGTATCGTCTGGATTAGCCCCAGTTCAACTAGTTAATGTACTGTATTATATTATTTTACTTTTACTCAAGAATACTCCAGTTATGTTTGTTTACAACCTCAGCTTACCAATTCAGACATGAGGTTTTGTGCAAATGTTGCTATATTGATGAGTAATGAGGATAATGGGCAATTCTGACTTTAAGTATAGAATCGATATCCAATTGGTCAGTAAGAAAGCGACTCACCTTTACCAGAGGCAGAAGACCATAAACTTAACGACGAACTATAAATTTAGGGTCATGTGATGGAGATTGAATCTCAAGTATCCACCTCAGTTTCAATATCTACTAGGACGAATTTAAATATTAATTCGGACTGCTATTTATTTTTCATTAATTTAAAAACTGGAGTTTTTAACAAATAAAATTAATATCCGCTCAACCGGTTTTGAAAGCAATTTGATTACATAACTTCAACAGACACTGAATCCTCTATCGTTAAAATAATTATGTATTTTTTGGTTATTTTAAAATATCGATTTTCAAGACGTTTGGCGTTTCCTCTCGTAAATTCATCATTAGAAAATGTCATGAGCGTTTTCAAGTGTATATCAGATAAATGGCTCTTGTATAAAATGAGGCTGTTTCCTAATATTTAATAAGTACATATAATACTATTTGGATTTTGAAGCAAAAACGAAACAAAAGTAGCTATAGTTACTATTCCAATCCAATTTACTGAAGTTGTCTTTAATGCAGAAGTGTTCGTTCTATATTGACTAGCGCAAGATGCTTATCTACTTGGTACAGTACATGACAATATGTATAATTAGAGACAGGAAAAACATTTTACAAAACCAATATAATTTTGAAGGTCCTAGCATTTATTTTATATTCTTCAGGTATAAATATAGCATTTTGTTCTCATTTCAAGTGGAGCTGTCTAAATAGAAACGTGCTTGAAAGCCTCCTCTACAACCTTCGCTATCGAAATTCCAATTAGTACGTTAATCGAAAAACCTACGGCTGCTCTATGAAAGGCCCTATATAAAACGTTTAATTTTTTATCCTTGATTCCCATCTATAATTTAAATTATGGTGAACTTTTCGACTTGATTCTGAAACGTATTAATCACCAAGTATTAATATCACGGCATACATCAAGGTTTACTTAATGAATTTGTAGTTCAAGTTACTTAAGTTAATTAATTTTCCAAAACAATTTTGTTATAAATTTGCGCTATAATGTTACAAACATCTTTGGTGATCACGAAGCAACAAATTTGTATGAAATCTCGTTGATGTTATTAAAAGGTGACACAAATATAATTAACACCTTTTTTTAATTGTGCCTTTTCAAGTAACTTTTTCTTTCTAAGCATTTACTTCCTTTCTCATTGTTCGGAGTTGAAATTTAAATACTAGTAGGAAGTATTATCGTGGAAAATTAAAATACGGGTTTTCAAGCAAAACGCATGACGCTGTTGGATATTTCGTATATGAAAAATTTTATTTAGTAAAATGATGAGGGCAATTTAGAAATTTAATTGTTTTTAATTAAGTTTGCTTTTAAGCTTAACTTATAGCAATAAATTTTAATTAGCGACGAAAATTTTCTAAAACCTCAGTAGGTTTTTCAGCGGTTAATTAACCTTTCTTTAAATATCTTATACATATTTATACTAACATGCTTGAATAGCACCCAACATTTTGCAACCCAATTGTTTAAAGTTTCCTAATTATATGCGTATTCATAGTAGGTAGGAAGGTACACCGTAAATGTCCGTAAGACAAATCAAAACTTAATTTTGTTTTCCTCAAGTTTTTGATTAGATTTTCAGTGAAACTGTAAACTTTCACGATAATAGATTTTTTTTTGGAAAGCCAATCTTTGTTAATAGTCTTTTTTGTCTTCCTGATGCTGTACAGGGTGCTCTGAGAGGAAAATACTCTCTGTATGACCACAACGAAGCAAGCGTTGTTGGGTCTACACTCAGAAATATTTAATGTCATACTTAGGCAATGTTATGATGACAATTCAAATAAATTACATCAAGTTCCTGTTTTTTTTCGAATTTTAATTATTACTTTTGTAGCAACATTTGAGATCGATCTGAGAGGTCATTAGTGTTAAATATTTGATACAAATGTACTCTCCGTTCGAGGAAGTAAAACCAATTTTCCATCTACTTTTACTGGTAGTATTTAAAGTATCATTGTATCTAGTAGAAATTTTTAAAACCATAATAAAACTTGACCGTTTAAGTTCCCTTTACGGTTTTTTTTATTTTTAGTAGATCCTAAAACGTTACACAGAAAAATTCTTTGCAACTTTAAATTACACACTCTGAAGGTTTTTAAATATTCACTACTTTAGTGTTGGCCTGGCAGGAAATGGAAATGTTACAGAAAATTTAAAGTAAATATTTCATTTTTGTTGAAGAATACCAGACACCATGTACAAGTTCTACTACTTTAATAGTTATTAGATTTTGTTTGATGAAAATCAGAAAACTTTTTACTTCAACTTTTTTACTCCATTACTATAATATGAGAGCTTACGTAAGAATAAACTGAAAATTAAAGATAAATAGGCAAAAAATCCCACGCTGTAGTAACTCGTTAACTAATTTAATTAATTTTATCTAGAAATAATAATCTAGTAAAACTAAAATTAATCAGGGTCGTTACATTTTCTTTTCATTCCGTAAAGCGAAGTTATGAAAACTTAATTTTTATATCGAATTATTCCTAATCGACAAAAAGGAAAAACCATTAACAGAACTGAATTTTTGTATCAGAAACTAAATTAAGGAAAGTATTTGCTAAAAACGAGCTGTGTGCAGTATAAAAACGAAAATTTCAATCTAATAGTACTTTTGAAAATCCATTTTGAACAAAATGAATTACTACTTTTATCTGATTTGCAAAATAATTCTGGGTTTGTTTAAATTTCCGTTATTATATTAATATGAACAGCAAATATCCAACGAAAATTATGTTTTCATGTTCAGTTATTTACAAATGTTTATTATTCGGTAATAACGACATTTATGGTATAAAAATATTTTAAATAAACACAACATATTTTGTATTATGTAGGTTCGAATATTTCGTATTATTTGATCTAATTTATGTTTGGAATGAGGGTTCCTATTAAATAAAATACTTTTATGACATTTTATATTTAAAATTTCACGATGTTTCTGAAGCATTTCCGACTTCGATTTTTCTGCACCACAAATTTTTTATTTGCGAGCTTTTTAAAGCATTATCACCAAGCGTTCTTGATATTTTCATTGTTTAAAAATAAATTTCCCGGAGCGTTATTTAACGATTTCAAAATATTGTAATCAAGCGAAACGAATCCTGGATATTGGTTAAGCAAAGTTCGTATTTTACTACGAGCAGTCTCGCAGCGTCATAAATTTGAAAATTGTCATCATGCATGACTGCGGTACTTCAATTTATAGGAATTTACATGAAAAAAATTTAAAAATTGGTTAGACCGCCTTGCTATTATATTTTTATGTCCGTATCGCACTTAAGTTAAAAAAGTGGACACGAGGACATCTTGAGCATCGTCCCTTTAAAATTTTTTCCACTGTAGTACCATCCATTGCTAGTTAATTGCTCGAGTTAGTATAAATGAAAATTGACACGTTGAAAATGCGCGTCAACTTTTAACCTCGAGTGTTAACCGAATTGGATCGATCTGTGAAACAATGAATAATTTAAGTTTCCACAAACCACACTAAGATAAAAAAAAATTAAAAATAAAACAGTAAATTTTTTCACATTTTTATGTAAGTACAAAGTTATTTATAGCAAAACCCCACAGTCAATCCTTGTTGTCGTTTTAGGATAAGGGTCACTGCCAGTAATGTTTTCCTCCACTGTAATCCTAAAATATCCTTTTAGTCCTCTTACAGTCGGGAAGCTAGCCCTTCCTAGATGCATAAAATAATACTTTTTATGTGGAGAAAATGTTGATACCTACCCAGTTTTACAAAAGACTTGAAAAGTATAATTAATATTTTTATCTTCCATAAAACTGCAGATTTAAAAGAGTAGCAAAAAATTTCTTTAATCGTACATTCTTAAAGGAAGGTTTTAAAAATTGCATATTTAGCTTTAGGCAGCATAAAAACATTTCAAATACAAAGAACATTGCTTTGTACTTCTCTCAAGGGATGCTAGTACCTACTCGATTTTTATATTTGATTATAATTTAATTTTTTATTAAAAGAAATTTTCAATTTTATTGAGATTAAACGCTATTCTAACTTAAAAACACATTTTTTAGTCTAATTTTATTGCTTGGCAACGAATAAACAAAATAACTAGCAAGAAGGATTACTAAAAGAAGCTAAAAGTTAATGGAATCATGTACAGGGCGAATTAATAATAGTGTGAATTTGTTTGTCAGCTCTATTATCATCCAATGTATCAAAAAGATGTAAACTAAAATTTATGTACTTACTATCGGTTTGACAATCGAAAATTAGTTTTAATTGCACTACGCGTTCTGTTTTTGAGGAGCAAAATTCTATTTTAATTTTTCAACTAAAACACATTTATTATTTATTATTTTATATATTTAAAAGCATGTTTAAATTCTCTATTTCTTCATTATTTATTTCTTTATTTTCCATTTATTATTGCTATCACGCAATTATTTAATTAACAAAAAATATACAATTTTTTATATCTCCTGTTAAGAATTTTTGAACAAAACTTGACAGGAGGTTAGTTTGAAAGATTAGCTACATTTTCATCATAATCAATAAATGTACTTTTATGTTATTTATTTTTAGATTTACCTAAAATTTCATTGAAGGTTCTCTACATAATAATTATGTTCCTAAACCTCACAATATAATCTCCAGGTAATTCTACTTTTTAACAAAATATTACACACAAGGGAATATATATCTTTACAAGATTTCGCAAGTTCCATAGCTAGAAAACGCGGGGGTTCTGTAAACTGAAATCAGCTTTAGAAAAGATTTATAAAAAATGTTTGTTATGTGCCACCAGCTTGACGGAAGTATTTAATCGAAACATTCGATTACTAGTCCACTTCATTTAGGATTTTGATACGGAATAATTCATATAAAACGTTTTAGTGTGTTTTTGGCTTTAATAGGGTGTTCTAAATAGTTTCTCAAAAGTGCCCAAAGATTGGGTGTCCGCTAATGTTTTGAGGGCCTGAAAACGGCTGAAATTTCAGTTCCAATTAATTTTTGTGAATATCTCAATTTCTATAGGATTTAGGTAAAAAATACATCAGATAAAAAAGTAAGCTGAAGAAATTTTCGAGAAATTACTAAGATAGACATTTTTTCATATAAGCAACCGTGTCCATGATACACGCGAGTGAAGTATCATCTGAAAGCAGATAGTAATATAATATAATTTTCAAGGCAAGGGAAGGGTTTTCGAAAAAAAATGTTATTCTACATTTCGCTTTAGATTTGCTCACTTTATCGATTGAAAGAAAAAAAATTTGAAATTGGAAAATTTCTTCAAAAAACGTAACATATTTTTCGATTTGAGCTCTTCGAAAGGACCGTTACGTTGTGGATGGATTTTTAACAATCACGCTCGTCGATTGCCGACGAATACACGTTGGACATATTAAATTTTCCTTTCGTTGTGAACCTTTTTTCTCGCCAAAACATTACAAATTCATGCATGTTTATTGTTCTATTATTTTTATTATTCATGGTAATATTTTGGCGAGAAAAAAGGTTCACAACGAAAGGAAAATTTAATATGTCCAACGTGTATTCGTCGGCAATCGATGAGCGTGATTGTTAAAAATCCATCCACAACATAACGGTCCTTTCGAAGAGCTCAAATCGAAAAATATGTTACGTTTTTTGAAGAAATTTTCCAATTTCAAATTTTTTTTCTTTCAATCGATAAAGTGAGCAAATCTAAAGCGAAATGTAGAATAACATTTTGTTCTAAAACCCTTCCCTTGCCTTCAAAATTATATTATATTACTATACTTACCTGCTTTCAGATGACATTTCACTGGCGTGTATCATGGACACGGTTGCTTATATGAAAAAATGTCTATCTTAGTAATTTCTCGAAAATTTCTTCAGCTTACTTTTTTATCTGATGTATTTTTTACCTAAATCCTATAGAAATTGAGATATTCACAAAAATTAATTTTGGAACTGAAATTTCAGCCGTTTTCAGGCCCTCAAAACTTTAGCGGACACCCAATCTTTGGGGACTTTTGAGAAACTATTTAGAACACCCTATTAAAGCCAAAAATACACTAAAACGTTTTGTATGAATTATTCCGTAGTTTGCTTGATTTTTTGACTAAAAGCAGTGGACTATACGTTAACTATAACTGACACAAACAAGAAACGGTTCTGTTTAGTTTACACCTGGCTTGTCTAAATCTCGGGTCGGGTACAGTTCGGCGCAGTCGTTTCGGCGTAGCCGTTCCGGTGCAGCCGTTTTGCCGCAGGTACAGTTCGACGCATCCGTTTCGGTGCGATCCAGTTCGGCGCAGTCCCTATTCTGCGCGAGGCCGGTTCGACGCAAACCCGTTTCGGCGCGAGATTTCCAGATTTTATCAGGTTCAGAAAACCTGAATATTTTAATTTACCAACCAACCCGAATCATCGAGGTTTTATGGCCATTCCCAAAAAATAGATTCCGGTGGTTTACATCCCGGTGGTTAGATCAGCCGCGCCTCAATGATGTTTTTACCGAGTTGAACGCAAATTAGAGATTCCGGAAATATTCAAAACCAGGCATTCCGCATCAAACGGGACCTGATATTAATTTAATATACCAATGTGGCCACCCACCTGTCATTTAAATTACTTAAATCCGTTGATCCGTATTATCGGATCATCCGGTAAAATATACTATATAAGTGTAACTTTTATGTCTAATAAAACAACAATTATGGCTGGCGAAATTGTAAGTAAACGTGGTAAACAAAAATTTCATGAAAGTGGATATATTTATATATTTGATCGTTTAAGTAGAAATGAATTGACCGAATTTTACCGCTGCGAACTAAAAGACCGTTGCAAGGCACGCATTCACGTGCGCGATGGAGAAATCGTGAAGAGATTAAATGTTCATCTTCACGATCCTTCAGCATCGAAAATTCTTGTAAGTCAAGCGGTCACACAAATTAAAAACCGATCAGAAAATGGCATGGAAGGAACAGCACAAATAGTCAACGAGTGTATACACGGACTTCCAGCAGGTGCGCAGGGAATATTGCCAAGTTTTCAAGCGTTAAACAAAGTTGTCCGAAGAACGCGCAACGCGAATAACATACCCCCACCAAATCCCGAATCACCAAATCCCGGATTGGCGCATAATTTTTCTATGCGCGAATAATTTTGTTTTTATATATATTTTTTTTATTTAAATAATAAATTTTTTTTTAAATAATTATTATTTTTTTTAAATAAAAAGTAAGGGTGGCGTAGCGGGTAAAATGGAGAGTAAAATTTTAAGTCTACCAATAATAGATCTCAAAGTTGACTGTTAATCGAGGTTTTTCTGTAGTAATAAATTTAAATATTCAGGTTTTCTGAACCTGAAAAAATCTGGGGAAAAAATCTTGCGCCGAACCGGCCTCGCGCCGAACCGGCCTCGCGCCGAACCGGCCTCGCGCCGAACCGGCCTCGCGCCGAACCGGCCTCGCGCCGAACCGGCCTCGCGCCGAACCGGCCTCGCGCCGAACCGGCCTCGCGCCGAACCGGCCTCGCGCCGAACCGGCCTCGCGCCGAACCGGCCTCGCGCCGAACCGGCCTCGCGCCGAACCGGCCTCGCACCGAACCGGCCTCGCGCCGAATCGGGACTGCGCCGAACTGTACTCGCGCCGAATCGGGACTGCGCCGAACTGTACTCGCGCCGAATGGGGTCTGCGCCGAACCGTACTCGCGCCGAATCGAGTTTGCGCCGATCCATACTCGCGCCCAATCGGGTCTGCGCCGAACCGGGTCTGCACCGAACCGGCCTCGCGACGAATCGGCTGCGCCAAAAGAGCTGCGCCGAAAAGGCTACGCCGAAACGGCTGCGCCGAACTGGGCCAATCCCCTAAATCCCCGTGGTCATTTAACTTTTAGTCTTATAACTTTTTCCGTTCCATTTTGTTCAGCTCTTATATTCGTTCCCAGGTACTGGAATGACATTATTTCCTCAATTATCTGAATTTCAACCGCTAGTTGGTTGTTTTGCTATTACAAGCAATTTTGATTTTTCGATAGCTTTTTCCATGGTGTATCTCAGGTCTATTTTATATAAAGAGTGGAGATCTATTAGTAAATTAAACACTATGGGGTTCAGTTCGTTCCCCTGTCGTATACCTATTTCTATTTGTATCTCCTCCACCAAATGGGTTCGCATTTATTGGAGTTGGTGTTGCAGTTCCTGTATGGAAATAGCTTTGTCAATTCATTATGTAGTTTGGGACCTCCATATTTCATATAAATTCGTTTGTCGTTGTGCCCGAGAGTTTACAGTAGGTCTCTTACTGTTGTTAGTCACTTCTTCTAAATACTTGTGGCGTGGTAACCGTATCCTTCCTGTCGAAAACATTCTTTTATTTGGTTCTGTTCCACTCTTTGAATATAACTTCCTGAAGTACTCTGTCCATTAATCATTCGTGATAAATTGCGTTTGCACATACTCATTGATTTTCTTTTTCTTAGCTCTCAACAGGCGCTATACTTTCTTTCTGATCCTAGAGACCACGTTGAATGTTTCTTTATTTGTAAATCCATACCTCGCTTCTGATCAGGGTAATATTAGGTCTGATAGTAAACGTTTTGGGAACTACAATACAGTATATTATGTATAGTCTTACATTCCTGAAGGAATATAACTGTCCATTTTGGACTTAACTAATCCGTTTGTTGAGATGGATTAATTCATCTATTTTGGCATCCGTTGTCAATGCCTTCCATAACCTCCTGTTCTTCACCCTCTCTCTCCAGTTTACGACCTCCATACTTCGCAGGTCCTCCATCACCTGGTCGTACCATCTCAAGTCCGGTTTCCCTCTCCCTCGGTCCTGGAACAATATATTTGGAAAAAAGAAAGGAAATGATAATGTTTACTCCAGCTGAATGCATTTGGGTCGTGAGACGGCCGATGATGGCGCGGCTATTGCTGATTATTTTTACTGATTATTTCTCCTCTGTATATATGAGGCGTGTAGAATCAAAACCAGATATGTCACATTTTCAAAGAAAATAATCTAAGATATACGTTTTGTTCCTGAGAGTCTGTTCTACCATTTAAAAATACATTTTGGTTAAAAAAGCTTTCATTTACTTATTAAAATGGAAGTAGAAAATGAGCATTGGTTTCAAAATCGGACTTGTCCACAGCGCTTTTGTTTCATAACCGGACATGTCCACTTAAATGCTGCTTACTGTTCATTTTGGAAAGGAATAGGCAACCTTACCAACTCTTAGGTTTTATAAAAACATTTTTGACGGAAACGGTTTGGTGGAAAATGAAGATGAAGAACGTCACTTTTTAGAAGAAATTCCTTTTGTTTAATAGTAACTAATTATCCATTTATTATATTTTGTATTTTTTATTATTATTTTTTTATATTGATTGATCCATTTTCTAAAATTGTATTTTTTAAATTTGTTAAATTTCTGACTTTAAGTTTATAATAATTATTATTTTACACTCAATGCCTTTTTGGTTGCAAATACGGACAAATGCATCATAGATCTTTGAATAACATCCAAAACAATAAAATTTTTATAAAATTTCTTCAGCAGTTATTATTTAATAATTATTTCTAAGGCGTTGTTACAGAAAAAGAAATTTTTTATCGTTTGAAATTTATTTGGCAGTTTTTTGCGTTTTTCTCAAATTCACTCTTATGTGACATGTCCGGTTTTGATTCTATACGCCTCATATGCTTATCGTTCTTCTGCAGACTACCATAAGATTTTGAGTTTTAACAAGGTATACATGTCACCTCTTATCAGGTGACCTTCAGGGGCCGGCCCGGATGGGCTTCCTTCCATATTTCTGATGGTGAACTGTACAGTGTCACTTGCGTTCCCTCCATGTATACTTTTTTGGACTCACTTTCTACGGATTTTTTTCCGCAATGGAAAAAATTATATGTTGTGCCAATATCTGTTATGGATTATACCGACCGATCGCAATTATATAGCACATTTCAAAGATATTTGAAAGTGTGGTGAACGGCTTTCTTTCTTCAACTATGAAAAGTGTTATAACTGATGAGCAGCACGGTTTCACAAGTAAGTGCTCAGTACTTTTCATGTTGCAATATAACTGCATGGATTCTGTCTCTCAGGAGAGAAATCTTCAGGCGTTAAGAAAATATGACTGCAAAAGTTTGGATTAAGGTGGTTTGATTTTTGGTCCACATTCTTTCGGTGGAGAATGAAAAAGGTTTTTAGTTTTTATCGGCTACTAGAGGAGGGGGGGGGTAATTTATGTGGTTAGAATGGAAGATCAGTTACTTATACTGATCTTAATATCTCGCCTTTTGTTTAATATTCATTTTAATATTGCATGATTATTATAAAACCACCGCATTTCTATTGATTGTAGAAATGAATTTAGAAATTTCTACAATGCAGTATTATTTAAATTACGTTTATTTCAACATTGAATTTCAAACATTTGAAGATTTTATCGAGCTCAAATTAATTGTAACTATTCGCATTTTAGGGATTTCTGTTTATCGAGTTGCACTTTTTTTATTTAAATTTTTCGGGGATGTGGGTGGTCCCGCTCTCAGAAGCAGATAAAATAGTATACTTTATTTGGTTTCAAAATTAATTTGATCAAATAATCATTATCCTACACTGTAATATTATCTACTATTAATTTAGTATGCGGTAATTTTTTGAAGCAAAATGAATTTTACGTACTATAAACTCAAATCAAAGGATTCATGGTTTTCGCAACCTGTAAAGACTAATTGGATGGTTAACCCCTTAAAATAGTTCAATTTGACTGGCCTATGTTTTGTACTGTATAGGATACAACAAGTGCAAAATAAAATTAAACTAATGACTGTTAGTAGATAAACTATAATAATTTGAGGCCAACTCGTCCATAAGAATCACGTGGCTGACATCAGAGCTACGAAATTCACTTTATCCTGAGCCAGTCAGTTAGGGGTTTGCTGAGTTCATAATATCGAGTTTCTTACCTCTGATTTTACCCTTGTTATTGGTGCGAGTTTGCTTCAAATCCTGATAGTTCATCTACTATTGTTCCTTATCCGTAAGTGTCGTCTCTTTTTGAGCCTTTAAGCTATTGTAGTCATTAATATTAGTAACAATAATTAAAAACAAGGCACATAGATTGGAAACTTAAATTTAACACTTTTTTTTATTGCAAAAATTCTGCTAATGTAACATCTCTTGACTGCTTGCATTAATGTTATTACTAATTTTATGGTTATTTGTTGTACGAATGTTTCTATCCATCCTTTTAATGGCTAATTCGAATGCCGTCTTTGATTTTGGATAGGTGATTTTTAGAAAATCAAGGGACAGTCAGTTATTTTTTCGATTTAAATTCATCAGTTGATTCCAGATTGTCATCCTAAGAAGATAGGTCAATTCCCTCTGGAGACGTGGTCAATACTTATTATTACACTAATTACTTAAGTAAGACTTCATAGTTTTATTCGTAATTTAAGTTTGTGGTTTTGAAAAATTGCCAGTTTTGTACTACTTGGGATACGAAAATAATTGCTAACATTTTGAATCGGAAAATGTGATAATGGTTTTATAGATCTGCTATAAAAATATGACCAATCGAACAGCTTATTTACGTATTTGGATGTCTGTAAATCGTGCCGTGTTAAATATTCATGTTTTGTGAATTATACATCGTTTCCTTATATTGAAGGAATTTATTACGTGGTCAAGTGCATCACGTAGGTGCACGTTAATAATTAGCAGCGGTTTATGAGAAATTCGATATCACCACAAAAATTCGTTGGGTGATCAAAACAGTTTTCATGTTCGCAACACTGATATTTAATATTAACGTAGAGATCCAATTATAATATTTTCCTAACATCTAACATATAAATCAGTACACTTTTTCACAAGTAAAAAAATATACATTGATAAGTAATTATAATTTCATAATTAGTAGTAGTAGATGTTACACCACGTTCTGCATCTACGACACCTTTCCAACAGGTAATAAAAGGTTGGCTAGCTCAAAGTCGCGAAGGGGTGGGTTGGTGAATGGAATGAAAGGGTCGTGTGACGGCACGTCGCAAAGCGTGTGTTTCCTATCGACGACCGGGCAATCCTCGATCGCGATTCTAAAAATTGTCAAAATCGGTGTGAATAATTTACACGGGGGGGGAGTTAAGTCAAAATCGATGGGGTTAATATACACGAGGGAGTTTAAATGGGCGCCACGCATACGAAGAACTGAATCTCTTTGAAGGGGACTGGTTATCACACCTTCCAAGCTGGTACGCGACAACTTGATGATCTTACAGCGAATTCTCACTCCGGAAAAACCTCGCTCAATGACCTTACCTTTACAGGAGGCGAACTTTCCGTTGGTGAAAATAGCTAAATAAACATTAACACAACAATAATAATAACACACAAAGTTGGGAAATAAAATGTATTAAATAAAATAATATCAGGGGGGAGTTGACAAAGTTTACACAAGATACTATCAAATTTACATGTCGTGTATAAAAATAAATATGTACAGTTGACGGAACCTTTCCGTGTGGTTTCCGTTGCGAAACTAATATTCGTAAAACAATTACTCTTACAAAAATACAAAAGGTTAATTTGCATGAAAGGGGGGGCGTATTGAATACAGCACTCCACCAAAATAAATAGTTACTTAAGCGCAACTTGATGATGTCTAAAACTATGATTCATAAAATTGATCATGAAACTTAATCAACGCAATTGATTATCAAAATTCCCAACAACGGGACAAACAAACTTTAGCTACAATACTAAACTTGAAACGTTACGTTAAATTGCTGGGTTACATTCGGAACGCTCGAATGGCTTGGCAAAAGTTACGTTAATAATAGATAATAATATTAAGTTAAATAAAAGGTATACAAAATGGTTGCGATATCGACTTCCGGGGTTGAACTGAACGTTCATAAACACAAATAATGGTCCATAGGACCAATTAACATCACAATCTTAAAAATATAAAAAGGTTTCTTACTTAATGTGGGTGGTTGATGTTCGACCTCTAGGTAAAGTCGATGACGAGTCCTTCGGGAGTGAGATTCGTCTGCAGAATAGAGCTGAAAGCGATGTCTCAAACCATACCAGAAGGTCAGCGGAGTAACCAGCTTCCAAAACCTCTTTAAATCGAAAGGTGGTGAAGTAACGGGGTGGTTCACGCACTATATTACGCGAATTTCCTTCGTATACAATTAAATTAATATACTTCACTTAAGTTCGTTATTCGCGAAATGACAATTAATTCAAGCCGGTACTGTCTAATTAAAAAAATGTCAATATGGTGTTTGATAAAAACAACGATTGGAATGCGCACATGTGTTCGAAGTGCAGCACCTGTTTTGTATTATTCGATAAAAGCAATGCTACGTAATTGCCTTAAGAGCGGCAAGCAATACCTCGTCGTGATGAAACGTGATAAACAGATGGTATAACAAAAAGTCCGATAATTGATTAATTGTTTAACAACAATTAACGTATTGTTGTCCGATAAAATATTAATTGTTTAACAACAATTGACGTATTGTTGTCCGATAAAATATTAATTGTTTAACAACAATTGACGTATTGTTGTCCGATAAAATATTAATTGTTTAACAACAATAGGCGATATGAATGTTCGATAAATATTAATTGGTTATTAACGATAGACGGTATGAATGTTCGATAATCATTAATTGTTTATTAACGATAGACGGTATGAATGTTCGATAAATATTAATTGTTTATTAACGATAGACGGTATGAATGTTCGATAAATATTAATTGGTTATTAACGATAGACGGTATGAATGTTCGATAATCATTAATTGTTTATTAACGATAGACGGTATGAATGTTCGATAAATATTAATTGTTTATTAACGATAGACGGTATGAATGTTCGATAAATATTAATTGGTTATTAACGATGGACGGTATGAATGTTCGATAAATATTAATTGTTTAACCACAATAGACGATATGAATGTTCGATAAATATTAATTGTTTATTAACGATAGACGGTATGAATGTTCGATAATACCTGCAGTTGACACTCACTAATTTTTAGCACCAATGACTTGTATTTATTTAAAGACCTCAAAAAAATGTGAGACCTCGATATTTTAATTCCGCTTTTGGAAGCGCTAAGATACGAAAAAGGTAGTATCAGATTCCAAGTGAATCTCTCCGAATATGCAATTTGCAGCTCAATTTATGCATTCTCCCTACTCTGATCTGGGATTTTTCCCACTTACTGATTGATTTGGACCCTGGTAATTGGGTCCTATAAATTTAGAAAGAAGGGAGACGTGATTTAATTGGATCAATGCCTAGAGTGTGAGGGCACACTTTCTTCTTTCTCCATGTAAAGTGTATCGAGAAGTTTGGTACGACACGTGCGAGCAAAACAATTTTTTGCTCGTCTGGTTGGACGAGAAAGGTCTAACTTTTGCACTTTTTACTTGTTTTTATCGAAGTCTGTAATTTCGAAATCGCTATCCTTTCCATGTTAAACCCGAGCACATTTGGCCGCTTATCTGCACATGGTCGAGATAGCAAAACAAAAGGCATTGATTCTCACGAGGTTCAAACATGCACGTGTGTGTCCTTGTATTGACAACTGGCTCGTGATTATAGATCGTATGAAAGTGTCTCTCGATCCTACCTAAACTTTATAGTAATGCATTTGCCTATATTGACGTTTAGTTTGCAACGTTATAGAATAGAGAATTTATTGCCGATGAGGTGAATTATGGATTAATGCTACGTCAACATTATTAACACTTCCTCATCTACCGTATGGTTCATTGTACGTGTATTAAAATATTTGATGATACTTTCCTAACTATACAACTCTTAAGATTATTGTGCATTTGCAAAACGTAAATTTATTAGTTGATCGAATGTTTCAATCTTTTATATTTACAACCCGACCTAAAAATGTTTTCTCAAAGAGTAATTTTCAACGGATCGATTCGAAATTTAAAATATAAGTTTAATAGATCATAAACGCAAAATCTAAAGATGCGCCCGATGCGCGGAATAAGGTGACACTCCCCTTACGTCAAGAGTTGTTATCCCTAACTACTCTTCAACTGGGACGCGCGCAACCTCAACCGAAACAAAAACTGTCCTGCGATAAACCGTCAACACTTGTAGTGTTGAAACAACTACTCAGCTAGTGACTAGACTATACGTATATGCCGGGAAAGAGAGAGAAGGTTCACCTAACCCTAGGCTTAATCAACCCGTGAGTCGTAGTGACTCCTACATGAGAGGGCGGTTCGCGAAATCACGCGATCATTCGCTGGCCGTGGGACCCACAAATGTCTGTGAAGACACCGGACTCTAGATCAAGGTAGACCTGAGCTAAGGTAACACTTCCTTGGCGTACTCATATTTACAAAGCCTTCTCTAAAATGGTTCAGTCGATGGGGACTGTCTGCCTTTTTCAATACGTTGAAAAAACAGAGTAAAAAAAAACGTGTGCTTGGCTGGATCAAATTTACAACAGCCGTTTGGGGCACTTCAGTAGATGGGGACTGTCTGTTTTATCATTTATCGTTGGTGAAACAGAGAAAAAAACTTGCGCTTAGCTTGATCAAATTTACAAAGCCGTTTGGGAGACCATCCACCTTCATCATGACTTCGACCCAAACGAGATGATCGGAAGAGAGAGAAGAGGTAGTGATGGGGGGGTAAAAGATAAGAGTGGGGGAGGGGGGGGGTTAAAAAAGTGAGGGGTAGCAACCTACAAGGGACAGTTGAGGGACCAATTCCTCGAACCGTCCGAGTTAAACACGGATGCAACCGGGAAAAATAGTGGGGCATAAATCGTAATACGAAACGGGACGGGATAACGACCTACAAGGGACAGTCGAGGGAGTAAATCCTCGAACCGTCCGGGTTGAACACGGATCTACGCACGAGAACGTGCTGAACGAGAAAGAAAAGTGGGGCACGAATGCCACGTCAATCGTGTTGACCGGAGGGGCTGAATCTCCGAACCAACAAGTAAAGACTAATAAAGGATCACGATAGGCGTGATCCAAAATTCGCGAAAGACGCGATATAAGGGATATGGAGTCCGGCGGGACGAGAGTGGGATGGTACCGAACCGACACCCATATCAAAAGGTACAAGTTACACAACTCGTGGTCGCACAACTAAATATGCGATACTTTGTAAAAGATATTTACGCTACAGAGCTCGAGTTGACGAGACGGGAGTATCAGTCGTCAACAATGATACAATCAAATATGAAATAAAACCAGAAAAACTGAACCCTATACGGGGGTTGGGATTGTCTTTGTCAGTATAACCGAAGGGACCGAATCTCCGAATTACACCGACGAAAACGAGAACGCTACTCCGAAATGATCGGGACGTTTCCATAAAAAAAAACTTGGAAAAACTTCCTACTTGAGAATACCCGACGTCAACTTGACTGGTGGAGTCCAACGGCGGTAAGCGCCGACTGGAAACTCCAATCCAAGGAACGCCTGTACCAGTATGTCAAAGCATGAATATACCATATTCGGCAGGGTCCTGTACCTCCTATGCAAAGCATGAATACACCACGCTCGACAAAATCCAAATTACCTGGGGGAGAAAAAGCGAGAAAGGTAGTTTAGTGTCTTGCACGGGCGGTTGATCGGGAAATCCAGCGGTGACTGACACCGGGGGAAATCTCCAATCTAAGCGCAAATCGCGCAAAGCGACAATGCTCGCCCAAGATGGCGACACCATATGAGTGGAACGTATCCACCAGAGCTATATGTCACAAAAGTGTAAGGGATGTAACAAGAGGGTCTTGCTCCAAGATGGTGACATAATACTTCGGAGTCGGGCAATCCGTAAAGTGCCTGGATCCCAGGGTAGTACCATGACATCAACCGAGAGTCAACATGGTTGAAAACCAAAAAAAAATATCGGGAACTTATTTTGACTCCAACCGAGAGTCAACATGGTTGAAAACCAAAAAAAATATCGGGAACTTACTTTGACTCCAACCGAGAGTCAACATGGTTGAAAAAAATGAACGAAATATTCACAGATACTGAGCGTTATATCTTAATCCTAAAGAAAAGAATGCAAGGGTTATGCACCTATGCACTAGAGTACGAGAAGAAAAAGAAAAAAAGAAAAATGTTCACGTCATTTCAGATACTCCTATACCGGTATTCTTGGACGTGCGTCGGAAAACACCGACACTTCCAAAAAGAAACAACAGTAACACGACGTTCGTGACGATCACGTTGTACGTGAACAAAATCTGAAAAATCTGGAAGTAAAAATTGAGAAGGGTAGTTTAACGTCTTACGCGGACTATTTTTCAAAACCATAACAGCAGCGACATAAAGTTCGGGACGTAACTATCACGTCGTGAGAGAACAAAATCTTAAAAACCTAAAACTAAAAGTGAGAAGGGTAGTTTAATGTATTACACGGACTAATTCTCAATGCTGGTTCTATATACAATTCGGTAGCCGGGGGGGGTTAATTGACTAAACCGGGACTAAAGTTGTTGTTTACCCACGAGAAAAAAATATTCCCACAAAAACGTAACTTGGTCAGGGCTCGACATGGTGACAACTGTCTGAGTTGCACCTCTAATGTTTACTGTAAACGTATGAAGTGACTCTATTACATTTCATTCAAAAAAAAAGGGGGGAGAACACAATCGTTCTTCCAAACAAAAATCAAAATTGACCACAAAATTAACGTATGACTGATGAGGACGTTGGGTAACTAAGCCACCGCAACACCAATCTATACTTGGTCTACCTAAGCGATTTATTGGGTAGTTACTCCAATGGACCGATAAGTATACCCTCTAACTTCGCGTAAACTACTTCCTTAAATGTTCGATAAAAAAAACGAAATTCGCGACTCCTACCATCATGCGTGATAAACAAAAAAACCAACTAAAGACCTGATTACTTATGGGGTCTGTAATTTTACTCTATACGCTCGAGATACCGTTAAATAACTTCCTTTCCCCTAACGTCTTCAATCTAACTACATAATATCTAAACTTAACATTGATTAAATCGATACCTTAAAATTAATTACACCGAAACTCAACCTAAACTGCTAATTACACAATAAAAGAATAAAAGTTACACACAAGGAAAATATTCGAGGTCCTAATCACTTCTAAAGTCGTTGTGACTGTCATAAGAGAGGGCGGTTCGCGAAATCACGCGATCCTTCGCTTGCCGTGAGACCCACAATTAACAACAGAGACGCAGAACTCTAGTTTGGGTTGGGCCCGAATCTAAGGTGAAATTTAAGAAAGGCGCGATCAAATTTACAATGGCCTCTGGGATGAATGGATCAGATATATAAGTTCATCCCTAATTTTCTATTTATTTTCCAAATGTCGTAGAGGAGAGAGAAAAAAAAAAGGGGGGAGAACAAAATACAAACTAATGATCGAATTGTCCTTCCGTGGACCGACAGATGTCCTAACTGCGTAGGCCGATGGTGGTCGATCTGTTATTCCCTAACAAGGTAAATTTCCCAGGTTGTTGTTTCGAGTTTAACCACTACTCCTGTACAAAGCTCCCTTTCCAAGAAGGTTCCTTTGGGGCAGATTATAAATCGCCAAACTACGAGAAGAAAAAAAATATATGGGACGATAATGCGCCGAGGAATGGACTATGTCCACAAAATTACTCAATAACCCCGGGGTTTGGATCGACATCCAACACTGGATTGACGTCCAACAAAAATCTTATCTGACAGTGGAACTAGGTCCAGCCTGATAATACGATAACTCCATGAGAAGCGGGTTACTCTAAACAACTATCAACCAAACGCAACCGCACTACAACAATAAAATTCGATACAAAAAAAAGTCTCCTTACAGGGTGCGTTAGAAAAAAAAAGAACTTTCAAAAGAAAACTCTAACTTAATTCGACAAACTAAACTCCCAACTAAATTTAAAAAAGCCTTATTATAAATGTCGGTACGAAATTCAAAAAAAATTTGAAAAACGGCACGGTAAAAGTCGGTACTAAATTCAAAAAAAATTTAAAGCCTTACGGTAAATGTCGATACTAAATTCAAAAAAAAATTTAAAAGCCTTACGGTAAATGTCGATACTAAATTCAAAAAAAAATTTAAAAGCCTTACGGTAAATGTCGATACTAAATTCAAAAAAAAATTTAAAAGCCTTACGGTAAATGTCGATACTAAATTCAAAAAATTCCAAAAGCTTTACCTTAAGGGTCGGTATTGAATTCAAAAAAAACTTGACGTAAATTAACTACGTGAAAGTCAAAAACAACCTTCTACGGGTCCACCAGGTGGATGCGTAAACTTCCAAACCGTACCTATAAACTAATTAGAAAATTTGAACTTCAAAATTAAGTTCACCAAAAAACATACTTAAATCCTAACCTGAACTTTAATCGGGGCTTGACTTCAAGTCCTTGGCATGCCATGCACCAGGTCTAACTCCTGCGGTATCTGACAGTACAAATGTGGTGTTCGAAAGTTTCTTATGAATAACAAAAGGTCCTACAAATTTTGGAGCTAACTTAGCATTAAAATGCTTCGATGCATCGGATAAAACATAATTACGTCTATACACGGTATCACCAACATCGAAATTCGACGGACGTCGTCTTAAATCATAAACAATTTTAGATTTCTCATAAGCGCTTTCTAATCTTTTGGTGATGTCATCGTAAACATCACCTAGTGCTAATGCACGTCGTTTAAGTTCGTCACGATCGGCAAATGTTATGTCTTTCAGCGTGTTCTGATCAGCTGTTTCGATACGCTGTCCACCGGACATGATCATCTCTCGACCGAAATTTGCGAAATACGGAGTCATTCCGATGACTTCATGCAGTGCAGTCCGTACTGCGCAAGCAACCTGGGGGAGATAGATATCCCAACTCTTATGATTATCGTTAACGTAAGAAGCTAACATAGTTTTTAAAACACGATTCACCCTTTCAACAGGATTCGCCTGGGGGTGGTAATATGCATTAAAGATAATTCGGGTATTATATTTCTGTATCATTTTTTGAAATTCCTTACTTCTAAATTGGACTCCGTTATCAGTCAAAATATACTGTGGGGCTCCAAACACTAACAAAACGTTATCTTCAAGTTTTTGAATGACCTGAGATGCGGTAGCTGTACGTAATGGATAAAATAATGCAAATTTGGTAAAACAATCCACAATCGATAAAATATGAGTGTAACCTTTAGTCGACCGAGGCAGTGGTCCAACTATATCGATGGATATCATTTGCCATGGCCTAGTTACTACGGGATGACGGGACATAAAACCACGGGGTTTTTGCTGTTCAGGCTTATGAGCCATACAAACTGGACACTTATTTACATAACGAGTAATATCGGTCTTCATCTTCGGCCAATAATACTCATGAGCTACTCGATCAAATGTTTTTAAAACTCCTAAATGACCGGAAGTAGGTTTATCGTGACACTCGGAAATGATTTTCTTTCTGCGAAATTTCGGAACTACTGTTCTCCATTGACACTCTCTATCCGATAGAGATGGATATCGAACTTTTACTTGTTTAAATAATTCGTCCTCAATAACTTGCCATTTCCTAAACTGAAGGGGGTCTCTTCTGACATTCTTCAACATTCGATAGTACCAACGATCGGTATGCGAGTTAATTAAGGGTTGGTCGTTATCTACTGGATTCTTTACTTTATCGGGTGACCTTCTAACTTGAACAGGGTCAACTAATACTGACGTTATTTCGGGAACAGTGCGCGATAAAGCGTCAGGGACTAAATGATCCTTTCCTTTTCGGTGGATGATTTTGAAATCGTACTGTTGTAACCTGAGAGCCCAACGACATAAACGTCCAGAGGGGTTTTCCAGATTATTTAACCAAATCAGGGAATGGTGGTCGGTAATGACCGTGAAATGTGAAGCTTCGAGATAGGGTCTTAATTTCTCTACTGCCCACAAAACTGCTAAACATTCTCGTTCCGTAACGGAATAATTTCGTTCATTACGAGTTAATGACCTACTAATATAACAAATGACTTGTTCTTTCTCGTCAATGGTTTGGCTGAGGACTCCTCCGAGTCCAAAACCGGATGCGTCTGTCTGTACGGTAAAGGGGACGCTAAAATCAGGGCACGATAGAATAGGGGCTGAAACTAAACAATTCTTAATAGTCGTAAACGCTACTTCACAAGGTTCATCCCAAATGAACTTGGAATTTTTTCTTAACAACGCTGTGAGCGGTGCAAGGATTGTTGAAAACTGCGGGATAAATCTGCGGTACCACGAAGCCATACCTATTAATTGCCGAATTTCTTTAACCGTACGAGGGGCTGGTATACGCGTAATTGCCGCTACCTTATCTGGATCTGCAAGTAATCCATTTGCGTTAATCACGTATCCTAAATATTTCAATTCGGGTTGACAAAAGTGACATTTGTCTTTCCCTAATGATAGACCTGCGGTACGTAACCGAGAAAAAACTTCCTGTAACACTTCAAGATGTTTTTCGAAGGTGGATGTACAGATGATGATGTCATCCAGGTATACGAATACAAAGGGTTCGAGATCGGGGCCTAGAACTTGATCTATCAGCCTCATCCAAGTAGCAGGAGCATTATGAAGCCCGAAGGGCATCCTGGTGAATTGAAACAATCCACGTCCGGGTACTGTAAAGGCGGTATATTTTTTGGAATTTTCCTCGACAGGAATTTGCCAATACGCTGACTTAATGTCCAGGGACGTTATAAACCGTGCGTCTCGAAGACGATCTAAAATTGAGGACACATACGGGATTGGGTACGCGTCCTTCTCGGATACTTGATTTAATTTTCTGAAATCGACACAAAATCGATATGATTTGTCTTTCTTTTTGACTAACAAAATGGGGTTTGACCAACCACTAGATGATCGTTCTATTACACCTAACTTAAGCATATGATCTAATTCTTTATCGATATGTGCTTGTACACTAGGGTTAACCGGATAATAACGCTGTTTAATCGGCATTGAGTCGGTTTTAATAACATGTTGCACTAGGTCAGTACAACCGAGTTCTTTGACCTTAGTCCGAAAATGTAGGTCAATGGCCTTATCTAAACGCTGACGTTCCTCAACTGATAAATTGAAAAGATTTTCCAAGGGTGTTTTCTTGTCGGTAATTACAGATGTAACTTGGGGTTTCCCGAAATACCACGATTTGTTTTTCAAATCAGGGACGAAACCGATGGATTCCCAAAAATCTACACCTAAAATAAGTGCGTGTGAAAACTTTGGTACCACAATGACTGAAATATGGGCGACACGATGCTGTAATCTAATGGGTAATTGAGCTATCCCGATACTGTTTATAATTTCACCGTCTGCTACGGTACACTTTGGTCGTAACGTGGAGTCAAGTTGAATTTTTACACCGGTAGATTGTAAAGTATTCCAACCTTCCTCGCCTAAAATCGTGTTGGTCGCTCCTGAGTCCAGGAGGGCTAAAATTTCACAACCGAGAACATTGACTCTTACATGGGGACGATTATCATGTCTTGAATCCTCTAATACATAATCTAATATAGTTTTAATTTTATCTTTACGTTTAGCTAACATCTTATGAAAATGGGTCGAATTTACAAACTTGTGGGAGTTCACTAGGTGACCACGTCCTAATGAGTCCCGGAAGAGTTTTCCGAACTCCTTCTACTCTGACTGGGGTTACAGTGGGGGCAGGTTTTTGTTGTTTCACCTTTTCTCCCACAGCGATAGCAATATATTTGTTTCTGCGGAACGGTACAACGCGACGCCAAATGTCCTGTGCCACCACAATTCCAACAAGAATTATTACTTGAAGTTTTACTAAAAACTTCGACAGCGCTATTACGACTTTTAAAGGTCGGTTTATTTACAGATCGTTTATTATTTCGTGATTTATTAAAAAGCGTTGATTCGGCACGCGATGCGCGATCATTTTCTTGAGTCGGTACACTCAAGTGGGTATAAGCTACATCTGGTTCTAAGTCGTTTTTCCTCTTTGACGGCGGTGCGTAATTGGAAATGGTCAACCTACGCGCTTCGAGAATGCGCCCCAATTCAATGAGCCTGTCAAAAGACGTAATTTCGGTAAAACCTAACTGTGCAATATAAAATGGGTTTAAGTTTCGTAATGCGATACTTAATTGTCTTTCTTCCGATAATGGGATGACTAAGCGAGCAAACATCGTTTTTAACATTGCTACATACATTGCCAAATTTTCCTCGTTCCCTTGAGTTCTACGTGTAATTTCCTCAAGTAATCTGACGTCATAGTCAGCTGGTCGAAATTGTGCATTTAATAATACTACTAATTCTGACCAAGTAGATGCTTTATCTCTATTTGCGCGAAACCACAATAATGCTTTACCCTCGAACAGGTCAATCGCCTCTTCGAAGAGTTGACTTAAATTTACACGTCTAGCAACAATTAATTCATTGACTCTTTCTAAAAATGCAGTGATCGAAATACTTTTTGCTTCACCGGAAAACTTTAATCGCCACTTGACAACAGGTGTTGATTTCGTACCATAACTTTTCTGCCCTACCTCAACCGGAGGGGGGTTAATATTTAATGAAACTGGATTTGAAGTTACGATTACTTCTGGTTCTACTGGGGTCTCTCGACTAATTTCGGCCACGATATTCGATAATGAATCTCGCTCCGTTCGAGAATTTGCTACAAATAAGCGGTACGCGGATCTACATTCTTCTAATTCGTCCATAACTATTCGTTTTGAATTTTTGTCTTTTACTAAAAAGGGTTTTGATCGGGATAATCTATTAAAGTAATGTGCTAACTTCGTTTCTACCTCGATCTCTACGTTAGGTTCTTGGTCTCGTGAAACTTCCAAGCGACCAAGTAGTCTATGAAGAATCAATAAGCCGGCTCTTAATGCCACCAAATCTTCTGCAAAGGTAAACGGATACCACGCTAAAGCGTAACTTTCGCCTTCTTCTTCTTTATCAAGGGCTATTACTAATTCATCACGTAATTCTTTTACCGAACCGTGAAAAGGTAAACCTCTAATCTTTAATTCGTATTGGACCTCGTCCTTTCGCAACTTGTCCGGTACAATCCTGAATGCCATTATTAATCGAAATGAATAAATTCAATTAAATACAAAAAAGAATTCGCGGAACACGACTCTACTTGTTCTCTGAACAACTAATGGTAAACGGAAATACAATATTTGATCTTAAAATCGCGATAATTTTCACTTTTAAATTTAAATAGGGGGGCGTTATGGAATCTCGTTAGTCCATTCATGCGCGTCGGTACTATTTTAAAAATTGAAATCTTAATTCAAAACTTCGTGATTTACAAAATTTGACGTAATGTGCCAAAAGGGCTTTCTTGACAGCCGCCTAGTTGAACGCTAAATTATTTTTTTCAACTTACAAAAATTAATTCGGAATTTACTCGATTTACAACAAAAGGAAATTCGATACCATAACATGCCAAAAAGGCTTTATCGATAGCCCAACGTTGGCCGCGCCAAATTATTATCCTGTTACACCACGTTCTGCATCTACGACACCTTTCCAACAGGTAATAAAAGGTTGGCTAGCTCAAAGTCGCGAAGGGGTGGGTTGGTGAATGGAATGAAAGGGTCGTGTGACGGCACGTCGCAAAGCGTGTGTTTCCTATCGACGACCGGGCAATCCTCGATCGCGATTCTAAAAATTGTCAAAATCGGTGTGAATAATTTACACGGGGGGGGAGTTAAGTCAAAATCGATGGGGTTAATATACACGAGGGAGTTTAAATGGGCGCCACGCATACGAAGAACTGAATCTCTTTGAAGGGGACTGGTTATCACACCTTCCAAGCTGGTACGCGACAACTTGATGATCTTACAGCGAATTCTCACTCCGGAAAAACCTCGCTCAATGACCTTACCTTTACAGGAGGCGAACTTTCCGTTGGTGAAAATAGCTAAATAAACATTAACACAACAATAATAATAACACACAAAGTTGGGAAATAAAATGTATTAAATAAAATAATATCAGGGGGGAGTTGACAAAGTTTACACAAGATACTATCAAATTTACATGTCGTGTATAAAAATAAATATGTACAGTTGACGGAACCTTTCCGTGTGGTTTCCGTTGCGAAACTAATATTCGTAAAACAATTACTCTTACAAAAATACAAAAGGTTAATTTGCATGAAAGGGGGGGCGTATTGAATACAGCACTCCACCAAAATAAATAGTTACTTAAGCGCAACTTGATGATGTCTAAAACTATGATTCATAAAATTGATCATGAAACTTAATCAACGCAATTGATTATCAAAATTCCCAACAACGGGACAAACAAACTTTAGCTACAATACTAAACTTGAAACGTTACGTTAAATTGCTGGGTTACATTCGGAACGCTCGAATGGCTTGGCAAAAGTTACGTTAATAATAGATAATAATATTAAGTTAAATAAAAGGTATACAAAATGGTTGCGATATCGACTTCCGGGGTTGAACTGAACGTTCATAAACACAAATAATGGTCCATAGGACCAATTAACATCACAATCTTAAAAATATAAAAAGGTTTCTTACTTAATGTGGGTGGTTGATGTTCGACCTCTAGGTAAAGTCGATGACGAGTCCTTCGGGAGTGAGATTCGTCTGCAGAATAGAGCTGAAAGCGATGTCTCAAACCATACCAGAAGGTCAGCGGAGTAACCAGCTTCCAAAACCTCTTTAAATCGAAAGGTGGTGAAGTAACGGGGTGGTTCACGCACTATATTACGCGAATTTCCTTCGTATACAATTAAATTAATATACTTCACTTAAGTTCGTTATTCGCGAAATGACAATTAATTCAAGCCGGTACTGTCTAATTAAAAAAATGTCAATATGGTGTTTGATAAAAACAACGATTGGAATGCGCACATGTGTTCGAAGTGCAGCACCTGTTTTGTATTATTCGATAAAAGCAATGCTACGTAATTGCCTTAAGAGCGGCAAGCAATACCTCGTCGTGATGAAACGTGATAAACAGATGGTATAACAAAAAGTCCGATAATTGATTAATTGTTTAACAACAATTAACGTATTGTTGTCCGATAAAATATTAATTGTTTAACAACAATTGACGTATTGTTGTCCGATAAAATATTAATTGTTTAACAACAATTGACGTATTGTTGTCCGATAAAATATTAATTGTTTAACAACAATAGGCGATATGAATGTTCGATAAATATTAATTGGTTATTAACGATAGACGGTATGAATGTTCGATAATCATTAATTGTTTATTAACGATAGACGGTATGAATGTTCGATAAATATTAATTGTTTATTAACGATAGACGGTATGAATGTTCGATAAATATTAATTGGTTATTAACGATAGACGGTATGAATGTTCGATAATCATTAATTGTTTATTAACGATAGACGGTATGAATGTTCGATAAATATTAATTGTTTATTAACGATAGACGGTATGAATGTTCGATAAATATTAATTGGTTATTAACGATGGACGGTATGAATGTTCGATAAATATTAATTGTTTAACCACAATAGACGATATGAATGTTCGATAAATATTAATTGTTTATTAACGATAGACGGTATGAATGTTCGATAATACCTGCAGTTGACACTCACTAATTTTTAGCACCAATGACTTGTATTTATTTAAAGACCTCAAAAAAATGTGAGACCTCGATATTTTAATTCCGCTTTTGGAAGCGCTAAGATACGAAAAAGGTAGTATCAGATTCCAAGTGAATCTCTCCGAATATGCAATTTGCAGCTCAATTTATGCATTCTCCCTACTCTGATCTGGGATTTTTCCCACTTACTGATTGATTTGGACCCTGGTAATTGGGTCCTATAAATTTAGAAAGAAGGGAGACGTGATTTAATTGGATCAATGCCTAGAGTGTGAGGGCACACTTTCTTCTTTCTCCATGTAAAGTGTATCGAGAAGTTTGGTACGACACGTGCGAGCAAAACAATTTTTTGCTCGTCTGGTTGGACGAGAAAGGTCTAACTTTTGCACTTTTTACTTGTTTTTATCGAAGTCTGTAATTTCGAAATCGCTATCCTTTCCATGTTAAACCCGAGCACATTTGGCCGCTTATCTGCACATGGTCGAGATAGCAAAACAAAAGGCATTGATTCTCACGAGGTTCAAACATGCACGTGTGTGTCCTTGTATTGACAACTGGCTCGTGATTATAGATCGTATGAAAGTGTCTCTCGATCCTACCTAAACTTTATAGTAATGCATTTGCCTATATTGACGTTTAGTTTGCAACGTTATAGAATAGAGAATTTATTGCCGATGAGGTGAATTATGGATTAATGCTACGTCAACATTATTAACACTTCCTCATCTACCGTATGGTTCATTGTACGTGTATTAAAATATTTGATGATACTTTCCTAACTATACAACTCTTAAGATTATTGTGCATTTGCAAAACGTAAATTTATTAGTTGATCGAATGTTTCAATCTTTTATATTTACAACCCGACCTAAAAATGTTTTCTCAAAGAGTAATTTTCAACGGATCGATTCGAAATTTAAAATATAAGTTTAATAGATCATAAACGCAAAATCTAAAGATGCGCCCGATGCGCGGAATAAGGTGACATAGATAATTGGATATTGTTGTTATTATTTAATTTAATATTTTTAAAATTAGTTGTAATAGTATATTTAATTTGGTTTCAAATAAATACGAAAATCTCTTTTTTAAGTTAATTTGATATTATTTATTGTTTTTTCATTATAATTCAATTAAGAATACTTAATTATTAAAGTCTAATCTCGCAATTAACAGGTAAGTAAAGATTGCAATGTTTACAGACACTTAAATTTAATTTATTTTTGCTCCCCGATGATTTAGTCCTGGTTTCAGCGTCTGTTTTTTAATTTGTTTTCTCGTTCAAATTTTAGTTTCAATATTTTTATTAAATTAACTAATTAAAATTTAAAAAAAATTAGGTATGTACATACGCCGAAAATTTTTTACAGATATTTTCAGTATATTTTATATATTTAATTCTGAAAACTGTTTAACTATTTATTTAGTGATTCCAAAATAGAACCATCGTTTTTGTCACTACTTTGCATAAAAGACTTTATTATTAGACCGATATTAGACAATACTCTTTGATGAATTTCTACCTTTTCAGCATTGTGCAAGTAAATAATTATCTTTCATGCTTATTGATGTACGCTTACGAAATTATTAGTTTGATAAAGTAACTGAAACTTCTAATCTCTGCCAAATATGAATTTAACTTTAAAAGTTAGACAGCAATACAGCTGTTGAATTTACAACTCAAAACTGATTTTAACTCTTACGGGAGCTACATATCTTCTGGTTTTAACTGATCCAAACGTCAGTTTCTAAATGTCTGAATTAATTATGAATACTAACGCACATAATCAATTATTATTCCGACGCTAAATTGAGGAACGGACTGGCCAGATGGAATTGATTAGTTTTTAAATTCTCTTTTTATGTTTGCATCATTAGTGTAATGTTTTTGGATGTGTCTATTGATAACAGAAGGTTATGTTAATCAAAGGAATTAAGAATAGAATTATTGTGACGAATAAAGAATTGAGTTTCGGGTTATTAAACTACGAGTACTTATTAATAAGTATTGAACGATAATGGAAAGTACGATATTATACTATTATTTAACGAAGAGGTTGGAATTTTTGGCCAACATATTATCATATTATGTATCTATGTATTTGGAGAAGAAGTGGCGATTATAACTTAAATGCACATGTAGCATCAAAGTTTCGGAATAGATCATTATTTATATAGATAAATAACTATAAGACTTTTAACTAAGTATTGTAAACTATAATAAAATTAAAATTTTAAAATGAAATAATTAATTAAATATGAATTGATGAAAACTTGCATTTTCTTTTTTCTTTTCCGTTTTATTTTTAAAACAAAAAATCCTTTTGTTTTCATTTTCCTATTTTTGGTGGCTTTTCTTTGAATTGTATTTTCATTTGTCCACCATCCTCGTTGCTTTTTGTATTTTGTCCATACTTTTCTTTTTGAATATGCTGCCGGTTTTCATACGAACAAGTTCCAAATTTTCTTATTCATAATTTTCGTCCAAGGGGTTGTTCACTTAGATTTTTTATGTACACAGATTATATTATGTAAAAAATTATTGAGATTATTAATAAATTATCGTGATTACTTAAGATTATTACTGATTATTGTGATTATTAATGATTGTTGAGATTATTTGTGATTATCTAGGATTACCTGAGATTATCGGTGATCATTCATGATTATATTCATGATTATTATTGATTACTTGGTATTACCTTGTATTACTTATGATTATATCGTCTGCTTACTGGTAAAACCAAGTAACTGCAAAATTTTCGAAACTGAGTTAAATATATCGGCATGTTAAGTTTTTTGCGCTCTTTCTACTGGTAAAACAAGTTAATTGATACCTCCCCCCGTTCGAAAGTTATGCCGTATGAAAAACTCGGCGCTCCGCGCCTCGCAAAGGGGCTCCGCCCTCTTGACCCCCGCAAGGGGGCAAGGGGACTTACACATTAATTTAAAGTATTATGACATTGCTAAAACTATAATCCTTCTTAGAAATAAATTACAACACAATACATATTAATACTGCTTAGTTATTAAACGTCAAACTTTCAAACGCTATTATCTCAAAACTATGGTTATGTCAGTTACCTGGTTTTACCAGTAAGCAGACGATATAATCATTTTAAGAGTAAACCATTTTAACAATAGATGGCGCTATTGCATTTTTTACTGCTGCTAAATAGTGTTATAAATAAATATACAGGGTGTACATAAATATAGTGATTTCGGTATAAATAATAATTTTGTAGGGATAGATCTATGACGGTGTCTGCCTTACCAGCTTCAAGAGCGTAAATTGTGATTGAAGCGCGATATGCCAGCCTAGATCAGAGACCTTCAGTCTTTGGTGGTCTTAGCACACCTCACTTGGGTGAACTTCTGAGGGTATTTGTTTTTACTACTCGCGTTGCGAGTGGTTGGGAAGAAATGTAGGGCGGATATATACGCGGGATATCTTATTGTTAATCTCAGATTAACTTAATTTATAACCGGCTGTTTTCCAGAAACTCGATCACGCAGGCTCGGGCTCCACCTAATGGGGGGGGGGCAACCCCCCCGTGTTGGAAATAGTATGGCCAGGTTACAGAAGAAATCGGAGAGGATTTCGTCCTCGGAGTGACTGACACTCCTCCGACGCAAAATTCCCGGCCGACGGGATCTCGACTTTACCACATATACGCAAAATTTGCCTCCGTTTCCTCCACCATTTTCTTTCATCGAAATGGCCCAGTCATTTAGGAATCAGTAGATGAGGCCAAACATGCATAGCCAGCAATACGTACAGCGACTGCGGTTCTCTGTCGAAAGAATTTTAAGCCATTTCCGTCGAGCATCGAAGGGGGGTAAAAACCAACACTGCACTCAAATCAATATGGTGCGTGACGCACCGGTTACTAATGAAGGATGTGATGGCTAAGCCAGGTACTCCGCAAATTAATTCATGATTCGGATAGATCTGTGACTACAACTTGTTCGTAAATTTCACAGTTTTAGATTTATACATAGAGTTAAAAGAATTGATTTTATGGGAGAATTTAGTGAGGAATTGTCTAATTCCTCGAGAAAATTTAGTTTTCCTAAGCAAAGAAGGACGGGCCGCCATAGCGATGAAAACATATCACAAATAATTCGTTTACATACTGACGAAGAAATACTGTCAGCAGTTCAAGAGGCCCAACAGAAAGCATATAAAATAGCTGTTGACTTGAGGATGAATATTTTTCTACCGGAACCCTTTAGAAGTATTCCGATAACACATGAATTGATTGATAACACTAATTGCGATAGTGACCCTGAGGAAACTTACAGTGATCTGGAGGATCTGGATGCTTTAGAAGACATACACGAAGACAGGTCAGTTTTCAGCGGTAAAATCGGTCTCACTGTTTTCAATAATATAAACATAACAGAAAATAGCCCATTTGTAAGGGTGCAGGATATTAATGGTGGCACCGCCATTATTCGTAAACGAGCTCTTACCTGAATGCTGAACAATCCAGTGATGGACTTCTCAGGGTACATGGCTCCGACCGTGGAGCTCGTAGCACGCCTTCCACTCATAAAAGCTGTTTTCGAGAAAAATCTCGAAAAGAAGAAAATGTGTCTATTGGGGCCTAGTGCGTTTTTAAAAGTCGAGATGGGACCATTGTTGGAAGAATCCTGGCTTTTCGATACAGAACTGGTAAATGAAAGCAATTCTCAGCCCTAACTGCTCCAACAAACCCCAGATTTGAACAGAAGAGAGGAATTGAAACGGCCAGCAACTGGTAACGAGTACTAGAAAATGGTGATCTATTTCCAGCGGACATTGATGTTTATCGTGATATTGCCCACTATATAGCAACGATTCCGAAACCGCTGATAGAAAATGGAAGTTTTGTATTAGACGTCCGTACGTATGTTTTATGGTTTTTAAACTAATGTTTATCCGCTATAAAACTTGAACTTAAAATATAAAAATTTAACTATATAAAACTGAATATTTGTTTGTTTGGAACTTATAAACCGTTATAAACTCTTAGACTCTAGAATTATTATCAAATATTATTAAAAATTATTTGAAATTATTTCTGATTATCTGAAATTCTTTGAGATTATCTGAAAGTATTTGAGATTATTTAAGATTATTTGAGATTACTTGAGATTATTTGAGATTATTTAGATTACTAATGATTATTTAGATTACTAATGATTATTAAATATTATGGGAGATTATTTGAGATTAGTAATAAATTATTGATATTTTGTACACAAGATTATTGAAGTGAACAACCCCTCGTTTTTGTCACCGTTCTTGTTTTCCATTGATATTGGTTTCAAACTCGCAGCTTCTTCTACTTTCATCTCCATTGGTTTCAAATCTTCTTCATGTGATATTTGACTCACAACTTTTTCTGCTTTCATCTCCATCTTACTTGGTTTCATACTTGCAGCTTCTTCTTCTTCTAACTCCTCAATTTGTTTTTGTAGTTTTGAATCTCGTAATTCCCAAATTTGTTGCAGTTTTGCATCTTCGTAACTTCTCATGCTTGCTGTTTCTATGGTTTCTTGTTTTGATTGCTGAATACTTTCTGATAATTTCCATTTCAGTATTTTTAAATCTTCTTCCTCGGATATTATCCATCCCTGCATTTTTTCTACTTTTTCTAGGGATTGTAAGCGTATTGGTCTTCCGCTAAAGTATGGTTTATTTCATTGATTCATTTTCTCTTCCAGTTGTATTATTTTCTCTTCATATTGTTCTTCCACTTCCTTGAATATATTATTTTTGAAATATTCGTTGTCGCAATTTTGTTCATGCGTTTCTATTTCTTCGTTAAGTTCCTTATTTTCTCCCGTTGTATTTCCAATTTTTGTCTAAAGGTTTCGCACCAGTAATTCGTGTTTTAATCACCTTGTGATAATTTATTTGTTAAGGTTTGCATGATCCTTTCCACGTATGATAATTGAACGTGTTGTCTCCTCAAACGCATTGATTTATTTATTATTTTTTAAAATTCATTGATGTCTTCTTATCCACTTAGAATTGTCTTCTTGAATTGATTGTTAGCTTCTTCTTATCCACTTAGGATTTGTTTTCTTGAATTGATTGATTGCTGCTTCTTCACTTAGGATTTGTCTTCTTTGTTCGATTGATTGTTTATTCTTCTTGCTGGACCATATCCTTTATAATATTTTTTAGACAAGTATGATGGGGGTGATCAAAAAAATTCGAGTTGGAGATGACAGGAGAATTTATAGATTAAGGTGTAGTCAATTTTTTTTATTAACAAATTCGACGATGTTATAGTAAAGAAGGCAGTTTTATTAAACAGTTTGCCTAAAGAAGAATTTAATAAACCCTGAAAACCCTGAAGGAAGTACATCTGAACACATCATCAAAATTTTCGTTAATCATTTCAAAGTTACTGTCGGAATTTGCAGCGAGGTTCAAATTATCCTCAGGAGCGAGCGAATGACTGGTTAGCAAGACAGTGTGGCTATGGAATGGAACACGTAATGGATCGTCTGTTCGAAGAAAGCGCGTCAACGGTGACATTGGAAAGATTGATGGAAAAATATCAAAGGGTAAATAAGTTTAATGATGTTTGTTGTAGGGAAAATCTAATTGCTGGGATGCTAATTGTCATAAATGTGGGATGAAAGGCCATTTACAAAATATATTGTAGTGATTCAAAATACCAATAATTTTGAAATTAAATAAGCACTCTTAAAAATTACAAATTGCATGAAGTTTCTTAATAACAAACAAAAATTCCAACAGGTAAGGTTAAAGCTCTGATAAAGTCAGTTTATTCGCAAAATAAGTGAGAGGGAGGATTCATTCAACAATGATATGAACAAAAATTATTAACTACAAATGATGTTTTTAATATTCAAAGAAAAATTTGTTTAATGTATAATAATTTTAGAATTGTAAAGAATAGGTAAATTTTAAGTAAGTGAGGTAATAAACAATGAGTTTACGTAATTAGTGATGAACGATAAAGACAGATGCAGCGTTTCGTCATCCGAGACAAACGTTCACGCGTAGCCGGACCAAACGATGTGTTGTGATGACAACGCTGAAACAGAAATGAATATTAATTAAATGACATTTTTAAAATAATAAAGCATTCAGTATAAGCAAAGAACCAACCCTCGAGGAATCTGCTACTGAGATTGAGAGATTTCATGCAAAATAAAGGTAAAACCATTAAATTTGAGTTAGCCGAAATAATTCAAAATTATATATTTCAATATTCATTTAAATTTGCATGTGGCCCCGTCTTTGAGGAACGGCACATCGCATAAAAAATGGCGCCCAACTTAAGGCTCGAGAGAGGGATATAAATAAAGTAGGATACGCTTAGGAAAGATTGGGGACTCTAAAAAGAATCCAACATTAAAAATATAAATAAATTTCATGACAGCACGGGGCTGCTTGATAAAAGAGAATTGATAGAAATAATTTTGACAGATAGGTAATTAATTTAATGAATGAAAGATTGTGTGACCGGCGAGTAAATTTTGAAAGCTAGGTGAATTGATTTAATGAAAGTAAAATTTTGCAAAGACGTCGAATAATGAGTAAAAGCAAGTCACAAAATAGGTGCGTTAATTGAAAATAAAATTGATTGCTTAAAATAAATACAAACATGGAAAACGAAGAAGTTGTTAATATGATGGCAGAGATGATGGCGTTCATGAAAGAGATGAGAGAAGAGGCAAGAAAAGACCATAAAGAGCTGATGAAATGCATGAGTGAAATCGGAGAAGAAGCTAAGAGTCCGAAAAATGTTGAAAATAAAATTAAATTGGTGAACGGTAAACCCATTAATTTGGCGAACGAAGTTGATACCAGTAAAATGGTAAAAAACCAAGGCACAGTAAAGTCGAACGAAGAAATAATATCAAAAGAAGGTTCGACACCATCAACATTGGAAGAAAAGAAGCACTACGAGACATCGAGTAGGAAAAACGTACGAAGGAGGAACATGAAAATTAAAAATTTGCGTCGAAAATTGAAATTGAAATCGTGGGTCAGGCTAACGTACGATAAAATAAATTTAACAAAACGGAACAATGTTTACTTCAAAAACGGTTTATTAAACAATAAAACAACAGGTAAAATTTTAAAACTGAATAATTTATTTGCTAAGCAATTAAAATCGGAAAACATTCAATTTAAAGTCAAAAATAATTTCATAAACGATGACAGTTATAAACGTCAAAATAAAATAATTAAAAGTGACAGTTCAAATAATTTCATAAATCGGAACGATGTTCGGAGTCACAAAATACAACGGGTTAATGAAAACAACACAAATTTTATTAAATTAATGGAGGAATTCAAACACGTCAGATGGAAGGCAGCCACGTGTAGGTTCACTGGAACAATCGGAATCTGAAAATTAAAATATAATGACTAAAGTAAAATATGATTTGAAAGCAAACGATAAATGGACATGCGATGGGAAAAGTAAATGTAAGTTTTGTAAATAGTTAATGAAGCCGAAAGAAGAGTTGTTAAAATGAAGAATTGAAATGACCAAGAGGAAAAAGAAATGAAAAAGAATTTTACTGCTGGGGACGGTATTGAAGAAGGTTCGCGAATTGGAAGTTGAAATTGTTAATTAAATAACAGCGAAACTTAATTAAGAAAAGAAAAGCGAACAACAATGTTAAGAACCGCCCAAGAAAATAGTATGAAGCAGTTGAAGAATTTATGATTTAACCAAGAAGCAAAATTTATGAGAAGAACTAGACTCTTACGTAAACAAAAGAAATTTATTTAATTAAGATAATAAATAAGAAAGTTATTGAGCAGATAGTGCAGTTAAAATAATATGAATGTTTGATTAAAAATAAAATAATAGGTAGGAATTTAATTTGGGTGAAGACAAGGCATAATTTATAATCAACGGATAAGTAGGTAAAATATGATAATAAAAGTTTAATAAATAGAATTGGTATTCAAATAATCATTATTGATGAAATAAAGGGGGGGTAAATAATTGAGATGTACTCCATACGGGGAGACAAATAATGTGATTAGGATGTATTAGGAGATAGATACTCGACATGTTGATGCACTGCGAGTGTCAGGTTAATTATTAATGATATAAAGGGGAAACCAGTAAATGGTCGAATTAATTAGATTTGATGAAGCAAATAGGAGATTATTTAATAAATAAATAGACTAGGAGGATACCAATGATAAAAGTTAAAATGAATAAAAGTCAATTGATAAAAGTTCAATAAGAAATGATTAAATGAGAATGGAGATAAAAATTCACCCAAAGAAATATAATTTTGTAGGTAGAAATCAAGGTCAATAACGAAACAAAAAAATTAAATAAAAGACACCTGAAGAATAAGTAACGTTTAAAATAAATATAGGGTCAAGATTAAAAGATGGGAAAGAATGACAAATAAGAGTCTTGGTAGAAAGAAATTGAATTAATTTACAATAATGATAGATTTAGAACAGTTTTTAGTTAATTTAGTTACATTCATTAAAAAAATAGGTTAATGAGTTAATAATTCAAAGGCGCAAAGAAAAGTTAGGAGAAAATTAATTTTATAAATATTTCATCAAACAAGATTTTCGGAATATTTATACAAATTCATTTGGGGACAATCTGTAGTGATTCAAAATACCAATAATTTTGAAATTAAATAAGCACTCTTAAAAATTACAAATTGCATGAAGTTTCTTAATAACAAACAAAAATTCCAACAGGTAAGGTTAAAGCTCTGATAAAGTCAGTTTATTCGCAAAATAAGTGAGAGGGAGGATTCATTCAACAATGATATGAACAAAAATTATTAACTACAAATGATGTTTTTAATATTCAAAGAAAAATTTGTTTAATGTATAATAATTTTAGAATTGTAAAGAATAGGTAAATTTTAAGTAAGTGAGGTAATAAACAATGAGTTTACGTAATTAGTGATGAACGATAAAGACAGATGCAGCGTTTCGTCATCCGAGACAAACGTTCACGCGTAGCCGGACCAAACGATGTGTTGTGATGACAACGCTGAAACAGAAATGAATATTAATTAAATGACATTTTTAAAATAATAAAGCATTATCAAAGAACGAGATACTCACATTAAAAAGGAATTATCAAAGAGTGACGAAATTTGAAAATCGTAGCAAAACCTTGGAAACGATATTAATTAATAAAAAGAGAGTCGAAAACGCAAGTGCGTTGAATAACGGAGGTTTTGTGTGCTCTCGTTATAAAGTGATAATTTTGGGTTTAATCCAACTCAAAGTGTGGCAATCTGAAAGAACGAGATCGTTAAGAGATTATTAGAATTGATATAAAAATTCTGCGAGATTAAAATTGATAAAAATTAAAATCAGGTACTTACCTTATAATAAAGTGTTAAAGTGAATGGAAATTATTGGAAGCAAGATTTCAATCGATAAAATTGAAGCACTAAGTGGAAAATTACACGTGGTGATCACAAGAAATTTCAAGATAAATGCAAGCACTGCAGTCTTGATGTGCAGAGGAATTGGAAAGAAGTATACTGCCATCTGTGTGCGGTAAGATAAAAAATCAAAACTTATTTAACTTTTCGCGCGGTATTAGTGAACGGTTTAAAAAATTGAAACTAACAGCGACAAATAAACGCGGCAATAAAACTTTATTTTTTTAATTTTAGGAGATTTATTTGTTAAATGTTCAAGTACAATAATTTTAGTATAAGTTTGGGGTTCATTTATTTATATTTGTGTTCATGATTAATAAAATAAATTATTTATATTTTCACATACTTTTGCGTATCATTGAGGAATGAATTTTCCTCCACTAGATTTATTTTTCAGTATAAGCAAAGAACCAACCCTCGAGGAATCTGCTACTGAGATTGAGAGATTTCATGCAAAATAAAGGTAAAACCATTCAATTTGAGCTAGCCGAAATAATTCAAAATTATATATTTCAATATTCATTTAAATTTGCATGTGGCCCCGTCTTTGAGGAACGGCACATCGCAATATGTAAGAATAAGAAAGCACCCGCCAGTACACAAAAATATCAAAACAGTTTTGTAGAATATAATGATAATGAAAGGGGCGGGCGATGAAGCAAAATTGGAAAAAATGGGAGAAAAGAAACGGTCGAAATTTGAAAGTCAATGGATTTAAAATAACACTAAAAGTTAATTCAAAATTTGTAAGATTTTACCTGGATACTGATCCGCCAAGTGTGTCAATTTTTCCCAAAAGGGTATACGAAGAATACCCTCTCAGGAAGAATATCTCTCAGGTTTTAAAATTATAAGAACGAAAAAAATTTTGATTAATTTTGGAGTTGATAAAGTGGTGCCTTTGGGAGTTGTACTGGCAGATGTTTGTTATAAAGGTAAAATAATTAAAGTTGCTGTGTTTTATGTAACGGAAAATGTGGGAACTGCTACTCCACTTTTAGGTAGGGATTTATTTGAGAGATTGGGATTTAAAATGTTGAATAAAAACTACTAGTTTTCACGTTAGTTTTTATGTTCTCCCCATGGGTTGCCAAGTGCTATGAATTAACAAGTGTTGGATTTGATTACGCAAATAGTAATTTGTGTACATAACATTAGTGTGACGACAAATTTACATAGTAGGTGTTTAGTTATGTATAAATGTTAATTGCTGTACAGATTGTAATATTGTGCAATTATTATTTCTGTATAAGGTAGAATTTTGTGTACCTGATCATCACAGATCTGTATGAGATTAGGGGGTGAGTAACCATAATTGCATTTTAATCAGTAATCTGCATTTGTATGTCACTGAAAAGAATCGATGTAGACTCACAGAATTAATTACCTTTTGTAAATATTGATTACTATTGAGATTTTGTGTTGAGCAATTTTAATACCATGTAAATTTTGTCGCAGCTGTTAGGTTGAAGCTGAAAATGCTATATTGTTGTCGTATTATTGTACGATTGTTTGATTTGGTTATTTGATTAAATAATTTTGTTCTTGTTGATGCGGTGCTTTATTTTGAAGCGATCAACCCTTAGTTAAGCTTATCTACAACCCCAGTTCACCGTGTCGAGCCTAGCAGAAGATAACGCGCATTGATTTCCCTACGTTTTTTAAACAAATCCTTCGGGATTTAGCACACGAATTCTTTTTCCATGACTGGCTTCTATTCGGGAATTGGAGTAAAGAATTATATGATAAGATGTATGTAGTCTTTTGTTTAACGTTTTTTGACCAAAAATAGTATTAAGTTCCGTTCAGGAGCTCCGTACTGCTCACAAAAGAATGAAGCACCCGAAAATGCTATAAGGACAATCACATGAGCATTCAAGTGTTCGTTGTTGCAAAATTATTGATTGGTCGTAATTTAAGATGTAGACTGGATCTGTTGAGGCTCAAAACATTAGAAGACGCTGTTAATATAAACCAGGAGAAACAGCAGTCATTACGGCGGTAAAGTTTTGATACCAAACTGTATGTTAAATAAAACAGTTTGGGTAAGAGATTATTGCAAAAAAATTTAATTTTTTAGCTGAAGGGCGAAATTGCAGAAATCCTAGAGCTAAAATATAAAGTTTGGATACTTACAGAAAATAAAATATGAGGGCACGTTAGTCAAAATCGTAAAAGACGGCAGTTGGAATAAGAAAAATGTAAACGGTGAACCTAAGGACTTGCCAACATACCAAAACAGTAGAATTAATCACTCAACGGAGAACAACCTCGAGGAGGACGGCGGGATGGAAGGCCCAAACGTGTCGGAAGAAATCGTAGACGTGTCAGGAGAAAATGATAATGATAACAATATGGATGATAATCTAGGAATGAGGAAAGGTTTGAGAGACCGGAAATTACTCAATTGTAGAGTCTTGATCTTTCAGCTTCTTAATTATTTTTTAGAAGTATACAAATATTGTTAAGGGAAGAAAAGGTGTTTTTGAGTGCATCGGTTGCTAAAGAGGAGGTTATGGAGGAATAGAGAACAGAATTATTGTGGCAAACGAAGATTTTAATTTTGGGTTATGGAACTATTATTAAATATTGAACGTTAATGGAAAGTGCGATATAAATTAAGGCCTGTTAATATGTAGTAATAATTTTATAGCAAAAGGAACATACTACGTCTTAAATTATAAATTCTAAAAAGTCATCCTATCGTAGAACTCGTAGAATATCATTAAAAACACATTTACACTAAACCACATTAAACATTGAAAACAGCGTTAGCGTTGAAAATGTTGGGAAAATACTGCAACAACAGAAAAACTAGACAATTTCAAATTGCATTTAAATTATTTGCACAAGATAGTTTTAGGAAAAAGTTACATAGCAATCAGGTTTTTATACATATTCGTTCTTTAATGTTTAATTTAACCAAATTGGGTCAACTAATAAAACCGTTCACCCATATTACTTGGTGTGGAAAACAGCATACGGAAGTGCGCTTTAGTCAAACTTAAAATGCAGTTTTCTGAGATTTATGCCGTGGTTTGAATCCCGCGTTAAACTAGAAGTTTAATTTTATAACTTGATTAACAGGTAACAAGTAATATGTAGTTTAGTTATTCGGAAAAGTTGCTGTAATTACAGAGGAAATCATTAAAAAAAATAAAAATTGTGAAAAAATCTGTTAAAATTTTATTCAACTAATATTTTAACTTTCTTTTCATTGATTGACTCATCAAAACCCTCCCCAGTGTATGAAGTTTCCAGCATCATAATCAATTACTGTCCTTGTTACAAGGCAAATGTTAATATAGGCCATGATATTCAAATTTAGAGCTTGACGTCGTCATACTTCACATATCCACTTGGTTTACCCTAAAAATTTTCATGAAATACTTTTCAGCAAATAAATCTACAAAATGAAATTTTTGTGTAAACTCGAATTACCTACTTTATTATTCATCCCGAAATTTTTATATTTGTTAATCAAATAAAAAGTTTAAATGTAAAATAATCCTATCTTATAATTTTGAATTAATTCCAATGTGTATCCAACCTAATTAAATTAATGATGTTTCGCTTGCCATGAATCCATAAAATCAATGTTGAAATACATTGAAAGTAAATATAGGCATAGGAAAATTTATAGGTAGTTGTTGTAGGGAGTGACTAGAAAAAGGGTAGAACTAACATTTGCTTTAGAATTTGGGGCAGATCCGGCATTTGTAAACGATCCTGAGGGAGTTACTAAACCGATGGATGGGAACTCTTACTCTTTCAACTATACCAATTTATAATTCAAACGATGCATATTTTAAAAATTTTTGTTAAGGTGCAACTGTTGCTGGCTTTTTAAATTTATCGAATTATTATACGAAAACTTTATTCAAAAAATTTAAATACCATCCACGCAGTTTAAATGTTCTTTTTTTTATTTTTATTGTTCATATCGTAAGCACTTCCAAAAATAAATTTAGTGATAATAATTGTTTGTATCAATGATTTATAAATAGAATTATTGGAAAGAGGATTGTATTCAAATTTAATTGCTTTTATCAAACTCCATTCAATAATAAAATTGGCATATATTAAGGTATATAAATTCAAAATTACATATTTAGCAGAAAATCAACTACAAATCCGTTATTCATTTATTTAACTAAATCTATTTTCAGTTGTAAACAGTTTTAAAATGTGAGCTTTTACATTGAAGCTAGATAAATCAAATCAAAGCGAAACGGCGATGTATACACAGTGTGCTTATTAAGTAAGCCACTTTTTTCGATTAAAACACCCCAACTTTAATCACTGCAAACTTTCTATGTTTGAATTCTAAAAATAAAAAGTGAACGGGTCAAATTTTGCGATTTTATCAATTAATGTCTCATTTTCTGCGTCATATATACCTATTAGGAAATTGGTAGTTAAGATAAATGTCAATTGAACTTTATGAACTGTAAAATGTGAATGGTTACTGCTGCCAAACAGAGCAAACCTATCTAGAACTGCTTTAATCGATTGTATTATTACTTGAATGCGGTCATTAAAGGTAGCTTTTGACAATTCGATCGAGTTCACCAATTAATAAGGTAGACTCAATAATTTTTAAGTTATGGCTTTCGGATACTTTCTGTACGAACACTCAATATTTGGTAAAATATTATAACCAATTTAATTAAAATATTAAAATTATCAGTAATTTTCAACAAAATGTGAGTAACCTTTGAACAACTAAGATTATACGTATATTTTATCACGTATTCTATATGCATGAAATTAAATGACCCCAGTTTTAACATAGAAACTTAACAATCTGCAAGATTTATTGTCAAAGTGAATCATGAAAGAACTAATTCTGACATTATTATCCATTCTAGTGTATTTTATTATTGCCGAAGTACAGGTAAGTTTAAATTACTATTTTTTCGGAAATTTTATGTCCCATAAATAATTCAGAAACATTTCATTCAAATAAGTTTTACTGTTTGGTTAAATTGCACTTTCAACTTGAAGAATTTTAAATGGATTTGTTTCTAAGTGTGATAAATTAATTAAGCTCGAAAAAAATTTCAAAATAAACCCAACCAACGTAGTTTTCCCTAAATATTATGCAAGTTTAATTATGTGGGGTTACAGTTTGAAACGAAAAACGTAAAAAGCGAATTAATGAAACTGTAAATTAAATTTTACTAAGCAAATTTAATTTCACCACTTTCTCTAATGAATAGTTTGCTCAAATTTACTTTCCATTATTGAACATTGTGCGTATTTGGAATACCAATTAAGAACAAAACAATGTTTCATATTTTTAACTGACGAAACATTTTCAAGTTAAATTAAATTATTGTTTTACTATTTTTAGACCGGACCTGGTTTACAAGAATGGACCGCATTTTTAACGAAAGTAGAACAGGATTGTATAAACAAAACTGGAATAAACAAATCTGTAATAGATAAAACGAAGGTAACAATGGAGCTTCCAGATGAATCACAATACAAAGAGTATATTAGCTGTTTTTACAAAAAGCAAGGATATCAGAATGAAGATGGAGACATATTGTTCTACAATATCAAAAATATGATAACAGATTTGGCTAATGCAACAATCGCCGTTGATATAGTCGACTCTTGTAAAAACATTGAAAAACTACCCTCTCATGAAGAATATGCTTACGACGTTGCAAAATGTTTACTCGAAGCTTCCAAAGAAAGACTGGTGCAACAGCAATAACGCATCGTTTGAATTTTTTATTTATTAACTTGTTTGTAATTTTACCTAAATTATGTTGTACGTTCAATTATTGTGGAAATACTTAATAAAAATTAGTCTAGTCATCAGATTTGTAACTGAAAGAATGCAATAATAAAGGAAGCGTAGAGCTCAATCGGTAATTCGCTACAGCTCACAGTGCATTAACAGAGGATTCGAATCTTGAAATAACAGTTTTCAATATTTCCTGGAATTGTGTACTACTTATCCTTTAAGCTTATTTAATTTTATTTGCTTTTCAATATTTCAAATTTAAATCTCGTTTATATGTTGATTCTATGAAATTCTTGTTTTTTGCGTTGTTATGTGATTTATAAAATTTGAAAAAGCAAAAACGGATTATTATTAATCCAATTTGAAATTTTCCAACTTATTTTTATGTTTTTAATATTATTAAGTTATAAATTGCTCTTATTTCTTCTTATATCAGTAAGAAAATTATAAATCAGACAATAAGAGGAAGAAGTTATAAATTAGTGATAATGTAACTTAAGTTGGATAACACATAGAATCTGAAAATTATCTAGATCTAGGAATCCATTCAGAAGTAGATGAAGAACAATAATCACCGGCCGACAAATGAAAACTTTTTGAACGTTGTTTTGATTTGAGTGAAAAATATCACTAATTTATAGTATTTTGAACACAAAATTATACCTACATAATTACTCTATCACATCAGGTTTTTTTACAAAAAGGAAAAAACGTTTAATTTAAATTTTTAGGAAAAAATTAATTGTTATGTTATAAATACATATATTTCAAAACTAACAAAGAAAATATCAAGTACAATAATTGCTACAGGGCTAGTTTGTGTGACATCTCTTACGTTTAGCGATAAAATTACGTCTGGGTGTAATTTTTTTGTGAGAATCATCAATAATATCACGTTTTATTGACCAGCAGTAATCAGCCATCATATTCACATTCCATCGACCTTGGTACCTTGTTTCCATAGTTTTTATGTCTTGGTGAAACCTTTCTCCCTGTTCTTCACTATAATCACCAAGATTATCAGGGAAAAAATCTACATGCGAATGTAAAAAATGGAGTTTTATACTCATATTACACCCCAATTTTTTATACTTATTTAATAAGTTTTCCACAATATTTTTATAGTCAGGGTGTTTGTGATTTCCCAAAAAATTGTTGACAACATCTTTGAACGCCAGCCAAGCTTCTAATTCAATAGTATTTAGTATTGCATCAAATTTTTTATCGGTCATCAAAGATCTAATTTGTGGTCCATCGAACACTCCTTCTTTTATTTTGGCATCTGATAATCTTGGAAATTTTCTGCTCAAGTATTTAAAACTATCATTTTCTTTATCCAATGCCTTAACGAACTGTTTCATCATACCGAGTTTAATATGAAGCGGAGGTAATAAAATTTTTTCAGGATCAATTAAATTTTCTCGTATAACATTTTTGATTCCAGGTTTGAGATTTCTACGAGGATTCCATTGTTTCTGAACATAATGCTTTTCTCGTGCTCTACTGTCCCACTCGCACAAAAAACAAGGATATTTCGTGTATCCTGACTGCTGACCTAACACCATAGTTATAATTTTCAGATCTCCACAAAGCTGCCAACCGTGTTCTTCATATTTAATTTTATCTAGTACTGTTTCCAAATTTTCATAAGTCTCTTTTAAATGAACAGAGTGAGCGACAGGAACAGAAGCATACTGATTAGTATTGTGTAAAAGAACACCTTTTAAACTTCGTTTCGAAGAATCTATAAAAAGTCTCCATTCTCCAGGATCATATTGCGCTCCTAACTTTTCAATGAGATCAGGAATATTGTGGCAATAAACTAATGATTCTTCTTGACTGAAAAAAGGTACAAATTCTTCTTCACGCTTCCTATACCAAGCAAAATGTGTATCAGGAGCTAACAGGTGTTTTGCATGAAGTCTAGACCCAAGAAGTTGAGCAGATTCTTTAGAAAGATTAAAATCTCTAATTAAATCATTTAATTCACCTTCTGTGAATTTCTGTGGTTGATTTAAAATTGGTTCGAAAACTTCATTTGACTCTTGACTCTGTGAATTTTGTTCTGACGATGTTGAGCTGAGATCAGATATTGAACTTGGAAGGGGCACTGGAATTTCTAGACCGTGTGGAATGGGACGTGTAACTGAGGTTACATTTGCGTAGGCTATCTTATTTTTATTTTTAGCATTAAAACCTTTCACATTGGTACAGCAAAAATAACAATCATCAATATGATTAACTTGCTCTCTCCAAATCATAGGTCTACCAAAAGGTAGAGATTGTTTTTTGCGGTATGTCCACTGCCTTAATTGTTCAACACAAATAGTACAAACTAACTGCGGCGTCCACGATTTTAGTTGTATTTTGAAGCCAAAATAAGCATTATACGTATTTTCCACAAACTCAGTTATTTTCAGTTTTTGCTTTGAAGCCATAAAGTTTCCACAAATGTAACAAAATGTATCTGGACTACTATGACACTTTCTTGAAGACATTATGTTTTTTAGACGTTTTTCAACCACAAATCGTTAATTAAATACTATATTAAATACCAAAAGTAAAACGTAAACAATTTTTTCAAATAAACACACTGATTTCAGTAAAAAGTTTGTAAACAAAGTAACTATAACGGTTTATTTCCATGTAACGCGTTTCGAAAGGGCGTATCGTTGTTCTAACTAATATATTTTCTCACGAGAGGTCGCTTAATTCAAGAAAAGAGCGCCAAAACTCGACAATTTAAATTATTTTTACTGAAAAATCGAAAATAGCGAATATATTAATTTTACTAAAAATCTGATATGATACGATAAAATTAGGTCTGATTTCGTAATCAGCACTACAAAATTAGTGGAAAAAATTAATTATATCTTGGACAACGAAAATCATGTCGGCCGGTGAATTGAACGCATTTAAGCTACCCAATTAAACTTTTTTCTATCTATCGATATATCGGTTTTTGTAACATTCTACGACGTTTTCCGATCCTCTACGTCATGTCCATATCAATGCCCTTTCTCCATTTCAGCCTAAGCCTTCCGAGTTTTTTCTTCTTCCTGGAGGTTTCCATAATAGGGATTTTTTTTGGTAGTCTATTTGTGTTATTACGATTTTGCCTACATCAAGCAGACGTGATTTTTGCGGAAGAGTACGTCTAATTTTGACGTTGTTGAGTCCAATAGCGTGACAATATTTGGATATTTTGGCTAAGTATGAATTTGCGAAAGTCGTAATTAATTACACAACGACGTTTGTGGTCCCAGATATTGAGGTGGTATGCGTCCATATAGAAGATTTTTGTATCATCAAAATTGGTATTATATTATGTTATTACGACGCGACGATATAAAATAAGTCGAGGGCTTTGCTTTATTAAAATTTGGATGAAGATAAAATTGGTAGACGCATGTAAATCTTGGACGTTATGTTTTTACCAGTGGAATTTTTATGGAACACAGATTCAAGAAAATTATTCATGGTGTTGGTCGCGTTACAAAATTTCGAAGATTTTGAAAATTTGGAAGATTTGATCGGTAAGAAATCTTGTATTAGCTTTAAAATCGATAGTGAGTTTCCATAGTTTTGATATTCAAAACGTAAATATTTAACAGTGGCAGACACGAGAAAGTTGAATTTGATTAAAAATATTTTTGTTTGTTAAATTTTAACAAGTATTCTGGCATTGTAAAAATTTGTTCGGGGGTTTGAAATACTTGAAGGGGTGGTTTTTTTAAAGCATAATAAAGGTGTTTTTATTCCAAATTTGGCCTTTCAATTCTACACTTGTTGTGTTAAATATTACATTCTTATGACACGTTTATTTAAAATTTGTTCTGGTGTCAAGTGAAATTTTTGATAATAAATTCAAAGATAAAATTCTATTGGAGCGTATGATTTATTTAGAATTAAACGTTAAGACTGAGCATAGCCGTACATTTTCATTTAAACGAAGGAATAATCCAGCTTCCCTTAAATTTCTCATATTGAATCTACATAGTTTTTGCATAATTTTATTGTATAATTAATTATTTTATTAAAAAAAACATGACAATATATTGCGTTTTTTGTACTTTAACTTCTTCCGCCGTAATGACCTATAATCTGTAATATGCGGCGAATACAAGGTTGTGTCTTCTAATATCAGGATGCCCATATTTTCGCATTTGTGTTTCCATTTTTAATACCTGCTCCAGATAAATTTTAAATATGGTAGGTAACAAAAAACAGCAACCTTGCCGTTATCCCTATGTTACTGGGAAAAATGAATTATCTATCATGGATCTACCCGCTAGAAACTCAACCTGTTCTACCTCTTCAATGTCCTCTTGTATTAATTTTCAAATATTTCTTTCAGTATTATAAATAGATGGTACAATTTGTTATTTAGACAATATACTCATATCCACATCAAATCAAGAACCTTATTTACAATGAGTTTACAAAGTGCTCAAACGCTAAAAAGGTACCACTATATCCATTGTACGCTCTACCAATACCATGGACAAGTTTTCATACAGATTTCCCAATGCCGTTTGAAAACAATATGGTTATGGTCCGCAATTAAAATCAAACAAATTTTAGCAATTTTGTAGCTCAAATAGGATTTCACATATAGGTATACCTTGTCATCCAAAATTATCCATCATCCAAAATTAAAAAATATAAAATTATTTAAATTTCTAAAAATTATTGAATTATAATTAGGACAAGTTTTAAAATTTACGAGTTAGCACTGCATAAACTAACATTGCTTCCAACAAATGAAAAGCTTAAAATGCACCTGCTATTTTATTTAAAAGCTTGCTATTATCAGCTTAATAAACTGTTGTGGCCAATTTTGTTTGAACTGCTGTGAAAATTAGCACCCACCGACACTTTTTGCTCATTAAAGCTTCTTAGAGCAAAAGCAAGTTTTGTTGACGTCTCAGTCAACGCTGGTTAAATTTTGCACTAAATGTATTTCTCCACAATATGCTGAACGAATTAGAGATCGCTTTAGTTAAATGCTTTAGTATCAGCTAATATAAACGACTATTGTAGTCACATAATATCAAGAAACGAGCTGAATGCGCCAAAATTACATACAATTTGTAGAAATCCTCGGACACGTCAACCCTGTTTTTTTAAATGTCTCTTTTTTCTGTCATTGACATTTTTTTATCGTTTTTTGTAATCATTCCTAAAGATACCAAAAAGCATTAAATCTACTTCAATAAATTTTTTATTAGATGTAATTCAAAACTTTTATCATGCATTTTTGAAACTCAAAAATCATTTTATTTTCCCAATATTTTGAAGTAATGTAATCAATTAAAAATAAAAAGTCGTCTTTTTCTCCAAGTCTGAAATATTTTAACTTCTCGAAACGCGTCTGGAAGGACTTTTGAGAAAAAGAAGAATTTTTATTTATAATTTATTTTTGAAACTACTTTAAAACTGATTATCTCTAAAACTTTTTTCTTAATAGTTATAGTTTTTTTTGCATTTACACACTCAGAAAATCATGTTCTATCCAAATCCGGAAAAAAATAAGTGTTGCAATTTAAAAAAATTTATTGTGAAAACCCAATAAAAATATGTCGATGGCAGAAAAAAGTGACACTTAAAAATACGGCTGACGTGTCAGAGAATTCTCTAAGAAAATTCCTCGAAAATATTTTATCTAATTTGTTCCAAATTTTACGAGCGTACTGTATACCTTAGTATGTGTAGGAATAGGATAATTTTTTAGTGGATTAGTGTTTTCTATAAATTCAAGGCATTGCATTTTCAAATCGTGGATTCTTGAAATAAATCATGATGTAGAAACATAGCACACGCATTCCAATAATTACAGTAATTTAAAATTTTGAATTTGTGAAAAAACGAAATCTTAAGAGTGATCTAAAAGTCTTGACTGTATTTATACACCAATGATTCACAGCATTTCTTTATTTCTTAATGGTTTAAACGACTCACCCCACATAACTTCATTTCGATTAGACCTTTTATTGTTTACCTAGGGCTAGGTGACTTCAGCCTTGCTCCAAATTTTCTTTTCAGTAATTTGAAGAAATCAGATTTTTTTATACGTAAGAATTTATAAGCTATGTAAAACATCGTTTACAATCTTTTTAGACAATTCTCGAATTATCTTTGTAGATTAGAATTCTATGAGCAACTCTGGAACCAACAATAATAATTGATTTTTGCAGAAATATCGTCGCTTAGGTAAATTAATAGATAATCAACAATAATTATCACATTTCGTTTTTTCAGAAATTTAAACTACTTGGTAATATGAATTTACAAATAAGATAAAAAAATCTAAGTTATACAATTATTTTCGGTTTTATTTATAAATACAACAAAAATGTTTGCTCAAGCATCGGGTATTGAATTAAAATTTTACAATTGACCCCAACCAAAAACCTAACTAAATCGCTGTCACCTGCCACACTCGCACGATCAAAGTGCAGAATTCAATCTTTAACACATAAAAGCAAAGAACCGAATTCAAAGCAAAGAAAGTTTAAACATTGTAAAGATCATTGAAAGCAAGGTTTTGCAGTGGTCCTGTTATTACCCCAGCAGTAGCTTAATTTACTAAAAAAATATATCTGTGGTTGTCGAAGGCAACGCTGGACTCATTTATTATAGTCATTCAGTTGGGTGTCATAAATATTAATTTTCATCGTCCCATTGAAATATAGGGACCTATATTGATTACGATTTCTAGATAATTAAATCGCCTTCATGTCATTTTTAAAAATTTTAATTAATTATTCTTGTTTAGCACGTATTTGTATTATAGATTTTAGTTTATTGTCGTATAGTTAAGTACTATACTAAATATAGTATTTTTACACGATGCGAATTGCAATGTAAACAAGTTGAGAAGCGGTCGTGTATTTACACGCCAATAAAACAAGTGCTCAAGTCTACCGGTTTCGGTTTTATTAACAAACCCTCATCGGGACTCACGTCAATAAATTATAGTCGGGATAAACAAAACAGCCATAAAAAACCATTTAAAAAATTAATTACCAACATCTAACACTGCAGGTGAAGGTCTGAGAGGTTCATTTACACCATTAGTGCGTAGTTGTGATGGCGTGCTTCATGCAGAGTACGATCATTTTTTAAAACGAACGACACATCGCCTAGTAAAGAAATGGAACAAGCCTTATTCTCAGGTTATGGGGTGAATACGTGTCGAGATACAATTTTCGATAATTCGGGCTGCCTCATTACGCCTACGAGCCAACAGATAAAAAGATGGTATAGGAATTTTTTTATTCACGAATGAATTATTATTGTTTCGTATTATTTTTTTCATTAATTTTAGTTAGTTAACTTAAAAACATTGTGTATTAATGATCCTAAATAAGCTTGTTGTTGTGTTATAATAAATTAATAACATCAAATCACGAAATAATACAGTGTCAAATTACAAATACCTATGTAGCGAAAATTAGATACAATTACTGTATGTATAGTAATTTAATGTCTGTAAATTTCTTCGGGTTTTTGGACTGGAATAAGAAGCGGTTATCTATCATTAGCTGTACAAAACCATCTGCCACTTTTTGCCTCGTTTATTGATCCATAATTAAAAAGGAAATTATTAAATAATTATGATTAAACAAAATGATCATAAAACCATAAAAACATCTGTAACACGTATTTGTATTGCAGATTTTTTGTCGTATATTTTATACACTTCAAATACATATAATATCTGTCAATTATAATTGGACTGGAATAATAATAAGCGGTTATCTAATTATTGTAACTAGCTGTACAAAACCGTTTGTTTTTCCACATTTATTAGTTCATAATTTAAAAAAATTATTGGGTACATATTGCGGTGTACTGGTTTATTTATTTGAGTATATCCCGCCGTGGTCCACATGGGCCTATCAAAAATGAGAATTTCAGTTGAGTACAACAAGCTGCCGGCTATCTATCGAGTACAACAATAGAGTGAGACAGAGCATACAAGTTGTACTCGGCCGTTTCCAAAAAGACGCTCTCACAACGGAGTGGGAGCATACAGTTCCGGCGGATACAAGAGCCCCCCCCACCAAAGAGTGCAAGAGTGTGAGGCCACAAGTTTCATCCGGGCGGTCGGCAAAAATGCCGACTAAAAATGCCAATGTACCCCTATATATTACTCGATGACGAAAAGTTGACTTGCTAGTAGTAAACGTAACGCCATCTGGCGGAATGACCTACCCAAATTAGGACGAAAATAAATAAAACCAAAAATTTCAATGTAATAAACAAAAATTTATTCAAAGTAAAAAAAAGTACGTTTAATTTGACGTTTAAAAGTCACTAGGATGAATTTATGCGAGTAAATTGTGACAAAAAGTCACAATTTTTGATTGTTGGAAAACCGTGAGATGGCGCCACATTTAGCAAATTTAGTCAACTTTTCGTGCGTAGTAATGATAAGGATGAATATATGCGAAAATAAATTGAATTTATTTTTTTGGGAATACCGAAAGATGGCGCCACATTTAGCAAATTTGGTCAACTTTTCGTGTGAAGTAATGATAAGGACCATCATTGCGAATTTTCGCCCCGCCTTTTTCGGCGGGATCTACTCTCCAAAACAGCAACTCGGGCTAAAATAGCATGATGTTCGTACAGTTTTATTTTGCGCGACAGCCCTCGCGCAAGCGCTCGTGCTGTCAAGGCAAAAAAAACTGTACTCGCATCATGCTAACAACTTTAGCCCTAGTGCTGTTACATACGATTATTCGATACACCCGCTATATTTTTTATTTACAGATTGATTTTGAAATTATTGAATTCCACAGCTAGCTCTTTGAAAAATTACCTTGCATGAAAACCCTTCTCTCCAGTAGTCGGTTCTGCGCTTTTATTCTGAAATTAAATATTTTTGTCGGGATAGAAAAATCCCCGAATGATACGCCTATGTTTTTGAACAATTGATAATTTAATTTATTTTTCATTAAGTAATTCAAACATAAATTTTATCATAATAAACCTAATAAACAATTTTAACATAAACAACAAATTCTTATAATTTAATCGTACTCCAACCCCACGTTAATCTCGTGTCTCCGCGAAACCGGTTTAATGTTATTTGAATTACGCACTCACGTCGCGTTATAAAAATTAAGTTTTTGTGTTCTTACCACCCGTAGATGTCGCTCCTTAAGTGTAATATTTCGCCTTAGATCTCGTACTCCAAGCTTTTTACCAAGATCCAGAAATTTGTCTCCAATATCGTTTCTGTTTTTGTGCATCTATGTTCCTGTGATTATGATAGGATCGTTTCATCCAATTTACATACCATCATTCCAGAATTATAACACGTAAGTATTGTTGCACTTTTATATTTATAACCACACTTATTTTTCTCTTTTACTCGTGATTATACTGATTTACTTTTCTAGTTCTACACACTTTTGAGATTGATTGAAAATCAATCAAGAAATTTTCTCGGAGCCGAAATTTTCACGTGCTCCTCGCTTTGGCTATCGTGTGAGAAGCATTTATTTATCGATCCGTTGCTAGACTTTTGAAAAAAATTCCTTTTTTATTCCCACTTGATATATTTTCTACCTGGTAAGCTTCCTTGCACTTTTGATAATTAATTAATTTAACAAATGTCATTAAATTATTTACACCTTTGTTTTTGTTTTAGCGTTCATCTTACGATCCGTTTGCTGTTACGATCTTTCGAACATCCCGGACAACCACCGTTGCATTATACTGCCGTCCAACGCTAAAACGCAGTATCTCCATTTTTCACGAATTTTAGTTATATCGCTTTTTAGGATTATTACAACAATATCTGTGATCCTGCAACACTAAGAAGCAGTAAGACTACTGGTTATATGCAATAATAGCCTTAGATATTGCAGTATCTCCACGTAATATCAACAAGTCCTACGCTAAAAATCAGTAAACGCCATCTATTATTATGTATTAACGGATTAAAAGGATTAAAAAAATTTTTTGTTGGCCCTACCATAAATACCTAAATGAGCGTTTTCTCGAAACAACGATTTTGGAGATACTGCGTTTTAGCGTAGGACGGCAGTATAGTTCAACCGATTTTAAAAATCCACGTAATTTCTTCTTTTGACGCACAACTTAATCTAACATAATTATACATTTTTTTATTTAATAACAATTTCTTAAGATCTACCAATTTTTATGTGAATTAATTTGTGGATATTGGATTATATTTGTCAATATCATTCTTGGATTTTCCCATTCCTTACCTGTCTTTATTAATAACCGAATTTATTGTACTCTTTCTTTGAGTCTTATGTAACATCGAAGAACCTTCTAAATCGTAGAAGAATTTTCATGCGATCTGTAATTACTTATTTGTATCCCTAATAATTGTTAATCCCCATTGCCGATTGAATTCTGACAATATGTAGAATCCGTTTAAATACCAGCTTTATTACAAACAAAGCAATTACAAAACCGTAAAAACATTTGAATTCCTTAGTGCTGAAACAGCCTATAGTCCATCTGGTTTTGGATTGCAGTAGAGGTCGCCTTGAACGGCAAGTCAGATTTACACAGGGAAACGTCAAATAATTAAAGTGTATAAGCGACAAAAAACAAATGTCACTTATTTGATACTTAAAAAAGTCGAGTTAAAAGTATTTTTTTTATCAAATGGCAATTTATCTTGTACAAAGTTTTTAAATTTGCCAAAACCTTTTAGAAAAACATATTCATGAGTCATCAATCACAATCTAAATTTCGACACTGTAAACGGGAATAAATTTTAACCAATCACGTTCCGTGGTTACAATTTTAGTACAATCTAGTTCTGCATTCAAAAAACGGATGGACTATAAGTAACTTTTTGTCCATTGTGATTTATAAAGGGTGATTCAATTAGAAGTAAGAAATGAAATCGTGTAAATATTGCAGCGATATACAACAGAACAACGTATTTTAATTGTTAAAACCCACATCCAAAATGGGGAAAATTTCACCAACATGATTCGCGCATTGCGAAATAATTGCGGTGTCCCTAACCGACCAAGTCTTGGTATTTTGGGTACTTGGGTACCTTTTAAGAAAACTTCTTCTTCATCAGCTCACTATCAGTTTCATCAGAATTATCTGTTTTTCTTGTATATTTGAATAAATTTAAAATATTGGATGGCTGCCACCATGGATTCCGATCTCATAGATCGACAACTACGGTTCTGGTCGAACTAATAGAAATATTTTGGGCCTGTGATCTGAGCAAGTCATTTGATAGTGTGGTGAGATCGCTCCTACTGGAAAAGTAAAAAGTCACTGAAAAAAAAAATTCAATGCTTGAACCCATTTTATTTGTTCTCTACATAAATGATTTGCTAATGAACGTTCCATGCAACACAAGCAATTTGTTTGCCGATGATACCAAATTGTGGTTTTGTTTTTGTTTGTCTATCATTGTGGAAGGGAGGGGGGTTATCACCTTTTGTTTTTAATAAGTCTTCATGTGGAGCTTTTCTGATATTGTGTTTATTTGTTGTATTTTGCTATATTACTGACATGCCATGTAATTTTTTTATGGAAAAATAAATCTAAAATCTTTATTTCAAACTAATATAAAGAGTTCAGGCACTTTCATTTTTAACTTAAATTTGGGCAAGTTGAAATATACTATGTATATTTGAGTATCCGAATGAACCCCTTAAAAATCCCCAATTAAAGATTTTAGTTCTTTCAACGTTCTTTCATTTTAAAAAACTTTAAAGAATTTTGAAGGACCAAACCGTTAAACTTATTGATATTTTTCAATTTTTTTCGTCTACCCCGGCAGAACCGTAAAATTTTCTTCCTGTTCTCTAAATTTTATGGTTTCCTTTGGCTATGCCTCAACTTTTTTAGACCGTAAACACTCCAAATGTATCTCGAAAACCCCTTTATAAAGGTAAGAATTGTCTGAACAATGCAATTAATTTTCGCCTTTAATGATTTTTCGTCTACCCCAGCACAACCATTAAACTGTTTCATGTTTTTCTAATTTTATGGATTGTTTTTGGACGTTTACCTATTTTTAAGACCTTAACAATGTAAATCTCGCAACGGGGACTTCTTCATAAAGTCTGTTCAATATTTATAGATAATTTTATGATTATTTGTTGATATTAGTAGTTTTTCAAAAAAAATCTTTTGATTTTGGTCAAAATGGCGTAGTTTTAAGATTTTGATATGGATTTCTTTTTTTAATCGTGTAAGGAAAAAGTGACTTACACGTGAGTGAAATTTTCTGTAAATATTCGCATAAAACAACTTAGTAACACTAATCAAAGCCCTAATAGAGCTCTAGTTATGAGCTTTCTAAGTTGATCACTTTTACCCCTTTTTAAAGGATAATTTTCTCGGTTTTAAGTTTTTGAAATTTATTCGTTTTTGATGGATCGCATTTTGAATTATAGTGTCTGATAGACAAACTCTATGGGAGATTTGAAAACATCTGGTGGACTTCACTCGGTTATCAAAAATGAGGAATTACAATAATAAAGCAATTTATTACTACTTCAAATTATGTAGTGCCATCTATTGATTGCTTTTTCAACTACAAAATGTGTTTACCAAACTCCCATAAGGTTTGCCAATCTGATACCTAGATAATCAAGGATCTCACGATAAAAATGTATGTAAATTTAAAGTAAATACAATTCTGTGCAAAACTAAAAAAAGGTATTGTTCTATCCTTGACAGTTTTGGAGATGCACCCGATAGAACAAAGAAAAGTCTTTCTGTGAAAATGTTACCAATTTTTTTTTAATAAATTTCAACTTTCGCTAATTGAAAATTCATTCATAATTAGGTGAAAAATTATCAACTTGGGATACAAAATTATTTTATACGGGAATTTACAGATAATTGAGGCTATTTTCACTCATCTGGTGACAAAATTTCTCTTTTCCAGATTTTTTGTAAACTAGCCAAATTCTGGTTTCTTTGCCTGTAGTAACCGGAAAACTAAAAAAACTGTTTTGTAGAGAATTATAGGCTCTTCAATTTTGGTCCATTGGGAATTTTAATCAAAATGAGATTAAGCGAGTTATAGAAATGAAAACAAAATATTCAAACATTTTTGTAGGTAATTTCCACAATGGTTTACTATTTTGATTCTAATAATTAAGTATGCAGTGTTCAGAACCCACTTGTTGAAAGTAATAGGGCCAACTAAAAGCTTCTTGATAACTTTAAAAGCTGCACATAATTATTAATAAGTAAGATTACATATCAAACTTGCATGATTTGCAAGAGTTACAGCAAGATTTTCTCTCTAATTATTGAGCAAAATAGGAAATTAATTATTAATAATGACGAAGAAAAATTTTTAAGCGCCGGTATTTAGGAATTTCTTATACCTGTTACAATTCACGATTTATCAAAAACCAAAAAAAGAACATCGTGCAGAATAGTGTTCGCTAATCTGGCTCTTTGTCCGAGATTTATAATCTGATTTAATTAATAATAATAATTCAATTAAATTCAAACATTTCCATTCCATTCGGAATATTGCTACTCTGCTTCTCTTCAAAGTTTTCACGATCCATTTTTTGAGGTGGAATTTTACAACTTCACTCGTCCGCAGAGTATTGATGTTTACCGGAGGGCCGCGCTAAGAAATTTCGTAAAGTTCGAGATTCGAACTAACAATTTCCGCAATGTAAATCAACCAGCGATCACACTAAGCCACTGCTGTGTAACATACAAAAAATACATGTACAGTACTTTGTTTAATAGGTAGCTTGTTCAGTAATCTTATATTCAACCGGATCCTTAGGAAGTTAATAGTCTTTGGGCGTTCATCAAACGTTCCTTGACGAAACACTTAAACTGGAGCTTGGATTCAGCGTTTATGTAGAGATCAAAGAATTTACTGTAGGTGCGGCAGCCTCTGCATTGGAATAACCCTTCGAATTTGGCACCGATAGGGTTCTACCATTGAGGAGATTCAGATTATGGCAATCTGATCTTCGACCAAGGAGATCCTTCAGGTAGCTTGGAATGCCAGATTTTAGGACTTTATGTACATAAAAATAGAGTAAACTGAAGTTCTTGAACGACAGCGAAAGGTTCCTATGCAAAGACTGACAGTTTTGTTAGGGTTAAGTAACAAACCATTGGAATTTCGGAAGGATGGGAATATGTTCAATATGTTCTACCAATTGACGGTATATAACAGTTTGAGGACTCGAGAGAGAGCAGCTAAGATGCTAGTGGGTCTTAAATCAGCAAAATAATTCGCATTGTTAACCTTGAGGATGGGAGAAATAATAGGCTTCTTCCACAAGTGGGGAAGCGTTGATAGCTCTAAACAACAATTGATGAGGTAGGTGAAGATCTCCAGGCAAAAGGGCAAAATCATTTTGAGCATTCTAGCGGTGATCCCATCAATACCAATTGCTTTCGATTTTTATCCTAGAACGGCTTTAGGTACATCGTCAGGGCTGACCAAGTGAATAAACAGTTTATCAGTAACACGACAGTGGCAACTGATAGAGAACTTTGCCATAATCTTAAGATCCACAACCATACCAGGTGAAGAATTAAAAAAAACTATTCAACATGTTAGAATTTGCGTTCTCCAGGTTTATTTCATTTTTGGATGTGGAGTGTATGTTGACTTGATCACAGCTTCATAGGACTGCTATAGTGGTTATCAATTTGATGCTCGGATATCAATTATTAGCAATTGAAACTTTCATAATGGCTTCAAGTAAAACTATAATAAAATTTTGCGACTAGGAATTATTGTTAATTATTTAATTAGTTTGGGATTTTGTAATTATTATGCGATTCAATTGAGAAAGATGCAATTAAAATAAAATTATAGGAACAAAATTGGATAAAATAATTAGTTAAAATATCTCAAACACTATACGAATGGAGGTCAATCCAGTTTTGTTCTGATTAACTAATTTTCTTTCTTAAAAATTTATTAAAAACATTTCAGAATTACTAATTTATTGACCCTTGAAATAAATTTGGAATATTCAGAAATGAGCTTCATAAAGTCTTTGACACTTGGCTTGCTTGAGCATGATAAGCTTGAAATTACAAGGAATCCTTCAGCTTTTGCACCTACATTTTCACTATAAATTCACATTTGATTTTGGATCTATTGAACCTTCATCTTTCCTTTCTGGAATACCGTTTTTACAAATTTTAACACATCTTAGTCGGTTTTCTTTATTCATTGCTAAATAGAACATTTTGAAAATATGTATTCATTGTAATCATACCTATCTATTATTTTCACACCCGAAAATTGAAGTTTTCTGAAATATGCTTTACATCACATTTATTTCTATTGGACCAAACATATCTAGTTAATAGCACGGTTTATCAAAGTTTGAAACTTACATCAGGAGACCGATTTTCCACAGCGTGATTTATTTGTGCCTTAATTAATCTTAAATTATTTTATCAGTATTGCTGAAAGTTTTCAGATTGTCAGTCTAGACGTTTTCAATGAATGCTTTTGTAAAACTACATAATATCACAGCTAGACACTACTTACTGTATAGAATGCTTTATTATCCATCCATGTACTATATTTTCTGATTTGAACAAATCTAACACGAACTGACCATAGATTTTCTTTCATTTTCTTCATTCATCGATAACTTATAATTTTAAAAAATATGGACTGTGCTTACTCCGATCACAAAATGTTCAATATTTTTTGATTTAGGACCTTTATCTTTTATAATGCTACTTCCTTCAAAGGGCTATTCGAAAATCGTGCATTTAATTCTCTTTTACCGTTTTACAAATTAAATTATTTTGTAATATTTCAAGTCCTTAAATAATTAAAATTACTTAAAACTTAGTAAGCATAGCTATTTATGTCGAAATATGAATTAAAATATTATACCTCGACCGGTGTAATGTAAATTTCAAAATAATTTGTCTGAACCCTAAATTATTTCCAAACGCTTAAATCAGCAGATTATAGAGCTCAAAATTTAGACACTTTCTAAGTTGTTACTGACTAATAACTGTTGTTATTAATAACTCCGAGTACTTTATTTATACAAAACTTTGCTAGAAAATCTTTGATGGCTCATCGGAATTTAAACGGTATACCATTTTAAAAATAAACAAATTATAACTAATTTCCATGATTCGACACTAAATTGAACTCTCACAAAATCATGGGCTTAACTGCGTGACCAACAGTGACGTTCATTCAATGAGGGCGGTCAAAGCGATTAACTTCTGGTCCATGTGATAACGTCAGTAATGCTGGAATAAGATCGTATAAGTTTCCAAGATACACATAACTGGTTTGCATAAAGTTTGTTTATAATAAAATAGTTTTCTTAAGTTTGCATCTGACATACCTACTGAAAAAAAATTCATAAGCTATTATTTTGAATTTATGGCTTCTGTGTGAATTCAAAACATTGCGATGGTTAAATTTGCATTTTATTTTCTGCTTCAGTGAATCTTATTTGAGATTTCTAGTAATTTAAGTTTGGTTTATTGGAACTGCTGTGATTGTAAAGTGAATTTGTTTTTAAGGATGTTAAACTTATTCGTTGAATCTTGATCCCGGAGAGGAGCTATCAGTTGAGATCTCCCATGCGAAGCCACTACATATGAACAATAGGTCATTGTTTAACTTTATCGATTTTCCTGGATTAACAAAGATGTTTTTCATTTTGAATTTGGCAAATCAATAATTTATAATTATGGGTAACAACTTTCTCTTTTGATACACCAAAATAAAACTCGAAGACGAATTGCAGCGTCAGTTTAATTCAGGTAATCTAAAGTGTGATGGACTCGGTTGGATAAGGAAAAAGAAAGAATTATTACTTTAAAAATTTGTTGTATGATTGATAGAGAATAGAAGAGGAAGATAATGGGGTCTGGATAACTTCTTTGTCGTGTGACCCAAGGGAGCTTAGAAACGCAACTGGTGACTAGCTCACCGAATACATAAAAAGCATAATGAAAAATTCCGCAAGATTCAAAGTCTTGGACAGTTTCAGAAAACGTAGTTTTTAATCCCAATGCGGATCTGGTTTTGAATATAAATTTCCACTACTCTTTAAAAGAACTTTTCATACGCCAGCTTTTGTTAGGATTTTATTGTTGATCTTAGCAATTAAAGTCCTTAAAGTTTACAATTTTTAACTCAAATAGTAGTTCCAAACAATTCGAATCTTTTGTTTAATTGCTTTTGTAGTTTATTAGAAATGAAAAATTTGTAAGATTTTATTTTATGGCACGTACTGTGAATCGCGATAATAAAACCACAATTTATGGTATCTTCATGTAATATGATTCAGCATAATGTTGCGAACTTTTCATTTTTATACATCACTCCAATTTTGAATTATCCCTGGAATAACGCTAATTTACATTTTTTTAAAAATTCTGTTCAAACAAATTAAATTTTATTTTTACAACAATCGATATTCGATGCTGTTTTTCAATCAAGAAATAATAATAATGTAAAGTAAATATTTTATGGAAGACGACGCGAGCAATTTAAAATTATTTTTATGATTTTAAACCTAATGATTTGCGAATACATCAATATTTGAAAGAAAATTTAAATAGCGCGTTTAAATTAATTCAGTGCGTTTTGCATGATCGAATTCGTTAGGTTTTAAAGTGTGTTTGTAAACAATGATGAAGGGAATAGTTAAAGAAAAACACAGGAACGTCGGAAAACCTTAAAATTACCATTTAATATTTTTCTTGAATACATTAAACCAAAGTTAGAATAAATCGTTTACATTTTATCAATAAATTTACATTTCAATGTTTAAGTTGTAATTTTAAATGACTTGTAGATAATTTTTACTGCGTGATTTATTAACATTTTCTCAACTGTTAATGAAAAACAGTCTCAACTATAAAGGTTAGCGAAGTGAGAAATAAATCCACACCAGATAAAATCCTTAGTTGACGTTTGTACTATTATAAATAAAAAAACTAGCAATTCTAAGCTTTCATTTTATTGTAAAAATTCAATTTATATGAAGCTACGTGAGCGATTTATAACAATTTTGCTGCTGAAATTTACAAACTGGAATATAAATTGTTAAAGATAATTTATTTTAAATCATCGAACCGACCGACTAATAAACAAAAATGCGTGTAGTAATAAATCTGGACGAAGTGCACTCGAGATCTCAGTTGTCGACTTCTATCTGGGATCAACAATACATGAAAATTGGAATGCATCGATACATCGGGAACGTATAACAAATTACATAGCTTTAGGACGTCAAATTCAAAGATGTGGAATTAGGTAGTATAATCTATGACACATAATATAATAATTTATTACACGCATCCCTTCTCTGATGTCGACACTTGTGCAGGAGAACCGATAGACCAACTAAAGCCTCTCTTGTTCCAAATCGTCGTCGAAACCCGTACTATTCTTCGCTAATGTCCAACCTACATTATATTGGGGTATAATTTTTAAGAACGACTTTAGGATGTGGCTCGTGAAACTTATATTGCTTTCCTATTTTTTTCAAGTTTCTATAATTAGTTTTCCAAACAAATGTTGCAAAACACAATTTCATTAAATTTCAACGTAAAAACTGTAAAGCTATTGATTACCTTACGCAAAGTTGGCGAAGTGTGGTAGAAATCGAAACAAGAATCAGATTAAGTGGTATATTGCATATGAAAGGTTCATGATAGTCGACCCAAAGTCAAAAATATGTTAACAATGCGGTACAATCTATACAATTTAACGAAATAGAAAAAGGAAATTGCGCACTCAAAGCTAGCACAGTTTCTGTTTTCAAACACATACTTGAATTTCGTTAACGTCTAAATATTGAAAACGTGGAACGCTTTTGTACAGTAACAGCTTTTTGTAATAAAAATGACTTTCAAAAACAAGATTTCTATTTATCGTAAAATATAAAAGTCTTAATAAGGAAAGTATTTTCCACATGGGAACTTATAAATTATTTAGATTCTGTTTACCGCTGCCACACGCTTCGATGATCAACAAACCTAAAATTGAAGTTATGAGACAAAAATAGTCTTCTAAAATGAATAAACTAAAAAATCTCGTCTCCTCTTATTTTTTTAATTTATTTCTAAAAAATTGTAACCGAGGTCGTAACAGTCTAAAGCTAAAGAAGTATCACTCTTTGAATACAAAATTCAGGAAAATTTTCAAAATTTATGTTTGTTTGAGATATAGCACTTGACATAAAAACAGATTTTTCAGCAATGCACATCAGAATTGCTTAAATATGATTTTATTTTTTTAACTTTCGTATTTGCTACGTCTCGAGCAAACAAATTCAAAGAACCTACATAATATCACAATGAACTACTGTAGTGGTGCTACAATATATCATTACAACAATACACCAACTGAACACCGTCATGCATTACTAACCAAATTTGTTTTAAATATTATATATCACAGTTTTTCATGCTCCTTCATAAAGACTACTCCGATGAGACTGCTACATCTATCAACTCGGAAAAATACAGTAGTAACTATCCTATGTACAAACTCAAAAGTGCAACTGAAAATTTACATCCAAAACTGAAACTAAAAATCTTAATCCAACAGTGTAACTGAAAAAGCTGAAATACAACAATGTCTTGCTGTAATTCGGAAACCATGTCTTCTAATTGCATTATCTAAAGTATGGCGAAAATGCTTCAATATGCAATAAGATTATTGTAAGCAACACAATGCACAATGTACTGGTATGAAGGTGTTATTGCGCCCAAGCGCCACAGGTGGGAATGCTGGGCCAAAAATGGGCTGTGCTAAAGACTTTTGATAGATATGCCAGGAGATTGTTATTATTGTTAGATGCAGAATTTGCAGTAAAGTATTTAAAATATTGAGAATTCCTTCTTTACATAACCTTCTTCGAAAAACTACAAAATTTATAAAGATAAGCCAATGTGAACGAGATTCCAAATCTCTGAAAGATAAAATTACTAGCGAGAGAGTCCTAGTGCCATTTAATCGCAATTTACAACTAATATTAATTATCGATGCATCACCAGCAGGTTTAGGAGCAGTATCTCGCATATTGCAGAAAACGGAGGTGAGAAGCACTTTGCATCCAGATCACTATCTCAATCCAATAAGAACTACAGTCTAATCGATAAAGAAGCTATATTTTGGTGGTTAAAGCAATTTTTCAATGATGATATGGAAGGAAAATTACCTTGATTACAGAAAACAAACCGTTCACTCGAATGTTGCACCGGTCAAAGAATGTTAAACTGTGTGGTTTCTTATTGCGAAATAGAAAAACCATAAATTCCACCACAGGTTTTAGCCCAGCCGTCCACATGTTTAGGTGACTTGGTTAAGAGAAACTTTCCGAGAGAAATGATCGATCGACATCCAGAAAGCGGCATCATATCTCATTTTCATATTGGAGATAGAATGCAAGCAATATTTTAAGAAAATCTCACAAGGAAATGAAGATTTCGAAAAATTACCGTGGTACTAGGAGATTTGTCTACGAAGGGGATGGAAAACTTTATTTGCGTGATATGTAGCAACTGAAGAAGACCGAATACAGAGCTCCAAACAAAAGTCGTTTCGTCCAGGAACCAGAAGTGACAAAAAACAAACAGATTAGACAGCCCAAGTCCGAACCAAGATCAAGTTCAGAAGAGGTGAGTTCTACAATTGAAGAGCTTTATTCCAAAACTTCTTGAGTCCAAAGAATAAAAATAAAAAAGTAACATAAGAAGATTCCAATGTATCCTGAAATTAAAATTTTAAAAATATTCTTTAAGCCCATCTAAAATTATATTAAATTTTTAAGAAATACATATTATAACAAAATTCGTCCTAAAGTCCTAAAAAAAGTCCTAAATCGTTGACGACTATGTATTAAATAGTAATTATCTATCATTAACAATAGACTCAATAAAGTTAAACAGCATTTTTATTAATTTTTGTAAATGTTATTCACGTTCGCGAACTTTTGCAATATTACTTACAAATCAATATTCTTTTATAAATTAATAAATATATACGTTCAAACTAAATTTACATTTAGGTACTTTATTATATAGCTGATGTTAGGATAACATTAAAATATTTATAAGTACATATTGCCGCGTAATAAAAAATATTTTATTGTTTGATTTATATAGCGGGGAAAAAACAAAACGGCACTTTTTCTACCTCGACTAGCTCAGATTTGAAGACTCTTGTGTGGGCGTAAATTGGGTTCGATCGTAATTCAAAAGCACACTCAACTGTTATTAATAATTTGTAGCTCATACCAATGGAAAAATAATGGAAATAGCATCTACCAGAAACTTACTCGCACCTTGTAATTCTGCATAAACTTAAACAATTAGACCAAATAAAATTTCTTCAATTACGACCTGTTTGTTTATTCAAATGCAAAAATTCTTGAAAAACAGAATTATAAATAAATTTCAACAAATTAAGTGTACATAAACTAGTAATAATAACCTAATCTAAACCCCAAATATTATCGCACTTATTTAAATTTAATAATGTCAAACGATCGCATTTGTATAACGCGCGCAAAAAATACAGTCTTACCACTAATATTTTCCACCGTCGAAGGGAATTCAGTTCTTCCGTTTGATGCCAGCTTCTTAAGTTGACCAAACTTAGCCTCGGTGTTGTCCATTTACCATTTGAACCACAGAAAAATTTATTCATGCATTGGTTTTATCAAACGGGTGTTTGTAAATTGTAATTAATCCAATAATTACATGTTTCTGTGTTTATTTTCTAAATGTGCGATGAATATAATTTAGATGTGACGAATTCATCAAGAGGAAGACGCTTGGAAGAAAATAAATATAAATATTTGAAGAAAAACGATAGTCTCGATAAAGCTAAACAGTATTATTTATTTATTTTCTTTTTCAAATCTTACTCAAATCCGTGGATTTCGATTATGTTTGCAATATTTCTTGTAAAACAATATTTTTTTATAAAGTAAGCAAAAAGTTAAATCTAAATTTACATTTATACACTTTATTGTGTAGCTGATCTTAAGATAACTGTAGCGGTCCTAGAATTAGTTCACGATAAATAGAAGTTCCGCGCAACATAAATTAATCAGTTGTTAAAGCGCCTGTATTTACAGATAATACGCCTGGGCTCGAATTCAAGTTGAGGAACATATTTTTCAGAATACCATCCTGCTAAATAAGCTTATAATATGTTTCGTGAAAGCTTTCAGTAAGTTGCTACAGAAAATCGATTATTTTTAGAAATCAGGATTTTGGATTTAGGAAATTTTGGAATAAAGCTCGAACGAGATCCTTCCGGAAACAGTACTTCAAATACAAATTTCGGATTTTTAATCAATTTTACTTCGATCATCAAGAATACAGAAGAAGAATACAGAACAACTTCTATTATAAGCAGGGGAAGACGTTGAGATCTGAGTTTTACATCAACTAAGGAAGTACAGAAATATGATGTCGAATGGTCGATTAATATGTTATAAAATTTAAACATTTTTCTGAATTACACCATGGTTTTAGTACAACTTTTATCAGCAACAGTTTCCTCTAAATTCAGTATTTCGAATATTTCTTGAGGACAATAGAAATTTTAATCAATTGTTAAAACTAATTTTCACGAATTTTAAAATTTAAACATTTTTCTGACACTTTAGTGTACGAAAATTGGGCACATTTTGATCAAAAAAATCCAAAATCAGAATTCTGCGATTTTTCGACGGATTTCGTTAGGTAATTGTTCGTACTTTAACATACTAAAGAACGTCCTCTCAGAACCCTGAGCTTCTTACCGAATTCTTCGTCTGAAGTTGAAATTTTTTATGAAGGAGTGAAAATTATGTTTTACGCCAAATTTTGTTAAACTAATTTCTATTTCAGCTATATTTTTATCATATAACTGATTAAAAAAATTAAAAACACTTAAAATATTTTATCGCAACTCGTTCAGTAAGTTAGCACATAACCCCTCCACAGACTACGCGTAACAGGTGTTCCTTCCCGGCTATCTGTTGCTATAAATAATTATTGTCTAGAGCTTATTAACTCGTCTAGGGAGATTTTAATGTTCACTTTGCAATTTTTATTTATATTTGCTTTTGAATTAGCGTGATCAATATATCTTTAATTAAAGTAAATTTCAATTACTACGTTGGTTTTTTAAAAGCGATAGAATTTTTTTGCATTAATCGTAAACAGTTCAAAACATGTGATATTCTGCAAACTTATAAATAAAATTTAACGTTTGATTTGCATAATGTAACTAACACCGCGAAATTCTTAGTAGGGTATTCCCCGTATGATGTAATATTTGTACATATTATGGTTTTTCTTACAAGGTTACTACTTTTATGCACTTATATTTTTATAATTTATTGCAATATTTTAATTATGTCTGTTTTTAATTGTACTTCCTCCAAATTTGTTTATTTATTGTATTTTGCTTCTTACTGAAAGAGATTGCGATAAAATATTTTATTTTTCCTCGCCTCGTTAGAGCTTTTTACCGTCACGGATGAAATTACGTCACTCGGCGCAAGCGCCTTGTGACAATTTCATCTGTGACGGTAAAAAGCTCTAACGCGGCTCGGAGAATAATATACTATTAACAACATCCTCGAAATCATGAAAAGAAGAGTTTCCTAAAAATTGTCAGGGGATTCTGATTTTTGGATATGTTTTAAGGTTTGGGGTCTTAATAAAAACTCTGAGTTGGCGACCTCAGCGACCGCCCGGAAGTGCCGCCATTTAAAAAAAATGGCAAAAAAAATGTTTCTTCGCAATATTTCCTTACCAGTTAACTTTAGGATCTTTTATAGAATAAAATTTACTACAACTGCTATCTAAGGTAATTTTCTCTAAGTAAGTCAAATAGTTGCTGAGCGCCAGCACTATTAAATAGAGCACATTTTTGAAAATTTTAGAAACGTTCGATTCTGGCCTGACTTATTTATATATTAAACCATATTTTTAAAAATGGTTTTAATATAAGTTGCCATTTTATTGATTACGACTAAACTATTTGATATAAATGCATGCAATATTTAGCGCATACTTGAAAATGAAAAAGAAAATTGAAATAAAAAAATGCCGCCTCATTCTGTCTCTTTCCATGAACTGAAAAATCTCCTCTCGTACATCAAAATTGTTAATAAATATGGTGTTATTTTTTAAACTTTCCTTCGTATTTGCTACATCTAGAGCAAGCAAGTTCAAAGAACCTATATAATTTCACAATAAACCACTGTAGTGGTGCTATAATATATCATTACAACAATGCACAAACTGAACACCGTCGTGCATAACTAACCAAATTTGTTTTAAATATTATATACCTATCGTAGTTTTCAAGCTCTTACATAAAGACTACTCCGGTGAGACTATACTGAATCTATCAACTAGAAAGAATACAATCATAACTACCTAAAATTAACAAACTCAGAAGTAAAACTGAAAATCTTAATCCAACAGTGTCACTGAATAGACGGAAATGCACGGTGAAGAATATAATATGTCATTGTGCGCAAGCACCACGGGCAGGAATGCTTGACCAGAAATGGACTGCGCTCGAAAATTATGAAAGTTGGCGTTCCTACCACGCATAGGAGACTTACTGTTTAAAGTCTGTTTCGAACCGCAAAAAGTGTAATAAACTTAATTTTGGGAAGGTTTTATTGTGCATATTGTCATGTTTTATTATGAAAAGCCAATTAAGATATTGCAAAATCGGCGACTGTGCCGTTACTCTGACAGGCTGAAAAAAAATTTCTTCAGCTACACACTAAAGAACAGGCTTATATTTGTCTAATAAAATAATAAAAAGGCTGAACGGAGTAAAAACAACCCCAAAATCGACTTTTGAAAAGAAGGGAAAGTAAATTCATGTAGCCGGTCGAACCCGGGGTCTGCACATGTATCGGGTTACAGTCCCTTGAAATGGAGTGAAATTTTTTCGGTCCGATTTTAATTTTTCTTTGAAATTCGGGTAGGGGGGTGTGCTTAGTAGATATTAGTATAAATATTCGCGAAAAAATGGAAAATAAGGCGCTTATTGCCGAAAAAGTGAAAAAATTAAATTTTTTTTGCCTTCGAATTTTAGGGGTGTGCATTCGCAAAGGAGGGTAATCCATCGTCAAATCCTACTCCTCCGGGGCGCCGCTCCGCTCCGCTCCGCTCCGCTCTGCACCCCTACGGAGCGGATTTGACTCTGGTTACTAGGCTAAACATACGAGAAGGCGCCACCGATCAAGAACACCGGGATCTATGCAACCGGGATGTGAGAGACCCTCGAAATAGCATTAAAAAGTATAGTCGCGGTATAGGGCAGTAAACTATTACGTTTCACCCCCTAAAAATCGCGTAAAAACAAAAAATAAGCGATGTTACATGTAGGAGCGTCGAGCTGCATCTGCCGGTGCGAAATTTTCTAAGTGTAAGAGTATATCCCAGTGCACGTACCGTCAACAAAATGCGCCGGCCGGCCGATGAATGTGGCATCACCGGGGTCTACTGCATGATTTATGCTACTTTTCCGTACTTTTCAAATTCGAATATTTCGGTCATTTGGACCCGATTCATATGTTTTACTTTTACAATATGCTAAAATAAGTGTGTTCTTTAGTGTGTAGCAGAAGAAATTTTGTTTCGAGCTGTCATAACAACTGCACAGTAACCGCAAAATCTATAAAAACAGGGTATTTCAAAAAGTCAATTAATAACATCATAGATTGAAAAAGGTATCAGAAATGAAGAATTACCTTAGCTAAACAGAGAATCAGATTATATCACCCAAGTATTTTAAAAACAAATGAATAAACAAATGAATCACACTAAAGATGCGATATTTTGAAACTAATTACTTCATGACATCATAAAAATTGTTTTGTATTGTAAATAAATTGTAAAAATGTATAAAAACTTATTAATTAATCGACATAACCATTATTTGTATTATTATATTATTTGTATTATTATATTATTTGTATTATTATATTTTAAATCAGATCATAAATTAAACAAAGTTAATTGTTCGCGTATTTATCTAAAACAATAAGAAGTGTAATTAAATCAAAAAGTGTATTTAAAAGCTACGAACTTACCTTACATCAAAAATTTCAAATTTAAAGATTCAACACATCATTGGTTGATAGAATCGAACGAGGATCGATTTGTACGCAGAATTTATCCAAAATACGAACAAGGACCGAAGGGCAATTCATTTAAACGATGGAGTTTATATCCAGACCTCCGTTAGGCTGGACGTAAAACAAAAACTGGAACAAAAATGAATTAGTTATGAAAAATGTGCGAAAAAGTTTAATTTAAGGTGATAATTAAGAAACCTACTGAAATTTTAATCAATTCAAGAGGAAGAGATAAAATATTGTAGTGGAAAAAAGGAAACAATACGTACATTCAATAAAATTGTATTTTGGAGTAATGGCGTTGCGAATTAAAGCAGATGGTGAAAGATAGAATTTTGGAACGAAGAACTTCAACTGGACTGCATTCACCACTCAACAATGAAGTCTACGAAATAAGGTAGCAAACAAACTTTTCTAAAATTTAGTGCGCCTTTTAAAAATTAATACGCGAAACGGACAAGATAAATTTAGGATGATGATAAACAATTTAATTAAACAAAAACACATGCAATTTTCAACAAATAACCTGTTTGATTTTATTTTTAATGATTTTGATATTATATTTTGAAATTAAAAGTAACGCATTTTTAATGGTAGATTTTATTTTTGATAATTTCCACAAAGGGTTGATTCTAGGTAAAGGAAAAGGTAATTTAAATAATCTAGGAAATCACCAGTGCCGTGTAACCTGCGAAATGCTTGATTCTTGAGAGCCCCTGATTTAAGAGTAATTAAAGTGGTGTGTTTCCAAGGGTGGAAATTTATTTTAATATACCTAAGGGAACATAGCAATATGTATGTATGTATATTCGGTTTTGAACGTCTTGCGACATTTTCCCGATACCTCCCTGTCTCTGCTCTGCTTAACGTGGATTCCGAACCACGGGAATAGACGATTTTTACATCGCCTACTCCGATCAGGGAAGTTTTTGAGCCATAAATAATGTTATCTGGGGCCAGCAGATAGACATTTGGTGAGCGAAAATTTCTTCTATAGATAGCACCTCACAGGATTTGAACCCGTGATTCTTGGCTTGAAAGCGAACACGCTAGCATTTCAGCCATTCGCTCACCTTATTGTGGTTTTTATATTAAATTTATTATTATATTATTACATTTTATATTAAATTTATTAGTGCACAACATGTTATAACTAAAAAGCCAGATGATAATTATAGTTTATGTTACAACGGTTACAAATTAACACATTAACTACACAAAAAGGTAATAATATGTATGCACTATCTAATGGTTTATAGAAAAATAAAATCAATGTTTGTATAAAGGATTGACGCTGTTATAAACAATTCGTGCTATTATAAGTGTTTATGCAAATGTAACGAAATTAACATTCAGGGTTCACAATTTAAAAAATATAGAACATTAGTAAATTGGTCGGTGAGTTAGAAAGTTCAACAATCCGTTCGTCTTGAATTATGGAATACAACTTTATGGCAGTTTGATTTGTTGAATGCACTCGCAGTGTGGCAACTAAGAGTACAAAGAAAATTTTGCATATGTTATAATAAATTCATTGAAATAACTTTTCACCTCAAATTGCTTATGTTCACTCTCCATAGTGGAGTTTGATATTCAAATTCAGAATGTCCAATCTGAACTCAACCACCGATAACAAAAGATAAGCTATTGCCGATGATGTGGTCATAGAACACATTATGAACATCAAATATGTGCAGATGGTTTGGCGAGATGTATAAGGAATTGGACTAGGATCCATAATGAATTTGATATCAAGTCACTCGTGAAGTATCGATGCCACCATACCGATATTTTCACGTTAGACTACCTATCAATTCAATTATAACTTTAAGTCAATACTGTCGACTTGTAATTATATCTTACGAGTTTAGCCCTAGGTAAACATCAGATATTGTTTAATCAATGATAATACTAAATAAGCGTTGGATTGTTTAGCTAAGAATTTTGGCTTTGTTACATGTTTTCCAAAGATAAAGTTGCACTTTAGTGAAGTTTTACGTAGTACATATTTTTCAGAAAAGTAATAAAAAATCATATCTCAATATTAAAAATATTTAGCTAAAACTGTTGCTTGGCTAAGTTCCAAAACTGGGACGTTTTGGCTAGAATTTGGGGTTTACGAGCTGCACAGTACAAAACTTTTCCTGACGGGCAGCAATAAGTAACTTTCACTGATTTAATTCTGAAACTGAAGCTCTGAATGAAATAGCAAACTTCTTATATCTCAGTAAGCTCCCATACGCACCCGTTATGGTAATTCGCCGTATTATAGTTGTTAACTTTTTAAAGTTTACTGTCAACGTTTTTATTACTTTGTTAGTGTGAAATTTTATTCCTTGTACAGGTAGTTTGGTGTAATGCGTAGTGGGAGTTGAACTACATGCTCTGGGGTTATAGGTTTGATTACCGGGTCCTGTCAAATTCCTTGTACCCTGGTTAGGATTACACGTTGAACTATCTATCCTATTATGCCGTATAGTTTAGTCCCGAGTTTCGTGTCGGATTATTACCGCATTGTGTGATAGATTTCAAATATATGTATATATTGAAGATGTTCAGAGTTTATACTGATTACAATATAAGCTGGCAAGTGTATAGGTTGTCTACAATTGTAATGTTAATCCAATGCGTCGTTGTTATACATGATGTAGTGCTGAGCTATGAGCTATTATGATATTTAACTACAATTAACAGTCGTTATGCACCGATTGTAGATTTAAGTTGGATCGTCTCGAAATATGTAGTAGTAATTGTGTGCTTTGTTGTAAGAACGTTTTATCTGAAAATCCAAAATTACGTGTAATAATCGCCGCTTCTAAGTAGATCAATTGGTTTTGCAGAGAAATTCCGAGTTCGAACTTCCGAGTGCACTCTGCAATAATTAGATGTGGTTAAAATAATTGATCTTATATGTATTTACATAACATGCTTGAAATCTATATCGGGTTCAAATAAGTTTTAAATAATAATTGCAAATAACCGAGATTTTAAGATTTAGAGCTCTTGATTGCGATATCGAAAACTAAGCTAGAGAGATTTTGTTCTTTTATTTCTGCATATGAAAGGAACAAGCGGTTTTTGGTAATAAATCTTTAGTGTGTTTGTTTCTGCTATTACTTATCGCACTGTTGGGAACATTTTTTACTGTTAAAGTCGACGATCTCCGCAATATTTGATCCTTTACTTTATTGCAATTGTGTACAATGTCTGACGCTGCTCTTTTAGGTTAAAATTTAGTCAAATATTAAGTTTGCTGTGAAACATTGTTAATAGCGTATATTATGTTTGATTTCACTCTTTGACCCTTCCCTCGCGCACCGCAAATGTAACTAGTTAAACTTTGATTGAACGTTAGGTTATATAAATCTTGCAATTATTTAACTTCCGTTTAACGCGAACTATTTTAATTATCGTGCATGCAGATCTATTCGATGGTAAAACGTTCGAGTTGTGTAAATGAAGCTGGAAATACGTAACCAATGAAGAGATTCTATAGGAAATTCGTATCCTCTCAAACCGATTCTATAATGAAAATATCTTATGTACTTTACTTACGCCAATAATCTTTAACATATTACAATTTCATAATAAATTTTACATCAAAAACATTTTTTTACATTAAATTTGTATAAGTTATCGATAACCGATTGCAAAAATACGTCTAAGAAGGATTTTAATATAATATTTCATTTTTTATCTTCTAAAGTGAAACCAAAATTAATATAACTGTAATATAATATAAAATTAATATAACTACTTTTAAAAACCTTAAATCTTATTTTTTTATTGATTTATAAGAAATTACCATCTATCCATAGGATATAAAGTAATAACTATGACAGAGTTAAACATGTAGGGATTGTCCAATGACATACCCATTTCCATTATTCAATCGCATGTGGTGATTAATTTTGATTAATTTACAAAATGAGCTTTTCTTTTTTTTACATCATGTTTAATTGCAACTATAACGCAAATTAAAGTCTATCAAACCAATCATAATATTTCTACGTTTTAGTCAGTTGTTGGCATTGAGTTTTTCCACAAGTTTGTTTGGATAAGCATTTAATCTTGTATGGTAGTTTTTGCTGTGCTTTATGATTTCCTCTTTTACAGTGGGTATCGGTATATCCTTACGGATTACTTCATTAGGGACAAACCATGGTGCAGCTGTAATCATGTGTAATGTTTTTGATTGGAATCTTTACAGTATTTCTACATTGGAATTTGTATACCGCAGGTTCACAAGGGTTTTAAAATAATTTTATATAAATATCAACAATTTGGTTTCTAATATACACATATTTGATTGCCTACCAATTATCCGATATAATTTGTTTAATTTTAGTCTTAGTTTAGCCTAGTTTAACTTTAGCCCTAGAATCACCACAAAATGCACTAAACACTTCTCAGAACCACGATTCACAAAATTTCACAAATAAAATACTCTGTAACTATAATTTCAAAAATATTCCAATGCTTTTTGTACCCCTTCATAAATTGCTATGTTTAAAAATATCCCTGGTGACAAAAAGTTCTGTTTGAAATTCCAATTTAAACTCCAAATCGGATTGTATCTGGGACATTTTATGCCCAATCAGCCGTTGGCGTTGGCCTATTTTATAGTTGTGGGAACGACGCAGGTGGTCTAGTCTAGAGCATGTCTAGAAGCGATGCCGAGACGGGGTACCTACCCGGTACCTACCACCCTGGAAAGAAGGCAGTCTTTAACAGCTTGCGACTCGAAGAGGTTGTAACACGACGGTCAACCTGCTATTTTATAATATTTTACTTATGTACATATTTTTCATTCATTAATAAATAATTGTTATTATAAAGCCAAATCAACATCTAATTAATTATATCCCACAGTTGGGGGCTCGTCCGGGATAATTAATAATAATTATTTTAATCGTGATTAAAAGTGCATAAGTTAAAAATAGATAAAACGACGGCGAGTGATTTCAAGTGGAACGAACTGATGACGACGGGGTCTAAAGCGGTTTTATTCAATCGTTTAATGACGAATGACCCAACGGGGTCATGGAAATTGCCAAACAATGATGGGGGTAATTACGACTGCAACGACGGTGATATCAATAACGACGGTGATATCAATAACGACGATGACGGTGGTAACGACGCGAGAAACAATTTAAGAAACGGCGATGATGACGAGGTGAATAACGATGAAAACGACGTGAGTGATAACGAGGTGGATAACGATGTAAACGACGTAAGCGAATTGGAATTAACGAGGCGTGAGAAAGAGTTAGCGGAACGTGAGCTACGGATGATGCGACGTGAATTGGACTACCTGCGAGGTATGGTTAGTGCAAATCGAGAACGACGGATTGAGTCGACATCTAAAGCAAGCATTGGTGCAATTACTGATGTACTTAATTATTTTGAAGGTAACGGGGAAGATTTTAGTGTATGGGAAAAGCAGGTAAAACACCTGCAAACGACGTACAATTTGAACGGAGGATTGACCAGAATTCTGATTGGAATGCGTCTAGGTGGAAAAGCGCGAAATTGGTTTAATTCAAAGTAGGAATGTCTTGAAATGCCTATCGCGGATTTGCTAAATAAAATGCGGTCAATGTTCGACAATAGACCAAGCAAATTAGTACTACGAAGGAAGTTTAAAGAGCGCAAATGGAAGACCGAAGAAAATTTTAATGATTATATCCACGAGAAGATATTCCTAGGTAACCAGGTGAAAATCAACGAAGATGAGTTAGTCAGTTTTATAATCGACGGAATACCTGATGAAACTTTAAGAAATCAAGCGAGGATTCAGCGGTACAATAGTGCAAAATCATTGGCAGAAGCTTTCGCAGAAATATCACTAAAACCAAAAACAATTCGGAGTGTAGTGGAATTAAATCCGACAGAAAAACAATATAATGGCAATGTGCGCAATAAAAATTGGCGTCCATCGAAGAGATGCTATGGATGCGGCTCGAGCGAGCATCTAAGTGCGCGATGTCCTACAAAAGCACGGGGTGTCAAGTGCTACGAATGCGACGAGTACGGTCATATCGCATCCAGATGTGCTAAGAGACTTGAGAAGCCGGCCAGAAGTAAGGTTAATAATTGCATCACGCCCCGGAGCAGTGAACGTAAATGCTTCAAAGACATTCTAATAAGCGGTAATCGAATTGTTGCGCTAGTCTATAAGGGTAGTGATATGACGATGATCACAGCTGAAAAATATATTGAAATCGGGGAGCTCCGGTTCTCACAAAAAAATAAAATAACATTTAGAGGGGTTGGTTTGGCGACGGAGGCACAAACGATTGGATATTTTAAAACTGTGGCAACGATCGACGAAGAGGCGTATCAACTAAAAGTGCATGTCGTTCCAACTAAATATATGAGTTACCATATGTTACTCGGGACGGATTTCTTAAATTCAGTAGAATTGCAGATCAAAAACGGCAAAATATACATCCATAAATTACTGAACGACGAGCGGCATTCGCAAGAGGGAAGACCGCACATATGTGAAATCGAGTTCACACAGGATATGAACGAAGTTTGTGTAGCGCATGTGGCCACATCGGATTATAGAAAGGCAATAAAGCAGCTGGTATCGAGTTACGGGCCTAAGAAAGAACGCGAAGCGAATGAGAATAGTGCTTACAGACGACGAACCGATCTATCAACGGGCACGGCGATTAGCCCAAGCGGAAAAGGAAATCGTAAATCAGCATATCAAAACATGGCTGCAAGAAGGAATAGTCCGACCATCATTATCGGAGTACGCCAGTCCGGTAGTGCTAGCAAAGAAGAAAGACGGGTCTACACGATTGTGCATAGACTACCGTAGACAAAATAGAAAAATTGTTAAGGACAGATATCCCTTACCATTAATTGAAGACCAATAAGATCGATTGCAAAAGGCGCGTATTTTTAGCACAATTGATCTAAAGAATTGATTCTTTCATGTGCGAGTAGCAGATAAAAGTCATAAGTACACAGCTTTTATAGTTCCTGATGGTCAGTACGAATTTTTGAAAGTTCCCATTGGGATTACCAACGCTCCGGCCTGCTTTCAGCGGTTTATAAACACGGTGGTCAAAGACTTGATTAATAGTGGCGTACTTTTAACTTACTTGTATGATCAAAGTGTACCGTCAATGGATTATCCAAGTGGTTTACAGAACTTGAGAACAGATTTAAAGGTCGCGAGTGAATACGGATTACTAATAAATTGAGGAAAGTGCCAATTATTAGAAACAAAAGTTGAATTTCTAGGACATTTGATAGAAAATGGCAATTTGATAGAAAAGTGTGCATCTGCACACAAAACAGCGGCTGTCATGAAATTTAAGGAACCATGAAACATAAAGCAAGTGCAAAGTTTTATCGGGTTGACGGGTTATTTTAGAAAATTTATACGGAACTATTCGTTAATTGCGCGACCATTAACAAATTTGTTAAAGAACGATGTAGACTTTAGGTTCGGTAACAAGGAAAAACATGCTTTTGTGAAGCTGAAAACCGTGTTATGTGAAGGACCAGTTTTTAAATTATATCGGGTGAACGCGGAAACTGAATTACACACGGACGCGTGTATGTATGGATTCGGATCCATTTTGTTACAAAAGTGCGAAAAAGACAATGCGTTCCACCCAGTGTTTTATGCTAGTGCATAAAACGACCGCGGCGGAAGAAAAATACATTAGCTATGAACTTGAAGTGTTAGCAATAATTAAATCTTTAAAGAAGTTGAGGGTCTATTTAATAGGAATTCCCTTTAAAATTGTTACGGATTGTAAAGCATTTACATTAACAATGAACAAGAAACAATTGTGCATACGGGTCGCGAGATGGGCATTATTTTTAGAAGAATTCAATTATTCGATTGAACACAGGCCGGGTAGAAATATGTTACACGTAGACTCTCTCAGTCGAAACCCTACAAACTTATGTTTTTCAATAACCGAGTGCGACTCCAGTCTAATTATGAGAATCCGAATCGCGCACATAAGGACGAACAATTAAAAAACATTTTTGAATCAGCTAAACAGCCAGGAAGTGTTTATGTTGTGAGAAATAAACTATTGTACAAAGAAATCGAAGGTGAAATGTGTTTGATTGTACCTCGAATGATGCAAACACAAATTGTGCGGTTAACACATGAGAAGGGACATTTTTCGGCGGGTAAAACAGAACTTTTAATTAAAAGGGTATACTGGTTCCCTAATATGCGTAAAAAGATTGAAGAAGCTTTGCGGAATTGTGTGAGTTGTATTCTTGCGAAGAAGAAATGGGGGAAGCAAATCGGGTATTTATATATCCGATTGATAAAGGCGATGTACCTTTAGCGGTGTATCACGTTGACCACCTAGGGCGATTGCAAACAACGCGGAAAAGTTACAGACACATATTCGTGGTGATCGACGCATTTTCATAATTTGTTTGGTTGTACGCGACGCGTTCTACCGGTACGGCGGAAGTACTGATACTATTGAAAAAACAATCAGCAATTTTTGGAAATCCTTGTAAAATCATTTCGGATCGAGGAACGGCTTTCACATCGAGCGATTTCAGTGACTATTGCAAATCTGAATCGATCGAGCACAGTTTGATAACGGTGGGGGTTCCAAGGGCAAACGGACAGGTAGAGCGGGTAAATCGAACGAGCATCCCGCTGCTAACAAAATTGTCAGCGCCAAAACCAGATGAATAGTTTAAAAATCTTGACACGGCGCAAAGGTATTTAAATGCAACGCCACATAGAAGTATAGGTACAACACCCTTCCATATTCTATTTGGGGCACATATAAGAATGAATAGTGGCATATCCATTCGCGAATCAATCGAGAAGGAGTGGATAGACATGTTCAACGAAGACCGAGATGAACTGCGACGACACGCAAAAGAGAAAATCCTTAGTGTACAGGCAGAAAACAGAAAGGGTTACAATAAAAAACGCAAGCCAGCACGATGCTACGAGGAAGGTGATTTGGTAGCAATAAAACGTACACAGCTAGGGCCAGGGTTAAAATTTGCTTTAGTATTTAGGACCGTTCGAAGTTACACAGGCATTGCGTAAAGACAGGTACCTAGTCCGTAAAATAGGAAATCACGAGGGGCCTCAAAATACGTCGACGTCGGCAGACTATATGAAGCCATGGGTTACTACCATAGATAAGAGAGGGGTTACTACCTTCACAGATTCTGGTAGCGAAAGTGACACTATTGTTGGGCCAACAATGGGTTTGAACAGGATTGGCCGAGTTGTGGGAACGACGCAGGTGGTCTAGTCTAGAGCATGTCTAGAAGCGATGCCGAGACGGGGTACCTACCCGGTACCTACCACCCCGGAAAGAAGGCAGTCTTTAACAGCTTGCGACTCGAAGAGGTTGTAACACGACGGTCAACCTGCTATTTTATAATATTGTACTTATGTACATATTTTTCATTCATTAATAAATATTAAATAATATAAAGCTGAGTGTGACACTCACTGACTCACTCACTCACTCATTCATAATTTAGTGCGTATAGCTACGGGACAAGTAGAGGGTTGAAATTTTGCATACCCACGTGGTTTTGCGAGGATTGAACGGGAAAATTGTCCGTTTTTAGATCGAACGCCGAGGAGGGGGTCAAATGGCGGTTCAAAGTGGTTTCGAAATTTCAAAATTCAAGATGGATAGTTGAAATTTTTCAGGCAGCTCCGGGAGGCGGCAGAGGGGCTCAAACAATTTTTTTTAAATTTTTTTTCTCGCCGCCTCCTTCGAAACGCCCCCCAACGATTTTTCGCTTTTTTTGATACTCCTTCCAGAGTTTTTGTCCGATCGACTTCAAATTTGGAAGAGGAGTGGGGGAAACGTATACGAACAATCGGTAGGTCTCGGTTTTTTCAATTTTTGGCCCGTTTCCGTTTTAGGGGTGGACATTTTTTTTTTCGTTTTTTACACGTGGCTCCCTTATTTTCAGGTTAAAGTTTCGATTTTTTTAGATCATTCGCTTCCTCTCGAATTTAGATTTGCATTTCTGCAAAAAAATACCTAGGTCGTAGATCTTTTTCGGGCGCTGAGCGCGCCGCTAACTTTAATTACATTTCCGCCCACTTTATGGACCTACCTATGGCGCTGTCGAACGGATCGCAAAAAATAATGCACCGTCGCCGAGTCGACTATATTACCAACAACTTTCTTACCAAAGTTTTTTCCCAAAGATAAATCGATTAGGAATTATCGCGATATACAAATTAAAAACGGCAAAAAAAAGGGTTTGTTTACATTTGATATTTTTTTGACATTGTTTCCATATGTTTAAATATGAAATCGTAAATACAGTGCGTATGCTAATAAATTCAATATTTTTAGTTAAATTCTTACAGTTATCAATTAATAACGTTTAATTTTATTACGTTTATAAGTATTACATAATTAAATAATCTAAATCACGATACACTTACAACGGTATGCTCATACGCAGGTTGTGTGACGTCACGGGCGAATTGGAATTGTGATGCGAACCATCATGCGTTTTTGCGCAAATACATCGGTTATTTTCCATTTTTTTATATTATTTATTATTAATATCTACTAATCACACCCCCACCTATCCGAATTTCAAAGAAAAATTCAAATCGGAGCGAGAAAATTTCACTCGATTCGAAGGGAACGTGTGATGCATTACCCCGCGTTTACCATGGGAGCCGCGGCATATTCGATGCTCATTTTCCCTACTTTTAAAAAGTCGATTTTGGGGTTGTTTTTCAACGGTTCTCGAAAATTTTTGTTTCATAAAACAACATACCATTTTTTAGATTTATTTTATCCTCACGATGACATGCAACAATCCATTTTTTAGAAATGTCTTCAATTTGTGGAAATCGGAAGTGTTTGATTTTCGTCCCTTTTATCATTTTATTATTATTACCACATTTCGCAACTGCACAACCCGGGATTTTCGATTTTAATAATAGAATTTTCAATTTTCACAAATTCGAATAATTTCAAATAATTTGAATACGACAGAAGACAGAAACAGTACGAGTTCACGAGTACACAGTTCGTATCACGTTCGTACACGATCGTTCGTAATTTAATTCGCACGTGACGTAATGCGCGATAGTAAACGTGTTTGAGAAAAATAATAAGCATACCGTTGTAAGTGTATCGTGGGTAAAATCGATGGGTCCGTGCTAATGAAATTTTGACGGAGCAAAAATGTGGAGGCCGAAGGCCGACCCGTGTTCCTAAAAGCAAGTGGGAGGCCATAGGCCGACCCGTACTCTTAAAAAACGGGGGGAGGCCGAAGGCCTCCCCCGTTAGGAGGCCGAAGGCCGACTCGTGTTCGTTTCATCGTTGTCGAGAAGCCAAGGCCGGACCTAACAAACCAAAGTCACGCATGTACGCCGACAACTTTGAAGTGATTTTTTTTGATCGAGAAATCCTGACCAAAGAAACCCGGGATATCACATGCAAACCAACACTCGACCATGGAATCCTTAAAAGTTCCAAAAACCGGTCGGTAAGCCCATAAACAATCGGGAGGCCGATAGGCCGACAGCGAGGCCACAGGCCTCGCGCCTCGCAGAGCTAGCCACGAAAATCGGCCGAAAGGCCGATTTTCAAGTGACTAGTTGTTATTATAAAGCCAAATCAACATCTAATTAATTATATCCCACATATTTTTTATCTTTTAGTATATTATCGAAAGAAATTTATTTAATTTTTTTTAAATTTCATCTCAAATCGTTCGTGAACTATTTTTTTTTAAATTGATAAATTTTTTTCAAATGCCTGGTTTATTGAAAATTAATGCTTAAAGATAGGAAATCGTTTGAAACGTGTTCGAACAATATAGAGCTAGCATCGGACAACACTATGCAAAATAATAAAAACCATAAAATTAAGAAGTTCTTAACAAAACAAAATCGAAATTCTTACATAGTGGAGCTCGTAAAGTTTGGGACGAATTCGATAAAATATTTTAGGGGGTTTTTCTCTGAAAATCCTCCAACACGTCAACCTTATATTTTTAAGTGTCACTTTTTTCTACCATTGACATTTTTTATCGTGTTTTCTTTGTGAGCTATGACGTCATTGTAATTTTTATTAAATGCAACCCTTATTTTTCTTTCCGAATTTGGATAGAGCACAATTTTCTGAGTATGAAATATAAAAAAAACTACAACCTTTAAGAGAAAGGCTTTCGAGATTTTAGTTCTGAAGTTTCAAAATTTCATGATAAAATAATTATTGAAGTATACCAATTATTTATCAAGAAGACGGTCGAAAGTAACACGGTTTTAACGGTATTTCATCACAAACATAAATCGGTAAACATAGTATCGGTATTAAAGATTTTAATACTCCACCCTGAGCTTGAGCTCATACCAACATCGAATATTGAAGGGCCATTGTATGCTCAAACCCGGTTTTGTTTTTCTTATATTTCATTCTCTCGTTCTGGCCATGGCTCACACCTTGACGAATCTCTACAAATCTCTACAAAAACACCAACACTAAACATATACAGGGCAGGGACAGTCAATCTCTTGCCTTAATATGTGTTTGTGTAATTATTTGTTCTCATTACCATGTTTTATCAATTTTTAGTTTTAATAGTTCTACCAAATAAGTGTTACCATTTTTCCCTAGTTATAAGTTTGCGTTTGTATTACATTGATTACATGTTAATTAATTAGTTTTAAGTTTAGGTCTGTTAGGTTAGGTCTGTAGAAACAGAAAAACATACCTGACAAAACAACTCCAGGTGAAGATGACGGCTTTACTTTACCTAAACGCAGGAAAAGAGAACCGAAACAAATTGCAATAGGGGATGCTAGTGCAGATGGCAGTGATTTTACTGGAGAGTCAAAACGAATATGGATTTTCCTCTCAAGAGTCTCAACAAATGTGACAGAAGAAACCATCAAAACTTATTTGAAAAACAAACCCAACATGGATAATAGGACCTTTGAAGTTGAAGAGCTGCTCCTTGAAAGGAAGAACAAGTGCTTTAGAGTAGGGGCTGACTTTGCGCTGAAGGACGTTATGTTTGACATTGGATTCTGGCCCAGAGGTGTAGGATTCTCCAGATACTATTGGAGCAGAAGAAGTTCGGAAGAATCATCACAACAACATAGTGGAAATTTTCAAAACGGGCAGTTGCAGACTGTAATAACTTAAAAATCCTTTTCTACAACATACAATGTTTAGGAAATAAAGTGTTGGAACTTGAATCAAGTGTAACTGACAAAAATTTGAATTTATTGTTTTTAGCTGAACATTGGCTCTCCGAGGCTGAACTGGTGGCAGTACAATTGGGGGATTTTCGTTTAATCTCATTCTATTGCAGAGCTCAGAGAATTCATGGGGGAGTTTGTGCCTTCTCTAGAGTCGGTCAATCTGTGCAAGTAATAAATTTGGAAGGTTTCAGTGAAGATCTTCATTGCGAGGCGAGTGGATTTGTCTGGAATGACATATGCTTTGTTGTTGTCTATAGATCTCCTTCGGGTGATTTTAGTATTTTCTTAAATAATATCGAGAAGGTCCTATTGAGGTGTATGGGGCGTGGCGTTGTTGTTGTTGGTGACTTTAATGTTCACTTTAATACACGTGACTCGAGATCACTGGAAGTAACAAATCTCTTTGCTTCCTTTGGTCTTATTCAGAATAATTTCCAGAATACCAGAGATGGTTCTTGTCTTGACAACGTTTTTTCTAATATTGGAGAACCTAAGGTTGAAGTAGTAAACTATGGCTTATCGGATCACTTCGGTTTGATGGTACATATAAAAACTAAAGAAAAGCTTACAAATACAAAAAACACCATTAGATTTACCCCTATAACACGACACGGGCTATCACTTCTGCGGGAGTGTCTGCGAGTAGTTGACTGGTCTTTTGTTAATAACGATAATTTTGGCACTGAAGCCAGGTTTCGTATCTTTAATAATTTAATTACATCAAATGTCTATAAATGCTTTAAAGAGAGAAAGCAAACATTGCCGGGTAATAGAAAGGGGAATGGTATTGCTTGGTTTAATAGTGAACTCAAAGAGCATCGTGAGCGACTGCACCTGTTGTCGGATCTGCATAGCGAGAAGTTGATTTCTGGGGAAACCTTAAAGGACTTCAAAAAATTTTATAAGACTAAGCTTAAAATGGCTAAAAAAAACGGCCAATGATAAATATATTGAAGGTTCAGCAAACAGTTCAGCTGCAGCCTGGAAATTAATAAACGCACATCGAATATCAGCAGATATTTCGTCTCAAATACCTTCTCACGAAATACTTAATCAATATTTTTCAAATATTGCACGGTCAATTTCAGATGGGTTGCCTTACACTAGTGCCGATCCTATCGATTACATTGCCGACTGCGTGTGGGGAACAGAGCACGTTGGCTTTCAATTTAAGACAGTAACATATAATCAAGTTAGGGACGTTACTTTAAAACTCAAAAATAGCAACAGTAAAGATGTTTATAACCTTAACTCAAAAATTTTGAAATCAGTCATTGATGTAATCTTAATTCCATTCACTGATATCTTGAACTCATGTATAACTCATGGTGTATTTCCTGACATCTTAAAAATCGCAAGAGTCATTCCCATATATAAAAAAGGAAACAAGCATGATCCAAGTAATTACAGACCCATATCTATTTTGCCCACTATGGGAAAAGTGTTTGAAAAACTGCTAAAAGTACAAATAAATTCATTCTTTGAAACCAACGGGCTGTTTCATGCAGGTCAGTTTGGTTTTAGAAATAACCGCTCAACTACTATGGCAATTAGTAGTCTGTGTAAAAAGGCAACGGCAGCATTTGAAAGTAATGAGTACCTCGACGCACATTTTTATGACCTGTCTAAGGCATTTGATTGCGTGTCTCATGAAATTCTTCTTGAAAAGTTAGCAGCATATGGCCTCCATAGCAATGCCATAATGCTAATAAAATCTTATCTGGAAAGCAGAAGTCAGTGTGTTTCCTTCAATAATATAAATTCTTCCTACAGAACGATATCAACAGGTGTTCCTCAGGGTTCGGTCCTGGGCCCGATCTTGTTCCTAATTTTTATAAATGATTTACCGAGATGTACAAGCGCGCACTCGGTTCTATTTGCCGATGACACAACAACTTTTAATACGGGTACCAACCTAACAGATCTTGCTTTAATTGCATCACAGAATCATGATGAGCTGAGGCAATGGTTTCTTGCTAACAAACTATGCCTTAATGAAGGCAAGAGTCAGAGCTTGGTATTCACTCTTAAACAGAATGCCCCTAGAGGTGATCCTGTTGAGTTTCTCGGAGTTAAGATGGACTCAAAATTAACCTGGGAACCCCACATAAACAAACTCGCATGTAAGGTATCCAAACACATCTATGCCATGAGACAACTGAAAAATCTCGTATCTTTGAAGGTTTTAAAAACGGCTTACTTCGGTCTGATCCACAGCAATTTGTCCTATGCAATCCTAGCATGGGGTCATTCCGCCCACGCAAACAAGATCTTCGCCCTTCAAAGAAAGATCATAAGAATCATCTCTGGTCTGGGCTTTAGAGACGATTGTAAAAATAAATTTATTGAGCTAAACATACTAACGGTGCCATGCCTTTATATATTTCAAGCCTTGCTATTTGTGAAAGACAACGAAATGTCATACCAGACGAGTTCGCACTCCTACAATACGAGGCAAAAAGATAATATTGTTCCGGTCTTTCACAGGTTGGCCCGCTCAAGGGAGGCTACGGGATACCATGGTATCAAATTCTATAACGTTCTTCCCGAGCGTATAAAATCTCTGCCACCGGATCAGTTTCGTATGGCAATATCTAAATTTTTGTTGAAACAGGCATTTTATTCTCTAGAGGAATATAATAACCACAAATTTAGTGACCTGTAAATGTTTCTTATATAATTAGGTATACACTTGTGTGTTTTTTTTTCTTGCTGACTTGTGTAAATTTACAATTGTAATTAATGCACGCAATAAAATAATGAAATAATGAAATAATGTATCCAATAGCAGAGTATACTCCCCCGTTGGGTGGTTTAACCCAATGGGGAAACAGGAAAAAAAAACATAGTATTTTCCCCCTCATTAAATTTTTTAAATTGTTGTACTTCCAAATTTTAAATAAACAATTAATTACAGATTATTAAATTGGTCGTAGTACTGACATTCTGGTTATATTTTCCAATACAAGTTCGCCTTTTTTACTGTAAATATTTATTATATATTCATTTATTAAATACTTTAATTTTATTTTTAATATTGCTCTAATATACTTGGTCATTTTGTTTGCTTTTGTCTTTCCTAAACTTCAATTGTTCGGTATGCTGCTTATACAGTAGAATCAAAATTACCGAAATTAATAGGGAGATATTCGACAACTCGAACTATATAGAATTATGCTACCCCCCCCCGCGCATTCAATAATAATGAAAAGAACATGAAAACTAGCTTTGCAACTAGTATTTGCAATGTGCATATAATTTTCGCAATAAAAGAATTGATGGTAAGGACATAAGGATAATAATTAGTCTTAGTAGTGTTCCAGTGTTTCTGTTCGAGATTATTTAGGCAATAATCGGCAAAGCTTAAATAAAGCGGAAGATCGGATAACAGGCACTTGGATAATTGGAGTTTTACTGTATTTTGTTTTCTTATATTTGACAGATTTTATTTTCGGAAATTCCAATTTATTGCCCATTTATTTTTAATTACTTCCTTCATTTCATTATAATTCTTAATTTTAAATATTTCCGTTTCATTGTCTATTTCTATTATTTTTAATTCTTCTATATCACATTTATTACCTTTTATATTATGTTCTGCCTCATTTATCATAATATTTACTCCAATAACTTCACGTATTTTATACATTACATCGTCTTTTAATTCTATTTTCTATTTGTTTTTCCAATTTCTAGATCAATATTATCATTTAAGTTTTTTAAGAAATAATATCTTTGGATTAATTTTCTAATATTCTTTTTTCAACGGCTTAGTATTCCTTCCCTTGTCACGTAACAATAGGACATCTTCTATATTTTTATTTAAGAACTCAAATTGTATTAAAATGAAAATCGATTTAATTTACCTACTACCTACAATATATTTCGAAATTTTATTCAAAACTAAATTTGAATTTTGAGCATGCATTTGTAAATCAAATATATTATAAAAAAATTGTACCTATTTGTAATTTAAATTAATTTATTAGAAATTTTCCCGAAATGAAAAATTAAAATTGTAGTTGAAGAATTTGAATTTGGGTGTTTAGCGAGGAGAAGCGAGGAAGTTAATCGTAGAACCATCTACAGCATTTTTAAACGGTTTAATGATAGTTTACCTGCCGTAAATTAAAAAATCGGGCAGAAAACCACCATTAATACCTAAAAAGCGCCAAACATTGAAAACCGCCACTGTAAGCAAAACTGGAAGTTTAAATCGCAAATTGCGGGTAAATTTAAAATTTCAGAAAGAAACTGTGGGGGAAAATTTGTTAAATTTTCAACTGTCAGTGTTAACTCTTAATCGAGAGTATTCGTAATGAGTTTATTACAAAAGATTATTATCATAATTTAAAAATCTTCGATCGCAGGCCAACCAATGAGGTTGCTACAAATGATTCGAAATTTTATTCAGAAATAAATTTTTAGTGGTTTTTAGCTGGTATTTGTAAATAAAAAAAAGCTTTACAAATAAATATAACTTAAGAAAATCGTTAAAATGACAAAATTGTAGCAGTAACACCCTTATTTACTAACTCAAATCGTTACCTTTCGGATTGTTAAAAACTGTAAAGTTTAGATTACATAAAATATAAAGTTATCGCTTGTAATTCAATTGTTTAAATTAAAAGTTTAAGTGAACCGAACTTTACGGTTCTTAAATGAAGTTAGTATAGGTATTGAAGTTAGTGAATGGGGGTGTTAGTTTATAAATAGTTATATGCAAATTTAAGGAAAAATATGATTTCATTAGAGACATTCCAAAAATGAATAATTTGAAATTTCAATTTAAAAAATGAATATATTTTGAATTTAAACCGGAGTAGGGGGTTCAAAATTAGAACAATAGCTTTCGACAATTAATTATTATTTCCATATGATTAGAATTTCCTCAGGCAATCATAATCACTTGAGACTTGATAATACAAAATTTTTCATTTCTGAAATATCTCTAATTGTATTTTTGGGGGGCAGTTAACTAAGGTTGACCACCCCAAATAAATTTAAAATTTTATTATAAATTTAAAAAATATAAATATAAGAGATTAAAAATTCTCGGCTCAGCCAGCATGTATTAAAAATACAAAAATATCATACAATCCAATTCGAAATGTGGACTCGAGTTTCGAAGTTGTTACTTCTCATCAGCACAATTTACGAATAGATTATGCGCTTATGCGATTATCCGGTAATGCGCTCGTACATATTGTCGTGTTCTATTTGAGTGAATGTCCCAGGACAACCAGTAAATACCGTTTTTTTATTAATTTTTTCTCTTTCTAACTAACATTGTTACGAAAAATTTTCACTTTTCGCAACAACGTTGAATTTATAAATTCAACTTTTAACATCTAGCGACATATTTCGTAGCACTCTGTATATCGAGCGTATTTGACGGAGATTAAAACTCGCGCATGCGATGATGAAGATTCATTGGTGGGCGCTCGAACGCTCCGGTCATGTTTGAAAGTGCTGTGAAATGGTTATCAGTTTTTGGTTCAAAATTTTAAAAAGGGATGATTCGATTTTGTGAGGGGTCCCGTTCAGCATCAATACGAATGGTTTTTTGGATTTTGCGCTCCAACCCATTACTATGGGGATTTTTTACGTTCGTGGTAGCTGAATTGTGGATGTATTCCAGGTCGTTATCTTTTTGTCGGACCACCTTGTCCATATTTTCTGGAAGGATATTTTTTACTCAGTTCGGTAAGTTTTTATAATTTGAACTGATTGCTTCACAGGGAAATGCATTACTCGACTTGGCCAAATTTTCCGCCGTACATCTGGTGTTCGATTACGTTTTAGTTAACCCTTGACTGTCTTATTTTTTTATGTGATATGTTTATTACAAAGGGTTTCATTGTCTTGCATATTTTTTTGTACGAATGTTGGCCGAGATAGTTGATACGCCGTATTTTTCGTTGTATGCACGATGAGATATTCTATCTAATCTCACACGTTCGAAGACGTGAATTTTAATGCCAATGCTAAACTTTACCTTTTGATAATTATTTTAATTAATAATAATATTTAATTATGTATTGTTAATTGAGTTTTATTTGTGCATTTAAGTTTCACTAGGAAATATCAACCGGCGTTGGTCAAATGCAAAGACTTTGAAATTCCTAAGCGTTTGACATGGGTTCGAATTTCATATTTGAAATTCTATGTTGAACATTTTTTTTGTGTGTTTATTTTTGTTTTTATGTTCTTTTTTATGAAAGGCTGCGATGTTCGACCCATATACAGGGTGCGGCATTTCACCGAGATTGCTGTCTTTTGTTTTATCATTGGGGATTCGATATGGTTCCACTTTATCGTGGGATTTTTATGTAACCATTCGAATGTGCCCTTGGTTTATGTTTGGGAGTGATTTTCGGTGGCAATGTCGTTGCCACTGTGCCTGTTTTGGTCGGCTAACACCTTCTACATCCGACATCGCTTATATCTTTGCCTTCTGACAATTAACATCCAATTGTCCATTTTAATTGTGTTGTGTTAGCAAAGCTGTTTCCTTGATCTCTCCGGGGTGTTTCTTTCACACGATCCACGACTCTCGCTTCCGCAATAAATGAGCTAGTTTAAAACCTAACACCAGGGCCCCACGCAAAATTAAAGTAGATGGTTTTATCCTTCTGCGTGGACTTAATCTTTTCCGAGCTGACTTCTCATTAGAGCAGTAAGGAAAGATTTAGTATCAACATGAAATAAAATCTCCTTTCAAACAATGTAACATTTAATCATTTAAATAACAAAATTTTTTATGAACAATTAAATAAACAAATCTTAACAACTACGGGTCCCCAACAAAGTTTATTACGTGTCGCAACAACCCGTTTAATGTTAATCGAAGTAATTTCACTCACACCGTTTTTTAATAGTTTAAGTTTCGCTTACCACGTGTGTTTCTCTCTCTTTTTCGTTCTAAGCTTCACTCTTTACTTGTTCAACCTGTCGGTCAGCCGCTATCCAAAACTTGGTCTGCCTTTTCATAAATACTTGTGAATCGATTCTCCAATTTTTTATTATTACCAAATTTCTCTTTCCAATTAGCATTTCTTTATTTATTATTAATTGAGGTAAGTATAATCTTTAGTTACTTTTATTAACCTCCAAACTCACTTTTCTTCGTCACAATTAATATTAATAATCTACTTTTTAGATTGGCGCACTTTTTAAATTGATTTCTCATCAAATATCAAACTTTTTGTGTAGCCGAATATTTTTGCATCCGTGCTCAAAAACACGCGGTTCTTTGACATTGTTTCTTTTTTTTCGTCTCCCTGGTTTTTTTCTTTTTGAATTTTCACACACTTATGATCTACATTATTTATTTTATTTTCATTTTTTTAAAATTTGATTTTATTTCATAATTAAATATTTAATTTTGTGCATTTGAAAACACACTTCAATATAAATATAAATTCACATAATTACTAAAAATCTCAATTTGATTTATAGCATTTGTTTTAATGTTAAAACATTGTTAAAACGTATTGTAGCGTTTGACGTTTGAGCGACATTGTTATAAAGCGCATTAGTTTTTCGGCAATTACTTTGTTAATTTATATTGTTTATTTATTATTTACCTACACCTTGTTCATTATTTTCAGAGTTTCTGTGAAAACGGTTGGTTGCCCAAAAAAATTTATTTGACAAAAGTTGTAGCCCGTTAAATTCTCTATCCGGTTTAGTTTTTCTCTTAGACGTTTCGTTTAAGAGATACGGGGTTCGCAAGAAAATTTTAAAAAAACCTGAATTTTTTAAACATTTTTTCCCTTAATTTAATTTATAACTCGAAATCCGTTGATTCTAGACGATAAGGGGTTATAACCTAATTTTTAGACAAGCGAATGATCTTTAAAAAAGTTCTAATCCATTAACCTTAAAAAATCAATAATATCCGAGCTATGGCCGTTTGAAATCAGAAATTGAAAAAATTGCTTTAAAGGGAGGTAACCCCCAAGGGTTTGGACTTGGGCAAAAATTTTATTTGAAAATTTGTCTTAGAAAAGTGTCCTTTATCACCACCTCAAAGGTTCTCCACGGTCACGGGGACACCCTGTATATATACATAGATAAATAGAACATAATTATTCTCGACTATATTTTAAAAAATTGTAAAAGATTTTTCAATTTGTTTGTTGCAGTTATAATATTTTCATTTCAACAATGTTTTTTGTAAAAATTCTGGTTTAAAGTATATTTTGCTCTTCCATCAAACTTTAATTATGTATCTTATGTTCCATTTCTGTCTCAGCAATTTAAATATTCCAATTACATTATATTTATCAAAATTTTGTTGAAATTTTCTTCTTGGTTTAATTTTATTGCTATTTAAACGTTTATCAAATATCTTATATTACTTTTCTCTTTATTTTATATACCTATTATTGTTGTGAAAATAATATGTAAAAAATAATATATAGAAAATTTTCTTATTCGATCCATTTTTAAATAAATATATGGTACTACCAGTTTCCATTATTTGTATATCTGTTCTAACGTCTTTTTCTACTTCAGCCATTTTTCGTCCACTGATGAACTATTTAACCATATACTTTTTCCGGGTACGGCTGCCTAAGGGTGTCCGCTCCAAATAAATTAAAAACTTCCTATTGCAAAGAGGAAGGTTTATATAGTTTACTGATATAATTTAAACCTGCAAAAGTATTATCAAAATTTTTAGTAAATCGAATTTGAAGTTTGCAAATTTACATGTAAAATTAACGAGATTCCCGCGCGTAGCTCATTCTGTTGACGGTACGTGCAATATGAATGACCCTAACACTAGAGTATTTCGCACCGGCAGTTCCGATCTTGCATCCGAGCTAACCGCACGTCAATTTTTGCGTTCTTTAATTTTCACGAATTAAGTTCAAAAAGTAATTTTCATTACTGTTGTCTAAACGATAATTTAATATAGAAGTTAAAGTGTTACATCAAGCTCCAATTCTATTTAAATTTCGTCGACAAAGCGTTTAAACACGCTTTTAAGTGTTCCTCCCAGTTTCCCGGCAAAAAGATCCCGCCATTTGCTAAGTGACGTAGTTTGCTACGTCACAATTAGCAAACGGTTGCGCGCTCTGTTGCCCCCTAACCCCTTCAAGACATCAGGCGACGTATTCTGTAGTATACGCAACAAAGGTTAGTGAACTGAACTTGACCTAGATTTCTTACAGATTATATTTTATCGCAACCTAACAAAAATTTTGTCAACCAACAAATTCCTTTTCCTTTTAAATTTTTCAAGTTCATTTAGATTTAAATAAAGGTTGATTCACAACACTAAATTTAATTTTCAGACTTAAAAATTAAACTTGCACTCATTAAAATCAGCTGCTTCACAGACATAAATTAATTCAAATTTAATTTTATCAATTTAGATTTCGCAACATAATTTAATTTTAAAAATTTTTATTTTTATTACTTGAATTATTTGTAAAATGACGAATGTTACCGACATGTCCCAAGACAACACTTTCCTTCGTGAACTTGTTGACCATTTGAAAGCCGAAAACCGCGATTTGAAAGCCCGATTCAATGATCAATCCAAAAAACTCGATGACCAATCCAAACAAATCAAAGATCTCACTGACAAAGTCGCCTCACTCGTTCTCGCCCTCCAACCACCCAAGGTCGTACAACCACCTTCGGTCGTAAGACCACCCCCGGTTGCCCAACCTCGCCCGACTGCCCCTTCAGGGAAAAAGAAGGACAAGACCGCCTTGCCCCCTCTTCCGACCACCCCTGCTGTCAAAAAAGCAGAAGCTAAACCCAAAGAGCCAAAAAAGCCCGCCCTACTCAAACCCCTGATGGCAACGGCCATCCCGAAACCCCGGCTATCGACTCCAGCAGTCAAGCCTGCGATCATCCCCCGAACATCCCTCCGCATTTCTAAAATTCCATCATCGACTCCCGAAGCCCAAGCTTCCACCTCCACCGGTGGAGATAATTTCGTCTTTCCAAAAGACAAAAACACCCTAAAACGGGCCCGCTCCAACTTAAGTAGCGACAGCCAAACCTCTGAACCCGCTACCAAGAACAGGTTCGCCTGTTTGGACGTAGAGGAACCCCCGACCGACACCCAAACCGAGCGCGACGATGACGGTATGGAAGTCACCGACTCCCAACCCGACACCCAGGGTGCTTCACACCCAGACCGCACCACATACTCCTCCTCCAGCCGAATCCCCCCAATTGTCCTCCGTACAAAGGACAACTGGCCGGCCATCAATAAAATGATTCGTGACCGAAAAATTGCCACCACTAAAATCCGCACGCTCGTGGACGGCATCTCAATTCAGCCGGCCACCGAGACCGATTACCGGGCCCTCAGCCGCTTACTTGAGGAAAAATCCCTCCCCTCACACTCTTTCTCTCTCCCTCAGGACAAACCACTAAAAGTGGTCATTCGAGGGCTCCCAATCACTATCACTGCTGCAGAAGTTAAAGAAGACCTTGTAGAACAGGGCTTTGAAATTCAGTCAGTTTTTCAGATGCGCCAAGGTCGCGACAAAAAACCTATGCCATTATACCTTGTCCATCTAACCCACAACTCAGATGGCAAGAGAATTTTTGACATGACATCGGTCCTGTCCATAAATACCCGCACCGAAACCCCCCACAAACGTACAGAGGTCGGTCAATGCCACCGTTGCCAACGGTTCGGGCACGCCCAAACCCTCTGCCGCGCCCCACCCAAATGCGTTAAATGCGCAGGGGATCACCTCACTCCGGCTTGTCAAAAAATCCGTGAAGACCCAGCCACCTGCGCTAACTGCACAGGAAACCACCCCGCAAACTACAAAGGTTGCGTTTCGTTCCCTAAGCCCAAGAGGCGAGAACTTTCAGCCCGCGAAGCAGCTTCCCGCTTCGCTGACCGCCCCACTTACAATTACCCCTCCTCCCAAGGCCCCAATCGACCTTCCTATCTGGGAGTCGCTAGTCGGCATGCCCCTCACAGGGAAGCAACTCACGCCACCCCCACGCCCACCACCTCCTACGATGAGACTCCCTCCCGACAAACAAAAGCAATTTTTGAACAACTTCGTAATTTCAATGCCAATGCCGAACTCGTCCGCAATATTGAAATAATCATGAACGCCAAAGCCACTAATATCACACCCGTTAATGTCTAAACCCAGATTCCAACCCACCACTTTGCAGACGGCTTTTTGGAACGCCAACGGCCTTTCAGCCAAACGAAATGAACTTCTCGCGTTCGCGCACGATCACGACCTTGACGTAATCTTGGTCAACGAAACCCACTTCAGAGCTGGCCAACTGGCAAAACTCCCTTGCTATTCACTTTATAGGAATGACCGTGACGGACGCGGCGGCGGAACAGCAATTTACGTAAAATCATCCATCGAACACGTCGCAATACCGACCCCCGACCTAGAGTACCTTGAAGTCACCACGGTGAGCATCCACACCGCACATCACGGTTGGTTGCAAATCTCGTCCGTCTATAATCGCCCTCAGCAACGCATCCTCAAAGAGGACCTAGAAACCCTCCTCGAAGGCCCCGACGCGAAGATCATCGCCGGCGATTTCAATGCTAAACACTCCAACTGGTTGTGTAAACACACAAACCATGTAGGACGTGACCTTCTTTCACTAGCAAATGATCTGGACTTCGCGATCATCGCTCCCACCTCCCCCACCCACTTTTCTAACGCAGGTACGCCGTCCATTCTGGACATAGCCATTTTCAAAGACGTACAACTCCAATACGACATCTCCACCAGCGAAGAACTAAACTCAGATCACTACCCGGTCCTCCTGACACTTGGACCGCTGTTACCCCCAAAAGGCCCTCCCACGAGAACGACAACAGACTGGACCTCTTTCAAAGACACTCTGTCAAAAAACCTTGGACCAATCCCATTCTTTGAGTCCCCCACTGACCTAGACCAATTCATTGCCAATTTCCAAGACAACATCAAAAAATCCGTTGACGAAACTTCATTTGAAGTCAACACCACGGACGTCAGAGACAAACTCACTCCCTCCCTCAAAGATCTTATCAGAGCCAAAAACCGAGCGAGGAAACTCGCCCGGCGAACTCGCAACCCTGATGACCAAAGGTCATACAACCGGCTCAAAGAGCAAGTAGACGTTAAAGTCAAAGAATTTCATGACAATGAATGGTTAGACACCATTAACTCCCTATCATTTAAAGACATGTCCGCATGGCGCATGGCCGCCGCCCTCCAGGGGAAAAAGAAAGTCACCATCCCAATTCTCTCCCGCCCTGACGGCACTATTGCCCGGAGCGATCTTGAAAAGGCTGAAATCTTCGCCGACAGCCTCCAAGCTCAATGCTCCCCCAACACCACAAGATTAGACCAAGACCATATCAATTCGGTCGAAAATTATGTCACCACCACCCTAAACACCTCCGATGACACACATATCACCCCCGCCTCTCTTCCGGAGGTCACCATTGCCATTAAACGCCTCAAAAAGAGGAAAGCCCCAGGTCCCGATGGCATCACCAATACCGCCCTCAAAGAACTCCCCCAAAAAGCCAAAGTTGCCATCACCGGCATAATTAACGCATGTTTTCGACTCAACTACTACCCACAAATATGGAAAACCGCTGACGTAGTGGTAATCCCCAAACCCGGTCAAAATCTCAAACTTCCGAAAAGCTATAGACCAATCAGCCTGCTCCCCTCCATCGGAAAAGTAGTTGAAAAAGTCATTCTCACCCGTCTCCAAGAAGCCATGTTCGATAACAGTATTATTCAAAACGAACAATTCGGCTTCCGTGCTGGACACAGCACGACCCACCAAGCCCTCCGATTAGTTGAGCACGTCACGCAGGCACTCAACAAAAAAGAATTCACCGGCCTAGTGCTACTCGACGTATCGAAAGCTTTCGATAAGGTCTGGCACGAAGGCCTCCTGTTCAAAATGCTTCAATCCAAAATTCAAATTCCACTAGTCCGACTTATTGCCTCCTACCTTCACGACAGAAATCTCCAAGTCAAACTCATGAACACCAGATCCACAAAGCGCCCCATCACCTCCGGGGTCCCCCAGGGATCGATCCTTGCAGCTTCACTGTTTAACATCTTCATGAGCGACATTCCAACCCCCTTAGATCCCGCAACAAAAATTTCACTATATGCAGATGACACTGCAATATACACATCCTCAATCCACCCGGACATAGCCACAACCCGCCTCCAGGAGGCGATCACCGATCTCGGAAGGTGGTACGAAACTTGGCGCATCGAGGTTAACTCGAGCAAAAGTTCCGCGATCATGTTTCGAAATCGTTGCAAGCCTCACAACTCCAGTGTCTGGATGTTTGAGGAGCAAATCCCCTGGAAAACCAAGGTCAAGTACCTTGGCATTACCATGGACCGGCGCCTCAAATGGGACGCTCACATTTCCTCCGCAACCGGTAAAGCCAAATGCCTCTTCAATAGATTGTTCGTCCTCATGAACGCAAAAAGTACCATGTCCCCCGCTAACAAACTAAGATTATACAAAGCCATAATCCGCCCAACAATGATTTATGCCTCCCCTGTCTGGGGATATGCACGCCCCAGGGCCATAAATAAACTTCAAGTCATCCAAAACAAAAATCTCCGAGCTATTTTCAGCGCCCCCTATTACGTCACTAACAGGCGACTACATGCAGACGCCAAACTAGACCTCATTAACACTCTTAATCGTAAACATGCCACCAATCTCTACAACAAATCCAAATTCTCAGAAAACCCACTAGTAAATCAACTAGGTCAATACAACCCAGCCGACTTTTTCATACCCCGTCCCAAATCACTCCTGACCACGGACAACTCCTGACCATAACTCACCCCCACACAGACTAATGTATGTTCACAGGTTTAACTTACACAAATTCTCTTCGAAAGTGAATTTATTCACTAGATTTGTGTAATTTTTCGATCAATTTCCACAAGCTTCGATAAATCACCCCCCATAGTATCACTACAATCCCACTAGTCGCCAATTCTGACTAGTTCCAAGTAGAAGCCACTCACTTCGAGGTCATCAATAGAAATTATAATTTCTTTCTTCGAATTAGGGACTCTACTATATCGGCAAACGTAAAAAATTTCTTTTTCTTCACATATCTCATATTCACAGTCACAGCCCAGGGTTCTAACCAGTCAGTCCGCCAAGCGCCAATTCCCAGAGACCCACCGGTCTCTACAACTTCCAATGTCATTAATGTATTCTTTCAGATGAAGGAGAAGGCCGGCCATGCCGGGATGCTCCATCAAATACATATCAGGTAAAGGTAGGTCGCACCGGCAGATGCAGCTCGTCTCTCGTACATGTAACATCGATTATTTTTTGTTTTTACGCGATTTTTTGGGGGTGAAACGTAATAGTTTACTGCCCCATACCGCAACTATACTTTTTAATGCTATTTCAAGGGTCTCTAAGCTCCCGGTTTCATTTATCCCGGTTTGTTTTGATGGGAGGCGCCTTCTCGTATGTTTAGCATAGTAACCAGAGTCAAAACCGCCCTGGAGGGGGCAGAGCGGAGCGGAGCGCAGCGGCGCCCCGAAAGGGTAGGTTTTGACGATGGATTAACCTCCTTATCGAATGCACACCCAAAAAATCGAAGAAAAATGCGCTAAATTTACGTACTTTCAAATAGATTTTTCTCGAATTTTTGATAATACTTTCGCAAGTGAAATTTTTACAGTATACTCTATAAGCCTTCCTCTTTGCTATAGGAAATTTTCAATTTATTTGGAGTGGACACCCTTAGGCGTCCGTCCCCCTTTTTCCTTATTGCTAAGGTTAGGTATAGAGACTTTCTGTTTAACATCGATACCGAAAAACCAGACTCACAGTATTTTTCAATCGATCTCTACGCAGTCACCCATTCAAGTGTAAGCCGTTAACCAACATGGCTCGACTCGAGCGATTTGATTCCAGAGATTTGTTATAGAAGTTTTGGTAGATCGGTAAGAAAAGGAAATTGGTTTTTATAAATAAATCTTTTCAGGAAGTTAGGAAGTACTATCCAGTAATTACGTAATGACGATTTTTGGAATTTTTCAGCTGCGTACTTCAGGCTTGTACTAAATTTATTTTATTTTATTGAGCGCAAATTTTTATTTTGTTAAATTTTAATAATTCATTTTCTTCTTCCCTTAGCGTCTTATTTCATCTGTTGATTCGGTTCTGATCCCTTGATTTAAATGCATGCTTGCAGATTGTTCTTAATGCTTAGCAGCATTTTCGTAGAATAATTTTTGAAAATTTCACATTTCTAGAGCCATGATTAGTTCTAGAATAAAATTCTAACTGTAATGATCGTCAAAGCCATATATTTTAAATGGAAAATTTGATTCCTTGTGGTCAAGGGTTGAATAGTATAATAGAAATCTCAAAGAATTACAATGTATGTTTTTATTTATTTGGAGCCTATTTAGAGGTGGCAGGCTAGAAATTCGTTAACCCTAAATAAATGACCACCCTAATATTATACATACCGGGTGACCGGCCGAAAACTGACCATCTCTTATTATAAAAGGCCAAGTCTTTCTTTCTTTCTTTCTGTCTGTCCCACGGAAATACCCGAAGCAAACCGAACCGAACCGAACGCACAACGTATCATCGGATCAACGTATCATCGGATCATCGTATCAACGTATCATCGTATCAACGTATCATCGTATCATTTTGTCTATATAGGACAGCTATTTCCAAAAAAGCATTATGTGAACTTCCATAATGGATAATGAAAATTTTGAAAATCCTGCTGCAAAGCGACGGCGATTGAATCGTGAGAGAAAAGCACGTACAAGAGCTAATAACACAGAAGAACAGCTTCGATCACAGCGACAAGCTGACGCTCGGTCTCATGCGATACGTCGACAACGTGAAACTTTGGAACAAACTCAAGCGCGGCAAGCTGCTGACGCTCGGTCCCATGCGATACGTTGATCCGATGATACGTTCATCCGATGATACGTTGATACGATGATACGTTCATCCGATTGGTTATGAAATTATCCGTTATGCGTTCGGTTTGCTTCGGGTATTTCCGTGGGACAGACAGAAGGAAGGAAGGACTTGGCCTTTTATAATAAGAAATGAGAACAACATTAAATAAATAAACAAAAAACTTACATATATTTTTTTAAATTAAATTAAACTTAATCAATATTTAAAATTTTTTTACTTATTTTAAACTAGATGATACCCCGTCCGAGGACGGGCAGCTAGAAGGACGGGCAGCTACCCAAGGTAACTTAAGTTGAATGAAGATTAAGGAAAGCTCTCAGTGCAATCAAAAAGCCATATGACCTTGGGTAGCTGCCCGTCCTTCTAGCTGCCCGTCCTCGGACGGGGTATCATCTAGTAGGGAAATAACATGGGAAATTGATTTTTTCTAAATTCCTGCTTCCCATTATAACTGATATGAATAAAAAAAATACTAAATTAAAGAGATTTTTTTCCGCGCCTAAAGATACCAAACACTTAATATTTTGTTTTTTAATTATTATTGTTAAAAAGTCGATAGTAAAATTAAGAAATAGCGCTTCTTAAAAAAATATTAGCGGGCTGGGTCGTTGCATTACGTCTAATGTGTCGCATTGCTATTGTTTTTAAACTTTTTAAATTTGTTTTTATTTTAAAAATAATAAGGATGCAATTTGAATATTATTTTATTATAACAAGTTGACCAATATTAAAAGTTAAAAGTAGTTTTATTTAGTCAACAAAACCCAAGAATAAGAAAAATATCAATTGGATTATTAAATACTGAACGAAAGTAACCAAATAATAATAATATTATAACAAGTATTCGAATAACCCTCCATTCTGCACTAAACAGTAACCCAATCTATTATACAATGATTCTCTTTCATTTGCTAGCTGTCTAGCAGTAATTTGATTGCATTCTGCAAAGATCGCGTTCCTCAAAGAATCAATATTTGGGTGACGAGTTTTATAAATTTTGCTTTTAATATGACCCCACAAAAAGAAGTCACACGGTGCCAGATCAGGAGATCGGGCTGGCCAAATCCATCGATTTGGATATGCTTGGTTTAAATAATCTCTAACGATTACCCCAAAATGTGCTGGACAACCGTCTTGCTGAAACCAGACCTCATGGTGTTCAGAAGCTATTTCGTCTAACGCAGGACCAATATTATTTAGGGAAGAATTACCTAACCACCGCCACTCCAAATTTCCCCAATTTTTTTTTTTATAGCAAACGGAACCTTATTAGAGTGTCCTGTAAAAATTTCGCCCGAGAATGTATAGTCAAAATTTTGAGAAAAATCAATTTGAAAAGTACGGGAAAGTAGCATCGAGTACGCGGCCGACCCGGGTCGATGTGCATCAGTCGCCCGTGGTCCCTTGAAAATGCGTAAAATTTTTTCGCTCCGATTTGAATTTTTCTTTGAAATTCGGATAGATGGGGGTGTGATTAGTGGATATTAGTAATAAATATAATCGAAAAAATGGAAAATAACCCGTGTATTGCCGAAAAAGTGAAAAAATTTAAAAAAAATTTTCTTCGATTTTTGGAGTGTGCATTCGATAGGGAGGGTAATCCATCGTCAAAACCTACTCTTCCGGGGCGCCGCTCCGCTCCGCTCCGCGTTGCACCCCTACAGAGCGGTTTTGACTCTGGTTACTAGGCTAAACATACGAGAAGGGAATCCGATCAAGAAAACCGGGATTAAGGCAACCGGGATGTGAGAGAACCTCGAAATAGCATTAAAAAGTAAAGTCGTGGTATGGGGCAGTAAACTATTACGTTTCACCCCCAAAATATCGCCTAAAAACAAAAAATAATCGATGTTACATGTACGACAGTCGAGCTGCATCTGCCGGTGCGAAATTTCGATTTTCGATTTTCTGGACTGACCAAAATGGAGCATCCCGGCGTAGCCGGCCTTCTCCTTCATCTGAAAGAATACATTAGTGACATTGGAAATTATGGAGGCCGGTGGGCCTCACGAAGTAGCGCTGAGCTAGACTGACTGGGAGGTGCGAAATATTCTAAGTGTTAGAGTTATTCATAGCGCACGTACCGTCAACAGAATGGCGACGCGCGGGAATCTCAATATGTTTTTGGGTGTTTGTACATGAAAATTAGCTAACTTCAAAATCGATTTACTCAAAAATAATACATTCTCAGAATTTTTTTGCAGGAGGGGCCTATATAAACCTTCATCTTTCCATTAGGAAGGTTACAAGTTAGTTCGTAGTGGCGGTGGTTACTACACTCTCACCATTATTTATAAGAAGATCTAAATACATATCTGAATTTAAATTTCCAAGTATTTCAAATGGACCAAGAACACGGTTATTATAAATGCCAGCCCAAATATTAATTTTTTGAGGATATTGTGAGCCGGTCATTAAATTTAGTCTCGGATTTTGTATAGCCCAATAGCGATGGTTTTGTACATTTGGCTCATTGTTTAATGTAAATGTACATTCGTCTGTAAAACATATTTGTTTCAGAAAGTTTCGGTTTCTGTTAGCACGTTCTTGCATTTTCTCACAAAATACAAGCCTGGATTCTTCGTCAAACAAAAATATTTCTTGATGACATTGATATTTAAAAGGATGGTACTTGTGCTTTTTTAAAATTGTTCGAACATTTTCTCTACCAACATTACACTCAGCTGCAATGGATCTAATGCTTGCATTTGGATTCGCAGAAATTAAACCTAATATAGTTTCTTCCAATTCGTGGTTGTTTCTCTGATATCCTATTTAAAAAATAATGATAAGACAACTTCAATTAATAATTTTGGTTAATACCATTATTTAAATTTGTCGAAGTATTACCAGTGTCTTCAAATTTCTTAATTATATTCTGTATGGCCGATATTGATGGAATTTGGCTATTATTAAATTTAACAGAAAATAAGTCACGTATTTGGCGTAAACTATTACCGCTGTAATAATATTTTACCATGAAAACTATTTCTTCAACAGACCACTTCATTGTTAACAAAATTAATTTTAATCTGTCAAAGTAACTTTTGTTTGTAATATTTGGCTTTCATACAATAGCAATGCGGCACATTAGACGTAATTCAAAGACCCAGCCTGCTAATATTTTTTTAAGAAGCGCTATTTCTTAATTTTACTATCGACTTTTTAACAATAATTAAAAAACAAAATATTAAGTTGGATAGAGGATTTTGTTTAGTACTTTCTCCGCGAATAAAACAAAGATGTACTTCTGCTACCGGTTTCGCAAATTTATTTGCATCTTCAGGCAGAAACTACAATGAAAATACAACCACTTAGCGCTAAAAAAACATATAAAAATACAAAAGAAGCGTGGCTCACCAGTCAAAATCTCTACATTAACACACATAAGGAGCTTTTCATTGTCATACATGAATCACACGTTGCACAAATAGTTATGTGACATAAAATAAAATATATTAATTAAACGAAATAAAAGAAAACGATTGCATTTGTCAAAAATATAAAATTTTTTTTTCCCTTTGAGATTAAAATAGACCTTGAGCCTATCAAAATGCTCGATAATCCATCGTACACGGTTTAAATAATCTCATACAGAGGCGAGCAAAATATTGGTTCTTGTATGTTTAGTAGAATATTATTGTTGTTACCTGTTGCCATCTTTATCTCATAGGCTTCCCACAGTTGTCTTTTTGTGGTGTTTCGCTCTTCGTGTAGTAAACTTACTCCCTCTTCGTCGATTTGGTGGTCTCTCATTCTTGAGTGTTTATATACTTGTGAGTTACTTGCACCTCTCAGATGTTCAGAGAGGCGAGTTTTTAGTTTTCTTCCCGTTTCCCCGATATAAACAGCGTCACAGTTCTTACATGGTATTTTATATACACCGCTACGATTTAAGGTAGTTTCGGGTGGTTTTATGTTGGTCAATACGTTTTTTAAGTTGTTGTTAGTTCTTGTGGATGTTACTATGTTATGGTCCTTGAAGATGTTGGAGATCTTTTTGTCCAGATTACCATGATAACTTATTGACCGGTAAGTTTTTTGTGTGGCCTCTGTTCGGGGAAAATAGGAATGCTCCATTTCGAATTTCTTTTTCTTGTCCAGTTTGTCTATGATTTTGTGTGGGAAACCGTTAGCTGCTGCTAGTTGGTGGATGATCTCTTTTTCGATTTTTCTGTTTTCGGGGGTAATGGGAATATTATACATTCTATTTATTAGGTTACGGAAAGCCGCCATTTTTTGTCCAAAAGCATGTCCGGAGTCATAGGGAATTAATGAATCACACAATGTCGGTTTTCGGTATATGTTGAATTCAAAATTGTTACCTGTGGTGGTTATAGTCAGGTCTAGAAAATTAATTGAGTTGGTGTTATTCATTTCCAATTTTCTAGACCTGACTATAACCACCACAGGTAACAATTTTGAATTCAACATATACCGAAAACCGACATTGTGTGATTCATTAATTCCCTATGACTCCGGACATGCTTTTGGACAAAAAATGGCGGCTTTCCGTAACCTAATAAATAGAATGTATAATATTCCCATTACCCCCGAAAACAGAAAAATCGAAAAAGAGATCATCCACCAACTAGCAGCAGCTAACGGTTTCCCACACAAAATCATAGACAAACTGGACAAGAAAAAGAAATTCGAAATGGAGCATTCCTATTTTCCCCGAACAGAGGGCACACAAAAAACTTACCGGTCAATAAGTTATCATGGTAATCTGGACAAAAAGATCTCCAACATCTTCAAGGACCATAACATAGTAACATCCACAAGAACTAACAACAACTTAAAAAACGTATTGACCAACATAAAGCCACCCGAAACTACCTTAAATCGTAGCGGTGTATATAAAATACCATGTAAGAACTGTGACGCTGTTTATATCGGGGAAACGGGAAGAAAACTAAAAACTCGCCTCTCTGAACATCTGAGAGGCGCAAGTAACTCACAAGTATATAAACACTCAAGAATGAGAGACCACCAAATCGACGAAGAGGGAGTAAGTTTACTACACGAAGAGCGAAACACCACAAAAAGACAACTGTGGGAAGCCTATGAGATAAAGATGGCAACAGGTAACAACAATAATATTCTACTAAACATACAAGAACCAATATTTTGCTCGCCTCTGTATGAGATTATTTAAACCGTGTACGATGGATTATCGAGCATTTTGATAGGCTCAAGGTCTATTTTAATCTCAAAGGGAAAAAAAAATTTTATATTTTTGACAAATGCAATCGTTTTCTTTTATTTCGTTTAATTAATATATTTTATTTTATGTCACATAACTATTTGTGCAACGTGTGATTCATGTATGACAATGAAAAGCTCCTTATGTGTGTTAATGTAGAGATTTTGACTGGTGAGCCACGCTTCTTTTGTATTTTTATATGTTTTTTTAGCGCTAAGTGGTTGTATTTTCATTGTAGTTTCTGCCTGAAGATGCAAATAAATTTGCGAAACCGGTAGCAGAAGTACATCTTTGTTTTATTCGCGGAGAAAGTACTAAACAAAATCCTCTATCCAACTTATCCAATACTCCGCTTCTGCACAAGTTTAATAAAAATATTAAGTGTTTGGTATCTTTAGGCGCGGAAAAAAATCTCTTTAATTTGGTATTTTTTTTAATTCATATCAGTTATAATGGGAAGCAGGAATTTAGAAAAAATCAATTTCCCATGTTATTTCCCTATGTTCAGTTTTCGGCCGGTCACCCGGTATAATAGATCGAAGGGCATACAAATCGAGTACATCTGTTGATCGGTCGAGTTACACATAAATCGAGTTCAAGTGGCCTATCGGTTACTATTCTAGTGTTTATATAAATAAATATTAAAAAAAGAGTAATAAAAATAATCAAAAATATAAAATAGTCTAAAGGCAAAAGCTACAATTGCTAAAAAGTATTCCCGACCTGTCGGCCACCTGACCTTCTGTGTTTATATAAATGAATAGAAAAGAAATAATCAAAAATAGAAAATAATCTAAAGACAAAGACTAAAATTTGCTATAAAATATTTCGTTTAAAAGAAAAACAAAAGAATGTACTTAAATTTGGCAGTTTTTATCATTTCTTTGTCTGATTTAATCTATAACTCGAAAACCTTTAATTTTAGACAATGAACGATTATTATCTAGTTAAGTAGATAATTTCGGGCTCTTTGAAAATGCAATTGATAAAGAACATTTAAAAATGAATTAGTAAAATTAACTTCAAGGGGTACCTTATGAATATAAAATACATTGTTTTGGCTCTATGGCGATTTCAAGGTAAAAATAAGAAAAGTAGCGTTTAAGAAGGCTGCCGCCTCTTGAGGATTTGGATTTAGACAACAATTTTAGTTAGAAAAGAGTCTTCTATCCTTTATGCTTTATAATTTCCACGGGTGATATTTTATAGGAATATATTTTTATATTAAATTTTTATTTTATTTAAATAATTTTTTTTTTAAATTTACGGTAAATTTGCATTTTTCATTTAAATTTTGTGACCTATTGAAAAAAGTAACGAGTTTCTTTTTTAGAACTGCAGTTATAAAAACTTTACAGCTGTAAGGACTGGGGGTCTGGGGAGTATTCTGGAATACCTCCCTGCTTATTATGGAGATCAGGCGGTATAACATAAAAAAATGGCTTATATTTATATTGCTTCACTTTTCCTGACTATAATGATATGCTGGGGGGTATGGATTTTTATTTCTTTTTTTTTTTCTATTTTTTACTATACTTATGTTGTTGATTTTGTGAAAGATGTTGTTGAAAGTGTTAAGATTTTTATATTAATACAAGAAATTATTGCTACACGTTTTGTTCGACTCGGTAAGCAGCCGGAATTTGCTGCAGATTACAGAAAAATTTTAACACCCCCGCATAGTACAGGGGTCATATGGAAACCTACATTTCTTAAATATGCCGTTGAATTTTGTTAAAAAAATTGTTAATTATCATTTTGAGGCATGCTATTGAAACTAAAGAAATATTACTATAACCCTAATTGTTACAAATTATTATAATCCATTTTGTTAAATTAATTTTAGAATTCAAATAATTGTTGCTATCCGCCAAAGTTTAATTATTGTCAATAAACGAGAATTTTGCCTAATTGACGTATCATTGTGTCTAAAAGTGTATACTCCTAAGTTGTTTTATTCATTTTTTAATTTTGGTGAGAGAGCAAAGTATTCGGGTCAACTCCCCATACGTTCTTCTCTCATCTGGCGCCCAAGGCTTCGTTACCAAGGTAAGGCTAGCCCCAAAGACTATAAGCGATCCCTCGAATGTCCTAAAATAAGCAAAGGACCACCCCGATCTCCGACGTTGGCTAATCCCTACGAGCTAGCCGTCTCGTAAGGTACATTTACGGGCAAACCAAGCGGCGCTTGGGCGAAATAAGACGGTTTTCGCCATAAGTTACAATGTTTTCAGGCAGAAAACGGAGAATGCATGGACAGCATTTGAGAAACTGCAAAAGAAACTCAAAGCACGAACTTTTGATGAATATATTTTACCGGTACTAATTTATGGTACTGAAACATGAACCTTAAATAACAGCATAATAAAATAATTACAAGTTATTCAAAGAGCAATGGAAAGACGTATGATTGGAGTTACGCTACGGATCGAATTCCCAATACAGAAATTCTAGATAGATCCAGAGTAACGGATGTAATACGGCGTATGTGTAGGTTAAGATGGAACTGGGAGGGTCACATCACCACAATGAAAGACAATATTATATGGCCTCGGAGAATAATCGAATGGCGACCTCGATGCCGAAGAAGAAGTATTAGACGACCACAGACGAGGTGGTTTTAGACAACTTGAAAAGATTCGTCGGGTGCGACTGGCTACAAAGAGCAGAATATGGATACTATAGCTGTTGATGATGATCATGGCGACTGTTATTCAGTATCCAGATGCCTAAAGCTTCTTAAAACATTTCTTCCGAATACAAGATCTTGAGGAAATTGTTTACTATTAATTTTACAATTATAATTAACTCGTTTACTTGAGGTTATGTTAGAGGTTATGTTAGAGATAGATAACGGGTGTGTTTTTGGCTGTAAAATTGAGACAGTGAGGATCAAATAAAGTGCATAGATTACTGAAATAGTGGTGAAAAGAGTGGTGTCATCGCGGGGTGTGATAGATTGGTTGAAAACTTAGAGTTTCGAGCGTAGAAAACCTACCGTTAGTGCAAATTATATAGTCGTGGCGCTTAAATAAAGTGGAATAAAATTGAACGAATCGCGTAGTATAAGAGAAGAACCATTTTACGAAGGTAAACATTCTAAAGGACGAAACATAACGTGAGCTCCTCTGAGGTGTTGCTTACGTTATTCGGGAAAGAGAAGAAACTCAAATAAAGAAACTTGCGTCACTGAAGAACGACGAACTGAGTGAAACATAAAAAGGGTGAAGAACCATACAATAAAATTTCTCCCCAGGTGAATCAAATGAGTAAAGGCACCAAAAAGGATAGAAGATCAAGTAGAATAGAGTTTAGAGAACAAGCAAATAGTGATAATCACATAACATACTACTTAAACCGGAAGAGACAAGCGGAACGGGGAGAAGACACAGAGGACTCAGAAAAAATCGTCAAAATAAGCAAAAAAAACAACAAGATCCCCAACTAAACCGAACAATATAATCCTTAGCGACAACGAGGAAAGCATTGCAATGGAACGGGTTCTCCAAGCAATTGAGGAGATGAGATCGGAGATGAGAGAGGGATTCAAGGAGAGTCGAGACGAAATGAAGAAGATGAAACAAGATTTGGTAACAATGCAGGAAGAGGTGAAAATCAGGAAAGAGATCTGGACGGGCGAAAGACAACAACTAATACAAAAAGTCGAAGCACTGGAAAATATAATCGAAAACCAAGAAAAGGCAAGAAAGCGAAATAATATAGTGATTAAAGGAATCGATACATCGGATGCGATAAACCTAAGAGAAAAAGTACGAATTTTCCTGAAAAATGAACTAGGCGTAGATGTTAACCTGAGCGAGGTTTTTGAGATAGGAAAGATTAAAGAAAAAAAAGCAGTTGTGGCAAAAGTTCAAAGCTGGGAGGAGAAAATGCAGATAATGAGAAACAAAAACAAATTGATGGGATCCAGGGTTTATATAGATAATGATATGACTCCGAAAGAGTTGCAGATACAGAGTAAAATTAGAGAACAGGCTGGAAAGGAAAAGGAAAAAGGAAACAGGGTAAAGATTGGATACCAAAAGCTAACAGTAAATAATAAGATCTATAGCTGGACTTTGATGGAGAAAGCTCTAAAATGCCAGGTGAACGATGATAAACTAGAACCTGCAAAAAACTAACAAAAATCAACCCGGACGGCCAAATAACGACGACCCTTGCAATGATGATGGAACTTGAGAAGACAAAGAAAAGCACAGACAAAATACATATAACAGCAAGAGAGAAGAGGAACAAGAAAAAGAAGAAAAATGTAAGAATTGCGACATGGAATGTGAAAACGATGATGATACCAGGAAGAATGAATGAGATAGTAAATGAGATAAGGCGATACAAAATTACCCTAACAGCGTTGCAGGAAGTACGATGGAAGGAAAGCGGTGAAGTAAAAGGAAGAGACTTTACACTATTATACTCTGGGGAAAATAAACAAGGCAGAAATGGGGTTGCTTTCGTGATAGGACAAGACATGAAGGATAAAGTAATGGATTTTGAGCCAATGGGCGGAAGACTTGCATATGTAAGAATAAGAGATGAAAAGGCACATCTATCTGTTTAAAATGTTTATGCCCTACAGAAGATGCGAACTAAGAAGAAAAAGAAGAACTGTACGATAAAATTGAATCGATATATGAACGAATACCAAAAAACGATGCAGTAATAATCATGGGTGACTTTAATGCAAAAGTGGGTAAGGAAGAATATCTGAAAGGCATAGCTGGTAAACACACAATACATGAGGTCACAAACGACAACGGAGGAAAGATGTGCAGCTTGGCAATATCATGTAACATGAGAATTACTAGTACTGATTACAACCACAAGGGAATACACAAAGAAACCTGGATAAAACCAGGCACCGATAAAGGTAACCAGATCGATCATATACTGGTGTCAACAAAAAAACTCTTCGAAGTATGCGATGTGAGATCGTACAGAGGCGCAAGTGTAGACACGGACCACAACCTAGTCGTAATGGAAATAAAGAAAGAGAAAACCAATAAAGGAGAAATAAACAAGAAAAAACCACCATTTAAAAGATTTGCAGTAGAAAAACTGAAAAATGAGAGTGTACAACAACAATATGCACAAACTGTATGCGAAGAAATCAACCAGAAAGAGAAGATTGAAAGTATTGATGACGAATGGATACATATTAAAACGAGCATAAAGAACACAGCAGAATCAGTACTATGACAAAAAGAGAAAAAAAACAAAATAAAGGAATGGTACGACCTGGAATGTGAAAAGATGGTGAAGGCGAAGAGAGAGGCAAGAATAAAATGGTTGAAGAATAAAAAAACAGAAGATGAAGAACAATACAATAAGCTGAAAAGAGAGACAGTAAGAATGTCCAGGAGCAAGAAAAAGAAGAGTATTGAAAGAGAAATCAAAGACATAGAAAGAAATCATAAGAACCCCAGAGAATTCTATAGAAAAATACGTGAACAGAAGTAAACTAACAAAATAGAGCCAAGAGGAATGAAAGATATTTGCATATAAGATATTATCAAAGTTGATACTGTCACGACGTCTGCAAGAACACACCGAGATATTAATAGGTGATTATCAGCAAGGTTTTAGACCGGGAAGATCGACGATAGACGCGTTGTTTGCAGTGACACAAATTCTAGAAAGAACGTACGAATATGACATCAGACTGGAAATGGTTTTTATAGACTTCAGGCAGGCATTCGATAAAATAAATAGAAACCAATTACTGAAGGAAATGGAGAATATGAAGATCCCAAACAAATTGATATGTTTGACACGCATGACGTTAGAGAAAACTACAGCAGAGATATTGACAAAAAATGGAAAAACAGAGGAATTCATAATTGACGCAGGAGTACGACAGGGTGATTCACTGTCGGCAACATTGTTCAATATTGTGCTCGAAGGAATAGTAAGAAGAACAAATTGTGGAGATAAGATCATAAATAAGGAGGCACAGATAATTGCATACGCCGATGATGTGGTGATTATTGCAAGATCACATAACGCTTTAAAAGAAACGTTTAAAAAGTTAGAAAATGAAGCAAGGAAGGTTGGACTTATTGTAAATGAGGATAAGACGAAATTCATGAAATGTCTCAGAAACAAAAGCGAGCTCATAGAAGAAAAACAGCTTGAAGGATACATTTTTGAAGAAGTAAGAACTTCTAAATACCTAGGTCTCCAAATTAACAGTACAAACGACAGAGAAGATGTTATTAAAGAGAGAGTAATGGCTGGAAATAGAGCGTACTATGCCATAGACAGACTCTTAAAGAACAAGTTAATTGGTAGAGACACAAAAGTGAAAATGTACAGAACACTGATAAGACCGGTTGTGGAATATGGAACAGAGGTAATGTGCCTGACAAAAGTGGAAGAGAAGAGATTGAGAGTGTTCGAACGAAGAATACTGCGAAGAATACTCGGCCTGGGTAAAATCGGAGAACAATACAGAAGCAGGACAAACAACTAAATACAAGAAGAACTAGGCGGGGAAGACATAGTAAAACACATCAAGTCAATGAGAATAGGCTGGTTTGGACATGTACAAAGAGCGCAAGAAACCAGAGTGATCTCAAGCATAATGAAATGGAACCCGAACATTGAAATACCAAGAGGAAGACCAAGGACAAGATGGATGAACGAAGTGATGGGCGACCTAAGAAACATGGGCGTACATGACTGGAAAGAGAGAGCTCAAAATAGATGCCTATGGAGGAAAGTGATCGAGAAGGCAAAAACACACGAAAGTTTGTAAGTTTGAAGATTGAAGAAGAAAAAGGGGGACTAATCCACCCCAGAAAGGGGATTTGTAAGCGTCAAACGATGCGGCGATATTCCGCAAGGAATGGAAAGCCTGATGATGATGCTGAATTAACATCAAGAGATGACGTATGAACATAAAAATTGTTAAAGCACTTCATTTAGAATTTTTTTATTAACTAACGAATGATGTACGAGTACTAATCATCTACTTATCAAGAGAATGATCTACTGTTTATTTGATGATTTTTGATACCTACTTCATATATAAAGAGACAAACATTGACCATGGTTGATTGTGGTGAAAGTAACGTAATGGGATGATGAGGGAAGTAACGAAAATAAGTAAAAGATTTTGAAGAGAAAGTAAAGCGATAAAGATATATAAAATATTGCGATATCGAGATACCACGTCAATGGAAGTACGTTATTTAAGATTCGGGAAAATATTGTTATTAATAAAGCATGTGACTTATCAACGTAAACAGAAAAACTTCGTCCGATACCAAGAAATTTAGTTCAATGTCAAATGATTTGTAAAGAAGGACATGAAGCAGGTTTGAATAAAATAATTTAAAATGTAACAGTTAATAATTTTCTTTGTTAAAAAAATGTTTATTTATAGTAAATGAAAGATTGTTTAGTAATAAGAAAGGTATTTCAAAAGTTAGAATATTGTTAATTGATTGATTAATGTAAAAAGTTGTGTTAGCGTTAAATTTAAATAAGTTCTTAAATCATTACGTGAGTTCGACGTGTCACAAGTTAATGAACTGTGAATGGAAACTTCATGTCCAGCATCTTTATCTATCCAACCACGAAGCAATTATGAAGAAGTCAATCCAACCTGAAAATATAAAAATTTTACTTAGAAAATTTCAACGAGTCACAATTGGCTTAATCCATACCTGTACTGTGAAACTTCAATAATATTGATTTTCCGATCAACCAATAGAAATGCGTTTACGCAAATATCGAGATTGCTATGAATTTCGAGATGGAAAATTAAAAAACAATCGAAGAGGCCTTGTGTTAAATTTTGCACGTAATGGTGACGAGTTTTTGATCGTCCTAATAAAAAATTAATTTTATAGTGAAAATAATTGGTGAAGATATTAAATACAAGTGAAAAAATTAGCAAATTAATTACTTACCTACGTAAAACAAAAAATAAGTTGAAAAACGTAAAAGATTGTGAATATTTAAAAAGAATTAAAAATCGACACCAACGAGGTCAACAAACTACAACTTGGAACATTTTCATGGTAATAAACCCATCAAGTGGAATTTTGTGCGCAAGGGTACCATACCAAGTACAAGTAACTAGAAGATTCCTGTATTTTTCTAAGGTAACGTGCACATTAAGTACAATTTAAAATAACTAAGTGAAATTTCCGGACATCATACGACACGTGTTTTTTTTTTATTTAACGTTCAGAATTTTGATAATTAGATTTAATAATAGAACTTTTTAATATAACAAAACCTTTAATTACATTTTTGTGCTAAATAAAAACATTATTAATTTTGTAACGAAGGATATTTATTTTGACCTGTTCCGAGCCCATAAATTTATTTACAGTATTGGTCACGGAACGAACTCACCCTGTACGAGGTAAGACACATGCACTGCGAACCAGCTAAGCCGAGGCTTAATATTTCCATTTATTTATATTTACTAAATTTCACATACATTTCCATTGACGGGGTACATTTACGTACACTCGTACAAAACATCAACAATAAAACGAGTAGCCTTAGTAAAGCTCCGAGGCTACGATAGCACACGGCAATATGTACATGGTTGGTCGTAATAAGTAGTATTAATTGTTTCGGTTCTATGACGATTCAATGTAAAAATGAATAAAAGTTGCTTTTAAGAAAGCTACTTCCTGAGGATTTGGATTTAGACAAGCGTCTTCTATTAACATCTAAATACTTGACGACTTCTATTGACGATATAAGGGTATATTTTTTAATTAAATTTTTATTTAATTTGTTTAAAATATTTTTAATGCAAACCACTAATAGAAACGAATTACTAAGGGATTACCATAGCCTTTTTAAAATTAAATTTTAAAAGAATGTAGCATTAAATGTTTGTAATTAAAACGAATAAAAAATGTTAAAATATTCTCAAATTTAATTTAGTGTGTACATATTATAATAGTCGTAGGCCACACATATAACAGTTTGGTATTATTTTTTTATCTCATTTAATTGGACATCACCAACCTTGGAACTACTGGTTTATTTATGAGATTATTAAAAATTGCCTTGTAATATGAGAATTTTAATTTCCGTTTTTAATTAAATTTATTCATCGTAAATAAATAAAAAAATTGTAGTAGTATTTATAATTTGGAAAATTATACAGGAAAACAACTACGTGTGATATGATAAAAATGTATACGTAGGCACGTCAAAACGATCATTTTTAAAGTAGTTAATTACCTATAACACAGAAATTCTTTAAATATTTCCTTATATCGTTGATAGGCGTACTTAATAGTTAATCGAACTTCATTGTTGGTGAACATTTCATTGTTTATAGCTTTTGATTTAAAAATCGGAGTTAGTTTTAAGTGAGATTCGCGTCCGCACCAACACAATTTGGGACTTGAAAGAGATAATGGACAAAAAGAACAATTACGATGCTGTTTATTCTATTGTGCAAGAAAATTTAATTAGAAAGGAGTTTTTACGTACTAAAGGTAAGACAAGTTGTCGATCAGAATGGCGAAGTTAATTATTTCATGAATTCGATTAAACTATGGTAACGTGTGCGATATTGTGTAAAGCAGGCTTATATGCGTAACCAAGATAAGAAGATAACATGAACACGACATTATTGATATTTAGTTGTTCTTTGTTATATTAATATACAGAGCGTACTAAAATTTTCGATTAACAATTTTCATTTCCATTATAAAGTTTTAGTGCTTTTTAGAGGCGGTAGGTACGTTCAATCAACTTATTAGCTATTTCGCCAATTAACACAAAAAAGTTTTTTCACTTTTACGAAATTTTTCATTTAATTAAAGCTGAGTACAAATTCAACTCGAACGGCGAGTTTAATATAACGATTCAACTTCTACTGATTCTATAAACTAAAAAATAATAAAAAGTTATGAAAATCTGCTATATTCTAAATGTTAAATTAAAAGCTGTACGTTCAAATTTCATTGCGATAGTTCATTCAAAGAACATGAAATTTAATTTTAACTTTCAAGTTTTGGTTAATATTTAATTTTGATGTGCTTTTCAGACCAATGTTACTTAGAGCACGCGGGAGCCACGCTATATTCGGAAACTCAGATTTCAAACGTTATGCAGGATCTCGTCGCAAATACATACGGAAATCCGCACGCAAGAAATACTTCAAGTAAGCTCACCGAAGATGCGATAGATCAAATTCGATACCAGTAAGTTAAAAAGTAATAAATCAAAACGTATTCATCCTTAAAGTCTTTTAGAATATTACATCACTTCAATACAAATCCTGAAGAATACAGTATTGTGTTGACATCAGGTGCAACGGCAGCTTTAAAATTGGTGGCAGAAGCCTTTCAATACTCAAATGAGGTAGGCGAAAATGGAAGTTTTATGTATTTGGAAGACAACCACACATCGGTATTAGGAATGAGGGAATACGCAAAGCATTCCGAAAGTATTTCACCGGAAAATGCATTTAAAATATTTTCACGCGATGGATTTCAGACACATAACGTTGACAGTAACAGCACAAATTCTTTATTTGTTTATCCTGCTCAGTGTAATTTTTCTGGTGCAAAATATCCACTTACATGGATAGAAAAAGTCAAGAACGGAAATTTAAACCACTTTAGCAAAATTAATGGTTCGAAAAATTGGTATGTTATGTTAGATACTGCGTCGTTTGTTTCAACAAATTTCTTAGATTTATCGAAATATACACCCGATTTTATGTGCGTATCATTTTATAAGATTTTCGGCTATCCTACCGGATTGGGAGCGTTATTAGTTAAAAACTCGAGCGCTCATGTACTTAGCAAGAAATATTTTGGAGGAGGAACTGTTTTAATGGCGTTAAGTTGCGAACGCACTCACGTACCAAGACCAACCCTACATGAGTTGTAAGTACACGAAAATATTTAATGCTAAAAATTAAATTACATTTTTAGCTTTGAAGATGGAACACTTGCTTTTTTATCAATCATAAGCTTAAGGCATGGATTTGACATTTTTAAAAGATTCTCTATAAATATGAACGATATATCACGGCATACATTTGCGTTGGCACAATATGTTTATCGTTCTTTGTTGATGTTACATCACGGTAATGGAAATCCGGTAACTATTTTATATCATGACACCAATTTTGAAGACATTATATATCAAGGTGGAATTGTCAATTTTAATTTACTGCGTTCCACTGGAGAATATGTTGGTTATTCAGAAGTAAGTTACCTTAATTATTAAATGGATAAATCAATAGTAATTACAAGCAAATTTAATAACTCATCTTTGCAAAACCCTTACTTAAATAAATTACGTTTTATTCTAATTAATCATTCAGCGCTTTTAGACAATCTTAAAAATAATCCATTTGAATTATTAACAGCCAAAGACTATACAGGTTGTTACCTCTAACAATAATTATTACATTTATAACGTAATATTATACGAAATATTGACAATATATTTAATCCTAGAACTTGACGCGTTTCAACGAAAAGAGAAAATCGTATACATTTAGGTCGCATAAATCAGGTAAAATATTACAATCAATCAATAAATCGTGAAAGCACATTAAAAAACTTTCGTGACTATTCCCAAAAAGTTTATAGTAGTAATGTAAGAAATGTTCTGATTACGGAATCATCAGTCTCGTGCGTCATTTACTGAAAGTGTTTTTATGGAAAATGTGAGTCGAGCTCGGTTTGGATTTCAAGAATACTTTGGTAACGAGAGATGAAAGGATATAAATGGTGATGTATAAATTACCATCAAACGTTGGAAATAGTTAAACATGGAAAACTGATGAAAATTTTCTGAAAGGTGAAAATAGGTGACTAAGATCTAAGAATCATCAGGAACCTGTGGTGGAATCTGGAATCACAATGCGAGTGTTTTTACAAAGTATATAATTTATAAAACTACCTTTTTCGGAAATCGTCATTGAAACAACATTTCCCTGCTTATGCACGCGGAGGGAAGTTGAACTTTACTGACTAGTCCGGTAATAATTAGTAAGGTTAATAATAACAAAATAAAATAGACAAATAATGTCAATGTCAAAAAATGTCGTTCAATTAGTGTTTTAAAATTTCGATTTTAAATTTCGATTTTTTACGATTTTCGGAAAAATTTAATACAAAACATGTCAGTAAAATGTCTCACTTGACTCGGAGCTCTAAAATACTCGGCACGAAGTGCCTCGTATTTCAACATTGCCCCTCGTCAGTAATATGTCATTTTCCTGACTTTTATGTAAATAACTATTATACATATCAGCTAATTTTCAAGGAGCAGATAGAAAGGGTTAATATTTTATGTATTTGCAATCAGAGAAGAATGGGGCCAATCACTAAAACATATCTTATGAAAAAAATCAGAGCAGCATTGATGAGCCAGGTTTAAAGCCACGATTTAAAACTAGTGGGCAGCTCATGGCTTTTTTAAAGAAAAATGGAAACAATTGAATACCCCCTAGCATATGATAACAAACGAAAGGACAACAATATAAGAGATTTTATTATGTTTTACTCCTTGATCACTATAATATCCTGGGGTATTCGATACCCCCCAGACCCCCCGGTCTACAGTCGTCAAATGTTTACAACTTTATTTGCAGTTGAGGATCGTAACTTTTTCAATGGAAGGGCATATAAATTTTAAAAATCCTGTTTATAAACATCAAACAGTTGTTATTTTCGGTTTTGGATGGGAAGATAAGTGCCCACATGCTCTTTAGGGCAAGCCGCCACTGTCGCTAAATCCAAACAGCAAAAACTGAACACTTTCGAGAAAATATCCCTACTAAGCATACCTGAAATAGAAGTTGCCTACATTTGGATTGGGTGCGTCACTCGAAAAAGAAGTATAATACCGCGGTGCAACTGGTAACAAACAACAGTCCAAAGGCAGACACAATGGGGGATAAAATAGGTAATCACCCGTTCCCCTAAGAATTTTCAAAAATTGATTGATAACATTAATTCATTTGAATAATTTTTCTTTGATTTTGCATTATTGACAGTAGTCAACCCCATTCCCGCATGAACTTTGTCTGGATCTGGCTTTGCAACTGTCTTTAGGCCGCACAATCATGGAGAGCTCTTACTAGAATATAAGAGAGATCTTGCGGCTATATTTAGATATGATGGAATATAAAAAAAAAATTTTTATTTGAGACCTGCCAAGAATTTACTAACAGAAAAAATATCTCGTGGCGTAAAGTACAAGAAGGAGAAAATAAAATGGATGTTATATGTAATTTTACGTATTAAGTTCCTATATCCACCGGCTTACAAGCAAGATACGTACGCTAATCGCTCAGAAATCTAGAAATTATTAAATCTAAAGTCTCGAATCGAATAAATTCAATTTTGGAGTCGAGTATTCAGTATTGAGAGTACATCAGATCAGTTTTCCATTACTTTTCAAGTGGAGAAAGTCAGAATTAGCTTCTTGCTTTATCCGGGATCGTAGTGAATTTCTCAAAAATAGCAATCAAACGTATTAATCAAATGCTGGGTCCATTTCTAGGTCGCCTAACATAAAAATTTAAGAATAAATGAAATGAAACTAACTCAGCATAAAATGGATAAATGCCAAAAGAGATAAGGCAATGCAAACCAAAGGGGTGGAGACATGTGGGAAAATTACGTCTAAGTTGGTGAATGCTTTAAAGCCGAAGGAAGAAAAAATAAATAGAAGAAAATTTAACTTTGAGAACCATCTGAAGAGTACGACAAAACCGCATTGTTTTTTTCTTTAATTTTCTGTCGGTAATAAAATCACCCGAAAACTGAATTTAACAAATTTTTTTAAATTTTGGATCTGAAAGTGGCCTTTGAATGACATTTTTCTAATTCGACAGCGTGCTATAACGTTTACCTATACATATTATACTACATGAAAATTTCAAAAAATCACCTTAGGCGGTGTTCGCAGTTAAATAACAAGAGCTTGAATATTTTTATATCTTTTTTATTTCATATTGAAAATTTTAATGTGCAAAAATACATACAATCTGAAAGTAAAATTCTGAAAAATTTCATATACACACACATACCGCTATAAACCGTCACGTAAAAGACTCGAATTTAGTGCGGTTCTACTTATTTTGCGCTTTTCATGCAAGATTTCCTTTACTTAATGTTGTAGTTTACAGTTCAATAATAATTTTGTGTATTTCAGGTGCTACACATTTCCAATCTCTATGGAATACACTTACGAACAGGATGTTTCTGTAATCCTGGTGCTTGTCGGAGACATTTGAATTTGACTTCAGAAGATGTCAAATATCACTTTAAAGTAAATAAAATTTTATTGGTGCAATTTAAATCGAATTCAAATAATTTTTCAGTCGGGACACGTGTGCGGGGATCAGAATGATTTAATAGATGGATATCCAACAGGATCAGTTCGAATATCGTTTGGTTATATGTCTACAAAACGAGATTGTGATATATTTTTAAACATGATTGAAGAATGTTTTGCAACGAAACCAATAATCAAAAAAGTTCCAACCAATTGTGAAAATATACGCAAAAATAAAATCAAAGATTTTCGGCGCTATGATAAAGAAAACGCATACCTTCCTAAAATGATTAATGATTCTTCCAAGGAAAATTACGAAATTAGCAATAATGTAAACGGTGATTATTTAAATTCCTTAGGTATTTTGAAGCAGATTATGATTTATCCGATAAAATCATGTGGAGCATTTGAAGTGGAAAATAAATGGGAATTAGTCAATACTGGATTGGAATATGATCGACAATGGATGATAGTCAATGAAACTGGAACATGTTTAACCCAAAAACAAATGCATAAGTTATGTTTAATCAAGCCAAAATTAGATTTGAAGAAATCCTTGTTATATTTGTTCTACAAAGGTAATAACTAAATATTTTATATTATCCGAATATATTGTGTAAGTACAGTGGTGCAAATTCCACGTTAAATTAAAACCGCATAATTATCTTAATAAAATTACATTTTTTCTGTTTTAATAATATAAATTCGCTCAATAAAAATTCAAATACACTTATAGATGATGCTTTCAACAACAATTTATTTTTCATATACTCAAACTTCTAAGTTCGTTTGTCACGTAAGTCTTACTGTATTTTTATGTAAAATTGAATTGCAGCACGTCTAAAACTCGAAATCGCATCGATCGCTCATCAGTCAGATAGCTTTACCTTCCGACAGATATTTGAATAAAAATTTAGTGTTGTATTTTTTGTTGTCTAAACTTTTATGGGATAAAAATTCGGTTCTTGATCGTAACAAGAAAATGTCATCGTTAAATTTTTTTTGATAAAATGAGTAAAAAATTTACAGATTCGCCAGAAATATCAATCTCGTTAAAGCCAAATCACAGCACGACTTTTTCATGGCTTGATAAATGTCAAAGTAAAGTATGTGGTGATAGAATACAAGGATGGGATTGCGGAAATGAAGTAGGAAATTGGTTAAGTGAAGTACTAGAAGTGCCCAATTTAAGATTGTTAAGACAGTGTAATAATGATAACGAAACTAATCGAACTTCTAAGCAAAGTATGTACTCAGTTGGAATATTTAATTAAAGCTTTCGTAACGACAAAAATTTTTAGAACGAGACCATCAATTATCTTTAACTAACGAAGCACAATTTTTGTTAATTAACATTTCGAGTGTGCAATGGCTAATGAATTGCATACCTAAAAATGATTTTAGTGAACCTTTGCAAGGTTTAATTAATAGATTTAGGCCTAATTTCATAGTAAATTTTGAAAATCCGTTTGATGAAAATTCGTGTTCTCAAATACAAATTGGCAATTTGCTGTTTAAGGTACTCGCAAGATGATGTAGTTTAAAATAATTACTTAATAAAAAACTTCATAATTTCAGTGTGATCGATTATGTACAAGATGTCAAATGATTTGTATCAATCAATCTAACGGAGAAAAATCTGTGGAACCGCTACGAACCTTATCACAAGAATTTAATGGAAAAATAAAATTTGGTATCTACTTAAGTCAAATTCAGTCAAACGGAAATAAGCAAATATCGATAGGACAAACTGTGATAGGAATAAATAAGAGCCAAAAGTAATCGTGTATTTTTTATTATGGATTAAAGGTTTTAATTATTTTGGTAATTTTAAAAACCAAAGTAAAGGGAAATTTAACTTTATAAAATTAAATCTCGATTTAAATGTTAATTAATTTGTATTTTAATTTATTAATAGAAAATTTTACAAAATAAATTTTCAAAAAGATTATTTGAAATATTTTCTAAATGGTGCATCGGATTTGACCATAAAGCAGGTTATTACTATAAAAATAAATTTGTATTACCAAGCATGATACTAAATGGTGAAAAAGTCGTAAAAGGAAGAGAAAATTGTATTATAAAAGCTTTATGTCACTTATACCACTATTTACTGGGTGAGTAACACCCGGATTATGTACTGTAAAAATGATGGTGTTCGTTAAAAATTTTAAGATTGAACTTTATAAAGTCTTTTAAGTACCTAAGATTAAGGACGAGACGAACTCAAGTGAATGAAATGAAAATCAAAGAGTTGAAACGGAATTTAATTTGTTGAAAAATTATTACCCAATTATCTAGAAAAATTTTAATGAAGGTATGGATAGGGAAAACAACATAAAAGTGAGATGTAATTTTGAATTACCCGTTGTAAATTTTTAAATCATAAATTATTTTACACTGATGGATTTTAACCTCAGTTTACTAAACACGTAGTATGTGGTCGGATCAAAATTTTTTTCATTGTCTACGAGGTTTACTTTCCATAGAAAGCAGTGTATTTAATATATTAAAGCAAGATGCATTTCTAGTTGAATATCAGAAAATTGTTACTAAAAACTTAATGATATTTGCAAACTTTGATAGCCTGTCAGTTAAAATTTCAGAAAAAAATGTCAGAAAATTTAGATTGGAACTTAAGGAAGTTGAGGGAAGAACACCTAGTGAGCAATCGGACTTGGGAGGACTAAAAGAACAAAAAAGTAAAGACAATAACAAGATTGATGGATTAGAAACAAAAAAATGCTGAAAGATTCAGTTAATATAGATGAGACATTACAAGAGCTATCAGAGATTTTCAACGAGATTGAAGACGAACAGTAGGCAAACAAAGATGCAAAACGGAAAAGCTAGATGACCAAAGTGATACTACAACTTATGCAAAAAGAGAAAAATACAAACAACCAAATAGCATATAAGAATAGTCAGAGAAACGTAATACCAGAAATAAGAGCAGTAAAAGAAACATTTCTTGGACAACAATGTAAGAAAAACAAAAGAGCTTGAAAGAAAACATGATCTATTTAATGTGCACAGAAGGGTCAGAGAAACTACTGGAATACACAAGTCCAATACAACAGGAAAACTGCAACCTATAGACTAAAATACTAAAATCCACACTTATTCTACTGCCAAAAAACCCAAACGTGGATTTTCCACTATCAGCCCTATGAGTCATCTCCTTAAGCATTTCTTAAAATTAATCCAGGTAATAATCTTTGGAAAATGTTAGCCGCACACAATTTGGTTTTCGCAATGCGATGGGTATAACAGAGGCTCTGTTTAGTGTCGAGAGTGTCGAGGTTTTCTTCCACAGATGTAAAGATGTCAATTGTGACTTTTTTGCCTGTTTCTTTGATTATCAAAAGGCATTCGATAGCGGAAGATACGACAAACTCATCGAGTTTTAGAGAGGAATAATAGGACTGAACCATAGGGATTCTTACAAGCTTCTTACAAAAAAAAACTAGCAGCGTTTGAAATGAGGTTGTACCGACTTATTCTAAAGATACCGTGGACAGACCACGTCACCAATCAGGTTGTCGTAGAAAGAATAGGTAAGGAGAGAGAGTTACCCCTAAAGATAAAGACGTGTAAACTGGAATACCTGGGGAATATCATGAGAAATAATCCACGATATGAGTTACTATAATTAATTCTACAAGGAAAGTTACAAGGAAAAGGGAGATCGGAAAAAAAGAAGGAAATCATGACTAAAGAACCTGAGAACATGGTATAACACAACAGTGGATCTTTTTAAAGCTTTAGCAGATAAAGTAAGTATTGTCGTTGTGATCGCCAACATTCAAAACAGATAGATACCAGAAAAAGAAGGAAGCTTCGGTAACTAATAATCAAAAAATTCTTAAACGTTTAGAACCATGAGAACCTCAAGAATTCCTTCGAAAAGTCCTTTCTAACTGAATACTCGTTACTCAATAGCATTTGCAGCTGAAAAACAGCTGTGAATTTCTATATTTTAGCTACTTGACTACCCAACAAACATTTTAGCTGTAAATGGCTGTTAAACGGCTATTGAGCAGCTAAACATAGCTGTCAGCTAGTTAACAGCCGATTTACAGCTAACATGTTTGTTGGATAGTAGCAAATACTATAGATAGGATAATACGTCCAACTTGGGCCTATAACAATAGAAATTTTGTAGCCCAACAAAGTGCGCCATCTGCTATCTCGAGTTGGAACCACTTTGACACTTATCAACTTGTTCACGCCATGCAGGGGTGTAATCGTGTAATTTACTCAAATATTTAATTCACGATATATACGACCAAATACGACAAGCACTGCTTTTTATTAAATATTTATCTCAACAAAAACATTAAACCCAACTTTCTTTATTTATTTGTTTATGTTTTTTTTAGGTTAGTAACACCGATTAGTTCCAACTCGAAGCGTTGTTGGCGCTAGTGTGCTGGGCTACGAATTTTCACCTGAGTTGGACGTATTATCCTATCTATAGTATTTGATAGTAGCTAACTACTATAGCTATTTTACCAGTGAGTAGCTAGCTGACAGTTCCTAATAACAACTAGCCGACAGCATACTGTAAAAGCTAGGCCAACAGCAAGTTGTATTAAACAGTTACCTTATAGCAAGCTGTAATAATCAGTTAGTAGATTTGACTAAAAATGATATATTTATTATTATGAAAATAATAAGCTAATAAGTAAATAATTTTTATAGTTTTACAGTAGTTTTATACATTTGAGAAAGTAGCCAGCTATTCTAAATGCGTAACAGCCAGCTAGCACAGATCGCTGTTATCTAAATGGTTGATAGACTTCAAGCTACAATATTAGCTATTACTTAATAGCTGGCTGCTGACTATCTGGGAGCGAGTTAATCACACTTAGGATAGCTCGCTGTTTGCTATAAACAAAGTAGGTCATTTCAGCAATATTGTTGGATTTTATTAGAAATTTTGCTGGCTGTCGCAGCTGCCAACAAGCTATTAGCTATTTATTAGCTGTAAATATGTAAATTACGAGAGGCTATAAAGACATTCCAAAGTCGATAAGAAAAATGTCTGCTATATAATACTAAATCAAAACCAACAAGGAAATCTCTTTAACAATATTTCCAATGAAAATTTGTTAAATGTTAAGTAAAATTTGTATGTATCCAAAAAAAAATAAAATAAAATAATTTTTAGAAAATACAATAAATTAGGACAATAGCATGCCCTAGTGAAAAAAGCAAGCTAAGCAGTTGTGGGTTTGAATTCTACACCCACCTGTTGGGTATGTTGACAATGTGTCCTTGCTTTACGTAAAATATTTTCTCTATTTTTATTAAAATCGCAGGACAAAGCCGTAGAAGGTAACCTTTGCAACGAGAAAGGTCTACAATGATTTCTTAATAAGCAATTTAAAAAAACATCTACTTTTATGTTGAAATGCAGATCGTTTATTGTTTTTTAATTCCTGCACTCTTCCTGTTTATAAAAATTATAAAAATATCTGCATAGCAGAAGATAGAGTAGAATTTCAATGAGATCTTAACTAAATACAAAGGACATCGTTGCTATGAGTAAAAAATTATTATTAGTGTAATAATTAAATACTTGCAAGTATAAAAAGTCCCAGGACAATGGGATCCTCGTTTTATTTAGCATACTCACCAAATTACTACTGTGGTTGTTCCAAATCTGAACAACTTTTCCTTATTAGCCACAATGTTTCGGCATTAAGACCCCACGGCTGCCTATACCGGGTTAAGAATTGTGTACGGTTGGTTGTAGCATTAGTTTTTAATTTTACTACATAGTTTTGCCACCACTATGACTAAAAATTAGAAAACGAGAGAATCCCATGATAATAATTCAAGTACAATCTAGTATTTTTCATTAAATTACCTGAAAAATCAAAATGGTTGAATTTTTACCAATACTGGAACCTTAATTGAAATCCATGCTGACTCTAATATAGACATGGAACCTTTCCATTCGGATGGATAGGAGAAAATAGTGTTGATTAGTAACTGCTTACATTTTAGCTATCTAAATAAATTTTCTTAAGCTTGGTCACGACCTTACGTGGCTACTAAAAGGGCTTCGATTCAAAATAAATCGTTGTAATTTTATTTTCTTTATGCCAACAATTTCTAAAAATATAAATCGGCTGGAAAAGACTTACGAGTATAATGCCTCGATTACACAGAGCGACTTTAGACGCTAGACGCTAGCGTCTAAAGTCGCCAGCGACTGAGCGTGTAGCGACCTGTCCGATTACACACAGCGACTTTAGACGCTAGACGCTAGCGTCTAAACTCGCTAGTCTCGTAGTTGCAATCGCGCATTTGAACTGATAAGTATTAAAAATTAAAATTTAGTTTTGTTTAGCAATAGCTTAATAGTTTAACAATGAAGTGGAACAGCAGTAATATTATTGATTTTTTAAAAGTTTATGAAAAATATCCTTTCTTTGGAACATTAAGCATAAGGACTACTGCAACATCAAGTTAAAAAATGAAATAAGTAAAAGCTTCTATTTAGAACTTCAGAGTGAAGGATTGGTAGAAGAAATGAATGAAAAGCAATTAAAAGCCAAAATAAAAAATATAAAGACGCTAGCACATAGCGTTTTTACACTCTCATGTCGATTACACAGAGCGACTTTAGACGCCGGAGTGTAAAAACGCTAGCGTCTAGCGTCTAAAGTAGCCCGGCTGTCAACTTTAAAAGCGAGCGAACAGCGTCTGTTCAAGACGCGGCGTCTAAGCGTCTAGGTCGATTACACAGAGCGACTTTAGACGCTGCGTCTAAATTCGCTAGCGTCTAGCGTCTAAAGTCGCTCTGTGTAATCGAGGCATAAAGGAAAAAAATATGTTGTAATATCTTGCCTTCCTGGAAAGAAGTGTCATTTCCTCTAATGAAGTTGGTCGAAAACGAAATGATTTATAGAGAAATGTAAATAACGAGGTTGTGGTTGTGCTTTTCGAATTCCATATAAATAATTTTCCAAATTTACTTCCAACGACTAATTTATTTGCCACTCCAGGAAAAATAATCAGAGGCTTCGAAATTTTTGTTAAAAAGAAGTTTAAATAAATAAGTGGTTTTCAGCACATATTTGCAGATCGAAATGTTTTACAAACTTTCAATTCTAATTTTTCATTTCTATAGAATGTCTGTATTTTTGCTTAAATGTTCATGTATTTATAAACTCCCAGTTAAAATTATTTTATTTTAATGCTTATGTTGGTGGGTTATTTTTGTAACATAAGTTTATGCCCCGAGGTATTTTGTTGGAAACTTTTTCGTTGCTTTTCATTCTCAAATGACTTTTATGTTAATCTTTTTTCAAAGTATTGTTCATTATGACATCTGTGATAATTAAAAAACTGGCCGGGTTTTGACTTCTCTTAGCTTAGATGTTTATTATCCTGTTATCTATGTTTTATCTTAATGTGGTGGAAATTGATCACAAAAAGACTTTTCAGGCACTGAAAAAGTCACAAGTAAATTATATTACATATAAAATATAATTTCTAAACTTGTCGTCACAATATGACGAAAACTATTTGTTTTTGTATGTGTAAAAATTTCTGCAAATTTCAGTGTCTGAAAAGTGTTTTTATCTTTAGATTTCCTAATGACAGTACTCAACTTAAGTAGTAAGGAACTTTCGTACGGGCCAGTGATTTGAGAACTTCATCCAATCAATAAGATGAGCTTTGAGAACAGCTTTTTTTCAAATCGCATGCCTTCTCTCTTCTTCCTATAAAATCCATTGACTTATAATAACAATAAATACTTATAAAATTTAAATATTCTCAACAAGATGTACTTTAATATTATATATTATTTGTTGAGTCAAGTTGTTGTCAATCAACTTCCGCTATGTCAAAAAGCATCGAATACGTAAAAAATGCTTGTTGTGATTGGCCCCAGTAGGAAGGTAAATAATTAAAACAAAATATAATATTTCCAAATAGGATAACAATTTATTTTAAGTTAGATAAGACTTTTTCGGTATTTAAGAAATTTTGTATATCAAACCGTTTTGGAGATATTTGACTGGAAAGGTTGAAAGTTGTTGTGATTCACTCCATTTTACGGTATCCCTTCTTTTTGAAGCTTTCAATGTCATAAATATTATCCTGTCTCCAAATAAAAGAGATCTATTTAAGGTTTTAAGATAAGTTAAATTAATAAATTGCACTCTTCTCGTAGTTTTATTTGTAACGCGTTTTGATCACAAACGATCTTCCTGAAATAATATAGAAACTTATAATTAGTATAACATAAAAGAAAATTATAAAATATTTCTTAAATTATTAGATTAGAAATTATGGTATGTTAAATAAATTGTAACTTAAAATAATGCAATGGACCAACGAAATACCATAATAAATGTTAACATTTTTAAAAAGACGTTTTATCAATAAAGTGAGATTTGTCTTTGAGCTTGTATTCCATTTTTCAGTATGAAGGTTGTTAAATTTAAAATGGTGGAACATTTTGGACTTGAGGTTATTTTCGTCGTCTTTAATTCTAATGTCTATGTTTCGTCCAGTTTTGTTTCTAATTTCATAATTTATTTACAAAAAGACCCCAAGTTGAAAATGTTCCACTATTTAAAATTTAACAACCACAGCATGGATGAAGAGGCTACTAAAATGCTTCTTACTGAAAAAAAGTATACAAGCTGAGACTTCTAGAAATCAAATGACAAACAGAAAACATTAAAAAAGGATTTCAAAGTATTTTAATTTCAGGCTCATCTCATTTTATTTATATGAACAAAATCTCATCATTTTATTGATAAAACGCCTGTTTAAAAATTTTTATATTTCGTTTATCTATTGCATTATTTTAAGTTACAATTTATTTGACATGCCACAATTTTCTAATTCAATAATATATGTAATATTTTCTAAAACTACGAGAAAAGTGCAATTTATTAATTTAAAATACCCTCGTAAAAAACTTAAGGTAAGGTTAAGAAATCAGCTCGCATCCAAATACAAATAGTCTATAAAATAAAATCTTTTTCTCGGAAATACAATCCGGTTAAAGCTTTATATCAGAAAAATAAATTATAAGACTTCCCTACATTTGGATACTTCATCGCCCACATTCAAGCCTAAAATCGTCTGCTAAAAGTATTAATTAAAAAATAAATTGAAACAACCCAAAGTGAAAACGAAAACTGGATTGGATCTAATTTATTTGGAAACAGGATACAGGGTATTGTAAAATAGTGCAGACAAAGAAGAAAAGAGTCGAGTGCTCTTGGAAAGTCAAAAAGTTCCACTTCTGATCATAGTCCTTAAATTTTAGTTAAAATTATCACATTAACACGATGTTTTTGAGTAATTTAGTTTTTGAAAGCTTCCAAATATTATTTTTTCGTACTGAAAATAAAATAAATAAAAAATCGTTTATAATAATCGTGTCTATTTATTGAATCAAAATAACATAATAATTAAGGTAGCTATTTATAATAATTAAATCCACCATTTCATACTAACATTCATTGTTTTACATGAATCTCATGAGCAAGTAAATAGAGCTTTTTTAACATTTTATTTTTAAATATCGACTTAAAATTATCTATTGATTTATATGCATGCGTATTGAGTAAGTAAAAGTAATAATTCTATTATCTAGTCTTAATTAAAATCAGACTCAATACATAATCTAAAAATTGTATGATACAACAATATCACGTTTCTATCTTAAAAACTACAAAAATGTTTCATCAGTTTTATTAAAGAGTTTAATTATTATTTACTGAAAGTTTTCACAGCATACAGCTTACTTCGGAGCATTTTTTAAGTTGATCAAATAGGAATTAATGTAAATAACAAATAATTATTTTATTTTTATTATTATATTGTAAATTATTATCATCTATTTATTAAAACAAACCTACAAAAGCCAAAGTCGATCTTCCGTTACCTAATTTCAGAATCTTTGGTTCTTGTAGGTTTGATCTGTTTTTCACTAAAGAGAATGTAACTTTTATTATTTCTATAGTTTCACAAGCAATAAATAATATTTAAAACTAATATAAACATTTTATTACTACGTGTTACAATCGATTATGATGATTGGTGATTTTAAATAAGTGCAACTATTGATTTGGCACTACAAAACAACAGTAAGATTTTTTTTACATAGAGGTGAGCTTAGTGTTCATTTTACATTGCATTAGGATAAAATTGAATGATGAAATCTAAAACAATTTCTATGGCTATGAAGATGATGAGTTTATATTTTCTAAACAACCCACGTATTTATAAGAGCAACAATGAGTTAATAATATGATATGTTTCTAGCTACCAAAAATTATAAATAATTTATACCTACTACTTGAGAATTTATTTTTTAAAATCAGTCTTAAATAATGTTTACAAAACAAACGCCTTAAAAAATTAGTAGTACAAAACAAATATCAAAAAACTCAACGCGTTGAAAGGTATGGAACGATTACAAAATATATCACCGCAAATGGAACAAAATGTATATTTAAGGACACATACATTAACCAATCAACAAACTAACACATCAAAGAAATTTATGGACCATCAATTTTATTTATTAATTTTAACATACTCACTCATTTGTACGTCTGTAACTCACCGTTTTGCAAAGTACTTTGCAACAGTTACAAGAAAGTATTATGGTGACTAAAAACTAAAGCGCAAAAAGAAGGTAAAAAAGTGAGAAAATCAACTAGATTCTGGTCTTACAATACTAAAATTGCGAAAGCATGATACAAAATTACAGTAGTACAAAATTGTTGAATTAAATGAAAATATATCTATGTATGATTGTATTCTACATTATTTTATACGCTGCAGTACTTTGTGATGTGTACGAAATAAGTCCAATATTTTGCTTAGTCCAAATTTAAAGAGATCATCCTTTTTCTTCACATGGTAAAACAATCGATACAGATTTTCGAGGGCCATTGCTTTTATGAACCGATACCGAATCCATCACGTGGTTTACTAGTTTTTCTTCGTCTGGTACGTGGACTAGATTTGGACTAAAGCTGAAAAATAAAAATTATAAATCAGACATTTTTATTAAATGAGTAATCACAAGAAAAGGTGCAAATCTCTTATAGCTCGTCCGTGCCGAAGTAATGTTGTATTGACACGGTCAGGACGAGCTTCATTAACAAAACCTTCAAATTCAGCCCCGGTGTAATTTTAAATTACTTAAAGAGTTTGTGTTGGATCTTGTCCAAGCACTTCAATGCATTTGATATTGCGATTTCTACCTACTTGAAAATGATTAGCATTTCAGCTGCCAAACTGATAGAAAAATAGAAAAGAACTATGATTTCCTGACAGGTTATTACTTAACATGTACTATTGGATCAAATGTGAAATTTTCCAAAATTGGACTCCAAAGTAAATTATATCAGACAAAAATTTATTTTTGTAGCGTTTGTTGCTACTGTTAATTTAATGAATTGATAAGACGTTCTACTTGCCTATTACGAAAGAGGAGCAAGGCTTATTTACTCTCATTTAATTAAGCGTGATGCTTGTTGTTACACATAATCCACAAAAAAATAGTTACTTTTAGAGTTATCAGTTACAAAAATAATATTTTGACAATAAATTATAAAACAAAAATTCTGTTTTCTTTTTATTGCGTACTTGGTAGTAAGCGCAAAAATTCTCCAGAAAAGCTTCGATTTTTGTAAATAAATGGGAACAAAACGTACGCATAAGCGGTTTAATATGGTCCAAAGAAAATGACAATAGAAGCGGACTGGCCATATTGGTCTGTTATTGCTCCAAATAATAACACCTTTTGGGCTTATATTGGAATATTTTCTCAGGCAAACGGGTCTGATCCATTTTACATTTCGGAATGCCCTATCATCTTTATCTTCCAGTCATCTTGAGCAGGCCTCCTTCTCTTTAGAAAAGGGTTTGTAGCCATACCTTACCACGCTGGCCAATGCGGGTTGGTAGTGGAGCCGGTCATAGAAGAAAATATAGTCAGAAAGAAGATGTGCCTTTAGCTTCACTAGTTGATCGCTTTAACTACTATGCCAATAACTTTGCCGTAAACTTTGTTTAATTTGCGGATATTACCATGTAGAAATCCTCTATGTTTTTCCTTAATTTATAAAGTGAATACTACTAAAATAAACTTTCAAATTTAATTAGTTAATTAAACAATAAATCTGAATTCAGCATGTTTATTGCTATCTTCAGATGATTTTGCTGAAAGCTTATGCAAAAAATAATTTTGATTTATTGTTTAATTAAGTATCGTTAATTTTTTCAAGGTTGGTTTAATTACTAATAATAGTAATTCCAATAGTCACTTAATATTCATATCATAATGTTCACAATAATAGTTAATTAAACAATAAATCAAACATCTTTTTGCATGCTAGTTAATTTTTGAAGTTTATCTTAATATCCTTTTCAAAGCAAGCAAAAACTCATATACTTTTTATAAAGTGTGTATTGTAGGGAGTCCTGTTACTTGTTGTTAGTTATTACTTAAGGTGCCACCAACTAAAATTCAACTAATGAAAGTACATAGCTGATTTATGGGTAGGTGTGTGTTTGAACCACTAGAATTGATTGAAACTTAGTTAGTGATTTATATTAGCTGCAATGAAACAGAGCCTTAATTGTCTGCAAAGAACATGTTTAAAAAATCTTGGTTTAGATTTGTTGCGTAGTATCTGCTTTTTCCATTTTCGTATAGCATCGTCAATATGAATATTAAATATTGCCGGTGACATATAGCACCTTTGTTTCAGTCTCGTATTTATCATTTCCTTCTATATACAGTATTCACATTTGGGTTCCTTGATACAGTCATATCTTTTATTATAACTATGCTATAGTACTGAATCCCTCTGCTTTGCAATAAATTGCGTATCTTACCTAGCACACTTGATCGAAAGCTTTTATAAAATCATGTGATGTAAGTCTCGATGGAATTCTCAATAATTTACGTAATACGGAAAAAATTCTAACTGGATTTTTTTTCACATAATGGTTCTATGGGGTGTCATTAAGGAGTTCCGAAGTTTCCCCCCCTTCAACGAGATCCGCGTCACCTTCTAAAATATCGGTTGAGATTTGTTGCGTAGTACCTGCTTTTCCCATTTTCGTATAGCATCGTCAATATGAATATTAAATATTGTCGGTGACATATAGCACCATTACTTTAGTCTCGTATTTATTATTTCCTTCAATTTACGATAATATACACATTTGGGTTTCTTGCAGTTTCTTGATGCTGGCCTCTCTTCCTTATTCTGCCACAATTTATCATAATGATTGAGCCATGCCTTAATAAAAAATGTTTCTTTACTTTGTAAGTAACATCCCGTCTTCAGTGCGCAGTATGTCGCCATCGTTCTTAACTCTACTTATGGATTTATTCCACTCTTTTTGATTTAAGTTTCTACTTTCTCCTTCATGCTTTGGAGAGCATGTAAAACCGTTGCTCTCCTAGTGTTAATGATTACTATCATTACAATAATAAAACAGGGTCACAGGCATATCAAAGATTTATCGAGCTATCTAAGATGTAAATAATCGGGGAGGACTCTTAGCTTTTTATGTCTATATTGTATAAATAATTAAAAACAAATAAAATAAAAATATGTCCGAAATTTGGAGCGCTTTGATTGACTATGAGTTTGATTGACTCTGAATCATGCAAACTGATGGACTTATGGACAGATAGACGTGGAGTCAGATCATGAGGTTTCTTGCTATACTGCTTGTATAAGTCTAAAACCAATTCACAGAGAACTAATTGAAATAAATTAGTAAATACAGGTCATAGACCTACTTTATTAAGAAGAAGACTTATTCTCTTGTTTTTTTTTATTTTTCCAGTGATATTCTACGTTTTTTACTGGTGTTCTATTTGATAGTAGATCGACCCCTTTTTTATATTTAATTACTATTTTAGTTCATTGTTCCATATCTTTATTTCCCTTTGTGTAACTTTCTCCAACCTCTAAGATCTTCAAATGCAATTTTTTTTATGTTAGTATAATTATTATTCTTCTATATTTTTGGATTTTTTAAGATTATTACTGTTCATCAAATCTCTTTTGATATGAGTTTCTATAAAAAAATAATAATATCCGTTTATTAAATCAGTAAAGGATAAACCAATTAACAGAATAAATCTTCAGATAGTTTAATATGGAGCCCTAACCACTTGACAAATATTTTGGGAATAAAATGATCCCCAGTTATCTTGCAGTTATATTATCACTTGAAGACCCCAATTATAAAACTTGTTTTTGGGAGGGTCTCCCCATTTTATTGCCTTGAAGGCAATAATCTCAACTAATTTTCAAAATAACAGCAATTTTTATTTTTTATTATTGATCATGAATAGTCAGCAGGGGAGGGGGGCACATGGTCAAATACCTAATTAATTTTCATTCGTTGTAACCAAAACATCATCAGCATAATTCAAAACATCTTAAATCATAGTACCAAATATAAAATTTAGAAACATTCCAGAACTAAAATATTTTAAAGTTGACACAATGGAAAGTTATGAATTATAATAAGAAAGGGAAGTTAACTATTTTATTGATTTTAAAAATTAATGTCGCACTGTTACCCCCACATGGGTGGGCACTATATACATAGTATGTAGGTTACACATGATGGGTAACAATGAGACGTATGATATTAAATAATATCTATATTTGAGAGCATTCCAGTCATTACCAAATTGATCAACGAAAATTAACAACCATTTATACCAGAATGTATAGCTTACAAAAAATGCGTCTTACTTTACCCATACTCTCCTATAACTTATGCCCTTAGCAAAATTAAAATAAATATAAATCAGTATGAGAATAAAAACAACAGATAATTTTATTCTCTATCCCCTATAGCTTCCATAGTTTCCCCTATAGCCATTCCATAACTCGGCGTATTTCTCTAATAATCTGTAGAACTCGTACATAACAAATTTTTAGCCCTTATAAGGCCCTACTTGCAACCTTTGAAAATTTATCCATTTCTAATCTTTTTTACCACTTTTTACATTTTTGCAAATAACTCGATTTCAGTGCACCAGAGGTATCAAGTTATAGCTTAAAGTGTAGAGATTAAAATTCTATGTGAAAATAAGGTTTTCCGAAACTGCTTAGTGTTTTTCCTGAAAATCGAATCCTGTTAATAAAAATAATAAACGAAAGTTGTAGAGGCTTAAATTTATGCAACATAATATAGCAGTTTCACCAAAAACATCGAAGGCCCTTTTTAGATCATGTCTACGGCCAACTTCAAATTTTCAATTTCCGGAAGGTTTCTAATAAATATTTGTGTTCGATTATGGTAATAATAATTTGTATGCATTTAAACTTACAATTAAAATTAAATTAAATAATAATTGATCGTTACTGTAGGAGGTCTCAACAATGAATTGAGAATTATTCCGCAAAACTTATCAACAAATGGATGAAGTATAGTTGAAACGTTGGAAGAAGTGGGCACAACTCTGATTGTTGTTATCAGCAACAAGGTTTTCTTAATAATTTAACTTGCTAACAATTGAAATCCACTGCCATATATTTAATAAGTGATTTTACTTCAAAAATTAGTCATGAAAGCAAGCCATATTGGACTCGAAACTATTTTTGAACCAGTCCAAATTCTTCATTTCGTAAAGTGAAAAGTAACTACACTAACAAAAATAATTGTTCAGATTCAGATGAAGAAGATTGGATGTTCTAAACTTGAACTACATCAATCAAAAATTTGCTTCATTCCAGCTGCGGATTTTGAGATATTGCCAGTTGCATGCTAACTATATCGTATTATATGCAACGCCGCTGCGGAAAAGGCAAGAATAAATTAGTGATATATATCATTCTCGTTAAAATGGCTTTGATGTCTTGCAAAGCCATTATTGTTTTTGGAAATATTTAAAAAAAAACTACCCGATGAGCTTTCATGGAAACTTTATGGATGACCAGTTTCGGTTCAGCACCGCTTTCCTCTTTGAATACTTAGTTTTATTGTAATATCTAATTTTGGAAATCTACTCTCTTCCATTCTATATACCTGTTGAGGCAATTTTCAGAGGTATTCGCTTATCTTGTCCTTAGCTGGGAATGCATAATATATCAAGTTGTTGTCAGCCCAATCGTATGCACACCCCTTCATGACTCGCAGAACTTTTATTTCTACTACTCGAATCTCGATTAAATCCGTATCTCTTCACCTTTCAGTAGAGTTGGTCTAGCCATAAAAGTTTAATTATGTATCTTTTATCTTTCCTACGGTCTTCGTTATCGTTCCATACATCCTTGAGAACGTCTTACTTTATTGTTAACATCTTCCAAAAAAAAACATATTCTTATCTTTTTCTATTGCAGGGGTCGTTATTATAATAGACCGGTTATAACATTTCCGGTACCAATCGCCTTGGACAACTTCCGAAAAATGTATGCAAACAAATTTACAAAGCAAACTATTTTAATCAAACAATTACGAATACCAAATCCTTTTAAAGGTTAAAACTGTCTGCACCTAATTACAATTTTTCAAACTTCCAAATCATTAAGGATGCGGCAAATATTTGTTGTATGTATACTCATTAAAATATTTGTACAAAGGTTTGTTTTTAGTAAGTAACATTAAGCTCGGGGTCATTACAACCGAATTTTAAGTAAACTTGCTCTATTTATTATTTTTTAAAGGTTTCCAACAGAAACGAGTTCCTGCAACTTTTGAACCAAAAAAGTTCGAAATACTAGAAACAAAACTCAGCTATTTCCTGCTCATCTCGCATTGCTAATGGCTTAAAAATTGTGCTATTTTAATCTCTCCGCGTTGAAGTTTTAAATAAGCAGCTAACTACAGCTGCAAATTATTAAAGTCGGATAATAAATTTAGGATCTCGTGCAAGGAAGGTTGATACCTTTTTATCGTTTTAAGATTTCAACATGATTTATGCAATACCAATAGCAATTTGAATACAAAATTAACAACTGGCATTGTTTTTCTTACACCACCTGCTTTTTTTTCTCCCATCAACTGCCAGTTTCAGAAATCAAGAATTCGTTCTCATAAAAATCGTGTCATAAATTGGTGGATAAACGAGCAACTACACTGTAATATTTACGTAAATTAATTTTCAAACCAGTTTGGCTGCTTTTTTAATATCTTATTTGCGTTAAAACACAAAAATTAATTCACACTTGTAAAAAAAAAATTGGAATTGTAAGAATAGCAACGAACCTTTCACAAGCTGTGGGCGGAGGTGTAGGTGTCCTGGACAAGGGAAAACTTGCTACTTCTCGACCCGCGGCTAAAGATCTTATGGAACCAAAAGGTTGATCTGGTGATAATTGTATTGCTGTTGGTACAAGACCCCTGCAAAAAGTTGACAATGAAATTTAAATTCCTTCCAAGTCATTAGGTATTGACCATCAGTTTCCCAATAGAGAAAATTGAAAATGTGCATAATTTAGAAGTAAGTAAAACTCATTTTGAATATTTATAGAGAATATGGATGTGGTTAGCAATATTAATAAAAATAAATTTTAAAATGCACGTGATTCGAAAAATAAAATTGAAACAATGGAAATGTAATTTACATACAATTGCTATTTTAATTTCGTAATTACAACCTATTCCGGTTTAAAAAAGGAAATGCATTTTTTTTTAATTCATTGAGATTAACAACATTAAGGAGCGTTGTATATTAATCACTACATCTGACAATAAACATGAAAAATAATACAATAAATTGGTTAGGAAAGTTTCAACGCATGGGAATTTAAGAGAACACATTTAATTAAAATAATGGAAATGTGTTGTTATTTTATAAAATTAAATAATTCTAAAACAAGGAGATATAAAAACCTGATCGGATGAAATTTGAAATTAATTTTGAACAACGGAAGCATCAGGTAAAAAGTTAGTGCATCGAACCTATTCTAACAAAGTGCAAGAGATTGATTGGAATTTTGGTTTTGCAAAAAAAATATAGGTAGGTAGGTACATACCCAACTGATCCCGATGTGACTAAAAATGGTAAAGGCGTAGGACATTGGCTATGAGGTGAACTTGCAAATGAACTCCTTGTACTTGAAATTTGGCTGTGTGGACATTGAGGGGGGCCAACTGCTATTGTACCTGGACCTCTCCTTTTTGACCAACATAATACTGAATTTCTACTTTTCTCTATTGCGGCTGTAAAGGTTAAAATTTCGTCAATATACAATTATTACACAATAAATAATCATAAATCATTCATTATTAAAAAAAATTGTTACATCGCATGAAACTTGGTATTTCATTATAAATCCATAAAGAAATAAAATAATTTAGTTGTTATAATTTTCAAAAGTTTTATTAACGGTCGAAGATTAATATTATTTGCGCAATGCGACACAAGAAGTTTATGTTCTTTCAAAAAAACGAGATACTACTTTAAGGTCGGTTGTTCAAATGGCATTAGTATATTATTGTGACTTCTTGGCTTGTCGCCAAAAATCAAACAAATAACATCAGAAATCTGAAATCCTGACCTTACACTTTTCTGATTTCGGACGTAATTTTGTCGTCGTAACCTTTAAATAAAACAAACAACAAAGATAAGGGCACACGCAACAAAATTTAGAACCAGACCAAACGAAGATTGCAATCTTAATCTATTTTTATGAAATTTAATTCGTATTTGAACTAATTGCAAAATGGCATCTCCAATATAGCGTGCGTGATTCTTGATAATCAAATTGCAATTAACCGGTAGGTACCTACAAGGTAACCTAATTTTAATTTATTAACGCCGTTGTATTTTTATTTTATTTATAAGAAATTACTGCTATTAATGTTTTTCTTAAAATTGTAAAGTTAGCATATTATTTTTAAATTTAATTTTGCCCTAATGGATTGGCAACAGTTGTCGGAAGATGCTTGCAATATATAAAATTAATATATTATTCCGCTATAAATTCTCTTTAATTAATTTTTTTAAGGATTGCATCGTAATTTTGTTCTAAATTTAAATTTTGAGCACCTTTGAGGACGACGATGCAAGAAACTGGTTTGAGCGGGGATGCAATTATAGCAAAGGAAATCCTAAGAAAACTCAACGAAGGTATGGTTGGAGTTTCGATTAAAAAATCCAATAATTATTGGTTTCGTTACACTACAAAAACATGATGAGGTAATGAAATTGCAAATGCATCATTATTAATTAACAACTTTTGTAAGACTGCGTCGAGAGCTTGAAGCCAAAATAACGGTTAAATTGGTTTATAAAAACTAAAAACTTCTCTTAATTTGCATACTAAATTTATACACTTCCATATACGAGATTATTTTTAGAAAAAGTTGAACAAATATTAACGAACTTGTTAAGGCGTGCACGCCTGGTACAAGGAGAATTAATTAAGCCCTGGTTTCACAAAATATGTAAAAGAAAAATTTTGTAATTAGTCGGAGATACAAGATACTAAAACATATCAAACACATTTAACCGTTGTTTGTGAGAATACTCAACATAAAGAAAGTTATTTGAATACAAAAGCTTGTGGTGACTGCATAATGAATTGGCTTACTTCATATAAATAACCGTCAAGCAGGAGTTTGTAAGACAAATAATGTAAAAATACCCATAACGAAACGTGCATTCAAATTAGTTTCTTCATAACTTTTGCCACACCCTGTAACATGCCGCATATTACATGTACATACAAGAATCGAATCATACACCACAAATATCGTTTGTTGACATTGCAGCGAACTCAATGAAAGCTAAACCATTATAACTGGTCTAATCAAGGTTATCAATACCAACTTGCAGTGAATTATTTAAAAATTTACTGTACAGGGCTGAGCAGAGGGAAACTGGTACAACATTTTAACTTCCTGGGATGTTTGTCGAAGCGAAACCCTTGGAAGGAAATGGAGATCCTTGTTGGGATCTATGATTTGTTGTTTTAAACAGGCATTGGGTCTTTCAACTTCACAGCCCGAAATAATAAAATTCATTTGAAAATCAAAAAGAGACTGAATTCTACTTTGGTGGAATTTTCCTCGGTTGTCCAAAACCCTACTACAACCCTGGGATGAGGCAAAATCGACAAAATTACGCAAAAAATGCAAGAATGATGACTCGATCAATCTTATCGCATATTAACCATCAAATAGCAATAATTCACAAACTTAATTTGCAAATGACGCAAGGTTTGGTCATAAAACTCGGGTACCTACCAGAAGTAAAAGATAAATAGCGTTCAACACGAGAAAATTTTTGAATAAAATTGTCCATGAGTTATGACTTGAAAAGTGAAAGCCTGCAAATGGCATTTCAATGCATTAAATTGTAATTATAATAAATGCATTTAAATGCCTTTGGCACTCCAATAATAATCTTTTGTTGTCTTATAAGAATGCAGTTAATCTATTTTGCCGACTACAGCAGAAAACTAGAATAAAAGAATAAATTCAACAAAAGATAGTCATCCTTTGTTTTTCAAACGAAACAATAAATTTATTGAATCCAACCAAGCCACAGTATGCATGGTTTAAAATGATATTGTTTATGTTTAGCAAGATTGGTATTTACCAAGTACTCTAATAAGGAAGTTGCAATTGTCTACTTAGAATGGCTGCAACTATTAAGCAATTTGTTCAAAAGTTAACCAATTTATAGGACATTGCTAATATTAACCTTCCAAACTTGTGTAACTTTCTTAAATTATAATTAAGTGAAATTGATTGTTTAATTAAAATGTTAAATGCAATAATCGATACAACTTAACGTGTTTTGGGGTCAATTAATTAGAAAATATTTTTATACTTTCTTTAGTTCGTTCGACGATTTTAACCGACGTCACAAGTCTTTCTTTAGTTATTGATTGTTAATAAATTATGAAAAATATGCGTACCTATTTATTTAATTGTAAGGTTTCAAACCAAAAAACATGGAAATATTATTTTTATAATTGAAAACGTAGAAGAATTAAATTACAGTATTTCTGTAAGTGCGCAATTACATGCTTTATTTTAGTAACCTTTTAACCCCTTCATCTATTTAGTTTTGCGTTTCTTATTTTTAGAAATATGTTTATCATTATAAAACTTAAACTGAACTTTGGCAAACTGTAAAAATTGAAATATAACAAAGTTATCTTACCAGCAGTTCTTGAATTTGATAACGGACTTAAAGGATAAAAGTCCCCATGTAATGGACAATGGAATCCAACCGTTTGTTCCGTCCTTCTTGCCCGTCGTGTTAACAAACATAATATAATTCCAATTGCCAGCATAATAATACCAATAACTATGCAGGCTGGTCCCAATATTCGAGAATTTCCTGTAAATGCAATTCTTTCTGCGTAATTTTCTGGGTTTTCATCTTCACCAGGTCCTCGGTACGATGCAGCTAAAAAAAAATTTCAAGATTAAACTACCGGTTTTTCTCGGTGAAAGGGGCAAAATCAAAATCGCTCATGTCATTGCACTCTTATTTCAGCTTTCTCCCTGATTTCCTCTTGGATTGTTGCATTTAGCCAACCTCCCATTTTCCTTGAACTTCTCTCGCGTGCCTTTGACTCCGCTAGTTTAGTCTGCTCGTCCTTGAGCATTTTTATGAAATGACTACAAAGCTAGTTTTCATTTACAATCAGCTACCCGATTCAAATTGTATCTTTTTTTGATCTTCATCACTTTTTATCGTCAATTCTTCTCTTTCTTTCTCGAGCGGTTAACTTTTAAGAACTTTGGTAATCTTGAGTTTTTGGCAATTAACGACACGTGACAAGATAATGATTTGATGTGATTAATAATTCGAATAAAATTGTTTTTGTATCCAAAATAATAACACGACGACAAATTTTTTAAATTTCTTTAGCATTGACCGATTTATCCAAGGGAATTTTTTATATCAACGGTTGAAACACATCGAAAACGGAATGTGAAGCTCAATTACCGTTTAAAATCTAATAAACGCTTTGTTAAATTAGAAATACAATTTAATCATTTAATCATGGTTGTATTGTACAATTTAACAAAATTATCTTTTATTAATTCAGTTGTAGCGATTCAACAACGATCAGTGTCAATGTAGTGCTTTGTAAATTAAAGAACAATTGATCATTATTTTAACATAAAGATTAAGCGAACAATGATGAGTTTTTGAAAATCTTAAACTGTTTAGCAATAAACCAGCCCATTTCGAATTTTTAACTTTCGCTCAGAGATTATCTTCTACTTTCTCTAACCCAAAATTAATACTCGGAGAAATGTAATATCTAGTAATCGTAAATCGGTTAAAATAATGACATGGCGCAGTCACGGCTGGTTTTGGGTTTTATATTGTCTTTAATAATCCCTGAAGAAATTAGGAACTTAATTGGATAACTGAGATATTTTTGGCTCAGGGATAATTTTCCTAGGATTACCAAGGGACCACAACGTCTAATACATTATAATTGTGTTACAGAACGAATATTGATAAATATATTTAGCACGTTATTTCGTAGGCAATCGTCATATTCCTGTTAACATTAAATACAAATATCAACTTTCTGCAATCTATGAAACCAGCAAATTTAACCTTACATTGAACGGTATAAATAATACGTTCACATTGGTGACCGCATAATTAGATATCTGATAAGTCAGCAACCATAGGTTTATTTTACTTCAAGAACAATTTATCGATTGAGTAAGGCAGCTATTTCGATAACTTCCTTCTAAACATTCAACACCCGATTTTAAAACTTGAAAAAAAATTGCAATTAAATTTAATTTTCGGTGTAATCGCAATTAGGAGAATGAAAAGTTGGTTAAATTAAACCTGCAGTTACCTTGAAGACCATCGAATGTTGCATTGGAATAAGCAATCAGGGAGATATAAAATTAATTATAATTGCATATAAAAAACTCACCTGTGAGTACGCATCCGACTAGTAAAAACAAAAACCCAAAAATCGGTAGAATGATTTGACAATTTGCTGCCACCACAACTCCAGCTACCATAAGGCCACCCTCAATTTTTTCCACCCTAAGGCGGGAAATTGGGGCCGGACATAGCAGTTTGCCACCATCCGAAGTGGTCTCGATTGGAATTTCGTTAGGCCTGGAAAACAAAAAAATAGTTAGTGAAATTTGAACGCACAATACAAAAATATCTTATTACATGTATAAACTATTCCATCATTAAAATGTAACTCGAATCATTCGTTAGACAAATTGAACCAACTGAGATAAGTAAATTACCAATTTTTGCAATATATTATATTGGTAATTAAGAGCTGATACTTAAAATGACATTTAGATAAAATATAAAAATCAAGTGCAACTTTTATTTTAATTATATCCGGTTTCAGGTACATTTAATATCTGTTCCATGAATTGCAGATTGGTTACACTCGATGAGCCCATATCGTGGTAAAAGAATTGAAACGAAATTATAATTTCTTCAAGTAAATGCAGTGATGGTTTTCAATCAGGAACAGCTCAAAAATATACTACGAGACTACCAATTATTACTCATTGCATTATCAACACAAACACAATAATGAACTTATATTAGGGTCAAAAGGTTGAAGTTCAAATGTACCGTATCAAGTACCTAAATTAAATTACAATTCGATTTGATATGATTGAGTTTAATTGAAACAGTTCAATTTAAATAATAACAAGACGGTTTAATTGAACAGTAAACATTAGTTTGATATTTTTAATTATTAGGCGTAATACGCTTGCTTTTATTTACAAAATGAGTCGGTTTAATAATTTAATAATTTTCATCTAATAATAGAATACAATGAGTAAGAAGTTAAAAAAGAGGAGTATTGATATTTTAAGGCAATCTAAAAATAAACCGAAACGTACTACTTATAATTTGTGAAATCGTTAAATAATTCAGAATATAAAAACCGTAATTACGCATTCGTAAGTCGATGCTTTTTCCTAAATTATCAATTCAATTTTGTTAAAATCTTACCGAAAACGAGTACAAAGTTTCTATGGAAATTAAATTTCCTTCGAAACTATTCTAAGTCACATTATGTACATTTTTTGAATATTGTGTTTGTGTGTTGATTTTATTATTATTACTACTCGTCGTTATAGTTTGGTAAGCCTTCGGCCTTGACTAATCGTAATCTCTCCTTTTGCATTGCCTGGAATCGTTGCCTTCCAGGCGAAACCGTAATTACAATTTTTGAAATCGTTTTCGAATAATGACATATAGATAGCAGCACATATCGGCCAATCAACAGGCTGGACTTTTTGTAAACAACAACTGATTGGTTAATATGTATAGTTTGTTTCAGAATAATTGAAATTAAAAAAAGTCATAGCATCAAATTACGTTGATATAAAGACGACACATAATACAGAGATAAGATTATCGGGTCAACCAAGGGAACATAATATGCATTGCTAAAGGCTGGCGCGAGATTAAAATAATTAACCATATCTCTATTATTATGTTTTGTTTATAGTTTGTACGTTCTTATATCAACGTAATTTGATGCTATGACTTTTTTTAATTTCAATTATTATGAAACAAACTATACTGCCATCTATATGGCACTGCTTGCAGAACTATAATTTAATTTAAATTAAGGGTTGAGCAATTTATTAAAGCTTGTTAATTGGTTCATTGCAAACCAATCCGGAGTTTTATGAGTCTGCGAGTGAGTGAGGACTCTTAGAATGGATTCCGGTAGTGTTTCTCAAAGTGGGGACCACGGCACCGCGAAGGGCACCAAAATGTTAAGCTTTTAGAAAAAATAGCTCCTGTGGTACTACAGCAATAAAAATTTAAGAAGCACTAGATTACGTAAATTGGAATGCTATTCAAAATCCCATAAAATGGTCTTGATAATAGTAAAACACTTTTTTAAGCGCAAATAACAACTAAACGTTAACTGCATAACCATGAATCCAGTTTATAATTGTCTAATGAAATTCTACACCATACGATATGTACTTAGAACTAACCTAAGTGGTATGCACTAATGTTTTATGTCAGTAACGTTATTCTCCACCCGGCTTTCGTGAAAACATAATATAATTTCAATAATTTAAGAGTAAATGGACCACAAAATTGGGACAAATGATGCAAAAGTAATTACCTAACAAACACGGTTTATTTTAATATTTGGTAGAAAAGCGGAAATTAACAGAAATCATTTAGTAATAACTGGGAATCGAACCTATGACCCTACGGTCTGAAATAAAACTCCCTATACAGTACACAACCTCCTGTACAATGTCTACGCCTAGAGGGGAGGAAGGACATTAAAATCCAATTTTTTGATATCTCTCAGAAAATTGTGTTTGAATTTTTTTTATGTAATATTTTGTAAAATAATTTATTTACTCTTTAAATTCCAAATGTCGTGTCAAGTTCTATTAAATAAGGGGGGGTTCTTTCATTTGTAACCATAGGACGTTCCTGGGGGGGGGGGGCGAAGATTGTGGCCAACTGTGACAAGGGGTGGTTGGAAAGTAGGAAAAAAATTGTGGAAGTCCTTTATGGATGAACACCCTTAGCCATATTTAATGACTGAGGATCAGAATAGGGCCGTATTATGTAGGGTGAAAAATGTAAAATGAATGTAAATGTAAAACTAATTCGCAAACACTATCGCCATCTAAATTTTACTGATTTATTAAAAATTTGAGCTGAACTTATTTCAGATAAATGTTGTTTTTTTCCTTCTGAATTTTATTACATAATATAATATTATATTGGTAGAGCGCAAATTTTTGAGTTTTGCACAAAACTCTTGCGACATCCCTGTTAATATACCTCGCCTGCTCCTGTTTTTTGGAAAAGGGCAGACATTTTTAGAAATTGAGAAAATTAATATGGAATGAAGTTTAATAGCTTTAAAATTAAAAAGGCTGCTTGCTATCTGAATATAACTAGAAACCTAAAAGGCGCTTTCAACAATACTTTAAGTAAGAAAAATATAAAACTCCTTTGAATTTCTATTCCTTTATAACTTTAGCGATAGGTTTTTTAAAAAATTCTACGTTTTTAAGTCCCCCTTTCTTACTGATGTTAGATAGTTCTACTTTCTCATAAAGTGGCAAATAAAAATGTATTATGTATTTTGTCATATGCGACCCTGCATGCGACACCTTCGCTGTGGGGGTGTAAAAATGTTTCTGTATTTTGCACCAATATGCCCACCAACTCGAGCGACAACTTCTTTCTTTCATTTCTAAGAAAATTAAAGCAGTATCGTAATAGTACAAAATATATATAAATTATACACCTGGGCACTATGTCACTTTTAATCCCGAATGTGAATGTGGAATCCACGAGGTGGATTAAAGGTCACTTTAGTCCCGAAGTTTATAATACTATTTTTCCCATTTTAGTGTGTGAATTTTCAAATAAAATGCAAATTTTTGACACCCTTGATAAATATGTAAATAACGGTACAAATTAGAGCTAACTTTATGCTTCTTTTTGCTCCCACATTCACATTACCCTCACTATTTCTTCCCACTATTGTATTGCCCCCCAACTTTAAACCCGATTTCATGTTGAGAGAGGAAAAGTGGTACTTTGCTGAAATTTTCCTGAAAATTGGGAGTAACGTAGTCACTTCATTCACGAAAGTCCAAAAATCATTTAATAAAGTTTTAATGCCTGATCACCATAATATATACTGAGATATTGCATACCCCCCAGACCACCCGGTCTCTGCAGCCTCCAATTTTTTAGAAGTTCTTTATTAATAACGATTTGTGACTTTTTTCAATGGGAGGCCACAAAATTTAAAGAGAAAAGAAAAATATAAATTTACTATATTTTAATTTACTTTATATTATTGATCTTTAACTTGTTGAGAAATATAACTTTCTTTATAATAACCAAGGTTATTTTTAGGCTTGCTAAAACTTTACTGATTTCCATTGTCAACGGACTAAAGAATATTGGGTTGCCTTAAAATAATATATTTTTTCTCAAGTAGTAATTTAATTATAACAAATAAATAAAAAAAATTTCAGATAGTTGTCATAATATTGACAGGTTAAAAATTTTGTGCTCTCATTTTAATTACATATTTTTTATTCATGATTTAGGATTTTTTTTTGTTTTTTAAATTAATATCATGTCTTCCTGATGATCCTTAATAAAGGTGAAATGACGTCGGACAATTCTATATTTAAACAATCTATTGCATGTAAGTTAGATTTCATTAACTTAATTATTATAAAAAAAGTTTTAAAAAATTTAATTTACTTATTTACTTAAAATTCTTTTCTTATGATTTTTTAGGATACTTCTTTCAGATTTTAAATTAGAGGGTGCGTATCAGCTATCAGAGTGCCCTTTAAGGTATGGTTAAAAAACTTTGAACTTGGTTAGGTATTTGTGTAGACTCAGGACTGGGCGATAGGACTTTTGTGGAGGTAAAAGCTTAAACCATCATCAGTATCGACATATATATCGCGATAGCCTAAATAATGTATCTGTATGTCCATCTGTAACATCAAATAAAGCCGATTATCCGTTCCCTCGGTGCGGCCTTTAAGCCGGCGTACAACCTAGGCAATTACGAATTAGTGCGGCCTTCATCAAACACCGTTTCTGTCTATTTATTTGTTCATAGCGCATCCTTATTGCTTTATTTTTTGGTTACACAATGAATGAGAAAATAATTTATATAAAAAATACTAGAAACGGTATTAATATTATGTACTCTTAATGTGAATTCTAAATCTAAAACGGAATATATTTTAATGTCGGCCTTCAAAATTCACAAGAACATGATTTTTCCTTGGTATTAAAAACGTAGATTGGTTTTGAAAAACCTAGCGCTAATGTTAAAGGCATAAAGTTCAAAGGAGTTTTCGAATATAAATATTGTTTTATTCACGATTTGGAATATCTACATAGAATATCAAAGTAGGTGTTCGCGTTTCTGAATGTTGACGTTGACGGGTTTCACATTACCGCATTTCACACCATTTAAAAAAAATAGGGCCTACTGTTTTTAACCCGATTATGAATGACTTGTGTTTGTATGTGGTGTTCCTAAATCAGTCAACACCTGGTCACCCATCCAAGTGGGAGCCGCTAACAACCTTGTTTGACAAGAATTGCTAGCTATGCGTAACGAAAATAAATAAATAGAATATGAATTATGAACCATTTAAACATGCGATTGTTATGACTGCTCAAAAATCAACACCCGGAATTTTTTCTTCGAAGAAGAATTGTAAATTATAATTTTTGATGCGAACGATTCAAAATTAAATTAATTGCTCGGAAGTGTGCAATGTACACAAATTAAATTATATAATTGCTGATCAAACTGAAATATTTCGATTCAGTTCTGAACGCAATAAATAATAACTAATAAGACATAAAAACATTCAACTACCAATACTATCAGATAAACATGTTACACACTTATGTAATTTTTATCATTTATTAGATGTGTTTTTCATCGCTTTCGATATAATAAAGTAAACATTAGTTGTTTTAGTCCAATTGCAACAAAATAATGTAATAAAAATAACGAAGGTCATAAAATGTTAAAAGTAAAAAAATTTAATTTGTAAAGTAGGTACCATAGAAAAAGTGGGCGTACATATGAGACATACATACTATTGTTATTTTTGTGGTCTATTCAAAATTAAGCAGAAACTTTTCTAAAGTGGGCTGAAATATGGGGTTATCTGGATATTAATATAACAGTTACAGACGAGAATGTGCTATCGCTTTTTAAAAATAAAAAAAATTAACTCGCAACAAAGTTTGATTAAACTGTTAGATTCCCCAGAGAGACGACCTGTTTAAATAGTTTAACGATAATACATTATGGCTTTTCAACAGGGACTTTGTTTTTTAATAGGGGAAATTTTGGATGTGGTGACAGTTTTGCCAGTCTAGAATTTATTATGACTTCGCATGAAAATAATTAAAATTAACTACGAATTTTTGGTTGTTATATTTTATATTGTTAAAATGTTGTTGCTGTAAGTGAAGTATTAAGGAAAATCGAAATTTATCAATTCCACAACGTTTTCAGTAATTGGGTCTATCCACGAGCACCACGTGGCGAATTTTACGTAAAGTTTTGGGTCTAGAACCCCCTAAGGTTCAGTTGGTGCAAGAATTAAAGCCAGCATTCGCTAACTTTCATTCTTAAACAAGGTGATGGTTTTTCTGAAAAAATTCATCGTTTCAGATCTAGCTCATTTGAATAGTTACGTTAATGAGTAAAATTTCCGCTTTCGGGTTTCAAAAAATCTAAGAGTGATTATTGAGAAGCTTTTACATTCCACTTGTGTTATTTTGGTGCCCTTTTTGGTGTGGATGAGTGATTGGAAACGATGTTACTAGCAATGGATTGCGTTATCGGGACATGTTGACAACATTTTTTTGGCACGTTATTGATAATATGGATGAGTGATATGTGGTTTCAATAGAACGGCACCACATAGCCACTGAAAAATTGAATTTACTGCGAACGAAATTTTACCGATCAAATAATTGTGCGTAATTCTGCAGTCAATTAGCCGTCTAGATCTTATGATTTAATATCATTTGACTATTTCTTATGGGGCTATGTGAAAGATCAAGTCTATACAGATAAACCACAATCCATTGAAGCTTTGAAAACCTACATCCGACGCGTAATTGGTAAGATAGAACCGCAATTATGCAAAAATGTAATGGAAAATTTTCTTTTAATACATTTTGAAAAATACTTTTTGCATATTATATGGTTTGTTTACAATAATAATGCAAAACAATTACTGTTTACAATTACAAAAAAAAATACCATAACTAGTATATTATTCCAACACAAGATAACACAAAAGAACGTCACTCATACCAATCGTACAACCTAGAAAGCCGCACAGGTTTCAACTTGATAAACGATCATTTTCCTGCTATTTTCAAATTGACAATGGAAAACGAGCTTTATTCTTTTCTTATTGACTAAGGTAAACACGCTTTATTCGTGATTCTCATTTTTACGTGCTACTCATTGCAATTTTTTTTTTTTTAGAAAAACGTGTCCTTTCTTGTCTTTGTTCGTTTTTTTCAGCAACCCCAATCTGATAAAACAAGCTTTTCCTTTTCAAATGGTGAAAGCAATTATCTGGGTTTTCCTTGAGAACTTCTCTAAATTTAAATACATTGCGTGAGGTCACACTGCTGCGCTTATACATTTTTTATTGTCAATATAGGTTAATTCCACTTATATTGACACAACTTTTAATGCGAAGACCTACCATATATCTAAGTAGAACGCAAATTAAAAATACATGATCTATTTAAAGCTAGAATGCAGAAAGATAAATACAAAAGTTCACAGTGACACTTCCATATCTCCATGTCAATTTACTATTCTACCATTATAAATGAGTAAATGCAAATGTACGGTAATGAAACGATCGATATAATTCTGAAGCCACTCCAGTAGCTTTTCCCAACGAATGTTATATGACCGTGTTGAAAATTACGCAATCATATTGTACAATAACCTCAAGAGTTGAACATTTCAAGTCGATAGCGTTCACAAATTTTGAAAAAGTTGGTTAAATTTAAACCTCTAATTTAGAGTTGCTGAACAACAAAAATATCGTTTGTTCAACTCTGTACAGCCACATGGCAATTATATTGGGTTTGCTTTTTCCTAAAAGTGTGTTGACTTGTTACATGTAACGCACATGGTGTGTAATTATAGTTTTAATGTTGTTATGTACATGAGTTTAGTGTGATACACTTCGGACTATATGTTGCTAAGGTCGTGCAAGTTCTCATGATAAAGCCGTCCTCAACGCAGTCAGAGTTCATTGCCCTACAAACCAGACTACCTATTCTAAATGTAAAAAATATTGAAAAGCAGGCCGACATGAAACATGACTAGAGACATCCATGTTAAAATATATCATTTATAAAGCATTATTGCGTTTCATTTTCATGATTGGTGTTTACAAAAGTAGGTAGTCTTTTCCGGGATCACTGATCCTACTATTATTTACAACATTTCAAAATTTGGACTACTGCCTAAAGTCGTTAGGTGCATCGGTTCCAATAAAATTACAACTAACGCGGTGCATTTGTTGCGAAACTACAAATCGGTGTTAATAAAACCAACTAGAGAAAGAGACAACAAACTAGCAAAGTTTCGAAAGTTTTTTAATTAAAATTCTTTGTTGCATTCTTTCAATTTATAGTTTGTTTACATTAACAAAATAAAAATGTAAAAATAATAATAAATAATCATAAATTTCTAGTAAACTGTGAAAAGAATACAAGCACGTGCTATATATACACGGCGTTGTCAGCCAGAACAGTTATACCTGGTTAAGGTATAGTTTCGCTATCATTTCGTTATCCTAGTGGAAAATTGATATTCTAGTACTTAATTTTTCAAGTTTAAAAAAGTAAAATAAATAAAAATATATAGAAAGGCACCTCCACCCCAAAGATTGCACCTGTATCTAAGTACGGCCCTGCATTCCGTCACTTGTCTAAATAGAAAAATCGTTTTGCACTCCCAAGGCAAATGCTATATTTGGGATAAAATTTGACCAAACTCAGGATCATAGAAATGGCCTGGTGTGATCGCTGAGCTGAGGTACAGCACCGAAATTCTGGGTTCGAATGAAAATTCACTGAACCCAGAATTTGCAAACTTGATGTTAATATTTTTTATTCGTTCATTTAAATAATTTTTTTCATTTAGCTCCCAAAATAATATTACAGTATTATAATACTTTACAGTATTACAATACTTTACAGTATTACAATACTTTACAGTATTACAATACTTTACAGTATTCAGTAATTTTTGTAACAATAGGTATATAATACTTGACATGTAAGAGTGTGGCCATTACCAGATCTCCCATTACAAATCATTCAATTAATGAAATCAATCGAATCAATTGAGTTCTCTGCAGTATTGTTTAAATCTGTGGTAAAGTCTACTGGAGTGTCGCTCTTGAGCTACGTCCAGTTGGATTTTCAAAGAGATTTTCTGCTAGTTGGATTGGGAGACTACTTAGGCTTCATGCACACTGATAGAGCAAATAAACGTTTTAAACCAAAACATGATTTTGTTTTATCTAAAACATGATAGAACAAACCGTTTCGAAACAAAATGTTTTGTTTTGTCTTAAAGCGTTTTGTCTTGTCTTAAAACCTTTTATTTCGCCTTGAAACGTTTTGCTTGATCTGAAAACAGACTGATTAAAACTTTTTAAGACAAGACAAAAGTTTCAAGTCAAGACAAAACATTTTGTTCTATCATGTTTTTAGATGAAACAAAATGTAATATAGTTTTAGACGCCCGGCACACAAAACAGTCTACATGAAAATGATTGCTCAACAGAAATAAAGCAAATACTAGCAGATACAAGAAAATTGAGAGAAATGTGGAAAATCTCCAGATCACCTTACGATAAAACGAAAGTCAATTTAAATGATCTTGAACGATGAGTAAAATAAAAATATTCAAAACTACTTTGAAAATCTTACTACTACCGAGTCATCAGAATACTCACTATGGGAAGTCACTGAAAGGCTTACAAGATCACAAATTGGAATTCCTCCCATACGAACTGAAGATATGTAGAATGTGGCCAACAAGCGATGTAAAAAAAAGCATAAGTGTTTGAAGATCATTTGGTTAGTGTTTTTAATCCCGTTCAATCTCAAAAACCTAGTGAGGTAGAAAATGAACTAATAAAGGCATTGGAAGCTCCAGGACAACTAGAACTACCCATTAAAAATTTCAAAAGTTCTGAGAAAAGATCCACTATTAAATGCCTCAATTCCGGGAAGGTTCCGGAGTTGAACTTTATCTCGGAGAAAACACTGAAAGAACTCCTGGAAGTCGGTATAATGCTATTTTAAGAACTAAACGCTTTCCGTGCTTTCGGAGGGCACGTAAAGCTGTCAGTCCCCATGTGTTAATGATTTGCCATCATAACAATAAAAAACAGGGTGTAGGTACATCGAAAGGCAAACCTAGCAAGCTACCTGAGATGTAAAAACAAAACTAATTACAAAAATTAGTAAAGAACAGGTCCTGGACCTATGTTAAGAGGGAGACTTCTTAATAAAAGTGGAAGAAGAAGAACTAAACGCTTCTCAAGTCAATGGAAGGTATCGGAAATCATAATAATACCTAAACCGGGTAAGCCAGTAGAGGACCCAAAATCATATCGCCCAATTAATCTATTGCCAATGTCCAAACCGGTCCAAACTCTTCGAAAAATTGCTTTTAAGAAGAATCAAGCCAATTCTAGAATAATTTAGATTTAAACAAAATTAGTCAGGCATTCGAAGAAAAAATTCTACACAGTGGCTTTCCTGGTTATAAGTTAGGCTTCTGACAAAGTCTAGCACATGGGACTACTATTCAAAATAAGGAGAATCGTTCCTGACGATATCTACTCAATATTGAAATCTTACTGGCAAATTAGGTATTTCCGGGTAAAGTTTCGGGAGGCTTACACAGAGCTCTTGTGCCAATAGCGGCTGGAGTGCCTCAGGGAAGTGTTCTGGGCCGGTGTTGTACTTACTGTATACGGCAGATTATCTTATAAAAAATTAATAACTAAAAAAGTTAATAACTTATGAAAAAGTTAATAACTTAAAAATAATAATAATAATAATATTTTTATAATAACAAAAAGACGTTTGATATGCTACAACATAACCTTGAGGAAATCAATAAATTATAATCATTTTACTTCAAGCACTACAAATATTTCTAATTTTTCCAAGTTGATCATAGATAGGTATTTTCAAATTTCTTTGTCTTTATCATGCTTGGAATGTCGCGAGGTGATAAAACTTTTGCATGATGAATAAAAAGTATTGATCATACGTCTCTTTAATTACTAATAGCACGTGCATATTAATTGATAGTGTGATTTTATGATTCATAAATTTTGCATTGGATTATCACGTACAAGATTGATAATTTTGCAAACTTTGTTTACTTTTAAGGCTGGCATTTCCAAACTCAAACGGTTACCAATTTTCAAGATTAAATTAAATCGAACTTTCAAGAAGTACACAATTTAATCGCACAAGCAAACTATGCGGCTAAATTGCACTGCAAACATTTTTGCAGATATCCGATAAATTTTATACCCTTTCAAATAAAGGTTTGCGTGTTAGCGTTCCACGGTTTAAAATTAATTTCATCTTTTAAAAGGCTGTTATGCACGAATTCATGAACTAAAAAGGATATTTATCAAATTATCTATCGAATTTTAACATAATATTGCAGAAATATACATTGCTAATACACCTAAATTTTAATCTAAATCATACAAGGTGATCAAAATTTAAATGGTAACTGAAAAAGTTAATAGCCACCGTTAACTATGTTGCGTTTAAAATTAAAATTAAATTACCTAATGAAATAAATGGTGAAAGCAAAGGAAACACAATACAAATTTTACGCTAGAATAATTTCGCACCTGCTAAACCTAATTTTAGGCTGTCAGTGTCGGTTAAGTCAACAAGTTGCAGAATTTAAAACAGAGGTATAAGAGGCACTTTCTGATATAGGGATCAAGTAGTGTCTGTTATTCTTTTATTCAGTTTTCAATCCTCCAATATAATTTAATTTGAGTTAATAGTTTTATTGTATGGTCAAAAATAGAGCAATCACGATGCTATTTGTAGCCGACACAATTTCCGCCACTTCAAAAATGACAGCACTCATCTATGCAGAAGCTTCTGCTGAATAGATAAGCTTGGTTCTTTGAGTCATCAATACCTTTTTGTTAATGCCAATGATGTTAGATTATTTTTTATACACTAGGTGTATTACAATATAAGACATTGTTTGGTATGATATCCACATCCATAATTTTTTTTATAGCAATAAAAACTTTTATTTCCAAATATGAATTTGGAAAAGATAAAAACTGACAAATCACGATTCTAGAATGTTTGGTAATCCATTCTAATTTGTAAAATTTAAGGCCCAATTATTTGTCGATGATGATAGTATAACCACAGGCAATGTTCAATCTATTTGAAAACGAAATTCGTCGTTGTACTCATCCATAATAAAAATGCTTATGTATATTTTATTGTACCATTACTATAATCTTTGTCAATATTGTTTCAGTAAATCAACAATCGAAGGGACCTATTGGTAATAGTCAGGATAACAAAATTGGTTTGATAACTGAAAAGCTTAGATTTCCTAGTAAAATACAACGCAAGAATCAAATTTATTTTTCAAAATTGGTATCTTTTTCCAGCACAACAGGATGTGTATTAATTTTCTGATTTTTATTCTGTTTAGCTCTTGATTATATGCAACTGAAGATTGGTAATAACCATGAAATGCTACCATATTACTTGATATTCACCGTTTTTCAATTTATTTAATAATATTTTACCGTTTTACAAAGGAATTTCACGATTTTTATATCCTTTTTTCAATTTTTCTTTGTATTTGTATACATAGATATAATTTTTAAAAGTATATTTTACGTATGTAAATATTTAGTTAAAGCAAGAAAGTCGAAAAATTTAATGTAAATGTGGATTTAAGTATCCCCATTCTTAAATTTATACCCAATTCGGAATTTTAACCTTTGGCGGGGATTTTTGCCTATAAATCGTTTAATTTTATCTTAATAGAAAATTCTCATTATACCATTAGACAAATTGAATATTTTAATATTTGCCTACGTCAATTCATGGTGAAATGTGAAATACAATTTTTTTTAAATTGAAATTGTCATAAACACAGCCAGCATGGATTATTATCTGATTATTTTTTTTATATGCCTACAATCTCCGAATATTCTTTGATTATTTCAGTCATATTTTGAATGGATTTTTTGGAACGAAATATGAATAGAGCCTAGGAATATTATTTTCTCCAATATTACCATTTGACATTCATATAATGTTCTATTGAAATATTCCTGGAATGAATTTTTGAAATAGTACCCTATCGGATTTTAAAGATTTTTCCAGTAATGGCAGGAATATAGTGGAAATATACTAGAGAAAATATTATATTACCATAAACAATTTTTTTCATTTATTTATTGGTCTAATCCCAAACATTTTCTATGGTTGGTCATTCCATATTAAATCAACCAATTTTGTTGGAATTATTTTCATAACCCTCTTCGATTTCGCTTAAACTTGGTGTTAACATACACGTATTGTTTTGTTTGTCCCTAAAGTGCGGCGTTCAAGTTGTACAATCCTCCAAAATAATTCAAATTTATCTTGTATATAAATTTGAAAATCTATGTGGTTCCAAAAATTAAATTTAGGAATATTAAAGCTGTTCTTAATTAGACTAGAATAGTAAAAGAATATTCGGATATTGTAGACTCATCGTAGGCGTATAAAGGGAATAAATAATCTTTGAATATGGAATATTCAGATTCTATAAATAATCTTGGACACCATTGTAGTAATTGTTGAATATTCCTTATATTTTATAATCATAAATATATACGTTATGGAAATACTCCTTGAAAATGCTGTAAATAATCAAATATTCTCACGATATGACTGAAAAAGTTTTTAAATTAATACAGTAAAGATTCCAAAATGAAATTCCTGAATATTAAAACTATTCGAAATTAGAATGAAATAATCGAAGAATATCCGAAAATTGTAGGTTTATCGTAGATATATTATGGGAATGATCAGCGAATCTGATATATTCCCAATTATGTTCTACGAATATTCTTCGGAAATATTCTCAAAAATATTCCATGAATAATAAAACAGGGTACATTGGCATATTTTAGAGATATTCCATAATAATCTCGATCATTTTATACAATATAAATTACAATAATCCAAATGATTATGTAAAGCATATTCAGTAAAATTATATAATGCTATCTGGGATGTTTTTGAAGAATTGTTACACCACGTTCTGCATCCACGACACCTTTCCAACAGGTAATAAAAGGTTGGCTAGCTCAAAGTCGCGAAGGGGTGGGTTGGTGGAAGGAATGAAAGGGTCGTGTGACGGCACGTCGCAAAGCGTGTGTTTCCTATCGACGACCGGGCAATCCTCGATCGCGATTCTAAAAATTGTCAAAATCGGTGTGAATAATTTACACGGGGGGGGAGTTAAGTCAAAATCGGTGGGGTTAATATACACGCGGGAGTTTAAATGGGCGCCACGCATACGAAGAAATGAATCTCTTTGAAGGGGACTGGTTATCACACCTTCCAAGCTGGTACGCGACAACTTGATGATCTTACAGCGAACTCTCACTCCGGAAAAACCTCGCTCAATGACCTTACCTTTACAGGAGGCGAACTTTCCGTTGGTGAAAATAGCTAAATAAACATTAACACAACAATAATAATAACACACAAAGTTGGGAAATAATAAAAATGTATTAAATAAAATAATATCAGGGGGGAGTTGACAAAGTTTACACAAGATACTATCAAATTTACATGTCTTGTATAAAAATAAATATGTACAGTTGACGGAACCTTTCCGTGTGGTTTCCGTTGCGAAACTAATATTCGTAAAACAATTACTCTTACAAAAATACACAAGGTTAATTTGCATGAAAGGGGGGCGTATTGAATACAGCACTCCACCAAAATAAATAGTTACTTAAGCGTAACTTGATAATATTCAAAACTATGATTCATAAAATTGATCATGGAACTTAATCAATGCAATTGATCATCAAAATTCCCGACAACGGGACAAACAAACTTTAGCTACAATACTAAACTTGAAACGTTACGTTAAATTGTTCGGTTACACTCTGAACGCTCGAATGGCGTGTTAAAAGTTACGTTAATAATAGATAATAATATTAAGTTAAATAAAAGGTATACAAAATGGTTGCGATATCGTCTTCCAGGGTTGAACTGAACGTTCATAAACACAACTAATGGTCAATATAACCAATTAACATCACAATCTTAAAAATATAAAAAGGTTTCTTACTTAATCTGGATGGTTGATGTTCGACCTCTAGGTAAAGTCGATGACGGGTCCTTCAGGAGTGAGATTTCGTCTTCAGAACGTAGAATGGAGCTGAATGTGATGTCTCAAACCATATCAGAAGGGCAGCGTAATAACCAGCTTCCCAAAAACTCTTCAAATCGGAAGGTGGTGAAATAACAGGGTGGTTCACGCACTGTATTTCGCGATAAAATAGGGGTCTCCGTACGAAATAATTCACTAAGTTAGTTATTCGCGAAGTGACAAATAATTCAAGCCGGCACTGTCTAAGTAAGAAATGTTAATGTGGTGTCCGATAAAAAAAACGATTGGAATGCACACATGGGTTGGAAGTGCAACACCTGTTTTGTACCATTCGATAAAAGCAATGTTACGTACTTGCCTTATGAGCGGCAAGCAATAACTCGACGTGATTAACGTGATAAGCAGATGGTATAAAAAGTCCGATAATTGATTCAATGTTTAGTAACCATAGACGATGTTAATTGTTCGATCACTTATTAAATATTGGCAACAATTGACGATATACTGGTTCGATAAAATATTAATTGTTTAAAAACAATTGACGATATTCTGGTTCGATAAAATATTAATTGTTTAACCACAATTGACGATATTCTGGTTCGATAAAATATTAATTGTTTATTAACAATTGACGATATTAATCGTTTAACAACAATTGACGGTATTAATGTTCGATAAAATATTAATTGTTTATTAACAATTGACGATATTAATCGTTTAACAACAATTGACGGTATTAATGTTCGATAAAATATTAATTGTTTATTAACAATTGACGATATTCTGGCCCGATAAAATATTAATTGTTTATTAACAATTGACGATATTAATTGTTCAACAACAATTGACGGTATTAATTGTTCGATAGTACCTGCAGTTGACACACACTAATTTTTAGCACCAATGACTTGTATTTATTTAAAGACCTCTAATAAATGTGAGACCTCGATAGTTAATTCCGCTTTTGGAAGCGCTAAGATACGAAAAAGGTAGTATCAGATTCCAAGTGAATCTCCTCGAATATGCAATTTGCAGCTCAATTTATGCATTCTCCCTACTCTGATCTGGGATTTTTCCCACTTACTGATTGATTTGGATCCTTGTAATTGGGTCCTATAAATTTAGAAAGAAGGGAGACGTGATTTAATTGGATAAATGCCTAGAGTGTGAGGGCACACTTTCTTCTTTCTCCATGTAAAGTGTATCGAGAAGTTTGGTACGACACGTGCGAGCAAAACAATTTTTTGCTCGTCTGGTTGGACGAGAAAGGTCTAACTTTTGCACTTTTTACTTGTTTTTATCGAAGTCTGTAATTTCGAAATCGCTATCCTTGCCATGTTAAACCCGAGCACATTTGGCCGCTTATCTGCACATGGTCGAGATAGCAAGACAAAAGGCATTGATTCTCACGAGTTTCAAACATGCACGTGTGTGTCCTTGTATTGACAACTGGCTCGTGATTATGGATCGTATAAAAGTGTCTCTCGATCCTACCTAAAATTTATAGTAATGCATTTGCCTATATTGACGTTTAGTTTGCAACGTTATAGAATAGAGAATTTATTGCCGATGAGGTGAATTATGGATTAATGCTACGTCAACATTATTAACACTTCCTCATCTACCGTATGGTTTATTGTACGTGTATTAAAATATTTGATGATACTTTCCTAACTATACAATTCTTAAGATTATTGTGCATTTGCAAAACGTAAATTTATTAGTTGAGCGAATGTTTCAATCTTTTATATTTACAACCCGACCTAAAAATGTTTTCCCAAAGAGTAATTTTCAACGGATCGATTCGAAATTTAACATATAAGTTTAATAGATCATAAACGCAAAATCTAAGGGTGCGCCCGATGCGCGGAATAAGGTGACACTCCCCTTACGTCAAGAGTTGTTATCCCTAACTACTCTTCAACTGGGACGCGCGCAACCTCAACCGAAACAAAAACTGTCCTGCGATAAACCATCAACACTTGTAGTGTTGAAACAACTACTCAGCTAGTGACTAGACTATACGTATATGCCGGGAAAGAGAGAGAAGGTTCACCTAACCCTAGGCTTAATCAACCCGGGAGTCGTAGTGACTCCTACATGAGAGGGCGGTTCGCGAAATCACGCGATCATTCGCTGGCCGTGGGACCCACAAATGTCTGTGAAGACACCGGACTCTAGATCAAGGTAGACCTGAGCTAAGGTAACACTTCCTTGGCGTACTCATATTTACAAAGCCTTCTCTAAAATGGTTCAGTCGATGGGGACTGTCTGCCTTTTTCAATACGTTGAAAAAACAGAGTAAAAAAAAACGTGTGCTTGGCTGGATCAAATTTACAAAAGCCGTTCGGGGCACTTCAGTAGATGGGGACTGTCTGTTTTATCATTTATCGTTGGTGAAACAGAGAAAAAAACTTGCGCTTAGCTTGATCAAATTTACAAAGCCGTTTGGGAGACCATCCACCTTCATCATGACTTCGATCCAAACGAGATGATCGGAAGAGAGAGAAGAGGTAGTGATGGGGGGGTAAAAGATAGGAGTGGGGGGGAGGGGGGGGTTAAAAAAGTGAGGGGTAGCAACCTACAAGGGATAGTTGGGGGACCAAATCCTCGAACCGTCCGAGTTAAACACGGATGCAACCGGGAAAAATAGTGGGGCATAAATCGTAATACGAAACGGGACGGGATAACGACCTACAAGGGACAGTCGAGGGAGCAAATCCTCGAACCGTCCGGGTTAAACACGGATCTAAACGCGAGAAAAAAATAGGGGGGGGGTTTTCTCAAAAAAAATTAGGGTGGGGTGACAACCTACAAGGGACAGTCGAGGGACCAAATCCTCGAACCGTCCGGGTTGAACACGGATCTACGCACGAGAGCGTGCAGCACGAGAAAAAAATGGGGCACGAATGCCGCGTCAATCGTGTTGACCGGAGGGGCTGAATCTCCGAACCAACAAGTAAAGACTAATAAAGGATCACGATAGGCGTGATCCAATATTCGCGAAAGACGCGATATAAGGGATATGGAGTCCGGCGGGACGAGAGTGGGACGGTACCGAACCGACACCCATATCAAAAGGTACAAGTTACACAACTCGTGGTCGCACAACTAAATATGCGATACTTTTTAAAAGATATTTACGCTACAGAGCTCGAGTTGACGAGACGGGAGTATCAGTCGTCCACAATGATACGATCAAATATGAAATAAAACCAGAAAAACTGAACCCTATACGGGGGTAGGGATTGTCTTTGTCAGTATAACCGAAGGGACCGAATCTCCGAATTACACCGACGAAAACGAGAACGCTACTCCGAAATGATCGGGACATTTCCATGAAAAAAAACTTGGAAAAACTTCCTACTTGAGAATACCCGACGTCAACTTGACTGGTGGGGTCCAACGGCGGTAAGCGCCGACTGGAAACTCCAATCCAAGGAACGCCTGTACCAGTATGTCAAAGTATGAATATACCATATTCGGTGGAGTCCTGTACCTCCTCTGCAAAGTATGAACATACCACACTTGACAAAACCTGAAAAATCTGGAGGTGGAAAAAAAAAAAACGAGAAAGGTAGTTTAGTGTCTTGCACGGGCGGTTGATCGGGAAATCCAGCGGTGACTGACACCGGGGGAAATCTCCAATCTAAGTGCAAATCGCGCAAAGCGACAATGCTCGCCCAAGATGGCGACACCATATGAGTGGAACGTATCCACCAGAGCTATATGTCACAAAAGTGTAAGGAATGTAACAAGAGGGTCTTGCTCCAAGATGGTGACATAATACTTCGGAGTCGGGCAATTTGTAAAGTGTCTGGATCCCAGGGTAGTACCATGACATCAACCGAGAGTCAACATGGTTGAAAACCAAAAAAAATATCGGGAACTTATTTTGGCTCGAACCGAGAGCCAATGTCGTTACAAAATGAACGAAATGTTCACAGATACTGAGCGTTATACCTTAATCCTAAAGAAAAGAATGCAAGGGTCGAGCACCTATGCACTAGAGTACGAGAAGAAAAAGAAAAAAAAATGTTCGCATCATTTCAGATACTCCTATACCGGTATTCTTGGACGTGCGTCGGAAAACACCGACACTTCCAAAAAAAGAAACAACAGTAACACGACGTTCGTGACGATCACGTTGTACGTGAACAAAATCTGAAAAATCTGGAAGTAAAAATTGAGAAGGGTAGTTTAACGTCTTACGCGGACTATTTTTCAAAACCATAACAACAGCGACATAAAGTTCGGGACGTAACTATCACGTCGTGAGAGAACAAAATCTTAAAAACCTAAAACTAAAAGTGAGAAGGGTAGTTTAATGTCTTACACGGACTATTTTTCAATGCTGGTTCTATATACAATTCGGTAGCCGGGGGGGAGTTAATTGACTAAACCGGGACTAAAGTTGTTGTTTACCCACGAGAAAAAAATATTCCCACAAAAACGTAACTTGGTCAGGGCTTGACATGGTGACAACTGTCTGAGTTGCATCTCTAATGTTTACTGTAAACGTATGAAGTGACTCTACTACATTTCATTCAAAAAAAAAGGGGGGGGGAGAACACAATCGTTCTTCCAAACAAAAATCAAAATTGACCACAAAATTAACGTATGACTGATGAGGACGTTGGGTAACTAAGCCACCGCAACACCAATCTATACTTGGTTTACCTAAGCGATTTATTGGGTAGTTACTCCAATGGACCGATAAGTATACCCTCTAACTTCGCGTAAACTACTTCCTTAAATGTTCGATAAAAAAAACGAAATTCGCGACTCCTACCATCATGCGTGATAAACAAAAAACCAACTAAAGACCTGATTACTTATTGGGTCTGTAATTTTACTCTATACGCTTGAGATACCGTTAAATAACTTCCTTTCCCCTAACGTCTTCAATCTAGCTACATAATATCTAAACCTAACATTGATTAAATCGATACCTTAAAATTAATTACACCGAAACTCAACCTAAACTGCTAATTACACAATAAAAGAATAAAAGTTACACACAAGGAAAATATTCGAGGTCCTAATCACTTCTAAAGTCGTTGTGACTGTCATAAGAGAGGGCGGTTCGCGAAATCACGCGATCCTTCGCTTGCCGTAAGACCCACAATTAACAACAGAGACGCAGAACTCTAGTTTGGGTTGGGCCCGAATCTAAGGTGAAATTTAAGAAAGGCGCGATCAAATTTACAATGGCCTCTGGGATGAATGGATCAGATATACAAGTTCATCCCTAATTTTCTATTTATTTTCCAAATGTCGTAGAGGAGAGAGAGAAAAAAAAAGGGGGGGAGAAAAAAATACAAACTAATGGTCGAATTGTCCTTCCGGGGACCGACAGATGTCCTAACTGCGTAGGCCGATGGTGGTCGATCTGTTATTCCCTAACAAGGTAAATTTCCCAGGTTGTTGTTTCGAGTTTAACCACTACTCCTGTACAAAGCTCCCTTTCCAAGAAGGTTCCTTTGGGGCAGATTATAAATCGCCAAACTACGAGAAGAAAAAAAATATATGGGACGATAATGCGCCGAGGGATGGACTATGTCCACGAAATTACTCAATAACCCCGGGGTTTGGATCGACATCCAACACTGGATTGACGTCCAAAAAAATTTTATCTGACAGTGGAACTAGGTCCAGCCTGATAATACGATAACTCAATGAGAAGCGGGTTACTCTAAACAACTATCAACCAAACGCAACCGCACTACAACAATAAAATTCGATACAAAAAAAAAATCTCCTTACAGGGTGCGTTAGAAAAAAAAAGAACTTTCAAAAGAAAACTCTAACTTAATTCGACAAACTAAACTCCCAACTAAATTTAAAAACCTTACTATAAATGTCGGTACTACATTCAAAAAAATTGAAAAACTTCACGGCAAACGTCGATACTAAATTCAAAAAAGATTTAAAAACCTTACGGTAAATGTCGATACTAAATTCAAAAAAAATTTGAAAAGCTCTACGGTAAAAGTCGGTACTAAATAAAAAAAATTCCAAAAGCTTTACCTTAAGGGTCGGTATTGAATTCAAAAAAACTTGACGTAAATTAACTACGTGAAAGTCAAAAACAACCTTCTACGGGTCCACTAGGTGGATGCGTAAACTTCCAAACCGTACCTATAAACTAATTAGAAAATTTGAACTTCAAAATTAAGTTCAACAAAAACATACTTAAATCCTAACCTGAACTTTTAATCGGGGCTTGACTTCAAGTCTTTGGCATGCCATGCACCAGGTCTCACTCCTGTGGTATCTGATAATACAAAAGTGGTGTTCGAAAGTTTCTTATGAATAACAAAAGGTCCTACAAATTTTGGAGCTAACTTTGCATTAAAATGCTTCGATGCATCGGATAAAACATAATTACGTCTATACACGGTATCACCAACATCGAAATTCGACGGACGTCGTCTTAAATCATAAACAATTTTAGATTTCTCATAAGCGCTTTCTAATCTTTTGGTGATGTCATCGTAAACATCACCTAGTGCTAATGCACGTCGTTTAAGTTCGTCACGATCGGCAAACGTTATGTCTTTCAGCGTGTTCTGATCAGCTGTTTCGATACGCTGTCCACCGGACATGATCATCTCTCGACCGAAATTTGCGAAATACGGAGTCATTCCGATGACTTCATGCAGTGCAGTCCGTACTGCGCAAGCAACCTGGGGGAGATAGGTATCCCAACTCTTATGATTATCGTTAACGTAAGAAGCTAACATAGTTTTTAAAACACGATTCACCCTTTCAACAGGATTCGCTTGGGGGTGGTAATATGCATTAAAGATAATTCGGGTATTATATTTCTGTATCATTTTTTGAAATTCCTTACTTCTAAATTGGACTCCGTTATCAGTCAAAATATACTGTGGGGCTCCAAACACTAACAAAACGTTATCTTCAAGTTTTTGAATGACCTGAGATGCGGTAGCTGTACGTAAGGGATAAAATAATGCAAATTTGGTAAAACAATCCACAATCGATAAAATATGAGTGTAACCTTTAGTCGACCGAGGCAGTGGTCCAACTATATCGATGGATATCATTTGCCATGGCCTAGTTACTACGGGATGACGGGACATAAAACCACGGGGTTTTTGCTGTTCAGGCTTATGAGCCCTACAAACTGGACACTTATTTACATAACGAGTAATATCGGTCTTCATCTTCGGCCAATAATACTCATGAGCTACTCGATCAAATGTTTTTAAAACTCCTAAATGACCGGAAGTAGGTTTATCGTGACACTCGGAAATGATTTTCTTTCTGCGAAATTTCGGAACTACTGTTCTCCATTGACACTCTCTATCCGATAGAGATGGATATCGAACTTTTACTTGTTTAAATAATTCATCATCAATAACTTGCCATTTCCTAAACTGAAGGGGGTCTCTTCTGACATTCTTCAACATTCGATAGTACCAACGATCGGTATGCGAGTTAATTAAGGGTTGGTCGTTATCTACTGGATTCTTTACTTTATCGGGTGACTTTCTAACTTGAACAGGGTTGACTAATACTGACGTTATTTCGGGAACAGTGCGCGATAAAGCGTCAGGGACTAAATGATCCTTTCCTTTTCGGTGGATGATTTTGAAATCGTACTGTTGTAACCTGAGAGCCCAACGACATAAACGTCCAGAGGGGTTTTCCAGATTATTTAACCAAATCAGGGAATGGTGATCGGTAATGACCGTGAAATGTGAAGCTTCGAGATAGGGTCTTAATTTCTCTACTGCCCACAAAACTGCTAAACATTCTCGTTCCGTAACGGAATAATTTCGTTCATTACGAGTTAATGACCTACTAATATAACAGATGACTTGTTCTTTCTCGTCAATGATTTGGCTGAGGACTCCTCCGAGTCCAAAACCGGATGCGTCTGTCTGAACGGTAAAGGGGACGCTAAAATCAGGGCACGATAGAATAGGGGCTGAAACTAAACAATTCTTAATAGTCGTAAACGCTACTTCACAAGGTTCATCCCAAATGAACTTGGAATTTTTTCTTAACAACGCTGTGAGCGGTGCAAGGATTGTTGAAAACTGCGGGATAAATCTGCGGTACCACGAAGCCATACCTATTAATTGCCGAATTTCTTTAACCGTACGAGGGGCTGGTATACGCGTAATTGCCGCTACCTTATCTGGATCTGCAAGTAATCCATTTGCGTTAATCACGTATCCTAAATATTTCAATTCGGGTTGACAAAAGTAACATTTGTCTTTCCCTAATGATAGACCTGCGGTACGTAACCGAGAAAAAACTTCCTGTAACACTTCGAGGTGTTTTTCGAAGGTGGATGTACAGATGATGATGTCATCCAGGTATACGAATACAAAGGGTTCGAGATCGGGACCTAGAACTTGATCTATCAGCCTCATCCAAGTAGCAGGAGCATTATGAAGCCCGAAGGGCATCCTGGTGAATTGAAACAATCCACGTCCGGGTACTGTAAAGGCGGTATATTTTTTGGAATTTTCCTCGACAGGAATTTGCCAATACGCTGACTTAATGTCCAGGGACGTTATAAACCGTGCGTCTCGAAGACGATCTAAAATTGAGGACACATACGGGATTGGGTACGCGTCCTTCTCGGATACTTGATTTAATTTTCTGAAATCGACACAAAATCGATATGATTTGTCTTTCTTTTTGACTAACAAAATGGGGTTTGACCAACCACTAGATGATCGTTCTATTACACCTAACTTAAGCATATGATCTAATTCTTTATCGATATGTGCTTGTACACTAGGGTTAACCGGATAATAACGCTGTTTAATCGGCATTGAGTCGGTTTTAATAACATGTTGCACTAGGTCAGTACAACCGAGTTCTTTGACCTTAGTCCGAAAATGTAGGTCAATGACCTTATCTAAACGCTGACGTTCCTCAACTGATAAATTGAAAAGATTTCCTAAGGGTGTTTTCTTGTCGGTAATTACAGATGTAACTTGGGGTTTCCCGAAATACCACGATTTGTTTTTCAAATCAGGGACGAAACCGATGGATTCCCAAAAATCTACACCTAAAATAAGTGCGTGTGAAAACTTTGGTACCACAATGACTGAAATATGGGCGACACGATGCTGCAATCTAATGGGTAATTGAGCTATCCCGATACTGTTTATAATTTCACCGTCGGCTACGGTACACTTTGGTCGTAACGTGGAGTCAAGTTGAATTTTTACACCGGTAGATTGTAAAATATTCCAACCTTCCTCGCCTAAAATCGTGTTGGTCGCTCCTGAGTCCAGGAGGGCTAAAATTTCACAACCGAGAACATTGACTCTTACATGGGGACGATTATCATGTCTTGAATCCTCTAATACATAATCTAATATAGTTTTAATTTTATCTTTACGTTTAGCTAACATCTTATGAAAATGGGTCGAATTTACAAACTTGCGGGAGTTCACTAGGTGACCACGTCCTAATGAGTCCCGGAAGAGTTTTCCGAACTCCTTCTACTCTGACTGGGGTTACAGTGGGGGCAGGTTTTTGTTGTTTCACCTTTTCTCCCACAGCGATAGCAATATATTTGTTTCTGCGGAACGGTACAACGCGACGCTAAATGTCCTGTGCCACCACAATTCCAACAAGAATTATTACTTGAAGTTTTACTAAAAACTTCGACAGCGCTATTACGACTTTTAAAGGTCGGTTTATTTACAGATCGTTTATTATTTCGTGATTTATTAAAAAGCGTTGATTCGGCACGTGATGCGCGATCATTTTCTTGAGTCGGTACGCTCAAGTGGGTATAAGCTACATCTGGTTCTAAGTCGTTTTTCCTCTTTGACGGCGGTGCGTAATTGGAAATGGTTAACCTACGCGCTTCGAGAATACGCCCCAATTCAATGAGCCTGTCAAAAGACGTAATTTCGGTAAAACCTAACTGTGCAATATAAAATGGGTTTAAGTTTCGTAATGCGATACTTAATTGTCTTTCTTCCGATAATGGGATGACTAAACGAGCAAACATCGTTTTTAACATTGCTACATACATTGCCAAATTTTCCTCGTTCCCTTGAGTTCTACGTGTAATTTCCTCAAGTAATCTGACGTCATAGTCAGCTGGTCGAAATTGTGCATTTAATAATACTACTAATTCTGACCAAGTAGATGCCTTATCTCTATTTGCGCGAAACCACAATAATGCTTTACCCTCGAACAGGTCAATCGCCTCTTCGAAGAGTTGACTTAAATTTACACGTCTAGCAACAATTAATTCATTGACTCTTTCTAAAAATGCAGTGATCGAAATACTTTTTGCTTCACCGGAAAACTTTAATCGCCACTTGACAACAGGTGTTGATTTCGTACAATAACTTTTCTGCCCTACCTCAACCGGAGGGGGGTTAATATTTAATGAAACTGGATTTGAAGTTACGATTACTTCCGGTTCTACTGGGGTCTCTCGACTAATTTCGGCCACGATATTCGATAATGAATCTCGCTCCGTTCGAGAATTTGCTACAAATAAGCGGTACGCGGATCTACATTCTTCTAATTCGTCCATAACTGTTCGTTTTGAATTTTTATCTTTTACTAAAAAGGGTTTCGATCGGGATAATCTATTAAAGTAATGTGCTAACTTCGTTTCTACCTCGATCTCTACGTTAGGTTCTTGGTCTCGTGAAACTTCCAAGCGACCAAGTAGTCTATGAAGAATCAATAGGCCGGCTCTTAATGCCACCAAATCTTCTGCAAAGGTAAACGGATACCACGCTAAAGCGTAACTTTCGCCTTCTTCTTCTTTATCAAGGGCTATTACTAATTCATCACGTAATTCTTTTACCGAACCGTGAAAAGGTAAACCTCTAATCTTTAATTCGTATTGGACCTCGTCCTTTCGCAACTTGTCCGGTACAATCCTGAATGCCATTATTAATCGAAATGAATAAATTTAATTAAATACAAAAAAGAATTCGCGGAACACGACTCTACTTTGTTCTCTGAACAACTAATGGTAAACGGAAATACAATATTTGATCTTAAAGTCGCGATAATCTTCACTTTTAAATTTAAATAGGGGGGCGTTATGGAATCTCGTTAGTCCATTCATGCGCGTCGGTACTATTTTAAAGATTGAAATCTTAATTCAAAACTTCGTGATTTACAAAATTTGACGTAATGTGCCAAAAGGGCTTTCTTGACAGCCGCCTAGTTGGGCGCAAATTATTTTTTTAACCTACAAAAATTAATTTGGAATTTACTTGATTTACAAACAAAAAAAATTCGATACCATAACATGCCAAAAGGGCTTTATCGATAGCACCACGTTGGCCGCGCCAAATTATTATCCTGTTACACCACGTTCTGCATCCACGACACCTTTCCAACAGGTAATAAAAGGTTGGCTAGCTCAAAGTCGCGAAGGGGTGGGTTGGTGGAAGGAATGAAAGGGTCGTGTGACGGCACGTCGCAAAGCGTGTGTTTCCTATCGACGACCGGGCAATCCTCGATCGCGATTCTAAAAATTGTCAAAATCGGTGTGAATAATTTACACGGGGGGGGAGTTAAGTCAAAATCGGTGGGGTTAATATACACGCGGGAGTTTAAATGGGCGCCACGCATACGAAGAAATGAATCTCTTTGAAGGGGACTGGTTATCACACCTTCCAAGCTGGTACGCGACAACTTGATGATCTTACAGCGAACTCTCACTCCGGAAAAACCTCGCTCAATGACCTTACCTTTACAGGAGGCGAACTTTCCGTTGGTGAAAATAGCTAAATAAACATTAACACAACAATAATAATAACACACAAAGTTGGGAAATAATAAAAATGTATTAAATAAAATAATATCAGGGGGGAGTTGACAAAGTTTACACAAGATACTATCAAATTTACATGTCTTGTATAAAAATAAATATGTACAGTTGACGGAACCTTTCCGTGTGGTTTCCGTTGCGAAACTAATATTCGTAAAACAATTACTCTTACAAAAATACACAAGGTTAATTTGCATGAAAGGGGGGCGTATTGAATACAGCACTCCACCAAAATAAATAGTTACTTAAGCGTAACTTGATAATATTCAAAACTATGATTCATAAAATTGATCATGGAACTTAATCAATGCAATTGATCATCAAAATTCCCGACAACGGGACAAACAAACTTTAGCTACAATACTAAACTTGAAACGTTACGTTAAATTGTTCGGTTACACTCTGAACGCTCGAATGGCGTGTTAAAAGTTACGTTAATAATAGATAATAATATTAAGTTAAATAAAAGGTATACAAAATGGTTGCGATATCGTCTTCCAGGGTTGAACTGAACGTTCATAAACACAACTAATGGTCAATATAACCAATTAACATCACAATCTTAAAAATATAAAAAGGTTTCTTACTTAATCTGGATGGTTGATGTTCGACCTCTAGGTAAAGTCGATGACGGGTCCTTCAGGAGTGAGATTTCGTCTTCAGAACGTAGAATGGAGCTGAATGTGATGTCTCAAACCATATCAGAAGGGCAGCGTAATAACCAGCTTCCCAAAAACTCTTCAAATCGGAAGGTGGTGAAATAACAGGGTGGTTCACGCACTGTATTTCGCGATAAAATAGGGGTCTCCGTACGAAATAATTCACTAAGTTAGTTATTCGCGAAGTGACAAATAATTCAAGCCGGCACTGTCTAAGTAAGAAATGTTAATGTGGTGTCCGATAAAAAAAACGATTGGAATGCACACATGGGTTGGAAGTGCAACACCTGTTTTGTACCATTCGATAAAAGCAATGTTACGTACTTGCCTTATGAGCGGCAAGCAATAACTCGACGTGATTAACGTGATAAGCAGATGGTATAAAAAGTCCGATAATTGATTCAATGTTTAGTAACCATAGACGATGTTAATTGTTCGATCACTTATTAAATATTGGCAACAATTGACGATATACTGGTTCGATAAAATATTAATTGTTTAAAAACAATTGACGATATTCTGGTTCGATAAAATATTAATTGTTTAACCACAATTGACGATATTCTGGTTCGATAAAATATTAATTGTTTATTAACAATTGACGATATTAATCGTTTAACAACAATTGACGGTATTAATGTTCGATAAAATATTAATTGTTTATTAACAATTGACGATATTAATCGTTTAACAACAATTGACGGTATTAATGTTCGATAAAATATTAATTGTTTATTAACAATTGACGATATTCTGGCCCGATAAAATATTAATTGTTTATTAACAATTGACGATATTAATTGTTCAACAACAATTGACGGTATTAATTGTTCGATAGTACCTGCAGTTGACACACACTAATTTTTAGCACCAATGACTTGTATTTATTTAAAGACCTCTAATAAATGTGAGACCTCGATAGTTAATTCCGCTTTTGGAAGCGCTAAGATACGAAAAAGGTAGTATCAGATTCCAAGTGAATCTCCTCGAATATGCAATTTGCAGCTCAATTTATGCATTCTCCCTACTCTGATCTGGGATTTTTCCCACTTACTGATTGATTTGGATCCTTGTAATTGGGTCCTATAAATTTAGAAAGAAGGGAGACGGGATTTAATTGGATAAATGCCTAGAGTGTGAGGGCACACTTTCTTCTTTCTCCATGTAAAGTGTATCGAGAAGTTTGGTACGACACGTGCGAGCAAAACAATTTTTTGCTCGTCTGGTTGGACGAGAAAGGTCTAACTTTTGCACTTTTTACTTGTTTTTATCGAAGTCTGTAATTTCGAAATCGCTATCCTTGCCATGTTAAACCCGAGCACATTTGGCCGCTTATCTGCACATGGTCGAGATAGCAAGACAAAAGGCATTGATTCTCACGAGTTTCAAACATGCACGTGTGTGTCCTTGTATTGACAACTGGCTCGTGATTATGGATCGTATAAAAGTGTCTCTCGATCCTACCTAAAATTTATAGTAATGCATTTGCCTATATTGACGTTTAGTTTGCAACGTTATAGAATAGAGAATTTATTGCCGATGAGGTGAATTATGGATTAATGCTACGTCAACATTATTAACACTTCCTCATCTACCGTATGGTTTATTGTACGTGTATTAAAATATTTGATGATACTTTCCTAACTATACAATTCTTAAGATTATTGTGCATTTGCAAAACGTAAATTTATTAGTTGAGCGAATGTTTCAATCTTTTATATTTACAACCCGACCTAAAAATGTTTTCCCAAAGAGTAATTTTCAACGGATCGATTCGAAATTTAACATATAAGTTTAATAGATCATAAACGCAAAATCTAAGGGTGCGCCCGATGCGCGGAATAAGGTGACAGAATTCTTATTTAGAATAAAAATTTCTGTTTCAATTTCATTATCTGAAGTGAATATTGAAAACTTACTTTGTATAGATGAATATTTGCTCTTCAGTTTCGATCTAGTTTAATATAAAGAATAAATTGAGTTTCGAGCTGTAGGATCATAGTTTAGATTTCATGTAAAACTGTAAGTCTACGTTTACTTTTGGCTAGTAAGCAGCAACTACTGATTAGCAATTGGGTTTTGAGGGTTCATCCAGAATTATCAGAACAGATTAGAAAGCTTCACCACTTTTAAAACAAAATCTTTTAAATTTTCAATAAGAATACAATGATTAATGCAGTTGTATATTATTTAGGTATGTATGTAAATTTATTATCTACTTCTTTATTCTATTTTATTACTGTTAAATTAATTGTAAATCAAAAGTTGTTTATGAATATTAAAAATGAAGAGAAAGTTTACAAATAAATTCTCGTAAAGGTGCTAAAGTGAGGAAAAAAATCACTTATGTAATTCCGCAACCTTTCGAAAAACTTAACGATCACATAGTATGAAGGAAATATTCAATTAATGCTTTCAATTTATAAATAATTAATAGAAAGTTTAATTATTTGTTTATTGAAATTTTGATTGAACAAATAACGCTTTCGGTTTTAAACAATTTTTGAACCACCTTATCATTAGAAATTTTAAGGTCGCCACCTTTTTATCTTTGATATAGTTTTATTGATATCGATGATGACTAAAATATTCTTTATTGACATTTCTTATTTATTTAATAACTGTACTATTCATTTACCATAAAAATATAATTATTCAATAACCACAGGATATTAAGTTCCTTCAACTCGGGAACAAATTAATAGACAAACTAAGAATAATAAAACAATAAAAATGTATGATAGTGCAACCACGGAATAACAATCAAAATAGTTGTTATTAATTTTAGTTTATAAACATATTATTATTTCTGCTAGATGCAGGTCGAAATTAAATAATTTAACCAAAAACAGGATATGAGTAACGAAATTGAGAAAAAAATAATAACATAGCTGCCGTTGGGTTTAACAAAAACCTACGTCGACTTCATTGTTCAACATCAATAGAATGTGTAATTTTAGGCCTAATTAGCAAATCAATTCTGTAACACTTTCAAACCTTTGATGTTTCAAAATTACTCGTTCCAATTTCTGCATAATACTCTCATGGGATTTTCTAAAGAAACTGTGTTTATTACGAAATTAGCAACAATATTTTTGAATTTTGAAGAAGCTTTTTTTTTAAATTTAACGTTAAAATGATAATTTTAATTTTTAACGGAAAATCTAGTTTTGTCGGTAAATTATAAATTTAAATTCGAGTTAAAAGCTGTCATTGAACTCGTAAACTTTTGTTTTAAAGCTCGTAATTTACAGGTAAAACGAATTTAATTGAAAAGCTATTTTTCTATAGGTCAATGAACACTACACTGTCTAAAACAGAATCTAAAATAATAAAATAAAAGTAGAACATCTTACGAATGAGAAAAACTTGAATTGAACGTGTGAGAGCGCCATAAAAATTTAATTCTTTAATTACAAAAATTGTTAGTTCTGAAAGATAATTAAAACTATTCTGGATAATTACAAGTCCAGATCAATTTTCTAATTATTTACGTGTATCTTCCGATGCATGGAAATGATTCCACTACTCACCGGATGAGTAACAATACGCTAAGGTGAAAAACTTGTCGAAATGATTCAGCTACTAGAATTTTCCAAATTTTCAACAAAAATAAAACCACCACGAGAATATCTATGAATACTACCTCTATCTTTTTCTAATAAGTTTGTTATTAATTTACGTAAAAAGTTGCACCAATTTTTTGTGACAAATTAGTTTAATTTTAAAATTCAAATGACATTTTATATTATTTATACTATTGTATGTAAATTGAATAACAGAACTTACATTTTCACATACCATGCCTCCTTCATCTGGCCAACCTCCAAGCTGTGTACAGATACTCTTTTAGAATTGCATACAGAAGGCTCTAATTTCATATTACACTTTGACTAGAGACAGAAAACAAAGAAGCACTAATTTAGTCTTTGGATTTGAAAAGTCATGCGGTGAAAATGCATTAAACACTAAAAAATGCAAGCCTGAGAAGAGGCTTCATTCTTATAATTAAAAACTACCCTCACTAAAAAGTATTTAATTCACCATAACATATTTTTAACTTTTGGTCGATGAACTTGGAGCGTATACCCTGCAGTACACGACTCCGAAGCACTAGGTAACTACTGATGCACCAAGTATGCACAAGGCGCCGCTATCCACGAAGTTGCTGTCGAACATCGAGGTTTCACGAATCTATCCACTAGAAACAGGTGGATTCATTTTTTTTATAAATCGATATTTCAGAAATATCTAAACACAGCAACTCAAATTGGAGACACAAAAATGATAGCGACCATACGGCAACAATAGCTTAATTTTCCAAAAAGCTTTCTCTTTCTTTACCCCGAAGATCGACGAAGTCGACGATTTCACAAAATCTCTGGAGAGAAATTTAAAAGTACAAAATCTGTTACATTTTCAAAAAAATTAAATCGCGTTCAAAAGTTAGACTTTCTAATATCTCCAGTAATACATTATGGTAAGTACAGTTAAACTTCGCAATAATAAACAACATAGGAGAGTACCGTAATTAGTTAAATTTAACACAAAATTTTCATTAAATTACTGGTTCGTTAGGTATATAAAAATATAATAAATTAGTTTTTTATTAGCAAGAAATAATGGAACAATTATTCTATAAACCTACAAATCTCATTTTATTATGCAAGAGGCTCTATATAATAATATTATTTAACAACATTATGCTGCTGGTCAAAATAATACACTATCAATACTGATTAATGAGTTCCGTTCAAAGTCTGTTCGGATTCTAACGGTTACCACACAATTTTTAGTTTTTCGGGCCAATATCTCGAAAAACTTGTTCTTCGATATTCAAGGACGAATAAAACGATTTTTTTGTGATATGTCTTTATCCGTCTTTATCAAAACAATTCGTCGTATTTATGAAGTGGGTAGTGGGTCCACAATGAGTCAGTGACATACGCAGTATATGCACGATTAAAATAATCGTAATGATTTCATTACTAATTGTTCTAATCTATTATCAATATTATTAATGTAAATATTTGGCAAATGGAAAACCTTTATAAACATTTTGATCAAGTGCCAATTTACATATTTTATGTAAATTTTTATGCACTAAAGAATGTAATTTGTGTAATTTTTGACGAATGGTCAAAAGTTTTTTAAAAAACTTACATAAAATTAATGAATTTTTCGAGTTATCAATCAAAATGTGTAATTACTGTACTGGTAGAAATATTTACAATGGTTCACTAAAACTGTAATCAGGTTGTGTCATATGTCATATTCTTTGAATTACTCAAGAATTGTTTACTTGGATAAATTAATTATGTAAGTTATTTTTCACATGTAGATTGAATTGTTTTATAAATTATTAAGATTTTTTAACGAAAATTGCAATATTAGACAACGTGAGCTTAGAAAAATAGCCAAGGTTGGATATCAATAAATCGAGATCAATGGTAAAGAATAAAATATTTATGAGACAAAATAAGACGAAATTTGCATATTTACGGAGAAAGTAGGGTACTTTGTGTAAAATTATGCAGTTTAATCCAATAAATAATAGGAAAACCTACCAATGTAAGTATGAAAAAAATGTATACGCACCAATAGAAGACAAAGACGACAACTTTATGCCGTCCTAGAAAATATCGTAGAAAACGTGCCTAGACAGGATTTGCTGATCATTCTAGGATATTTCAATGAAGAGGTGGGAAAGAAGACTATCATAGCGAATTAGCGGGTAAATTTACGCTGCACGAGGATACCAATGACAATGGACAAACACTATGTAACTTAGCAGCTGCATTAAATCCATTACACATATTAACATGTATGAGTGGATGTGGAAATCAGATAGACTACGTATGTGCAGCAAAAAAAATCAAAAACAATCTGTGATATTAGAACTTATCTAGGAGCAAATGCGGATACAAATCTTTTCATGGTGGTAACATAGGTCAAAATAAAGGAAAAATAAGAAAACAGAAGAGAAATTCAGAAAATTTAGCATTGGAAAAGTTCCACAACGAGAGCAGTTAAATTAAGTACGCAGAAGAAACAGGCAAAAATTGACAATAAATGAAAAAAACAGAATATAAGTAAGGAATGGAAAAATATCAAAGTAGTAATGAAAGAAAGTGCTGAAAGAACAATAGGGCACAAGAAATATGGTAAAAATAAGAGATGGTTCGACGATGGTTGCGAAAAAGTAGAGTGTAAGAGGAAAGCAAGATTAAAGTAGATAACGACAAACAACGAAGAAGACTACAGTAGATATAAAGAGAAACGAAATGAATTACGCAAGATTTGGAAAGAACAAATGGCTGCACGGCTGAAGGAGTGAAATAGAAAATGACTGTAAAGATAATAACGCTAAGAAGTTCTACCTGGATATTAAACACAAAAAAAGAAAATGTAATTCGGGTTATTGATGGAGTCGATGAGCGATAGAAATGGGAGATGATCTAACAGAGAAGAGGAAATAGAACAAATTTGGAGAAACCAATTTTAGACATTGATAAAGAAAATAAAAAATAGAAAGCACCAAATAATGATTAAATACGCGGAGAAATGATAAGAAATGCTGGGGAAAGTGTCCTTCGAGGAATATATGAATTGATAGTTGAGATCTGGAGAACCAAACAGATACCGAGGGAATCTAAACGTGGAAGAATAGTCTCTAATTTAAAGAAATAGAAGGACATTTAACGCGAATGGGGCTAAAGATAAACGAAGGGAAAACGAAGTACATCAAGTTTGCAAAGAAAGAAAAATATAGAAAATTGACTTAAAAGTATACATCTGAGTGTTTGAGGAGGTTCATAAGTTTATTTATTTGGGAGCTCAGAGGAAATCAAGGAGAAAGTATAGAAAGTAGATTTGATCAGAGGTATAAAATCGAGGAGAATTGACATCTGATGAGGAGTAAATCGGACAGTGTGCCGAGACTAATTCCGTACTGGAGGTCAAGTGAAACAAAAAGGAGAAGAAGAGTAAGAGATAGAAGGTTGGATGAAGTGGTGGAAGATCTCGGAATCACGAAAATGAAGAATTGCAGCAAAAAGTGCGGAAATTGAAAGCTATGCAGAAAAGAGGTGAAAGAAGCCAAAACATGCATAAGACAGAGACTTAGTACTAATCCGCCTGAAGAAATGGATCGTAAAGACTTCTAATTTGAAGTATGCATATTCTATGAGAATGATCGGCTTTGTAATAATAAAAAATTATAATGCATTATGAAGAATTTTGGCTTCTATTCATTTGCTTACACATAAATATAAATGTTTACAAACATTTAGTAATATAATATAGTAGATAACAGAAATTGTTTAAGAATATCTAGACAAAACTTCTACTAATTAGAAAATAGTTATGTCCGGTTAGGGTTATGCACAGCGAAGTTGTGAGTAAGATAAAAATATTAAGATTTTCTTGATAACTGTAAAATAGCAATAGCTCAAAATAAAATTAGTAATTTATAAGCCTGGGTTCCTAAGAACGCATTTTCCAACATTTATCCACCAATATATTGGACCCTATAGTATTAATTAAAATTCTTCGATGATAGTATTTCATAATCAATTTACTTTTAGTTAATTTATCACAATTTTTCATTAATAATTAAACGTCTAATTAAGCTTAATTTTTAATAAATCTGTTGTTTACTACATCATAATCAGAAATATGTATAAAGGTGAGATAATTTTTCCGTAACTGCGTAAAAATAAAAATTTTGCATATAAATTAATCAAGTTTCGCATTCTTCCAGTTATACTAATAATGCTAAAAGAAAGCACAACCTGACTGAAAATTTGCATATTGCAATATTTTTCTTGCCGGAAAGCAAACTTAAACCTCTCCTAGGCGAAAGCCAAGTATCCCATCTAAATGGAAACCCGAAAATTTAAAAATATACCGGATTTGTATATTTTTCCTAAAAGTTTAAGTTTTTATTTCAGACACTGGTGTGCCTCAAGCAGTCTGATTAAATTTGAAATTAAATCTGAATCACAATACGGACATACATAAATAAAACATAATGGTGTGAATTCATAATTTTAGCACCTTTTTCAGTGCGCGGCGAGTTTAAAAAGGTTGAAAATCTCTAACTTAGAGACTAAATAACCGCTGTTTTAAAAATACCCAAGTTTAATTACGAAAGTTGATTACATAACTGTTTCGTCTGTATGCATTTCTTCCGTTGTTTTCAGATGATATCCTGAAATCGTTTATTTAAGAGTATTTTAAGGCTGCTGAAAATATATACAGATCAATCAATCACTCAACTGGTTACATAGGAATAGCATGTTCAATAAGCTGAAATATCAATCAACATTTTTAGGATTGTCCTTACCGTAGGAATTTTATTATCTTCATATATTACTTAATATCGGTTACTTAAAGCTGATGATTATCAACTAGCATGAAACGCGTGCTTTTAACTATACCGCAAATAAACGTAATGGAAAAAAAAATTGCTATCCAATTTTCTCGCAACGAAAATTTTTTCACTTGGCAATTTTTTAACATGTATCCTGTATATAGCTTGAAATAATAATTTATTATAATACTTTATATCAATATTATCATTGTAGGAACAAATGTTCACAATTCGATTTACAAGTTGAATTACTTTTAATTTTCCTTCTTATTCCACGTTTTATACTATTCCTTGAGATGATTTTTCAATATCTCAGTAAATTAACTTCATGAGATTTTCCCGCTTTAGCACTTTCTTTTGTGATTTTCGACTTTCATTTTTAGCAAGTTTTCTGTCACTTCTTATGACCATCTTTTCCCTTAATTTCCGCTATGTCACATATTATGAAGAATTTTCGTTTCGTATTCTTAAATAATTTAATTTCCTACGGAAAAACTATTTTTAAGTTCAATATTAATAATTATAACGTACCTAAATATAAATTTCATTAACCGGCAGTCTCTAATTATGATAGAACCCAGACTTATCGATCGGTATAGTTGCAAATTGTAATATTACGGAATGTTTTTATTCTTTTTCTTTCATTTTTATAATGTGCTAAACGTTAAATCAATTAATTGCTTGAAATGAAGGAAATTTCAATTTTTCCTCAGCTAAGGCAGACGGACTATGTGGGAAATGCCAATAATTCTGCATGGTCCGGTTATCTCTAGGGATTAATATTAAATTAAAAATTAGTAAAATACCGAATAAAAAATAGAAGAAAAATCAGATATTTCTGCCAATTTTCAGCTCTTTTACAATTTTGGTAGTAACGAATTGAATGGAATAGTTTGTAAATATACACATTAGATCAGATCCGACCAGAAAATATTGATTATTGTTTATTCATTATATCATTAAATTATTTATAGAAAAACCATAGTATATTTCGGGATATTCAAAATTGCAATCTTACATTTTTTTTACATAACGAGAATAAATGGCACGTGCGGTTTAAGATGTATTCGAAACCACGGTACAAATAATGTGATATTAGCCAAGAAACAAACCGGCGGTCATTGAATTTTCAGCCCAATTTCCTTGGTGCTATACCAAAGTATCATCAGGAATTAGGAAAGAGCCCGGAGTGATTTTGCAACTCTTATCTACTTGAAAGTGCTATTTTTGTTCCAAGTAGGCACTTAAAAATAATTTAAAAATCACTCCAAACTTCAACTTTTAATTAACTTAATATGAAATGTGAATTAACAAATTTGACAAAAAATGCGACCAGTTTGCTAATGAAAACATAATGTGATACAGTATTGTGTGAACCGTATCAGATGGATATAGATCAGGTTAGGTCACATGGTCAATGTGTATTTGAGGATTGTCAGTCCCTTGTGGGTAACAACGAAACCGTGATCATGCAATACGACTAATGTGATCCATATTTTTTCGGCTTAATATGTTGATATATACTCAATGCAGGCAGTGCTAATCTGCCATTTATATAAGACAAGTATTCATCTAATTTAGGATGGTTCACACAACCATAACTTTTATGGTAGCTCAATAAGTTCGCGGAGCGCCATCTAATTGTCAATCGTAGTACTAAAACTTCGACGCCATTTTAATATTTCATCATTCATAAGAACATAGCCAAACTTTCATTTCGATCTGTCAATTTATTCTTTATTTACAAGCCATTAGAAGTTGACGTGTCAGTGTATTTTTTAACAATGGAAAACATTGAACATCGTGCAGTGATTAAATTCTTTGTAAAAAAGGTTTAAAGGCAATGGAAATTCATACCGAAATGGAAAATGTTTTAAGTGACTCTGCTTCTTCAAAAACAATGATTTGTAAGTGGGCTGGTTTGTTTAAAAGTGGTCGTACAAGCTTTGAAGATGATCCAAGTGAAGGACGTCCAAATAAACCAAAAACTAAAAAAATACAGGATATAGTTTTGGAAGATCGTCGATTGACCGAGAGATATTTTGTAGAACTTCTAGGCATTTCGTTAGGCATAGTAAGCAATATTTTATGTAAAGTTTTGGGTTTCAAAAAGCTGTGTGCACAATGGGTGCCGCATTCGCTAACAATGCAACAAAAACACATTCGAATGCGACTTTGTCAGCAACATCTGGAGCGTTTTAGAAAGGTTAAAAAGGATTTTATGCATCGTTTCATCACTATGGATGAGACTTAGGTCTACCACCATGATCCTGAATCAAAACAAGAGGCTAAAGAGTGGTGTGAACCCAGCTCTTCGGCTCCGAAGCGATCAAATCGGCCAAGAGAGTTTTTTTGTGATACAAAAGATATTTTGTTCGTAGATTACCTCCAAACTGGTAATACAATAAACTCAGATTATTATAGTAACGTTTTGGACCAACTGGATGGAAAAATTCGTGAAAAAAGTCTCAGTTTACAGAAGAAAAAAATCATTTTTCATCAAGATAATGCACCTGCTCACACAGCTCAAAAACCATTTCTAAAATCAGCGAATTAAAGTACGAATTGTTGCAAAAACCAGCCTATTCGCCAGATTTAGTTCTCTCTGACTTTTGGCTCATCTTACATTTCAAAAAAATTCTTACATGGAAAACGATTATGATCAAATAAGGAGGTAATAGCTGCCGTAGAAGGGTACTTTGCAGACCTTCCGGAAAACCACTATAGAGATGGGATCCATAAATTGGAGGATCGTTGGAATAAGTGTATTGAAGTTGAGGGAGATTATACTGAAAAATAAAGTCATTTTTACAACCATAAATCCGTTTTTTCATTTCCGTTCCGCGAACTTATTGAACAGCCCAGTATACTATGTTTAAACTTGTAACTTTTAAAAATGTTACTTCTTATAGATTACGAAAGCGTTCCTTAGATATTATTAGTAAAATTACAAAAATTTATATACGCATAATAAGATTTACTGCTTTGCAAAGGTCTATGCGTTGTTTGATTTTCTCGGAACCCAAAAAGGGACCACGTAAAATAGAAAGTTTTAAAGAATTATTTTTATTTTTAACAGATTTTCAGTAGTGAAATATTTATGTTGTGAATAATACCTAAGGGTAAATTTTAAGTCAGTCGTTCTAAACCTACCTAAGAAGAAGATCTAATAAATATAGGTTCTCTAAATATAAAATTCGAGTTTTATTTAATGCCCTTTTTCCAACGGCATTCAATTCACTTTTTATCGAGGTTATAAGATTCAAGAAACCATCGACTCAATAATTGGTCATTATGATTAGAAGAGATTCATTTGATTGCTGCAATCATTTAAATCGCTCCTGTCGTTGCTCTGATGTAGAGTATATTTGGTTCGGTGTTTTACTTCGAGATCTTTCTAATTTTATAAAAACAGCTATTGGAAAATACTATTAATGTGATGATGGTCAATTTGTGAGAATTCATGCTGAAATTTAGATAATTCAGATTAAATGATCACATTTCCCGCAAATTATAAAAATAATTCAAAATTTGAAGTAAGAAGAAACTAAATAAAGAGTTTTTTATAGTTGTAAAATTCAATATTAGTACTTTTGCGTTGTACAAAGTTTCCGAAAATATTCATGATGAAACTAAAAAGCACCGAAAAAATTTATGATGTGAAAAAAATTTTATACCCTGAAGCCGCTAGGTAGTATACAAACAAATTTTAGCTTACCTCATGAATTTTTGAATAAAATTTTCATCAAACGAATATAACACAAACGATTAGAAGGCCTTTATGTGTGTAGAAAATATTTTTAAACTGCTTGAATTCACGTATTTCACAAAAATTCAAATCTAAACAGCACTATGTAACATATAAACACACCGGCAAATTTTTGCATCTAAACTAATTACAATGATGTCACTTATCAATTCTTTCATATCATTACCCCTACTAGGTAGTACTATGAAATAATAATTCTGATATGTTTTATTTAAGATATCTGATCTTCAAACGTTAACGCAATATTTTCATTATGGTTATTTACTGCAATTTTACATGGCAACCTGTAGGGTTAATATAATAAAAAATATGTTATTCTAACAACATGGCGAGTCTGTAATCCAGTATTAGGGTTGTATCCACGACCCCCCCCCCCTCCAAGGTATTCAAAGAGTTCTCGAGCAGACAAATGTTGTTATATTCTCTACCATTGTGTTTTTGACCCAGTCTCCTTCGTAATATTGTATTAGACTTCTTATTATAAACTTTAAGGAATTTAGTTGGGAATTCAAGAATTGTCATCCTACAATTTTAAGAATTTTCCAAGTCTTTATAATCTAAATATATAAAAGAGAAGATCTGCGTGTTTGTTCGCTATACGTTCCTAGACCCGTGGACCGATCTCGACCAAATTTTGCACAGTTATTTTGTAGCTCCAGGCGCAGTTTTTTTTTATAAAATGGAGAAGAACTTCGAGCGGGAAAAAAAGTTATTCGCTTTTTTCGAAAATCAAATCACAAGTTTGACAAAAAATTTAATTTGTCAAATAATTAATCTGACGGACAGTCAGTGATTCAAAATACTGTCAACAGATGGCGGCTTTAATTCGAAAAATGCAAACCACTAACAAAAAACCACTAAAAAATTAATCTGAAAATACTGTCAACAGATGGCGGGGATGGCGGCTTTAATTCGAAAAATGCCAACCACTAACAAAAAACCACTAACAAATTAATCTGAATGCCGCGAATAAGACCGGAGCACTTCATATAGGTCGCAGAACGTGGAAGATCCACCTCTTTGCGGAAGATTTAACTTTACATGAAGATGTAACTTTACGTGAAGATTATGTATGTATGTATGTACTATGTATGTATCACAGATGACAGATGACGGATGACAGATGACGGATGACAGATGACAGATGACAGTTGACAGATGACAGATGACAGATGACAGATTAAATATGACAGATGACAGATGAAGGCCGAACAACTATGGCCTTCACGGATCTATTATGGTTCGGTCTGTGAGGCCGAAGGCCGAACAACTATGGCCTTCACGGATCTATTATGGTCCGGTCTGTGAGGCCGAAGGCCGAACAACTATGGCCTTCACGGATCTATTATGATCCGGTCTGTGAGGCCGAAGGCCGAACAACTTTGTCCTTTACGGATCTATTATGGTCCGGTCTGTGAGGCCGAAGGCCGAACAACTATGGCCTTCACGGATCTATTATGGTCCGCTCTGTGAGGCCGAAGGCCGAACAACTATGGCCTTCACGGATCTATTATGGTCCGGTCTGTGAGGCCGAAGCCGAACAACTATGACCTTCACGGATCTATTATGGTCCGGTCTGTGAGGCCGAAGGCCGAACAACTATGGCCTTCACGGATCTATTATGGTCCGGTCTGTGAGGCCGAAGGCCGAACAACTTTGACCTTCACGGATCTATTATGGTCCGGTCTGTGAGGCCGAAGGCCGAACAACTATGGCCTTCACGGATCTATTATGGTCCGGTCTGTGAGGCCGAAGGCCGAACAACTATGGCCTTCACGGATCTATTATGGTCCGCTCTGTGAGGCCGAAGGCCGAACAACTATGGCCTTCACGGATCTATTATGGTCCGGTCTGTGAGGCCGAAGGCCGAACAACTATGGCCTTCACGGATCTATTATTGTCCGCCCTGTGAGGCCGAAGGCCGAACAACTTTGGCCTTCACGGATCTATTATGGTCCGGTCTGTGAGGCCGAAGGCCGAACAACTATGGCCTTCCCGGATCTATTATGGTCCTCCCCCTGTGAGGCCGAAGGCCGAACAACTATGGCCTACTCGGATCTATTCTGGGTCTAGATGGCTAAGGGCGGCGGATGCCGCCCGTGCCAGCTAGTATTAATATAATTACGTTATAAATGATGTTAATTATGTTTAAAATACTTAAGATATTTTTACATAGCACTTTGTGAGAGGGTAGAACTATAAATATTTATGAAGAAAAAGTGAAGAGGGGGGTGAAAAAGTTTTGTGTGTTTCGCGGGATCGTGCGAAAGAAGGCTGTATTGAAGAGGCCAAATTCAAATGAGTTTTGGAATTTTTCTTGCATATATGTACATACTTGCCTTATCCTTGATTGATATTTATCGTGTATCTTGTAATTGCAAATGAATGATTACACGATTATTTGTATTTTGTAATTAAAATAACTTTGTATACAATATTGTAGTATCGCAATTAATTCACAATTGTATTGCCGATATGCATTTCTTATCAACTTAACAAAGGTAAACAACCAATAACAACAAGTTGATCCATACAATTGCAAAAACTAATTTATAGAAAAAATACTACGCAGTTAAATCCGGACACTCACAAGGGGAAGCCCATAATGTAGGATATTGGCAATCAAGATCCCAATTATTTTGGTGATTCTATAAGCCAAAAAATTATGACGGTCTTACGATTTTTGCCAATGTTGCTTGGTTTTTGAGTTACAAATTTTTGAAAATAGGGTAATTCCATCTCAAATCAACTGAAGAATTTACTCGACCCCTGTACCCGGAAATATTTACCCCCTTATATTTTACCCCCCAGGGGTAAAATTTCCCTAGGGGTATTTTACCCCCGGTAAAATTTCGCTAGTATAATTTTACCTCCCAGTAAAAATTCCCTAGTGAATATTTGCCCCTCGTGATAAATATTAAGGGGGTAAAATTTCCCTAGGGAATTTTTACCGGGGGGTAAAATTATTCAAAATATCGTCAGTGAATTTTTACCCCTTTGAAATTAAATAGCTGCTATATAAAAATTTTTATTGCTATTTTGTATCAAATTCGATAATATTTCACTATGTAAGATGTTAAAATATCCTCCGTGGGTTTTTGACGAAATTTGATAGTTAAATAGTTATACATGAAGAGGTCTCAAAGTGCGAACATGACGAATTTATTTTATAAGGGAAAATTTATTCAAAAATTACTTGAATTTAATGATTTTTTGTCTAAGAGGTTTTTTTTTACTAAAACTACAGTTTCATAATGGTTAGAATTTTTGTGTTTCAAATATATTGCCGAGCTTTTGTAATTTGCTTCATCGGAAAGCTGCATTAAGCTAGGAAATCTTAGCCATGCAGAAGGATTCTTTGAAATTTGAGTGTAGGAATATATATCGGCGCCTATGAGAGCAGCAGTAAAAAATATTTCTACTTCACTTGCCCACACTGCATTTGTATCCATTTGCGTGTTTTCCATATAGTTTGTTGCGCCAGAAAACCGATCAACCGCTTTTGTTTTTATTTTCATGTAATCTGTTACAATCTTCCTCACTTGTTCATGCTCATTTTCACTTCCGGTAATGCATAAAGATATGCACCTAAAATAACAATTGCCGTCTGCCTTGACGTCTACAACAGTGTGTGGTGGATGAAGCAACGAATTCCTCGTTGATATAAAATTGGAATTAATGTGGAACTCAAGTCCAAACTTCTCACAAAGTCGCTTTTGCCATTTTTGATTTACAGGACAAAAGCGGAATTTTAATTTTGTTGGAGTGGAATCGATTATTCCAGAGAAGATGCATTTTCTTCGATAGTAGTAGTATTATCTTGGTCTACGCTACAATAAATTTTACCCAATTCATTACTTTCCCGTGGACTAGACATTTTCTTCTGATGTTTATGATACATTTTTTGTTCTTACTGGATACCTGTTTTTATTATACTCGTATACCTATATAGATAGGTTGGTAATAAAAGTTGTAGAGCTGGAAGCTGGACAGACCTAGATGATGGTATTAAATAATTACAGATTAGGAGAATTTGAGCAGCAATCAAGCGAAAGCAATACTGCGGAAGGCGACTCGGGAGTACTTAAAGTGGAAAATAATTTTTTTACCAAATAACTTGCTTGAAATTGCATAAACGTTTGACATAGTGCAATTTTATCGATATTCAGACATAAAGAGCAATAAAACACTTATTTAACAATAAAATTCCTTCATGAAGGGGCTAAAATTAGTGAACTTTTATTAAATTTTAACCCCCCGGTAAAATATCACTAGTGAATATTTACCCCCGGTAAATATTCACTAGGGAAAATTAATTAAATTTTATTTAATTTTTACCCCCCGGTAAATATTCACTAGCGATATTTTACCCCCTTTTATTTTTTACTGAGGGGTAAAATATCACTAGTGAATCTTTACCCCCGGTAAATATTCACTAGGGAATATTTACCGGGGGTAAAATTTCACGGGGGTAAATATTCCCGGTTACACCCCCACTAAATTTGACGAAACTTGATACACACCATCTTAATAAGAAGAAAAAAACAAATTTAAGGATTTGTCTAAAAGGGTATTTGTTTCCTTGTTTTTGTCCGTCTCTCGCGATACTTAATTTATTTTTAGTAACCGAACCTATATGGTCATCCCATGATCAAATTTGTTACGCATGCTCAGCTCAATTTATTGCACAAAAGCAGTAAAAAAATCAACAAAAAATAGACCCTTTTAGAAATAGTGGTTGAAATAAGGTTAACATTAGAAAACTAATCCAGTTAGGGTTTAGTAAAATTTGGTTGAATATTTGAATAGAATGTTCATTTACCTTTACAGAACATTTTTTATTTTTATTAGACCATTGTGGATGAAATTACAGTCGCTTTCCTACTAGTCTACACCCTAAACTTTTTATTCTTTGAAGGACCAAAACAAGGAAACAAATGCGCTTTTGGACAAATCCTTAAATTTTTACATTTTATTTCTTACTATGATGGTGTATACCAAGTTTCGTCAAATCTCGTGGGGGTCGAGTAAATTTTTCAGTTGATTTGAGATGGAATTACCCTATTTTCAAAAATTCGTAACTCAAGAACCAAGCAACATTGGCAAAAATCCAAAGAAGAAAAATTGGGATCTTGATTGTCGATATCCTACATTGGACTTCTCCTTGTGTAGTGAAAAAAAAGAAAATCTCACAAATATGAAAATTAGTTACTGTGCAATAAACTCCACCACCCAAATCAAAATTTCTTCTGCTACACACTAAAGAACAAAATTAATATAGCAAATTGTAAAAATATTTTGGGTGAAAGGTGGCCAAACTTTTGAATAAATCGAATTTGAACTTAGCTAATTTTACACGATTCAGTGACGCGCGGGTGGATTCTCACCCATTTTGTTGACAGTCCGTGCAGAATGAATGACCCTAACACTTAGAAAATTTCGCTCCGGCACAAGCAGCTCGTCTCTCGTACATGTAACATCGATTTATTTTTTGTTTTATTCGATATTTTGGGGGTGAAACGTAAAAGATTACTGCCCCATACCGCAACTATACTTTTTAATGCTATTTCAAGGTTCTCTAAGTTCCCGGTTTCTTTTTTCCCGGTTTTCTTGATGGAAGGCGCTTCTCGTATGTTTAGCCCAGTAAACCAGAGGAGTGCAACGCGGAGCGGAGCGGCGCTCCGTAAGCATAGGTTTTGACGATGGATAAACCTCCAAATCGAATGCACACCTCAAAAATCTAAAATAAAAAAAATTAAATTTTTTCACTTTTTCGTCAATACACGGGTAATTTACGATTTTTTTGCTAATATTCTTTACTAATATCTACTAATCACACCCACACCTATCAGAATTTCAAAGAAAAAATCAAATCCGAACGAAAAAATTTCACCCGTTCCGACAGGGGACCCGATGCATGTATGCGAGTCTGCATGGGGCGCGCGGCCTATTCAATGCTAATTTACCTACTTTTAAAAACTCGATTGTGGGGTTGTTTTTAAGGATTTCACCCAAAATATTTTTTCTATAGACTAATATAACCATGTTCTTTAGTGTGTAGCACACGAAAATTTTTTTCGGGTGGTTTATTGCACTCTTCCCTAAAGTAGACATTTAGTACTTTTTACATAGTGATGATGTTAAGTTTTGGGGGCGGGAGGCTGAACAAATGTCAATATAATTTTATTATCCAGATCAAAAGGCGAAAGAAGAAACGGAGGATAAATTTTTTTGCAGTCAAGCGAGAATATATATGTAGGAGTTATTTTTGGGGGCGATGCAGCCGAACGCAGTGAAAAAAACGGAGCGGCAGACGTTTTTTTATCGTATCCGGAATTTTGTTCGCCAGCATTTGTTCGACAAGCACTTAAACGACAGCATTTGTTCGACACGGAATTTTATTCGACATGCATATGTTCGACTCAAAATTTATGCGAATAAGCATTTGTTAGACATAGAATTTTATTCGACATGCATTTGTTCGACTCAATATTTATACGAATTAGCATTTGCTCGACATGGAATTTTATTTGACATGCATTTGTTCGACATTAAAAACAACAAATCTCCGCGTAAAGTTTAATTTGCCGCAAAGAGAGGTGGATCTGCAGCGAAGAGGTGGATCTGCCGTTAGGTTAGTGTTAGGTTTTGATATTTCTTTAGAAAACTAATTAAAAACAAGAAAATCTCCGCGTAAAGTTAAATCTGCCGCAAAGAGGTGGATCTGCCGCGAAGAGGTGGATCTGCCGTTAGGTTAGTGTTAGTTTTTGATATTTCTTTAGAAAACTAATTAAAAACAAACAAATCTTCGCGTAAAGTTAAATCTGCCGCAAAGAGGTGGATCTGCCGCAAAGATCTTGATCCAGTAAGCCATGGATGGTGTACATTTGCTGGAACAGAGACGGAACCGTTTTGAAAGTTCCATCTGCATACCTTATTAGAGTTCGCTAGAAGGTGCTGATTTCTTCTGGTGGAAAATATAACGCTCCTATCTTCTACATTACCAGAATCGAACAACAAGAACGGTTCATTGTTTTCAGTTGTTTGTACATTTCCGGAAATACGATTTCCCGTCGGTATTGCCTGTTGTGCTTATAAATTCGCTCTCTAATTATATCTAAAAAAGGTTACCTACGTCTTTCGTGTCATGTCATGTCGGCATGTCGAACAAATGCATGTCGAATAAAATTCCATGTCGAGCAAATGCTTATTCGCATAAATGTTGAGTCGAACAAATGTATGTCGAAAAAAATTCCATGTCGAACAAATGCTTATTCGCATAAATGTGTAGTCGAACAAATGCATGTCGAATAAAATTCCGTGTCGAACAAATGCTGTCGATTAAGTGTTTGTCGAACAAATGCTGGCGAACAAAATTCCTAGAATCTTTTTTTATATATGAAGGGGGTAATTTAACGGCTTTCGGCGAAAAGGAGAAGTAGGATTACATATTAACTTGGAATTATTTCAAATTTATATTAATCAAATTACTTTTTTATAGTAATTTATTTATTTATTCATTACTTTTCTAGCAATGCATGACTCTCATGGTTGTGCGGCGTAAAGGCCCCACCTAATCTTGCTATAAGGAGCTATGCGACCAACTTCTTCTTATTTCTTCAAGACATTCTGATTCAATTTAGTAAAATATAAAGTATGCACATATAATTTTAAGTTTTAATAGGAGTGAGTGGGGCAGGTTGTTACAAGGACAAGTTGTTATATCGCAAATTATCCTAGTATTGTTTTGTTAAAAAGCATTTAAATAGTTGAACTTTTTTATTAACACAATTGAAGGCAAAATAAAATTTACGTTTCAAGCTTAACTTTGCTGATTAATTGTATAATTTTAATTTTTTTGTTTGTTTGATAATCTTCATTGAAAGAAAATAAAAATGTTAAAACTGTAACAATCTGTCCCACTCTCTCCCTATGTACATAATATATATAGTTTAGAAGATTTCGATTCTATAAAATACTTGTATGTTATTATCACTGGTTTAAAAACTTTTTTCCAAAATAAATAATGCAAAGTTGGTTGAAAATTGCTTCCTTTTTTAAATTCTAAATTGAAAGAGAATTTAAGCCAGGTAACCAACCCCAGTTTCTACCTAACAATAATATTTTTATGATGTTGAAAGGTGCAGGTAGTTGTAAACGGTGCACCCGAATTGCACCACGAAAAGATTAGTTCACAAATCTCCTACCCGAATTGCACCACCGTAATTTCAGGTAAACACCTCACCAAGGGTCGGTCGTCCGAATTGCACCACATCTATTGTAATATTTTAGGTAAGGTGGTTTTATTGTTAAAAGTTAAAGCACAATGCTGGAGTTTAACCTGATGCCTCCTACATGTAACATCGATTATTTTTTGTTTTTACGCGATTTTTTGGGGGTTAAACGTAATAGATAACTGCCGCATACCGCGACTATACTTTTTAATGCTATTTCGAGGGTCTCTCACATCCCGGTTGCATTTATCCCGGTTTTCTTGATCGGTGGCGCTTCTCGTATGTTTAGCCTAGTAACCAGAGTCAAAACCGCTCTGGAGGGGTGCAACCCGGAGCGGAGCGGAGGGGCGCCCCGGAAGAGTAGGTTTTGACGATGGATTACCCTCCTTATCGAATGCACACCCCAAAATTCGAAGGCAAAAAAAATTTAATTTTTTCACTGTTTTGGGTTATTATTTTATTAATACCTGCTCCGACCCTGTATAATATAATATGAATTAATATATTAAACTCGAAATTTAAATTGCAAAGAATTTAGATATTTGTGTATTTATTTCTTTATATTATCTGTTTGCTTGTGATACCTGCTCGGTTTGCTCGTGGTGCAATTCGGTAAAGCGATTACGGAACGACATTTGACCGTGGTGCAGTTCGGTCAAGGGATTACATTTACCTGGGTACAAGAAATGACCCCTGATAAGCCGTGGTGCAGTTCGGGTAGCACCGTTGTAAATACCGTACCATTGTACAATTTTTATTAAATTTTCTGGGATACTTTTACACCCTACAATAAAATTTCCTAAAAGCTTGCAGAGCTCTTCGACCGCGGGGAATTCGCCCATATCTGACTGCCCTTGGCGCTGTCACTGATTTTACACTAATTTTAGAAATTAAAAAAATTGTTATCCATGTCACAACTTAAAAAACAATTATAATTTAAAATTTTGTAAACAAATTGAAAGAACTTTAAATAATTATAAAATTATAGTTGAAGATGTGGTCATGGTAATCTACTAAGTAAATAAGTTTCAACAATGTAATACCACAACGAACATCAACGGTCAGGGCCGTATTCAGGATTAGTGATCAAAGGAAACTGAAAAATAAAAATTATATAAATCAAGTTAGTAAACCTTATCATATGACATTTTTCGGCATTTTTAACGATTCTATTCCGAAAAGGAAATTCTATGGAATAATGGTCAGTAAAATTTATATACTTTCATAAAATATAACAGTGCGTATCTGGGAATCGTAAATAATGCCGAAACATGTCATATGATAAGGTTCAGTTGATTTATATGATTTATTTTCCAATTTTTCTTTTATAGCTGATTTTAAATACGGTCCTGACTGATGATGTTTGTTTTGTTGCAACTTATCTACGTAGCTGTAATTTTACTTTTATAATAATTATTATTAGTTTAAGGTCAATTATTTGTTTTTAAATTTTGAATTTTCTTCTATTAAATTAAAATTAAAATCTATTTTTAACTTTAACTAATTTTCGGAATTTTTAGGGTAGAGAAATTGACACTATTTTAGATAATATCATAATTATTTCATTATTTTCTTTATTTTGTGTTTATCAAGGTCCTTCTATATGCAAGAAGAACGGGAAATTCTAAATATTATTTAAAAATATCTTTTTTACAAGTCTGATATATTTTTCATTTATTAATTGCTGTTATTGTTTGTTCGTCTCAAAATTTATTCAAAAACATTAAAATTGTGGTATTGCTTCCTGCACTTCTGTTAATAGAAAAATATATTTTATGTAGAAATATTTAAAAACATATTTGAAATATAAAATATGAAATGTTATATGCTATATAAATATATAAAATGCTCATAGACTAATTACAAAAATTAGTAAAAAACAGGTCTTGGACCTATATTAAGAGGGCGACTTCTTAATAAAAGTGGAAGAAGAAGATATTTGAAATATTTAAAAAATGTTATAAAATTTTAATTGGTTTTATCTAATAATATTATCAGTGGCCATGACCATAAGATCAATCCTTTTAAGAAGGGTAAGTTTACGATCTATAACAACTCAACAAAGGTATTGTATAGGCCTCCCTTGTGAATACGCACCTAAATCACAAACAGGTTCTTTCGTAGAATTTCAAATTTCCAAGATAATTTTGTAAAAATTACCTGTGGTTTAAAAATACGATAAAAGGTTAAAATTTCAAAATTTAAAAGGTTATCACTTCCCCTCTATTAAAAAAAATTAAAGTAGCAAAAACAGCAACTTATTATGTCATTATTAGCCATTACCAATGTTAAATAACAAACATTTGAAATACGATTATTATTTTTCAACGTTAATGTGAATAAACATTGACACGAAAGCAATAAAAAGTCACTAAAATCGTCTAATCAATATTCGAACGTGTATAAAAAAATTGTAAGTAGATAATTTCGTAAAATATTTTTGAAAATATAAATAGGTACAAAATATTTATTATTGTTTTCAAAACTTACATTAAGCCGGTACATAAAGCACAATCTTCATTCGTTAAATTTCTGGAGCTCCTAATCCACCCACGTTGACAACGATGGCGTCCAGAAACTCCTTGTATTGCTCCCAGTTTTAATCAGTTTATTAAAAATGATTTAAATAAAACATAAACTAATAAATCAATATCGGATTTCTAACTACCAAACATATTAAAATTTAAATAACAAATCGATCAAAAAATATCACACTAAACTGAGCATATTTTGACGCGCTTTTCACTACAATAATGTTTTTGCCACACTTATCTTACGATTATTTGTAATGTAATTCATACAATTAATATATTAATATCACAACCCAATTTACTCTACGTTACTTGTTTCAGTTAATTTTCAGCTAAAACACCGGGAATGGCCACATTTCACTTTTCGAGCAATATAAATGATAAAAAAATAACTTCATTTTTTCAAAACGCTACATTGCGAACATTAGCAAACATGTTTATCTATATTAAATATACATTTTCAAATTAAATTAGCGTTTTTGAGAGCCACGTAAAAATTAATACATTCCCCGGCACGATTCACCCTTAACTAATGACGTCAGAAAACATGGCTGACGTGTTACTAGTAGCAAACAGGGGATGTTGAATTCGGTTCGATATTTTTACTCTAAATAACTATTTTTACCACTTACACTTTTCAAGTTCATTTTGATTTTAAAATTATTTATATCAGCCTTGAGAATAACGCGAATAAGAAAAACTGCACGCAATTCGTTCAGATTAAAAAGCAAAAAATTGGTAGATAATATTTTATTAATAAGCAAACATGAAGTGCTCTAAAGGTTTGGGTATATATAAAACTATTTTACAAAAATATATTACAAAATCAAATTACAATTGTTAATTTTTCTTTTTATCGTCCTGTGTGTCTATTTCTTCATTTTCTCCATAATCGCATTGCCGAAAGTGCTGTTCCATTTCCATCTCCTGTCGTTGAAGATGGCCAGGTAACCAAAAGCAGGCATAAACAAGTTTTAAAAATACCCATGCAACAAAAGCAAGTACCAAACACGAACCCGAATAAAATATTACTTTCCAAATATCAACAGATACCTTTTGAAAACGCATTGTGGTTATAAACACCTTTTATTTCTTAGCCAAAACAATAACTTATCATTTTATAAAAATTGTCCGTAGCAACTAAATTCCGACGGATACAAATAAAACGGAAACATCATAACCGAAACTTATTAATCAATAACTCCGAGTATAAAAAATTTTTAAAAAACTTCAAAGATCTTTGCACTTTTCCGTTTGAATTTCGCCAATCGGAGAAGGATTTGCTTCGACATTTTCGTTTTCGGTTATAGCTAATTCTTCTTCCGGATCTATACCCAATCGGTCCTGCATCTCTTGAAGCTGTCGGCTGATGATATCGAAAGCTTGGTTAATTTGTCTGCGCCCATTGTAATATTTTTGGATTAACCAATAAATAAGAACAACACAAAACGTCACATATAATCCAAAGAATGTATAGGAACCTTTTTTTTCGTCACCCATATTTTTCAGATGCAAGTTCAAATACGAAGTATGAGAACAAAGTGACGGTGTTCATAACAATACCACTCCAGATCAACCGCCTATGAAATTATTTATTAGCTTGAGAATGAAAATGTGACGTGTCTTTAGATGAAGTCAATAATCCTGTAAATTTAATAGACAATTATGAAGTTATACAAAAATCGAAGCTCTAATGGTTCACCGCATATTTATATTATTGACAGGGCTATTATTCCACAATTTTAAATTTATGTCATTAATTCTTTTCTAAATTGGGCGATTGGTTTCAAAATAAAGTTTTAATTAGTCATAAGCATGGGTCAAATGTTAGTTACACACAATAAAATTTAACTGCCCATTTTTACTGCCGTCAAAAGAAATTGGTTTTATACTGAGGAAGATAAATAATAAATGTTTACTTATTTAAAAAGTGATTATTTTAAACAGATTTTTGAGATCAAAAGTTAAGAAAATGTGGATAAAAGGTAGCGTTTCGGTTTTTGTAATATCCTATTAATTTATTATGTAAGGGGGATTGACATCAAATGTAACTTCCAATCCAAAAAAATGTACGGTTACCTCAAACGCAATATGAAGGATAATTTAAAATAACTAAAAAGCGCCAAAGGCGATTGTATTGAAAGTATCAAGCATTAAGATGATTTCAGTGTATTTTTTTATTAAATTTATTAACGAGAGTTGTTTTAAAAAGTTTTATTTTATTTATTTATATATAAATCAATTTAAATTTATAAATTACCGATACAAAAAATTTACTGTTACCTCAAAACGCAATATGAAATAATTTAAAAGCGCCATAGGCGATTTTCTTAAAAATATGAAGTATTGAGATGACTTGAGGGTATTTTTTCAAATTTAAGTAATGAAGGTTTACAGATTAGCCATGTTTAATTTACAAAGGATTCACAAAGAAATTTACAACGTAACTTCTATCCGTGACGTAATCGATAAAACTTCACTCATCCGTGACGTAATCCACATAATCACACATCTGAATAATCCATAACCAACCAGTGTGGTTCATTTCAAGCTTTGGTAATTGGAAGGACAAAAATCTATGAATCTCAAAACTAGCTTCAGTGACGTAATACTAGAGGGTTGCTTTTAGGGAGGGATATAAAATTTATGTTATGTTTAAAAATTCTGAAACTCTGTAACTATACTAATATTTGACATGTGAATACTATAGGGAGGTAGTTATTTAGGTTCTGATCGAATTTTCGACGATCGAAGGAAACCCTGCAATTATTTCAGATTTTTATTTTAATATTTAACCCTTGCCCATGCACAGAGCATAAAGATTTTTTTGCCATTCCGGGGAACGGGAAAAAAAAAGCTTTTTTTGCCCTAGGGCAATAAAAAAGTCACCAGATAAGTTTTTTTGCCCTAGGGCAATAAAAAAATCACCAGATGACTGATAAAAAAGTCACTAGATGTTTTTAAAATGGTTGCCACGTGGTGAGATGTTAGGACGCGCGATTTTTTCGCCACATATCCTTCGTTTTTCCGCTTCATAAAAGCGGATAACTTGTGGAAATTTCCGATGTCAATGTTTTTTTCTAGTTTAGTCACGGCCTTGATCATGGAATAGTGCGACCACATGGTCGACGACTTCAACGTTTTAGCTTTTTTTTAGCGTTTTTAAAAACACGTCTTCAGTAAAATAATCTGCCAATTCTTTTGCACCACTGCACAAAAGTGTCGTATTGCTTTTGGTAAAGTTTTCTAGATTTTGTCGGCAACAGTTCCACCAACGCCATCTTCGCTGCTTCGGCAATTTCTACGTTCTCGCTCATGGTACGTCTTGCTCTTTCTAAGGCACAAATGTAAATGAAATGAATCATTGGTAGAATCAGGGGTTCTTTGTGACACTGTCGACCACGTGCATTATTAAAAAAATGCGTTAAATTTTTGCTTTAAGTTTCTAAATTGGCGAAGTTCCTACTTTACCTCCCGGAATTGCAAACAACAGTATATGCACGACGGGAGTAAAGTGACTTTTGGCCCATGGGTAATTGTTTCACTCGGCTGGCGCCTCGTGTAAACAATCCAAAATAATGTCACTTTGCTCCCTTGGTGCATAAAGTAATATTATTTAATATACATACATGAGGTTTTACGGCCTTGTAGTCAGTATTTTATTGTACTGGGACTAATTATTATAGCCCTAGATATTTTAAATTATAGAAAAAAATTGCCAGCCCCTCTTTTTGCTTTTCCCGAATTGTTAGTTGTACGAAACATGAAGAGACAGGAAATGAAAATATTTATCATTCACATTAAATTACATTATTAATTACATTAAATTATTAAAAATTTTAACACATTAAAGTGTGAAGTTAACCATTCGGCTAAATTAAGCAAATACTTTCAAATAAATTCAAAGTTGAGGTAATATAATGTCCTCGAATAGCGATTTCGACGTAAATAAATTATATAGCTTTGAAATTTGATATATGTAAATACTCTTGAGTCCAGTCGAATCGAATATCTATCGAGTTTCCTGTCCGAAAAACTATTTGGTTTTAGCGATTTACGCACCCAAATACGCAATTTATCCACATACCCCCCATTTTTAACCTGTATACCATTGGAACTATAGTTTATATGTTATTTACATCAATTTACCCGATATAAAATATTTCAGGAGATGCACCATTTACGAGATAATTACGAAAAACCACATATATTTAAATTTTGGCTAATTTTCTGAACGGCAACAAAGCATAAAAATGGGGAAGAGTAGAAGGAAACCGGTGCACCCGAATTGCACCACGAAAAGATTAGTTCACAAATCTCCTACCCGAATTGCACCACCGTAATTTCAGGTAAACACCTCACCAAGGGTCGGTCGTCCGAATTGCACCACATCTATTGTAATATTTTAGGTAAGTTGGTTTTATTGTTAAAAGTTAAAGCACAATGCTGGAGTTTAACCTGATGCCTCCTACATGTAACATCGATTATTTTTTGTTTTTACGCGATTTTTTGGGGGTTAAACGTAATAGATAACTGCCGCATACCGCGACTATACTTTTTAATGCTATTTCGAGGGTCTCTCACATCCCGGTTGCATTTATCCCGGTTTTCTTGATCGGTGGTTCTTCTCGTATGTTTAGCCTAGTAACCAGAGTCAAAACCGCCCTGGAGGGGTGCAACGCAAAGCGGAGCGGAGGGGCGCCCCGGAAGAGTAGGTTTTGACGATGGATTACCCTCCTTATCGAATGCACACCCCAAAATTCGAAGGCAAAAAAAATTTAATTTTTTCGCTGTTTTGGGTTATTATTTTATTAATACCTGCTCCGACCCTGTATAATATAATATGAATTAATATATTAAACTCGAAATTTAAATTGCAAAGAATTTAGATATTTGTGTATTTATTTCTTTATATTATGTTTGCTTGTGATACCTGCTCGGTTTGCTCGTGGTGCAATTCGGTAAAGCGATTACGGAACGACATTTGACCGTGGTGCAGTTCGGTCAAGGGATTACATTTACCTGGGTACAAGAAATGACCCCTGATAAGCCGTGGTGCAGTTCGGGTAGCACCAAGGAAACTTGCATATCATCTTAAGAGCGCGCTGCAGAGAGGAGAGTAGATATGATGTTGAAAGAAGCCTCTAATCTTTTGTACAAATTTAAAAAACTAAACGTCGTATCAATGTAATTCTTTTTTTATATTAATAAGAAAAGACTATTGAAGGCAATAACCAATTTTGAGCGCTTTAAATTAAAAGTAAATAGGTTAATTTAATTTATGAAAACGGACAATTTTGAATTTTTATGACAACCGATCTTAATGAAATTTCTTTATTGCCTTCTGCACATCATTATAAGGACAAAACCTGATTTTGAAGCGATTTCATCATCAATTATAGAAAACTTATACAAAACATTTAAATCAAAAAGTGCCCTTAGTGGAGTTTTAAACTATATAAAATCAACTTAATGCACAAAGGGTTCAGGGGTTCCCTTATAGATGGCGCAAATAAATTATTTTAAACTCGTGTTAGCTCGCTAAGTTTCGTTTAGTTTCTTGTATTTGAAATATTTTAGAATGTATTTTCCTAATGACAAAACTGCAGTACCTAGATAGGATTATTTTTACCTGATAATAATATGAAATGCATGGTTCCTTTTTAAGCAAGCTAGGTTAACCCAATGATAATCTCTCTTTATTGTTAAGAAGTAATATGGCATTTTTAAAATGTATATACAAGAAGCGCTAAACAAGGTTTTTTTTGCATAATACTAAAATAAAAGGTTAGCGTTTCGCATATCAATAAAATACATTAAAAACCAATAATTATTTGAATTGTGCTATTTATTATTCATTTATAACACTGGTCTATAAATTACAGTACATACATACATATAGACAGATTTGTCTTATTCGTTTATTGGGTAAATAAATATGTAACTATTTAACCCTACAGTGCATACGTCAATAAAAATCACACCAGTGCACACGTAGGGCCTGTCAGGCCCATAGCTTTAAATCGACGAATGTTTGGATATTTCAGGAAAATATGATAATTTTTTAAATCTATATAATTTATTAAACTTAATAAAAATAGAAAATTTAAAAAAAATCAAAATTGTTGAAATAAATCAAATAAATTATTACGCAATATTCAGTCACATTGTAGTTGTTTATTGTATTATGGTGACGTGCAAGAATTGTAAAGATACTTTTGATAATAGTTATAATTGAAATTACATGGCAATTATAGCAGTTTTATTAGGTATAAAATTATTTTGCGAGTAAAGATTACCATCAATTGTTATTACCAGCTGAAATTCTTTTTTGCAAAGCTATAAGCTTTTTTTCGATTGGAAGCCGATTAATATAAAATAGTAACGCCAGTGCATACGTCGGGCCTACTAGGCACAAAGCCCCTTTATTGGCAATCCATTCAACTTTTTCAAGTTATTTAAACACATATCGATGTCTTTTTATATTTTGGACAGCTACTAATGATATGGTGAAATTTATTTCAACGGTTTATTTTTTATATTCATTTAAATGTTCACTCGGGCCTGCTAGGCCCTACGTATGCACTGTAGGGTTAATAGATGGGTAATTTTAAAATAATTTCCTAGCAACCCCAATGTAGTAACGGCATTGTTCCTGAATTATCTCAGGTATTCATAAATAAATCCCTCTCGGCTTATTTCTGGGATAAATAATTAAATTTCTTTGGAATTATGACGTAATAAGGTGGCCACAATTTTAATAACTGTAAATTTTTTTTAAAAAATGTCTGAAAATTAAAAAAAAATTAAATTTATAGGTGGCGAAATACGGCCGGTAGTGTATGTAGTATATTAAATTTTTGTATTAGAGTTGATCTTATCTTGTTCAAGTATAAGATATTTTTAATTGGGTATATATGTCAGTCTTTTAATGCTGTAAATTAATATTAACCAACGTTTCGGGCCGTTTACATGTGGTTCATTTTCAAGGCTAAAAATAAATTAAATTATAATATAAATTGTAAAAAAGATTTTTTTTTAATTACTTGACAATTGTCTTCTAATTTTAAAAAAAGCGCTACCATTTATATTATAATAATTTAATTTATTTTTAGCCTCGAAAATGGACCACATGTAAACGGCCCGAAACGTTGGCTGATATTTAAAACATTCATAGACCTATACCCAATTAAAAATATCTTATAAGTTATAAATTATAATAATAAATAGCAAAATTCAAATAATTATTGTTTTTGTATGTATTTTATTGATTTGCGAAACGGTAACTGCAAAAAGGTATTATGCAAAAAGGAAAACCTTGTTTAGTGCTTCTTGCATATAGGTACCCTTTAAAAATGCAATAGTGGACATTTCATATTTTATATAATACTTTTACACTTCTTTTATTTATTACTTCTTAACAATAAAGAGAGATTATCATTGGGTTAACCTACCTAGCTTAGAAAAGGAACCATGCATTTCATATTATTATCAGGTAAATATTATCAGGTATTTTTATACCCTACATTCAAACAAGAGAGATAGTATGCGAAAAACGAACAGAACAAATTGTCGGTAATCGAAAACTTACAGTTTATCACGTGATAAATAAAATATTTTTGAATACGAATAGTACCGCCAGCGCCACCAATGTATTTTCCTGTAACTAAGAAATGGCAAAAATTTGTACTATGAAGAAAGGTTCCCCCACCACTTTCTGCAGCGTGCTCTTAAAGTTTAATTGAGTCTTGACGCTTGGGGAGGAAACGACTGAGATTGCTTGGGGAATCCCCAATGAGTCTCGGCTGACGTCGTCGGCTTTCACAGCGTCTATTACCACTTGCACTGCTCGGAACGACAATTTCCACTCCTCTCCTTCATCTCTTCTTTTAGGGATTAAAGAAATTATAAAAGATGACTTCACCATGTCTCCAGACGGCATATTATGGTGAATTGCTAATGTCGGTCAATGTAACACCCTTTCACTAGCTTTAGAATATAAAATATCATTTCAAAGACGTCTGCATAGCTTACTAGCATAATTTCGGTGGGTACTTCAATAAACTTCTTTTACTTACATTTTTTAAAAACTAATTTGTGGTATTAAGTGCCAGAATTAATTGCTTCATTTAAATTTTCTAAAGTTCTCACACGTACTTTAAAAACCATTTATATTGAAGTAAAGTGAATCTTTTACTATTTACCTTTTAACCATTCTTCAATATTTTTTAAATTATTTATATTGTTAACAACAATGAGATAAAATCTTTAACTACTTATTTACTTATAAAGTTTTAAAAGGTCTTAAGACATCAAATAGCGACTACCCCAGTGAATACACTATAAAAACTGAAAATATTATGTGCCTGAAGGGTTTGATTTTAGGGAAGGATAAAAAATAGTACAAAAATTCTTAAATTTAGGCCTTCCACAAGGGGGGGGGGAAGTTGGTACTAACGTACTCCCGACCAGATTAAGAATATATTTAGAAAACAACCTTGTTTTTCGTTCTCAAATTATACCTACTACAAAAGAAGTATTGAATAAAATAATAATTTATTTTAACTCTTTTTATCTCGCATGATTCAAAAAGTATTTAAAATAAAAATGTATTTTTGTTTTTATAAAATAATAATAATCGTTCAGTGCTACAGGCCTAGAAGGCATCTACCTTTGGAGCAGGTGCAGTTGCTGTTTAATGAGGTTATTCGGTGTAATTATATTTTTTTATAAAATACTTTAATTATAGCTCGAAAATGAGTCGACAGAATTGAATTTTTCGAGTAAAGGGGGATTTAAAAATTAGAAAATTATGCACGATTATTTTCTCTCTGTAAAACAGCTTCTGCGTTTTTTTAATATCTGGTGGGGGCCCAATGATAAGTTTGGTACCAAGGCCCATGAATTGATTTGGGGCTATTTGGTAAATATAGTAAACTTGTGAATATACAAAACCATGAAGTTAAAAAAATTTTAAGCGCTATGGAGGTGATTTCTGAGAGGGGGAAGGTCAAAAATTCTGTTTGTTTACAAATTTATCTTTTTTAAGGTCTATGCAAAAATTAAAATTAATATAAATAGGAACCAGGAGTATAATTTTCAGACGGTTTTATGAACTGGAATAGTTTATTTAACTATACAAAATTATCAGAAATATTAAGCTCATAAAAATGAAAGAATTTATAACTACGTAGCTAATTATCGATAACCATGAATACAGTAAATCGCATATGCAGGTGCAAAAATTATTACTCATGAGAAAGCTACCTAAGATAACCTATTTATATGAAAATGAGGTTTATAATACGCTAATAATAGATTATTCCACGTTTTTAAAATTGTGTAGTACCTAATTAATGTGTAAGTAAATTTTGATATTTTGGTCAGATTCAAACTTGCCCGAAACTACTCTGCGAATGCCTAAATTGTAATGACGAACTACTTCCTACTCGTTAACAAATCTGGTGAATAGACATCAGAGCTCATCATGAAAAATCAATCAGCCCCTGTAATTTTAAGGGTGGGGGGAAGTTCGACGTGAAGAAGAACATTCTGTGAAGATGAGATATTTTAACGTGTAATCTCAATCACGTCACAAACAGTTTCTGTGAATGGAATCTATGATCGTAGAGGAATTCCCTGTGAACCATCCCAAATTAGCTGTACAATACTTGATTGGATTGACCCCGCATGTTGATAATAAACTTCTTTAAGCTGCATTCATAACCTGATAATAATTAAGAACTGAATGTTACATTTATAATAAATTAACTTCGTGAATTGAATAAAGCATAATTTGTAGTGTTGCCAATTTGGTTCATTTAATTCTTATTTTGAGGTTGTGAATGCAGCTTTAGGTCGTAAACTTAGTTAATTACCTACCGTCAGCTTTACTTTAATAACTAGTAAAATTCGAAAGCGAATTTTATTTTATTTATTGATACAAAATCTTTCCTTACTGCTCTAATGAGAAGCAGCTTGGAGAAGATAAAGTCCACGCAGGAGGTAAGAACCTTCTGCTTTTAAATGCGTGGAGCCCTGGTGTTAGGTCAACTAGCTCTTTGATGGAAACGTCGGTATGCGAGGGCCATGGGTCGTGTAAAAACGCCTCGGATAAACTCAAGGAAGCAGCTTTGCAAACACACACAAAATAAACTTAACAATAAAATAAAAATAAACATAAAAATAAACAATACGGTGGTCATTGCTTAAAGGCTTAATGATAAAGTCGATGCTTATGGTGTTAGTATGGCACCAGTGGAACGTAACACAGTAGTCCACTACAGTAGCCGACCAGAACGGCACAGTAGCGACCACATTGACACTCAGAATCACCACCCACACAATCAATCGACGGAACACTCGAATGGTCATAAACAATCCCATAATGGTAACCACATCGAGCTTCCGACGACCAAACCAAGCGGCAGCGAACCCCGGTACAATGTCGCACCCTGTATATATGTAAGTCACACATCTTAGCCTTTATAAAATAAATTATAAAATCATAATTAAACACAAAAAAACGTATCGACACAAAATTTCAAGTATGAAATTTGAACTTACGTCGATAAATCTGGAGTCTTGCTGCTAATACAATTTACCAGTACGTCGACATAAAATTAAAGGAAAGAATACCCAAGCAAAGTTTAATAACCAAAACGTAATAATATAAATAAGTAGCATTACTACATTTATCAAAAACAACACTTAAACTTGGTATTTTTATCGACGACTGCAACGTGAGATAGTAGTAGATTGCAATTTATCACCAAGTGCAGAGAGTTGTAACCTGTCACTTATCTATCAATTGCAACCATTATTTAAATAAAATGCAGCACAAAAAAAGAATACCAGATTGTTACACATAAATAAAAAATAAAACACATTAAAAAGGCCAAGGGAAAAAATATGCCATCGAGCTTCTGTTGTTAAAATATTGGCCAATCGATCGACAGGTACTGTGAAGTAATAGCAAATAAAACATGTTACTCACCGATGCTACCGGATAAACATCCTTCCCAGAAATTATGGGCCAGGGTGGTCGGATAGGGACACATGGCACGGCCAAAAAAACCACAATCCTCCAATCGCGAATCAAATTCCCTACTGGGATGGAAAAACAGCATATTCCATATAATATCCGGATTGTCGGACTGCAATTCCCACAAACGTAACCATACTCCGCAAAATCGAAAACCAACCCCGAAAATCACTTCACAGCCCACAAGACGTGACCTTCTCGTCAGCCATTTTTCCCCCAAGTCCCTCTCAGCGCGCAGCTCGACTTGCGTTCCGGAAAACAGATAATAAAAATATCGCAGAGTCCACAACGCCATTTCATTCAATTTAAATGAAATGGCAGTGGCCAACCAAATTGATGTATAAGGTTGAACATAACGGATGTAAAGTCCAAAATCCGTTATATTATTAAACTTCGAAAATATCTTTAATTTAAATTTTGGGCCATATAGAAGTACACCGTTTTCTCCACGTGGTCAATCAACCCCTGGATGGTACTAGGAATGGCAACAACTTAGTTACCGGGCAACTCCTTTGGGTTGCCCGGTAGAAAAGTTGTAAAAGAAAATTTTACAACAGCACAAAACAAAAGAGTTAACTATTTATTTTAAGAGGTAGTAACTTTTTAAAATTAAAAATTATTGTTTTAATATGTATCCTATCTGGCAACTGGAGGGGATTTTACGGACCAAATACAGTTGAATAAATTAAGGCTATTATACGCTTTCTTTACTAATTGAATACAATCTTAATAATCATTTTTGTCATCGGCATATTATCGGCTTAATTAATCCTAGGGTCCGTCCGTCCGTCTCCTCAGTGCGGCCTTCAAGCCGCACAACCAAGGCAATCATGTAGGCATCGCTTAATTGATCTGTTAAGCCAACGATCCATCCTCCTTAGGGCGACCTTTAGGCCACAATTATTGTCTAAGTGCAGTCGGAAGTTTAACAAAAACCGTAATTTTCAATGGAACAAAACAAAAATGAAAAAGTTAATAATATAAACTCAAATTAAAAAAATTATATCTTTAATAAACATTGCAGAAGTAAACACATAAATATTCCAATTAAAAATAAGCAAACAAACAAAAATATTTGAATTAAAATAATCTTGAAAAATCAACTATAATAGTTAGTTAACATTCCTACTATAAGCTTATTTGCAAAAATAATTAAGTTAAATACTGTGAGCTTTTTCAAAACTAAAAAGGATATATCAAATTTTAATTTACGTTATTGGTCAGTGTAAAATTATAAAAAACGGCAATTTTCGGTCCCGAAAGGCAGCGATCCACTGGGCATTTGCTTGGCTTCCAGCTGAGCCGGCCCTCTAGGTCCTTAAATTTGGGATCTGCAAAATTTTGCCTTGCAGATCAAATTTAACTTTGATGTTTTCAAAACTCACCTGCGCGCTGTTCTAAATATTAAAGTTATGTAATTCTTCTGTTTACATTACTTCTCGAATTGTGAAAAGGACCAAGAGGTCTGAAATTTCCCTCCATAAGATAGTATAGACTATAGCTGTATAAATTCTTTGACAAAATTTCCTGGTGTAATTTTTATTTTGCATTTCACTCAAATTAATATTCTATTTGAAAGCGGGCTGTCGTCATCGAGTACCAAGCCGTCTCCTGAGTCGACTTCACACCAAATAAAATGTTATTATAGTGCAGATCTAGCATAGCGACGAAGAAAAAATTACGTAGTTTTAATTTAGGAATCATGGAAATTGTTTATCATAAAAATTGAATGAATAAAACCAAACATGACTTTTAGTGTTTATTTTTGCGTTAACAACTTAATAAATACATGCATAAGTACTCATAAAGTTCACAATAAAGGTATTTACTGTTTTCATGTAAATAGCGTGATAATATGAAAAAACGAGTAATAAATTCATCACATAAATAAATAGAAAAGCATTAACATAGTAAACAGTGAAATTAATAAACAAAATATGCGAACGTTTTATCACAAAATTTATGGAATACTTTGTAGACAATCTCTGACTTGTATCCAAGTTTGTAGTCCCTAAAACAAATTTTCGCTAATATAAAAACATCACTTGGTAATAAAAATTGCTTATCACCTTTTTGGCGGTCTTCAGTTGCAAAACAGCGAAACCTGCTAAGGTTTCCTTCAAATCAGTCACCTTTTGGCTTTGGAACCTTTCTATGTCATTCAGAGATTTAGTACAAAACTCCCTTTTGGAAATAAAATTCAAAATTACTTCGCCAACACAAAAAACCAACTTACTCCAATTCATTTTTGGTGCTAGAAACGGCTTCTGTTCCGTCTTGAATTTGTTTATCTAGTAAATTAACCCGTAATTCCCTCACTTCATCGGTGTCTACAGCACCAAACAATCGAGACATTATCCCCAACTTTCCTTGCTGTGCTTTCGATTTTTCCAAACTTTTAGACATAACATTGCCTTCAGCACTTTCGACTTGTAGCTGAAGAATCTCCTTATGTTTGCAAACGTTTAGCAAAGCTCCGGCAAAAAAAAGATACTCCTTCAGCTGATCTGCTAGTAACTCCTCATCTTCGAGGGTCGCGTCAATACTTGAAGATAGCGAATCTAAATAATGGCCCATTCTTTGCAAAGCATCTCCCATTTCATTTTCCACAGCACTCCATTCGCTAAACACTCTTCCATAATTTGAGTGAAGTTTATGAATGGTATACTGTCGTTCCGCAATACGCGATCTTATTTTGAGTAAATTGCTTAAGTGAGTTTGTAAATTGTAACTATAATCTTTAATTGCTTGAAATCTTGGATCACATTTTCGTAGACGAACTACGATTTCAAGACTTTTGAACTTATTTTCTACAGTTTGTAGATACCCTGCAAGAAAAAAAAATAGAACAGTTAAAACAAACATCCGCGTTACTACAAACCGTTAGTTTTGTAAGCTTCTCTCCAAGCATCTTCTTGTTGCAAAAATTGTAAAAAGTATTTATCTCTACTTAAAATATTATGCGAGGCAATGCGTAATAGAAAAGTTTCTAATCCTGCTCGTCTTCGATCAATAAAATCGGGATCAAAGGTATCATTGGATACTTTCTGCCACCCATATAATACTTTTTTTTCTGGTAAAGGCGGAATTACTACGTAAGGATAGGTAAGTTGTAAATAATTATGTAGTTGCTCAAATTCGGTGTAACGTCGCCAAACAGTCGTTAAGTTTGATATTTTTTCGTTTAATTCTGGATCCGTTACCCTAAAATAAATAAAAATTTGAGTCTTCGTTACGATTTATTCTTAGAAATAATTCTGCAATTAAAATTTCATTTACAAATGAATCATTTGGTCTAATGAGGTTATTAAACTGTAAAAAATGTCTAAGTACGTTAATTGGTTCGTTGTTGTAGCTAATTTGATTAAGAATGTGTATGAAAAACGTTTGGAATGAGAGAAGAAATAAATAATTATTATTACTTGAGGAAATTTAATTTTATTGCTTTGAGAATTAACACCTTGCGATTATTAAAATCGTAGTTGGAGTTTGGTGCGACTGTTCGGAGATTAGAGGTCGTGATTTTGGATTCGTTTCGTAACTGATTTCCCGTAAGAAAAAAATTTGTTTGGAAAAGATTCAAAATTCAAATTTTAACATAAAAATTACATATTCAAAATGAAAATGTAAGGTCAATTAAGTTTTAGCAGCTTTTTTTTTACAAAACTGCGTTGCACAATGAAGAAAATGATTCATTTACAGGTTTAAAAATAACTAGGGGTTATCCAAACGATATTCTCCTCAAATGTCAAAAATAAGACGTTTCACCTTTCAATTTTCTAGACAAAGTCAAAAAAGTTATAATAGCTCTTACATTAAGGGCGAGAATTGCTTATAGAAGTCGATTTTCGTATATGAAGATTCTTGCCCACGCTGCCCAAAAGCGTTAAGCTTATTCCTGTTTTTATATTTTTCACACACTACAAACCAATTTCGAAAAACCTGAACCATCCGCCCAGCTTAGTATCTAAAACCCCTTTAAATTAATTCTTACAATTTTACGACGGTATTTGCTTTGACCCACGCTTTGACCACAATTTTAAGCAAATTTGTAATGTATCAATCTTTTATTCGTAATAAAAATTCTGCGTCAACTCTTAAAAGAACAGAATTATTTTATTCTGGTAAAATTTTCATGTGAAAAATTTGATAGATCGCGACTACTTGAAAATCGTTAACGATACGAAAACAGCTTAATTACCTATTTAGTTCTCGTTTCCTTGACAATTGTGACTTTGAATTTCATATCCGTACTACGTAAAATAATTTCAAAAGCGCAAAAAAACCTTTAAATATCTTTGAATCGTAAGTACAGATAGAAAGTCGGATAGTACCTCTGTTATTTTTTAAGCGAAAGCAATTCAAATCCGGATAGGTTTAAAACAGAACTATACATAAAATCAAAATATATCCCATAAAATAAGAAAGACGGACGTAACCGAAAATAAAACATCGTACGGGGGTCCTTTTTTGAGTGTTTCCTTCTATTTCCCACAAAATAATATTTTGACTTGGTTTGGAACTTAAAAATATCTTCTTTTTCGGAAAAACACTTTCGTTCAAGATAAATTAAACTTTAACACAAAAAAAAGCGGGAAAATAGATCTACGCCCCGCGAGTCTAAATTCGAAGGAAAAATTTTTAAAATTGTTTGCATTATCAATTAATTCAGGACTTCAAAGTTTTTGGTGCGTTTCGGTCGAACCGGGCTGTTTTGCCGAACTTTCGACCACTCCCCGAATTTTTGAGATTCTTTCTTTTCTTCTCATGTACCTTGTGCAAGGTTTTATTTTTGGGCATTTAAACTCTTTTGTGAAAAACATATTAATATAAAAAAAATCAATACGATATAACAATAAATTATTATTGATTAAGTGTAAAATTAATTATAATTTATTGTATGATACAATCAAAATTGTTTTGATTGAAGTAACATTACTAAGTAATTTAGACGATAAAATATGGCAATGTTGTTGAAATATGGATAAATATGCAGTTAGCTGCTACACGAAAACAAAAATATTTTCTGCAAATACGAAATTATTATTATTCCGTAGGTATGCTTTGTTCAAAATAAACGTCGCCAATGTTTTTAAATTACAAAAGAAGATAATATTTTTCTAATACTCCTATATAAATGAGAAATAATCGGTGGATTCGTGGTTAATGTGAAGGAAATTTGATAGTAATCATATCTGTATTTTAAAATAATCCAAAAACATTTTTCAAAACTAAATAACACACATTTTCACAAGTAAACTATGCACTCTAATAGTGTATTTTACGGTGTAGCGTAATTTTGGAAATGTTGGAAATAAAGTTTATTATTATTATAAAAAAAAAATGTTTCCGCAAGTATACGCCCCTTTTGACGTCACGACTTTCGTTGTCTATTGTGGGTTCGAATTGCGGACTTTACGAAATTTCTTGGCGCGGCCCTCCGGTGAATATCAACACTCTGTAGATGAGCTGAGTTGTATAGTAAAAGAGAAAAGAAGAGGATTGGACCACCTTATTAAATCGAACGTGAAAACTTTGTATAGAAGCAGATATACCGATGGAATGGAAAAGCTTGAATTGAACTAAAATATAATTCCTTGAAATGTATTCCTTATAAAATATAAGCAATCATATCAGGGATCGCCAGCAATCTCTGCTCGCTATAGCAGGAGTTTCCAACGTTTCCTGGGAAATTTCTATTTTTTCAGGACACTATAGAAAATTGTTTCATCGTATAACAAACAAACAAATAGGTAATACAACCTGTAAATATTAAAGATTTAGCAAAAAATTTACGAATAAAAACAGAGCGTAAAATATTCAAAATAAAGGAATCGTGATCAGCTACGCGATACACCGGATGAGAACCGCTGCTCTAATCTTGCACTCCACGTATATTAAAAAAGTTATTTCAAATAAAATAAGGCATTGCTTCGTAAAATTGAAGTAATATATTAAATCCTAATACATATTAAAAAAATATGAACTTTTCAGCGATATAGAAAATTTTTCAAGTTGGAGATTTTTTTTGTCCGTTCTATTTCAGGGCCCCCTTGGTCCTGGGCCCGGCCTAGTTCCGGAAAATGTGTTTTTACGCCACGAGAGTCAAACTCGTGAATTTTGGCACGAAGAGCTAATAAATAGTTTTTATTTTTCATATTTGAATTAAATTTATTTTAATAGTTATTTACATGAAAGTCAGGAAAATGATGTATTACTGACGAGGAGCAATGTTGAAATACGAGGCACTTCGTGCCGAGTATTTTAGAGCTCCGAGTAAAGTGAGACATTTTCCTGACGTATTTTGTATTAAATTTTACCGAAAATCGTAAAAAATCGAAATTTTAAAACACTAATTGAACAACATTTTTAAAATGAGCTAAAATCAAGTTTGTCAATTTGTTGACTACATAGTTACAAACAATAGTTATTCCGAAAATTGTCATTGTTACCTGCGTTACTAAATATTACCGGAAATCGTCATCGAAACAACACTTCCCTGCGTATTTACGCGCAGGGAAATTGAATCTTACTGACTAGTCCGGTAATATTTAGTAACGCAGGTAACAATGACAATTTTCGGAATAACTATTGTTTGTAACTATGTAGTCAACAAAACAAAACTTGATTTTAGCTCATTTTAAAAATGTTGTTCAATTAGTGTTTTAAAATTTCGATTTTTTACGATTTTCGGTAAAATTTAATACAAAATACGTCAGTAAAATGTCTCACTTTACTAGGAGCTCTCAAATACTCGGCACGAAGTGCCTCGTATTTCAACATTGCTCCTCGTCAGTAATACATCATTTTCCTGACTTTCATGTAAATAACTATGAAAAGCACATCTACAATAATGCAAGGAAATTGTGAAAAAAAAATTCAAAAACGGTCTTCTACAATTTTTAGACGAATTTAGTTTGGTAATCTTCCATACTTTAACATACTAAAAGTCACAGTGTCTAAAAACCTTAAATTTCTTATCCAATTGTTCGTCAGAAATTGAACATCTCAAGAAAAATTGAAAATGATGTTTTTCGACAAAGGAGTTTCAAAGAATTTCTATATTAGCTATTGCGGTATTACAAATATTAATAACACTGAAAATATTTTAACAGCGTCTAAAGCTAGATATGAAGAGTTTCCTAAAAATGTTCAGAAAATTCTGATTTTCGGATATGTTTTAAGATTTAGGGCACTAATAATAATTCTAAGTTTTCGACCTCAGCAACAGGTTTTTTCCGCAAAATGTCCTTACCGGTGGATCTTAGGACGAAAATGGAATTAGCTACATATAAATCTTATAGAAAACATAATTTCCCATAACTTTTGTCTCCAAACATTTTTCTCTAAATCGATTAGGTACTGAGCAGCAGCGCTGTAAAATGTAGCGGATTATTGAGGATTCCAAGAACTCTCTTTTTTGACTTTACCATTTTTATTATTATTGATTATATTATGACAATAGTAAATATGTAGGCTTAAAAACCAATAATATAATTATAAAAATCGAACATTTTTGCAATTTTAAACAATCCCCTCCATTTTACTCCTTAGTACCTATTCGACTCACAGATTTATAACATTTATAGCATCCATTTTCGTCCTTAAATTAACCGGCAAGGAGATATTGCAGGGAACCTTTTGTTACCCCCCATTTGTATCAAGATGTCGGTACTTCTGGGCGGTCGCCGAAATCGAAAACTTAAAAGAGTTTTTATGCAGACCTAAAAGTTAAAATATCCAAAAATCAGAAGTAGTATCCGACCATTTTCAGGAAACTCTTCATTTCGTGCTTTAGAAGCTGTTAAAATATTGTTAGTGTTGTTAATGTTTATAATAACAATATAGCTAATATAAAAATCTCTTTAAAAATATTTAGTCGTAAAGCCAGTCTTACATCAGGTTATTTCTGGCGCCATTTCTTGATCCATATTTCTGGCGCCATTTCTTGGGCCAGAAATGACGCCATTTCTTGATCCAAATATAAAGCCTGTATTATATCAGGCCATTTCATCCGCCATTTCTAGCGCTGATCTTGCGCAGTAGGTAATTTTAGCAAATTACCTGAAACATTTTGTAGGCCAAATATATAGAACCCGTTCTATTTTGAGGCTATTTTCAACGCCATTTACCTGCGAGCGTGCCCAGTAAAATTAAACGAACGTCAAATTATGAAAAGTTGTGCTACACATAAAAATTGAAATGGATAAAGAAAGCGATTTAATTGCAGAAAATGTGATTGCAGCAAACATAATAGTATTATTTTTTTTACCAACACAAAAAAATTTTTAAAAAAATTAAATTTTCAATGGTTATTAAATTTTCAAATTTGATTTTTTAATTTCATTGAAAAACAAAAACATTTGCGATTATTTAAAAATACGTAAATTTTAGTGATAAAAGCAACTCATTCCTAGCCCTGCATTTGACAATTACTACCTGCCACAGAATCTACCTGCGCATTCAATCTGTACTGCGGCCGCTCACAGGCAAATTGTTCAAAAATAGAGCAGGTGTCAGGACATTTCGAGCTAGGACATTTTCCAAGACATTTGCTGTTTTAAACTAGGCAATTTATTTGGCTCAAGAAATGGATCAAGAAATGGCGCCAGAAATAACCTGATGTAAGACGGGCTTAAGACGCATAATTTTCAAATATTCCTTCAAAAATTCAAAGTCTGCTGTAGATAAGAAGCTCAAGGATTAGACACGGTGATTTTTAAGGCATATTGCGCCGTCCCCTATTACGAATTTTTTTATAAAGTTTGTGTCAATCAATGCTTGTTTTTTTTATATTATAAAATTTAAAACTATTATAATTATTATCATCAGCAATACTAAAATGCTGCGCGCTCCTTGCTCGGAGCGATGTTGATAAAATTTACAAATTCACATAATCTTTTAAACGCTCTAACTTTTTATCTTTGGGGTTCAAACGATAGGAATAGAAGCTCGTTGAAGTTCAAACGATTCTCGTTCGATTGGTATTAATTTTATTAAAACAAATACGACTTAATATAAGCATTTCTACAGCACCTCCCAAAATTGTTCTACCGAATTGAATTTTTATTGAAAACCTTAGAAGCTCATACGATGGGAATAGAAGTTTATTTGTGTTTAAACGATTCACAATCCATTCACACTATTTTTATAAAAAATTCGCGATAGGAGGTTGTCGTTTCTACAGTTTTTACGGCCCCCTCCCCCAAACAAAAACAGTTTTCGTGATGCGTGTGGTTCAATCCATTTGAATGAGGTCATTGAAGTTCAAACGTTTGACATTAATTTCATTAAAAAATTCGTAATGGGGAGGGAGGGAGGAGAAATTTACCCGGATTTTTAGTATGTTAAAATAGGGACTATAAATATATTACCTAACGAAATTCGTCGATTTTCTTCCGGATTCCGGATTTTTTTTAATCAAAATTGCACAATTTTCTTATACTATAAATCATTTTCTTTCTTGAATTTTGCATAACACCAATCGCTGCTGTTTCAGTTGAAATTTCCAATATTTTTTCAGCTTTTGGAACAACTCCAAGTTACGTTAAGGTAAAATAAGATTGGTAAAATCCTTTTAGCACTTTTTAGCGAGAGACAACATTTTTCAATAAACTTTAGCTTTAATCAATACTATAATATATGCATTAGGTTTTTGATGACCTCTGCCATAATTTCGTTCACAAAGATCTTTCTCCTTTTCTGGTCGAATAACTACGTAGTTTTTTGCACATCTCCTGGTCATTACAATTTTCTCGTTAACAGAATTCTGGATCTGAAAATATTAAATCTGATGACTGTTTGCAGGGACTGCAAACTGTCGTTGTCATGGTGGAATATCTGTTAGGTAAATCTAGGTGTTTACTACATAGTTGATTTCTGCAATTTTTGGAAACAGTAAATATCCAAATCAGGTTTGGCAGACGCTCATAGAATTTTTTCAAATGCAGATCAACCTTATGGATGGTTAATCTCGTTTGCGCGAAGATCTTCTTTGTTGCGAATAATCCATTTTTCATTACTAGTCACTAAGAGCCTTAAAAGGGGTCCAAACTGCAGAAATTTTAGTAGTTTTCATCTTCAACACAAAAATTAATTCGAATTCTTTAAAAGTCGAAAATCTTTCATTTTGGCTGTTTGTAGCATTTCTACCTATTCGATAAAAAAACCAAATGCCAAAAATACACTTTATTTTAGTCCGTCTTTTAAACAGCGTTAGACGAACTAAATTCCATCGATCTTGACAAATATCTGAAATGACGCGTTGAAATGTCCTTCATCATCATCTACTATGTTATAGATGTCATAACTTCCAAAACAAATGTTAACTAACCAAGAGTAATTAACAACATCCATCGAAAATCTCCTCGAACATTATTAGCAACATAATATTTTTTTAACCTTAATTTGCAATGTTATACAACCCATCATTTCGTATTATATAAAATTTAAAAAAATTAATGAATGTTTAGAAGCTTAAGTTTAAAATACTTTGATAAACACGGTCAAAACTTTTTTAGCAACATCCAAGGCATTCAAACTCTTAACACCAATTTACCTTAATTAAAGAAAGTAAGTGAACAACTTGGGCAGTTTTAATTATTAATGCCTGTAATTTTAATTATGCCTCGCGTTCCAATCTACCCCCACTCTCGCTTACCCCAATTTAAATAGGTCGTCGCACTGTCCCCATGAATTTTACAATTAAACACAAACAAGATTATTTACTAGTTTTTCTAGAGCAAAAATATTTTTGGGCCGATCTATAAGGCAAGCTTTAAATATTGCAAAAATAATATAAAGTAAGCTATATTTTAATAGTTTTAACCAACCTAATGTTTAAATGAACTTTGCCCATCGTCCAATTTAAATTCAATTGTGTTTTACTGCCATTGTATGGTCAGTCATCCATTAAATCTCAAGCAATACTAAAACTAGCAGTGCGTATTCAACACCAAGTGCTAATTATTAAGGTGCAGTAAGCAAGTCAATATTTTTTTAAGGAGTTATGTCATCAGCAATCATCAAATTATTAGATAAAAATATTGATAAATATCGATACATACTTCATTTCTAATAGATATACTGTATAATAATCACGAAAATTGAGTGCGCCGTTTGTACGTTTTTCGGATTCCAACAGCGATATATCAACGTGCCTTAAAAGGGAATCCTGAAAAAGCAAAATTTAGGTTAGATATTTAGTAGGTGGGTAAGTAAAATGTATTGATATTTTATTTTACAATTACCTCATTGGCTAGACCTGCTTTAGACTTGCTATCACTTTCTGCCATCTTGCGTTGTTATTACTTTTCATTTAACTTAACAAAACAAATAATTTTCTATAAACAAATAATAAAGTTATAGTGGATTCACATAACTACAGTGTAGTATGGCAGTATGAATACAAATAGGGAAGCAGATGGAATTTGAATTTCGACCTCGGTGCGCGCTCTTGACGCAAACAGCGCAATTTGATGTCGGTACTCCGCTTTTGAAGTGGTTCGACTCCAGTATTATTAATAAAATATTGGCGATAGCAAAACAAAACAAAATAAAATAAAATTAATATCATCGGTACCACTGTAATCCTGATACTTGTTATTAATTTAATATTATTTTCAGGTGGAAATTCCAAATGAGTAAACAGAAATCGATATAGAAATTCAAGGTAAATGATAGTTGATCATCGTATTGTTGACACAAACATAACTTGTTGAAATGATTCAATCCAAACGAAATCGGGTAAATAGAAAATTAGTATTATTTTTATTTTCAAAATTTTGAAAAACGCGGTTTTTGTTGGACCTCTGTAATGTTGCTTCTGGTTGGTAGAGGGTTCTTGCAGACACTTTAGTTATATTTTGCGATTTACGGATGTCACTAATAACCTTGGTATTATCTTATGGTATGCCACAGCCCAGAGTGGAAAGAACACGGTATATATTATGCAAATGGTGCTTTACACGTAAAATTCAGATTGATATTTTTTACAAAGTTTACTATAATTTTCTAAAAAGTGTATATTAGTAATTTGGTGGAAAAAAATCAGGAATGAACTCAAATTTTAGCGCATTAAGTGGGTTGTTTGGGACCAAGGTGTATTGTCAAGAGGTGGGTAAGTCACGTTTTTGTTGTTTATTATTAAAATGACAACATTTATTCAAGTTTTTCTAAATAACATACTCTAGTTTTTAAAATATCCATCGTTTTGCAAAAATGTATTCCGCATTTCAAACGTCACTGTCACAGCACCGCCCCCTTTTGAAAATTTGAATTTCAACGTTTTTGACCACTATTATATAAACATTTTATTAAATGTTAAAATATTCAGAATAGTTGTTGAATTGCATAAATAGTATATAAAATGAATTTATACAAGAAGATTAATTACAGAAAAAAAATCGTTAATGAAATTTTGTAAATACTGCAGTTTTTGTTTAGTTTTAAAATTAAAATAAATTATAGGTATAGGAGCGTGCTGTTTGTTTATTGTTGGCTTACTATTCTAATTATTAAATAATTATTAACTTCCTTTAATATTTCGGTAGATAATGATTGCTTATGATGGTCTATTATGCAATTTAAAATTTTTACCTTACATTTCTAAATTGAAGCAGTCATATGCCTAGTTATCAAATTGAGAAATAGTTTTATCGACGATAAATTCCACGTGAACTGTGCATGACCTATACGAGATAGAAATAGTTTGTTAAAAACAACGTTATTTTTAATTATCAAGTTTGCCCTAGAAAGTAGGATTTAATATTATAACAAAACAAAAATTAACAATGCAGAATTTTTTGGAAGGATATTGCAAAAATTGTTTGACAGTTTTGGCTGGAAAGTCCTCCAAATTGACGTTATTAAAATTTTTCGGTAGAAAGAAAACTGGCGCTACTCTGAAATTAATTGTCCTTTGTTTTAGCACCTCGTTATACACTACAATACCTAATAAATTTGGCCAACGTTATAAAGTACTCATCATTACAAATAAAAAGGTCTTAATCAGTGTTATTCCTGACAGTCCCATTATCGCACGATACAACACAAGGGCTAGGACAATACTCAAAGATTCAGCGAGTACAGGTTTTAGCAAGGAGATTGCACGAGCGAAGCGCAGCGGAGCGAGTGTCAATCTCCTTGCTAAAACCTGTACTCGCTGAATCTTTGAGTATTGTCCGAACCCGCGTTGCTGTTGCGGTGGTAATTCCGTGAAGAAACGCCACAACTTAAAAGCACAACATCACATACGAAAATCGACATTTCAAACGCCATTTTTAAAATCGAAAATTGTGAAACAAATTTACCATATCGCATCACAATCATTGCAAAAAAAATCAAACAAAATATTTCGTAAGTACCGAAGAAAATGGAAGCATAATCGCACTAAATTTGTAATATAAAATTCGTTACTATAAAATTCGTTAGAAGTACATTGCTTTAAGTGAACTCGGGTTGGAACTAATGCGTTGAACCGGTTTCCTACAGCGCATCTGTTGAGTGCGTTAGTCATACACACTACATAAATTATAATATTCGAAGAGATTTTTTATTACGTATGAATTCTTTTACGCTCCACTACAAATATTCGATATTCTGGTAGGGTATTTGGAATATTTTTTATGTTCGGATATTATTCGACTGTGCATGCGTTGTACCCATTTAACTACAATGTAAAATAACGTACACTGATTGGTCGAAACGACAAAATTTGACCCTGAATGGAATTACCGCTGATATCCATGCGATATCGTATTAAGGATTATTATTTGTGATGCAGATGTGATGTCCCAAGCTATATCCTTGCGATGGGATTTGTGGCTAGCCTGTGATATCCCGGCGATGTTACAGTCACTTTCCTTGTGATATCACTGCGATATTACAATGTGATATTGCATTCATGTGTATTTGTAGCACAGTCTGAAATCACAAGTAGTGTTGTGATATTGAGATGAGGCTTGCGACTTGCTTACGGTTTATGAGGAAATGATATCTTATATCATATCTTAAAACGATAAAATAGTTACCTACCAATATTGACAAAATATTGGTAAAAATTCATATGTGACGTTTAATATCAGCGTAATTTTAGCATATAAATTACAATTTAATCTTTATTTAAACAACATATCGATGCCAAATGTGACGTCCGCATTAAAATCTCATTTTTGGGATTTCTAAGAAAATTGTGTTTGAATGTTTTTTATGTAATATTTTGTGAAGAAATTTATTTGCTTCTTAAATTGCAAATGTCGTGTAAATAACGTGGTGTCAAGTTCGATTTTAGATCAATGAGGGGGGTGGTTTTATTTGTGACCATAGGACTTTCCGGGGGGGGGGGGGGTTAAAAAGTGGGGTAAAATTGCGGACGTCCTTTTTGGCCGACCCCTTAAAATACTCTGACTGGGACTTAAACCTGGATTAGATCTCAAACTTCGACTATTAGTATGAATATTAGAGTCCTCGCTCATTCAGTTATAATACACCTGGATTGGTATTACAATGAACCAATTAATGTGCATCAATTAACCACGTTCATTAGAAAGAGCCGATAAGTCATTTTTTCTAAATTTTCGATTGAGCACAGAATTACATTGCGGTGTTTTTCTTCGCAAACTAGTACAAGAATCTCATCTGGAAAGTGCTGTTAAGTCGGAAATATTTCGCATAGCCGGTCCTATTATCGTCATGTTCTTTTAGGTATTAGTGGAAGAGCCAGACTTAATCGGAGTAAACGAAGTTATTTCTTGTTTGGAATAATGATGTAATTATTACATAATGGCATAATGACAGATTGGCAATTACAGGCAACTGCTGTGATCAGGACAAGAATACGTAATTACATGATTAAAAGAAGTCAACCTGTAGGTCCCCATACCAGGGCACAGTTTTATTCCCATAGACGGAAATTTTGCAAATGAATAAAAGCGAGCAATACATGACAAGATTAGCCATCCGTCAAAAATCGTGGATATCGTGAACACTTCTCAGTCTTTTTCTATAATAGATGGGAAAGATAATGCACCAAACCCACAAACAACCTTCAAGACTATTTTTTATCAAAACATTTATTTTCTTTGGACTTTCATTCTATAAGTTCATATCTAGCCATGCCTTGCATTGGATTAAAAAACTTCCGAATGAAAAGTGAAGTAAATGTTAACCCATTTCCAAAGCTTGAAAATCAATTTTTGAAGAATTTCCTTTATTCACAATACCTCGAAATAGAGAGATTTTAGAGATTAATCTGCACGATTATGAGAGCATGCGGATTCGACTCTTGTAGTAGATTTACTCCTCATTCCATTTATTCAAATAATTGTTCTACCGGAATATTGTAAGATTGAAGTAATGTTTTTAATAATATTGTGTAAGTATTGTGGTTAAGGTTCAATGAAATACATTTTTTCCTGAATTTACTCAGGTCGAACATTCCGGTAATGGAGCTTAAACTCTGTCGAATAACTTCAACAAGTGGAAGTAAAACTAATTAATATTATAATGGAAACAATGCCACTTAATTATAATAATTTCAATAAAACATAAATTTTATTATTGCATTCAAGCTTGAATTTCCTAAATTCTTTACGCTTTAAGGGGTTCCCAAGCAAATTTTGGCAATACTTTCTAAAATGTTTTTCCTAACCTCTTAATTTAAATTAAGAATTTTCATTTTCCATAAAAATCGAAGGAAATCCCCTTTTCTGTAAACCAATGACAAATTTCCTAAATTTAACGAATTTTCCTGTTGTCTATCTTTTGTGTCAGAGACATTGCAAAGTTTTGTGGCTTCTATAAGCTTAACCTAACGAATTACTTTATAAGAAATGGCTGTTCATTCCAAATCTACAAGAGAGGCAATACTTCTGATTCGAGTAACCATCGCTCAATTTGTCTTCTTTCGTAAAAATTTGGGACGGATTTTGAGTATACACCAAAGCTTACCATCAGCAGAGCTGGGTTTTATAGATCATGATAGTGTATTCTCTAATGGGCCATTACCCCTTAAAATTGAACAACCTGTGAAACTCAGACTGAACAAAATTTAGCTTATGGGTATTTGGATGGTGGATTTTCCAAGTGGGTTATTCCTTTAATTACAATTTTTAAGTACTTTTAATTAAGCATTTAATGCTACTCAGTTTTATATCTTGTTAATTTTGTTTTTCAAAAATTGAAAATTTAAACTACTTAATTTTACATCTAAAATGCTACTAAACTACGGAGCGCCCCTGAGTTATATTTTGAAGCTACTTATCTTTGCTATTATTATTATTATTACACAGATATTCTATCAATATTAACAGAATGTTTATTAAACATCAATCCAGATATTATTTTAGTTACTGATTGTGGTTATTTTTTTTGTACGACCAACAGCATCTCTTAAGGCTGGTACAGACACGGCTAGTATTTTAGTCCAGTGGCGAAGTATTTAGTAACTAAACCGTGTGTGTAAGGTACAATTTAGGAGATTGATTTAGTTTTCAGGATACTAGTTTAGCGACTTAGTAGATCTATTTTTCTGGCGAGTAGTCCCCACCACTTGATTTCTTTCTCTGTGAAACCAGGTATATTCATTTCCTTCTCCAAAGCATTGTACGCTGCTTGTTTCGCTTGCTTATTTTTGTATAACGAACTTTTAAAGTTCCACAAACATTCATTTTTTAGATATTCAGTAATAAACTGAATAGTGGTATCTTCGGACCAACGTAACGACATTGTTCGACTTTATAAAAATTATTTAAATTTGAAAGATTTCTAAAATAATTATTTAAACTTACTAGACGGGCACCTACAACGAGACGTACCCTTGAACCAATAAATTTCAAAGCTTTTTCAAATGCTCTATGGTAGATTACATTCTGCACACAATTTTCGAGATTTTCTTCGTTTTCTAAATTCCGTTTTCTAAAAATCGTATTAGGACGTATCCATTCAAATAATATTCAAATAATATAATAGTACCGGTTAACATAAAGTACAGACGAAAAAGTACAAAGAACGGATTTTACCTACGGTCATAGAAACACCGGTACGTGACATTTGGGCGCCGCCGTTTGGGCGCCGCCGTTTGGGCGCCGCCATTTGGGCGCCGCCGTTTGGGCGCCAGGACTTTTGGGCGCCGGGACTTTTGGGCGCCGGCCGTTTGGGCGCCGGGACTTTTGGGCGCCAAATATTTTTATTTTTGATTAATAAAATATTTATTTTTTATAATACAAATCCTCAGATATTAAAAGTAAATCGGAGGAAAAACTCGGGTTATATTGAAAGCAAAGGGTCTAGTACAGATCCACCCTAGATGGTTATCTGGCTTGCATTAGAGATCGAATTATTATCATAAATATGTAGTATTCTTTTATTAATTCGCAGTACCTTGTGGGGAAACGTACTCTTCGTCCTGACTTTGTTATTATTTCTTTGTTCACAGTATGTTCAATTGTTGTAGTTGGTTTCGCTTCGGTATTGTTTCCTTCAGGCGTTACCAAATACGCTGGTTTCAATCGATCGATAGACACTACGCGTTCCTTGTTGCTGATTAGTATCGTGAATGTTGTCTGTATTATTGTCTGTATTATTTATGATAATAATTATATCATTCGATCTGTAATGCAAGCCAGATATTATTTATCTATTTTTTGAGGATCTCACTAGGAAGGGGGTAATGTAGTGACCACCCTGTATTATGATTATTGATCGAAAGTTTATTTTTATGTTGGTAATATGATTATCATTTTGTTTTCTATATAAGCTTATCATTTTTGATTAATAAACAACTTTTCGAACCTAACTTTTAATCCCAACATAACCAAGAAATAATAGTGAATCGCAAAACGACAATTTAGAACTTTTATCGATAATAAACAATGGAGAATACCGAGACAACCCGAAATCAAACTAAATTGATAAACGATGGATATATGTACGTGTTTGATAAATTAAGCGCGGACGAAAGAAAAAAATTTTGGAGATGTGTTCGAAAAGCGGATAAGTGCCGTGGTCGTATCCATACAACATTAGCCAACGAATACTTGTGCTCGAAAGGTAATCATAATCACGAACGTGATGGGGCAGGAACAGAAGTTGCTAAAATTAAGGCTTCCATTAAAAGACGCGCAGAAGAAACTGTAGAAACTCCAGCTCAAATCAGGAACACGGTTTTAGAAAATACTGGACCGGCTATCCAAGGACGAATGCCCAACAAGGATGCCATCCGAAAATCTTGTCAGCGGGTTCGAAACATTGTCGCTGGTGCTAGGCCAGCTCCAATAAATTTGGAGACTTTGGTAATTCCCGAACGTTATAAGCGATATGTATTTGCTCCTGGACAAACTGAAAACTTTTTGCTAGCGGATACTGCGTCAGAACAGCCCGACCCTCAAAGAATACTAATTTATGGAAGGAAAAGCAACATTCAATGGAGCGAACAAATAAAAAACATTTTTATCGATGGAACGTTTCGGCAAGCCCCTCCACTATTTTATCAAATTTTCGTAATTTTGGCTAACAGAGGTGGATTTGTTTTACCGATATTTTATGCTCTTTTGCCAAATAAGCATCGTGAAACTTATGGTAGGTTGTTCCAACTAATTAAAAATATGTGGCCACAATTTGAACCAGAAACCATATCACTAGATTACGAATTAGCTGTAATCAATTCAGTAACTGAAGCTTTTCCGGCAGCTCAATTAAATGGTTGCTTATTTCACTTGGTGAAAAATTTTATAAAGCAAATTCGTGAAAATGGATTGTACCATCAGTATACAAGCGACCCCGAATTTTCTCTCCAAGCTCGCATGGTAATCGCTATCGCTTTCGTTCCTATTGGAGATATTGATAATGCACTTCAAGAACTATCTCAGCTGCTTCCAGTTGAATTGATACCGATTCTAAACTGGCTAGAAGATAATTATGTTGGAAGGCCAAACCGAAATCAAACAAGGCGAAGGCCACTATTTTCTCCGCATATATGGAATGTTTATGATCGGGTGCTTAATGATCAAAATCGCACTAACAATATTGCGGAAGCCGCTCATCGCAGTTTACAAAGCCAATTAGATATGGATCACCCATCCATATGGAAATTTGTTGATGGCCTGCGAAGCGTTCAGAAAGGAAAAGACTCATTATACGAGGAATTTACACGTGGTGAAGCTCCTCCTCATAAAAGGTTAAAATATCAAGCAGTGGATACCAGAATAAAACGAATTGTGGAATCATATGGAGACAGAACGTTATCAGAATATCTTAGAGGGATTGCACATAATGTGTTAATGAATTAATAATTAATAAAATTTATTGTATTATACCTTACTTATTGTTTGTTGTGTTAACCTCTTAAACTTATTAGGTCAAAACGGCCTGGGGCGATCGGAGTTCCCGGGGGGCGGGATAACGCAACGTTTTGACAACGCAACCATCTAGGGAGGATCTGTACTAGACCCTTTGCTTTCAATATAATCCGAGTTTTTCCTCCGGTTTACTTTTAATATCTGAGGATTTGTATTATAAAAAATAAAAATTTTATTAATAAAAAATAAAAATTTTGGCGCCCAAACGGTCGGCGCCCAAACGGCCGGCGCCCAAACGTCCAGCGCCCAAACGGCGGCGCCCAAATGTCCTGTCCCGTAGAAACACGTGTCCTGATATCAATGATACGACAGATGCGAGTTTGTTGAACAGACGGGCGCCAAAATACAACAACTTCAGTACAATTACAAACTTATATATTTTTTCTTGCAATTTGGAAACGACAAACTGGCATATGTATTTTTATATAATTTAAAATGAACATCTTATAAAGCAGGATACATTCTTCGAAAGCTTCCAAAAAAATTTTTAAAAATTTCTTGGGCATTTTAATGCAATGATTAAAAAAAACTCTCAAAAATAAATAAAGGACCAATTAAATATACTAAAACAATCATTGCCGAACGTCCGAAGTGGTGGAGGAACGCTACTAAACCATAAAAATAGAAAATATTGGATCCACTATACTACACGGTTTTACTAAATTACTATATAAAATACCAAACTACTTCTCTAAATTGTACCGCTCACACACGGTTTAGTAACTAAATTGTACTAAATCACTCGCTACTAGACAACTTACTAGCCGTGTCTGAACTAGATTTTCTTGGTTTTATGGCTACTTGCCAATCTACTAAGTCATTCGCTACTGGACTAAAATACTAGCCGTGTCTGTACCAGCCTTTACGTCGATAAACCATCTACTAAACTGTCTCTTCCTTGTTGGATATTTTATATTCCGTCACAAAACCTCTTCCTTCCACACTCAGTTCTTTATGTGCTTATAAGGAAATCTGCCGCGTATATTGTATTCCTTTATCTTTTGTTATAATTTGCATGAAGGTATTTCTTTTGATGGGACGCCAAATTGGGTCTCAAGAGTCGCATAAGATGAATGAGAATAATATTGAAATTATGTTTTTTCAGCTAAGGCTTAACAAGTCAAAAATAATTTGTTCTGTCGTGGTTTCCATTTTTCAATGTATAAACCTTGCGGCGTTGGAGTATTGCGAGATCATTGTGATATAAATATTTGTATGAATTTCTTCAAGATTTGCATCATCCGATTATTTTACATATTTTCACATTATTTAACGAATTCTACAAAAAATAATAAATTACATAAATTCCATTCTCTAATTTAAAATAATTTGATCAGACTATTATGTCTCGGAGCTTAATAACTTCATTATGAATAACCGCAACTTTCGATTATTTTTTCTTAGATAAGGATGCGAACATCCCATAATCCCATAAATATCGACTAACACATAAATTGACAAGATATATACGATACTTTAAGTTGATCGTAAGAATAAATACTCGAGCGTTAATTAAAATTAAATAGCACATACATACATGTAAGTTACACGAGAAATAAGCATGATAAAAACCAGAAAAAAATTATGAATTCTATCAGCGATTAAGTATCGCTTATCTTTTACATGGGATTGGATAAATTTTTTTAAAAATTAATTATGAAATCATATAAACTAATATCATCTGCACGTAGTTTCAAATTAAGGTGTTCTACTAATTTGGACAGTAATGTTATAATTTGCAATGGTATTAGGTTATATAACAAGGTTACTCTTAATTTTTGCGCGGAAATAAGTTTACTCACCTGTCAATGCATTTGGAATCGACTAAAATCAAAGTTTCATAATCAAGTTACCATAATTTTAAATAATTTAATTCGTCGTTTATTTTCCATCATATTTGACACTTGAGATTGATTTATTTCTGCAAAATTTCAATAATCAATCAGAATGCATTTTCCTGGTTTTATAATAAACATGTTTATAATTGTTTCGCTGTTACAAAAATTAAAAATAACAATTTATTCGAAATTTATGGAAATGTGCGTACGAACCTTTACGTTAACGTTTTAACTGACTATTTTTAACTGCGCTGGTGATCCGGTCATTTCGATATATTGTGGTGTCCCAGTTGGTATTCTTTTTTTAGTTTTATAGTAAAACGATTGTAATTCGAGTGTAAAATTTTGTAAATCGTAAATTTTATATAAAATGTCAAAGAAAGTTAAGAAAATTAATGATAGTGAAGCCGAGGTTAGTGATGCGTTTGGTTTGGACATCCAACAGTTTGTAAAGTTTTGAGTTGCTTGCAAATTTTGAATCTAACAAGTCTGTCTTTTGGAAATGCTCTGATGCTGTTGACTCACATTAATTTGTCTGTAACATTGAAGTTAACAATCAAATTTCACTGAACCGAATTCAATGGGACCAATTCATTTCAATATCTAATAAATTCGTGAATTTTGTAGAATAAAATTGGTTATTGGAAATTTGGTTATTTTCTATTTTTGAGTAAGTGAAAAATCGATTTTCGATTTCCTCAAGTCCCTTCTACATTATTATGCACAATAAATTGAAAAAAAATCTCAAAATGTATTATCGGATTTTAATTAATAAAAGCTCTCGATCCAGATTTTGTTTAGTATTTAATACGAGATTTTTTAATGCAGCTTCCATAATATATCTCACTGTATTACATAAATATGATAATTAGCCCCTCGGTATTTTATTGGTAATGAGCTGGTAATTGGTAATACAACATGGGTGTTTGGGATAATCAGACAGTGATTGGTTTAAATTAATTAACCCATTGTATTGAGTCAGTAGATTTTTTCTCTAGCATTGTTGTACAGCAGAGTTTATCTACAATTTTTTACTTATTCGCTTCTAAATTCATTTTTTCTGTAAATTATGGACAATATACAAAAACCACATCCTGTATAAATTTGCATTCTTATTGTGTGTTTTCAACTTTTTTCTCTATTAATATTTCATTAAGATCTTTTAATCTAGAAGCGAACCTTTCGTGGCCCACTCATAGGTTTTCGCCCCCCCCCCAATATTCCGCCGTTTAAACGTGTTTTTCAAAAAATATAGAATGGCCCTCCAATGAATATATTCGCAGGCTAAGAAATGGAAATCGTCCGTTGTATAAGGCAATAGGAAACGAGGGTGCATATTTTTTTTGCGTTATTATACAATGAATCCCCCCCCCCCCCATGGCTGATAAAACACAATTATAAATGTTTTATTTGACAATAATCAGTACTTTGCCGTTTTTCACCTATTTACACGGAATATTTCATATGTGCCAAATTTGACATGTTTTAGATGCTTAAGATAAATTCTTAGGACCTACAGCTTAATATAAAATCCGAACCGCGGCACAGATTATTGTTTTTGGGGAGTTACTGGGATTTTCAGCCTGGACCCTTAATTTGTTGATCAATATTTAATATTCTCTTCTTTAGAATGTGCTTGAGTCGAACAATATATTATGCTTTTCATAAAATTTTAGTTCATTAAATCAATATTACATATTATTACTTTATTTACGATGTCATAATAGTTTGTAATGACATGGGTCACTACCCTCAGGCCAGTACCGCATATTTTATGGGGGAACATTAATTTAAACGCAACCGAAAACATCTTCAAGGGTAGTTACGAATTCCAGCCAGCTGATTATAATTTTCTTTTAATTTCTGATTTCCAACTAATTAGTTTTTTTTAATTAAAAAATATATAATACCTTATATCTATAGCGGGGATTGAACGAGGCACAAAACTTTGCCCTATAATAAATGTTAAAATATATCTGAATGAACTTTCCCGTAGCCTTTTCTTAATAAATTGAATTATTAAGTCGCAGCGAACTGAAGTCGAGCTAAGACCTTCTCTTCATTGGGTTGTATTATTACTTTGCTTTCAGGTGCTCAGGTCGCATTTTTCATAACTCTTGATCGAACTTCTCATCAGCATTCTACGAAATACAAAATACACTGGTTTGTTGATTGGTTGAAATTCGTTTAGTGGTTTTAGAGTTATTACAGTCCTTGGTTGTTCAGGAAACAGGCATTTCCTGCAAATTACTACGCTCGACACATATCCTGGATCAACAATCTTGCAAATAGTTTTGTTTCTGTGCTTTTTATGCCAAATAAAAAAATTATTTAAATCACCTATTAAAATTGGGACATTTTTAATTTTTTATAGGGTAGTGGTTGCCATAATAAATAATAATTTTTGAAGCATCTATACCGTAAGAAAATTGGACCCACTTGGATCAATAAAATCCAAAAACTGTTTTTAGAATAGACGCTAAATTGCAACGCTGTAAAATTGAGCCGATTATTGAACATTTATAAATAACTGAAATCTTATTCTGGATTTTTATGGAGGAGTAAGTATAAACTCTCACGCACTCGGGCCACCCTACCGGGCCTATTGAATTCTTCTGTTTATTGTTCACCCTCCGACTGAGCCACAGTGCCAGGTATGACCACAGCAGTTAGGTGGCCTCTCGGCCTTAGCACCTGACCAGAACTCCCAAAAAAAAGCCGGCACTGCGAACTGGGAACGCCCGCTCGATGACGTCGATGGACGTCCGCTGAACCACACAGTCGATTGGGGGGGGGGGGGTGATTTTCTTATCCTGTTTGGAATATTAGATCAGGAGGACCGCCAGATTTACGTGCATTCCGAAGCACGAAGACGGTCATAGAAGGAAAGAGAGTCCGAAAGAAGATTTTACTGAATTCCAACCAGTGATTTTAGCATCAATACTTGATTGCTTTAACTACTGGGCCAATAACTGACTTCTTATTACTATTGATTATTTATATGAACAGTGTTCTGCACTAATATATCAACCCGCAGAAAGCTCATTTCGAGATATCAACAGTTTTGTTACACGCGTAGAAAAATCATAAGATCCCGAATGTAGTTAATAATATTATTAATTTTTGTGGTTAATATCGTTGATTAACAATAACTGATTAGTTATATGACTTTTAAAATGAATTTCTAATAAAACGCGACAAAACAATACAAATAGTACAAATCGTAAAAAGGTATTTTTGATGAATTAGAAGTTATATAAATTTTTTATAGCTAGGAATTCTATTCTATAATGTTCTAAACTTAATTTTGAATGATTAATCACTCAAAAATGATATTTTTGTGGGTTGAAACATTAGTGCATAACACTGTTCATATAGTAATAGTAAATATATTATGTAATTAATAACCAATAATTATAAAAAGATTTGGTCAAAATGGAGCGTTCTTCCAATATATATGCGAAGATTACGAACTATTTTAGTCCTAAAATCAACCCAAAGGAGATATTGCAGAGAAACCTATCACTTCCGGTCGGTTGTCGAGGTCCATAACTCTGAGTTCTTATTATTCTTATTCAAAAATCGGAACTATCCCATCATTTTTTGGAAACTCTTCATTTCGTGAGGTAGAAGCTTCGATTGAAAGATTTAAGTGTTATTAAAATTTTTAATGGGTTATTAAAAACTTGATTCCTGATTTATTGTTAAACAGTGGAAAAAAACAGTGGTCCTGCATCATTAACAGTCGGTCTACGGTTTCTACAACCGCTTAAAAAATTGTAATACTAATAATATACGTATAACTAATTTAGGAATTCTTCTAAACTTTTTTTTCTGAAAAACATTATTTTCAATTTTTCTTGCAAAATTTCAACTTCTGACGAAGAACTGGGTGAAACGTTTAAGGTTGAGATACCGTGACTTTTAATATGTTAAAGGATGTATCATTACATTACGGTATTCGTCTAAAAATCGTAGAAGACCGTTTTTGAAATCTCATTTTCACAATTTTCTTTCACTCCTGGTTGGAAATCCTATTAATTTAATCTTAATAAATAAATAACAAAAGAAAGTATAGAATGGGTTTTCCCTATAAAGGGTTAATAATACAAGTGAACGATTAATTTATTTCCCGAATTCTTATTTAAATATTTATGTTAGACGAGTATGTAAGTAAAATCAAAATAATTTATTGTAATTTATTGCTTCGAAATGTTTGTTTTGAGTACAAAAATTACACTCGTAATACCATATCGTAATACGTAGAGTATTCTTTGATCATTCATTTAATTCTATTTTTAAATTGAATTTAATTTTTAATACTTATTAATATTTTGGAATATGTGGATTCCCGTAGGCTCGGAATTCATTTTTAAATTAATTTTTGATCCAGTTTCAAACTTGGAAGAATCACAGCATTTGTTTGTTGATTGCACTATATCAATCACGGTACTTGCATATATTTAAAAATATTGATTAACACATTTCCTGCGCATGACTCTGCATACTGCTTATATATTGCTAAAATCCCCAATTCCAAAAAAAAAGGATTTTAAATAAATTTTGGGCGGTTCTTAAAATACATATGCCCGCAAAATTTCAGCTACCCTGGATTTTTTTGTAAACTCGAATCATATTTTTGGCTGCATTGCCTGGACTATCAGACATTCTTAAATCAATGAAATCTTTAATGTACGAGTACAAAAATTAACAAGTTAAATAAGCGTTGTAAAATTAAATGAAATTCATAAGCTTTCAACAATAGCTTAATTAAATAATTGTTACTCAATTTTTAATATTATGATAATTTTCAACAATTTTAAAACTTCGTTATAATAAACTGATAAATTTTACAATTGTCGATTTTCAACAGGCAGCTGGCTATCTCAAACGAGCAACTTCTGCACAATTATTGGAAGTCTTCAACAAATATGCATCTCAAGAGAAAAATGGAGAAAAGTTTATGACCGACGATGACTTCATTAGGCAATATCTTGGTCTATTTCCCGCGGAGAATTATAATAAAGAGTCGCTTAAATTACTTGCCGGAATTGTCGACACAAGCAAAGATGGACTCATTTCGTTTTCAGAATTTCAGGCGTTTGAAGGATTGCTCTGTTATCCAGATGCGTTATATAAAACCGCTTTTCAATTATTTGATACTAATGGAAATGGATTGGTTAGTTTTGGTAAGTTTTCCATAATTTAATATTTTTATCGTTACATGTTGAATTTATTCAGATGAATTCGCTGAGGTAATGCGAAAAACTGATTTGCATCATTCGATACCTTTTAATATGGATTCGCCCTTTATAAAATTGTATTTTGGTCGTGATAAAAATAGAGTTATCAGCTATAGCGAATTCAGTCAGTTTTTACACGATTTTCATGAAGAATATGCAATCGAAGGTTTTAGAAAAGCGGACAAGAACGGTACGGGATTTGTTTCAGTTATGGATTTCCAAGATATTATGATTAGCATTAAAAGCCACTTATTAACACAGCAAGTCCAATCACACCTAATTGAGGTAAGTTTAGGTGGGGAGAGGGTAGTTTTTAATTTTGAAAATTTTCGAAAAATGATGGTCACTAATGAAAAAACTAGAGTTAGGATTAATTTAATAATTATTTGTTAGCTCTACAAGTAAATTGTTGTGCAGGCAGCTAGTAGTGGCCAAAGTGGTAGAAGAGTAAGCTTTGCGTATTTCATTGCATTTAATTCGTTACTAAATAACATGGAATTAGTAAAACGCATTTATTTAAATTGCACTGGTGGTAGTCGACAACAAGAAGTCACCAAAGAGGAATTTATGCATTCGGCCCAGGCAATGTCTCAAATGACGCCATTAGAAGTTGATATTCTCTTTCACTTATGTGATATTTTACATCAATCGGGGTAAGTGCACCATCATTATAATAAATTTCAGAAGCTTTTTATTGATTTTATTACCTATTTAAATTTTATTTATGACAAAGTAAACTTTTTTCCATGTAATCTTCGTAAAATGAAATTCTAAAATTGCACATTAAAATTATAAAACGGGGATTATTTTGATGTATTAAAACAACATCTTGTGAGGAAACTTTGATTTCGGCAACGCGATTAACATTGCAAGAAGGAAAATTAGTTTAAATGATTTAAAAATTATAGCTCCCCACGTTGGGTGCCGTGTAGATTCTTATTCACAGATTTTTTTAAATTATTTATATTTGGATAAACGCAACAATAAAAAATAATAAATTATATGTTACTTCAATTTGTGTAAAAAAATCTCACGGTCATGGCTTGAATATCTGTCACATTACAGTAAAAATGTTTGCATGTTTATCCAATCAAGATCCGGTAAGGGGTAAACTATTCATTTATTTAATACGAAATCCATGTTTCTTGGTTAAAATATTAAATAAAGTGACAGGTGTCAATCATAAACTTAAGTAGCACTTAGGAATTGGTGCAAGAGGATATAAAACCAGTGGAATGGTCTAAAATCTGTAAGAATTTCATTTTAAAGAGATTGAAACCCTTTTTCATTTAATTATTAATTTTAAAATTAATTTATACCCTTTTAAATTTTTGCTGCATTAGTATATTAACTAAGGATAATGGTTTCTGGCGCGGGTTTGTGCTTTTTCGACCTTTTAGAGATATAATTTAAAATCAAATTTTTTAGGAAAATAATTTACAATGATTTAAGTGCGATTGCTCCCGAGCAATATTTTAAGCAAATTACAATGAGGTTAGCCGAATTAAAAGCCGTTTCGGTAAGCACCCTATTACCTCCATCATTTTGATTTTTCATGATTTATACTTTAGAGTCCTGACGATAGGAGCGCCCTTACTTCCATTCTGGAGAGTGCTTATCGTTTTGTTTTGGGTTCAATTGCAGGAGGTATGTCGAAATTGTGCAATGTTTTTCTGTAATACTAAAATTTATTCCGAAATTTTAGCCGTGGGTGCGACTGCTGTTTATCCAATTGATTTGGTTAAAACGAGAATGCAAAATCAGCGCTCGGGCTCTTTTATTGGTGAACTGATGTACAGAAATAGCATTGATTGCTTTAAAAAAGTAATTCGGCATGAGGGTGTTTTAGGTTTATATCGTGGATTAGTGCCTCAATTAATGGGCGTTGCGCCTGAAAAAGCCATTAAATTAACGGTAGAACTGACAACTTCCTTCTTCATTTTGTTCTAAATTTATTCTTCTAGGTAAACGATTTTGTACGTGATAAATTTTATGATAAGAAAGGAAATATTAAATTTTACGGCGAAGTTATCTCCGGCGCTTGTGTAAGATGATCAAAATTTCAAAGTAAAAAAAATTCAGTACCTAATGCTTTTAGGCAGGCGGCTCCCAAGTTATTTTTACAAATCCTTTAGAAATTGTAAAAATTCGTCTCCAAGTTGCAGGCGAAATCGCCGGCAGTGAAAAAGTGCGAGCGTGGTCAGTTGTTAAAGATTTAGGACTTTTTGGTTTATATAAAGGAGCAAAAGCGTGCCTTCTAAGAGACGTCCCGTTTAGTGCTATTTATTTTCCAGCTTACGCTCATACTAAAGCTAGAATGGCGGACGAAAATGGTTATAATCATCCGTTAACTCTGCTATTTGCGGGTGCAATTGCTGGTGTACCAGCAGCATCTTTAGTCACACCTGCAGACGTTATTAAGACCCGTCTCCAAGTTGTTGCACGGGCTGGGCAAACAACTTATACTGGAGTATTGGATGCTATTAGAAAAATTTACGCAGAGGAAGGCTTTAGAGCATTTTGGAAAGGATCTATTGGTGAGCAAATCCACATTTTTATAAAAATTTACTATGTTAACGTTATTTTAGCTCGAGTGTGCCGTTCTTCTCCCCAATTTGGTGTTACCCTATTAACGTACGAAGTTTTACAGAGATTGTTCTACGTTGATTTTGGAGGAACGTAAGTATTCCGTAAATCACCAGTTGGTAGGTAAGGTAACGTTTTGTTTCTAGGAGACCAACTGGTTCAGAATTGACCATTCCAACAGTTGGAATGCCTATTGAAAAGAAACCAACCAATCCTAACCACGTAGGAGGATATTCAGTAGCGTTGCCAATATTCTCTGGTATTGAAACTAAATTTGGACTTTGCTTACCCAAATTTAGTGTACCTAATAAGGAGTAACATTTAAATAAGCGTAAAATTGGCGACGTCAACGGTTAGTGATATTAGCGAATTTAGAAGAAAAGGTTTATCTTTGATCTGACAAAGATTTATTGCTTTCTAGCTCACGTTTTTAAACAATTGTTATAATATAAGTTTCAATGTTTACCGCAACAATTTTATGGTTTCAAAAATTATTTTTCAAAAAGTGATTTATTTTTTTTTGTAACTAAATAATAAATATGGGATACGTTTATTTGCGTTTTAATTCTTGCAAAATTCGGCATTTCATCAATAAGATGAAGAATCAAAAGTGGGATTGACATTGTTTGTAGTTTATTTTTGTTTCTGCATTTATTTAATAAACTACTGACGATGACCTGCTAATTTTTTTATTTGACAAAGATGCAGTTTTTGAATATTTATTTGTTTATATGTAATATTTGTTATTAGTGACATTTTGTTAGCGTTTGGACTTCTTGTATATTTCTTTAACGTTATATTAAAATAAATTGAAAATAAATATCAATGTTTTTATGCGAAACGGTACATATCATGCAAGGACCTGCTAAAATAAGAATAGTTATATAGTTTAATTGTTATAATATTAATAATTAATGTATGTTAAATGGTGAAAACTGTTTGAAATAAATAATTTAACTTTGGATTGGTTAATTATTAAAACAATTTTACTGCAGGTAAATTGCTCTGGATGGTAATTAAATGAAAATAATACTGAAAAAATTATAAAACAGTTTAGGGAGGAATAAATCAAAAAAATTATAGAAATAAATATAAGAAATGGAAATGACGAATTAATAACAGCACAAGTCATAAATAAAATAGGTGAACTATATTTTGATGGTGAAAGCAAGAAAGTACAGTAAGGATCAACTCCAAAGTATATTGAGTGAGCTGTAAATAAAAAAATATAGGATGAACTCAAAAGCATTCGAATCTGTTTTAGTATGTCTGTCAACACATTTGGGTTCATCTTTTGTTTTCTTTATTTAAGATTTAATATAGTTTTTAGTCCATTCTGTACTGAATTTGTAATATGGTATTTGAAGAACATCTTCTGTGAACTAAAAAAGATTTGAATTTGCGTGGCCCTTAGAAAACAAGATTAAACAAGTAAATCCGTTTTCAACAGAAGAAAATGCTTTTGTATTGACACTGGCAAGTGGACCTTGAGCTCATCTAATAACATGGTTCTACATTAAAATGGCAAATATTTTTTATATGTATTGTATAATACCCATGTATAACCTATGGGTGGGTAACAGTGCGACATTAATTTTTATGATCAATAAAATATTTTTAATATTTATTTACCAAAAAAATGCAGATGAAATAAATATTGTGCTTAGGTGCTAAGTTCAATATTTTAGCGAATATCTAATGAATCAAAATCAATGGATTGATTCTATTCTGCCACAGATCTTTTTCGTCAGAAAATATACCAAAATTAATTTTATTTGATGGATTTCTAGTCATGGTAAATTGAAACTTTTCCTATAGGTACCAAACAAAACTTGAAAAAATAGTAATAAGAAATTGACCGTGTTACAGTTAACCAATTTTAAATGTCCCACTGTTACCCATATCGCAGGGTAAACATTTTTCAAAAGTAAAATACGCTAACACTGTTAAATTAAAAATGTAAATGCACTTAGCTTAAGCGAAATTTACCAATTTTTCACCAAACTTATCAAAACTTTAAACAATATCGCTTGATTATGATTTAGAAAATCAATGTTGGACAGTACTTTTGCCTCGAGAAAATTAGCAATACCTCTTAACTGACAAAATGTATATCTATTACCCATACTCCCCTACACAAGTTCCTCATGTATTGAGCTGAAATTTTAATAATAGTTTGGCGTTTTATGCCTGGAAGGGTCCTGGGTTTGGAAGAGATATAGAGCCGTTTTGTACACTGTGCTGGGGAATAGGAAACCACACCATAAATACTCCAATTGGTTTCCCAAAAGCATCACATAGCTTAAATAGCATAGGTTTTCTGTAGAAGTAGAAATACTTTAAGTTTTACTAATCGCCCAAATTGTTGGACCACTTATGTAAAGTCTTCTCTTGTTGCTATTGAATTTTTTAACTGCCTTTTATGTCCTACTACTTGCTAGGGGAAGTTGCAAGTTTTTTGTTATCATGTACAGTTCATGCTCATTATTTTCTTTTCAGCAGCCATCAATTTCTTCCTTGTGCCATTTTTCTGTATTTGTAAGTTGTTAATGTTTTCCCTGATCCTTCCTGTATTGGTAGATTCCATAGTGTAAATGTTCTGGTTAGCATCTTAACTATTCACGACAGTCTTATTAGTTAACAATATTGAATTATAAATTCCATAGTGTAAATGTTCTGGTTAGGAGCCTAACTATACACCATAGACTTTAGTTCACAATATAGGCAAAATATTGATAAGTATTCACATGTAATATTTTAATTAAAATGAAGTTGTAATAAATTAAGGTCGCAAATATTGAATATCATGTACTATAATGCGAGATTACTGCATTTAAACTAAAATTTAATTTTAATTTTACCATTTAAATACAAAATTTCCTCTTCGCGACCTTTGAAAAAATCACTAAAGGAAACCTTAGTACGTCACCTGCTTGGAGCAAAAGTTCTAAAGTATTCATGCTCCCTACACAGCTTCCTCAAAATGTATTGACCTCAAATTTTAATAGTAATAGTTCAGCGTTACATGCCCAGAAGGATCTTGGGTTGGGAATAGAGTACAGATACACAACAGATACAAATATTTCAGGGGTCTCCTAGACTTGAGCTGGAACCGTGAGTTTCTGCCTTTGGACGGGGGGGTGGGGTGAGAATAAAAACTGGTAAGCAACATGCAAAAGTTTAGATTATTCATAAATTATAATTTAATGCGCGAATGCTAAGCGAACAGCACTGGTTTTTAGTATGGGGGAATACTTATCACATATATAGGTGTGACTCTTGATCCAGGGCTCCAATAATTAATTATCTTCGCGAGGCTTTGCAAATGCAATGCGTATCCTTGGCAGTTTGTAGGAATCCTACGGTGTTTCATACAGGCGTAATAATTATCATCTATACAGCCTACAGTTAAAACTAAGAGTGCTCATTCACCAATAAATCAATGATTAGCTTACAATATTTCTTTAGAATTAAGAACCCTTATAATTCTAGTCTCTAGATTTTTACTGTGTGTTTTGCATTATATATTACTTTTTAAAAGTTTTTAACTGTAAAAATGTTTTATAATTTATTGTACGTTTTGTGGCGACAAGATTCAGAAAATTGAATTTTTAGTAGGTTGAGTTATAGTAAACTATTTGATTGAAATTAGTACAGTCAATGTACAAAATGTGTTTTTTCAAAGCAAGTGTAGAGTTACATACTTGGATTTTCGATGGTATTTAAGAATGCACCAGCCAAAGAGCTTAATTTCTTAAATTACAAATTAAGGCATTACCAAGATAAAATTCCCATAAATTATATGATCCAAGAGCATCTTAAATCTATCTGTACTTGTTATAATCCGAGGAAATTTCAGTCGGGGGACACCGGACATGAAATCCCGAGATAGGGACACCAGGCACCATTGGAACCGGACGAATCCATAATAAAAGTTTTCTGTGTTTCGAAATACTATAATATTCCACATATAGCAAGCCAAAGAAAGGCCGAACAATTACTGCCTATACTTATAATGATAATCGCCGTTAGTGCGGCTTTAGGCCGCACAACGTGGTCAATCACGTACTACTGGTTATGCATTAATGAGTTGGATTTAGGAATTTCTTTATTGTATTTAAAGAAAGCTTCATAAAATCAAAATAAGTGAATTTCAACTAATACGAGTAAACCAGCGTTCATTTATATTATGAATATTATTACAGGAAGGGTTGCTAATTTGGGTCCCTCCTGATATATGATTTGCGCCCGCCCCTATTATTTTAATATTTCTTATAACGGAATATATTGCAAGTAGTGAAATACACGTACTTCTCCTATTTACCTTATGTAGCTAGAGAAACAAATGCACACTGAGTGGAGTACAAATTTTCTAAGCTTCAAGCTTTTCTCTCATTATTCGAGTAAAAGTTAAGAAGATTCAGAGATTCGCTAAAATGATGCTCAAGACTTAAGAATGTATCGATTTACTATGGAAGTTCGCTCAGTCTACAATATGTTTAAAGATAATTTAAGAAAATTAGAAACAGTGGGTGTTGAATAATTGAACCCTTCCCATACTGGTAAGTAATATGACCCCCCATGCCAAATTACCATCACTTCATTTTAAGTAAAACTATTTCACTTCACGTCGATATTTGTTGAAGATGATAACTTGATGAATCTGTTAGAGCCACTACATACATAGATATGACCCTTCTTAACTTCTTGTAAAAAGAAGAAAGCCACTAATGAGTTTGCGCATCATCTTTGAATGTACATCGTGCGAAAAAGATGCATATTTTGCGATTTTTGTTTATAACTAAATATTTGTTTACTAAAATAAAATCAAGAACATTCTAAATTGCAAAATTACTCCTTTATACAAAGTTCAAAAATGACCATTTTAGAAGTGCTACAATTCTACGCTTGATTCCACGCTTCAGCAGACAATAACTTAATAGTTTACTTTGGGTGGTTGTCCATTTAGTAGTTGTTCATCCAATGTATTTGTAAATAATTAATTAAATAGACGTTTGTCTATTAACACAAACGTGTGGAATGTAATAATATAATGTACTGATATCTAAATTGAATGTATGAATGTAAACAAATATAAATTGTGTGTGTATGAAATAGCAGGTGGTCCGGACGGCGAGGGCTTCCTTGCTAGCAGGTAGCAAGGGACCGAGCGCTTTTAACAGCAGTCCGATACCAGCATTTGACTCGAAAGGTTGTGTAATCTTTTACGATCTTACTAATGTAATTATTTGTAATAAATAAACGATTATTATCATCTTCTAATTAATTATACATCTTAATTAATATCATACAATTTGGGGCTCGTCCGGGATAGAAGATTATATATAATTATAATTTTGATTAAAAAGTGCATAAGTTAAGATGAATATAGAACGGCGGCAAATTTTAAGTTATACAAATTGAAGGAAATATCACAGCGGCAAGGTTTAGGAACGACGGGATCCAAACCGATTTTATTCAATCGTTTGATGACGAATGATCCAACGGGATCATGGATGGACAAGTTAGGTGACGACGACGGCGGTTGCAACACTATTAACGGTGGAAGTGCTGCAACAAACAATGTAATAAACGGTGAAGACGACGACGGCGGTTGCAACGCTATTAACGGTGGAAGTGCTGCAACAAACAATGTAACGAACGGTGAAGACGAACAGTTTAGTGACGACGAATCTAACGACGAAATATACGGTGTGCGCGAGCTGGAGCTGACTCGGCGTGAGAAAGAGTTAGCGGAGCGCGAATTACGGATAATGCGGCGTGAATTGGAAAACCTTCGGGCGGTGGTATCGGGTAACGGCGTACGACGGAGTGAATCGACGACGACTAAAGCAAACATCGGTGCGATTGCAGACGTTTTAAATTATTTCGAAGGTAGCGGCGAAGACTTCGAAATATGGGAATAGCAGGTTAAGCTTTTACAAAAAACGTACAACCTGAACGAAGGGTTAACGAGAATACTGATTGGCATGCGGCTGGGTGGAAAAGCCCGTAGCTGGTTTAATTCGAAATCGGAGTGTCTCGAAATGCAATTGCGGATTTGTTGGAGGAAATGCGATTAATGTTTGACTACAGACCAAGCAAATTGGTACTGCGAAGGAAGTTCGAAGCGAGAAAATTGAAAGCAGAAGAAAACTTCAGTGATTATATGCACGAAAAAATAATCCTGGGCAATCAGGTAAAAATCGACGAAGATGAACTAATTAGCTTCATAATCGACGGCATACTCGACGAGATTTTGCGAAATCAGGCAAGAATTCAACGCTATAACACCACAAGATCGTTGGCAGATGCTTTCGCCGAAGTTTCGTTAAAATCAAAGACAGTTCGGAGTACGATAGAGTTAAATCCGGTGGTAGAAAAACAAAGTAGTGAAAGGGTGCGCAATAAAAGTTGGCGGTCTCCGAAGAGATGTTACAATTGCGGGTCGCGGGAACATTTAAGTGCAAGTTGTCATACTAAAACACAAGGCATAAAGTGCTACGAGTGTAATAATTACGGACATATTGCATCCAGATGTGCTAAGAGACTGGAAAATTCAAAGGCGGCAAAAAATTCTGTTAATAATTGTGTCACACCTCGGGGTGTGGAACGGAAATTGCTCAAAGACATGGTGGTGAACGGTAATAAAGTTGTCACGCTGGTCGACACGGGGAGTGACCTAACGATGATTACCGCCGAGAAATACGTCGAAATCGGTGCACCGGCTCTCACAAAAATTCCAATATCGTTTCGTGGAATCGGGTCGGGAAATGGAGCGCAAACGATAGGATACTTCGAAGCGGAAACCGTTATAGATGAAACAGATTACAAAATGAACATACACGTCGTTCCAACAAAATTTATGAGTTACCACATGTTGCTGGGAACAGATTTTCTAAATTCAGTGAAACTGCTGATTAAGAAAGGCAAAATTTGTATTCGCAAGCTGTTAAACGACGGGCGGCGTCCACAAAAGGAAAGACCCCACATATACGAGATCGAATACACGCAGGATGTGAACGAGGTCTGTATCGCCCATGTAGTTACACCGAATTTCAGAAAAGCAATAAAGGAAATGGTATCAAATTACGATCCAATTAAGAGGCGCGAAGCCAACGTCGAAATGACAATTGTAGTGACAGATGACGAACCGGTTTACCAACGGGCACGGCGGTTAGCCCAGAAAGAAAAGGAAATAGTGAACCAGCATGTAGATACGTGGTTGAAAGAAGGAATAATTCGACCATCGTTATCAGAATATGCCAGCCCGGTGGTGCTAGCGAAGAAGAAAGATGGATCTACACGGTTGTGTATAGATTATCGTAGGTTAAATAAGAAAATTGTAAAGGACAGGTATCCCTTACCATTAGTAGAAGACCAGTTAGATCGACTACAAAAGGCGCGTGTTTTTAAAAGCTTTTATTTAGCTCGTACAAAATTGACCTCGCGCATATCCTATACGCGCAACTTGAATATAGTTTAAATACAAAGAATTTCTTATTACGGTTGTCATAGCAACGGACAGCATATGAATCTCTTGGAATAATCCTTATTACGGTTACCATGGCAACGGAAAGCATAGCAAATGGTTTAAATACAAAGAATTTCTTATTACGGTTGTCATGGCAACGGAAAGCATAGGAATCCCTTGAAATAATACTTATTACGGTTACCATGGCAACGGAAAACATAGCAAATGGGTTAAATACAAAGAATTTCTTATTACGGTTGTCATGGCAACGGACAGCATAGGAATCCCTTGAAATAATCCTTATTACGGTTACCATGGCAACGGAAAGCATAGCAAATGGTTTAAATACAAAGAGTTTTTATTACGGTTGCCATGGCAACGGAAAGCAGGTCTCATCGTGTTTTTCGAACACTATACGCATCGAAATACGTCATTTAAAGCAATTAACTCTGTTCATTAACTCAATTCAACTTTGATGGTTTGGAACGAATATTTAGTGCCTTATCGAAGCTTGCCCCAGGTCTCATCGTGTTTTTTTTTAAACACTTTGCTTTTTTAAATTTTTTTAATTTTATAAAAAAAAATTTTTTTTTATTAAAAATAAGATAATTAAACCAAAGGCGATTCAATTTCCCGCGAAATACGGTTATGGAACGGCAGAACGAAGAATGCTGCCGATGGTTCTTTCATGGGCTTCCACAGTTCATAAGATGCAGGGGAGTACAGTCGATTATGCCGTGATCTATTTAGGACCAAAACTTTTTGCCGAAGGTCAAGCATATGTCGCCTTAAGTCGAGTTCGGACGTTAGATGGTCTACAGATAGAAGATATAGATTGTACAAAATTAACGGGGCAAAAACCTTGTAATAAAAAGGCTTTAAAAGAAATGGAGCGATTAAGAAATGTTTCTTCAAATTTATAACAAAATATTAATGTTTTAATAAGGTTTTTTTTCGAATTAGAAATTTTAATAAATTTTTAATATTTTGCTTCTTTTTTCTTAAAAAAAATTTTTGGAAGACAAAAGAAATAAATAAAAAATAAATAAAAAAAATTTAAAAAAAAAGCTTTATAAAAACATGCACTAAAAAGTTAAAAATAATTTTTCGTCACAAAAAGGATCAACAAAATAAAATCAACCCATACAAAACCTCCAAAACTCAATTTGACTAATTAGAGTAAAAGCGTTGGACACTAATTGACTAATTGTGCTTAAAATTTATTGCCCCCCCCCCCATCGAATTTAAACTTCAAAACCCTGAAAACATTTAATTGAATAAAAGCATGCGGCTGTTTAGCAATTACTTAAATTAAAATTAACAATAAATAAATTTTAAGCACAATTAGTCAATTAGTGTCCCACGCTTTTTTTCCATTTTGTCAAATTGAGTTTTGGAGGTTTTGTATGGGTTGATTTTATTTTGTTGATCCTTTTTGTGACGAAAAATTATTTTTAACTTTTTAGTGCATGTTTTTATAAAAGCTTTTTTTTTAAATTTTTTTTATTTATTTTTTTTAGTAGTACAATCGATCTGAAGAACGGATTTTTTCATGATAAAGTGACAGAAAAAAGTCAAAAATATAACGGCTTTTATTGTGCCCGACGGCCAATATGAATTTTTGAAAGTTCCGATGGGAATTTCCAATGCGCTTGCCTTCTTTCAACGGTTTGTTACGAAAAATTTTCACTTTTCGCAACAACGTTGAATTTATAAATTCAACTTTTAACATCTAGCGACATATTTCGTAGCACCCTGTATAGCGAGCGTGATTGACGGAGATTAAACTCGCGCATGCGATGATAAGAAGTCATTGGTGGGCGCTCGAACGCTCGGGTCATGTTTAAAAGTGCTGTGAAATGGTTATCAGTTTTTGGTTCAAAATTTTGAAAAGGGATGATTCGATTTTGGAGGGTTCCCATCCATCAATACGAATGGTTTTTTGGATCTTGCGCTTCAAACCCTTCATGGGGATGTGACATTCGTGATTTGAGGGATGGTTGATTTTTCCCGGATCGTACATTTTTTGTTGGACCCATGGTCAGTGCTTCCTGTGAAATATTACTTCATTTTCACAATGGTAAGTCATCTGATAATTTTGTTCATTGCTTCGCAGTTACTGGATAATTAATTTAGCCAAATTTTCTTCCGTACACCTGGAGAACGATGACGTTGGAGTTCACCCTTGACCAATTTATGTATTTTTTATGTGTAACATTTTGGTTTCCTTTTTGTCATGCATTTTTTTATTCTTAGAGTGGTCGCCAAGATTGCGATAGCCTTGCAAATTTTATATTCTTGCGGCGAGGTGATATTAGTTTATCTTATCCAGTTCGCATTCGCAAGTGTGAAATGGATCGAATGTTCAGGTTGATATGTAATAAACTTTTAATTATTAATTATTGATATTTGTGTTTTATTTAATTAACTTGTTCAGGGTATTTATTTCCACTTATAACATCGAATAGCTTATGGTAAAATGCATTGACGAAGGGATTCCAAAATGATCGTAGTACGTTCGAATTTCATATTTGAAATTCTATGTTAAACATTTTTTTTGGTGTTTATTTTTGTTTTTATGTTTTTTTTTATGAAAGGCTACGATGTTCGACCCATATACAGGGTGCGGCATTTCATCGAGATTGCTTTCGTTTGTTTTTCATTGGGGATTCGATATGGTTCCACTTTATCGTGGGATTTTTATATAACCATTCGAATGTGCCCTTGGTTTATGTTTGGGAGTGATTTTCGGTGGCAATGTCGTTGCTACTGTGCTTGTTTTGGGTCGGCTAACACCTCTTACATCCGACATCGCTTATATCTTTGCCTTCTGACAATTAACATCCAATTGTCCATTTTAATTGTGTTGTGTTAGCAAAGCTGTTTCCTTGATCTCTCCGGGGTGTTTCTTTCACACGATCCACGACTCTCGCTTCCGCAATAAATGAGCTAGTTTAAAACCTAACACCAGGGCCCCACGCAAAATTAAAGTAGATGGTTTTATCCTTCTGCGTGGACTTAATCTTTTCCGAGCTGACTTCTCATTAGAGCAGTAAGGAAAGATTATGTATCAGGTTCATAAATACGGTGTTCAGAGAATTAATTAACAGTGGCGTAGTGTTAACTTACATGGACGATCTGATTGTGCCATCGATAGATTATTCGAGTGGTTTGCAGTGGTTTGCAGAGAACAGTTTTAAAAGTCGCGAGTGAATACGGAATACTGACGCGGTGATGAAATTTAAAGAGCCAGCGAACGTCAAACAAGTCCAGAGTTTTATTGGACTAACGGGTTATTTTCGGAAATTTATACGGGACTACTCTTTAATTGCGCGACCGTTAACAAATTTATTGAAAAACGACGTAGACTTTAAATTCGGTACCGAGGAGAAACATGCTTTTGTGAAACTTAAAACCGCGTTGAGTGAGGGACCAGTTCTAAAATTATATCGGGCAGACGCGGAGACTGAATTACATACAGACGCGAGCATGTGGGGGTACGGCACGATATTGGTGCAAAAGTGCGAAGAAGACAATGTATTTCATCCAGTGTTTTATCGGAGCGGAAAAACGACTACGGCGGAGGAAAAATATATTAGTTACGAACTTGAGGTGTTAACGATAATTAGTCGTTAAAGAAGTTGAGGGTTTACTTAATAGGGATTCCCTTTAAGATCGTTACGGATTGCAAAGCATTCACATTAACAATGAATAAAAAAAAGCTGTGCGTGCGTGTAGCTAGGTGGGCATTACTCTTGGAAGAATTCAACTATTCGATCGAACATCGGCCGGGTAAATGTATGCCACACGTGGATTCTCTGAGTCGAAACCCTACTAGCGTGTGTTTCTTAATAAATGAGTGCGATTCAAGTCTGATTATGAGAATTCGCAGCGCGCAACAAAAAGATGAACAATTAGCAAGCATCTTTGAATCGGCAAAACAACCGGGGAGTGCTTATATCGTTAGAAACAAACTTTTGTATAAAGAAAGCGAGGGTGAAGTGTATTTAATTGTACCTCGGTCAATGCAGACACAGGTAGCGCGATTAACCCACGAGAGAGGATATTTCGCGGCGGGTAAAACGGAGATTTTATTAAAAAGAGACTTTTGGTTCCCGCACATGCGTAAAAAAATTGAGGAGGTAATACGAAACTGTGTGAGCTGCATTTTGGCGGAAAATAAATGCGGTAAACAAGACGGATTTTTATATCCTATTGATAAAGGCGATGTACCCTTGGCGGTGTATCACATCGACCACCAGGGGCCACTACAAACGACGCGGAAAAGTTATAGGCATATATTCGTGGTTATCGACGCCTTTTCAAAATTTGTCTGGTTATACGTCACGCAATCCACTGGAACGGCGGAAGTGATAACGCGATGAAGAAAGCAATCGGCAATCTTTGGAAATCCTCGGAAAATCATTTCGGATCGAGGAACGGCATTCACTTCGAATGAGTTTAAAGACTATTGTAAATCGGAATCGATCGAGCATGGCTTGATAACAGTGGGGGTTCCGCGGGGAAACGGGCAAGTAGAGCGGGTGAACCGAACAATCATCCCGCTGCTAACAAAATTATCGGCACCAAAACCCGACGAATGGTTTAAATACCTCGACGCGGCGCAAAGGTATTTAAATGCAACCACATAGAAGCATAGGTACAACACCTTTCCACCTTCTATTTAGGGCCCACATCAGAATGAACAGTGACATATCCATCCGCGAATTAATCGAGAAGGAGTGGATAGATATGTTTAACGAAGGTCGCGATGAATTACGTCAACACGCAAAAGAAAGAATCCTTGACATAGAAACGGAAAATAGAAACGGGTATAATAACAAGCGAAAGCCGGCAAGATCTTACGAAGAGGGTGACCTAGTAGCAATAAAACTAACACAATTGGGTCCAGGTTTAAAATTCGCTTCTAAATATTTGGGGCCATATGAAGTGACAAAGGAATTACGCAACGACAGGTACCTAGTCCGTAAAGTCGGAAGTCGGTGCGAGGGGCCACAGAATACGTCAACATCGGCAGACTACATGAAGTCATGGGTGACGAATTACGGAGGTTCCTTTGAAGAAAGCGAAAGTACCGAGGTCGGCACTTGTTTGTCAGAAAAGGCCGAATGTGGAATGTAATAATATAATGTAATGATATCGAAATTGAATGTATGAATGTAAACAAATATAAACTGTGTGTGTATGAAATAGCAGGTTGTCCAGACGGTCGGTCGGCGAGGGCTTCCTTGCTAGCAGGTAGCAAGGGACCGAGCGCTTTTAACAGCAGTCCGATACCAGCATTTGACTCGAAAGGTTGTGTAATCTTTTACGATGTTACTAATGTAATTATTTTTAATAAATAAACGATTATTATCATCTTCTAATTAATTATACATCTTAATTAATATCCCACAAACGTTTAATTAATTAATTATGCTTTAATAGTTCACCTTCATTTTAATAAAAAATTTAAAGAAACTACAATAGAAAATCGGATTTTAAAAAGAAAATAGAACCGGGAGGGGGGCATATTACCAACCATTCCTTTATGTTTGCTAGTGTAAGGACGGTCCTATATTTATAAAACAAAAATATTTTAAACAGCATTCGATTTGTGTATTATTACAATATAATTAAAACTATCGACCCCGTTTTGCGGGGTCCGAGTACCTTGCATCCTCTATGCTTCTTCCCTGGCCTGCTCTGTCTAAATGAGATATATTTATACATAATATTTATTGTAAATAACATTAAACAGCAATTGCCGTCTTCAGATTAATAGGTAATGTAAATCAAGTAAGAAAAATCATAAAACTTTTATCAATTTTCATAAAGAATTCCTGAGATTTCCTCATACTTCCTACAAAATTGCAAAAATTATATAGTCGAGAATCGGTCTTTTTACGAATTCTTTTAATTTAATAAGGAATCGTTGGAAATTCCTAATAATTCTAGGAAAAACAATAAGAGTGATGGCGATGACATTACCAGAGTTTGGTATCCAGATAAGGAGAGAAGACCAAAAATGACATGGTGTGATGTGGATGTGTTTGTGAGAGATCTGAACAGGATGGGGGTTAAAAACTGGAGAGCAATATGCACAGGAAGGCGTGAAGGCAGATTGTTTATTGGACCAAATTCCATGAAAAGATGTAGTAAAAGTTGTATCAATGGAGAAGTAATCCGCCTTATAAAATAGGATTGCGAAAACTTCTAACAATGGAAGCCGTAATTTATTCATTCAATAAAATATGAATGTTTGGTAAATAATTTAAAAAAAAGATTTTTCTTTCTTTGCTAATTTTATTATTTTTAATATAAAAATATTCTCAATTACCTAATGTAGTGTAGTAACTTTCTGCACGATTTCAGCCATAATTTTAAAATGCTCGTAATTACTTTAGTAACTTTTTTTTAAGTTTACAATTAATTTAAATTATTTGTTATTAGGACTGCAATCGTGCAGAAAATTAGTTGTTCCTTCTCTTTCCAGCTAAGAGGAAGATATAAATGCAACGAAGTTTTCCTTGTTGGTATTAACCAGCCCCTTTCCTTTAGGTTTAAAACTGTAATTTTACCTAAGTTAAATCATTGATTATTATTTAAGAATTTTATTTATTATTTATGATGATTGTTTAATAATCAATGGTTAGATTCAGAAGTGAGTTTTCCATTTAAAAACTATATAAAGTGAAGTAAAATAAAATTTTTACAAAAAGACTAAATAATATTCAATCTTACATAAACAAATCCAAAATTACAGAACTTTTATCTGCTGTTATGTCGAAATGAATGATCAAACTGGCTTGAATTCTATCATAATTAAGCGTGGAATATTTCAAGAAGATTCTTAGAGTCCACTTTGGTTTTGTTTAGCTGTGAATCCACTTTCGGCACTATTGAACGATTCAACAGCAGGATTAAAGTAAAAAAATGTTTATTTTGGGTCACACCTTAATTAAAAATGGTATTTAAATCAAAATTAATTTTAGGAAATATGATTTCGGCTATAAACTCGTAGGCGATTCCAATCTTTTGATTTTTTTTGAGAATTTTTGAAAGAAATTAGTATCAAACGTTTGAGCTCCAATGAGTTTCCATAAAAATCGTTTGTGCGCCAAAGGTAAAGAAGCTCAATCGTTTGAGGTACGCGATGTGTATGGTACAAACGATTTTTATGGAAGCTTATTGGAACTCAAGCGAAGCTCAACCGTTTGACACTCATTTCATAAAAAAATTCGCGCTGGGGGGGGGGGGGGGGCGAAATGTACCTCAGGAAAAAATGAGGACGAGGTTCAACAAATTTGTTTAACTCATGTATACAAGATGGCGTAATTGCTACTAATAATTACAAGAAGACGATGGTCATGGCCTGAATGTTAGCAAATTCAACTGCTAACGCAAGGTTCCCCGTTTCGACTCCGGGTACAGTCTAAACTATCTTGGCCGTCTTCTGTATTTAGGAGGGCACGTAAAGCTGTCGGTCCCCTGTGTTAATGATTTGCCTTTATAACAATAATAAACAGGGTGCAGAATAAGTTAATAGTCAAATGCTCAAAGAACTAATTAATTAAATTAGGTAAAGAACAGGAACTTATATCAAGAGGAAGAAGAAGAATTATAAGAAGCACACCATTAATCTGGAAGTTTCTGGTCGTTGTCGAAAATGCAATGTCCCCAACGAAACTATAGAGCATAAACATAATATCATTGTAGGCTGCTCTCCGAAGATGTAACCATCATGTTTGTAAAATATTGCACTAGCAAATTGGTAAGAAATTCAATTTGTTGGCCAATGTTAGGCCATATTATGATTATACACCTGAATCTGTCTTAGAGGACAACCTCTCCTTTCTTTATTAGGACAGTTTAATGTTAACAGACATGCAAATTAGTTATAATAGATCTGACATTGTCCTAATTAACAAACGAGACCGACATGCAATCATCATAAATCTTGTTGTGCTTCTATTCAAAAATTTATTAAAGATAGAAAAAGAAAGAGTGCAGAGATACAAGATACTAGCGATGAAAATGAGAGGTATGTGGGGTCTCACAAACATTTTATTGGTGCGGATAGTAATTTCAAATTAAACTTTAAAATTAAAATAGTTAATTAAACGCGTAAAATATTTTTTAATTTTAACACTAGCTTTTCAGTAATGCTTATTGCTATCATCAGATGGTTTACTGATGATAAAATAAAATAAAAATCTCAGTAACCCCTGCTGAATGCTTATATTAAATTTAAAAAATATTTTATTCGGTTAATTGACTATTTTATTTTTAAAGTTGAATCTTGCAAATTTAGAATTCACTTCTCAAAATTAAATCTATTTTTTAAATGCAGAGAGCAGTAATTTGGGAAACGTGCCACTTTAATTTTTAAATATTTTACGAACTTATAAATTATGATAAAAAACAATGAATAAATTAACTAAAACAATTAGATAAGAATACCACAATATAAAGTAATCTTCACACTGTGTAGGTATGTAAGTTCAAAAATAAATATGCTAGACGAATAAATAAATAAGTGCAAATGCATACATTCACATTTTTGAGCCAAAACCAAATATTTGAGTAAAATCCCCTGCTCCTTAATAATTCTGTTACAGCCGGTGTACCCAGGAATATTTACCCCCTTATATTTTACCCCCCGGGGGTAAAATTTCCCTAGGGATATTTTACCCCCGGTAAAATTTCGCTAGTATAATTTTACCTCCCGGTAAAAATTCCCTAGTGAATATTTACCCCTCGTGATAAATATTAAGGGGGTAAAATTTCCCTAGGGAATTTTTACCGGGGGGTAAAATTATTCAAAATATCGTCAGTGAATTTTTACCCCTTTGAAATTAAATAGCTGTTATATAAAAATTTTTATTGCTATTTTGTATTAAATTCGATAATATTTCACTATGTAAGATGTTAAAATATCCTCCGTGGGTTTTTGACAAAATTTGATAGTTAAATAGTTATACATGAAGAGTTCTCAAAGTGCGAAGATGGCGAAATTATTTTATAAGGGAAAATTTATTCAAAAATTACTAGAATTTAATAATTATTTTTCTACGAGGTTTTTTTTACTGAAACTACAGTTTCATAATGGTTAGAATTTTTGTGTTTCAAATATATTGCCGAGCTTTTGTAATTTGCTTCATCGGAAAGCTGCATTAAGCTAGGAAATCTTAGCCATGCAGAAGGATTCTTTGAAATTTGAGTGTAGGAATATATATCGGCGCCTATGAGAGCTGCACTGAAAAATATTTCTACTTCCGTTGCCCACACTGCATTTGTATCCATTTGCGTGTTTTCCATATAGTTTGTTGCGCCAGAAAACCGATCAACCGCTTTTGTTTTTATTTTCATGTAATCTGTTACAATCTTCCTCACTTGTTCATGCTCATTTTCACTTCCGGTAATGCATAAAGATATGCACCTAAAATAACAATTGCCGTCTGCCTTGACGTCCACAACAGTGTGTGGTGGATGAAGCAACGAATTCCTCGTTGATATAAAATTGGAATTAATGTGGAACTCAAGTCCAAACTTCTCACAAAGTCGCTTTTGCCATTTTTAATTTACAGGACAAAAGCGGAATTTTAATTTTGTTGGAGTGGAATCGATTACTTCGAGAGAAGATGCATTTTCTTCGATAGTAGTAGTATTATCTTGGTCTACGCTACAATAAATTTTACCCAATTCATTACTTTCCCGTGGACTAGACATTTTCTTCTGATGTTTATGATACATTTTTTGTTCTTACTGGATACCTGTTTTTATTATTATATTTCAACGTCCGGTCCTCTACATAACTTGCCTACAAGGTAGTCCACCTTTCTTTCATGCTTCCCGCAATATTTTAAAGAGACCGATCACACCCGACTCTCGTCTCCTATCGGGTCGTGCTATGCACTCGATTCATTCGCCTTTTTGTGCTTCCACTGTGTGTACACGACTTACGCTACTACATTACGTAAGTAATTTCATATTATAATTTCTCCTTAGATAATATGGGTAAATCTAAACATAAGCATCGCTCCCGTAGTAGGGACAACGATGCTAATGCAGATATGCTTAAACGCATTAGAAAACTGGAAAAAATGTTGGAACAACGAAATACTAGGAGTGAATATGTGCACAGATCCCGTTCGCCATTATCGCACAAGAATGTGCGACGTAGACGTTCTCCTTCCTTAAAGGAAAACATCGAGCGCGGATCACGTCATACTACCCTCGCTACAGGCGATAGGTTAGAATCAGGTGTAGATCGCATTCCGAGTGAAGCGGCAAACACTTCAGGGGGAGATCGCAGCCCGGGTGGCTCGGATCCTCTTTCAGAGCAATCAGAATCGAATAGTCCTAAATGGGATAATAGAAATCAGGACACCCTGATTTTACAGGACAAAGAAACAGAGGACGATTTATCACGTATACTGGGCGCAGACCCAGACCTATCCAGTGATTCCTCAGATGCCATTCACGAGGGGCTGGCAAAACGCTGGGCCATCACAATAACCAAGGGTACTGATAAGGAGTCACAGAATTTGCTCTCTAACACCTACAAGTTTCCTAGTAATTGCAAAAGTTTAACAGCGCCTTTACTAAATCCTGAAATTTCAGCGATTTTGTCCCAGGCCCAATGTAACAGGGACGAGGCGCATAGAGACAAACAAAACCAATTAGGCAGGGGTTTGTCCGCTCTAGCTAAAAGCATTAATATACTTATGAATGAATCGGAATAAATTCCGAAGGAATCAAAAGACAAAATCTTGACCACTCTGTGCGATTCTGGCCAGATTTTCACGAATTTGTTCTATGATCTTTCAATGACCCGACGAATGTTAATCGCTCCTTTATTAAATAAAAATATCAAATCAATTGTGGAACAATCTCCTCCAAACGATTTGCTTTACGGGTCAAACCTACACGAAAAGATCAAGGAAGCAAAATCTCTCGAAACGGCCGGTAAGGACCTTAAATCTTACAGTGGTCCTCAATCGTCAAAAATGGTGGATCGAATCCAAAGAGGGGGGGGGGGAGCCCATAATAGGGGGCAGGTAAAACCCACCTACAAACAGTTAAACAAGTATCGCCCGGTCCGTCGCCAGATGGAGGCGAGACCCTTGAAAGGGCAAACCCCGAGGGAAGACAAGAGGGACAGATTCAACAGGCGGTTTTAAATCAGGTAAGTTGTTTTGCGGGAAGGCTGTCACACTTCTATGAAAGTGGACCTCTATAACCGCCAATGCTATAATTTTGGAGTGGATTAGGGGATACAAATTACCTTTCATTGCGACACCGAAGCAACCCGTTGCGCCTACTGTTCCTAGGAGGGCCCCTACCGAAACGGCGGAAATGCATAACGCCATAATCGAACTAATAAAAAAGGGCGCCATTAACAAATGTAAAGCTCACCCAAACCAATTTATTTCTAGAACCTTTTTGGCAAATAAACCAAACGGTAAAAAGCGTTTCATATTAAATTTAAAACAGCTAAATAAAATTATCGAGACCCCCCATTTTAAAATGGAAGACACTAGAACTGTCTTAAGACTAATTCAAAAAGATTGGTTCTTAGGGTCAATCGATTTAAAAGATGCATATTTCCTCGTAGCCATCCACCCCGATGACAGGAAATACCTTAGATTCCAATTCGGACACGGCTTATATGAATTTTCATGCCTGCCGTTTGGCTTATCGTCGGCTCCGTATGTTTTCACGAAGTTAATGAAACCCATTGTCCAAAATTTACGAACTAGGGGTATCACTTGCGTGAATTACTTGGACGACTTCTTAATAATGGGGAAAACCTTCGAAGACTGTCTTAAAAATTTAAAAACGACCCTCGAGATCCTCGGGAATTTAGGCTTCATCATAAACAAAGAAAAAAGCCAACTAAACCCTAAACAACAATGTAAATTCTTGGGGTTCATTTTAGATACAAAGTTCTTAGTAATCAAACTTCCTAAAGAAAAAAGACAAAAAATAAAAGCATGGATTCGTTTTTTCCAATCCAAGAAACGCTTCAAAATTCAGAAATTCGCACAATTCATTGGCATTTTGGTATTAGCATGTCCAGCCATTAAGTACGGTTGGCTTTACACAAAGATTTTCGAGCGCGAAAAACTTAAGGCACTAAGACTAAATAACGGAAATTACAACGCATTCATGTACCAACCGAAAGATATCATGCCTGACCTAATTTGGTGGGCAAAAAATATCGATACGGTTTATAATGATATAAAATACGATACTTTTGAGAAAGAAATCTTTACTGACGCGTCACTCTCGAGCTGGGGAGCTTGCTCAGGTAACGAACGAACCCACGGTTGGTGGACCGCGGAAGATAAACACAGGCATATAAATTTCTTAGAACTAAATGCCATATTCTTAGGTCTACAATGCTTCGCTCGAGACCTAAGAAATTGCAATATCCTTATAAGAACTGATAACACCACGGCAATGGCGTGCGTGAATCGCATGGGAAGCGTACAACATGCCCTCTTACGTAATATGTCTAAGAGATTGTGGCAATGGTGTGAGAACCAAAACATTAGGTTGGTAGCTTCTTATATTAGCTCCAAAAACAATTGGCAAGCAGACCAAGAGTCTCGAACTCTGCCTTCGGAAACGGAGTGGTCTCTAGCTCAATCGGCATTCCAAAAAATAGTCACAAAATTTGGGCATCCCCAAATAGATTTATTTGCCTCTAAGGACAACTACAAATGTCCTACCTATGTATCCTGGCTTAGAGATCCAGGAGCGGTAGCCGTAGACGCGTTCACTATGTCGTGGGAAAAACAGTTCTTCTACGCATTTCCGCCTTTCTCGTTGATTTTACGAGTTATCCAAAAAATCATCCAAGATAAAGCGTCAGGTATAGTAGAGAACCTTACCCTGGTAGCCGCCAGATTATCAGGAAGGCCCTCAAACTAAAAGGGACTCCTGAATGCGCGCTGGAGACAACCCTACAGTCTCTATCAAGTTCCACCATGCAGCAGTACAATAGCTCGTACAAATCATGGTGGAACTTCTGTCAGGAAAAGGACATATCACCATTCCAGGGTAAAGTAGAGGACGTAATAAGCTTTCTACAACATCTACTGGACACCGGAAAAAACAGATATGGATCGTTCAATTCTCACAGATCAGCGCTAGCATTAATTCTCCAGATCAACTTGGGAAATAATCCAATCTTAACTCGGTTTCTGAAGGGCATCTCTAGACTGAGACCTCAGAAACCAAGGTATGATTGTACTTGGAGCCCCCAGGAGGTATTAAATCTATTCATTAATACCACAGAAGACAACCTCCTGTTCGCTTCAAAGAAACTAGTGACGCTATTGGCACTAGTAACGGGTCAGAGATTACAAACTATCAGTGTAACAAGAATCTCAGGCCTACTAGAATCTGAATCAGGCTTTCAAATCCTTATTCCGGACAGAATAAAGACCTCCGGAATTAATAAGACGCAGCCATGCCTCACGATACCTTACTTCAGCGAAATGCCAAAATTATGCGCGGCTTCCGCCCTAAAAGAATACTTAAAGAAAACTGAAAAAATACGACCCAAAGACTGCGATTTTCTGTTTATTACGGTCAAAAAGCCACACAGAAAAGCAACGAAACAAACCTTAAGTCGATGGGTCAAAGACATACTAAAACTAGCCGGCATAAACACGGACAGGTTTAAACCGCATTCGACGCGCCATGCTTCAACTTCAGCAGCTCTGAAACAGGGCGTGTCGGTAGACATCATTCTGAAAACAGCCGGGTGGACAAAAGACTCTTCTACTTTTGCACGGTTCTACAATCAACCCTTAGTGGAAAACGATTCTTTTGCTACCAACATCCTCAACCTAAACAAGGATCAGCGTGTTTAGCTATATAATAGTTTAAGGTTTGAAAATACATTATTTAACCCATTGAGAGTTCTATTTTCTTAAATATAATCAAAATAAAATAATGGTTCTACAAGTAATTATACAATCATGTTTTCTTGCAACCAAACATCTTTAAACATCTACCTTGTAGGCAAGTTATGTAGAGGACCGGACGTTGAAATATAATTAATCAATCAAACGAACTTACCTGATGTGAAGTTCGATTGTAATTATATGAAACGTCCGGTCCGAATACATAACTACCCTCCCAACCCAACCCGCTAGGTTGCAAGAATATGCTACACATCCTTTAAACTCAATGAATCGAGTGCATAGCACGACCCGATAGGAGACGAGAGTCGGGTGTGATCGGTCTCTTTAAAATATTGTGGGAAGCATGAAAGAAAGGTGGACTACCTTGTAGGCAAGTTATGTATTCGGACCGGACGTTTCATATAATTACAATCGAACTTCACAGGTAAGTTCGTTTGATTGATTAATTATATAGTATTAGTAGATAGGTTGGTGATAAAAGTTGTAGAGCTGGAAGCTGGACAGACCTAGATGATGGTATTAAATAATTACAGATTAGGAGAATTTGAGCAGCAATCAAGCGAAAGCAATACTGCGGAAGGCCTCGGGAGTACTTAAAGTGCAAAATAATTTTTTTACCAAATAACTTGCTTGAAATTGCATAAACGTTTGACATAGTGCAATTTTATCGAATTCAGACATAAAAAGCAATAAAACACTTATTTAACAATAAAATTCCTTCATGAAGGGGCTAAAATTAGTAAACTTTTATTAAATTTTAACCACCCGGTAAAATATCACTAGTGAATATTTACCCCCGGTAAATATTCACTAGGGAAAATTAATTAAATTTTATTTAATTTTTACCCCCCGGTAAATATTCACTAGCGATATTTTACCCCCTTTTATTTTTTACTGAGGGGTAAAATATCACTAGTGAATCTTTACCCCCGGTAAATATTCACTAGGGAATATTTACCGGAGGGTAAAATTTCACTAGGGAAATTTTACCGGGGGGTAAAATTTCACGGGGGTAAATATTCCCGGTTACACCGGACCCGTAAAACGGTTATGGGCCATTCTAATATATCAAATGGATTTTTAACAATTTTAAATCTAATAAACCTAAATTTCATTGTTTGGTTGCTTTATTGTGTCGAACATATTTATTTTACAGGGCGCAGCAGTTTTTTCCATTTAAAGGGTTGGAGCAAACTGAAATAGCCCAGCCTTGACCCTATCACCATGGGTGCTAAAATCAATTTTTTGCGAAAAAAACAGACTACAAGATTATTCATAAGATATTTCCCCAAAATGATATCCTAAAGGTTGAAAGTTTAGCCATAATATTTCATTGTTTTCTTTTTATAAAAGTTTCAACTTCACGGCGAAACTTTTACAAAAAGCAAAAAGTCTGATATTTCACCATATGGAAGAGGTACTATTTATATTATGATGGTATTATGCACTAAGAATTTGGACTTAACGATTTAACAACACACAGAGATAATCAGTCCAACTATGTATCCAAAATGTTAAATATAACGTGCCCGTTAAGTCAAGGTTATCCAACTTGTTATGTTATTTATTAAATGATTGTAATGTTTTACCTGTTATCGATAACGTTAGACGTTTAGTTATCAGATAGGTACGTGGTAAGAATTTAATAAATAACATAACAAGTTGGATAACCTTGACTTAACAGACTTAGTTGGACTGTTGGACTGAATCAGTCCAACTATGTATCCAAAATGTTAAATATAACGTGCCCGTTAAATCACGGTTATCCAACTTGTTATGTTATTTATTAAACGATTGTAATGTTTTACCTGTTATCGATAACGTTAGACGTTTAGTTATCAGATACGTAGTAAGAATTTAATAAATAACATAACAAGTTGGATAACCTTGACTTAACGGCACGTTATATTTAACATTTTGGATACATAGTTGGACTGATTATCGTAAACACAAAATGACAAAGGTATTTTTGTAGAGTAGAATGCAGTATACATAAATTCATATTTGTATTAAACCAATTAATATTATTTACCTGTTGATAGGTAAATAGATTAAAGAAATAGATTAATATAAAATATAATTATATATTTATTTAGTCACTAAATAAATAATATAATTATCTTCCTGCGAGAAGTACGTTTTATTTGAAGTTACCTTCATCTATGTTACATTATAATAATTATGTACGGAAGCTATTTGTACCACATTTCCAATAAACGCATTAATTCAGATCAATGATTAACAAAAAAGCGTAGGTGGTTTGTCAAAATTAACACATACAATCAGTCAACATTATGCTCCAATTGGCTGCACAAAATGCATATATTGAGCTGTGCACTTTTTATGCATCACATATCAAGTTATTATTATTAAACCCTTGTAATCATTTCTCTTTGAGGTTGTTCTTTTATAAAAGCGGGTCAACAATTTTAATTGGATTAGTTTGTAACCCGATTTTGATTGAGTTCTAATCCATTGGAAGTCAGTTAAAATGATTACAATTCAAGTGCTATTAGCAGTGTTTATTACTATCGCGATAATACGGATCGAAGGAAATTGTAATAACTCACCCACCGACGGTTTATTGATGCGTTTGAAGGAAATTTCAAAATATGTGTTAAACAGTTGCGCGATTGTGAATCACCACGAATTTTCTGAAACCTACTATCTATTAAAAAATTGTTTAGAGGAACGAGCTTTTTCCAATTTAAATCAACTTTTTAATAAGGAAGTAATTGAAGTATCTAAAGCAATCAAAATTGTTAAAATTGCGGACAATTCGAATATTACGAGGTAAACAATTTTTTATTAAAGCTACGAAAGTGTTAATTACAAAAATACTTTATTTATTAGGTGTTCATAAAAAAATTATTATTGCGTGAACTTATAGAATTTACGATTATTGCTTAATTTAGCGGCAGTCGCAAAAGCTATATTATGTGGAAAACACAATTATTAATGATAGGTAGTTAAAGTGAGACTAAACCCACACATTTCTTTTAGGAAGTCAGAAAATATTGTTTTGGGAAATACCGAGAAAACAGGTATGCTTGATAAAATTTTGGAAGTATTTCATACCCACGCAGTAAATATTAATTTGGCTAAATTCGTCGATTACAATTCAACCGCAGTCGTCGTGGAAGGTAATTTAGTTTAAATGCTAAGGAAGTCTACTTCGTAACCGAGTGGTACTTTAACCGTTTAACCAGTAAATAAATACATTTATTATTTTCAGGACGTCGCCGTCGACATAGACATCAAAATATGATGGGATCACTCATGGCGTTCGGGGTCATTGCAATGATGATGATTATGATTCCGATGGGTTTTAAATTTTTAACTATTTTAGGAGCAAAAGCTTTGTTACTGGCTAAAATGGCGCTCATTTTAACATCCATTCAAGGTCTTAAAAAGGTTGCTACAAGTGGAATTAATTATGGTTTCTATCAAGCGCCACAATCCATTCAAAGTAAGTTAATAAGTTAACATGGGGTTACTTGGACCAATTCTTGAGTTTATTTTTTAAAGAAATGTAATTGTTTAACAAAAATTTAACGTTATTGCTTTTTCTTTTAGCCCATCATGATAGATATGGAAATTTAGACAATATACCGGATGCATATCAGCAGGATTCATTTCGTCAAATAAGTTAATTTAAAATTTTTTACTGTAATAATAATAGTAAGTACGTTAACAATAAATTATTAATTTATTTACTGTTCTCTTAATTTATTACCAACAAAATAAAAATAAAACTCTTATTTATTGATATACCTATTTTGCTTTAATCAATGAGTTGGCCCATTGATAAAAAATTACTTACATAATATTGTTGTACTTGTAATGCTTCCGAAGATGTTCCTTTTTGTCAAAGTAACTTTCAATATAGTTTCATTTTAACAAAAACTATATAACGCCTGGAAGTAATAATGGATAGATAGTTTTAATAGATAAGGTAACCAATAACGTCTTTGATGTAAACTGGTACAACATTTTGTATACTATGTAGGTACCTATCTAACTTAGTTTATAAAGATACGGATGTCAAGTTTTGCTAATAATGTTAGGTAACTTAGATAAATTTCAATAGATTATTTGTTGCAACCATATTTTATTTTATTATTTAGATGAGCAGATAAACTTATAATCCACAATCATGTTGCATTAGATTTTTTTTATTGACTATTTACAAATTTACAATCTGTACACTATAATACAATAAGTAAATGATATGAAAAGATTTCAAATAGACATGTAGAGGGTATTCTATTGAACACTCTCCATATTATTACAACAATAAGTAATTGTTATTTAAATTAACCGAATTTCACAATTTTAATCAGTTCATCTAAGAAAATTAAACGAATCGTTTGTGTAGGTTTGATAATGATTGTCTTTTTAGTCGACGCACTTCACCAGTATTATCTAATAATTTATTTTCCAGTTCGTTAGGATGAATACTCAGTCTATCACGGTATTTGACGCTGTTAATTGTAATTTCTTCTTTTATAGTTGTTACTTTTAAGTCGTTGGTGATGGTTTGGTTAGTAACGTACCATGGAGCGTTTACTATTGTTCGCAGTACTACGTTCTGGAATCTTTGCAATATTTTGTAACGGTTTAAAATTTGCCGCCGGGTTCTTTGGGTTTTGGAACCAGTGACCGTTGGTACGAGTGAGGGAAATGGGCAGGGGTCGGTACGCGAGACTGGACTGGATACGTTTGCTCGAGTAAGAGGTGATTTTGTGTGTGTTGTGCAAAAATTTTGTGAAGCCGGATTTTGGAGAAGAATTGGTTAGTTAATGCCATCCAGTAGCGAACTGGGATTATCTTCTCGAATCCGTAGGATTGGGAAGCTCATTTTTTTTGATTATTTTACCGGGAGCTCTCATCCGCCTTTATGGGATTCGAAGCTGAACAAATTTTTGCATATGCCGCAGATCAACGAAATTTGAGGTATCCTTTTTGGTTGGTAATTTGTTGTAATAATTATTATTGGTTTTTATATTAAGCCATATTAAGCTCGATGGCGTATTTTTTTTTCCTTGGCCTTTTTAATGTGTTTTATTTTTTTATTTATGTGTAACATCTTGGTATTCTTTTTTTCGTTCTGCATTTTTACTTCCAGAATGGTTGCAATTGATAGATAAGTGGCAGATTACAACTTTCTGCACTGCGTGATAAAATTGCAATCATTATCGCATTTTCGCATATTGTGGATAACGATACCCATGTAAAGTGTTATGTTTGATAAGCGTAGTAATGACTACTTTATTTATTTTATTACGTTTGGTTAATTAAACTTTACTTGTGTATTATTTCCTATGGTTTACATCGAGCGAACTGGTAAAATGTATTAGCAGGAAGATTCCAATTTGATCGACGGAGGTTCAAATTTCATATTTGAAATTTAGTGTCGATACTTTTTTTTGTGTTTAATTATGATTTTATATTTTTATTTTATAAAGGCTTCGATGTGTGACCTACTTATATACAGAGTGCGGCATTGCGCCGGGGTCGCTGCTATTTGGTTTGGTCGTCGGAGGCTCGGTGGTTACCTTAGTGGGATTGTACCTATATGACCATTCGAGTGTTCCGTCGATTGATTGTGTGGGTGGTGATTCTGAGTGTCAATGTGGTCGCTACTGTGCCGTTCTGGTCGGCTCCTGTAGTGGGCTACTGTTGTTGCGTTCCACTGGCGCAATACTAACACCATAAGCATCGACTTTATCATAAAGCCTTTAAGCAATGACCACCGTATTGTTTATTTTTATGTTTATTTTTATTTTATTGTTAAGTTTATTTTGTGTGCGTAAGATATTTGCGCTTTATATTTGAGTAATTACTATTTTCGTTTACAAAAATTCTTCGTTGTTCAAAATTTTCCGTATGCCCTGGACTCATTGCTGGTTTTTTTTTGTTTAATTAATTATCTTCCAAGCTAGCCGGCAAGATTTACAAAGATAGCTCGTGATTTCTCGATTTCCCCTTTAATCGAGTTGTCTAATCTTTCATAACGACGTCTTCCTTTTTAACCGAAATCGAGTGGCGCCTATTCCATCTTTTTTTCGTCGTTTTAATTAACACCTTTGGTTAGAAATTAATTTTAACATCAATTATTAACGTCACATTCGCGCTAAAGTTCGTGAGGAATTCTAACCGTCTCATCTGGGCGACCAACGTGGTTTGGTGTGATCGCTGGTTGAGTTACGTTGCGGAAATTGTGGGTTCGAATTGCGGACTTCGCGAAATTGCAGCGCCATTTATCGTAATTTAGTTGGTTAGCGTGGCAATTTCCAGGTTTGAACTACTAGCCGCTCCCCAGAGCTGGATGCCATACTTCCAGATTGGCTTTATTATGGCTTTATAAACTAGTATTTTATTCTCCAATGACAACTGTGATCTTCTTCCCAGCAACCAGTACATCTGTCGAAATTTTAACCTAAGCTGTTTATTTTGTATGCTTATGTGTTGCTTCCACGTCAGCCTTCTATCTAAATGCATACCCAGATATTTTGCGGTTTCTGCCTGTGGTAATTGACAGTTATTAAGTTTTACGGGGGGGGGGGGCAGGTTTATTTCTTCATTGTAAAGGTTACATGGGTTGATTTGGTTTCATTTGCTTTTACTCTCCATTTTTTCAGCCATTTTTGATATTTATCAAGGCTTCTTTGTAGATTTTGTGAAGCTAGTACTGCATTGGTATGTGAAGCTAGTATAGCAGTATCGTCGGCAAATGTGGCTGTTACGGTCTCTTTGGTTGTCGGTATATCTGCGGTATAGATCAAGTATAAGATTGGACCCAGTATGCTGCCTTGTGGCACACCTAAGTTGATGGGGTGCAGTTCTGTATACTCCTCCTGATGTTTCACTAGGAAGTACCTGTTTTGTAAATACGATTTAAGTAATTGATAGTAGGTGTGTGGCAAGTTCTTTTTTAATTTGTAGTTCAGTCCAGCGTGCCACACCTTGTCAAACGCTTGACTTATATCCAGGAATGCCGCGGAACAGTACCTTTTGCTTTCCAGGTCGTAGTTGATCGTTTTAGCTATTCTGTGGATTTGTTCGATTGTTCCGTGTTTGCTCCTAAATCCGAATTGGTGGTTTGGTATAAATTTGCTTTCTGCCAGGATGTGCTGAGGACACAATATGAAAATAAAATTAACATGTGAGGGTGAGTCCAGTGATGCACCCCCGTATACGCTGCACTAGCCGTGTTTAGTAACAAACAGTTTGTTAATACAGGTAATCGAGTACAATATATCTCTTTTCGAATGTTTTAAATGTTCCCCCCAACCGTGCTGTTTACTGTTGGATGGATTTAGTCGCAGAATCTAGTTTTAAGGTCGGGGGGTTGAACCTCTTAAGTCTCCGTACTTCACCGAGTTCACTTTGGTTGAGTTTCTCTGCCAGAGGATTTGGGTGATCAGCAAGCCTTTAATAATATGCTTGGCTATATTTTGAAATTTCTTCCCTGACTGTGGGTATCTCTAGGTCACACTGAATTACCTGATTTGGAACATACCAGGGAGCATCGACGATCAGTCGCAAGACCTTAGATTGGAAGCGCTGCAAAATTTCTATGTTGGAGTTAGACGCAGATCCCCAAAGCTGGATTCCGTATGTCCAAACCGGTTTCATCACCATTTTGTAGATATGCATTAGATGAAATAAGCAACAAACAATAAAAAAAATGTACAGATTATATAAACGCATATACCACATTCCATTGTCAAGGTGTAAAAAAGGAGGAAAAGAAAATCATATTGAAAAACATATCATTTAAAATACAAAATATAGCAAAACCCCTATATAAGTCAGACACTGGAAAAGCTGGAAACTTACATAATATGGACATATCGCACTGCTAGTAAAATACTGTCGTAAGTCGAGAATCTCAATTTTTCAAGTAATTAATTTAAAATCTTATAACTTAAAAATAAAATAGAACTACTAATCATACATTAGTGAATTGTCGTGTTATGTTCGCGTTTTTCTGAAATTGATCCATGTCAGTATTTTTATAGATGCAGCATTATTTTATAGACTTTTTAGTGACGTAACTCAGAATTGACAATTTTCGGCTTGCAACGGTATTTTACTGGGTGTGGGATATTTCGTTCTCCAGAACTATGTAAGGTACATAGTAAGAGTAACACATGATTTTGCGGTGATTTTGAAATACTATATTTCGTTAAAGTTAACGTGTATTCTAAGGGTTATAGATTAAGTTTCTTTGGTTGTAAATCAGTAAATTTATATTTTTGCCTTTTATGTACAGCGTGTAAAATAATAACTGCCGCACGTGGAAGTAAATCTACATATCGTCTGTGTAGTTCTAATACCTCGTAAGCCACAAAATGCAAGTTCTGAGATAAATGAAAAAAACTGTTTAATTTTGCATATGCACTTTAACAAACGAGGTATTAGAAAACCGTTTTAATACTTAAACTAATTTTTTTTGGGATAAGTGTAATACTAAAATGGTCGAGTGTGGCTTACAGCATCCAAAAACATCATAACCCAATTTTCATATTTTTGTGGCTTACGAGGTATTAGAACTACACAGACGATATATCTTCACTGTTAACATACTTAGACAAATTCTGCAAATGACAATTGGATCATCTATTTATTGTGTCTTAATACTGTAATCAGTATTTAATTATATTCCTCAATGAAAATTTTGTAACGATGGACGTAAAAAGCGAGTTTGTTCAAAATTTATACTTGAAAGGAAAGAAAACTTGTGAAGTTCTTAAAAATGCAAAAAATTAATAGAAGATTTGTTCTGCGTTACGTTGCTCGATTTCGGGATACGGGACCAGTTAAAATTCAAAAAAAGATACGGACGAAATTGTACCATTAGAACAAAAAAAAATTAAATTGCACGGGAACGAATTCGAAGAAACTGTGCAGTTCGGCCCTAAAACTTGTCCAGAGTTTCGATATGAGTCATCAGTCAGCCTATTTAATTTTGGGAGAAGATCTGGGTTTAAAGGCATGTAGAAAAGAAGAATTCATGGTCTTACACAAAAATATAAAAAAACTCACACAAAAACTGCAAAGCATTGTTTATGTACACATTATCTTTTTAGATGAAAAACATTTTCGTATACTTCAAGCACCACACAACCCCCAGAATGACCGTTTGTATGCTACTGGTGGTATGGTTAATATCCCTAGAAGCAAAATGAGTGTTGAGTGGTTCCAGAAAATTCGTCGATATTGGTTCGGGGGCGGTTTTCAATAGAAGCAAGCTTCCTTCGCCATTTATTGACAAATGTGTGAAATATAATAATTCTTATTACTTATATAATATTTTAGTTGATCATCTACTACCCCATGCTAAAATCTTATTTGGCGATAAAAGGATTTTGTTTCCAACAAGATTCAGCACCTTCCCATAAGGCAAAAGTGACCAACAGTGGTGCTAAGAAAATTTATCATTTATAATGATTAAAATTTATAAAATGTATAATGAAATACCAGACGAAGTGGTGCGTGCCGCATGCAAAAACGATTTTAATAGTAAGCGCTTGAAGAAAATTTATAACCAAAAAGGTGAACAAATGGAATTAAATTGTATATAGTCCGAACCACGAAAGAAGAGCTCCACGTGATTATTTTATGAACTTAGAAACGACATGACATTATATTTTCCTTATATCGTTTAACGTAAGAGGGACAAAGATGCAAAATAAAAAGTTGTTTGATCTTCAGCTATTTATGACGAATTATTGACGTTACAGAGCTCTTCTTTCGTGGTTCAGAGAATAGACTACTTTACTAATGTATAAATAATTTCTAGTCAAAATTGTGTATGTTTCTATACAAAACTTTCTTTATAATTTGTTGTTTTTAGTGCGACAGTTATTATTTTACACCCTGTGTAACTACGGTACTGAGTTGTATAGATGCTATATTGCATTGCTTAGCAATTTGTGAGAGCGGTCGAGGGAAGGCATCGAGACTAGAAAGAAGCAGTATAAGTAAAACTCCAATATTTTTTCACAGAAAATTACGCTGATGAAACTGAGGCCATCAAACCAACCGACAATGAAAATGTGAACACGCACGAATTACATCTTCTTCAGAGCCTTTCATAGATTGTCGTGTAATGCCCAAAAATCTACGAATTTATTAAGTTATATTCAGATAATAAATATTCTTCTTCTTCTTCTGAATGTAAGCCTACGGCTTGTTATTTCCAGCATCACGAATTCATTGAATTGGGCTATAGGTTTTTTGAGACGTTGACTGCCAACTGTCTCGCCATCTTGTACGTGGTCTTCCTGGTGGTCTTTGACCATTCACTTTTCCATTCCTCGCTATGCGCGCTAATCGGTTTTGATCCATCCTGCTGATGTGGGCATTCCACTCTCTTCTTCGCTGCCTTCCCCACCTCACACAGTCCTGCACCTGACGTAAGTCCCGTATAGCAACATTTCTTATTTGATCTCTGAGCGTTTTACCCGCTATGGACCTTAGCACCTTCATCTCAGTTGTTCGGATTATTCTTTTTGTTTTAGTGTTATCAGCGCGTGCCTCTATTGCATATGTCATTATCGGTCGAATACAGGTTTTATATATTCGCACTTTGCTGTCGATGTTAAGAAATTCATTGGGCCATATGCATTCCCTTAAACTTCCAGCTATTGATGCCGCTTTGGTGCTCTGGACGTACACTTCTCTTGCCATGTCCCCATAGACAGATAAATCGATACCCAGGTACTTGAACGTCATTACTTGCTCGATGATTTTATTGTTGATCACGGGTTTACATCTAATAGGTTCTCTCGACGTGACTAAACATTTCGTTTTATCCTCCGACACCATCATATTATATTTTTCGGCTGATTTGGCAAAACTGTGCACCATCTTTTGTAGGTCGTCTTCACTCTCGGCAATTATAACAGCGTCGTCAGTGTAGCAAATTATATTGATTACACCATTGTTAAGGTGATATCCTTTGCCAATCGTTTTTGTTTCTTCAATTATTTTGTCCATCACCAGATTAAACAGTATTGGGCTTAAGCTGTCTCCTTGTCTTATTCCAGATTTTATTGCTATATATTCTGTTGTTACATTGTTCACCCGCAATGTTGTCCTGTTATCCGTGTTTAAAGCTCTGATTATTTTTATTATGTTGTTAGGAACCTTTTTCTCTTGAAGTATTCTCAAAACGTCATTTAATTTTATGCGGTCAAAAGCCTTAGTCATGTCCATAAAACACATAAAAGCGGGCACACAAAACTCTATTGACTTTTCGATTATTTGACATACAATGAAAATGGCGTCAGTCGTTGATCTGTTCTTTCGGAAGCCTTGTTGCTCTTCACTTATGTGAAGAGAATATTATTAACAAATAATCAATTAATTACTCAATAAGTATTTTGAATGTTTAAATGATTACAATTTTATAATAATCAATATAAAAAACCTTGGAGAAAACTTAGAAAAAAATCGTATATTGATGATGTTTTTATTTGAGTTATTCAAATAACATTAATACAGTATTTGAAATACTTTTAAAGCATATTTTTAAGTGATGTCTTTCAAATACCATTATAATAATAACAGCTCTATCTCTGAATTGAACACATTTGCCTAAATTTAAAAAAATGTTGTCGTGCGTTTATGATATTTTAAGAAAACCAATACAAGGGAACTTTTCATAGCGATAAACTGAAATTGAAAATAAAAATAAAGGATATAGATTAAGAGATAATAGTAGACAACAAAAACGTTTTGCCGTGTTTCTAGAATCATCATGAGAGCAATCGATTTTCCCTAAAGAAGTTATTGAAAATTTTCTATTGTATGTAGGTAAACCGGGGCAAAATGGGATAAGAAAGTATGAGTTTAAAAGAAGAAAAGTATAAAAGAAGAGTTGCGAATAAGGTTTAGGTTTAGGTAATATAAACAATATTTTAATTGTTTTGGGCCGTTTATTATTGACGCGTTTTCAACGCTTTTATAGAGAAAAATGTAAACTAAAGAATTGTTTTTATAGGACATGAAGAGTAAATAGAAATCATTTAATTAAACATTGCTGTATTGTAATTACTAGGGTGGTCCTTATTTATAGCCAGGACGAATTTTATCATAATCCGAAGATATTCATAACATAAAATATTTAACATTTTTCTATGCATTTCTTGAAAATTAGTAGAAAACGACATTAGTATATCTACATAAGTAGACTTATTTTTACAAAGCACATTCATAAAAACAGTTATGTTATATAATAATTTATTAAAAAGTCTATTAATAAATAGCCCACCGTACTTGTAGAGTGCAGATGTTCCAAATTTAATTAAGGGTTGAATATTTTCTGGTAAATTAAGTAGCGATTTTTGTATTCACCTTTGGGAATTTCTTCCAGTTTCCATTTGGTAACCTCAAATTTTCAAATTCTTCCAACATCCAATTAATCTCATACAATTTCCAAATTCCCATTTAATCAAGCAACACAACATTACATCCTTTCTCTGATGCTTCTTTTATTTGTCCCTTTTTTCAAAAATAGTTTGAAAAATTTTCCATGTATTTCCGAAATTTTAATTAATTATTTTTCAGGTAGATCTTCGTGAATCCAAAATACGCCAATTCAATTAATTCTTCTAATCGAACTATTTATTCGTACCAATTCACTTTCTAATCAGTAAAATTAGCCTTTTGTTAAATGTAAATTTCCCAAGACACTTCTAACCTCCCAAAAATTCGACCCTCTCTCTTGGGTCGTCGCTGGACAACTCTCCTGGCGATCCTGCTTTTGCTTTCTTGTTCTGGAGATATTCCAATCCAAAAATCTGCGCATTTGTCCATAAATTTAGTACATAAATAATTTCAAATTTCACGTGTTTTTAATTAAGGTGTACAATTCCAAGAAGAATAATAATATTAACTTAATCAACAACATTTTGCCATAATTGTTACGATTCCACCCTTGAATTATTTACTTTAACTATTCTGGTTATTATCTCAAGAATTTATGATGATTTAATTTTATTTTGATACAATGAGCCTAGAAACTTCTTTTAAGGCGCGTGTCGACTAGCAAGTTATTTCTGCAATTTTTTCGGCAAGTACATATTATCTACTTGCAAATGTGTTTCCACTGAAACAAAATCTTCTGTAAATTTACGTACTTGTGGAAGGTACCTACTTGCATAAATTTATTTTAAGCGCTTGCTGCAAAAACTTCTTTATAGGCGTATACATTCAAAATGTCGACGTGCTCGAGAGTAGTAGCTGCTGTAGTTGTATAATGTATAATAAAACAAAAACGTGATTTTAAACGAATAATTAATCAAAAAAGAAAAATTTAGGTAAAAAAGTATTTTCAAAAACGTTCCGAGTTAAGTTTTCAAAATATGTTATTACTTGAATTAAAAATGAAGTATCCATCTCAACTTAAAAATTTTCTTTGAATGTCCTATTCTAATTTTCAGACGCTATTATCTGGTATAAGACAGCGTATCCAAACACAGGACACTAAAATGAGACCTTTAATTTCACCAAGAGATCAACTTTTAGTAACTCGTCGCTTTTTAGCAACAGGTTAGTAAAACAAAACGTACCTAATTAAAAACTGTTTAAAAATTACTTCAAAAACTTTATTTAATTTTAGGGGATTCATACAATAATTCTCTCATGTATCTGTTTCGAATCCCTGTTTGTACGAACTAAAGGATAGTAGTGGAATGTTGTGAGGCGCTGTATGATTATCTGAAGCCAATATAATTATTTAAAGGTTTATTTGCATAAACTGCGTTCGAAGATTATGCAATTTTTGCTTTATTTTATCTTCGAAGATGTTAAAACATTCTGCAATTTAACAGCGCATTGTTTTTTAAATCTTTAGAATTTATATCCCATAATTGGGGATTCATCTCACATTTTTCTATTAAAATATTCACTTTTTCATCGTTCCAGATAAATTCCTCACTCATTTTGTTCAATTCAGAGCAAGTCCAAGTGAAATAAACTTCCTGCTATTGGCAACTTTTGAAGTCACTAATGCAAGGCTTGGGTAAAAAAGTATTTTTGCTTTATTTTATCTTCGGAGGTGTTAAAACATTCTGCAATTTTTAACAGCGCATTGTTTTTCAAATTTTATTTCTATAATCTTTAGAATTTACATCCCATAATTCGGGATTCATCTCACATTTTTCTATTAAAATATTCACTTTTTCATCGTTCCAGACAAATTCTACACTCAATTTGTTCAATTCAGAGCAAGTCCAAGTGAAATAAACTTCCAGCTATTGGCAACTTTTGAAGTCACTAATGCAAGCCATTTTAATTTTATTTCCACGTATTTTTATCAACTTCCGCAAATAATGGGCTAAATGGAAACGACTCGAAACGTTGGAAAATATTTAAAATATTAAAGACCTATACCCAATTAAAAATCTTATAATTTAACTCCGCAAATAACTTCTCCAGTATAAAAACTTGCAGTAGTAAGCTTGCATATTGTATTTCCACAAGCAAAAATAAACTAAAAGTCACTTGCAGAAAATCACTTGCTAGTCGACATGCGCCTTTTGTAACTTATTTTCACTTATTACACAATAAAATATATATATATAGTGTTGTAATATCTTACATAAAGTCATCTTTCTACCAAAAACCAATTTGTAATTTAGGACGTTTTAAGTAAGGACGGCAGAATATGTCGGATGCCCACGATTCACAATTTTATAAGTCAGTAGCAAAATTTTCTAAATTATGTGTAAGTATCTCCTCGGTGTAAGTTACTTTTACATATTATGTATAATATTATTTATACATTATTTACAGATACAGAATTAACATGTTAATATCTTAAATTAATAGGTATACTCGAAACAAATTAATTATTTATTTATTAAGTTAATAAAATATCTATTGCGAATGCTAGAAAAACAATATCATAAAGGAGGCCACTTTGATTCGTGGTGGATAGTAAATATATGTGCAGCCATATTTACATCAGTGAAATTTGTCAGAAATTATGACATTGAACTATTTTAAAACTAAAAGACATGAATATTTTAGTGATCCCTAGATAGATTTCCCCTAAACTTTTGACATTGTAAGGAATTATGGAAATGGAATATTTTTTTACAGTGTTACTGAAGCAATTGTGATATCTACATCGGTTGCAGAAATTCCAATGGGAAATATACGCGATATATAAATAATATAATAATATATTTGCATACTACAATATTGTCAGCATCATACTTTTCTTTATCTATATTATTCAATAAAATAATTTTAATAATTGTATAGAAAATTGTTATGTATTGAATTATTATTTTTGCTAGTAATTTGTTGATATCATTGAGTTCTTAGACACTTGATAAGAGCCGGTAAGGCTTGAAACTGTAATTTCAATCTACGGCTTGTGAGACTTGGTAATGTCTATGGTGGCGTCGTTGGTTTTGATCTGCTTTGTGTAAAGTTAGTCAGAGAGTCTTGTCGTGTAATGTTATATTCTGTTCTAGTCTCGCATTTGGATATAATACAGTGATAAGCCTGAAGTAACGATTCTGATAAACCTGCAGGAGTCACAATATAATCTTTTATAGACCAGCCAATGTGGGGTGCCTTGGGGCGCACGACTACTAGCGATTTATTTATACTACACCTTTTCCAGTTTTATTTCAGAAACGGTCACATGTATTTGAGAAAACGATAATTGAAATTCAGATTTGTCAATTGTATTTGAGAAAGCATCAATTGTAATTCAGATTTGTCAATTGTATTTGAGAAAGCGATAATTGAAATTCAGATTTGTCAATTGTATTTGAGAAAGTATCAATTATTGTAATTCAGAGCCACAAATTGTAGTGATTCTTAGTTTTACCTGAGTACAGATTCATCGGGCGGAGGTAAATGTGCCACCAGTAATGTTATTCTACCTGCTACGAATTTAGGATATTAAAAGTACACAGGTATTTGTGCCACCGGAGAAAACGGCATCTACCTGATGCATCTCCTACATGTAACATCGATTATTTTTTGATTTTACACGATTTTTTGGGGGTGAAACGTAATAGTTTACTGCCCCATAGCGCAACTATACTTTTTAATGCTATTTCGAGGGTCTCTCACATCCCGGTTGCATTTATCCCGGTTTCCTTGATCTGTCGCGCCTCTCGTATGTTTAGCGCCCGCCGCGTAGCGGCTCGGAGCACGAAAAACCGCCCGGAGATGCGGAGCATCGGAGGGTAGGTTTTTTGATGCTCGCAGTTCTGGCCAAGCCAAAATTTATTATTTTGCCGAGTTGGTCTATGTATTTCCAGGTAGAAAATTTGGACCCGGATTAAATATCTGACCATTTGCCGAGCTGGCCTACAGCCTTATCGAATGCACACCCCAAAATTCGAAGGCAAAAAAAATTTAATTTTTTCACTGTTAGTGGCACAAATACCTGTGTTTCTTTAAAGAACCCTTTTGGTCGGTGGCACATTTACCGGTACCCTTTTCTGGTCAGGTACATTTGGTGGCACATTTACCTCCGCCCGATTCATCGAACAACCACGCATTAGGTTGTTAAAGCGGTTGGATTATAAGTTAAACTCTTTATCCTGGAATTATTATCACATAATCGGATTTAAATTTTGTTATATAATTACTGGATTCTATACCTAAGATAAAAGTTAATTAACAGTTTAAATGGATATGAAAGACAATTATTGTGCAATTTGCCAAGTTTCTATGGCAAGAACGGAAATAATACGATTACTACCATGCAGTCACCTTCTTCATAGAAAATGCGCTGAAATTGCTCAAATTATAATTGATGAATCAGAAGAGACGTTTTGTCCCATTTGCGAAATTTCTCTCATGGGAAGTGAGCTTGTTGAAAGAAAACGCTATGATAAACATACCAATCAAGATCGTGAAAGAATAGTTCCGTGCGCCAACATAGGTAACGATTGGGTAGCTATGTGTCGGACATTGAATATTAACTATAAGACTGCATTTCATTGGATGCGATCCGGGCGTGAGAAAATGTTACCAAAGGGGGCCTCAAACCGAAAATTCTTACCGATGAACAGATCAATATAATGATTACATGGATTGAAGAGGATAGTGCTTATATACATTAAAACAGTTGAAAGAAAAAATGCTAGATACTTTTCAAGTAGTGGTATCTTTAGCAACTATTGGAAATTATCTTGAAAGCAAACTTTTCACTGTAAAGCTGGTTCATGCTGAACCAGTTACAATGAATTCAGAAGAAAATAAAAGGAAACGAGCAGAATATGTTCGGACTCTTAACGATATATATAGAGCTGGGCAAACAAATCGTGTGGATAGACGAAACCAATTTTAATTTATTTTGCCGTAAAACGAGAGGTCGCTCTTTAGCTGGGACCAGATCAGTACAAATCCTTCCCGCAGTAAGAGGTCCATATGTTTATTTGATAGGAGCAATTTCGGCAACAGGTGTTGTTGCAATGGAACGTCGGAGAGGTTCATTCACAACAATTTTAGCCAATGATTGGGTTACAAGATTATTAGAAACATGGCAATGAACAATGGGGAATGAACTATAAGATTTAGTTATTGTCTGTGATAATGTACCTTGCCATTCAAGACTTGAAACTGTTGGTCAAAAATTAAAATTTGGGCTAAAGTTAATATGCGAATTCCACATGTTAGAGGTTCTGGTGTTATGGAACAAAGATTAGTTTATTTAGAAGAGATTATTGATGAAGCAAAACGCACTGTAAGTGGAAGTGATTGTTCTCGTGCAGCGCAACACACCACCATACATCATGTTGCCGCTTTAGTAATGGACGATATGGCAGTTGGACGTTAAATACATTTTTATTATAAGTTTAATGTTTTTCAATAAATTCATTTTACATCATATAACTCATATATTGTGTAAATCCAGTAGTACACTCTTTGACCATGAGCCAAATATTTGACATATTTTTTAAATAATTTTTCTGAATTACAAGTAACCCTTTCCGAATTACTATTAACGCATTCTGAAATAAACTTAACTAAACTGAATTACAATTGACGTTTTCTCAAATACAATTGACAATCTGAATTTGAATAAACATTTTCTGAAATTCAATTGAGTGATCAGAATTACATTGACGTTTTCTGAAATAGAATTGACAAATCTGAATTTCAATTGAAACTGTTCCTAGAGGAAGTCATATTATTGTAAGTAAACGTTATAAGAAGCATACTGATGGAAATAATAAACGAATATTGTCCGTCTGATCGCTGTAACTCATCTCTGATTGGTTCATTCATTTATTCCAAACTAAAAAATATTCACAATTTTGAATAACCTTTACGCTTGCTGACATTATAGTCAACCAATCTCAATTACAATTGACTAATCTCAATTTCAATTGACTAATCGGAATGTAAATTGACGGTTTCTCAAATTCAACTGTCTAATCTGAATTTCAATTGACGGTTTCTCAAATACAAGTTACTAATCTGAATTACAATTAACGCTTTCTCAAATAAAAGTGGAAAAGGTGTAGAGGGCTATCATAGTTGTTCAGTTTTTTAGACCTCACTCAGAGATCTCAACTATAGGTGAAGACCATCTCATATAAAGCGTTGACAGTATGACGAGCTTGAGTTTTTTGTGGCTGTTCTCGCTGAATGTTTTCTGTCTAAAGTTTATTGACTATGTCGAGCTTTCTATCTTTGCAGTCTTTCTCGATTTTATAAGAAATGAGATATTATTAGATACTTGAGATATTATTATTAACAATAATTATTTGATTTGATTGATCTCAACTGGAGCCTCCGGTCAGCATGGCACCAGAAGAAAAATAATAGGACTAGGTAGGTAATCGTATATAATACAAATGAAAATTGCGAATAACTTTTTAAGGAATGCCAATTTATTGCTGTCATGATCATTCTTTTGTTTTCAATTAAAGCTTATGATGGAATGCCTCATTGTCAGCAGGTATAACAAAATAAATTACTAACAACTAGCAACCCCTTACTGGCAGCACACTACCTACTAGCATTTCATTTCAAACAATAAAAGGTTTATTAACTAACCCCACGCTGTTATTCTTGATTAGATTTAATGACATTCACATTTCAATTAAAAAGATATTATTATTAATTTTTGAAAAAAAAAACTGGGTTCTCTTTATCCATTCCTTTGCTTAATTTATTATTAGGCACAATAGCGTAATCGTGTCACACGGTATACGAAAATCGTGATGCAAGGAAGAGCTGGTATGTATTATAGAATAACTTCCTTCACTTTGTTGTTTATTATGAAAGTAACAAATATGATCCTGCTGGTTTAACCACATTTCACCCCGTTGAGATATTTTCCTATAATATTATTAACATCAAATGTCTAAGTAAAATTGCGATTAATTTTTGATAGAGCTATAAATACACCAACGTATAAAATTAATAAAATCAGTTTAATTAAAATAGTGGTCTTAATCTTGTAATTCGATGGTTAATGAAACAAGCATTTTAATTACTAGGGTAAGAGGTGTTAGGTATATTTCCACACAAGTGCATTGGTGTCGTTTGTTAGACACCAGATTTATATTAAAATGCGGTGTAAGTAACGACCAGACATATCTTAACAAACCGTAATTTTTGAGCGATTAATTTTAAGAGTTAAAACTCACCGTAAACCGCATTTCAGTACCATTCTTTAATCTGAATAACTATATTTATGACAAACATTTTTAATTGTAATAGGGGTGGTAATGTTGCGTTCCTGACAAATATATCAGACAGTGCAACTAATCTTTTTGGTAGGGGAGTTTGTTAACGCGACTTTTCACAGGTAATCCGTCAAGGTTCGAATTCAGATCAAGGATTTTTCTTCGTCGCAACTTCGCGTTAAATTGATTTAAAATCATTCAGCCTATATAAATAGGAATTTATACAACTCAATTTTTACTAAAGAAAATTTCGATGCAGATGCTTTCAAAATATGTAGTCTGCATTAAAGTTGTTTGAATAGAAATCTTATTAAGGATAATATATTAAATGCACTCAAAGTGTAAATGCATCCCACGCTTACTCACAATATTTGAATATAATTTAATTCTTGGTATATGTAACGCAAAAAATTGCTTTTAACAATTTTCAGATGCGTAACGGTAATACAATTTAAATGTTATTGAGTAGTTGCTTTACAATTCATTTATAAAAAGATCTTTTCAAAAAATAAATTCTCAAACTGAAGAACCAACCACGTTGATCAAACTTGATAACAATTAAAACAAAACTGAACACAAAATAAAGTTTTGTTTGCCAACAAACGATGTAGGTTATTCAAACATAAGGACGACTAATAATTAAGTGTTAAATTAATATCTCTTAAAATGGTATTGGTAATATGATAGAAGACACGTACTAATAAATGACAATTATTTGTTGAAATTATTCCTCTAAGCGGATCAATTCTTTATGCAAATAGGATGTGAATATTAATGGGAATTTATACTTACAATCCACCCACATTCATTATTACGGTTTTAAAACATTTTGCGGATTTTATAGATCTACTTGTTCTTAGTTAAGTTTATAACTTAATCAATAATTTAAATTAAACCAATTAATCGTACAAAAGGTATATTTTAAATGCTATGTTCAAATTATCCTTTTACATAAATTACAACAGAACATTTAAATAAAGGTCGAAATGAAACATTAAAATAAACAGATTGGTTATTTAGCAAGGATAATTATTTCAGGCAGGACTGAAAATTTGTTAGTCGTTTAAAAAATGTTTTGTTTAAAAATATTGACTATATAATTTATTCTTGGAGTCGCGATACAGTCTGAAGTTGCCTTTTTGGCATATCTTAAAATCAATTAGCGTCATTATAACGGATGTGATTCATTCGCACTATTTCCATAACTATTAAGACACATCAAGGTTTACAAACAAAATTATGTTTATATTTGAGTAGCCTTCGTATGTAATATGACAAATCAATTTGGTGTTGTTTATTTTGTGCAGTGGAAAGTTTGATTTACTATTAAAAAACTAATACAAACTAAAATCGATGCCATTATGCTTACAACATAACACAAAGTCAACTAATAGAACGTACATAACGTTGCAAGGAGCTCTGTAAGTACCCTCGAAGAAGAGAAACCGAGAACAAATAGAGCGGAAAAATCGGAAGTATATTTGTTCTTTTTCGTGGTCATTATATATAATACGAAATAATTCTTCTGCTAAAATATAACATAAACAATAACAATTTAAAAACCGCAAAACAAATATTATGTTAGCACTACTTTTTAAACTTATCAAATAATTTTAAAAGTTTGCGTTTTAAAATTATTAATTTGTTTGTTAGAAAAATTTGTGACGTTTTGTCACATTAGTGTTATAATTTATTAGGATCATATTATTTTATGTTTTATTAAGATAAAGTTAGTGTGAATTATAATTATTTTGTAAGCGCTTAGTTTTAATACCTACAGAAAGGATAAAAATCCTTAGCATTTTATTGAAGAATTAAAATCAAAAGTTCGAATTAATTTCGTTTTATTAATTAAAATTTACGCTTTTCTTTTAAATATTTGTGATTGCCAATCAATTTTTATTATGAAGTTAATTAACGGTGAGTTTATATTAACAATAAGAATTTTAAATCTACAGACGACGGTTGTTTTTTGATTTTCTTCAAGTTTCTTTTATTCGAAATTGAATTAATGGTTTTCTTATTTATGAATTACTGACGTTAGTGCTGTAATTTTATATGCTGTATGTGTACTAAAAATATTTAAATTAATCATATTTTCAATTTCAAAATAATTCAAGAATTTTGTAACTAGGATTTACGATGTTCTTACTTGACGATTTTAAAATTAAAAACTTCCTAATTTGTTTACTTACACGGAGATGAGCGCTATTGTAAACGGAAAGCAATTTTATCTAGATTATTGTAATTTATGATTTCTTAAAACTTTCCATTGTTATGCATCTTATTGCCAAAGTTCAGAAATTAATAAAGTTTTAAAAAAATTAATCGAGTTGGTGGTTTATGAACATCATTAAACTTACGGTAGGCCAATAAAGTAAGAAAATTTGTTCGTTTCAGTTCCATTTTTTTTGTAAAACAAATGTTAATTACCTATTACGTATGTATATAATATTATTATTATACAGGGTATCCCCACGACCGATGCAAGGCCTCTAGGTGGTGAAAATTTATAACTATTATATTTGTCTAAATCCAAATCCTTAAACACCTCTTACAGCAATATTTTTAATTTCGACTTTCAAATGGTCGCAGCACCGAAACTATTAATTTTGGAGTAGGTATTCTTTTTTTGAAGATCGTGAAATTATGTACAGACTAGATTATAACGCTATCTTATCTAAAATCAACGGTTTTTGAGTTATTGATTAAATTAAGTAGAAAAATACTAAACAAATTTCAAGTTTTATTTTAGTTACAAAACAATACCCGAATATCTGGAGCATTGTGTTAAAATTTTACAACTAAAAGGTGATTCAAAGGCGTCATTGTGATTATAAAAAAATAACTGGAAAAATTTTATTTTAACATCAAGAGCAAATATTGCGATTATACGTGGAACACAACATCATTCAAATGTCCTCTACTGTTCTGCTGATATGACATCATTCTTTTGATAAAATTTTCCATTACGTTTTCGCATTAAAAAAACTCAATGTTTGCAATCCCACATCCTTGGGGTCACGAATCGTTTGAAGTTTGTTGACATGGACTTCTCCCGCAAGTAGCCTCAAAAAATAGAATTTTTTAATGGCGTCAAATTGGAAGATCGAGGTAGCCAATTGATGCCAGCACGTCAATGCGATCTTCAATTTTTAAATGCAATAAAGTTATTATTCCGTTTTCTGTATGGTATATTACCCTTGTCTTGCTGAAACCATCAATTTTCGAGATCCATATCAACTAATTTTGGCTACAAAATATTTGTTAAGATGTTACGATAACGAGACCATTAACCGTAACCACCTAGCCGGAATCATTTTTGAAAAATTATGGTCCAATTACCCATCCAGGCTAGAAAGTGCACCAAACAATGACTCTACGCGGATGCATGGGTTACTCCAAGATGATTTGTGGGTTTCCAGCTCAACAGATTTGGAAATTTTGTTTATTGACGTATCCATTCATCTAAAAATAATCTTCATCACTTTAGATGATTTTATTCCAAAAATCAGCATCAGCAACGTTTGTTTTCCAATGCTCAATTGACAAATGTATGGCGCTGCGCATGGTCCCGGCTTCAGTCCTTGCGTTAGAAGAATACATTATAGTTAGAACTATACATTCGTGGTTCGTGTAATGTTCCATGATCATCATCATCATCAATTCCTCATGGGTTAGGTCGTTGACCTGTTCGGGACCATCTATTTCTTGGTCGTCCGACATCTCTGCATCCTCGAGATTTTTATCTATAAGCTTATACGGTATTCTCTGATCTTCCATTCTTTGGAAGTGTTCTTCCGATTTTGTGCAATTTTGTTTTTGTGCTTGTGTTTTGGTGAAGAGATTCCTACGGAATCCACTCTGTTCTTCTAATACGATCTCTTTCATTAATTGAAGTCTTCAGTTGAGGATTTAGGAGACTAATTCCTTTATAGTTCTGGCATTGGTTTCGATGGCCATTTTTATATATTGCTTGCACTGGTTGTATGATGCTAATTTCTCACTCAGTAGGAATATGTGTGTATTTTCAACTCATATTAATGAACTGTAGAAGTCTGAGTTAGAGAAGAATTCCTGCAAATTTAATTAGTTGGGCTTGTAAGCATTTAAGCAAATATTTAGGGTTTGTCTGTCATTCCACAGTTCTTCATGGTGGCATAGCATAGCATAAAAGCAGCGACAGGGAGTATTTTTATTTCCTATTATGATAAAATATTGGGTGAAGCCTGGCAATATTAAAAATGAACAATGGAGTGAATCCATTTTATCCGTCACCATTTCAGAACCAGATCTTGGTGGGTCAGCCCTTCATCTTTTGTGATATTATTTATTTAATGATAATTGATAATTTATTTATTCCATGATCAAATAGAAATTTTTGTAGATGACGTACGTCAAATATGAGCACTGTCAAATCTATAGAACGGAAATGCCGCACAATTCAAAATGATAAAATGACCAAATTTCAATAACTAAAATAAATTGAAAATATAATCGAATTAAATGTTTGTTCACGGGCATTTCGATTATAAGAGTAAAAGAGAAAATTAACCCGAAGAAAATTTAATTTGGTTAAGTAAATGAATTTGCACTTTAACTACATTTTAAACACAATTCTAAGTCGGTCTCGAAAAGTTTTCATTTTATTAGAATAATAATAAAACACGTAATTAAGAAAAGTACCGCCGAGCATGGAAATATCTATATTTTGGATTTCCTTCAATTCTTTGTTGTTGTAAATAGGTTTTTACATAAAAACATAATTTTTTGTCGTGTCATTTTCAAATTATTTTTCGAGGTTGAACCCAGATATTTCAATTTTAAACTTTTACGTTGTTGTGTAAGAAAACAATTTTCGTAGCTGTTGATGGATCGTTTGTCTTTGTGATTCAACAAAGAAAGTAATTGGTATTAAAGGGAACATTGTAAGAAAATGCTCCTGTTTAGTAAAGTTTGAAAACTTTTCTAAATCTAAAACCTAACCTAAAAATATATACAGTATCAGTGAAAATCTTTAAAAAATGAGAAATTATTGTGATACCATGACTTTCGATCCCTCTGTGCCTTCATAAATCATTATTTTATTTTTCCAATTTTATAGGCATGCTTATGATATATTGATTGCCGTTTATTCAATAAAATTTTGTATTTCTTTCATTTTTTGATATAAAAGTAAGTTTTTATTGCAAATTATTCATATACTCGTAAGTTATAAAAAATTCAATTTTGCCTTCAAACTGAATTCATCATCTAAAATTAACACTTTCTTAATAGGCGAATTCAACAACGCAAAAAAATTCATATTTTTAAAATGAGCAAGTAGAAATTTTACGCCTCATTTCTTAAACAACTCATTAGACATTCATGAAGAGTTATTTGACTTTAATTAAAAGAGACGCCAAAGATATTGTCAATTTCAAATTGATTAATTAATTAATAATTCTTTGATCTTTTTGGAATTCAATAAACTGTGAAATTATTATTGTTACGTCTTTGCTAAAAAAATATTGAAAATGATTTTAGCATTGTCAATGGGAAATAATTAAGTTTCCAGTAAAATTTTTTTCCTTTAATTGATTTTTGTTTATTTTTTAATTCGTCTGGAACTAAGTTTCCGAACCGTTGCGTTGCATTATGAAGAGATAATGTTACTATCAAAATACTACGCATATTTTTATTCTTCCTTACAGATCGTTTACGATTACATCGAACTGATGATTTCAAAAAGGATGAAGCTTGCAGTTTCTAGATTTAGCAACAATAAAACATTAATTTGATAAATCAACAGTTTGTTAATCATACTTTATTTTGATCTCTGGGAACAACCAAAAAAGTGTTACATATTATAAGAATGCCTTGGTTGCTTTTCTTATTAACATAACATCTCTAAATCTTGATTATAATGCGTTTGTGAAAACTGGATTTGTAAAAACACCGATAATTGTGATATTCTAGATGATTTATGTAAATAGATAATTATATAATCATTAGCAGGGATATTACAAGTTAGTACATAAGAAAACAATTAACGGCGAAATGAACTTATAAAAAGTTTGTTCAGCTCAAATTATACCTAATTTCTTGTACTAATTGTGTAAATACAATTAGCAAGCAAAATGTTATTTTTAAGCGAATAATGTTTGCAAAATCAGCATATTATTTACAAAATTAAACTAGTGCTATTTTGATTATATAACATTATAGCAAAAACCGGGCAAAAACCAATACGAGTAGGGTACCTACACCGGGATGGGAAGGAAATATCTAGGGTTTGAGTGCTTCTTCCTAAAAGCGTAAACTTTATATAAAGCATAATTTTTTTCCAAGTTTATGTAATAATTATGTTAAGCTAAAATCTTTTAAACGCACCCCTTCTGTCGACATACTACGATCCGCAAGAGCACGGGATAGAACTCGTGGGTTCTTTTACTCAAATGGCTCTTTTGTAGCTAATTGAAAACAATGCTGATGTTGGGTGTTCGATGAAGTTGATAAAACAAAAGAAGAGGAATACAGCTGCTATATTATTACACCAAGATTAAGACAAAAGATGGGGTGCCGTAGCTTAAATTAAAGGTAAAATTGAGACTCTGAAGGAGTAGTTTAACAAAAATAATTTGGGTTACTGTGAAAGAGTAAAGCCAAAAAAACAGCCTTGCCTAATTGTAATTGAATACCTCATCAACGGTTAAGTTCGCCGGTGTAAAATACGGCTATTTTTTTTTAAATCTCACAGATTTATGGTGATGGATGTAGTAGAACGGATCTGTCAACTGAGATTGAACTGGATGGGTCACATGCACATTGCCAGAACAAAAGACAGCGATGGAATAAAAGAATGAAGGAGTGGAGTCCATACACTTAAAAGCGAAGTGCGGGATGCCCACAAATCAAGTGGACGAATGATATAAAGAGACAGGAAGCCAAAAAAATTATATCAACTTGCAAAAACTCCGGGAAAGCTTAAATTTAGCATTCATGCGTGATTGAGTGTCCGAATAAGGGTCCCCCCCCTCTCTACCAAAAACAGTCTTCTAAAATCTTCCGTCGATTTCTTCTCCAATTAGGTCTTTTAACGTAATTTATTGCTTGTAAGTCGCTTAACTTTAATTTTCTCATTAGCCTAAAATTGAAGAACATAAAATTCTCTACAATAAAGAATTTTTTCAAAATTTCCTTCTGATTCAAGCAAAGACCCAAAAGAAATGGTTAGATCCTGTAAAACTTTTGGGTAATAAATTTGACAGAGATGTGTAATCCAGTACCAGAATGAACTCCCAAAAGTTCATTAAAATCCCCTGTCGACTTCTTTCTCAGTTGAGGATTTTAGCCCCTGAACGGAAATCAGATTAAAATTAAAGTGTATAAAATTCCCTATAAAATAGATGTTATCAAAATTTTCCTCGGTAATACTATCTTTCGGGGGATTGACCAGTGAAGAAAAATATATACACCGAAATTGCAAAAATGTATACGATATTTGCAAAAAAATTGCAAACAACCCTTAAATGTATAGGAAATCGAAAGAATTCTTTACAATTATTGCTAACAATTGCAGACATTTACATCTTGTATATAAAATTTCAGAGTGGTCAACCCTCCCAGAACAAATCTCAGAAAGCAAAATGGGTGGTTTTAAAAAAAATGGTTCAAAATAAAATGTTGCACATTTTGACTTCATCATTTAATATGAATTCTGAAATGCATACTTTATACAGAATTTTCTGCTCTTCAATTTTTATTAATAATAATTTTTTGTCAAGATGAAATTAAGCAAGTTATAGGTAAAATCGGGGTTGGGGTGAATAAAATCCCGAATTGGGGAAGAAGCCGATAGCGGATTAGAGGGGATTTCCGGGAGATTCGTTCTAACACTAAAAATCTACACAACATCTCTGCAAAATTGTAAATTAATTAATCATCTATAGGTATTATCTTTGTATAAAATTTATTGTAAATTTATTTAACTTTTGTTGTTCAAACATTTAACATGAAAATATTATACTGTCTTTGGCCTAATTTCTACTCGTATACCAGTGCTACAATCAGTAGTGAAACCACAACCTTATTGTGGTGAGGGTTAAAATCTAAAAAAATTATACAGAATATTTTTAATACAAAACTCTGAAATAAATTCACCAAGGTGAAAATCGAATAGGAAATTTCAGTTATGGAAGAAGAAATGAAAGAAGAAATAGGCTATACAATTTTCTTGAACAGCGGGTATACGCAAAAAATACAACTTTCTTTCAGAAAACACTTATGAGAGAGTGGGAATTGATATAATAACATGGAATAAACAAAACAAGAAATTAGTCAAAGAATTTATAATTGAAAGAAAATGGAAGAGAAAATCATGGAAGTAAAACATGAAGGTAGTACGGACAACTTGAGGTAAATCGCAGATAATCTCAATAAACGACGAGCACGGACGTTAAATATAAATTGGAAAATAAGGGGGAAGAGCAAGGGCCAGACCGCAAGATTGAAGACCCGTTGAAATATGTAGGACTACTTTGGAGGAGAAGAGCGAAAAATAAGACAAAATGGAAAGAGCTTGAGAAGGCCAACATTCAGAATTAGATCTAATCGGGCTGAAAGAAGATAAAAAAAGAAGATGCCCTTTTTCTACCCTATATCCCAGTAACTACTATCAGTAGCGTAACCAGAACCTCATTATAAAGGGGACTGAGATTAAAAAAGAATTATATAGTAAAAATTCATGATCACTGGAATATCTTCTTTCGTGTTTTGAAAAGTTTGGGGGCTTGAACCCGTACAGCCCCCTCCCAGTCACAAATCATATTAAGATTGGAAGTTGTATGTAGAAGTCTAAAAATTACAGAAAACCAGTTATTTGTAGCCGTTATCCTGCACCATGTTTGATATGGAGAACATTACATTCCATACGGCAATTTTTTTACATAAAAATTATTAGTTACTTAAAATTCAGGTTTGCAATATTCATAAAAAAATAAATAATGTTGTTCCCCAAATTGTCAAGTGCTCTCAAGTCAATGCTCTCAAACTATAATCACATGCTTCTATTTCGGTTCGGTTATGAAGGTCTGTAATAGTTATTTTTATTCATTTCACTAGGTCGGAAACTGAACTTTAGTACTTACATATAATTTTTTGTGCCGAATTTCTTAAATAAAATGCACAAAGTTGTATAAACTTAACACTAAGCCTTAGGGATTTTCATTTTATACTGGTGACACCTCAATATTTGCATTTTGAAATCAAAATCGGCTTCTTGACATTTCATTATAACCTAAAATATCAACGTCCACTTTTTCTTCAACTATTATACAAATTCAATAATTATAGTCACATTTAATGCTAAAAATAGGTGAATTGTATATTTTATAGTCATATTAAAATTGATATTGCCAATTGGAAATCATATAAGAATTCCTGTTTTTAACGGCCTAGGCCGGAAACAATGTGTTTCTGGACTCTGTAAAGATGAACTAAACCAGTGTGGCCGGACGAAGGCACAAAAAATATTAAGATGTAATCGGGTTAGGGAATTGTGTGCGTTGGTTAACTATAGCCCAAGTTTTTAAATTTGTTACATAGTTTTACTAGGAATTAAACCTGATGTTTTCACCTCAGCAGTCAGGCGGTGTACCACTGGGTTACCCTGGGTTAAATTGACTGGGTAATTTTTTCACCACCCAAAAGTAAATTAAAGCTACATTTGTCTGTATAAGTCCATATGATCAGGTGACTTTTCTATTTTTAATTCTTCCTCGTGATTGCAAAGATTCCTTAGATCAATTTATAAAATTCACAATTTTAAAAGTTAGTAGCGCCGATTTTCTAAATGATGTATGTAGCTCTTTGGCGTAATACTTTATTTTGAAACATGATTAACGTCTGAAAATCATTAATTAATACTTATATAGTAAGTAATAATCCTATTCATTGAGTAACATTTCTGTTGCGAATGCTAGAAATATAATGTCAAACAAAACGCCACTGTAATTCATGATGTGCAACCAGCCTTACATTCTTCTTCTTCTTCAAGTGTCATATCCGGTCTCCCGGACGTTGGCGACCTCTCTCATATGTATGTGTTGTGCGTTGGAAGTATTATCACACACATAGGGGACCTACTGCTTAACGCGGGCTCCGAACCGCGGGAAGTGTATACACTTCATCTCCAGAGAGGCTGTTTCAGGCAGATTACACCTCGGTGGTTTGCCATTGCCTTCCGAGGGGAGACGGTCAGAATAAAGTTCTTACTGAGCCCGGAGTCGAACCAGGCATTCAGCTTTAGCAGCAACGCACTTAACTTCTTTAGCTGACGACCGTCTCACATTAGTGCCTTACATTAGTGACATTATTTGGAAAAAATTGACTTTGACTATTTTATAATTAAAAAACCTAAGTATTTCCATTAAACTTTTTACATTAACAGGATTTATATGTATGGTATTAAGGAAATTTCGACATTAAAACTAAGATCACTCTCGGTCGAAAACTTCGCCGAAAGTTTGAAGTTTTTAACTCATTTGCATCATTAGGAAATTTGGAAAATACGTCTATACACTGAAAGCTTTAGTAAGAAATCGCGGTTGGAAAGTATTTTTAACAAAATAAAATACATAACTCATTTTTAAGAGAGCTTCCTAATAATTAGCACTTCGACTTCAAAAATAATTTTAAATACATATATAAACAATTATTAGAAAGCGGAAAATATTACTTTGGGTTCTAATTCACTTATATCCCGTCATAAACCAAATGCCAAATCTTACGTTCGCCGTGACAATATCAAAGCTACTGCTGAATACCGCGATAATGTTCAGACGGCTTAGAGGATTACAGGCTTTTGATGCAAATGATTAAAAAGTCACCTGAACGCTTTGAAAAATCTACCACGGCGCCTTATCTAACAGCAACTTTAAAGGAAAAAACGTAGAAAATTGTAAGACTGGGGTGTCCTAAAAGGAAACAATCGCATTAGTGAAATAATAAAAGTTGACGTTTGGCTTATCCGTCGAATAGAAGTAGGATTATCTTTGGGGTTGTACTGGTTCATGTCGCTAGAAGAATGGATGTTCAACGTCCTGGCGTCTGCTGTGAGTGATTCCAAACATACTACTTAAAAGTCATTTAATGTCCTCAAAGCTTCGCAGTGGAATTATTATTTGATCTTGTTGAAAATTTAAAATTAAACTTCTTCGTTTTGTTAAATTTAAATTCCAAAGAAATTAAATAACACTAGCACTCTGTTCTTTTCCAATCAATAACCAAACCTTCTCATCACGTTTATGTAAATTTAAAATAATTTCTAGCGCTTCAAGTATCACGTTGTTTTAGCTTATTTAGATATTTAAAATTCAAATTATTTAAGGGGAAAACTGTGTATCGATCAAGTGGAACTTAAGTATAAAATTATTATTTTATCTTGTATAAAAGTAAATAAAATAATTAAGACAAGAATTAATTTTGTAAACAGTGAAAATGTGATAAGCTTTTCCTGAAAGCGAGATAATTTCCTGTAAGATGTTATAATTACAAACATTATTTTTCTAAATTTTATTCAAATTGCATATCTCGTAGTTGGACATTTTATTGCAACTTAACAAGGAAAATTTCCATAAAATTTAAGAAAGCATTAAACGTGTAATTTAAAATATATAGCAAAGGTTGATAAACCCAAAAATTTGCATTTTTGAGTCACGCAATTTTATTAATTGGTTTGTTTTATATTTATTTCAGCAATTTTGGAAAATTGTGAAAAGTAGAAAATATGTGATTATAAAAAGCGCGGCGCATCTTTGGGTGGTGTGGCACTATTTAAACGAAGGGCGCGCCATAAGGGTTCACTACGCGTCGCGACGTTGGACCTACTTACACCTGTTACAATGTACCAGCTGACCGTCGCGACGCTTTCCTGTTGGATTCTTGTTGTTATGGGACACTTGTATCTTCCATTCACAGAAGTAAGTAAATTTTAAATATTTGTTTTGTTTTTAAAAACTTACACAAACTTTTGTTAAATTTTCTTTTCGCAATCATAATAATTTTCAATTTTGTCTTTGGTGTTTCAATTCAATTAAAATTAAATATCTAAGCCGGAACTTGAATTTATAATGCTAATCAAAACTCAAAGTGAATAAAATCGCTAAAATTAACATTTTACACAATGTTAATTCTAAATTAACAAAATTTTGTGTAGTTAGCATAATTGCTTAGCAGAAAATAATATCATAAACGCTATTAAAAAGTTGTAAAGTTAAAATATTTGAAAGATAAAAGTTTCAAACATCAAAGCAAAAAAAAGTCAATTTTGAAAATGCAGATGTTGATTTTTCCGTTCATCTACAATTTAAATGAAAATTATTCCCACATACACTACACCTTTTTACAAACTTTTTCAAACATGTGTTGACAATGCTAACAAAAAATTCCAAAACTGTTCTAAACTTCGCAAAACGTAGTGTGAATTTGCAATAAATTGGCAAGCTTTATTTGCCGAAAGGCAGAGTCATTAAATTTTCATTAATTACTTTGACATCTTCCTATTGGCCATAAAATTTTAATTTTATTACCACATTAATCGTTTTCAGTAAAATTAATTTTCAATTGCAAATTATCACCAAATGTCATTTTGTTGGCATTAAAATGGGTCACAAAACTTGTAAATTCGATTAATAAAAATTTTAAATCGAAAGCAAATTTGTAAATCCTCTTTAATTCAATTTTCAGTATTTACATTGAATTTTCTTACATTGAAGTTTGTTGGCTTACTTTTTAAATTTCGAATGATATTATTTATTTTCAATTATTTTTTTATTCAAAAAGCTTCTTGTGAAATTACAGCTTACTAGCTTTAAGCAATGAAATAAAATATAAATAATGATGCTAAGTTTAGATACGTAATTAAGAGAAATTACTACCTGAACGAACCAATAGATTAAATTTGTATCAAGTAACAATAATAATTGATTACAAAGAGCGACTTTAAAGTTAGTTTTAATTATGCAAAAAGGTTTTTATTTTTATATTGATTCTTTATTGAATTGGGAAATAATTAGATTAATGAAGTAAACAAAATAATAAAGTAATTTTTAATTAATTTACTTTTGACGACATCGAAAGTTCCAAATTATTTTGAAAGTGATTAAAATGTTAGAGAATTTGATATATCAACATTAATTATAACGAATTTATTTACATTGCAATGACAATAAGTTAGGAAAATCGGATTCATATCAATTATTAACGCACAATGCAATCTTATACAATTTTACATTTTAATGCTATAATTAAATTACTCATTTAAATTTTCAGGAGTCGTAATCAATCAAAATATTTATGAAAGGCACATCAAAATTATTAAAAAATAAATTTAAATGTAACAGCAATTTTTATTGTTATAAATTCCACATCAACATTGCAGTATAATTAATAAAACCGTTTTAAATTAAAAATTGCTGACTGAGCATCCGATTCTCAGCACTAACTTACACCAAAATGGTTTATCTAACAAATTTTAAAATTGCGATATTTATTCGTATTGTTTATTTTGGAAAATTAAGCAATATTTTCTTTCCATTTCCTCTAAAACCGCCTACTGCTTTTTATCTCTTGCTCAATTATTATTACTATTCGGTTTTCCTTTTGTTAACTCGGGGTGCTTATTTTTCTACCCACTTCTTATAAAGTTATATTGTGTGATGTGCTTTAACGTCACTACCATGACAAATGTTTTTTTTAATTGTTGATTTTATTTTTATCGTTACAAAATTTATAACAATTTGTCCAATTTATTCGCAATAAAGTTTTCCTATTACATTCAACATGAATGTAATTTTTTGTCGGAATTTGTTCAATGAAACTTACATTTTTAATGACGCTTTTAAATCTTTTAATAAAACTCGAATTTAAATAAAATAAGGTAATTTAAAAAATAGAATACTAAACTAATTTAAAATCTTTGCTTTCGTGAATAACAAAATAGGGAATGCATCATTTTTTTCGAAGGTTTTTAATTGTCCTTGGACAAGTTTAATTTTTGTAAATTAAATTGTTGACGATTTCCAAGTTATGTTGCAATTTAAAACACGTAGTCATTCGCCATCAATGGTTTGTTAAGCAGATTCAATTATCTCCAACTTTTATGAATGACTTCCAACAATTGGGTTACGTCTGGAATATCGTGCCGTGATAAACACAACCGATTGATTGATGTAGGCGTATTTACATTTTCATAAAATAATTAAAAATTCTTTCAGTATTTTTCAATCCTGTTGAAAAAATTTCCAATGCGGCTTAATGATTTTTGCAAAGGTATAGCAATCTTTCTTTCTCAAAGGGATTATTGTATACAAATCAAATTTTTCAAATAAATTGGAAACTGATTGGGTTTACTTTTAGATTCGATTTTTAAAAATGGGATGCCGTAAGAACCGCAAATTAAAGGAAATATTTTTTGATAAAACTGTTTGATATCAAGGCATGATGTATTGACCAAAAAAAAGTTAGCGAAATATTTAAGGCGCAGGACATTACCATATTATTTCCTGAATAATATCGGAGGTGCACTTCCTTGTCGTATCCGATTGGCCTGAATTTTTGACACATTTAATTTGCTTATAAAAAACTCAGCACCTGATGCACTATTCGATATCCATAACCCATAAAGTGACATGTTTTGCGTATCTTCCACTCTCTCTTTTAATGCTTTTTGCAATTTCGCAAAAAGTTTAAGTTTTCATTTTTTAACTTTCACTTTCCAATAAGAAAAGATCAGTAAAAACGTAAAAAATTCAGAGTTTTCATTCATTTTGTATATTTTATTCTATGCCAAATAATAGGTTAAATTGTAGCATATCTAAAGTCTATTAGACGATTGTGTTTTATTTGTCTAACATCTCCAGGATCATCCCTGAAAAAATTTAGACTAAATACTTTTTTTAGAAATTCTGAAAGTTTTCGATTGTAAAGATTAAATTTTTATTAAATTATCATTTCATTTTGTAAAATTCTAATAAATACATACTGATTTTTATTTCTGTAATTTATTAAGAATTATAACAAAATATACAAAATACTTGTTTGCACTCATGGGCATAAAATTGTCACTTAAGTTTCCTTTTTCAAACAATAAAGCGTCGCTTTTACTCCCCAGGGACCAAACTGAAAATGAAAGTCACTTCTACCTGATTACATACATAACTTAGGTAGATATATTTATTACCTCAAAACTTTTGAAAATATTTAGATTTTTAACTTGTTAAAATGGAATTTACTTTTTAATTGAATTTCTAAAAATAATTTTATATTAACATTTTTTTGAACAATAGCTTTTGAAGCCCATTTAATAAATTATATAATTGAAAATTGAAGTATTCGGTTACAAAATACCTAAATTCAGACAGCTGCTGAAAATATGAACTTCAAAGCAAATTTGATTTGCATATCTAATTACACGTATTGCAAAATTAGAAATTTAAAATAAAAATTTTAATTTAACTGAAAAACTTTAATTCAAATATATAAACTTTTTAACTGTCGAATTTAATATTAAAATAAACGTTAAAAGTTAGATCAGTTAATTAAGTTATGAAAAATCTAAATATTTTGTATTTATAAACCTGGAGATGTTTAATTTTAATTTTTTATTGTTTAATAAATAACTGCGTTACTTTAAAGTTTTTTTAATATAAAAGTTTGATATACCCACCATGAAATTCATTCAAAATACGCTTTGAAAGATTTTTATTTATTCGTTGTAACAGAGACGGACTAAAAATATTGCGTAGAAATTGAAGTTGTTTGAAAGACATAATTAAATAAAGTGAAAGAACGCTGTTTAATAATGGAATACCACGTCATCACTGTATTTTCGAATCTTCAGTTGCGCATAACCATAAATTAATTAATAAAACAGAAATTGACTTAAACTATTACGAATTTCCACTTGCTTTATAGAAAATTCTGTTTAATTTGCATTGTAAAAACTACGAATTGTAAATTCCTAAATTTGCTATGTCCATTAGAATCAGTTTTGAATATTTAGGACCAATAATTAAACGCTAATTCGTATCAGTATTATAAACTCTTGCTAATTACCGAATAATAATTTAAACACCTACGCCGTTTCTATTGGGAAATTCCTCGATCAGCCAAAACAAAAGATATTGAATTAAAAGTTATGATAATAAATTTAATTTGAAATGTTTTAATTGTATAAACGTGACCCATACAATGTACAAATGTTGTAATATAATGTGCACAAGAAATCTGTGCATTTGGTCCCCATTGTAGCTAATTTGTAGCATCTGGAATCCCGGAAATTCATTTAAATTTATTTGCTCTAAAAATTGGAAACCGATTTCAATCAATTAATAAACCAGAAAATTTCAATGCTTGTAAGAATATATAAATAATGGGCTTTGAAGTCCCACGACTTGTTTGGCAATTTCTGTCCATCTGTTCCTATCTATCGCTTCTTTCTGCTACTTCTCAATTTGCATGGATTGTCAGTCATATTTCCATTTTTACCTCCAAAAATTCTTCTCAATATTTTGCTTTCTCCTACGGTAAGCTTTATCAGATCTTATGTTTTCAATGGTCAAAGATCACAAGAGTATGTTACTATTGGTCTTATCATACTTTTATATATCCTGAGCTTTACCGCTTTAGAAACATTTTCGCCGCTAGAATCGATTTTAACGCAAACGCACTTTTATTTGCTGCTTCTATCCTTGTTGATATTTCACCACTGCTGCCAGGCTTTCCAGTTACCACCGTTCCCAGGTATGTGAAGAACTCCTCTTCAAAATTGTACTCCTTACTTTGGATCAACTTAATATGCAACGGCTTGTCTTTTTTGATGATTTGTTAGCTTGCCTTTGTCCTTTCTCTACTTTAAATTTTTGAACAATATTCCATTTACATTCTTTTCAGTTTCCTCAAAAGTCATTTTTACAAGATACACTAATTTGATAGGGATTCTAAACTTAACAAATGCTATGAAACAGCACCATTAATTAATGCTATCATAAGGCCCGTTTAAAATCTACAAACAATAAATGAGTCTTCAGTTTGTGCTCATGATTTGCGGACTGATTCTTTTTGGACAGGTTTTGATGCATATGGCGAGTATTTTGTAGATGAAATTCAGTAATGCTACACACCCTTCATATACAGTGCACACATTATTGTCTCCCTCCAGGACCTTGGCATATCTTCTTTGTGCCATATCACATTGCGCCTCCATGATATTTGAACATCTCACACTGTATTTCATCTTCGTGTACATTTATTTTGTTTTTCAAGCTTTATATAATTTTATATTATGTTCTTCTCTAATATTCTCTGTTTCGGAGGACACGTTAAGCCGGCGGTCCCCCTGATTTGTTAGGGTCAATAACAACAAATTAGGGTCACAAAAAATTCGCCTCCACCCTCATCGACTGTGCAACGCTTTATCGGACCTTCGTCGTACGCCAGGCTGGACCTACTATGGTGGCGGCCCGCGGGACTCTGGAAGAACCGGGGGACGTGCCAGTACCGGGACTCATTGAGAAACCGGGGTCGTGACCGCTTGTTGGGGGTGTCATGGTGACGTAAGGCCGACCAAGCGGCTCAGCACAAGGCGCCTGGCGCTGCTGAGTTGCTGGCGTTGCACAGTCTGGAGGCGAACGGGGCACAATAAGCTTAAGCTTCAGTGCAGTGGTGGTAAACACCACACCCGTTAACTAATAATAATAATATTCTCTGAGTATTTTTCTTGCACTAATTTTTCATAGAAGTGAACTTCTTTTCGCTTTTTGGTTTTCCTTTTCTTCTCACCCTCATTGGCATTATTTGTCTCAGTTTTGTTCCCAAAATCAGATTCCCTGCAGCTTCTCATATTCTTAATGGGTACTTCGCTTCTATTGTCCACTAAAACATGGTCAATTTGATTCTCATTTTTTATCTCCATACTACTTCCAAACTCTACTTCCCTATAGTTGGTTGATGTAGTGATTCCTCTCTTCCAATTTTGGCATTGTAATCCCCAACAACCACATTTAGGTCATGGTTCGGAATTTTTGTATACTCGCTGTCTAATATTTCGTAACATTCTTCTTTGTTATCTATTTATTTTTCCTCATTTAATGCTTGTAAGAATATTTTTTAATAAAATAAACAAAATAGTTAATTTCATTCTGATAGAATGAAGAATAAAAGGACAATAATATAATTAATTAATTACTCGAGATTAATATAAGATATTATGAATATCTACTTTTACATCGGAAATATTATCAAGTCGAGCGTCGTTCAGATATGCTGATGTAAAGGTCTTCCTTAATCTTTTTAAAACTGCGTATTATGCATTTATACAAAATTTAATTTTCCTAAGCTTTTTTTTAATTCAAATTTTTTTTGCAAATTAAAAATTTACATTGTAAAAGATCATATCGAGATTTTATTTTATCTTTTACTTAAAATTTTCGTATACTTGAGTCCTCTAGAGATGCCCAACCATCAACGAGGTCCTGGAGAATAGTTTTAAGTACTTTACAGATAATTCGACTCTGAATTACGACATATTTTATTATCAAATACCGGTTCTTTAATTTAAGGTTTTTCAAATGGTATCCCATTTTCATTGCCTTTATACTTGATTGACCATATAAGAAACTATTTTTATTCCCGTGCTGTTAGTAAGAATTATTAAAATTTCATTCACATCAAAATCAGTATTTGCTAAAACCGAGTTGCTGTTATTTTGGACGTAACGATTTAATGTTTGGGCATTTTTACCAAGTTTTGTTCTGGAATTGGAATTCACGACTATTTATTTGTAGTTGAATTATTATAGTTTCCCTAAAAATTACCCATGTGCCCCCTACTCAACCCCCGACACAACCTTTCCCTTTATATATTCCAGTTCTATATTTAACTTAAGACGAAATAAATTAATAATTTATTCAGAATGTAAGATTAGAAATTTTATTATCATAGAAATAATACGTTTTTAAGAACGTAATAAAACCCACTCTTGAAAACCTTAATAACATTTTTTTATATTCTTATAATATTTTTTGCTAACCTAATCCAAAGAATGAAAAATGTAATTATCTGAAAATGGTAGGTAATTATTAAAATAAACATGAAGAGCAACTTCATAATATTTTATGTAATAATCCCTTCGTTGTTAAGTAATCAATAAAATGTATTCAAGGCATAATCTTCATTAATTGATTTTGAAAAACCAATAACCGAGCCATTTACCTACTTCATGATATTAAAATATTAATGAAAATATGAAAAGTATTTAAATTTAAAGCAGCCTCAATCTCTTCGGGTTTTAAGAGATGCTTTCATTCATTTATGTATAGGTAGATAACAAAAAGCAAAGATTTTCGGAAGTTTTTAAAAGTTTTGAAAATTTCATCCTTCGTTAAATACAATCTTGTTTGTGGCAATAACAATTTTTTTACGGCAAATTGATTATAAGCATCCCAATATTGTATTATGTTTTACGTAATGCAAACTTTGATGAATGGGAAATTCGCTTAGAAGGTTTTCAACAATTTAGCTGAATTTCCACATTCTTCTGGTTAGTTTATATTCTAAAATAACTCAATTTTTTTCGGAATAATAAATGTTCGTTCGTTCGAAAAGAAAAATCTTAATGCGCTTAGATTCTTCAGCCTTTTAAACACGTCATGCAAAACATTTTGCCTTTCAGTTCAAAACTGCTGCTCAAATCAGGCGTTAAATAATTTTTTATAACATTTCAAGGTATCGTTTAGTAAATACAATTATCTGAAGTACTTTTACGATATTTTCAATTGTCACTTTGTCAAAACAATAAAATACGTAAATTATTTGCTCAGGGAAAACGAAGTGGTTTTGTTTGTAAACATCATCAATTTTATAATTTCGCTTAATTGTGTTACTTAAATGGATACGTTAAAAAGTTTTAAATTTGTGCTCGGTAACTTCATTTGTGTGGGTGTAGTAACAACATATCAATTAATGTTAAATCTACTCAACAAACTGTTAGATAATTTCAACAAAACTACCACGGCATTATGTAATTTCCGTTTAGTATAGCGGCAGCTTTATCCCACACAAGTTTGGATTATTTAATTATACGGTGTACCTGTAACAGTGGGTATTGTTGGAATAAAATGAAATTTTGGTACAAAATTAGAACGGTACTTTTATCGCGTAATGTAATTTTACTTCAGTCAACCTTTAGCAAAATAATTCGATGATAACTTTACAGAAATAGACGCAACTAAATAAGATCGTAATAAAATGTAGTTGAGTTTCCTAGCATATCCACTTAAACTATTAAACTAATTTACTGAATAAAACAAATAATATCAACGTACTCGAATGATGACATGGGGAGAATCCATTACAATAAAATTGCAGCGCTTGTTTACGTCCTTAATTAAACTGATCAACGTTTTTCAAAAAAAAAATTCTGTTATATGTAGTAATATTCCTGAAGCCTTTCCTGGCAAACCTAACCATACCTATTCCTTTGAGGGCCAATTACACAAATTCGAGTGTCATGTTTCATTAAACCACATAAACCAAAACTGTCATTCAGTAATTTTTGAGTTTTGCAGTTGTGAAATGCCAAAAGAGAAAATTTAATTAACAATTTTTTTTGTATACAAACTCAACGACTTAAGCGTCAAGTTTATTTATTCATTTTGCTTTGAAATAAATCCCATATTTAATTATGTATATGAGATTACCCTTATGCTTTATACTAGGATGGTTATTTTTCACTACAGTGAACTTGAAACAAGTTGGTCCCTTTGTCTTTTCTTTTATCTAATATAAACAAATTTTAAGATAAAAAATAAATTTTTAAGTGGAATTCACCACAAAAGATTTTCCGTTTTTGAAAACACTTAAAAGTTTAACTTGGAATTATTCTCAATTAAAAATCTGAACATGATATCGATTTTCAAATATTACTATGACTTAGGTACCTTGAATTTCTAGCGGTTCGCCAACGGTAATTTCCGTCCTTACAAATTAATTGGCCATAGAAATTACCAATTCAATCCGCTCTAGTTAATAATAGCAAAGAATCTTTGAGTAGTTAAATTTCTCTGCAAGATTTCAGTTTGTTGTAATCGATGTTGAAAGCTTTTAAAATTTGAAGTTGATGTTTCAATCAGGTTTAGATTTTAATATTGAAAATATTTAAGCGCACCTACATCAAAATTGTATACATACAAAATCCATTTAAGTAAAAATTTTTTTTTTGTTCGAACGTTTTTAAAGCAGGAGGGTGGAATTCGATGCTGTAATATTTAAAATGGCATCGCCATGTTAAGCAGTAATACAATAAATGACATTCATGCTTTGGTTACTTATTTTTAAATGTCGCCATTAATTATATAAATTTCATTGCAACCTCATTGGGTTCTAAAACAAGTATTATAACAATAAATGACATTACGTATTGTGTAATTATTTAAATTACGTTGTTAAAATTTAAACTCGGTGTTGCAAGTTTCAGGAAAAGCGCTAACTGTGTAATGAGTTTAAACTTTTCATAACTACATATTATTATACCTACAAAACATTTCTATAATAAAGTTTTTTATTGTTATTGTGGTGCAACTGTCATATTGGTTTAAGGCTTAAAAACAAAGGTTTTCCCAAATTAAATCATACTGGAATATGTGAGCTATTTTTAGTTCTTCTAGATAAACAGGACATTGAAGTATAAAAAGTAATAAAAGTTTTTTTTGCCGAAAAAGGAAGTTTCAGTAAAGATTGTATAGTTGATGTAGGTTTACACACGCTTCTACTCGGATTTTGCAGATATTAAAACATGAAGTTTGATTCGTCGATTTTCGTAAAGTAATTTAAACTTTTTTATTCGTAAAAGTTTTTGAATTTTCCCAAATAAATTACCTTCGGTGTCAATTATACTACTAATTTGTATGAAACTTTTTTTTTTCGATTTCTTTACATCAGTATTAATAATAATAGCTTTTATATTTTCATGTGTAGAAGTCTGATTATCTAAGTTTTGAAACCTTAAATAATCAGACAGTTTTTTTTAGTTAAAAGATGGTTAAAAGTATTTGTAAATTCGTCTGTTCGGTCGATCAACTGTTTATACGAATCCTTGAAGAATATCAAAACATATTAAAAAATGAGGTTAAGTTCTCGTCCAATACTTGTAATTAAGGAAAAGGATCTCGGGTGAGTGGACATAAATCAAACAATATGTTGTCGAGTCGACGTTTTGGGCCTTATATTGCACCCATCCTCAGGACTAAAACAAAGAAAGAATGGGGGCCACACACAAATAACAAACAATAATTTAGAGGACAAAAAAGGTGACATACCTCAACAAATAGATGTACAATTGTATATTACAACGACATTCAGAGTAAGAACAGCAGTAGAGAAAATACTTTTCTCACATACTAAGGACAAGGTCCCGATCCCTGAGCGTGCGAACATGATATATAAAATAGAATGCCAATGTGATTGTGTTTATATCGGACAGACCAAACAGAGATTATCTAAACGCCTCTCCGAACATCTTAATGACATCCAAAATGGCTCTACCACGACAGGTCTGTGTGAACATGCGACTATCAACAAGCACAAATTCAATATGGATGGGGTGAAAATCCTGAATAATGAAGCTAATTACCACAGACGTACTTTTTTGGAGGCTGCCTACATAAAGACGACTGACAACAACGTCAATAAACAGACAGACTCCACTAGTGTTGATGTGGGATATTACCGTGTCTTACAGCGGTATTTGGAAAAAACAGACCTGACTTGAACGATTGGGGTTTTTGGTGAAGTGCCTCTGTGTTAACGCGTTGTTTTCGACATCTCGCCTATGTCGGTGTTTTGTTAATTTCATTTTGTGCATTTTTAGGCCTTACTGAGGTGATGTTTTCAACTCAGTTCCACCACACAATAAATTTTTTATTATGTTTTGACATTCATGAATATGTTACCACCTGATAATAATTATGAATTAATTTTGTATACTTTATACTTTCGGCACAAGTGTGTATCGTATATTTCGTTACTTACTTTATCTTTTTTCACCTGGCGCTATCATGGTTAAATATTTTGCTATCAATTTATACTTTGAACGGTTTCATCAAATAATTTTAAAGTGTTTTACAATTCGTCTACTGACTCTTATATTGTGTTATATTGTGTTGTATTGTCTAAATTATTGTTTGTTATTTGTGTGTGACCCCCATTCTTTCTTTGTTTTAGTCCTGAGGATGGGTGCAATATAAGGCCCGAAACGTCGACTCGACAACATATTGTTTGATTTATGTCCACTGACCCGAGATCCTTTTCCTAAATTAAAAATCTTTTGCAATTTTTAAAATATAGTCCAGAATTTACATAATACTTTTAATAATATTATGAAGAATTTTAAATTATAAACAAATTTGTTCTACTTTTCATGATGAACTCATGATTATAATATGAAAATGTGTGTATAAAATAGCGCCGGATTGCAAATGGTTGTGCGGCCTAAAGATCGTACCAGAACTTTTTAGGTTGGGAGCTGAAAAATTAACCAATCCAAAATGCGTTAGAGAATGACAGCTTTGGTTTTTATGCATACGAAGAAAAAGTTTATAAATTAGTATTACACAGACTGACATTGCTATCCCCATAAATATTTTTAGCTGTAAATTTAGTTAAAAGCTAGCTGCCAGCTAGTTAACAGCCATTTAATGGCTAAAAATATTTGTAAGGATTACAGAGTCTTTCAGAGAAGTGCTGCTGTCGTTCTCGGTTCTGAACACTTGAGTACCAAAAAATATTTCTGGTTAACACAGTACGAATGCTTAGTATTTAGTGTGTTCCTCTGATTTCCTCACCAGATTTTCTTTACGAATTACCCCTCGGAATTTCTATAATGCAACTTCTAGAGCAGACTTGGTAGATTGACCTCAAATATTCAAAAGTTTATCTGGAATTAATTACTTGATTGAGTCTGTAGGTTATTATAGTCGATAGTCAATCTATAGATTGAAGTATGAAATTAAGTCTTTTAATATTTCAAATAAATCTATTAAGCTTTCTCTACGATCTGCACTAATATTTATGTAAATTCCAATTACATATTACAACTATTTGATTTTAATTTCAAACTGATTCTACTAATGCAAAGCACACCGCATATTACACTAACAAAAAGTCAAGGCAGTTGTTGGTGCCTGCCATAGTTGTGCGGCCTTTAGGCATAAATTAATTAATTTATTAAAAATTAACGTTGATGTTTAAAAATTACGAATGTCACCAATTACTACCCAATACGTTTCTTCCGTAAGGTTATCATTAAAAAAAATTTAAACGCTACTTGATGAGTTAGAAGTAGTTGATTCATCTTGTAATGATATAGAAATGTTTATAATGTGTTATAAAATTGAATGTATCAATTCACTATTTACTAAACTTATAGCAAATCAAGTAAAACGTCAAATGTGATTTATATACTTGTATTACAAAGTCTAACTGGAACCAATCACATCATCACAAACTCTTCGGGTGGTGGTCGATGATATTTGATATTTTAAAACTTCAAAGATAATTTTGAAGACTTTTCAATTAGCAAAGTTTGCTAATTTGTTTGCTACCTTTGTGCTACACTATATGTACATTTAGAATTAGATATTATTATAAACGCGTCGGTTCTTGGACAGTAATTAACCAATTCTAATGGATTACTTCGGCACTTGTAACGTTCGGTTTTCTTGTATGAATTTATGAGAAAGGTGTCTGTATAAACTAGTTACCTATTTAAACTTTCTACGGGGTTTATCAAACATTAATTTATAAATACGTTTATGTGTACAAAAAAGTGTAAAAATGGCTATAAAGTCACCTAAAGTAAATTAATGTTTCGCACTCTAAAAGATATTTAATTTTAATTAATAAAAGATATTAAATTTAATACTTAGTACTGCTACCTTTCTTGAAAATTACTTCAAAAATTCAGGTCTGACGTTGAATTTCGAAAGCTCTGAAGAATTATAATAGAATTGGCGTTCCAAACTTCTTGAATTGCCATTTTTAACTAAAACAAACCGTTGGCGACGGTCATGGCCTGAATGTTAGAGAGATGAACTGCTAATGTAAGACTCCCACATTCGACTCTGGGTACAGTCTAAAATTTTTTGACCGTTTTCCGTGCTTCGAAGGGCACGTAAAGCCATCGGTCCCCTGTGTTAATCATTTGCCGTCAAAAAAAATAAAAACAGCCTAGCAAGCTCCGTAAAGAAGTAAAAACCCAATGCTTAGAGAACTAATTGAATGAATTAGTAAAGCAAATAGGTCATAGACCTAAAAATAAGAAGTTTAAAAACATTATTGAATTGATGCCCCTAATCATCAATTTGGTGTAATCGAATGCCCCACAGATTTTCCATAGGATTAAATCGGGATTTCAAGCAGACCATGATTTCAAGCAGGGTGTTACGTTGTGAACGATGGATTTCTGCATTATCTTATTGGAATATAAATTTGACCTTACATAAAATCGTCTATAAAGTTTATTAAAACGTTTTCAGGAGCTTTGTGTAGTTATTTGAGTTTATTTTAATCGGATTCGAACCAACTGGAGTTTTTCCTTAATAAACAAATCTTGCCCACCTTCACCAAAACTTCTACTTAAGTAAACTTCTCTGTCTTTGCTCACATCGTGTTAATAAAACTGGTAGCCGTCATGGCCGTCCAAATCAAAGTTTTCTTTATTGGATAAATTTAATTCAGTTTTTGCTATTGCTCCTTTTTTGAACAATTGCATTTATTTACCATTGACTTATTTCCGATTTTGACTTGGGTACTTTTTTGTCCATGTTCATTTCCAAGTTTAACTTAGTTATTAACTGCCGAACACGACCGTCCCATTTCACCCAAAAGTTTTTCATTTGATTATCCCAATATGGACAGTAATTCAATTTTCTTTATTGAATTGTTCCAGAGCTTCGTACCGCTTAGGATTTAGGACTTTTGTACTTTTTTGAGACAAAATTTATTTTTAAAGTTTAAAATCTACGTATAAAAACTTTGGAACTACTCAGATATTCAAATTTCTCTCGTCAATAATGTATTATATAAGGCAGTGGCTTTATAACCATTTCCCTCAAAATTCAACATATAAATGAAAAATTCCTTATATTATACAAGTAGCTTATTAAGAATTGTTTATAATCCAAATATTTTAAGGAACTTTATTGCTATTTCCTCCTATAGTAAAACCTAATTGGCTTTACTTTGAATCTTTATGCAGTTGAACACAATAGCATAACTTTGATGAGAAGTTAAGAACAATCATGATTTCCAAAATACAGAATCCTGCGTTTCTATTATATTTTTCCGAGGTCAAAATTAAAACAAATTCCACAGAGATTACATTAATTTATAACCCGTTTTTGTAAGGTTTTGTTTCTTTAATCAAATTCAGCGCACTTTTGTGTGTATGTTTTATAAATTAAAGTCCCCAAAGGTTTTATTAATTAAATCTTACCTTTCCCGAACTTTTTTATTTTTAATACATTTTATTACGCTGGAAATTTCAGGCTAAGATTAAATTTCAATTACAGAAACCAATTTAATGCTATGTAATAAAAAGAAATAAAATGTATAGGATTGTATAGCTTAAACGAAGCAATTGCAATAATCATGTACTTTGATTTGTTTTTATTTATAATGAAATTCCTTTGTTAATAAACGATGGTAGCTATCAGGGGATGATATTAAGTTAATACACCGATTTTGGTGGAAATATTATGTTTTGCGCGGGAACAGTATAATTAGCAAACTGTGAACAATTTACCTAATAAATATTACCTTGTAACGTGGAAATATTATCTATCAAGAGGCGAAAAGTCAGCTCTGCCAACCGCACATTTGTGGTGATACTGCATTTCGCGACTAACAAAATGAGTAATTAAATTAATTGGTATTCGGATATCCAACACTAATTGTCACACTGATTTTATGAAATTGTTATTTGTTTAAAGTTGTCGGTTTGTCTAAAGCAGAGCTCCCCGTTTTTAATTAATTATTGGCATTTCGAATAGAAAGTCGCAAATACTAGGTAAGCAAATTCAAAAAGTTAAAAGAAAAGATTGAAAAGGATAATAAACTATTGTTTGTTAATTTTTAAATTTTATTTTAATATTACTTTTCACAAGAAGTAATGTATACCTACCCGTATTAATTAACGCAGGAATTAGAAACTTTGTTTACTGATGAAAGAAAAGTCACAACTCATTTCAGGCAGCAAACGTATATTTTAAGTAAATTCATTACAATTACGAAACTTTTTGCTTTAAATGTGGTAGTTTATACTTGAAACAATGAAGAGCGTGAATTTAGAACAACACGCCAATACGAGTATTTAGTTTACAAAGTTGATAAATATTTGAAATAAGGAATAATTATTAATGAACTCACTTGGGTGAATAATACAAAATTGAGTATAGGTTAAAAAAGTATCAAGTTGAACTTTTAATTAGGTATTCTACACATTATAAAGAACTTGAATAAATTAGGAAAATTGATTTTAATTTTTCTTTAATGGAAATGTTGCAATTACTTAATTATATTTTTTAGCTCTTAATGAATTCAAGTTCCCAATTAATTGTACCGTCACGAACATTATCCTAATTACGCCTGTAAATGACGTACCTACAAAAATTAATTTATACGTTCTTTAATTCATTAACAGTTTAAGAATCGGGTAATAAAACGTCGAGTCTTACAAATTTAACTTTAATTAAGCAAAAATTTTTAAGTACTTAATGAAAACTGTTTTCAGTTGCACCAAATAAAACCAAACAATCCAATTTTTCATTTGAAAAATGAATACGAAACTACAAATCGAGAGACGAAAACGAAGAGGGATGCTGATCATCATTTAATTAATGGTAAGTTAATTTCGTTTTGATAAAAATAGGAAAATTATGTTGTGTTAAATTTCATTTTATTCTGACGTTTCAGAATAAAACCAAAGTGATATTTTAATAACCTGTCTTCGACAGATATAACATTGTCGACAGTTGGAAAAATAGGCAATGCACAAAAAATTAAATATTGTATTTGAAATGTAGGTCTGTAATAAATCTATTTTGACTTTTGAAAACCGTAACGTAAATTTCCTTCATATTAATAATTTAAAAGCTAAGTTTCTGCTTGGTCATTCAGTAAACAAGAACATTCTACCTTATGCATAAGTTTTAATCAAATTATGTAGAATTATACACAAATATGGATTTCAAATTAGTAGAATATTACAATTACAAAATATTTGTTGGAAATTCAATTTTACAGGAAATAAATTTTAAGGTTTATAAAGTTTTTGCATATAGGTATACTTAAAGGTCTCGGGGAACTTTTTGTTTGTAGTTTATATAGGTTTATTTTTTTATATATTATAACTAGAGATGAGATTTTTAGGTCGTATAAATGTTATACCAGAGAGCGTTAAAGGGTTAATTGATACACGGCCCCGTTTCTTCTTTCTTTTTCATACAGCATAACTTTCGAACGCCGGGGCCGTGTATCAATTAACCCTTTAACGCTCTCTGGTATAACATTTATACGACCTAAAAATCTCATCTCTAATTATAACCAACCAATACTTGATATATAATTTGAATGACAAATTAAACAGACCAGCCAGAATGGTTCGACTTTGGAGTGTAAAAAAGATAACATTGAGACTTCAGATAAAGGAAGATAAAGGCAATGGGATTTGAGGAACAAAATATTGCTGGAAAAGTAAAAACTTAGATGTTTGGATCGTCTGGAAAGAATGAATATTTTGAAAACTCCATCCAAAATAGGATGACTGAGTGGAAAAGAGTGGAAACTCACTCACCTCCAATTAAATCATAACATTTTTCTAATGTCCATCAAACACTTTCGTGTTAAGAAATCAAATAAATAATTTGAGAAAAATTGTCCCTTGCTTATAAAATTAAGCAGAATACAAAACATCAATTTTTAACGTGATTCTTCCGCACTAATAGTCAACCCAGCCAAAGGTCTGCTTGTTATGACAAAGTAAGCAAAATTAATGAAAATTATGACTTTTCGTACCACAGAAATACTTTATATTATTTACCAAATAAACACATATTCCTAAATTTAATTAAACAAAGTAAACCTTATGTTGAATTGTATATGCGCTCCTGAAAGCTAGCGAAAATAATTACAACTCAACCTCCCCCAAACGGAAAAATATTAAATAGACAAATTAAATTTCTGTTTCTAATTCTTTGTGCTCTACATAACTTGACTTTCAACCGCATTGTTCAACTTCATCAATTTAGCACCCACGTCATATAAACACATATTTATCCCTGTTTTCAAACTGTCCATAGTAGTTTTAGGGTTTTAGTTTCCTTTATTTGAATTATCGTCAACCCTTTTCACCAAAGGGTTTTCTAGCAAACAAAAACTGCTTTTCACATTTTAAGATCTTAAAATCACCAATTTTATATAATTGTGTTATTGGAAGCTTTTAAAAGCTCAATTTTGTTTGTGTAATTTAATAAAAACCAAAGCATAATAATAAATAAATTTTGAGGTAGGCAAAAGAAATTGAAAATGATTTGAAAAATATCGTGACCATTATAAATTATCGTGCAAAGGTTTCAAATAAGCTTATATTAAAAATAAAAGGAAGTACCTATCCTGAGAGATCCTAACTAAAGATGACACTTCTATAGTCCACGAGTACTATGAGAAATATCTCAAACAATGAAGTCGCCGAAACGAACAAGTATTAATCAAAAATGTTGGCAAAAACCACATTAAATTGATTATTGGTTCTCTTTTCTTCAAAACTTTCAACAAAAAATTATGAAAAGCTTAATTTTTTTAGATTTCTCCAAAGGGAACTCGAGCGTTATATTATTGAGTGGTAAAAGTTTTATAATTATTATGTTTAGTATTACACTCAATTCAATCAATTTGCTAAATAAATAATTAAATAAAAACTGTCGATAAATTTTTATTACCTTGCAAAGTGACGATTAATGTTGCAATAAATCTGCAAGTATCCATAACTTTCAGATTGACTATAAAATAAATGTATTGGGAAGCTTTTAAACTATAAACAACACAGAATGAATAAATTTTTATTACGAAATTTAATTTTCTTCCAAAATAGTCAAATAAACAATCGGAACAAGAATTTCTTTACGAGCACATGATCTTTCAGTTTTCCAAAGGGTTGTTATAACATCTCTATTTCTTGGGAAATGATGGTGCAATAAAAGAAATATTTTTGTGCTGATGTATTTGTTATCACAAAATTTATTGCTATAGGGCAATAAAGTTGAAGGGATAAAGACGGAATGGATAACAAAAAATAGTATGTAAAAATGTGATGATATTTTTGTTGTATTTTCAGATTGTATATTCATGACCTCAGATGAAGGAGATTTTTATCATAAAGCTACCAGCTCTGATGGGACGGCATGTGGAGTATATATATTTTCTGAACCAGATCAAAAAATTGAAGTCCGCTTTAATTACATCGACGTTCCTTGTAAAAATGGTGGACTTGTTTCAGTAAGAAAATTCACCCTAAAATAAAAGCTCTCATTTTCACGAGCAATTTTTGTTTCAGTTTGTTGATGGTTGGGAATTAAATGGTCAATTCTTTCCAAGTCCCTCTGATCATCCCCATTCAATGCAATCAAGGTTTAGCGAAACATGTGGAGAACGAAAAATCAAACAGGTGTTTGCAAGCTCACAAAATGTTGCTTTAATTCAATATCGTATTCCGGAAAGAGGAAGAAGTTTTAGTTTCAACGTTAGATTTATAAAGAATCCCACACGTAAGTAAATTTATTACCTACCTAAAATTCTGAATTTTTCCCAAGTTATTTCTTTTTCTGATTTACTTGAAATAACATCAATCCAATGCTCTAAAAAAGTATTTTTCTTTTAAAAAATTGATTTGTGTTTCAATTTTTGAATTATAAAAATTTGTTATAATATTTTTCTATTCTGTTCTCCTCCAGGATATTTAACAAAACTGGCGTCGAATCTAATTAGAATTATTATTTCCCAATTCTCTTTTTACGACCTCTACGGTACTGATTAACCAAAATTAAACGTTTTCCTAAATTTATTTATTGTTTTAGCTTGCAATATGTTGTTCCAAAACATAAAAGACATTTTCACTGTACGAAATTATGGAAAACGAACGAACTGCAGTATAAGCACGATGTTCCCTGCTGTTGTCGAAGTTGCATCGCTAAATGTGGGAATTGTTCCTAATCGAGGAAGAGGACTTGAACTTGAAACCGGGACGCTCCATAAGGTAAGAAAAAAAAACGAAATAAAAGAACAGTGTGTTTTTCAATTTTAATTTATTTTGTTTAATTTAAACAATCCTTTTAAGTGTCAAAAGCGTGGGCTCGACGATTTTGTTCAAATTGGAGGATCAACAGGTTTGGATAATTCCAATCTACTTTTATCGGATTCGGTCTGTGGAATTGATTCTAAACCGGGTTCGTATTAATTGTTTCTATGTGTGATTGAAGTAAACCTTCGAATTACCACTACATAATCTGGTTATTAATTTTTTTAAACCATTCGATTAAACGAAATCAAGCATGTAATAACTAAAAGTGAATTTAAAAAAATTCAAGTACTTTTTGTTAGTCAATTTTATAAATTCTATTCATTCTACGTATAATAGCGTCAATAACTTGAATAGCTTACTGGATTTAATATTTAAATGTAAAACGCGCAATCTGCCTTTAAATAATAAAATAGCATTTTTTATTTATCAATGCTCATACCCCACTTAAATATTTACCATTGCAAGATTTACATGTTGAAGTAGTATTTCCATTCAAAATGATGCAATCATTTCTTCAAACAATTTTACTCAAGAGCTTAGCGGAAACTATTTCATAGAAGAAAAATTAATTTTGTATAGTTCGACTATGCCAATAAAGATAAAAATTCTTTGATTAATGCTTGCTAAGAGGTACTTCAAATATTTTGATTTGTAGAACTCAACTTGAATATTTTTCAAAAAAATTTATAACCTTTTCAGATTTTCTATCAAGATGGCAGTTACGCGAAAAGTTAACTTGATCGTTCGAAAATGTCAGTGCCGATCTTAAAAAATACAAAACAATCCCAACAATTTATTAATATCCCAAAGGTGGATAGTTTAGTAACTTCTAAAGAGAGGTATTTTAAGTTTAATAGTCGAAAATCCCAAAGGTCGTCAACTTAAATAAAAATAAATGATAGCGATGTGCAAAAGGTTCACATGAAATAAAGAAAACATCACCGCATCAATTTAAAGAGAAAAAAATAACAGTCCAAGTTTACTCCTACACATTGTGTAGAAATCTTCATTAGGTATTGTCCAGACAAAATATAGCACGTGAATAAACTCCAATTTAATTAAGGATAAAGTTTCATTTATTGGAATTTAACTAAAAAGAAAAATAACGAAAATATCAGCTTTCAATAATAATATACCACAAATATTACATAATGTTCTAATAATATGACTTAATTAAAACTTTTTATTAAGGCCCCTACACACAAACATGTTGGGAAATTGTTGAAATCTTGAAATTATTATCAACATCTTCTGATAAAGTTCATTTCAAAGAGTGAATATCTCTAAAAAGTTATGTACTCGTATATTTATTTGGAATTCCTTGCAATTATTTGGAAATTATTGAAATTCTTGGAACTGCTTTGAAATTGTTGAAATTCCTTGGATACCTTGGAATTCACAGTTTTACGTATTTCTTTAATATTTATTTATAATTGCGTGGAAAACACTGAGAATTCTTTGAAAATCACTGAGAATTCTTTGGAAATCACTGGAAATTCTTTGGAGATCACTGGGAATTCTTTGGAATATAGATTATATTAAAAAATTCATTTAAAATAATTGAAATTATTTATAAATCTTCAGAATTTCTAAAAAATGTTTATACATTATTTTAAATGTCAAATCATTGAATTGTATGGAAATTGTTGGAATTTATCGGAATTGCAAGTCATAGGTACTACATACAGTTTTAGCGATATGCTCTACCATGCGGTTCATCAGTATGCAAACCATTATAAAAAACAAAATTTCTGCATTGTATTCTCAAATTTCCTTGACCGGAATTATTACTAGGAATTTATCAGGCCTAGCACAATTCAAAATTCTCTTAAAAACACCCAAAAATACAACACAAATCAAAATAATTAAGTCGCAAGCGTAAAACTTTACTAATTAATAATAATCTGATATTAGCCCTGGACGTTCAGGTTTTGACTTAAAAAAATATTGCAAATCTTAAAATTGGTTTTAACATCCCTAAGATATTGACAAATAAATAAAATATTAAAACTGAGGATTTTAAGAACCAGTTTCATTGATTTCTGTCTTTGTAAGTCTTCTGTCTAAACGTTCAGATGTTGACACAAAAACTATTGTAAATAAAAAAATTGATTTAACTAAGAGTATAATACCTAATACCCTTTATGAAAAACATACTGAAACTTCGTAAAGCTTTAAACTTCGAATTCGTTGATTTCTGCCTTTGTAAATTTTTTAAAATGAAATTATGATGAACAACGTTCATAAAACAGTTTCTATTGGAAAAATACGTTTATTTTAATACGATCCAATACATCTAATAGGGTTTTTCGCATTTTTCTGGACCAAACCTAAAACTTTTAGAGAGAGAAATTCATCAAGTCTTGGGAGTTTCATTATTTTATTCGGCAATATCTTGTGAACATTTGAGTCAATTTTCAGATTTATAATATTTTAAGAGTCAAAACCTGAATGTTTTTCGCGGAAGGCTTACAAAGACATAAATCAATTAAGCAATCATTGGTGGTCTTGGTAGTTTCGTATGTTATTTAGACTGAAGCACCTTTTTCACATTACAAATGGCGCTATCACATCATCGCTTACGTTTAAACTTTGGTTGCTTTTACAAAGGCAGTAGACGCTCTAAGATGACGTCTCATTTAACCAGAATTACATTATTTTCGTACTAATTTGCATAATAAGTACTTTGTTATTGTTCTTTGCTGTATTTGTTTTCAAGTTTAACTATGAAATAATATTTTTATAAATCGCGAGCTGAGAATTATAGTGTTCTATCTGCACTTTTTGGCTAAATTGAGTTATTTGCACCATTTTATAGAGCAGATCGTTCCGGTTCTATCTACATAATAAAATGTGTACTAATATTATTGGTTTGGCTTTAAATCGTCGTGCAATTAAGTTCTATCTGCATTCGGTTCTAAATTTTAGTGCAATAGTGGTGTATCTGCACAGCCAATAGCGCTACAGCAATTCTGCAGTTAGAACAATATTGCATTAAATTCGTTGGCGGTTTCTGTTATTTGTTTTGTTAATAAAAGAGTTTGTTTACCGTTATTTGTTGTAAAATAAGTTTTAAAAATTTCTTGTAGATAGGAAATATTTTGAAACCTTGTTTTATGAATTTAAGGATGGCAATAAAATTAAGAAGCTAGCAAAAAAAAAAATTAAAAAAACAAATGAGAAAAGTGGGGTTAGAAAAGGAAAAACTTCAGGAAAAGTGTAGTATTTTTTTATTTTTTTTATTTACTTAACAATAATTTTTAGTTTAATTTGTTTGAAATAACTTTTATTTGTATGTTATTATTAATAAAATGTTATTCTAATAATCTGAATAATTACTTATTTTTATGTAGATAGAACAATAAAAATCGATAAACTAATAAAGTAACCAGTATCTCGGATTCATATTGTTCTAACTGCATTTCTAATATTTTTAAATAATTTAAATATATTATCAGTGTCATTTCCCAGGTTCCATTTTAATTTTATTTTTCTTACTACAAACTACACTATTAACTTGTATGCTATAACAAAAAATACCGAATTTAAACAGAAATTCCTAATAATTCAGAAGGCATTATTTGAAATCCTTCTCCTGTAAAATTGAGAAAAAGTCAGATAGAACACTATAATTCTCAGCTCGCGAAATGAAGTCGTTTGAATAGCCCATGACGTTCTAAAAATTTTCAGAAATGTTGCACTCAAAAACATAATTTCATGACTGTAAAGCCCGCATTTCATTATAGCTTCTAGAAGCTCGGCTGCTAGAAGCTATAATGAAATGCGGGCTTTAGAATCAAATCAAACATTTATGGGCTAAGCTATAAATTTCCGTGAGTTTTCATACCAGAGAAAAAAAAACAGATTCATAATAATTATAATGCATTGTGTAGGTAATTTAATTTTCTACAAAAACATTTTCTTCCGTTTTCTTTATCTTTAATAGTTTAGGCGTTGAACACAATCACAGTCGCGGATAACAACTAAAAAAATAAAATCTGGTACCTTGAATGCATCCCCCTACCTACGTGTAAACGAAAGAGATTTCTCATCTACAATGTCAAAACTGGTCTGACCGTTTTTCTCATGTTCACAATAATTTATTTAAATGGGCTGCCAGGAAAGACAAAAATGGCTCCTGAAGATGTGTTAAGAAGTTCTGAAATGCGCTGAACAAACAATACAAAAGACTTGTTAAACTAATTAGAAGAGTAAATAAACAAATGCAATTCAAAAAGGCGAAATATTTAAAGGAATGGGCGAGTATTACGTCGACATATTCTACAGAATATGCCAGAAATTTTGGGACTACGGGGCAGTGGCCCTCGGGCTAGTTACATTCTGTCTTTATTCCTCTGCATAGAAAGGCCTCAAGGAGGAACTTCTTGGCTGTTACGGAGCATCGGGGTTTCGACCCATATCTCTTTCATCTGGAACGTGGAAAGCTGGCTGTGGAATTGGGAATTGAGCGCTAGGCTAAGTCCGCCTGGTTTATGAACACAAACAAATAATGTAGAAAAAATTAAAGTAACATTTTGGAACGATAAGAACTTATTTCGTTAGCAGTGTCCTTGGTGGACATGGACTATGGGCGGAACGTCTTATTGGATGGGCGTCCTGTTTTTTGACGGTAATTTTGCTGCTATTGTGGTATAACCTGTGAAAAAAGAGGTTCGGCGCAAGCGGGCGGCGGGTTGAAGTCATGTGACTGGCAGGTTGAGGTTGGACTTGAGCCTCACATGAATACGGTAGTCATCTGGTTGGTATTCCCCCGAGTTATTGGATCATAAAAAAGGCTCAAAAGAGAAAATCGGAACTTACAGTCTGATCGTGTTAACACGTTCACTGTCCAGTGACCCGTATTTGGGTCAAACACTGGTATATACACAAATCCTTTGACCACTATGTGGCTCACAACGAATGCATTCTTATAATGTATTTTTATGGGGGACGTATCAAATAGGCATAGTGTTTATCATATGGACCGTCGCAAACTGTCTACATCCATGTCCTCCGATATTTTCGTCACGTTTCCAAAAGAGGAGGAGACAATTTAAAGCGACTGATAATTCAGTGCAAAATAGAAGGTACAACGCCGACAGCAAGATCTGCAAAACGTTGACCAGAACAGATAGAGGAGGCCACCAGTTGCGCTGTTCACCAGGCAGGAAGACTCTCGGAAAATCACGAGCGATGGAGGCTTGTAATGAAGAGTTACCGGTTCTTACAACGGGAAAACCAATTGATTACGAATCCTCTGCCAAGAGGAAAAGCGAAGAAGAAGACATTAATTTATTGCTCAATTCCCTATGGCCAAGCTTAAATTCTAGTCGTTCAGACTATTTAAGATATTCTGTTTGTAATAAAAGCAAATATAAGAACCTGCAGTATTCATTGTTATGAGTCAAACAGCACAAGCATATGGCCAGAGACATGGTCCAGGAACAGGAATCTGCAGTTTAACCACAGACAATATCAAATTTTGAGAAGTTTCTTAGTTAAATTATATTTGGATGGTTTTATAATAGTACATTCAGAGTTGAGACTGTCATAATTATGTTCTTTTTCCCAGAATCAAACCACGTACCTCGGCATTACCGTTTTTATTTATTGCATCAATAAATTGATAATAAATTCAATTTATGGTATGTGTAGAAATTTGGTTGAGTAAATAATTCTACTCTACCAACCATAGAAACGAAGTTATGTTATAATATTTAGGTGATCGGTGACCCAAAATTCAGTAAAAATTTCAAAGATTGCTATATAATTTTTATATTCCTTAGTATTAATTTTATTAGTTTATACATTTACTATATCCTTATCGAAGGCTTCTTCTTTATAATTTGCCTAGTATACTCTTTCCCCTTCATGCTTTTCAAGAGTATTGGTTCCTTCTCTTTAGGCTTTTTATTTTCCTTTTCAGGTTCTTTCAACTTCTTCGCCTTAACTTCTTTCACTTCCTTTTCATCGGATTCTTTTGCTTTAACTTCCTTTACTTCTTTTTCTTTAGATTCCTTTGGTTTAATTTCTTTAACTTCTTTTTCTTTAGATTCCTTTGGTTTAACTTCTTTAACTTCTTGTTCTTTTGGTTCTTTCTCTGGTGGTTCTTTTACTTCCTTCTCCTTTGGCTTTTTCGATACTTTCGCTAAAGTTAATTAAAATTAGAATCTAGTACCTTAAAATACCGTTCCCTCTTACCTTCACCAGAACGGTTATCACCATCTCCAACGTCCTTCTTCTTTTCTTCTTTCTTCAAATTCTCGGAACTCTTTTTCAGTAAAGATCGACCACAACTACATGTCCTCTTTGTCAATTTTGTATACGACGAACGGCAATTTGGATTCCTACAATCATCTTGAAGCCCATTGGTCAAGTCGCAGTTACATTTGAAGTGGTAAACCCCTCCACGTAATTGTGGCTTTTGAATTTTTTTGTTCCAACCCGATGCTTCATTACTAATATTGATCCTTTTAGCGTTAGTTGTATAATTATCAATAAAATCAACCATAATTTAAAAATATAATCGAAAATGTGAACCGAAAAAGCTAAATTTTGACAAACTCACAAAACAAAATAAAAATAATGAAAAAATTGTCGACTAGATTTATTAATTTCGAAATTTTCATGGAAGTGCGATCCGGAAAAAGGTTGTAGCAAAGGTCACTCGTTTCATCATTATTATTTAATCTGAGGAAAGCGTAATTCGTACTTAAAGTAAAGGGATGATTGCCATAATCACAGCAACTTCCGGCGGTTAACTTAAACGTTGTAGTACCAAAAAATTATAAATTTAATTTAGAAATCTAAATAAGCACTTAGATTTTTAAACAGCTGTTTATATAAACCTATGAATCATTAATACACCAGCTAAAGCGCCCTTAAGGAACAAATATTTGCATAAAAATTAAAAATTTAATTAAATTAAATTTTACATGCATTTGAATTTCATCGTAGTGCATAATTGATGCATTCTGCTTGATAACGCGATTATTCTTTGACGTTTAAATTTACATAATTTATATTAAGAATGGCAATTGGCGGCAGTCCAAATATTTATACATAACTTATAAATATATTATGTACTGGTATTTTACAATGAAAATGGGTAAAAATTTAAATAAATTTAAAACTTTATAAGGTTTTTTATAAATTGATTCAAACTAAAATTTAAAACTTAATTACTAGCTTAAAAACACAATTTAATGTTTCGAATTTTTTTTAAAGCCAATAATCAATAATTTTTATTAACAAATTTGAAAAGAAATATCGTCCTTAGATTCTAGAGTGATAATAGGTTTTTTCCATTTAAATAAGTAAACTGAATTATTTAAACTGCTGTAATAGAATTAATAAAAAGGTTGCGTGCCAGTTAATCCATTAATAAATTAAAAAAAAGCGAAAAACATTCTCAACATTTATAATAATTAGATTATGTTTTGCTTGAAAATCCTGTCGTGTCATATAGTAAAACATTTAATTTGCAAACATGAATATTCCTCGTGATTATAAAGCAAATGTTACATGCAATTTGTTGTCGTTTTTTCACAATCATGCAAATTAATTTGGTTAATTATTTCACAGCAAAAGAAGTTAACTTAATTGGATGCGGAACTACCACTGTGCGATTGGTATCAAGTGGAGCTTTCGATAATTCCGTTACCGTTATTATTCGGCAAATGACTGAGGACGATATAATCCATGGTTTCATGAATGTCATATGTCCATTAGAAGAAAACTTGGAACAAGTAAGACTGAAAGGAATAAAATAATTTATAACTTTTTCAATTTGTTGGTTTTAGATTTAATCACATTTCGACTTCTGAGATTATGTACTTCAGTATTAAAATGAAAATCTGTAAATTGTCACAATTTCTAGATAACTAAGTGTTTTATGAATTGATAAAATACGTGTAATTATTTTACTATAATAATTTCTAATTAGTTATGTAATGAGAACATTAGTTAGTTATAATGTACAAACAATTAATTTAAAAATAGAATTTAAATGACTACAAAATGCTGGCTATTATTTTTGTAAGTAGCCAAGGACTACTCAAGTGAAGGACCAATCTCATTAGAATTTAGTCTCATCCTTATAGAATGCTATGAATATAGAATTCATAACAATTCATGAAAATGTTATGAATATTTAATAAAACGCAGGGTGACCCAAACATTTGGTTCAGTTTAGAGGGGATCATTTTATTCTAAATGATATTTGAGAAAGGAGATACACAATTTAATTTCGTTTGAACTTTTCTGTAATTATACGCAGTAGGTAATAAAACCATCTTTAAAATTATTAGGATGTCTAGTTCCTGTCAAAAATTTGCAAATTTTTTATGCATGGAGTATAATAATTAAATAATTATGTGTTATTTTGCACATCTTTGGTTTTGGTATTTATGGTGTTAAGCTGCATTCACAATCTTGAAATTAACAACTATGATTGATTCGTTTTGTTGTATTATTATTTGTAAAAGTTAATTGGAGTTGTTAATTTTCAGTCCGAATGTATCTTTAGTTTTTCACAGAGCAAAATTATTTTGAATTTGCTTGAGTTGAAAACAGTCAGATACAAGATTACTGTGCAACTTGCAAATACTTGCATCTCACAGTTCCGAATATTATTAGTCAAACATAAATTAAACAGAAGAGCACTTAATAAGCCACCTTGTGGAAAATCGTGTTTGATTTTCAATTCCTTTGAACTATTCCATCACACTTCAGTGTTTACACTCAATTTAAATAACTCTAAAACTACCTAATGTAATACTTGATTATTTCAGAATTTCCTCAATTATTTGGAGTAGTTTTCACTAATCAATTGTTTTAGATAGAAAGTTCCCAGAAGATTGCAAGTATTCGAGTATCACCATAATTTGCCTTCATACTATTGTTTAATATCAATTTATTCTACAAAAACTAAAATTAATCAAACAAAAAAAAATAAAAAATAAAATCAATTATTTTACAAGCAATTATTGTTTGAATCGGACTGAAAATTATAATATAACAGATTATCAATTTAACCCTTTATCTCATAATGTTCCCGTTCAGAAACACAAATAATTTTTTATTCCAAGCCCACTTAAAAACAAATAACAGGGTTTTTAATTTTTGCTGAAAATTTATTCAAACGATAGAGGTTTACTATAAGGTCTTCAAACTATTCTTAGATTAAATCTACATATTGGAACTGCTTTTATTCCAGACCGCTATCAATTATTCTCTTGGTCAAAATTTTGCATTGCTAAATTATTTAACTTCGATTATTTCTAAATCACTACATCTTTCATTTTTCACATCTTTCTTCTTGTTCCTTTCCTGACGTTCTTAGTACTCCCAAGAAATTTAAAAAAATATTTTAGATCGATATCAATTTCAATCCCATCTTACATATACAGGACCTCTAAAAAAACTGTTACTTAAAATTGTCATTGCAGAATAGGTAGCCGATTAGTCTACAGTTTTATATGTCATTACTCTTTTAAGCCCTTTAAATTGATAAAGAACTTCCAGTGAAGATGTCTAAATCATTTAGACCAATTATTGGTCTTCCGACTAAATTTTCACAACTGCTGTAATTAGCAATTATCAGAATTGCGTGGAATCTAAACTACGGCATTGAATATAATATTCGAAGAGGTCAACCAAATCTGGATTAATACGGCTTTGTGATACCAACTTTTACCGTTAGGCTTTTCTAGTATGTTAATCCATAGCACAACAGGTTACAAAACAGCATCCTCCAAGTAAATTTAAAATCAAGAGCTACTTTAGGATCCTTGAATTCAAGATCAAAAAATGATCTTCGGATCGGAATAAACTCAGAGATTTCTGTTGTTTGATACTTTGAAAAAATGTCTTTGTGGAAGAACGAAATAATACACAGAGAACTCCAGTACGTGGTGAATTATGCAGATACAGGCTTTCAAAATACAGCAATGTTTTTCTAGTAGGTTGATTCATAGCAAAACTGGATATAACAGCATCATCCAAATACAAAACATCCACAGATTAATCTATCTGACTGTGTAATAGGAATTATAAACTCTAGCCATGGCGAAATTTGAAATCCTGAGCTTCTTGAGAATCCTATAATTCAGTCCTAATTTTCAGTTGTATAAAAAAGATGATTTTGGGATCTGAGTTTACTCAAAGATTTTTGCTGTTTGTTCAAAATCAAAGTACATGGGGATGAGGGGGGATAATAAATTGCATAATAAAGCAAGTAGGTAAATTTTGAAATGTTTTTATCGATTTTAGTGTATTTAATCGGGTTTTAATTGTGGATTTAAGAACAAAATACACCTATAGAATATCCATGGGGTTCACGGGCCATTTAACATCTTTACCCCTCCCCGTAGATCCGCCCTTATCTGTGAGTTAACTTTGATACGAAGATCATCTTTTTTTTATACAACTGGCGATAATGATCAGACTCTTTCTGTTAGACTTTAGATGCTGGTAGAATTCTCTTTATTAATAAATCTTTCTGTGATGGTAAGTCGCTTATCACTTTAAATTATTAGTAAAATATTAAACTGAAGACCATTAAGCAAATTAACCATTTTTTTTTTTCCGGAAAATTCATGTGGAGGACAGTTAACCCCTTTCGCTCAATAAATCCTCCTGGTTATTCTCCTAAAATCGCATGTCGGTTTTATTTCCCTAATTGGGGATTTTAATCCCTGCGATAAAATGCAATTTCTCGCTTATAACTCATTTAATTTAATTTTTGCAAAAAATAACCATAAAATCAAAATTTAGAAGCACAAAATTGTCTACAAAATCTTTCCTTTTTTAGTTTTTTAAATTTAATAATAATATGACGTTCTTCTTCTTCTTATTTCTTGACTCGACGACCCCTTGTGGGTCTTGACTGTTCTTGACACCCTTCAAAATCCATTTAACGGGGTAGATTAATCCCGTTCATTCATTCATAATATGACTTATAAAAACTAAATGAATGTAATTTTAAAAATGAAAATTTAATTTAATTTTCGGCTCTTCCGTTTTGGTGTAATGATAATTTTTAGTAAAAATTAAATTAGGCAAGTTATAAGCGAAAAACCGCGTTGGCAGGCAAAAATTCTCAATTGCAGAAGACAACAGGGTATTTTATGGGACTTTATGGGGATTACCTGAACACATTTTCGGATGCCTTACTTGAATTATAATATAATAATTATATATTTAAATAACAACTGTATCCCAATTATAATATCGGATTGTTCATAAGTTTATCAACAAATGGCGCAACTAAATTAAATAATTACAATAATACAGACGACGGTCATGGTCTGAATGTTAGCGAGACCAATTGCTAATGCAAGTTTCAAGGCTCTCCAGTTCGACTCCGGGTACAGTCTATCAGATGTTTTTTTCTCAGAAAATTTGTCTTCCAATTATTAATTTCCGTATGAATTTTGTGCAACTTTATATATTTTGGATGTAATAGAGCAGACGAAACAGCAGAACCTATGTAGTTTGTCACTGTTCTCACATCCATAGCGACGGATGTGAAGGGAATTTTCGAACCAAGATGGCAGTAGATTCTTGCCAGAATCCTAACGTTGGAATATCTTGAGTTAGGACGATGCTAGAAAGGGTACCGAAAATGAGATTGGTTATCATCTTCTTCAAGTTTAAAATTCTGCATTCAGGCATTTCTGTTAACATTTAATTACCAACTGCTTGATTAAGGGTGCCATCAAAACTATAAGAAAAACTTATTGGATTCGAATTCAGATCGAGACACATTAAATCGCTAAAATGTCCATCCTGGTGGAAAACCGGCCACCTTCTGTTCGCTTCATCTCCTCATCAACCACGGTAATCCTGTTGCTAAGAACTTCACGTACCCTTATGGTCGTCATGGGAAGCATGCTGGAGCGATCTTAGAACTAATATTAAAGTCGCCATGATCGAGAAACATTTTTTCAGCACATGAATTGGCTAAAGTCTTTTAAAACATTTTAATTTTCAGTAAAGTTAGTCCATCCAAAAATTGAAAAATGAAACAATTCCATGATAATTTAAAATTAATATGGATAGTACGAAAGAATAATAATGGAAAATGGCAATTAAAGTTTGGATGTCTAAGAAAATATAAAATTAGAACATTCTAAAAAGATAATAAATTATAAAGTAGTAGCCGGAAGTGCCTCTCAAGAACCTAATTCAGCGAGTAATTTCAAAATTCAGGTTAAGTATGTCTTGGTTGTCTTCGTAAAAATGAGGTCCCTCGTATGCTAATAAAATAATAATTTAAAGGCTTATTAAATATTTAAACATGAAAAAATTAAATTAGCGTATTAAATTATTTAAAAGTTTACTTAAAAATTTAAGGATAACCTTTATTTTTATATTTCCTGTGTTCAAGGATCTGTAAAATGATAAAGCGCGCTGTTTCGAGCACAGGATGTGCGATGGCAGCACAATTGGTAATTTTCTAATAAATTTTAAACGCTGTAGCAGAGTTCTGTTATTGAAAAACAAACACCAAGAAGTTTTTAAATAAGTTTCCAATGATATAAAAAACTTGTTTATATTTATGTTGTAGAAATTATTAATTTATTTTAAATTGTGACCTGGGCAAGACCTTATAGTTACTCGTAAGTAATGACTTTATTTTGTCATTAATGTCGAAGGTGTAGGTAGATCCTTGTTCGCTAATTCAAAATGCACAGCGAGTGAGGTGTAAAAGAGAGTTTAAACGGCGATTAATTTGTAGCAAAAACTACCCTCTTTAGCAAGTAGAGCAAATCAAGATAAGATAATATTAATTTCTCTTCAGGATAAAATAAAGCGTATTTGCGTCAGGATTAACAAAATGTTTTCTAGCAAACAAAGTTGAGCTATTAAAGTATAAAAGTGTTATTCTTTTTATAGCCGCCTTGGGAGAGAAAAAAATAATTAACAGAGTCTGAGAAAGAAAGCTATATATCACTAAGAAACATTGTGCTAGACGGTCGATAAAGGCCAGGTGAGTCGCACAAAAGTAGTCTCTAAGGGGCGGAAAGAAAGCACCAGGTTACTCGTCGTAGGATAGCTAAGCAATGCACGTCAGCAATTTCCCTTTATTCACTCACAATCACAACTTCAAATCGTATTATTTTGAAAGAGCGCACTTCATTACTTGAAGTACCAATTATACAATTTACATGTTTGCTTAATTACAAAAGTAAAATTCTACTTCACGATCATGAATTGCACAACAAAGTTTTTCATGTAAAAAGTACTGATGTATAACAATTTATCATCCACGTTAAATTAACTATCTTAATTAATAGTTTTTGATAAAGAACATAAAAACTATCTTTACTCCAGAGAAAATAAGAAAAGTGCACATCCATAACAAATGAGAATTTCATTTTCTCCCCGACTGTTTTATTAATTTTCTTCCACCATTTTCATGTTCTAGACGAGCGAATTAAGTGTACCATAACTTTTAGAGCACCCTGCTTATGCTTTCTTCTAATTTTCATCAAAATCCATGTGAGAATATTAATGTGCCAATGTTCACAACTCGGTAAAAAGATATATAAATAATTTTATTTAAAGTAAATAAAATATTACGATATTGATTGCAACCGTGAACAATAAATTTTATATATTGTGGCAATAAATCTTTATTATTCTAACAATAAAGTTTTTTATAAAGTTTTGTACAGCTTGTACAAATATCGTTTGCTATTTAAAAAGTACGACAAATCAATATTGTTTATATAAACTTTATTATCAACTATTATTCTACAGGGTCTTGCCCGGAAGTTCCGTCGCATCGGATTTCAACTAGTATAAATTTTTCATACATTTTGGTGTACCAGATTTTGCAAATATCTGCAATTATTTGCAATTATTGTCTGCATTCTTTAATTTCCGACACATTTTAGAGTAATTTGCAGGTTGTTTTGCAAATTTTGCAATTTTGGTGTACACATTTTTCTTCAGTGGTCAATCCCCGGCACTTTTGTTAACGTAGCGATTCGAATATCGATGGTGCAGGTTGTAGAGGAGGCTTGGGAAATTTATTGTTATTAAAGAAGTTGATGAATTGATAACAAACATCGAGCAATCGCAATCTTAGTTGACAACATCAATTAGGCAACAGCACGTTAAATGGAATCGAATACGGAAGAATTCGATAACCCCTGTAATTTTGGCAATAATCGATATTTAAAATCGTTAATTTTCAAGAGCTCAACCAATCAGAAGAATACCCCACCATCTGTTGACGGTACGTGTACTTTCACATAGTCTTAACACTTGACCGCATTTTTGTCAGTTAACCTCAGAAGTTCGTCGTTCATTTTGCAAGTATTAAATGAAATAAATTTCACCCTTTTTCCCAAGTTTACACGAAAAATTTAGATCCGTTTTTTAAGGATCTGTCGCGCTCAGGCAAATTTTTTCTAAGTTTACCGTTAAAATATAGATTCGTTTTTTTGCAAATCTGTCGTTTTTTGGGATTTGTCGCGCTCAGTAAAATTTTTTCTATATCGTGAAAAGCTAGGGCATCCCATTCGCACAAGTGATTAAGAGGCACTTCTATCTCGAGTTGTGCATAGCATTTTATGCAATGCTGACAACAAACCCCGAAAATGAAATTTGGAAATAACAGTAACAACTAAATGCATTTTACGATAGATAACATTAGTTGTAAAAGTAAAGGGCACATAATATAAAATAGCACAGGAGGACATTCAACGCCTACGTGCTGATATGAATAAGTCGTTGCAATCAGATGACGCAATTCCTTACTAAGTAAACGTTAAAATAAATTAATAAAATTCCGACAGATATGTTGTAACGTTAAAATTGCGCTCGCAGCGCATCAAAATTTTTGTAAAATATCGTAGCGATCAAACAGAAAATATTTCTCGTCTTTTTAAATTTTTAAAATCAAATGTTTTAAAATTACATATTTCTTGGTCAACTAGGTAAAGAATAAATTTCCGTCTTTGTAAATTTTCAAATTAAAATATTTTAAAAGTATACATTTTGTAGGTTGTATAATACGATCAAAAGATTGAAATTATAAATCAACACCTGAATTACGTTTTCGATTCGCATAATATTTTCGACTGTCTGAGGTAGAAAAATAAATGTGATAATTCTTAATTACGTCCATCCTAAATCAATGCTATTAGAATGATATTTCAAGATTGACGTAGCTCTCGCAAAAGAATATAGGAATCAATCCGTCAGCATAAAACTCTTCATTCCAATACGTTTTTACTTTCACGTCAGCAATCCCAAATATTCATATAAAGAATCAAATTGTAACTTTTAAGTTGAGGTAGAAATCCTCGCTGCAAGTTTGAACAAAATCAAACATGTGCAACCATCGAGTCGTGGGAAAGATACCCATTTCAATTTGTTATCTGACCAAATGTAAGCTTATCTCGTCCACATGCCGGTCCGATCGACCGAGTGTTAAATTTTACATAGTATTCTTATGGGGCTTGCAACATTGTATTACAATCGCAGATAACAAAAAAGTAAGAAATTAAACCTTTTTGAATTGTAAAAACTTAGGTAACGTAAACATTGAAACAACAAAAACTGCGATATCGACCAGATGTATTTCCAAATTTTGCGCTTCGTTTTACATGAACAAAGATGGATGTGTTGCGTCTTCACTCTTGGCTTCAGCCTATCAAGGCACGAGGTCATAATTAAGAACCAATTAGATAGCGTATTGACGACCACCGGAGTGGGACGAATGCCCCCAGAAATGCATTTTTGGGTGCAAAATCATATAAAAGGCCATGCATTGCATGCAAAAATCAAGATTTCGATTGAAGTCTTCAGTACTGAACCGCTGAAGGTTTTGTGAGAGATTCATGTGAGTCCAGAGACTTGGTCGGACCTTCGGGTCAAAACGCTTTTTTTATAAGCGGACTTAGAATAATTGAATTTAAAGTCAATTAAATAAATCTTACAAAAGTAAGATTTCAAATCAATCAACAGTCATTTTGTGTAAACATATGTCGTGCAATGTGCAGCAGGTAATAAATTTTTATCGATAGTATAAACTTTTATCATTATGGTGCGGCATTATTTGAATTAATTACCAGTCATCCAGGAAGTTATTATTAAATCTTTTTCGGAAATTTTATTTAAATATTTTAGACATTTTATCGAGATTTAAACAAGTTCCGGTATTAAATATATCGGACATCTATTTAAGCATTTTGTTTCGGTTGTAAACCAGTTTGCCGTTATTTCAACTAACACCGACTTTATTTAAAATCATTTCGTCACTTATAAACCGGTTCGTCGATGTTTCTATCACCGATCGGTATGGTTAAATTAGTTATCGATCGTTTAATTTGTTATAAATTATCATTACGTATTATCGGCACTTCCAACTACAGCCGCTATCGCTAAATTGTTTTTAAACCATCATTAAAGTATTTTAACATGGATAAATTTTATGTCGAACATTTTTGAGTGGCACCTGTATTCCACATGTGTACAAATCTTGCAACGTGTTGTGGATACGTTTCCGAATTAACTTTTATTAAAGAAATGCAAGTGCACTACCGGACTTCAACTAATTGTTTCGAGTTGAGTAAATGAATTAAATCTAAATTTGTTTTTAACTTTTAACAAATCCGTTCGTGCACATTTTCAACGCAGAATTACGTTTCGGTGATTAGCGTGGTGTAACCCATCTACGCTAAAAACTCATCCGGCCGCGCGGAACCGACAACCAGTCAGGTCCGGATTGAGTCGAATTTATCGAAAGTGGAAAATCCTATTTTTCGTGATCACCACCAACCACCCACTACTGAAGTATTCTCGATTTTGCAACTCATTTTTGGTCATCCCGATTATTGAAGAAGAACATTATAGTATCTCACACAGGCAAATCTATATGGAGCAATTCCAATTGGAACACATCTGTACCTTTTGTATGTAAGCATTATTTTAGTATTTCTAAGCATTATTGTATTTAGTGGTCAGTTTTGACCACTGCATTTTACAAACCTCAAGTTTACCATGAAGACGATATCGCACCCTTTTTGTATGTCCTTTTGTGTGTTAATATTTACTTGGACGTGGTGTAACCACGTCAATGAAATCTTTATTCTAAATTGTTTATTGAAATAACGTCACATTTTTGAATTATGTTTTACGTCACATTTAATGTTTAATGAATTAAACCATTCATATTTTAGATTGAATTTTGTGTCATATTTAATATTAAATTAATTAAATCAACTAGTCTGTCACATTTTGGTGAATAGCTGGTCAACTTCAAGTCAATATTTTTATTGATAACATTTTATTATTATTCAAGTCAGTTTTCATATTGGGTTTTGTAGCATTATGTAGTTGTAAATTTGATTAACCATGTGTTATAAAATGCCAAATGCCCCTGTATATTTCGTTATTTTATCTCTTTATTATTTATATCTGTGTTTTTATTATTGTTTATGTGTTTGTTTATTTAGCGATTGTATAAAGGTAAGGTTTTTTAACTGCAAGATTTACTATGTAATCCAAAGAGAGGCCACCAGTGTGAGATGCTCGCGATCAAATTAGTCATCAGCTGTCGTGTATTCAGCTGGAAAGGGTGATTTTGCATCCCTTTCAGATGGACCTTGGTTCAAAATTCACGTGGCGCCCTTGTAAATACTCCTTGTGTAAATATATCCCCCCCCCCGTTTGAGATAACATCCTAACTCACGATCGAGGAGTGCCCGGTCGTTGAGGAGAAACCGAAAAGACGCGACGTTTAGTCACAAGCCCTTCTGCTCCACCCAACGAACACCACCCTTCGCGGCTAGAGCTAGCTATCTCGTTTAATCTTTGTTCGGAAGGTGTCTTGGATGTGGATTGTCGTGTAACAATGTATGTACGTATTTATGTATAAAAATGCAAACGTATATAAAATGTAACAAAAGATTACAAATAGCGGTTAGTCACATTATAAAATTGTTCGATATAAATTATTGGATGTACAAATTTAAAGCAAATTAGCCAAAGTTAAATTAAAAAATACGTACAAACTTAGTACACAAGGAAGCGACAAAAATAATACACTACAAAATTCACAGTGGTAAGAAATTGAAACCGACATAACAAGATTAATAATTCTAACGTAACATAAAAATACAATACCTGCAAGACTGAGAGTAGAATATTATGAGATCGTGGGTTTAAATGAGCCTCTTTGGGATTAAATTAACAAATAAACTTTATAAGAGAATGAAGAAGGTCATGCATGTAGCAAAAGTCGTCATAAAATCAACTTTTAAGTGTCAGCATTATATAAATAATTTTATTTGAATGAATTACTAGCGCATTCACAACAAAAACAGATACGTACCTACATAAAACTGTATAAAACAAAAGCTGTCTTAGTATTAACCTATGGAAGCGAGACGTGGGTCCCAATATGAAAAGATAAAACTATGATGCAAGTCAGAGAAATGAGATTTTTAGAGCAACTAAGATATGTAAAAGAGCGGACAAAACAACAAACGAAGCCATTAGAAAGGTATTTGACTAAAAACTTCCCTGATTGGAATAAACGTGATATTTTATGTCTACCTTCTTCCCCGTTCCTAATGGGAGAACGTACCAGAAAAGTAAACAAACCACGCAGAAAGGATAAAGAAACCCCTACTACTTATATTGCGTGGTTGCCCTGGTCTTCGTATAAAAACTAGCTCGTTATAGCTGGAAGCGATGGTCGTGAATTCCACTCTGTGCTGTTCTGAAAATAATGAGGGTACGCTTCGTCGAAAATAAAACAATACTTTAATAACAAAGTTTAATGAAGTCGAATTAACAACTACAAACGTAAGTGGTGGTAGCGTGCTAAAAATTATATGCACTGTAATTGACTATAATAACGGCACGTCAAAAGTGACGACAATACGGGACGACCAGAATGGTAACCCGGTCAATATAAAAGTTGACTCAAATGAAAATGCCACAATACCACAAATATCCAAACAAGAAAGATAAATTGTCTTACCCGAGCCCGTGATAAGATCACAAATGGTAGTATGACAGCAAACTCTCTGGATGGATCGGCTGTGGTCGGCGTTGAATAACAATGGCTGCAGTCTGGAATCCTCGCAAGTAGAACACTGACGTGATGTCTCGCGAAGCAACAGGTTTCGAGCAGGAATCAACGAAGATGGAACGGCGCCACTCAGCTGTGTTATAGTCTGGTACGGATTGGCAATCCAAATAAACAATATGATCGTCCAAAAATATTACGATTATCCAAACTAATTGATGTTGTGATTGATAAACAACAATCAACTTCCAAAATGTAAATAAGATTGGTTGTCCAAAATATCACCATGCGAATGTTACCAATAAAAAAATGGTTGGTATTACTTTGTAGCCCACGATAAAAAATGGTGGTTTGAGATAACAAATTTTAATATCTTGAATAATTGAACTGGCTTCTTAAAAAATCGTTACTCACTAATTTCACTATATCCGTGGTGACGGTGAATTAGGTAATACGTACGATTCACAAAAAGAACGAGGAATCGATTAAATATAAACGATTACACGCGATCAAAAATATCGACCACACTTGTTCACGATCAAGCCAGAAGTTCCTAGCGGCGCGCGCGCGTCTATCCTCTGTACTATCTAGTTCGTTGCAAAAGTGAGTTGAGAGATGGCGCTTAGAGTATTAATTTTAAATTCAAATTAGATTCAAAATTAGGTGACGAAATAGACAATATTTTGTTACACACTCCCCAACTAAACGATCTGGCCGGAGGCCAAGATCTAAAAAGATCAAAAAAATCAGATAAATAAATGGATGTTCGCAACGAACTGTGAATTTACAGAAGAACCGGTACTGTAGTGAGGAGAGAGTTTGTTGCAGTCATGGTAGGATTGAAATATCAAGCTATACAGAATAAAAAAATGAGCTTAAGATACTTCAATAAAAAAATAAAACATTCTAATCTTTAAAGATAAAATAAAATAATTAAATGGTTTTTCACTCATGGGACTAAATGTCGCCTTAAATCCGCGTAAGCGAAAACCAACTGGTAGAGCTAATGATAGCTACTGAAAACCAAAATATATACATGATTCTGCCTCAGATAAAAATCAATGAGTACAAAATGTACAGCTCGCATTGGACCTGTACGAAAAAAATGAATAAGAAAAAAGTAGGGACATCAAGACAAAAACACGTCTAGATAATCAACCTGGGAATGGGTCACATAGGATCCATTCGAGAATAGTCGAACAAAAAAATTATCTTCAACTAATTCTGCTTTCCAGTATGAGACACTCATGGTTCTCAACTCATAGGAAATAGTATTTTGTAAAATAACAAAATAATTAAATAAATTTGATCAAAATAATGTTTGATCAACAGATCGTCCTACCAAGACGTTAACAAACTTTCCTAAATCGTAGGAATTAATTCCGATGGAATAATTAGTGGCTGGATGGTCTGCACTAATTATTGTGTAAAAACCAGGGAGTAAAAATAAAAAACAAAAAACCCTTAACCCTGAATAGTAAAACAGATGGAATGTTTTACGGGCTTTTTATTATATGATCTGAGATGGAATGTGATCAATAAGTTGATGTGTCGAAAAAAATACGGCCAACGACCCCTCATGCCCGTAACAGGAGGAAAACCAGCCGATTACCCCCCAACTAAGATTTATGACCAACCCCAGTGAGGCGTAGTCAATCCCGTCAGAAAGCAACCAACCGGCCACCCTGGATCCTGCACTAAGCACGAAGTCCGCTAACCCCATAAATACCAACACAAATAAGGAAATGGTAAGACTGATGGAATGTCTTACGGGCTGTTTTATATGATCTGAGATGGAACATGATCAAAAAGAGACAAACATTACCCAACCTCCTCCCATGTAATGCTGAAATTAACCCCTTTCAGATATTCGATCATCGTTGTCATCGGGATGTGATTTTAAGTCCTTTATATGATATTACCACGCTCGTTGACTAAACGATAAGTTAATGGACCAGTAACCTCGCGAACCTTGCATTTGATATACTTAGGAGATAGCTTACTACTAATTTTATTCGGAGCATTAGAAAGCACGAAATTTCTCCGCCAAACTATGTCACCTATTCTAAAATTGATGGATCTCTTGCGCAAGTTGTAATGTTTAGCCCCCCTAATATAAGCATTATGCAATCGCTTAGTAACATCTTCGAACACCCCATTTAACTTTCGCATATCATGCGCGACGCTTTCACGGTTAGCAAGGGTTAAATCATCCTCTTTAAACTGTTGGATGCGACCGTAATAATCTCCGTTTATGGGCACGGTGCGACCTAAATTCAAGAATGACGGTGTATACCCCGTAACTTCGTGGGTAGCAGATCTTAAAGCATGTGCTATCTTAAAAATTTCTACATCCCAATTACGATGATCACGCTTGACATATGACCTAATAGCGGTACCAATGACCCGATTGTATCGTTCTACAAAATTTACTTGTGGATGATAGTTGGCATTTTTCCACACGTGTGAAATCTTGTAGTTGTTCATTAGTTCTTGAAATTCTTTTCCCGTAAATTGGGGACCATTATCGACTTGGCAAATCATCGGTGTACCAAATAGAAGGAATACTTCATTTTCCAAAAACTCACAGATGGCCTTAGCCGTAGCTTTTCGTAATGGTTTGACTAACACAAATTTCGTGAACCAGTCACAAACTACAAGTAATACAGTATTACCTTTTGCAGAACGAGGTAATGGGCCCATAAGGTCGATGGAAAGACATTGAAAGGGAAAACGGACTTTTTTCTCTTTACCCATAAGTCCGTAGCGTGCACCTTGGCAAGCTTTAGAAGCCAAACAGACTGTGCAACGACGCACGTAGCGAGCAACGTCAGTACGCATTTTAGGCCAGTAATAAAGCTCCAGAATTTTATTAAAAGTTTTTAACGTACCTAAATGTGCAGACGTAGGATCGTCATGACACATTTTCAAAATTTCATTACGACGAGGTTTAGGAATAATCTGTTTCCATTCAACCAAATTTGAAATGACGTCGTGTTTGTTTGTAATGAGCTTATACAGACGATCTGACTCAATACACCAGTCTGGATAAAGTTGCGGATTAGTTCTGACGCTGATCAGCATGCACCGATACCAGGGGTCTAAGTCATCATCAGTTAAAACTAATGAAGAGACTTCCAAGGGAGCACGGGACAAGGCGTCTGGGACTACATGCAGTTGACCTTTGCGATGCTTGATGTCGAAAGAATGTTGAGCAAGACGAACGGACCAACGGGCTAATTTATTGGCTGGATCTTTCATATTCATGAGCCATAAAAGCGAATAATGATCGGTCACAACTGTAAACTGAGTACCCTCAACATAGGGTCGAAACTTTTCGATGCCAAATAAGACCGCTAAACATTCACGCTCCGTCGTCGAATAATTTCGTTCAGCCTTGTTCAAGGTTCTAGATGCATACGCAATGGGTCGCTCATTATCACCTTCACCCTGTGTCAAGACACTACCCAAACCGTAACCTGAAGAATCGCAATGTATGAAAAATCTCTTTTCAAAGTTGGGACTAACTAAAACGGGTGCTGTAACTAGTAGTTTCTTTAAACTTTCAAATGACTCAATGGCGTTAGGAGTCCAAGTAATGGTTTGACGTTTAACCCGTCCCTTAATTAACTCAGTAATGGGAGCAGAAAATGTGGAGAGATTAGGGATAAATCGTCGATACCATCCTATAAGTCCAAGGAATCGTTTTACACCAGTAACAGTAGTTGGACGTTCAAATTTAGTTATCGCCTCAACTTTGTCAGGGTCGGTATGAAGACCAGATTTGTCAATAACATGACCTAAAAATTTTAAAGTGGATCTGCAAAATTCACACTTTTCAAAATTGACGGTTAGGTTAGCCTCTTTAAGTTTCTCAAAGACTTGTTGCAAAAGGTTTAAATGCTCAGCAAAGGTACTGGAAACTACGATTATGTCGTCGAGATAAACAAACACCTTCTCACCAAGCAATGGACCAAAAACATTGTCCATTAATCGCTGTTGGGTGATAGGGGCGTTGGAAATTCCAAACGGCATGACGACATATTCGAAGAGACCTCTGCCAGGCACAGTAAATGCAGTCTTTTCACAAGATGAGGATGAGAGGGGAACTTGCCAAAATGCTTTTTTAAGATCAATCGAAGTCAGGAATCTAGCGTCCTGTAAATGAGTTAAAATGTCATCCAATCGAGGAAGTGGGTACGCATCCTTTTTAGTCAATTGGTTTAATTTACGGCCGTCGAAATACAGTCGATAGGAACCGTTCTTTTTACGGACTAAAAGCATGGGTGACGACCAAGCACTCTTAGAAGGGACAACGATGTTCATTTGTAGCATTTCGTCTAGTTCACGGTGAGCAATGGCTCGCGTGGGTGGAGATAAAGGATAAAATCGCTGCTTGACAGGAATGGCAGAACCCGTATCTATATGGTGGACTACCTTGTCAGTACGAGTTAACCCCTCACGGTCCAATTCTTTATATTTGTCTTTCATGGAAGAAAGCATAACCTGCTGCTCTATTGATAATTCGGAAGCGGAACGCATAAATTCCGTGGCACTAATTTGATTAACATAATATTGGTCTCTACCAAAATCAATTTTGACACCAAACATCTTGCAAAAATCTATACCTAAGGTTAATGCTGTGGTGATACTACGGCAAACTATGACGTTTAAAACTTTGGTAACTTCACCAATGGTGATAGGAAGCATGACTTCACCTAATAAATCTTGAGAAGTACCATCAGCGGAACGTAATAAAGATTTGGTGCCACGCGTAAAACATAAATCTAACTGATTTATTAAAAAGTGAGCATCACTACCCAGAATAGAAACAGATGCTCCAGAGTCAAGCAGAGCAGCAAGAGGTACCCCCCCCCCACAGTTAAATTAACATATGGTCTTATGTCTCGCGTAGGATGTGTAAAGAGAGCGGAAGTAGTCTGCGATGATCCGCAAAAAGAGCGCACGCGACTTAACCACCCCTTCCAACACAAGGAATCGGCTTTAAGAGCCTTCCTGAGACGCACGCCGTGATGCCATCTCGCTCTTCTTCTGTTGTCGGCCTTTAACGCGGATTTGCCGGGCGAGCCGAAACGCCTCTCCGCCTTCGCAAGTTTTTTGAACGGCCTTGATGTTTTCTAGGACAGGTGATGGCAGTTACCCCTTTGTTGCCGCATATAAAACAAAATATGGATAAAGGTTTTGGGCAATCCTCAAAACCATGCGCGGGATCATTACAGTTCCAACAGTTATCTAGAGAGTTGTCTGACTGAGGGTTTAACGGAAAATGAGTAGTAGTAATGGGAGATGAAGACATTGAACAAGTGGCCTCTGATGGAGTAGTCCACTTTATTACTCTTTCAGCTGCTTGAGCTGCTGTAATAAGCGCCTCTCTAGTTTTGTATTCGTTTAACCCTAAGGTTAACGAAATTTGTGGAGACATGTTACGTCTTATAACCCATAGCTGTTCCTCATCCGAAGGAATTGGATTTAATCTAGAAAACTGAGCTATCATGGATTCTATGAATCCCAGAACAGACTCGCCTGGTAATTGTTTCCGAGCTCGAATTTGGTCGGCATATTCTCTACTATAATCGAGAGATAAAAAACGGACTTTCAAAGCGTCCATTAACTGTGACCAATTTGAAATAGTAGGACTCAAGGAACGGTACCAGACTAATGCCTCGCCTGAAAAGAATTCCCCAGCTTTTCTAAATAATTCGTCCTCTTTAACCCCTCGCGAACGTGCAAGTTCTTGTGCGCGCTCAATAAAATCAAAGACGGCTTTAAAATTACCCTTGCCATCATAGCTGAGTCCCCATTTGTGAACTGATACCCGATTTTGCGATTGGTTTAATAAAATGTTAGTCAAGGCGGTACTGATGTCTGGATTAATCGGAATTGAATCGGCAAGAGTGGACCTACGTAAGGGTTGGAAATTACTTGCTTGAACCGGAGAGTTCGTGATTGGTAATACCTCCTCGCTTTCCAGCGCATCTGAATCTTTTATTAAAGATTCGAGATTCTCACGTAGAGTTTTGCATGTACTTACCTATTAACGTATTTCTCTTTGGGTCATCAAAACCAACTCCTTCCATTAAATCTAGATGATTACTATAATGCGCCAGCCGGTGATCTAACGCATCCAAAAGCTTATCATCAACATTAGTTGACAAATCATCAATTTGTTTACTGATTACTGAAAGGGACTTTTCGCATATTTCTAGTTCGGAGGGTATATCAACAGGTTTATATTTACTCATTGCTAATGATGAATTATATTTTTCGTCGCGTATCAATTGACATAATAATTTGCGACGAGAAGCTAAATGTTCAGGTATTCCGGGTAAATCATTGCCTTTACGTCGTTGCAACTCAACGGCGATTTCCTCTCTAGATAAGGCTGCCACGTAAGCCTTTTCTGACATAATAACTAACTTGACAAAGACGAAGTAAAAAAATGTAAGCGTTCGATAAAACACGAAAATAAATCGTACAAAGAATTGAATAATAAAATTAAATAGTGCGTATACACGACTCCCAATTGCGCGACAAAACAAATACCGTCGAAATGCAATTAAAGGGAACGCAACAAAATATAATAAGCTATTATTCCAATAGTGTACGTAAATGGTTTCAAAAAATTTTTGAAAATGGGCGTAGCGTTACTCGCAAGCAATAATTAAAAATAATATATATATTGCAAAAATAATTAAAGCGAGAGCACAACAAAAGGATATATCGCTCTTCAACCTCTAGAGCTTGATTAACGTAACTACTAATGTAAAAAAGTTTTTCGCCGGTACGAGTAATACTTTGACAACTCAATCTGTAATTAATAGTGTACCAGACCACACAACCGAGTAAAGCGTCCAGTCCAACAACGCTATCCAGTTGCCCAAAAACTGCTGCAATAATAAAAAGATTAACACAACCACAAACGTTTCGTTGTCGACTCGAAAACACGAAAGCGTACCTCGTAACAAGCACAGAGTTAATAAAATTTACAAAGTAAGGTTCCACGCTGGACGCCAGTGATATGTCTACCTTCTTCCCCGTTCCTAATGGGAGAACGTACCAGAAAAGTAAACAAACCACGCAGAAAGGATAAAGAAACCCCTACTACTTATATTGCGTGGTTGCCCTGGTCTTCGTATAAAAACTAGCTCGTTATAGCTGGAAGCGATGGTCGTGAATTCCACTCTGTGCTGTTCTGAAAATAATGAGGGTACGCTTCGTCGAAAATAAAACAATACTTTAATAACAAAGTTTAATGAAGTCGAATTAACAACTACAAACGTAAGTGGTGGTAGCGTGCTAAAAATTATATGCACTGTAATTGACTTTAATAACGGCACGTCAAAAGTGACGACAATACGGGACGACCAGAATGGTAACCCGGTCAATACAAAAGTTGACTCAAATGAAAATGCCACAATACCACAAATATCCAAACAAGAAAGATAAATTGTCTTACCCGAGCCCGTGATAAGATCACAAATGGTAGTATGACAGCAAACTCTCTGGATGGATCGGCTGTGGTCGGCGTTGAATAACAATGGCTGCAGTCTGGAATCCTCGCAAGTAGAACACTGACGTGATGTCTCGCGAAGCAACAGGTTTCGAGCAGGAATCAACGAAGATGGAACGGCGCCACTCAGCTGTGTTATAGTCTGGTACGGATTGGCAATCCAAATAAACAATATGATCGTCCAAAAATATTACGATTATCCAAACTAATTGATGTTGTGATTGATAAACAACAATCAACTTCCAAAATGTAAATAAGATTGGTTGTCCAAAATATCACCATGCGAATGTTACCAATAAAAATATGGTTGGTATTACTTTGTAGCCCACGATAAAAAATGGTGGTTTGAGATAACAAATTTTAATATCTTGAATAATTGAACTGGCTTCTTAAAAAATCGTTACTCACTAATTTCACTATATCCGTGGTGACGGTGAATTAGGTAATACGTACGATTCACAAAAAGAACGAGGAATCGATTAAATATAAACGATTACACGCGATCAAAAATATCGACCACACTTGTTCACGATCAAGCCAGAAGTTCCTAGCGGCGCGCGTCTATCCTGTGTACTATCTAGTTCGTTGCAAAAGTGAGTTGAGAGATGGCGCTTGGAGTATTAAATTTAAATTCAAATGAAATTCAAAATTAGGTGACGAAATAGACAATATTTTGTTACAAACGGTATCAAAATCATCTATTCCCGTGGTTCGGAATCCACGTTAAGCTGTAGGTCTTCTGTGCTTGTCACACAGTTTCAATAAGCAACATTTTCTAATTATCAATTTAAAAAATATTTAATAATTCTAAATATATATTTTTAAGGTCATTGCCACGTTCAAGAAACACTGTCAAGGAATTTAATAAAAATTGTTTACAAAGCCTCAATACAAGGGGAAGATTCAGAGAAAGGGAATATTGTTTTCTTGGAAAACAGCAACGGAATAGTCGTAATTATAAGTATTATTTAAGTAAATACAAAATAACGAGTTAGAAAATTAAATAAAGCTTAAATAACAAAACATTACAAAGCGAATGTTATTATAAAACAACACAAAAATGGAAGCGTTACTAAAAATTGCAAGAAAACATTAAAGAATTTACATTTTCTTATAAGCAGCTTTTTTACAGTTCAGTCTTTTTGGATTTTACTTGATTAATTCGGTAATTAATAATTAATTAAAACAAACGAACGAATAGTTATCGCCTTATCCCTCCCTTAGTGAACTGTCCATATGCTCGCTTTATTAAAAACAATAAGTTATTCCTGAAAAAACTGAAAACAGTTGCATTTTTAATGTTTTCTATAACCACTAAAATTAGAAAATGTGGGAATTATGGTACTGAAGTTATTACTTTTTGTATACCTATAAGTAGTTAATTAATATATTAATATCATCTTCTTGATCTTTTATGTTATCAATGCTTCGACTGAAAACAAGCAAGAAGGATTATGACTTTAATCTGACATGGAAAATTAATGCTGATGTATATTTTAACAGCAAAAAATATGTGTTATTTCGAACACCTCAAGTAACGTATTGCATCGCCTGTTTTTCCCAAAAGTTATAATTATGTTGCTGAAAGTGCACTCTTATGGGATTTCAATGTATCAGAGAAAGACACCAATTTGAATGTATAAGCAGTAGAGAGAAGTATACATATGACCTAATTTATATGAGGTTTAATTACGGAAATGTATTTATTCGTGAAACTGTTTAATTTTGATACTATAATATAGCAATGGAATTATAATTAATTATGATATATTATATATGTGAAACTCTATATGAAACTCTAGTGCCAATATGAAACTCAAATTGTTCTTGAAATTTCAAAATGACTGATATTTATTATTATTTATGACAAAGAACTTCATGTGATTGGTTATAATTCAATTATATTAATAATAGAAATATTTAGCATTCTATGAACCATCGAATTAAATTCAATAAATTTAGTACAGGTAAGTGTTTGTTCATACAAAGTTTTCAAGTTTAAGTAAATCTACCTTGGTCGATTTGTTTTTCTAATGCAGCATAAAACAAAAATGTCATAATATATCTGACAAAAGTACAATTAAAAATTATTAATATTCTTCAAGAATGGTTCAAGTCGACATAAGGAGAGAGGTGTGTCTACTAATAAATCATTTTTTTTTTATTATTAAAGGTTCCAATATTGGTTTTAAAAAACATACTTGTATGTATTTTGCGTTAGCATAATTTCTATGGCTAGCATTTCACCTGAATTATATGAACCAAATTCTATTCAAACTGGACAACTCCCAGTAAAATTCCGCGGTATAACACAACCCATCACGCATACTACGGAGACAGGGTTTTCCTTCCATAAAACACCCTACAGTCCATTTTTGACAAACACTTTTGCTTAAAAGTCGCAAAAATATGTTAGACCTATTTAACATAATGTGTTAATTACAGTCCTTTCAGACTTCGTAAAAATTCTGTATTAAACCAAGTTTTTACATTATTGTGCGAGAAAAACCAGCACAAACAAAAATGAAATTGTGCCAAGTACAAACTAATAAATTTCGAAATGGAGATTGGGGTTGCGTTGCAAAGTAAGACTTGCAGGTCTCGACGTTATATTTTCAAACAAAATATTATATTTTCAATTCTTTTTATTTATTTTACACGTTTTTATTTTTGTTTCTATGTGGTTGATACGTTCAATAGCGAATAAAATTATAGATGACTTCATATTATTTTAAAAGTTTGAGAAATTCACTATTTATCACTGTTACGGTGCACTTATTATACTTCCCACGATGACACATTGCGAGCAATTTTAGAAACACGTAGCACTTGCTCTATGACAGAATATGAATACTGGAGTAATGGAGCTATCACTTACTTTTAGCCGAGCTTTTTGGTTTTCATTATGTGCATGAAACGCATTAGAAAAGCCAACTTATTCTTAAAATATTAAAAATTTATGCCGTTCGCTCAGGCTGGAGTAGTAAATAATACTTTCTCTTTTAAAGATAAATAAAAAATGTTTTGGTGTGTAGTTACTGTTTTTATTACTTTGATATAGGTAATTGTTAATCGTTTCATCGCCGAGTGTCCTGGTTAAGTAAGAGCTAACTTTTGTAAAAATTAATAAGGTAAAATATAATATGACAATGAATGAACCAATAAGACTTATTGAATAAATCATAATTAAATTCAGACGTCAAAACTCTAATGAATCAATGAAATAATTATTTTTATTTGTTAATTACTTATCTATTAATTAATTAAATTACTTATCATAATGAAAATTATTGATTCGTCTAATTACCAGCACAAACTAAAATATGAAACAATTATGTAAAATACAAATGAAGCACAATAGTAATTTATTTAAAAGAAACCCATAGTTGGTTATCTGTCATCTGGAAGCGACACTCTCTTGACAGGTACTTGATTTCAAATCGCTTATTCAAAATTATAACTTGGTGGATTTCCACTAGACATTTATGACAAGCGTTATATTGGACTAAATTAGGTCACCAGTTCATCTATCGACCAACACAAAAAGAGCAAGAAAAACTTAAGTACCATATATAACTTTCTGATGCTTCAATTTTCAAGAATTTTTCTAACAGCACAAGTATTGCAAAATTTGTACTAAGTATGTAGTATATAAAATGTACAGTTGAAGATTTTCATTTAAAGCACGGAATGAATAATGTAAAATATTAGTATAAGAGATTTCTTTGATTATTAACATTCTATACAGGGTGTCTCTAAAATGTGGGCATCGTTTAACTACAGATTCTAGAGATCTAAATAAGGTGCATGTCAGTGGCCCCCCCAGTTTAGAATTTTTTTATAAAAATGGTGTCACACGTTAGAGCATCGTTAGAGCCTGAATGAGCTTCCATTATTTTCGTTTGAGCCTCAAAGGTCGCGGAGTTATTTGCAAAAAACAACTGGGGGGGCCGTAGACATGATGGCCCCCCCAGTTTCGAATATTTGCGTGAATTTGGTGTCAAACGTTAGAGCATCGTTAGAGCCTGAATGAGCTTCCATTATTTTCGTTTGAGCCTCAAAGGTCGCGGAGTTATTCGCAAAAAACAACTGGGGGGCCGTAGACATGATGGCCCCCCCAGTTTCGAATATTTGGGTGAATTTGGTGTCAAACGTTAGAGCATCGTTAGAGCCTGAATGAGCTTCCGTTATTTTCGTTTGAGCCACAAAGGTCGCGGAGTTATTCGCGATAAACTGCTGGGGGGGGCCGCAGACATGTTTTTCCATTTTCCTTCCTATTTGGAACTTTTGTATGAAACTGATGCCAATCGATAGAGCATCGTTAGAGCCTCAATGAGCTTCTATGGTTATGGTTTTAAGTTAATATATTTACAAAGTTATGGATGTTTTAAATTTTCGACCAAACTCCGAGCAACATGCGTTAACTTGAATTTTGCCAGATTGAAGGTTCCCACAATCATTGCTATTTTAAATTACCTGACTTTCCATGACGAAAATTATAAATAAAACATCAACTTAAAGGAATATAACTTTAGTTGATATAAATAATCATTATTACCTTCATCGATTTCATATAATATCAACTGCAAAATTATTGTTTGAAGAAAAAGTTTTATTAATAAAACTAAAACTCGCAGTGCATTTGTAGTCGGTAAATTACTGGATTGCAAATCGCCATAGTCCATAAGTTTTCGTACCTCGTCATTTAGGATAAAAGAAGGTGTCATTTTCTCATTGATTAATTTAGTTTCTAATTCTTCCCGTTTGGCTTTCGATATATTTCTTTTAACGTCTTGATTGCAGTTGTTAATATAACCAGTGTATATGCACTCCATCACGACATCACATTCCGCTTTTGGAATATTTTCCACATTTTAAAATGCCATGACAAGATTTGCATCGACGACTTATTTGAAAGTAACAAAATCCGCTTGGGTAGATTTTACAACGTTTGTATATTATACAACATGGAACTTTCGCCTCTCTAAAAATTTTGGTATGAATTAAATCTGTCCAGTAGTGTGCTTTCAAAGTTTCGTAATTTCTAATATTATCGTTGTTGTTCCCATCTGTTCGTTTGTAAGAGCGATTGGACGGAGAAATACTATTCCACTCTTCCGCTGTCAAAGTTATTCGAAATTCTAAACGTTTGTCGCCTCCTTCGTTTTCTTCTTGATCCTCATCCGATATATCCGAGTTAATTTCTGCAGTGTATTTTGATGAAACCTGTAAATTTAATTCTTCCATAATTTTGTGCCTGTTCAAGATCACGTGGTTATAAACGTATTTTGTGCAAAACGGTGGTATTACCAAATTGTTTTACTATTTCCGACCAACAAACATTTGATGGGCCCCAAAACTTTTTACCCATTGGATCATAAATTTTCTCTTTATTGGCAACAATAACCAGGTTAAGGTACTTCAGATCAATATTAGATTTTTTCGGCATGATATTTCGCTATATTTCTTCGATAAAAATGTTTATAAATTCAAATACAATTTCTCGCTTATATAGGGTTTTTTATAACCAACTTAAAAGTTATTATCTTTTAATCTGGCATGCATGTTGCTCGGAGATTGGCGAAAATTTAAAACATCCATAACTTTGTAAATATATTAACTTAAAACCATGACCATATTAGAAGCTCATTGAGGCTCTAACGATGCTCTATCGATTGGCATCAGTTTCATACAAAAATTCCAAATAGGAAGGAAAATGGAAAAACATGTCTACGGCCCCCCCAGCAGTTTATCGCGAATAACTCCGCGACCTTTGTGGCTCAAACGAAAATAACGGAAGCTCATTCAGGCTCTAACGATGCTCTAACGTGTGACACCATTTTTATAAAAAAATTCTCTTTATTTGCAACAATAACCAGGTTAAGGTACTTCAGATCAATATTAGATTTTCTCGGCATGATATTCTATTTCGCTATATTCCTTCGATAAAAATTTTTATAATTTCAAATACAATTTCTCGCTTATATAGGGTTTTTTATAACCAACTTAAAAGTTTTTATCTTTTAATCTGGCATGCATGTTGCTCGGAGATTGGCGAAAATTTAAAACATCCATAACTTTGTAAATATATTAACTTAAAACCATGACCATATTAGAAGCTCATTGAGGCTCTAACGATGCTCTATCGATTGGCATCAGTTTCATACAAAAGTTCCAAATAGGAAGGAAAATGGAAAAACATGTCTGCGGCCCCCCCCCAGCAGTTTATCGCGAATAACTCCGCGACCTTTGTGGCTCAAACGAAAATAACGGAAGCTCATTCAGGCTCTAACGATGCTCTAACGTGTGACACCATTTTTATAAAAAAATTCTCTTTATTTGCAACAATAACCAGGTTAAGGTACTTCAGATCAATATTAGATTTTCTCGGCATGATATTCTATTTCGCTATATTCCTTCGATAGAAATTTTTATAATTTCAAATACAATTTCTCGCTTATATAGGGTTTTTTATAACCAACTTAAAAGTTTTTATCTTTGAATCTGGCATGCATGTTGCTCGGAGTTTGGTCGAAAATTTAAAACATCCATAACTTTGTAAATATATTAACTTAAAACTATGTATGTATGTAACCATGTGTGTAACCACGTAATGTATGACGAAGTTCTCGGGCTGGAATACCCAGACGGCACTACGCTGTACGGCTTTGCCGACGACCTCACCCTCATCGTTGTAGACAGAGAGTCGTCGGCTTTGGAAGCCAAAGCAAACGCAGCGATAGCCACCATAAACACCTGGGCGGGCAGCCGCGGACTTACTTTGGTGCCGGAGAAATCCGAGGCAGTCGTAATCCGCGCCAGAAGAAAAGCCCCCACTATGAGGCTGCTTTTGGGTGGTTCCCCAATTGCAGTCAAAGACTTCGTCACCATACTGGGGGTAAAGATAGACAAGAACCTGAATTTTGCCGATCACATCCGTACGGCGTGCAACAAGGCGACGGCGATAGTTACTTCGTTCGCTAGACTAATGCCCAACATCGGTGGCCCAAAACCGACGAAGCGAAGGATGTTGGGCACCGTCGCACAGTCCGTGATGTTGTACGCCGCTCCCGTTTGGCAAGAGGCCGTCAACGTCCAGCGTAACCGCAAGAGGCTGCAAGCGGTCCAGCGCAAGATGGCACTTCGAGTAACTTGCGCTTACAGGACCGTGTCCGGCGAAGCCGTGCGAGTCTTGGCCTCCATGCCTCCCATAGAGCTTTTAGCTAGAGAGAGAGCAGACGTACGAGCGGGACCGGACCCCACCATTAAGCAGCGGACGCTCGACGATTGGCAAAGGAGCTGGTCCTCCGGCACGAATGCCGCTTGGACCAGAAAGCTCATTCCGGATCTTCGTCCTTGGGTAGCGAGAAAGCACGGAGAGGTGAACTTTCAAATAACACAAGCTCTCACCGCCCACGGATGCTTCCAGGCATATCTCCACAGGTTCAGGCTGACCGAGTCACCTGCCTGTTGTTACTGCGGGGACGAAGATACGGCGGAATACACTCTTTACGGATGCCTAAGATGGGAGAGGGAGAGAGTGATGATTTCGCTCCGGATGGGCGACACACTAAGCCCGGACAACATGATTGCTTTCATGCTGTCCGGCGAAGACGAATGGCTGGCTGTAGCGGTCTTCATCAGTCAAGTGATGAAGACCAAGGAGGGGGACGGACGAGCTGAGCAAGCCGCAGCTCGAGTCCTCGCCCTACAGTTAAGTCAATGACAGCCTTTTTAAGTTCCCTTGAGAAGTTCCCGCGAGAAGATGCGCGAGAAGTTCCCAAGAGAATTCCCGAAGAATATCGTCATTGATCGGCGGGTCGGGTCGGGTCGAGTAGTGACGGTCGTTCGACGGGGTAGGTTAGTGTCGGTACGACGATAGCGCGTAGACCCTCTGTGGACACAAACTCTCGTGCTAATCCAGAGGGGGACGATCGCGAAAATAGTGCCGTCAAATATAAAGACGAGTGGACTGGCACTTTGCCAGCGACCACAAGTTTTTCAAGATGACCCGGTCGCATCGCGCTCTGTGATTTAATATGATTTGCAGGGTCGCTTGGGGGCTCGGAGTCTCCGGTATGGATGACGGTCGGCTCGGCCTTGACTTTTTCGCCGGAATTTCCGCCTATTAAGTTAATGGCGAGTGGACTTTCACCTATACTGACGATTGCGGACCACTAGGTGACCCGGTGAGACGTGTTGGATCGCGGCGAGCGGTGTGCCCGGTTCAATTGGAAAAGTAGAATCAAGTGATAGTGCCTGACCTCCCGGACACAAACTTTCGTGCTAAACCGGGATGTCATCGGGAGCCTGCATCATCGATGCAGCATGGAAGATCGCAGACGACAGCGGAAGTAATGCCGAGAAGGTAAAGCCCGCTGTCGTCAGGGAGGGGGTTTTAGTCAGTTAGAATCTGACACTACCATCCCTGATGGGGTGGTGCCTATGAAGGTTTCCCCCTTCCCTGCAGAAAAAAAAAAAAACTTAAAACCATGACCATAGAAGCTCATTGAGGCTCTAACGATGCTCTATCGATTGGCATCAGTTTCATACAAAAATTCCAAATAGGACGGAAAATGGAAAAACATGTCTACGGCCCCCCCCAGCAGTTTATCGCGAATAACTCCGCGACCTTTGTGGCTCAAACGAAAATAACGGAAGCTCATTCTAGCTCTAACGATGCTCTAACGTGTGACACCATTTTTATAAAAAAATTTTCTTTATTTGCAACAATAACCAGGTTAAGGTACTTCAGATCAATATTAGATTTTCTCGGCATGATATTCTATTTCGCTATATTCCTTCGATAAAAATTTTTATAATTTCAAATAAAATTTCTCGCTTATATAGGGTTTTTTATAACCAACTTAAAAGTTTTTATCTTTGAATCTGGCATGCATGTTGCTCGGAGTTTGTTCGAAAATTTAAAACATCCATAATTTTGTAAATATATTAACTGAAAACCATGACCATAGAAGCTCATTGAGGCTCTAACGATGCTCTATCGATTGGCATCAGTTTCATACAAAAATTCCAAATAGGAAGGAAAATGGAAAAACATGTCTACGGCCCCCCTAGCAGTTTATCACGAATAACTCCGAGACCTTTGTATCTCAAACGAAAATAACGGAAGCTCATTCAGGCTCTAACGATGCTCTAACGTTTGACACCAAATTCACGCAAATATTCGAAACTGGGGGGGCCATCATGTCTACGGCCCCCCCAGTTATTTTTTGCGAATAACTCCGCGACCTTTGAGGCTCAAACGAAAATAATGGAAGCTCATTCAGGCTCTAACGATGCTCTAACATGTGACACCATTTTTATAAAAAAATTCGAAACTGGGGGGGGGGGGGGGCACTGACATGCACCTATCAAAATAAGACGATGTAATGCAACTTATCCATATCTAAATGTGATTCTTTAAGACAGTATTCTGTTTTGCAGTTTTTTTTGAAAGAATAATTTTTGCTTATAATAAGAGAACACTTGAATAGATTTGGATAATACTCAGTATGCCACTCCATACAGGTATATGTCATCAATTGAGATGGTTATCGGTGGAATACTATTAGTTCATGAAATATGGGTATCATGACACAGATAAGGTACCTTCTTGTAGAAGATTGGTTCAAACATTAAAAAAGACACCATTCCTGTTCAAATTTAATAGGTTCAAACAACCTTATAATCATGAATGTATAAATCTCACAACTGTACTTACTGCAAAATCTGCAAAAATTTGGCACGCCAGTTTGCCCTACAGTGTCATTCTGCGATTTAGCCATCGCACACCTCTCAAGAGTTCTTTTTTTTAATTAGAACTCCTTTGATACAAGCAATCTATCTAGGCTATATTTTCTTATCTCTTCCATGATCGAGGGCAATGGTATATATTTCTGTATAACTGAGTACGGCACAAAATCCGGCGCATCCACGATACGCTGTAATATTTCGATGTTTGAGCTGGCAGCTGTGCCAGAGCTGAATTCAATATGTCCATATCGGTTTCAAAATTGCATTGTACAACAGCACCTTGTTCTCGACAGCGAGTTGAGAATTTCATCCTATGAGCCAATACATCTATATTACAATACACCTGCCTCAGTTGGAGTCCTAGTTGCAATCTATTTGTGATGATGTGCTTCTTCCAAGTGAGTTGCCGGACCAAATGCATCCCAAGGTACTTCGTGTTCTCACTCTGTGGTAGTTGGCCGCCATTAAGTTTTACTGGTGGGCAGATGTCTTTTCATGGTGAAGGTTACATGTACAGACTTTGTTTTGTTAGCTTTTATTCGCTATATTTTCATCCAGTCTTGTTAGTTTATTAAGGCAATTCTGCCATTATTGCATTTTCGTGTGAGGCGAGAATAGCTGTATCATCAGCAAAGGTCCCAAGTGTGACCCATTCTGTTTAAGGTAGGTCATATATACTTTTGTGTCCTCTTCTAGCTCTCAAGGTCGCTTATTATTGAAGATCCTTCAGACGTGACACACAATCAAATAAAAGACAGGATACATCAAACACAATTTATTACAAAACATTCTCCTTTCACAACAAACAACAACACAATTAAATTTCTAAATAAATCAACATATAACTAACTACTTAACATCCCTACTTATATTCTTTTATGATAGTGTAAAGCTTTACCTTGTTGTGTTCTTTTTGTAGACCGACCTTAATTTCGTCGCACGTTATCTACCGCACTGACGAACTGAATACACTTTCTTCTTTCTTCTATCTTGCTTCACGTACTAGCTTCTCGCGTTCCGATGTTCAACTCTGAACCCAATTTGCTCCACGTACTAGCTCTACACGTTCCGTTATCCAATTCTCTCACTTCAAATTGGTCCAATTCTCCAACACTCCTTTACTCTCAAACTGCAATCCACTTAACTCTTCTTTTATCTGACAACAATTAACTTCTTCGAATATAACCGGTCTGCGTATCATTTATCGATTATGTTATCCAAATATAAATGGTCTTCATATCCTTTATCGATTCACTTCTATACCCGACTGTACTGAATGTCGTTTTCTTTCTAACTAGCGACTCTTCTAAACACGACCGTACACGTATTATTTATTTACTGTCTGCCTCTAAACACGACTGTACTCGTATTATTTAATTAGGAACTCTCTAAACTCAACCGGTCTGCGGGTCATCTAATTTTCGACTCTTCAAACACAACTGGTCTCGTATTATTTAATTAGGAACTCTTCTAAACACAACCAGTCTGCGGGTCATCTACTTTTCGACTGCCTCTACCGCTCTTTATTATATTGGCCTGGTTACCACTCACATTTGACTGCTTATGTTTTATTTTATTCTTCTAACGATGCCGCTTTGTCCTACGTGTTTCTTTTTATTATCGTTACAAACCAAACTTAAATCTAGCAACATTTTTAATTTTTATTCACATTCATACTGAACAAAATTTTATAAATAGAATGGACATATCCTCCCTCTTATTTTGATTGTGTATCCCGTACACATTTATGAGGGAGCTAGCTTGTAGTGGACACAACAATACCTACATATACCTTACAGCAGATATAGGAGGGGACCGAGGGCACTTCCTTGGGGAACTCAAGAATTAATTTGATGCAAGTCGGTATAATCGTTGTTTAGCTTCACAAGGAAATATCTGTTAACAAGATAGGACCTAAGGACCTGATAATAATGATAGGAAAGTCTGGCTTTTATTTTGTACAAGAGTCCCTTGTGCCAGACCTTGTCAAAGGCCTGACTGATGTCCAAGAAGGTAGCCGAACAGTAGCGTTTGTTGTTCAAGTCACTATTTATTTTCTTAACTATTCGATGCACTTGTTTTATCGTGATCTGTTGTTGGCGGAAACCAATTTGGTGGTTTGGTATGATTTTTCATTTTCCTAATATCTGTTTTAGTCTTTCAATTAGAGCTTGCTCAAATACCTTGGACAGTGTCGGAAATTAGTTAATTGATCTAAATGATTTTAGGTCTTCACTGTTCTTTCCAGGCTTCAGGACCATTACCATCTGTGCCACTTTCCATTGGTTTGCGAAATGATTAAGGGAGATTACTGCATTGAATAATTGTGTTATAGCTTTATATCCTTTCTCCAACAACTCTTACAATACTTTCCCGGTGATCAGGTCGAAACCAGGAGCTTTTTTGGGCTGATTGAGTTTTTAATAATCTTTTTGATTTCCTTAACCTTAAATTTTGCAATTGGAAGGTCCATCTGGAATGGAGCCTTCAGGTATTCATGAATTTGATTTTCTTCCTATAATGTAGATAATGATGGGTTAGGTAGCAAAGTGTTTGACAAGTGTTTGGTATAAACATCAGCTTTCTGCTTATCGCTTCTAGTTCATTTATTATTGTAATCACTGATTGAAGGATTTATCTGCTGCTGTCTTGTACGTTTTCTTGTGCCTTTCTAGAGGGAGCAATCGGAAGCTTTTGACACACTTAAACTTTCAAGATAGATTCTAATTCATTGGTTTCTGATCTCTGATAGTTTTTGTTTCAACTTTGCTTGGTTTTGTTAGCTGGAAATTTTGTTAGTTGCCATCTTCTTCATAGTTCACGTTTTTCTGCTATTTTTTGTTGGATTCCGTATGGCGTAATCCCTTTAATTTCCTTATCATTCATATCGGCCGTAGATCTCCATACAGCTTCCTGTATACTAGTTGTTAATTTACTAACTGCAGTTTCCAGTTCATCTTCTTACCGCAGGGGTATTTTCAGAGATATTTGATTATTCAATTTTTCTCTAAAGATGTTCCAATCAGTTTTACTGCTACTAAGGGTTGGTTGTTTTTCTTTTCTTACTATTTGAGAATGAATGTAGAGGATCACCGGGGAATGATCATAGGAAAGATCAAAACTGGTTTGTACTTTGCCTTTTTTTGCATCAATGCCTTTTGTGATAAAGAAGTGGATTACATCGGGGGCTCTTGTGTCATCATAAGGCCAGTGAGGGGTTGCTCGTGGATATAGTTTTCAGGGTTTTGGTTTTAACTGTTTTGAATAGTTTATTAAGAGTTCTTAATAAAATTATGATAAAAGACCTAAACTACAGGGCGAAATATTCCGTAACAGACTCCATGGAACTGACGGAAAAAGTGAGGAATGTTACTCTTCCATCACAGGTTCAAGCGGTATTCTTTGATATTGTGAATTTATATACGAATATACCTCCGAGTGAGGCACTAAACCTAACAGAAGATTTCCTTAAATGCAAGATCGATGATAAGGTTAAGCTAACCTTCAACCAAAACTTTTTCAAATTCAGAAAAATATATACAAAATACAGGATGGTTTACCGATGGCCACTTATTTTTCGTTTTGTGTTTTAAAACTGAGAATTCCTGTTTTTGTTTGTTTTAAAGGACCACCAATATATGAATTAAAACTCTTTCTTAAAATAATACACAATCGCTTATGGAGAAAAATCGACGAAGATATAGGTGAAACCCAATTCGGCTTTAGAAATGGGATGGGAACGCGGGAAGCACTGTTTGCCATATGGGTCCTTGTTCAGAAATGTTTAGACCAACAAAAACCAGTCCATATTTGTTTTATAGATTACGAGAAAGCTTTTGATAAAGTAAAGCACGATATCCTCATGACACTTCTTAGGCAAAGAGGAATCGATAGTAAAGACCTACGAATTATCGAAATCTTATACTGGAATCAAACGGTGCATTTAAAAATAGGCAATCAAACGACCGATGACATCAAAATACAAAAAGGTGTGAGACAGGGTTGCATTCTGTCCCCATTATTGTTTAACCTTTACTCCGAATGTGTTTTTAAAAATGCATTAGAGGACGTGGAGAGAGGTATTCAAATAAATGGGAAATGGATAAACAACATACGTTATGCGGACGACGTGCTTCCACAGCACTGAAAACAGCCATTCTTTTTCAGCCGCGCATGGTAAACAATGTCGGGCGAGGCAAACACCTGGATAAGCATGGTAGGTGTATGGCTAAATTCCCATAAAATTCCAGGAGCTGAAAGTAATAGTCGACAAAAACAAAAATTGATAGAAAAGTGGGATTTTTCGGAGATCATTTTGTCCGACAACCCGTCTGATCTTCAGTTCCTCCTGAATGAAGTCAATAGGATCAGTAATGAATATGGACTCAATATGAACATAGATAAAATGAAGATCATGGTCATCAGCAAAGCTGTAACACAGAACATTCCTATATGCATAAACTATAGCCAAATAGAGAGAGTTCGAAATTTTAGATACCTAATAGGATGTATGCTAAATGAAAATTGGGATCCAGATAAAGAAATCCGAATAAGAATAGAAATGGCACGAGGCGCCTTCCAGAGGATGAAACAACTTATATGCAGTCGCGATATATCTATAGAGACGCGTTGGCGTACAGTAAGATGCTATGTAATGCCAGTTTTGTTATATGGGGAGGAAGGATGGACACTGAAAGTGTCATCAGTTAACAGGCTGGAGGCCTTCGAAATGTGGCTCTACCGCAGGATGTTGAGGATCCCGTGGACGGACAGGGTTTCCAACGAAGAGGTGCTGCGAAGAATGAATAAAGACCGGGAGCTCTACACGATCATTAAAAGGCGAAAAGCGGCATACTTCGGTCACATATTCAGAGGTGAAAAGTATGCTCTGCTACAATTGATAATGGAAGGAAAGATCAAAGGTAGGAGGGGCCTGGGCCGCAAACGTTTCTCGTGGCTGAAAAACTTACGAAAATGGTTTAACATCCGCGAGGCCGAAAGACTGATACGCGTGGCGCAGAACCGAGAAGAATTTGAAATGATGATCGCCAACCTCCGATAGGAGAAGGCACTATAAGAAGAAGAAGAAGAATATATGATTTGAAAGTAAATAATCAAATAATCCTTTGCGGCATTGTATAATTTCTTACAAGAAGTTTTCAGTTTCTTTTTGTACGATTAATTTTCCACATCATAAAATTTCAATACAGGAAGATTTCGTTCGAGTGCAGTTTTATCGACAAAAATTTTATCAAAAAAAGCCACGCATTCCAGTGGCTTTGAAGTTTTTAATTTATTCGTATTTAACCGACTTAAGAAGATTTGGATTTCAGGAATTTTCATGCACAAATTATCATCATGGTCGTGGATTTGCGTGAAGATGGTAATATCAAATGCCATTCTCTACTCTATATACAATTTTTGTATCTGCGAGGTTAAGGATAAAGAGAATTCCAGGCAGGTGGTAGCCCTGGTTAGGAAGTAATCAGTTTTGAATTTTGTGGCTTGGTTTTGCATAACAACGGAGACGAGGAACCGCAGATTATAGAAGGCTCTACTGGAATTGGACTCTTTCATTTTGTGTCACTATAAAACAAGCTTTTCCACTCTCCCTATTGCTTTATTCATGCTCACGTGACGTCCAGTAACATTAAAATTATTTTCTTACTTGTAAAACTAACTAACCTAAAAATCTTACGAACATCCCACGCTCTCGACGCTGGTAACAGCCAGTCGCCAGAGCCAATGAGGTAAATGTAGTTATGAGCAACTGTCGCTATAATATTATTGTATTTATCCAAATACAAAGATGTACCACGTTAATACGGCGTATTTATAAAAAATGATTTGAAATTGGATTTTTAAAAAAGTTATCGAATTTTACATTGTAATAAAAAACATCCTAATATCAGTTTCGTATTTCATATAGAAAAGGTTTGATTATTTTCATCGATTGAAAACGTTAAGATGAAAGATCAACTTTTCTTTGGAGTCGGAAAATTTTGCATGACAAAAACTTAGAACATCGATGTTTTTGAAAACTGAGACAGTAAAAGTAAGACGAGTCGTTAACTATAAGAATAACAAAATCGTTAAATTCTGCGATGGAAATTGGTTTAATTTAATTAACAAAAATTTTAATAAGTAAACCGACTAGGTAACCTTTTTTAGTTTAAGTGAAGGCTGTGCCATACATTTTCAGAGTTGAGATATTAAAACTCATTTATTTTGTGACGTCGACTGATTCACTCTTCTGGCGTTTAAATATTCACAAGTACATGTCTGGCGGAAAACTTCTCAAAATCAATACACACATAAAACGTAGCATAATTAAAATACGTGGATCAACAAATTAAAAATTTAACAGTTACAAGCTATTATTGACTTTTTGTATCAAGATCGGTTAAATCACCGGTTTGAGCAAACTTCGCGGTTCTGAATTTCAAAATTAAATGTATTTTTAATGTTTTCCATTACTTATTAATTCTATATTTGAATAAGTTGGTTTTTCCCAAGGTTCTAACACTTTCTTGTTTGCTATTTATATTAAAATGGCTGTTTGTGTTTCTTTTTCGAATGCGGGGGTTATGTTTGTCATATGAGGAGGGTTGAAAGGATTCAAAATAAACTTGCAGGATATCTACTCTAGAAGTTGCAATTCCCATGCGAGTAACGCCTAGTATTTGGTTCAACAGCACGCTCACTGGTATGACAAACTAGAAAGGTTGTTAGAATGTCCATTTGTTTTTATTCAAATAGTGGATTATTAAATAATTTTACGATAATTGCTTCCTGTGCAATATGTTTTTAAAATCTATCAGCTTATTTTAATAAATAATTTCAATGAAAACTTGCTATTCGCAAAGGTTAAATTTTTAAATTTCAATGGATATGCCGAGGAAAATCAAATTTTAGTGATTTACAATAAATGTTTTATCAGTTTATCACTCAGATGACAGTAAATTTAGCTTTAAATCGATATTATTATAGATGCAGTCGATTAGTAACAACTTTAACCTTCAAACCTTCTACCGGGATGAATTATTAAAAACACTAACAGACGGAGCGGAACTCATTTTGCAACCTTTTAAACTGTAACGTAAATTAACATTTAAGGCAACTTTACGATTGCTATGGGTGGCTAAAAGTGTTAAATAAATAAAAAGCTCTTATTGACTCCAATAATAGAACGAAAGAATACTGACAAATAGAGCTTAATCTGCGAATGACTAACGAAGTCAAAGAATCTCTCGAATATACAAAGTGACAACAAAGTTACAAAGACCTCTTGTGGTTTCCTCAAAAACTTCCTTTACATTATGAGCAAGAATACTTCTTCATTTTCATCAGCTTGTGTTTTCCACTCTTGGACGTAAACATTTCCCAATTTTGTCTATTTTTCTCTATTTGAGCCACTTGCACTCTCCACCCGTCGTCTTCTTTATATCATCTCTCCATCTCATCTGCTGCCTTCCCCCGTCTCTCTTTGGCTCGATTGGCTGCCATTGAATAATATTTGTTGGCCGTCTGTTCTTGTGGCACTCCACATGACCAACCCAATGCTACCTCAGTGTTGTCATTAGTTCTATCACATCTGCCACTCCCGTTCGCCATCTAATCTCCTCGTTTCTTATTTTACTACTCTCTCAAGGAAACCCACAACAAACTTCAATCTAGAGCCCTTTGTGCTATCTTGATGCGGTTTTACTTTCCCATTTACGTAGTAAAGGAAAGTATTGTTATCGAGTTAAAAAAAAATTTTGAGTTAGCATTTTTCCCATGGTCTATGAGCCCATACGAATTGTTTAAGACCAATTTGGGAATGATGTCCGGATGTGTGTGTGATGTATGAAGTGTGATGTATGAAGTGTGGTTATTCTATCGTCAACGTTTTCAGACAAACGCTTGCACCAATTAAGTTGAAATTTAAACACTAGTTTGAAGTAACTGTCTAAAGAGCTGATTAGATTTTGGTTGAAAACCGTCCATTTTTAACCCCTTTTTTAGGGGAATGAAAATTGTTAAAGAGCATTGCCGCTTCCCGGTGGAACATATGAGATTGAAACTCATATCAATCGAAAGAGATTATTTTTCCGCATCTTATGATACCCCACACTTGATATTTCCCTCTTAAATTATTGTTAAAATGCAAAAATACAATAAGCGCTGTTAAAAAAATATAGTTTGCCTTGGATAATTTTGATCCAAGTTTTTATCCAAATTTTGTATTAAACACATAAATTTGAGCAAATCACTCACTCACTCATTCATAATTTAGTGCGTATAGCTACGAGGGTCGTGGAGAGTCGAAATTTTGCATACCCGTGTGGTTTTACGAGGATTGAACGGGAAAATTTTCCCGTTTTTCATGGGACGTAACGGAGGGGGTAAAATGGCGCTTCAAAGTGGTCACAAAATTTCGGCATTCACTTTGGAGAGTTGAAATTTTTCAGGAACTCCGGGCGGTGGGCGAGGGGGCGAAACAATTTTTTCTTTTTCGAAATTTTTTTCCAGCGCTTGGCAAGAGGGCTCCTCGTGGTTTTTCGTATTTTTGTATCTATTTCCAGAGTTTTCGTCCGATCGACCTGAAATTTGCTCGAGGGGTGGGGTCGGCGAAAACGGACAATCGGTATGGCCAAATTTTCCAATTTTTGTCCCGCTACCGTTTAAGAGGGGGGGGGGGGGGTAAAAATTAAATAGTTTTTTGCGCCTGGCTCGCTTATTTTCAGATTAAAGTTTCGATTTTTTGGTCTCATTTGGATCCTCTCAAATTTAGATTTGCATTTTTGCAAAAAATGCCTAGGTCACAGATCGCTTTCGAGCCCTAAGCGAGACGACGGTTTTAATTACATATTTTTGCCATTTTTTGCGTTACGCCGGGCGGCGTCGAACGGATCGCGAAAAATAATACACCGTCGTCGAGCCGACTGTATGCCCGACAAAATTTGTAGATATACTTTTTCTCGAAAAATGAACTGGTTTCGAGTAATCGTGATATACAAATTAAAAACGGCAAATTTAAAAAATTATGGTTTGCCTTAGTTTAATTTTGATCTGTCCAAGTGATTTGTATTGTTTATTACTATAATTTAATATTTTAACTAATTTACTTGTAGGTATAACATGTTGTGTAATTAATATTAAACGAATTTTTTAATTACTTCTAAAATATTAATTCTGACGTCATTACGCCCATAGTTAAAATTTGATTGCACATAGACGGCATGGCATTCCGCAAATTTCTAAGTTTTTTTGGAAAGTGACAATTTTAAAAATTTTTCAATGCAAACATGTTATATTATTGTTAAAATGAAAATATAAAATAAGTGCTTTTAAAAAATACGAGTTACCATGTTAAATTACAAATTAAATTTCGTAACTTTGATATCTCAAAGTAATTTGTGTATTTTATCGAGTTAAAAATTTTTTTGAGTTAACATCTGTTTTATTAATATTTAATATAAAATGAAGTGGAATCTACTAAATGGGAAAGTAATGTGTTGTCACATCAGATTTTTTTATGTGTAGGTAAGACTTAAGCAGAAGTCAAACTTCTGCGTTTGTTCTTCAGGACTTTTGAGTTTAAATATTCTTCAGCTCTGATGTTCTTTCAAACATCCAGTCCACTCCTGGACTGTAAGCTTCTCCCCTACGAGGCGGAGGGTCCACGCCATAACCTAGCACGCTGGCCAAGTGCGGGTTCGTAGGAGAGCAGCCAGCGGCGTTCTTTTTTAAAATTAGAGACCACGCGGTCACCCATCCAAGTGCAAAAACCGCGAGAGACCTTGCTGAACTCTCGTGATCTATTGACCACGCGCATTTGCATTGCGCTGCGTCGCTGCTGAGTTGAAATACTCTGTTAGAATGTTTCCCTCTTGTACACATCTATTCAGCAGAACAATGATTGTTTCCTCTAAATTTCTTCCCCCACTGTTCAACATCTCCGCCGTGATTTGGTTTTCTCCAGGACATTTTGTATTTAAAATTTGTTTCAGGGTCGCTTTCAATTCTTCTCTTCATAAATAATTATGATGTATTTAATGGGGATTTTCAATTTTTCTAGCAGTTTTTAAGTCATCATAGCGGCATCAGTGTAAGCTTAGATGATAACGGTTTGTTCTCTATGTGTATACTGTATTATATACATTATATATAATACTGTAAAATAGTAAATTATTAATACTGTAATAATAAATTAACGTAATAGTTATGACATTCATAAATAATTATTCAAGATTCACAGATTCACAGTTAACATCAGGGGAAACTACAGCAAACTTGGGTTGTACTGGTGCCTTCACCACGTATGAATTATTTGACTTTCTTACTAAAAACCAGTTTACATTGTGGATATTGCATAAGAACCTTTGTTCTAGTTCTAGTGGATATTGCACAAGGACATCTGTTCTAGTGAATATTGCCCTAGGGCCCCTGTATGAGTGGTGTGAAGTAATGTATGAATAAGTGATTAAGAAAAAGTTGAAAAATTATTAACTTAAATTTTACTTACTACAAGTTAATAAAAGGTCCTAAGTAACGAGAAAAATTAATTAAGATGAAGTCAAATTTAGAACTTCCTCTTGATGTCTATAAATGCAAGGAATCGAGAATTGATAAGGGGATTATTATTTTGTTTGTCGAATAGTACGTACCACGACGGTCTAATGTATGGATTTTGGCCACGCTGAATTTGTGAGGTTATGTGGAAGATAATGTTGTCTAAAATTAGTAAGAAAATTATTTGTGGAAGTCAAAAACGAAATGAAAATTATAATTAAATATTTACTTACCAACGTGGATGAATAATCATATCAGGATTACCTTGAACTTAGGTATAAAGCATTGTTTATTTCTTGACATCTTTAAAACTGCAAGAATCGTTCACATACATCAGAAAGAGAACAAGCGTGATCCAAGTAGCTATCGCTTCATATCTATTTTGCCTATTATAGGAAAAGTGTTTGAAAAACTGCTAAAAGCACAAACAAATTTTTTTTTTTTAAATAATAGTTTGTTCCATGCAAATCAGTTTGGCTTTAGAAACAATCGTTCAATTACTATAGGAATTAGTAGTCTATGTAAAGAAGCAACAATAGCATTTGAAAGAAATGAGTACCTTGTGTGTTTTCTCACACAAGATGTTTCAATGCGTTTCTTTTGACAATATACATATTTCCTACAAAAAAATTACAATAGGAATTCTTGGATGTTCATTAATGATTTGCCGGGTTGCACGACTGCGGACTTGATCCGATTTGTAGACGACACCACAAAACTTTTTCTATGGGCAACAGCATCACAGATTTAGCTGTAGTTGCATAACACAGCCATAATGATCTGAAGCAATGGTTTGCTCCAAAAAACTGTGTTTGAATGAAAATAAGAGTCAAAATCTGATCTTTACTCTTGAACAAATTGCTTTTAATAATGTTATTGGACTCTAAACTAACTTGGGAGCCCCATATAAACAAACTCGCATGTAACTGGTCAAAGCACATTTTTGTCATGAGACAAGTTAAAAATCTCATATCTGCAAGGGTTATAAACGGCTTACTTTAGCTTAATCCACAGCAATTTTACCTATGCGATCCTGGCATGGGTTCATTCGGTCCACGCCGAAAACAATTTTACCCTTCAAAAGAAGATCATCATGATCATTTCTGGTATTGGTTTTAGAGATGATTACAGAGATAAGCTTGAAGAGAACGCGAGAAAAAATTAATATTGTGCCGACCTATGACACAGACTGACCCGACCAAGAGAGTCTACAGGATACCATGGGATCAAATTCCGGTGCTTATGAAATGTTTGCCACCGGTTTAGTTTCTGAAATCAATGTCAAAATTCTTGATAAAACTTTCATGCTATTCTACGGAAGAATTATTTATGAACTTTAATTTTCATGCTTTGTAAATTTGTTTTTTAATACGCGTAAATGTATAATTTGTATAAAAATACGCAACTATACTGAAAGGTGTATACAAGAGATGGCGGCACACTTTAATTGAAAATTCAACTAAAGACATTGTGAACAAATTAATACTTTACACGTTAATTAAACGCGTTAAGTGAAATTGTTAATACTTGAAAATATTTTAGAAACTCCGGTTTTTAAAACGCATTACAAGTTACTAATGTTTTGAATAAAACTCCCTCGGGTACCACACTTCAGTCAAGCTATTAAGACAAAACTGGTCTCTGGGTTAAAACTAAACGAATTTAAATGCAAAGGCAGCTTCCACAGCACTGAAAACAGCCATTCTTTTTCAGCCGCGCATGGTAAACAATGTCGGGCGAGGCAAACACCTGGATAAGCATGGTAGGTGTATGGCTAAATTCCCATAAAATTCCAGGAGCTGAAAGTAATAGTCGACAAAAACAAAAATTGATAGAAAAGTGGGATTGTTCGGAGATCACTTTTACAACTTTGAAGCAAAATACAAAAGTTCTACTTTATCAAAAGTGCAGGTTTTAGCATCAGAGATATGTTTAGTTATGAAAACATTTTACTTTTCATATGTAATCTCACACTTCTTTGTTTTTTGAAGCCCATATATTTAGAAATTAATCTCGTAACAAATCCTGCTAGAAGTTCTCAATTATTAAACTTTAATTTTCATATTTTGAAATAATAGGAAATTTATATTTATGTACGCTATATTATACGAGTAGTACATTTTTTGTATCTTTAATGAAATAGAAAATACAATAAAACCACAGGGAAATGAATTAAGCTTGTAATTGCAATTATCAAAAATATAATGTTTTACTTTCTTATAATACAATAATATATTTCGTGCTTCTGTTTGAATTGTGGTTTCATGTAATTCAGAAATATAAATAGACAAATAATACGGTAGTTACTTAAGGATTAAATAATTTCGGTTGGGTTTGTATTTTATCTTCTGAATTAGGATAGGTTTAGAATCATATTGATTTTGATTATACAAGTGTAGAAGCTTAACTAATATTTGCTTTTTCCTAACATCTGTGTTAGTCTTTGTAAACTTGCCGTAATCCTTTGTAATTTACAATTATCACAAACAACAATAAAAAAATCACTTGCATAATATCAAAATTGAAAGAGCTCGTAATCGATCATTTGAAACGAAGATTCTAGAAGTGACGTTAAAATTGGGGAACTAAATTTTAACTATAAAGTCCTTTTTGTGGGGCTTCAACTTGAAAAGTAACTTTCTTCTCTTCCTAATGCAAATTGAAACAACTGCAAACTGAAAGCGTAAAAAACAAAAATGGATTATAGTGTTTTGTGTTAGCTGTTTTTATTTGTTTGTTTTCATCTTTTTAAAAGTTTGTTCTGCATAAAAGCTTTGCTCTTGTAATCGCTTTGTAAAATATTAAAGATAAAAATTAGAACCTCTTCGCTTTGAGTTGTGCACAAGTGAAAAGTAATCATAGACACGATTTTTATCAATTTTAGACCATACATTTTAATTAATTTGTTAATTAACAATGAAGCAATTATAATTGGAAACAATTTATTTTGTTTTGTGGTAAAATTGAGTCAATATATTAGGTAAGAAGCGCCGTTTACGACGAGTTTGTAGAAGCCGTCAAGAGGGAAGCCAAAGTTGCAACATCTTAAAAGCTTCAGGGTATGCTAATTTTAATTTCGGTATGCATGAATCTAAACGTTAAAATTTTGAGATTTTCAGTTGCCTATTTAAAAAGCTTTAGCTTTGATTACTGACATAGAAAAAGCATCCACCTTTTAAAGTTTAAATGCTGTAAAAAAAGATAAAGCATAATTTAAATAATTTTTTAATATCTTTTTTCTTTTCAAGACTAGCAAAAATACATTTAAAAAAGTAATTAAATTACTCGACTTTAAAAGCAAAACTTAATAAGTTTATTTTGCGTTTATTAAAATTTTTCTTTTCGAATTGTGGCCATTATGGAAGTGCTGCTATCTGACACTTGGTTATACAAAATACAAAGTTGTTAGAAATGTTTACAAAAACTTAATTAAAACCTAAGATATTTTCATTTTAACTTAAGTTGAAATACATATATTACATACGTAAACATTTTATTCAAGATACTTTTAAGACATTTATTTACAATTTCTTGTGACAAAGAATGGCGAAATTATTTCTTTAAAATGAAAAGTGAAATATCATGAAAATCGTGAAAATAAGGTCGTTACAGGGGTCGAAAATCTGTTTGCCTTGGTTAGATCTTTCTAATGTGACCTGGATTTGGTCGTCTGTTGCATCCGTGCTTGATTTCATGAACTTCTTGCGCTGCGCTGTAAGGTTATACCACAAATGGTATGTGACGATTATTTGGCTAGCCTAATCATCATAATGATTATTTGATTATTAAGCCCACTCTAAATAGAAAAATAAAATTTTTAATAAAAATTTAAGTTGCATGAAAGGCACCGCTATTACACCACAACCTGATTTGAACGACGTCGACCGAATCCTAGATGGTGGCATAATCCTGCAGATTTAGTCCTGCAATGATTCCTCTTGAAACTCGTTCCAGCTCTGCCATCTGGACATGTAGTTTCTATCGTCGCTCTCGAAATTTGGAGAGTGATACCGTGACTTGCACTATGACGTCCATTATATAGCAATTGTTTATAAAAATAACGGTTTTTGCACTTTTGGCTTTGACGTTCTGTCAATTGGTCAGACATCTCTGATGTCGGATTTTCACCGGAGGGCCGAGCTGTGAAATTCCGCGATGTCCGTCATTCGAACCCGGAATTTCCAACCTGTAACTCAACCAGCGATAACACGAAGCCACTACTGTGGTTTAATAATACAACTGCGTATGAATATAATAAATTAAATATAAACGGTAAAGTGAATAGCTGCTAATGTTGAATACCTCAATAGACTCCGGCTTCAGTAAAAATTTATTCTGACTGCCCATCGGAAGGCCACCGAGGTGAAATCTACCTGGACCAGAGCCTCTCTGGAGACGAAGTGTATACCAATTTATTCTGCCCATCTGCCTTTTGAAGGAAATGGCAAACTACCCAGGTGTAATCATCTATCTAGTGAATCTAAAATAAACTTTAAAATAAAATTTGTTAAACTTTCCGTTGTTCTGTGCCAGCGTTAAACAGTAGGTCTCCTATATGTGTCATAACAGACATATGAGAGAAAGTCTTCGTCAATGTTAGGGAGACATGATAATGATAAGGCAAAGAAGAAGAATCGAAATAGGTTATAGTATGCTGAGCATCGATATGTTTACTTTCATTACTGACACGTGACATTAATAATCATCGACCATCATTCAGGCGTGGCAGGGTATTAAAAGTTTTATTGAATTTCAAATTGTTTTCTAAGTTCGCTCCATGCAGCACAGTATATACAGTGTAAATATCGGCATAGCTTAAGAGATTTTGCTACCGTTATGCTTTTATTTCATTTAAAAGCAGAATTGTTAGATCTGACTCCTGATCGAGCATACATAATTCCCGATTTTCCTACAAAATTCAAAAATGGAACTAAACAAAGATCTTCTTTAAAATATATATTAAAAACAACTAACACTAAAATGCATACAATATTCTTTAGCCAATACCAATAAAAGTAATAAAATCCAAAAAAAAACGAAATATTATTAGTTAGTAAAACAAAAATTAGGTAAAAATAAAATAAAATATTTTTGAAAAGGATTAATTTTGATGTTAAAATCTCCTAATTAGGAAATAATACCAGGATAGCCGAAACTCATTTTAGTCAATCTCTTTCAAGTCTGTAGTCAACCTCCTAACATTTTCCCATCTGCATTCGACGCCATATTGGAAATAAAACTCTGAAATAAGAGTTTTATCAAATATCTCGTTAAACGTTGCTTTTAGGGCAAAGTGACTTATTAACGTTATTACCAATATTATTCAAGATAAAATTCTGTACTTCTCTTAGTATATTTTTCGTAAAATCAACTCTCTCCGAGCCATAGCCACGAGAATCATTGGAGTTTCATACAACTGCACGCACATAATAGTCCAGTCATTGCGTCGCGAAAAATGGACCTGCGTGGAAATAACTCGCATCTGCACTTTTTTGTTTTAACTCTTTAATTTAGTATAGGACAGTAGTTCGTACGTTTTCGAGATCAAGCTCGGTCCGGACCAAAGGCAAATTTATTCAACGTTGTCCGAATAATCCAACAATTGTGAATTGGTTGTTTCAAATGCATCCCAAGTCCAAAATAGATTTAAACAAAATTAAATGAAGTAAAATTCTGAGTATAATAAACTAAAACAAAAATTGTTTCAATATCTTCTGTACCTAAATTTCGAGATACAGCCCTATTCAAAGAACCTCCTTTTTATCTATAATGTAACATAGTTCAAAAATGATCAAACTTGAAAGCTTACAGTTTTGGAACTATTGGAGATTCATAGATAATTGAATACAGTTTCACTCATTTGAGAACTTTTTCGCCAGATATTTAAATAGGTAATAAAATGTACAGTAAAATCTGAAAATTGTGTTTGTGGAAAAAAACCCTAGAAAACAAAACATTTTGAAAAGCTGTATTTTGGAAATTACATAATATAGACTAGAATAATTTTTATTTGGTTTAATATAAACTTTTTCCGAGCACAGACTCTCGGAATAAATTAAGGGCCGCATTTATAAGTGTAGGAAAGTTTGTTTCTAGTTACGAATATCACCATCGAAGATAATACTGACAATTTAGCCGAAGAAATTTATCAATAAAATGGCGAAATGTATTAAAGGTGTGAAAATTAATTAAAAAGCCATTATGATTGATCAGATCTAAAGGGGAAACCACTTAAAAACCGCGTTGCAATACTCCATCTGAAGGAGGTAAGGAAACAAGAAGTAAGGGAATGTCGTAAAGGTTGGGACGGGTTTCGTTTTTGGTGTGTAGTTTTGAAACGGATGGGAATAATGTTAATTTCTATAAACCAATAAGAAGGTATGATCATTGGCTACAACTTTGCTGTAGAAAGTTATTTGATATCGCAAACGAGTCAAAAGTTATATATTGCTCTGAACGGTCGTATCTAATAGGGTTCCTCGTTATAATAAATTTTTTTGCAATGTTCGGGTGCACACAAAATGTACCCCGTCGATAGAAATATTAAACTTTTACACCAATGACAAATAATGTAACAATAATGATAATACCTCGGCTTTAATGTCTCGGAGTGCATGGACTTACCTCTCTCAGTCTGGGTTCGTTCCGGGACCAATAACTGTAATACTAAAATCAAATTTTGGACTCTCGGAACAGATCAAAAAAATATCTTCCGTTGCAAAGACAATTATATTTTTATTACTCACAATAATGTAAATAAATGGTTTATTAAGTAAAAAGTTCTTAATATTAATCCTATTAATAAAAATTCTTAACATTAACGAAGAAAAGCACGCGTTTATGTTGTCCGAAATTTTCACTTAATTTTATTACGAAAATAAAGTTTAATGGGAATTTACCTTTATAAGCTCTAGGGTTTTTATTATGCATACGATGTTTGACCATGAGATTGTTAACTTTCGACACACCGATGGTTATTTCTTATCTTGATATGAACGGATTACTTTCTTGGTGCGTCGTATAAAACCACGTATAGTTGAAATTCATTTTTTGTAGAAATATTCTGAATCCTTTATAATTTCGATTGGAAAACACTTTAATACAACGTAAGTACACTTTTTATATTAATATTCACTAATTTTCGTCGACTTTACTTAAATTTTCTGTACTTTTTAATTATTTTTACTAGCCGTGGCCATAAAACACAACGCCATTTATTATCGATCAAACATAGTGCGATCCCAATTGTTTTTCCTCTCATCGCCTCGAAATTCATAGCCTCTTGATTTTTCGTCATTATTTATTATTGGTCGATGCAAAAATCAATACCATTTTGACCTTCTAAGATTACAGGTCTGTATTCAGCTCATCGTGACTTGTTACAATTTTAATAAAATAATTTTTTATTTTTAGATTGGATTAATCTTCATCGCTGCCTCGTGATTGGTTTCATGAAATTTATGGACATGCATTATCCGTTTTCGGTGCACTAAATCGAAACACTCCGAACTTTGCGTAATATTTTAACTACTTATTTAAATTTTAATGCTAACACAAATTTTATATTAATTAATCAATTAACAATATTTTGACTTTTGAATTACCTTTCTTATGCCTGAACAATTTTGATTTTGTATTATTAAACGGAATTAATTAAGCGTTACATTATAAATTAATTTTTTATTAACCTGTTTCAAGCCTCGCTTTTCAAATTAAATGATACTGAACTCAAATTCTTGGTGTCGGACGAAAGTTTATCTGTTTGTTCAGACAAGTCCATGCTTTTTTTTGTTATTAACAAATTCTCTGAATCTTAAATAAACGTATTTCTATTGACATGGTTCTCCAACATTGCAATATATTTTAATGAAGGGAACTTTTTTAACCGAAAAAAAATTTGCCGTATAGGTTGGGACACTATCAAAAATCTGAAAAATAAGGCAAAAAATGAAGTAAAACTGCATGGTATTATGATTAGAATATATATTGAAACTTTCAAAGAAACAATTTATTCGTTTAGTTTGCTTTTCCTTCAATTCGGAAATGTTTTCGGGCGACGCGACGTCAAAATACTACTTTTCATCGGCTTTCGTCCACGATTTGATTTTTTGGCTGGAGTTGATGCTTGCAAATGTCCGATCGAAGACAAAATCGATGTTAAGCCAGATTAAATGTCATTGCAGTGTCTTGGAATAAAAAAAAGTGGTGTCTCAACCTTTACAAAATAGCCATTTTGTAAAAAGTCTAAAAATTACTTTCTGCAATACCTCATTTAAATTGCTTTTTCACACAATGAAAATACACTAAATACAAGACACATTGAACATACTTACTTGAAATAATTGATTTAAATTTTGTAAAATTTCAGCACGTAGAAACTACCTTAAAGATGTTTTTTTTAAAGAAAATTTACGGCTTGCTTGGCATACACACAATGAACACGACGTCTTCGTTCTAATGCACATGAAACGTTAGGTTATAACCAAACTTTACTGCGACAGTCATAATATAAGGTGTCACGACTACCAACAACGCAGATATTCCGCTGTCCCAACCTATACGGCGTCCCAACCTATACGACACTCCCCTATAAATAGAAAATTTGAATGGAAAAAAGAATCTTTCATGAAAACATAATTTTTCTGCAAATAATATAATTAAAAGAACTAATATTAAATTAATAAAATTGATGCATACATTTTTGAGCCAAAAATATTAATAAAATCCAAAATGAAAAAAAATTAAGAATTTAAAAAATTGAATTGAAAAATTAGGAAAAAACGACAGCTGCGGTATCGAAGTTTTGGTATCACTATAGATACCATCACCATGAGGCATTTTTAATTAATGAATAAATCATAATTGAAACTAATGGGGTTATTCTGATAAATTCTTATAGAGGCTATAAGCTCTCGAAGCTATTTAATAATGGAGATTACGTCAGTTTTATAATAAAACTGACGTAATCTCCATGGTTATATAGCTTCGAGAGCTTATAGCCTCTATAAGAATTTATCAGAATAACCCCATTAACTTCGAAAAAAAATTTGCCAGAAATTGAAAAATTAATTGAAATAATGAAAACTTTGCAGTGAAAAACTTAAAAAAAGGTAATAAAACAAAATAAATTATAAATATTAAATAACGGAAATTAAAGATAGGTAAAATACAATAAATTAAACTAGAAATGACCCAAAATGATATGAAATGTTACTGAAATAAAATTACTGAAGTTACTGAAGAAATGAACTTATGAAGTTACTGAACTAAATGAAAAATGTTACAAATAATAAAATATAACACAAAAACTGAAGATATAAAAAAAAAGGGAAGACGCAATCAGACTCATCAAACTTATTTGGATTTGCTGTACTCTTTCGTAATAAAATTAAGGTATTTTTTAATTTTCTTTTATTTTATTGTACTACATCTTAGTAATTATTTTAGTTTATTACATTTAAAACGGTAGCAAACCACAAACACTACTCACACTTATCACACTCAGATTTGTTGTATTGTTTTCGTCTTACCTTTTTTTTCTATTTATTGTAGAAAATTATTTGTAGAGAATTTTATTATTAATAATATCGGTAGTAAGTAATTTTACCGTAAAATCCACGTTTAACGAGATATTTACGAAAAGGAAATATGGCGTCGAATGCTGACCTCGTAGGATGGGGAAAACTTAGGATGTTGACTACAGACTTGAACCGAAACGATTAAAATGTTTTCGAGCTGTCATGGAATTATTTCCAAATTTAAATCACTGAAGGCTGGTCTACAAATGAATATACAAATTCTTTAATCCTGCATTTGCCAAGATGGGATCCGAGGTTCGCGAATAAATCAAATTTTCTACATAAAAATATCAAAAGGTAAGGATATAAAATGATAAATAAACTAAAAATCAATTCATTTATCTGATAATGAAATTTACCATTACATTATAAGCATTAGGTAGAAATACATTTTTATTTACGTCAGTGTTCTCATTTTTTTCCAAGCAATACCTAGAAAAGTTAAGAAATGTACAAAAGTAAAAATTGTAAAAAATTTTTAATTTGTTTGGTCATAGAAAGTCAAGGACTTTAAAACTTGGGAATAACGAAAAATTCTTTGAAAGTTAAAAAATGATGAAAGTTACGTATTTCATTTCTTCAAATTAAAAAATAATTTGAAAAATAAAATTAATAATAATTTAGATTGACATTTCCCACCGACTGCTTTTAAAATTAAAATTTTTAAAATTGATTTTTCCACCCTAGGTTAGGAAACACAGACGAGGAACCCAATTTTTTCAGGGGTCCAGCGTCACCAGTTAGATCGAATCCACGGTTAGGGGTTGAGACGTTTGTTTTTCACGAAGGTCTGCTAAGATAGAGGGAAAGTGGAGATGGCTTTAAGGGGTTGGAGCTTTTGAAACTTACCTGAAATCATGCGACTTTAAATGAAAAACTCAGTCGGCTCAAGACTTTACACCGTGGAGGGGTGGACGGGTGCGCTTCTCGCACCATCCAAATTGTCGACTTCATCGGCAATTAGTTTGCTTGGTAAATCGCCTCACGGTTTACCGTATCCTTTTGAATTTTATCCATCACGACCGGCCGAGGATGTATGTCCTCGAAGCCCACACATAAATTAATTAAAATTTACATGCTTTCCAGTCAGTTCTTCAAACACCCGTTGAAGGGAGTAAGGCGAGCTTAACTCGCAAAATATCCTACAATCCCGCCTTAGCAAAAAGCAAAAAGATTGACATTTTTTCTATACTGTACATTATTTTTCGAAAATTTTAATTTAAAAAAGAAACTTTTCAATCAATCTATCAATACAACGTAGTATTTTAGTTTGCATTTTTGAAAATAATATATTTTATTTTACATTATTTGCGTACAGTTGATTCATGTTTTTGCAATTCATTACGATGTTTCGAAAAGTTTAGGAAATTTTTCAATTTTGGTGAAGGAAAAATCAAGGAATTTGTTTTGGAAAATTATGGGACTAAATGATGACTTTGACAAATCGATTTAATGCAATTTCACACATGAGAAACCAATATTGTCAAATTATACATTAGAGGTTATTATAATATCACCAAATATATTTAGGTACAAGATTAAACAATAATAAACAGTTTAATTCCTTTCATTAAAAATATTTGTAATTTATTTTTGTTTTAAACAGAAATATAATAAGGAATAAATGTAACCTAAACTTCCACAAAATTTTTATATATAAAAATTTTAGTATTTTGTAAAAAAAAGCTATACCTTTTGGGGTTTCGCAAATTTTTAAATATTATGATACGAGGGTTCCGCGATCAGAAAAGTTTGGGAAATGCTGTATATTTATTCTAAGTTATTATTTTTGTTATTTGATTTTTTTTTTATAAAATTAAATATTTATGGATGCATAGTAGTTAATCCTGTATCCTAGAAAGATCACAGAGTTGCTATCCGAACTACACTACGGTTTATCAGGTGAAATTTTTGTATCCAGGTAAATGTAATCCCTTGACCGAACTGCAACCGGGCGGAGGTAAATGTGCCACCAAATGTACCTGACCAGAAAAGGGTACCGGTAAAGGGCGGAGGTAAATGTGCCACCAAATGTACCTGACCAGAAAAGGGTACCGGTAAATGTGCCACCGACCAAAAGGGTTCTTTAAATAAACACAGGTATTTGTGCCACTAACAGTGAAAAAATTAAATTTTTTTTGCCTTCGAATTTTGGGGTGTGCATTCGATAAGGCTGTAGGCCAGCTCGGCAAATGGTCAGATATTTAATCCGGGTCCAAATTTTCTACCTGGAAATACATAGACCAACTCGGCAAAATAATAAATTTTGGCTTGGCCAGAACTGCGAGCATCAAAAAACCTACCCTCCGATGCTCCGCATCTCCGGGCGGTTTTTCGTGCTCCGAGCCGCTACGCGGCGGGCGCTAAACATACGAGAGGCGCGACAGATCAAGGAAACCGGGATAAATGCAACCGGGATGTGAGAGACCCTCGAAATAGCATTAAAAAGTATAGTTGCGCTATGGGGCAGTAAACTTTTACGTTTCACCCCCAAAAAATCGTGTAAAATCAAAAAATAATCGATGTTACATGTAGGAGATGCATCAGGTAGATGCCGTTTTCTCCGGTGGCACAAATACCTGTGTACTTTTAATATCCTAAATTCGTAGCAGGTAGAATAACATTACTGGTGGCACATTTACCTCCGCCCCCGGTAAATGTGCCACCGACCAAAAGGGTTCTTTAAAGAAACACAGGTATTTGTGCCACTAACAGTGAAAAAATTAAATTTTTTTTGCCTTCGAATTTTGGGGTGTGCATTCGATAAGGCTGTAGGCCAGCTCGGCAAATGGTCAGATATTTAATCCGGGTCCAAATTTTCTACCTGGAAATACATAGACCAACTCGGCAAAATAATAAATTTTGGCTTGGCCAGAACTGCGAGCATCAAAAAACCTACCCTCCGATGCTCCGCATCTCCGGGCGGTTTTTCGTGCTCCGAGCCGCTACGCGGCGGGCGCTAAACATACGAGAGGCGCGACAGATCAAGGAAACCGGGATAAATGCAACCGGGATGTGAGAGACCCTCGAAATAGCATTAAAAAGTATAGTTGCGCTATGGGGCAGTAAACTATTACGTTTCACCCCCAAAAAATCGTGTAAAATCAAAAAATAATCGATGTTACATGTAGGAGATGCATCAGGTAGATGCCGTTTTCTCCGGTGGCACAAATACCTGTGTACTTTTAATATCCTAAATTCGTAGCAGGTAGAATAACATTACTGGTGGCACATTTACCTCCGCCCCTGCAACCATGCCACGGTCAAATTAATGTCGTTTCGTGTTCCCGTTTCTGAATTGCACCATGAGCAACTGGAGCAGGTATCACAAGCAAACAAATAAAAAGGATAGTTAAGTTAAGTAACCTAACAACCTATCCGCAATTAAAAGATTACAATTTTGCACCTTTTCTCATCCTACAAGGCGCGGTGGTGGAATTTATAGGGCGGTGGTAAATGTGCTACCAGTAATGTTATTCTACCTGCTACGAATTTAGGATATTAAAAGTATACAGGTATTTGTGCCACCGGAGAAAACGGCATCTACCTGATGCATCTCCTACATGTAACATCGATTATTTTTTGATTTTACACGATTTTTTGGGGGTGAAACGTAATAGTTTACTGCCCCATACCGCAACTATACTTTTTAATGCTATTTCGAGGGTCTCTCATATCCCGGTTTCATTTATCCCGGTTTTCTTGATGTGTGGCGCCTTCTCGTATGTTTAGCCTAGTAACCAGAGTCAAAACCGCCCTGGAGGGGTGCAACGCGGAGCGGAGCGCAGCGGCGCCCCGTAAGGGTAGGTTTTGACGATGGATTACCCTCCTTATCGAATGCACACCCCAAAATTCGAAAGCAAAAAAAATTTAATTTTTTCACTGTTAGTGGCACAAATACCTGTGTTTATTTAAAGAACCCTTTTGGTCGGTGGCACATTTACCGGTACCCTTTTCTGGTCAGGTACATTTGGTGGCACATTTACCTCCGCCCAATTTATAATATATAGGTTGTAATAACCCTTAACTAGAGGTGGAAATTGCAATGGCCCATAATTATGCATAATATCAATAAAGTGTGATACATGTTAAAATATAATAATAATAACTAACTGGCACAGGCGGCCTGACGTCCGCCGTTAGCCATCTAGAACGTGATTGCCTAGGTTGTGCGGCCTAAAGTTTGCACTGAACGGGATTTCAAAATTATGACTCTTTCATGTACATTTACACGAAAATCTGATAAGATACGGATCTAAAACGTGAAGATCGACTGAGAATTGTAGGTGGAGTAGCGCATATAAAATTTTAACATAGCGTATTAAATAGTATATAGATATTAGATAAACGATATTTCTGGTCTTTATGATATGGGATCTAACTTATTAAAGATCGGCACGATTGAAATTATTGTTTAATTTTAATGTGCTGTAAAATCTTCAGAATCTAACTAATTAATTTTTAACTTTCTATTTACAGCTTTTTAAAGAGCGATATTATCGCTAAAACTTGGTTTTTAATGAATATTTTTGGAAGCATTTTAAGCAAATAATTTATAAAACTAAAATATAAATAAAAATCTTAATTGTATGCCAAATACAAGATAATATTAAAGATAGTAACAAGTTTTTATCTTCAAAAAGGTTACAAGATAACTGTAAAATCACCAAACTAACAATTGCATTTTTAAAAATGTTACATTTATTTTGTTTTTCAGTTTACTAAACGATCACCCACATGAAAAATTCCCATATTATTAATAAATTTAAAGAACATAAAATTCTACTCAAGATTATTATAATAAGTTTTTCATTATTATCTTTAATCAACAACAAATCAAAATAGCAAAAAGTAAACAATTATTTAAAAATTCAGGAGCTATTTTTTGACATCAAAATAATACTAAAAAATTATGGTTAAATATTTTTCACGATGTTGTAACAGGCTACTGTTATTTTGGTCTATATGAAAAATATAATTTTATTTTCAGGGCTTATTAATTTAGTAATAACTTTTATGTACGATTTATTTGAACAGTTTTGTATAACAAAGCTAATTTTATTTTTTATTATTATGGCTCACTATTATTTGCTACTATTATTTTAAATTTAATAACACTTTCTTGTAATTCGTCATAAACCATTGATTACCACACATCTTTCTTACCTATAATCAATGGAATTTTTATCCGAGATCGGTAAAGTAGATCACCAACTTTCAAGGTTGCATCGATTTGCTTCGGCGCAAATTGGATTGGTAATGCTCTCGCCAAACCGAACCAGCAACGCTAACACATAAAAATTTCAGCTCCGCAATTTATAAATTTATTGATAATAGATCAAGTTTCATCGAGTAAAATTATCGAGTTTATGACAAGTAAAGTCACTCCGAGTGAAGTGTTATTTTTTAGATCAGTGAGATCAATATATGATCCCGAAAATCAATTTTTATTTCGACAACAGAAATTTTTGTCCAAACACATGTGCGAAGTCGATGCGACTCCATTCTTCTAAATCCGGAAAAGATCGCAAAACACCGCAGCCAATATTTCTAGGTGAATTATTCTATTATAATATAGATCCTAATATCATTGGACAAGTCCGGAGAATTGTAAAAATTCCAATAAGAAGAAAATTCGAAAACCCGCAAATTCATCTGCTCGTTTCATTTCATCAACGAACAAATCTCCACCATTTTGGGTCAGCGAGAATCGCCGCTTCGTCGACCATCTGCCAACTTTTCAAAGTTTCATGTGTGCAAAGATAATTTTTATTCCAAATACAACTGGAGGAACAAAACGCAAAATTGGTGATACAAAAACGAATTTAATTGCTTATTCAAATAATTCAGATCAATTGCTACGCTTTTCATGTTTTACAATATCGTACACTGTGTTTTTAACTATATTTTAGATCAAACATTGCCATTTAAAATCCTGACGATTTTGGCCAGGAGTAACAACGAACCATCAGATCTGATCGTACGTAATCCAGTAACCATTTCAACAGAAATCGTAAGTAGTTATAAACACTATTTATTGTATGAATTGTTTAACAAAAATACCAAGCTCGTAGCTAACATTTTGTCAACCTGCTTATCCAAAACTAATCTACCTTCAGTAGACGTAGCTAGAATTCCTGCTTTTTTGGTAGTATTAGTGCGATTTTTTTATCGCTAGCATTTTGTAAGACAATTAAATTCGTAGACACGACAATTCAAGTGCGAAGGTTCACCCCGTTTGGCAATTCGACTCCAACTCAGCGACATCTGTCGATTCGCTCTGGGTACCAAGTATATGTATTTGTGTTCAACATTTGTAAATAATTGTCAATTTTTATATTTTAATACAAACATTTATCATTCATATAATCTGTGTAAACAAGAATTCGCTTATGTTATTTACGATTGATTTCATATTAATTTATATTAAAAGTGTGTGTTCAAAATGAGTAATTTTTTATTTTCTACTTTGAGTTAATTTTGTCTCGATAAGGATAACTAAGGTCCCTGAACGTCCTTATTCGATTCTGGCGCCCTCCGGAGAATATTACTACGCAAAGAAGAACCCATCCAAGAATCCACGAAAGCGACCCGTCGCTACCCAGCTCTCAGTACTTGGTATTAAACATACAAAGCTAAGCCGCTTCGTTAGTACATCTACGAGCATAAAAGAGGCAATTGGAACTGGAAGCACTAGCTTCTACTTATACCGTTTCATAAGTGGTGCTTTTCACGTTTCAATGTTTATTGTTATTTGTCATTTGAAACGGAGGAACTGAAAGTTTCATTACAACGGTACGTTGTCCTGGTGCGGGCTTGTGTGTTATACACGATTACCAAAATTTATAAAATTGTAGTGTTTTGTAAGTTGGTCACGACAATATTTCAATTTCTTTCTTCTTCTTCTTCTTCTTCAAGTGCCGTGCCTGATTTCAGACGTAGGCGACCTCTCTCCTATGCATGTGTTGTGCGTTTGAAGTATTATCACACACATAGGGGACCTACTGCTTAACGCGGGCTCCGAACCGCGGGAAGTGTATACACTTCATCTCCATAGAGGCTGTACTAGGCAGATTACACCTCGGTGGTTTGCCATTGCCTTCCGAGGGGAGACGGTCAGAATAAAGTTTTACTGAGCCCGGAGTTGAACCAGGTATTTAGCATTAGCAGCAACGCACTTAAGCGCTAAGCTGGCGACCGTCTCGACCGTTTAAATGAAATTGAAATTTCATTTAAACAATTTTGTTCAAATAACTAGAAGTAAAATAATTATGAAACATTACATTATTGAACTATATCAACATCGTGTGCCAATTTATTTAATTACATTCGAGCGATTCTTTGAATTTTCATTGCTATTCTATTTTTCTCCAATTCTTTCAAACTGTTTTCTTATTGCCTACAGTTTGTATAGTTGTATTGTACATTGTTAAAAATTTTTATGTAAAATTACTTAGAAAGTCATTGGCAATTTTGTGACCTTATAGTAATCTATTATTTTCATTGAAGCATCATTCAAGTTTTCCAAGCAAGATTTCGATTGTAGGCCGCATTAAAGAAAATTTTTTTTCTGTTGGCGTCTCTGGTGGCAGTTCGCCTTGTTTTGGTTGCCAATTTGAACAGCCTGCGATAGAATGTGAAAAATAATAACTCCAATATCTTTGGAATAATTTCACGTGTAATAATTTCTAAAGCAAATAATAAATAAAGAATTTTATAGAAATACTTGTACATTTACTAGAAATTTTAAGATTAACAGAACAGAAATGAATTTTACATTCATTGAACAAGTAAATTTACTTTGTACAAATTACATGCAAAAAATATTTTAATTTTAAACGAACGATACCTTAATTATATATTTACAGAAATTTACAATGTAATTTTACAGTAAAAGTTATTATAATTTTCCACACATTTTTAACAGTGTACAGTATTTACTGAAGTCGTGTATTTTTTATAATAATTGGAATGTAAAGCTTTACGTGGAATCCCAACTATGGCACAAATAATTCGGAGTAGCTGAGATTTAACCCACGACTATTAGGACTACAATTTAACCCACTCACTCCTACATCAAACTAAGGGTACGTAGTTATATACTATAATTACCCCTCAATTAGTACTTGAAATTCTCTTGAAGGCGATCTCGAAAAAAAGTTTTTCTAAATTATGCCTGCTTAGTTATTTATTGAAAATATTTAATTGAAGAAATTGAAGTACATGCTACTAACAAATCGCGGCGATAAAACGAGATCTTGTTAAAATGTACTGTCTTTATGTTTTTCAAAAAGTTGTATATATGATGACAAGAAAACGAGCTTACAACAAGTAGCTGCTTGTAAAAACTTCTAAATAAATTGCCCAATATAAATAAGGGTATGCACACAAGAATTATTTAAAAATCCCATTTGTTTTCTAGTTCACTCCTTGTGTTTAATTTATGGGTTCACATTTTCTAAACTTGCGCGTTAATTATTATCGAATTCGCTTCATTACCCAAACGAAACCACTAGAGGAAAAATCAATTTTGTTTTGCTGTTTATGTATGGGGTACGTCAATTATTATAAGTGAAAAATTGTAAACAAAGGTGAGACGATAAATTAATTATCTGTAAAAATAATTACTTTTGGAGGGGTCGTAGAACAAAGATAATATACAAAATTTCAGTTTCTTGACAGCCGTAGAGATGGCCAGGTAAGCAGACTTTTATTGATTTCCTGTCGTGGTAGCTCGTAGGCCTTGTATAGTAGAGATGTGCCCAGGTACGTTACGATTTCTGGACGTTCACAGAACGAAAAACGAAAAACTCGGAAATATTCGCATCACGAAATGCTTCCTGTGTGTTTCGCATTCTTTAGATAGCTTCTGGCAACGAAATATTGTTGTCACAACCTGTCAACGACAGAAACTGAAGTTTGTCGAACACATGCAAATCAACAAATCCAAATTTAGTAAACCACATAGGGGAAAACAAAAGGATAAACAATTTAAAATTAAATTCATCATTTGCAAAATTATCTTTGATTTCATTTTTGTTATCGATACATTTTCGAACATTGTAAAGAATATAAATTGCTGCGAGTTAATTTTAACATTCATATCACGAATATAGCAAAATATAAAGCTCTACAGTATCAACAAAAAACTTACTGATGATTTTGGTAATCTTTTGTTCTATAATTTAATTTTCTTTTTCAAACCTATAACTTTTTTATAGAGGTAAAAAAATATGGCTACCTAAACATTAAGTTATAAATAACTATAATTTAAAAATAACAATAATGTCTTCTTCTTACGTCAGAATCCAATAAACTACTTAGAATTATTTCCTTTCGACTTCATATACGATGACAAACAGTGCGAGAAAATAGAGGGTTCGAATTGATTTAAACGTTATAATGAGTCTGCAATAAAGCTTATACTGGTAATTGTCTCTTCCTGTGGGTTCATTCCAAATGTAAATAGTCAACATATTTAGTGAAGATATAAATATTATAAATTTTAATTAAGAAAATAAATTTACCCTCGCCTGGTGAAAAGAGCAAATTACTAATTCTAATTACATATTTTTTATTTTCAGATTCGTCCTCATTTTCCGGCAAAATTTATAGGGTACTTTAAATCAAGACATAGAGCTACAAGTTGTACGATGTTGCCCTACGTTTCGTTCCGGAAATGTGAAAATCCTTTAGAATTTAAGTGTTAACTGTTGATGTCGTCTTCTGCACAAATAACGTTAAAATGAATAATGATTTAACTTATTTTGTTACACGATTTTTGAAGTTCCGGAATTATTTCGTGTTCATCATTTTCGTACATGATTAATAACGAAATGGAACGAAAATAGTTGGGTGAAAATTAATCATCATACCCACATCTATAGAAACGGACGAATTAAAAAAAATAATTAACGTAATAATATAACGTAATCACTAGCACGTGGTCGTTAAAAAACCACTAAAAAAATAAGCTAATTATTGAAATTAAAATGAATTCAAAGTAATAAAAAATTGATTTAAATTTAATTTCGTTCCCTTATTACAGGATAATGACTAATATTGATCAAAAAATACTTTCCAAGTTTGAAAAATAGTCGAACAAAGTTTGGTACGCATTTATCGTAACATGTCACGTATGATTAATAAAGCAGAAGAGATGTCTTATCAGGAAGCCTACAATTTATTTGGGGTCATGGAACTGATATTCCAAATAAACGGATCAAACATATTATACAAATTAACATTGGAGAAGGGTTAAGGTAGGTCAAGGTTGTGACCCGTTTTAACTGGAGTTGAAGAATACAACGTGACTAGTTTTAACTATAATTTAGTGACCGAACATTTCTGCATTTGCAGATTCTTGATTCGCTTTAATCCCATTTGAATAACTGATTCCTGCCTGTATAAATTTCTAAATCCTTGAACTACCGCTATGTGTATGTGTAAATTCTGTAATTACAGTATGCTTACACATTAATTAAGTTTAACATCAAGTGACCTATGTAATCCAAAATAGACATCAGGTAAGAGTTAACAAAGTACTCAAAATTTAGCTACAGATGATTAGGCGAAGAAGTGAACTGTATGAGCTGTATTTCAGTAGAGATATTACACTGGAAAACAATTTTGTATTCAACACAATTACAACTGTATCTCGTTTTAGTAGACAAAAAAATGTTACTGAATATAAATACATCATACAGCATGTCCCAATAAAACCTGTATGATGATTTTGGAAAATGATAATATTGATCTGTTGGCCGATCCAATCAGCGATCGGCGGTGTAGCTCCAGGGAAGTACGTATTAATTGGATTACTGGGCATAGAGGAGTGGACCACCAGGTACTTTTTGAAAACTTTGCGGCCGGCCAGAAAAGAAAACCAAAACTAGCTATGATGAAAATAAACATTTTTTGCTGGCTATTCCAATAACATGGCTATTACCTATAAAATCTATATTTTGCTGGTAGACACTGAAACAAAATCTGTCCTCACTATCTCTAATGAGAAGGTAGCTCGGATTAGATATGTCCACGCAGGAATTTAAATTCCTACTTAATTTGCGTGGGGCCCTGATGGTAGGTATAAGCCAGCTCGTTCTAGCGGTGGCGAGGCCGTGGGTCGTGTCAAATGAAATGCCCCGAAGAAGATCAAGGAAACAGCTCTGCTAATACGACAAAAATAAATCGGCAATTAGATGTTCAGTGCCGGAAGGCGATGACATAAGCGATGTCGGATGGAAAGTACGTTAGCCGACCAGGACCAGTACAGTAGCAAAGACATTACCACCAAGAACCACTCCCCAAAATCAATTAACAGAACGTTCTAGTGGTCATTAAAAATCCCACAAACGGTGGAACCACAAACAAACTTCCAACAATTAAATCAAGCGGAAGCGACCCCGATGAAACGCAACACCCTGTACGTTGGTCGTACATCGCTACCTTCTTTAAAAAAAACATATAACTGAAAATAAACACAAAAAAAAGTTCAACATAGAATTTCAAATACAAGATTTGAACCTATGTCGAACGCGTAGGAATTACCTTGCCAATGCATTAGACCAACGCTGCTCGTTGTTACCTAGAGAAAATAATGCACAGTTCAAATTCAATTAAATAAAACATAATAATACAATTAATGATTAATTAGTTTTCAAACACAAAATTCAAACTTTAGCATTCAAATACACGCCTGCGAGCATACAAGATAAGATAGCCTCTATCAACTCGATGCAGCAAAACAAAACCTGCAACTTAACGATAATCTCGGCCAAAAACGTTCTAATCAAAAATGCAAAGCAAGGGATAATCCTAAATAATAAAACATAAAAAAATACAAGAAACAGCCAAGGGTGAAATCAAACGATGGCGAACTCCAGGTGTTCGAAGTAAAACGGGCCAAGTCGATCAACGTAAACCACTGTGAAACAATCAAATAACATAAATGTTACTCACCACTCCGACGGGATACCAAAACCTTCAGAGACAGTATGGGCAGAAGGAATCGACCAAATAAACGTACGAAATGGGAGAAATCCGCCATTTCCCAACAACGAAGATATTTCAGGACCATATTGGCCTGCGAAAACAAAAATTGTTCCGGAAAAGAATATCTTCGCTCCACATCCCGCTAAATACGAAGCCCAAATCCCATGATTATCACACAGTAAACACACAAATCGACATTTAGCTTGAAACTTCACCAGGCTTATCTTGCTTGTTCGAGAGCTCAAAACATGACCTCTTGCTCGATCGAACGCTGACACAAGATTCCCCTTTTGCGCAGTTTGAACAATCCCCACCTGGGCGCGGATAGAATGCACCTTTAAAAGAATAATTGATATACAGGGTTGACCGTAAGTGACGGATTGCAAAAATCCGTCACAACACCTGGGAAAAGCAAAATTATATGTACATATTGTCATACAAATCGAGGTTGTGATGAGTTTTTATTAATGCCACCGATAATTCAGAAATAACACAGAAACTAAGTAAAACACAAAAATATATTGCTGAACAAATACACAATTGGCAAAACACATTAAACTTGGAAAAATAACAGGAAATAATAATGCATTCATACCGAGCGAAATTTTTAAGATGATTAATTGTTTTTTTGGTTACTTGTTATTCGCCTTCTCGATGCATTTCATCGGTTGCATTTTAGACGGACGCGTACGTAATTGATAATGGCTCGGCTTAACTGATATACACGGTGTTACAATCTCCCCCTTAGAAGTGGGCTTACGGAGTGGTACACTTCTATTGGAAAAAGGTGTGGTCTTCTTCAGGCGACCTCTTCTTCGTAGAAATGAGATGGCTAAAGGAACAGCTGTGGCAGCCGTATGGGTTGTTCGAATTTTTGCGAACGACGTGGACTGTTCACTCGTAAACGTGAGTGGTGAGTCGTGGCATTCGTAGAGAATGGGTGCGATCTTTGACTTTGGGACGATGAAAGCGTCTTCGTCTCGGTCGGGATCGGGGGTCTCCCCCTGCATTAAAACAGCCTCCTTTGTGTGGGCGGTATAAGGCAGCGAAAGGTCAGCTTGTCGTAAGATGGGTGTCGTTACGATTGGTACAACATAGGGTGATTCGCACTCTTCTATGAAGTCTTCTGCGAGCATCCGGTCAAGGTCTTTCTTGAGGAACGCTTTTTTGGCTGGCGTTAGCCTGTATGGTGGAACAGCAATGGGCGTCTCGTCGGTGAGAGAGATCGTGTGTTCTGCAAAAGGCGTAAGCGCCGAGTTAGGTGAGAATACGATGGCATACTCACGAAATAAGGCAGAGATTTGGGTTCTCGGGGTTTCGTCCAGTTCTCGTCCTTCGTTGTCCCGGAGTGTGTGGGCTACAGCGTCTAGGGTTGTAGTGGTGGCGACATCGGGCAACTCTTCGGCGAACTCGAAACGGTTGGTGGGATGATTTCCATAGAACCATTGTCCATTTTGGAAGTCGAATACCATGCCAGCGGAGTGGATGAAATCGATGCCCAGGAGCATTCGACTTTCGGTGTGTTCGGGGATGGCAATCAACGTAACGGTTGTGGTGTGGCCTTCGATGGTGATGTCCACCTCGAAAGATTTGGTCAGGACGTTTCGTTTGATGCCGTCGGCTAGTTTGATTTCCATTTGTGCTTCGGTGAAAGGGCGTCCTTCTTGGAGGAGAATTTTGTACAGTTGGTTACCAGCGATGCTGCGTCTGGAACCAGTGTCGAGACATGCTTGTCCATTGCGGTTGAGGATTCGTACTCGTACCATGGGACGTGGCGTTGAGACGGTTTTGAATTCTGTGGAAGAAAAGATGATGTCCACACTCTCGGTTTCTAAAGAAGCTTGAGTCGTGGTGCACGAAGGGCAGTTGCTCTTCACGTAACCTGGTGTTCCGCATCCCCAGCAGGATAGTTGGGATTTTTCAACCTTGGCCGTCGTGGTCGTAGGTTGGGGAACGCTTGCAGCAGCTTTTTTCCTACATTCGGTCTCCGGGTGGCCAAAAAAATTGCAAAAGTTGCACTTTGGTCGGGTTTTCTTCGTCTCTGTGTTTCGGGTCTCTTGTCTTTCCACCGTCATCTGTGTGGGAATTTTTGCGGTTGGGGACATCTCTCGGTTTGCATCTTCTATGTTTCTTGCTGCCTCGAGCAATTCTTTGAAGGTTGTATTTTTACCGGGTGAGAGCCTTTTCCGAATTTTCGGTTTTAATAGTCCGAATACCATGTCGAGTTGTGCTTTTAGTGGCAGTTCGTATGGCAGTTGTGCGATCAATGATCGAATGTGGCAAGCGAATAGTTCACTTGTTTCGTTTTCTCGCTGCTCACGAGAAAAAATCTCTCGGAAAATGAGGTGAGGGGGTAATCTCCGTGAAAAAGCGCCTTTCAAGGAGGAGATGGCTTCATCCCATGTAGTTATACTACTTTTCACCCCTTTCCACCAGGTTCCGGCGGTGCCCTCTAGGAGCATTGGCAAACTTCGCAACGCGTTTTCGTCGGTGACGAGCGTGCAATCTTTGTACGTGATTGTGGCGTCGAGGAAAGCATCTACGTCGCTTTTTGCGGTACCGTCAAATCGCGCGGTGCACTTTGAAAAATTTCCGGTATACATAGGTGTGACGGCAGCTGATTGCGCAGCTGAGGCAGTTGTGTGTGTTGGTTGAATTTTAGCAAGCAACAACGCGAACTGTTCATTCGTAAACGCGAGTGATGGGGTCGCACCTTGTATATTCGTGGATTGGTTTTCTACCGTGTCGTCGAATTGCGATTTTTTTGGCATTTTGTGTGGATTCGTTTGAATCGGGTAAAGTTTTTTCACTGAATGTCTTTCGTATTGTTTTTGCACGTATTGATCGGCCACTTTTGCGCGGATAATTACACCGGAATGGCACTTTATTTTTGCAATTTTAATAGTTTTTTGTTACTTACAGTTTTGTAATCGGCTTACGTTGGAGCGCCACTTTGTGATGACGTTATTTTTATCGGCTGTACGTTGGGAGCCACTTTGTGATGAGTTTTTATTAATGCCACCGATAATTCAGAAATAACACAGAAACTAAGTAAAACACAAAAATATATTGCTGAACAAATACACAATTGGCAAAACACATTAAACTTGGAAAAATAACAGGAAATAATAATGCATTCATACCGAGCGAAATTTTTAAGATGATTAATTGTTTTTTTGGTTACTTGTTATTCGCCTTCTCGATGCATTTCATCGGTTGCATTTTAGACGGACGCGTACGTAATTGATAATGGCTCGGCTTAACTGATATACACGGTGTTACAAGGTAAAATTTAATTTTTTAACAACCCCTTCGAGGTTAACAACCCTTTTCACGCCCCACGTTGTGGTGCGCCTTAAATTGTCATGAAAATCAACCCTTAAACTGCCCCACACGTTGCGGCGCCCTTAAAATGTTGTAAAAGTTATTTAATATTACCTAGCTAGCTCAGTAGAGAATTCAGGAGGTTGTTTTGATTTTGTATTCCACTAATGAATACTCAGCTGATTTGTGACTAATCGTCAAATTCTGAAAGATAATTTGCTTTTTTCTTGATTTAATAAAAGATGTAATTAAAATGGAATAAGTTTCTATTGATTCAAAATAATCGCATTTGGCGCCAAATAAAGACAGAAAAATATTAACAAAAATATTCAGATCGAAATCTGTACCAAAAGGTTTACAAATAAAATAATCAAAAAAAAAGTTGGAGATTCTTCTTTCTTCCTTCTTCTGCTTAATGGTTTATTACCATTAAGGCTTTTCGTTGTATGATTAACGAGTAAAATTTTATATTAAAATGTTTGTTATCGCAGCGTAGAAATTATAAAAAAATAATGTTTTGTTACTGAAACTTTATATCAAAAAGGTGGTATCGTAATCGTCCTTAAACGATTGCTCTACGCCCTATATGTTAACCGTTGAAGACCACTTTTAATTCTAAATAATAATTTTACGATACCTTGGTAAAATGTTAATCCGTTTATTCATTCAGTCTGGTATGAACGGTGCCTAAGATTGATTTATCTCGGTAGTCAGCTGTGGTGTTCTTGACGTGATCACGTACCTCGCACATTTATTTGAAGAAAACAAAGATTCACTGAACTTGAGATGATTGTGGACCATATTTTGTTGTTGATAACCAGGTAAGTAAACATTCGTAGGGGAAGGTGGGGCAGAACGGGGGTCGATGTGGTTGGGACAGTATTTGAAGGTGTACATAAAGAGGTAAACATCTATTATAGTGTGAATAAATTTATTTAACATTTCGTTTAACATCTCCGATGTTCAAAATTAAAATAATGAAAATACTTGTATTTATTTTAAACGTTTGAAAAAAAAAGGTTAATTTTTTTAACCCATGCATGGGGCAGAACGGGATATTCATTAAAAGGTGAAACAAAATCATGTTTTATGGCTGGCAAAGTTCACAGATGAGTTGTGATTCATCATCGTCAGTATCAATGCCGGCACAGGAATTATGGGCCCATTTTTTACACTGTATGCATGATATCCAGCCTTCACTCGATTTTGAATATAAGTCGTTGCAATATAAACAGATCGCATCGTCTTCTTCATCTGATTCCACGCTTTGTTTCCGTGGTTTTTTGTTAACAATTTTCTGTGTTTTTTTCTTTCCTATTTTGTTAACAATTTTCTGTGTTTTTTTCTTTCCTATTTTGTCAACAGTTTTCTGGGTAGGACCCCGTTCTGTCCTACCCCGTTATGACCCAAGTGTTGGTAAACCAAACATCGCAAGGTTAGCAACAGCCATGTTACTTCTCCAAGACATGTTAACACGTGAAAAGACACTTTAAACAACGCTTAATTCGGTGACTAAATTGGAATAACGAAAAGTAATGTGAAATATATCTTACCTTGTTTTCAAATATTCATAAAGTTGTAGTTTTATACAGATTTCAGGGAGGGTGTTTAATTAACAAAGGAGAAACACTTGGTAATTCACAACGACCGTTCTTATCACTGCACAGATGCATAATGAAGGTGTATACAGAGTTGCAGCGAACTGCAGTGCTACTATCAGCAAATAAACCTGATCCCCCGTTCCGCCCCGACCCCCCATTCCGCCCCACCTTCCCCTACTAATTAATAATTCGGCATCGCATAAGTTGAGTTGACTTTTTGCATCCAATGTTCACAGATGATTTGTTGACACTTGTTCGCCATGTTGGATCTAAATTCAATAACATTGAATTTCTATTTTGTGGAGGAAACCAAATACAACCGTCGACCTCGACTGCCAAAATTCAACTAAAATCGATGCGCAAATGTCCAGTTTTCGTAAATTCGCGAATACCGAGTCAAATTTATAACTTTTTTGGAAAAATATTGTTCACCCAAAAATATTTTAACGTATTGGTGAGTTGCTTTATTTTATTAAATGATGTGTACACTAATTATTTCTTTTATTTCTTTGTTTTGTTCACAGTAGCCGAGTTTACACCATATTTCAGAACATGTCTTGGCCGAAGACTTATTATCACTGAAAAAATCTATAATTTCTTGCGATTTTGACCCTTACGTTATAAAACAACCCTCGTACACAATTTTATGATTACCTTACAGATTAACACATGGTAGAATTTTTGATATAACTCATTTTACACAGAGTATGTTTTTAACAAAGATATTTACGTTTGAAATTTACAAAATGATAGGTTATGTTTTTCATGTAAACAAATTTACTAATTAACTCATTCTAGTTTAATTTATCGATTTTAGAGATTTTTGACATGACAAATCTTTAGATGAATCAGAATAGCAAGTTTCAACAGTATCTTTCAGTCTTGGACAACTTTATTAAAAACAGGGTTCCCTGAATTTGACTTGGATATTTTATTGTTAAACGACATGTTTTCCGGAACCTCATAATTCTCTACTTTAAGAGTATTTTGGTGTTTAAAATTAAAAATGTAACTGTGCTTTAAGCTTATGTAATAAAATGAAAATTGTTCACCCTTCAATCCTGTTAAAATTAAAAACCTTTGATGAAATAAATTTGTAAGGCTTTTCACTCATGTGAATTCAAATGTTTTTATGTTGAGAAAAATACGACAATATATCTAGGAGCATGCATATCGAAAACTGGAGGATTTTAGAGTGAAATCAGAAGGAGAATTGGAATGGCAACATCGGCGCTCACAAGATGAACGACGATATGGAAAGACCACCATATCGGAAACCAGGCCAAAAAAAGCCTGGTGGAGACACTGGTATTCAATATTACCACATACGGGTGCGAAACCTGGACATTGAGGGCGATATGCTGCAGGAGGAGAGAGGCCTTGATGACATGTTGTCGAAGAATTATGCGCATCACCTCTATAGCCCGCAGGACGAATATGTCAGTTATTCAGGAGATAAACATAGAAACCACAAAGTGGTTACTACCAACAATTTAGAGATGCATATTGGGCTTTTCGGATATGTTATCAGACGAGATGTTGTGGAGAAGTTCGTCATACAAAGAAAAGGGGGAACAGATATATATGTAGATCAACTAGCGAAACTCATGGATCTCCCACTAGAGGAGAAGATGAGGAAATCCGAGGCTAGGGAAAGCTGGCGCACCGCGGTGTCTAGTAATTGATTTATACACGTCACGACGTTCGAATGCGACCAAAGGCGAAAAAAATGTTATGCTGAAAATAATGTTCCCGGATCCGGATTCCTAATCTGATGTACGAACTGCGCTACCGAAGCAATTAGTTTTATGGTATGTTGACTTCTACATTTGTTACTATTTCTAGGATATAACACTTTTATTGTAGTAATAAAATAAGTTATTCAAGTATGCTGCTATTATATTATGAACGTACTCGTATTATATTACACACAATAGAGAATATACAATGGAGTTTTTCGAGAGTGTCAAAATCAAAATGCAGGAGAAATTGTTCAAAAAGTAAATAGGAAATTTCAAGTTAAAATAGTTTATATCAAAATTCATTCAGATCTTCCCCTAAATAGCAACCGTTGCGTAATAAGTCAAAATCTAATAATTATAGGATATAGATATTATAAGCATTAAATTTAAATATGATATGTACTAGTGCTGAATTGCTCATTATTATCGTTGTATCATTAGTATCGACTAAATTGTAGTAATACTATCCAAAAGAATCTATATGGAAAGAAAATGAAAATTTAATTATTAGAATGCACTAAAGGAATAAAAATTTAAATACTGTTAGAAAAACACCTGCAGCATAGGAAAATACTACAATTCTACCATAGTTTGCAAACAAATCCAATTGTAGGAACGGCACTCTACATCATTTATATTGTATGTATATCTTTATCCGTCTTTATCTTAACGTTTTGTGACTAATAAGATAACTAAATTATGATGACCTGATATGTATATCCAAGAAGAGGAATTATTTGTAAATAAAATTAATTATAAATTGTTTATTTACATTAATGAACAGGAGAAGCATCGTTCTCAGTTAATTAATGTTTCATAATTTTAAAATTAAATAGTTTACATTCTGATTATAAAGTTGATAATCTAATTTTAAGTAGTCAAGCAAATCCCTACACCCCTAGTCTAGTTAATTTAACCACCTAATTTAACCTAAACATTGAAGACGAACGGGTACAGATCATATATCGTACATTTAGTATTTAAGACATAATAATCATTCTAGAAACCTAAACTGCCCATAAATTTTAGTTAAGTAATCTTGGATATTTTACTCTTGAGAATATGATTTAATAAACTTGAATAAAAGTAAATTATTTAAAAAAGAAAGTGATCTTTATTTTGAAATATATTCATAAAAATTTGGAACAATAATTTGCGGCAGTCAAGATAGAAAATTTCGTGTCCACAAAATAGAAAACTTAATTGAAGTTATGGTGAAGGGTGTAATAGCATACTTGGACGGCTTTCTGCAGAAGGGAACCAATCCACAAAAATTAGGCTTTATTAGATCACTTCGCCATGAAACCTTACAATTAAAATTGTTTTCCTTTTATTTAAGCTTTTCAGATGGATACAACTGCTTTAACAAATAAATAATCTACGCATTATTTAATTTTTATATGATACACTTCAGTTAAAAATTCTTTTCATTTTCATTACGTCTTCCAAAACACACCAATATTATCCTTGTTTGTTTTTCAAACATAATTATTTACATAATACATTTTGTAAATACCTAATCCAATGTAAATTTATTTATTTTGCTTTCCCCATTTAATTTTATTATATCGTATTGTTTTCTTTCGTTATCCAATTTCTTTTGTATTATAGAATTTTTCTTAAATATAATTTCGTTGTATTTTACACATATTCTTTTGAGCAATTATAATTTTTATTATCTAATTTACAATGTTAATCATTTTGTAAATATTCTTAAATTTTGTTATCTTGCAATAAGCTCTTCAAATCTGGCAACCTATGGTCAATATTAATAGCTCGTCCTTCGGCCTCGCACTTTAGATCTCTATTATAATTTTCTACATTTATCGAGCTAAAAGATGTCACCACAAAGATTTTTTTTAAAGATGCATCAACACATAGATTAACAAACTATTAGCATCTGTATTGTGGTAGCGGTTTTTTGTACGGTTTGGGATTTTCTAAGAATTGAGAATTCGGAATTTTAAAGAATAATTCTACGGTAATTCTCAAGAATTAACTGTACGATAATTATCAAGAATTCCTAAAGACTAATTAATGATTTATCGCGTTTCCTTTGAATTCCTGAAATATGAATGAAATAACAACTCATGAAATGAAAACTACAACAAAAAAATCAAAATTTTTTGCAAAAATTCAATTTATTTGCAAAAAATTATAAATCAAATAATTTTTTTAAATCTTTGTAAATTCCTTAGGTTTCTTCGGCAGTTATAAGAGGTTTATTCAATAAACAATAATAATAATATGTAATGATGAGGTAATCCGAACATAAAACTTTTATCAATTTACCTAAGTTCATTAATTACGTTAGGACGATTTTTGAAATTTTTAATTCCGTTTTCCCTCCACCATATAACCTTATATACAAGGTTACCTGAGATTTTTGAGACTCTTCCTACCTTACGAAAGAATTATTTTGGAAATTTTTGACCACCCTTATGTTTATCAGAAATAAAATTTTTTTATATGAAAAAGTAATTTGGAAAGCCAAACATTAACTGGTTTCAAATAGCATCTTTCAACAATACTTATGTAAGAAACACTTTGAACCTCCTACCCCCACCTATGATTTTTTATATCCCCCTCAACCCCGCGGATTAATTTAACGAGTACTCCTATAGAATACTTAAAGATTCTCGATCGATTACCTAGGGTAATAAAAATAAATGATAAAAAATATTGGCCAATTCTATAAGTAAATCAATGAGAGGGAGATATCTCACAGTCTAAAATATTTAATTGATAACTGGTATCATGCTACCTTAGCGCATCATCAGAGTAATCTAAAAAAATATTTCATGCAGACAAAATACAATAATTATAGTATTTTGCCTGCATTGTTAAAAAATTTTAATTATTGTATTTTGCCTGCATTGAGTTTCCTTTTAGATTGCTCTAATCATATGCTATTGTATCACGACACCGATTAGCAATTAAGTAGTTTAGACTGTGAGAAGTGGCTTTCATTTAACACATCTAATAAATAAATGGACGAATCCGCGGTGTAAGCTGGCAGGTGGTCCACAAAAATGGTCCAACATTTAATATTTCAAAGGCTGAACTTATTTAGTTTGATATCGAACTTTAGAGACCTAAGGTGCGAGAACGAAGGCCGAGCTTATTATTGTAGCCCTAGTTGTCGGCCTCACACAGGTACTGCTTAGTATTTGTATTCCATTTGATTTTATGACTTAAAACCAGAATTCCTGTCGTGTTGTCCTATAGTCCAAGAGTGTTAATCGTAACATTCCAGGTATGAACTTTCGAATGCGACATTAACCTGACAAGAGAAAGTTTAAGTATCCAAGAACCTTGGATACAGTTTTAGGTCATGCTTTTGATTATATAGCATCATATATTGGGAAACCTTATAGGAAATTTAGCAATTTGAAATTCTTGTCCTTAATAATTCAATAGCTAATAAGTACATTAACTTTTATTTAATTTAAATTAAATTTTATTTAATTAATAAAAAATTAACTTTTTGTGTACAATGATTATTTGGTATAAATTTTTAAGTTTCCTTTGGTGGAACATTTTATACTAATATTTTACACTAACTCTAAGAAAGATTTCACATCTGTGGCATACCTCTACGTGCTCCTCACCTTCAGAATTGTTATTTCATCTCTTACAGATTTTGTCTTGTGTTCATTGGCCCCAAATTTTGGCTCGTATAAAGGGCCTCATATAATGTTCCTGCAGCAGTTAGAGAAATCTTAAGTCAGAAAAGAAGAGCCCGAGGTAGATGGCATCGAAGCAAAAATCCAATCGACAAAGCTGAATATAAAAGACTTCGCAACCCACTAAGAAAAAATTTAAGAAGCCAAAACTAACACATTTTATAGCTATCTGCAAAATCTTGGAGTTAAAGATCATTCCATTTGGAAGGCTACAAGAGGATCATTATTCTTCCACTTCGCAACCCCGATCAGACGTGAGCAAGATCAAGAAATGAGAAAGCTAATTCATTTCCACAACACTTAGCCGAAGTTTTTAAACCATGCACAGATGAACCACATGAAGAAGGAGATCAATTTCTGGAAGATCTGTTGCAGATGTCCCTGCCAGTGAAAAACTTTACCACTGCAGAACTTGTTAAAGAGATCAGCAAATTAAACAAAACGAAGAAGCGGGTTACGATTTAATAACTGGCAAGGTACTTTTTGAATTACCAAATTCGGGCATCAAATTCTTAGTGATGATATTTAACTCCATCTTAAGGTTAATGTATTGGCCAACTCAACTAAGATTCGCAAAATCATTATAAAGTCTCCACAGAAGTTTCGTCCTATCGGCTCACAAGTTTGCTGCCGATAATTTTTAAACTTTTAGAAAAACTTATATTGAAACGTATAAATGCTGATAATCTAATAAAAGTAATCGAGGCAAAATCAGTATATGTAACATCTATACTTAATCGTACACTTTGTCCACCAGTATTCATTAACGGAATACCCATACCTCAAAAATCAGAAGCACGATACCTCGGGCTTTATTTAAACACTAGACTTACTTGGAAAAAGCATATTGTAACAAAAAAAGGAAAGAGATGGATCTAAAAATTAAAAAGATGAGTTGGTTGATCGGAAGAAAATTTATTCTGTCTATGGAAAATAAAATTGTTTTATACAAAGCCATCATCACGCCATCAAGATTGGAACTCTGGGGATGTTCAAGCATTTCAAATATCAATAGAATTCAAAGATTTCGTTCAAAAACGCTCTGGATGATAGCTGATGCTCCATGGAATGTAACGAACCAGACTGTACATACTGATTTGAAGATGAATTATGTGACAGCAAAAAATTAATAAAAAAGCAGATAAACACCAAGCACCCTAATCACAATGTACAACAACATGCTTGAAATGGAAGTCTACAGACGGCTAAAAAGGAAATGGCCTAATGATCTTTTAACAAGACAATAGATAGCATTAAATGGAAGAAGCCATCAGATCAGCTCATGAAACTTTGTTTAAATATTCTAAATCTTGTTTCAATTGTTGATATTTCATATTTAGTTACAATAAAATAAATATTTTTTATTCGTTTATTAATTCTTTTTTTTATTTGGCATCAAAAGCTTATGAAATAAAAATAGAATTTTGAAAAATAAGTGTGTATATGACAAGAAACACAAATACCATATAAACGATAAAATGACATTGAGACAATTAGTTAAAAAACTTGTCAAGTAAAAGTGATATATGTGAAATAATAAACTAAAAACTTCTATAAAGTATTGTTCATCCAACCTCTGTCAATTTATCAATAAAAAACTAAAATAATAATTCCCATCTGAAATTTCTTACAATTTGCTGGAAAGTTTCCAACTTGAAGAACAATTTAGAAACAGAATTATTGTATTATGTACATAATAGTGGAACGAAGTAAATTTTTGTGTAAGTCACGTTTATTTCTCCAACTTTTTAATCGCCTCATTCATTTGCCACTAGTTGCTCGTATAGCAGAGAACTTTATTCAATTGCAAAAAACGACAATGATAACTTTTAATATTATAAAACCCGACTGCTATTAAAATACTACATTACTAATTTTACGATTTTCATTTAAAGACTCGAAAACTATAAATCTATTTAATATTAAATTTTTTTATTACTATCGAGCACAACCGAGCAAAATTTAAGCTTAAAAGCTCTCTATATTTATGTAAATTATAGATTTCGTATGTAGTTAATATTCATTGCATTTAATATTATTATGCAAATAATTCGTTGCACATAATTACGACATATAGTATGTGCAGCATCAGTTTTAAAAAGTTGTGTGAGCGTTAAATATTACGTTTTGTGCATAAATTATTAATAATACAACTACAGTCGAATAAAGCATTTTATCAACACAAATCAATAATAAATTTTATAATCGAAAATTAAACTTTTAAGCCTAGCTAAAAAAAGTTTTATCGATTTAATCTCTTAAAATACGCGAGGTATATACAATTTTTTGCTACCGTAATTACTTCAAAATTTTCAATTTATTTAAAAAGTTTAAATAAAGCTGTTTTTCAAAATTTGATAAAAAAAAAGTGTTACTGCCTTCAACAGTCGATACGGATTGTGAAATTAATTACAACAAAAAATATGTACGTGAAAAGATCAATTGCATTAATTCAATTGAAAATTTTTACTGAAAATGAAATTAAATAAATTTTTAATTTTCACGTAATTTTTTAAATCACAACTGGGTTGAAAAACCTCATCGACAACGCGTTTGACTTTCTTGTACGTTGTTAATTTCCTATTTGGTAACAACTTTTACAAAAATTTCTAGTAACTGCTTTTAAATCTCAACGTTGTTAATCAATTCAGTCAACAAAGCAATCCCGACTCAGTAATCCTGGTTCACAGGAGAAGACCTCAAACGGACATATATTTTAAAAATTCACCTTATGAGCTACTCGAAAACCTAAGGAATTGCTTTGCATGTTGTAGTTTCGTGCACATGTATTAATAAATGTTTGAAAACTCAATGAAAGCAACTTGGTTAATTGATGAAACACAATAAATAATTCAACCCGAAAATTCACGCATTGCTATTATTTATACCAATTTGCAGTTCAAATCAAGAATGTAATAATCAGTTTTGAGATGTTTTAAGAAAAAAAAACATATTTATATTTATGTTTAAATATTTATTTATTATGCAAATAAAACAAAAAGTATTCATTACAAAATTTTTATAAAACTGTGTGTGAAGAAATTAAGTCGATAGCTGCAAAGCTTTGTGACTTATGAGATTACAAATGGTCAACAAAAGTTATTCCGTGACACTCGAAAGCTGCACGACCTTTTCTTTTCAGGAATAAAAACATACGAGTTTAACGCTCCGTATAGGTTAAGTGCATAACCCCTTTTGGTTTTATCAATAGGGAGTAAAACAAATTATTCTTTTATCTTGTTTACAAAAAAATACTACTCTTAAAAAAAGATTTGAATCTACGTACAAGGAGACACGATTTGTTTATGTCAGTCAGATCTTTATGAATCTTGAATTTAAAATAATTTTTTTATATTCATATGCTGATGCCCAAGAGTGAAAAACTATTTACGAAACATAAGTTTTTATATTTGTTGGACTTGATATTACGGCGCGGCGATTGGATTACCTGTAGTTTTTAATACGCGTATTTTGCGTTAACCAACTTCGGCGTAAAAATTGTTTAAAATTATATTCAGTGTCAAATAATTTGTCTGCCTTTAAAAAATAGAATTCTGTTATTTAATACAATATGATATCATCATACGCTACTGGCAAAGATCTTGGTGATATTTTAGCCCATTCCCTGGTAAGAGCTTCTTCCACTCCGTGCAAAGTGGCTTGCTCTAAAAAATATTCCGAATTTAGATATTCGTCTGATTCGAATGCGAAATTCTTAACAACAGAAAGCAACTTATTATAAATTCAATTCTTATTATTGAGGGAAAAAGTCATATTTTTTTATCTAATAGTCGACGATTTCTACGTCAAAATAGGAAAAATGGTTTAGAGCATAAAAAACATTGGCTCATTGGGTATTGGAAAAAGAAACTGCCGTGGGGAGAGATTGCTGATTATCTACAATCTGAAAAGCAGTTTGCATGGAACACCTTAGTATTTCAATAAAATACAAAATATAAAATGAAATAGACTTCATATAATAATTAATTTCAAAGAGATTGTATGTATTGCGGTGTTTTGAGCCACCTTCAGGTTAAAATTAATTACTTTGTTTTATATATTTCGCATAATCGCATGAAAGCTCTTTTGCGAACTGGAAGATTTTTCGATGATACGGAATCGTACAAAATTCAATATAATAAAATCAGTTGTTAATAATAAAAAGATCCAAGAATAAAATTATAATAATTTAAAACCATGTTCAAAAATCCATATATAAAAAAGTTGTTAATAGTTAATAATTTGAGTTATAAAGATGTTAAGTTAATTAGAATTAACTGGGGTTTTACATTTCTTCGATAAATTGTGCTACGACATCGCGAGTTCCGAGGCATCTCAATTGACGGTTGAAGTTACCTAGAAACAGACAATACTTAAAAATAATTGGTGACATTTATAAAAGGAGAATTATAATCAAAGTGCAGTGGTACTCACCGATGAGGCGAGATGAGAGGAATTAAAAATCAAGAGACCAGGCATTTGATTTTTTTTTGGAATAAAAAAGAAACCTTGGTAACAGGAAGATACAAATAGGAGGCTCACAAGACAGCCTAATCGAATAGCATGTATAAAGTTGATGCTTGGTAAAAATTGAAAGATTGATGGTAAAAATTAATACGAATTGTGTTGCGAGCTAAAAGTGAAAAGGATAAACCACGTACATAGATAAAGAAATTGGTGTAAATAATTTAGAATCCAAACACTTACCTGAGTAATTTGGAAGAATTGGTACTACAGATGAACAAAACAATTTGGTCAGTGTGATTAAATCTTGGAGATACACAAGAAAAATCGATAATTAGAAAAGGTTACGATGGATCACAATAACACAACGATCGAGTCGCTTGGGAATGAAGTTCGTCCCGAACGGTATGAAGAATGTTAAGAGTAAGCGCACACGTAATTATATTATAAAGTGTCGTGGGTTTAAATAACAATAAAAAGTACGACAGTAATAAAACAATTTGGGGTAGGTTTAGTTAAGGTTTATAAACTTTGGGAAAATTTCATTTAATCATAAATTTGTGTTAATGAGTATAATAATAAAAACTTTGTTAATTGATAACTGTTTATTCTGGGATTTTTAAATTAAAAGAGGCATAAAGCCATTCACAGGTTAAAAGTGGAAAAGGTAAGTCATCGAAGAATCTATACTATCTGAGGGAAAGAGATTTCATGCCGGGTGAAGTAAATAAAGAGCTAGCAAGGGTGTAATTTGTACATAAAAAAGTAAATTCAATTAAATATCAAATAAAAGTGTAACAGTCCCATCCACCCCCGGACATTACAGTATGTATCGGTGTTAAATAGATTCCAAACTGGAAGTGACCACAGATTTACTAGAGTAGCAATACGCATAAATTTCAAACTGGTAAACAAGAAAATACTCACATCAAGTTAGCGCCGCCACTTTCGAAAAATGTAAAAAATATATGGATAATTTGTGGCTAATTTGTTGCTAATTAGTTGCCGAAAACGCGAATTAATCGCCCTTACCGTTCGCAAATTACAGCCATTTGAGTGGTGGCGGCGCTAGCTTGATATCAAGCCAGCGTCGCCACCAATCAAAAACTTACTAAAAACAAAAAATAAGTATATGGGAATTTGTGGCTAATTTGTTGCTAATTAGTTGCCGCAAACGCGAATTAATCGCCCTTACCGTTCGCAAATTACAGCCATTTGAGTGGTGGCGGCGCTAGCTTGATATCAAGCCAGCGTCGCCACCAATCAAAAACTTACTAAAAACAAAAAATAAGTATATGGGAATTTGTGGCTAATTTGTGGCTAATTAGTTGCCGCAAACGCGAATTAATCGCTCTTACCGTTCGCGAATTATAGCCGTTTGAGTGGTGGCGGCGCTAGCTTGATATCAAGCCATCAGCACTGATACTCAAAACAAAATTTTGATGAACTAAAATTAAATTGTATTAAAGAAATTATTTATAATTTATATTATACAACATTTTATAATAATTAATAACAATAAAACATTGAAAACAAACATTATAAAGAATACAATATAATTGATGGATTAATTTTTGTTTTCGTGTCTATCTTTTCTGTATTAGATTTACAATCATCCAATTTTATCCAGGACATGTCATTTCTACAAGAAATGGCATAATAATGACCTATAAATGTTGTCTTCTGGTTTGTTGTTGTTTCTGTTGTTTCTGTTAAATGCGATGGTGCTTGGAAATGCACCACTTCATTGCTGGGTGCCACTGCATTTCCAGAAGTATCTTCTACTTTACTAGAATTATTGCCCAAAAGCAAATCTTTCAAACCCCTTCTGTTACAAATTATCATTGAATAAATACTTTTGGCCTTTACAATATAATTCAAGTCTTTACTAATTGTCTCCCACACTTCACTTGATTTTGAAGCAATTTTATTATTCTGCAATATTATTTGATTTTCAAATTTTTGAAGGCATTTTAGCAATAATTCAAAACTGAGCTTTTGCGGTCTACCAATCGAATTCATGACTATTTCTTATGATCTTGATTTTTCTAATGTACGCGTTACGCCTTAATTTATTTATTAAAAAATTACAGCTCTAATGGTATTCACTCACGTATCACTTTATCTGCAGACGCGGTATGCAGATTCGTTATCTGCAGACTACTACGGCCACTGACGACGGGTGGGGGTTAAAATGTCGAATTGCGAAACGTGATATTATTAGGATAATAAAACTAAAACATTAGAAAATTAAAAAAAAGGTAAAAATCGGACCATCCGCATAAAATCCCGCGAAACAGTAGAAAATAAAAATTAAAATAAATTATATTGAAAGAAATACAATTTAAATTTTTAAACGTAGGGTGTTAAGGACATTAATACCATATCGTACCATACCATATGAAGGTCCCTAAAACCCCACGTTTAAAATTTAAATTATATTTCTTTAAAAAAATTTTATTTTAATTTCTATTTTCTACTTATTGTGAATTTTTTAAAATGGCAAGAGATAATTACTTATTATAATTAGATTTTTGCCTCAAATAAATTTGGCAACGAATTAGCTACAAATTCCCATATACTTATTTTTTGTTTTTAGTAAGTTTTTGATTGGTGGCGACGCTGGCTTGATATCAAGCTAGCGCCGCCACCACTCAAATGCCTGTAATTTGCGAACGGTAAGGGCGATTAATTCGCGTTTGCAGCAACTAATTAGCAACAAATTAGCAACAAATTCCCATATACTTATTTTTTGTTTTTAGTAAGTTTTTGATTGGTGGCGACGCTGGCTTGATATCAAGCTAGCGCCGCCACCACTCAAATGGCTGTAATTTGCGAAAGGTAAGGGCGATTAATTCGCGTTTGCGGCAACTAATTAGCAACTAATTAGCAACAAATTAGGCACAAATTATCCATATATTTTTTTTACAGTTTTCGAAAGTGGCCGGCGCTAGCTTGATGTGGGTCAAGAAAAGAGCAGAAAAAAGAAGGTACAATATCCAACAAGAGAAACACTCGAACAGAACGAAAAGAAATTCAAATTCATTTTGCTGTCTAAGATAGCAAAATTGCGTTAAAGAATCTGGAGAACCTCCTACTAAACGAAATCTCTGAAAATATTACGAGAAATATAGAAATAGCGGCGACAATGGCAGCAAGTGGCATAAAACAGGGAGGAACAGTGAAATATGGACGAACTTATGGAAAATGGCGGAAAATGGTAGAGAAGAAGAAGATTAGTGGTTGCTGTGCTGAGGAAACAGAAGTTTATTGCATTATCTGGTATTACTACCAGAAATCGCGTAGGTAGTTTGGAAGCTACTCATATTTTAACAAACAAACATGCAAAGTTAACTCGCCTCCACGTGGTGCACCCTGGGTAACGCTAAAGAGTTAACAAATACGGCGGGCAGACTATTCTCATCTTTATCCTGCCCCAAAGTACATTACCGAAGAAAGAAATTCTTGAGATGGATGCAGACTGCAATCCCAACCAGAACGGCTCTTCTCAGAGCTATCGGACTAGAAAAATCGGACCTGTGATCCGAATTTGTCAATTAAATATAGAGAGAATCAGCAGGGCCAAGTCAGAATACCTGAGCAAGCTGCTAACCGACAATGACATCGACGTCGTGGCCCTGCAGGAGACACACACTGCAGATGAGGAGCGGTTCCGACTTAGAGGTACCATTCCAGGATACACGGCACTCGGAGCAACCTACCACCATGCATATGGAACCGCCACATACATAAAGGACACTATTGAGAATGCCCACCTGATATCAGCCAGCACTGCAGATGGCATCTACACCGTCACCATTAGAATTGAATCGCTTACTATAACTAATGTGTATAAACCACCCGGGACAAAATGGCCTGCGGCAACACTCCCGGTCTATGACCATCCTGCTGTTTACGTTGGTGACTTCAACAGCCACAGTACCGAATGGGGTTACAGCGACGACGATGAGGCGGGTATTAAACTAACATCATGGGCTGAAAATAGTAATACACAACTGATTTATGACGCGAAACAACCAGGCACATTTAGATCCGCTGCCTGGGGAAGAGACTACAACCCTGATCTATGTTATGTCTCCAATAGTGAAGGAGGACAACCCCTACTAACTAGCAGAACAGTAATGCCTGCATTCCCACGCAGTCAACATAAGCCTGTCCTAATCACAGTCGGTATCCAGGTACCAATTATTAGCTCTATACCACGGCCCAGATGGAACTTTGCCAAAGCCGACTGGGGCAGGTTCCAAACAATTCTGGATAGCACCGCCCACTGGATCCCTCCAAAACCTCAAAAGTATGGCAGATTTTGCAGCGCAATTATCACAGCCGCAAAACAAAGCATCCCAAGAGGATATCGGAAAGAATATATCCCAGGCTGGAGTGGAGAGAGTGATGCGAAATACCAGGCATACTTAAGCAGCGGGGATCCAGAACTCGCAGATGATATACTACACAGTCTAGATACCACCCGCCGCCAAAATTGGAACCAGACGGTAACCAGCATAGACTTCAAACATTCCAGCAGAAAAGCCTGGAGCCTCTTACGAAAACTGGGGTCGAGTACACCACCTGTCCGATTGGAACCGGCTGTGACCCCCGACCAGGTTGCAAACCACATCGTTTTGACATCCAGATCAACTAGAGACAAAAACCACACAACGCTGACTAGAAAAGAGCTAAGACAACTTAAAAGGCAAACTATCGAGGAGCCAGTCCCCACGTATCCTTTTTCAATTAAGGAGCTGTCTGGCGCTATAAAAGAGATGAAGACTGGAAGAGCTCCCGGCTATGATGGAATCCATTCGGAATTCCTGCACAACTGCGGCCCTGTGGCTAGAAACTGGCTAACCAAATTCTACTCTAAAATTCTCCTTACTGGCAACCTACCGCCAAAACTGAAAGAAACAAAAATAATATCAATACTTAAACCAGGCAAGGATAAGGCCAAGCAAAAAGTATGGCAGATTTTGCAGCGCAATTATCACAGCCGCAAAACAAAGCATCCCAAGAGGATATCGGAAAGAATATATCCCAGGCTGGAGTGGAGAGAGTGATGCGAAATACCAGGCATACTTAAGCAGCGGGGATCCAGAACTCGCAGATGATATACTACACAGTCTAGATACCACCCGCCGCCAAAATTGGAACCAGACGGTAACCAGCATAGACTTCAAACATTCCAGCAGAAAAGCCTGGAGCCTCTTACGAAAACTGGGGTCGAGTACACCACCTGTCCGATTGGAACCGGCTGTGACCCCCGACCAGGTTGCAAACCACATCGTTTTGACATCCAGATCAACTAGAGACAAAAACCACACAACGCTGACTAGAAAAGAGCTAAGACAACTTAAAAGGCAAACTATCGAGGAGCCAGTCCCCACGTATCCTTTTTCAATTAAGGAGCTGTCTGGCGCTATAAAAGAGATGAAGACTGGAAGAGCTCCCGGCTATGATGGAATCCATTCGGAATTCCTGCACAACTGCGGCCCTGTGGCTAGAAACTGGCTAACCAAATTCTACTCTAAAATTCTCCTTACTGGCAACCTACCGCCAAAACTGAAAGAAACAAAAATAATATCAATACTTAAACCAGGCAAGGATAAGGCCAAGCCAGAGAGCTATAGACCAATTGCCCTCCTCAGCCCGTGCTACAAACTACTGGAAAGACTGATTTACAACCGCATCGTCGATAAAATAATGGAGCACGTCCCGGTGGAGCAGGCGGGGTTCCGAAGGAATCGAAGCTGCTGCGATCAAGTTCTTTCTTTAACAACGTTCATAGAAGCCGGCTTCCAAAAACGGCATAAATCATCAGTAGTCTTTATAGACCTCACAGCGGCATACGATACGGTCTGGCGACAAGGTCTCATATACAAACTATTGAAGGCCACCAAATGTAAAATAACAACCAGGCTAATTGAAAACATGCTGACAAATCGCACCTTTCAAGTACATATGAACGACCGAACAAGTAAGAAACGTACCCTGAACAACGGTCTCCCCCAGGGATCCGTGCTTGCCCCGCTGCTTTTCAACCTGTATGTGGCTGACCTCCCTGAAACAAGCTCGAAGAAATTCTGCTATGCTGACGACATGGCCCTGGCATTTAGTCACAGTAACCTCTCGATAACAGAAGACGCACTGAACGAGGACTTAACAACCATGAACGCCTACTTCGCTAAATGGGGACTGAAACCGAATGTATCAAAAACCGAAGCAGCATGTTTCCACCTAACCAACAAGATGGCCAACGTTGAACTGAACGTCCAGTTCAATGCCACCCGCCTAAACCACAACAAGTTTCCCAAATACCTCGGCGTTACATTAGACAAAACACTATCGTTCAAAAAACATCTCACCAACGTGGCCGCAAAACTCAAGACCAGAAATAATATCATCTCTCAACTTAGCGGTACCTCCTGGGGAGCTGCAGCCGATATACTGAGATGCTCCGTCATGGGCCTGGTTTACTCGACGGCAGAATACTGTTCACCAGTATGGCTAAACAGCCCACACACAAATCTAGTGGATGTTCAATTAAATAACTCGATGCGAATCATCAGTGGAACCATTAAACCCACTCCTATTCACTGGCTGCCCACTCTGAGTAACATCCCCCCTCCCTACCTCCGTCGCTCAAGCGCTCTAGTCAGAGAGTACAATAAAATCCTAAGAAATCCACTCCTAAAAATCCATGAAGACATCGCGCACTTGGGCCACAGACTGCGCTCCAGAAAACCGCCCATTCAAACCGCTGAACGATTACTTGCCAACAACTTCAGCCTGGACCAGGAATGGGAACGGGAATGGCAAGCTAAAGCGCTACCTGAGATCCGCGATATTCTCCACACCGGACAGACGCCACCTGGTTTTGCCCTGCCGCGGAATACATGGTGCAGATTGAACAGAGTCCGGACAGGCTGTGGGGTATGTGCTGATTCCCTGTTTAAATGGGGCAAATCCGTATCAGCCGCATGCGACTGCGGCGAAGAAAGGCAAACTATACACCATCTCTCCTATAACTGCGAAAGCAGACCGAGCCACTGTACAGCTGAAGACTTTTTGAGGGCCACCCCACCGGCTGTCACTTGGATTGAAAGCCTGAACATTGCAATTTGACTGTGCATTACTGACATGTGATTTCTTTTCTATTTTGTGTACACGCCATACGATAAATAACAATAACACGGCAATGTGAAAATTCCCAAATCTCTAAAAATTCATCTACAGGGTTCCCAGCGACTTTCACCGTAGTCAAAAATACCTGCTTAGCGTGTCCCAATATCCTACAAAAAATTATGCCATTTTTGACATAATGATGTCATTGCACCTTGAAGAAATATAGCACTTGAACACCGAGAGACTCAATAAAGAAATAAGTATTCAAATCTGGTTTCAAAAAGAACTAAGCGTAATAATAACCGCACAAAAGTAGGTCGCTCCCTAGGCGTTTAGCGCCAGCGGAAGTTATAAAAACTGTTTAACCAGTCAATGTTTACCATTGAATTACCAATAAAAATTAAAAATTTTTGCTGGCGATTTTACTGCATAGAGCTAAAAGCTAGTATTGTGTTGAACCTGAAGTGCAAGGGGAGCTCCACATTGTAAAAACCACCAGAAAAAAAAATACAAATAATAAATGATGTACCTGCTTAGCCTAATTGAGGCCACCGCTCGAAATAGAATCACAAAAATTCAATGGAGTGTCATCAGCATACATAGTAACATATAAGTTAGTTATAAAATAGATTAGATCATTATTAAACAAAACGAATAGACCCTCGACCTATATCAACAGTTCTGTCACCCGAATTAAGAGTAACATTACTATTCAAAAACAACTATCAAATAATATCTAACCAGTTTGTTTAAAAGTAAGTTTTCTGAATATTCGAAGTGACGACCAAGGTAACAAGAAATAGCAATTAACTTCTTACGGTTTTCTAAAAAGGATTACACTTGGTTATAGAACTCTATAATGACTGTAGAAGTGAACCGTATACTTCGCCAAACTATGCTGAAAAAATATTACCACAGTTTTTTGCGGAATTTCGGGTGTTTCCTACCTTGTGTTGGACAAATTTTTGCCCAAAACTTTCAACCATTGGCACAAATCCATTCAGTGTTTTCTGCAGCAAGAATAGGATTCGTGTTGTCTTTTGAATTTATTAAAGTTATTAGATATCCTTCATTATCGGTCTACCTGTGACGCACATGCATGGATTGACGAGATTTAAAATGATCCAAAATGGGAAATCTAAGTTAACCTGACATTACATTAAAAAATATAACAAGTTAAATTACTGTTCTAACATTTCTTATGCCAGTCCAGGTTATCTCACCGCTTAATGTTTGTGGGGTAGGTACTAAACTGCCCCAATACATTAAGCAACTGGAAAAAAAAGTGTCAGCTTCTATCTCAGAAAAACGGTTAACATTAATCTCACCTCTAAAATGTCTTACATTTGTTATCTTATTATAAAATTATGCATAAAGGGAGTTTATAAGTGGGATCAGAAAAAGAAATTGCAGTTTACTTCTTTACATTAATTTTTTTAATAGGTACAGGAGCGTTCATAATATATTGGCAAAACAGTTTTCTGCCGAAAATGAATAGAAATAAAAACTTTTTCGCGAATTATTTTATATTTTATATTTTGTAGGTAGGTTTATAAAGATTATCTGAAAAAATTTTTCAAATCTCTAAAATTTCTATAATTTAGATATTTTTTATAATTAATTTGTTACAATAGTTTGAAAGACATACAGTATCATGTCAAGTAAAAAAAATTATCCGGAAGATTTAAAAACATCAGTTTTAAAGTGGTTGGATGATGGAAACACAATGACATCAGCCAAAAGGCAATTTGGGGTACCACATCAAACAATAAGTTTTTGGAATAAGAAAAGAACAAAATATGGAACCGCGGACTCGCGACGAAAAACAGGACGACCAAGAAAAGCGACAAAGAGGGACGATAAAATGATTGTCCGTGAAGCAAACAAAAATCCTCGCCTCACAGCTGTTGAAATCGTTCGTGATTTTAACGAAAACCGCGAAGATAAAATAAGCGTTTCGACGGTAAAACGTCGACTATATACTGGTGGACTATTTGGTAGACGTCCTTCGAAAAAACCATTAATATCAAAGAAGAATCGGATGGCCCGATTAAAATTTGCAAAAGACCATTTACACTGGGATATAAAAGAATGGTCTAAAATTCTTTGGAGCGACGAAAGTAAATTTAATTTGTTTTCCTCTGATGGTATAAGGTATAGTCGACGTCCGAAAGGTAAAAAATATGACATTAAGTATCAAGTTCCTACTATAAAGCACGGTGGTGGAAATGTTATGGTGAAACGCTATCCTTTCTCCCCGTTCCTAATGAGGGAACGGCCCAGAAAAGAAAACGTACCACGCAGAAGGTAAAACCCTCTACTTTTATTGCGTGGTAACCCTGATGGACTTGTAAACTAACTCGCTGTAGCTGGGAGCGAGGATCGTGAATTCCACTCCGTGCAGTGCTGAAAATGATGTGAGGATACGCTTTCGTAGAAATAAAACAATATTTAAATTGACGATATTTAATAATAGCAAATCGACAAAACAAACGTGGCTGTGACGTGCTAAAAATGGAATGCACGTTAATGAATTGAACAAACGCCACGTCAAAGATACTACACAATTCGGGAAACCAGAAGGTAACCCCGCCAATACAAATGTTGGCTTCAATTGAATACAAAAAATATACCACCATAAACAAACAAGAATAAAAAAAATACTTTACCAGAGCTCAGGAAAGTTCACAAACTTAATGGTGACAAAGGCTCCTTGGATAGATAGGTGGTTGTGATTTTTGACACTATGGCTTCCCTCCTCGAATCCTCGAACGTATAGGACCGACGTGATGGCACGAACAGCAGGTTTCGGCAGGATGAACGTTGACGGATCTGCGCCCCTCAGTAGAATGTGTGATGGAATGGTACGCTCAACAATCCAATGATAGTGAATGATGATCGTTCAACAAAATATTCGATCATCCAAAAAGACAACAAACTTGTTGACTGTCAAAATTAATACAAGTCGGAACACACCAAATGACAGTTGGCAACAATGCGTGTCAAACGTAGGAAAGTACAATAAAAAAATAAAAAATGAAAAAATAAAAAAAGATAAAAAATGATATATCCAGAACGGTAGAAATGGCTGTTAACGGTATCGCTACGCTTGATTTTCTTGATATCCGTCGTCACGGTGAAAATACTGTTACGCACGATATTAATTATCAACTGGCGATCGAAAATCGAATAACTAATCGATTACAAAAATCGAACCACAAAATATGTCGACTGCCTCGTTAACTGCTCAGACCAAGACAGACTATACTCGCATGCGCGTGTCTAAATTCCTGTCATATCACGTTCGTTATATAGGGCGTTACGAAAGTGGCGCTAAACGTAAGGATTTGAATTTAAGTAAATTCAAAATGTTGCGAAATGAAAAAATTTTGTAACAATGGTGTGGGGCTGTTTTTCCCGTGATGGTGTTGGACCGTTACACGTCCAACTTTACGTCCAATTTTATATAAATCCAATCCATTCTAAATACAATTCGAAATTATAGCGCAATTATATTTAAAATAGTACCTATTCAAAATAGAAACAACTGTTTCATAATAATCTGGAGTAATAGTACGTATTTTAGTAAATAATAGTATTATCAAAATTGAAACGTATATTGAAATGTATGCATTTGAACTGATACTTGTTGAAATTTCAATATTATAGTTTCAATTTTAAAAATATTTTCATTTTTTACCAATTAAAGTTTTTTTTTTAAATTCTCCGTTATTTTACCAATTACTCGCATTTTAATTTTTTTGGTTCTCTTCTTAAATCCTTATTGATGACCAATAAATTATTCATTCATTTTCATCTCACTGAATTTGTATTAAAGAAAACTTTAAAAAAACGTTTTTATTGGTTTTTATTTATTTAAATATATTTTGTTCTAACTTTACCTTCAATAATTATTATCAATTATTTTTTAACTAAGCTCGCTTAATGATGGAATATTATTTATGGCGATCGATTTCTTAGCTATCATTTTTGTTCAAATTATTCTATTTAATTTCCCCCCCTTACTTACTTTACTTACTTAAAGTCATATATTATTTTATAACACACTCGCCGCGAGTTTTTGATTTCGGTTAAAGGTAAACATAATCGTCGGCGAGAACTCATCGGCGAGTAAATATCTCGTTGCCGGCTACTCGTAACTGACAGTAGAGTTTTTGTTGTCTCGCAAGAATTATTTACATTTCATTACATGTTAATTTAATACCGACCTGCATATATACGGTTTTTTATTTAAAAATGCGGATCAGTACGATAAAAATCAATAATTTCCGTAAAATGAGCACAGTATACTAAAAAGTCTTATGATCTGACTCCGTGTTCGTATGTCCTGTCCGTCCGTTTGTCCGCATAATAATTACGAGTAAATGAGAAAGCTCCAAATTCCTAGCTAATCACACCGCTGGAAATTATTTCTAATTACTTTTTAAATATGTTCATTTTTTCAATTCATTTTTGATTGTGATTGAAAGATAAACAATATTAATATGACATAAAGAATTTTTAAAACAAAAGCTCGCCAGTCATAGGAAGTAGGATAAGAAGTTCTCGTCGAAGAGTTGTCTTCTCGTTACGAGAGTTTCATAGAATACGAGAATGGCTTGTACAAATGGCCATTCACTTATAAAGAGATCCTAATCAATACAATTATTTTTTAAACAATAATGAACTTTCTACCAAAGCTCTTCGCACTCTATGTTTTATCAAACAACTCTATCTCGTTCGATCTCTGCTAGAGTGCGCTTCTTCTGGATGATCACAATATAATTTAACTTATAATAAAGTAAAAGAATAAGAACTTTATTCTGGCCGTCTCTCCTCGGGAGGCAATGACAAAGCACCGAGGCAATAGCGGATCTGGTCAAAGTTTATGGAGGGGGTAAATACATGTTTTGTAATAAAATTTAGGGAAAATTAAGGTATATTTTTAAAATTTGTATTGCAATGAAGATTCATGGGGGGGGTAGTTACCCCCATTCCCCCCCCCCCCGTAGATCCGCCCTTGCACCGAGGTAATCTGCCATGAAAGCTCATGGCGAAATGAAGTGTATAACATTTTCCGCGGTTCGGAGCCCACGTTAAACAAGTACGTCCTTTATATATATGAAAACATTTCGAACGTACATCAACACATAGAAGAACTGGGTCAGGACACTTCTGTCAAGAAGCATAACGACAGAAGGAGGAGAGAAGGATACAAATGTTTGTATTATGTGGTGGCACACAAATTTTTAAAATAACTTAATTATTAATACGATAGACACCAAGTTACTGGACGATGGGCGATTAAATTTTGATCTACAAAGTGGTCGAATTAATTGCAAAGTTCTAAAAATTATATTGAGGCATGGATTGCAATTCACGCCCCAACAAAGGTAAGGCTGTTGTGCATATCTTATCATTCGATAAATTATGGACTTAAAAGTTCCCTGACAAGAATGAGCCGTCTTGTAAATTGGTTGAATGCAACTGAAAAATTGAATTTATTTAGATTTAGAGTACCATATCGATTCTTCAAGAGCCGCATCTTTCCACAGCTAAGAACCCGTTCAGTACTTCCTCGTGGGGTCATCATCGGTCGTCTGGATCAAAATTTTCACCTGGAAACAATTCCTTGAAACTATTTTTTGGCATAAAAATTTACATACTATGTAGCTTCAAGACTGGGAGTTTTAAGATACAATTTATCATATTTCTTGTTTTTCTTTCGATAAACATAAAAGTTAAAACTTACGAATAAATCAAACATGCAAAGTAATACAATTTCAATTTCGGTTTCTGTTGTAATCAGCTGTCTACATTTCGATACACTGTGGCTGGATTTTCCCGCTCATTTAATATAACCAGGAGAAAATCATCGAGAAAATCACCTCTATTTTTCATTATCGAAGGTTAATTCTTGGATGACCCATAAAGGTGCGGTCAAAGTATAAGAAAGTTTCTGAGGCTACCTTGAATCGCATAATATTAAAATTGAATAAGAAATTCATGCTTTGACAATCCTATTGTGGAGTGTAAAGCAGAGTAAGGGTCTATAGCAGGGTCTCTCAACCTTTTGATCTACGCAACCTGCCACATTTAAAATTTATAATAATAATTATGATTTTGCGAACGAATTTTCAAATTATTTAAAACTCGGCAATTAAAACCGGAAGAGGATAAAAAGGCGACGTGAACGTAACCACTGTTCTCAACTGGCCCGCTAAGTACGATTCTTCTCATTTTTAAAATGCAGCTCTTTTAGGTGTGCTGTGATAACCTCAGATGGGGTGGCAACCCTCCATTTAAGAATCTCGGGGTTGAGAGAATATTTATTAAGGATATTCATTGCTGTAGGGACAGTTTCTTCCGCAATACTGATTTCATTTTCTGCTAATTTGTGAATCGAAAAATGAAGTTTTTGTAATACTCCGATTAATTAAGTTATCATAATTCCCTGAAAATGGATACCTGCTCTTTTTAATGAAATCGTTGAAACAGCAGTTTCCAGAGTTTCAACCTTTTGGGGTTATTAAACTTGACTTCTACAAGTGTAATTAGTAATTAAATTTTTAATAAGAAAATCTTACAAAAGTACTGCCCGCATATGCAGTAGTTTTCTGTATCGAACCAGTTCTGGTTTGTTTAATTAAGGATATTTGAATTTTAAAATTTTGCCAACTTTGTTTATGTGCCATACGTAAACTATTAAAACGACACGATGTGCCAGTGAAATTACATTTTCCCTGCAACTTGCTCTAAAAGTTTATAAAATTTCCAACTTAACACGTTGAAATTGAAACGGCGGTCATAAATTATTTAGTTGTAATAATACATTAATTAAGATGAAATCAAGTTAAACTTTTAGCTAAACGAAAGTTAGTAAATGTTTAATGTAAGTTTGAATTAAATTTTTTATTACATGCAGACATTTACAGTAATGTTTATAATAATAAATACTATACGAAATAATAAAAAGAAACTTGATAAAAAGATTATTATAGTAAGATTGTATGATACGAGCTTGCGCGACTCGTTTGTAAACCCCTCCATGATAACAGCTAGTTACAGTCCGTGCCAGCCGCTCTTTTTACGCGGTCGTGCCGTTAAGGGTTGATAACTTGATACCTCGAAATCTACGTTACAGTTGGAAAAGCGACCAGTGAATATGAATTTTACAACACTTAAACAATTAAGGTCTCTTTATTAAGTTGTATAATGATGTGGATACAGGAACTTGGCGTTCACTTATTTACCCAAGTAGACGATAATTGCGATGATGGAAAATAACTAATAAGTGTCACATCATTTGCATACCAAATTGATAATTGTATATTATAAACATGAAAAAGTTAACTGTGATGTTTTTTGTGGTAATTAGTTACCGATACATTAACGGTTATTCGTGGCCGGGTGAAGAAACGACAACCAGACATTCACATTCTTCTTCCAAAGATTTTCACAGCGATCCTTTAATTGTCGAAACAACAAGTGGATTGGTGCGGGGTTTTTCAAAAACAGTTTTAGGTCGTGAAGTGCATATATTTACAGGACTACCGTTCGCAAAACCACCAATAGAACAATTAAGGTTTCGACGCCCCGTGCCAGTCGAACCTTGGCATGGAGTTTTGGATGCCAGTAAATTACCAAACTCTTGTTTCCAAGAACGGTACGAATACTTTCCGGGATTTGAGGGTGAAGAAATGTGGAATCCTAACACAAACATATCAGAAGATTGCCTTTACCTAAATATTTGGGTACCTCAACGGTTGCGAATACGTCACCACGCTGATAAGCCACCACAAGATAGACCAAAAGTTCCAATTTTAGTGTGGATTCATGGTGGTGGATATATGAGTGGAACCTCCACTTTGGACGTATACGATGCCGATATTGTGGCCGCGACTAGTGATGTTATTGTAGCTTCCATGAATTACCGCGTCGGGGCGTTTGGGTTTCTATATTTAAATAAATATTTCGGTCTCGGTAGTGAAGAAGCCCCTGCTAATATGGGGTTATGGGATCAAGCTTTAGCAATACGATGGATTAAAGATAACGCAGCTGCGTTTGGTGGTGATCCGGATCTTATAACTTTGTTTGGTGAATCCGCAGGAGGTGGATCTGTTAGTATCCACTTGATGAGTCCGGTTACTAAGGGTCTAGCGAAAAGGGGAATTTTGCAATCCGGCACTATGAACGCACCGTGGAGCTATATGACGGGCGAACGGGCCCAAAGAATTGGGGAAATATTAGTGCAGGATTGTGGATGTAACACTTCTTTATTGTTAACGCGACCAAATCAAGTAATGGATTGTATGAGAGCGGTGGATGCTAAAACCATTTCGTCGCAACAATGGAACTCTTACTCTGGAATTTTGGGATTTCCTTCCACACCAACTATCGATGGGGTGTTTTTAACCAAACATCCTTACGATATGATGAGAGAAGGAGACTACGAAGATACGGAAATTCTAGTTGGAAGCAATTCCGACGAAGGTAAGTAAATTAGTAGTAAAAATCAATCCAATTTCAAGGTCGAATCGATAGCGTTATCAATTATTATTTCCAAGCGCATGCTTAATTTCATTAGTTTATTCGCTGCGTGAAAATTTTCAAGAGTTTCTCTATTATTTAATTTTATACTATTGTAAATATTAGTAAATTAAACTAAAGTGGTTTTAACCTGATAATAAGCTATTGCTGGAGGTCCAATATAAATCTGCGGGTAAACTTGACCACCTGCGCTTCGTAATGATGTCAATTATAATTTTAGAATTCCCTAGGGTGGTCATTCCTATAATATAATAGCTCACATTGCTATCATTATTAATTATGTATATTTTCCAATGTTGTCTCGTTTGTTCAGGAAAACTATTTATAAATTTCAGACCCTGAGAATATAACAAGTAAATAAATTTTTAAAAAAGTTTCTTATTAAGTATAATTTTTTATTGATCGAAATTATTATAATTAAGCGACCAATTAAGAAATTTTATAAATTAGTTAACAACATACTTATTATGTGTTTATTAAATAGGCCGTTAAGATAGTGATCTACTCGAATATTTTCTTTCATAGTTTGCGTAACATTTTTTCGTTTTTCATTATAATTTACAAACCAAAAGTTTAATATGAAACATTGTTTCTCTATATCTTCAACAGGATATTAAGAAAAAATATTTTTTTAAGAAAGTAAAAGTACATCTACCTCCAGAAGAGTTATTACAAAAGTTTGTAGAAGCTGAAGAAATATGAAGCTACTTGATATGTCTTATACGAACCAACTTCTCGTTTTTCTTACACACATTTTCATCTTATTGGGACTTGTAATAATTTTATAGTAGAATATTTTCTTACGGAACGGAAATTGCCAAGTGCTCTATATTAAGTGGGCATATTGTAATAATCCTGAAATTGTTTCTTTCTGAAAAATTTTTGTACCGTAAGCGTTGTCTCGAAGTAAATCACCCGTGAAAATTCTAGCACTAGATTAGACAGACTTTAGATTAATTTAAAAATAATTGCGTTTACAAGCATGAAAACGACAAACCATTTGTCTGCTTATATTAGAAATGACATTTTAATCAATTTTATTATTTATTATGAGTTGGTGGTTTATGGTAAAATATAAATGGGCTGAAATGTATTTTACATGCAAAATGAGAATGAGCATTTTACTTTTTTCTCTATTGTAAATTACTTCTTGTTTGAGCAGTCTTTCTTTACCTTTCACCTCGTTCTTGGGCCTTTTTTAATTAACTAACTGCAATGTATATTTGAAAATGTGCTTAAAGTAATTAAGTTTGCAAAATTATGGGATTACTTAAAAAAAACTGCAAATTGAAATGTATTTTACTGATTTAGAATTCATCTTTAGTTTATGGTCCTTAAAAATCAGTTTCGACCCGCTGAATCAGAGTCAAATAACTCAAAAAGATAATAATAAGGTTTATGTCACTTATTTGATTGAATATAAAATTGAAACGATTAACAATCGTAGTACTCAATGGTTGTCAACACTAAAAGCGTTATTTAGTGCTATTTTGCATAACTGATGCTTTTACGTCATTTAGTTCCAGAATTTATAGTACTAACTGGACAGTGATGTTAAATAAAAGTAAATGTTCGCTATAGTAAACTTTTCAAGCTTAACTTAACTTTGGGGATGCCGAAGAAGTGAATGTTGGTGAAAAGCTGTACAAAAAGACTACCTAAGCGTGCAAGGTGTGTATGAGTCTGCCAACCTTCAATTTGCAATCCAGGATGGTAACAACGAAAGAGCAGAACAACAAAGAGAACTCATTTCTTTCGACGTTTACGCCTTGGCCCCTTTGATGTTTTCAGTCGAGTTTTGAAGAGCCTATTAACAGTTAAAGCTGTCACCGTGAAGGCGGTTGCGTAGTGATCACAGAAGCAGTTCTTTTAGACGGACGATATCCATCCAGAAGATCAGTTCTGACAATATTGACGTATCAGCTTCTTTTACCTTACGAAAATTTGCATAAAATTTACGAGATTTTAAATTTTCTTTTAATATCAGAAAATTATGAAAATGTAAATATTTTTAAATTACGCGTTTTTCACACAAATTTAAAATTTTCAACTACGTTGCCAGAGAGCATACATTTTCCTCTAAATCCTTACTTGGAAGGTTAAATTTAAATGACTATTTATTAAGGCTACGCATAGAGCTCAACAACATGAATTATGACTCAATTGCCATCTACGAGCTTCACATTTATATTTTACTTGATTAAAAGCAATGAGGTAGCTATAATCTAGAGATTATTAAAGTTTTGTTTATTACTTCATAACTTTATTGAAAAATTAATTATGGTAAAATTCAGATAGTGCTGGAAGAAACCTCGCGAGAAACTTGAGAAGCATGACCTGTTGATTATCATTAAAAATCAGATAAATTTTTTTAAAGGAAATTTATTACATAGTTTCAAATTGCCTAGAAAATTCAAGTGCACAAAGTGTGACAAGTCCAGATTCAACTTCAAAGCATATATAACAATCGCAGATTTTAATCTATATTTTCATGTTGAAACTGAAAAATCGCGAATATAAGAGAAAATCTGATTAAACCACCCAAAGCACATTTTAGTGCAACAAACAGTTTTCATGTTTCGAAAATTAAAATCTTTTCAATTAAAATTACTGAATATTGAAATATTAATTGGTAAATTTAAAAATGTCCATCCAAGCTAAACCATGTTTGTTCTTAATGGATAAAATAAAGCAAATCGTTGTTTAACAGACTAATGTTTGTGTAACACAACCTGTTGATTCTCAAAATGGAAAAAACTATAAACTTTGTTTTAACATACCAAAGCCTTGTTTTGTTATAGCGTGGGTATATTACAATAAAATTAATTGATGCATTAATTGATGCATTCGCATAATAATGAACGCAAATTATTGTTGGGTTGAATGAATTTATAAAATGGTGAAAGCAATAAAATTTTAACTAATTAAACTATCAATTATTGATCCCAAATGAACAATGGATGTGAAATTTTACAAATCATTTCATTTTAGAATACGTCTACCAGGGTATACATTTTTTACATAACCACTGCAATCCCATATATTTAATAGATTTTTGATTTTTAACAAAATTTAAAGGAATCGTTTCGGATGGAATTTTATATGTGGAAAGTCTTCAATTTTAGTGACGATCTATAGTTATGCTACATTATTAATAGTATTTTTTGCTAAAAACTACCGCAACCGCGACCTTGCGTTAAAAACAGGATTGCGTTCAGTACGCAAGCTAAGCTCATCGGGCGCTTTGGGTTAAGAGACACCACAGATATACAGTCATGATGCAAAATTCTCATCACAGAAGGCATTCAAATACAGTGATCTTAAGCTTCAGGCTACTTGTTTGGAATTCGTTACTCTCAGTTTTCATTGTTCAAGTCCTTGAGAATTATTTTCTCCCTAGAGACGAAACGAACTCTATCGTGAACATTTACCCCAGTTTACCTCAAAACTGTAATTTCCATTGGGAATGAATCAATTACAATGAAAACCATTCGGTTAACAATTTCGTGCAAAATTATTGCAATACAATTTGTATTTTGATCTCGTAGACATTTTTGAGCTTACATGCAGAAGCAGTACCTCCTGCTTTATTAGGTCCGAGAAGTCTGGATATATAAAATCCATAAATGTTAGTCCTAAATTCATTTGATTTAGTTTTCAACTTTAAATCACTGAATAATTCAGCGTTAACGTGTTATTTATAACTTCAAAAGTCAATACAGTTTATTACATTAATTTCCATCAACGTGACTGTAGACTCAAGTTCAAATATTTTGAGATTGCATTATTTCATGTGATCTTGAAGAGTAAAACACCTTGTTTTCTTGTAACTTTCAATCGCGTTGAATGACAACGGCCCCAGTAGAGACAATGATATACTGAAGTTTACATCTAAACAAATCAGCACAGCATGATATATCCATTTGGTATCAGAAAAGCATAGAAATTTGAGTTTTCCTCGAAGTACTTGCACATCTCGAAATTGATTGGGTTTGTTGAGTCGTTACTCTTGTTGAACTCTTACGGAATATCCTTCGGGAGCGTTTATTGTATATTCATGGCTATCTCATTACAGAGCTTCCATCGATCCGAAATTTGAAAACGAGCAAAACGTATCTAAAGATAGAGCAAAGTTTACACGAACGAATTGTTAAAAGTTGTATTGACAATTTAACGTGGAATTCTAACCACGCCTAATCATTTAGAATTAATGAAAAGTCTCATAATGCAACGGCGTTATTAGATATTAAATAAATTTAAAATGTATGAAAATTGTTTGTAATGTTGAAGACGTCACGTAATAAATTATTGTGTATTTTATGACCGTTGCCTGAAATAAATTTTAAATTGAATTTTATTCTATATTTGAGTATTCATATAATACGGTTACTTCGTTTATGTAGGTTGGGTTGTCATATAATTTTTAAAAAAATAAATTATGATAGTATTTAAAACATGAACTTCGGTTCCAATCTTCTAATAATAATTTATAGAATTCGGGTAGAAGCCGCAAAAATCAATAGAGTATTGATTGATTGAAATGTTAAAAGTAAATAGGATGTAGATGAAGGCTTTAGTATATATATTCGGTTATAGCAAATGTCACGTTTAACAAACATTGTGCCTCCAGAATTTGTGTAGATACCGCGAATCTCATTCCATTAAAAGTTAGTGTGTTGATTACAAGGAACAGGATCTGGGTCCAATAGCAAACCTTTAGAAACCCTTTAATTATTTAAACTGTTCGATATTGGAAACTGTTTCTAAACAAGTAAACTGTACCAATCCACTATTCTCAGATAAGCGTAAACAACTTGAAAATTATTTATATATTTTCCAATATTGAGCGTCCCATATAAACAACACTAAAATAATCGGAACGAAATGACCAAGTAAACGTTACATTATTAAACTTTTAGTTCAATTTAAATACAAAAGTCTTTTTATTAATTAGAAAAGTAATTATTAAACAGGGAAACTTTTAACAGTTGGTATTGACAAACAAATAGAATTAACTGGGACATAATTAAATATAAAATATTAATTTACTTACAACAAAGTTACTTCCATAATTAATTATTTTTCATGTTTTCAAAATTGAGTTGACATCAAAATCAAAATAATGCAAAACTACCATCTGAAACTGTGAAATTGGGTCATCTGTATATTTCAAAAAACGAAAAATTGGATGATAATTTTAAATTGAATATGAAACAATTAGGTTTAATGAATCTCTAACTTTAATTCAAACAATCCGGTTAAATTTATTTACATGACAGGCATTCAATATTACGATAATAATCCCTTATCTTATAGTGCAAAGTAAGTATTTGTGTTGTGGAAATAAGATAGATTTTCATTTCCATCCTGATTTTTCGAGTAAAATTCGCAATTGGATAAGAAATCCGTACAAATATCGTTATGTTACTTTTGAGATGAAATATTAAGATAAATTTGTTTTCTATCTTTATTGCTAATAAATTTTTTAAGTTATATCACTTCCTTTGAGCAACATTTGAAATTTTAATTAAATTATATAAATAATGAAGATATGAACTGAGTAGAAATGACCTACCCTAAGCTAACAAAATTTGTTAAAGTGATTTAACTTTACCTTGATACGCTTTACAAAATGTTTCTTTATTAAAATAGAATTTCTGTGTTGTTTGCTTAATTTCTTATCCTTATTGTAAATTTATTTAAAGGGTCTCTTATATTTCAATTTGTCTATAATTTTGAGCACAAGAAATAAATTTTTTTGCGCTCCACCTCTACGAACAAAAATCTAGTTCATTTTTTATCTCAAAATTACAAGTTACAATTACCTCGTATATTCATAGCAAATGTTATAGGTTTTCCAATTCCTGAAAAATTAAACATATTGCTTATAAGATACACATGCTTCGCACAAATGGAAACCCTATACTAGCTTGAATTGTTTAAAATTTACATGAAATTATTATTTACGCCCCAGTTCGAACCTAAACTGAACCAGGATTAAAAAATTTATGAAACGCAAAAATATTAAATTCGGATGTAATTTAACCTTGAATAAACTATTGAATTATGGGGAGTTCAATCAAAAATGTATCGTGAGGGAGTTCAAACTAGGTCGACCGTGTATGCCCTTCGTCTATCCAAACTTCTAACTTCAAAATCTTAACTACTGAAAATATTTTCTTGATGTCGGAAGTTAACTAAATATAATTTTTGCCATAAAACCATCAGTATTAGTTTATGCAATGTAAATCAAAAGCACTAAGCTGGTTTCTTGGAATTTTACGTAGTAGATGCAAATTTATGCAAAAATATATGAGTTATGATCTCTGTTTTTAAAAAAATACAACTTAATCTTATTATTTTTGGACAGTAAATTGCGAGAATCATTCATGCTCGTGGTGAATTATTACTAATTTTCATAAAACAATACATTAACTGTTATATCAAAAATAATTCAAGCCCGGCGGTGAAAAGTCATGGCTCACCAAACTCTAATTAAATTACCGATTAAGCTTCAGTAGCGTAACACAGTTTGAATATTTTTCGATTAAAAATTGTTGCTTTGGTACAGATAAACCTAAAGGGGTAAGATATTTTGAGGTCACAAGTCGGTGTAACCAAAAGTTTACGTTAAACCGGAATTAAGTTATCCAAATTCGGGACTAAGATGTTCCATAGAAATGTAATCGATTTAGTTAAATTCAGATGGCTTTCAGGTCTATGTTTTCAGCGAACGTAGACTAACCCAAAATTTGTGTGAATTTAAATAACAAATACAGCCCAGCAGACACAATTTCCCAACCCGATCTAGGCAGCTGTCGAGGCCTTTACATTAACAATCGTCGTTCACAATCAACGTTAAACGTTGATATTCTTGAAAGCTCTTACAAGACAAGACATCATTTGGATTCTTACAAGCAGAAAAGCAATGCTCAATTTTTAAATATCCTTAATTTGTTGATCTGTTCCCCCAATGCTTAAAAGCGATCCACGAATAAAATAGCAAAATATCCAAAAACTTGGTACTTGAGTTTTATAAAATCCTATCGTGGCCAACACAAACAGTAATTGTTAGTTATTTTTTTTACATTTTAATATGTTTTTAATGTTTTATTGATTTGTTATTGTCTGACTTTGAAATTTTTGAATTTTAAAATTATTTGATTTCAACAAAGCGGTTTTTAGTGTATTAGTATTTTTTTAGGATTCTTATATTTAGTAGGGGCGACCGGGTATAGTTGCCACACTTTTTAGTAACCACTTTTTTATTGACTTAATTTTTGTACATGTAACTTTAAAGCGTAACCTTATATTAAATTCTATAGAATTGACATCTATCTCAGAGCTAGGTTTTAATGGAAATTTAACTATTTTCGGGTTGTGAAAAATATCCCTAGAAGGTTGATTGCCTACGATGTTGGGTTGGTTGTCACGTGTATTTTAAACAGAATGAAATAATTAAAGTATAAAATAATGAAACTGAAAAATTTAGCAGAAGCTAAAATTTTTAGAAATTATCTTCCCGCGCACTTAAATTATATCCAATTTATATAAAAACCATTTATGATTACAACTAATTAGATGGCTAATTATTACACGTGGCAAGCAATTCCATCCCTCTATTTTACAAACACCAGATAATTTCGCTTTTATAAAATAGATTTTTATATACGTATTGGAAGATATTAATTAGAATATGAAAATAAACAATATTTCGGTTCATATCTATAAACAATTAAATAAATTTGAACAAAGTAAATTTTCAGAATGAAACTTCGTATATAAATTAAATAATACAATAAACTATCTACTAACTATGCTAAAAGTATGATGTTTTAACTTTCAAACAGCGAATAAAATGCGTTGTGACAAGTAAACTTGTATGAAAACAATAGCCGGTCTTCTTTACTCCAAATATCAATTTTACTGCTGTCACTATTATCAATTTTAGCAGAAGAATAATTAATTTTAAAATATTTAGAACAACGCCACAGGCGATTTTTTGAATTCTATTAAAGTCAAGTAAGTTTAATAGAGGCATAAAAATTAATAATAATAAAATTTGATTATTAAAGCGCTTTAGACGATTTTTGGAGATTTTAAAAATCAAGCATGTTTTATGTTCAATTATTCTATTAATACTCAATACCGCACTTGTATTTTGGTTTTAGATTCTGATTTGCATTTTAATCTTTTTCAATTGATCAATACTTTATTCTCACGACCATTAAACATTCATTTTCAAATAATTAGCTGTAAACCATTTTAAATCAAATTACAAATGAAATCCATGCTCTAAACTATTTATTAAACTATGCAACGATAACAAACTTCAATTCGTTATCCCTTCCCAACAAGACATAAATGTAATATTTACAACCTAACTACATATTGTCGTATTTTGCTGGGTCCTTTGAAATTCATATGGGTGAAAAGCCTGACAAGCTAAAAAAGTTTCTCTCTCATGCAATGACATTTATGTTTTGTACAAGCAGGAGCTTTGTTCACGGGTGGCTGAGCTCAGCAATTAAGCAGCACTATGCTAACATGAATTAGCAGCGAAACAAGAAGGGTCTCAAGGGGTATAACTCAAAAATCAAAATCCTGACTTCACACGATTTCTAATAAAGAAAGAGATAAGGCTGTGGATATCTTTTAAATGTGTTGTAAGCTCACTGGTCAATCTCGGGAAGAAATTTGTCACTTCAGATTTCAAAAATGTAAGGTAATTGCAATGAAAATCAAAAATTTTGTAAAAATTCTATTATCTTTAACCTAGAATCACATGGGTTCTTTAAATGTAAAATTTTGTAAGAAATAACAAATCTTGTAGCTTGTGAGGTATAGCATTCTTTGAGAAATTCTCCATAGTGTTATTTAAGTGTATTCAGGAGCTGGTTTTGTGCGGTTTAGTAACAGAGATAAAAAAAGGTCTTGTGTGTTCAAAAAAAATGGAAGTGGCTCCAGTCTCGTCGCTGCATCTCAATAGAAATAATGAATTCTGCAATATAAAACATTTTAAAATAGTCTAAGAGCGATTAAATCACATAAAAACTTACCTACAGACGTTTATTTAACTTCATAACATGACATTGGGAAGATTTGGATGGAATTAAGAAGTGAAAGCGGTACAATAGACACAAAATTTTACTAAATTTTGACAAAATCACTAGAAATTTTAGTATGCCTCGGGCACTCAAACGAGCATGTTGTGTGTTTAACCAATATTGATTTTGGATCCCATATTTGGATAGTATTGATTTTGGATCCTTAGGGAGTATGCATTGTGCACTCGATCGATGAGGTTGCGTGCAATCGAACTCAACCAATATTAACTTTTGGATCATTAATTTGGAGGTTAGAAACCTTGTACCTCGCCGATGGTAACAAAACTTCATAGATGGAAAGCAGGTGCAGCTCTTAAGTTTGAGATGCCTTTCACTGTAAATTTATCCTTTTGCTAAATGCATTGTTTTGGTGAAGTAGATGCAATTAAACATCTTTGAAGACACGTCGCTAATTATTTTGTTATTTGGCTATTTTAAAATTTAGCACTTCATTAATTTGGAGGTTACAACACCAAAAGAATGTGGACAAGTTTAATGGATGCCATGAACCTACGAGAACAACACTCAACTAAATGAGGGAGAAAATTTATCAAACCCCGATCCTGCGCAGATGTCCAGCGTGAGTCATCGCTTAACAACAGGTGCACTTGTAGATGAAAAGGTATTTCGAACAAAATTTATTATTTAATTTTTGAAACAAATTTTTGAACTTTACGGCGTCACAATTAACTCAAGGGTAAAATTAGTGACTACCAATCAACATTTAATTAACTTCATTCATTTAATCAGCAACAAAGACTGTTAGCAAATAATTTTACGCGAATTTTAAAAAAGAACATTTTACGTTTGCGTTGACAGTACGTCAACTCAAAAAAGAAGAAAGAAGACAATCCAGCAAAATTTCAACGAATTTATTTCTTTGTAAGGGAATTTCCCAATGAAAATTTGTATAATATTAAGTTTTGTATTCAAAACTGGTACCAGGGTAAATTTCTATAAAATCTATGATACTTATAAATTTGAATATAAAGATTTTCTTTGTAATTACATTTTATTCGTCGCTTGAAAGTGAGAGTTTTGGGAGAGATCCACAGTTAAAATTTTTATCATTTAAAAGTTTTGATGAGTTGTTTTTGAGAGCATCTCAAAGGTTTTGCACTCTAATTGTTTGTCGTTGGGCTGAGCTAGACCGGAGCAGAGTAACTGTAGGTATAAAGAATCTTTTAAGGGTGGTGATCACGACATTTATTTGGCAGCCAACACTCAAAAAAAAAGCAAAGGTTAAATCAACCAGATTTAATTGTTAGTTACCAATTTTTGCAATTTAGTATATTCAAACCAAAAATTGGTTTAATTCAAACTATTTGCAATTGTTGATTCAACCAACCCAGAATTGTTAAGTATACTTTATGTATTGTTACTATAGAAATTAGAGATTGAACATTTTATTGGTTGGTTATACTAGTTTTAGTTGTTGTTTAACACTTATATTGTGATATAACAAAGTATGTAGTTAATAATCTACAAATACTGTTAGATAACGATATATACTAGTCTTGTTACATTTATATTGGTACTTGTTACTACTTTTCAGTTACAATGGAATTCAGTTACAATACGTTATAACGAATAATTAAATTAAATACTTGATGTACTAACATTTCAATAGTTAATTTTACCAAAAATCTTGATATTTTTCAACTGACGCAGTTTGTTATAACATTCAAAACTGTTACTTATCACAAACTTGGTAGATTCAATCTATACTTTAGTTGAATTTTACTAATAACTTTGATTTATTAAACAATTTTTTGTACAATAATATAATAATAATACAAATACAATAAAATGTTTTTTCATAAATTTAGTCAAGTGTCACACAAAAATTTAATTGGAAATATACATACAACCAAATTATTTAGAAATAAGCCTGGGCCAAATTACTGGGGCACCCTTTCAGTGCAATATTTAAGCGGTCTATTGTTAGCAGGTAGTCCGAAATGGTATTGGGATTATAGTACTGTTGTGTCCACCGTGTTACCCCTATTATGGGAGAACAGGGCAAGGGAAAACAATCGGAGAGTTTTTTAAATGCACTAGTTAAGTTTTTGTTAGAGTAAGTTTTGTCAAATAAAGTTTTTGTGATAAATTTTAAACGCCTGATGAGAACGGTGATAGGCAACCCAAAAGACGGAATAAAATGTGTGATAAAATCAAACATGATAAAAAAAAGGAGAGAGGTTGTCATGGAGAGATAAACAAGAGTTCGATTTTAGAAAAGCGACCGAGAGAGTTGCAAATCGAGGAGTTCGATAAAATTATGAGATCAATATAGTCGCAAATCGAGAGTACAAATTAAAAAAAGGAATCAATAGAGTATAAATTCGTGAGTACGAATATATAAGGCGACAAAGAAAAGTCGCAAATCGAGTCCTTTTAAATAAGCGACTAAGATAGTAGAAAATCGTAAGTACGGAGAAATAAGACGAGCAAGAAAGTCGCAGATCGACAGAATATTTAATAAGGTGACAAAAAAATTGGAAGAACGAGTTTCTCCCACGGAGAAAATTGCGGTGAGCACGACAAGTGCATTGGAATTGTTAGTTTGGAATAGAAATTCCAAAGCGAAGGCAGAAGAAATTGAACCATTTGGACAATTTGAAACGCCAGGGTCGAGAAAGTGTATGTGCGCTATATTATCCGTTGAGCCGAGTTACAATCAACAACACATTAAGGTTAGCGTCGTTAATTGTTATAATTTTAAGTAGTTGTATTTTGTGTTTATTTATATTTTGATTTTGTTGTTTTCACGTTATATTAATGTTATTAAATGTGTTTTTGGCTATCCGATTGTTTTTCTTTTGACTGTTGGCCTGTAAGACGTTTTTAAACTGAGTTTTAACCCTGAGATAGAGAGAAGTATTCGAAGTGAATTCTTCCTTGGTTATTCCTCTAATAGCCAAGAAGGGGATCACAACAGTACAAAGAAATTTTTGTCCGTTATTATATTTTGGGGGCCATAAAATTTAAAACTTTGAAAAATGTGTAAAATTGTTAGTTTAAAGAAAGCGGTCATTCAGTTAGTTTCGAATTTTGTGCTCTACATTTGTGTTCAAATTATTTTAAGATTATTTCTAAGGCATATAAATAATTTAATATGGTAAAATATAGTGATTTAAGTGAAAGCAAAAGGGCACAGATAATGCTCTTACATTCTCAAGGCGTAAACCAAACTGCTATTAGTAAGCAACTAAAATGTTCACGGCATGCGGTTCAAAATACCATAAAAAGATGCGAGGAACTAAATTCGTTCAAATCCAGAACAAGAAGTGGCAGAAAACGCATAACAACCCCCTCTGAAGATCGGATGTTGCGACGCGTGAGTACTCGAAATCGCAAAATGACGTCGAAAGCGCTCGCTAATCAAATGCGTGAAGACGATGGGCCATCGATTTCGGCACGAACAGCTAGAAGACGGCTTACAGAAGCAGGGCTGAGGGGTTGTAAAGCTAGGCGTAAGCCATGGCTTTCGGAAAAAAATATATAAAAAAGCGACTGGAGTGGGCTCGTGAACACCGCAATTGGACCACTGCGGATTGGGAGCGAGTAGTTTGGTCAGATGAATCAAACTTTGAGGTAAGTTAAATCAACCCTTTATTTTGCAAATTCAATGATAAAAATTTAACTTTAAACTAATTTAAAAAAAATAATTGATTTTGACTTTATTATTATTATTTTTTTACATAGGTTTTCGGCACCCCAGGGGCTGTGTACGTACGTCGTAGACCAGGGGAAGAATACCGTCCAGACTACATCGTACCTACGGTTAAACATGGCGGAGGGGGTCATGATTTGGGCGTGCAGGGATCAGCAGGGGTAGGAAAGATGTTCGTGTGCGAACCATGGGCATCAAAATTTTGTAAATTGCGTTAAAAATAATCTTAAAAAACAAAATATTTGCGAAAAAAAACTATTATTCAAAATTAAATTTCGACGCAGTTGAACTTATTGAAAAAAACAATATTATGATATTTAGCAATGATATTAAATATAAGGGTACACAATATGATATAGGCTTCTACTTGTTAAAAGATTTTTTTTGACAGTAGAGAAAATGTGTTCTTTGTATGTTTACTATATTCTCCGGGCAAATTCTGTGCCCATTTTCAATCGTATAAAGTCCTAGAATCTACTGAAAAATATTTTGTATTTTCGCCTTTGAATTTTAATTATTATTCCCCTATACATAATTATGTACATATACATTACCAAATGGTAAAAAATATATTCGCCCTAAATATTATTAATGTGTTATTTAAATTGTTACTTAATTGTTTATATATAAATGTTTTGTATTTGATTTAGCTATATTTAATTAAAAAAACCGAAAATTTAAGCTATTTTGTTTATTTTACCTTATATAGTTAAATAACAATTAATATTGTTCAATGACCACGAAATGGCTATATGCTATAATGGTTGATAATCAACAAATAAAGTAGTACAAGAACCATATAAATAGTAAAAGACCAACTAAATTAGGTAACCAACTATTCTTGGTGGTACTAAACTATATAAATAGTAAAGAATCAAGTAAATTAGTTAACCAACTATTATTGTTGGTACCGCACTATATAAATAGTAAAGGGTCAACTAAATTAGTTAACCAACCATTATTGTTGGTACTGAACTATATAAATAGTAAAAGACCAACTAATTTAGTTAAGCAACTATTCTTGTTGGTACTTTAACAATTAACTTGGTTGAATTAAACATGTATGAACTTACCAATCTTTTAACCATTTCAACTTGGTTATTTGAACCCGGTTTACCCTTTGGGTACATTTTCATATGTCCTTTTTGGTTGATTTTACCAATCTTTTTCTTTGAGTGAACGTGGGGCTTTTGAATTAAAAGTTAGGGGTGGTAGACTACATTTAAATGGCTTCCCGTCACGTGGGGCATTTTAAGGGTCCAGATTACTACAATATATATGTATAATGCAACGAAGATGCACCATTGTGGGTAACATAATATACCTAGATAGTATAACTTCAATGTTAAGCACCTGAGGCAAATGAATTTGTTAGACAACCGGTGGTATGGTAGTATAAGACGTTTTTCAATCTCAGGCAAATGTTTTTGATTTTTATGATTATTTAAATAAAATTCATTAAATCATAGATATACGTTTCCCTACTCCGCCTGTTCGAAAGAAAATCAACTGATTTCCAAACAATGAAAACTCAACTACTATATTATGATTTTACGTAGCGTTAGTGGCAGTTTGCCCTAAAGGGCACAAGTGCCATTCAAAACAGCAATTATCCAAATATAATAATTATCAATAAATGATTAAATATCTCAGAATATGGTAAATTTTGTAGTTTTCCTTTTTTTAAATTCTATGCCGTCCAATTAAAAAGTCACTGAAAAGGGGGAATTATGATAAATGGAATACCCCCAGTATATTATAGCAATCAGGCGGTAAAACAAAATATTGTATCGATTTTCTTGATTATGATGATATGCTGGGAGCCCCCCCCCCCCGTAGGTTTTTATTTTTAACTTTCTATTGTTGACTTGAATATTTAATATAACAATCAAAAATGTTAATATCAGACTCAGAAAGTAGTCCGCCGCTGCAGATTCTGTTCTTTTTGATCGAAATGACGACACTTCCGGAAGGTCGTCGAGATCGAAAACTCAACTGAAAATTTCCATAACTACGTGACTTTTTGCAGGAAAATATCATTTTGCTTGTCTTGCTGTTGAGATAATTATGTGCCGACCCCGGTTCCTATAACAATAATCCTTGCTATTATAATTATATGCTGATAATTTTCCCATCAAAGCGAACTGAAGTAATTACCCAGGTCGCAATTTCGGACATTTGCAGTATGGAATTTATATGGAAATCGTAGAAGCAACAGGTCAAGCTGGAGGTTCTTCTCAGGAGGCAAGATGGTTATGTCGAAGCTTGACATTTTCCAGTGGTGACTTTCCCTAACTCCTATCTACTCTCCTACTATCTAAAATCTAAAACAAGAACTATTCAATAATATAAATGTAATAATTTTAAGTACTTAGTAAAGTACATAATCAATAGCGGTGCTTGGTGATGAGTTAATAATAAAACTGTTTAAAGAGTCAGGATCGTTTATTTCCAGATTCAGTTCGTTTCTAGGCTTGGAATGTACATTAACGCGATCAAAAAACTTCCATAATTATTTGGGATCACCTTTGTTATTATCAACTTGAAATTTGAAGTACGCTTTCTTCTCATTCGTTATAGCTTGAGTAGTGAAGTTACGAAGATCCTTGTAAGAGTTGTAATCCACATCCCTTCTAGATTTGAGAAACTTTTTGTAAGCCTTATCCCGTAGCTTAATCATTTGTCGAACATTAGGCGTCAGCCATCCAGGTCTTCTTGCACTAGTCATTACCGTAGAAGTTGGTGCGTGCACGTCAAACAGATAACTAATTGATGCATTTATGAAACTGAGTTTGTCATTGATATCATTAAGATAAACAGCCTGTAACCAATCAATACCAGTGGCATCGAAAGAGAAATCTTCCATGTTGATATTTTTAAAATTACGATAAGTAATTAATTTGGGTTGTAATTTCTTGCAGCGAAGAACCAGATTGCAGTAGATTAATCTGTGATCCGATATACCTGACATATCCATTGTATCAACCCTGGTAAATGCAATCTCATTACTTAAACAGATCACATCAATTAGGGTAGACGAGTAATCCGTGATTCTTGTGGCTTGATCCACAATTTGTTTCATATTAAATAATGTAAGCATAGAGTTCATTTTGGCAGTAAGAGCAGAGTTAGTAAGCATATCAACATTAAGATCACCTAATAAAATGATGCCATCCATCTCCACAGCTAGTCTAGACAAGACCAATTCAAGTTCCTGATAAAATATTGGAGAAGTAAGAGGAGGTCGGTAGATCGTTCCGACAGCAAATGATTGCCCCTCGATAACAATGCGTAGCCATAGTTGTTTAATGCCATTAGTAGATACTATCAGCAACTTCGATATGTTGTCTACTTTACGCATCTGTAGTTTAGAAACTATTTAACTGTATAAAAAATATTTGAGACAATAATTGAAGGAAATTTTCTCCTTGAGAATATTTCTAATAACAAGTTGATCGTAGGATCTAAGGTAAATGAGATATTACGAATAAACTGCTTTTGACCTCCATTTTTTCAAGATGACGGCGCTAGCGGTGCGATGTGTGCTGGTGGGTCGAGGTTAAAAACTCTGGAAATCCGTTAAGACTATAAACTACGTAACGTTACCAAAAATCAAAACTTCTTGACTTCATGCAAGCTGATCGACTTTTTTTGTCTCTATCGATTGTACTATTATTGCTCTCACGCACCAGAAGGTCATGTCGGCTTGTACTATACATAATTAATTATGCATAAATAATTCCTAACAGCTTTTTTAATACATATTGGAAACCTACCCCAACATGACAATATTGCGATATACAACTCAAGACAAATCCGAAATAAATTTACAAGTAAACAGTTTTGCTTACCGATTATACGTTATACTACTTATAATTATTAATAGTTTAACGTGCAACTCTAGCCGCGGAACAAATAACTTTGGATTGAATGGAATTTTAACCTATAAAGATTAGCCTGTAGACCAACTCTCTATACGCCACACCAAACTGGGTTAGGAGAACGTCCTTCAAGTTAGAAGAACTTTAAAAATTAAATTAACGACGTGTTAAAAAAAAGCGAAATTATTTCGTACAAAGAACTTATTAATATGAATAATAACAAAATATTAAATGTCAAAGTACTTCATTCGTTGTGCCTTACAGGTAGAAAACTATCTAAAACCTAAATAATTTTGATCCCGAGGACATGAATTTATAGCAAACAAATTGTTTTCAAGGATTTTGATAGTTTGGAAATAATTGAACAGTACTGTAATAAATTAAAAACTTTTTTATAATGTAGGGGAACTGCCACAATACCGTAAATAAAATCGTCGTGGCAGCTCCCCGACTAAAATAGCATTTATATTTAGAGAACGTGTTAATCCTTAAGGCAGTCTCAATTTATGCAATTTATCGATTGTGGAATTTTTTTATTATTATGTTTTGTTCATGTTTATAGTGTGCTTACCTATAAAATATAGTAGTATGTTAAAAAATATTTCTTGGGCGAGGCTACTAAAAGCACATTTACTACATTGCATTTCCAATCCAGTTTTCATTACATTTGTTATTTGTCCACTTGAACGAAATTATTGTATTTCAAAGTTTTAATAAATTATTTTATAAAACCAATTCATTTAGGAGAATATTGATAACTGATTCAATTGCAAATAAATTAGCCATTCTCGTATGTCTAAAGTAATCGATATTGATTTACCGTAAAACTGAAATACTGAAATAAATAGCTATTCGTGATTATCGTTGATTTTTAAGCACTTTCAGTTAATAACAAAACTAATTTTGAAACGATCGACAATAATTTTCATGTCTGGTTGGTATGCGTTTTCAAAACTTGTAAATTGTAATCTAATAGTAACCATACAGTAATCGTTAATTTTTTTTGTAAATCTTCAACTGACAATGTTTATATAGATTTATTATGTAATTACATATTAATATATATTTTAATGTACGTAGAAGTTTATTTTAGAAATCTATGATTCTATATTTATGTATCAGACACATAATCGTTATATCCATTACATTTATTCATATTGTAATCAAACAACTTATTATTTAGATTTGTTTTTTTTTATCATAAAATCATCATTTATATCAATTACATTCAATCTATATTTTCGAATTTGGTCAATCTTTCGTTCTTATTTTTGAGTACTACTGGGTTGTAACTGAAAAACATATTTGATGTAAAAACTTTCCACAAAATTATAGCAAATGAAAGTGTAATAAAAAAAGTTTTAATAATTTTTTTATTGATCTTAAAACTAAAATAAGTTCATCAAATATAAAAAAAATTCGATTAATTTTTATTTTTTGAAACATGAAACTACACCAAGGTTATAAGAAAATTTTATGTTCATGTACGGATTAAGTAAGTCTAAATGAGCGTAATAACAACTTCAAATACAACTTTTTTTAGCTTTAAGTGGAAAGAATAATTTTTTCCGTACTAAAAGTTTCGACTCATACTACGCCAGAAAGTTGGCGTAGAAAAATAGTGCTTGTCAGTATCTCTTAAATGGTTCAAGAACTTGGGACTGTTGTTGTTTTTTGTTGTATTTAGTTTACTCTTTAATTTACAAATATTTATACAATATGGTTTTTCCGATAATTCGGATATTTGAAAATCATGTTATATCACCGGAAAGATTAAGAAAATTACTTTTCAACTATGTAAAGTGGCCACCTAACCGAAAAACATCGTCATATTATTATATTATGGCGACATATGACTTTTTTTCCCACGTTGTGTTTTACCTCATCTTATGCGTAATCTGACGTTGCTTACGCAATATAAGCAGTTAACGAGTCATAAATAATGGAACAAAATAATACTGTATATAAAATAATTATTATTGATTTCATATAATTCGATTTTAACCCGTTGTTCCAGTACAATAATGTCATTTGTGATTAAAATGGCAACATGAACCATGTGCATTTGCATGTAAAATAATAGGTATTCATAATGAAATTTCATCAGATGTAAATGTTATGCCCATTTGTAAATGTTCAGTAATATTCAATAAATAATAAAACTTCTTGCTGTTCAATTTGATATTAAATTCTGTTCCAGCGACTACATATTTCAAAAACTATAAAAAAAAAAGTTCAAATCCAACTGCAAAGTAATCATCAGATATAAAACATATCCCAAACGGATCAACCTTGTCAACCTACCCCAATATTCCTTAAAGGAAGAATTTCAAACTAATATATAAAATATTATCGATAAATAATTGATCAATAAGTGTTATAAATTCGGCAAAATCAAACGGATACTTGCGATAATCCCATTAATTTAATTTATTTCGTATTTTGTATCCCACGGTCTTACCTGGTTAATGCACCGGCATATTTTTAAAATATTATTACATAAAATACTTTTTTTTTTCGTCATAGTTCCTCTCCACGTTGGAAGTTGGCTATCTTGACTTTATCCGCAGCGGCTCTAAACAGTGACCTTGTACTGGTATGATACCACTCTGTTAACTTTTACAACCAGGAGATTCTTCCTTTACGTCTTCCTCTGATCATTTTTTGTAATATTAATCTCAAGACTCCACATACTTCTCCTCTCATGAAATGTTCTATATATTCCAGTTTCCTCTTCTTCACTGTGTTCAACACTTCCTTCTCTTTTCCCATACGCACAAGAACCTTTTCATTTCTTATTCTGTCTACCCATGAGATGTTTAAAATTCTTCTATAACACCACATCTCAAAGGTTTTGACTCTCCTTGTGGTTTTCTGAGTTAGGGAACATTTAATATAAGGGTTCTTAAAATTTTGATTGAAACCTCTATTACTTAGCAGGTTCCGCACCTTAAGAAAACAACTTCTTGCTAATTATGCATTTTATTTCTCGAAAATGGTCCCACGGATGATTCAGTCAAAAACCCAAATACTTATATTGATGTACTCGTTCTATTTCTACATCGTATATTATTAATGGTACAGCAGGTATTTGACCATTCTTACTATAATTGGCTTGGTCTTTTTTTAGACATTTTAAAAGTCCATAATAATAATAATAATAATATCGTTTATTTAGTCAAGTTGGTTATACATACAGTTCACTTACAAAAAGATAACATCACATGCAAAAACACATAATTACAATCAAAATTAAATACACACAATCACACAATAAACACACCTACAAAATTACAAAACATCACATTTTAATCTTTTCGTTCCCTCAGATGGCTCTTCAGTTGAGATCTAAATCTTTCTAATCTGCATCTTTTCAGATTTGCTGGCAGTGCATTGTAAGCAGCTGCCCCTTTTATAAATATAGAATTGTGAGCAAAATTCGATTTCGCATTTTTCAGAACAATACTCGTATTACTCTTATTTCTAGTATCATAATCATGGATTTCCTCAAATGTTGAAATTGAGGAAATAAGATATTCCGGCATCAAATTCAATACCACCTTATGTATGAATACTAGTACCCAATATTCTGCCATCGATTCTATATCCAGCCAACCAAGGTCACTCAGCATGATTTTAGTCCTGGTATACCTATCCTTTTTTAATATTATTCTCATTGCTCTATTTTGTAATACCTGCAATCTGTCGATGTCTTCCCTGTTTGCCATATACAGGACCGTCCCAACATATGTTAAGTGAGGCAAAACTATAGCATTATATATAGTCAGTCGTGCCCTTCTGGATACAAATTGACCGCATCTATTCATCACTCCCAGCTTACTAGCAATTTTCCCACATATATAGTCTACATGATTTGTAAACTTCAACTTTCGGTCCACTACCAACCCCAAATATTTTATCTCGCTCACCATCTCTATTGCTACTCCATCCATTGCCAATTTCAGGTCCCGCTCTTCCCACTGCTCCTCGTAATTTTTCTTTCCAAACATCATCCCCTTCGTCTTATTCGTGTTTAACTTCAACTTGTTCCCACACAACCAGCTCTCCAATCTCAGCAGCTCCCGGTTCAATTCCTCAACCACTGCCTCGCAACTCCTGCCCGTCATATACACCACCGTATCGTCTGCAAACAAGTGAAACTTAGCCTTTTTAAACACTCTGCTAATATCGTTCATAAACATCACAAACAACATGGGACCCAAAACACTTCCTTGCGGAACCCCATGAGCTACTCTTCTTTTACTTGATGTTTTATCACCATACACAACCTCCTGATATCTATCACACATGTAACTTTCTAACCATTTGATTACAGTTCCTTGCAATCCAAAATGTTTTTCAAATTTCTCAATCAAGACTTTACGATTTATAGTCTCAAATGCCCTCTTCAAGTCCAAAAAAACCACCAACGTCACCATTCCATCATCAATACACCTCTTCCAGTCATGCACTAGCATTTGTATTGCTGTCTCGCAGCTGTGTCCTTCTCTAAATCCCGATTGGAACTGCGTTAGCAGTTTATTTTTCTTCACATACTCCTTAAGCTGCGCACACACAACTCGTTCCAATAGTTTGCCCACGTCACTTAACATATTTATTGGCCTAAACTCTTCTGCTTTCACAGTATTTCGTACCTTCCTTATAGGTCTTACGGTTGAAATCTTTACAATATCTGGAACCACTCCCGTTTCCAATGAACTATTTATCAAATTCAGCATCGGATTACTTAATTCTTCCCAACCCAGCAACATCAATGTTGAATCCATACCGTCCGGACTAGGTTTCCCATTCATACCCCTCACAGCCTCCTCCAGTTGCCCCACTGTCAACAACCGAAACTCCCGCAACCTCGCCACTGAGCAATTGACCTTAAACTTAAAAAACTTAAACTTCAGTGCCACTGCATATCAACTCTTGTATCCCTTTCAGGTTGTCAGGCAAAATGACGGCGTCTTCCACGTAAGTGGAATAATCGGTTTATATTTATTCCATTCTCTTCTGTTTCTAGTTCTTCTCTAAAAATGTCCTCTGAGTAAGTGTCGAGAAAAAGAGGGGAGGGTATGCATTCTTGTTTGCAGCTCTTTGGGTCTAATAGAAATTTATAATTATTTTGATATCACCACTGTCCAATCCGATACGGTGCATTTATGTCCAGACACTTTCCATTACCATTTTAACACTACAAAGAGCTTTTCTTGAACCGTACTTATTTGTGAAACCAAATTGTGTGGTTCGCAAGCTTTCCTCGCACCTTGTTCTTATTCTTCGCGAATTAGCCTTAGAGAGATCTTCCATATATGGGTCATTTATCGCCGCTATCTTTTTCAGTATCGTTATGAAAGTTGATTTGAGCCGTTCTGAGGCTATTATTCGTATATCGTCTAATTGGTTAAATAACTCTACCAAATAATGTCAATGCCTTTGTCTCCTATCAGTTTTACCACCTCAGTGTAACCATCGTTTAAATCATAAAATACATAACTATAATAATAAAACTTACTTACTTAAAAAAATTAATCATAAGATCTTAGTTCTATAAAATTCAAACAAAAATCCAATTAAGAATAAAAATGGTAAAAGTACTCACGCTGAAGAAGCTACTTTAACAATGCTGTTTCCGTTAAAATTGTATCCGCTAAGCAAAATACTCCTGGCGTGAAATATTTAGGATTCAAATTGAAAATTTAATAATTAAAATTACAACTCTTACATTTTTCTTATCCTTTTATTTTTAAGAAGCAACCCGAAATTGATTGGAATTATTGATAAGGTTATTTGGAATAAAAAAAGCACTTTCTCGTATATACGATATTTCGATCCATACTGGAGACCCAATAAGTTTCGACTTATTAAGCCATATTGTTGCTACCCAACTAAAACTATAAATAAATTACAGTTTGTCACTTATAAAACTTATGACAACTTTAATTTTTGCTAAATTGCGATATTGATTTGAAGTTTAAAATACAGTTAGGATGTATAATTTCGGTCTAGGACATTTCACCGCGGCCGAATTACCGCGGCCATATCACCGCAGGGACATTTTACCGCAAGACATTTTACCGCAGGGACATATTACCGCAAGCTAAAATACCGCGATATTATAAAATATCATGCAAAACAAAATTTTACCAGAAAAGTGCACTTGACTGCCAAATATAATACCTAATTAATGGTATTTGCACAGCAGTAAATTAGAAGATATGTAGACTGCACTGATGGTCAGTATTTATCCTTTTTTTGGGGAAATGACAGAGGGTCACATGTAGATTGCACCGCCGCTAGTTTGCAGATTGCACTGATGGTCATGGCAAGTATAGTGAATATTTTTGGGCAATAATGATTACTTTTAATATTCAACTTACGAAAAAATATCGTTTCCCAACTCCAACCTAAGCTCGACCAAGCTGATTCAAATGGTACTTGATGAGATTATATATAATAAGAAACAACGTAACTCCCTATTATATTATTTTAATATTAATTGATGAGCACTTATTGAATATTTAATACATAAATTATGTGTGTATCTATTGACAATTTTGCTTTTCAAGAAAGTGGATATTTTTACCACCAATTCCAAAATGTGAAACTCCTTCGCACATGTTGTGTTCTTATAAAACCTTGAAGTTGCTAAAAATTAAATTAACAACGACGTATGCAAAAAATATTTTATTATTAAAAACAACTTAGTACAACAAATTATTGTTCCATTTCATAATTACGTGAAATTGCTTTCAAATATTCTATAAAACTACGAGTAGTGGTATACTCAGTTACAATTTTTTTAATACGTTTATCTGCGTCTATATACACTTTTAGTTTTTTTGCCGGATTAAAACCAGCTAATAATTTTTTATAATAAATATCACGACCCTGTTGAATTTTATTGAGTGTGGTTATAAATTTATAATACCAAATATTAATTTTTGTAAAATATTTTATTACCTAAGTATAATAAAAATAATTATAATCCAAAAATAGTTATTTTAAAACCCAAAAATTAATTAATATTCGTAGATTTACTGAGCGTTCATATTATTTTGTACTGTGTTCATATTATTTTGTCCAAGAACTTAGTGACAAGCTAAACTGACACCCCTATTCACTAACTTCAATCGAAAACGTTTCGATCATCGAAAAGTAGGTGATCGAGAAGTGTCATTATTTATTGATTGTGGTAAACATTCGTATTCTATTAACGTAAATCGTATTCGCCCAATTGAAAAATGTTGACCTCAAACTAAACAAAAATTTAATACAACTAAAGATACAAAAACGGACGTTGCCTTTGTATGTTCAAAAGAAAATACACAAAAGCTGAAGACTCATTCGTAAATGATGAAATAATGAAAAGTATGAACATTTTGCGGTAATATGTCCCTGCGGTAAAATGTCCCAGCGGTAAAATGTCTTGCGGTAAAATGTCCCTGCGGTGATATGGCCGCGGTAATATGGCCGCGGTAATATGGCCGCGGTAATTCGGCCGCGGTGAAATGTCCGATCCCGGTATAATTTTGTTATACTTTCTACGTCAGGATCGTATTTATAGCATTCTTATTTGCGAACGATTTAAAAGGGCCTCGATAAAAGTGCGTATATTACCTTTTTATATAATATCACAAACACGAAAGCTATAAATTCGAATTCAAATTGAAACAAGAAAAAATTTCAGTGTTTATTTAAATAACTTTGCATAACATATAGGTATTTAAATACTTCAGAACTATTTAAATGTTTATACATAAAGTATTTTGAATGAAAACTGTGCTTTTGAGTTATTCGAATTATCGAAATAATCTAACAAATATAGAAAATATTTACAAACCCTCTCGGAGCTCGTAGGATTTAATAACCTTACGATATTATTTAAATAGTATGTGTATTACGTCAAATAATTCTGAAGCGTACTTAAATAATAAATAACAAATAACAATTTTCAAAATTTAAATATATAAATTATTTAACAAGTATAAATATTTCGTAGCTTTGTCCTGGATTTACCCGATAATATGCCATATATACTCTAAATATAAAATTTACCCCGTTCTCTTTATAAGTAAGGTATAAGGATTATTCATCAGAATGTAATGAAATCTTGACACATATTTTGTATTATATTGGCAAGGAAATACCAGGTATTCACCCTTATTTGCGATTTAGATTAATTAATACTCTTCCATTTGAGAGCTTTTAATAATATATGTACATACATGAAGCTCAGTTTCTGGTTGTCCATCGCAGCAAAAACTCTCTCAATGTAATTTGACACTTGCCGGACTTAAATAATGAATAGTGGTTCTCCTTAATCATCAAAAAACAGATTTACAGATTAATTTTGGATTAATCAACACGCTAAAGTTTCTATAATGTGAATAGGGGAACGCTGGATAAAAAATCCCAAAATAGGTACGCTACGTACGAACCTATTCTATAATTATTACACACTGTTGTATTTTTACACACTGTTGTATTTGTCCCGCAAGACAAATTGTAGATAATCTGAATAAATATGGAATACACTTATAGTAATTAGCCCCTATATGCGGCCTAAAGGCCGTATAACCTTGAAAATCAACGTTAGATGGCTAAAGATGATTGAAGGCTAAAGTATATCTATATAGGAATTTGGAGAATATTTTTGGCCATTGCGCACATTTTTGTTGTTGTATATCATATCGGAAAATACTCAAAGTAAATACTCACCCGCGTTGCTGTTGCGATGATAATTCCGTGAAGAAACGCCACAACTTAAAAGCACACCATCACATACGAAAATCGACATTTCAGACGCCATTTTTAATGTCGATTTTAATGACGGCGATTTTACGCAACATTTACTGAGATTTAATTGCAAAAAAATTGAACATGTGGAACAAACAATCCCACAGAAATTACACCAAAATATTTAAATAGCAATAAGAACATCAAAATCAATATGCCAACAAACAAAAATAAGTGTGAACAGGTAACAGTGACAAATCAAACAAAAAATAGTGAGGTATACAAATAAAACAGGTCCTCTTTAACAAGCAAAAGTAAAATTAAGCCGTTTTTAAAAAAAGTAAAATTTATGCTAGGGCAGCGTTTCAAATTACGCAAATGGATACTAAAAAAATGGTAAGTTAGAAAAAAACATAAAAATAACCACTTCACTTACCAGAACAAAAATACGTCGTCGCCGGATACCCATTTTCGTTCCAAGCTTTTGCTGAATAATGACAATTCGAAATTTATCATTTCTACACTTTTCGTACACACAATTTTCGTTACACATGTTTATTAAATTTTTAAACACGTTACCCACTTTATAGACGTATTCACGTCAAAACAACGCCAACGAGCACAAAGAAACTTACTTTCGTACAATACACACTGCACACAAAAATTGAACGAGGAAAATAATTTAATAGACGTTTAATTCAAATTAAAAAACAAAAGCCCAAATTTAAATCATAGAGAATCACATTATTAATTCAAGGGCAGTTTACAGCGAATATTTTTTACGAGTGCGTTTGAAATACAAATATCAAATACTCTCTATTTTCAAAACAATTTAAAATATTCAAATTGACCTAGGGTTATTTGAATATTTTCGTAGGATTTCAAAATAACTGGATATTTCACCTAGGGCACACAGTATTTACGGGTATTATTCGACGGTGCACGAATTGTATCCGTATAAGTAGAATGTAAAATAACGCACGCTGATTGGTCGAAACGACCATAATTTGACCCTGAATTGAATTATCACTGATATTAAAAATATTTTTTGGATCTTTCGCTATCCACCCGACGTGCGCGCATGATTGAATTTGAATATTTGAATATTAACGAAATTCTCCCTGTAAATGAATATTTATACATTTTTATTACAAAAAATATGTAATAAAAATATTTAACGAAGTTAAAAAAAATAAAAGTGACTATGACGTTACTTGTTAATGGTCTTGAAGTCGGGCTTTTCATTTTTTAATTATATTTTTTTATTAAGAAAAACAAATACCACAAAATTGATGGAAATATCAGCTTTAATAACATTAATAACATTAATACAACCTTAAAAATATCCCAATGGCTAAAGAAAACCGTTATTGTTAGAGAAAATTATAGAAATAATTTTTTTACTATGAGGTATCCTTTTGATCGCCTTTAAAAAAATATGGGTTACGTAACAACCCCAAAAAAAGTACAAGAAAAGTTTTGTGATGGTATCAAGACGATATCGTGTTGGAAAAAAAATCTGAAGGAAACAAAAAAATGTTTGTTATTAATTTCAGTGTCATAAGCAGTTGAAATTTATTGCTTGAAACCCCTAGAATGGATCTATTACGTGAATTATTTTTCCAAATATTCGGTAAAGCCGTTGAAAACATAATCATTTTTTTGAATGTCTTAGTCGAATAGTCGTATCGTAATATTTACAGGACTGTTAAGTTACACTAATAGTAATGTCTCGGAAAAATTTCAGTGAAATCCGCACGGAGCCGTTGGACCATGCTTACCTGCTAAGGCCTTTATTGTAAGATTCGCAGCAATGTAAATTCGCAGCAATGGGATTCGAAATCCCGAGATAAGAACGCCAACCAGGCGAATCTATACAAATTTTGAAGGCTTTATTGTATTTCAGAATGCAACAATTTTTCACATAGAGGATGTCGTGATAAGCATGATAATAATCCCAAAAGTGCGGCCTTTGGGCTGCACAACATAGGAAATCACTTACTAGATGACTAATGACAGTTAAATTCATTAGAATTAAACAATTATATTGAAGAATAGACTTCCTTGCATTGCAATAACTTTGCGACGGGGTTTCCGTTGGTATGCAAACCTGGAGAAGTCAGGGAATTTTTTTAATTTTGAAATTTTTTATGTTGGTATATTGATCTAACCTGATTTACTGAAAAAGTCAGGGACATTTTATATTTTGGTTAGGAAAAGCCTGAAAAAGTCAGGGAATTGCTTTAAAAACTTCAGCGGGAAATCTAGTTTTTAGTTAGAGAGACAATCTAACTAAACAAGAACACTTATTTTATATTAAAAAATAATGAATTATTAAGATATTATTACAAAAAGTTTTGTAATATGACATATGACTGCTTCTAAGAAAACGTAAAAAATACATTTTTACATGGAATTAATTTGCGACATGAAAATTTACACTGTGTTATGATACCAAAAATAAATAATTTATATATACAAAAAACCGAAAACTGAAAAATATAATTTTTCCACTGTAAACTGAAAAAAAATTTCAAGGTTTTAATTAACGTTTAATTAACAATTAATCACCAATAATAGTGTCAAAGTCTAATTATTTCAGCTTATAATTGGCCAATTTAAATTTATTTTTCGTTTCCTTTAAATTAAAGTTTATTTGATGTAAGGAACTGCTACATATTTTATTTTCTAAGCGGCGAAGTGATCACTCATGTGTCAAAACTTTTAGTATATTAAATAGGGGTCATCTGGCCATGGATAACCAATGTTTCTGGTTTGTTTCATCAAAAACTTCGTTTACTATATACTGCAACGGAGAAAAACTTCGTTCCCATTTAGGTCAAGCAGCTAATGTAATTTTGAATCATAATTAAGGAACTAATTAATTTACGGTTTGAAATGCATAATTAATATCCTCGAGATGGATTAATACGGTTTAGTCTGGAAATGTAGAATAGTAAAAATTCTTGTTCTTTGGGGGTTCATCTATCGTCTATAATCCTATTTTCCGCCTTAACGGGTCATTAACGGCATTAACTCATAAATTAAATTTCATTTTCTCCGCACAACTACTTTTGGTTTAATAACGTCCTCGTGATAGATGCCTTTTAAGATGAGCTTAAATTTTATTCGAGTTTTATTTTGTAAATGGTACACCGTCTTGGGAAGAAAAGAAAAATGACATTAATTCAATATCCGCTCGAATAAATATATTTGAAATACTAAAGCTACATGATATATTAAAAGAAATATATTCAAAAAATTTAAAATTTATGTAATTCTCTGTGGAAATCGATTGAAAATTGTTTTAGAGCCGCTTGTCAACGTAACTATGAGCGTTCGAGATAAGAATTGCTTAGGCGCTTTTTCATATAAAGTACCTTTTCCTGCATATCTTGCAGTTTATGAAGTTTGTTTAGTAGGTGTCACAAACACGATTTTGTTTGGAATATAACAAAAAGTTGTTTATTTTTTTCGCAAAACTACTTTGAAAAGAAAAACTTTATAAAAAGTTTCACTAGGCGGTAAGTATATTTGCTTACATGTTATTTCACAATGCAAAGTTTGAAAATTGTAAAAGTAACCAGATTTGAGTTTGAAAATGCAAACCGTGGTTTGAAAAATATACCTAATAATAATATAAAGATTTATTAGACTTCGTAAATTTGTTATTAGTTTTATAAACTAAATTGGTATTTCCTTACATTTGGAGTCCCTAAAAATAGTTTTATAGTGGTAGTGCCTAAGATAGCAAATAAAATTTGAACGCGATTTAGTCATTAATTTTCGTGTTACGTGTTTAGAAAACTGCAAGTTTGTAGGTATACAAATTCAAAATCTGATATTTGTGATGGTTATCGTATTTGGTAGGGAGACAAACATCAATTCGGTAATGAAACGAAAGCAGCAAAAAATGATATTCATTTTTTTGAAACAGCAGGTAATAACAAGAAAGTAAAGCTTAATGCGGTCTTAAATAACAGTAAAAAATTTTTGGTTTTAAATTTTAAAATAAATTTAGAACGAGCATAAAAAGACATTTCGAGTAAATTTATTAGCTCGCGTTTTATGAAATAAAGGTGAAATATTGGAGTAAAAGTGTTGTAACTTAAATTAGTTACTTGGTTTAATGAAGGTTATTCTTGGTGGGAAAGGAAACTGGGAATTGAGTTTTAAATGTTGTTAACATGAAATTAAACTTTCGTAAATCTTCGTCAAACTAAATATCGTATGAAAAAAAGTTAAAGAAAGCGTTTAAAAGATGTATAAACCTTTAGTAGTAATAAGTCAAAAGATTTACATAACTGTCATCGTCGAAAATCTCTAGGTTCGTGTTTAGAACAAAAATCCTTAGTTGTATGGACGCGGCGTGATCCAAACCCGAATCCGTGACTCGGATGATGAATAATTCAAAGAACTTCCCTTCTTAGTGGTGTTATCTCTTTAACTAAAGCTCTATATTAACCCAGAGTTTGCGTATAGTCCTTTAAATAATTTCAAAACAGAACTCAAAATGGGATAGTAGACGACTGGCTCGACATAAATTATAATTCTTTAACTTTTATATTTTAAAGTCAAGGGTAACGAAGTAAAGGCACAGTACGTGCGTGTTACCATATAAAAAGATTTTTGTTGTTTTATTTTAAGGACTACACGTTTTGTGCTTTACGAAAGAAGTGTCTAAAACATTGTAATCTACGCAATATCTCACCTTCCTTCCACTCTATTATTCTTTCTAAAATATTAAAGAAAGAGAAGAATAATCATAAAAACAACATTAATAAATAATGATACAAACCTACACAACACTAACAAATATTAAAATATTAGTTTTCCTTCTTCCATCTCCAAATTTGTAAGACGTAAACTTGCAAAATTGAAAATTGAAATTATTCCAACAATAGCGAACGTTTTCAATTTGAATTGATTTAAGCTACCCTACATTACCTTCACATACAAGTAACTTGATATTACATCATTCAAATAATGAGATATCGATCAGTCTGCTAAATTATTTATTCAAATTGTTAGTTAAATTGATGAACGTAAAATTCTAACTGCCTTCTTCAAAAGGTGTAATTCCTGACAACTTTGAAAAGTACGAGACACCTTTATAATCTAATCATTTACAAAATTGAAGCTTAATTTTTCATGTAATAGTCCGTTTTCTACCGTTACATGTAATTCTCAAGCACCAGTTATTACAATCTCCATTCCACTTTAATTTAAACAAAAAATAATGATCACAAAGCATTCCTCCTCCTGTTAAATGTACCTATACTACAATCAAGTATCATTTCCGATTACAATAGTTTCCAATTAAATCCTTCCATGACTCTAGCTATAATATCTGTCAGTTCATTGACAGTCCTTTGCTCCTTGCACTTTCTCGATGTAAAATATTAAAAATTTGGCGTTAAAATTTTTCCGAAAATATAAAAACGAACAAAGAATTCCGTACGCTGAACCGGTGAAGTTAAAGAGAAATATTGATGATATCAATCATTTATTCACAATGAGCTTAGCAAGTCGTGGTAACTGCTAAAACGTTACAAGCAGGTACCATGTTACTTCAAGAGATAGCTATAGAACAATAAAACACAAGACGAAATAATTCGATCACTAAATCGCAAACTTTCAAGTAATGCACATGTAGAACAACCAAATTAGCACAAATAAGCACTTTTTATCGTATATGCGCTACTATTGCGAGCGTGAATACCCAAGCAGAACACAGCCTATTTGAACCATTAAGAAGTTTAGTAGTTAATTGCGTTACAAAATCGAGAATTAAGCCAAACTGATCAACTTCACATTTTAGAAAATTACTAGTTTTAGTACACAAGCACTTGATGGAGTTGAATTATTCGGAAACTTTTGAATATTGATGAAAATTTATGAAAACTTTCAGATTTTTAATATATTTTATATGTTTATTAGATATTAGATTATTAGATATGGAACCTTCTAATTAGTCTTGTCAAGTTAAACGCACCATTAATAGCTTTGGTTTAGGTTTCCATAAGTGCGATTCATTTTTCTGCGGAAAATTAACATGGTTCAAAAAGTTATTAACAAAAATTTTACAAACATAGAACGCAACGCTATTTTTTTTAAATATTTCCAAAACTAACCATAATAATGGAACAAATTATTCGTACTTTTTTTTGTAGAGCGCAAAATTATGTACAATAATGACCTAAACCATTGATTTATATAATTTTGAAGTATATAAAATCAATGCCTAAACAACATTTATTGTCAAGTCAGTGGTTTAGCTTGCACGTACCGTTAAACTCCGAAACTCGGATTCTAAAAATAGTTGGGTTTGGATTGATTTTTTGGCTGGTAATTTTTTAAGCCATTTAGAATAAAATTAAGGTGAATTTTTCGATCACTAAATGTCTATCTGCTGCATGGCTAAGAAAAACTTCACTAGAGGGGTGGACTGGATAAAAATCGTCTTTTCCGTCTTTCGGAATTCATGTTAAGTTAGAGATCCTCTGTGCTCGTCACACAGTTTTCAACACGAAACGAATATAGACAGGGAAATCGGAAAATCGCAAAACATCGTTGTAAACTGATGTTAACCGATAAACCATACATGTTAACCATACATCGAATGGAATTACAAATTAAAAAAAGACATACATCATCTGAGAACTTCAGGAAATACTTATCATGGTACAACCAAACTTCCGACCTTCCTTTGTTTCTTTATAATCTATATAAATAAAAATATTTGGCTTTTTATAGTAGACTTAGTTGCTTGCTGTTTTTGGTCTTAGAATTGATTTCTTAGACTTTAGACTTAGAAAAAATGTCCTTATATGTTTTTGGGAACGACAAACGTATCTTTTTTAGGATGTAAAATAATCCAATATTATGCTAATGTTGGACAACGTTTGATTTTTAGCGGCAATGAAAAATTCTACATTCGTTGTACGAATAAAACAAAAAGGTCTTTTATGCTTCTTCTTCTTCATCTTGTTCCTTTCAAAGCTTAGGCAGTGTTTGCCTATTCCGACTTCATACCGACGGCCGACATCTCTTCTCCCCTTCGGGTTCTATAAGAACATCTTCTTTGGGATTCTGATGTTTTCCATTCTATTTACGTGTAATTTCCAGTTTTCTCTCTTTTTTTTTCGATAAATAGAGAAGATTTTTAATTCATCGAGAATATCTTCGTTTATTATTCGATCCATTTTTATGCAGCCTTTAGTTCTTCTCAGGAATGTCATTGTGCCGGGGGTATTCTATACGCCCCCCCCCCGCCAAATTATGTTATTTAATTACGTTTTATTTAAAATTTGTGCTCTCCCATTTAAATATGTTACGAGCCACCACTAGATTCCCATAACACCAAATTTGAGATTTCAAAAGAGCAAATAAGTAAGGCTTCTCCAAAAAATAAAATCTTTTTTGCTACAAAATAAACAAAGAAGGGTCTAAAGATCCTAAAAATACGGATCCATGTTTCGGAAACCAGTATCAGTGCACGTTTAATCAAAGCATATAAATGATAATAGAAAATAAAATTAGAACTAGAAAATGAAAATCATATTAATGAAAGGAAATGGAAACAAAAATTTAAAAATTTAATTTTTGTCTTTGTAATTTTCAATTTGACTTATATTTTTGCGTCTTTCTTTTTCTTTCATTTCTTATTTCGCTACATTATGTAATTTTATTCCATTATCTTTATTTTGATTTCAAATTTTCTATTCTTTACATTTGATTTTTTATTTTATAACAAAGCAACATTCTAACAAACCTTATTTATTATTATTTGTGTACAACTAATTTAGTTTCGTTAATATAGGTTATAGTAGTTATAAATAAGTTACACAAACTGAAAGCAAACTTACAAGGTTTACAATACACCATAAAAAGAGCAGTGCACAGCAAACTCACCCAGAGGCAGACTGACTACGCGAAAATATGTTTAATTACGTTTTAGTTTTCTTTTTCTTATGAAAATATATTAACTTTTGCCAAGTTGAAGTTTGGAAAGACCTCATAACCTCTAGCTATAGGGATGGATTGGCATGAAATTTTTATTTTAAAAAAGCTTTAAGGTTACACTCCTTCAGTAACGGCTAGTAGTTTTCTATAATGGGAGGACCAGAAATATAATAATCCTGTTTATCATCGATTCCCAACTGACAAGTTTAGTGCATCTTACGATAAGGAACGTTGCGCCCCGTCCATCGCTCTTCCTGTACCAGCCGCCACTACACGCTTTACATTAGAAAAAAATAATATTCATGATGTTAATGAACCACGAATATCATTGTATTTTATATATACAATGAAAAAAATCCTAAATACTAAATGTCTTTATTCTTTTTCCTGAATTACAATGAGTCCAAAGTCGATTTGGGTGAATTGTTCTAAACCCATAATAATTTAACAAGGTAAAATTTAACTTAGGTTTTGACGTAAGAAATTACAGAAAATAGCGCTGCATGCAATTTTACAATAAATCAGCTTCTTTCCTTCTTCTTCTTTCTACTTCCTGTAGACACATAAAAAATTAATAATCACAAGCATAAAAATAATTTTATTACCGAAAATTGCCATCATATTATTTTCAGAATAAAAATTAAGTTCTCGATTTTCAAAATCTTGTTACTTTGCTGTAACCAAAACCGCAGCACTATTCCATTAATTTAATTCTAGTAAAAACTTAGAATATCTGCTACCATTAAGTACCATAATTAATTATTGCAATGAGAAATTACGGTCCGGGAATCCGTCATTTACTCGTTGAATTTTTTTTATTACTCGATTTACAACACCTCGTGCCCTACTTTTAAAGTTTACAATAGGGCACGCGTAAAAAACTTCACAAAAAAATGAAGTCACTTAGAAATTTCATGCAGAATAAGCCAATACTTAATAATATAGAATCAAAAAATAAATTTTAATGGTGTGGAAATAATGCAAACGAAATTATAGAAAATGTTAAATAATAAATTTGAAAATAGGAAGTTGAGGTAAAAACGTAAAAACAAGTGTTCTTCTATGTGTTTCTTTACATTATAATCAATATGTTTTATAGACTGCTACTATATTGTTTTCTGCTAATATGAAAATGAAATAAAAATTTGAAAATCACAGGAACATGAAAGGAAAGCTCAATAATAAATTTTTCAATTTAATAAATTAAATATGAATTACTTTAGTTTGTAATTTTATTTAATTTTAAATAATTTTCACTATGAAAACTTTATAACAGGTGAACTAATAATGTCGACTTTTTTGATAAAATCGATCAAATTAGTGCGAGTGTGCATATGAGGAAGTCGAATCTCTTGCGGTAACCCCGACAGCGGTCACGCAATAAGACTAATATGATCTATGCTTTTTTTTCGGCTGCAGTCTCCATTTGTAGTAGGTATATCCTATGCTGGTGCCACTACCTTATTGATAGCATCGTGCTTAAGCCTTGGTTATGTATGTGAGACAAGTAGTATTCATTTAATATCATGGTTCGCACGGCCAAAAAAGCTATTGCACTTTTATGTACTAGAGATGGGCGCGTGAGTCACTTTTCACTCACGGTCACGCGCACTCACGAATTTTTCTTGCTGCTCACGCACAATCACGAACGATCATGCAAACGCACACTCACGATGCTTTTCATATTACTCACGCACGATCGCGATTTTTTTCCATGCACTCACGAACACTACTCACGATGTTTTCCAAATCACTCACGATATTTTCCATATACTCACGAACCGTACACTACCCACGATTGACCCACACCGCACTCGTATAGGACTTTTCGGCGCAGCCGAATCGGCGCGACTTTTTCGGCGCAGCCGTTCCGACGCAATCCCTTTCGGCGCGAAGCCCTTTCGGCGCGAAGCCCTTTCGGCGCAAGGCCCTTTCGGAGACATTTGTTTCGGCACCGGTTTATTCGGCGCGAAGCTCATTCGGCGCGACGCTCATTCGGCGCGAGGATCAATCGGGGTGAGGCTTATTCGGCGTGAGGTTTATTCAGAGCAGATTTGGTGCTATTTATTTACGTAAAGTTAAATCTTCCGCAAAGAGGTGGATCCTCCACGAAGAGGTAGATCTGCCGTTAGGTTAGTGTTAGTTTTTGATATTTCTTTAAAAAACTAATTAAAAACAAATAAATCTTCACGTAAAGTTAAATCTTCCGCAAAGAGGTGGATCTTCCACGAAGAGGTGGATCTGCCGTTAGGTTAGTATTAGTTTTTGATATTTCTTTAGAAAACCAATTAAAAACAAATTAATCTTCAGGTAAAGTTAAATATTCAGCAAAGAGGCGGATCTTCCACGAAGAGGTGGATCTGCCGTTAGGGGATTAATGTTAGTTTTTGATATTTCTTTAGAAAACTAATTAAAAACAAATAAATCTTCACGTAAAGTTAAATCTTCCGCAAAGAGGTGGATCTTCCGCGAAGTGGTGGATCTGCCGTTAGGTTAGTGTTAGTTTTTGAACGTGAAGATTTCGCAGAGGAACAAAGTAAAAATATTCGGAATGGAATGGATAAATAAGCTTTTCGCCAAAAATATTTGCATGGAAATGACTTGGGCCTTTGCTCCGACACGGCTTAGCGCCGGAACGGCTTGCGCCGAAAGTGGTATGGCGCCGAAAAAGACATGCGCCGAATAGTCATACGCCGAATCGGCTCCGCGCCGAAAAATCTTGCGTCAATCGCTCGCGCCGAATAAGTCGCGCCGAAAAAGTCGCGCCGAAAAAGTCGGGTCGAATCGGCTGCGCCGAATAGTACCTAATCCTATAAAATCACGTTACGCGCCCATTTTTAGTAGATACTAGATCAGGCTAATATTTTTACACACATGCACACTTTTTTATTTACTTAAAAGATAACAAATTGAAATTTTTTTTTATAAAACTTTAGAGATTGCAAAAATGTACAACTGCTCACAACCACTCACGGCTGCGCACGACCACTCACGGTTATTCACGTATACTCACGGCATTTAGCGGCTCACGCACGATCACGTTTGTTTAATTTCACTCACGCACAATCACGGTTTTTATCGTGATTCTCTATTTTAGACATTCACGTGTCACGTGAAAAGACCGTGACACATCGTGACACGACGAAAATCACGTCACGCGCCCATCTCTATTATGTACTGATTCTTTTTTTACTTGTTATATAGGTCGCTTACTGTTCAATGGGTTAATTCTTAACTGTCTCTATGTGCATGGGCAGCCCTCGCCAATGCTTGATAGCGGAAAAAACCAAACGTACCGACGTTTGTGTAAACGGTAGTTTAGTTAAATGTTGCACTAAAGTAACGAATTTAGGAGTAATATGGGATAGCCATCTGTCTTTCGCTGATCATGTTAACAAGATTACCAGCACATGTTATTTCAAGCTCAAGACACTCTATAGATACAAGAGTCTTCTACCATCTCAGGTAAAGTGGCGATTAGTCGAAAGCCTGGTGTTGTGTCATATTGACTACTGCATCACGGTGTATTATGCATGCTTAACTGATGAGCTGAAAAACAAGCTGCAGGTATTGCAGAATGTTTGTCTTCGCTTTGCCTATGACATCTATTACAGGGATCATGTTACTCCGCACTATTCTATGCTAAGAATATTGAAACTAGACGCACGCTTCGAAATGTTCTTTGCAGTACTTCTTTTTAGTATATATAAGTCTGGCCATCCGGGCTACCTTAAAGATTTCTTAATCAGAAGGTCAGACTGCCATAACCTGTTCCGCAATACCGTAGTGCAAAATTCAAGGGATCGTTCCAATATATTGCGCCCTGCAGTTTTAATAAATCTGAGGATCTATACTTGACGTATAAGGACAGGAAATCTTTCAAAAAGAAGATGATGGAGAAACTCAGGGTCTAGGTGAAAAACAGCTTTGCTGACCCTTCACCCTTTTGAGCAATTTTATTTATTTATTATTTTTAATATTTTTTTTGCTCAATAAAATTAACTTAACTAACTTAACAATATTCAAAAATTATTTAAACATACAGGGTGTTTTGTTTCTGAAGATAAGAATTCAAATTTTTTTTTTTAATAAAATATTATTATATAATATATTCGGGCAGCGGCTTGGTGTGGTCGCTGGTTGAGTTACGGTGGGGAAATTGTAGGTTCGAATTGCGAACTTCACAAAATCTGGGCGGCCAATTCTGATCACCAAAACGGGAAATTACACGACCTGGAAATGACTTGAATTGTTTCTCGGGCTATATGGCATGTGGCACCGTCTCGTTAAAGAATTGCGAACTGTATAGCTGCCAAACATTGATAAATTTTAAAATAATGCTCAACAATGATAACGCGTTGTTTTTTCGTATATCGCTCCATTTTTAATAACCCTGAACTGTCTTTTTCTGAACTTTTATTTTTCATTGGCACCGCTTTCTGCACAAATGGCGCAAAATTCAAAACTTGAGTGAATTTTGGGACACTCTTTATAACTTATTTTGGGAGTTACTACGCAACTGTAATATTTAAAAATCCAAAGAATTCTGAATTTAAGAACAATGCAGAAAATATTATTTTTTTATATAAAAGCACAGAATAATTTAGCTTGACATTGATAAGTCAATGTTAGTTACATTTCATTAACTTGGATTAGGAAAAGTAAATATTATTATCAATATTATCAACATGTTGAAACTCAATATTCTATAGAAAAAAGTTAAGATATCTTTTTTCTTTGTCTCAACGTTTTCTTGATGACCGTGCCAAACTAATCATCACAGCACAGAAACACTTAGAAAACATTTAAATGAAAGAAACGGTAGAAAGTAATCGAGAACCTGTGTACTTTTCTAAAGCAATGCAATTTTGATTCCGGAAAGATTACAAGAAAATGAAAGAATTTAAATTCCGACAGTAAATAACGCAGTTCTGCGCGAATGAAGGAAAAATATCAGAGCATCCATTGTCTACGCACGAAACTACGGCTAGGAAAATTTTAAACTAAACAAAATATCTACAGCACTAACATTTTGGTAATATTAATTTATATGTATTTATTTGTTGCAAAAAAATGGTAAAAATTCCGTGACAATTTAAATATTTTTTACCTATAGGCAAATCTAAATTTGAGTTATTGGGTTTGATATTTAATGATAAAATATTTGGACCTCTCCGAAAAGAAAAGAGGGCCAAGATAAGATCACCTTTTGAGTTTTTTGTTTTTTTTTCGTTTATCTATTACGGAACCTATGGCTGTGCAAAATTTTAGCACAAGCAAAATATTTACTTTCGGGGAAATAAAATTTTGGTAGAAATTCTTTTATATTGATGTGAAATTAGTGACAAAATTTCTATAACGATGTATGTACTAGGTGTTTTGTTGTATAGGCAAATCTCAATTTGAAAGGAAAAGAATGGTACCAAAATTTCAAGAAACCTTTGATAAATACGAAGTTCTGTAGGCCCAATGATAAAATATTTGACATTCCCGTGAAACAATAGGAGGATAATTTTTTTAACGTTTTTCGATTTTTGCCCGGCTAAGCAATTGGAAACTTAGGTCCGTGCAAAATTTCAATTCAATGGTGTGCAGTTGAGACTGTAAATCAAGATAAGCAGTAATTGTACTTTTCGCGCGAGTGGTTCCGAAAGTGGGCCTTTCCGTACGGTAGTAGATAAAATTATTCTTACGATAGCATTTATTTATTGCTATTAAAACCTTAATTTATTTTAAAACCAAATAATTTTGCTTTGTGCAGTATATTTTGCTATAAAAACTGCATTTTTCCCAACTATATCAATTTCTACTTCGAAATGGATTGGTATTTAATAAACTAAAGTTGTGCCCTATTAAATTTTATATCAAAAATAATGCGCCAAGTTTTTTAAGTTTAGTTTAAAAGTTACAAGGTTTGCAAAAAACAAATAGATAAAACTTCGAATTTTTTTTTACATTTCTTACGTAATTTGATCCTTAACTTGAAATCCGTTGATTTTATACAATAGAGAATCAATCTGGTTTGTAGATAATTTTTAGTCTTTAAAGACGACTAAAAAATCAATACTTTCGGCGTTATGGCTATTCGAATGTAAAAATGAAAAATATTGATTTGAAGTAAGTTTTAAATTTAGACCCTGAACCTTGAGGGTTTAAAATCAGTCATTGGGACACCCTGTATAATAATACAAAAAAACTTTAAAAATACTTAATTGAGATTTAAAATATTTGACTTTTAACTGCAAATTTAATGTAGAACATACGAAGAATTTTTATTCAAATTACATCCCTTTGTGACAGATCCGAACTAAAAATATTTTCTTGCAGAAGAGAAACAAGTGGAAAGTTCACGACGAATGTAAAATTTAT